>CAXKWD010000005.1:178476394-183427114 GCA_964059195.1 Ectobius pallidus | reverse complement strand
GAAAACGGGTTCTCAAAACTCATCTGCTCATTCATGAGAGAAACAACCTTTCCTAATGTAATGTGTGCCCGAGCTTCAGCGTTGTATACACCTATTACAGCTAAATGCACACACTGGCAATGTTGTCTCTGTATACCCACCAAAAGCACAGGAAGATCTATGGTTGCAGTAAATGTTATTGTGCTAGCATTTCACACATTATTCATTTTCTTTATTGAGAAGCTGACAAATGGAGTTTCTAACTTTTCATTCAGTTGGGATATTAAACAATATGTCTCTGGAGAAGTATTGCTTATTTATTTATTTTTGGGATGAACTGTTAATCCACAACCGATAATATAAATACAATTAATTAATAAAATCTTTCTTTAACAATGCTTTATTTTTTACTGCTTTGCCAGGAGAAAATAATGGTTATATTTCGCCAATCATTCCTCATGCTGTTTTAATGAGGGACAGTATCCTTTCCATTCATTTGTTACAGAGGCCTACGTTAAAAAATGTTCATAGAAAATAAACTTATGAAATTAAGGTCGCTAAATATCGCATGACCACCTCTGTGGTCTCGTGGTTAGCAGTGTTGGCTACAGATTTACAGGCCTGGGTTCGATTCCCGGTACCTCAAATTTTTCTGAGTTAGGAAGGTCTGGAATGGGGTGCACTCAGCATCGTGATTCAAACTGAGGAGCTATTTGTTAGAGAAAGATGCCCCAATCTTGCCATCTGCCTGTGGTAGATGATGCAGTGGTTGGGTGGTAGGCCTAGTCCCTTCAGAGATTTAGCTCCGTAGAGTTTATTCAACGCATAATCTTGTATAATTTTTCTATAAATATTAAAGAGTTACCTTTTCTCTGTCATGTATTGTTGGAAAACTAATATAGAGCTATTTATAGATATGGATATACTGTACACAAGTACAACATCTGATCAAATAAAAAATAACAATACTTTATAAAAATTGGATAAATGAAACTATTTATAAATATTATATCATGTACAATACAAGTAGATGTCTTAATATGCAATTTGTATACTTGCAAGGATATATATGACATAATTATTTACAAAAATGGATTGAACATAACAACAAACAACACAGAAATATACATTTTCTGTTTCATCCTTGATCTTGATTATAAATAAAATTTTAATGAGAAAACAATTAATTTTCCATTGAGAAGCCTACATTAAAAAGTAAGTTATTCTGAAAAATAAAAATTAACAAACATTCTTAGAATGTAAATATCACAGGATCTTCAACATTCATCAGAAAATCCTAATGAATAGTCTACATTTTGATATCGCATAGCTTGTAAGTTGTTGCTATTATGTTTATAAGTAGCTTTTCAAGCATGCTTATTATCGTAATTTGGCCTACATAGTTTCTTCCGAGAAATTAACCATTCCTACATTCATTCAATTTTGGGCACTGTACATTTGGTAGGTAAGTTAATATCTGTAATTCAAAATTAATTAATTACATATAAATTTGTAATGAGCAAGACCCGGGTTTTGATGACCTAAAAATACTTAAACATGAGTTGAAAAGTACAAAAACTTACCCAAAAACTAATTTAAAAAGACCCAAAAATGTATATGAAAATGCTAGTTTATGCATCTATTCTACATTAATGTTGTTGACCCAATTATAGGCTTGTAATTAGTTCATTGGTACAAACTGTTAAATGCAAACAGCAAACACCGTCTTTCTGTATCCAAATTAAAATTATAACAAGATCTAATAATTAAGCTTATTTAGAGTTCTCATAATATTATACGTAAGTAAATTCACAAAAAATCTATATAATGCAAGAAACAATTACTTCACGAGACCTAACGGAATACAAATGTATGTGTCAGAGGAGGTTATTAATCATTATTATAGTATTATTGCAATTAATTTTCACCCACTTAAAGTTTATATGAGAAGCTAATTTTTTGCGTGTGTCTATCTGCAATGAAGATCTACCAACGTGCAAAATTTGAGGGTAGGTTTCGACATAACAACCCAGACGGTTCCCTTGTTGGATTACAGGGGCGTATCCAAGATTTATTTTCGGGAGGGGCTGTGATAATCCTAACTTTACTGTCACTAGGGTTCAGAAGTTGATGATCTAAAAACGCCTAAAAATGACCAATAAATTACCTTAAATTTATGAAAATATGACATGAAAAATTTAAAATGTAACAATATTTCTAAATATATATCTAAAAAAAGGAATATACAGTAGCATATTAATATTAACAAAGGACAATATTTTAAGTATGTTATTTGACTACTTTAATATTATGTTTACTATATTAATGAATTACGAGATTTCTTTGTGTACAATGGTGGAAAAGTTCATTCTGAAGACAAAATAGGAAAAAATGTAACGAACGAATGAAAATTTCCTAAAAATGACTGGTGAAAAAAATTCAAAATATGAGTAAGGTATTATTGTTCATTTTTACGGAAGACGAACTTATACTACATCCTGCATTGTCTGTGATATCTCAGAAAGAGATGACATATCATCAACCTCTGAGCCCTAATTATCACACACAATTGTACTGAACACGTTAGAATAACTCATTTCATCTTTTATAAGTCAAAATGTGCAATTGAACTGTCTACTTTCTGAGAAATTAAAGTGCCCTTATGTTCAACATATTAGCATGACTTAAGGGTATATGTACGTGAATTGTTTTGAAATTTATGTTTTTTTGTTTATAGTACTAAAAATTGTGCTGAATTTTCTGCATCCATTGATATATAGTTTATGTAGGTTTAGAAATTATTTGTGGCATTTAAATGGACATTTAAATATGTTTACATGCTCTGAGCCACGCCCTTAGAAAGGTCAAATGAGAAATTCACTATTAACTTGAAATTGAATTTCCCGGTAACTCTTATTTTACACACATAGGCCTATTGTTAGGTAGCTGCACAACCATTAGAGATAGAATGCTGACATTTTTTACACTAATTTTACATGCATATATGCATAAAGTAGACTACAATGATGCCCATAGGTATGAAATTAAAGAAAATGTGTAATGAAATATTGATCAAATTTCAAGATACTTTATATGCGAATATATAAATTAATTGCATTAAAAATAATAACTTTAGCTGTATAAAAGTAGTCTACTTTGTAGAAAAATATGTTCATTATATGCATTAAAAAAATAAAAGGCGTCAGAGAAAGAAGAAAAATGTTATGCCTATAAGGAAGTGATAAGTGCATCTGAATTAATTTTTTTCATGCTCCTATAAAACATGTAATTTAAAATAAACTTGGTCAATTTTTTATACTTTTATCTGCTAGTTATGTTCTAGTAAGCCTTGTTATAGGATCCTGTAATTTTTGTCCACTTTTGAGTTCATTTTCTTGTAAAATTTTAATATTTTAGAAACTGCATTTTTTTATCTTTTTGTGGTTGTTCACGTATATATACCCTTAACGTTTCGGGGGGGGCTGCAGCCCCCTCAGCCCCCCCCCCCCCCCCCTGAATACGCCCCTGTTGGATTATATAAATTTTAATTTTTGGAGTTGTTTCTTGGTCATTTTTCCCCATTTTCTTTTCCTAGCTAGATTAGGGGATGATACCTATCACATTTCCCCTGGCACAGTTCACACACGCACTTGGTTGTTGGCTCGTGAAAGGTCTTAAAGCTTACATATCTTAAAATGAAATCCACGGACTTCGAAGTGCGTAGTGGTATGCCTGACTTCATATCCTGCTTCCATCCATTCCGATGACATCATTGCCATAGTGGAGTAAAACTCTTTCCATATAAGTTCTCTCTTCTTTTTGAGATCTCACATCAGCTCTTCATAGGGAGTGGTAGATGGCAGCAGTAGCTTTAGGCGTATATCTTCTATGAAGAACGTTTCTCTGGCCAACAAGTACACAAGTCGATATGGCGTATATTTTGGGACACGTTTTAGGTATTTTGTCTTGACTTTCTCTATATCCTGCAGATTTGCTTTGTTTAGTTTTCTCCAAAAAGTACCAATTCCTTAGGTGATGATTGGCATTATTGTTGTCATGAAGAGGCGCATGGCTGTTTTTATTGATATTTTCTCTATGAACTGTATACTTTGAGTTGCTCTAATTGCCTTGGCTACTGTGTCTTTGATTTGTAGCGTGTATGTGGTTCCCTTTGTCTGTAACATGATGTCCAGATATTTGAAGCTGTTTACATTTCCCAGTGGCTCTCCTCCTAGGTATAAAACGTCCTCTGTTGCTTGCTTTCCACCTCTCCGGAAAACCATCGAGACTGTTTTCGTTGGGTTGATGTGCAACTCATTTTCAGTGGACCATGATGTTAGTCTGTCTATGGTGTTCTGGAGTTCATCTCTTGCTTTGGCTGTTAGGACCATGTCGTCTGCATAGACATATAAGTTTACATCTTTAGTGGACTTAGTGGGTCCTTGTGGGACACCGATTGTCTGGTCTATGTGGTCGGAAATTTTATTGCCATCGTCAATTGTTACTTGGTTGCTGTGTAGAATGTTCCTAACCATGGCTGAAATGTAGTTCTTTCCTATCATGGTTTCTAGTTTCTTGGTTATCATGTCCCTGTTGATGAAGTCAAACGCCTGTGTGAAGTCAATGAACACACTATACAGCTTCCTCTTAGGAATCCTCAGGGCGTCTTCTATGCCCTTCTGTACACATTTTATTGCTTGTGTTGTCGATTTACCGCATCTAAAGCCAAACTGGAAGTCGGTTATCGATGTTAGACGCGATGTTATTATCTTGGTGAAAACCTTATATAGGGTACATTGGAGGGCAATACCTCTATATGAGTTTAGGTCGTTTGTGTCTCAATTCCTTTGTACAAGATTTTGAGTGTAGATTTTCTCCAGCTGCAGGGGATGCTTCCCTTTTTCATGCATTCTGTCATTAGTGCAGCCCATACACTGCTAAATGTGGTTGACGTCTGTTTCAGATGTTCATAATATATATTGTCTGGTCCGGCTGCTTTATGGTCTTTTGTCTTAAGAATTGCTTCATGGATTTCCTTCTCCAAGATCGGTTGGATGTCGTATGTTGTGCCAGTTCTGTATGTAGGTCTTGTGTCTTTCGCTTGGAGAATCGTGCTGAAGTGTTGAGTCCATGTTGTGATAGATATGTTCCGTGGGGATTTTGGCTGCTTTGCTTTGAGTGCTTGGAAGGGATTCAGTTCTGCCTCTTGGATTTGCCTCTTCACCTCTTCCTGCAGATGTGCGTCTTTCGACCTTCGTACTGTTTCTTTGTATTCCTTTCTTTTCCTTGCATAAATCTGGAGTGCGTCTTGGGTTGAGGTTGCTCATACTTCGAGTAAGGCTGCGATTGATTCCTTTCTTTTGGCGTAGCATTCTTGATTAAACCAGGACTTTGCTTTTTGTTTGCATGTTGGGATTGGTGCTGTGGCGTTTTGCTTTGCCCAGGGCTTCATCTGTGTCCCCCATATATATGCTCTGCATCAAGGACTGAACATCTATTTCCCGTATGTTCTTCGCTGTTACTTCTCGCGAGATCTTTGGACTGTTTGGGATGCCAAGATTTTGTTGATTATCATATTTTAGTGTTGACTGTAGTGTTAAATGCTTCCTAGCCGCTATATTTTAATTTTAGGACATTTTAAGAATGTAATATCATTTCATGGTCTCTTTTTTCAGCATTTCATATTTTAGGTAACTTTTTAAATGTTAAGACATTACTTTTTTATTTTTTGTTGTTTCTCGCATTAGATAGAATATAGAATGTTGGAAATCTAAATAAGCATAAATAAATAAAATCAGGTAAACTGATATAACAAAGTGCCAGTATGCTTTTTAAATCAGTTATAATTGCAGTTATTTCACAATAATGTACCTTCTGTTTATACAAATAAAATATAGGATTTGTATTGTATATTTGTATTCTATTTGGTATAATTATAACAGTATTCATGTAGGGCTTACGGAAGAACAAAGGTCTAAAGTTTGATTCTTAACCTTAATTCATATTGGTATACACTGATATAATAAATTCTTAAAATATGTAAACATTTTACAAAATGCATTGACAATGAAATAGAACAGTAAACCAATAAGAAGAGGATAGTTCCACCTAGCGGAATGAAGTTTTGTTCTGAGTATAGGCTTATGCAATTTTAACGCAACGCAATAACTTTAAAGATAGTTTCTGTTCGTGAAATAACATTTATAGGCTAATGTTATCATTCTTTAGGATTGATGTTGTAGGTCAATGAAAGACAATGAATTCCGAGTTTTTTTTTTTAAAGAAAAATATAATACTTATTTAAGCACATTGACAAAAGTAGAACACAAGAATGGAATAGACTCAATTTAACATAACTTATAATAATAAAAAAAAAAAAAAAATAGGGTTTAGGGTGGATTCGAACGTGACATCTCTTGATCCACAAGACAATCGCCTTACCCCAAGACCAAACCACACTACGAATGAACAGTGTCCAATACTAGGGAATACTATCTTGTCGTAAGTTCACAGAAAAGAAAAATCTTCGTATTTCGAAATTAGGCTATATTTCGTGCCTGCTAGATTTCTTATGTTACAATATTGAATTATTTAATTAATTAGTACTATAATATTCGCGATATCTGAGTGATAAATTAGGATGAGGCCATTTGTTGAAGCAGCGTTACCAACCTACCAATTCTCAAATTTTAATGTTTTTATTTATCAAGAGGTCAGGAATTATTAATCTGACATAGGCTGAAGTAAAATTCAATGCTTTAATTCAATTGTAATCAATTTTAGCAAAATAATTAGTCATTATACAAGAGCATTTCATCTATAATCGTACATATGGGAACATTTGTTTTTCATATAGATGTCAACTGTCCATAACAACTGAAGGAAGCTTTATAAGCTCTCATTAATTGATGACGCTATAAGAAAGAACCGAGAAATTGATTTTGCATTTGAAGAATGTGCCTTCTTTTTATCCTCCTTTACTATAGAAGGTTTCTACAGGAAATGAAGGCTTGTTTCAAAATTCGCAGTTATTGACCTTAGTTACAGGACTCGCCCGCTGATTGGTTGGCCGCGAGCCAATCAAAATGCTTCGAATTGAACCAAAATATTATAATAAATTTGACTGATAATTACTCTTTATTTCGGTACTGGACAACCGATTAGGTCCAAATTCAATAGGCTTATTGCCATGATTGTTATAAATAAGTATACGAAGTTTCATGAAAATCCGATAAAGCGTATTTGAGTTACCGCGCCTTTTCTTATATGATACCATAAAAGGGCACTAAATTGGGTATTATTTTGGTACCGGCAAACCGATTTGGTCCAATATCAACAGACATCTTCCCATGGACATTACAAATAGGTATTCCAAGTTTCATGAAAATCCGATAAAGCGTATGTGAGTTATGGTGCCTTTAAAATATACACTAAATTGGGTTTTACTCCGGTACCGGTGAACCGATTTGGTCCAATTTCAATAGGGTTCTTCCCATGGACATTATAAACGCGTATACCAAGTTTCATTAAAATTCGATAAAGCGTATTTGAGTTAGAGCGCGTACAGACACACGGACGGACGGACGGACGGACAGACGGACAGACATTTTTCCTCCCCCACACAATCTCATAAAGTACCATACTGGCACTTAATAATCTTGTTATAATTTTAATTTTGATACAGAAAGACGCGGTTTGCATTTAACCGTATGTACCCTATAGTTGGGTCGACAACATAAATGTAGAATACACACAAATCTGATGTTTAAACTAATATTTTTATGTAACATTTTGGGTTTTTCTTTAAATTTTTTTAGGTTCTTTTTTTTTTTTTTTGGCAGTAATTTTATAGTTCAATTTCAAAGTATTTTTACGTCATCAGAATCCAGGCCCTGGTGATAATGAATGAAGCTATAAAAATATTGGTAAGTTTGGTTTAGTAGAGGCGAAATACTCGAGAGAGATTTTAGGAGATATGCTGTAGTGAAATACTTACACAAGACTTTAAGCTATTTAAACATGCCGCCATTTGCACGAGTGTCTGCCTATCGGATAATACTTTAGTGCCATCGCAAGACTGTGATTTATTTAATTTCAGTTCATTAAACGTGCATTAAACGAAGGCTTTCATGATTCAAAATGGAACCTGTACTTAAATTCGAGTGTACTAAGATTGAAATTAAGGAAGAGATTTCTCAAATTCAACCAAAGACCGAACCTATAGCTATTACGTTTGACAAACTAGGGACGGAAGAATTCAAAACTGAGAACGCAGACTACAGCGATTCTACAGCATTCAAGTTAGAGCACGTTTCAGAAGAGGATCAGCTAATGCATTCACACTCATCTGCTGTATCTACAAGCACATCCTCTGCTGGAAACAGTCAACAGCTAACTCCTACTCCAGACAAACATTTCACGTGTGATGTATGTGACAAGAAGTTTTCCCGAAAAGAACATCTCAGAACACATCTGCTCGTTCACACTGGATACAAGCCATACATGTGTGATATATGTAACAAGGGATTTTCCCGAAAGGAGTATCTCGAAATACATCTGTTCGCTCACTCTGGATATAAGCCATTCTCGTGTGATATATGTACCAAGAAATGTTCACGAATAGGCAGTCTCAAATCACACATGATCACTCACAGTGGACATAAGCCAATCACGTGTGATATATGTAGCAAGAATTTTTCACGAAAAAGGGATCTCAATATACACATGCTCACTCACACTGGAGATAAGCCATTCCTGTGTGATGTATGTAGTATGAAATTTACTCAAAAATGTGTATTAACACAACACATGGTCACTCACACAGGACATAAGCCATTTACGTGTGATGTATGTAGCAAGAAATTTACCAGAAGAGGGACTCTCAAAACACACATGCTGACTCACACTGGACACAAGCCATTCACGTGTGATATATGTAGCAAGAAATTTTCCCGAAGTGGGAATCTCAACGAACATCAGCTCATTCACACTGGACATAAGCCATTAACATGTGATATATGTAGCAAGAAATTTTCCCGAAGAGGTCTCAAAAGACATCTGCTCACACATGAGAAGGACAATCTTCCCTAATGTAATGTGTGCACCGAACTTTAGTGTTGTGTGCACCTATTACAACTGAATGCACACACTGGCAATGGGGTCTCTTTATATCAAAAGTTGTTGTTCTAGCATTTCACACATTATTTCTTTTCTTTATTGGGAAGCAGACAAATGGAGCTTGCAGTTTTTCATTCAGTTGGGATATTAAACAATACGTCTTGATGTGGAGAAGTATTGCTTATTTATTTATTTTTGGGATACATTGTTAATTCACAACCAATAATATAAATACAATTAATAAAATCATGTTTGTTTAAGAATTACTTTATTTTGTTACTGCTTTGCCAGGAATATAATGGTTATATTTCGCCAATCATTTCTTACACGGATTTAGTGAGGGACAGTTTCCTTTCCAATCATTTGATACAGAGGCCTACATTATAAAATGTACACGGAAAATAAACTTATCAAATCAAGGTCGCTAAATATCGTGGTTAGCGTTGTTGGCTACAGATTTGCAGGCCTGGATTCGATTCCCGGTTCATCCTAGAATTTTTCTGTGTTAGGGAGGTCTGGTGCACTCAGCATCGTGATTCAAACCGAGGAGCTGCTTGAAAGAGAAAGATGCTGTAATCCTTGCATCTGCCTGTGGTAGATGATGCAGTGGTTGGGTGGTAGGCCTAGTCCTTTCAGGGATGTAGCAACATAGGGTTTATTCAACGCATAATCTTGCATAATTTTTCTGGAAATATTAAAGAGTTACCTTTTCTCTGTCATGTATTGTTGGAAAACTAATGTAGAGCTATTGGTAGATACGGATATACTGTACACAAGTATAACATCTGATCAAATAAAAAATAACATTACTTTATAATTGGTGAAATGAAACTATTTATAATTATTATATCATGTCTTAATATGCAGTTTATATACTTGCAAGGATATATATATATAAAATTTATTTACTAAATGGACTGAACATAACAACAAACAACACTGAAATATACATTTTCTGTTTCATCCTTGATCTTGATTATAAATAACATTTTAATGAGAAAACAATTAATTTTCCATTGAGAAGCCTACATTAAAAAGTAAGTTATTCTGAAAAATAAAAATTAACAAACATTCTTAGACTGTATATATCACAGGATCTTCAACATACATCAGAAAATCCTAAAGCATAGTGTACATTTTAATATTGCATAGCTTGTAAGTTGTTGTCATTATATTACCATTATAACCATTAACAATTAACCATTCCTACATTTATTCAATTTTGGGCACTGGACATTTGGTAGGTAACATCTGGAATTCAAAATTATTTAATTGCCTATCAATTTGTAATAAGCAGGGGCCGGATTTTGATGACCTAAAAATACATAAAAATGACCATAAAAGTACAAAAAAAATTTTGTGTTGCGTTTTTCTCGTTAATTTCGGCTTTGGAAATTTGCCTCCCATAAGTGTTCTAAATTAAATTCAAGGGGTGGGAGTTTTTGTTCTATAGTTCAGCAGGGGGATAAAGATGAACTTGACAAAATTAATTAACCATTGTATGGAAGTTTACACAGTGAAGCTATATTATAATTTAATAATACTCAGTTGGGTTTAGCACTATGCTTCACTTATTTTATAAATACCTGAACCTGTTTCGAAGACCCTCGTCATTCATAGCCATCAGGTTAACACCAACTGCTGGCTGGGTGTTTTTGTTGCCCTCTGAGCCTACAACAGTAAAACTATTAGGCATTACCCTGGATGCCAAATTGACATGGGATCACCACATCTCTGCTGTCTGTACTAGACTATCTAGAGTAATTTTTCTGTTAAGGCAGCTCAGAAGTTTATTTCCTAAGGAATTCTTGAAAAACACATATTACTGTTTCTTCAATAGTATTATGTCATACAGTATCCTCATATGGGGGAACAGCTCCAGCGTCTCCAAAATCTTGATAGTACAAAAAAAGGCCATCCGTACCTTAGCGGGAAAGGGACAGGATGCACACTGCAGACCCCTGTTCATAAGTGAAAAGATATAGCCGGTTATAAATCTGTACATAAATTTCTTTGATTTATGTAAAACGCAACATAAATGCAATGCAGTTCAGATCCGATATCTATCAGTACCCAACCAGGAACAATTTCCGCATCAACACGCCAAACGTTAGACTGGCCATGAGTAAAAAATGGTTTCAGATAGTGACAATGGACATGTTCAATTGCTTGCCTCGTGAAGTTCACAATAGTAGTTGTAGTAGATTTAATTGTGTGTTACACTGTTGGCTGACTGATAACCCTTTTTATAGAATTGAAGAATACTACAGAGTGTCCCAATAAAATGTATAGACTCTTTAAATGACTATAACACTAACAATTATTGTAATACAGAAAAGTTTCAATAATCAAAATAATGTGAACAAATGTAGAAACCAGCCATTTATCATAAGTGTTCAAATTGTTGGCCATTGTGGTCCATGCGCAGCTGGACTGATTGAATCCAAAACGTTCCTAATCATTTCATTTGTTATTTGTGCACATTCTCTTTCAATGGCTGCTCTCAACTCATTGATTGTAGCTGGTTTTGTTTTGTTGTGTTTAACGTGCCCCCACAGAAAAAAATCAATGGGCAGTGGCAGACGCAGGGGGGAGGATAGGGGGATTACATCCCCCCCCCCCGAAATTTGAAAAAATGCTATATAATGTACTCTAAGTGGCCAGTTTTATGAACTAATTGTATACATAAGTTGATTAATTTCTTTAGTATTCTTTCTACCTATTTGAATCCCCCCCCCCGAAAATAATTTCTGCGTCCGCCACTGTCCATGGGGGTCAAATCTGGTGAGCGAGGAGGGTACTCGATACTTCCTCTTTGTCCTAACCATCTGATTGGCAGGTGGCTGTCAAGATAGGCCCTTACGTCGCGATGGTACTGGGAAGGTGCTCCATCCTGCTGGAAGTACCATTCTTCATTCCTAAACATCTCTTGGATGCGTGGCATAGAGGAATCTTGTAACAAGTTGAGGTAAATTGCTCCATTCACGGTATCAAACTCAAAATAGTCATGCTGTGATTGGTTCGAAGTTGTTCAACCATCTTCCAGAGAATTTAACATGCCTACCAAGAAAAAAATTCAAAGCCAAACTGTTCTCCGTGTTAGTTGTAACACCTTTTTATAGTATTAGAGAATTTTTTGACAGTAAAATATAATCTGCAGATGTATTAATGTTTATTTTTTTTAAATTTCTTTGTGTGCAAGATTGATTTCAACTATCTTGTCAATTTTATTTTAATTATTATTATTTGAATATGTATAATACGAGTAATTGTGAGTCTCGGTGCATCTCGATGAAACTCCATTCTAAACCGTCTTTGCACTTCACTTATGTTCTCAGTCTTCCAGTAGCACTTTAAAGTGAAATTTCTTTCTTCAAAGTTATTCTGACTGCAGCCTTTATTGTAAGCAGTCACAACGGAAAATAGAACAAAAAGTGTGGTTGTTATGAACCGTCAAAGAGTGTATACCCCACTCTGTATATTTCAGTAACAAATAGGCCTGTAACTTTGATGCTCAGACAAGTGTAGGTTTACATGTTTAGACATAGGCCTAGTATATTACTGTAGCACAGCGTAGTTAAACCTTTTTGAACCCGAGGACCTCTAAAATGTGTAAAAAATTTTACGGACTACTAATTTTACATCCCATTTTTAAAAGTAGGCTACATTAGGCCTATATTCTTAATATTTGGGGATATCAATTATAGGTCACTATAACGAAATAAATCTAAATACATTTTTGAATCCAATGGAAACACCGTTACTGAATTGGAAGTAAACTATTGACAGTTTAATATTTATTACCAATTTGATAATATAATTAGGAATTATGTTATAAGTAATAACATAACTTTTAATGAGCGGTTGAGCTTGCCGCATCTTGCAGAGTACCTGCATATCTGGCTCAATATTAGTCAAATTTAATCGAAGATCAACAGATACATTCTCTGTATCTGTCTGGTACCCTATGATCCCCAGGTGGGGCGAAGGGGCCTCCAATGGAGGTTTCATTACCTATACTATTTTTGATATGCTTATTTTCCGAGAGAGGGTAGAGGGACAGGTGGTAAGCCCATCGCCTCGAACAGATACATTAAGTAATCTTAATTATGTCTGCGGACCATCTGCACCATCGTCGCGGACCATAGGTTGAGAAACGCTGCTGTAGCATTCTGTATTGACAATGTCTATTGCACCACTGGATGTTTACGACTGAAAATATATTGAATTGAATTGAATTAAAACCAGGTGGCCCGGCCGGGGCCCCGACTGCCCCCCCCCCCCATCTCGTCGGGCCTGAGCATATGTGAAATAATAGTGTTATTTGTCATAGGTAATTGTATTACAATTTCTTAAGCCGCATATGAACACTGTAAACAATTTGTTGTCATGAGAACTGATCTGCATTTGATACATTCTTTATATTGCCATGAAATAGGCACTAAATTGGGCATTACCCCGGTACCGTTTAACCGATTTGGTAAAATAGCAATAGGCTTCTTCCCATGGACCTTATAAACGGGTATACCAAGTTTCATGAAAATCCGATAAAAAGGTATTTGAGTTATGGCGCCTTTCTGATATAATCTATTAAAATAGCCAGTAAATTGGGCATTATTCTGGTACTTGTCAACCAATTTTATCCAATATCAATAGAAGTCTTCCCATGGACGTTATAAGTGTGTATACCAAGTTTCATGAAAATACGATAAAGCGTATTTGAGTTATCGCGCCTTTCTAATATATTACTATTAAAATAGTCACTAAATTGGACATTACTCCGGTACTGGTCAACAGATTTGGTTCAATATCAATAGGCTTCTTCCCATGGACGTTATAAATGTGTATACCAAGTTTCATGAATATACGATAAAGCGTATTTGAGTTATGGCGCGTACAGACATTTTCTCATGCCCCACACAATCTCATAAAGTACCCAGGGCCGTAGCTAGGCGGTGGCGAGATGTGCCCCTCCCAAAAGCGCAGGTACAATGAGGATCCAAAATTAACCATGAAAAATCCCGCGTTTTTTTTAAACTCATGCAATTCATCAAGCAATAAAAATCCCACGTTAATGGAAGAAATCTTTCAGGTTATTAAAAATGACTGCATGTGAACTATCTGTAGTATTATGCCGATTGTCTAGAAACAAAAAGCGGTCATGCCACGTTCTTTAATTAACATGTTTTTTATTGACAGAGTATAACATAAATCATGAACAGTATGGAAAGATATAACAACAATAGAAATTAAAATGTACGTTATTATTGACATGAAAGTGGTTCAACTATTCGAAAGAAAATACTTTTACATATATTAATGTGTTAAACATTTTAGTAGGCCTCAGGCCTATTATGTAATTTACTTTTGGTACTAGATTTTTTTTTTTTTTTTTTTTTTTTAAGTAGTTCAATCGTCTGAAAATATAGTTTTAGTACTTTGAAAGTCCAACACTTAGTTCATTTTCAAATTGAGGTTTAGGTTTTCTTTGATTATAACAGTGTTTTTATATTAAAATAATAAACAATTTTACAGCAATTTTTAAAAAAAATGATCAAATCCCCCAGTATCGGAGGGCGCAGATTTGTCGAACTCGCCAAGGGCGCAGAAGGACCTTGCTACGGCCCTGAAAGTACCATTCTGGCACTTAATAATTTCTTGATTTTCGTCCCCTTCAGGGTCGCGACCCATTGGTTGCGAACTATGCAATAGGTATGCGAGGAATGTTGCCATATCGCAACCCAACCGCATAAACATGGCAGCCCGGCCGCCGACAGCGCCACAGGTGGGACAGGTAAGAAGCTAGACGCAAGGCAGTTTTTCTTCTTGCGTTGTCGTGTTCGGTCCGCAGCGTGGCTGCTTAAAAACTCTGCGTACAAATTAAAACAACGAAGTTTACATACGTCACAATATTATAAAATACATTATTCATCGTGTTTATTGAAAATAGGTAAACTACTAGATCGCTTACGTCATACGAAAACAGGTGGAGGAAAAAGTGATTCAAGTATTTTTTATTTTATTTTGATCTGTGAGAAGATTTCAAGTGTTACATGAAAGGATGTGAAAAGTGCTGTGATTTTGTTTCTGTAAGTGGTGGTGTAGTGTTGCTATGGTAACAGATGTTGGAACAGTCGGCTGAGGAATATCTGCAGGTCCATGCATAAGGTAGGCAATGAATGTGTTTTGTTTTTATTCCCGTTGAGCCGATGCGTGTGTATCAAGCTATCAATTATGTCGGCTCTTTTTTGTTGCCTCGGGTCTGTCTTCAATAGTCGAGGTATTATAAATGTGGATTCGATAGTGTTTGGATTTAGAACTGCAACCAGTTATCTATATTAATAAAAGGAAGTGTCTGTCTGTCTGTCCGCGATGCCCAGCGAAATCTACTCAACGCAGAAATCTGAAATTTTAAACATAGGTGGACTGAAGGGTCGGAAAATGCACCTCGAAGCCGGAATTTTAATTTTAGCTTTCGTTCGTGAGTTATGAGTGAAAAACGAGGAAAAAAACGTGCATTTTTTGCATTTTCGAAGCATCAGTTTTCAGTTATATATTTCAATGTCAAATCAATTACAGTTGGCTTTGGCTATTTTTGTCATACCTTGGAAATAAAACTTTCGCGATCCCTTGAATGTTGTAAGCCCTAAATATGGTCAAACATTGTTTTTTTTTGACGAAACTCAGTTTACAGGGGTTTTCTGGGCCAAGGAACTTGAATCTGAGATCGCTTTTACCAGGCGACGCTATCTAATCGTGGTATGTTGTCCACGTGATTTAGGTGTTTAATGATTTAATGATTTAACAATTATGCTCCTAATTTTTTATTTTTCAAATAATTATCGCGAGCGAAGCCGCGGTCACATGCTAGTATATAATAAGACTATTGTCTTGCCGGTAGTATTATACGGATGCGAGACATGGTCCCTTACATAATCTGAGAGTGTTGGAAAACAGGGGGCTTAGGAAAATATTCAGACCTAAGAGAGATGAAAACTGCATAACGACGAGCTTCATAACCTGTACTCTTCACCGGATATAGTAAGGGTAATTAAATCACGGAGGATGAAAGACATATCTCAAAAGTATTGACTGGGAGACCCGAAGGGAAAAGACCACTTGGAAGACCTAGACGTAAGTGGGAGGTCAACACTACGATAGATTTAAGGGAAGTAGGATTTGCAAGGGATGGATGGATAGAGTTAGCACAGAATAAGGTTGAATGGCGGGCTCACTTAAGCGTGGCAATGAACCTTCGGGTTCCATAAAATAGATGGTACCGCTTTAATCTATTGTCATTGAGTAAGTAAGTAAGGCCTATGTTAGACCTATCCTATTGGCCAAAGTACACATCTAAAACATGTGATAATCCTTTGGCTCCCGGAACATGTTAGGCCATACATAGTGGATTCGCTGTGAGTTCTAAACGGAATACTGAACTAATTTAATCGTTCTCTTATGAAGTACTTGTAGCTCATGATTTTTTTTTTTTTTTTTTTTTTTTTGCAATCTCAAATATATTCGTTTTTTGTGTTAAAAAAGGTCACGGCGCGCGGAGTGACGTAAGATCCCCAGGTTTCCTTCTAAAGAATTGAAATGAAGAAGAGTCGATTCTGTCTTCATTTATTTTAAGACGTGAACACAAGAGCTGACCTTTGTAGCTTATAGTGGGCGGTGGAAAGAAACTTCACCTTCTTTCATTGATGGCTTTGAAAGTACAAGTCTTATTTCAAGGCAAAGCCATTGCTTTGAATTTGTTAAACTATCCTTCCATACATGTATTTAATAAAATCCCTTCAGGCAGGCCTACAGGCTGAGGTAGATTTCGAAGTGATTTTGGTTTAATTTACTGTCGCTGCGTAGCACTCTTCTTCTTTAGCCTTGGCATGACAAACCCACAATAATAACTGCAAAAAAGAGGAGAGAGCACTTTTTCAAACACTCAAATCTCGCCTTATATGAGAACTATCGAGAAACTAGTTATTGATTTGTAGAGTACTCATCAAGAGCTTTTCAACGATACCTCACAAGACGTGGTTTCAAAATTTCCATCCCCCACCCCCACTCATACCCCTAAAACCCCCGAATCGTTGGTGTCACTGTGAACTCCATAGGGAGTACTCTAATTTATTCAAACAAAGTTTCCCTCTATACTTCACTGGGGCCGAGATATAAATTTTTCAAAATTTCAACCCCCTCCCCCGACCCCCTTCTTGGGCCAATTTTGCTCATTAACGAACCTGTCCGAACTATTGGGCCTGGAAATAACGTAATAAAATTTGGTTCAAATATCTTCAAAATTACGGCCACTAGTGTGTAAATATATATATTTGAACTTTTGAACGGGCGGTGGTTTCATACTTAGGGTGGCATGAAACTTAAAATTATGAAAGAATTTTTCGAAAGTCATGACATGGTATCGATTGCAATAGGAAGAAAAATCGACCTAATTATAGTCAGGTGTTTTTCTTTTAGGACAGTTATTTAAAAGTCAGTAGATACATAAAAAGTTGGCAGAAGTTTTACCAAATCGACAACATGGAAGCAGAATCCACAGCGGATTAGGAAAGGGGGGGGTCCAAGGGGTCCAAACCCATAAAAATCAAAACCTAAAATTCTATTTTTGTACTTAAAATAGAAATTTATTAAATTAAACAATTTTTCTTGGTTCGGTTATTTTGTTTTCATAACATAATGAGTAGGCTATTATTACCACTTCTTGGGGGGTATTCCGTACCCCCAAACCCCCGGTACTTTCGACCCTCCCCTAAATTATTTTCTGGCTACGTCATTGTTGTACTTATTATATTATTATTATTATTATTATTATAATGTTACAAAGCGGTCCATAAGTTAAAGAAACAAAAAATTAATTAATTAAAAAAATTGTCCCTCCTAGAAAATATAATATGGGATGTAGGATGGAAAATTTGTTGTTACATATTATTTTGAAACATCAGTTTTTTTATCATGCCTAATCTCGAAAAGGATTTATTAAGAGTATTCCATGAATAAAATGTAACGGATTTTTTATAATTCAGCTGTGCTTATACTCCTTTTAGCTGCGAGGCTATATCAGGAGTTCAGGATGTGTGTCTATGTATACAATAGCGTAGGTCATGGAACTATTGATTATCAATTATTTCTGTTATTTGTGTGTTTTTAAGGAGTAAATTTCAACTGATATTAATTTAAATGGAAATGATACAGGATGAAATGGTGAGGATGATTCATGGTATGTAAATATCCAATTCGGCATTTGCCTTTACGACTGGGGAAACCATGAAAAAACCCATGTCAAATTGGTCGGGCACGGGATTTGAACCTGGGACCTCCCAAATGAGAGTCCAAAACGTTACCATCTCGGCCATCTCGCTCGGTATAACGGCTATTGTAAATAGTCTGATAAATATTTTTTTTAGTTTGTTCTGTCCGCTCTGAGATCACGGCATACTAGATGAATGAACAGTCCACGCATCGATTCGAGTTTCCAATGCTACCAATAGTGCGTCAGCATCAGAACGCAATAAAAGCACACGAACTGGCTTGCACCGAATCGAAATTGTGTTTTTAATGAATGGACATTTATATTATTTCAATTTCTAAACAAGTTATGTTGCTTAAAATAATGTGTTTTCATTCTGTTCACTGGCAGCATGTGACGTATTAATCACGGCACGTCCATTGCCTTACGTGTCCAGTAACTAGCGTAAGATAAAATTGGATCCTTGCGGCCCTAGGAAGCAAATTATAAAATAAACTATCGTGATTGGTCTATATCCGAGGAATTGCTGAATATCAAACACGCGGCGTATGAATGGAAAAAGCTGCGTTCATGCAGTTACAGGGATTCTATTTGGTTGGCAATGAATGAAGTGTGAAGGCGTACTTCCGTCCAATTGGTATCGGTCCATTCTCCACACTTTCCAACTTCCTTTCACGTATTTATGGTCTTTGTCCGCTTTGTGCTTTCTTTATTCTGTGTTTAACACAGGAAGAACGTCAGTTCTTTATATCTAGCTTAGGCCTACCTCCTATTCTTGCTTATTCCGTCTTTTCCATGTTTAGGCCTGTTACGTCGTTTTATGTTATTTTGAATCGTAAGTTATTTTAAAACGTAAAATTAGGTTCTCGTGTGCTTAGAACAGCAATCGAAAAACTATTTGGTAATTTCTTATTGTAGCGGAATTCAGGTCCTTTTGGTTGGCAACAATTTGTCTGAAACAAATTAGAAATCTTTAGGCTTTGTCCTGACTGACTGACGGACGGAAAATCAACGTACAGCCTAAACTATAACAGGTAGAGACTTGGAATTTTGACAGTACCTTCGTTTCATAATGTAGGTGCTCACGAAGAAAGGATTTTGCAAAAATTTTATTTTAAATGCCAAAAATTAAATGTTTTTGAGAATACTTAATCCCTTTTTACACAGAATTATAAAACCCAAATCACAGAACATATTGTTGCTAATGGTATCAGATGGCTTTGGGAGGAAAAAATGCAATGTTCAGTTACTTTATGCTTTCAGTCATTTGTTAGCCTGTTTGTGCCGAAAGCTTGGTTACTGTTTGAAATTAATTGTAATTGAATAAAGAAAAGAGCTTAGATATAGAATAGTGGAGGGCCTATAATTATATCTCTATATATAAAAAAAAATGCTTTGTCCTGACTGACAGGAATCAACGTAGAGCCTAAACTATAACAGGTAGAGACTTGGAATTTTGACAATACCTTCGTTTCATAATGTAGGTGCTCACTAAGAAAGGATTTTGAAAAATTCTGTTTTTAAATGCAAAAAATAACATGTTTTTGAGAATATAGAATTATCTTAAAGGTTTTGTTGATTTTCCTAAAGAAATTCCATAATATAAAGTAGGCCTACCGTATATAGGGTTGTATATATTATAATATTATGTTATACTAAGAGACCAGGGGCGGATCCACGGGGGGGGGAAATGGGGGAAATTCCCCCCCCCCCCAAAATTTGTAACATTAAGCACAAATTATTGAAAATTTATTAGAAGATAACCCAAATACTTAAATTAAAGCAACGACATTCATTATTTTGAAATACCTTTGTAAGAAAATGCTGAAATGTTCATTTTGTTTTCAATTGTGTACTGGATATAATTAATTTTTATGAGTAAAAACTTACCTCTCTACTTTAGTTCCCCCCCAAAATGTCTCTCTGGATCCGCCACTGTATGAGACACCCACAAGCAAGGCAGAGGTAAAACTACGAAAGAGAAAAAGGAAAAAAAATACTAAGAGACAAAACTTTTGAGTAGAGAAACTTAATATGTTTCAATGCCCAATTTTTTACAATTTCTTTCTTTTTTCTGCTGAATTTGAGCATATTAATTACCTCTTAGGAATTACAAAATTTGAAATGATTAAGGAGACGTTCCCATAGGAATGCAGGATAATCGTGACTCTATCATTTAGCCAAGACGTGAATAATGATGTGGGCCAGTTCTCATGGCCAACTCAGGTTTCTGTGAGCTTCAGGTAAACCGCAGTCTATTAGCATGGCATGCTTCTGTTCGTACAGTCTACAGCAGGCTTTGGTTTGTTTCTATGGAAACGCAGCTTATTAGTACGTTTCCATATACAGTATCAGAAATTTATGGTTTTGAGATCTGGGGCCTTTAGTTGCAATATACAGGGTGTTGATTAATAACACCGAAGTATTTTACCTGTATATAGAGGGGACATAGGCAAGCAACTTTTGTTAGGAGATTTTTGCTCTATGACGTAAAATGTGTATGCTACAGGACATGAAAGTCATTATAATTTGGTGCTCATAAGTCAATAATTATGCGAAATATGGTTTAAATTTTCATCAAATTGATTTCAAGCCTTCTTAGTGATCGACAAAAACCTGATTTTTAATCATTTATCAACACCTATATTATAATTTAGTGTTTCCATGATCTGCAAAATTTACAGACTAATCTCATGACTGGTCGCCACTCCATTATTCTTTTTACTTCCTCTGCCCGTACCACTATAGGTAGAGGAAGTATTGTTTTCGACCCTAAAATTCGAAGTTGAGTTTTTAGCATATATACACGTTTCAAGGCCCCCTGAATCCAAAAATACTATTTTTGGAAACATGTCTGTGTGGAAGTTTGTGAACAGGCTAGCTCCGAAACGGAGAATCGTATGAAAACAAAATTTCGTATTTGGGTCAGGTACCTTCTGAAGATGTGATTCGAAGATTGGCGACAAATTTCCCTTATTTTTAAGGGGACTTTACATGAAGAAATTTTTTATTTTCGCGATTTTCTCCAAAACGGCTCTAACGATTTTCTTTAAATTTTGCGCATGGATTGCTTGTACCAAGAGCTAAAACTTTTATTTGAAACATTTTTTCGAACAAATTCTCTGAAGGGTAGTTATAAGCAACCCACTGTGAATACGTGCTTTTTGCAATACGGCTTCTTGTAAATCGTACGAAAATAAAATTTTGTATTTGGGTTAGGTACCTTCTGAGGCTGTGAAGATTGACTACAACCTTTTCTTATATTTAAGGGGACTTTACATGAAGAATATTTTGTTTTTTGCTATTTTCTCATAAACGGCTCTAACAATTTCCTTTAAATTTTGTACATGGATTGCTTATACCATTTCAAAAACATTCTCTGAAGGGTGGTTGTAACCTACCAACTTGCCTGGTGAACAACTCAATACGCGGATATTTAAGGCATTTTATTCTATATAAGCACGTGAAGAGAGAAAAATGTACTGTTGGCCCTGCTTACAGTAAATAAATATCTGAGGGGAATATTTGATAAATTTCGGAAATTATTCTTAACAGCGGAAAGTTCAATAAACGTTTGCAGTCACTTGTTTTTTCCCCCCCATCGCCTGCGTTTTTAGTCGCAACATTCAAAGAAGGGGCTATAAGATATTTATAGCATAATTAGCGTAAATGCTGCAAACTTTTATTTGGGCAGAGGAAGTTATGTGACTTTCAGATCAGATTTTTAAATTCATAACTACAGTATTAACAACGAAGTTCCTTTGTTTTGCATTTTTTTCCAATGTTAGAAGTCAGTGGCGGCCATGCCTTGGGAGATTTTATGCTGTAACAGGAAAAATTGAATCCACAGAGCAAACATCTCCTAATAAAAGTTGCTTATTTATGTCCCCTCTATACACTGGTAAAATATTTCGGTGTTATTCACCCTGTATATACAATTTTTATTCCATTTTGGTAAAATTCTAATAATGCAAAGAAAATCTTTTATTTCAAGTTGAGATGCTTAGAAAAGATTCTAAAATAAAGCAAGTTTGTGATTACTATTCTCGGTGGCAAAGGCGCTGATTGGAGGAGCAAGAACTGCATTAATTGATGTTATACGTACTGGTAGAGTGCTAAAAATAACAATCCTAAAAAATACGTCATTTTTAATTACTTGATGAAGCATTCCTGCCTAATTGGAAGAAAATAGAACAACACGTTTTGTCATGAATAGGACAAGGCATTTGATGACCATAAAATAGTGACAAATGCAAAATAAAAAAAAATGCATTTATGACCAAAAATAATTTAATAAAACCCTAAATTTAAAAAAGAGACATAAATTTACCATTATTATTTATAATTTATTTTTAAAGTAATGATTTGCTAAGAAACATTTATGACAGTGCGTTAGGCTATATATGATTTTACAATATAAAACACATTTATTTTGATACTAAAAAGTAAGAAAATTTAAACTACTTGGACACCCTTAGCGAAAAAGAAATTCTTTCTGAACTGGCATGCCCATCAAATTGCCATTTAAAAATAAAGGGGAAAAAATCTGCTACAGGACAAACTGCTGTAGTGTTTACAATAAACGAACGAACCATGAACACTTGGCGGAGATTCTCAAATAAAAACGATTGTCTGTTGTCTGAAAGGATCGACTTGTACATGGAAAAGCTCCTCTCTACCTCCACTGAAACATGACCTAAAAATGCCGAAAATGACCTGAAAATTTCAAAAAAAAATGGCATATCTCTTAAAAATGAAAGATGCAAAAAAAATGCAAAAACAAATTGCCCTTATTTATTTAATTATTTCATGATACACATTTATATATTTATATTTGAGCTATCTATTAACCTTCATATAAAATAGATGCAAAATCATCAAATGCCTTGCCCTAGTAATAAATTCACTGACAAACAGACAAAATGTCTGTTAATCAGAGTTTACGTCACAAATGTACCGGAACAAACCATCGTCTATCTACAAAAGGATATAATAGATAGGGCCCAGATTTGAAGGTTTTAACCTATTTTCCCCCATCTTCCTAATTTGAATATTTTAACGTATGTTTCCGTTTCATGCCCCTTGCTTCCGAATATACGAATCTTACAGAACCTAAAAAGGGTTAAATCGGACTGAAGGGCCTAAAAGGACTTTTGCTGAAAAACTACGGGCTAAAGAGGACTTTTTTTTTAAAAAAAAACACGATTTTTAAATAGATTTTCGAATTAATGCAAAGGAAAATAACATTTACTTTCACATACCGTATTTAATATGTGAATATATGCATTTTAAGAAAAGACATAATAAAAATAAATTTATACAACGCACTCAAATTAACACTCGCCGTCGCAGGAAATGAAACTTGAGCCGTTTGCAATTCTTTGAAATCTGCAACTAATCCGTTTCAACTTTCAAATAACAAGTTGCCAATCGACGACAGAGAAGTGTAGGAGGGTCTGTGTCAAAAAATTATAATACAAAATACCATTTATAAAAACATAATCGGAAAATCTGCACCGGTACCGACACCGACAAAGAACAGGTGTTCTTGTAATCGTGTGACTTTTCCCCAGTGTTGCCGCGGTCATTCGCTACTTCTTAAGTAAAGTAAGTGCTGTGGTACGTATCTGGCAACATTGCAGACAAGTGTGAATACGCCTAATTACTAGGGCCCTGATTTATTGGTGAAATAAAATGGCTGATTTCGGTGTTAACTTATTTCTATTTCGGTGGGTATTTCGTGAAATAAATTACTTATACTACATTGGGAACACTGCGCAATGATAAACTTTGTTTCTTTATTTACATGAACTAACACCCCCCCCCCTATTTCTATATTCTTTTGGCCTTGTATGAACTTATGTAACTTTCGATTTAGGCATGGTTAGAGTTAATGTTCAAATATAATGACGAGAAATATTATCGTATTTTCTACTAAACACCATCAGATAGCCATTTGCAAACAGAAGTGCCAACCACACCACTGTGGATAAAAGGCGAAATCTGTTGAATACAAGTGACAAATATTCTACAATTTTCTGCTGTAATCGATCTTAGGCATCGCTAACTTGGCAAAGGGATAGCACGAAAGGAGTGTACTCAACAGTACAAACCAGGTCACAGACAATCTTTGCATAAATTCTGCAATCTTTGTAATCGATCACAAATATCGATATATCGGTAAATCTTCGTCAGCCACAGAAACAGCAGAAAAAAAAAATGCTGCTAAGAAATAAAAAATACAGTGCACCAAAACACAATATTGTGATTTTAAGGCACATTTTCGTGCTCATTTCTCACGTTACGGATATTTCGCGCTTATAAACACATTTCGCGGAATCGAGTAAATTTCGCGATATTTCGAGGGTTCAATTTGGTTCATATTGGTATTTTAAGCATATAAAAGCTAAGTATAGCTAAGGGAGGTTGTTTTATAAAATTTCGCGCTTATCGTTGTTACCAAAAAATACGGCCCTTACTAATTACCCTTCTGTTCACTGATTGACAGGTCGAAGAGGATTAGGGTGGCAGCAGGTAGAGGTAGTTCTTGGAAAAAGAATCTTTAAGAAGTGGCACGAACATTAATGCCAAATCGAAAGAATATGGAACAACGAAAGAAAGAAATTTACAAACAGATCTGTGAATTATTCATATCGGTGGAGTTGTCTTCTCTGTGTGTGAGTGGAAAAAGTTGACCTCGTATGATTTCAATAAATATTTGGAACATACTGTTTGATTGTCTTGATATATTCAAGAATACTAGCTTACTGCATAACCTAACAGAGGTCACTGGGAGCGTTGCCAAGAGGCGTCTCCTTGACAACCTGGAAGGAATGAACAGTTGAAGGACGTGGCGCATTTTTTCCTCCGGAGTGGCTAACCTTACAAGAGGACCAGTTGTGACCATTTGAAACATGATTACACGTAAAAGGAATCAAATCCCACATTTTATTTTTCTTCCTCTTGCAGTGCAGATATTTTAACATCAACAAAAAATATTTCGAAATCAAAATTTTTAAATTTTTAAATTTAAAAGTTAATGAATTATTACTTTTTTAAAAAAAGAATATTATAGGAGAAAAATTACTGGGATTCGAACCCAGGACTTTCGGCTATACGTGTCAATGTCCAACAGAGACAATAATCTGTGGTTCATGAATGCATACCCTTACATCTATGTTGAATGTTATTGTACAGGTAGGAAAAAAAAGCGGCCCGACTAAAATATCTAAGTTGCCAATATGAGCCACTGCGCATGCCTAGCGGCATTCACAGGATAGCAGGGAATGTATTGAAATTCGTTCTAGTGTCGACTGCTGACTTATTTCACGTAATTTGCATTGCTTGTGAAAATAAACGTTTCCGTTACATCTCTTACATTTATTTACGCATCACAAGGCTCTGAAATCAGGTACAAGAGTCTGTCCACTTTTTCCCCGTACCTGTACCATAACAGTGAAAGCCCTGTCACAAAAAAATCACTAATTAGTGTGCCTCACAGTACTGCATATGACATAACTTGACTGTCTGTGAGGTAGACCATTAAGGGCATTCATAGGAGGAAGGTTCCATCTGGAGCTGTGAATTGAACTCTGGCTTAGCTCAGTTTGCAGAGCATTAGCAAAGGTCCTGGATTCAAATCCCAGTGTCCGAGAATTTTTCTCTTTTAATATTATCATGTAATGTCCAACACAGACAATAATCTGTGGTTCATGAATGCATTTATATCCATGACTTTCTGAAGTAAAACTTCTTTAGTGGCGGTAGAGGGTAAGCCGGGAAAATCAGTCATACTAAAACCATCACGAAATCAGTCGCAATCAGTCATGAAATCAGTCACACTCAAAACCGAACGAAATTACTGTGCGGACTGCACAGAAAACAATCAACTCAATGATTAGGAGTAATCAAAGGAAATTTTTCAGACCTTACTTCCTCAATGGCAATAGACAATTCCTAAGCAATCTAAAGGTATATTATCTATTTTATGGAACCCGGAGGTTCATTACCGCGCAAATCCAAAATTAAAAAATAGAAATTTCCAAAATTTAAAAAAAAAAAAAAAAAAATTAAAACATCCAAAAATCCAAAATTTAATAAAATCGGGTAAACTGATATAACAAAGTGCCAGTATGCTTTCGCTGAATCCAAGACGTTACCATTCGGTTAACTCAGTCAATTTGACGATGTAGTTTGATAAGCTTATGTGAAGGAGTATTGTTATTTGTCAAATCTAAATATATTAGGCCTACAACTTGAAACTCTTAAAATACGTCAACATTTCACAAAATTCAGTGGCATATAACTCCGCTAATTATTTCACAGTAATAGTATTTGATAGTACTTATTTTCAACTACATCAGCCAAGTAAACAAACATCTGACTGCACTGCAGACAAAGCCCCCAAATGATTAAAAATGCGACATTGTTGTATGGATATGATTTTTAAAAATGTGACCTTTAATTAGTTGTTACTCTGGTACCGGTCAACCGATTTGGCCCAAAATAAGTAGGCTTCTTGCCACGTACATTATAAATGTATATACCAATTTTCATGAAAATCCGATAAAGCCTATTTGAGTTATCGCACCTTTTGCTATATAATGCCATAAAAAGGCACCAAATTGGGTATTATTCCGGTACCGGCCAACCGATTTGGTCTAATATCAACAGACATCTTCCCATGGACATTATAAATAGGTGTTCCAAGTTTCATGAAAATCCGATAAAGCGTATGTGAGTTATGGCGCCTTTAAAATATACACTAAATTGGGTTTTACTCCGGTACCGGTGAACCGATTTGGTTCAATATCAATAGGGTTCTTCCCATTGACATTATAAATGTGTTTTCCAAGTTTCATGAAAATCTGAAAAAGCGTATTTGAGTTAGAGCGCGTACAGACACACGGACGGACGGACAGACGGACAGACATTTTTCGTCCCCCACACAATCTCATAAAGTACCATACTGGCACTTAATAAATAATAAATTCCAAAATTTAAAAATAAAAAAAAATTAAAAATTAAAAAGTCGAAAATACCAAAGTTTAAAAAATCTAAACATCCAAAATTAAAAAAACTAAAATACAAAATTAAAAAATCAAAAAAATAAAAAATTCAAAGAATCAAAATTAAAAAAATTCAAAGATCAAAAAATAAAAAGTCCAAAAACGCAATATTAAAAAGTCTAATAATGCAAAATTGAAAAAATCCAATAATAAAAAATTGAAAAAATAAAGAAATAAAATAAAGTTTTACTTCTGTCGCGTGGCGTTCCACGCACTCTTTTTTTTTCTCTCTGATTAAAAATTATATTTTGGGGAAATATTTATAAATGACATGTTTAATGTTACATTACATACTTAACAAGTCCTGGAAACAGAAGCAAGGCGAGCCTTACGGTTGTGGTGAATTTTGATTGGCCAGTGTTAACTTTTAACTATGTTTTCAGTAGACTATTCTTATTTCTACTTTTTATCCTAGGATACATGTTGTACGAACTATACAATATTTGCACAACAGAGGCTGTTGACATCTGGTTAACCTTGAATTAAATTTAACTAAATATCTAGAATGTGCTCAATAATACTAAAACTATAATGATAATATTACAATTATTTATTACAAACTAAAAACTATTTCCATTCAAATTTTGCACATATTCATAAAAAGTCAATGGGAACTAAACTCCGTGTCGCTACATCCCTGAAGGGACAAGGCCTACCACCCGACCGCTGCGTCATCCACCATAGGCAGATGGCAGGATTGGGGCACACCCACGGCCGTTAATGGTGGTTTCCATGACCGGAGCCGCTATTTCTCTATCAAGTAGCTCCTCGATTTGAATCAAGAGGCTGAGTGCACCCCTAGTCAATGGGAATATAATATGAAAATTTACTTCAAGTTGGTTCAATAGAAAAAAGTGTTAAAAGTTGTCAGAACGTCTTCTTAATGTAAAGAGCAAATCCTAAATTATGGTTAAATTCAATGATGTGGAGGAATACTTCAATCACCATACAAATGCAGGTTTTAATTCCATCAATGTTGATGCATTAGAGTTAAACAGTTTCTACCACCACGACGTGGTAACCAACCGAACGAAAATCCATTCAATTCTACGAAAAACAGGGACAAACGGGCATCGCGATTCAAAACCGAGACGTCTAGCAACCCGGTACATAGCGGGCCATGAGCTATTTTACCTTCTTGATTCGTTAACATTATGTAATGTTGGTTGCCATAGTTACCGTTGAGCAATGCTCTGTGTGCGAAGGTATTTAGATAGTTGTTGCTGTTAGGTCGCATTCCGCATGCACGTGAAGAGAATGCATCATTACGCATTGCGACTTGCTTCATTCCTAGTTTTAGGAGGCCGTGTATAATTAACAACACTGAAGCAAAGACACAGTTTAGGTGGTCTTAGGAAGGAATTTAATTCCATGGGGCCATGGTTATGTGTCAATAATTTTCCAAATTCTCTATCTCTTCAGTTTGACGTTTTCAGGTCCCTAAATGCAAAACTACAATATTTTCGGAAAGACGTCCGAGTCTATGAACGACATAGGTGAAAAACAAAAAAAGTCGTATAAAAAACATTTTCTATTTGGGTAAATTATTTTATTTGAATTTTCTACGCAAACTGGATATAAGTTAGTGTGAGAAAAAACTTTTATTTGAAGTAACATATACAGGTCTCTATTGTTTTCTTGATGACCTAAATCGGTAATCAGAGTATCAAGATGCCCACTAGGCAGAAATAAAATACCCTATATAGCTATTTACAATGCAAGACTGTTATATAGAACTTGTAAGTCAAGCAGGAGGGTAACAAAACGAACGCTAGCTACGTTTTGGTAATTTCGTATGTAGCGGAATTCAGACTTTTGGTTGGCAACAATTTGTTTGGAAAGAATTGGCATAAGAAGACAAATGAATATTTGGTGAAAATACTAAATCTATTTGTATAGAATATTTATTTATAATATATCCAAGTTATAAAAGTAAAGTGATCCCTATACAGACCATGGAGGCCCAGAGGGTTCCAGGAGGTTGAGGCTGCCAGATTTTTAGACAATCGGGACATTAAGGTGGTAAAGTCGTCAGCCTTACGCACCGGCCGCCTTTACCCCCAGGATTGTTCCTGGTACTCATTTCTGTTAGAGGCTGAGTCGACCCCAGGGCCACCAGAAGGATCAGGCCAATTGAAAAACTCCATGGGTTCGGGGTCGAACCCATGACCTTCCGGTTGGTAGCGCAGCGCCTCAACCACTACGCTACTGCGTACCCCCTTCAAGTTATAGTAAATGTAAATAAAGAACTAATCTGGAAAAAATCCATTGCAGACTTTGAATTGGACAAAGTAGCATATGAACTGCGTTTGCTGTTCAAATCGTGAGTGTTCAATTTAGACACGTGACCTTTGACATTGACCCTAGAAGCATTTCGTGC
This sequence comes from Ectobius pallidus, assembly GCA_964059195.1. Taxonomy (NCBI): domain Eukaryota; kingdom Metazoa; phylum Arthropoda; class Insecta; order Blattodea; family Ectobiidae; genus Ectobius; species Ectobius pallidus. Next base: position 183,397,305 of record CAXKWD010000005.1, on the reverse strand, counting down.
TTCTAATCACACGCGGTTATACAACTATGCCATCTTTTCTATTCCAGTAAGATTTTAATGTTTCATTGGGACTATTTTTGTAGCAATACACAGGGTGTTCGGACAGCTCTTTATGCCTCACAGTGATAAAAAGATTATTTTTAAGAAACAAGGGAAGTCATTATTAATTTTCAAATTTATATCCCACGTAATTAATGTTAAACAAATACAATTAAATATAATCATTTTCAAAAAGCAGTATCCGTAGGCTAAATAAAAATGAAAAAAAAAAAATCTATATATATAAAAGGCTTTGTCCTGACTGACTGAATGAATGACTGACTGACAGGAATCAACGTAGAGCCTAAACTATAACAGGTAGAGACTTGGAATTTTGACAGTACCTTCGTTTCATAATGTAGGTGCTCACTAAGAAAGGATTTTGAAAAATTCAGATTCTAAATGCCAAAAATCAAATGTTTTTGAGAATACTTAATCCCTTCTTACTCAGAATTATCGAATCCGAATCACATTTGACATTAAAACATATTGTTACCAGCGGGTCTCAGATGGCCGTGGAAAAAAACTGAAAGTAGAATAAATTTGACAAATGAGAGAAACAAATGAGAGAACTATCAATATCCACGAAAATAATGCAGTCACATAACTTTCTTTACCCTGGAAATAGAGAAAACAATACGAGGTAAGGTAATATGTTTTGGGAAGAGATATATGAAAGTGATATTGTATTTCTGTTTAATTTCATTCCGAAAACGGTTTTATGGTAACATGACAGCGAGAAACAAAATTTTCAGCCACGATAATACAATTTTATGTTACCGGAATTTCGGTTTCTTCTTATTAGAACTCCTCCCGGGCTTACTGTGTACTGTACAAGCGATGGGATGCAAAATTCTACATATAGCCATAAAAGCTATTTCAAACATTTTCTTAGGGGATAGTTTGAGTGTGATAAGTCGTTCTTTCTACTTCACATTATAAATACCTATATAAGGACCTAGAATTTATAAATCTAAAGTCCTTCATAAGTTAATTTCCAATTACAAAATAAAAAACCCGGGCGACGCCGGGCCTTTTAAGCTAGTCTCTCTATATATAAGAGGCTTTGTCCTGACTGACTGACTGACTGAGAATCAACGCAGAGCCTAAACTATAACAGGTAGAGACTTGGAATTTTGACAGTACCTTCGTTTCATAATGTAGGTGCTCACTAAGAAACGATTTTGAAAATTTTTGATTTTAAATGCCAAAAATCAATGTTTTACAGGAGTCATAATACCTTTTTACACAGAATTGTTAAATCCAAATCACAGTTCACATGACAACAGTGTATTGTTGGCAGAGGTCACAGGTAGCTTTGGAAATAAATGATACGGGACTTTGACAAATTACGGAAGCAATTGTATGGTAACATGAGAGTGAGAAATAAAATATTCTGTAAAGACAGTACAATTTTATGTTACTGAAAATTCTGTTTCTTCTTATTGGAACCCCTACCAGGTTTGGTGTGTGCAGGCAATGAGGTGCAAAATTCGACATCCTCTGCTGTTCTGCTTTTCATTGAGGGATGTCCATTACAAGATTGTAAAAATTACAGAAGTTTAATTTTATTTTAAATGTACAAAATAGGCATTTTAGGCACTAAAATAGTAAATAGGCTCTAAAGGTCCAAATAGGCATTTTAGGGCACTATAAAACTCTATAAATGCAAATGATTTATCATGAAACGTCAACATATTTAAAAGTGTTCATGTTATTTCATAAGGAACAAAATAGGCATTTGCCTTAAAATCCCAGGTCTAGTCATCACTTATGCTGATCAATTGTAGAATTTACAATAGCTTTAGTACACATATCTAATAGGAAGAACATGTCACAATGCGTCACTGGAGTATTGAGGTCAAAGTCTGTAGGCAGGTAGAGCACAGTGAGCCACACCCACTGCGACAATCAGGATGTGCATTAACCTCTAGTCAGTTACAGTTACTATTTTTGCTAAATTTCGGTTTTCAGCGGAATTTTTTTCTTTTTGTGAACTAAATTTTTATTTGTTCAGTGTAAGTTTCCAGTTCTATTGAAATCACATAAACTAATAAGATTACAGACAAAAAATAATAATAATAATAAGGCAGAAGTTAAGTGTAGACTCAAATCATAAGAGACTTTATCCTGACTTAATGACTACCTGACAGAGAATCAACGTAGAGCCTAAACTATAGTACGAAGAGACTTGGAATTTTGACAGTACCTTCATTTAAGTGCTCACTAAAGAAGGATTTTGTAAAATGTTGATTATAAATGCCAAAAATCAAACGTTTCAGAGGAGACATAATACCTTTCTACACAGAATTATCCGATCCAAATCAAATTCCATGTACAGTTCTCACGACAACAGTGCAGTGTATTGTTGGCAGTGGTCACAGGTAGCTTTGGAAATAAATGAAACGGGACTTTGAGAAATTAGAGAAGCTATCGATAGAATTCATTGGTATAAATAAATAATGAAATCCACGAAAATAATGCATAATGTAATGCAGTCACATAACTTTCTCTACCATTTTCTCACTTCACATTTTGATGTAGAATAAGAGTTCGTATTGCAGGGACAACATTTTGAGTTGTTTCAATCTGAGTGTGTGCCAACGAGTTTTCCACATCAGAAGTCGGTAAAAAAATTCTATCCACTGATACGTTATTCATAGCTGTAGGCTTTCTATTTTTAGTTGGGAAATATGGATGTTTGTTTATCATAGGCCCTAAGCATGTAAAAGGAGAGAAAATAGGATGGAGCATTTATGTAAAAACGGTGTCAATGTTAATATATATAATGTTTGAGAGAAATCTGGCTGTGGAACCCAGGGAACTAGAGCGCTCCTCTATAGGGGACTCTGTTTCTATGGGTTACTGCGCCGGGGAACTCAAGAGATCAGAGAGCTCCTTAACAGGGGACTCCAAAGATAAAGGGATCGGACCCGACATAGCCTCAGGGACCTCACACAGCAGGAACCTGAAGCTAGAAAGAAGCTCTATTTTTAAGGCATATGGTGAGTACCATTAGGGTTATTTACTGTCTGCAGGCTAACCTTCAACACAGTTTTGTGGCCTCTAGGGTTCTCACCCGACGGCTACAGACTGGAGGGATACATATCGCCCTGATACAGGAACCATGGACTCGTGAGGGCCGTATCATGGGGTTGACTGCAGCAGGCTTCTCTACTTTTAGTGCTCGCACTACAGATAGGCCTAGAGTATGCATCCTAATTAAAGGTATGAATGCATGGGCACTACCGCAGTTCTGTTCTCAGGACGTGGTAGCTGTTCTTGTGAGCTATAAGGAGGGAAATGCAGAGCGGCAATTAGTTGTCTGCTCTGCATATTTCCCTTATGATTCTGAGGATCCTCCTCCCTCAAGGGAGTTTGAGGACCTTGTTACTTATTGTGGACGGGAGGGACTTGACCTGGTGGTTGGCTGCGACTCTAATTCCCATCATGGGATTTGGGGTAGCACCAACGTTAACGCCAGGGGCGAGGCTCTTGCCAACTACATAAGTACAACGGATTTGGAAATCTTGAATAACGGCGAACCTACATACTGTAATAACAGAAGGGAGGAAGCTATAGACATAACACTAGGATCCATAGGAATCCTGGACAAGGTTAGTGGTTGGAGGGTCAGTAGTGAACCGTCCCTTTCCGACCACAGACACATAGAATTTCGGTTGGCAGGCTCCCTTGATCCAAGGACCTTCAGGGACCCCAAGAGGACCAATTGGGACTCTTATAGGGAGGACCTGAGGGGCAGGATCGCTGGGGGAATGCCTAGAAATTCTTATAACAAGGAAAACTTGGGGGACTGCATTGATTGGATCAGTACGGCCCTCAGATCTTCCTTTGAGGATAACTGTCCACCTAGAGCAGTTAGGACAGTAAATGGGAGGTTCCGCTGGAACTCAACTTTGAGTAACCTTCGGAACTCCACGAGACGGCTTTTTAACAGAGCTAAAGGTAATCATGATACTGAGAGCTGGAACCTGCATAGGGATTCACAGCGCAAGTATAAGCAAGAACTGAAGAAGTCCTCCAGGGAAGCCTGGAGAGACTTCTGTCAGAGTATCAACAATCTACCAAGTACAGCTAGATTGTATAAAATCCTAATGCGAGACTCTAGATCCAAATTGGGCTCATTAAGGACCCCCTCTGGGACATATACTGGCTCGGAGGAGGATACTTTACGACTCTTGCTTGGGACGCACTTCCCTGAATCACAGGTAGTTAATGAGGAGGCTGTATCTAGTCAGGCTTGCCGGCCTGCTATGCAGGACTGGCGGACTGCCAAAGATATTGTCACCTATAAGCGAATAAAGTGGGCAATTCAATCATTTGCCCCTTTTAAAAGCCCAGGGATGGATGGGATTTTCCCGGCCCTGCTTCAGCAGGGACAGGATTTACTCATTCCAAACCTGGTAAGAATTTTCAGATCTTGCCTGGCGATGGGTTATGTACACTCGTCGTGGAGGCAGGCAAGACTAGTTTTTATTCCTAAGCCCGGTAGGAGCTCTTACCTTGGGCCTAAGGATTTTAGACCTATTAGTCTGACTTCCTTTCTTTTAAAGACTTTGGAAAGGCTAATAGATAGATATATCAGAGGACCTATCTTAATTGAAAGGCCTCTAAGTGCTGAACAACATGCCTATCAGGCTGGCAAATCCGTGGAGACGGCGCTTCATCAGCTGATTTCAAGGGCTGAAGAAGTGCTTGACCAGGGAGAGCTAGCCATGGCAGTGTTTTTGGACATAGAGGGGGCCTTTAATTTTACTTCATATGGCTCTATCTATAGAGGGTTGATTAGACATGGAGTTAACTTGTGTGTAACTCGATGGATTATGGCTTCCCTGGAGGGCCGCCGGGCAATAGTGTCTCTTAATCAGTGCGAGCTGATGTGCACTATGCCCAGAGGCTGCCCCCAGGGAGGGGTTCTATCCCCACTTATTTGGTGCCTGGTGGTAGATGAATTACTTGCCAGGCTCAATGAAAGTGGAGTATATGCCCAAGGCTATGCAGATGATATCTGCATTGTGGTCAGGGGCAAATTCGCTGATACAGTTTCGGGCCTTATACAAGGTGCCCTTGAAACTGTTGAAAGATGGTGTCGTGAGGTAGAATTGTCAGCTAACCCTGATAAAACTAACCTCATTGTGTTCACGAGGAAGCGACGGCTTGATGGTCTACATGAACCTACCTTCTTCGGGAAGAAGCTGATTCGATCTACGTCGGTCAAGTATCTGGGAGTCATTCTGGATTCTAGGCTGACTTGGAAAGAGCACATTGAAATCAAGGTGACTAAGGCCTGCAATACTTTGTGGGCCTGTCGGAGGGCCTTTGGTGTGAGGTGGGGACTTAAACCACGTGTGGTTTATTGGCTCTATGTCTCCATCATTAGGCCTTCCATCACCTATGCCTCGGTTGTGTGGTGGCCATGTGTTAAGACACAGGCCACCAAGAACAAATTAAATAAAATCCAACGCTTAGCGTGTTTGGGGATTACTGGAGCCTTGCGCACCACTCCGCTCAGTGCCCTTGAGGCGCTGCTTGGCTTACCTCCTTTGGATCTAGTTATTCAGGGAGAGGCCGGAGTGACTGCTCATCGTCTCTGGAGTTTGGGCTGTTGGTCTTTTAAAAATCCAGTTAAAGGACACAGAGAAATACTTAGCAGACTTCAGAAGTCGCAGCCTATCCTTGCGATGGGCTGTGACAATATGAAGCCAAGTTATAACTTTGACTCTATATATAGGGTCAGTATTCCGCCCAGAGAGGAATGGACTCGTGGCCCACGGGCTCCGGAGTCTGTCAAGGGGCTTGTCTGGTATACGGATGGCTCCAAGACGGACGAGGGGACTGGGGCTGGCATCTATGGGCCTAAGACGAGGCTTTCGTACTCTTTGGGAGGTTATACTACAGTATTCCAGGCTGAAATATTTGCTATTTTGGCCTGTGCTTATCATATTTTAGGGATGCCTTGGCTGCAAGGTCGGATTAGTATCTGTTCTGACAGCCAGGCTGCCCTGAAGGCACTATGTGCCAGTACAACAAGGTCTAGGTTGGTACGAGAGTGCCAAAAAACCTTGGATATTCTCTGCTCCCGCCGACCAGTACAGCTTTGCTGGGTTCCTGGGCATGCTGGAATCAGAGGAAATGAACTAGCGGATAAGCTAGCAAGGGAGGGCTCGGCCAATGTCTTTATTGGACCGGAACCTGTCCTTGGTATTACTCCAAGAAGGGCCAGACGTGAGGTCTTAGACTGGATGTCTCATCAGCATGGCACTTTCTGGAGTAATCTCACTACTGCTAGGCAGGCTCGAGCTATGATCGAGGGACCTAGCAAGAAGAACAGCAAGATTCTGTTAACCCTTAACCGGGTACAACTTAGAGGTGTAGTTGGCCTGTTAACAGGACATAACACCCTAAAGAGACACCTACATGTGATGAAGCTTAGTGCGGATCCCACATGTAGGAAGTGTGGTAGAGAAGATGAGTCCTCTCTACACATCTTGTGCGAGTGCGAAGCACTTGCTACAATCAGACACTTTCTCCTGGGCTCGGATAAACTGAGACCAGATGACATAAGGAGAACTAACCCAAGATCTATCCTGTCCTTCTTGAAGGCAACAGGACTTGAATGAATTCTCCAGTAAGAGGGGCACAATGGGCCCAATTATGTGGCCTACGTGCACGGGACCGAAAGGGCCCAACCCATTCATTTTCATTTCATTTCAATATATATAATGTTTTAATTATTTTTCTGTTATATAAATTATTTAACAGAAACATCTAGCAGTTGAGTAAATAATATGCAAATATATGACATAAAGTAGGCCTATATGTAAAAATAATTCCTATTTAAATGAATGCTATGACTGAAAAAAGTACAGATGGGGGGAGAAAGCAGACCGACTCTTGTAGCTGGTTTCAGAGCCTTGTGATACGTAAATAAATGTAAGAGATGTAACGGAAACGTTTGTTTTCACAAGCAGTGCAAATTACGTGAAATTATTTCTCAATTCAAGCAATTTGTCGGCTGTAGAACAAATTTCAATACATTCCCTGCTATCCTGTGAATGCCGCTAGGCATGCGCAATGGCTCATATCGGCAACTTAGATATTTTAGTCCATATATACCCGTATATATTCTACTAGCTTAAAAGACCCGGCGTCGCCCGGGTTTTGTATTTTGTAATTGGAAATTAGCTTATGAAGGATTTTCAATTTTAAATTCTAGGTCCTTATGTAGGCATTTATAATTTTAAATAGGAAGAACGACTTATTACACTCAAACTATTCCCTCAGAAAACGCTTGATATAGTTTTTTATGGCTCATAGAGGATCTAGAATGTTGCATCCCATCGCTTGTACAGTGCAGAGCAAGCCTGGTAGAGGTTTAAATAAGAAGAAACAGAAATTCCTGTAACATAAAATTGTAATATCGAGGCGTGAAATTTCCCACTCTTGTGTTACCATAAAGCCGTTTTGGGGATGAAATTAAACAGAAAGCATTATCACTTTCATACTTTTCTCTCCAAAAACCTGCGATATAATATAATAATATACACATTACCATACCTCGTTTTGTTTTCTCTATGTCGAGGGTAGAGAAAGTTATGTGATTCCATTATTTTAGTAGATTTCATTCTGTAATATATGTTTATAACATGAATTATTTTGATAACTTCTCTTATTTGTCAAAAGTGCATTTCAATTGTTTTTTCCAAGCCCACCTGATACCATTTGGCAACAATATATTCTGTGATTTGGAATTGATAATTCTATGTAAAAAGGGATTAAGTATTTTCAAAAACATTTAATTTTTGGCATTTAGAATCAGAATTTTTCAAAATCCTTTCTTAGTGAGCACCTACATTATGAAACGAAGGTACTGTCAAAATTCCAAGTCTCTACCTGTTATAGTTTAGGCTGTACGTTGATTCCTGTCATTCAGTCAATCAGTCAGTCATTCATTCAGTCAGTCAGCACAAAGCCTTTTATATATATATATAGAGATAATTCCTGTTTAAATTAATGCTATGACTGAGATAAAGTATATGTCGTAAGCTCTAATAGCGATCGTAGTCTTTTGTTGCTACTGTACCGGCATGGGAAGAATTCCTCTCGAAGTGGCCAGCCGTTTCCTCCTCAAAATGTAAAACACACTGCGTCAGAAACCACGGAGTAAGGCATTGAACACAAGCCTTTGTTTGCGGGCTGTGTTGTTCTTTTGTTCTTCCTCGGATTAGCATACAGAGGCTGAGTGGGTTACATTCATCGTTTCCTAACAGAGAAACGCGTGTTTGATTCTCAATACATTAGCCTACTTAACAGTTAAGACTGAAGACTATTTTTTGAAATTGTTCTCTGGTAGATTTGTCAGGAGTTTGTTTCTAAATGATTTAAAATAACTTTAAACAGGGCCGTCGCGTGATTTTTTGGCGCCCGAGGCAAGATTTCGTCAGGCGCCCCCCCCCCCAAAAGAAAACTCAATCCCACGTGCACCCACCCGACATTCCACCTATCTGTAAGGATTCAAATACAAACACACAGCGAGCAACGTGACGCGACACTATCAAATACATATAAACATAATGGGGTTAAACACGCATTATTATTATTAGGTTATTATTATTAACAGTATACAAGCAAATCCAGCTGTTCAATTTTGAGCAAATATTTATTTTGGGGTAACTTAGAAAATATAAAGTTATTGGTGTCAAATATTTATTTGTTCAATAAATACAAACAACGTAATATTCAAAATTCAGTTATACTTAACTTTAAAAAATACGTTATGTACATCTAACATATTATTTCAAATTTTGTTGTTTTATTTTTGCCGTTGCCACGGCGCCCCCCTGGTCGCGGCGCCCGGGGCGATCGCCCCGGTCGCCCTGCCCACGCGACGGCCCTGACTTTAAATATAATTAAAAGGGTTCGGACGTTTATTACCTGAAAACTGAAAAATATGACTGCAAATATGCCCTTAAAAATGACTAAATATGACCAAATAAAATAACGTACTTTCACAAAATAAATGTAATTTAGAGATTTTTAAAGACATTAAATTCTTACACCAATCGAATACTTTAACAATTTAACCATTTTGGTGGTTTACAGTTTTACTTGTAATGAATTTCTATTTTTAAAGAATTTTCTCCTCTTTGCTGCGTGTCCCTATACAATTTTATGATTCTAAGATTTAAGTTACCATTTAAGTGGCATAAACATTGAAATATGTTATATATTATATATAATTTAACAATAACAATATTATTTAACAATAATTTAACTTTCTCGAATCATATTAATAATATTATTTGTAAAAGTAAAAGTAAAGTGTTCCCTATTACAGGCCATGGAGGCCCAGAGGGTTCCAGGAGGTTGAGGCTCCCAGATTTTTAGACATCGGCACATGAAGGTGGTAAGGTTGTCAGCCTTACGCACCGGCCGCCTTTACCCCCAGGATTGCTCCTGGTAATCATTTCTGTTAGATGCTGAGTCGACCCCAGGGCCATAGTGCCACCAGAAGGATTAGGCCAATGGAAATATTATTTGTAAAACTCTTAAAAATCTTGGATTTATTATCAGAAATGTCAAAATATTGTAGTATAAGTACATTATTTACACTATACAGAACTATTGTCAGACCAAAATTAGAATATTGCTCAGAACATGTTTCGGGAGACCTTCTCCCATCCTCGGCTGCTAGGCTAGTGTGCCTAACAGAATTTGCAATAGGATTTTCGGAGGACCACTGGGAGAACCCTGAAAATATATAAGTTTAGAAGTGTAGGAATATTGAAGGAAGCAGGAATAATGGAGAGAGAGAATTGTTACTTTATTCTTCTTTTCTTATTTTCTTCTTACTTGGAGTTGTATTTGGTATAGACCAATATTGAATAGTGCTTGCTATTTTCACTAGGTATACTTCAGGAATGACTTAAGGTTCATTTGCTGTGAGAATACACCATGTTTTGTGATCTACAACAATAATATAAGTTCTTTATTTAAATCTCAAAAAATTACAAACTTCTGGAATAATGGAGCTGTATTGGCTCAAAATACTCTATCTGCAAGTAGGAAAAGAGAAGCTGCAATTGCTTGCCAAAACTTCTTATCTTGATAAACTCTGAATTACTATTTCAAAAATACTAATTTGCTAGACCATTCCTTGGTCTTTGTGAGATTACTATGTCCTGTTCAAACTACTACTGTAGCATATTTAGCTTGCAAGTAGAGAAATAGAGGAGCTGCAAGGATGCCAAAACTCTCTACAATTATATAAGCAGTATTTACTTTAGTGACATAAAGATGCTAAGCCTTACTTGGCTTTGTGTGTTAATACAATTTGCTTTATTTTACTTAACTTGTTTTGCGACTACATCTGATGAGAATGTGACTGTAGACCAGTAGCCGAGGATGGGAGAAGGTCTCCCGAAACATGTCCTACTAATTTTATGTTTGACGTAAGTGGTGCTTAAGTGTTTTAAAGTTTTAATCTTATTATGTTACAGTATTTCAATATCCCTGAATTATCACACAGTCGAAAAATACATGCATTGTTTTTTTTGTACAAATTAATTAATAATGAAATAGATGATATTAATATTCTCAAAGAAATATATTTCTATGTTCCACGTTATAGATCTCATAAATTGCATAATCTTTTTTTCATCCCAAAAGTAAACACTGACTCTCATAATAATTCTCCTCTTTATAATGTACTCTGACTATACAATCAGTTGCACAAAATGGACAATATAGATATTTTTAATACTGACAATAAGCGGTTAAAAATTTGAAAAATTTAAAATAATAATAATAAAAAATGACATGGAGCAAAATTTAATAATTTTGCTCCATGTCATTTTTTTACTTGAATCTTTATGATATGTATATTTTCCTCCAAAACTATTACATTGTTATTTATATTATTATTTATTTTTTCATATTATGTTCCCTTGTGTAATTGTGATAATGTTTGTGTTTCTGGTTTTCTTTTCTGTGTGTTTTTTTTTTCTTATTGTTATAGCATTAGCTTAATTATTTTGAATATCACTTTAAATATTTAATTTTAGAATCTGGTGTATTAATGTAAGCGAGAATATTGTAATTGGGCATTAGCCTGTAATATTCTTAGCACAATAAATAAATAAATATTGAACTAAATTTCAAATTTAACTCGACCATGTAGTACAAACACATACCGAATTTATAACTGAAATATGACAATAAATTACAAATATGACCAAAACAGTTGACAACTATTACTGAGAAAGTAACAATTGTTTGAATATTGAGGCTAGGTAATGTTGGCAATGGCGTGAGTAATTTCACACGGAGGCCGTGGCTACTCTTGTGCAATGCAATGCAATGCCTCCTGTCTCCACACTTTCAGCTGTTTCTTACTGATTTCAATCCAACCGGTCACAGATATTAGCAGAACCCCCACGTGGAATGTTAACCAATCTTTCATATCATTGTTTTCATGTTATTGCAGATCAAAAGTTTAGCCCTGTGGCTGGTAGCTCGTATCAGATCAGTGTCTTTCCTAGCCGTCAGCATTGTCTTGTGCATTGTGCATTGGCGGATCCAGGGGAGAGGCCGTTCCCTCCTTGGTCTTCCTTTTTCGTTAATTTGACTCTTTTCTTCGAAAGTATTGAAAGTAACTAATACATTTCTTGTGAACTATTAGTCTAGCGAAACAAAATCTTGCTTGATAATTTAGCTAGTGAAGGTTCTTGACCATACTTTGGACACGTAGGACAGAAAAACTAAAAGCTGGATTATTTTTTGGCCCTCAGATTGACAGCTCATAAACGACCGTACAATATGTGGTAATATCAATTTTTTTTAAAGACCCCATTGTAATGTTAGTGTGTTGCTTTTTTCTTCACGTGATTTAGAAGCTACAAATAGGCACTGTTTTTCATTTATATCAAACGTAAAATGGGATAATATGCATAATGGTAATACCGTATCTAACAAACTAAAGGTGATAGGGCAAAACTAATGGCACATTTGGCATCACCGACCTAAATATACCCAAGAATTGGTATAAATTCTAAGGCACCAAAATGGCTGTTAGTCTGTGTTATTTTTGATCAAAGAAGCTACAGGTATGACCCATAAATTTACCATTATTACTTATAATTAGATTTTTTAAAGTAATGAATTGCTGAAATGAATTTCCAATATAAAACACAGTTATTTTGTTACTAAGAAGTAAATTTATAGGCCTACTACTTAGATACCTTTAGCGAAAAAGAAATTCTTTCTGAACTGGCATGCCCATCAAATTGGCCCTAGCATATATGTGCCATTTAAAAATAAAGAAAAAATCTGCTGCAACACAAACTGCTTTGGTGTTTACAATAAACTGAATTAAAATGAACTATGAACACTTGGCGGAGATAAAAACGATTGTTGTCTGAAAGTAACGATTTGTACCTGGAAACGCTCCTGTCTACCTCCACTGAAACATGACCTAAAAATGCCGAAAATGGCCTAAAAATGCCGAAAATGACCTAAAAATTGCCCAAAAATGACCTTGCTCTTGAAAATGACGAAAAATGCAAAATAAAGTCAAAAAATGCAAAAACAAATTGCCCTTGTTTAATCAATTATTTTATGATACACATTTATTTATATTCGAGCTATCTTTTAACCTTCATTTAAAAAAGATGCAAAATCATCAAATGCCTTGCCCTAGTCATGAGGTAAATAGTCTGGAAGTACAGAATTGAGGCTTAGCTGCCACCGTTATTTCGGATGTATGTTCATTGAACTTGACTCCTCAGGTGTGATCGAACAAACAAAAAACAAGGTTAGGAGCGTTCGTCAAACAGTTGTGTGCCACAAAAACCCAGGCAACGCTTTCATCACGTGTTTTTTGCGAGAGGAAACACCGTACTCGACAAATTGCCCATTCACAGCCAACCTCCTTGTTACGGTGAAACCGAGGAAAAAAACTCTCATAGCAGGCCTTGTTTCCACTTGACACCCCTGTCATAGGCAGTGCTTTCCTTAGCACCAAGCATGGCCAGTTATAATTTTTATTTAAGTAGAGGGCCATGACTAAAATACAATCCCATCACAGTCATTATGTGTTGCTATGGTAACAATAATCATTCACTTTTATTTAAGCATGGCCTGTTATAATTTTTATTTAGGTAGAGGGCCATGACCAAAATACCATATTTATCTGTTGCTATAGTAACGATAAACAATGCATGCTCTACTGAATCACTTTTACTTAAGCATGGCCTATTATGATTTTTATTCAAGTAGAGGGCCAAGACTAAAACACAATCCCAACTTAGCGAATATGAAGCAATAGAATTGAGCAGAATATGTTTCTAGGGAGTTCCTTTGGAGTAGGGAACCTTGGACAGTTATGCAATAACCTGTGTTGTAATTACAGTATAAGACGTGTTGTATTTGCTTCGTGTTGTGCTTATAGTATAGAAACTTTAAATTTGAATAAGGTTGAGACAACCGAATGCGAACTGCCGCAAATTCAGGCTAATTTAACATTTAAAAAATAAACAAAACAAATAAAAAATCTCTTTGGAACGATCATTAAAAATTTTATTGAAATTATATTACTGAGTTCAGATGGTTAAGGAATCACTCAATATAAGTAAAGAAATATCCACTAGAATATCTGTGTGGAACCCAAAGCCAATGAAAATTCCGTAGCAGTACCTCGAGCACCAAAGTGTAACCCAGTGACCGGCATGATCCGTGCTCCGTGACGTCATACTACAGAGCAGCAACGCTCTTTGCTCGGCAATATCTCCGTACTGAGCAAAGCGCAGCGTGGAGAAATGGTTCTCCTGGCCAGTGGCGGTACGACGTCTATGCACTGACAGAGTGCGCTCCGTTTTCGTTGATAGTATGGTAATAGCACAATTACAATACATTTGTACGAAAACAAAAGAGTACAACTGTGATAAATCAATGTAACAGAACAGTTTTGTTTGTAATGAAATTTAATATAGGCCCTACTTACAATAATCTGAAATGCATAATACATCCAGGTGCGGAAGCCTCCGCATACTTAAATGAGGCTCCGAAACTGCTATAAACTACAAATGCATAAAACATGAGAATACTTTAAGCAGTACTGCAAAACTTTGTCTACTCGGAAACTGAAAAATGTTAAAGTATACAAAATATACAGAATACACCAAATATACAAACTACACAAAATATACAAATTAAACTATACACCTTTGTGAGAAAAGTAGCCTATAGGCCTATTCAGACTTGTGATACACACCCTTACTTTGTGTCACTATCGTGCCCAAGCTGAAGGCATTGTCGAGATTTTTTCCCCTCTTTTCTCGTCCACTGATTTTGCAATATTTGGCGTCATAGTCTGGCTAACACACAAACGAAGAACATTTTTTAAGTTCTGATCAGATAGGTGATTCCTACGTTGTGGTTTGTAGACCTTCATACACGAAAAGAACTGTTCACATACATAGGCCTATGTCGATCCAAATATACTCAACATTCTATCATTGATCCCATTCTAGTTTGATCCTAGTCAAAACAAAGGGGAGGTGAACTCACAGAGAGTTCGCGGAAAATTCGCATCATGTGACAAAACGTGATTGGTTAATGTCATTAGCATGCGCCATTACCAGAGCGTGGCTAACGAGTGTTCGTAAGTTCATGCAATAATAATATCAATATTTACACGTGAAATAACAAACTCTCACTGGCATCGTCATCATTATAGTATATCAATTAGCAAACAAAACATAAAGGATTCATTGTTCACGACGACCCTGCGGATGAGTTGTACTGAGAATAAACAAACTAGCATTAAACATGGTGAACACGTGCGTTCTCACGTGCGGGCTATGACAGCCACGCCTCTTTGTTTTGAACAGGATCGTTCTTAAATGGAATCTTGCCTGGGGAAATCTTCTATAAAATATAGATAAATCCTTTTTGTTTTGAAATCGGTCTTGCATTTTAATATCACTTTGCAAATCAATGACTTCTAGTTGCAATGACGTTGAAACACTGTCAATATCCACAGAAAATGGTGTCGCAAATATCGGATTGGAGGTTTGCAAAATCTTGAAATCGGCAATCAAATTCCTGATCCAGTTCTTCTAATATTTGCACATAATTATTTAGGTCTGTAATTCGATGACATACTGTAGACAACTTTGGAAAATGTGACGTGTCTCCGAGAGTGAGGTGACGTTTTCATAAGTCTAGTTTTACTTTGAATGCACTAAATTTACCATACAATTCTACTGCTGCAGTGAACGCCACTGCGCTGATGCGTATTGACAGCAATACAACTCAACTGCTCTCTCTCCGAAGCTCTTGCGAGATGACTGGCTCTTACGTCACAACTGCAGCATCTGCCGGACACTGGTGTAACCCAACGACTTCCTATCGCTGGCAAAATAACCACAAGGCAATGGAAGACTATCGACGGACGCCATGATGGACAGAAAATGGGAAAAATAGAATCATGACTTAAGACACCTATTCACAAGACTAGCCATCCACGGGTTCCACCATAAAATATGCAATAATGACAAATACCACACTCCAAGTGAAAACTGCGTGTGCAAACTATGCGGGAGTCGATGTGATAGATACCACATCAACATGTGCAAGAAAGAATTAAATCACTGAAGGACTATGGAAAAGACTAAGAACTTCCTTTTGCACGGTTGTGCGCTTTATCTTATTATTAATGGAAGACTATGTTGGGGTGAGGATGATTTTCCCCATCAATGGTGCTAGTTTCCGTCCCCTACTGAGCAAATCACAAAATGATCACTGGTTTACCATAATAATTGGGTCTTAAATTATTAAGTGCCAGAATGGTACTTTCTGAGATTGTCTGTCTGTACGCGCGATAACTCAAATATGCTTTATCGGATTTTTATGAAACTTGGTATACGCATTTATAACGTCCATGGGAAGAAGCCTATTTATATTGGGAAAAATCGGTTGACCGGTACCGGAGTAATGCCCAATTTAATGCCTATTTTTACAGTAATATATTAGAAAAGCGCGATAACTCAAATACGCTTTATCGGATTTTCATTAAACTTGGTATATGCATTTATAACGTCCATGGGAAGAAGCCTATTTATATTGGGAAAAATCGGTTGACCGGTACCGGAGTAATGACCAATTTAGTGCCTATTTTTACAGTAATAGATTAGAAAAGCGCGATAACTCAAATACGCTTTATCGGATTTTTATGAAACTTGGTATACGCATTTATAACCTCCATGGGAAGAAGCCTATTGATATTGGGCAAAATCGGTTGACCGGTACCGGAGTAATGCCCAATTTAATGCCTATTTTTACAGCAATAGATTAGAAAAGCGCGATAACTCAAATACGCTTTATCGGATTTTCATGAAACTTGGTATATGCATTTATAACGTCCATGGGAAGAAGCCTATTGATATTGGACAAAATCGGTTGACCGGTATCGGAGTAATGCCCAATTTAGTTTATATTTTATGGTAATATATTAGAAAGGCGCGATAACTCAAATACGCTTTATCGAATTTTCATGAAACTTGGTATATGCATTTACAACGTCTATCAGTGTTATTCATGTTAGATCGTGACTGTGGAGCTTCTTGTAATTGAGGACGTCGTACATCTCTCTGACTGCAATTACAAAATGTCAAGTCACTCCTTAACCTAAGCCATGTGAAGATGAGTTTACAGTTTAATTGGGTGACATATAATTCCATTTTGATATCGTTCGAATTAACAGTTGCCATGGTTACTGAATCGCAACGAGAAGGAAAAAGCGAAGAGGTCAGTCCTAATTGCTATAAAAGCTATTTAGATGGTAGTTACGTACTATCTGTTGTATCCAAGCAATAGAGAATAAACAGATGAATGCGACGTGTGTATTGAATGTGACTTCAATAGAGACAACTCGTTCTAAAATATCAGCATTTCGCTGTTATTAGTCTACTATAGGTAAAGAAATTAGCCTGCTAAAAACCAGGAATTTTTACTGTCAGCCTAATATTCAAACTTAGCGAATACTGCGATGGTAGATAGTTGACAAATGCAGCCAGCCGGACGTGACGTATGGAAATAGAATCCGGCGGTAACGGTATCCACAACCTGGCGAAGATAATGCACACAACAGAGAAAAACACAACACATTTCAAAAGCAAGTAGAATAGTGAAGAATCTTTCGGAAACAAATTGAAAATACCTGCAACGTGGCTCCTTCCTCTTTCAATGCACATTTGCCCCATTTTAAGAGGTTCTTTACGATTGTTGACGTCGATACTCGAAACCTTCAACATTTCCAGTTTCAATAAATAGGTAGGCCTACATTACAAATTAAAATTTGAGAGAACTGCTTAATACCAACTAAATTAATTAAGTCTGCATATTTAATGAGACAAAATTTAATATCATCAGTAGCCTATAATTATTTTTAAACTCTACATTAAAACTAAAATTAGTTTTTTAAACAGTCCACTTACAAGTTTTTGTTAAAAATACTAGCATTCTCACTTAATTGCAGAATTACAAAAGTATCGAAAAAGTATCGAGCGAGTTTTCTGAAGTATCGTTCGATGCCGATGCCATGCAAGTATCGAGAATATCGAGGAATCGAAAGTATCGAGAACCCATCCCTAATTTAAATGGATATGATACAGGATGAAATGGCGAGGTATGTAAATATCCAATTCGGAATTTTCCTTTACGACTGGGGAAACCATGAAAAAACCCTTGTCAAATTGGCTGTCCACGAGATTTGATTTATAAATTTGTAAAGGCGGCCGGTGCGTAAGGCTGACAACCTTACCACCACGGGCCGAATGTCCAAAATCTGGGAGCCTCAACCTCCTGGAACCCTCTGGGCCTCCATGGCCTGTATAGGGATCACTTTACGTTTGGAATCTGTGGGCCTATCAATGGTCAATTCCCTTGGGATTATTGAACTATCTATAATCTGCAATATGGGATTTGGATTTGGCAGCTAAAAATAAATTGAACAAAGTTATCTATGGAAATCCTGATTATAAAAAATGTCTGTTGTTGGTGAAAATGTTGAAGACGTAGAATTTTGCCTCACTTTGTCTCAAATATCATCATTGAAGTTCGCATTTGTCACTTCTTGTGACGTAGAAAGCTCATTTTCAGCGTACAAAAACATTTTGACTGTTAAAAACATGAACTTGTCCACAGTACGTCTGCCATTCGAAAATAAAATGTACGTTTGAATATTAGTATTGCAAAACTATGAAGTATGAAAAAATCAAATCTCTCCCTGATTTCTGTTCAAGTACCTCCAGTTGAAGGTACTCTAGACTTAGCTTCATTTGCACGAAGAATGTAAGACAATTACTTCAACTGCATGGCTAAATGATTCGTCATCAGTCAAGCTTCTCAAGGTCGAAAAATAGCTACATCGTCAGCAAATGTAAAACAATACTCAATCCTACGTCTGAATGTGGCACCCACTGTGTTTATACAGGCTATCACTGATTTCATTGAGTACGCTTGTAATAGCTTCAGGTGATATAATAAACTTACGGTGCCAAAAACCTTCGATTTTCAACATAGTTTATTCACAATTATGTAAATTGGTGAAGTTTAGCTCAGCTAAAATGATTAATATTACTATGGCTGCCATGTCGCTAGCTTTTGTCAGCATTTGATTTTGATGCTACAAAGATCCAATCATAAAAAAACATAATAAGTAAATAGAGGGCCATGATTAAAATAAAATCCCATCACTATCATGTGTTGCTATGGAAACAATAAACGAAGCATGCTCTAATATTTTAATCTCTTCTACTTAAGCATGGCCTCTTATAATATTTACTGAAGTAGAGGGCCATGACTAAAATACAATTTTATATCACTTAAACGTTCACGCAATTTTGACACGCCCGGGTTTGCGTGGAGAAAGCCGCAGGACTGGTTGGAGTCTGCAAGGAGCAAGAGGTCAGGATTACTCACAGCATTCCATGCGTTCCTTCTGACTTCACACACTCTCTGTAAAGCCAAATTACCTGTAACTTTTATCTATGCCTAAATAACAAACTTAATTATATTAAGGCAGAAGTTAAGTGTAGACTCAAATCAGGAAATGCTTGTTTTTATGCAGTTCAAAAACTCTTATCTTCTCGTCTTCAGTCCAGAAATCTAAAAATAAAGATTTATAAGACAACTATCCTTTTGGTTGTATTATATGGATGTGAGACATGGCCCCTTACGTAATCTGAGTGTGTTCGAAAACAGGGGGCTTAGGAAAATATTCAGACCTAAGAGAAATGAAAACTGCATAACGACGAGCTTCATAACCTGTACTCTTCACCGGATATAGTAAGGGTAATTAAATCACGGAGGATGAAATGGGGAGGAAAGACATATCCCAAAAGTATTGAGTGGGAGACCCGGAGGGAAAAGACCACCTGGAAGACCTAGACGTAGGTGGGAGGACAATATCAGAATGAATTTAAGGGAAGTAGAATTTGCGAGGGATGGTTGGATGGAGTTAGCACAGAATAGGGTTGAATGGCGGGCTCAGGTAAGCGCAGCAATGAACCTTCGGGTTCCATAAAATATATAATATTCCTTTAGCTTGCTGAGGAATTGTCTATTACCATTGACGAAGTAAGTAAGTAAGGTAAAATGATCCCTATACAGGCCATGGAGGCCCCGAGGGTTCCAGGAGGTTGAGGCTCCCAGAGTTTGGACATTCGGAACATGAAGGTGGTAAGGTTATCAGCCTTACGCACCGGCCGCCTTTACCCCCAGGATTGCTCCTGGTACTCATTTCTGTTAGAGGTTGAGTTGACCCCAGGACCATAGTGCCACCAGAAGGATTAGGCCAATTGAAAAATCTCAACGACCTCATTGGGAATCGAATCCGCGAAGTAAGTAAGTAAGTAAAGAGTCTAATCTAAAACAGAAAACAGCTGATGAAAAGTGTTGGTAACAACCGCACACAGCGCGACCATCGCCGACGGCGAGAAATGGATAGTGTCGCTAAAAGCTGCAATGGCACAAATAGCGATGTGTTTAATTCGTTACATGCTTAATTCTGTAAGTATTCGGTAAAAAGTCATAATAAATATAAGTCGAAGTTCCGGCTCTTTCGATATAAATCCGGACGTCGAGTTAAGAATGATAAGTTGCTAGGTGTTTAGTTTGTGCCAAATGAGGGTTTCTGTTTCTGTGACATACCTGTGTGAAGGAATTCTTGGCTCGTACACTTAACAGTTCCTCGTAACGGTTTGGTGACCTATGGGACCTCGCAGCTTATCGATACCACCAATCGATATCAACTCCAAGGTCTATGTTGAAAAGAGTGGTTCAAAAATTCCATTTCTATTTTGAATCATCATCTGTTGCTATAGTAACAATAAACAGTGCCTCCTCTAATCGATCTCTTTTACTTGAGCATGGCCTCCTATTCTTTTAAAAAGACACAAATTGTTGCATCCATCTTAATTAAGTGCCAGTATGGTACTTTATGAGAGCGTGTGGGGAAGGGAAAATGTCTGTCCGTCTGTACGCGCAATAACTCAAATACGCTTAATCGGATTTTCGTATAACTTGGTATACGCATTTATAAAATACATGGGAAGAAGCCTATTGATTTTGGATCAAATCGGTTGACCGGTACCTAAGTAATGTCCAATTTAGTGTTTATTTTATGGTAATACATTATAAATAATTTAACAATTGCAAATTTGTTGTCCTGACAACATATCGTTTTGTACTGTTCATATACGGCTTTGGAATTTGCAATACAGTTAGCCATGACACATCCCTTCGCACTAGTCAGATGTTTATTTCGTTCATCAAGTTGAATACTGTTATATACAGCCTACAGATTTTTAGGTCAAAGTCAATCAAGTATCTCGCTGATAACTAGAATGAATGTCTCGTTATCTAGCCTAGGTAAATTTATATTGTACACGATTTTCATGGCACTTAGCCTATATTGCTTTTATTTGTTAATTTCTTAGTTTTAAGTTTCAATTTTTGTGTATATTATAGTATAATATTATAATTATACACACATCCAATTATAATATAATTCTTTAATTCAATTTGTTTTCTCGGCATATTATTGGACGCATTTTTGTCTTATGTTTTAATATAGGTACTTCAATATTGTATTATTATTTTATTTTTAACATTTTGTATTATGTATGATATCTATTGTATTTGTTTTTTGTAAATTCCTTTTAATGTATTTTGTCTTTTTCCTGGTTGAGTGGAAGATAAGGCCCTATGGCCTTAACTCTGCCAGGCAAAATAAAACATTATTATTATTATTATTATTATTATTATTATATTAGCCTACTCTGAAATAATTATGCGTACATACATTAAGTGAAGTTCTTCGTCAGTGTATTTTGTGAAATGTTAACATATTTTAATAATGTCTTATATCAGTGTATACGAGTTTGAATTAAGGTTAAGTATCAAATTTTACACCTTTGTTCTTTCGTAAGCCCTGATTAATGAATCGATCTGCAACTTAATTCGGAGATAGATTACAAAAATTACTTATTTTCTGTAAGTTATACAGTAGCCTATCATAATGGAAATTAATTTATCACTGAAGAAACAAAAGCATTCTGGCACTTTGTTACATCAGTTTACCCGATTTTATTCTTCTTCACATAGTTAACAGTTAAATCACCAACGCTTCTGAATTATTCATTCTGTTTCCACTCCCGAAACGCGATGATTACAGAGGTGACTTGCTCAAACCCCGGGACGTGTAAATTACAGGTTGCGAAGGAGCGTCTGATGTCATTCGTCGTGTTTATATCACGAAGCTGTAATTTAGTGACACAATTGCTGTTGCCATGGTTACTGCATTGCATCGAGAAGGGAAAAGTGAAGAGGCCAGTGGAGATAATTATCCATTTCACATCTCATTTGCATGGCCCACGTGTGTTATCGTGGCCTCCTCTATCAAGGATTATTTCATTCTCGATACTGAAATACAGTCAGATGTAGATTTGTAAATATAAGGCTTGTATAACTTTAACAAACCATTAACGGCCGTGGGTGTCGGCATGCTGACCACATGCCCCCCAATCCTGCCATCTGCCTACGGTAGATGACGCAACGGTCGGGTGGTAGACCTTGTCCCTTCGAGGGTGTCGCGCCACGGAGTTTAGTTTTATAACTTTAACAAAGAATTTTCTTAACTTATGCTAAATTATAGTCAATAATATTTTTAAAATACTGAGTGAATAGTACTTTTTAACATTTAGGAGTTACTGTTTATGATGGGTTTTGAAATAATGACATGTTGAATTTTGAAAATGCAGAAACTTTTAATGAATCTGCTGTCAATTGTGCTTGAATAAGCTTAATAATTCTGAAAATTATAATTTTAGAATGTGCAACCTTTGAGAAAATTAATTACAAAATTTTGAACTTTTTTTTTAATTCCACCACCAATTTACATTAAGAGAATGTCTTACTGAGAGGCAAAACTTTTGGGGGGGGGCAGAGTAAGTAATGTGAGATTTTTAAAATTACTGCTGAATTACAGATGTTATTAAAATTCGAACATTTTGGTGCAAGAAATAAATTATAGGACTAGATACGCCGTTAAAAGATATCGTTTTTTAATAATAATAATAATAATAATAATAACTTTCCTACTCAATGGTAATAGACAATTCCTAAGCAATCTATAGGAATATTACCTATTTTATCGAATTAGAAGGTTCATTGCCGCTCTTACCTGAGCCCGCTATTCAACCCAATCTGAGCTAACTCCATCTACCCATCTCTCATAAATCTATCCTAATATTGCCGTGCCACCTACGTCTAGGTCTTCCACGTGGTCTTTTCCCTTCGGGTCTCCAGTCAATACTTTTAAGATATGTCTTTTCTCCCCCATTTCATCCTCCGTGATTTAATTACCCTTACTATATCCGGTGACGAGTACAGGTTATGAAGCTCGTCTTTATGCAGTTTTCATCTCTCTTAGGCCCAAATATTTTCCTAAGCCCCCTGTTTTCCATGTCTCACATCCATATAATACAACCGGCAGGATAATTGTCTTATAAATCTTTATTTTTAGGTTTATGGACAGAAGACGAGAAGATAAGAGTTTCTGACCTGCATAAAAAAAGCATTTCCTCATTTTACTCGACACTTAACTTCCACCTTAACATTATTTGTATATATATATATATTTCTGGTTCCCAGTAACAAAATAATGTCCAATCATTATATTAAAAAATAAATCGAAAATACTCTTTTAGGTAGATTTCCAAGAAAAATCTACCTATTGCAATGGATACCATGTCATGATTAGAAGATAAGAGTTTCTGAACTGCATAAAAACAACAATAATAATAATAATAATAATAATAATAATAATAATAATAATAATAGTGTTATCTTTGTTTAATACCCATTGTGTTTCTTTTTTGGCTTCCCAATGCATTGTTCACATATGAATAACTGTATCCGTGTTCTTGCGTCCCAGATATTTTATTACCTTTTGTTTTATGGCCGGTCAGCTCTGGACGGCAAACAGACAAACATACAAACAGATGGATGTTTGCGGTCTAGTTGCTTCTTATCACATCCATGCATGCAGAAAACAAGGTCGACAGAATTTATCTTGCTAGAAAGAATGCGAGATTTTTCCCCGGCACTACTTTCCCCAGAATCCCGTTACTACCTCAGACGGACCCGGCTCGTCTCGTGTCTTCCAACATCACGACAGTCTTTTTTTCCCTCCATACGAATAAGTCACGTTGCCTGGTTACGCCCGTGACGTAAGCAACTGGAATTTTCACTTTCCAGGTTGATTTTTAATGTTGAGACCAGTCGCTGTATGATTGATTACAGTAGCGGACGCAGGCCCCCCCCCCCAAAATTAGAAAAAAAAGCTATATATGTACTCTAAATGGCCAGCTTTATAAACTAACTAGCTTAAAAGACCCGGCGTCGCCCGGGTTTTGTATTTTGTAATTGGAAATTAGCTTATGAAGGATTTTCAATTTTAAATTCTAGGTCCTTATATAGGCATTTATAATTTGAAATAGGAAGAACGACTTGTTACACTCAAACTATTCCCTCAGAAAACGCTTGATATAGTTTTTTATGGCTCATAGAGGATCTAGAATTTTGCATCCCATCGCTTGTACAGTGCACAGCAAGCCTGGTAGAGGTTTAAATAAGAAGAAACAGAAATTCCTGTAACATAAAATTGTAATATCGAGGCGGGAAATTTCCCACTCTTATGTTACCATAAAGCCTTCATACTTTTCTCTCCAAAAACCTGTGATATAATATAATAATATACACATTACCATACCTCGTTTTGTTTTCTCTATGTCCAGGGTAGAGAAAGTTATGTGATTCCATTATTTTAGTGGATTTCATTCTGTAATATTTATTTATAACATGAATTATTTTTATAACTTCTCTTATTTGTCAAAAGTGCATTTCATTTGTTTCTTCCAAGCCCACCTGATACCCTTTGGCAACAATATATTCTGTGATTTGGAATTGATAATTCTATGTAAAAAGGGATTAAGTATTTTCAAAAATATTTAATTTTTGGCATTTAGAATCAGAATTTTTCAAAATCCTTTCTTAGTGAGCACCTACATTATAAAACGAAGGTACTGTCAAAATTCCAAGTCTCTACCTTTTATAGTTTAGGCTGTACGTTGATTCCTGTCATTCAGTCAATCAGTCAGTCAGTCATTCATTCAGTCAGTCAGGACAAAGCCTTTTATATATATATAGAGATTACAGTAGCGGACGCAGGCCCCCCCCCCCCCAAAATTAGAAAAAAAAAAAGCTATATATGCACTCTAAATGGCCAGCTTTATAAACTAATTGTATATGTAAGTTCATTAATTTTTTTAGTATTCTTTCTACCTAATCAATTCGCCCCCCCCCCCCCGAAAAGAAATTCTGCGTCCGCCACTGATTGGTTACCTTGTAAGGTAATTTCTACTGATCAAAGCAAATTACCTTCAGTTTTATAACTTATCAAAACATTATTTGTAGGGCAAGGCCATTTAATGACCAGAAAATAGTGAAAAAATGCAAAATAAAAAATACATTTATGACCCAAAATTATGAAAAAATAACCCAAAATTTAAAAAATAATGCCTAATAAATTTACCGTTTTTCTTATTAGTTTTTTAAGTAATGAATTGCTAAAAGCAATTTATGACAGTGCGTTAGGCCTTTATATCAATTTACATTAAAAACACACTTATTTTGTTGCTAAAGAAATAAGTAGATTTATGCTATTTGGACACCCTTAGCGAAAAAAAATTATTTCTGAACTGGCATGCCCATCAAATAACCCCTAGCAAAAATGTGCCATTTAAAAGGAAAGAAAAAATTATTCTTTATGGCTACAAGACAAACTGCTGTTGTGTTTACAATAGACTAAGGGCCGATTTCACCAGTCACAACGTAAAGCGTCTTTAGCTAATGGTGGTTTAGTTTAAAGAGAGAAATTAAAGCCAGTTTAGTTTGCATGCATTTCACCATTGTAATCTGGCTTTAGTTTAAAGCCATTTAGCTAAGTCTCCTTTAAGATTCCACTGCCTTTTGGTTCCATGGTTAAATCGTAATAAAGAGGCCATGATTTTGTATAGTTACTAATCATCAGTTGTTATACACAAGTTCGCCACATTACCCATACTAATTAAAGTCTCTTAAAATAATAATTTAGCTGAAAAATATATATGTTTCTTTAGAATTACTTAATTTTACGTATTTTATAACTCATGTGACTGAAAATGTGATTTACCGGTGTGAAAATAAAAGCAATCACTTCAGGTTTGATACGGAATATTTGCGGATAGAATTTTGTGCTTGTATTGTCATAAGTGTACTGCCAGTAGCGTAATATCGTAGCAGAAGAGAAATGCATTTCTGAAACAAATGATTTTCTACCCCTCCTGATAGTTACATGAATAACATAACCTCTATTATCAAGCCAGTTTGATTTACTGGCTAGACCTATGTTTTATAGAATACTAGCATGTGCCCGCGGCTTCGCCCGCGATAATTACTTCAAAAATTAAAAACTAAGAGCATAATAGTTAAATCATTATAATTATTAACACCTAAATCACGTGGACTACATACCACGATTAGATAGCGTCGCCTGGTAAAAGCGACCTCAGATTCGAGTTCCCTGGCCCAGAAAACCCCTGTATAGTGAGTTCCGTCCAAATAGAATGATGTTTAACCATATTTAGGTCTATGTTGAATACCCCTCTTCCGTGTTGGTTGAAAATTTAATATGTCTACGGGCCTTAACATTCTAAACAAATGAATCGACCAGCGTGAGCTTACAACATTCAAGCGATCGCGATGCTTTTATTTCCACGGTATGACAAAAATAGCCAAATACAACTGCAATTGATTTAACATTGAAATGTATTACTGAAATCTGATGCTTTGACATCGCGAATCACGTTTTCTGCCAGTTTTTCACTCATAACTCGCGAACGAAAGCTAAAATTAAAAGTTCGGTTTCGAGGTGCATTCGCCCACCTTTCAGTCCATCTATCTTTAAAATTTCAGATCTCTGCGTTCAGTAGATTTCGATGGGCATCGTGGACAGACAGACAAACAGCATGTGCCCGCGGCTTCCCCCGCGATAATTATTTCAAAAATTAAAAACTAAAAATTAAGAGCATAGTTAAATCATTATAATTATTAACACCTAAATCACGTGGAGTGCATTCCACGATTAGGTAGCGTCCCCTGGTAAAAGCGACCTCAGATTCGCGTTCCTTGGCCCAGAATACCCCTGTACAGTCAGTTTCGTCCAAATCGAACAATGTTTGACCATATTTAGGCCTATATTGATTATCCCTCTTCAGTGTAGGTTGAAAATTTCATGTCTTCGGGCCTTGATATTCTAAATAAATGAATCGTCCAGGATGGACTTACAAAATCAAGCGTTCGCCCGCGATAATTATTTCAAGAATTAAAAATTAAGAGCATAATAGTTAAATCATTATATTTATTAACACCTAAATCACGTAAACTACATGTCACGATTAGATAGCGTCGCCTGGTAAAAGCGATCTCAGATTCGAGTTCCTTGGCCCAGAAAATCCCTGTATAGTGAGTTTCGTCCAAATCGAACGATGTTTAACCATATTTAGGTCTATGTTGATTACCCCTCTTCCGTGTAGGTTGAAAATGTAATATGTCTACGGGCCTTGACATTCTAAACAAATGAATCGACCAGCGTGGGCTTACAACATTCTAGCGATCGCGATGCTTTTATTACCACGGTATGACAAAAATAGCCAAAGCCAACTGCAATTGATTTGACATTGAAATGTATTACTAAAATCTGATGCTTCGACAGCGCTAAAATCACGTTTTCTGCCAGTTTTTCACTCACAACTCGCGAACGAAAGCTAAAATTAAAAATCCGGCTTCGATGCGCATTCGCCCACCTTTCTGCCCATCTATGTTTAAAATTTCAGATCTCTGCGTTCAGTAGATTTCGCTGGTCATCGCGGACAGACGGAGGACAGACGGAAGACAGACAGACAGACGGAGGACAGACACTTCCTTTTATTAATATAGATGAAGAAATTTAATTAGGTATAATAGTGTAGGCTAGCCATGCAAGTGTTATTATAGTAGATTCTAATATCAAATCACGTCACGTCTGATGGATATTCCATATCCTCTTCAAAGTTTTCCAAAATATACAATGTAGACGCTTCGCTAAGCTGAAATCTCATTCCGTAATCTTGATCATCCATTAAATTAAAGAAATCAGACCTTTCAGCAAGTTTTCTTGGAGTCTTGGAATGAATTCATCTTCAAAAGCAATGTTCATCATTCTTTGTGCCGCTGTGATTTCATGTTAAAGCACCTTTAAGAAATTAAACAGCCAATATTTGACCACTTAACTTAAAGACAGTATAAAGAGAGATTAAGGAGCAAATAGTGATGGTGAAATGCAAGTGTTCTTTTAGTTTCATTTAGAACAACTTTAGTGCCTCATTTAAGTTAAATGTGCCTGGTGAAATTGGCCCTAAACCTGAATTAAAATGAACTATGAACACTTGGCGGAGATTCTGAAATAAAAACGATTGTATTTTGTCTGAAAGTAACGATTTTTACGTGGAAAAGCTCCTCTCTATCTCCACTGTAACATGACCTAAAAATGCCGAAAATAACCTAAAATGCACAAAAATGAAAGTGACAAAAAGTAGATTTCTTAAAAATCACGTGAAGAAACTTGTAGTTTACTAACAGCGTAAGCAAGTCATTAAAATCAGATTACATTTTGTCCGTAGAAATAAGTTCTCAATATCATATTATGAGAAGCAGTAATTCAAAGAAAAAAAATTGACATTGCAGTAAGGTCTTTTCACTTGGCCACACAGTACAGGCAATAAAATTGCACAAAATGCACTCCAATAAAGCAAAAGTTAAACATTCTCCGGGCTTAACATAATGAATGTCTTAAATTAGTTTCAATATTTTTATAAAGGTGGAATACAAAGACTAAATGTTATTTCTTTTGTTACAGGTAAGTCCAGACTTGTCCACTTCGCACACTAGTTGTAAGTATTCGCCTTTGTTTACGTCATGATTTGGGGTTCGGATGTTTATGACATGTCATATTTTTATCCTGACCTCCATTCTCGCCGCAAACACAAATTAAACATGAATTGCACCCTAGTTATCCTCATCGCACAGTTTTTATTTTGCATATAAACTCATATTTTGGACTTTTTTGTGGTTTTGCTCATATTTCTGCCATATTTGTAATTTTTACGTCATATTTCAGTTATAAATTCTGTAAAAGAGCACAATTATACAGTGTATGTACTACATGATCGAGTTAAATTTGAAATTTATTTCTTTAATTTAATATTTATGCCATTTAATAAGTACTTAACTTGAATTTTAAAATTAATGCAATCATTTACATTATAGGGACATGCAAGGTCTGCAAATTGTTAGGCGTATTTGGAGCTGATGAAGCGAGAAAACTAGCAGAAAATTCTTTAAAAATATAAGTACATTACAAGTGAAACTGTAAATAACCAAAATTGTTAAAAAAAATAATTATCTGATTCATGTAAGAATTTAGTGTCTTTAAACGTTTTAAATTGGAACATTTATTTTTTGAAAGTACGTTATTTTATTCAGGTCATATTTAGAATTTCCGGGTCATATTTCATAATTTTTAAGGGCATATTTTCAGTCATTTTCCACTTTTTTAGGTCATAAACGTCCGAACCCTAATCATGATTGTCATTTGTCTCAAGTAGTTCATGGCTAACGTTGTTTTCATACGACTTTGATATTAATAAGTGTAGGCTGACACAGTTGGCGTTGATTTTGCCAAAATCACAGTAACATCAGACTGAGTTCTCTTCATGGCCTACTGCGTTTTACGAGTTTTGCTTCAATCAACGTATTTTATGACTGAGTCAAGGCTGCTAGTAAAAACATTTCATAATACTAAACACATAACGACCTAATGGATATTTTTTGTTAGACATTTTCAGTCTTCTCTTAGCTCTACCCCGGGGTATGACGGGATTGTAGCCCCATTTCTCTAGCTGGGACAGGTATTGTGTGGGACTGATAAGATGATATGAGAGTGATTTGCGATTATTGTAGCCCGTGAAGTCATTAAACATAAGTCCTCTTACTTAATAACAATCCTGATAAAATTAAGATAAAATTCTCCTTGCTCGGGCAGCAATTCGAACCCACAACCTCACGAGTATTAGTCACAAACCTTTCCAGTGCACTTAACGTATTTGCATCGCCTCCTATGATTCACATGCTAGCAATTTAACGAATATTAAAAATGAAAATAATCATTTAGAACGTTCTTCTGATGCGCAAGAGGTACCAACGTGAAAAACTAGTAGTTCTATTTCGTATAATTTTTTACAGTAACCGATTGTTATATTGTAAAATAAATACAGTAGAGAGTGATTCTATGTATTTTAAAATTTATTTGCTTTATAAGAATCAAATTGAGAATTTAGTATTATTTATATATATATTAATTTCTTACAAAAATAAAACAAATTACTTGAATAAAAATGCATCCTATTTAGGTATACAGTACTGAAATAGATTTAATTAGAGTTTATTCGCTAAGAAATGAATTCTATTAATTATAATTAATATTATTCTAGTTTATTCATGAAATAGTCTTCATAAATGCAATTCTTAATTTGAAATAATTCCGTGTCGCCATGACTTGTACTGTATACTAGCAACCAAGAACTCGCAAAAACAGTTGCAAGGCCACCTGACATCAGCCAACATCACCTTACCATTTTAACTGGGGTTAATCACAAACAAGGTTGACTTATAGTAGGTATACGCGGAAATGTCTTAGACAGTGGGATTGTCCGCTGAGCCAGGCCTAAAACAAACAAGTAAGTCTGTCTCACTCTAACACATTACTGGTCTCTATTTCAGAGTGATGCTAGGCTGTTCACACACAGACATGTTTCTGATAATAGTTTATGTGGATTCAGGAAATCTCAAAACGTGTATTTATGTTACAAGTTCGAATTTCGTGGTTGTTCCTCTGCCTATAGTACGGACAGAGGAAATAAAAATTATTTAATTATTCAAATTTGCATTATAGGTAGGCTTGCCAGATTTCTGAAACGTTCAACCGGGACACCGGAATGCCCCCCAGCGTCGCGGGTATTCAAGGGTACACACCCTTGGCGGGTTTTTAGAATGTTTTAGAGGGTAGTTTATTCTCAATGCTATGAATAAATGGTTACCGGTACTGTTTAGGAACGTAAACCAGGGGTAATAATAAATGACATAATCATATAAATTTAAACACTTTATTTCTAACATATTTAAAAGTTACTTAAGTAAGAAGAAACATTTTGAATGAGGAACAAAGATTTGAACAATATTTACATGTACTTTTCATTCGCTAGGACTTCTTTTAGACTTTTTTGGTCATCTAGAAAATCAAATTTAATTTTTACCGGGACGTGAAGTAAACCGGCCGGGACACCGGGATTTTGTCTGAAAACCGGGACGTCTGGAAAGCCTAATTATAGGTCTAGAAACAACACTACATAGCATTACATTCTCTTAATTTTCATTGCAAGAGATTGCGTGAATAATTTCTCAAGAATTTATAACAGGATTTAAAGGAATTAGACCTAGGATGGTCAGAAGAAAGTTCTCAGAAATAATAATTACGATCAAGTCCATCTTTCCTGAACTTTAAGACTGTTATAATATCCCCTCAAGCAAATCACTCGGCCAATAACACGAAATCAGTATTAAGTTCATCGGTGTTAGTATCAAATGTGGTATAACTAGGAGGTGCCCGTGGCTTCGCCACGATAATTCTTTTAAAAATTAAAAATGAAGAGTATAATAATTATTAAAGCATTATATTTATTAACACTTGCACGCGAATCATTCATAAACTAAGCCATTAATAATGAATGAAACAGCTAAAATTCCTGCTTTAGAGTACATTCCACGACATGAAAGCGCCCCCTGGGAAAACTATATCAGAATCGATTATGCAGTTCCAAAGAAC
Source organism: Ectobius pallidus (assembly GCA_964059195.1). Taxonomy (NCBI): domain Eukaryota; kingdom Metazoa; phylum Arthropoda; class Insecta; order Blattodea; family Ectobiidae; genus Ectobius; species Ectobius pallidus. Next base: position 183,365,663 of record CAXKWD010000005.1, on the reverse strand, counting down.
CTGTGAACACATAATACGTATTGTTTATTGACATGAATATGATGTGAATTTTATTTTATCAATTCAGTGTAATTTTCAGAAATTATATAATGTTTCAAGGGAAGGAATGGTTTGTTTGGATTATTATCAGCGATATTTCAAGAGTTAAACCATCAATACTTTACTGCTGGTGCCCCGGTGCTTCGCCCGCCATGATTCATTGACTCCAGGATTTTTAAGAAATTTACACTGGTAGATTATTAAAAATGTTTGTGGTTCAGAGCTATGAAAATTGTAAGTAAAAATAAAATTAGAATATTTGTTCATTGTGTTCATTTCACTTAGGCCTTATATAATAAAGAAACGGGTTTCCTTCCTAATTTTGTAGTCGTAATGAAAGTTTAGACTGCGAGAGACGAACATCGCCGAGTATACCCGATATCTCACGAAGCGGGCGAGCAAGCACGCTATTTAGGGCCGTTGAATTGTATAAGAGTAGATTTGCAAACCACAGCCTGTGACTTATACAACATGGATATATCGACCAGAGAACAATAATATTGCAGTGTGAAAGTTTAAATGTGTGGTTCCAAAATCATTCCATTTTCACTCTAGACCTACTTCAATAAAAATTAGAACTAGGCCTTGCTTAAACAAAAGAGATTGATTAGAGCATGCGTTGTTTATTGTTACCATAGCAACAGATGATTGTATTTTAATCATGGCCCCCTGCTTAAATAAAAAATACAACAGGCCATGCTTAAGTAAAAGAGATTGATTCCATTGTTTATTGTTACTATAGTAACAGATATTGATCGTTTGTAGGCAACTTTTTCCATTGAAGAGTTTTAATAAAAGCATTGTTGCATAAATTTAAAACCACTGAAACTACAGATCCGTGTAAACTCTGGCTAGTTTATCTTCGGTTCTCATCGTCACATTTAAATTTATGCATTTACTTCCAATCTCTTCTAGTTCTTGTTTTTCTCGCTAGAGGTCGCTCACTTCAACACCGCCGAGCAATTTCTAAGAATTGATGTCTGCATATTTTAGACATTACAAAAAGAAGAACTGGGAAGTGTGTAAGATCATTCTGAGAATTTTACAGCCTCCAGCGAGGGAGACACAACACGAATACAGCCTCACAGATAGGATAAGGTAAAGGTAAAGTGATCCCTATACAGGCCATGGAGGCCCAGAGGGTTCCAGAAGGTTGAGGCTCCCAGATTTTGGACATTCGGCACATGAAGGTGGTAAGGTTGTCAGCCTTACGCACCAGCCGCCTTTACCCCCAGGATTGCTCCTGGTACTCATTTCTGTTAGAGGCTGAGTCGACCCCAGGGCCATAATGCCACCAGAAGGATTAGGCCAATTGAAAAATCTCAATGACCTCATCGGGAATCGAACCCGCGACGATAGCAATACTTAATTCCAACTCGACTAATGTTCTGACATTATTTTGTGCCTGCTGAGCGTAAATTATAACGCGTTTGAGATTCTATCACTGATGAGAAAAAATTGTAATATTCTCAGAAAGAATACTGTGTTTGCTAACCTCCTGGTAAGCCTCATGAGTCCTAAAATATAAAAATTTAGGGAAAACTCAAATATTTGCATAGCCTACCAATAAATCCAAAAAAAGAATGAAACAAAATATAAAAATAATATTAACTTATTTACAAAATGAAATGTGATTTATATATATATATATCTCACGATAATTTATAGTTCAAAGTATTCCAAAATGAATTCACTGTTGCTTTTTTTTTTTTTTTAATAATCACATACGTATTTGTCTTGGATTATTATAAGTAGTAAACGTCCTAATCACCAACAACTACGGCTAATTTTGTGGTAGGTTTTAAGACAAACCTAAATTCTTATACTGACCGTAAGTGAAATGTAAGTGATAAAATATATTTTCTGTAATTCAGTTGTATGCATACTCCTTTCAGCTTCGAGGCCATATCAGGAGTTCGGGATGTGTGTCTATACAGAAGGGTAGGCCATGGAACTATTGCGTGTCAATTGTTTCTATTGTCGGTGCATTTAATGGAGTAAATTTCAACTGATAATAATTTAAATGGATACGATACAGGATGAAATGGTGAGGATGTAAATATCCAATTCGGCATTTGCCTTTATAACTGGGGAAACCATGTCAAATTGGCCGGCCACGAGATTTGAACCTCGGACCTCCCGCATGCGAGTCCACCTCGGCCACCTTTCTCGGTTTAAACTTCATTTTTAGAGGGCCATGAATAAAATACATTCTCATCCCAGTCAACTGAATCCTCTGAGGAAATAATTAAACCCACTTAGCACCAATGCTATAAGGTGATCGAACTCGGTGGAGATGCGTGGTGAATACAAATGATCTTACAGCTAGAAGCAACTGTGAAGAGTCACTTACTTACTTACTCAATGGCAATAGACAATTCCTCAGGAAGCTGAAGGAATAATATATATTTTATGGACCTCGGAGGTTCATTGCCGCGCTTACCTGAGCCCGCCATTCAACCCTATTCTGTGCTAACTCCATCCAATCGCAAATCCTACTTCCCTTAAATGTAATATTTTCCTCCCACCTATTTCTAGGTCTTAAAAGTGCTCTCTTCCCTTCGGGTCTCTCAGGCAATATTTTTTAGATATGTCTTTCCTCCCCCATTTCATCCTCCGTGATTTAATTACTTTTACTATATTCGGTGAAGAGTACAGGTCATGTATTATTTAAATTAAAGAGATGTGTCCGGTTCATGCTGAAACACAACCAGATTTTTTTGGGAGACCTGTCCTAATTTTGATTAAATAAATTTTACAACCTGAATATAAATAATACTGCATAAAAAAATCGATTCTTGGTCTTCTCCGGTTTTGTAATAAAATCCTCAATCTTCGATAATGAAATTTCCATTTTGAGGCCATGTCTAGCATGAGCGGAATGAAAAATGTAGATTCAGTTACTTTTGGATAGTAGAGTGGGTACACATGAAGTAATACCGCATAACAAATACGCTGTTCTCGACCCTGGACAATCTTATAAATAAATATATATATTAGAAAAATCCTCTGACGAAAGCTTCATATGCATGCCTTAAATTAGCCAACTTGAAATGAAGAGGGCTTCCTTTGCTATCGAGAATATTCCGGAGTCATTTCCTGAGGCCATATGGGGTCATGCTTTGGAGGGAGCACATTCCAGCGTGACCCGAGGAAGCCCGGACTTACACGGACGAGAATGACTCATAAGACAATGCCATGCATCGTGATTGATGACCATTCATCATTTTATTCAAGTTTAACAGTACCCTTTATTTATGAGGTTTCAAACGATTCGATAAATACTGAAAACATTTATAATATAGTGGGCTGGTTTTTTGTTGACAAGGCCGCCATTAAACTTGTGCATAGAGTAGGTAATGAATAAAACAACAAAGCATAATCTGATTATTGAACAAATGCAATCTACAACAGAGCATTTCTCCTTCTACCATTCCATTTGAAAAAGTCAAATTATTTAGCTGGAAAATCAAATTATATAGTACAAAGCTAACTAAAGTAAACATAAAATTATGTCACTCACAAAGCAACTTGTCATGACAAAATTGTCTCATAAGGATTCGTCAGCAAGGGCTAAACCCTCTATGAAGGTGTCTTCTGCAAGGATTAAATTATGTATGAAGGGATCGTCAGCGAAGACTAAATCATCTCGTAAGGAGATTGCCTTCAAGTTATCATCACAGAAAACAGGGCCATCGACTGGCTTCAAGTTATCATCACAGAAAACAGGGCCATCGACTGGAGGAGTAAAGAAGACAGCAAACAACATGTCTCTGAAGAATATCCGGCCCCAGCAGCAGAAAACTCTTATTGGCAAGATACAGTTTTATCGAGTGTTGCATGAAATTGCTCGTCGCTTCAGAAGAGATCTTCGCTTCCAGGGCGAGACTACTCGAATTCTGCAAGACATTTCAGAAGCCTTCTTGGTGGACCTGTTTCAGCAGGCCAAATTGTGTGCCAAGCATGCCCATCGCGAGACCATCACCTGCAAAGACCTCCAGCTCGTCCTGAAAATCCGTGGCCAATCCGAACGAAGAGTTGAAGTTTGAACAGTAATAATTTGTCACAGAATTTAATGTTTTTAGGTAATGAAGTGTTTCTTTTTCTAAATTATTTTTAAAGTATTGCAGACAGACTAGCTTATATCAATGAAGCTGTGTTGAAACTTTTGACTAAATCAACGTGGAATTAGTTTCTACTAATTAATTGAGCGTAAATTTTAAAGTAATCTTGCATACCAGTGTATTAAAAGTTTTGCTACTTAATTTTAACAAAATATGCGTTTGATAAATAAACTTTAATGTATTTAATTACAGCAGAAAATTAAATAAAAACAACACAAATTAAATAATTCTTGTATGATGTGTAACTTAAGTTGCTTCTTGGGGTCCTTTAAGGTTTCTGGAGGTTTAAGATCCAGCTTTTTTGGCACACGAAATGGTATTGTTGTGAGCTTAATGAATTAGCTCTTTTATTCCTGTTCCTATTTCTGTCATAGGCTGAGTCGATCCCAAAGGCCAATCAAGAAATCCGAATGACATTTAAGAAAGTCGGCCTCTTGATATTCATTTTGTAGTGCAGAATACCTTAACAACTTCCCTTATAAAGTAAACCAGGAAATTCTGTAAAAAATACGTTTCTGATATTTCTTTTTAGTTCTCGTAAGATACGAGGTTTTCAGAATGTTAATGAAAATGGGAGGAATGTGTCTTGTAGGTTTTGCCTACATCTTCTGGCTGTTATTTTTAAAGGGACGCTAACTTCTTAGGAGCCGAATCCGATGAAAGAGTTCGGTAACATTAATTTATCTGACCATATTCAGGCCAAAGTTCGATCCTCAGTACCTTCTCGGAATTCCCGAGGAAGGGAGGCCTGGAACGGGGTGCACTCAGCCTTGTGATTCAAACAGAGGAGCTGCTATTTGATTAAGAAGTAGCGGCTCCCGCCGTCCTGGAAACCATCATTAACAACGGTGTGTGTGTCGGATTCTGTCATCTGCAGTGGTAGATGATGCAGCGGTCGGGTGGTAGTACAAGTCCATTCAAGTATGCAGCGCCACTACAAAGTGTAGGCCTACACAATTAAGATTTAAATATGTATATTCCTTAATCCACAAGGTATTGTTTCCGTTGAACATTTAATGATAATATTGTAGAAGAAAAATTCTTCCTGATATTGCAGATTCGAAGCCATGACCTTCGGCTTTCCGTACCGATGCTCTCCCAACTGGCTTAGGCTCGCTCTCATTTTTGCTACGTCACACCCCCGCAGCCAATGGCCGTTCAGAGTAGCTAGTGGCACAGTCTTTAGTATTTTAAGCTAAGGAATCTAGTTTATGGTGAATAAAGATGTTAAATTTCGTTAGGCCTATTGTGTAATAGATTTTTTGCACTCCTTAGCTAGTAAGTGGTACTTACGAACTTTGTTTACATGGATCGTAAGTTGACATTCCCACACAGTCTTGTCGCTAAGTCCGGTTTCGATGAGGTTAAAACACTTACGGTCCAAGCGCTACGTCATAATTCATTACGTTACACATCATAATACAAGCCTTTTTGGCCACGGCCCCCAGGACAAATATTCGGTTCCCATAACAACAAACACATGCGAATCACTTTCTGAAATAAACATCTATTTTCAAGAATGTATTTACATAATATTTTCAGGTAATATCACAATTAATATAATTAAATTGATATAAATAATCATCGTGCAAAAAATAGCATGCAACAATGCATTTACGGGTCTCGAAAACTTAAAAACTCTCGGCTGCGCCTCGGGTTTTCAATCTGTTTCCTCGACCCGTAAACGTGCCTTACGGCACTTGTATCACAATATACTATTAACAATTCTGACCAGTTGACTTAGGGCCGGAGCTATGTTATACTGTTGAAATATTAACTATTTTTACTTCCTCTGCCCGTACCATAAGTACTATAGGTAGAGGAAGTATTGTTTTCGACCCCGAGTTTTTAACATAAATACACGTTACAAGGCCCCCTGAATCCAAAAATACTATTTTCAGAAACATGTCTGTGGGTTCTGTGAACAGCCTAACTCCAGAACGGAAAATCACATGAAAATTAAATTTTGTATTTGGATCAGGTACCTTCTGAGGATGTGACACAAAGATTAGCGACAAATTTGTATTATTTTTAAGGAGACTTTACATGAAGAAATGTTTGTTTTTCGCGATTTTCTCGAAAGGGCTCTTTCGATTTTCTTTAAATTTTACACATGTGTCGCTAAAACTTTTATTTGAAACTTTTTACCGAAAAAAATTATATGAAGGGTAGTTATAAGCCACCCATTCTGAATACGTGCTCTTTACAATGTGTCCCCTTATTCTATATCAGAATGAGAAGTGAAAAATATGTATTACCTATGCTTAGAGTAAAGAAGCTTACGAGGGTACATTAGTCAGAATTTATTTTGAGTTGTGTATCCTTCGGGGATGCGATGTGGTTACGACATTCTCTTCGTTTTTACAAGCAATTTACATGAAGAGAATGTCATGCATAATAATTATATTCTAAGAATCTAACTTTTATTTGAGCAGAGGAATTTTTATGAATTTCACATCAGATTTTTATGTAAAATGTTATGCAAGTTAGATGAACTTATTGTGTGGTTGTGGGAACTATTCATTCATGAGGTGAGGACGCGGTCTGCCGGGTTTGATTCCTTTTCGATGGGTGAGCACGAAGAATACAATTGCAGGGAATTATGGGAAAGTTATGACAGTTTCTTTCGTTGCAATTCAGGAAGCCGCTGTGATATTCTACATATCAGACTTAATGGAACTTTCAGATGTGCCACGCCATTGCAGCTGGTTTCACTCCGCTCACATATTAACTCGTGTTGCTATTGTAATGCTATTCATTTTGTTTCAAACTCCAAGGTTTATCTTCAAAGCCTCCTTGGTGAATTGAAGTAGGAGTTCTGAGGAATTTTAATTGAACATTTCAACCAAAATTCTCACTGAAACTCAACAGTCAAATCGGAGTTTAAAAGTGTTTAGATAAAAACCTCACCCTTGCGTATTGATCCAGAACAGAAATGATATATTGCTAGTAATTCATGCAAACTAAAATTTAGCTAAATTCGTAATGTTGGTAAGATTTTTTAAAGTGATTTTCTATTGTGGATGTAGTGCATCTACTCAGACACAAACCCGTAACACGAATGATATTGCATTTTGTTGGCATAAAGTGTTGTATTTAAATTACATTTATAAACTTGTGTAAAAGTTATATTCACAGAAGCTATAATAGGAATATTATTTCTCTATATAAACTTGCTTTTGGGGCTGAAATTAGTACATATCAGCGCAATGCATAGAACAGCACACATAGTTAATGCAGCTGTGCTTCTTCTTAACCTTAATTCATACTCCTATACAACAATAAAACAAATTCTTAAAATATGTCAACATTTCATAAAATGCACTGGCAATAGGCTAATATTAATGATGTAAGTGGAAGCCCACGATTCAATGACATGTTATAGATTTAAAGCAACCGTGTAGGTTATGAATGAATTAAATTCAATCTGAAACCGGCAGGAATTACATTAAGTTTATTACTTGCACATAAGTGAGGAGAGTTTGAACTGAAAAATACTCACATCAAATATAATGTAGATCCGGTAGCCGTACATTTCGATAGAATGCACAATATTATATCAATAGTAGCTGCATTTAAGTATTCAACGACTAGATGTTTTTAAAATCCTTTATTTATAATTAGGATAGATTTAAAAGAAGTAGGATTTGAGAGGGATGATTGGATGGAGTTAGCACAGAATAGGGTTGAATGGCGGGATCAGGTAAGCGCGGCAATGAACCTCCGGGTTCCATAAAATATATAATATTCCTTTAGCTTGCTTAGGAATTGTCTATTGCCATTGAGCACGTCAGTATTTATATTTATTTACACTGACATCGATATAAAGAAACCAATCAATGAAAGCAGGCTAACAACAATTTGACAAGTTTTGTTTAGGATAGAGGGGCCATGCACCATATGTTATGCATGGACAAGTAATAAAGTTTATTTAAAGTACCAGCTGGATAGAACTTCTAGAAATGAAAGCATGCTCTTTAGTAAGAAATTTCGCCTATTATTTGTATTGACAGAAACTGATACATCTGAACTTGCCTAGTTTACCTTAATTACCAATACTAATGCTTGTGACGATTCGTCCGCTGATTGGCTGTCCTCTATAGCCAATCAAAATGCTTCGGGGCCCGGAAAACGTAGGCTACTTTATTTAAGAAATATGATTATGATGGCTTTAACCCAGGATACCAGTCCCTTCTACCTCATACAATACCCGCTAACTGCCCGTGGGACAAACACTGGCGATGATTGTGTCTTGACATCTGATCTCTACTCCAGAGACATCTGTCGGCTTTTCTTAAAGCTTGGGAGCGCTGAGAACAATATGACAATGCTATCAGATTTGTGAAATCACCAACCGTTGCAACGGCTAAACATTAGCGGTAAACTAAATTCTTATTTGATTATAACTGAAACAATGACACAACTAGATTTGGGGTTTATTAAGTGCCAGTATGGTACTTTATGAGATTGTGTGGTGGACGAAAAAATGTCTGTCCGTCTGTCTGTCAGTCTGTCCGTGTGTCTGTACGCACCATAACTCAAATACGCTTTTTCGGATTTTCATGAAACTTGGAAAACACATTTATAATGTCCATGGGAAGAACCCTATTGATATTGAACCAAATCGGTTCACCGGTACCGGAGTAATGCCCAATTTAGTGCCTATTTTAATAGATTATGGCGCCTTTCTCATAGAAAGGCGCCATCACTCAAATACGCTGTAACGGATTTCCATGAAACTTGGTATACCCATTTATGACGTCCATGAGAAGTGCCCTATTGAATTTGAACCTAATCTGTTGACCGGTACCGGAGTAAAACCCAATTTAGTGTATATTTTAAAGACGCGGTAACTCAAATACGCTTTACCGGATTTTTATGAAACTTGGTATACACATTTATAATGTCCAGGGGAAGACGTCTATTCATAATGGATAAAATCGGTTGACCTGTTTCGGAGTAATGCTCAATTTAGTGCCTATTTTATGGCAATATACGTATTCGAAAGAATTTATAAAAAAAATGAAAATCAGTTATCTTGACAACATAGCCTATTGTTTTACTGTGATGTTATAAGGCCTTTGAAATTAAAATACAGGTAGCTATGACAAAAAACACCATTGTTTTACATGCGCTTATCCAACTAGACCGTTAAAATGACCCAGGTGGCCGAGATGGTAGACCTTTCTTCTTCCGTAAGCCCTGCTTAATGAATAAATCTGGAGCTTAACTTGGAAATCAATTTAAAAAAAAACAACACATTCTGCATATCATAATTGCAGTCATAACTGATTAAAAAAAAAAAAACATACTGGCACTTTTTTTACATCAGTTTACCTGATTTTATCTTTCAGCAGTCAAGGTAGCCAGTCCTAAAGGTTCGGTGTTCAAACCCCGCTGGTTCATGAGTCTACCATACCCTGCTCGAATGAAGCATTCTGTAAAAGTATGTACGAAGCGCGTCCATAAAGTAAGTTTCCCTGGGGCCGTTTGCAGAAACAAAACACAATTTCAAGGAAATATTTATTGCAACAGATATGCAAGTGTTCAGCTATTTTTCAACATATTCGCCACCGGAATTGAAATATTTGTCTTACCGTGGAACCAGTTTTTGAATACCTGTGTCGTAGAAGTTTGCCGCCTGGGATTTGAACCACCTTGTGAGAACCACGCTACAGGCCTATATTAATCCTCCGTATGGGAAGAAAACGTTTTTTTCGAAAAATAAAGGGAACAATTAAACAAAAGGGTTTTCTCCTTCCGACTCCACCGAAGCATAGGCCCTCTCGATGCCGGGGATCTGCCCGGCACGCACGAGGCCCACCTGATTCTGCCTGAATCACCGAAGTCTTCCCCTCTTCGGCACCTGTCATTCTCTGTCATTCTTTGTCATTTCTTTAGGTGTAGGGTTCGATCCCCGGTACCTCCTCGGATTTTTCTGAGGTAGGGAGGTCTGGTAGAGGTGCACTCAGCCTCGTGATTCAAATTGAGGAGCTACTTGATAGAGAAGTAGCGGCTCCGGTCATGAAAACCACCATTAACGGCCGTGGGTGTCGGCATGCTGACCACATGCCCCCCCAATCCTGCCATCTGCCTATAGGTAGATGACGCAGCGGTCGGGTGGTAGGCCTTGTCCCTTCGGGGATGTCGCGCCACGGAGTTTAGTTTAGTTTAGAAAAATATGAAAATCACTGCTAGCGAAGTCCGGGCTGTAGGGTGGATGTTTAAACACCTTCCAGCCGATGCAGGAGACTTGTTTAAGTAGAGGGCGTGTTTATCATGTCTATTTCTTTTTCTTAGTTAGCCTGTTCCTTTTGCTTTAACCGGGTCTCTTTCGTATTTTGGCATTTGTTTTTTCCCAAAATGTCTGACTTTTCTTTTTTAATTGAATTTTTTGTTTGTTTGTGAAAACGGAGTAAGACAATATGTTAAAGCCCGTTGTCGACCAAGAGCTAAGCTAAGTTAGTTTAGATGTGAAATCCGACACAGCTATATATGAAATCCCTCACTGTATGTGAGCTAAGCTAACTAAGCTAAGTTAGCTTAGCTCTTGGTCGACAACCGGCTTAAATGTCTGCCTTAATTTTATTCTTAAAAAGTTAGAAACGTCCAATGAGATAACAGACTTGTGTGACGTAATAAAACTACATATAAAAGCACAAGAATCGTAAAATGGTAACCATGGTAACAGACTGGTTTTGTATAATATGAAAGTCAATGCATACCATTGGAGGTTTCACTTGGGCCCGGCATGGGAGAATCCCAAAATTGGGTTGGCTGTGGTTTGTTTCTGAAGGGAGTGTACTTAATACCACAGGTAGATGCCCGACCTCTGTGACCTCCAGCGTGTCGGGCCTCTCAGAGGAAGGAACAGGTGGAAGAGTGAAACTGCGACAATGTCTGAGACAACTCCGTGTCAGATGTATAAACTGTTCACAAATGACTGAATAATGGAGTTTCTTCTTCTTTCTCCAATATCTCTCAAGAACAACATTCACATGGCCTTCTCTGGGGAGGGAAGATAAAAAAAGAGAGTATTTTCGATTTATTTTTTATTATATAATGACTAGCTTAAAAGACCCGGCGTCGCCCGGGTTTTGTATTTTGTAATTGGAAATTAGCTTATGAAGGATTTTCAATTTTCAATTCTAGGTCCTTATATAGGCATTTATAATTTGAAATAGGAAGAACGACTTATTACACTCAAACTATTCCCTCAGAAAACGCTTGATATAGTTTTTTATGGCTCATAGAGGATCTAGAATTTTGCATCCCATCGCTTGTACAGTGCACAGCAAGCCTGGTAGAGGTTTAAATAAGAAGAAACAGAAATTCCTGTAACATAAAATTGTAATATCGAGGCGGGAAATTTCCCACTCTTATGTTACCATAAAGCATTATCACTTTCATACTTTTCTCTCCAAAAACCTGCGATATAATATAATAATATACACATTACCATACCTCGTTTTGTTTTCTCTATGTCCAGGGTAGAGAAAGTTATGTGGTTCCATTATTTTAGTGGATTTCATTCTGTAATATTTATTTATAACATGAATTATTTTGATAACTTCTCTTATTTGTCAAAAGTGCATTTCATTTGTTTTTTCCAAGCCCACCTGATGCCATTTGGCAACAATATATTCTGTGATTTGGAATTGATAATTCTATGTAAAAAAGGGATTAAGTATTTTCAAAAATATTTAATTTTTGGCATTTAGAATCAGAATTTTTCAAAATCCTTTCTTAGTGAGCACCTACATTATGAAACGAAGGTACTGTCAAAATTCCAAGTCTCTACCTGTTATAGTTTAGGCTGTACGTTGATTCCTGTCATTCAGTCAATCAGTCAGTCATTTATTCAGTCAGTCAGTCAGGACAAAGCCTTTTATATATATAGAGATTGGTCATCATTATTTTGTTACTGGGAACAAGAAATATATATACAAATAATGTTAAGGTAGAAGTTAAGTGTCGGCTAAATGCTCGTTTTTATGCAGTTCAGAAACTCTTATCTTCTTAGTTTTCTGTCCAGAAATCTAAAAATATTTATACGACAATTATCCTGCCGATTGTATTATATGGATGTGAGACATGGCCCCTTTCATAATCTGAGAATGTTCGAAAACTGGGAGCTTAGGAAAATAAAAGAGATGAAAATTGCCTAAGGATGAGCTTCATAACCTGTACTTTTCACCGGATAAAGTAAGGGTAATTAAATCACAGAGGATGAAATGGGAGAGGAAAGACATATCTAAAAAATATTGGCTGGGAGACCCGAAGGGAAAAGACCACTTGGAAGACCTAGACGTAGGTGGGAAGACAATATTAGGATGGATTTAAGGGATGGTTGGATGGAGTTAGCACAGAATACGGTTGAATGGCGGGCTCATATAAGCTGAAGTAGGCTTAAGTTATGAGTGACCAACCAGTTGTGATTGGAAATCTTATACTGGATTGGTTAATGATTAATGTCTTATACTAGCGTTGAAGTTACCTGCAATCTTTCCTGTGTAATGCTTAGCATTTGTACACAGCCCTCTTACTAAACCGCAAAGAATTCCCTGGAGATTTCAATGCCAGTGTAAGCATAAAATCTTTGGTGGAGCGATGTGAGGATGACCAACTTTCCCACATTTCCCGTATTGGTATACTCCCGTGTGTTTTGCATAATCTGAATGGGTTATTTACACTACCTTCTCTTCTCAATGCCCTTTATCTTACCCATCAATGTTAGTGGAGTCGCCTCAGAAACAGATTATTTTTGTAGCAGTCTGTGAGACCTCAATCCACGGTAACTTAACGTTTTTCAGTTTACTATTTTTGTGAATGGCCGAGATCATAAAAAACTGATAGGCCGAGAGTTTTAAGACTATGCGATGGCAGTTATGAATTATTTCGGTGAAATTTTGCGGTGAATGTTTTGAGAGAATGACTGTATGTCTCATTTCTAAGTTAAGATTCTGCCAGTATCGTAGCCAGAAAATAATTTCGGGAGGGTCGAAAGTACGGGGGGGTTTGGGTTGTATGGAATACCACCCAAGAAAGGGGGGTTCGGGGTTGACCCCCGGAAAATGTTTAGTTATTGAAGTAATGAAAATAACATTTTACGCTATTTTAGCACTGAAAAACTAGTTAGAAATTTTTTTTACCATATTCTAAGACATGCCAACTTAAAGAAGAAATCGTTACCTAAGTTATAACACTTATTACCAGGGCCCGGATACTGATGACCTAAAATTGTTTGAAAAATGACCCTAAATTTTAAAGAAAAATACTTAATAATTAAAAAAAAATTACCTAAAAACTGATATTTTGTTTATAAAAAATTATTATTGCACACACAAAGTTATAGACCAGTTTGTACATAATTGAACGCTAAATTAAATAATTAAATACCGTACCTAAAAAAACTATAGCTTAAATAACTTGAACAGAATTTCAGGTTTTGATTTCGGGGGGGGGGGGGTTCTGGACCCCCTGGACCTCCCCTTTCCTACGCCATTGGCTACTGCCCTTGTTATGGTGAACAGTAATTAATATCTTATGTGAATGACGATACTAAATAGGCTTTTGTGTTTATTAGCTATTCATTTGAAAGATATTAACATTTCTTCCAAATTGTGACTCGGATGTGGGCCCTGAAAACCCCCATAAAATTATGGTGTAAGAATAATGCTTCGTTGGTTAAATATTTAAGAGTTAGTTTGTTTAAAAAATAATTTAAACTCACGTTCTCTAAGTTTTTAAAAAAACCCCGGTCACACAGACCTCACGTCGCATGGTTTAAGGCTGAAGACTGAATTTGATGGGATATGAGACTGGAGACATCAACGAGGGTATAAGACAGAAACTTGGCGCAGGTGCATCAGATTGAACTTACTGATGTAAATGAAGACTCAGGACTCTTTAATTTACAAAGCAGCGGTTCTGTCTTCAAGAACAATGCCAGTGCGTGCCTAGGACTTCCTGCAGGTTCAGTGTCACGTGGGAAAATACTCAGAGTTCAGAGCGTTCCATTATGCAGTCTAAAGAAAGAAAAATAAAACTGATATTGTTATTTTGGTTGTAGTGGCTAGCACTTCCTTTAGTACAAATAAATACCCATTTTCTTAATTTTAACCATTACAAATACAGTGAACGCCGCTTAATGTAATCGCGGATAATGTTATCAGTCGGGTAATGTTATCACTTTTATGAAGTCCCGTACGGATTGACTGAAAAAATGGTCTTAGTCGTAAATAACTACTCTTACTTACTTACTCAATGGCAATAGACAATTCCTAAGCAAGCTAAAGGAATATTATCTACTTTATAGAACCCGAAGGTTCATTGCCGCGCTTACCTGAGCCCGCCATTCAACCCTATTCTGTACTAACTCTATCCAACCATCCCTCGCAAACTCTATACTTCCCTTAAATCAATCCTAATATTGTCCTTCTACGTACCTCTAGGTCTTCCAAGTGGTCTTTTCCCTTCGGATCGCCCAGTCAATACTTTTAAGATATGTCTTTCCTCCCCCATTTCATCCTCCGTGATTTAATTACCCGGTAAAGACTACAGGTTATGAAGTTCGTCGTTATGCAGTTTTCATCTCTAATATTTTCCTAAGCCCCCTGTTTTCGAACTCTCTCAGGTTATGTAAGGGGCCATGTCTCACATCCGTATAATACAACCGGTATACAGTTCATACATACAGTTATTCATTTATTTTGAAGATGAATGAAACGTTTGGCACACTTTTCCATGCTCAACTTCCTACTGCGCATGACGTCATTACCGATAACTCCAATCTGGTCACTTTCTTTCTTTATTGTATCCTTCCTGGCCGACATTGAGATGATAGCCAGTGGCGGATTTACATTAACTTCAAGGAAGGCAGTATTATAATTGGCCTATAATGTTTTGTAAATGAAGAATAATAATTATTTATTCTTTAAAAGGGGTTGATCGAGAAACAGCTTATTGTGAACTAATCACGTCAGATAACATGTCCCCTGCTATCTAAGCCTAACTGTAGAGATTATTGGCGAGTAAAATTAAAAGACTAGAAGCAACACAGTCAAGTTTCTGTCTTTTCTGAAGTTTTTTTCAGTCCATTGTCGTGTATCATGTTGAATAGTTGCACCCGCTTTGCTAGTGTATAATATGTCCTTATTTTTCCCTATCCAGGTGTAAATATGGCCATCTCTGCCACATCAGAAGAATGTGTATTCTGGGATTAACGAACAGTAGGCCTAAGCAACCCTCCTCACAGTGGACTGAGATCAGGCTCTCATATTTTGGAAAGAACTATACTTAAAATCATTTTCGTAGCTTTCATTCCTACTTAATTTATTTAACATTTAAAAACATATTTTCACGATAGATTTGTTTTCTCAGCATCCTCTACTGACTGTTAATATAGTCGACAAAGAATTTATTTTTGAAGTGAAACTTCTTTAGCCGCGCTAGGAGTAAATCGAGAGCTAACCCAAACTTGCGTTAAGAACAAAATCGTCACGAAATTAGTGGGGCTGGACAGAAAACAATCAACTCAATGATTAGGCTTATCCAAAATTAAAAAAAAAATCCAAAAATCCAAAATTAAAAATATCCAATAATCCAAAATTGAAAAATCCAAAAATTACAACAAGTTTCACTTCTGTCGCGTGGCGTTCCACGTACACTTTTTTTCATTTATAATCCAGCTAATTTTTAAAATATAATGAAATAATTTATACACAATTTAGCCTATACCAAGAAATAAACAGATCATTCGAAAAAAAAAACCTTTATCTTCACCCACATAACTAAAAGTTTCCTCCACAGCGTTTTCATTGGAAATTTGAACCAATTTTTCTCATTGCATCCACTCAAAGCGTGCATGAAAAATCCACTTCGTGTGAGAGCTGCTAAGACAGCCTCTTGATACATTCAGAGTATACTCTGATGAGTTAATTGGCGAAGTCTCCCCTGTTGAAATAAGCTGTGTCATTTCTTCAATCCGCCACTGTGACGACAGTTAGCTGTGTAGAGATCACAAAACCAGTTAAATCCATTAGTTAAGTGACGCAACAGCTGGTCAGCTGATACCATTGCAACACTCAGCGCTTTCTACACTGGTCATTAGTGAAGCTTTACAGTCAAAACCCAACAAGAAGAAAGATTACGCACTCCGTCTTATCAGAATGTGAAGTGAGAAACGTGGATACTTAGGGTAGAGACTGTAATGAATCAGAGTGTGGCAACGAATTTTAATGCACTTTTTTGCACGACGTAACTAATTAGTGGTATTTACGAATATTGTTGCCGTGGATCGTAACTTGACATTCCCATACGTTTTCAAAACAAAATAAATCTCCGTGCGGTAAGGATTAAAAAAAGCACTAGTGCCGTAAGTAAAACCATCATAATACAAGCCTTTATGGAAGACCGGAACCAAGGCCCCCTAGTTTGTGGCGACTTTAACAGGACAAATATTCAGTTCCCATAACAACAAACACATGCGAATCACTTTCTTAAATATAACAACCATCTTCAATAGTGTATAAACATAATATTTTCAGCTAATATCTCAATTAATATAAATAATCATCGTGCAAAAAATAGCATGCAATACTCGTGCCTTAAGCGCATAACGGATCTCGGAAATTGAAAAAAACTCTTTCCTCGGTCCGTATGCACCGCTTACGGCACTTGTATCGCAATATACTATTACATGGGTGCCCGAAGGCAGATCCGAAGGCATGGGATGATGACCACGAAATTTCCAAGTCTCTATCAGACAACGGTGATATCGCGGGGATTTTCCATTGCCTCTCCCGGAACAAGAGTCCTTGACCGAGGAAGGAAATTTTTCACTGCTGAAAAATACCCGATACGGGTGGGTATCGAATCACGGCTGTCTGGGTGGGAGGCAACCAACCTGCCAACGACGGCGGGCCAGAATTTGTAAATAATTATATGCAGGTCTAGGCCTATTTCTTCTCAATCATAAAGTAGATCACATTTCGTAGCGAGCTCTGCACTCAAACCTTTTAAAACACACTCCGAAAATAAAGCACATAAGACCTATCCGCACTTAGGTCAATCCTGCGCCAAAATACAAAGACAAAGTCCAAACTCGTCACACCATCAACATCCCTTACGGATGTACATAAGGGCACAATAGGTATACACACATCGCATATGGTTACCAAAATTTGGTCTGACCAGAGGTTTAGGCTTAATTGCTTGGCACTCCGGGGGTAAGGGTGGGCACAAAAAAAATCTACAATCAAACCAAGAAGTGTCCACCTAGCAATAACACTTATAACTAGTGTTCGGATGTTTATGACGTCATATTTTTATCCTGACCTCCATTCTCGCCGCAAACACAAATTAACATTACTAAGATAGGACCAATGAAAAAGATTACTAAATGCGAATTTATCGTTATAGAGAGGTTCGACTGTATTGCACAGGTTATATTATCGCACGTGCAGGCAGGCAGCAGATCGTGACCATAATAACGAGCCTAGGAAAGTGCAAGAAACACAATGGATAAGAACGGCAGACACATTTTGTTTTAAAATCAATCCTTGCTGGTTAAATGAGCCATGGGTGTATAAACCTCAAGGCCAGTTCTGCTCCATTGCCTCAAATGTCACAACCTAATGAAATTATATAAATGTTGGCAGATTCAATCTTCTCCATGAATACACTCATGGAATTCATGGTGCATATTATATACTAATTTTTCATAGCATCTACTGCTTATTCCTCGACATAAACATCTTTCAGTGGTTCAATCCCTCGCTTTTGGAATTCGTTGCCTTGTCATATCAGAAACTGTTCAAACGTACCACAATTCAGAAATAGGCTAAATTGAATATTCATTTGATTAATCTTTAATTAGCAAAAAATGTGTCCATGGCTATTGTATAATTTTGGGTATTATTAAAAACTTACTTTTATTTTTAAATTAAATATTGTAAGTGCCACAATTAGTGTTAGCTTACTACACTATTGAAGTAAACTCCGTGGCGCTTCATCCCTGAAGGGACAAGGTCTACCACCCGACCGCTGCGTCATCTTCCTAGGCAGATGGCAGGATTGGGGGGCATGTGGTCAGCATGCCGACACCCACGGCCGTTAAAGGTGGTTTTTGTGACCGGAGCCGCTACTTCTCTATCAAGTAGCTCCTCAATTTTATTCGTGATTCAAACTGACGAGTTACTTGATAGAGAAGTAGCGGTTTCGGTCATGGAAACCACCATTAACGGCCGTGGGTGTCGGCATGCTCACCACATGCCGGCATGCTGACCACATGCCCCCAATCCTGCCATCTGCCTTTGGTAGGTGGTGCAGTGGTTGGGTGGTAGGCCTTGTCCCTTCAGGGATGTTGCGCCACGGAGTTTAGTTTTAACTCCTAGTAAAATTGGTGTGTTATTTTGTATGAGGTTACGCAGCATGTCATGTTGTTTATCTGCTGAATTCAATCACACTGTAAAATATATTCGAATAAAAATAAAAATAAAAAGAAAGAAATAACCGCCTGGGTGGTCTTGTGGTTAGCGTCGCTGACTACAGTTCAGTCGGCCCGGGTTCGATCCCCGGTACCTCCTCGGATTTTTCCGAGATGGGGAGGTCTGGAACGGGATGCACTCAGCCTCGTGATTCAAACTGAGGAGCTACTTGATAGAGAAGTAGCGGCTCCGGTCATGGAAACCAACATTAACGGCCGTGGGTCTCGGCATCCTGACCTCACCCCCCCCCCATTCCTGCCATCTACCTATGGTAAATGACGCAGAGGTCGGGTGGTAGGCCTAGTCTCTTCAGGGATGTAGCGCCAAGGAGTTTAGTTTAGAAGACAGAAGTACGTTTACAGGTTAGATACTAAATATGTAATGCTTAATGTCGAAAATTCTGGATGAGAATTAGTAATGGCGTAGTACATTTTTAATTAGGCCTTTACGAATTATGATTCAAAGGGTCAAATTTCCTTGAATTTCGTCTAATGAAAATATCTACGATATTTGAAACAAATGCCTTGTTGAAAGCGTTCCTTTGTCTCCACGTGACTGCAATTACACGGATTATGAACATCCAGTTTAGACACGGATGCCAACCACTGTTCACACTTGCACTCTCATACCAAGCCATTAAGCATTTCTACAGAATTCCTATAATTATTATTATTGCCCAAATCGTTTATTTATTCGCAGCTGTATGTTATTTATTTTTGTTACCATAGCAACAGATATTGTGATGTGATTTATTCTAGCCATGGCCTCCTATTTAATTGGAAATTATAACAGGCCGTGCTTAAGTAAAATGGATTGATTAGAGCATGCGTCGCTTATTGTTGCTATAGCGTTATTATAACAGTACATTTTCCCTCGCTTAAACATAACACGTTAAAACGCATTGTGTATATTTATCAATGTTAAAGCGTTATATCGTGACTACAGATATTTAAGTGACAAGAAAACAGGTAAAACGTTACAGGCCATGATGGAATATCTCCCGGACATTGGTCAATTTAAAACAATTAAGTTGCGGTTTCTACTCGGTTGCGTGTCATTTGTTTTTTCTTCTCTACATGGCCACGAAAATATTTCGGATCTGGATTAAGCCGGTTTTCTTTTCTTGGCAAATAAGTTTAGACAGTTTGCTTAATTTCTGTTGTTGCAGTTTTAATAGAAAACAATAATTATCTATTTCCCCAGTCGTAAAGGAGAATATTTACATACCATGGATCATCCTCAACATTTCATCCTGTATCATATCCATTCAAATTAATATCAGTTCAAATTTACTCCATGAAATACACCAACAGAAGACAGTTGACAATCAATAGTTTCATGGCCTACTGTGTGGGCACTGATTCCGAACTCCACGTTAAAGTAAAATAAAAAAATAATGAATAAAAAAACTGAATTATACATTCTCTGACTCATTTCGGTTTCTCTTATTTTTCACATCTCTTAAAAAAATTGGATAAAATGTTTACAGGAGTCATTCATTAATGAACAAGGTTATGTCAGTCTAATGAAACCATTGTGGGCTGTAGAAAAATAAACTTTCTGAAAGTGCTGAAATAAATAAACAAATATGGCTTAAAACAAAAAACATTCCTTATGCAAAATTACAGAAAATTGCATGTAGATGGGACAGTCTGCATCTAATACTGACTCCAAATAACCTCAAAATAACCTAGTGTATCCACATTAACACTAACATCAAAGGAAGACCGACAGACCACTAGAAAAATCTTAAACTGCAGGGTGCCAAAGACAAGGAAGGCGTTAAAGTTCCTTTAGAACCAATCAGGAGACATTCCTCAACTTTTGACACTTTACCTTTTACTCCACGTGAGTTTGAACTCTGTTTACAACGCATTGCTTAAGAATCAGGCAGTGACTTAATCCTTAACGTGAATTTAGAAGACTCTTAAGCAAACTAAAATTAAATTTTGTTTTGTCTTGTGCATGCAGCCAAAGAAGTCGCTGAGATTTTTCAATAATTGTCCCATTGGTCAACTCAGCCTCTTATAGAAATGAGTACTAGGCGCGACCAGTACGAGAGATCTCTATTGTATAGCCATGTCATAGCCTTGATTCCTAACTTCTAAAGGAAAACTAAGAGTAAATTAGGTAAATTAGGATTTATATCCCATTTAGGTGTTTTAGGTACCACAGAATTGATGTGTGAACCCTTTGGATGTGACTCGAAAAAGTGTGTGAGCGTTTCTGGTTTTGTAGGAAGGAAAAACATCGGTAAAAACCTAACAATTCGCTCCCTATAGACCTGTATAGTAGAACTTGACGTAGAAGTATTAACATAAAGATACCTTTAATAACTAAGGCTGACTACCTAATCATCTTCATGTGTCGAATGTCTAAAATCCCGGGTGTCTAAACCTCCTGGCGAGCATGCGTAGAGTGCAGTTTCTTTTGCGCGTGCGTTCCAGCCACTTAATAATGACTGTGGTTTACATTGCGCTGTTTGTGGTGGCAATTGTTCTCATATTGTAAAAAGTGTTTACACTTGTGCGCTTTCTTTCAGTACGAACAAGGCATTCGAGTTTTTACAATAAGTGAGGATATGAATTATTCTAAGTAAGTCCTTACTGTTTTGTATTTTCCATAATTACTATTTTGCTTTAAGAGCTCTTTACAGAGGAAAATGTGTTTTCAGTTTATATCTTACACATTTTCTTTTAGACATCTTTACTGTAAATTATATATATAAACCTAACAATACCTGAAAACCTTGACATTTAGATACCCCGAAAAACTTTCTCGGTACAGAGGGACAGTATGCTGATAACCGGGACTGTGTGACGTGGCAGTCTATTCCAATATTATTATTGTGTCTCCAACGAGAAAAAGCCCTACTGTACAAATATATGCTAGGGCTATAGTTTAACAAAATACATACTAAAATATGTTATTGCGAATCAATACAAGAAATATGGAATAATTTTGCCATGAATCTGTAACACTTATCTCTACAAAACCTTGAAAATGTCACTGACAAATTTCTGGAACTGTGTGAAACAACACTGTTTTTTGAACATTTGTGTTAAAGGTGGTTCGAATCTTATGTTGCAAAAATCAAAATAGAGTTCTAAGAGGTGTCTCTGTCGTTCAACCACTGGGCACTCAAATAACAGATGGTTGACTGTTTGATTCTGGTGAAGACAGGAGCATGAAGTATCATTTGAATTATCAATTTTAAAGCGTTTAAAATATGACTTGAATTTGCCATGTTCTGTCATAAATTGAGTCATTATAAAACTCGGTGCGTAATTCTTGGAGTCTAGTCTGTCTTTGGCTGTTGGAAAAAAGACTGTCTTTGTCCATTGTCCATTATAACTGTTTGTCCACTGTAGATTCCACTTATTTAGCAAAGACTGTCTTTGTCCATTGTCCATTATAACTGTTTGTCCACTGTAGATTCCACTTATTTAGCATATCCTCCTTCAATTTTTTCTTAACATACGAAAGAGGGCATTTCGTATACTCATACCCACTGGATAAATTTGCGGCTGCCTTGGCAAGCTCATCTGCTCTCTCGTTGCCTTCGTTCCCCATATGTCCTTTCACCCAATCTAAACATATATGTTTTTCATAACTGTAGACTGCTTTTCTAATATCAGCTGCTATTGGATTCATGTTATATTTGTCGTCAATAGCTGCAAGTGCTGATTAAGAATCACTCAAGATGCGAACATTTTGCAAACCGTTGACGCTCCACTCTATGGCTTTCTTCAGTGCTAGAAGTTCCGCTTGAAAAACTGTACATGTGGGCGAGAGTCTATACTGGTTAGTGGCCAAGATCAGTAAACTATACAGGTTGCGTATTCCGGGATAGACCAATCGCAGCACTTGAGTGTGTGACGTCACAAGATTCCAGATCTCGCAATTTTCAGATTTTACTCAGTCTAGAAAATCTTACACCGCGTGATTAAACTCGTAACCTTTAATTAACCCGTGGTCGGATTCCTGTGAAATTTATACAGAAATAATCTACACACATCAGCCCTACTGATGGTTAAAACAGAGCCTTAAAAAAGCGGATACAAATGTTTTTATTTCATTTTATAAACATCACCCGTTACACAAAATTCATGGAGGGAGAAGCAAATTTCACTATGCGACAATTTTTTGTATTTTTGTGTCCCGAAAAAACTTCAAGCGAGAAAGTTTTAGTGAAATAATTGAATTTTAATACAAATGAAGTTCCAGCCCCATATCTCGAATGGTTTACGAGTAATTAAGTGGTAATTATTCCATGCGCTTCAGTGTCGGAGTGATTTGTGACGACCGTGAAATGTTCAGGAAGAAGCATATTTGACTATGCGACAATTTTTTTATTTCTGTGACCAGAAAATGATTCAAGCATGTGAGCTTATTTTATTTCTGTGACCAGAAAATGATTCAAGCATGTGAGCTTTAGGGAAATATTTGAATTTTATTATACATCAAGTACCACGTTTATATTTTGAATGGTTTACGAGTAATAGAGTGGTAATTACTCAAGGCGATAAAGCTATCGGAACGGTACAGAGGTCGTTTTTATTCTATAAAATAGGCCTACTAGCAATTACGTAAAAATCCTTAAATATTTTAATCGTGGACTCAATAATAAAGGATATTAACTGGCTACTTGTACCCATACTGAAAGATTGACCCGCTGGGGAAAAAGAATGAATTAAACTTTTTCCTAATCTTGTAAATCTGCACTACTGTTATTTAGATATTTGTTGAATTATTTATTTTATTTTTTGATCCTTTGTGCTAGTAACTTTTATTTCTAATTACCTTATCAAATGCCTTATTAGTTTAATACCTTGTTACGCCCTTTTCATATTTTAATATAATTTATCAACATGAAAACGTATTACAGTTAAAATTGAATTGCCGAGGCTTTAAGAGCATGCTATCGGGTTATACTAGTTAGGGCAAGACGATGATACTTTTTAATGAAAAATTCATGGAAATATCCTTTGAAATATTGTGTGATTTATGTAGAATGCATTGCGAAGCAATTTGTGTCCTTTTTGTTATGTTGAGACGTCGATTTTAAAGATCCTGCGCCTCTTTTCGTTGTGCTGCTCATGAAAGTTTCCCTGCCCTGCAATTCACAAACCATCCCTTAGTTTATTAGGTCTATATTATCTCTGTCGTCACATAATTTGTATACAGATGTACACTTTTGGCCGTGTTTCACCAATCATTACCTACATAACTTACCCCATATAACCCGGAGAAAATTATTATTAATATAAATGTATTGCTTTGATTACAATATTAACACAAATTAATACTCTACAATAGTCTACGCAATGTAATAATAACATTAGTACTGTACATGTTAATATTGATACATAAAAATTCCCGTAGTTGTTTTCTACCCTTATTATAAGGTACAATTTCTATACAAATATAGGATTCATTCTTTAACAAATTTTCATCAAATTATACTAACATAACCTCTAGAATGAGGAATATTTTCTAGGCAACAAAATATTAGAACAAATCACCCTTTAGCTGTTATATAGGCCTACCTGTATTATATAATTTCTATTCAAATCTAGATCCTTTGGGAGATTTTTACAAGATTTTAAAGACAAATGCTGTAGAATCAGAAGAACATTTTAAGTAACTTGAATAACAGAACAGTTCACATCTTAGCTGTTTTCTACAATCTACAAAATTACTGTTACACACTGCCACAGCACATATCTGGCCCGGCATAATGGTTCAGTTAATTGCACTTTCTAAAGCACCTTCCATTTGTATTATTAAAAACAGTATGTACTGGTAATATCTATCCTAAAAGACTGCGGTCAAGCGGCCGAGATCAGTAGGTAGAAGCTTTGTCAGCGGCACCATGCTCTCTACTGTCGTGCTTGAAGCGCCAAATCATTCTGACACCTTGAAGCGCCCGGAATAATTACCACTCAATTACTCGTAAACCATTCGAGATATGGGGCTGGAACTTCTTTTGTATTAAAATTCAATTATTTCACTAAAACTTTCTCGCTTGAAGTTTTTTCGGGACACAAAAATACAAAAAATTGTCGCATAGTGAAATTTGCTTCTCCCTCCATGAATTTTGTGTTTCGGGTGATGTTTATAAAATGAAATAAAAACATTTGTGTCCGCTTTTTTAAGGCTCTGTTTTAACCATCAGTAGGGCTGATGTGTGTAGATTATTTCTGTATAAATTTCACAGGAATCCGACCACGGGTTAATTAAAGGTTACGAGTTTAATCACGCGGTGTAAGATTTTCTAGACTGAGTAAAAACTGAAAATTGCGAGATCTGGAATCTTGTGACGTCACACACTCGCCTGCTCGCCGCAACCCCCTGTCCTATAAACTCGCCGGAATACGCTACCTCTGTAGTTTACAAGCCTTGGTTAGTGGCTACTTCCGACTCGCCTTCATAGACGATAAAAGCACAACCAACTAATGCAGTCTGATCATCGGCAGTGAGGCGGGATCCATCAGTGTATATGAGGATGTCATGTTCGCGCAGACAGCTTCGTTGGACAGGGCAAGCGTCTATAGCTGGGTGGCCAGCAGTTAGAAAATGGACCGGGCGTTCAACTTCATCAGTGGTGTCTGGGTTGAAATCTAAACGTCCTTTCTTGATGTTAGTCAATCTTGCCCTATACATTTCCGTCAAATGAAGATGTACTATTCCGGCCAGAATCAATGCAGCATCAGTAGAAACTGTGCGGTATGCCCTTGAGACCTATTCCAATACAAATGTTATTTACGTCTCCATCTGTTGTTACTTTCTTGGGTAATACACATTTGTCACTTCACATTCTGATATAGAATAAGAGGCCGTATTGCAAAGAGTGCGTATTCAGTTGTTTCAACCTGATGCAAAGCTTTATTGTTCACCAGTAAGTTTCTATAAACAGTGAGTGGCTTATAACTACCCTTTAGAGAATCTTTTTCTCGAAAAAAAAATGTTTCTAGTAAAAATTTTAGCTCTTAGTATAAGCACCTCATGTACAAAATTTAAAGAAAATAGTTTGAGCAGTTTTTGAGAAAATCGCGAAAAACAAAATTCTCTTAATGTAAAGTGGCATTAAAAATAAAAGAAAGCCAATTTTCATGTCATAACTTCAGAAGGTACCTGACCCTAATATAAAATTTGTTTTCATACAAATTTCCGTTCTGGAGGTAGGCTGTTCAAAGATACACAGACATGTTTCCAAAAATTTGTATTTCTGGATTCCGGGCACCTCAAAACGTGTATTTATGTTGAATACTCAACTTGAAATTTGGAGGCGGAAATTCAGAGGCGCTGACTTGGTAATATTTCTGGGGGGGGGGGGGGCAAGAACTGGATTTTCAGTACATATACATAGGCCTTACATGGCAAAATCTTAAGTCTTGGGGGGGGCAGAAAGTACCTTGCCCCCCCTAAGTCGGCGCCTATGGGCGGAATACAATACTTCCTGTACGTGGAGAGGAAATCGTAAGAGCCCGCATTGCAGGTAGTACGTATTTAGTCATTTCAGCCATACCGATCGATAGTAGGATAGTGAAGAGTAGGCCTACATATTATGTACGATATCTAATCTGATTATTAATTTTATTGCACTCATTTGCACTGTGAAATGGACTTTTTTTTTTTTTTTTTTTTTTTTTAAGTGAAGATTTATTTTGAATTTGACTAAGTTACATTCCAATTGAAACTGAGAAAACACTGGCAGTTTAAATATGACGTCAGCAACACCTTTACATGCACGCAGAACACATTTTAGTGTATGCTGCTTCTGTCATGCTTTATTGTTTTCTAGCCTTGTTACTGTAAATTGAATGTAACAAGTCGTCATATCACATGGTTTGGAAACTCATAAATAAGCATGTCTAGATATTGATAGCATCAAATGGATCAAACAGAAAGTAAAAGGATGGCGGACCTGTGACTTGCGCTTACAAACCCGTTCTGTCTGCCGTCTGCATGTGGCCAGACATAACCTGTCACGATCGCCATCTTGTGTCTGAATCAGGAACTAGATTCATTAACTGATACAGTACAAGCAAATCTGTTTGCCCAAGTCCAAGATTCGATCTCGGCCCATTTTGATGACATGAATGACCGCTTTTACATGCGGAATTGGAATCGATCTAATTTGCTACTGGACTTTAAAACCTCTAAAAATATTAATGTAAAATTCTACGGGGTAACCATTTTACGAAACGGCATTTCGGTGCGTTCCGTTCAAATTAATATATATATATATATATATATATATAGGCCTATATATATATATATATATATATATATATATATATATATATATATATCGACTAGATGAGGGCTTGCCAGACTTTTCGTAGAAAGGGACCTCATTAACCTTCAGAGGGGATGAAATGGGCTGGACATATTACGCGTACGGGAGAGAAAAAACATATCTCAAAAATATCGACAGGGAGACCCGAAGGGAAAAGACCACCTGGAAGACCTAGACGTAGGTGGGAGGACAATATTAGGATAGATTTAAGGGAAATAGGATTTGCGAGGGATGATTGGATGAAGTTAGGACAGAATAGGGTTGAATGGCGGGCTCATGTAAGTGCGGCAATGAACATCCGGGTTCCATAAAATAGCTAATATATATATATATATATATATATTTGGCCGGCTACGGGATTTGAACCAAGAGCCTCCAGAATGCGAGTCCAAGACGTTACCATCTCGGCCATCTCGCTCAGTTTAACGATAGAGTTTGATTAGCATATGTGAAATAATAGCGTTATTTGTTATAGCTAACTGTATTGCAATTTCCAAAGCTGTATATGAATACTGTAAAACAATATGTTGTCATGGGAAGTGATTTGCATTTGATAAATTCTTTCTAATATATTACCATAAAATGGGCACTAAATTGGGCTTTAACCCGGTACCGGTCAACCGATTTGGTCCAATATCAATAGGCTTCTTCCCATGGACGTTATAAATGCGTATGCAGAGTTTCATGAAAATCCGATAAAGCATAATATGCTTTATCGGATTTTCATGAAACTTAAATATTATTTAAGTTATCGCGCGTACAAACACGCAGACAGACGAACGGACAGGTAGACGGACAGACATTTTACCGTCCCTAAACAATATTATTAAGTAACGTTCTGGCACTTAATAAAAGCAGTTTGAGAAAGTTTTGCGAGTGTATGAAGTGGAATTTGTGATGGTGTTGATGGATCAGAGCAATTAGGGAAAGTGGAAAGGAGTGTAAATATAATTGTTAGGCTACGGAATGCCGAGGCAACACTTCCGCTATCTGTTGTCAATAAATAACTTAAAATTACCGTTTTCTCCCCGGCGCACCTGCGGCGGTACATTTGTTGTTAAGTTATTTCATTCAAACCTGGTTTCTTCCATCACGCGGGCTCTTCAACCAGTGGCCCGAGGGCCGACAGGTTCTATTAATGTAGGCAGAGAACACCGAGGTAAAGCGGAATATGTCACAAATATGGAACTTTATAAGGCACTTTGTTCTTTGTGTGTGTTTTCTGCAAAACATTATTTGAAGGGTAGTTATAAGCCATCGTTCTTTTAAGCTTAGGCTCTTGGAGGATTAGGATGAGACAAGTGAATGCGTACTCTTTGAAATGCGGTGTCTTAATATATTGTATCAGAATGTGATCACTATCCGGGCCATGGAGGCCCACAGGGTTCCAGGAGGTTGAGGCTCCCAGACTGTGGACATTCGGCACATGAAGGTGGTAAGGTTGTCAGCCTTATGCACCGGCCGCCTTTACCCCCAGGTTTCCTGCTGGTACTCATTTCTGTTAGAGGCTGAGTCGATCCCAGGGCCATAGTGCCACCAGAAGGATTAGGCCAATTGAAAAATCTCATCGGGAATCGAACCCGCGACCTTCCTGTTTGTAGCGCAGCGCCTCAACCACTACGCTATGGCGTGCCCCGTATCAGAATGTCAAGTGAGAAAATTGTATTGACAGTGTGAGGATATAGAAAGTTATGTGAGTGCATTATATCGGTTGTGTATTCGTAATTTTATGACGATTTTGTTTATATATATATATATATATATAATTCTCAGAGCTATTTTTTTTATTTAAAAAGCTATGTAAACTTATTTGTGTAATATTACAAACATTCGTGTTGTCATCCACTTCTTAGATTTGGATTTTATTTCTGTGCTAACTGATGGATTTGTGTGCTCTTTACCTCAATATCGTAGAGGTGATAGCTCCCTCTTCCACTGGCTGATTTGCTTATTAAAAATGCATTAAATATCGTGGTTTGCTTCCCAGAAAAGAGCGTGAAAAATTTAGTTATGTAAGCGGCTTTGTCTCACATCCATATAGCCTAATACTACCGCCAGGATAATTGTCTTATAAATATTGCACATGCTATTATTAAGTGCCAGTATGGTACTTTATGAGATTGTGTGGGGGACGAAAAATGTCTGTCCGTCTGTCCGTCCGTCCGTCCGTCCGTCCGTCCGTCCGTCCGTGTGTCTGTACGCGCTCTAACTCAAATACGCTTTATCGAATTTTAATGAAACTTGGTATACGCGTTTATAATGTCCATGGGAAGAACCCTATTGAAATTGGACCAAATCGGTTCACCGGTACCGGAGTAAAACCCAATTTTGTGTATATTTTAAAGGCGCCATAACTCACATACGCTTTATCGGATTTTCATGAAAATTGGAATACCTATTTATAATGTCTATGGGAAGATGTCTGTTGATATTGGACCAAATCGGTTGGCCGGTACCGGAATAATACCCAATTTAGTGCCCTTTTATGGTATCATATAAGAAAAGGCGCGGTAACTCAAATACGCTTTATCGGATTTTCATGAAACTTCGTATACTTATTTATAACAATCATGGCAATAAGCCTATTGAATTTGGACCTAATCGGTTGTCAAGTACCGAAATAAAGAGTAATTATCAGTCAAATTAATTATAATATTTTGGTTCATTTCGAAGCATTTTGATTGGCTCGCGGCCAACCAATCAGCGGGCGAGTCCCGTAGCTAAGGTAAATAAAGGGTAATTCTGGTACAACCCTTCAATTCCTGTCGAAACCTTCGTTAGTAAAGGAGGGTAAAAAGAAGGCACCTTCTTCAAATGCAAAATCAAATTCTCGGTTCTTTCTTATAGCGTCATCAATTAATGACAGCTTATAAAGCTTCCTTCAGTTGCCATGGACAGTTGACACCTACATGAAAAACAAATGTTCCCATATGTACGATTATAGACGAAATGCTGTTGTATAATGACTAATTATTTTGCTAAAATTGATTACAATTAGATTAAAGCATTGAATTTTACTTCAGCCTATGTCAGATTTATAATCCCTGACCTCTTAATAAATAAAAACATTAACTTCTGAGAATTTGCTTAAGTTGGTAGGCCTACTCTGCTTTAGTGAGGGCCAAATTCGCATCGCATCGAATATCGCGAATATTATGTTACCAATGAATGAAATTATTCTATATTGTAACATAAGATAACTAGAAGGCTCGAAATATAGCCTAATTTCGAAATACGATGATTTTTCTTTTCTGTGAGTACACCGAGATAGTATTCTATGGTATTGGACACTGAAAAGTCGCAGTGTAGTTTGGTCTTGGGGTAAGATGCTTGTCTAGTAATCAAGAGATATCACGTTCGAGTCCACCCTGAAGCAAGATTTTTTTTTTATTATAATCAATTGTGTTAAATTGAGCCTATTCCATTCTTGTGTCCAATTTTGTCAATGTGCTTAAATAAGTATTGCATTTTTCAAAAAAACTGGGAATTCATTGTCTTTCATTGACCTACATCATTCCTAAAGAATAACATAAGCCTATAAATGTTATTTCACGAACAGAAACTAGCTTTAAAGTTATTGCGTTGCGTTAAAATTGCATAAGCCTATACTCAGAACAAAACTGCATACCGCTAGGTGAAACTATCCTCTTCTTATTGGCTTACTTTACTATTTCATTGTCAATGCATTTTGTAAAATGTTTACATATTTTAAGAATTAGTATATCAGTGTATACCAATATGAATTAAGGGTAAGAATCAAACTTTAGACCTTTGTTCTTCCGTAAGCCCTGCTTAATGAATCGATCTGGAGTTTAACTCGGAGATCTATTTAAAAAAAAAAAAAAAAAAAAAAAAAACCTTATTTTCTGTATATCATAACTGCAATTATTACTGATTAAAAAAGCATACTGGCACTTTGTTATATCAGTTTACCTGATTTTATTATTAATTTATTAAGTGCCAGTATGGTACTTTATGAGATTGTGTGGTGGACGAAAAAATGTCTGTCCGTCTGTCCGTGTGTCTGTACGCACCATAACTCAAATACGCTTTTTCGGATTTTCATGAAACTTGGAAAACACATTTATAATGTCCATGGGAAGAACCCTATTGATATTGAACCAAATCGGTTCACCGGTACCGGAGTAATGCCCAATTTAGTGCCTAGTTTAATAGATTAATAGAAAGGCGCCATCGCTCAAATACGCTGTATCGGATTTCCATGAAACTTGGTATACCAATTTATGACGTCCATGAGAAGTGCCCTATTGAATTTGAACCTAATCTGTTGACCGGTACCGGAGTAAAACCCAATTTAGTGTATATTTCAAAGACGCGGTAACTCAAACACGCTTTACCGGATTTTTATGAAACTTGGTATACACATTTATAATGTCCATGGGAAGACGTCTATTCATAATGGATAAAATCGGTTGACCTGTTTCGGAGTAATGCTCAATTTAGTGCCTATTTTATGGTAATAATGTATTCGAAAGAATTTATTAAAAAAAATGAAAATCAGTTATCTTGACAACATAGCCTATTGTTTTACTGTTATCTTATAAGGCCTTGGAAATTAAAATACAGGTAGCTATGACAAAAAACATATTGTTTTACATGCGCTTATCCAACTAGACCGTTAAAATGACCCAGGTGGCCGAGATGGTAGACCTTTCTTCTTCCGTAAGCCCTGCTTAATGAATAAATCTGGAGCTTAACTTGGAAATCAATTTATATCATAATTGCAGTCATAACTGATTAAACAAAAACACACTGGCACTTTGTTACATCAGTTTACCTGATTTTATTATTATTTCGTTCTCCATCTCCTCCTATCCTCTTCCAGTAGCTATATTTGCATTTCTCCTTTTATTTCGCGCAGCAGCAGGATTCTTCTTCCAAAGCTTGGAGTTCTAAAACTTTCCTTCCATGACGTCCCAAAGTGTTTGTTTTCCTACAACTGAGTTCTATATTGATCTCCTCTCAAGATTTCTTCAGTTGTCACTTTGTCCATTCTTCTGCAGCACTTTCCGGACATTTCTTCTCCACTTCCTAGTGCCCACGTTTCCAATGTTTCAGATCCAAGCTCTGGTTACGGTTAGAAAAAAGACAAAAATAGGGTGTACTTTCATTTTTCTCGCATATACGTAGTTGATGCCCGGTTTCTATAAACTCGTGAAATACCTATGGGTAAATTATCCATGGGCAAATTAGTTCCTAATCACCCACAATGATATAATGAGGAAGGCCTTGGAGCTGTACAGTTAATTTAATTCAGATGGCTTTGATTCTCATTGTTTAAATTATTATTGATCCTACAAGAGGTTAAATTTTATCCAGCCATCCATGAAAGGATAAATTAACCCGACGATTTATCCTTGGAAAGCTCTAGCCTGAGTTTGTAGGAACATTTTTTCTGTCATTTTCATATTTACCCAGAGGACAAATAACTAGTCCACCGCTGTGGCTCAGGGGATGCGTTCAATCCTCTCACGCATCGGGCCCGGGTTCGATTCCTGGTCGGGACAAGTTACCTAGGTGAGGTTTTTTCCGGGGTTTTCCCTCACCTGTGAGACAAATGTCAGGTAACTTTAGGCCTTTGTGGTCCCCGGATATCATCTGGCCGTCATTATCATCTTCATCCCCATCCTCGCCTTGTTTGGAGTGAGTGTGTGTTTGAATGGTGTGTATCGTCCTATGTGTTCGTGTTGTCTCGGAGGTGGCCCCGCGTTGGGCTGATCACTCATCGGGGGAGGCCCTCCATGTCCTTGTCTGGTCAAAAAAGTATGTATGTGATCCAAAGATAATCCCTCTTCCGACAGGTCGCGGCCCTGTAAGGCCCGGACGGCTTGGGTCGCTTAAATCCTAAAAGGGGGAGGTGAAACTGCGAAAAAGAAAAGAGACATTTAACTAGAAACTCGCCACAAGTGTATGTGATTGTTACCTTTAAATTATTTTGGAGTTTATAAAAGTTATTCTTGTGTAAATTCTATCCATTGGATAATTTACCCATAATATTTCGCGAGTTTATAAGAAACCGGGCAATAGAGAAAGTATTGTGATCAAGATAACACCGGCAAAGCATGTTTCACATTGGTACGAGTAGACAAACTAAAAAAAGTAACCAAAATTTAATCACTCCATTTTCTTGGCGGTTTCTTTTGTTTTTTTTTTCAAATGAATAACCTTGATGAA
Organism: Ectobius pallidus; assembly: GCA_964059195.1. Taxonomy (NCBI): domain Eukaryota; kingdom Metazoa; phylum Arthropoda; class Insecta; order Blattodea; family Ectobiidae; genus Ectobius; species Ectobius pallidus. The sequence goes on along the minus strand of CAXKWD010000005.1, from coordinate 183,332,511 downwards.
AGGCATTGGCTTTGTTGTCCGGAACTCGAACCTTGGTTCGTGTAGTGGGAGCGGCTGTACCAGGAACCGTGAGTAGGTCGAGTTGTGTAAAGTACTTTACAGTCATTACTGGCGCAAACAAGTATCACCAAGTGTGTCACTACTGTAGCTACTATTATCAGGAGATTTCAATATTGTCACTGGGGAAAATGGCGTATCAGATCAATCGAGCAAACAACCAGACTAGCCCTTATTTGTGGGGGATATCATACAATAATGCAGTTTTGTGAACCAAAATATAGGCCTACACCATATTTTTATTGCTTGGTTCTAAAAGGGCCAATGTCAGTTTCTTGCAAAAATGAGATCTATGCATTATTGAGCTCGGGTAGTCTTTATCTTTCGTATATTAAAAGTACCAATGTCTGTTGCTATTAATAGACATAATAGGCTACAGAAACCTTAGAGGCCAATGTCGGAAGTTCTCAGGGAAAAATGTTCTATAATGGCTTCAAAGTCAGTTATCTCAAAAGCGAGTTTTATGACTTTGGCCCTTTTAGATCCAAGCTACAGATATTATACCGTGTTTGCTCGAATATAACGCGCACCTCTTTTTTTTTTTTTTTTTTCATTTGTAGCTTTGAAAACTGAGGTGCGCGTTAAATTCGAGTACAAATCCGTTTCGTAGGTTGGCAATACCGGTAACTTTTATCTGCATAACAGTGCAATGCTGCAATTCTCGACTTCATTAATTTTATCGTTGTCCTATTACTAGCATTACATAGAGCATATATACTAGTTAGTAAGTCACGAAATGGAGGGCAAGAAGAGAAGAATATCTTATGATGCTGCTCTTAGCACCCCATGTGTAAAATTTAAACAAAATCGAGGATTCCAGTGGATATACTTGTAGGCCTAAACTTGGCAGTTAAGTTTAATGGTAAATTCAAATGTTTACGTGGTGGTTCATTATTCCCTTAATACTACGACAAAATCTTCTCTATATATATAAAAGGCTTTGTCCTGACTGACTGAATAAATGAATGAATGACTGACTGACTGACTGACTGACTGACTGAATGAATGAATGACAGGAATCAACGTACAGCCTAAACTATAATAGGTAGAGACTTGGAATTTTGACAGTACCTTCGTTTCATAATGTAGGTGCTCACTAAGAAAGGATTTGGCAAAATTTTGATTTTAAATGCCAAAAATCAAATGTTTTTTAGAATACTTAATCCCTTCTTAGACAGAATTATCGAATCCGAATCACATTTGACATTAAAACATATTGTTGTCAGTGGGTTTCAGATGGGTTTGGAATTAAATTAAATGGAAGTTTGATAATTACAGTTGGCTTTGTCTATTTTTGTCATACCTTGGAAATTAAACTTTCGCAATCGCTTGAATGTTGTAAGCCCTAATATGGTCAAACATTGTTTTATTTGGACGAAACTCACTATACAGGGGTTTTCTGGACTAAGGAACTCGAATCTGAGGTCGCTTTTACCAGGCGATGCTAACTAATCGTGGTATCCAGTCCACGTGATTTTGGTGTTAATAAATATAATGATTTAACTATTATGCTCTTAATTTTTAATTTTTGAAATAATTATCGCGGGCACATGCTAGTTATAAATAAAATACCTATCTACCATTGATGTGTATTACATTCACCAACAAACTCTTTTTTCAGTGATTTGAAGTTTCAAAATTGGGGTGCGCATTAAATTCGAGGGGGCATTATATTCGAGTAAATACGGTATTCCTAAATATAATTTCCTTCATTTTCCCCTCCATAAATCCCAGTGCCCATTTAAAATATCTTCTTCTTGTAGTCCTTTCACTTCACAGTTTTTCCGCACCGTTCCTCCCCGGATCAATGATCAGCCCAATGCGCAGGCCACCTCAGAGAAATACGAACACATAGAACAAGACACGCCAGTCACAAACACACCCATATCGAACATGTGGATGTGAAGGAGATAATGGCTGCCAAATGATATCCGGGGACCTAAAGTTATCCAATATTTGTAAGATTTGAGGCTTTCCTGGCGAATCTTATGTAGAAAATCTTCTCAGGTTTGCAGCCAGGTGAGAAGTTTGTTGTGGTCCAACGTTTCCGAGGCTGACGCTGCCTCCATCCTCAGGGAATCTGAAGTGTCGAGTTTTGACATGTAGGGGAAATATATACCAACCCGAGTTGGGCGGAGTCGACTAATCAGGGAGCAGCTGTTCTGTTTTCGGTCCTTTTCCGGGCCAAAATGTTCCTTTTACCTTTCAGGTCCTGAATGCATTTGTTCCAGGCCTGGTTGATAGTGAAACTTTCATCCCTGTTGAAGTTTGTGTCTTCAAGTCTAATTTCAATTGCCTCTCTGATGATCTGGTCCCAATAGCGTGTTGTCTTGGCAAGTACTGTTGTGTTTTTAAATTCTATCCTGTGGCCCGGTTCAGAATTAATGGTGTGGTCTGCAACTGCTGATTTGTCCGGGTAGAAGAGTCTAATGCATCTCTCGTGTTCTTTGCAGCGCTGTTCAATTGTGCGCGAAGTCTGTCCGATGTAGGCTTTACCGCATTCACACGGGATGCGATAAACACCCGGAGTTCTGAGGATGGAGGCAGCGTCAGCCTCGGAAACGTTGGACCACAACAAACTTCTCACCTGGCTGCAAACCCGAGAAGATTTTCTTATCCAATATTTGTCTTAAAAATGAGGGAAAACCCCGGTTAACCCCGACTAGGAATCGGACACCGCTTCTAATAGAAACGAAATTTTATATTTGGGTTATATATCTTCTGGGGAAGTGATATGAAGATTGGCGACGACTTTGTTTTACTTTATTAGCCCTTTCGAAAAACTTCATTTTTAACGATTTCTGTAAAACTGCTCCAACGATTTTGTTTACATTTGTAGCCTACTTGAAATGCTTATACTATGAGCTAAAACTGCTATTTCAAACCTATTTTCCAAAATAATTCTCTGAAGGGTAGTTATAAGCCACCCACTGTTTGTAGAAACTCAGTCTTGCCTGGTGAACAATAAAGCTTTGCATCAGGTTGAAACAACTGAATACGCATTCTTTGCAATACGGCCTCTTTTTCTATAATATCATAATTTGAAGTGAGAAAGATGTATTGTAGGCCATGTTTAGGGCAAAGAAAGTTATGTGAGTGCATCAATCAAATTTGGGGATGCCATTCGAAATGTATCAACGGTTTTCTCTTCATGAAGGTTTTTAAAAATATATCCCACAGAAATTGTATAATAATAATAATAATAATAATAATAATAATAATAACAACAATAAAATAGTATAATAGATATCACAATATACTATATTTACAGCTAAATTTCCATTTTGGTGGAGGAATTTGTGTGTTTTGCATCAGATTATTATTGTTTTTTTTTTTCTTTCTTTCGATTAGGCCAGCTTAGGATCACATGAAACAGTTTTCTTCTTCTTGTCTTCCCAAAACTTCTTCATTCTTTCGCGATGTTGCTGTTTCCGTTCTTCCATTCATTTACTTCCCGTTTTTTTCTTGCGTTTCTCTGGAAATTCGCCATGAAATATTGTTTCTTAAACATTTCTCTGTTTGCAAAATCCTGCTTTTTGATATTGAGTTGTTGTTGTTATTATTATTATTATTATTATTATTATTATTATTATTATTATTAAAGTAGCGCGAACAGACAAATGACTGTCCACTTAGAGGTTGCCATGACATCCGCGTGACCCACTGCACTCGGTGCTCTATGACGACATGTGAACTAGTTTACACCGCCTGGCCATATCTCACTGCATCACATCTTACTTGGCTGCTGGTTGGGTGGCCGTGTTTCCAGGCGTACAATTGGTTTTTCTTGCTGTATTAGAGGCACTGTTTGTCTATTAAAGTAGCAACTAGCGCATTCTTGTTGGTATATTTGGCTTATTGGAATGTAATGCATTGCAATATTAACACATAACACCGCTAACAAGAGAATTTAAGATAAAATATTAGAATATGTGACTGGCCATAAGTCGGTAAACCCAAACTGGTCCAAAATCTTGTCCACATTAATTATATCTTGTACTTTTTACAAGAAGAAAGGCATCTCGAGACGAGATAAACTAAGGCACTACAATACAACGAAATGTCTGTACGCGAATGAATGCCTCCAAATGACAGGGAAGCTGAAAAGTTCGAAAGAAAGATCCTCCGCAAGATAATGGGCCCAAAGATTGTGGACGGACAGTATAGGTTGCGTGGAAGGGAAGAACTATACCGTGAAAATGAAAGACTGATTCAGTCCATGAGAAATTCTATATTTAGAACTCGCTTCGCTCGTTGGGGCCTGTGCCTCCAAACCCCCGCTGAGGTTCTCGGGAAAGGTTTTTTAAAAGATCTATGAGAGATAGAGTGCGTGTATTTAGTCTGCTGTATTGGCTATTACCTTTCAAAGCCCTATGGGAACACTGCTTGATAATACCGTTGCCATGGAAACCGAGCCCTTTTTCGGGGGTTTTCAGGGCTAAAAATTAAAAGAAATATATACTTTTTTTGGACTTTTCCGGTGGTTTACAGCCTAAAAGCTATATGTGTACCAAATTTCAAGTTTCTAGCTCATCTGGAAGTGAGCAAACACTAATGTCAGTGAGTGAATGAGTGAGTGAGTGAGTCAGACAGTCAGCCATGTGGCTTTAAAGTATTATAGGGATGGATGAGAAGAGACTAACAAAAGAGATTTTTTAAATACTTGATAGTAGACCTAAAGTGTCTGACAAATGGTTCAGGGAGGTGAGAAATGATCTCAAGCAGGTTGGACTGAATTCAGAAGACATCCAGAACCGAAAAAAGTTTAGGTCAGTGATCCGAAAAATTTCAAGAATTTCATGATGAACCAAAACTGAACAGTGGATGGACAGAAGAAAGAATGCAAAGAATTTCGGCTGCAAAGAAGGCTTCCGGAAACATGTAACTGTTGCCTAACGTGGCCTCTAATGGATGTAAACGAATATAATAATAATAATAATAATAATAATAATAATAATAATAATAATAATAAAATAACCAAAGTCAAGAAAGAAAGGTTCCAAAACAAAATCAAAACCAAACGAATGATCCAGATCAGTGAAGACGAAACAAAAGCAAGATCAGAAATAATGAAGCAATACTGGGCTAAAATGAAAACGCAAAAACAATAAGAAGTGATTGATTCAACGTACCCCAAAGTTGGGTGAAACGGAGATTTCGCTGCCAGCGAAAGAATGCAAAGATTTTGAGCTGCAAAGAAGGCTTCCGCAAACGTGTAACTGATGCCTATCGTAGTCTCTAATGGCTGTAAACGAATATAATAATAATAATAATATTATTATTATTATTATTATTATTATTATTATTATTATTATTATTATTATTATTATTATTATTAGCTTACGATGAAAGATAAAAAACTCTATAAAATATTTATATACACACACTAAGGCAGACACGAACCTAGGTCTTGTGCTTACGAAGTTAGTTTTGCCACCGAGCTGTATGCGGAGCACTGCCTTCTAAACTGTATTAATCGTGCATACACTGCCTGTCCTATACGGCTAATTTTGCGTACTCGGCGACATTACAGATGGCAGCACCTTTCACACCCAGACTGCTTCTTGTTTTTTGCTACGACATTGTTGATTATGTAGTGCTGTCACCGCCGTCTCATAATCACTGCCTTCTAAACTGTATTACTCCTCGAGACGGCGGTGCTCATAATATAGTCTATCAATGCGTCTAATTAATTTACATTTATTTTAATTATTGCTCCAAAATTCCATTTCAAGGTAAGTGTCATATACTGGAATAATATTACGTTCTAAACAAATAACACAAGTATCTGTGTCTGTTTAATGCTTATTTTGATTAGTGATTGCTGCAATCTGGGTGTGAACTGTGTCGCCTCTACTGGATAAATTAGGCAATTTAACAATACTCTGAACTCCATGTTAAAATAAAGCATAGGACAGGCAGTGTAATTTCTCGAGACGGCGGTGATGCGGAGTTGTTACAGGTTGCCTAGCAACAGAAAGCATGTGGAAATTTTAACCATAACGTCCTCTCGGAATTTCAAAACTAAAATATATTTGAGTTTCTACCCATGAATGTCTGAAATTCCTCGTTCTCATAAATAATATCAGCTTATATCTACTGGATTGCTTCCAAACATGGCTGGTAAAGGGAAGAAACGCAATGGCGATCAACGTTCCAGTGATGATGGTTCAGTGGAACGAGAAAAGAAACGCACCAAAGTGCAAATTGACAGCGTTTCGCCTCGATCAGCTGGAACGTCTTTCAATCCAACTCAAGATGATTGGACACTTTTGTTGTCACCTCATCCATCTGAGCTTTTTTTCGGTTCATCTACAGGCAGAAATGAAGAGTCGCCTTGGAGATTATCTGCACCATCTGAGGGTATTTTCGGTTCATCTGCAGACAGAAATGTAGAGCCGCCTTTGAGATTATCTGCACCATCTGAGGGTATTTTCGGTTCATCTGCAGGCAGAAATGAAGAGTCGACTTTGAGATCTCGACCGTCTATTTTTGGTTCATCTGCAGGCAGAAATGAAGAGTCGCCTTGGAGATTATCTGCACCATCTGAGGGTATTTTCGGTTCATCTGCAGACAGAAATGAAGAGTCGACTTTGAGATCTCGACCGTCTATTTTCGGTTCATCTGCAGGCAGAAATGAAGAGTCGCCTTTGAGATTATCTGCACCATCTGAGGGTATTTTCGGTTCATCTGCAGGCAGAAATGAAGAGTCGACTTTGAGATCTCGACCGTATATTTTCGGTTCATCTGCAGGCAGAAATGAAGAGTCTCCTTTGAGATTATCTGCACCATCTGAGGGTATTTTCGGTTCATCTACAGGCAGTAATGAAGAGCCGCCTTTGAGATCTCGACCGTATATTTTCGGTTCATCTGCAGGCAGAAATGAAGAGTCTCCTTGGAGATTATCTGCACCATCTGAGGGTATTTTCGGTTCATCTACAGGCAGAAATGAAGAGCCGCCTTTGAGATCTCGACCGTATATTTTCGGTTCATCTGCAGGCAGAAATGAAGAGTCTCCTTTGAGATTTTCTGCACCATCTGAGGGTATTTTCGGTTCATCTACAGGCAGAAATGAAGAGCCGCCTTTGAGATCTCGACCGTATATTTTCGGTTCATCTGCAGGCAGAAATGAAGAGCCGCCTTTGAGATCTCGACCGTATATTTTCGGTTCATCTGCAGGCAGAAATGAAGAGCCGCCTTTGAGATCTCGACCGTATATTTTCGGTTCATCTGCAGGCAGCATTCAAGAGCCGTTTTTCGGAGAATCTCCACGGTTTTTTTTCGTTAGACCAAAGGAGCCTTGCAAGGTTTGTGGTGGACTCGAACGGGAGCATAGTTTTGTCGAATGCGAAATATGCGAAGATTTGTGTCATGAAGGGTGTCTTCACTCCGCACCTTGGGAGGAAGGACTGTTGTTGTGCCATGAATGTATAGCAGCTGACATTCACGTACAGCGTGCCAATACTGCCGGTTATTATACAGCGCGTCAGAGGATGCTGTTAAAGAATTACGTCACCGCTCTCCAGTTGCATCAACTCATCTCCCGCATGCTCACCGATCTCAGGAGAGGTTTCCTCTGAATTATCTTTCCGCTGTCATTTTGTCAAATCTTTGTTTAGAAAAACCTGCTCAGTACAAATACAATAAAGTGCATTCTTAACTTGTTTTTAAATTTGAGCTTTATTTGTACAAGTTTCAACTGCGAGGTCATATCTGTAGGTACACCAGGATAGTGATGTTCTTCTGTTAGGGCTGATGTTATTAGTAAACCTGGGATTTTTTGCTCTAAAAAAATTAGTTTTAGGCACCTAAAATTGGCTTTTGAAACAAGTAAATAGGCTTTAATGACGTGTAAATAGACAGAAAATAGACTTTAAAATGCTACAGTATGCTCTTAAACTATAACGTGATATATTTTTTTTTACAGAAATAATTGCAAAATTAAGACAGAATTAAAAATGAGAATATTATAGCAGAAAAATTCCTCCGACACTGGGACTTGAACCCAGGACCTTTTGCTATTCGCGCCAATGCTCTACCAACTGAGCTAAGCCGGAGTTCAATTCACAGCGCCAGATGGAACCTCTCTCCTATGACTGATTGCCCTAATGGTCTACCTCACAGACACAAATGTTATGCCATATGCAGTACTGTGAGGCACACTAATTAGTGATTTTTGTGACCGGGCTCCCACTGTTATTGTACAGTTGACATTCAAGGTAGATATGGGTTCAAGTCCCAGTGTCGGAGGAATTTTTCTCCATCTGTGGTTCATGAAAGCTTATATATCTATCTAGAATTAAAAATACTTATATCAAAAACAGTTTTGGATTAAATGAAAATTTGACACAGTATGTCCCTTCTTACTGTATATACCTGCTACTTGTTGTTTTGAGCGAATCCTCCCCTGTCAGTCAGCATCCCTTTGGCGATAATTGTTTAGGAAAATCAAGTTTCTGTGAAAAACCCACCCTCTGCTGTTCTGCTCTTCATTCAGGGATGTCCTTTAAATGAGTGTAAAAGTTACAGAAGCTTAATTTTATTTTAAATGTACAAAATAAGCATTTAAGGCACTAAAATAGTAAAAATGGGCTCCAAAGGTCCAAATAGGCATTTTAGGGCAGTATAAAACTCTATAAATATAAGTGATTTATCATGAAAAGTCAACATATTTAGAACTTTTCATGTTATTTCATAAGAAACAAAATAGGCATATGCCTTAAAATCCCAGGTCTATATATAAGATAATACACTACAAAACAATTAAAAATAAAAACTTTGAACCACTCATAGGCTAATACAGTAATAGACTGCAAGCAACTATTTTTCAACCAGTACCAAAGTTTATAATTGTTTTTGCTTTAGGAGTCCATTAACAAATACTCCATTAAATATATTTTTATTATAATATTCCGCCTTTACCCTTACCATATAATACACAACTTATTTGAATATGCATTTCGGCGTATGCTGCGCCATCTTCAGTTCATATAAGATGTAATGAACACCACAATTCTTCTGAAATAATGTTGTTTAATATATTTAATATTAACCCTTATCTGTTGGAAATGAGTTATTTTATTTTAATTTTAAATACTCCATATTCAGTTACGAGTGTTTTTTTACGAGTGTTTTTGTAAGTCTATACTGATGTGCGTAGCAAAACATATAACGCCTGTCTGTTCAAGTCTTTTCATTTTACACTAGCCATCACTGCATGTCATCACTGTGGTGGACCCCTCTTGGCAAAATTTCTGTGGACGTCCGTGGTCTTGTACCATAGTTTGCCTGATAAAGTTATCAAAATGTGGATACATACATTCAGTATGCCAGATTACCCATGCCACTCTCTACCCTAAAAATCTGAAACAATTTTACGTATATCTCACGTAAACAAAGTTTCAAGCAATTTAAGAATCTGATGTGAAATTCACATAACTTCCTCTGCCCAAATAAAAGTTTCGCCTCTTAGTATAATAAAGAGTGTTTCAAAAATACTTCTAGAAACTTCGGGCATGGGTTCCTAACACCAACAGGAGGAAGAAAGTTGATATGGACGTAGGCCCCATAATCCTTTGTTCTCTCGTTAGGAACTGTTGAACACATTAGTATTCTCATAACTAGACTTCGGATTTTAGGTAAAAACCTATTTTAATCCTTAAGTGATATATGGGTCCACCGCTGTGGCTCAGGGGATGCGTCCAATCCTCTCACGCAGCGGGCCCGGGTTCGATTCCTGGTCGGGACAAGTTACCTAGGTGAGGTTTTTTCCGGGGTTTTCCCTCACCTATGAGACAAATGTCAGGTAACTTTAGGCCCTTGTGGTCCCCGGATATCATCTGGCCGTCATTATCATCTTCATCCTCATCCTCGCCTTGTTCTGAGTGAGTGTGTGTGTGAATGGTGTGTATCGTCCTATGTGTTCGTGTTGTCTCGGAGGTGGCCCCGGCATTGGGCTGATCACTCATCCGGGGAGGCCCTCCATGTCCTTGTCTGGTCAAAAAAGTATGTATGTGATCCAAAGGTAATCCCTCTCCCTACAGGTCGCGGCCCTGTAAGGCCCGGGCGGCTTGGGTCGCTTAAATCCTAAAAGGGAGAGGTAAAACTACGAAAAAGAAAGAAGAAGAAGAAGAAGAAGAAGAAAGAAGTGATATATGGACGAAAACTTGTATATGCATGTTTCATAAGTGACTATGCCTAAAACTGATACTTTTATAGGACCTAAAAGAGCCTATTTTTACGTTAGAGCCTAATATTGCCTTTTTGCTTGTTTTTTCCTCTATAGCTCAAATAAGTTATTTTTTGCTATAAATTCTAGCATTTATTTTCAATTCGTACTAAATTTTTAGCTCTGAATGTGCAGTACATGACACATTTGTGACGTGGTTAAATAGTAGGGAATGTTTCGTCTTCAGTAGAAAAAATCTTTGGAATTCCCAAGAAAATTTAGTGTTGTCCTCCCGACTCCCACATCCAGTAACAAAAAACAAAACAACAAAAAAAAAAACAAAAAAAAAAAAACTAAACAATACAAAAAACAAAAAAGAAAAAAAAGTTCTCTGAATCACTAAGGGATACACGGGGTTGATATCCTAGCGTGCGTAACTTCTGGGAGCAGGGATTAGGTTTTCACCGTTATGGTAGTACTACAGGCCCTAGTAATAGGCCTATATAATTCTGTGCACCGTAGGTCTATATTTGTGTTTTATCATGAATGATGACTTCAATAAATACAATATTCTGCATTGCAATTGAGATATTTCAGAAAATTGGCAACTTAACGATTTTATAAGAGACTATTTTATGATTTTTAGAACCTATTTTCCAATTTTTAGAGCCTATTTTAGGTACCTAAAACAGCATTTTTAGCGACCTAAAAGTCCGAAGTCTACTCATAACACGTCAACACACAAAACTCATAACAAATGCTTGAAATGTCCTCCTCTTGCTTCTAGACATGCATGCACTCGTCCAATCATGGACTGTCGCAGCCTTTCAAATACTCCGGGATGGTGTCGAATGGTTTCACTGGCTTCCATGAGACATATGTTCATACGAGCTTTTTTCCTTCTTTTGGTGTAAGGAACCCATGCCCGAAGTTTGTAAAAGTATTTTGAAACACCCTGTATATTATAGCTGACATTCTCTTCGTTCAAATTCGTTATGCTAATGAAGAGAATATCTTGACCACATCACATCGCATCCCCGAAGGATACACAACCCAAATAAAATCTTATGTAATGCACTCGTATAACTTCCTTTACTTTAAGAATGGGCAATAGGTCTTTCTCACTTCACATTCTGATATAGAATAAGAGGCCACACTGCAAGGAGTACGTATTCAGTTGTTTCAACCTGATGCAAAGCTTTATTCTTCACCAGACAAGACTGAGTTTTCACAAACAGTGGGTGGCTTATAACTACCCACCAGAGAATTTTTCCGAAAAAAAAAATTAAAAAAAAAATTAAATCTTAAAACATCCATAAATCCAAAATTTAATAAATAATAAATTCCAAAATTTAACAATAAAAAAAATTAAAGAATTAAAAGATCGTAAATACCAAAATTGAAAAAATCCAAAATTAAAAAAACTAAAATACAAAATTAAAAAATTAAAAAAATAAAAAATTCAAAGAATCAATTTTTTTTAAATCCAAAATTAAAAATCAATGATCCAAAATTAAAAAATCCAACATTAAAAAAATTAAAAATCCAAAATTAAAAAATACAAATTTCCAAAATTAAAAAACAAAATTAAAAATTATAACATCCAAAAATCCAATATTTAATAAATAATGAAAACAAATTTTAAATAAAAAAATTAACAATTCAAAGATCGAAAATTTAAAAAATCCTAAATTAAAAATTCAAGGATCCAAAATTTAAAAGTTCAAAATCCAAAATTAAAAAAGTCCAAAAACCCAATATTAAAAAGTCCAGTAATGCAAAATTGAAAAAATCCAATATTAAAAAATTGAAAAAATAAAAAAATAAAATAAAGTTTTACTTCTGTCGCGTGGCGTTCCACGCACTCTTTTTTTTTCTTTCTTTGCGTGATATATAGTCTTGAATGTGATAAAGTGTAAATTTTCTTTTTACTCATGTTTGTTTCCTTTTACACAATTTTAAAATAAAGGATACAAATTTTCTGGAGCACCCACCCCATTAATATTAGCTATGTGCAGCCAATTGCTTATAACTACCCTTCAGAGATCATTTTTCAAAAAATGTTTCAAATAAAAGTTTTAGCTCTTGGTATAAGCACCTCATGTAGAAAATTCAAAGAAAAATCATTCGAGTCGTTTTCGAGAAAATTGCATAAAACAAAATTTTCTTCATTAATAAGAGAAAGTTGTCACCACTCTTCGTGTCACATCCTCAGAATACGAAATTTTGTTTTCATACGATTTTCTGTTCTTCAGCTAGACTATTCACTCAAACATGTTTCTGAAAATAGTATTTTTGGATCTTAAAACGAGTATTTATGTTTAAAACTCAAATTTTAATTTCGTGGTGGAATACAATACTGTATTTCCTTAACCTACACTACCTATGGTACAGACAGAGGACGTAAAAATATAATTGAGGGTTTTATCTTGTCAAATTATTGTATTTAATTATTTGTGAAAGGATATAAGTCAATTTTTTTTAACACATAGTTTGGTAAAGAAAGAAATTAAGTGTGATGCTTAGGCCCTGTATTTTTTCGTTTATTAAGGTTAAGTCAACCAGCATTTGGTTAGCGTCGCTCGCCCGGGCAACCAGCAATCAAAGGAAAAGTAAAGAAAAAAAAGTTTTGCTGAGAAAAGCACATAACTCAGTATCTGAATTCTCTTCTACCTTATAACATTAGACCTGAGATTTTAGGCTCTAAAAGAATTAGTTTCTGGCACCTAAAATAGGCTTTTAAAACAAGTAAGTAGGCTTTTAAAAGAGAAAGTAGGCACTTTAAATAGGCTTTAAAAATGTGTAAAAAGGTAGAAAATAGACTTTAAAATACTACAATATACACTTAAACTGTAACATTGTCCTTTTTTTCACTGCAAGAAACGTGGTATGCCTATTCTTAACAGAATTAACAACAAAATTAGGCATCGCAAAATATATTCACATAAACAGATGTTCTTTCACTGGTGACTTGACACAGTAATTTTTCCCCCTTAATCCTCCCCCTTCCCCGTCAGTCAGCATTCCTTTAGCAACAATTGTTTGGAATAATCAAGTTTCTGTGAAAAACCCACCTCTGTTGTTCTGCTTTTCATTGAGGGATGTCCATTACAAGATTGTAAAAATTACAGAAGTTGAATTTTATTTTAAATGTACAAAATAGGCATTTTAGGCACTAAAATAGTAAAATAGGCTCTAAAGGTCCAAATAGGCATTTTAGGGCACTATAAAACTCTATAAAGTAAGTGATTTATCATGAAACGCCCACTTATTTAAAAATTTTCATGTAATTTCATAAGGAACAAAATAGGCATTTGCCTTAAAATCCCAGGTCTACATATAATTTGCACATGACGAGTTTCCAGAAGAACAGATGTAGGCCTACCTGAAGTGTGAACCAACCTTATTGAATAATTAATAAAACGTGAATTAAGCATGTACTTTATTGTACTTTTTGTGCAGCTCTTCCAAAACAAAAATTTAATAAAAACCTGCGTCGTGTGTCTTCAATTGAGCGGAATTTTCTGAAGAGATTTGACTAGAATTGTTTTAACAATCTTTCCTCGAAGAAGGGGTCGTCGCACGTAAATTTTTTCAAACACCCCTCGATCTGTGGGACAAGTATTGGACTTTTTGGACCAATTTACTAAACATTTCACACAAAACTGGTGGTCACAGGAAGATGGAGTTGCTACTTCTTTGCTCTTCTCTGTGTCTTCCAAGCAAATGGGACACTCCCTGTCGACGGCAGAAGAGGCCCCAGCTGTCGCGTGTTTCTTCTTGGTGGGTGGTCTCCCTGGGTCTTCATCGCGTGGGGGCTGTCTCTTTCTTAGAAAATAGCCACTCATAATTTTTAACACACGATATTTAAGTTACATAGAAAACCAAGCTGCTGGGATTTGCTATGTGTTTGTTGCTAGGATCACTACAATGGGAATTTCCTAAGCTTTGTACATGCGTAAATTAAGGGGGGGGGCTTCCATACAGTAAGTTTCCCTGGGGTCGTTTACGGAAGGAAACCACAAGTAGCAAGTATTCAGCTATTTTTCAACATATTCGCCACAGGAATTGAAACATTTGTCTTACCATGGCACCAACTTTTGAACATCTGTGTCGTAGATTTGAATTACATTTCACAACTAACATACTATTAATAATATTTTTAACACAATAACTATAATAACGTCCGCCGGCGTCGTCTTGTGGTTAGCCTCGCTGACTACAGATCTGTCGGCCCGGGTTCGATTCCCGGTACCTCCTCGGATTTTTCTGAGGTAGGGAGGTCTGGTAGGGGTGCACTCAGCCTCGTGATTCCAAATTGAGGAGCTACTTGATAGAGAAGTAGCGGCTCCGGTCATGAAAACCACCAATAACGGCCGTGGGTGTCGGCATGCTGACCACATGCCCCCCAATCCTGCCATCTGCCTACGGGAGATGATGCAGCGGTCGGGTGGTAGGCCAAGTCCCTCCAGGGATGTAGCGCCACGGAGTTTAGTTTTTTTAACTATAATAACACATTAACTCTCCTAAAATCGAGAACATTATTTTAAATAATATCCCGTGAACTACTGTGTGAAAAACACCTACGCTTTTCTGTCATTTATTGAGGTGTAAGGAAAGAGGGAAATTACTGGGAGCGAAGTCCAGGCTGTATGGTGGGTGGATGTTTAAACATCTCCTAGCAATTCTCCTGCAGAAGTTCGGCTGGGAATTTTAATATAAATTAGGTGAATGGGGCTTCTTTTATGCAATCGGAAACATAAAACACAAATATGTCGTTGCAAACGTTAATATGAAATATCCAAATTATGTAATTTTGGTGCGGTTCTCAAGTTGACTAAATTTGGCCCCAGTTCCTCTGAACTTTGATATCCCAACTTTTATGTTGTCAGCTGTTTTTACCGACTTCACGACGCTTGTTGATTGTGGTTCTGTTTTCTCTCCACAGATGGCGGCGTGATACTGGTAGCATTGGCACGTGATTTTGAACATGATGCAGGGGGAACTGGAAAAGGTGAGCCACAAACATCTTTTAGATCATTAGCTGGGCCCGGATTCTGATGACCTAAAATTGTTTGAAAAATGACCTATAAAATGACCCTAAATATTAAAGAAAATGACTTAATAATTATAAAAAAATGACCTAAAAAGTGATTATTTATTTATAAAAAGTTATTATTGTACACACAAAGTTATAGACTAGTTTGTACAAAATTGCAAAAACTGTAATGTTGTGAATGCTCTTTTCTCACGGAAATTTATTCTGGCACTGAGGCTCTGGTGAGTCAAAATTCGGCACATCCTTTTGTGGTCTGCCGGATTAGGCCTATATTGTTGTTTATTGAGGGTAAACAGTAGTTTGCACTCTCAAATCCATACAGGTGGCAGACTCTGGTGCCAAGTCAATCTAACAACAATAGTAATATAATACAAAATTTTGGCGTTTCTTTGATTCTCATTTCCGACTGAGACATGTCAACACTTTAACGCCGAATTTTTCCTTCTTGTATTAAACAAACAACACTTCAAAGACAGCACCGCTAGCGACGAAAAAAGTTAATACACTCAATTTAAATACATGAAGATGACTAAATAAGGAAGAAAATGACAAAAAATGACCTAATAAAAATGCATTTCTATAATCTAGAGGCCATGATTAGGATTTATCCACAAGTTGACAATGTCTATGCAGCATCAATAAAAAGATGACATGTCATTCGAATCCGGGCCCTGATCATTAGTTTATTTATTTAATTGGGGGTTCTGTTCTACTCGACCAAACGCTCTGTTGAATTTTCATCAAATTTTGCACGATTGTTCAGTGAAATCATTAAAAATACGTATGTGTAAGGAATTTTATTTTTTGACTGTGGCTTATTTTATGATTTTCAGTTATACGCAGGAATATTACATTAAAAGTGCTTATTTCAGCCCTAGAAGTTATTATTTTCATTTCTTTTCTTTTGTTTTATCGCCACTGGAATTACTGTTAGACTTCTAAAATGTTTTCGGGGAACAAGTTATTACTAGAGACCGGATTTTAAAGGGAAAATTTTTACTCAAAAAAGGACGAAAAAGGGAAAATTATTGCCAAAAAAAGGTGAGAAAAAAGGGATATAAAAGTAAGAGAGTGTAAAAATTCAACAGAGAAATACATGTTTGTTTTGTGTAAAGCCTTTGCTTGCTCTACAGCTGCTGATTCTGTAACATCTAATGACTGAAGAAATTTTTTGATCTTGTTGAAATTCTCACAGAGGAAAATAGCATACGAAATCCATGTTCCCCACCTTATTGAAATGGGAAACTTTGGCAATGGCAAGCCTGTGATTTCCCTGTAACGCTCTATTCTGCTGGGAGGAATTATTTTTTCAATGGTGAATCAGTGAAAACAATTTTTAATGTTTTCATGTTACCAAATACTAGGTAATTTACGAATTTTTCAAAATAAATTAGCAAAAAAGGCACTGGAAAGGGAAAGTTCCTAAAAAAAAGGGAGATGAGCCTAAAAAAGGGAAAAAAGGGACGTTAAAACTAGGTCATCTGCAGTTGAAACTTACTCGGTAATGTCCTGTTCAATTTCATCACGTTTTGTGATGAAATATAAAAAAAGGAATTCCCTTTAAAATCCGGTCTCTAGTTATTACTTCCTCTGCCCGTACCATAGGTACTATTGTTTTCGACCCCAAAATTCGAAGTTGAGTTTTTAGCATATATACACGTTTCAAGGCCCCCTGAATCCAAAAATACTATTTTTGGAAACATGTCTGTGTGTCTGTCTGTCTGTGAACACTCTAGCTCCAGAACGGAAAATCGTATGAAAACAAAATTTCGTATTTGGGTCAGGTACCTTCTGAAGATGTGAGGATAAGATTGGCGACTATTTTCTCTTATTTTTAAGGGGACTTTACATGAAGAAATTTTCGTTTTTCGCGATTTTCTCGAAAACGGCTCTAACGATTTTCTTTAAATTTTGCACAAGTGTAGCTTATAGTGAGAGCTAAAACTCTTATTTGAAACTTTTTTCCGAAAAAATTCTATGAACAAGCCACCTACTGTTCACCAACTGTTTGTAAAAAGTTTGTGTTGTGTGGTGAACAATTGAACACACTCTTTCACGGCCTCTTATTCTATATAAGAATGAAGTGAGAAAGATGTATTGGAGGGAAATATTCGATAAAGTTCGGAAATTATTCTTAACGACGGAAGTTTCAATAAAAGTCTGCAGTCACTTGTTTTATTAGTCGCATCTTTTTCTGAGAAGAGGCTATCAGGTATTTATCGTATAATTAGCGTTAAATTGTGTCTTGCGTTTCTGTACAAGGATATGTGAATACTCCCAACTTTTATTTGGGCGGAGGAAGTTATGTGACTTTCACTTCAATTATTTTTTATTCATATAGGCTGCTTTGCTTTTGTTTATCTTGATGCTCATTTGCCTGCTAATTAATCCGGCCTCTAATGATGAAGTATTCGGCCTATAGATGGCTCTGGTTCAACTGAGTTGTCTTCGAATTTTTAGCTGCAGTCAAGAGATGGCGCTCGCGTTCATTGCATTCAATACTCTGTTGAGCTTGAAATACTGTAAGCATCCCCCCCCCCCCAAACCATCTCACATAAAAAATTAGTATTTGCCGGAACCTCATAACTAGGAGGCGGATTTCTATGACCTAAAAATAGGATATATGCATGCATTTATGACCTGAAAAAACATTAAAATATGACCATAACATTTAAAATATGACTTTACCACTTACACATTGTTTTTTTTTTTAAGTTTCATTACAATTCATTTTATTAAAAGATAATATTAATTATTTAAAATGTCTGTAAATTCTAAAAAAGTATCATTATAATGCAAAATTTACAAAATACGAAATGAAACTTCAAAATCTCTTTAATATGCACACAAATTTGCCAAAAATATGACCTAAATATGCATATTCATACTAAATATGCTACAATAGTTGAAAATTTCCTAAATGTGCAGTTATATGCACAATAAACGCCGTTTCATTTTCACCAGGATGCTTGGAATCGGGTTTATATTAGTCGGAAACCTGAAATAATGCAAAGGGGGAAAATATGACATGTCATAGAAATCCGCCCCTAGTCATAAGTATTGTAAGTAACAGTTTATGCTTGAAACTTTAATAGAAAAAGTGCTTAGTGACAAACTTGAAAAATAAATAAGATTCAATAATTATTTTATCACTACCTTCGCCTGTGATTATTTACTCAACTGCAGTATGCTAAAATAATTCATTTCACAGAAAAATAATTAAAACATTATATCTATTAACAGTGACATCGTTTTTGCATGAATTATTCTTAATTACATTTTTTATGTAGTAAATGTAAACGAATGAAAAAGACCTCAAATTCAAGTTCCTTGTTCCCTTCCCCCCCCCCCCCAAAAAAACTCACATAATGAAGTTTGAGCAAATCATTTAATGTTTTCCCGTTTAGGTTAGCATTCGTGATCCCCTTCTGTCCACCTCGCAAAAAAAAAATCTCTGCGAGTCTTAAACAAATGAATCAAGTAGATCCAGTTTGATAAATCCGAACGGTCGACAAATTAATGTCTTTTATTACAAAAAATCTATTTCAGCCATGGTTTTTCTCCGGTTGCTATGGGAACTCAGATGGCACTCTTCAATTAATTTCGCAATTGAATGCTGTCTTGTAATAGGACTTAGATTTTTAAATTCTGGGTCATCATATAGGTATTTAGAATTTGAAATAGGAAGAACGACTTATCACACTGAAACTATTCCCTCAGAAAACGCTTGATATAGTTTTCTGTGGCTCATAGAGGATCTAGAATTTTGCATCCCATCACTTGTACAGTGCACAGCAAGCCTGGTAGAGGTTTAAATAAGAAGAAACAGAAATTCCTGTAACATAAAATTGTAATATCGAGGCGGGAAATTTCCCACTCTTATGTTACCATAAAGCCGTTTTGGGGATGAAATTAAACAGAAAGCATTATCACTTTCATACTTTTCTCTCCAAAAACCTGCGATATAATAATATGCCATATTACCATATCTCGTATTGTTTTCTCTATGTCCAGGGTAGAGAAAGTTATGTGACTGCATTATTTGCGTGGAATTCATTCTTTAATATTTATTTCTAACATGAATAAATTATATTGATAGCTTCTCTTATTTGTCAAACTTGCATTTCTTTTTTTTTTCCCCCAAACCCATCTGATACCATTAGCAACAATATGTTCTGTGTGATTTGGACTTTATAATTCTGTGTAAAAACGGATTAAGTATTCTCAAAACCCTTTAATTTTTGGCATTAAAAAAAAAATGGAAAATCCTTTCTTAGTGAGCACCTACATTGTGAAACGAAGGTACTGTCAAAATTCCAAGGCTCTACCTGTTATAGTTTAGGCTCTACGTTGATTCCTGTCAGTCAGTCAGTCAGTCAGGACAAAGCCTTTTATATATATATGTAGAGATATAAGTACAGTACAATATTATACTACGCAGTACAGTACGATTTTGGGTTATAGAAGTCTCCACTTCTTCTTGAATTTTGTTTGATTTCTTATGTTTTTGGAAAGACGTTTAAATAGCCCATTCCGTTATGTTTGCAGAGACATGTGCTGCTCTTGCACGCAGCGGCGACTCCCGGAACTATATCCCGACATGCTCTGCGACTCGAACAAGTAATTGGCGTTTTTAATTGTTAATTAACTAATTACATCTATAGCAACTGTTATCAGACGGAAACAGTTTCTCTTTATTAATAAGAAAATATGAAGAAAACAGAGCGAGTCTGCCACTAGGCTGAGGCAATTACAGGACGAAAATGACGAAAAATGAAAAAGGAATTTACGACCTTAAAGAACTTTTAAAATGGCCTATGATGCAATTTTAGTATGATATTAAATTTAACACGGACAGAATTGATTTTATTTTAAGGGGGGACATAATAGCTTTCGGTGAAACTCAATGGTGAGAAATAAGTGACTTTCGTAATTTTTTCCCCTCAGCAACGAATTGCTCTGCAATATGATATATTCTGTATTGACTAATACTTCTAGAATTGCATACTATTTTCAAAATAAATCAAACTGTTACAGTTATGGGTAATTATCGTTTCAAAATGGCTGCCACATTTCAATCACTGAACAGCCGTTTCCCTGATAACTTCCACAAATATAGATATTTCTGAGTGATTCTTTTTTCTATCTATTTGCAAACATCATATGAACATCATCTACAATCTTCGGAATATCTACAGTATAAGTATTTTCAAAAAATCAATATTTTAAAATTTTCTTTTTCATATATATATATATAAAAGGGTTTGTCCTGACTGACAGGAATCAACGTAGAGCCTAAACTATAACAGGTAGAGACTTGGAATTTTGACAGTACCTTCGTTTCATAATGTAGGTGCTCACTAAGAAGGGATTTTGAAAAATTCTGATTCTAAATGCCAAAAATTAAATGTTTTTGAAAATACTTAATCCCTTTTTGCATAGAATTATCGAAACAAATTCACAGAATATATTGTTGCCAATGGTATAGGTGGGTTTGGATTAAATTAAATGGATGTTTGACAAATTAGAGAAGGTATCATTATAATTCATATTATCTATATTAATAAAAGGAACTGTCCTCGATGTCCAGGGAAATCTACTGAACGCAGAGATCTGAAATTGTAAACATATGTGGGCTGAAGGGTTGGAAAATGCACCGCGAAGCCGGAATTTTAATTTTAGTTTTCGTTCGTGAGTTATGAGTGAAAAACGGGCAAAAAAACGTGCATTTTTTGCGTTTTCAAAACATAAGTTTTCAGTTATACATTTCAACATCAAATCAATTACAGTTGGCTTTGGCTATTTTTGTCATACCTTGGAAATAAAACCATCGCGATCGCTTGAATGTTGTAAGCCCTAAATATGGTCAAACGTTGTTTTATTTGGACGAATCTCACTATACAGAGGTTTTCTGGGCCAAGAAACTCGAATCTGAGGTCGATTTTACCAGACGATGCTATCTAATCGTAGTATGTAGTCCACGTGATTTAGGAGTTAATAAATATTATGATTTTACTATTATGCTCTTAATTTTTAATTTTTGAAATAATTATCGCAGGCGAAACCGCGGGCACATGCTAGTAGGCTATATATGAATTAACTATTAATGTTAAAATGAATGACTTTAGGTAGCGTTGTTCATATGATATTAACAAACACACAGAAAAATAATCACTCATAAATATTTATATTTGCGGAAGTTATCAAGGAAACGGCATTTTAATTCATGAAAAGTGGCTGCCATTTTGTAACGATAATTATCCATAACTTTAAAAGTTTGATTAATTTTTAAAATAGTATGCAATTCTAGAAGTAGTCAATAAGGAGTGTGCCAAATTGCAAGATTGTAGAGCAATTCATTGCTGAGGAAAAGGATAATGAATTCACTTATTTCTCACCTATGAATTTCACCGAAATCTGTATGCCCCTTTTAAATACAGGCTTTTTTCAGCTGATTTGAAGGTCTCAACGTCGTTTCGTGTTCGATAATAATCGGAATGGAGATCAGTGTCGAAATTAAAACTATACCGTTACCGTCACATGTAATAACTGTATTACAGTATAGTTGAACTAATACAATTTTTTCCACATTATAATTTTAGCTTAGATAAAAACACCATTTAGGCCTATTTAGGCTTTAAGCAACCGATGTAGCACGTCGAACTGATCTCTCTTAACACTTCAGCACTTGTCGCAACTCTTATCTTCTCGTCTTCTGTCCAGAAATCTGAAAATAAAGATTATCTCAAAAGTATTCAATGGGAGATCCGAAGGGAAAAGACCACTTGGAAGACCTAGACGTAGGTGGGAGGACAATATTAGGATGGATTTAAGGGAAGTAGGATTTGCGAGGGATGACTGGATAAAGTTAGCACAGAATAGGGTTGAATGGCGGGCTCAGGTAAGCGTGGCAATGAACCTTCGGGTTCTATAAGATAGATAATATTCCTTTAGCTTACTAAAGAATTGTCTATTGCCATTGAGTAAACATTGGGCACTTTTCTTTGGATGGGGATTTCACCCCTATATATATATATATAATATATTTATTTATACAGCAGCGTCGCCAGGAATTTTATTAATGGGGGGGGGGCAAAATCAATTTCGGACCTCAATTTCAAATGATTAGGCTAAACACATTAATATTCACTTAGTTAACCGGGTCGTTATTTTGAACCCAAGCTGAATTCGACGAGGATTTTAAGTTAACAGAATACGCTCTTTTGAGCAATGGCCTTGGTGAGATATTATGATAAATACATATTATAGTTATAATTAGTTAATACTTGCTAAACTCATTATAAAGTAATTCTATTTTTTTTATTCTCCATGCTACAAAGAGTATCACAAATAAATAAATCCATAAGGCAATCCAGAGGGCGCAGTTGCCCCCCCCATGCCGACGCCCATGTACACATACATACATATATAATATCCGAATGTCCAAAATCTGGGAGCCTCAACATCCTGGAACCCTCTGGATCTCCATGGCCTGTATAGGGATATATAATTGCAATAAGAGACATTGTTGACCGTGCTCACAGATATATCCTGCTCCTCTATATCTGTGACCGTGCTGGTCACTGCCTCTCCGATAATACTTAATCTGTCTGGAGTATTGAGACAAGAAACTAGAAACTAGAATCAATGCAATTTCATTTCAGTAAGCCAACACCGTGTGTTGAATATAAGTGATACAGAATGGAACCTGTACTTAAATCTGAGTATAGTAAGATTGAGTTCAAGGAAGAAATTCCTGAAACACAACTAAAGAGTGAACCTATCCCAATTACTTTCGAGACAACACAGACACGAGAAGTCAAAAGTGAGGATACAGCGTACACTGATTCTACAGCATGCAGCACCGTTCACAACTTAGAGCAGATTTCAGGAGTCTCTCAAGTAAATGAAGAGGATGAACAGCTAATACAATCACACTCATCTGCTGTCTGTACAAGCACATCCTCTGCTGGAAACAGTAAACAGCCAACTAGTACTCCAGACAAACATTTCTCGTGTGATGTATGTAACAAGAAGTTTTCCCGAAAAGATCATCTCAAATCACATCTCCTCACTCACACTGGACATAAGCCAATTACATGTGATATATGTAGTAAGACATTTTCCCGAAAAGACCATCTCAAAACACACAAGCTCACTCACACAGGACATAAGCCATTTACGTGTGGCATATGTAACAAGGTATTTTCCCAGAAAGGGATTCTCAAAACACACATGGTCACTCACACTGGACATAAGCCATTCACGTGTGATATATGCAGCAAGAAATTTTCCGACAGAGGGGTTCTTAACAAACATAAGTTAACTCACTCTGGACATAAGTCATTTACGTGTGATATATGTAGTAAGACATTTTCCCGAAGAGACCATCTCAAAACACATAAGCTCACTCACACAGGACATAAGCCATTTACGTGTGATGTATGTACCAAGAAATTTTCACGAAGAGATACCCTGAAGAAACACATGCTGACTCACAGTGGACATAAGCCATTCACGTGTGATACATGTAACATGAAATTTTCACAAGGAGGAAGTCTCAAATCACACATTCTCATTCACACTGGACATAAACCATTCACCTGTGATATATGTAGCATGAAATTTTCACGAAGAGGAGATCTCAACAAACACATACTCACTCACACTGGACATAAACCATTCACCTGTGATATATGTACAAAGAAGTTTTCACGAAGAGAGAATCTCAACAAACACATGATCACTCACACTGGACATGTGCCATTTACGTGTGATATATGTAGCATGAAATTTTCACGAAGAGAGAATCTCAACAAACACATGATCACTCACACTGGACATAAACCATTCACCTGTGATATATGTACAAAGAAGTTTTCACGAAGAGAGAATCTCAACAAACACATGATCACTCACACTGGACATAAGCCATTTACGTGTGATATATGTAGCATGAAATTTTCACGAAGAGAGAATCTCAACAAACACATGATCACTCACACTGGACATAAACCATTCACCTGTGATATATGTACAAAGAAGTTTTCACGAAGAGACCTTCTCAAATCACATCTCACTCACACTGCACACAAGCCGTTTTCGTGTGACATATGTACCAAGAAATTTTCCCGAAAATATAGTCTCAACAATCACATACTCACTCACACTGGACATAAACCATTCACGTGTGATATATGTAGCAAGAAATTTTCTCGAAGAGAGTGTCTCAAAACACATCTGCACACTCGTGAGAGAAACAACTTTCCCTAATGTATTGTGTGCATTGATTCTTTTCCATGGAAAATGTGAAACTTCTGGTTGCAAACCCGAGAGGAAGTTGTGCATACAGTATTCCAGAATAATCTGAAGTCATACAGGAAGATCTATGGTAGTAGTGAAGGGAGACTTTAACAGCAATACATCTTGATGAGGAGAAGTCAATCCAGAAGTTATGTCACTTTATAACAACAGGTTAATTTAACTCTGACTTTATTCTGTATTCTGTCAATGTATTGAGTCTACTACTGCTACATATGCCATGTTTTGCCTCACTTTCCCATCTTAAGTAGGCTACACTTTAATGTTTGCAAGTGGTGTTAAGAAACTAAATTTAATTATGTTAGCTGTCGTTTAGATCTTTGCTTAATACACTGACCGGCAAAAAAAAAAACGATCACTTAAAGAAATTTTTAAAATTAAGTTTCAATAAAAATTATGTAGTAGGCCTAGTAGAAAGTGTCCCCTATTACAGGCCATGGAGGCCCACAGGGTTCCAGGAGGTTGAGGCTCCCTGATTTTTAGACATTCGGCACATGAAGGTGGTAAGGTTGTCAGCCTTACGCACCGCCGCCTTTAACCCCAAGATTGCTCCTGGTACTCATGTCTGTTAGAGGCTGAGTCGACCCCAGGCCCATAGTGCCACCAGGCCGATTGAAAAACTCCAACGACCTCATCAGGAATCGAACCCGCGACCTTCTGGTTTGGAGCGCAGCGCCTCAACCACTACGCTACGGCGCACTCCGTAGTAGGCCTAGTGCTTCAAATAAAATTACTGCAATTGCATACATTTTGAAGATTAAAATTAAATGTCACATTTCACACTTAATTCCCCATTTTCCTCTTGCACCGTGGTGAATGTTGAGCCTAAGGTTGCAGGGGCATAACGGAGGCTGCATCCGTCATCAATTAGAGCAACAGCTTTGGCAACGTCTTCGAGACTGAGAGGCGTAATTTCAACTAAACTTACTGGCAGAATCACTTCGATGTGAAGGGAGACAGTTTCCGTTCAATTTGGAAGGAAATGACGCAATACAACAATGAAACACCTTGCAATGTGTATGACAAGCTAGTGCAAATAATCAGATTACAATCGCCCTATTGCGATGTTTCTTTTGTTTTGTTTGGTGATAAAGTGAAGATATGAAGAAAGCAGATATGCTGTATCTACAGCTAATGATCCATTAAAAATAATAATTAGGGCTGTACCGATTATTTGATTAAACATTTAATCGTCGATCAATTACATTTTCCGATGAATCGGTTTAGTCGAATTCTGAAAAACGTTATTGCAGAAATGGGTCAAATGACCAAACTCCTTTCTCTCGCTTCTCCGGCCTTGGCATATCATGTGTCGTTCAGCCTATTGTGTCCAAACAATTCCCATTATTCACAAACCTGAAGGGTAGTTTAGTCAACAAACTCGTGTGTCTCAAGTCTTGACTGAAAAAGTAACCGGAAATGTAAGTTTCGTATATATATTTTAATTAGTTAACTAATAATTCAGGATTTCTTCTGATATCTGTAGTATAGTAGTTATTAAACGTGTAAAACAATATTAAATGTACACTTTGGTTTCGTTTAAAATACCAACCTGTTTGTCGATTAATTGATTAAAGACAAGCGTTAACTCGATTAGAAATATTAATCGACTTTCAGCCCTAATAATAATTCATCCTCACCAACAGCAATGTATAAAGATCCAATCAAAATGACGGTATGTGTAATCTTAAAAGTATAACAAATTTTACAGTGATCAGTTTTTTTTGCCGGTCAGTGTAGTTAAGTCTTGCTTTTTAGATCAAAGTCATTCTTCGTAAATTCGCTTATAATTATTTATTGTTTTCATTTTCTACTTTCAATTGTGAAATAGTTTTGATGTTCATTTAAATTATTTTTATTACAAGTGTCTTAGTTACCTTTATAGACAAGTTGCCTATGACTCTTGTTTGACTATAATTCAATTGAGATTTTAGATTCACTCAAACAAGTGCTGTAGTCCAGTCAATGAATGCTCGAAAAGAGGTGTAGAGGGAAATGGAAGGAACACAATTTTTTACTTTAGGACTTTGTTGAGACTAGTTAGGAGGTAAACATACTAAAAGTCCCCACTCCTAGGAGGTGAGGGGGGCAGGGGGTCCCTTAGAAGGTCCCTTTTTTCTGTTTTTCGCTTATATCGGAAACTATGGGTCCTAGCGATAAGTCCCTTCTATATAAAATTAAAGCTGCCAAAAGGTCCATTATTCATTTTTCGCTACCTCGCCTAGTTTCCGAGATATGCGTACTAAAAATTAGTTAATTTTGAAAAAAAATAAAAATACCTCGTGTTTTTTGCCTTACTTTGTTAGCTAACTCTTCGCCTTTCGTCCTACGAAAAAGTCACAAGAAAGAAAGTTGTAGGCCATTAAATTTCCTTCACGAATATATGATATTTTACTTTTTATCTCCAACCGTTCAAACGTTAGATCAATTTTAACTTTATATATAAATGCTGGGATTTTGCAGAAAAACTTAAATTTCGTATTTTCCGTTCTTCCACTGCTCAAACTCTATATAAAATCAAATATATATGTATTATATATTTATATGTATAAATACTATGTATTATATATAAGTGGCACATCAAAAATTATATCTACATATATATATATATATGTATTTATAATATATTTACAAGTATATATCTAGTTCTTCAAAAGTAATATTGTTTGGTGTCGTTTAATACTATTTTCGATACCCTGAATCTAGTGGAACCATTTTGAGAGCTCCATCATTCAACCCAACAGAAATACAATTACTATATATATGATGGAAATTTTTTATAATACTCAAAATTTACAAGTTAACGAGGATTGCTGAAACTTTATAGTTATTTGGGAGCCATAATAATATGACTATTTCGTAGGACGAAGAACCGAAGAGTTAGCTAATGAAATAAGGCAAAAAAGCAAGGCAATTTTTTTTCAAAATTAGCTAATTTTGAGCGCGAATTTCTCGGAAACTGGGCGAGATAGCGAAAAAATGAATGGACTCAATCTTGTGGAGCATTTTGTCAGCTTTAATTTTGTATGGAAATTTCTTAACGCTAGGACTCATAGTTTCCGAGATATAAGCGAAAACCGAAAAAAGGGAAACCTTGATGTTGAATAGAGAGGGCAGTCACATGTTTGATCGTTTACGCCTTATTTTAGATTTATAAATTTAACAGGGAAAGTATGTTAAATTATAGATATATATATGTTTGTTTTAAAACATTAACTACATAGTATGTTATAACCAGGGCCCGGATTCTAATGACATGTCATCTTTTTATTGATGCTGTATAGACATTGCCGACTTGTGGATAAATCCTAATCATGGCCTCTAGATTATAGAAATACATTTTTATTAGGTACATTTTTTTTTTCAATTATTTTCAATTTTATATTTTTAGGGCATTTATTTCAATTTTAGGAAATTATTTTGTCATTTTTTGCTTCCTTATTTAGTCATTTTCATGTATTTACATTGAGTGTATTAACATTTTTTCATCGCTAGCAGTGTTGTCTTTGAAGTGTTGTTTGTTTAGTGCAAGAAGGAAAAATTCGGCGTTAAGTGTTGTCATGTCTCAGTCGGAAATGAGAATCAAAGAAACGCCAAAATTTTGTATTATATTACTATTGTTATTAGATTGACTTGGCACCTGCTTGGGTCTGAGAGTGCAAACTACTGTTTACCCTCAATAAACAACAATATAACCTGGCAGACCACAAAAGGATGTGCCGAATTTTGACTCACCAGTATAAATTTCCGTGAGAAAAGAACATTCACAACATTACAGTTATTTACAGTACAATTATGTACAAACTAGTCTATAACTTTGTGTGTACAGTAAAATTTTTTTTATAAACAGAATATCAGGTTTTAGGTCATTTTGTATAATTATTAAGTCATTTTCTTTGAAATTGAGGGTCATGAGGTCATTTTTCAAACAATTTTAGGTCATCAGAATCCGAGCTCTGGTTATAACATATGAGAATCAAGCGTATATACTGCTTTTTCTATTTCTTACCAAAATTAAAAAAAAATAGGCCTAACAGACAAAGCCTACTAGACTTCGGCAGTGTGTACAAGACGT
Organism: Ectobius pallidus; assembly: GCA_964059195.1. Lineage (NCBI taxonomy): Eukaryota > Metazoa > Arthropoda > Insecta > Blattodea > Ectobiidae > Ectobius > Ectobius pallidus. Next base: position 183,303,831 of record CAXKWD010000005.1, on the reverse strand, counting down.
TTCATAAACTGATAAAACCTTCGCGAGTTTTAAGACCACGTTGTAGATAATTTTATATATAAAACTAGCTTAAAAGGCCCGAAGTCGCCCAGGTTTTTTATTTTGTAATTGGAAATTAACTTATGAAGGATTTTTAAATTCTAGGTCCTAATATAGGTATTTATAATTTGAAATAGGAAGAACGACTTATCACACTCAAACTATTCCCTCAGAAAACGCTTGATATAGCTTTTTGTGGCTCATAGAGGATGTAGAATTTAACATCCCATCGCTTGTACACAGCAAGCCTCGTAGGGGTTCAAATAAGAAGAAACAGAAATTCCTGTAACATAAAATTGTATTATCGTGGAAGAGAATTTTTATTTCTTACTCTCATGTTACCATAAACCCGTTTTGGGGATGAAATTAAACAGAAATCCAATATCACTTTCATACTTCTCTTCCCAAAACATATTACCTTACCTCGTATTGTTTTCTCTAGGTCCAGTTTAGAGAAAGTTATGTGACTGCATTATTTTCGTGTATTTAATTCTTCAATATTTGTTTATAATATGAATTATATTGAAACCTTCTCTTATTTGTTAAACTTCCATTTCATTTATTTCCAAACCCATCTGGGACCCACTGGCAACAAATAAGTTATTGTCATGTCAACTGTGATTTGGATTTAATAATTCTGTGTAAAAAGGGATTAAGTATTCTCAAAAACATTTAATTTTTGGCATTTAAAATCAAATTTTTGCAAAATCCTTTCTTAGTGAGCACCTACATTATGAAACGAAGGTACTGCCAAAATTCCAAGTCTCTACCTGTTATAGTTTAGGCTCTACGTTGATTATCTGTCAGTCAGTCATTCATTCAGTCAGTCAGGACAAAGCCTCTTATACATAACTAGCTGAAAAGGACCGGCGTCGCCCGGGCTTTGTATTTTGTAATTTCAAATTAACTTATGGAGGACTTTTCGATTTTGAAACCTCAGGTCCTTATATGTATGTAGAACGTGAAATGAGGAAAAAGATTTATCAAACTATTCCATCAGAAAACGCTAGATATAGCTTTTATGGCTCATAGAGGATGTCGAATCTTGCATTCCGTTGCTTCTACATACCATTCCCCATAGGGGTTGAAATAAGAAGAAACATAATTTACATAAGATTGTATTGACTTGACGGAAAATTTTATTTCTCATTCTCATGTTACAACCGTTTCGGGGCTGAAATAAAATAGAAATGCAGTATCGCTTTCATACTTTCCTTCCCTAAAACCCGGGACATAATATACTGCGAGCAAAATGTTCCACCCCATGCTTAGGGCCTATGATAAACATCCCTATTTCTCAACTAATACAAAGCCTACAGCTATGGATAACATATAAGCGGAAAGGATTATTTACCGACTTCTGATATAGCATACTCACACACTTAAATTGTCCCTGCAATACAACCTCTTATTCTACACCAAAATGTGAAGTGAGAAAATATTTCTTATGTCGAGGGTAGAGAAAGTTATGTGACTGCATCACACTGTGCTTTATTTTCGTGGATTTCATTTTTCAGTAATTATTTTCGCCAATATATTACATCGATGGAATCATAATTCGTTAAAGTCCAGTATTATATATTTAGCAAAGCCCTATGTGATCACTTTAAACAATACACTGTTGTCATGACAACTGAATGGGATTTCATTTTTTTTCTGCATAATATTCTCAGAAATTATATAATTTTCAAGGGAAGGTGTACTTTGTTTGAATTTTAATGTTGACCGCGTTACTTCCCGGGCTTAACTGGGCATGTGTGCAAAATTTCGTGTAAATTGGTAAAGAAATGTAGATTTGTATAGGGAACAAACATACATACATACACACTTTCGATTTTATATATTAGATAATTAATAACTATGAATGAAGATTTGCAGTTATTTGATAAGTTATCAACCTTTTATTGTATTTCAAATGAAAGAAATCGAGAAATATAGAATTTCCAGATATTAAAATGTAACTCAGATTCATATAATGTTTGCTTATACATTATTTTCTACATAGTCCCCTGCCAGTTCAATGCACTTACGCCGTCCGATAGGAAGTGCTTCGATACCGCGTGAGAAATATTATCCGATTGATTGTAATAAATAATACGATAAACATATAAGTCGACTTGTCAAATAAGTTCAGCTTTATAAAGTCCTTCCTTTATAAACCATCTATAAACCTATCTATAAACCATTTAGTAGTAGGTTTAGTATTTTTTATTACTTTTTAGATCATAAACATCTTATTTAGTTCATAAAGCTGTAACTAACCACATATAGTATATTGCGATACAAGTGCCGTAAGGCACGTTTACGGGTCGAGGAAACAGATTGAAAACCCGAGGCGCAGCCGAGGGTTTTTAAGTTTTCGAGACCCGTAAATGCCTTTACGGCCCGTGTATTGCATGCTATTTTTTGCACGACGGTTACTTATATCAATTTAATTATATTAATTGTGATATTACCTGAAAATATTATGTAAATACATTCTTGAAAATAGATGTTTATTTCAGAAAGTGATTCGCATGTGTTGTTGTTATGGGAACCGAATATTTGTCCTGGGGGCCGTGTCCATAAAGGCTTGTATTATGAAGTGTATCGTAATGAATTATGACGTGGCGCTTGGACCGTAAGTAATTTAACCTCATCGCAACGCCCTTAGCAACACGATTGTGTGGGAATGTCAACTTACGATCCATGTAAACAACTTTCGTAAGTAACACTTACTAGCTAAGGAGTGCAAAAAGTAATTTTAGATATGAATTTTAAAACTCATTTTAAATTGTTTAGTCTCTTCCATGGTTTTGTGGACATTGTTGATAAAATGGAGACATATTGACTTTTATCTGACAGTGAGTAACTCCGCCTTGTTTGTAACATGTTAAAAAATTATATATATATATTTCAAGTTTCAACGAATTTATGGCCATCTTCAGTGAATATTTTAAGCAGCCTATAACTTAAAACTAACATAATTAGCCTGTGACTTTATTGAGCCTCATTAGTTATGTTAGAAATCCAGACTGTACTCTAGAAAGGCCCTGTAGTACACGGGGATATGGAGAAAGCTTACTCATGGCCAAGGTCACTCTTGCGATGACTTCCTCATGTGTACTTCCGGTATCACACTCTGCAGTGCAATGACTTCATTATTCACTACAGAAACACTCCGTGGATTTTTATGATTTGATGTTGAGGGTTTCTGCATTATAATTTGACAAGCGTTCCAACGATCCCTCGCAAATCCTATTTCTCTTAAATCTATCCTAATATTGTCCTCCCGCCTACGTCAAGGTCTTCCATGTGGTCGCTTTCCTTCGGGTCTCCCAGTCAATACGAACCAATAAGTGTGATTTCAACCAGTCATGTTTGACTTCCTTCATAAAATCTGCATATATAGGCCTAAGAGGCTTTGTTCTGACTGAGAATCTAAACTATAATAGGTAGAGACTTGGAATTTTGACAGCACGTTCCTTTCATAATGTAGGCCTAACTGTTCACTAAAAAGGGATTTTGCAAAATTTTGATTTTAAATGCCAAAAATAAAATGTTTTTGAGAATACTTAATCCCTTTTTACACAGAATTATCAAATCCAAATCACAGTTCACATGACAACAGTGAATTGTTGGCAGTGGTCTCAGGTAGGTTTGGAAATAAATGATACGGGACTTTGACAAATTAGAGAAGCCGGGCTGATTAATTGAAGGAGTCGGCGGAAGATGGTGCTAACTCTCTTTTGTAAAAGTTGAAATAGTTGCTCTGAAGATGTTTTAGCGTTCAGTCCTTGTGAATTTATGTATAAAAAACAAATGCACGCAGCTGAGATCAAATGAAAGTGATAAAAATAAAAACGACAAATTATGACGATAGTCGCTCATGATTGGTTGAAATTCCACATAACTTATTCTTATACTGGATTGGTGACTGTATCATGTTAAAAGGGTCACAAAAATATGTCTAAGCTAGTTGTGATCAAGTATGTTATATTATAAACTCTAAAATCTCTCTCTATCTCTCTATATATAAAAGGCTTTGTCCTGACTGACTGAATGAATGACTGACTGACTGACTGATTGACTGAATGACAGGAATCAACGTACAGCCTAAACTATAACAGGTAGAGACTTGGAATTTTGACAGTACCTTCGTTTCATAATGTAGGTGCTCACTAAGAAAGGATTTTGAAAAATTCTGATTCTAAATGCCAAAAATTAAATGTTTTTGAAAATACTTAATCCCTTTTTACATAGAATTATCCATTCCAAATCACAGAATATATTGTTGCCAAATGGTATCAGGTGGGCTTGGAAAAAACAAATGAAATGCACTTTTGACAAATAAGAGAAGTTATCAAAATAATTCATGTTATAAATAAATATTACACAATGAAATCCACTAAAATAATGGAATCACATAACTTTCTCTGCCCTGGACATAGAGAAAACAAAACGAGGTATGGTAATGTGTATATTATTATATTATATCGCAGGTTTTTGGAGAGAAAAGTATGAAAGTGATAATGCTTTATGGTAACATAAGAGTGGGAAATTTCCCGCCTCGATATTACAATTTTATGTTACAGGAATTTCTGTTTCTTCTTATTTAAACCTCTACCAGGCTTGCTGTGCACTGTACAAGCGATGGGATGCAAAATTCTAGATCCTCTATGAGTCATAAAAAATTATATCAAGCGTTTTCTGAGGGAATAGTTTGAGTGTAATAAGTCGTTCTTCCTATTTCAAATTATAAATGCCTATATAAGGACCTAGAATTTAAAATTGAAAATCCTTCATAAGCTAATTTCCAATTACAAAATACAAAACCCGGGCGACGCCGGGTCTTTTAAGCTAGTATATATATAAGAGGCTTTGTCCTGACTGACTGACTGAGAATCGTTGTAGAGCCTAAACTATAACAGGTAGAGACTTGGAATTTTGACAGCACCTTCCTTTCATAATGTAGGCCTAACTGTTCACTAAAAATGGATTTTGAATTTTTTTCTTTTTAATGCCAAAAATCAAATGTTTTAGGGGAAACATACCTTTTTACACAGAATTATCAAATCTAAATCACATTCCATGTACAGTTTATATCATGCTTCAATTGAAGATTAATCTCATCTTCAAAGTTGACCTCTGATTTTTTCGTTGCTATGAATCGCCTATGGAACTTTTAATTCAATATTCTATCCAAAATGGGCCTACTTATTAAAACCCAAGAGAATGCAAACCACTGATACCTTATTCATTTCTATTAGTTGAGAAAAATATATTTATGTTGACTATATGGTATTTTTTGTGTACACTTCCGTGGTAGAATGTCAATGCAATCCGATGTATTTGTTCGTTACGGTGAGTGGTTCCGATCTAAACAAGAGCAGGGTGGTATTGGACAAGCCCAGCAGACAATAAGTGTTATCAAACCTGTGCCGTTTCGTGTGGAAGAGCATGTTTCCACATGAGATACGACGAAGCCATGGAGACAAGCCAACCACGAATTTCTGCAGTGCTCTACAATCCTTGCCATCACATACACACAACAATAAGCGACTGTCATTTGTTCCTTCGCTATGGCATCCATTATTGTGTGGCGTTGTATCGGTGAACGCATTGACAAGGAAGGCCATGGGGACTGTTATTGTTGCACAAGGAAGTAGCTGGAACATGTGCGGCATTGGAATGTTTGCCTACATTTTCTGATTCATTCCGCAGCCAAGTAGGACTTTTCCTGTACTTGGCATTGCATAATAATATGTCGCGTTTTGGCTTCGCATCTGAACTACATAGTTCCAGCGAGACGGATGTTGCGATATGAAAAAGCAACATGTCCGCCAACAATGGCACCAGTTCTCCTGCGACTGCGGACTGTGAGTTTAGTGAAATCAATGAAGCGGAAACTACCAACAGATGAAAAATGTTTAATTGCAATTAGTGTTGGTGCTATATTTGTTCGTGAAACGGTTAGAAAGTGAGGTTATGTGTTATATTTACAGTAACTAGATGAATATAATTAGAATAACAGCAATGCATGGTCATTTGTGAACCACAATATGAAATAATATCCGGTATGAAGTGTGTACGTTTGCTGTATCCGGCATTGATAGCGTGTGATTTGAATACATAATTAAAAATTAACACTTGCACGCGAAACATTTTTAGCCCTAAACTAAATGATTAATACTTAATAAAAACAGCTAAAAATCCGGCTTTGTGAAATGAATTTCACGATTAGAAAACGCAGCAAGCGAAAAACAACCTCAGATTAGAGTTCCCTGGCCCTGAAAACCCCTGCATAGTGAGTTTCGTCCAAATCGACCAATGTTTGCCTATTTAGACCTAGTTTCATTATCCCTCTTCCCTCTATGTTGAAAATTTCAGATGTCTGCATATCTTGACATTATAAACAAATGAATCGATCACAAAATTCAAGCGATCGCGATGCTTTTATTTCCAAGGCAAAGCCACCTGCAATTTATTTCACAAATGGTGATTTGTGAATCACAGTATGGAATAATATCCGATCTGAAGTGTGTAGGCTACGTTTAGTGTATCCGGCATCGATGGTGTGTGATTTGAAGACATAATTATGGTTACCATACAAAAAGTGTACCAATGGACGCCATCTTCAGCGGATTGTGAAGTCAGTAGCGGGATATTTGGTTTCAAATTCCGACGCCGTTGGAACGAACTAGAGCAAAGCGTCGCTACGTCTAGAAGCAGAGATTGTAGATCTAGACTAGGCGTGCCAGAGAGCACCAACGGCAACAGTTACGATGTTACGTCACCAACCCCATCCGTGTCGTCATCGGTGGGGATGGATGCACTGCGCGTGTCCACCCTGTGTGATCTGGCTACAGGGTGTGCCGGAAAAAGACGTATCAGCGCTTCCGACAGGCGTTGCCGTAAATCCAGAGGCAGCTATAAACTGGATCATGCGATTGAGCGAGAAAGGACTAAATCTCTACCTTTGCCTAAGAGGCAACTCATTGTTCCTACCAAAACAGGGGATTCGGAAAGCTCTTCGAGTACTTCTCGTCTTCTACCACGCCAGCCAACCCCTTCAGCTCAAATTTCCCAGAAAATCCGCGGCAATGAGAAAAACAAGAAAGTCAAAACTCTTCCAACCAGTGCTAGGACGAATCATGATAGTAGAGTTGTACAAAAGCCTATTATCATCCATAGAAGAGCAGCGTCGATGGAATCCATACAACAGGTCTTCGACTTCTACGACGACGAAGAAGATTCTAGCAACAACGAGGACGATGGCAAGCATCGGACAATCCTCAAAGTGCAGCACCACCAGCAATCGGAGGCGCCGACTTTTGAAGTGATCGAGGCGCCGACTTTTGAAGTGATCGACTTCGTAGAAAACAGCAACCAATGCGAAAGCAGGCAGAGAAAATACTCCAGCAGAAATTTATCACCGTCGCTACCAAAATCCAGAAAGGAAGATTCTGAAGAACAGCAAGAAGAAAATGGCAATCAGGAATCTGAAGATGAGAAAGAACGACCAAGACACGGATTAAGATCCCCAGAACTGGTTCGACAAGCCACTATGAGAAGTTCGATGTTCGATGAAAACGGCAGAAGAAGCGTCCAGTCTTTGGAATCTCCTACTGTAGGCCTTTCTGCACGGTACGAACGCAGGCTTAGGACCGTCTCGACGTCAACGGTGTCCGTGTTGTCCACCACCACTACAACGAAAACAGTGTTAAGCCGATCTAGGTCTTGCAGCTTTCTTCTGAGACCCGAGGAAACTTCTGGAATGCCGTCCGATGTCTTGAAACCGCTTCACCGGTCCTGTAGCAGCGAAGAAGCCCTTGATTCGGTGAGTCGATTCTTTATGCAGTATCAAGGGAAGAAATCGAGACGCCATTTTTACAGTTCTCACACCCCATGCAGTGCTGTTTGTTTACGAGGGCCATCCACAAAGTTAAGTTCCTCTGGGGCCGTTTACAGAAACAAAACACAATTTCATGGAAATATTTACTGCAACAGATACGGCAGGTGTTCATCTATTTTTCAACATATTCACCACCGGAATTAAAACATTTGTCTTGCCGTGGGACCAACTTTTGAATACTTGTGTTGTAGAAGTCTGCCGCTGGGATTTGAACCGCTGTGTGACAAACACCTTCGCCTCTCTGTCATTTTCTGAGGGGTAGGAAAAGATTGAGATCACTGGGAGTGAGGTCCGGGCTGTAGGGTGGATGTTTAAACACCTCCTAGCAAGTCTCCTGTAGAAGTTCGGCTGGAAGGTGTTTAAACATTCACCCTATAGCCCGTATCTCACTCGCAGTGATTTCCATCTTTTCCTACACCTCAAGAAATGATAGGGAATGACAGAGAGGCGAAGGTAGTTCAAATCCCAGGCGGTAGACTTCTACGACACAGGTATTGAAAAGTTGGTCCTATGGTATGACAATTGTTTCAGTTCCGATGGCGAATAGCTATGTTGAAAAATAGCTGAACACTGGCTGTGTCTGGTGCAAAAAAGATTTATTTGAAATTGTGTTTTGTTTCTGTAAATGGCCCCAGGGAAACTTACTTTATGGACGCTCCTCGTATTTTATATATTTTTTTATCGTAACTTCTTCCATTTCCCAAACAACCATAATCCTATCTAAATAATTTACTTTCATCGTCATTTAATTGTTATAATTGTGTCATTTAGTTAGTGTGGGCATGTCCCCTTATAATTAGGAGTACCTAAGAGTGCAATCTAAAAATAAAACAACTTATTTTCATACAGAAAACTGTTAATTACCGCTCGCAACGAAACCTTAAACTAGATGGCAAAACCTTAAACTACACCTTTTCAACCTCAATTTCGGAAAAGGTAATTTCAATTTCGGAAAAAGTAATTCCAATTTCGGAAAAAGTAATTTGAATTTCGGAAAAGGGAATTTCAATTTCGGAAAAAGTAACTTCAATTTCGGAAATACGAGGGCTATGAAGAGGGTATAGTAAAGTTGGTACCACGCTAGGACAAATGACTCAATCGGAGCGAGATTATGTAGAGAAGTAGCTAGAAGGTGTACCTAAATATTCCAAATAAAACAGTTTTGATCTTCACTGTGGTTTTCATTTTATGCCCCATCGAATGTTTTAAAAAATAGCCTTCGTATTTCCGAAATTGAAGTTACTTTTTCCGAAATTGAGATTACCTTTTCCGAAATTGAAATTACTTTTTCCGAAATTGGAATTACTTTTTCCGAAATTGAAATTACTTTTTCCGAAATTGAGGTTGAAATGGTGTAGATGGCAGTACCAACAAAAAATGTCAGTCAAAAATTCCTTTGGCATATTAGGAGCAAAGAACAAAAACAAATTAAAACAAACTCATTTCTCCGGATTTCCGTGGTTTTCCGGGGATATGCTGTAACTGATAAGGGGCAAACAACTAAAAACTTAAATAGATGGCAATTCCCACGGGGGGATGGGGGTATACAGTAGCGTACACTCTATTTAGGTGCTTTGAAATGAGATCTTTAAGATGGTGAAAAAAGAACATAAGAAAAGTCAACCTAACCAATTCATTTTGAAGCCTTAAGATAGAAGGTTTCTATCTTCTACATGTTAATAAAAAGTAAAGAAAACCTTCTCCTGAACATTTAAAGTTTTGGCACATGTTCAGATTAATCAAAACGGTCCTCAATTGTGACCCAATTAATCCGGATTATTTGAGTTATACTGCATTTTAATATTTTTTAAAACTAAGTTTAACTTTATAAAACTTATACTTATGCTTATAAAACAACGCAGCCATCGCTATAATTCATCCATTGTCTCCCGATGAGTTTTATTCGTTTTTGTGGTGTAATTATTCATTGAATGTTTGATTTTTAAGCGTAGGCTAAATGGTCACCATAAACAACTGAATGCGCACTACTGCAATGCAGTCTCTCAATATTTATCGATAGAGTACGGGCCTCACGTTATTTGATCGGAGATGGGAATTGCAAGGCTGACCGGTGCAGAGTTGGCTATGGGCATGAAGAGGATATGCAGATTGCAGACAGATGAAGGTTGCAATTGCCAAGGCCGTGTCCTTCCTCTCACAACCAGAGTAACACATGACTTCCATTCTGGTATTAAAGTACACGGCTGTATTGCATTCAATTGGGAGGCAAGAGTTTGTGTATGAAATGAACGACCTATAACTAGGGTTCGGATGTTCATGACCTAAAAAAGTGGAAAATATGACTGAAAATATGCCCTTAAAAATTACTAAATATGATGGAAGAATCCCAAATACTACCTCATAAAGAAGGTATTTTCTAAAAATAAATGCTCCAATTTAAAACGTTTAAAGACACTAAATTCTCACATCACATGAATTCAATCAGATAATCAATTTTTAACAATTTTGTTGATTTACTGTTTTACTTGTAATGAACTTCTATTTTTAAAGAATTTTCTCCTGTTTGCTCGCTTCCTCAACTCCAAATACTCCTAATATTTTGTAGACCTTGCGTGTCCCTATAATGTGAACGATTGCATTAATTTTAAAATTTAAGTTTGGCATCAATATTAAATTAATGAAATAAATTTCAAATTTAACTAGACTATGTAGTAGGCCTACATACAATGTATAATTGAGCTCCATTACCGAATTTATAACTGAAATATGACGTTAAATTACAAATATGTCCAAAATATGACCAACATCAGAAAAGTGAGCAAAATATGACTTTATATGCAAAATAAAAACGGCCCGATTATGATAACAAGCGTGCAATTCGTGTTTAATTTGTTTTTGCGGCGAGAATGGAGGTCAGGATAAAAAATATGGCATGCCATAAACATCCGAACCCTAGTTATAACCTGTTCTTCGAATAATTTATTGAGAACATGTTAGAAATAAAAGTTTTAGCTCTTAGTATAATCTATTATAATATACAGAGCATTATCGAGAAAACCACGAAAATGAAAATCTCTCCACGAGAAGTTGTAAAAGTGGTCAGAGGAAAAACTTTAGCATGGGCAATACATCTTTCTCACTTCACATTCTGATATAGAATAAGAGGCCACACTGCAAGGAGTGCGTATTCAGTTGTTTCAACCTGATGCAAAGCTTTATTCTTCACCAGGCAAGACTGAGTTTCTACAAACAGTGGGTGGCTTATAACTACCCTTTAGAGAACATTTTACGAAAGTAGTTTGAAATTAATGTTTTAGCTCTTAGTATAAGCCCCTCATAATTATATGATCCACAAGTTTCTTATGTTTGGCGACCATTTATATTAGTGTATTTAGGCCTATATAATGAGCTGGTCTGTATTAGGCCTATGCTATTTCTTATTTCTAGCATTTAATTCAATGAAATTGTTATTATTGTTATTATTAGTGAGTGCAGCAATTTCGCTTCTTGACCCTGGTTGTGGCTACTTTCGCTTTGTGTGGTCCATTTGCGGTTTGCGAGCAAATTGCTTGCGAATAATCCTCGACGGGTTAATCATGAATGTAATGAGTTCCCTACTACCCTCATTCCCAACACCGCGCTTCCTTTCTTTTACGTGGCCACGACACAAACTAGGGCCATCTCTAGGAAGAGAAAGAATTTGCACATTTCAAAATGTTACAACTTTCACAACCCGTATTGAGATTTCCTGAATTGAAAAAAAAATCCCTTTAATATTTAATTGAATTTAATATTTAATATACAGGGTGTTAATGAATAACACCGAAATATTTTACCTGTGTATAGAGGGGACGTGACAAGCAACTTTTATTAGGAGATTTTTGCTCTGTGGATTCAATTTTTCCTGTTACTGCATAAAATCTCCCAGGGCATGGCCGCCACTGACTTCTAACATTAGAAAAAATGCAAAACAAAGGAACTTCGTTGTTAACACTGTAGTCAGTAGTTGTGAATAGAAGAGGTTCAGTCATGTGATTAGTCTGTAAATTTTGCAGATTATGAAATCTCTAAATTATGATATAGCTGTTGACGAATGATTAAGAATCAGGTTTTTATCGATCACTAAGTAGGCATGAAGTTAATTTAACGATAATTTAAACCTATTTCGCTTCATTATTGACTTATGAGCACCAAATTGTAATGACTTTAATGCCCTGTAGCATACACATTTTACGTCGTAGAGCAAAAATCTCCTAATAAAAGTTGCTTGTCTAAGTCTCCTCTATATACAGGTAAAATATTTCGGTGTTATTTATTAACACCCTGTATAGTACAACTCCAAAGAGCAAAGCTCATGCGAAAGTGACATACATACATTGGTTCAAAGGAAAAAATAATACATACTACAATATTTTAAGGCTATAACAAATTCACTAGTGACAAACATACTACAAACCACAAAAAACAACTTGAAATATACTAATCAATTTTGAAATATGTATTTTGTTTGTACTACTTCACAGAAATATATTATAACTGCCCTAGTGACTAAAGTAGGCCTACACATCTAAAAAATATGATAATGCTTTTGGTTTAAGATTTCTAATGGCAGGCCTACAGGATGAGGTAGATTTTGAAATGCTTTTATTTTAATTTATTGTCACTGTGCAGCACTCTTCTTCTTTAGCCTTGGCATGACAAACCCGCAATAATAACTGCAAAAAAAAGAGAAAAGAGCACTTTTTCAAACATTCAAATCTCGCCTTATATGAGAGCTATCGAGGAACTAGTTATTGATTTGTAGAGTCAAGAGCTTTTCAACGATACCCCACAAGACGTGGTTTCAAAAATTTGGAATTTCCATCCCCTCCACCAACCACCCCCACTCGAACCCCCAAAACCTCCGAATCGTGGAACTCCATAGGAAGTACTCTAATTTATTCAAACAAAGTTTTCCTCTATACTTCATAAGGGCCGAGATATAAATTTTTCAAAATTTCAACCCCTTCCCCCGATCCCCCTTGGGCCAATTTTGCTCACTAACGAACTTGTCCGAACTATTGGACCTAGAAATAACATAATAAAATCTGGTTGAAACATCTTCAATATATATATATATATATAAACTTTTGAACGGGCGGTGGCTTCGTACTTAGGGAGACATGAAACGTAAAGATATGAAATAATTTTTCGAAAGTCATGAGATGGTACCGATCCCAATAGGTAGATTTTACTTCGAAATCTACCTAAAATACATGCCTCTGTGAGTATATAACGTCACTTCATAGCTCGGGAACGAAAAATCATTTCCAGAGGAAATTTTATTTTGATTTAGATATTGTCTGTTTTATACTGCACTTATAATATCGTTTATGAGCCCTGATTAAAGTACAATCCCGTCAGTCATTATTTGTTGCTATGGTAACATCAAACAATGCCTGCTCTAATCAATCTCTTTTACTTAAAGCATGGCCTGTTGTAATTTTTATTTAAGTAGAGGGCTATGACTGAAATACAATCCCGTCTTTGCTATGTGCAGGGTGATCTGGTGTGGTTCGACCCCGGGGTGGGTCACGTGCTACCTGGGGAGGTGTTGGAGTACCACAGGGCTGCCCAGGTCCTCACGGTGCAGGCCGTCATAGGGGGCAAGGTGAGTTTTATTCATTGCTGGATTTACTTATTTTTTAATAGTTTTTAAAAGAACTGTTATACCTTAACACGAGATTGAAACAAGTCATATGCTGTATATTATCCAGGGTGTCCGCATTCTGGAAAATGGGTGAGACTCGGTAAAAGTCAGGGAACTTTGTTAAGTTAAGTTAAGTTAAAACTCAGGGAAATTTGTAAAAAAAAAAAAAAAAAAAAATGTGAAATAGTTAGAGGAAATTTAAATACCCCCAGTGAACAAAATGTGAGAAGCATGTGTTTTGATGTAACCCAGACTGTGTAAGCAATTTTCGTTTCAGTACTTGAGCTAACCATTTCAATGGAGCGGGCTGAATTATTTTGTTAGTCTGTTTTTGTTATTAATGAAAACACTGATTCTTGTGGTCACGGAAATGTAAGTTTCTGGTCATGGAAAGTCAGAGAAATTTATTTTGAAACGCAGAAAACTTTCAATGCTTGCGTGTCTCAGAAAGATAGAATCAAATAGTCTAGTAGGCCTATCTGTGTAGCACAATTCTAAAATAAATGGCTTTCTGTCTCTCTAAGGCGTTCAAAGTAAAATATTTATTGTACAATTTTCCGTCAAAATCAGCTCTATCATATTTCGGTCGACTTAACACTCATCACTAGGGTTCGGATGATTGTGACCTAAAAATGTGGAAAATATGACTGCAAATATGACCTTAAAAATCACAAACTATGACACAAAAATCCTAAATATGACCTAATAAAAGAACGTATTTTCTAAAAATTAATGTTCCAATTTAAAACTACTAATGACACTAAATTATTACATCACATGAATTCAATAAGATAATCACTTTTTAACAATTTTACAGGTGATTTACAGTTTTACTTGTAAAGAACTTAATGTTTCCAGATATCACTGCAACTGTGAACTGAAAATATTTTAAACAAGGAGGAAGAGGTAATTGTGCTATTACTTGTTGTTGACCCTTTGCATTTCAGTTACATTAGAAACAAAATATTCGTTACTCTTTTTTTTTTTAAATTTAAGTCGACAATTTAGTGCATCTACTGCATAACTGTGCTCTTTTACTGAATTTATAACTAAATATGACTTTAAATTACAAATTTGACCAAGACCACAAAAATGACCAAAATATGACGTTATATGCAAAATAAAAATGGTCCGATTAGGATAAGAAATGTGCAATTTGTGTTTGCGGCGAGAATGGAGGTCAGGATAAAAATATGACATGTCATAAACATCCAAACCCTACTTTAGAAGAAAGAAAGAAGGAAAAAAAAAAAGAGAAAAAGAAGAAGGGTGCGTGGGTTTCTATGCCCCGCGAGAAGGAAGGTTAAGTAGTGAAAAGAAAGAGCCAGTATTTACTCTTGGAAGTGCATGGCAGGAAGCAATTAGAACAGGAGGCCTGGCATTTAACGGACTGCCTTGGTAATTACATACACCTAGCCAATACTCTTGTCAGAGCAATGTCCTCGCTCACTCTACCATTTCAGCGTCAAAGGCTTCGTGGATAGTGTGACATTATTAACGACGAAGAGTGCAATGTTCAAATCTCTTTTGATTGTGTAATGTAAATACAGGAAGACTATTTCAACCCCTGCCAGGCTTGGTGTGTAGAAGCAATGGGGTGCAAAAGTCTAAATCCTTTGTGAGGCATAGAAAGCTTTGTCAAGCGTTTCCTGAGGGAATAGTTTAATTGAAATAAGTCGTTCTTTTTCTACATATTTAAGGACTTAGAGTTTCAAAATCGAAAGCCCTTCATAAGTTAATTTCGAATGTCAAAATACAAAACCCGAGGGATGCCGGACCCTTTAACCTTTGCACTGCTAATGACATATAAATCGCCACTTCAAAATCTATATTAATAAAAGGAAGTGTCTGTCCTCCGTCTGTCCGCGATGCCCAGCGAAATCTACTCAACGCAGAGATCTGAAATTTTATACATAGTTGGACTAAAGGGTCGGAATGTGCACCTCGAAGCCGGAATTTTAATTTTCGTTTTCGTTCGTGAGTTATGAGTGAAAAACTGGCAGAAAACGTGCATTTTTTTTGCGTTTTAGAAGCATCAGTTTCAGTAATAAATTTCAATATCAAATCACTTACAGATGGCTTTGGCTATTTTTGTCATCATACCTCATACCATGGAAATAAAAGCAACGCGATCGCTTGATTTTGTTAGTCCATCCTAGACGATTCATTTGTTTAGAGTGTCAAGGCCCACAGACATATGACATTTTCAACCTACACGGAAGAAGGATAATCAACCCTAAATATGGTCAAACATTGCTCGATTTGAACGAAACTCACTATACAGGGGTTTTCTGGGCCAAGGAACTCGTATCTGAGGTCGCTTTTACCAGGGGACGCTACCTAATCGTGGAATGCACTCCACGTGATTTAGGTGTTAATAATTATAATGATTTAACTATGCTCTTAATTTTTAGTTTTTAATTTTTGAAATAATTATCGCGGGGGAAGCCGCGGGCACATGCTAGTATGATATAAAAGCAGAGATATAAAATTAATTAGATAAAGCTTTATGTAAAATGTATTTCATCTTTGCGTTCAAGAAAATCATTCGTCAAAACTAGTTAATTTGACGAAATTTTTATAATTAATTTCAAACTTAGAGCTCACTGATGATTTTACTTGACGATTGCTGAATTATTCAGCACTGAAAGAATTAAGCTAGTATAAATATATAGCTAAGGCATAAGGAATGGGTTGCTTGGAATGCCCAGCATAAAATATAAGAGAAATTAGAAGAAACTTAAGAAATTCTACTATGAGGTTACACAATAATTGTGACATGCGCAGTATGGATTGTGCGTGTCCTAGTGACCTCCTGTCTCCATTGTTACCGTCACATGTCACTGGAGCGGATCTTCCACTATCGATAAATATCCACATTCATCGGATTATGTCGATTCATTTTGTTTGAAATATTTCCCAGTGAATTATCTGGAGGGTAGTTATAAGTAGACCTGGGATTTTAAGGCAAATGCCTGTTTTGTTCCTTATGAAATAACATGAAAGTTTATAAATATGTGGACGTTTCATGATACATCACTTACATTTGTAGAGTTTTATAGTGCCCTAAAATGCCTATTTGGGCTGTTAGAGCCTATTTTACTATTTTAGTGCCTAAAATGCCTATTTTGTACATTGGAAATAAAATTCAACTTCTGTAACTTTTACAATCATTTAATGGATATCCCTGAATGAAGAGCAGAACAGCAGAGGGTGGGTTTTTCACAGAAACTTGATTTTCCCAAACAATTGTCGCTAAAGCAATGCTGACTGACGGGGGAGGGGGAATGTCAAGTCACCAGTGAAAGAACATCTGTTTAAGTGAATATAGTTCGTGATGCCTAATTTTGCACTTAATCCTGTTAAGAATAGGTATAGCACGTTTCTTGCAGTAAAAAAAGACCATGTTACTATTTAGGCCTAAGTGTATATTGTAATGTTTTAAGGTTCATCTTCTATCTATTTACACATTTTTAAAGCATATTTTAAGTGCCTATTTTCTCTTTTAAAAGCCTATTTATTTGTCTTAAAAGCCTATTTTACGTGCCTAAAACTATTTTTTAGAGCCTAAAATCACAGGTCTAGTTATAAGCCACTCATTTTATACACAAACTTATGGGGCATTCCATTTGTCACATAATACATCATTTAAATATGGAACATACAAAGATCTTTATGCGTAAAAAAATACTACCTCATACTGTTTAAGAATCCTGTAGGCCTAGAAGAGAGCACATGAATTAACGTCACGGACACACATTCTTGAACTCAATTATCACATACTTTTCAGTATCCTACAGATTAGAATTTCAATGTTACAAACTTACAAATCAAAATAACTGTATAGGAATCCATCGTTGATCTACATGTGATGAACGCACAGCCAAAGCCACGTATTAACACGACAGTATTCAATTGTAATTGCCAAATCAACCGGAAAAGAAAGCATTGAATGACTTGGACGAAACTCACTATGGAGGGGTTTTGTTGGACTAGGGAATTTGATGTGACATGAAGATTTGCATCCCATCGCTTTTACACACTAAGCCTGGCAGGGGTTCAAATAAGAAGAAACAGAAATTCCGGTAACATAAAATTGTATTGTCTTTGCGAAATATTTTATTTCCCACCCTCTTCTTTCTTTTTTTCTTTACCGTAGTTTCACCTCTCCCTTTTAGGATTTAACCGACCCAAGCCGCCCGGGCCTTACAGGGCCGCGACCTGTCGGGAGAGGGATTATCTTTGGATCACATACATACTTGTTTGACCAGACAAGGACATGGAGGGCCTCCCCGGATGAGTGATCAGCCCAATGCCGGGGCCACCTCCGAGACAACACGAACATATAGGACGAGACACACCATTCACACACACACACTCACTCCAAACAAGGCGAGGATGAGATGAAGATGATAATGACGGCCAGATGATATCTGGGGACCACAAGGGCCTAAAGTTACCCGACATTTGTCTCAAAGGTGAGGAATTTCCCACCCTCATGTTACCATAAAACCGTTTTGGGGATGAAATCAAACAGAAATGCATTATCACTTTCATACTTCTCTCCCCAAAACATATTAACATACCTCGTCTTGTTTTCTCTATGTCCAGGGTAGAGAAAAGTTATGTGACTGCAGTATTTTCGTGGATTTCATTCTTTAATATTTATATACAACATGAATTAACTTATATTGATAGCTTCTCTAATTTGTCAAACTGTCATTTCATTTATTTCCAAACCTATCTGAGACCACTGGCAACAATACACTGTTGTCATGTGAACTGTGATTTGGATTTGATAATTCTGTGTAAAAAGGGATCAAGTATTCTCAAAAACATTTAATTTTTGGTATTTAAAATCAACTGAAAAAAGTGATTTTGGAATGACATCTGTCCGTCCGTCTGTCTTTCCGTCCGTCTGTGGACAAGCACAGCGGGTAAACGGTCCATTGTATTTACTTCATTTTTTGAATCAAGGACTTTTTCGAAATTTTATCGGACCGCCCAGAATTTGGGTTTTATAACCGAAATATTAAGGGGACTTTTGATGAAAACTATTTTAAAATTTTTTATTTTTTTTTTTAAATTGGCTCTAACGATTTTAATAAAAATGTAAAATTGGAAACTCTTATCTGTGACTAATAACATGGCTAAAAATGACTTAGGGGGTACTTTACTCATATCCATTATCAATTTTTCTACATTATCTACATTACAGATGTTTTGTTTGTGTAAACTTATGATGTGGGCAGGTTTCCTGGATCACGGAAACTGCGTTGAGGTCGCTTCAGACAACAGGTTTGCCGATGCATACCGGGGCAGTGCCATAAAAACTCGCTCCTTATTACAGTTATTACAGAATATCTGCAACACGACATCTGTATCGACAAAACCACTACACGGCCACGATGAGGTTTCAATCTACTCTGCGATTTTCTAGGCTGTCACATTTCTATATTCATACGGATTTCTGTTGTCGTTCTCCCCTTCCACTCAATAATAAAATACCCTTGCACCATAAATCATATTTCACAATTATAGGAGTAGGCGTGGGGGATTCGGGGGCGTCATGTTTTACCCTTTTTCCGATTTTGCGAATATATACAGGTAGGGGAAAAAAGCGAACCGACTAAAGTATCTAAGTTGCCGATATGAGCTATGAGCCACTGCGCATGCCTAGCGGCATTCACAGGATAGCAGGGAATGTATTGAAAAGAGCATTGCTTGAATTGAGAAATAATTTCACGTAATTTTCATTGCTTTTGAAAACAAACGTTTCCGTTACATCTCTTACATTTATTTACGTATCACAAGGCTCTGAAATCAGCTAGAAAAGTCGGTCCGCTTTTTTCCTCCCTACCTGTGCATGTATGAATCATTCGAAAGATTTTCGCTCCGGTTAAAGTAATTTGCATATCGTTGAGTTATAATAAGTATTTTGGCTAAAATATTAAAATTAAAATATTACATTTTAGAGTCGAACAGAACGTTTTTGTTTCGATATCTCGAATACAGCAAATGATAAATGCTATCGATTATGAAACTGAAATTAATGTTAAATCTGCACTAAACTTTGCGAGTATCCTACATTTCATTTTAAACACTTCCTTACTTACTCAATGGCAATAGACAATTTCTAACCAAGCTAAAGGAATATTATCTATTTTATGGAACCCGAAGGTTCATTCCCGCTCTTATCTGAGCCCACCATTCAACCCTATTCTGTGCTAACTCCATCCAATCCTACTTCCCTCACAAAAGCATCCTAATATTGTCCTCCCACCTACTTCTAGGTCTTCCTCGTGGTGTTTTCCCTTCAGGTCTCCCAGTCAATACTTTTGAGATATGTCTTTCCTCCCCATTTCAACCTCCGTGATTTAATTACCCTTACTATATTTTACTTATGGATATATACAGTATGTATTCATGAACCATAGATTATTGCCTCTGTTGGCTTAGCTCACTTGGTAGAGCTATGATACGGATAGCCAAAGGTCCTGGGATCAAATCCCAGTGTCAGAGGAATTTTTCTCCTATAATATTCTCATAATATTCTCTAACTATTTAGCTAAATTCAAGGCTTTTGTCATCTTTTTCCTGTAGCCTACCACTTATAACGAGTTTTGTTAGGATTTATACGTGTGATGCTTATAACTAATTAACAAACTCCGTGACTCTGCATCCCTGAAGGGATTAGGCCTACCACCCGACCGCTGCGTCAATTGCCTTAGGCAGATGGCAGAATTGGGGGACATATGGTCAGCATGCCGACACCCACGGTCTTTGTTGTTGGTTTCTGTGACCGGAGCCGCTGCTTCTCTATCAAGATTCGCTGATATGTCTGTTTCAAGTTCAAAGCAGCCTTAAAGGTTATGAATGAATAAAAAGACAATATGAAATCTATCTGTCAGGAATTACATTAGGTATATTGCTGCACAGGAACGAATAAGAAAAATACTCACATTACAATATAGCCTAATGTAAATATCGGTAGTCTATACATCCATAGAATGCACAATATAATATCAGATCCCTAGCCATATAGGTGTTTTTGCTGAGAAGTAAATATTTCATTTGAAACTTTTTCGTATGATTTGTGGAGGGTAGTTATAAGTAATTCTTGCAATATAGCCTCTTATTCTAGTGTATACGTGAAGTGGGAAAGAGAGAGTTATGTGAGTTGTAGTTGTGTTGAGGCTATATTTAGATAAGTTTACTGCCTGGTTTTCAGGTTACATACTAACCAGTCCACAAGTGTTTACGATATTAAACCGATTTTATGAAGCAGGATCCTGTAGAAAGCTGTGCAGTCATCTGCATAAATGTCAATATGACGACTGTTAGTGAAGTTATATTTTATATGTTTACAGGCAGTTTAAATATTCCTGTGACTATTCCACTCATACGCCGCGTGTTTGGTATTGACCAATAACGTTTAGCAATTCCTCGGATATAGACCAATCACGGCCGTTTATCTTACAATATTCTTGTAGGAATCGCGAGAATGGCATTTTATCGGGTAAAATGGTCTGGTCGTTACTGTAGACGCGAGTATCAGTGTGCAGTGATTAATAGTCAGATGCTGCCACTAAGCGGCACGAAAACAGATTATGTTATACAACATAATTTGTTTGGAAATTGAAATAATAGAAATGTACATCGATTAAAAACACAATTTCGATTCGGTCCAAGCCAGTTCGTGTGTTTTTATTCTGTTCTGCTGTTAGCTTAACTGATTGAAGTTAACTATGTCTTATACTAGGAGGTGCCCGTGGCTTCGCCACGATAATTCTTTTAAAAATTAAAAATTAAGAGTATAATAATTATTAAAGCATTATATTTATTAACACTTGCACGCGAATCATTCATAAACTAAGCCATTAATAATATTAATGAAACAGTTAAAATTCCGGTTTCATAGTACATTCAAAAATTAGAAAGTGCCCCCTGGGAAAACTATATCAGAATCGATTATGCAGTTCCAAAGAAAC
Organism: Ectobius pallidus; assembly: GCA_964059195.1. Taxonomy (NCBI): domain Eukaryota; kingdom Metazoa; phylum Arthropoda; class Insecta; order Blattodea; family Ectobiidae; genus Ectobius; species Ectobius pallidus. The sequence continues at coordinate 183,282,257 of CAXKWD010000005.1, read as the reverse complement.
CTGTGAACACATAATACGTAATGTTTCTCAGCTGTTTATTGACATGAATATGATGTGAATTTTATTTTATCAATTCAGTGTAATTTTCAGAAATTATATAATGTTTCAAGGGAAGGAATGGTTTGTTTGGATTATTATTATCAGCGATATTTCAAGAGATAAAACCATCAATATTTTACAGCTGTTACCCCCGGCTTCGCCCGCCATTATTCATTGACTCCAGGATTTTTAAGAAAATTACACTGGTAGATTATTAAAAATGTTTGTGGTTCAGAGCTATGAAAATTGTAAGTAAAAATAAAATTAGAATATTTGTTCATTGTGTTCATTTCACTTAGGCCTTTTATAATAAAGAAACGGTTTTCCTTCCTAATTTTGTAGTCGTCATGAAAGTTTAGACTGCGAGAGACGAACATCGCCGAGTATACCCGATGTCTCACGAAGCGGGCGAGCAAGCACGCTATTTAGGGCCGTTGAATTGTATAAGAGTAGATGCACTGCTGGTAGCACTGATTACACCAAAACAGCTCGAATCGATTCATGGATGGTTGATTCATAGTATGCCGTGATCTGTTAGTTTTGTTTTTGTAGAACAAAGCACAAAAGTTATTATTATTTGTATCATCTGTTGGATTTTTATTCATGGAATAGTCTTAATAAATCCTGTGATTACCTATGATAAAATTACATAGTTCAGAAACTCCTGTCTTCTCGTCCTCTGCCAGAAATCTAAAAAAAGATGACTATTATCATGCCGGATATTTCAATATTTTTTCGTTACTTGCCTTTTCTACGTATAAATTCAAGAGAGACATACACTTCTTTATACGATACATAGATCACGATTCTTTCTTGATGTCTCTGAAACAGATTGTTGCCAACCAAAAGAGCCTGAATTCCGCTACAATACCAAATTACCGGAAATAAGTTTGACGTCCCGGATACATCCTATTCGAGTTTCTTTACGTCTATATAAATAATGATTAATAGAGCTGGGAAAATGGCAGGGGACATGGAAATAGGGCCAGGGAATGGGAGAGAAATTCTAATCTCACTCCCTTAAACTTGGACATGAGTTCAGATGTAACAGCTTAATGACAGGGCTTGCTGGAATGCGCAGGCGCGGAATTGAAGCGTGAAACCAAATTTAGGAAGACCTTATACTTATAACGGGTGTTCCGGAAGTGCCGCCATTCATGTTTGCAGCGTCGTGATCAGACAGCAGTTGCTGTTCTTACCCAACGTGCAATTATTCTGTTCCATATTGCATCGGTATGATTGTTAACTCCAACAACAAGAAGTGCACTTTGTCTACAGGTGGCCGAGGTTTAACAACAATGATAGCCATGACGTCATTCACCTCTAGCTTTTTAAATTATCTATCGTTATAATAACATTGTTCATGGATGATTTGGGAAGTTTCATTTTAATAGTTTCATTTCGAATCTGTACATCCATATGGCAGCACAAGATTCATTTTGTTCGTTTAAATATTTTTTTTATTATATACTAGCATGTGCCCGCGGCTTCGGCCGCGATGATTTAAAAAAAAATTTAAAACATAATAGTTAAATCATTATATTTATTAACACTTAAATCACGTGGAGTGCATTCCACGATTAGGTAGCGTCAACTGGTAAAAGCTACCTCAGATTCGAGTTCCTGGGCCCAGAAAACCCCTGTATAGTGAGTTTCGTTCAAATCGAACAATGTTTGACCATAATTAAGCCTATGTTGATATCCTTCTTCCGTGTAGGTTGAAAATTTGATATGTCTGCGGGCCTTGACATTCTAAACAAATGAATCGACCAGCGTGGGCTTACAACATTCTAGCGATCGCGATGCTTTTATTACCACAGTATGACAAAAATAGCCAAAGCCAGCTGTAATTGATTTAACATTGAAATATATTACTGAAACTGATGCTTCGAAAACGCAAAAAATGCACGTTTTCTGCCCGTTTTTCACTCATAACTCACGAACGAAAGCTAAATTTAAAATTCCGGCTAAGAGATGCATTTTCCGACCCTTCAGTCCACCTATGTATAAAATTTCAGATCTCTGCGTTAGGTAGGTTTCGCTGGGCATCGCGGACAGACAGACAGACAGATAGACAGACAGACACTTCCTTTTATTAATATAAAATGATAAAGATTAGAATGTTTTATATAGTGAATATAAATAATTAAACGAATAAAACTACCATAATGGGCATACTGATTCAAAATGAAACGATTAATTATGTTGCTCTTAAATGATTTAAAAGGCTTCTGACAGTTGAATTAACAAAGGCGGGCACTTTATGTATGCGTACTGGCACGTATAGAATGCATCTTGTGAGGAATAAAAAGCCTCCTGTTAAAGCTGGGCACGGTTCACTGGATCCCTGCACTCAACCTGAGAATTCCAACACGTGATACAGTAATCTTCTTCTTCTTCTTCCTTCGTGTTGCGGTGATCATCATTTCACAATTTCTATAGAATACATGGAGACATCGTGCATTGTATAGAGGCTGTATTGTTTGAAGAGAGTCAAAGGGAACTGTATTGCAATAGGATTTACTGTATCTTAAGCTATTCCATTTAATATTGACCAATAACGTTCAGCAATTCCTCGGATATAGACCAAACACGGCCGTTTATCTTACAATATTCTTGCAGGAATCGCGAGGATGGCATTTTATCGAGTAAAATCATCTGCTCATTACTGGACATGAAAGCATCAGTGTGCAGAGATTAATACGTCACATGTTGCCATTAAGCAGCACGAAAACAGATTATTTTATACAACATAACTTGTTTGGAAATTGAGATAATATATATGTGCATTGATTAAAAACACAATTTCATTTGAGTTCGTGTGCTTTGCTAGCTTATCTGAAGTACGTAGGTTAACTATTGGTAGCATTGGTTAGAATCTGGTAGGCCTAACCCATTCGATTGTTCATTAAGAATGGTGATTTGATTCTGAAGAACGCAAATAAGAAAGGAGTTATTATTTATATTATAATCTGATACATTTCATTGACGGATTAGTCTTAATAAATCCCACTTGAGACTGACTCTCATTGCTTGGAAATGTCGGCGTCACATGATCCAGCTTGATGGATTATAGAAATTTAGACCAAAACTTGGACCTTGGGGCGTTGGCTTAAAATTTAGTTATGAATGCTTGTGTCTACGTACTAGTAGCCTATTGCATAGTTACTAAAGCCAAGGAATGTGACACACAACTTGAAATCTCTCCATAATGACTTGCAGTTAATTAATTAGTTTAATGGAGACTTAACGTTGATTGGCTCATTCAAGCATTTCTATTTCCAAGCTGTGCGTTTGGAGAATGAAGTTACAGTTGTAGTAAAATAAAATTTAATGTTTTCTGTCTTCAGGAGAAAACAACTCCGACACTATTGACTATAATCCCATGAAATTTACACATATCTTCAACATGTTCCATGTAGCCTACATTACTCTAGAAAATATTAGTATTTAAGTATCCATATATGTAACTTTTAAATTAACTATTAGCTATAATGGACAATAGCAGAGTTCCAATATCAGAATTTATTTATTTATTTATACAAAATATTTATATAAAACAAACAAGACCACCCGAATGAGCAAGCGCTCGTGCTCGGGCACAGTTCAGCCATTTACATTACAAAATACAAATTACAAAGTACATAAAGAAAATATAATTAAATCAAAACCTAAAAAATAATAATAATAAAGAAAGAACAGAAAAGTAAAAAGAAAAAAGGAAAAGTAGTAAGAACAAAAATTGAAACCCTGAGTTATTACAAATAAAATCGTTCCTTAATTGTCTACTAAGTACAGAGTGAAATAACTTTTGAACTATGAAATTAGATTTTTAATAAACTTATTGAATTTTTTGTTGTTCATATGTACTATTTCCGGATGTGACCTAATTATAGAATTGTAGAGTCTTGGACCATAATAAATGCTATGTTTAGAGCCAGAAGAGGTGAAGTATTTTGGTTCTATTAAAGGCAATGTTTTATTTCTTCTAGTATTGTATTTATGAGGAGCCGATACATGTACGTTGCGGTATTTTTGAAAGTATTTTAAAAGTGTGAGCTTATAAATTTGTTCTACAGTCATCACATTAAATTCAGAATATATCAATTCTGTTGGATATTCTATAGGCTTTTTTAAACAAATTTTTATAATTCTCTTCTGTATCAGAATCAAAGGAGTCAACACTTCCTCCCCAGCCAATGATACCAATGATACCATATTGGAGGACAGATTGTATTAGAGCTAAGTAGACTGTCCTTAAGACTTCAGTCGGTAAATATTTTTTTAGACAGACAAATTTGTATAATGTTTTTCTTAATCTGGTACATAAATATGTGATGTGTTTGTCGATTTCATATGTTAGATTTGTGTGGATTTTATAAGCCAAGTAAAAGTCTGTATAAGAAATGATATTGAAGTTATTTCATACTTTTCTATTATTTTCTTAACGAACGGATTGGACTGAAACAAAGAAACATAATCACGATTGTGTAGAAAATAAGACACAGAGCCACAGAAAGATATAGGAGATAGACCCAGCGCTATATGTTGGAATTTATTGCTACTAACGTGGCTTTCCCTAGACCTTGATCCCTTCTGGAATGCATTGGTCTGCGTACATAGATCCATTTAAAATTATCACCTGAAAAATCATGGCTTTAGCACTTATACCCTTATAAAACTGCACGCTTCAATTAAGAAAGAAGAAAGAAATTTGGAAATATACACAAATTACATTGGGTTATATTTCTGTTAGATATCCTGAGGGATGTCACACGATTTTCTCTTATTGCCACTTCTAAAATAATGTTTCTTTGAATTCAATACGTGAGTTTATATTAACCTAAGAATTCGTATAAACAAGAAATGCAGTGTTTGTTCGCTGATGAAAAAGTAGCCTAATACAGTACATCTACCCATTTTAGGTAGATTTCGAAGAAAAATCTACCTATTGCAATGGATACCATGTCATGATTTTCGAAAAATTCTTTCATATCTTTACGTTTCATGCTCCCCTTAGTACGAAACCACCGCCCGTTCAATATATATATATATATATATATATATATATCTTTACACGATAGCGGCCGTAATTTTGAAGATATTTGAACCAAATTTTAATATGTTATTTCTAGGCCCAATAGTTCGGACAAGTTCGTTAATGAGCAAAATTGGCCCAAGGGGGTGGTCGGGGGAGGAGATAGAAATTTTAAAACATTTATATTTCGGCCCCTATGAAGTATAGAGGGAAACTTTGTTGGAATAAATTTAAGTACTCCCTATGGAGTTTATAGTGACACCAACGTTTCGGGGGTACGAGTGGGGGTGGGGGTGAGGGGTGGAAATTCGAAATTTTTGAAACCACGTCTTGTGGGGTATCATTGAAAAGCTCTTGATGAGTACTCTACATATCAATAATTAGTTTCTTTAAAGCTCTCATAAGGCGAGATTTTAATGTTTGAAAACGTGCTCTTTCCTCTTTTTTGCAATTATTATTGCGGGTTTGTCATGCCAAGGCTAAAGAAGAAGAGTGCTATGCAGCGACAGTAAATTAAACCAAAAGCACTTTGAAATCTACCTCAGCCTGTAGGCTTGCCTAAAGGGATTTTTTTTTACTTTCTCTTCAGTACTATAAGTACCCTTTTCACACGTTGGTCAGGATTCATCTAAAGGCAAAATTAACTGACTTGAAAAAGGTTAATGTTGTTGTAAAGTGTGAGTTACCTTCTGTTCTTGACACATCATAAACATTATAGTAATTACATTTGACAGTTTTCTATAAATCACTATGTCACAACACATGCTGTGAAGTGACAGCGAGAAGAGACAAAAAATATGATGATGATACTCTGTACTAAAACCATGAACAATCTTTGTCACTTCATATTCTGATATAGAATAAGAGGCCGTATTGCAAAGAGTGCGTATTCAGTTCAGGGGCGGATCCAGAGAGACACTTTTTTGGGGGGGGGGGGGAACCAAGGTAGAGAGGGAAGTTTTTACTCATAAAAATTAATTATTCCCAGTACACAATTTAAATCAAAATGAACATTTCAGCATTTTAATACAAATGTATTTCAAATTAATGAATGTTGTTGCTTTAATTAAAGTGTCTCGTAGAGACACACATAGACAGAAGTTTCTGAGAACAGGATATCTTTATTCAAGGCACCTCAAAACCTCGACATGAAATTTCAGAGTCTATCACAATACTTTCTCAGGCTACAGTAGGTATTGTACGGGCAGAGGAAGTAAAAACCAGCCTTCAAAACCTTGATCCCTAAAAAAAAAAATTAAAAAAAAATGGTATAACTTATGCCTAGTTGGTTTGATTAGAAAAATATTATTTTTAATTTTGTTCAGTTTATTTATTCAAGCCAAAGCCTCTATTTTCGTACCACAGCAAGGCATACAGAAGGAATGGATTAGATTTGTTTGCAAACAATTGCACAACGCGGAAGCGAGTCAGCGCCCACTAGTAATAAACATGTGAGGTTCAAGTTCAGGTGTGGTGGTGACGTTGCATCTTATTATGACAATGCTCATTCTTTTTTCTTCTACTTCTTATTCTCATTCGGATGGACGAAGATGATTTCCAAGAAATAGCAACACCTATATAATCATATAGGATTACATGAGATAAAAACAAAACCAAATTACAGTTTTTTGGGGGGTGACTGAGAGACTTTTATTGGCGTATAATAATCAACCTTTTCCGACTTCCTCCCTGAAGATAGCAGTAGAATCAGCTGCCGAAAACTCGGAACCCATTAAATCCATGCACCACACTGGAAGCCTGGTAACTCTTATCAATATCGGGAAAGCCTGGTTTTACTTATTTAGAGATAAAAGCAAAATATTACTTTAATGAATTCTACGTAAACTGTATATAGCTCATGTATTTAAGAATTTGTAAATTTCACTCTAGTGTACCGCTGTGCGCACGGTGCCCGGGTTCGATCCCTGACCAGGAGACTACCTAGTTGGAGTTTTTTGCGGGGTTTTTCCTCACCTGTGAGTAGTGCTTAACTGAAGTCCCCACAGACCCCGCGATGCAGGGGCCCGTAATATAAACCGGAAAACCAGGATCTTCGGATGTGGGTTCAAATCCCGGCTATGGCATTGAATTTCTCAGTTTGACTTCACCTTTCCTTTTATACTAGAGTTCGGCATCTGCTAGCAAAGCATAGCCTATTTTCTCTTGCTATTTATCAGCATTGCTTTGCACGAACAAAATGATGTGTTTCTTGATTGCCTCGAAAATTACTCTATTCTGCAATAAATGCGTGTACTAGAGTAAAATTCCTGTTTGAAACACTTTTCTGTAGACATTTTATGGAGGGAAGTTACAAGTTAGCATGTTTACCATAAACTCTGGCTCGAATTCTGTCTGGTGATGATCAATGCTGAAACAACTGAATGCGCAGTCATGCAATACGGTCATTTATTCTATGTTGGAAAGATAAAAAACACAAAATCAGTACTTTTGGTATCGAAAGACAATTTGAATTAACATGTGACATTATGAAGGAAAATTTCCCTCGTCGATATTAATTTATTTGATAGAAGGCCATGCTTGCAACAATTAAAACAAAAGCTTGTGAATAAATAACACAGACAATGCCTATCGACATAAATATTGCTGCTAATTTTACATAATTAACACAATGTCACAAACCAGCATTGATAGCCTTGATAATGAAGATTTCAAGAGAAGAGTAATGAAGTCCTCGAGCCAAATAATGAAGAGGTCTTCAAGCCAAGGCGTGAGAAACAAAGGCAGCAGATCATCTCAAGAAATGGCGAAAAGCAGCTTCCAGTCGCCAAGCCAAGAAGTTAAAGGATCCAGTTCTGCTTTCGAGGAGGGCGGAAGAAAATCTTCAACTGGTTCAAAAAGAGGTTCGGGAGAGGAGAAACAGGTATCAGGTTCCAGAGCTTCTCTAGAGTCTGGAGAAAAATCATGTGACAGAGTTGTTAAAAGCGTAATATCGCAAATTTTAAACGAGGTTTATGAAGAAGAAAAAGAGAAAGAGATTGTAGAACAAATGCCAAGTCTAGCTGTCGATATGGTTAGAGCAAAAGCTTTTCTGCAAAAACCAAGCCCTAAAGAGGGTATAAGCTTATACGACCATCTGTCTGCGTTGCTTAATAAAATATTGGCTGAAAAACCAGCGAACGTGGTAGATTATTTCGAAGAGTACAGTCGAAATATGAAGGAGGAAAGATTCCATCCCTTAACAGACCATTTACAAGATATATATGTCCCTCCTGACGAATATCAACAAACAAAGAAGCTTATGCCACTCTTCCAGGTAGCTGTAAAGAAGGAAGCTGAAGAAATGGCTCCTGAAGAAGATGAGTCTACCGAAAGTCCTCTTCCTGATATGATGGAGCTACAGTATTACTTCCAACAAGCAGGAATCGGTCTGCCACCATCTGAAATGTTTTTAATACATCTCTCACTTCACCAACTCAAGCGCACGCAGCCTTTCGCTAAACTCAGATTCTGGGGTAAGATTTTTGGGCTGGTCAAAGATTACATTGTTGCTGAAGCAGAACTCACAGAAGAAGGGTATGCAGGGAGGAATATGGAGCTTGAAGGAGAGCCAGAAGTAGAAGGAAAGGTGGAAGCACCAGAAGATGAGACACAGGGAGAAGGAAAAGTGGAAGCACCAGAAGGTGAAATCGGTGGCGGAGATGCAAGATTTACCCCCAAAGCTGCTATTCCTATGTCGACGTACAAACCACCACCTGAGGTACCCCCTGAGAAATCCGGAGAAGGTGTGAACAAGAAAGTCTATTTTATTTGCAACGAACCGGGAGACGATTGGATACCCTTGCCTGACGTAACTCCGCAGCAAATAGATGTTTCTAGAAAAATCAGGAGGTTCTTCACGGGGATATTAGACACAGAGGTCGCGACGTACCCTGCCTTTCCAGGGAATGAAATGAATTATCTTAGGGCTCAGATAGCTAGAATATCTGCAGGGACTCAGATCTCTCCCCTTGGATTCTATCAGTTCGGCGAAGGGGAAGAAGAAGAGATGGAGGAAGAGGAGGCAGAAGGCAAAACCGAATACGTGGAGAATCCTGACTTCGAACCCGTGCCCTTGCAAGACCTTACAGATCCTAGCTTAGCATTCTGGGTCCACCATTCCCTAGCAATCCTCAAACAGGGTCGTACTGCTTTCTGGAATCCCAAAGCAAAGCCACAGGACGAAGAGGAAGAAGAAGTAGAGGAAGAGGAAGAAGAGAAAGACGTGGGAGAGATAGAAGTCGGGCCTCCTCTCTTGACTCCTTTGTCAGAAGACGCTTCGCTGGAGACCACGCCTCCGTGGACCGCCCGCCAGACCTCGTTCCTGATTCCAGACACTGCAGTCGCTATTGTGAGGTCCAATATCTGGCCTGGGGCTTCCGCTTTCGCCTCGGGGAAGAAGTTTGATAATATTTACATCGGCCACGGGCTCAAGGAGGTCCCCTTGAACTACTCCCCACCTCCTATGCCTCCTGTACAGAAGGAATACCCTCTGGGACCAGAGGTCATGGAAATAAATGACCCGACAGCCGAAGAAGAAGAGGCCTGGAGAATTGCGCATGAGAAGAAGATACCGGAGAAGGTAGAGGGTGAAGAGGAAGAAGGAGAAGAGGAAGAGGAAGGAGGAGAAGAAGAGGAGGAGGAAGATGATGAAGACGACGAATAAAAATGAGATTTTCAAGTGTAGTTCTGTTCTTGTTTGTATTAAATATAATATGTGTGATATGAGAGTTTATTTCGTTGAAGATAACGGGAAATCGTTGCTAAGTCCGCGTTAAGGTGACACTTCCCACACCGTCCCCACCCGTAGCACAAGTACAGTAATTTTTTTCGTCTTGACACTGGTGAAACGCAAGTAAAGGGAACTCCATTCAGAGGTGGGAGGTGAATTAAGAGGGAGGGTGAAACTATCATCCCTCCGATCGTGACTCATGGCTGTATACCTTATTCAGCGCGATGTGACTCCCTTGAAGACTGGTGTAGTAATAAGCTATCGCCCCTTCAAATAACAATATTTCGATAATAGACTCATCCAGGCTACTGAACATTTGTCTGAACATTGTCAAGTCGAAATTGATTACTGTACTCTTGGTACAGAAAGTATGCTATGGCAGGGTACAAACTATTACAAGTAAGAGTTACAATTAGTTGTTGCGGGTCATTGGCAAATGCAAGTTCAAAATATGATGGATATGAATATAGTAGTATTTATACCTTTTCTATTTATTAATAAAACCTGTTAAATAGTCCAAATTATTTTACTAACCCCCAAAATGAGGCCGATTTAATATGCCATTATGACGTAATGACACATACATAACAATGCTTCACTGAATTATTTTGTGAGTTCCAGGCTCTCTGTACACGAAAGAAGTTGTAATAAATTGATTTGTAACCTAACTAATTTGGTCTACTATAATAATAATAATAATAATAATAATAATAATGGGACCAATTTGGGACATTAACATATACAAACTGAGACCAGAAAAGGAGCTATACAAACAAACAGAAAAAATAGGCCATGCTTTCAGGAAAAGAAGATTAAGATTCTATGGTCACATTTTCAGAATGGAAAGAGACAGACTTACCAAACAAAATTTTGATCACTATGTAAGTAAAAAAACTAAACCTGCATTTTTCAAGGAAGTTGAAGAAGATTTGAAATTACTGAGTATCAAAAAGGAGGATATTGCATACACAGAAAAGTTTAGGAAAGCAAAATTTGATGGCGAATTTCCAGAGAAACCCAAGAAAAAAAAAAAAGGGAAGTAAATGGACGGAAGAACGGAAACAGCAACATCGCGAAAGAATGAAGAAGTTTTGGGAAGACAAGAAGAAGACAACAGTTTCGCGTGGTCCTAAGCTGGCCTAATCAAAAGAAAGAAAAAATAAATAAAATAAAATTTACTATGGGACTATTTTGTCTTGTAGCATGATGTGTGCTGCGGTTCAAATCATCTTGGGCAATAATAACGCATGGGACTTCCATTTTTACTAAACATCGAAATTTAAACGAACCGCCATTTTCCTCAGCAGTGCTACCTGGATTCTCACAACACTTTGTTGACTGTGCGTCATTGTGTACCGTGTTCATCGTAGAAAATGGAGCCTCCACCAAAATTGGAGTTCGTGAAAGTTGAAATAAAGGAAGATATAACTCACACTTCTGTCACACTACAGCATATCAAACTTGAGGATACAGCCTACACTGATTCTACAGCATGCAGCACCGTTCACAACTTAGAGCAGATTTCAGGAGTTTCACAAGTAAATAATGAAGAAGAGGATCAGCTAATGCAATCATACTCACCTGCTGTATCTACAAGCACATCTTCTACTGGAAACAGTAAACAGCTAACTCGTACTCCAGACAAACATTTCTCATGTGATATATGTAACAAGAAATTTTCCAAAAGTGGAAATCTCAAAAATCATCTGCTTACTCATACAGGACAAAAACCCTTCTCGTGTGATACATGTACTAGGAAATTTTCCCTAAAACAGCATTTCCAAAGACATCTTCTCACTCACACTGGACACAAACCATTCTCGTGTGATATATGTACCAAGAAATTTTCCCTGAGAGCGAACCTCACAGCACATATGCTCATTCACACTAAACACAAACCATTCTTATGTAATATATGTACCAAGAAATTCTCCAAAAGAGAGAGTCTGAAAAGACATATGTTCATTCATACTGGACATAAACCTTTCTCGTGTGAAGTATGCTCCAAGGAATTTTCTAGAAAAATGAATCTCAAAAAACATCTGCTTAATCACACCGGAGACAAACCATTCGGATGTGATATATGTACCAAGAAGTTTTCCATAAGACAGAATTTCGAAAGACATCTGCTCATTCACAGTGGAAACAAGCCATTTTCGTGTGATATGTGTACCAAGAAATTTTCCCAAGGAGCTGATCTCAAAAGACATCAGCAAACTCACACTGGACATAAGCCATTCGCGTGCGATACATGTAGCAAGAAATTTTCACGAAGAGGGCATCTCAACTCACACATGCTCACTCACTCTGGACATAAGCCATTTATGTGTGATATATGTATCAAGAAATTTTCACAAGAAAAGAATCTCAAAAGACACATGCTGACTCATGGAAACAACCTTTCCTAATGTAATGTGTGCACAAAGTCTTTTGCAAGAAGGCTTCTTGGTTTGGAAGTCAGGTTTGGAGGTCGACGTTTCAGACAGTTGTGTGGATGACTAGTCTTCCACTTGACTCATCTCGCCAGTGACCCTGAGGATGGAGGCAGCGTTTGCCTTTGAAACATCGGAGTAAATCAACCTTCAAACCTGGCTGTCTACCCGAGAAGCCTTCTTTCATATGCTCCGCCAGGAAAATCTCAAATCTTATACAAAGTATTTTTCTTGTGTGAGGATTTTACAACTGAATGCACACTGTAGCAATGTGGTCTCATGGAATGATATGTGAGAGAATAGGTACATCTGTGTTTAGGGCAAAAACAGTCATGCAAATGTTTGACATATTTTTCCTAGTTTAATAAAAACACTTTCTTTAACGCACTTTATTTACCTTGGTAAACTTCTGGACAGCCGTTTCACATGATATTTTTCCTGTTTGATAGGCAGAGAGATTCACCCTGTAGCTTTTCTCTCAGTAGGTATGTAGAGCGATATGTCTTGATCATTGCTAATCCAGAATTTACTGGCTCTGTCGTATGTTCTTTTATTATTGCAGAAGCTGATATTGATAATCTTAGGTGTATTTAATTGCTTTTGTCTTGTATTTAATTTTATTTGAAGATAAAGAATACTTTTACTATATTTTGTCAAGATATTTAAATTTTAAGACATAATTTTATACCTTTCTTTATTTCGCTTATATTCTTTTTCTTTAATAAGATTTAAATATTCACTTTAATTGGCTGGTTTGCATCATGGATGCTGCTATGTCACGGGTGTCGTACTTCAGTTTCACAATGAATAACTCTCAGACTTCTTCGTGTAAACAGGATTTTCGAGAGGTGTCCCAAACAAAAATTGCTCCTGAATTTTTTTAAATGTTTATAGATGACTGATAATATGTAAAACACTTTAACGGGTGTGGCTATATACCGACATAACTTTTGACTTGTTGACAGAAACAATAAAACTCTGATTTGGAAGAACCTACAGAAATGAAAATCATTAATCTTGTAGTTTACAAAGTGTGGTATTAAATTATTAAGAATAAAAATAATAAGGAATTAAAATTTTTGAAATTTCCATGAAGTAAAATTTATACAGACTTGAGACTATTATTATGAAAAGAAAAATATTTTAACAGAAAATGTATGAAAGGATTTTAACATGAGAATTTTATTCTCGTGCTATTTAAAAATTTACAGTCCGTATTTTCATCAGTCAACCCTATAATATTATGTTTCATTTGAAAATACGAACAGTGTGTAATATGGGTTAAGAAAGATATCACAGCTGTTGACTGCAGAATACGTTACAAGGTGAATTGGATAACAATTTTTAAAAAATCGGGTGCGTGGAACGCCATGCGACAGAAGTGAAACTTTTTTGGCAACGTTGAGAGTGAAATAGAGGAATACATATAATTACATCGAACGGAAGAAGGAAATCATCTGAATAAAATAAGAAATTCACTTTTTCAGCATTTTAAATCAAATATGTATAAAACAATAACACTGTTTCCTATCTTGACTCATTATATGCTTATCTTACCCACTCAATGGCAATAGACAATTCCTCAGCAAGCTAAAGGAATTTTATGGAACCCGGAGGTTCATTGCCACGCTTACCTGAGCCTGCCATTCAACCCTATTCTGTGCTAACTCCATCCAACCATCCCTCGCAAATTCTGCTTCCCTTAAATCCATTCTAAGATTGTCCTCCCGCCTACGTCTAGGTCTTCCACATGGTCTTTTCCCATTCAATACTTTTGAGATATGTCTTTCCTCCCCATTTCCTCCTCCGTGATTTAATTACCCTTACTATATCCTTGAAGAGTACAGGTTATGAAGCTTGTCGTTATGCAGTTTTCATTACATGCTTAATAGAAACAATAAATATAACTCCAGGTCCGGATCTCTCGCTATTAGCTCTGACAGTCGCATGAGAAGTGTTTTTGTTTTCATATTGTATTGTACAGTTATTGCAAGTGGCTTGGTATTTACAACTGGTTCAAGGAGAGTGGCTTCAAGTCTTTCACATTCACATTCCTTTCTTCATACAGACCAAGCTTCATAAATGCAAAGGACGAAGCAGGAATTGCAAAAAAGTAGCTTTTTATGCTGGCCTTCATTTCAGGTACATTGCACCCTGGGCAAAACTTTGTGTAATCGCCCCTTACATTTCTTTTTTCACCCCCACCCCAAAGTTATTGTTTTAGTGTTAGGTTTGGGTTGTATCAAGCATTTGTATTTCAGTAGCATTTTATTACTCCGAGTAAACCAATCACTCCTTTGGCTACACAATACAAATTACAAATATTTTTTGCACTCCTTAGCTAGTAAGTGTTACTTACGAAAGTTGTTTACATGGATCGTAAGTTGACATTCCCACACTATCGTGTTGCTAAGGGCGTTGCGATGAGGTTAAGGCTGCGCCTCGGGTTTTCAATATGTTTCCTCGACCCGTAAACGTGCCTTACGGCACTTGTATCGCAATATACTATTTACAGCTCTGGAAATGTTCGTAATGGAATATAGTGAAATGTTTGAAAGTTAACAAAATATATTTGGTAATTTTAAAACATACGTATATGATTAATTGTATTTAATTACCTACGTCATAAAAATACGTATTACACTTATATAACAACCATTATTTTAGAACTAAAACAGATGATTTTATTCCCTTATTTCTATTTTACAATGAGAATCTTAAAACTCAATCTAACATTTTTTTCATTGTTTCAAGTATAATTCTTTTAGATTGAATTCATATA
This sequence comes from Ectobius pallidus, assembly GCA_964059195.1. Taxonomy (NCBI): domain Eukaryota; kingdom Metazoa; phylum Arthropoda; class Insecta; order Blattodea; family Ectobiidae; genus Ectobius; species Ectobius pallidus. Next base: position 183,267,237 of record CAXKWD010000005.1, on the reverse strand, counting down.
ATTATATTTTAAAACAACCAAAAAAACATTTTCCTGAAAAAAATTATTGTTAGGTGGATTTTTTCATGACAACGTTACTTTTATCAACCTAACATTTTTTCGAGAAAAAAATAAATGTGAATTTAATTCTGATGTTTTACAGTCACAAAACTTTCTTCACATTATGAAATTGGAAATTGTAAGTACAAAATAAGATTAATTAAAGTATTTGTTTTTATGTGTTTATTGCACTTACTAAAGTGAAACTTAAAAAATAAGAAAGCTCTCTGGAAATGGTAAAAAAATAAGACTACAGTAGAACTCCAGTTTCCGAACTCCAAGTATCCGTATTGTCAATTGCTTTGAGGCCGTATTTAAGGGGTTTTTGCAGTAGAGAGCATTTTGCCGATTATTTGTGAAAAAAGCGAAACTTTTAGCCGACAAAATCGACAGTTAGTAAGAGAAGCAACTGACTCTGACTGATGTGTAGTACAGTACTCTAAAATTATTTTTTTACAAGAAATAATCGTTTTTCAATATTTGTCCAATTGAAGACCGTTTTGACAAAACTCAACATCTCTGTTTTTGCTAAATTCGTTTTTTAATGGTTTTAGGTGCTTTGAAATGAGATCTTTAAGATGGTGAAAAAAGAACTTAACAAAAGTCAACCTAACCAATTCATTTTAAAGCCTTAAGATAGAAGGTTTCTATCTTCTATACGTTAATAAAAATAAAGAAACCTTCTCCTGAACAATTTATGTTTTGGCACATGTTCAATGTTGCCAAACGGTTCTCAATTATGTCCCAATTAATCCGGATCATTTGAGTTATATTGTACTAGTTTAAAAGATCTGGCGTCACTCGAGTTTTTGACATTGGAAATTAACTTATGAAGGACTTTTGATTTTTAAATTATAGGTCATTATATAGGTATTTAGAATTTAAAATAGGAAGAACGACTTATCACACTCAAACTATTCCCTCAGAAAACGCTTGATATAGTTTTTATGGCTCATAGAGGATCTAGAATTTTGCATCCCATTGTTTCTACACACGAAGCCTGATAGGGGTTCAAATAAGAAGAAACAGAAATTCCGGTAACATAAACCTACCTGAGACCAATGCCAACAATACACTGTTGTCATGTGAACTGTGATTTGGATTTGATAATTCTGTGTAAAAAGGGATTAAGTATTCTCAAAAGCATTTAATTTTTGGCATTTAAAATAAAAATTTTGCAAAATCCTTTCTTAGTGAGCACTTACATTATGAAACGAAGGTAATGTCAAAATTCCAAGTCTCTACCTGTTATAGTTTAGGCTCTACGGTGAATCCTGACAGTCAGTCAGGACAAAGCCTTTTATATATAGAGAGATTTTAATATATTTTTTTAATAACCAAGTTTAACTTTATAAAACTTAAAAATTCAGACCCTGCTTATAATACCCGTCAGTGATTTTTTTTTTACGAGAAACTTCTGAAATGAAAGTTTAGTAGTTAGTATAAGCACCTCGTGCTTACGAGGTGGGCGTTGCTGTAGCACTGTTTCGTGATGAAGACGAGCGCTCTCATTTCTGCTTATCATCGCGAGGAAAAAGTAAATTCCAGTCCGAATAACACATGTCGTGCAAAACAAACCACACAAGAAATTGTAGCCTTCACTACCTTGAATAAATTGGTTACGCTTATTTTCCGAGAGACGAACAAGGGACGGGTGGGTTAAGTCCATCGCCTCGCAACCCCTCTGTGGAAACTAAGGTATTACTAGGAGGAGAAAGGGCCGAGAAATTTTGTCCAGAGGCTCTAATTTAGGCTTCGAGTTCTTTAAACTAAAAAAACACTCCGTTGTGCTACATCCCTGAAGGGACAAGGCTTACCACACGACTGGTGCCTCATCTACCATAGGCAGACGGCAGGATTGGGGGCATGTGGTGAGCATGCCGACTCCCACGGCCGTTAATTTCGGTTTCCATGACCGGAGCCGCTACTTCTCTCTCAAGTAGCTCCTCATTTTGAATCACGAGGCTGAGTGCACACCGTTCTAGACCTCCCTACCTCAGAAAAATCCGAGGAGATACCGGGGATCGAACCCGGGCCGAAAGTTCTGCAGTAAGCGATTGGAGTTCTTTAGCGTGCCGCAATTCTAGACACTATAAAATAAAAACCGCATTCCGTTACATTTATAAAATAAGATTTATTATAATTATTGGAACTCCAAGCCAGCAAAATAGGCCCTGAAGATGGTGTAGAGACACCGAAAGGCGTAGGCAACAAATCACAAAATATATCTTGGTTGAGTGCATAGGCGTAGCGAGGAGGGGGTTTTGGGGGTTTGAACCCCCCCCCCCCCCTCCATTGATTAAAAAAAGGAAAATTGTATGATTTTTTAAAGTCTGCCCATAAATTGCTTAATACAAGTATAAAGCGTGGGAAGCTTAAAACTCGTTATTTTGCGTCTTAATTGTTAAAATTTTCCGGGGAAGGACCCCCGGAAGCTTAAAACTTTATTATTTTGCATCTTAATTTTTAAAATTTTCCGTGGGAGAACCCCCGGAAGCTTAAAACTCGTTATTTTGCGTCTTAATTTTTAAAATTTTCCGGGGGAGGGCCCCCGGACCCCCCTCTCCTCCCATACTCGCCAGACCCCGCGGATGTTATAACCCCCCCCCATATGGTCGGCCTGGTTACGCCTATGGTTGAGTGGCTGGTTTCTTTGATCGAGCTCAACGGTGTTGAACATGCATTTTGACATCTAAACATAATGTTTTAAATTAAATTCGCTTTGACCGATACACACACACACACAGACTCCGGTGTTCATAATTACAATTTAAATTCTAAAGCTTTCTTATCGACCACTTGCAAGAGAGAGTAAAAAGCCCGCGGAAACCGCTGAGATTCTGCGGTTTGAATGGGGTCGTGTGCATTAGCATATAAGCATGCCGAGGTGCTCCTGAGCCATTTCATTGGGTAATATAACGAGAGGTCTGGATTTTATTTATAAATTCACGAGTAACAAATTTATGTTGAGAGATTCCGGACTGCAAGATTGCTAACATCTGACTATAAATTTGTTATTCTTTTGCAAAATGGCTACATCGCATTACAAAAAAAAGTCTAAAACAAATGCAGTTTTTGTTAAACAGTTTTCGATTCCTACTGACGAATTTTGAATTTCATTGTTGATTGATACATTCACTACAATAATAATATAATCAGGTAAACTGAAGTAACAAAGTGCCAGAATGATTTTGTTTCATCAGTTATAATTGTAATTATGATATGCAGAAAGTAAGTTATATTTCTAATCGGCTTCCGAGTTAAGCTCCAGATCGATTCATTAAGCAGGGCTTACGGAAGAACAAAGGTCTAGTTTGATAAGCATTTGTGAATCAATATATGGGTAGTGTTATTAGTCAAAGCTAACTGTATTGCAATTTCCAAAGCTGTATATCTACACAGTAAAACAATTGACTATGTTGTCATGATAACTGATTTGCATATGATAAATTCTTTCTAATATATTTCCATTTAAACAGGCACTAAATTGGGCTTTGCTCCGGTACCGGTCAACCGATTTGGCCCAAAATGAATAGGGTTCTTCCCATGGACATTATAAATGCGTATACCAAGTTTCATGAAAATCCGACAAAGCGTATTTGAGTTATCGCGCGTACAGACACACGGACGGACGGACAGAAATTTTCCCGTCCCCCAAACAGTCTCACAAAGTACCATAATGACACTTAATAAGGGATGATTCTAGTTTAGAAGTTGTCTCCAAGCTTTCTAATGTTGGTTTGTTTCTTTTATTTACAGGTAAGAAATGTTTCTGTACCACTGCATTTTGAGTAAGTAGACAATAAACACAACAGACGACGAGTGGAGGGGCTATGGGACCCTCGAAATTAATTTTTTATAAAAAATCAGTAAAAAACTCAACTTTTCCTTCCTTGCATAGAATTCCCCTTATAACTTCGTATTGGCCATTCTCAGTTGTTTTCATCGAACTTTTTCACCACCAAGCTATAGGTTATATATTTTCCTGCACCGTTGCTAATTAGTAATTATTAGGGCAAGGCATTTGATGATTTTGCATCTTTTTTATTTGAAGGTTAAAAGATAGTTCGAATAAATATAAATGTATATAATGAAATAATTAAAGGGCAATTTGTTTTTGCATTATATTGCTTTTTTTTTGCATTTTTCGTCATTTTTCAAGAGATAGGTAATTTTTTGGCAATTTTAAGGTCATTTTTGGCATTTTTAGGTCATTTTCAGCATTTTAGGTAATTTTTGGCATTTTAGGTAATTTTCGGCATTTTAGCAAAAAATATTTTTTCTTTCTTTTTAAATGGCACGTATTTGCTAGGGGTAATTTGATGGGCATGCCAGTTCAGAAAGAATTTATTTCTCGCTAAGGGTGTACAAGTATTGTAGTATAAATTTACTGATTTCTTTAGTAACAAAATAAGTGTGTATTTATTGTAAATTCATATATAAAGCATAATCATAAACTGTATTTAGCAATTATAAGTAATAATGGTAAATGTATTGGTCATTGTTTTAAGATTTCGGGTCATTTTTTCACTATTTTTAGGTCATAAATGCATTTTTTTATTTTGCATTTTTTCACTGTTTTATGGTCATTAAATGCCTTGCCCTAGTAATTATCCATGGCCCCCCAATATCCTACTTGTTGCAGTAGTGCGATGGCCGGTGACATTTCCATAAAGAGAGGTGCTGTTAGTGAATTAGGAATTTGCAATGCAGGGAGACTCAGAAACTTGTATCTGTGTTTATGTATGTGAACAGGCTAGCTCCACAATGGAAAACAGTATCAAAACAAAATGTTATATTTGGATTACGTATCTTCTGAGGCTGTAACACGAAGGTTGGCCACAACCTTCTGTTATATCTAAGGGGACTTTATATGAAGAAAATTTCGTTTTTTTTGCGATTTTCTCGAAAACACTTCTTTCGATTTTGTGTACATGAGTTGCTTATACTAAGAGCTAAAACTTTTATTTGAAACTTTTTTTCGCATAAATTCTCTGAAGGGTAGTTATAAGCCACCCACTGTTCGTAGTAACTCAGTCTTATCTGGTGAACGATAAAGCTGCGTCTCCATTGATATACATTTAACACCAACATGTAGCAGATAGCATATGTTAAATGTTTATCATCAACTTGTTGATGTATACAAGTCAAGTGATTTGCAAATTAACAACTGTCTCCACTATAGGTTAACATGTGTTGGCGCGGTTACGAACAGAAATGAATAACATTAAAAAAAGAAAAGCCTCTGAAGAGGACAGCCAACATTACAAAATGAGAGTAGTTTTATATACTCGTTATTATCTTCTTGTTAACTGTCTATGACTTTCTTAAATACTAATTATGTACAGATATCTTGATCTTTTCAAAATAACTATCACATTTTTCAACAATGGAGTATGCCATAAAAAAATAATTTTAGAAGTAGATGCAATACTATTGAGAACACTGATATACCAAATACTCACATAATGCAAAATGGATGCCGGGAATAATGAGGAAGCTGTCGACTGCTTGTTGTTTACCCGGAAATTCCCGAACCAATGCCGATTAAGCTGGCGATCGCTTTTCGTTTCCCGAAAATTTCCGAAACAAAGCCGATATTGACCGAATAGGCAATTGACTTGACTTGTTGTCCATTTTCTCCGGAAAACCAATTAACATCTGGAAATGTTTCGTGCAACACGCTGGGTTTGCATGTCAAGTCAATTGGAACACGAAATTGCAATATACATGTCAATATCAACTTGTTAATATTGACATGTTGGTATTAAATGTATATCAATGGAGAGGCAACTTTAAGCTTTGCAACAGATTGAAACAACTGAATACGCTCTTTTATTCTATATCAGAATGTGAAGTGAGAAAGATGTATTGACCATGCTTAGGGTAAAGAAAGTTACATGAGTGCATTAATAAGATTTTATTTGGTTTGTGTATCCTTCGGGGATGCGATACGATATAATGACATTATCTTCATTTTTACAACCAATTTACTTGAAGGGAATTTCATATGTAATGGATTATAACTTACTAAGATGCTACCTTTTATTTGGGCAGGGGAAGTTGTGTGAATTTCACAAGGGATTTTTTTTTAGATTTTCCTAATTTTTTATCAAAACACACCGTCCTCCCCCCTTAACGACACGTGGAGTGGAGTTGGCACCCGAGGGCTCGGAACCAGCTGAAGTGAGAGGAGCGACAGAGAATGGGAACGCGGAGAGAGACTCCATCAGTCAGTCGATCAAGCATCACGGACGCGTACGCGAGTGAGTCAGTGCCGGTGTGAACAAGTGGAATTTATAACACAAGTGAATATATTTTATAATTTTTTTTTCATAGTGATGTGAAAATTGCGCTTTAATGTTCCAACTTTAATTTTCATGATTCGGTATATGATTATGATTAACTCTTATTCATGATTTCCAAGATCTTTTATTTACAATATACAAATTGCATCGTGAGGCTCTGATTTATGTGACAGTGCTTTACCATAGGTGGTCTGTAGGTACAGGATATTGCGTTCTACCCAGTGGCGTAGCCAGAAAATAATTTCAGAAAGGGTCGAAAGTACCGGAGGGTTTTGGGGAGTATAGAACACCCCCGAAGAAAGGGGACCGAGGGTCCACACTCGGAAAAAAAAATTAATATTGAAGTAATGAAAATTATATTTTACGCGATTTTAGCACTGATAAACTAGATAGCAAACTGTTTACTATGCTCTAAGACATGCCAACTTAAACAAGAAATCGGTACCTAAGTTACGACAATTATTACTATTTTTTTCAACTTAAATTTACTTTTTGGGATCCCCTGATTAGGCTACAAAAACGATATTTGCAGAAACGTGTCTGTGTGTGTGTGTATTTCTCAAAAATAGTATAAATACAATATTTTATAAAGTCTTATTAAATATTAAGTGCCAGAATGGTACTTTATAACATTGTGTGGGGCCCGGGAAATGTCTGTCTGTCTGTCCGTGTGTCTGTACGCGCGATAACTCAAATACGCTTTATCGGATTTTCATGAAACTTTGTATACGCATTTATTACGTCCATGGGAAGAAGCCTATTGAATCGCGGGATAATTTACATCCAAAAAGCAAACACCGACTGCTATAATAATTCTCCTCTTTATAATTTACTCCGTCCAAGATAGGCAACACTTACTCGTATTTTTACATGCTCCGACAAAACTATTACAACTTACTGTATTTTTTCTATGTGGTCCTAGTTTTTCTATTTGGGCCTATAGATATGTTCTCCTCATTACGTAAATGTTATATTATTGAGCGTGTTTTCTATTTGTCTGCTTAGTATATTTAATATTAGTATTGTAAGAATGTTCTAATTCTTCGTCTCGCATTCGGGAGGTCCCAGGTTCAAATCCTTTGGCCGGCCAATTTAACATGGATTTTTTTTTCATGGTTTCCCCAGTCGTAAAGGCAAATGCCGAATTGGATATTTACATACCGTGAATCGTCCTATATCATATCCATTTAAATTAATATCAGTTGAAATTTACGCCATAAAAATACACCAATAGAAACAATTGACAAGCAATAGTTCCATGGCCTACCCTACTGTATAGACAGAGATCCCGAACTCCTGATATGACCTCATAGCTAAAAGGAGTATAAACACAGCTAAATTTTAAAATGTGATACTGGGCAATGTGTCTCTTATGCTCCCAAGACAATTAATTGCCGTAATATATTCGTTGCACTATTTTAACTTCATTTATTTGTCTTTTAATATATAACAAATACTGGAATAGGTCCGACAAGAAGCAAAATCCAAAGCGGAAAAGTAGAATAATTTGATCAATATGGTCCAGAGGTCATAACGAATAAGATGAACCCCCCTTAAAAGCTAATGACAAGGAAATAAAACAGGGAATCCTAGGGATTAGTGTAAATATTATTTCATCCTTTATCTTGTTAAAAATGTCGATATAAGCGTCTTATATTGTTTAACCTTCGTTCCTTTTCCTAGTGTTCGTAGTGAGGGAATGCAGAAGTAAAACATTCACTTTTTAATGTAGTGTACAAAGTGTGACAATCAGAGAATTTGGTGATCGAGTGACATTCCTTAGCGATGGAATTCTGATAATTATGATATAGGAAATGCAACTCATCCATCAGACCGTGGAAATGTTTTCCTTGGAAAGTGCTTCGTAGCAATAAAATAGAAAATGGAGGAAAGCCAGCAACAACAGGAACAAAAGACTGTTGCATCCGGCGCGAGGAGGAAATCGAACGTTGTAGAACCATTTTTACGACTCCAAAACAAATCAACGTCGTGGTCGTCTAAATCCGAAAGCGATCTCACCAAACTGGTGAGGGAAGAAGAAGAAGAGGAGAAACTCAGTTCGGTAACGTCTCCCAGCGCGGTCGGAGCTGGCGATAACAATCGATACAGAGCACGCAAGCCGAGACGCGATGCAATCGAACGATTCCCCGTGACGTCAGACACTCCGCATTGTTGCGTCAGGAATTCGGCGGCTTTGGAAACCTGCGGCGGCGACAAAGAGGACTACACTGTGATGAAGGCTAGGCCTAGAATGCGAAGTTCTGCTGACGATGCGGGTGTGGACATTTGTAACGGATACGCGGTGCCTTTCCCTGTAGTGAAGAACTCCAGAGCTAAGGCTAGAAGTGTGTCCGTGGTGGAATACGGGAATATTCCTCAGTTCCTGGAAGATAAGCCTAGAAGATCGAGTGTTGCTGCTGACAATATCTGCCTCTGCACCGGCAAGCCACAGTTTATAGAGGGTCACTACAAAGCGACTTACGTGTGTGACATCAAAGCAGGTGGGCCAACTAGCCCACAGACAACACAGGGCCCGAAGAAGAAATACGACTCTTTGCCCACCCCTCTGGCCAGAACTTCCTTGCCGGCCCCTGCAGACGATGCTGGACGTCATATTTACTCCAATTTCACGGCCACCAACTGCTTGGTGCACAGGTACCATGCGCCCGGAGCGAGCCTCGAGGACGAGGTGCATTATGGGAACTGCACTTGTGTGGGTCACTACGCGACCCCTGAGGTCTCTCTGAGGAAGAAGTCACAATCGCGAAGGACCTCCACTTCTTCAGTCAGATTATCGCCTAAACGGATTAAGGATGGGAGCCCTCCCAGGCTGTCGGAGCTCTGCGTCCAAGTCCTCATCAGCAGCGTGAGTATAATATATACATTTTCCTACAAGGTCATAACGCGTGTTAGGATGTGTGGATATTATAGGGTTACCAGTAGGGCGTGTAACTATTGATGATTGGTGATGATGATGATGATAGTAATAATAATAATAATAATAATAATAATAATAATAATAATAAGCTACACTCATCCAGGTTGAATACAAAATACTTCATACATACACCTTACAAAGACAATAAGTACAATAGTAACACAAAATAGTAGCAGTAAAATAATAATATTGTTCACAGGTGTCGTGGTACTCGTAAAAACAAAAAAAAAAAAAACTATTACAAATAAAAATCAGGTAAACTGACGTAAAGTGCCAGAATGCTTTTGTTTAATCAGTAAAAGGTTAATTGCAATTATGATATGCAGAAAATAAGTTATTTTTGTAATAGAACTCCAAGTTAAGCCCCAGATCGATTCATTAATGCCCGGTTTCTAGAAACTAGTGAATTACCTATGGGTAAATTATCCATGGACAAATTAGTTCCATTTAACCTACAATGATATAATGAGCAAGGCCTTGGAGTTGTACAGTTAATTTAATTCAGAAGGCTTTGATTCTCATTGTTTAAATATTACTATTGATCCTATGAGAGGTTAAATTTTATCCAGCCATCCATGAAAGTATAAATTAACCCGAAGATTTACCCTTGGAAAGATCTAGCCCGAGTTTGTAGGAACATTTTTTCTGTCATTTTCATATTTACCCAGAGGACATTTATCTAGAAACTCGCCACAAGTGTATGTGATTGCTATCTTTAAATTATTTGTGTTGGTTTGGTGTTATTTTTGTGTAAATTCTGTCCATTGGATAATTTACCCATAGGTAATTCGCGAGTTTATAGAAACCGGCCATAAGCAGGGCTTACGGAAGAAGAAAGGTCTAATGCTTGATACTATCCTTAATTCAAACTCGTATACACTGATATAAGAAATTCTTAAAATATCTCAACATTTCACAAAATACACTGGCAAAGAACTCCGCTTAATGTTCGTAGGCCTAATTATTTCACAGTATTATATCTTCTGCATTCATGTAGTACTCATTTCAACTTGATCAACGAAATAAACAAACATCTGACTAGTTTGATAATCATATGTGAAGGAATATGTCATGGCTAACTGTATTGCAACTTCCAAAGCCGTTTATGTACACTGTCATGAGAACTGATTTGCATTTGATAAATTCGTTCTATCTTATTACCATAAAATAGGCACTAAATTGGGCATTACTCCGGTACCGGTCAATCGATTTGATCCAGTATCAATAGGCTTCTTCCCATGGATGTTATAAATGCGTATACCAAATTTCATGAAAATCCGATAAAGCGTATTTGAGTTATCGCACGTATAGACAAACGGACGGAGGGACAGACAGTTTCCCATCCCCCACAAAATCTTATAAAGTAACGTACTGGCACTTAATAAAAATGCTAAATGTTTGTTGTGTGCTTACATTTGAGAGGATGATAATCATAGTCGATTAAATATGATAGGAATGAAAATGAAATCTATGTAAATATACACTGAACTTGAAACCTGCAACTAGACAGATATAAGCAAAATAAAATCAGGTAAACTGATGTAAAAAAGTGCCAGTATGTTTTTGTTTAATCAGTTATGACTGCAATTATGATATGCAGAATATGTTTTTTTTTTTTTTTTTAAATTGATTTCCAAGTTAAGCTCCAGATTTATTCATTAAGCAGGGCTTACGGAAGAAGAAAGGTCTACCATCTCGGCCACCTGGGTCATTTTAACGGTCTAGTTGGATAAGCGCATGTAAAACAATAGTATTTTTTGTCATAGCTACCTGTATTTTAATTTCCAAGGCCTTATAAGATCACAGTAAAACAATAGGCTATGTTGTCAAGATAACTGATTTTCATTTTTTTTAATAAATTCTTTCGAATACGTATATTGCCATAAAATAGACACTAAATTGAGCATTACTCCGAAACAGATCAACCGATTTTATCCATTATGAATAGACGTCTTCCCACGGACATTGTAAATGTGTATACCAAGTTTCATAAAAATCCGGTAAAGCGTATTTGAGTTACCGAATCTTTAAAATATACACTAAATTGGGTTTTACTCCGGTACCGGTCAACAGATTAGGTTCAAATTCAATAGGGCACTTCTCATGGACGTCATAAATGGGTATACCAAGTTTCATGGAAATCCGTTACAGCGTATTAGGCGCTAAATTGGGCATTACTCTGGTACCGGTGAACCGATTTGGTTCAATATCAATAGGGTTCTTCCCATCGACATTATGAATGTTTATACCAAGTTTCATGAAAATCCGAAAAAGCGTACTTGAGTTATGGTGCGTACAGACACACGGACAGACGGACAGACAGACAGACAGACGGACAGACATTTTTTCGTCCCCCACACAATCTCATAAAGTACCATACTGGCACTTAATAAATTATGTGAATTTGTTCCCATTGTTGCTGTCACGGCCCCCTTTATTGATTATGGCAGTGAGCGATGGCGTAGGAACCTGATACCGGCGTAATTTGTTTCTATTTCGGTGGATATTTTACGAAATAGGTCATTTTATAAACTGCCTCATTTAGTTCTTATTTACTTAAATACAGAAAGGTAGTCCGCCATTGAAGAAACTGTACTTTAAGTGATGTCGTGTTTTATTTATGAAGGATATTTTAATGTTCGGCCGTTGACTACACACTCAACAGCTTGGATAAATTTGCAAGTAAAAACCTCATTTGCAATTCCCTTATCTGAAGTATCTTTCTCATGTGCAATTCATATTAGCCGACGTAAACTTTACTGCAGTTCATAAATTGTAAAAAAAACTAATGTGGCTTTCTTAACTCCAAGACAAATTAGAAAGTGCCTTGTCGTGTCTTATACAAACTGTTTAACATTGGAGTAGTTCGTTATCTGAAACTACCGTGGAAGTTATTCAGGAATGTTTGTGGATAATCATTTCACATGGAATATGTATTGAGAGTTGCTACAGGGTGTTCGCAAATTCCCATGACAAAGCGATGATAATTTCGTGATTTATATCTCAGTCACTAACATTCAGAAAAACAAACTTTCACTGATATCTCACCTCTGTTCAAGGCAGACAGTTAAAAAATGTTTTTCACTGCCGATTTTCAACAAACATTTGATAAACATCCGTATAACACTAGAAATACGCGACCACAAAGGCTGTATAGAAGGAGAATTACAAGACTAACAGAGCAATTTTTTGTATTTTAAATGTTGTTTATATTAATATGTAAATTCTGTTCTGAAAAGATTAATTGATCAATAAATTAAGTTTGGAAACTTGACCATATGTGAACTGCTAACTGCAGAAAGGCAACAAGTCCATAAATCCTGATTTTACAGGAATGACAAAAAAACTGTTTTGACATGTTATTTTCAAACTCAGGTTTTTTCAAAGCAAAATTCAAACTGTTGCCATACCTATAAATATGATGACAGACGCTCCCTTTCAGCAGTAAACGGTGAGTCTACCCATTTAGAACTGATTTGTGCTGAAAAGTGAATTTGTGAATTTTGAGGACTAGTTGCCTTTCTGCAGTTAGCAGTTCATGTATATATTGATGAAGAAATTGTATTATTATTATCTTTATATTATTAATACCATCACCAGGTCTATTGCTGTATAACGCTGAATGACAGTAAAATATTATTATTATTATTATTATTATTATTATTATTATTATCATCATCATCATCATCATCATCATCTTCTTCATGATTATTATTAAGTGCCAGAAAGGTACTTTATGAGATTGTGTAGGGGGACGAGAAAATGTCAGTCCGTGTATCTGTCTGCGCGATAACTCAAATACGCTTTATCAGATTTCCTTGAAACTTGATATACGCATTTATAACCTCCATGGGAAGAATCATATCGATGTTTGACCAAATCGGTTGACCGGTACCGAAGTAATGCCCAATTTAGTGCATATTTTATGGTAATTCATTAGAAAGAATTTATCAAATGCAAATCTGTCATCATGACAACATATTGTTTTACAGGGTGCATATACGGCTTTGGAAGTTGCAATACAGCTTTAACAAATAACACTATCCACATATTCCTTCACATATGCTTATCAAACTTTAGACCTTTATTCTTCCGTAAGCCCTACTTAATGAATCGATCTGGAGCTTAACTCGGAAATCCATTTTAAAAATGAAATTATTTTCTGCATATCATAATTGCAATTTTAAGTGATTAAACAATAGTATATTGCGATACAAGTGCCGTAAGGCACGTTTACGGGTCGAGGAAACAGATTGAAAACCCAAGGCGCAGCCGAGGGTTTTTAAGTTTTCGAGACCCGTAAATGCCTTTACGGCCCGTGTGTTGCATGCTATTTTTTGCACGATGATTATCAATTTAATTATATTAATTGTGATATTACCTGAAAATATTATGTAAATCCATTCTTGAAAATAGATGTTTATTTCAGAAAGTGATTCGCATGTGTTTGTTGTTATGGGAACCGAATATTTGTCCTGGGGGCCGTGCCCATAAAGGCTTGTATTATGAAGTGTATCGTAATGAATTATGACGTAGCGCAGGCACCGTAAGTAATTTATCCTCATCGCAACGCCCTTAGCAACACGATTGTGTGGGAATGTCAACTTACGATCCATGTAAACAACGTTCGTAAGTACCACTTACTAGCTACGGAGTGCAAAAAAGCATTCTGGCACTTTGTTACATCAGTTTACCTGATTTTATTGGTTGTGTTGTGGTCAGTATCTCTCACTAGGATTAAACTAAACTTGAATAAACGGTGCTAGGCTTCGATACAGGAAGATTAATGTGTTCCTCGTTAATGAAGAAATAAACTACATGTTAATTAAGCATGGCTTATGTTTGTAAAGATGTCTCATAGCCATGCAAATCAATGCGTTGGCGTGAATTATGTTGTGGCGAAATTTTGCGAATATAATGAATTGGATTCTGGTAGACTGCCAGACAGAATGATATAGTAAGAGCCAGAATAAGTTGTTATAGTTCAACGACCCAACAGGAAGCACCTGTCAGCATTCTTACATAACTGCAAGTTCCTAGCTTTAATTCGCATGCTATGGATTTGCACGTGATGAAACCAGATTGCACTTGTCTCTTCTTCAATAAGCTTCACATCCCCTTTAGAGTAAGTGGCTGTATTGCAGTAGTGCGCATTCGGTCTAGTATGGTTGTAATGTTCTGCTAAAATAATTTACGAAATAAGAAATAAAATTAACATAAAACTCAGCTGTTCATAGATGTTGAAAACATTTGCCAGAAAAAACCTTATTTACTCATCGCCGCTGTTCATGGTGAAACTAATTAATGAAGAATGAAATCCACGAAAATAATCCACAGTGTGATGCAGTCACATAACTCTCTCTGCCCTCGACAGGGAAATATCAATTTCTCACTTCACATTTTGATGTAGTATTGCAGGGACAGCTTATATATACCTTTTCAACTTCAAGTTGAGACTAAACAATTTCAAATTGAGACTAAACAATTTCAAATTGAGAATAAACAATTTCAAATTGAGACTAAACAATTTCAAATTGAGATTAAACAATTTCAAATTGAGACTAAACAATTTCAAATTGAGACTAAACAATTTCAAGTTGAAAATGATCACATTCAAGCTATTACATTTTTGTTCTCATACTATTCAGTATCATAGTGACATCTGTCAACAAGCAATAGAACCAGAACAACAATGCTAACTGATCCAAAAGACAATCGGTACAGATCCAAAAGGAAACTGGCAATTGTTTTGCTTGATAACAGTGATTTAAAATAGGAACAAGCTTGAATTGTATCATATCAAATTCTGCTCCGTTATCATGCCTTATATGAAGAAAAGGGAATCTGAAAGTATCAAAAAGCAAATTTGTGCAGTGTACAACAATAATGGCGATTGGAGAGGTCTGGCCAATGCACTCGGGGTGAAGAAAGCAACTGCATATCGATGGGTGAAAAATCAAAATCAAGTTCAACGACAACATGGTGGAAAAAGAAGAGAGAAAATTACGGAAGATCATCGTGCCGTCATGACGCGGTATATAGAGGAAAATCCAAGAATGACATTGAAAGAACTTAAAAGAAAATTTGAAGAGGACCATCATGTTAGTGTCTCTACCGAATGTTTACGGCAACATTTGGATGGTTTGATGTTCACATTGAAAGATATTCTCAGAGCGCCAGAAAGAACCAATAGTGAGGAAACTAAAACAAAACGATGTGAGTATGTGCGGCAGCTCTTGGATTATCAATCACAGAACATTTCCATAATATATATATGGATGAAATAAATTTCAATTTATTTATTTCACGACGGCAAGGACGTTCTAAAAAAGGAACACGTTGCAGGTACATATCAGCAGGCACCCGTGGGAATAACGTCCACGTTATAGGGTGCATTGGTAATTTGGGACTAATTTACTCTGAATTCAGAAGAGGCTCTTTCAAAATGGCAGAATGTAATGAATTCGTACGTCAATGCCTGCAAGCAGCTCAAAACATGTATCACTCAAGTGTAGTGCTGGTAATGGACAATGCCCCTTGTCATCGCAATGTTGAAGCAGTTTTCACAGATGAAGAATTTAGAAACCATAGCTTGTTGAGGTTGAGTCCTTACAGTGCAATGTTGAACCCAATTGAGCTTGCGTGGTCCAGTTTTAAAGCTGCTGTTAAACGAAGTTTGTCTGTGCAATTGCCACAGATTTTAGTTGATGAAGACAGGGGAAATTTATCCCAAACTGAGTATCGTCTTCGTCAGCTAGAAAACATTATGGCAGAAGCCTTAGGTACTATTAATGTTAACACTTGCGCAAGGTATCTAGCTCACATACTTAGATTCGTTCCTGATGCCTTAAACTTGAACGATATGCCTATGTAAGAGATAATAAACTTGTTTGTTAACTTTTCTCCTTAGTACAATATTTTTAAATGTAAACAGTATGATAAGTAAACTTCATTATTATGTAAGTTCAGATCCATTAAAGTGCTCCTAACTTCAATTCAGTTTATTAGTTGCTTAAAATTCATTATTCTCAACTTGAAATTGTTTAGTCTCAATTTGAAATTGTTTAGTCTCAATTTGAGATTGTTTAGTCTCAACTTGATATTGTTTAGTCTCAATTTGAAATTGTTTATTCTCAATTTGAAATTGTTTAGTCTCAACTTGAAGTTGAAAAGGTATAGATATATAGATATAGCTTATATAGATACCCTATATCAGAAGTCGGTAAAAAATTCTATCCACTGATACGTTACTCATAATTGTAGGCTTTGTATTAGTTGAGAAATAGGAATGTTCATCATAGACCCTAAGCATCTTTTAGGAGACAAAATAGGATGAAACATTTTTAGTCATATGCGCGCAGTATATTATTATCTCCCAGGTTTTGGGGAGGAAATATGAAAGTGGTATTGAATTTCTTTTTTTATTATTTCAGCCCTTAAACGGTTATATGGTAACATGAGAGTGAGAAATAAAATATTCTGTGAAGACAATACATTTTTATGTTACCGGAATTTCTGTTTCTTCATATTTGAACCCCTACCAGGCTTGCTGTGTAACTTACTGTATAAGCGATGGGATGCAAAATTCTACATCCTCTATGAGCCATAAAAAGCTATATCAAGCGTTTTTTGAGGGAATAGTTTGAGTGTGACAAATCGTTCTTCTTTTCAAATTTTCTATACCTATAAGGACCTAGAATTTGAAAATCGAAAGTCCTTCATAAGTTAATTTCAAATTACAAAATACAAAACCCGGGCGACGCCGGACCTTTTAAGCTAGAATTCAATAAAAGTTGAAATTTTCAGACGCCATAAACACATTACAATAGAAAACAGATGCAAGTCAATGTTGCATGGCCTACTGGTATACCTGCTAAGAGTCGAAAGGAAGGTAGGGACTAGGGAGAAATACCAGCTTTCGCGTGGGTGGAGCTGCGGAGAGACTTCTGATAACACTGTGCAACGGAACACTCTTATTTTAATCTGATAGATTCTTGTAAAGGTATTAATTTTGACATTGTGTAAGTTACTCGCGCATTGAAGTCTCCGGATATTCCAATGCGTATTCCAAGGATAAAGTACTCTACAAGCATTCTTTGTAATTTACCGTTGGATGTTATAGAATAGAAACCACCTCCATGTATAGCTTTCATTTGTTTATTGCTAGGATACTAGTTAGCATTTGCATGTTTGTGAATATAGATGGCCATGTTTGTTTTGCTTCTGAAGCAAAAGAAGCCGCCGGCAATGAGGCATTAGCCAGTAAACACACGGGTTTAATAACTTGAAACACAGGAGGTTGATGACTGGTAGGATTGTAAATATAGGACTTTTATTGACTATAGCAGTTTGCTTGAACAGATGTTCACGTGAGAAATTTTGTGGCGAAAATATCTAGATCTTCTAGCTAGGAAAGTTACATTAGTCCGGAGGCAGAGTGCGTGAAACACATTGTGCGTGCTACCTAAATCTACATGCGTATACTCGCTTCTCGTTTGTTATAGCCGACTACGTATTTAATATTTTAATATTAAATTTATATCATTTAACATACATTCCTTATTAAATTTCTACAGGTAGGGGGAAAAAAAGCGGACCGACTAAAATATCTAAGTTGCCGATATGAGCCACTGCGCATGCCTAGCGGCATTCACAGGATAGCAGGGAATATATTGAAATTTGTTCTACAGCCGATAAATTGCTTGAATTGAGAAATAATTTCACGTAATTTGCATTGCTTGTGAAAACAAACGTTTCCGTTACATCGCTTACATTTATTTACGTATCACAAGGCTCTGAAATCAGCTACAAGAGTCGGTCCGCTTTTTTTTTTTACCAAGACGTGATTTAAATTTGCAAACATCTGACCAAATTTTACTAAATACAGGGTGTTAATGAATAACACCGAAATATTTTACCTCTGTATAGAGGGGACATAGACAAGCAACTTTTATTAAGAGGTTTTTGCTCTAAGGATTCAATTTATCTTCATACGGCATAAAATCTCCTAGGGCATAGCCCTAGCATTTATAAAAAATGCCAAACAAAGGAACTTCGTTGTTAACACTGTAGTCAGTAATTATGAATAAAAAAAGACTAATGCAGTGGCGACCAGTTATGTAATTAATCTGTAAATTTTGCAGATTGTGGAGACTCTGAATTATGATATAGCTGTTGATGAATGATTAAGGATATGTTTTTTATCGATTAATAAGAAGGCATGAAGTCGATTGAATGAACATTTAACCCTATTTAGCTTCATTATTGACTTATGAGCACCAAATTGTAATGACTTTAATGCCCTGTAGCATACACATTTTACGTCATAGAGCAAAAATCTCCTAATAAAAGTTTGCTTATCTATGTCCCTCCTATACACAAGTAAAATATTTCCGTGTTATTCATTAACACTCTGTATGTTTATTATTGCAGACATGGTATTTGCCTCATAAAATTTTACTTAAATGGTCCTTGAAAAACTTGATCAAGACAGATGCTCTCACATGCAATTAAATGCTGTAAAACGTTAAAGAAAGCCCAACCACTTTAATTTGACAATCAAAGTGCCATTAGCGCATTTGGTAGCAGTAAAATCCTGAGAATAACTGAACATGAGGAAAAAATGGCGCCTCCGTAATGAATGATTTCAACACATCGTGCATTAGATACCGTATATAGAAACACAAGGTTCTATTTATGGCCCAGTGTGAGAAATGTATTACCTGAGAGTTTTAGGTAGATTTTCGAAGAAAAATCTACCTATTGCAATGGATACCACTTTATGATTTTCGAAAAATTCTTTCATATCTTTACGTTTCATGCTCCCCTAAGTACGAAACCACCGCCCGTTCAAAAAAAAATTTTGTGATATTTATATATATATTTATATATATATATATATTTATATATATATATATATCTTTACACGATAGCGGCCGTAATTTTGAAGATATTTGAACCAAATTTTATTATGTTATTTCTAGGCCCAATAGTTCGGACAAGTTCGTTAATGGGCAAAATTGGCCCAAGGGGGTGGTCGGGGGAGGGGGTTGAAATTTTAAAACATTTATATCTCGGCCCCTATGAAGTATAGAGGGAAACTTTGTTTGAATAAATTAGAGTACTCCCTATGGAGTTCACAGTGACACCAACAATTCGGGGGTTCGAGTGAGGGTGGGGGTGGGGGTGGGGGATGAAAATTCGAAACTTTTGAAACCACGTCTTGTGGGGTATCGTTGAAAAGCTCTTGATGAGTACTCTACAAATCAATAAATAGTTTCTTGATAGCTCTCATATGACGCGAGATTTTAATGTTTGAAAATAATAACACTTAAAAGAATTATTATAATATCATAATTTTGTCTTGTTTAGCGGCTTTGCTAATTTTATTCATTGCTGATCTTGTGCACGGCCTCCCAGAATATTATATCCTATTCTTGTTGTCAAAACAAATGATTGTAGGCTCTTCCTCTTTACTGCAGGTTTACCATGCCAAGGCTAAAGAAAAAGAGTGCTATGCAGCGACAATAAATTAAACCAAAAGCACTTCGAAATCTACCTCCGCCTGTAGGCCTGCCTAAAGGGATTTTTTTGTGGTCATGTCGCAACATCCTGATGGCCGTGATTATACAAAACAGAAGAGCGCTGAGTGGCATGGTTACCCAGGCGACAGTTCGCACTTCATAATTAATATTAACACTTAACATGCCGGTCTTCATAAAGAGAATTTTAATACCTTTCTAGTCTAGTGACAAGATAATAAAATAGCCCGTGGCATTATTTTCAAAACATTTCAGGAGACAGCATTGAATATATCTTCACTCGCACTTAAGACAGGCTAACATTTTTACTCTATTTCTTCTCTATGGTAGTTCTATATCCCCATGGCAATTCCTTTGTCCTACTGTTTTTATCTTCTGCTGCATCTTTGAACTCTCCTAGGCTTCTTTTCTTCTTCATGTTATCCTAACTCCATGGCGCTACATCCTTAAAGGAACAAGGCCTACCACCCGACCGCTGCTTCATCTGCAGACGGCAGGATTGGGGGCATGTGGTCAGCTTGCCGTCACCCACAGCTGTTAATGGTGGTTTCCATGACCGGAGCCGCTACTTCCCTATCAAGTAGCTCCTCAATTTGAACCATGAGGCTGAGTGCACCCCGTTCCATACCTTTCTACCTCAGAAAAATTCGAGGTGCCGGGGAGCGAACCCGGGCCGACGGATCTGTAGTAAGCGACGCTAACCTCAAGACCAAGCCACCTTGATGTCATCCAGTAGGCACAATTCTGTCTTCCGAATATTCTGTTTCCTTTTATTTTGCCTTCGATTATATTTAGCAGAAGTCCTTTTCGTCTCGTGATGGGTCCTAGTCATATAGTGGAATAGTCAACATAGTCTACAGAGAAAAAATAAAATTTAAAAACAACCTTGTACAGTCATTAATTTTGTAAAAATGATACTAGAAGAAGAAGAATTATTTTAACTATACTTATGGCTGTAATAGTTAATATAAAAACAATTTTTCATATACTTATAAAAAATTATTAATTACAATTGTAAAATAAATTAAACGTCCTAAAACTTCTTTTATACATAAATTGTTAAATTTGTTTCTTTAACAATTTATGTACAAGTCAAAAACTTCTTTTATACATAAATTGTTAATTTTTTAACAAAAAGTTAAAAAAACTTATTTTATACATAAATTGTTAAATTTGTTTGTTTAACAATTTATGTAAAAGTAAAAAAAAACTTCTTTTATACATAAATTGTTAAATTTGTTTCTTTAACAATTTATGTATAAGTCAAAAAACTTCTTTTATACATAAATTGTTAATTTTTTAACAAAAAGTTAAAAAACTTATTTTATACATAAATTGTTAAATTTGTTTGTTTAACAATTTATGTATAAGTTAAAAAAAACTTCTTTTATACATAAATTGTTAGGACGTTTAATTTATTTTACAATTGTAATTAATAATTTTTTACAAGTATATGAAAAATTGTTTTCAAATTAACTATTACAGCCACAAGTAAAGTTAAAATAATTCTTCTTCTTGTAGTATCATTTTTTCAAAATTAAAGAGGGTATATGGTGGTTCTTTTTTTAATTTATATTTTCTCTGTTCTACCCTCATTGGACCAAAATGAAATTCATGAACATAGTCTACGTTTAGAGGTCCCTCTTACTTCACAAGTACAGTCCCAAGCTGAAATCTATGCAGTCCATATAATTGCCTCTAGTTTCCTCCACATTCACTTCCCATGGTTACGGCGTTATTGGAAGAAAGTTGCCGTTAACCTCTGCACCTTACAATCGTGATATAACACATACTTTCACCATTTCCTGGTGATCTATGATCACTCACTTGTTTCAAGTAACTTTGATAGCCCCATTTGACCCCCTTATGTTTATTGTACCAGGTTTTAATAAATAATAACTCGCGATATAAACTTTTAACCCTTTATGATCCCTTTAGGGGTTGAAATCCTTTCTCAGTTGCTGCCTAAGTTCTGAAATAAAACTACTGGTCAAATTTCATATTAACTGCTTCAGTGAGTCAGTCAGGAGATGTTGATTTATACCAAGAGCAAATAATATTGTTTGTTTTTCTAGACTTAACTTTGTCAAAAAATCACCTTAGGCAAGCCTACAGGCTGAGGTAGATTTCAAAGTGCTTTCGGTTTAATTTACTGTCTCTGCGTAGCACTCTTCTTCTTTAGCCTTGGCATGATAAACCCGCAATAATAATTGCAAAAAAGAGGAAAGAGCACTTTTTCAAACATTCAAATCTCGCCTTAAATGAGAGCTATCGAGAAACTAGTTATTGATTTGTAGAGTACTCATCAAGAGCTTTTCAATGATACACCATAAGACGTGTTTTCAAAAATTTCGAATTTCTATCCCCCCACCCCCACCCCCACTCGTACCCCCAAAACCCCCGAATTGTTGGTGTCACTGTGAACTCCATAGGGAGTACTCTAATTTATTCAAACAAAGTTTCCCTCTATACTTCATAGGGGCCGAGATATAAATGTTTTAAAATTTCAACCCCCTCCCCCGACCACCCCCTTGGGCCAATTTTGCTCATTAACGAACTTGTCCGAACTATTGGGCCTAGAAATAACATAATAAAATTTGGTTCAAATATCTTCAAAATTGCGGCCGCTATCGTGTAAAGATATAAATATGTATATATATATAAATAAATATCACACATTTTTTTTTTTGAACGGGCGGTGGTTTCGTACTTAAGGGAGCATGAAACGTGAAGATATGAAAGAATTTTTCGAAAATCATGACATGGTATCCTTTGCAATAGGTAGATTTTTCTTCGAAATCTACCTAAAATTGAGATATAATATATACTATATGAGTCTGCAGCTTGGAAATGAGTACTCTAAGAGAAAAACTCATCAGAATAAAAGTTGTAGAGCATCAAATTATGTGTCCACTTAGTACAACAATTATAATAATTAATAAGTTAATGGGTTTGGATGTCAATAACCCAAAAAAGTGGAAAATATGACAGCAAATACGACCTTAAAAGTTACTAAATATGACGCAAAAATCCTACATATGACCTCATAAGGAACGTATTTTCAAAAAATAAATGTTCCAATTTAAAACGTTTAATTTACACTAAATTATTGCATCACATTATTTCAATCAGATAATCTCTTTCTAACAATTTTACATAATTATGATTTACATTTTTACTTGTAAAGAACTTCTATAATCTGTTAATGTTTCCAGATACCACTGCAAATGTGAACTGAAAATATTTTAATAATATATCTATTGGAAGTTGTTAACAACAGGTAATTGCGCTATTACTTGTTACTGCCCCTTCACATTTCAATTACAGTCAAACCAAAATATTCGTGACTCTTTTCTGGAAAAAAATTTAAGTCGACAATTTAGAGTAAACACTGCTTAATTGTCCTCTTTTACCGAATTTATAATTGAAATATGACGTTAAATCTATATTAATAAAAGGAAGTGTCTGTCCTCTGTCTGTCTGTCTGTCTGTCCGCGATGTCCAGCAAAATCTACTGAACGCAGAGATCTGAAATTTTAAACATAGATGGACTAAAGGGTTGGAATGTGCACCTCGAAGCCGGAATTTTAATTTTCGCTTTCGTTCGTGAGTTATGAGTGAAAAACGGGCAGAAAACGTGTATTTATTGAGTTTTCGAAGCATGAGTTTTCAGTAATTACACTAGCAATTACACTAGCAATTACACTAGGCTTTGGCTATTTTTGTCATACCTTCGACATAAAAGCATCGCGATCTCTTGAATGTTGTAGCTCACGCTGGTCGATTCATTTGTTTTTAATGTCAAGGCACGCAAACATAATATGAAATTTTCAACCTACACCGAAGAGGATTATTATTATTATTATTAATATTATTATTATTATTATTATTATTATTATTATTATTATTATTATTATTATTATAGGGATAATCAATATTAGCCTAAATATGGTCAAACGTTGTTCGATTTGGACGAAACCCACTATACAGGGGTTTTCTGGGCCAAGGAACTCTAATCTGAGGTCGCTTTTACCAGGTGACGCTATCTAATCGTGATATGTAGTCCACATGATTTAGGTGTTAATATAATGATTTAACTATTATGCTCTTAATTTTTAATTTTTGAAATAATTATCGCGGGCGAAGCCACGGGCAGATGCTAGTTACAAATATGACAGAAATATGACCAAGACCATGAAAATGACCAAAATATGACTTTATATGCAAAATAAAAAAGCACTCCAATTAGGATAACAAATGTGCAATTCGTGTTTGATTTGTGTTTGAGGCGAAAATGGAGGTCAGGATAAAAATGTGACATGTCATAAACATTCGAACCTAGTGTTAAAAATAAAACGATAACATTATGGTGAAATTCCACGCATTCTTACAATGGATTGGTCACTGATCCTTCATAAAACTTCTGAAACTTAACTCTATAATCTACTCTTATACAATTCAACGGCCCTAAATAGTTTGCTTGCTCGCTCGCCCGCTTCGTGAGACATCGGGTATACTCGGCGATGTTCGTCTCTCGCAGTCTAAACTTTCATGACGACTACAAAATTAAGAAGGAAAACCGTTTCTTTATTATATAAGGCCTAAGTGAAATGAACACAATGAAGAAATATTCTAATTTTATTTTTACTTACAATTTTCATAGCTCTGAACCACAAACATTTTTAATAATCTACCAGTGCAATTTTCTTAAAAATCCTGGAGTCAATGAATAATGGCGGGCGAAGCCGGGGGCAACAGCTGTAAAATATTGATGGTTTTTTCTCTTGAAATATCGCTGATAATAATAATCCAAACAAACCATTCCTTCCCTTGAAACATTATATAATTTCTGAAAATTACACTGAATTGATAAAATAAAATTCACATCATATTCATGTCAATAAACAGCTGAGAAACAATACGTATTATGTGTTCACAGGTTCTTTGGAACTGCATAATCGATTCTGATATAGTTTTCCCAGGGGGCGCTTTCATGTCGTGGAATGTACTCTAAAGCAGGAATTTTAGCTGTTTCTTTAATTATTAATGGCTTAGTTTATGAATGATTCGCGTGCAAGTGTTAATAAATATAATGCTTTAATAATTATTATACTCTTAATTTTTAATTTTTAAAAGAATTATCGTGGCGAAGCCATGGGCACCTCCTAGTATTGTACAAATTCATTGCTTTTATTTATTTCTGTAACGTAGCTGTGTTGGTACGCAATGATGAAGGGAATATAAGTATTTCCACGTGTACATGCAGAATTCAAATCGATCTGAATTCGAAATGTAAGCGTGCCACGTATTGTATTGTATTGTATTGCATTAACTGGCGAAAGTGCGGCGTGAAGGCTATTGTAGTTGGAATGAGCTTCCTTGTGTAAAGAATGCGACCACTCCTTTCGGCAAACTATGTGATAGTAGACTAGTATGATATTTCCAAGTCTCAGAACTTTTATGACTCTATATTTATTTTATGTGACCAATCCAGTGTAAGAATATGTGGAATTTCAACCAATCACAAGTGTCTATCGTCATTATTTGATGGTTATATTTTTATCACTTTCATTTTGTCGCTCTTACATGCACTTGTTTTTATGTAAATTCACAAGGACCGAGCACCGAATCATCTTCATACCTTCAAATCTTCTTTGACAGCGTATCTCTATATAGTAAAAAACTTATCCTGACTGACTGACTTAATGACAGAGAATCAACGTAGACCCTGAACTATAACAGGTAGGGACTTGGAATTTTGACAGTGCCTTCGTTCCATAATGTAGGTGCTCATTAAGAAAGGATTTTGAGAAAAAAAAAAAGGATTTTAAATGCCAAAAATTAAATGTTTTTGAGAATACTTAATCCCTTTTTACACAGAATTATCAAATCCAAATCACAGTTCACTTGACAACAGTATTGTTGGCAGTCTTCACATAAGGTTTTGGAAATAAATGAAATGAGACTTGACAAATTAGAGAATCATCAATATAATCCATGTTGTAAGTAAATATTAAAGAATGAAATCCACGAAAATAATGCAGTCACATAACTTTCTCTACCCTGGATATAGAGAATACCGTACAAGGTATGGTAATGTGTATAGGCCTATTATTATATCGCAGGTTTTTTGGAGAGAGAAGTATGAAAGTGATATTGCATTTCTGTTTAATTTCATCCCCAAAACAATTTTATGGTAACATGAGGGTGGGAAATAAAATATTTCGCAAAGGCAATAACATTTTATGTCACCAGAATTACTGTTTCTTCTTATTTGAACCCCTACCAGGCTTGCTGTGTAGAAGCGATGGGATGCAAAATTCTACATCCTCTATGAGCCATAAAAAGCTATACCAAGCGTTTTCTGAGGGAATAGTTTGAGTGTGATAATTCATTCTCCCTATTTAAAATATTCTAAATACCTATATAATGACCTATAATTCAAAAATCGAAAGTCCTTCATAAGATAATTTCCAATTACAAAATAAAAATCCCGGGCGACGCCGGGCCTTTTAAGCTAGTAGATTATATAGGGAAGAATAATAAAAACAGAAGAAGATCGCATGATTGGTTCTCTGTATACTCAAAGCATTTAACGTTCGATTGTCAGATGTTTGAAGTGGTCATCTTCAAATTACACCATTCAAAACATCCATCTTACTCTTTCCTCAAATTAACATACATCACGCGAAATTAACGGCCATATTGGAACCTCCATCGCATTACGTCTTTCAAAGCATAGGCTACGAGTTTTAAGATTGGCTATGGTTTGGAATTGTGGCATCCAGTGAGAGAGTGAGCTAAGCCAGCTCGGAAGCAATAGTAACGATATAGACCAGTCACCAGGTACTTTTATCTGGAAAAAGGTCCTAAGTAATTAATGTTTTAATATGTTGTATGTGGGTATTCTGTGGTGTAGAATCCAAGTTTTCCAATTCGAGAACCCTGTGCAAACTTCAGGGCAACCGAATACCTCGAAATTTTGGGGTTTTTATAGTTTTTTTCCTTATAACTCCTAAACAACCCGTTATTGCGTAAAACATTCCATTACAAAAGTTAAAGAGCATTAAATTTCCTATCATTTGCACTCTTTAAAAGTTATTTAAAACCAAACACGTACCGAGATAAGGCGCTTCAAAGTTTACAAAATTCTTAATATCGAATAACTGCGAAAAAAACCTTAAAAAGGTGATAAAGGGTTGGCACTGTGGTCTGAAGTTGATTTTTGTGAACACTTTGAAATGTGTATATTCTGATAAGAAGAAATAAATCTAATGTTAAGATGAATTTTTTATCATTCGAAAACCAAACACAAATCTCATAAATTTAGACTTCGGATTTTAGGTAGAAACCTATTTTAATCCCTAAGTAATATATGGACGAAAACTTGTATTTGCATGTTTCATAAGTGACTATGCCTAAAACTGATATGTTTATAGGACCTAAAACAGCCTATTTTTACGTTAGAGCCTAATATTGCCTTTTTTCCTCTAAAGTTCAAAATAAGTTATTTTTTATTAAAAATTCTTGCATTTATTTTCAGTTCGTACTAAATTTTTAGCTCGGAATGTGACATGGTTAAATAGTAAGGAATGTTTCGTCTTCAGTAGAAAAATGGAATTCCCCGAAAAATGTAGTGTTCTTCTCCCGACTCCCATATCTAGTAAAACAAAAATAAAAAAAATAATAAGAAAAAGTACCGTAGTTCTCTGAATCACTGAGGGATACAAGGGGTTGAATATACTAGATATGCGTAGCTTCTGGGCGCAGGGATTAGGTCTTCACTGTTATGTTAGTAATACAGACCCTAGTAATAGGTCTATATACAGTAATTCTGTGTACCATAGGCCTATATCTGTGTTTTATCATGATTATTGATTAATGGCGACTTCAATAAATATAATATTCTGCATTGCAATTGAGATATTTAAAAAAATTGGCAACTTAAACGATTTTATAAGAGACTATTTTACGGTTTTTAGAACCTATTTTCCAATTTTTAGAGCCTATTTTAGGCACCTAAAACAGCATTTATAGCTACCTAAAAATCCGAAGTCTACTCATAATATATCGATTCCGTTATTTCTGGCTTAGCCCACTCTCTCATTGGATGCCACAATTAGCTCCAGAGATGACGCGCTTATATGCAGACGACATAGTCCTTCTCTCGCAGGTAACAGGTGGCTTTGAAGCCACTCATTAGCTTGTCTTCGCTATTAATTAGCGCCTTAATGACAGGATTTCACACGGTCCAGCTGAGTGAGGTAACGGTGTTACACATGCCCATGCTAAATCTGGACTTCTTTGTTCTCTTCTCTGCTATTCTGGGAAAAATAAACATTACTAGCAAGTGACCTCCTTTTCTGTCATAACAACTGGGTGATTAAAATTACAATTGTCACAGTTTTTGGAGAAAAAACTTGATATGTTTTATCTCTTATGCTTTCATTGTGTAGATTTCGAGCATTAT
This sequence comes from Ectobius pallidus, assembly GCA_964059195.1. Taxonomy (NCBI): domain Eukaryota; kingdom Metazoa; phylum Arthropoda; class Insecta; order Blattodea; family Ectobiidae; genus Ectobius; species Ectobius pallidus. Next base: position 183,238,941 of record CAXKWD010000005.1, on the reverse strand, counting down.
TTGCCCTGCCCAGGACTTCACAACCATTGTTTTTTGTTTTTTTTTGTTTTGCTTAGGTTCTAATATATTAAGGTGCTATGAAAATCCTATATATTTTATTTTAAACACTTTCTACCGCTGTAGGCTGCATAACGACGAGCTTCATAATCTGTACTCTTCACAGGATATACTAAGGGTAATTAAATCACGGAGGATGAAATGGGGAGGAAAGACATATTTTAAAAGTATTGACTGGGAGACCCGAAGGGAAAAGACCAGGTGGAAGACATAGACGTAGGTGGGAGGACAATATTAGGATAGATTTAAGGGAAGTAGGATTTGTGAAGGATGATTGGATGGAGTTGTATAATAGGGTTGAATGGCTGGCTCAGGTAAGCGCGGCAATGAACCTTCGGGTCCTATAAAGTAGATAATATTCCTTTAGCTCGCTTAGGAATTTTCTATTGCAATTTAGTAAGTAAGTAAAATTGTTCAATAGTGTGTGAGTTATTTCGTGTCGAAGACTGAAAAACCTGAAAATTCTGCTTTATAAGAAATGCATAAAAACATTCAACCGTGACTCAATTTTCCAGACGGACAGCTATTTTAAATTGGCTTCCAGCTTCTTTTTATGATTTTAATAGGTCTGTAGTTAATCTTTTGCTATGATAAACGAAAATGTTCTTAATGTAATAATTATATTAATTTTCTCTTTTAAATTTTTCCTTAAGTCTAACTATAGGAAATAGATACTTAAAACATCTTTATGTATTGTAAAATAATGTAAATTTAAAAAAAAACAATGTTGCACTGTTGTTTATTAAAATATTATATTCAACAATGTGTGAGTTGTTTTATCTTTAAGACCGACGTTTTTTTACAATGGAGAGAGAAATTTTTCACAAGCACTGCTATTTTAAAATGGCTGCTCTCTGTGACCTCAAATTATAATATTAATTATCTCAAAATTAATGTTCGTAATCCGACGTTATTTCACACTAAAGCCATTGTATGACTCAGTGTGCATTTTGATACGTAAACATCTTAAAATCGGTAATTTTCCAAAACTCCATTTAACGGAAATGAGTAAAGTGTGGTCAAGATAATGTGGACACCAAGACCTCAGTAGGCTTATTCCATTCTTGTTAGGGAATAGAGAGGGCCTTCACTTGCTTGCAAATTTAACGTTAAATTATAGCTTACTTACTTGCTCAATGGCAATAGACAATTCCTAAACAAGCTAAAGGAATATTATCTATTTTATGGAACCCGAAGGTTCATTGCCGCGCTTACCTGAGCCCGCCATTCAACCCTATTCTGTGCTAACTCCATCCAATCATCCCTCCCAAATCTTACTTCCTTTAAATCTATCCTAATATTGTCCTCCCACCTACTTCTAGTTCTTCCAAGTGGTCTTTTCCCTTCGGGTCTCCCAGTCAATACTTTTGAGATATGTCTTTCATCCTCCGTGATTTAATTACCCTTACTATATCCGGTGACGAGTACAGGTTATGAAGCTCGTCGTTATGCAGTTTTTATCTCTGAGTATTTTCCTAAGCCCCCTGTTTTCGAATACTCTCCATAGGCGTACCGAGGGGGGGGGGTTGGGGGTTTGAACCCCCCCCCCATTGATTAAAAAAAGGGAAATTGTATAATTTTTTTAAGTCTGCCCATAAATTGCTTAATACAAGTATAAAGCGTGGGAAGCTTAAAACTCGTTATTTTGCGTCTTAATTTTTAAAATTTTCCGGGGAGTACCCTGCGGATGTTATACCCCCCCCCCCCATATGGTCGGCCTGGTTACGCCTATGATACTCTCAGATTATGTAAGGGGCCGTGTCTCACATCCATATAATACAACCGGCGTTAAATTATAGCTACATTAATTTTAAAGAATTAAGTAAATAGCCTAGTAGGCTATAACATACGACAAGCGAATGTATGTCATACTGCATTTTCCACTTATTGCAAATATCAAAACATATCTTAACATAAGGATCGTGCTAGATTTAGGCAGCACGCACAAAACGTTTCGCGTGGCCTGCGTGTGTCCCCGATAAGCTACACCCTACACGATTTTTTTTTAGGTAGATTTTCGAAGAAAAATCTACCTATTGCAATGGATACCACTTTATGATTTTCGAAAAATTCTTTCATATCTTTACGTTTCATGCTCCCCTAAGTCCGAAACCACCGCCCGTTCAAAAAAAAATTTTGTGATATTTATATATATATTTATATATATATATATATATTTATATATATATATATTTATATATATCTTTACACGATAGCGGCCGTAATTTTGAAGATATTTGAACCAAATTTTATTATGTTATTTCTAGGCCCAATAGTTCGGACAAGTTCGTTAATGGGCAAAATTGGCCCAAGGGGGTGGTCGGGGGAGGGGGTTGAAATTTTTAAAAATGTATATCTCGGCCCCTATGAAGTATAGAGGGAAACTTTGTTTGAATAAATTAGAGTACTCCCTATGGAGTTCACAGTGACACCAACGATTCGGGGGTTCGAGTGAGGGTGGGGGTGGAGGTGGGGGTGGGGGATGAAAATTCGAAACTTTTGAAACCACGTCTTGTGGGGTATCGTTGAAAAGCTCTTGATGAGTACTATACAAATCAATAAATAGTTTCTTGATAGCTCTCATATTACGCGAGATTTTAATGTTTGAAAATAATAACACTTAAAAGAATTATTATAATATCATAATTTTGTCTTGTTTAGCGGCTTTGCTAATTTTATTCATTGCTGATCTTGCGCACGGCCTCCCAGAATATTATATCCTATTCTTGTTGTCAAAACAAATGATTGTAGGCTCTTCCTCTTTACCGAATTCAGTTCTTATTACTGCAGGTTTACCATGCCAAGGCTAAAGAAGAAGAGTGCTATGCAGCGACAATAAATTAAACCAAAAGCACTTCGAAATCTACCTCCGCCTGTAGGCCTGCCTAAAGGGATTTTTTTAAATTCAGGAGATCTCAAAACGTGTATTAATGGTGAAAACTGGACGTGGAAATTTCAGGGTGGAGCGATTTTTTCCGCGGTGATTTTGTCAGTAATTTTGAAAGCAGGAATTTTTTTTTATAGGATTTGTTGAGATCTCTTATATGTTGTATGGCCTGCAGGTATACAAATACCTTAAACACGAATTTTGCAGCTGGTTGATTTGGAATTTCGACCTTAAAAAAGGCGGTTCCTAACGCGGCCGCTCTGACGTAAAAACTGGTGACCGCCTCGGAAATAGAAAGTTTGGTGAGTTGTACGCTACTTTTCTCAGCCCTCCATTCATAATACGCATGCGCCTCAAAACACGTTTTTAAAGCATCAGTGATAGACAATTCTAATACACAGTAGGCCATGCTTAATGAGAATTTTACCTTGGATTAATGTGAAAGAAAACAAATGAAGATGCTTAGACAAGAAATGGCAGCTCGATTCATTGGGACTGTATCTTTGCACTATGAATCCAAAACAAGAATAGTATGACGTGGAATTTAAACCAATTATAAATGTCTATTGGCGTAATTTTATTAAGAGGTATTATGATACTTTATGAGATTGTGTATGGGGAAGGGAAAATGTCTGTCCGTCCGTGTGCCTGTACGCGCGATAACTCAAAAACGCTTATATCGGATTTTCACGAAACTTGGTCTAGGAATTTATAACGTCCATGGGAATAAGCCTATTGATATTGGACCTAATCGGTTGACCGATACCGGAGTAAAGCCCAATTTAGTGCCTATTTTATGGTAATATATTAGAAAGGCACGATGACTCAAATACGCTTTATCGGATTTTCATGAAACTTGGCATACGCATTTACGACGTCCATGGGCAAAAGCCTATTGAATTTGGACCAAATCGGTTGACAGGTACTGAAATAACGATTATATAAATATTAATGGATATAAAACGCTACAATATGATTTTTTCACGGCCCACAATGTAATATTAAACATAACGTAACAAATGGCCAATCGTTTATTCATATTGTTAGCCCGCCTTGATTGATTCATTTCTTCATAATGATGTCTGTGTAAATAAAATATTTAAAACACAACTAGCCGTTGAATATTGATATAATATTGTGCATTCTATGGAAAAGTATGACTACGGATATCTACATTATATTTTAATGTGAGTATTTTTCTTATTCTATCCTGTGGAGGAGTATACCTAATATAATTCCTGACAGATAGATTTCATATTGACTTTTTATTCATTTATAACGTATAAGACTGCTTTAAACTTGAAACAAACATGTCAGCGAATCGTAGGCCTTTTGCATCTTTAGTATTATTGCCAGTGCATTTTGATTTGGAGTTTAACTCTGAGATATAATACAAAAATAACTTATTTCTGCATGGGCCTATCATAATTGCAACTATCACTGATTTTTAAAAAAAGCATTCTGGCACTTTGTTATATCAGTATACCTGATTTTATTCTTATCACTTTCATTTTACGTGCACTTGTTTTTATGTAAATTCACATGGACTGAACACTGGACCATCTTCATACAATCATACGGCATAGTGATTCTGTGTATAGAAAGAAGCTGCAATTGAACGGAAGGAGATATAATTACGCCTATATCTGTCGTGAATGATTTTGAAGGTTGTACAATGAAAATTAATTTTAAACACGATATTATTAGTCACATTATCGATCTAAAAATTAAAATAGCTGGTGAAAAACGCGCGAAACACGACTATCGCCGATGGCAATTAGATGATAGATCGATATATTATAATATGAAGTTAATTTAGCCTATGGATAACCATAGATTACCTCTCTTACAATGACAAAAGTAGCGATTTGCTTTATTCGCTAAATAGCCAGTCACATCAAATACAACTGGAAGTCCGTATTTCCTCAAGACTAGATTTTCTTCGTGACGTATTTAACTGCTCGTTCTCCAATTGAGTGGCTACATTCCTCAGAGCGATGAACCGAGCCAAGCCATCTCTCCTGTGGCTGATTGGTAATTGCTAAAGTAATACTGCTTAACCCAGCCAACAACTTCCGGGCAGTCACATAACTTCCTCTGCACGAATAAAAATTATAGTGTCTTCATGTAAATTGGTTGTAAATATAAAGAGAATATCGCTAACCACATCACAGCGCATCCCCGAAGGATACACAACCCAAATAAAATCTGATATAATGCACTCTCATAACTTTCTTTACTCTTAAGCAAGGGCAATACACCTTTCTCACTTCGCATTCTGATATAGAAGAAGATGCCGTATTGCAGGGATTTCCTGTCGGTTGTATTAAATGGATGTGAGACATGGCCCCTTACTAATCTGAGTGTGCTGGAAAACAGGGGGCTTAGGAAAATATTCAGACCTAAGAGAGATGAAAACTGGATAACGACGAGCTTCATAACCTGTACTCTTCACCGGATATAGTAAGGGTAATTAAATCACGGAGGATGAAATGGGAGGGGGGAAGACATATCTCAAAAGTATTCACTGGGAGACCCGAAGGGAAAAGACTATTTGGAAGACCTAGACGTAGGTGGAAGGACAATATTAGGATATATTTAAGGGAAGTAGGATTTCCGAGGGACGGTTGGATGGACTTAGCACAGATTATGTGGGTGTACAATCCCATCACAATCATTTATCTGTTGTTATGGTAACAATAAACGACGCATGCTCTAATCAATCTCTTTTACTTAAGCATGGCCTCTTATAATTTTTATGTAAGTATAGGGCCATGACTAAAATATAGTCCCATCACGATCATTATCTGTTGCTATGGTAACAATAAATAATGCCTGCTCTAATCAATGTATTTTACTTAAGCATGGCCTGTTATAATTTTTATTTAAGTAGAGGGCCATGACTAAAATACAATCCCATCACAACAATAATTCACCTAATATTCAAAGTGTGAAATGTTTCTAAGTATTTACTGCAATTGTGTTTGAGGTAGGCCATGACTGTCGTGTTTCACACGCTTTTGGATGATAATGGAGATCGTGAAAATGTGATTATGTTGCAACACTGCATGACTGCATTCTCTGACGTAATTTAAGCTTCTGTTATAAGGATTATGGGCACAAGTTTGGATGTCAGAATATGGGAACACATATGCAATAGTGGACGTGGGTCAGTGTGTTGCTAATGAATCACGCAGAGCACGCTGTTACTTAACAATAATAATAATAATAATAATAATAATAATAATAATAATAATAAGCTAAAATGTTAGTGATTACAATTTCTGTCCCTTGTATTATTAGTAACTTATATTCCCAATGTCTGAGCTCTGTAGAAATATCAGTTATGTAAATAGCTAACAGAAAAGGTCCTAAGTAGGGATGGGTCGATACCAGATTTTCTCGATACTCTATACCGATACATGATTTTTTCCTCGATACTCGATACTTCGATACTCGATACCTTCAACATTTCCAGTTTCAATAAATAGGTACATTAAAAATTAAAATTTGAGAGAACTGTGTAATACCAGTCCGCCGGCGTGGTCTTGTAGTTAGCGTTGCTGACTACAGATCCGTCGGCCCGGGTTCGATTCCCGGTACCTCCTCGGATTTTTCTGAGGTAGGGAGGTCTGGTAGGGGTGCACTCAGCCTCGTGATTCCAAACTGAGGAGCTACTTGATAGAGAAGTAGCGGCTCCGGTCCAGAAAACCACCAATAACGGCCGTGGGTGTCGGCATGCTGACCACATGCCCCCCAATCCTGCCATCTGCCTACGGGAGATGATGCAGCGGTCGGGTGGTAGGCCAAGTCCTTCCGGGGATGTAGCGCCACGGAGTTTAGTTTTAGTTTAGTTTAGTTTAGTGTAATACCAACTAAATTAATTAAGTCTGTATATTTAATGAGACAAAATTTAAGATCATCAGTAGCCTATAATTATTTTTAAACTCTACAATAAAACTAAAATTAGTTTTTTAAACAGTCCACTTACAAGTTTTTGTTAAAAAATACTAGCATTCTCACATAATTGCAGAATTACAAAAGTATCGAGCGATTTTTCTGAAGTATCGTTCGATGCCGATACCATGCAAGTATCGAGAGTATCGAAGACGCATCCCTATAGTAGTAGTAGGTCCGTAGATCGCGAACGATCTCTGGAGATCCCCTTTTATAGGATATGCACAGCAGTTTAGGGTGCCAGCCTAACATTGTCTCTTGTTATGCATTTAGTAACCTGTTGAACAGCATCTCTCCATTCAGATCTAGATTCTGCAAGCCTAATGATCTGTGCCCATTCCATCTTAAGGGTGTCCTTAATCCCGTCTGTCCATCTAATTCTGCGTCTGCCTTGTTTTCTGCTGCCTTGTGTGATGCCTATCATTAGGTCTTTTTCCAACGAATCATTTCTTCTGAGCAGATGACCGAAATATGTTAGTTTGTTTTTATACGTAACCTTAATTCAAACTCGTATACACTGATATAAGAATTTCTTAAAATATGTCAACATTTCACAGAATGCACTGGCAAAGAACTCCGCTTTATGTATATAGGCCTAATTATTTCACACTAATATAACTTGTGTATATAACAGTATTAATGTAGTAGGCTACTCATTTCAACTTGATCAACGAAATAAACAAACATCTGATTAATTTCATAACCATATGTTTAGGAATATGTTGTGGGTAACTTCAAAAGCAGTATATGAACAGTGTAAAACAGTATGTCATGATAACTGATTTGCATTTGATAAATTATTTCAAATATACAAGTTCACAAAACAATGTATCTGCATCTACAATATATCATATTTCTGGGAGGTCCTTTGAGATTACTTACGAGATGAAAGACCCACGATATCACTAGCACCCGGCATTTTATCGTCGGGTTGCGCGAGTTAAGTGACGATTATGATTAGAGACCGGATTTTAAATGGAAATTTTTCACCCAAAAAAGGACGAAAAAAGGGGAAATTATTGCCAAAAAAAAAGATGGGAAAAAGAGAAAGTTATTGCCAAAAAAGGTGGGAAAAAGGGATATAAAAGTAAGAGAGTTTAAAAATTCAACAGAGAAATACATGTTTGTTTTATGTAAAGCCTTTGCTTGCTCTACAGCTGCTGATTCTGTAACATCTAATGACTGAAGAATTTTTTTGATCTTGTTGAAATTCTCACAGAGGAAAATAGCACACGAAATCCATGTTCCCCACCTTGTTATAATGGGAAACTTAGGCAATGGCAAGCCTGTCATTTACCTGTAACGCTCTATTCTGCTGGGAGGAATTATTTTTTCAAGGGTGAATCAGTGAAAACAGTTTTTTAATGTTTTCATATTGCCAAGTACTGGATAATTTACGAATTTTTCAAGATAAATTAGCAAATACGGTACTCGAAAGGGAAAGTTCCTAAAAAAGGGGGAGATGAGCCTAAAAAAGGAAGAAAGGGAAGTTAAAACCAGGTCATTTGCAGTTGAAACTTACTCGCTAATGTCCTGTTCAATTTTATCACGTTCTGTGATGAAATATAAAAAAAAGGAATTCCCTTTAAAATCCGGTCTCTAATTATGATGTCGCTGGCACATGGGACACTAATGCACTAAAGCCTACAAACACCTCAACTGCTTTATGTTGATGTCACGTTGACGTCAATCGGTGTTAGGGCGCGTTTTTTTCCGTTAAAGTGGCGCATTTCTATCAGTTGTAAATTGGTAGTTGCACATCGAGGATCGAATCCGTGCCAGTAAGCTGGTGTTGAAGGTAATTTCTGATTAGTGATTACAATATGTGTTATAGTTTTGAGATGTTATGGTTTGTAATCACTATTACGCTAGGTACTTCGAACAAACGCTTCTCAAGTTGTTCAATAGTGGTTAGTACTTTGTTCTTCTTAGAATTCAGAATCTCAGACCCTGTTTCTTTAGTGTTTTTGGTTCAAATTAGATTTACTCTACTGTATTTTGTCCTTAAGTGGAAACACGAACTTTCCAATATAAATGAGCGAAGTGATTTAGATAGGTCTTGGTTTTTAACGAGAGCAACCCACATTATGCCTTATTTTATTTAGGCTAGTTCAGATTTAGATTTATTTTGTCCGTAAATCAATACATGACTGATATTGGACGCGTAATTTAACTTACATATAAGAAACCACAATTACAATAATTCTGAGTGTACAGAAACTTAAATACAGTTATATTTACAAAGTACCTATGTTTCACTTCTACAAACAGAGTTAACAAATTTCTTAAATACAGTATATTATACAACATTCATTGTTAAAGGCAGTTGTAGTAGAAAGAATAGCTTACAGTATATCTGACAATAAAAATATACGATATAACTTTTTATTGAATGTAGTGTTCGTATTTAAAATAATAATTTACAATACAGTCTTGTGCTCTATTTACTGTTCGTTAAGGAACTCATCAATATGCTCTTTCTATAAGGTAATTTAAAAGTTTTTTGTTTCTGATAACCTATTTAATTCGTTCAATCTCTATATATATAAAAGGCTTTGTCCTGACTGACAGGAATCAACGTAGAGCCTAAACTATAACAGGTAGACACTTGGAATTTTGACAGTACCTTCGTTTCATAATGTAGGTGCTCACTAAGAAAGGATTTTGAAAAATTCTGATTCTAAATGCCAAAAATTAAATGTTTTTGAAAATACTTAATCCCTTTTTACATAGAATTATCGAAACAAATTCACAGAACATATTGTTGCCAATGGTATAGGTGGGTTTGGATTAAATGAAATGGATGTTTGACAAATTAGAGAAGGTATCATTATAATTCATATTATCTATATTAATAAAAGGAATTGTCCTCGATGTCCAGGGAAATCTACTGAACGCAGAGATCTGAAATTTTAAACATAGGTGGGCTGAAGGGTCGGAAAATGCACCTCGAAGCCGGAATTTTAATTTTAGTTTTCGTTCGTGAGCTATGAGTGAAAAACGGGCAAAAAACGTGCATTTTGTGCGTTTTCAAAACATAAGTTTTCAGTTATACATTTCAATGTCAAATCAATTACAGTTGCCTTTGGCTATTTTTGTCATACCTTGAAAATAAAACTTTTGCGATCGCTTGAATGTTGTAAGCCCTAAATATGGTCAAACGTTGTTTTATTTGGACGAATCTCACTATACAGAGGTTTTCTGGGCCAAGAAACTCGAATCTGAGGTAGCTTTTACCAGACGATGCTATCTAATCGTGGTATGTAGTCCACATGATTTAGGTGTTAATATAATGATTTAACTATTAGGCTCTTAATTTTTAATTATCGCGGGCGAAGCCGCGGGCACATGGTAGTGGTTTTATATCTATTGGGAAGTTTATAGTATAAGTTAGTTTTATCCCAGACTCTTTCCAAAAACAGCTAATCTGTGCTTAGTTTGTTTCTTATATACTATTCCTATCCATCCTTAAACGTTTAATTTCGGAAAACATGATGTGGAATACCAGCCATGCTTGAGGTTATGTTATGAGTGACTAGACTTCGGATTTTAGGTAAAAACCTATTTTAATCCTTAAGTAATATATGGACGAAAACTTGTATATGCATGTTTCATAAGTGACTATGCCTAAAACTAATACTTTTATAGGACCTAAAACAGCCTATTTTTACGTTAGAGCCTAATATTGCCTTTTTTTTCTTGTTTTTCCTCTAAACTTCAAAATAAGCTATTTTTTGTCCTAAATTGTAGCATTTATTTTCAGTTCGTACTAAATTTTTAGCTCGGAATGTGCAGTACATGACACATTTGTGACATGGTTAAATAGTAAGAAATGTTTAGTCTTCAGTAGAAAAATTCCTTGCAATTCCCAAGAAAATGTAGTGTTTTTTTCCCGACTCACACGTCAGATAAAGTAAAGTAAAATAAAATAAAGTAAAGTAAAAAAAGAAAACTTCTCTGAATCACTGAGGGATACAAGGGGTTGAATATGTTAGTATGATATGGGTAGCTTCTGGGCGCAGGGATTAGGTTTTCACCTTTATGGTAGTAATACAGGCCCTATTAATAGGTATATATAATTCTGTGCACCGTAGGTCTATATCTGTGTTTTATCATGATTATTGATTAATGGTGATTTCAATAAATATAATATTCTGTATTGCAATTGAGATATTTCAGAAAATTGGCAACTTAATGATTTTTTAAGAGACTATTTTACGATTTTTGGAACCTATTTTCCAATTTTAGAGCCTATGTTAGGTACCTAAAACAGCATTTTAGTGACCTAAAAGTCCGAAGTCTAGTTATGACGAGTCTAGTACAGGTTGAGTACAATGTAGCCTACATTATAGTTTGTATGGGATCTGATTCAAACTGTTAAATTAACATTCTGGTAGTTTCATATTAACTTTCCTTCAGGCAACATTTTTTAAAAGTATAATACAGCTTTGTTAGCTAGTTTTTTAGTTTTATTTGCTTACACAGTTTAGTGTTTTTTATTATACAAGAACGTTTATGATCAAAATTTAAAGTTACTAAATTAACCTCTAAATACAAAATATGGAATATACAACGAATATTAGGCCTACAATATTTTAAACGCGCTACATTTTTATAACTTTATACTTCATTAGTACTATACGTTTGAATATTTTACATTTACATTTTTTCTGCACGTTGAAAATTAATCTGTGAATAAATATAACTTATCCTTGCTAATGCAAAATGATAGGACATTTTAAATGTAATACAGAAGTACACACATCTTATTTGAATATCCATTTCTGATTAAATGAGATTTTGAGATTAATTTTCAAGAAGTACGCTTTATTTCCTGTATATTGAGATGTTTAAATTAGAATTTATTAAATTATGATACTTGAATCAGGGTACCAACCATGTCAAGCCCAAACTGGGGTTAGCTTATTTCTGTTATGGTTTTGGATTGCAATAGTTAATAGTAGTGATTGCCTGAATTAATTCGCTTTGTTTTTTTTATATAGTATTAAATTATTGATAGTTAATTGTATTAAAATATAAATACAAAATATTGATATAATAATCATGATGTCATATTATAAGTTTAGAAGGAAAGATTTGATTGGTTATCAAAACGGAAATGAAACCTTCTCTGTGATTGGCTGAAAGCAGTACCGTAGCTATTTGCAGTTTGATTGGTTGAAGTAAGATGAGCTGTGATTGGTTGTTGAAATTTGCTATATAAGGCCGGTATGACCCGGATGGTTTGGGTGGTATGTTACAATTCACTGACCGATCAACACCTCAACACCAATGCCAATATATAATATGCACCACCTCAAATCTTTAACTAGACACCATAGTAATGCCAATAGTAAAATATCTTCTTCCTCTTCTATAGGCTATAGTAATACCAATAGAACAAAAAATTTTCACTAATAGTGAAATAGCTTCTTCTTCCTCTTTTTCCTAGATTTATCACGAAGTACTAAAAACATTCTGACCAATATTAAAATATCTTCTTCCATTTCTTCTCAGACATTTCACAATGTACCAAAAAATTTCTCATTAATAGTAAAATAGCTTCTTCTTCCTCTTTTTCCTAGATGTATCACAATGTACCAAAAACATTATCACCAATACTAAAATAGCTTCTTCTTCCTCTTCTTCCCAGATGTATCACGGAGAATATTTTTTTTTTTTACATATTCCCCTAATATATCTTTCACGGATTTAGGTAGCGATACCGAAGAAAGCTCTTTACGGTCGAATTTCTTGGCTTACTTCAGTAAATTCCCTATGTTACTGTACCTAGCGTAATGCTTAAAACCTAAAAATTGCACAATATAAATATCAGAGTGGGAGTGGTTCTCAAGAAAAAAAACGTACAAAAAATAAAAATAAAAATTCATTTTTTTAATAGCCTATACAAGGATGTGTTTCTTATATTTACTTCAATTGATCAGGATAAGCGTGAATGGACCGTAGTAAATATACTTCTATGTACATTCACTTTTATTATAATTATCATCGTCATTATTATTATTATTATTATTATCATCATCATCATTGTTATGATCAATATTGTTGTTATGTGCTGTTTACAATACTTCCCGAGCCAATTTTAGGCCCTAGTCATCCCTGATGTTACCATTATGTTTAAGGAATTGAGGACGCAAATTTGAATAGTATGATTCTTTTTGCACAATATTGGAATCTGAAACTCTACGTAAACATTGTACTTCCAGTAAGATACTGGTAGAATAAGAAATAAGCATTAAAGCCAAATTTTCCAGCAGTTCTTCATTTACTTTTGGGGGGGGGGGGGAATTCGCAAGACTGAAGAAATACAAACTTTAACCTGTTCATTACTACTGACGTACAGTACAAGTGGGACGCCTCAAGAACTGTAAAAGAGGAAATATCAGATTAATGGAGATACGTTTTAAGTAAAAAAAAAAATAATAAAAAAAAAAATAAAAAAAAAATAATAATAATAATAAAAAAAAAGAGGCCTATGTGTCCTAAAAGTCAGCAATCAAGTGTTCATTGGGACATTTGAGTGTCCCCAATAAATATTTCGGGACAGTGCAATGGGACATTTTGTCTCAGGGAAAGTGGGCCGAATGGAGTTATAGAGAACATGTTTGTATTATAAGTTATGCAGGTGCTGGGTTCTGATTTACCTTCAGCATTGTACCAACCAACACCTTGCTCAAGATTGCAAGGACGAATTCCATTCTAAACCATTCACAGCACCGTTAGGTTGTGTTGCGACATCTTGCATTCCTTTGTTCTTCATCCTTTCTTTAAATTAATATCATTATAGTTATAATTATTATTATTATTATTATTATTATTATTATTATTATTATCTTGTGATTATTATTAGGCATTGGAAGTTTAGAAAAGTGCATATTTTCTTTGAATGGTAGTAGATGTGTGCGAATTATGACAGATAGGCCTATGTGCTTCTGGCGAAATTTTACCTTGCATTTTTTCCTTGCTTGCATTTTTATATGTAGTTTTGCATTTTTAATAGTTATTTAGACAACTAGTTATAAGTTACAACACGACCTGACAAGACCCGCGAGTTACTAAAACTAATTTTGTAACGTGTCATAATATCTCTATATATAAAAAAGGCTTTGTCCTGACTGACTGACTGACTGACTGACTGTCAGAGAATCAACGTAGAGCCTAAACTATAACAGGTAGAGACTTGGAATTTTGACAGTACCTTCGTTTCATAATGTAGGTGCTCACTAAGAAAGGAATTTACACAAATTTTGATTTCAAATGCCAGAAATTAAATGTTTGTGAGAAAACTTAATCCCTTTTTACACAGAATTATAAAACCCCGATCACAGAACATATGGTTGCTAATGGTATCAGATGGCTTTGGGAAAAAAATGCAAGTTTGACAAATAAGAGAAGGTATCAATTTATAATTCATGTTATAAATAAATATTAAAGAATGTAATCCACGAAAATAATGCAGTAACATAACTTTTCTCTACCCTGGACATAGAGAAAACAATACGAGGTATGGTTATATGTATATTATTTTTTCGCAGGTTTTTGGGGAGTGATGTATGAAAGTAATATTGCATTTCTGTTTAATTTCATCCCCAAAACGGTTTTGTGGTAACATGAGAGTGAGAAATAAGATATTCTGCAAAGACAATACAATTTTTTGTTACCGGAATTTCCGTTTCTTCTTATTTGAACCTCTACCAGGTGTAGGCCTACAAGCGATGGGATGCAAAATTCTACATTCTCTATGAGTCATAAAAACCTATACCAAGCGTTTTCTGAGGGAATAATTTGAGTGTGATAAATCGTTCTTCCTATTTCAAATTATAAATACCTATATAATGACCTATAATTTAAAGATCAAAAGTCCTTCATAAGATAATTTCCAATTACAAAATAAAAAAACCCAGGCGACGCCGGGCCTTTTAAGCTAGTTTTATTATAAGAGAATAATTATCCTGCCGGTTGTATTACATGGATGTGAGACATGGCCCCTTACGTAATCTGAGTGTGTTCGAAAACAGGGGGCTTAGGAAAATATTCAGACCTAAGAGAGATGAAAACTGCATAACGACGAGCTTCATAACCTCTACTCTTCACCGGATTAAATGAAATGGTCGAGGAAAGACATATCTAAAAAATATTGACTGGGAGACCCGAAGGGAAAAGACCACTTGGAAGACCTAGACGTAGGTGGGAGGACAATATTAGGATAGATTTAAGGGAAGTAGGATTTGCTAGGGATGGTTGTACGGAGTTAGCACCGAATAGGGTTGAATGGCGGACTCAGGTAACCACGGCAATGAACCTTCGGGTTCCATAAAATATATATTATTCCTTTAGCTTTGCTTAGGAATTGTCTATTGCAGGGTTTCTCAACCTATGGTCCGCGAAGATGGTGCAGATGGTCCGCAGACATAATTTTAAAATATTATAAAGCAAGTGGAAAGTAAAGAAGTAAAATTTCTTCATATATTTCGTTATGATGAGCTATAATTAATACCAAATATTAAGAATATAGGCCTTCTTTTTAAATAGGATGTAAAATTAGGGGTCCGTAAATTTTTTAGAAATTTTAGAGGGTTCAAACAGGTTGAGAACCATGGTCTATTGCCATTGAGTAAGTCACTAAGTTTAGGCCTTTTAGGTACCACAGAATTGGTGTGGGTAGATTCGTGTTTTGGTAGTGAGGTAAAAACCGAAGATTTATAGCTATATTGTTATCGCATGTCCCAGCATGTGTTAAACTTGTGGTATGATATATTGACAATCCTTAAACACTTCAAATAACTTCTCGTATATTCCTGTACTTGTTAAATTGGCTACGAGATGTTGTGAACACGTCTCTCGTTGCAATTTCCGAGGATCGAGTTAATTTCATGGCCCCTGATTATATTTTTATAACCCGAGTTTATAACGGCTCCAGGAGCGCCGCCATTGTGAACAACTGAAACTCGTAGAGCGTGAATATCTATCCAAACTGTACTGTTTCTTGCGAATCTTTACAATTCCACAGATCATCTTTGTAAGGGAAATATAATCGGCAGCTACAAATACCGTTGACTTGATTTCATTTAACCGTGTTCACACTTTTCAATCACGAAGCCTATATTATATTTTATTTCTGTTTTCACTTTACTCTTCTCAAAACGAATACGTACGAGTGAGCTATCTAACGAAACACTTTTTCACTCCGATTTGACTAATTTTCATTCTGCTGAGCTTTAATTAATATTTTGACTAAAGTATTTAATTAGTCCACCGCTCCCCTCACGCAGCGGGATCGGGTTCGATTCTTGGTCGGGACAAGTTACCTAGGTGGGTTTTTTCTGGGGTTTTTCCTCACCGTGTTAGGCCCTTGTGGTCCCCAGATATCATCTGGCCGTCATTATCATCTTCTTCCCATCCTCGCCTTGTTTGGAGTGAGTGAGTGTGTGTGAATGGTGTGTCTCGTCCTATGTGTTCGCGTTGTCTCGGAGGTGGCCCCGGCATTGGGCTGATCACTCATCCGGGGAGGCCCTCCGTGTCCTTGTCTAGTGAAAAAAGTATGTATGTGATCCAAAGATAATCCCTCTCCCGACAGGTCGCGGCCCTGTAAGGCTTGGGTCGCTTAAATCCTAAAAAGGGAGCGGTAACACTAAGATAAAGAAAGAAAGAAAGAAAGAAAGAAAGAAAGAAAGAAAGAAAGAAAGAAAGAAAGAAAATTGAAGTAATCATACATGTAGAACAGCTAAAGTAGACAATGCTTTTTGCAGTAGAGCAGATCTGAATTTAGGATTAAACCCCACTCCTCGGGAATTTATTTTGTTTTCTTTCAACAAACAGCTGTATTTTGGTGCCCAATGGTACATAATATTGAGTGCATAGCATAGAAATTGTGTTCCGTTGATATATCTACAATACAGGGAAATCTATGTAACTAACTGATATAAATTCTTAAAATGTGGAAAAATACTCCTAAAATTCCTTTGATAATGTGCAATGTTTTGCACCATATCAGCCATAATTACAACTGGTTTTAATACGAAAATAAGCTAACTTTTGTACCGAAATTTAACGATTCGTTCACCACAAAATACGATCCCTATTAATTTAAGTTTTGTGATTATGTGGGTGTACAAGTCAGACATCGATCTAAATATAATCCCATATAGTTTAACAGTTTTTCTGAGGGAAGTCAGGTTATCTTGATATTAGGGGTAAGAATCACCTTTGACATTCGTAAGCTTTGCATTGAGTTTATGTAAGATAAGGCAGATCTGGCGGGTAGAAAGCCAGACTGGAGTTCATTCACATGAATAACCTTGATGGCTTGACCCACTTCCAGATTTCTGCTTTCTCCTCATCTCATCTCCCAGCATCCTTTCGGCTCCATTCATCATGACCAAGATTCTGGAAACACATTAATTCAGATAAATTAGATTATCAGATTTCCGATGCATTACACCACCCGACATGTTTTATACAAGACAATATTAATTTACGAAAAACACTACCCTGGTAAAATCAGCACAAAAATTTTACATTTGTTCCCAAATTGACCCGCTTTACTAAAAACTTGTAAGATTTGTTGTGTTTTAAACTTTATTCTAAAGACGTCTAATTTAAGGTTACCAGATTTTTCACAAGAATCCGGGAAGAGTGATAAATTTATGGAAGTATTTTTAACAGATAAACGTCTTTTAAATGGGTCTCGCAAGGATTCGCCTGTAACCTAAAGGAAATACGTCAAGTCTGGACAAATGAACGTGGAAACGAGAGATTCAGCAGGCTTATTCCATTGTTGATATTGTGTCGAGATGGCCTTGACTGCAATGCAGTCAGATGTTTGTCAATTTATAGTAATACTTCTGGCTTTACATGTGACAAAACAGGGACATAGGCGTAACCAGGGCGACCATATGGGGGGGGGTTATAACGTCTGGGGGGTATTCGAGGGGGGTTCGGGGGTCCTCCCCCGGAAAATTTTAAAAATTAAGATGCACAATAACGAGTTTTAAGCTTCCCACGCTTTATACTCGTATTATGTAATTTATAAGCAGACTTTAAAAAATTGTACAATTTTCATTTTTTAATCAATGGGGGGGGGGGTTTCCAACCCCCAAACCCCCCCTCGTTACGCCTCTGAACAGGGAATCTCGTATGTTAAATTAATTATTAATAGGGGGCGGATTTCTATGACCTAAAAAGCATTAAAATATAACCAATAAAATTTAAAATATGACTTTACCACTTACACATTATGTATTTTTTAAAAGTTTCATTACAATTCATTTCATTAAAATATAATGTTAATTATTTAAAATATCTGTAAATTTTCAAGAAGTATAATTATAATGCAAAATTTACAAAATATGATATGAAACTTAAAAATGTCTTTAATATGCACACAAATATACCAAAAATATGACCTAAATATGCATATTCACATTAAATATCCTATAATAGTTGAACATTTCCTAAATATGCAGTTATATGCACAATAAAAGCCGTTCCATTTTCACCAGGATGCTTGGAATCGGGTTTAAATTAGTCGGAAACCTGAAATAATGCAAAGGGGGAAAATATGACATGTCATAGAAACCCGCCCCCTAATTATTAGTACAGTATTATGTAAAAAGGTAAAGTTTTCCCTATACAGGCCCAGAGCGTTCCAGGAGGTTGAGGCTCCCAGATTTTAGACATTCGGCACACGAAGGTGGTAAGGTTGTCAGCCGTTACCCCCAGGATTGTTCCTGGTACTCATTTCTGTTAGAGGCTGAGTCGACCCCAGGGCCATAGTGCCACCAGAAGGATTAGGCCAATTGAAAAACTCCAACGACCCCATCGGGGATCGAACCCGCTACCTTCCGGTTTGTAGTGCAGCGCCTCAACCACTACGCTACGGCGAACCCCATTATTGTTATGAAGACTAATAATTTTTCATAAAGCTATGGTCGATCGTGTAATACAGGTTTTGCTGTACCAGCGCAATAAAGCTCTTCAAATACGGGAATATTATTCACTTAGCAATTCCATGGCCACCATTACGAATTATCTGTAATGAGAATGTGTAGAATCTGCCACGGCCCATTAAACACATTTCCAGAGCTGCAGATTTTCGCTTTCAGCAAGAGAAGGAACAGGAGGCTGTGGTAACGGGACGACGGGCGTTCACCTCGTTTGGCACTCCGTGGTCCACGCCCCACGCCTTTCTTAATCAAGGCCAAGTTTTACTCTATTTTACTTCCTCGGTTCTTTGTTTACGTACTTAGTCTGTGTCTATTAGTTTGTACTATAGGTAGAGGAAGTATTTTGTTCACCCCTGGAATTCCATGTCTCGTTTTCTGCATAAATACACGTTTTGAGGGTCCATGTATCCAAAAATACTATTTTTATAAAATGTCTGTGTAAGCAAAAAAAGAAATTTCCCAACAGATGATCAGGATATGCCTCAATCATTACTGAAACAAGATCCGCTTATTTAGGGCATTTTTAGCGGCATTCTTGGAATGCCTGAGCACGAAAGTAGGATATCATGATTCTGTTGTCTGCCTGACAAGACAACGGAATTAATTTTTTTGCACAGCTGAATATAGACCGGCATCCATCTTTTATCTGTCAGAGATCCGCTTTTTAAGCCTTTCCCAAATACAGAGTCATTAATTTCATGTTTTTGTAGAACTCAATCTTGCTTAAGAATGTCAATCGCTCTATTTAAGAGACGCTTGCAGTTGTGTGAGAATGTAGGTGCTGTCTGTACTATTTAGTTTCACAGATTGAGATGGTCTTGAGATCGTTTCTAGGACTAGTAGTTTAGAAAACCACTCTCAACACTTCGGCCGTCCCTTAAATATATAAATTGTAACATTTATTTATTTATATTTATATATAACGTCATATATGATCAGAAATGTGGTAGAAGAGTACAGGATATGGGGATTAGAAATAAATTTCAATAAAACTGAATATTTGTCAATGGGTTTGGAAGAAAAGTTAATATGTAATACTGAAGAAATCGCACATGTTGAATATTTTAAATATCTAGGGTCTATTATACAAAAGGATGAAACAACAAATTTAGAGATTCAAAGAAGAATAAAATCAGTTAAACTGATGTAAAAAAGTGCCAGTATGTTTTTGTTTAATCAGTTATGACTGCAATTATGATATGCAGAATATGTTTTTTTTTTTTTTTAATTGATTTCCAAGTTAAGCTCCAGATTTATTCATTAAGCAGGGCTTACAGAAGAAGAAAGGTCTACCATCTCGGCCACCTGGGTCATTTTAACGGTCTAGTTGGATAAGCGCATGTAAAACAATAGTGTTTTTTGTCATAGCTACCTGTATTTTAATTTCCAAGGCCTTATAAGATCACAGTAAAACAATAGGCTATGTTGTCAAGATAACTTATTTTCATTTTTTTATAAATTCTTTCGAATACGTATATTGCCATAAAATAGGCACTAAATTGAGCATTAATCCGAAACAGATCAACCTATTTTATCCATTATGAATAGACGTCTTCCCATGGACATTGTAAATGTGTATACCAAGTTTCATAAAAATCCGGTAAAGCGTATTTGAGTTACCGCGTCTTTAAAATATACACTAAATTGGGTTTTACTCCGGTACCGGTCAACAGATTAGGTTCAAATTCAATAGGGCACTTCTCACGGACGTCATAAATGGGTATACCAAGTTTCATGAAAATCCGTTACAGCGTATTTGAGTGATGGCGCCTTTCTATGAGAAAGGCGCCATAATCTATTAAAATAGGCACTAAATTGGGCATTACTCCGGTACCGGTGAACCGATTTGGTTCAATATCAATAGGGTTCTTCCCATCGACATTATGAATGTTTATACCAAGTTTCATGAAAATCCGAAAAAGCGTACTTGAGTTATGGTGCGTACAGACGCACGGACAGACGGACGGACAGACATTTTTTCGTCCCCCACACAATCTCATAAAGTACCATACTGGCACTTAATAACGGATGGGAAGAGAATTATATTAATTCTAAATTCAATCTTATGAAGTAAAAATATTTTACATAGAACTAAAAAATGTATATATCAGGCATTATTTTAAAGTACAATATTATATGGCGCTGAAACTAGGACCATAAGTAGACAACAAGTAAACAAATAATGGTATTAGAAATGGATTTTTGGAGGCATTCAGCAAGAAAATCCAGGAAGAAAAGATTCGGAATGATAGAATAAGGGAAATAATGCAAGTTGAAAAGAATATTTTGGAAATTGTAGAAGAAAGACGCTTGAAATGGTATGGACATGTACTCAGAATGACAGAGGATAGAATACCCAAGAAAATTTTGGATTGGAAAGTAGAAGGAAAAAGGAGGAGAGGGAAGCCCAAAGAGTGCTGGATGGATGGGTGTGAAGAAAAGGAGTATGGAGAGAAAAGGATTAAGTGAAGACAGGGACTTATGGAGGCAAAAGATTGTTGTGGGATGAAGGAAAGTCATTGTATTGTGGAATATTACTTAATAAAAAAAATATTTATATTTATTTTTTTATACAAATACATATTTATTTTATAGAAATAAAAATACATATTTATACAAGTAAAATAAAAAAAAACAGAACAAATACAAATTTCAAAAGTAACTACAACTACTATTTAAAAAGAGGAAAACAAATATAGGCTATATCTTCAGTAATTTATAATTAATTATAATAATAATAATCTTATTTAAATTGTTACTGACACAATTAGTACATTTTTTGTTCAATTGTCGCTCTTTTGAAATGCAGTAACCTGCATAGAATGTTACGGAAACGGGACAAGTATGATTTCATTTCGAATTTCCCGGTAACGATTCTAGCGCTAATAGGCGGGAGTGTTAAAAACCCCCGCTTCATTGCGATTGGCGGCAGCCGGCAAATGTGAAATCCTGCTTCAGTTCGGACATAACCTCAAGGCTTTTTTTTCTCTGCTACGTTGGAAGATGTCTGTAAGAAAATGTCAATCGTGGTTTTCAGCGTCTTTTTAAAGAAACCAATAGTAGAAATTGCCTTTACTGTACATCTGCAGGGAATCTGTAATATATGTTCTGGAATAACAGAAAGACAAACTAAGTGGCGTTGGAAAGATTGAATTGAAAGGGTGTTAGCCCTCGTGGAACTTGAATTGCCGAATCAAAGGACGGATGGTAAGATTTCAGTTGTATTGCAAAATGGGGAACTAGGCAATGCTTTTTCAAGTGGGAAACAATGTATCCGACACAAAACGAGAGAATGAACTTTTGCTTAGGCGCCCAATTTGTGGCTTTGGGGGGGGGGGGGGGGAAGCGACTTTCTGACCCCTAATATTTAACTATTATCATAAATATCATGTACAGCTACATTCCCAAGTCGGCCCGTTGAAAAATGCGGGGGAAGCTTTTTTGTTGGTTCTTTGGCATTTTTTTTTCTTTTCCATGAAAATGGCCAAACATGGTGTTTATTGTTCATGAAAACCTGTAGAAGGCGAAAGACAAATACAAGGTGCACTTTAAGCTCCGCCCACTCGATATTCACATTTTGTTTCTCAGCGAAGCATGGTGACAAACTATCCTTGTATATTGTCGCCGACACTCCCGACTGTACCAAATATTAAAAATGCAAGAGTTCCTTGTGCCCCCAGGTTTTCCTTGTACCCAACGGTTTGTCAGCCTGTTTATCGAAGAATTCGCTAGATCGTGGTATAAATGAAACAGCTTCACTGAGGGTGGGTCAGGGCGGGATATGTCTCATGCGACGATGCACCTTATATTTGGTTTTTCCCCTGTAGAATCCATATTTTGGCATAAACTAAGAACAGGCCACCCCTTAAACTCTGCCCACTCCGACCGTTTCATTGTTATGGTGACCGACTCTTGTACCAAAGCAAATGCACTAATTACAATATGAAAATTACCCTTGTACCAAGTCATCACCAGAGCCTCTTTAGCGTTACTCAGGACCCATCACGTGATGGACGGTAGAGGTTTTAGATTTCAATGGTATTCCACCCTCAAGACAAGTTGATTAATAAAACCAAAAGGACCCTTGTACCAATTAAAACTTCACAGGTTTACAAATTAATATGAAATTATCGATTCTCCTATATCATGCAGCTCTCTAAACTTAAATAAATGAATTCCCGCTTCACACTGCAACGATCAGTCGATGGCATAGTGGGTAAGACGACTGGCTATGGTGCTAGTGGTTGCGAGTTCGAATCCCCATAGGTAGAAAATTTATAGGATAGGAATAGGTCCCAAATAGGTTGGTAGGGAGAAGGAAAGAAGAGAAAAGGAGAAAGGAACAAAAAAATAAAATTTTCCCAATTCTCAACGCTGCTGGTAGTTCACCATTCACACCTAGATGTCTCTCATTGTTTAAATCGTGAGTCGATTGGGAGGAGCTTAAGGGGCTACCTGTGCTTGGTTTTTCCCCATATTTTTGTAGGAAGATTTTAAATGCTCTAATTCGAGCTCTGTCCACAATATGCAGTCAGCAGTTGGTAGTTGGCAGTTGCAATCAAACAGTACCCGAGCTGACCACAATATGCAGCCGACATTGAGGTTAGGGAAACATTATTATTGAACCTGGCTTGGGCTGGACATCTCATACAAACTACGTTGCTAGCAAAATTAGTAGAAGTTTATTTATCTTAAGGCAACTAAGTCACAGCCTAGGTCCTGCTTCCTTATTAACTGTTTACTATGCTTTTGTTCACAGCCACCTAAGTTACGGAATTCTGTTACGGGGCAATCATTCTACTGCTAAGAAATTATTTATTTTGCAGAAGAAAGCTGTGAGAATTATCAGCGGAGCTCCCTTAGGATCTCATTGTAAACATTTGTTCTCTAAATTAGGGATCTTGAGTTTGCCATCAATGTATGTCTTGAGTTGCCTGCTGTATATGAAAAATAATGTTTGCACTTCCACTGCTAATCTTTATACTCATAATTATTTAACTTGAAATAGAGATAACATTTATCCTAATAAAAACAAATTCAGCATCACTCAAAGAAGTTTTGACACAGTCTCTATCAAATTATTCAATACCTTACCTGATGGCATTAAGAAGTCAACCCTACAAGCCTTCAAGAGGGCACTCAAGACTAAATTGGTGGCCAACCCAATCTATGACCTTGACGAATTTCTCAGTATCAATTGGTAGCCCATAATGTTTAGTTTTCTGACGTTGCTATACATTCTGTGAATGTCTCCAGCATAAGAACGCTATCTATCTATCTATCTAACAAAAAATGTGTAAGAGCTTATTTATCACATCTTGCTTTTTTGAAGTCAGCTACTGTCTGGCTGCGAGCTGAAGGCCGAGCTAGCGTTCCCCCACTACCTTACCATGCGCTTGCAATTACTGTCTATGTCTTTCCCCCACTATGCCACCAGCTCGGCCTTCAGCTCACAGACAGACAGTACCTATTTGGCCTATTTGGATTAGTAAATGAAATTCATTCTTGTAGTAGGCCTATGTAACTTGCAGCCTGTAGTCTAAGATGAATTCCCCAACCGCCAGCTATGGACTGTCAACTGCACATTGTGTTTAGTTCACCAAACTAAACTAAAAAGGTGATGTGAACTGTGCATATTTACATAATTCATCCCTGTTCACAAGTGCGCTGAGGGCGGGCAGCGGTGGGCTTGGTCATTTGGCAC
Source organism: Ectobius pallidus (assembly GCA_964059195.1). NCBI lineage: Eukaryota > Metazoa > Arthropoda > Insecta > Blattodea > Ectobiidae > Ectobius > Ectobius pallidus. The sequence continues at coordinate 183,214,370 of CAXKWD010000005.1, read as the reverse complement.
TATAGTGTGGTGCCAACATGGTAGCGCTGATCTCAAGTAATAAGTCACTGTCTTTATACTTTAATCTTCATTATTACTTGAGGGCTAACCTAACCTGACCCTGGCATTGAAAATTTGCCCAGCCATTGCATCTATTTGTGTGGGATTGAAAAGAATGCAAATGCTGACATAACTACATGAAGCAGTCCTTGCAAAAACCAAAGTATCATGCTAGCTACGAAAAAAATAATATTGAGATAGATCCATACACTGCTTCCCTTATTTTAATTACTAACCTGAACCCAGGTTTCGGTGAGCCTTCCCACCATGTTCACCAGTTATACTCCATCTGACTGTTGGTCTTCATCAGCATCCTCTTGTGGGCTTTTGATGAACTTCTTGACGAGGTCATTTTCCGAGGGAATCTCAAAATTCATTAGATTGTTCTTATTCTTGTGGATGTAGATTTTCTCCCAAACCGTAAGTTGTCTGTGTCCCTGAATACATTTTTTCAATTATCTAATGAATTTTGAGATTCCCTCGGAAAATGACCTAGTCAAGAAGTTCATCAAAAGCCCACAAGAGGATGCTGATGAAGACCAACAGTCAGATGGAGTATAACTGGTGAACATGGTGGGAAGGCTCACCGAAACCTGGGTTCAGGTTAGTAATTAAAATAAGGGAAGCAGTGTATGGATCTATCTCAATATTATTTTTTTCGTAATATTAACTTCCCTGTATAAACTTTCTAAAATTCTATATATCATGCTAGCTGTTGATTTTGACTGGACAAAAGTTAGGTTTTTTTGGGAATGCAGATTTTGACAGAGCAATGGACATTAAAATTACCAAAGAATAGGTTGGTGGTCTAGTATTACCGAAAGCAAAGAAGAAAAAAAAAAATTTGCTGACCCTCGTACCCTAGGGTTATTTATAGAAGGAAATGTAATCTTTGAGAATAGTTGAGTAGCTCTCACACTGTGTTCCATTTGATATGAGTTTTAATATGAGGAGTCCACCACCGTAGTCAATAGAGGGGCAAGATTATACTTTGCGACCCACCCGGCTCCCCTTACCATCGGCCTGGTCGCCTTCTCTCGCTTCCCCTCCGCCTACCGCGCATCATCCTCCCCGCTATGGCTCATGCCGGCCGCTAAGCGCCGTTAAGCCCGCAGCTTGCTCTAATAATTGCAATTACCATTATAAAAAACAAAATAAAATTTCACGAATTATAGAAAATGTCGAACAATTAAAAAAATACCCTTGTACCAAACATCATATTTCACGATCTTTAAACACCGATGTGATAATATAAAAAATCGAAATTTACATAATATTTCCCAATTTTTAAAAACGCCGTGTTATGATATAAAACATGGCTTAATTGATGCAGAAAAATTCCCTTGCACCAACAGTACTCTTTTCGTAACAAACAAAACATTTCAAAATTTGAAAAAGCGATTCTTGCGTTAACACTCGCAAATGCATGAAGTTACCCTTAGTACCTTAAATACATGAAATCTTTCTTCACTGCTCATCTGTCATTCGTGGCGTAGTGGGTTAAGACTCCTAGCTATAACGCTAGAGGTTCCGATAGATGGGAGGGTGAAGAGGAGGTGAGAGGAAGAGAGGAAAGAGACGGGAAAGAAAGAGAAGAAGAGAATAAAGGAGAAATACATTATTTTTCTCCCCACCCAAAACCCCTACTTTCCACGCAGGTCTCGTTAGAGTAGTAGTGGTGGGGGACTCGGGTGGGTCGCAATATATATTTTTCCCAATAGAGGAATGGTTTTGAAGTTTTTTAATACTTTCTGTAGCCCCTTCTAAAACACATGGCTTTCTCAATTCCAAGCATGTGTTTTGCTATTTCCTCTAAGCTGTCACAAGACTTTCTCTATCTTAAGGATTAAACTGACTATTTTCTTGACTGTGAGACAGTTGTCTCAGTATTCCAAGAGCTGGAATAAAGAAAGTTACATGAGTGCATTAATCAGATTTTATTTGGGTAGGAACATCCTCTTCATTTTTACAAGTACTTTGTGTGAAGAGAACGTCATTTATGTCTACTTTTTCGAAAACTGCTCTGATGATTTTGTTTAAATTTCCATAACATGCTTAGGGCTTGTATTACCACCTGCCGACAATTCCTCCCGATACGTGACTTCCAGATAGCTTAACTGGAAGATGCCTCGTAATACCACCGCTGAACTGCTACCGGCAAGAACGCAGTAAAAATTTGTAAAATGGTCCTTAGCTGACTGAGCAAAGAGGTGTGTTTGTTGTAGTTCGGTAGACCTCCGCTAGGTGCGGCAGCTCGGATTTGTATTTGTACAATTAAATTACATAATAACACATCGTTTTAAGTGCATTAATCGATTTGTGCAATTCTATTTCATTCATATGTGAGCCTAAAATGACATTTTTGTGTAAATTAAATCTTCCAGCATCAATTCTGAAAATCAGATGGCGAGGAAGCTTCTGCATCCTGCCATCTTGTTTCAACCAAGATCCCTAACTAGCAGTCAGTACTTTGTTAGCCACTCCACCCTCCTGCTAGCTTATCTGGAAGTTGTCTTCCCAGACGGACTTTGTCAGGAGACCATAATACGCAATTCTTGGCCAACTTCCAGATAGGTTTTCTATCTGGTAGATAAATACGATATCTGGAGATCGTCATACGGGCCCTTAATATATTATACTGAGAGCTGAAACTTTTGTGTGGGTAGAGGAAGTTATGTGTTTCACATCAGATTTTTTATACTGAGGGTGGCGTGCACCAACCAGGAGTAAATTAAACTAAAGTAGCAAATCTAAGAAGGAAACCAGAAGTAAACAAAAAACAGTAAATCTGTCTCACTCTTGCACATTACTCCTATGACTTAAGAGTGACACAGACAAACTGGTTTTTGTTTACTTCTGGTTTCCTTCCTAGATTTCCTACTTTAGTTTAATTTACTCCTGGTTGGTGCATGCCACCCTAAGATATCCAGTTGAAAAACTTGTTAATCATCCCAGTAACTGTTACGGATCTTTTGTGACAGTATTTTTTTTTAATATGGCGAAGTTTGTTCATGGATATTTCTGTACAGTCTCTAAACCTTTTGTTTTCTGATATTGGTATATTTTCTGTTACAATTTATAATATTCTATGAAAAAGAAAAGATAATTTTGAAGTTAAATAACTTAATTAAAATTGATAAATAATTAATTTTACTCTCAATATCTGATAACATAGATAAGAAATAATTTAGTTATTGGTAATAAATTTGTACAGAGAGATTAAAACAGAGTTTTTCTATTGTTACAGCCACAAGTATTTACGCTTACGAGTCTCAATGGAGTTCGAAGAAGGCAAGATCTGGGACAAACGGGTGTCGAAGACATGATCCAGCTATCGTAAGTCATTCTCAATTTCAGTTCATTAGTCTGCTGTGGAATGTATAGTGTTCAATTGAAATAGTAAATCTGTTCCCAGAGCTATGTACCACAACACCTGCGCACATTGTGAACAGACTAAAAATGATATTGTTGGCATGTCATGCATTGTGCACATGCATCATGGTGGATAACAGTAGGCCTACTTGAGTTGGATTTGAACAAACCTAGAATTAACTGAAAAATTTGAAGTCAAAAGACAGGCAACTGATCAGAATCATCATTAATGAATTTAAACGTGTAGAGAGTTCATAATAATTTTACACTAACCTGATACTCTCGTACACAAGCATTTCCATATATAAACAGAATACTCACACAACATTCCTTTTAACGAGCAAGGTGGCCGAAATGGTAAAGTATTGAACTCGCATTCAGGAGGTCCCAGGTTCAAATCCTGTGGCCAGCCAATTTGATATGGGTTTTTTCACGATTTCCCCAGTCATAAAGGCAAATGCTGAATAGGATATTTACATACCATGAATCATTCTGTATCATATGCATGGAAATATGTGCTTATTCAGTCCATTTTAATAAGAGGTTGTGTTTGTCTGTCTGTCTGTGCGCAATGCCCAGCGAAATCTACTGCACGCAGAGATCTGAAATTTTTAATATAGATGAACTGAAAGGTGGCCGAATGCATGTCAAAGCCGGATTTTTAGTTTTCACTTTCATTCACAAGTTTAGGAGTGAAAACTGGCAGAAAACATTATTTTTAGTGCTATTGAAGTATCAGTTTTCGGTAATACATTTCAGTGGTCAAATCAATTGCAGATGCCTTTTTCTTTTTCTTCATAACTTGAAAATAAGAGCATTGGGATTTTTTCAACAAATCACATGGAATTATCCATCGCTTCAATTTTGTAAGTTTGTTTTTAATGTGAAGGTTTACAGGCATGTGAAATTTTCAACACAGAATAGGGATAGTGAATATAGCCCTAAATTGACAAACATTTATCAATTTGGACGGAACTCACTATTCAGGGGTTTTCTGGGCCAGAGAACTCAAATCTGAGGTAGTTTTTCCCAGGCAGCGCTTTGCAATCATGGAATGCATTCCAAAGCCAGATTTTTAGCTGTTTCATTATAACTATTAATTGTTCAGTTTATGAATGATTCATGTTTAAGTGTTAATAAATATAATAGGCTACTTTAATTATTTTGCTCTTAATTTTTTATTTTTTAATTAATTACCATGGGCGAAGCTGCGAGCACCTGCTAGTATAAAATAAAATAAGGGCAGAGAACATAAAAATAGAGTAAAAAGTATGCACAAACACAGTAATCCTATCGCTTACAACGTAAACACCTATTCAATTTTTAATTTTCAATTTTTGAAAATGACTGACACCCGAAGAAGCAAAATGCTCAAAACATAAAGAAAACAGATCACATAGTAATAAAAGTATTGATAAAATGATACACTTTATGGAACCAGATACTTTATTTGTAAAATTATCTTCTTTCCAGGGACTTGAATGAGGCTTCACTATTATGGAATTTAAAAATCCGTTACGACAAAGAATTAATCTATGTGAGTATGGTTTTATAGTCACTTGTGTACATTGACTATGTTTCTGTCTGTTTGATTGTTAATATAACAAAATGTTTGGTTACAGACATATACAGGAAGCATCTTAGTGGCTGTGAACCCATACAAAATGTTTGATATCTACGGACTGGATATGGTGAAGAAGTACGAAGGACAAATCCTCGGCACGTTACCACCGTGAGTAATTATTTTTTGGTTGTTTATCACTTTAATTTATTTTTGCTTTCTTGAAGTATAAGGCTGCCTAAGGACATAGCTTATCAGTAGGGGCCGTATTTTTTGGTAACAACGATAAGCGCGAAATTTTATAAAACAACCTCCCTTAGCTATGTTTAGGTTTTACATGCTTAAAATAGCAATATGAACCAAATTGAATCCACGAAATATCGCGAAATTTACTCGATTCCGCGAAATGTGTCTATAAGCGTGAAATATGCCCCTTCTGTCCGTAAAGTGAGAAATGAGCACGAAAATGTGCCTTAAAATCACAATATTGTGTTTTGGTGTACTGTATTTTTTATTTCTTAGCAGCATGCTTTTTTTCTGCCACAGAGGCTGTCGAAGATTTACCGATACATCGATATTTGTGATCGATTACAAACATTGCAGAATTTACGCAAAGATTGTCTGTGACCTCGTTTGTACTGTTGAGTACACTCCTTTTCTGCTATCTCTTTGCCAAGTTAGCGATGCCTATGAACGATTACAGCAGAAGAGTGTAGAATGTTTGTTACTTGTATTCAACAAATTTCGTCTTTTATCCACAGTGGTATGGTTGGCACTTCTGTTTGCAAATGGCTATCTGATGGTGTTTAGTAGAAATAATAATATTTCTCGTAATTATATTTGAACATTAACTCTAATCATGTCTAAATTGAAAGTTACTTCAGTTCATACAAGGGCAGAAGAATATAGAAATGAAGGGGGGGGGGGGTGTTAGTTCATGTAAATAAAGAAGCAAAGTTTATCATAGCGCAATGTTCCCAATGTAGTATAAAGTAATTTATTTCACGAAATACCTACCGAAATAGAAGGAAGTTAACACCGAAATCAGCCATTTTATTTCACCAATAAATCAGGGCCCTACTTATCAGTACAAATACAGTTGTTCACAAATTTAAGAAGCATTACTAATATATAATAATAATATATTTGACTGCGCACAATGTGCATTAGTGTGTATTAATCACTATTGATTAAGTCACTTATTGAGCGCGATCTCATGGGGCACTCTGTTATATGATATTTTCCACATCTGTCTCCACACATTTTACACCTGCATTCATCACCTGGGTCATGATACCTCTGTATCAGGCAAATCTTAAAATGAAAACCATGCGTGGCCAGACCCGTCACTATGCGTCTCATTTGGTAGTTTGTCTCTGCCCATTCCCTATTCATCATTGCATCTGTCCTATAAAAGTCTTCTTCTATATCTTCCCTCTTCCTCCTCAGTTCTTCTTTTAGGTTTTTGAAACTTTCGGTAGGTGGTAACTGTAACTTTAGTCGTAGATCGTCTACAAGGTATGTCTCTCTAGCCAGTACATAGACCAACCGGGAGGGTGTATACTTGGACAAACCCAATATTCTCTTCAGGTATCTAGCTTTGATCCCTTCTATGGTCCTTAGTTGCTTGAGGGTTATGTACTCCCAGATTATCTCCAGACCATAAGTGAGAGTCGGACAGACTTTTCCCTCAAACAGTCGTATCGCAGTATCCAAGGACATCAGCGTAGGGTTGGTCACGTCGTATATGGATCTGATAGCTGCCACTAGCCGCTCCTTAATATGTATTGAAAACGCTTTTCCAGTTGTTTGGATTGTCATTCCAAGATACTTAAATGAACTTTTTATTTTAAGCTGATTTCCATTACATGTGACTCTTTCTCGTCCAGTTAGCCTTCCTCCTTTCCTGAACACTACGAGATTCGTCTTTTGTTCGTTGATTTTGATCTCATTTCTCTTAGCCCATTCTGACAGATGGTCCATTGCAGTTTGGAGATCCGTTAAGTCCTCTGAAGCTAGCGCCATATCATCGGCATACTTGTATAACCTTGCCTCAGTGTTTTCGTGTATGATTGTTTCAATATCATGGGTCATGACATTAAACATAATCGGGCTCGTTGGGTCCCCTTGTAGAACCCCATTCAATTGTCTAATCCATATTGATTTTTCGACTCCATTATCTAATTGCACTTCATTCTCTGCTATGATGTTTGAGATTAATCTAGTTAGCGATGTCTTTCCAATCAACGACTCCAGTTTCATGATAGCTATCCTCCGATTGATGTAATCGAAAGCTTTAGCATAATCGATGAATATCACATATAGTTTCCCAGCTTTTTTCTCTAGGGTTTGCGATATGTCTCCTAACAGATTTTCTATCGCCGTAGTTGTTGATCTTCCTGGTCTGAAGCCGTACTGTGCGTCTGATAGTAGGGGGTCAACTATCTTTGTTAGTCTTGCCATAATAAGCCTCGTGAGTAGTTTCAGACCTGATCCCTCCAGGGCGATTCCCCTGTATGAATTTGGGTCGTTTGTTGCCCCTTTGCCTTTGTATAGTAATCTCACAGTTGCCTTTCTCCACTCCACTGGTATATCCCCCATTTCCAAACATTTATTTAGTAATACTTTCCACACTGGGATCATGTAGTCAATTGATTGTTTTAAGTGTTCATTTCTTATGCCATCTGGGCCTGGTGCCCTATTGTTTTTCCCAGCTAGAATGGCTCTTCTGATCTCGTATTCCGTGAATGGCGGGCTCGGAACTATATCTTCATCTGCAGTTCTTTTCTCAGGTCTTGTTTCTCTCATGCATAGAACTTGTTTCATGTGCTCTTCCCAAATTTGCATGGGGATATCTGTTGGAAACCTTGGTTGTCTCGGTCTTAACGCTTTGTAGGGGTCCTTCTCTACTTCTTGGATTAGTTTGTTATGTTGCTCCTCCATGAACACCCTTCTTTTTAGTTTCAGAAGTTCTTTGTATTCTCTCTTTTGATTATGATACATTGTCCTGCTTATCTCATTATTCTCCCTTCTGACCTGATGCAACAATTGTAGTACCTGACGTCTCTTCTCATAACATTCTCTGTCGAACCACATTTTCCCTTTCTTCAATCTTGTTTCTGTACTAGCATTCCTCATCCACATTATAATTTCCTCCGATGCTTCGGTTATTTTCCCATCTAGAGCAGCCTCCTTGGCATCTTCCAGCCTCTGGAGGGTTTCTCTTAGTTTATTCTCATCGAGTGTTTTCGTTATCTTATTAGCCGGGTTTGTGGGTTTTCTCTTGTTGAGTGTCACAACTTTCCATGACATCTCTGTTAATATAGGGATGTGTTTTCTTAACAACGGACCGTCTGTTTCTAGTAGTGGTCTTTGCTTGTCTATTATAAAACCTGCGGTGAATACCAGATCTATCACGCTGCTGCCATTGTGACACAGGTACGTTATTTCATCTCTCTTGTTCACGAGTGTCATCCCCTCTTCTTGAATAAAATCAATCACAGATTTTGTTTTGCTGCTCATTTTATCTATTGGACAGTTTAGATCACCCACGAGAATTATCCTGTCTGTTATTGGCGCAATATCCAGAGCCTGACGTATGCAGTCCACTACCTCTGCTGCGCTACAATCTGGTCGGCAATATATTCCTATTACCGTGCCAATCCTTGTTTTGATAACTAGCATGTCCTCATCTCTTAGCAACACCTCGAAAGGTGTCACATTTGGTGATAGCAGGCAGGATACTCCTCCCGATGGTCTACCTCTCACATCTTGTTTTGCTAGCGCATGTATGTTGTATAGCCCTGGGACATCAGTCATTGACTCTTTTGTAATGAAAGTTTCGGTCATAATACTAATATATATACTAATATATATACTAATATATATAAACAAGTTAGAAGGGTACAATTTTAAAGCCATATGCTTGATGTTTCACACATTTGCTCATGGTGTGACATCTGATATTCTGGAGAAGCTTTTTATTTCTGTAAGTTTAGTAGTTTTAATTTATTTAAAAGTAATATTGAAAAATTTCTGTATTTTAAAATGAAACTTTGTTACACAATTTTTCATTAAAATTTGCTTATCTGATTTTTTTAATAGGGCCAAAGACATATTTAGACAAATATTACGCATTAGTGTTCCTGTATCTTTAATAGAAATAGAGAAAACAATATTCAATGTAAATCACAAATTTATGAGAAAATCCATGATCACATGCAAATTTAAATTTAGAAAAAAAAAAACAACTATTGACGTAAACAAAACACCTCATGTGCTTTTTGTTAGTCATACTTTGTAAAACTTTTAAAATGTTAGATGCCTTGCTGATAACTGTTGATCGTCATAGGTGAGACACCATCAATAAATAAATTGTAGTATCCAGTGAGAGAGTGGGCTAAGCCAAAAGTTTTCAAATTGTGAGTTATTAGGTTTGTTCGTAAAGCAAATCCGTGACTGCTTGAGAATTTGTTGTACTGCGCATGTCCAGTCTGTAACTTACCCGTGATTTGCACTTTGCGAACGGTTACAAGAATTTGGAATCGATAGTTTCTGCGTTTAATCGATATGATATGCAAATAAAATATATATTTCCCTTTGACATGTTATAAATGCAATATACATCGAAAATATAATCTATATTTTGGGAAACTTTTAATTATCTTCCATTATTCATACTTTAAGTAGCCTATGTTTATAAATCTGGCGCAATGTTATAGGAGGGAGGAGTCAGGCGCGTGAAAATAGGTTACTGCGCATGTCTCTGATAACAATTCATGCTAGAGCCTGCAAACTTTTCTTATAGTACAGAAACTGTCTGTGAGAGCTTTGCGAACAGAAAATTGAAATCAGAATCACGGATTCTCGCTTTGCGAACGCGTGTGCAGAAAGAGCGCATGCGCGAACGATATGTTCCTGGTTTCTGACTGCTTTGCGAACAAACCTATTGTCATCTCTGTGTAGTACATATAGGCTAGTCGTGTAATTGTAAACCTAATATTAAAGGTTTGTGTGGGTTCCTTCCTTATCTATTCTTGAAAGACAATTTTCATAAATTAAAGGAATGCGTTTCTCCATTGAGAGATTGGGCTAAGCCAGCTCGGAAGCATTAGTAACGTGATATGAAGGGCACGATAACAATCCAGTCACGAGGTACTTTTACCTGGAAAAAGGTCCGAAGTAATTAATGTTTTAATATGTTGTATGTGGGTATTCTGTGGTGTAGAATCAAAGTTTTCCAATTCGAGAACCCTGTGAGAACTTCAGGGTAGTCGAAAGCTGCAAATGTTTTTAGTTTTTGTTGTTTTTTCCTCATAACTCCTAAACAACTCATTATAGCCTAAAATATTCCATTACAAAAGTTAAAGAGCATTAAATTTCCTACCATTTGCATTTGTTTAAACATTTTAAAAACCAAATACGTACTAAGATATGGCACTTCAAAGTATTGAAAATTTTTAAAAATATCAAAAAACTGCGAAAAAATAAAATAAAGGATTGGCACTGTGGTCTGAAGTTACTTTCGTAAACACTTTGAAATGTGTAAAATCTGATAAGAAGAAACAAATCAAGTGTTGAAATGAAATTTTTTCTCATTCGAAAGCCAAACACAAATCTCAAAATATCTCGATTCCGTTATTTCTGGCTTAGCCCACTCTCTCACTGGATGCCACAATTGGTCGCAGCTGCTATATTGTTACATATGCTATCGATTGTAAGCTGTCGCATCTTTTAATACGTGTTTCTTTCGCTAACATTTTTTTCCTCACATATAGAATGCACCCAAGTTTTTTTTTATAAAAATCAAGGAAAAAAGTGCATCTATTTATGCGGGTAAATACAGTATCTCCTACCTGCAAGGAACACTGGTTAGAATCAGCTTCTAGGTTTTAACTATTCAGTTTCAAGCACTAAGTGTGTACTAGATATTATTTAAAATTATTCTCTCTTGCTATAAGAAAAATTACTAAAAATGTGGTCATGTGATTGGTTAAAGCATTATTTGATTATATTTTTGTGCAGGCACTTATTTGCGATTGGCTCATCAGCGTATGGTCACATGTCAAAAGAAGGCTCGGCACCCGAGAGTCAGGTTGTGGTGATCTCTGGGGAGAGCGGCTCAGGGAAGACAGAATCAACGAAGCTGGTGATGCAGTACCTCGCAGCGGTAAACAAATCACCATCCAACCTCATCACAGAACAAATCCTAGAAGCATCGCCTCTATTAGAAAGCTTTGGGAATGCTAAGACTGTTCGCAACGACAATTCATCTCGCTTTGGGAAGTACTTGGAGGTGCATTTCAAAGAGTGAGTAGAATCCGTGTCACTAAGTGGAATTAATATCTGTAAAATAAGGTCTAAAAATATTTTTACAGAATCTTACATTGATTAGAAAATGTTGAGGAGCCATATTTTAGATACTTACCATGAGAATAAAAATATTAATTATTTTCTTAAAACTTAATTTTACTTATTCTCAAAATTAAAGTGAATAAGTACCTGAAATTTATTAAGAGTGTTGATGTCATTAGTCCTGAGCCACAGAGTTTCTAAATAGCGATGCCAAGTAGTGCTGCCATGATTGAGTTGGGAGCATGACTAGCTTCCACCCTGGCGGCCCGGGTTTGATTCCCGGCCGGGTTGGAGATTTTTCAGAGTGTAAAATTTCCTTCCTGGGTTCAGGGAACGAAAAAGGACATTGGAACCAAAATACTGCAATTTGTTCAAGGAATATATTTTGGTAAACAATGAGGCTTAAGCATGCAGGAGGAAGAAGTAATCCAAATACCCTGCTTGACTGTGTTACCCTGGCAAAATATCCAGGGAAAACTTTGGGAAAGGAAGCCAACAAGAGCTTCTCCACCAAAGGGGCAGCACAAAAAGCCTCTTAGGCTGACGTGCAGAGGGTCTCAAAAAACCTCTCTTCAAGCCCCCATTAAAAAAAAAAAAAAAAAATGCCAAGTATTTAGAAAAGAATGGATTTCTTTAACCTCGCAAATAACAGTATTTCCTATGAATATTGTATATTATTGTACTAACTTTGACCACACATTCATGGCACTCAGAAATTATCCATTTATTCCTACACACGTACATTCTACTTCCATAATTCCTGCCTAATTTGATTCTGATGCATATTTTATACCATCAAAAACAAAAGTCGAACTCTGATCACACTTTATAACAAAGAGGGAAATTTCAATAAACATCTTGTTAATAAGGATAATGTTCTATTTCATATGTTGGCAAACATTCTATAGCATTCAATATTTGTGTGTCTACCTGTGCTCATCTTGTCAGAGCTGCCAACACAGTTACATAACCATCACCATCATAATGTTATTGTGTATAGATAGAACTTCTTGACTTATTTTTAGGTTGGTTTGACGTAGCTATGATTTTAATTTTCCAAATTATTCACTGAAGATGACAACAAGTATATTTGATTTTTAACTTTTTACAAGTTTTGTATTTTAAACTCTGGAGAGATCACATGTTTAAGGTAATTATGTTGTTTCCAGTGGTGTGATAATTGGTGCCAAGATCACGGAGTACCTTCTGGAGAAATCACGAATTGTAACGCAAGCTCCCGATGAGAGGAACTACCATGTCTTCTACGAGATGCTTCAGGGGCTCACATCAGAAGCTAAAGAGAAATATGGCTTGTTGACTCCAGACAAGTACTTCTATCTCAATCAGGTAAATGAAGTCTGAATAATTGCATTGTGTTGTGGCTAGCTCAGTCGGTTGATAGACTGATTGGTATGAATTGTCACAGCTTCAACTTACAATGTTAATTAAATATCAGGAATTTTAAATCATCTTGTTTGTTAATAGACAATTGAATAAGTCATTAGAAATAGGGCCCAATTATACTTAGATGTGTGAGGAAAGTCTAATGTATGTGTGATTTTTCGCAGGGTGGAAACTGTGAGATTGACGGCAAGTTTGACGGTGAGGATTTCCAGTCTCTGCTGTCAGCCATGCAAGTGCTAGGGTTCACTTCCGATGAACAAGACACTATCTTCAGGATACTTGCTTCTGGTCAGTAGTTTACTTTTATTATACCAGACAAGCCCCAATAGATTAAAACAGATTCCCAAATTTTAGCCCTTGCAATCTAAGGTTCCATTAATGGAATTTGTGGTGCCAGGATTAAATTAGTTTTCAAGTTCCAATATGGAATATGCTGAATGAATTTCAACTTTTTTTTTTGTTATATCCAGTCCCAATAGAAACCAATACAAATAGGGATACCGAGCGAGGTGGCCGAGATGGTAATGTCTTGGACTCACATTCATGAGGTCCCAGGTTCAAATCCCGAGGCCGGCCAATTTGACTTGGGTTCTTTTCATGGTTTCCAAAGTCGTAAAGGCAAATAGCAAATTGGATCTAATCAAATCAAATCAAATCAAATCAAATCAAATCAAATCTTTATTCACCTTTAAATACAATATATTTGTACAATAGGCTTCGTCAGTTTTTGGAAAGTTTTATATAATAACAAAAAAGCTAAGAATACAAATTTATATCCATAATATTTTCTGGTATATTACTCTCTAAAAATTCTTCTACGGTGTATATCGCTTTGCTTTGGAACCAAATAGATAGAATATTGTACAGTTTTTTTTTTTCAAGATTTCTTATCTTTAATGGAATTTTATTAAAAAAAATTATCTGTTGATAGCAGTGACTTTTAATATTTGTACTTAAGTGAAGTTGTGGTTTATCTAAATCATTTTTCCTTCGCGTGTTGTAGTTATGCATTGACGATCTAGTTGTAAATTTAGTGCTATTTTCATTAACATATGTAATATTAGCTAAAATGTACATAGAGGTAAGTGTAAGAATGTTGTACCTTTTGAAGTATTGTTTACATATTCTCTTGTTCCAATTCCTGCTATCAATCTGATAATTTTTTTCTGCCAGATGAAGATATTTACATACCATGAATCATCCTGTATCAAATCCATTGAAATTAATATCAGTTGAAATTTATTCCATAAAATACAACAACAATAGAAACAATTGACAATCAATAGTTCCATGGCCTACACTACTGTGTAGACACACATCCCGAACTTCTGATATGACCTCGTAGCTAAAAGGAGTATAAACACAGCTGAAACCACATTTTAAATGTTGATTTTTTTGGAGATATCAGAATAACACAGATTTCTGCAGCATAAGATTGAAAGCACATTTTGAGTCCACATAAGTGAGATGCTTATGAGAATACAGCTGTTCACAATTAAAACAGGTTTTGAAACGTATTCCCTTCTCACTGTTAGCAATCTTCACGTTTATGCATTTTTTTGTTTTTTTCATATTTTGTTACTATTGAATTGAATTTGTAATATTGAATATACCTGAATACTACCCGCACCCAAATTTTTGCAGAGGAAATTTAAAAAAAAAAGATAAATCAATCTATAGGCCCTTATATAAATTATTTTTCTAGGAATTGCCAGATTTGACAATTGACATGTTTTGAGTTTGAAAATGTCTAAAACATTATGGAAATGCGGTAGTGCTTTCTACAAATAACAAGAAATATGATCATGTATTTCTTTCTTTCCCGGTCTGAAAACGATTGTTTGCTAGTTGTCTCTTGCTGGCCACTGGATCGCTAGTAACACACTCATCTGTCTAAAGGATGTATTTTCCTTTCATTACAGCTTCGCTACTGTTATACTATACTGTGATCCTACTACAAGTCATCGTGCTATATTGAACCGATATGGTACAAAATGTCTAAATTCAGATGAGAGGAGTCCAATATTGAAATAATACCGCAGCTCAGTTTTTCTTTTGTGATGGGTAGTATTTGAGTATATACTGTATTTGTTTTTTCATTATTAATATATATTTTTCGTATTTTCTTGATTTCTTATGCCAGGGTTCCAACACCTTTTGGTTCCACAGATAAATTAGTTAGAAAACTCTGGACTAAATGAATCAAATAAATAAATATTTGTAATTCTGGACGGATGTATTCGTTTATGTTGCAGTGCTACACTTGGGGAATGTTTACTTCCATCGGAAACAGTTGAAGCATGGGCAGGAAGGAGTCGAGATCGGCTCAGACGCTGAGATACGATGGACAGGACATTTGCTACATCTGAGTCCAGAAGGAATTAAAAGAGCTCTCACTACAAAAACTACGGTAAGGACGTACAGAGTTTTACATAGTTTGTTCATGGTCGGAGACCAGATTTTAAAAGGAATCCATTTTATATTTTTTAGTACACACTCTCTAAAACAGCTGCTTGTCTGACTGGTATGAAGCCGAAAAATTGCATTTTAGTAACCAAGACCGCTAAAATTGCATAAAACTGCATTCAAAATGCAGTTTTATCGGCCTAGTACTTTCAAGTCGTCATGGCAATCTATAAACAAAATCCAGATGGCATTGACCAGTCACACCAACTTTAACATGGATTTAAGCATATAATTGCTCATAAAAGAACAAATTAAGTTTCTTTATGATAATTGGAAACTTTATCAGGGTTTTTCACAAAATACGGTAGTCTACTTCATCATATAACAACAAATGTAAGCCAACAACTTTTCACTTCTTCGTTCACAAGAGAATCATTCCTTACCCTGGATTGCTTGCAATATGTTCCTTCTCATAGTCTATTGCTGCAGTGATGTTGCTGGCTTCAGCTCCAATTCAATGTTTCTGGCTTGGATTGAAATTTCCTCGGGATTATCATTCGTATTTCCACAAGCTGTTCATAAATACTAGTTCATATGCATTATTGTTTACAAAAAGAGACTCATATATTGTGCATCTATACCGCATTTCGTGTTGGTATGTACAGTTCATTGTTTTATGATTCAGTTGGCTAGAATATGATAACTAGGGTTCGGATGTTTATGACCTAAAAAAAATAAAAATATGACTGCAAATATGCACTTAAAAATGACTAAATATGACCAAAGAATCCTAAATATGACCTAATAAAATAACTTTAAAAAAATTAATGTTCTAATTCAAAATGTTTAAAGGCACTAAATTCTTATAACATAGGCATAGTATATTCTCCAGTATTTTCATGGTGGATCCCTTTTTTGGGAAAAAAATTGTGTACCATATTTACCTGATTATAAGCAGCATCTGAATGTGCCATGTCATTAATTACCTTAATGCAGAAGCCTTTTTACCCTTCCACACCAGTCGTAATACCTCGTTAAACTAAGAAGTCCAGCACTTTAGTTTATAATAATTTCTTAAGGTGACCCTAGTAAGACCACCGGCATGGTCTTGTGGTTATTTTACATCCCATTTAAGAACAATCCTGTTCAAAACAAAGAGGCGTGGCTGTCATAGTCCGCATGTCATCACCGTGTTAGTGGTAGTTTGTTTATTCTTAGTACAACTCACACACAGGATCGTCGTGGACAATGAATCCTTTGTTTTGTTTGCTACTTGATAATAATGATGACGATGCCAGTGAGAGTTTGTTATTTCAAGTGTAAATGTTGATATTATTGTTGCATGAACTTACGAACACTCATTAGCCACACCCTGGTACTGGCGCATACTAATGACATTAACCAGTCACGTTTTGTCACATGATGCGAATTTTCTGCGAACTCTCTGTGAGTTCTCCTCCCCTTTGTTTTGACTAGGATCAAACTAGAGTGGGACAAATTATAGCTTCGCTGACTACAGATCCGTAGGCCAGGGTTCGATCCCCGGTACCTCCTCAGATTTTTCTGAGGTAGGGAGGTGTGGAACGGGGTGCATTTAGACTTTAGGAGCTACTTGATAGAGAAGTAGTGGCTCCGGTCTTGGAAACCATCATTAACGGCCGTGGGGGTCGGCATGCTGATCACATGCCCCCCAATCCTGCCATCTGCCTTTGGTAGAATGCAGTGCTCGGGTGGTAGGCCTTGTCCCTTCAGTTTAGTTTTAACTCCTAGTAAAATTGGTGTATTATTTCGTGTGAGATTACATGGCGCAGAGTGTCATGTTGTTTATCTGCTGAATTCAATCAGCATATAGTCGTGTTTGTAATGTTGGCGACATTCTAGACTTGGTCCCATGTTGTATGGCTCGGCTGAGACAGTGATCACATTATTCTGAAGTTTAGTTTAATCAGCCAGCCTTGTAATTGTTTCTGTTTGTATTTCAGGAAGCAAGAAATGAGAGAGTTGTGACTCCGCTGAGTATAGACCAGGCCCTGGATGCCAGAGACGCTTTCGCTAAAGCTCTGTACAGTGCCCTTTTCTCATGGCTTGTGTCTCGCATCAACCAAATCGTCTACAAAGGAACTAAACGGACTGCAGCCATTTCTATTCTCGACATCTTCGGGTTTGAGGACTTCAAGGTAAATATTTCATGCCACTTCTGTACTACTCCATAAAAAAAAATATTTCACGTTATGTCTCTGTCATTTGTTTTATATTTATATGTTACAGGAGAACAGCTTTGAACAGCTTTGTATAAACTACGCTAATGAGAATCTGCAGTTCTACTTCAATAAGCACATATTCAAGTTGGAACAGCAGGAATACGCTAAGGAGAAGATTGAATGGCAGACCATCAGCTATACCGTAAGTGGATAACACAACATTCCGTATTTATCTGAATATAAGCCATACTTTTTTCCTAGACTAAGCCCAGCGAAATATGCCTGAGGCTTAACCCTTTCACTGCTGAGATATTGGCAAGCTGACATACCCTCCTTGCTGAGATATTTTCACTGTCACTCGGCGCTAAATCCGAAAAATAAGAAGGCAGTTTTAAAATACGCCAGAACTTCGTCATCACGTTAGAAATGTTTTTCCTTGCTCGTGAAACCAATGACTGTGTTGAAATTGAACATACCATGGCCTTGACGTGAATCCCCGCTTGTCATATGACTCGTGAGTTCATTGGGTTCTTCAGACATCACAACATTGTGCAAGGCCTCACATTTTCGGCTACAGATTGCACCACAGGACAAGGAAAGCATTGAAAATAATTTCTATCTAACCCCAAGAGATGGCAGGACACTATCCTTTCGTTGAAACCATGTTAAAGAATTCTATTCTACGAGCAATTGTCTTATTCGTAGCACTAAATTCGCGGCAACATTGTGCAAGGCCTCACTTTTTCGTCTACAAATTGCACCACAGAGCAGGGAAAGCAATGAAATTAAGTTCTATCTAACCCCAATAGATGGCAGGACACTATCCTTTCGTTAAAACCGTGTTAAAAAATTCCATGCCTTGTGGAATCGTCTCGTTCATAGCACCCACTTCGCGGGCGGAACAGTTCCGTCAATAGCACACGTAGGTGCCATTCTCCGCGCCGTCACAGTTCCGTCGTTAGCAGTGAAAGGGTTAAAATCGCATACAAGTGTTTTTAGGCAATAGTGGTAAAAATGTGCACAATAAGGCCGGTTGATCTACCATGGCTGGTTCTCCTCTTCCAAGCACCGCCACTTATCGATTATCTCGAAAACTCCAGGACTATCAATAATATAATCAATTCAACATCCAAAATACCTGGTACATTGATTTTAATCAAAGCATTGTAGAAAATGTGTCAAACACTGTAAGCCAGTGATGTTCAATTTGTGATAGGCCTATATGTTTTGCATCTTTTGTCAAAGCAGTATTATGGAATATGCGTGTATTATGAGTTGCTCAGATGTACAAAAATGCCATAATGTATGGGAATGCAAATAATGGTAATTTTAAACTGATGGTATCTAAAAGTGCAGTTATGAAAAATAGAAAAAAACACACGAAAGTTTAAAGTACTGATTTCTGTTTTGTTTTAAGTCTTTGCTTATTTTGGTGAATGTTTTAAAGTGTAACATTGTGGTTTTATTCAGGACAATCTGCCAGTGATCCATCTGATAGCAAAGAAGCCAGTGGGGATCCTTCATCTACTCGATGACGAGTCCAACTTCCCCAAGGCGACGGACTTGTCTTTCCTGGAAAAGTGCCACTACAACCACGCTCTGGACGAGCTGTACTCCCGACCTCGCATGTCCAGCATGGAGTTTGCCGTCAAGCACTACGCGGGTCAGGTGTGGTACAGCGTGGACGGCTTCCTTGACAAGAACAGGGACACGCTCAGACAAGACGTTGTCGACCTGCTCATCAGCAGCAAAATCCAGGTAAGAATTACTCTGTGATAGGATTGTTTTAACTCTTGTATTTAATTTGTTTTGGAGCAAACAATTGCTGATCTTCCTGACTATAGCGCCGTGGCCATCGCATTCATTTACTGTCAGAATCGTGAGAGAACACAAATAAAGATATCCCTTAAAAACGAATGGTTATTAAGGTCTTGCTGTTTTTAATAGTAAGTAATTGTCCGTGAGCCGTCTAAACCCCCCACTCTGCTATCATTCATTCTCTCTGTGACTTGTCTAATTTTATTGCATATAATGTGTATATCTTAGACAAAATGAATGGTGCACTTGTATCTTCTAAGTCCTCTGTGCACCGACATTAAATAGTAACTGTGTCTAGTTTTCATTTTGTAATGACAAGAATAAAATGAAAGGCAGCGAACATGTGTAACGTTAACTAACTTATGTTATCAGTATTAATATTACTAGAAATAGCACAGTGATGTCACAGTATAAGTATTAATACAGTAAGGAAACTGTGTGTTAAAAGTCCTATGACAACTTGTTAGCTGGGCGACACTAGCGCTCCATGCGGCGGTTGAGTAAAACTGCATTCTCACCATATAAAATAACTTGGGAAAATGCATAAACACATAACAAAATATGTTATAATAAGAGAAAAAAATCTTCTTTCAAAACTGAATTTTAAATTTAAGAAACAATGAAGCATGTATTATATTTTAGTTAAGATCAGGCACAATTTTTAAATGCCACTTACCTGTAACTTGCACTGCAGTTCCTAGGGCTATTCTTATTACAAGTTTTAATAACTTCAAGATGATTCTTGGAAAACCAATTATAACTCATTTTTATTTTTAAAAGTAGCCTAATATTACATTAGAATAGAAATGTCATCATTTTACAAAAATAATACAATATTACATAAGATACAATACAAAATTCAAATAAAAATATAGGTTTCTATCAATATTTCTCAATTTCTAATACTCCAAAACTGCTTTTAGTATACAGTCGGTACAGCAGTTTTAATTAAAGAGTTCTTATTGGAATTCATAAACTGGCTGTTTTCGAAGTGTTCCAAACATAGGCGGCAATTTACATTTAAATATTTTACAGTTTTTGTTAGTAGGTCTTCTCGCCGACTATTGATGACCCATTTTTTACACCTGAAATCATTACAACAATTGAAGGTAGATCGAAGCCGTAAGATACAGAAACAAAATACAATCTCAACAATGAAGTTGAGGACGAGCAGTGTGACAAACCTATATTCAAAGGTCACTCTTTAATATAATTTATAACTTAAACGTTGATTTTAAAGGTGGGAAAAACCTTGGACTAGATACGCTTCTTAACAGTAGCCTATTTTAGGTAAGCCTATTGCTTGCCTAGGTTTGGATAATGATGTCATGTTAGTTTACTGTCGCAAACACCTTAATGGCACATGTATCCGAGAATTTATTATGTAAGATTATGTTTTCGTCATCTTTACGCCTACATCGTGTTCGAGAAAATAAATATCGTACCGCCTGTAAAATCGGCTATGTGCACTTTTTTACGAAATTGAGTTATGTGCACTGATATTCCTTAGCATTGATCCTTACAACCGGGCATGTGGATCTTTGATTGTCAGGTTTGTGCAAGCAAAGAAAAAAATATCGGCTACATGCTGCAAAATGGCCATGTGCATTAGAGCTCACATAGCCATTCTTGACTGCCAACACGGCACACATGTTTGTATACATAACCGGCCCTGACATATACATTACAATGCACATAGGAAATAAGCTGCACCGCAGCAAATATTGTGTTATCTTAAGCGATCACAATACGACATCCTAAATATTGTTATCTTTAACCGTGATATAGACTGCTGACATTTTCATTTCATTGTTAGAAATTACAACATAATTAAAGATAAAAATATTACATTAAAGTAAATGTAAACATAACCACACCAGAACATGTGTCAAGAGTAAGCCAGCAGGCATACAATAAATATTACGTATTTTTCTTCTTACCTTTCTGGATCTTTTGGGAATGTGAAGAAATGCAATTCAGGATTTCTTCCTTTATTGTTACTGCAATTTATAGCAGAACAATAACATCCCTTCCAAACACGCATTGCTATAAAAATTCAAGACTCCTATTTATTTCCATTCTTCCCGCAGTAGTGATTGTAGTATTACTCAATGGCCGGTAGGATCGCATGGAATCTGCGCGCGCATGTCCGTATGGCATAAAAACGGACTGAGTTTCCTTACTGTATTAATACGTATACTGTGGTGATGTGTTAACATCTGTAGAAAGTTTGAGTACAGAAATATACACACTAACTTCACTATTAGGTATACAGAGATGCCAACTGCTACAGAATTTCCGTAGTTTCTACGATTTCCTTGAATTTGCTACGGCAATACGGAAATTGTACTGAATATTACGGATTTTACGAATCTCCCGCGAACATAACAACAACAAAACGTTAATGAATGTGTCAGCAGAGATGCCAACTGTTTATCATGAGAAATAGTTTGTAAAAGAAATCACCCGTTGTGTTGGCGACATTGGTCACTACAATCTTTGACGTGTGTGTGTGTTAACCAAAGATGTTATATCTTACAGTTATAACATACTTGTACTTATAACATCTTTGGTGTCAACATATTTCCACTGTATGCCGCTGATGACTGCCGAAGTCGTCGCTTGATTTATTGAGTGTTGCAGTGCAAGTAGAATATTGAGGAAATATGTCGTGTAAACGTAAAACCAGTGACGAATCTGATGGACAAAACGAACAGCGGCAAATCAGCAGTATCGAAAGCAGTATACACAAGAGTTTTCTTGCCTCAGACCTTCAAAATTTTCGCCGAGTCACGTATTTTGTGAAAATTGTAATTGTGATTTTTCGGTTAAACATGGAGGACCCGATGACTGTAGGTGCCATGTGATCTCAAAAAAAGCAGCACAAGAAGACGCATATGTTAATTTGCCCGAGACGTCGAGTCTCCCACCATCCGATTAGACTCACACTACTGATAACCACCTTTCAAGGTTGGCATCTCTGGGTATATTTACAACGTTAGACCATATTTAGGGCTTACAACATTCAAGCGATCGCGAAAGTTTTATTTTCAAGGTATGACAAAAATAGCCAAAGCCAACTGTAATTGATTTGACATTGAAATGTATAACTGAAAACTTATGTTTTGAAAACGCACAACATGCACGTTTTTTGCCCGTTTTTCACTCATAACTCACGAACGAAAACTAAAATTAAAATTCCGGCTTCGAGGTGCATTTTCCGACCCTTCAGCCCACCTATGTTTAAAATTTCAGATCTCTGCGTTCAGTAGATTTCGCTGGACATCGAGGACAATTCCTTTTATTAATATAGATAATATGAATTATAATGATACCTTCTCTAATTTGTCAAACATCCATTTCATTTAATACAAACCCACCTGATACAACTGGCACCAATATGTTCTGTGAATTTGTTTGGATAATTCTGTGTAAAAAGGGGTTAAGTATTTTCAAAAACATTTAATTTTTGGCAGTTAAAACCAGAATTTTTCAAAATCCTTTCTTATTGAGCACCTACATTATGAAACGAAGGTACTGTCAAAATTCCAAGTCTCTACCTGTTATAGTTTAGGCTGTACGTTGATTCCTGTCATGCAGTCAATCAGTCAGGACAAAGCCTTTATATATATATAGAGATTTATTGTAATGAGGTTCCTTATCTTTTTTAGATTTTTAACACTGAATTTATTCTGAGGTGCCAGTTTGATGTTGACTTCATTGAAAATATTTTGAAATTTGTTGTCACAGCTACAGACATGGCATGAAGAGAAGTATCTACATTAATGGACGTGTTCTGTTGCAGATAAAAAGCGTACTCATATGAATCACACTTGAAAACCTAAAAAACTCTCCCACAAAGAGTAACGCCATTACAATGTACAGTGACGTCAGTAGGAAAAACTATAATAGTACCTGTGGAGTTAGGTTTCTAATGCTTTAAAGTATTTTCTACATTTATCATCATCATCACCTTCGTGGATTAGGCATGTTGGCCTGTTTTGGTCTCATATTGTGAACTGGTCCATGTCCTTGAGTTCTTTTTCCTGTTGGCTTATATTTTAGTTGCTGTTTAGGGGTCCAGTGGTCTTCCATCCTTTGCACATGCTGGAAGTAATTTGTGTGATATTTTACTACTTTTTAAATTAAACATATTTAGTTCTCTTCTAATGTCACAGTTTTTCTTTTTATACCCTGCCACCAGTCTTAGAAATCTCATCTCTGCAAATTCTGTCTGTCTGACTTCTTTTTTTGTTAACATTCAACATTCACATCCATATAGTAGAGATGGTACTGCTAGCATTTCATAAAATTTTAAAATAGTGTCTTTTCTTGTTTTGTTCAATAACGTTCATTTTATTGTGGTGCATTTGTAATTGAATCTCTGTATCTTCTATTGTATACCATTTTCTTTAAAATGACCAATTTTCCAGCCTAAATAGTTAAAATTTTGTACCTGGTCAGTTATGTTATAGTTTATTATTACCGTATTTTACAGACCATAAGATGCACTTTTAGGTAGATTTTCGAAGAAAAATCTACCTATTGCAATGGATACCACTTTATGATTTTCGAAAAATTCTTTCATATCTTTACGTTTCATGCTCCCCTAAGTACGAAACCACCGCCCGTTCAAAAAAAAATTTTGTGATATTTATATATATATATATATATATATATATATATTTATATCTTTACACGATAGCGGCCGTAATTTTGAAGATATTTGAACCAAATTTTATTATGTTATTTCTAGGCCCAATAGTTCGGACAAGTTCGTTAATGGGCAAAATTGGCCCAAGGGGGTGGTCGGGGGAGGGGGTTGAAATTTTTAAAAATGTATATCTCGGCCCCTATGAAGTATAGAGGGAAACTTTGTTTGAATAAATTAGAGTACTCCCTATGGACTTCACAGTGACACCAACAATTCGGGGGTTCGAGTGAGGGTGGGGGTGGGGGATGAAAATTCGAAACTTTTGAAACCACGTCTTGTGGGGTATCGTTGAAAAGCTCTTGATGAGTACTCTACAAATCAATAAATAGTTTCTTGATAGCTCTCATATGACGCGAGATTTTAATGTTTGAAAATAATAACACTTGAAAGAATTATTATAATATCATAATTTTGTCTTGTTTAGCGGCTTTGCTAATTTTATTCATTGCTGATCTTGCGCACGGCCTCCCAGAATATTATATCCTATTCTTGTTGTCAAAACAAATGATTGTAGGCTCTTCCTCTTTACCGAATTCAGTTCTTTTTACTGCAGGTTTACCATGCCAAGGCTAAAGAAAAAGAGTGCTATGCAGCGACAATAAATTAAACCAAAAGCACTTCGAAATCTACCTCCGCCTGTAGGCCTGCCTAAAGGGATTTTTTTTACCTTGAAAACAGAGCCTTGAAAATTGAGTGCATCTAATGGACCAAAGTACACTAAAAAAATTAAATTTTGGTAAATATTGCCAGAATACCATAGTTATAAACAAGGTGTTGTAAATGATAAGACAGTTACAAATTTTTGCACAGACTGTACATCAGTGCACTTGTCACAATCGCAAAATAAGGGTAGCTGAAAACAAGGTATAGAATGCGAAAAGAAAGGAATGTTGAGTTCTTTTATGCCAAAGGAGTTGTCTCGCCGGGTGGTTTAAATTAATACAATGACCTCTAATCATCCTAGCCCCGTTACACTTACCGTATGCTGAATTGAGGATTAGAGGGTGTAAAAGTATTTTCAGTCTTTCATGAGATATCAGGTCGGTAATTAAAATTTACGTGTTGTGTCATGTACAGAAGAGATTTTCGTACAACGCAGGTTTTAAGTTAAAGGAGATTTACACTGATTCCATTGTACAAGGTTATAATTTGTTTATGCAAATGCAATGAAGTATATTACTCCCTTTAAAATTTTTCAGTTAGAGTCACATTAAATTTATTTTCCTTTAAATTTCCATCCTAAAATCAAGGTGCGTCTTATGGTCTGGAGCGCCTTATAGTCCGTAAAAATACGGTATCTTTGTTCTCACAAAACACTTTCCTTTAAAAGCTAAAATTTTTGTTTTAGAAGTAGATATATTTAAATTATATGCAGATGACAGGTTATTTAATTTGTATAAAAACTGTTGTAGAGAATTCTCTGATGCAGTCAGTGTGACTTGATCGTCTGCAAATAGCAGCGTCATTAAAGTGTAAGTTCCATAGGAACTAATCTTGTCTTGGCATTCGATTATGACTTGGTCAAGATATAAATTAAAAAGTACAGGGGATAGAGGACATCCTTGTCTAACTCCTTGATTTATTAAAATATTATTTGCGCTAGTTTTATCTACATTTATTATCAGAAAACTCAGCTGGAACTTTATTGACATGTTTTCAGATGGTGAGCAAAATGTTCCAACATGTTCGCTCCAATCATGAAGCTGCAAAGACCATCAACAAGGCAAATGGAAGATTCGTAACAATGAAGCCTCGAACACCCACAGTCGCTGCTCGATTCCATG
Source organism: Ectobius pallidus (assembly GCA_964059195.1). Taxonomy (NCBI): domain Eukaryota; kingdom Metazoa; phylum Arthropoda; class Insecta; order Blattodea; family Ectobiidae; genus Ectobius; species Ectobius pallidus. Next base: position 183,188,717 of record CAXKWD010000005.1, on the reverse strand, counting down.
ATTCTCTTCAGCACCTGCTGGAGTCTATGTCCAAGTAAGTGTCATACGCTAAAATCTTATTTTATCTACTGTCTTTTTAATTCATTTAATGTACAATCTCGCTTTAGGCATTAAAAAGCATCTTCTTTAAGAGATAAAGTACTTTTCAGCATTGAAAATTCATTTCGTATAACTTGATTGATTTCTCAAGCAATAAATTATCCTTAATGGGAATATTATAGGAGAAAAATTGAGTGCACCATTCTCCGGTTTTCTCAGGTGTTTCGTAACTGGGGTAAAAGTAATATCAGGGTATTCTAAGAAAACCTGTGCACCATTGCTATAATACTGCAGTTTCCAAACGTTCAAATATATCGCGGTTACTCTGCTATGAATCCATTCCCATGGAGAAATTTTGTGTTGGTTTCCTCCATGGCCGCTAGTTTCGCTCTCTCTGCATGTCTTCCAGTCTCAGTGGCTCGTCTATAGCCCCAATTTTATTTATTTTTTGTCTTATTTGTTGAATATTAAATGTTCATAAGGATAAAATGGAATATTATATTGCGTATAGGCCTATATGTCTGACTTTGAATTCAAACACCATAAATACTGTACTAATCGTGAAAATGAGTTGGTTACGCCCACTAGACTACTCGATGGACCTGGTTTGGTTGAGGAAGGTCATTTCAATCAATGTTGCAGCACAGTATTTGCAGAGATATGTACCATCGTTCATTCATCAAATAGATCCCACCTGTCTCTCATTATCCTTTATTAAGTGCCAGTATGGTACTTTATGAGATTGTGTGGTGGACGAAAAAATGTCTGTGCGTGCGTCTGTAGGCACCATAACTCAAGTACGCTTTTTCGGATTTTCATGAAACTTGGAAAACACATTTATAATGTCCATGGGAAGAACCCTATTGATATTGAACCAAATCGGTTCACCGGTACCGGAGTAATGCCCAATTTAGTGCCTATTTTAATAGATTATGGCGCCTTTCTCATAGAAAGGCGCCATCACTCAAATACGCTGTATCGGATTTCCATGAAACTTGGTATACCCATTTATGACGTCCATGAGAAGTGCCCTATTGAATTTGAACCTAATCTGTTGACCGGTACCGGAGTAAAACCCAATTTAGTGTATATTTTAAAGACGCGGTAACTCAAATACGCTTTACCGGATATTTATGAAACTTGGTATACACATTTATAATGTCCATGGGAAGACGTCTATTCATAATGGATAAAATCGGTTGACCTGTTTCGGAGTAATGCTCAATTTAGTGTCTATTTTATGGTAATATACGTATTCGAAAGAATTTATAAAAAAAATGAAAATCAGTTATCTTGACAACATAGCCTACTGTGATCTTATAAGGCCTTGGAAATTAAAATACAGGTAGCTATGACAAAAAAAACTACTGTTTTACATGCGCTTATCCAACTAGACCGTTAAAATGACCCAGGTGGCCGAGATGGTAGACCTTTCTTCTTCCGTAAGCCCTGCTTAATGAATAAATCTGGAGCTTAACTTGGAAATCAATTTAAAAAAAAAAAACATATTCTGCATATCATAATTGCAGTCATAACTGATTAAACAAAAACATACTGGCACTTTTTTACATCAGTTTACCTGATTTTATTTGTTCCGTACTCTTTTCAAACACTATCGAGTTTAGCAATAAATAAATAAATAAAAAAACAAAAACATACTGGCACTTTTTTACATCAGTTTACCTGATTTTATATTCAATTAGCTTTTGGCCTAGATATCGTAAATATGATACATTACGCTGATCTCCATCTTGGAAAGAAAACCACGGTTTTCTCACTTTACAACTCCTTCAGGGCCAGTTTGCATCTTACCGCGGTAAAAGTCGAAACCAAGCACGGTGCAACGAAAATATACTTTACCAGGGTAAACTAAGCAACTTCACTGTGGTATTCTGAATACTGAGGTTGGTGCACTCAGGCATGGGACTTGAACCCATCTTTCTATGCTGATGCTCTACCAAGTGAGCTAGCCAGGGTCGCACTTTAGTGACTATGAATAGCAATAAGAACGTAACTACATCATAAGTACGACTTGTTTGTGCCAGAAATCTCATCTCTGAGATTTAAGTTTGACTTTGATATAAGTATGGCTTATTGCAACTATGAATACCGTCCCTAGTTTACTTAAGGCTGTTTGAAATGAATTGCAACTATAAAATACTCATGTTGCAGACAGAAAACTTACAATAAGTTATTGTATACTCTTTATGCGTTAGTATTAATTTAGGATGATTGCTTATTTAATGTGTTTTGTATTTTTCAGATGCAATCCGTGGTTTGTACGCTGCATAAAGCCTAATTCTGACAAGGCTCCTATGAAGTTTGACATGCCAATAGTTTTGGAGCAACTCCGATACACAGGAATGTTGGAAACCATAAGAATCCGTAAGATGGGATATCCTGTTCGTCTGCGATTTGCTCAATTTGTAGAGCGATTCCGATACCTGCTTCCTCAGCGAGTTAACGGTCTCACCAGAGGGACACCATACAGGTATACATTCTTGTTTCTCAACACTTACAAGTGGTTTTTATTGGAGCATTAGGATTTAACAGTGAAACAAGCAAGCAAGTAAGCGGGAAAAATGTAAGCACCAAAATAAACAAAAACAAATGACATACAAATAAAATAAATTATTAGTTTCATAGAAATCTTATCGTAATCATCGTTGTTACAGTAAGGAAGGTCATCTGCAGATTTTCTTGCCTGAAGCTCTTGGGTCTTTCAGTGAAGTAGGATTTGTAAGTCGAAAATGCTGTTTCTTCATGATGGCTCTTCAATTTCTGTTTGTTCATCAGAAAGCTTTTTAGAAAACAGACATTATTTATAACCAAGATTTTTCAGTAATTCTGTTTGCTGATAAAAGAAAGGAAATCAGAGATGACGACGCCTAAGTCTAAAGCAACCACTTCCAACATCACAGTTTTGAGTAAATTATTGGCTATTTTAATTTAAAATCATAAAATAAGCGAGCAAAATTGTTCTTCTGTCAGAATAAGGAAAGTAAGCATTATCAAATAAAGTTAAAACTGCTTGTCAAGGTGTGTCTACGAAATATAACATTTCTGCTTATACAGGACTAGCTTAAAAGACCCGGCGTCGCCCGGGTTTTGTATTTTGTAATTGGAAATTAACTTATGAAGGATTTTCAATTTTAAATTCTAGGTCCTTATATAGGCATTTATAATTTGAAATAGGAAGAACAACTTATTACACTCAAACTATTCCCTCAGAAAACGCTTGATATAGTTTTTTATGGCTCATAGAGGATCTAGAATTTTGCATCCCATCGCTTGTACAGTGCACAGCAAGCCTGGTAGAGGTTTAAATAAGAAGAAACAGAAATTCCTGTAACATAAAATTGTAATATCGAGGCGGGAAATTTCCCACTCTTATGTTACCATAAAGCCTTCATACTTTTCTCTCCAAAAACTGCGATATAATATAATAATATACACATTACCATACCTCGTTTTGTTTTCTCTATGTCCAGGGTAGAGAAAGTTATGTGATTCCATTATTTTAGTGGATTTCATTCTGTAATATTTATTTATAACATGAATTATTTTGATAACTTCTCTTATTTGTCAAAAGTGCATTTCAATTGTTTTTTCCAAGCCCATCATATAAAATTTGGCAACAATATATTCTGTGATTTGGAATGGATAATTCTATGTAAAAAGGGATTAAGTATTTTCAAAAACATTTAATTTTTGGCATTTAGAATAAGAATTTTTCAAAATCCTTTCTTAGTGAGCACCTACATTATGAAACGAAGGTACTGTCAAAATTCCAATTCTCTACCTGTTATAGTTTAGGCTGTACGTTGATTCCTGTCATTCAGTCAGTCAGGACAAAGCCTTTTATATATATAGAGATATAATTTTGAGTTGGGTCTAGCACTTATACTTCATTTTTTGTACAAATACCTGAACTAGTTTCGAAGACCATTGTCATTCATAATCATCAGATTAACACCAACTGCTGGCTAGACGTTTGTGTTGCCCTCTCACGGACGTTTGCTGCATTTGGCAATGAGACATTCATCTGTTGGGATGTCCAAGTTCATGTGGTGTTCTTTATGTTTATGGATGAATATCCTCTCCCAAACCGAACGTTCCTTGTAGCCTTCGACACATTTAATTCATTGTGGATCCCCATTGATGTTATGACCTTCATTCCAAAAGTGTACCACAACTGCAGATTTGTCTGTAAAACGATTTATAAGATGAAAATGTTGTTTCATCGTCATAGGATATCAGAAAATTCCTCTTCAATATCTGTTTGTTCATCAGAAAGCTTTGTAGAAATCTGACATTTTTGTTATAACCAAGATTTTTCAGTAATTCTATTAGCTGATAAAAGAAAGGAAATCAGGGATAATGATGTCTAAGTGTGAAATAACCACTTTCAACATCACAGTTTTGAGTAAAATATAGGCTATTTTAATTGAAAATGATAAAATAAGCAAGCAAAATTGTTTTTCTATCAGAATAAGCAAAATAAGCATTATCAAATAAAGTTAGAATTGCTTGCCAAGGAGCGTCTATGAAATATAACATTTCTGCTGATGTTTAGGAATCTGGAAATAAATATGTGCTCATCTTCATCATCAGAAAGCAATGTAAGAGATATATTTTGTGATTACAGGGAGTTGTGCAGGGTTATCTTGTCTTCCTGCTGCCCAGAAGCGGAAGCAAACGGCGACTACCAGCTGGGCACTACCAGGGTGTTTCTCAGGGAAAGACTGGAACGGGAACTGGAACGTGAACGTGCCAGGGTTGTGAGGTCTGCAGCTGTGATAGTGCAGAAGAACGTGAGAGGTTACTTGGCAAGGCGCAGATACCGTGCCACGCGCAAGGCAGCGCTTACACTGCAGGCACACGTGCGAGGATGGACTGCACGCAAGAACTACCACAAAGTGAGGAGAGGAGTCGTGCGAGCCCAGGCCAACTACAGAGCCATCAGGCAGAGGAGGCGATATCTGGAACTCAAGGTAATTCAGTTCTCTTCAGCTAGTGAGTGGTAGAAAAAAAAAATTGCATAAACCTTCTCACATACGCCTGTTAAAATGCTTTAGGTAGAAATTCAACATTGTATCACAAGATTATTTGACTTGAGGCTTTCCTGGGGTTTCTCGGGTGATTTTGAGGATAGATTCAGATGTTGCCATCTTATATTAGATGGGGTGGGAGCCAATATCAAAATCGGAAAGTGGAACAATTAAATGGAGGGGCCTGATTAGTTGAAAAAAAAAAAATTGAATTAAATAGTAGTGTATCACTAGTGTGAGATGTGAAATTGGCCCTTTTCATGGCCAATGCTTTATTTGGGAGCGAGGCCAAGACTGGCTAAGCTGTAGACCCTTAGCCTTAGTGAAGTTTTGGCCTTGGATCAGGATTTCCAAACTTCAGTACGCTCTAACAATTGTAATAAAAATAGAAATTTCGACACACCTATGTATGACCAATAGACTGGCTATATTGGTTTTTTTTTTTGTAAAAATTACTTATTGGGTACTATATATACTCTTGTCCACTTTTACTCTCTCGCATATATGTAGTATGGAGAAAATCTTGTAATTGTAACAAAAAATCAAAATCGAGGTAATACGAGGAAAACGTTTCATGATGCCTAGAAACCAAAAAAAGCGTTTTTGGAATGAAGTCTATGTGTGTAGATCTGTAACAGCTAAACAGTAATTGTATTTACTTCATTTTTTTGAATTTAGGATTTTTTTTTGGAATTCTGTCAAACCGCCCAGAATTTGGTTTCTGTCAATGAAATATTAAGGGGACTTTTCATAATAACTTATTACAGAATTTCTGTTTTTGAAAAAAAAAAATTATTCATAAAATAATACGTAACTGTGAATCATTGAACCACTCATAGGCTAATACAGCAATAAAATGCAAGAAATTATTTTTCAATCAGTAACAAAGTTTTAAATTGTTTTTCTTTCCTTTACGAGTCCGTTAACCATTACTCCATACTCATTTACGAGTATGAGTGATTTTGGAAGTCTATACTGATCTGTGGTGAACACCGTGTAGCAAAACATCTAACGCCTGTCTGTTCAAGTCTTTTCATTTTACACTAACAATCACTGCATATGTCAACACTGTTATCTTCATAAATCAAAAGCTGCAGCTTAACTATGGGGTGAAACGATGTTTTATTGCTTAAGGCCCGTTCTTACAATGTCCAGTTAAGTAGGAGTAAATGTTAACTGGTAGTTTATTTTACGGTCGGAGTAAAGTTCCAGTAAACGCTTCTTTGTTCTTATCATCTCCTAGTTAAAGTTTACTCCCGGTTAACGCAATCAGACAAAAGTCACAGCAGTTGGTACGAGCGTTTCTCAGTTGTTTGCAGCAGTTTTTCATCTGTTTTCATTGTTTCGTGTGATTTAGCTATGGATAATTGAGGTTATGGCTGATATAAAAAAAATAAAGAGACACAGCAATTACTTTTCAAGCTAAGAATAATTGTTTCTGAATGATATCAACGAAAAGCGTCATATAATTCAAACTAAATAAACACACAGTAAGGTGTGGCCATAAGAGCAAAGCTCAAAAAGACGTATCAGAAAAACCTATTGTAAAATATATAACTTCCTCTGAATTTAATTATAGTTTGCAGTACACAGTATGGGCAGTAGTGTGCAATCAGTTGTCTTAGCCTAAAAAGGTCGCATAATTTGCGAGGCAAGACCTAAAACTTAATAAGTTTGTGTATGAAATGTGTAGCTAATAACTACAGGATATATTACGAGATGTTTTCAAATGAAATTATTAGCTCTTAGCATAACATATTAAAATGCATTATGTATAGGCCTATAAAGTTTATATATTACGCTTATTATGCAATTCCTATTAAATAAGAATAAAATCCTCCTCAAGTAAAGTGGTTGTAAAAATGAAAAGGTACCACGTTTCGAAACCCCATCCCCGAAGGATGAAAAACCCAAATATGATCTGATGTACGGGTAGAGGAAGCAAATAGTAAAGTAATTGTTTGTCCAAACTTTCATAATAATTTGATCTAGTTTTCAATATTGTTTATTTATTTTTACATATATTGGCATTGTTCTTCATCACCAGTGACATTATGAAAGCAGCTAAATATCTTCATCTCTCCATTTTAATTCAGTTCGCGAGAAGTGTAACCTCAAAAAATCCTCCGGTTAGGAGTTTACTTGTACATTTTCCTACAGTAAAGATTACTGCCAGTTCAGAGATTTTTACCAACAGTTAACGCCTAACCAGATATTGTAAAATCGAACTGTCAGTAAAGTTACCGTAAAAGTAGCCGTAAATATTTTACTGGAGGTGGTAATAACGGGCCTAAAAGATAAAGTTATGTAATGCTCACCCCCTCGAACTGGTCATCCTGTGAGCTGGGAACAGTGTTGCCACTACAAACAATTCAATTTAGTTGAGTTAGAAACGAAACTCTTAAAAACAAAATTTTGAATGCCGTACAGTACTTGGAAGTAAAGCCGCAAAAAGAAAAATGTGATCAGTGGCAGACGCAGAATTTCTTTTCGGGGAGGGGGATTTGAATAGGTAGAAAGAGTACTAAACAAAATTAATTAACTTACATATATAATTAGTTTATAAAACTGGCCACTTAGAGTGCATATATATAGCCTTTTTCCAAATTTCGGGGGGGATATATCCCCCCTATCCCCCCCTGCGTCCGCCACTGAATGTGATAACATATACTGAATCTTTGATCACAATAAACAGCATTTTATCAATGCATCAGTATTATTCTATACGGGATTTCATAAAAATGATAACATTACCCAATTGATAACATTATCCGCGATTACATTAAGCGGCCTTCACTGTATAAATGTGAGAAAGTTTGTGCTACATATTTTGCACCGTTTATTAAGTCTTTTCAATATCGTGGTATAATATTAATTTGAAATTGAATTACTATAGCTGTTTGACATTGTAGTCAGCTGGTTTTCATGTCCAGAGAGAGTGAGTGACAGAGAGGGAGATAGGTATTAAATAATACTTAGCAGATGACACAGCAGAATTCAATGTAACGGCACTTCATGTTATTCCAGGAGGAACTCAAGCGCCGGGCCGAAGTAGAGAAGCTTGCTCGGGAGCGGGCCAAGGCCAAGGCTCAGAGAGAGGAACAGGAGCGGGTGTCTCGGGCGGTGGCGGGCGTCAACCACCTCGAGATCCCCGCAGAGCTGGCGTTCATCTTCAGCAAACTCGATGGCAAGTGTTAATGTGTTTATAATAAGCTGGTGAAAACAAACAAGAGAAAAGCAGTTTCTTTTTGTTGTTGTCGTGCTGGAGAGAATTATTCTCCCATCTTCACAGTTAATGTCATGTTTTAGCAGCAGGATATAGACTTTTTTTCAATAAGATATTAATAATGGACATTGTAGTGTTTGTATTGACCAAGATATTAATGGGAAAATTGCATATTGCACGGAGACTCGTCATGTTCGTCTGTGATTGCCTCTCAAAACTTCTACACACTGGTGAGTAGTCAATACAACATCAGTGAGGGAAAACACTGGTCCAAAAAAAGTTGAAAATAAATGTTCTACATTTCATTTCATCTAATAAGTGCCAGATTGATACTCTCTGAGATTACTTTGTAGATGGCAAATATGTCTGTATGTCTGTCTATGTCTGTATGTTCTTGTGTCTGTACATGCTGAAACTCGAATACACTTTATCAGATTTTCATGAAACTCAGTACACACTCTTATATAAAGTCCATAGTTTCTTAAATACGAGGGATGTTCTGAAAGTAAGTTTCGTCATTTTTTTTCCACATGGAAACTTTATTACCAAAACAAATACACCCCTTGAAATATACCCCTTGCACTATTTTTCAACATAGTCTCCACCGACATTGAGACATTTGTCATAGCTTGCAATCAGTTTGAAGAAACCACTCTGGTAAAACTCGGTGCCCTGCTATGCAAGGAATTGTCGCACAGCCTTCTCCACCTCAGCATTGTTTTGGAAGTGACGTCCCGAGAGTGCGGCTTTCATTGCCTTCCTTCACTGAACATGCAACACCAGCGACCAACAATTTGATGAGACATGACCTCTTCACCATACACAGTCTGTAGGCGTCCATGGATGATGGACACACTAGTCCTACATGCCCATTCATACCGGATAACAGCATGTACTTCCATTGTCGACCACGTTTTCAGTACACGTCCATCTGCCATCGTAATTTGTACTCAAATAACCTCGGGCACGCCAGTCTACTGCTACTGTCTCTTCTTCAGGACTCTACTCATGCATCGTTTCTCCTGTGCTGACGCTCTTTCCGTCGTTGAACCAGCAATAGGTGTCGATTCTTATGGCAGTTGTTTGCTTCATCTGCTTTACCATCATCACTTTTTAAAAAAACGACGAAACTTACTTTTGGAACATCCCTCGTATATTCTATTAACTCAATCTGGCACCTAGTTTGTTTCTTGTCTGCTACTATACAGATGGACATGACAATTATAATTACGTTCATTCAGTAGAAATAAATTAGTTTCTAAAGATAAAATTCGCAAAGTGTATAAAGGAAATAGTCCTTCATGCAGGGATCTGTGAAAATCCAATTTTCTTACTTTTTATGGCTTGGAGATATCTCAATTCATGATTAATACATTAATTTCAGATTCATTAAGAAAACAATAATAACAATTAAGGAATCGCGCACAATGTGCATTATCTTAACCTAAGACTTAACCTACTGACAAACACCCAGTCCTGAACCCGGGGAGGGGATCTTCCACTACTGAAAAATCCCCGACCCGGCCGGGAATCAAACCCGGGCCGCCGGAGTGGAAGGCAGGCGTGCTACCGACTCACCCACGAACAATAGAACAGTAGATGCAGATCCAGATCATTTCACTTGGCATCAATAACAGCTGTTAAAATCCATAAAAAATATACTGGATAAACTTTAGGTGATGTAATAAATTATTTTATTTAAAGGAAAAACTTTAAATTATCCCATTTTAATTTTGTAATGCAAAATCTACGTATATAGATTCTTGAAAGCTCATACTTTGCAAAATAATGTAAATTTAAGAAAAAACAAATCACAGCATATTTTTTTGGCATTTTCTTTATTTTTAAAATATTGCTTCCAGTCAAAACACAATAATGAAATTTAAATTGATTATTAGTCACTAGAAGAATATTTTGAGAAAATTTCAGATTTTTTTGATCAGTCCCTTTTGAGATATTCGAACTTGAAAATCAACAATTTTAGAAAATCTCAATATTTGAAGATTTGTAAAACCTAAAGCATTTATATAAGTGACCTCAAATTTTACTAGCATCTAGTGGTCTATTATATCTTTCTGGGGTAAAATATTAAGTGCATATTTTCATCCCTTTTATAAAAAAAGTTTATTCTAAATGAAACATGATTTTCTAATAAAGTTTTAGGTAATTTGCTTAAAACCTTACAAATGTTTGGGCATAACATGAATTGTAGACTGTTTTTTGTAGATTAAGATGGTTTTTATTTCAAGCTGATATCTTAATAAACAAAATAGTTATGTAATTTATCGTAACTTCTAAAAATGACAGATCCTTCTAGACAAAATGGCTGCTAGAAGCCCAAGTGTTAGTGATAAAAATGTGAAAAAAATAGTTTTGTACACTCAGATACGCATAGAAACAGATAATGTAATCTTAAAAATAAAATATATCAGCAACACCCATTGGTTGATTTGATATGGATTGACCCAGTAGTTGCTTCTACATGTCCAGATAGGTGGGGAATAAAACAGAGCTATACTAATTTCACTTTAAGTCCAAAGTAGTTGTAAACAAAGCCACGTGACAAGGGAGCGCCTCATAGGCTAGAGGACGAATTGTAACTTTTGCTGCTTAGTATACACACTCTTGTTCTTAATAAAAAAGTTCAGTTCAAACCATACCTTTTTGTAGCTATTCGTGCGGAGAAATTTAAAAACACGTTCGTGAAGCAGATTTGTGTATAAACAAAATTAATTTGGTCAGATTTTCCTGACGCATAATAACTAAGTGAACTAATTAAACCGTTACAACAGATGTAAATATTAGGCGTTTACGATGTCTGTGCACATGCTCAAGCACGCCATCTTGGAATGAACTTGCCACAGCAAGAACTTGGTAAGACCTGCTGACTGTGTGTTCATATATTTATTTATATCAGCTATACAACACGTACTTGAGGACAAGAAAGTCGTGTGCTAGAACAAGACAAAAATTTTGTCAAAAATTGCATGTAACATACAGCTCTGATAGGATTGGGGTGGTTACAAACAGAAATTAAGGATTAGTGAACAACGTTCAAAAAGAAAACACCTCTGTATAGGGCAGCCAACATTGCAAAATGAGAGTAATTTTTTATACTCATTAATATCTTCTTGTTAACTGTCTATGACTTTCTTAAATAATAATATTAAGCTTAATTTTGTACAGATGTACCGATGTTTTCAAAATAAATATAACATTTTTCAACAATGGTGCATGTCATAAAAAAATTTTAAAAGTACTATTGAGAGCACTGGAATATACCAAATCCTCATTCCGTTTCTTTCCGCGGCGGGTAAATCTCCACGTGGTATTGTCACATGCTCGGCGGAGTGGTACATTAGAGTTTGTTTACATCTCCTTTGAACTTAAAGTGAAAATAGAATGCATTAAGCCCTTATTGCAAAACACATGTTGCATGATTGCTGTGTCATTCACATACTGAACTCAAGTCTGAAAATCAAATTAATTTAATTTTTGTGTTTGTTGCAGACTGGCAACCAGTTCATTCTGAACGCCACCTGGTGAAAGTAGTGGGTGGTGTGGCAGGACGTTCAGAGTCAGAACGGTATCATCTTCCCCATGACATAGACGCACATGTATTTGCTAAATATATAAGCGTCTACTTCAAGGTAAGATACATAGATTTTAAATTGAATATTAATTGGAGTGATTAAAAGCTAAAGCTTACAGGCTCCATGTGTTGTTCCAGTCACACGTATTGCAGCTGAAACGAGAGCCCATCAAGACCCCCTTCCTGGCCAAGTCCAAGGATATGGACTATCAGGACTCCTTGGCGTTGTTCAAGTTGATCCTGCGATTCATGAACGACAACAATCTGAATGGCAAGAAAGAAGTCGCTCTTGGAGACTACATTGTGAATAAGGTAATGTTAGTTCATAATATATTACGTGGGATTTTTTACAGTGAAGTGGTACTATAAATATTGTAGTATATGGTCGGTTGTTTAAACTCAAACTTCACTTGGTTGTTTAAACTCAAACTTCACTTACTTGTTTCTTTTCAAGAATCATGATTTCAATCAGCATCCTGATCATCCTCAGCTTGTGTCCGAGTCGGACTATTTAAAAATCATCCTGCGTGTATATGTGATGAACGCACAGCCAATGCCACCTATTAACAAAACATTATTAAATTGTGAGATTAATTGCCATAGCAACCGGGAAAAAAAAGAGCACTGAATGACTTGGACGAAACTCGCTATTAATAAATGAAGTGATTAGTAGGGAACTTGAATCTAAGGTCTTTCTTCCCCCAAGAATCATAAAATGCATATCAAAATCAGTTTTATAGCTTTTTAATTATCAATTGTTTTAATTGTTTAGGCATGATTTGGGAAAGGTTCATGAGCCTATGATACATTTAATGGCTTCATTTCAAATCTGTAGGCCTATGCTGCATTCTGTTTGTTTATCTCTATATATCTCTATATATATAAAAGGCTTTGTCCTGACTGACTGACTGACTGACTGACTGACTGACTGACAGGAATCAACATAGAGCCTAAACTATAATAGGTGGAGACTTGGAATTTTGACAGTACCTTCGTTTCATAATGTAGGTGCTCACTAAGAAAGGATTTTGAAAAATTCTGATTTTAAATGCGAAAAATCAAATGTTTTTGAGAATACTTAATCCCTTCTTACACAGAATTATCAAATCCGAATCACATTTGACATTAAAACATATTGTTGCCAGTGGGTTTCAGATGGGTTTGGAATTAAATTAAATGGAAGTTTGACAATTACAGTTGGCTTTGTCTATTTTTGTCATACCTTGGAAATTAAACTTTCGCGATCGCTTGAATGTTGTAAGCCCTAATATGGTCAAACATTGTTTTATTTGGACGAAACTCACTATACAAGGGTTTTCTGGACCAAGGAACTCGAATCTGAGGTCGCTTTTACCAGGCGATGCTATCTAATCGTGATATGTTGTCCACGTGATTTAGGTGTTAATAAATATAATGATTTAACTATTATGCTCTTAATTTTTAATTCTTGAAATAATTATCGCGGGCGAAGCCGCGGGCACATGCTAGTTATTTATATACCGTATTGGCCTGAATATAAGACAATGTTTTTTCCATGAAAATGTGCTTTTAAAAACTATACTCATCTTATACGCACAGCCTAAGACTCAAGAACTCTCCATTCATAAATGCACCTGTGCACGTGTGTAGCGGGTATCCCCACGCAAATGACGTGCATCCGACCCAAGATCAAGTCGTGCGGAAATTACCGAACTTGACTGAACTTAATTTTCCCAAATTCGTGCTTCTGCTTGTACTGCACCAGGACCTTCTGCACTGTTACTCAAGGGCGCCCATACCCGGGGGCAGGGGGGGGCCGCGGCCCCCCCCTAGCTCTCAGGGAAAGGAAAAAATTCAATATTAATAATTATAGTCTGTTTTTTTTCTTTTAAGACAATTATTTTAAAGTCAGTAGAGACATAAGTTTGCAGAAGTTTTACCATATCGACACCATGGAAGCAGAATCCAAACTGGATTAGAAAAGGGGATCCTGGGGGTTTGGACCCCCAAAAATCAAAACCTAAAATTCTATTTTTGTATTTAAAAAAATTAATAAATTAAACAATTTTTGTGGGTGTGTGAAATATGATATAGCAGTTATTTTGTTTTCATAACATAATGAGTAGGCCTGTTATTTCCATTGTTCTTTGTGTTATTTAACTTTTCTTATAAATAGTAATGAGTATTATAACTTAGGTTTGTTTAAGTTCGCATGTCTTAGAGTATGGTAAACAAATTTCCTAACTAGTTTTTCAGAGCTAAAATAGCGTAAAATGTTATTTTAATTAGTTCAATATTTAAAAATTTTCTGGGGTTGGACCCCCGACTTAGGTAATGATTTCTTGTTTACGTTGGTATGTCTTATGGTAAATAAATTTCCTAACTAGCTTTGAGGGCTAAAATTGCATAAAATGTGATTTTCATTAGTTCAGTATTTAAAAATCTTCCGGGGGTGAACCCCCGACTTAGGTAACAATTTCTCGTTTAAGTTGGCATATCTTGGAGTATGGCAAATAAATTTCCTAACTAGCTTTCAGGGCTAAAATAGCATAAAATGTGATTTTCATTAGTTCAGTATTTAAAAATCTTCCGGGGTGAACCCCCGACTTAGGTAACAATTTCTTGTTTAAGTTGGCATATCTTAGAGTATGGTAAACAAATTTCCTACCTAGTTTTTCAGAGCTAAAATAGAGTGAAATGTGATTTTCATTAGTTCAGTATTTAAAAATTTTCCGGGGGTAACCCCCGACTTAGGTAACAATTTCTTGTTTAAGTTGGCATATCTTAAAGTATGGTAAACAAATTTCCTAACTAGTTTTTCAGAGCTAAAATAGCGTCAAATGTTATTTTAATTAGTTCAATATTTAAAAATTTTCTGGGGTTGGACCCCCGACTTAGGTAATGATTTCTTGTTTACGTTGGTATGTCTTATGGTAAATAAATTTCCTAACTAGCTTTGAGGGCTAAAATAGCATAAAATGTGATTTTCATTAGTTCAGTATTTAAAAATCTTCCGGGGGTGAACCCCCGACTTAGGTAACAATTTCTCGTTTAAGTTGGCATATCTTAGAGTAGGGTAAATCCGGGTGAGATGGCCACGCTTTTTTAAATGCTCAATAACTTGAAGGATTTTCAAGATAATTCGTGTGCAAAATGCTCAGTCAGGTCCCTGGATGTCACATTTTCATTACATAATGTTTTATGGAGAAAAAAAAGTAATTTAGGGTGAGAAATCCCAACATTTTAAAAAACGGTACGTTGGCCATCTCACCCGAGGTGTCAGGGGGAGATTGCCATAGGACATAGAGACAGTCGGTCACACCATTTTCGAAGAGTAACAATGTAGAAAGACTATGTAGCTGTACTTCTATAAATATAGCCTATACAAACAAAATAAACTTAAGTGCTAACTAAGTTATTACAACGTAAAAATAATCATATTTTGGAAAACAAAATCAAGTCTGAGTAACTGAAAAGTTCTGATACATTTCTGAAAAGATAACTAAACTCTTCTGCATGCTATTACATCCGATGGAGGGAAAGGGCACACCATCTAACCTCTACATCATTTATCTCCATCTTTCGACTTCGTTAGTTGATGACAGGATCGAGAGCACCTGGTCGGCATGCCGACTTCCATGACCGTTTTTAAATAAATAAATAAATAATTTTTAAAATGAATTGAAGAATTTATTTAATTAGGGGTACACAGTCAGAGTCGTATATATTTACATACTTCTTCCTGGATTGGATTTTCAAAATTGTTTCAATAAGGTGTACGTATTAATATGTTCGTTTATGTCCTTTCCCTAGCAATAAAAATAAATAAGCAATTGAGAATCGATGGAAATTAGTCTTAAGTGAAAATTTTTACATTTCGTGTTAGAAAAAATCAGAAGATCTTGAAAATATGGCTCTTAAGTTGTTGGCCAACTCTCCCGGAAAAACAGTGGGCCATCTCTCCTATTTGTAAAGGTGAGATGGCCATAGTCAGTAGTTAAAAATGGAAATGTTTAGAACAGAACACGCAATGCAAGTGAAATATACAAGGTTCGCTCACCTCACACATGAAGTATCGTTTAACTGTTAGTAATAATGTCGGACTTCTGCTTATTTCATTCAATATACAAAAAATAAATGGCCAGTTAGAAAATAATAATGTTATATAAATCGCGAATTTCTAAATATAAACTGTGCAGGTGTTCAACAATCGACTCTTAGTACCAAAAGCTTGCCGCCTACCAAGTTTCGTTCAAATATGTTTATCGGCCTTGAAATCAGAGCGATTGGTCGTCTCCCCCGCGTGGCCGTCTCTCCCGGAATTACCCTATGGCAAATAAATTTCCTAACTAGCTTTCAGGGCTAAAATAGCATAAAATGTGATTTTCATTAGTTCAGTATTTAAAAATCTTCCGGGGTGAACCCCCGACTTAGGTAACAATTTCTTGTTTAAGTTGGCATATCTTAGAGTATGGTAAACAAATTTCCTACCTAGTTTTTCAGAGCTAAAATAGAGTGAAATGTGATTTTCATTAGTTCAGTGTTTAAAAATTTTCCGGGGGTAACCCCCGACTTAGGTAACAATTTCTTGTTTAAGTTGGCATATCTTAAAGTATGGTAAACAAATTTAATAACTTGTTTTTCAGAGCTAAAATAGCGTAATATGTGATTTCAACTAGTTCATTATTTAAAAATTTTCCAGGGGTGGACCCCCGACTTAGGTAACGATTTCTTGTTTAAATTGGCACGTAAACAAATTTCCTAACTAGTTTTTCAGTGCTAAAATAGCGTAAAAAGTGATTTTAATTAGTTGAATATTTTAAAATTTTCTGGGGATGGACCCACGACCCCCTTGCTTGGGGGGTATTCCAAATCCCCTGCCACTTCCAATCATCCCTGAAATTATTTTCTGGCTACTTCATTGTTGCACTTACATTATTATATCATTAATGTAATGTTACAAACTAACCCAAGAAGTTAAAGGGACAATAAATAAATTAACTAAAAATTTGGCCCCCCCCTAGAAAATATCATATGGGCGCCCTTGCTGTTACTTGCTTGGCGTCTCTATTCTCTATGCATCAAGCTTTTGTTTGACCACCAGTCATGTGGAAAAGAAAGCATCTTCATTGTCTCAATGCGTCAATAAAGGCGAGAGAAGAAGTTACGACATGAACTACAAAATTCCATTTTATGTGAAGCAAAATGTACTAATAAACTATTTTATTTATTTTTTCGTAACTACCCTTCGAAAATTCAGGGTCGTCTTATATTCGAGGTCGTCTTATTTTCGGGCCAATACGGTATTGTTATGGAAAATTAATATAATTAATAACAATTTATGTAAAAATTTATGATGTAAATGTTAACAAATGTTATAATAATTTTTCTGTTAAGTGAATTAGGCACCTGCTTGTATTAGTGCATGAAACAGGACCCTAGATTTTTTCTCTCATCTTGTAGGGAATTGTGAACGAGAAGCTTAGAGATGAGATTCTGATCCAGCTGTGTAACCAAACGTGGAGCAACGAGAACGATGCAAACAACGAGCGAGGCTGGCTGCTCATGGCCAACTGCCTCTCAGTGTTCCCACCCTCCAAAACCCTCTACAAGTATCTTCTCAAGTAAGTCATCAATTTATTGGGAGAAACTTGGATGTTCAATTTGACAAGTCTGTTCAGTATTGTAATGAATTGTATGTGGTGTGTGCAGGTATGTGTCGGATAACGCTTACAATGGCTACAAGGCTGTGTGCCAGCGTAAGTTGCTCCAGTCGTCTCGCATTGAGTGGCAGCTGGCTCGCAACTATCCACCGTGCCTGCTGGAGTGGCGAGCCAATCGCAAACGTGTCAACATGGCTCTGCAAATCTATTTCGCTGATGGTGAGTTCTATATCAATTTTCTCTTGGAAAAAAAATATATACCTGTGTATAGAGGAGACATAGACAAGTAACTTTTATTAGAAGACTTTTGCTCTGTGGATTCAATTCTTCTTGTTACAGGATAAAATCTCCCAGGGCATGGCCGCCACTGACTTCTAACATTAGAAAAAAAATGCAAAACAAAGAAACTTCGTTGTTAACACTGTAGTCAGTAGTTACGAATAAAAGAAGAATAATGCAGTGACGGCCAGTCATGTGATTAGTCTGTAAATTTTGCAGATTATGATAACTCATGTAATAGCTATGGATCAATGGTTAAGAATCAGGTTCTTATGGATCATTAGGAAGGCATTTAGTCAATGTAATGAAAAGTTTAACCCTATTTCGCATAATTATTGACTTATGAGCACCAAATTATAATGGCTTCAATGCCTTGTAGCACACACATTTTACGTCATAGATAAAAAATCTCCCAATAAAAGTAGCTTGTCTATTTTCCATCTATATACGGGTAAAATATTTCGGTGTTATTAACACCCTGTATATTAAGTGGAGGGAAAGGAAATAGACATTAAATCCATGTCTGGGATATTAATACAAGTAAGAATCAGCTTGAAAAATTTTATGTCATAACCGGGATTTGAACACGGATCTTCGGCTTAACCCTGTATATTGTATAAATACGTGAATATAACAGTCACTAGTTAAGCAAGTGTGTAAATGTCACAGGTGAGATGGTGACCGTGCCAGTAGACTCCTGGACAGGAGCCGAGGACCTCGCAGGCCGAGCAGTGAGAGAGCGAGGCATAGTGGAGAGCTCAGGCTGGACTCTGAGTCTGTCCACAGGCACTGATAACGTGGACATTAATAACGACGGCGTTACCAAGGAGATCAATGGTCTTGACTATGTGCTGGACCTCATATCAGAGATGGAGCTGGCTCCTGCCTTCCCTGCGTGCAGAAGCAGCTTCCTCCAGTCCGGAGGTCACAGTCGAGCTGCCCGACGCCACAGCAAAAATGTGAGTAGTGTCTCGTCTTAACTTTAAAACCCAAATCAATGCGTTTGTTAAATCAGGGTGTCCACTGGTCGGGAAAATCCGGGAATCCGGGAAAAGGCTGGGAATTTTGTATGGTCGGGAAAATCCGGGAAAAGTCAATGAATTTGTTAAAATATCCGGGAAAATTCGAAAAATGCAAAGCTGAAGATACGAACTAGAAAAGAAGAAAAAAAAACTACTCTTTTAGATTCCGAAAAAGCTGCAGCTACTCTAGAAAATTAAGTAAGTGGGATCAAAAAGACTTCTAGACAATAATAGGCCTATATGAAGGTACTTATATTTAACTTATTTTACTGTTCCTTACTTTTGTATCTGTTACAGCCTAAGTAATTATTGTTTGCAATTACTTTTGTTACTAAAAGTTTTTCTTATTTAAAGTATGTATCTAATATATAAAGTCGAATGTGTGTTTGTGGGTATGTATGTATGTATGTATGTTTGTTCCTTATACAAATTTACATTTCTTTACCAATTTACACGGAATTTTGCACACATACCCAGTTAAGCCCGGGAAGTATAGCGGTCAACATTAAAATTCAAACAAAATACTCCTTCCCTTGAAAATTATATAATTTCTGAGAATATTATGCAAACAAAATGAAATCCCATTCAGTTGTCAAGACAACAGTGCATTGTTTACACAGTTCATATAGGGCTCTGGACATTACATAACATTGGACTTTAACGAATTCTGATGCTAACGTTTTGTAAAAATAATTCTTGAAGAATAAAATCCACGAGAATAAAGCACATTGTAATGCAGTCACATAACTTTCTCTACCCTCGACACAAGAAATATTTTCTCACTTCACATTTTGATGTAGAATAAGAGGTCGTATTGCAGGGATAACTTAAGTGTGTGAGTACAGAAGTAGGTAAACAATCCTTTCCGCTTATACGTTATCCATAGCTGTATGCTTTGTATTAGTTGAGAAATAAGGATGTTTATCATAGGCCCTAAGCATGGGATGGAACATTTTGAGTCCTATGCTCGCAGTATTTTATGTCCCGGGTTTTAGGGGAGGAAAGTATGAAAGTGATACTGCATTTCTCTTTTTTCAGAACCGAAACGGTTGTATGGTAACATGAGAATGAGAAATAAAATTTTCCGTCAAGTCAATACAATCTTATTTAATTTATGTTTCTTCTTATTTCAAATCCTCCCAAGCATGATGTGTAGAAGCAACGGAATGCAGCTTTCGACATCCTCTATGAGCCATAAAAAGCTATATCTAGCGTTTTCTGATGGAATAGTTTGAGTGTGATAAATCTTTTTCTTCATTTCAAGTTTTACATACATGTTATATAAGCACCTAGAGTTTCAAAATCTAAAGTCCTCCATAAGTTAATTTCAAATTACAAAATACAAAGCCCGGGCGACGCCGGGCCTTTTCAGCTAGTAATCCTATAATTTTTCTTACACAGTTATTAGAAAGTGCTTCATATTTTGGTCGGGAAATTCTGAAATGATCAATGAAAATCAGGGAATAAGCCGGGAATTTCTTCAGCATTACTTGGTGGACACCCTGTAAATTTATGCAGTTAGTTACAAGTGTGATCACAAGAAAGCAGACATATGCACTTTTCAAGGCTGCATTGATATGTAGCAGGGAGAAGGAATCTCAGCTAATCCCAAGATTAGTAGAGAATATAAAGGTGCCACATGCTCATGCTATGAAGTAGTGTATAAAGTCATTCATTTATTGATTTATTCTGAAAAAGAAGCGGGTGGATTGGAAGATTACATTATTGACAGTGATAGTGATTGCAAATATTTATTTAGTGGAAGTAATTTAGACATTTGGAGGTGAAATTATGTAAAAAATGCATGTTTATAAAATAACTGTGATCATGAAACATTTTGCAAAGTGATTTATTCAATATATCCACTTATAAAACATTTATTCCAATATATACGAGGGCCATTCAATAATTAAGGAGACAAACTGACCTGGAGAAAAAACAAGACTAGTTTTCAAAATAAATCCCATCAACATATTTTATGCACTTGTCCCAACGGGTTACTAGCTTTTTTATACCGGCTGCAAAGAACTCTTTGTCTTGGTGTCGGAACCAATTTCCCACAAATTTCTTGACATTCTCGTTATCCTGGAACTTCAGGATGCCTCCTTCAGTGGACCAAACAATTCTAGTTTCAAATAAGGAAGTTGCAACTTCAACAGGCAGCTGGAACGGTGTTCGTCAGTCACTGATTCTCGACCACTTTTGAACTGTTCTGCCCACTTGTAAAAATTTCCACGGTTCATACATCTTTCACCATACACTTTCGTCTTTCTAGAGTATATATTAGCTGGTTTTTCACCTTCAGCAATCAAAAAGCGAATCATAGAACGTTGTTCAACCAATGTGGAATTTTCAAGAAGACCCGACATCGTTAAACTTAATTTTGAGGTTATAAACAGAGCAATGTTGATCCATATGCTGATTTAGAAGTCATCCCAGTGGTGCCAACTTAAAATCCTAAGTGTATCAAACTTGTAGTACAAACAGTCTTTTCCCCAGACCAATTTGTCTCTTTAATTATTGAATGACTCTCGTAGTTAATTATAATAATTGTAAAATGAGTATGCTTAGAATTTTAATGTACCATTTTTTAATGCCCCTTAGTTATTTTGTTTATGTGTAAAACTATATTATTGCCAGTAACCTTTGTTCAAAATGAACTTTAAGTTAGTTACAAATTCATTTAAGTTCATTAATAAAAAAATGTATCTTTCATCAAACAATTAAATCCTTAAGTGCTTGGCTGAATCGGTTACTAAAACAAATCACATCTGTAATCTTTGTTATGTGTTGATGTGTGAACAGGTGTCGTCATCGCCAGTGGTGGGTGCAGACGTGGAAGTGGAGGCAGAAATTCCTCCTCAGGCTTCTCCACGCAGACCTGCAGTCCCACCTCCAGAACCTCCTGTAGTCAAACAACCGGTGAGTAACTCTTTCCAGACATTTCTACATCTGTTTACTCAAAAGTTTTACAACTGGAAGATATCATAAAATTGTCCAATCAAACTAAGATAGTTGAAATGTAAAAACACTTTGTGCTCCACTTACGTCTGGAATTAGAATCACAGGACTAGTTTCGGGAGTTACCCCATCATCGGCTGTTGGTCTACTGGAGTTGGAGTTTGGCGATCATGGCTGGCAGTCTTGGTATGTTCGGTGCTGCCCTCTTCCTTCCTCATTGTAAGTTTTATGACGTCATCCACTGGCAGTATTTCAAAGTTCATTATGCTGTTGCTATTCTTGGTAATAAATATCTTCTCCCATGTATTTAATTCAGATGGCTTCTTTACGTGTTTTAACAGTTTGATGTGTTTTTTGATGTGGTGGTTTTTTGTCCAGAAATGATGGGCTACCGCTGATTTTTCGGTTTGCATGTATTTTATGTTTCTGAGGTGTTCATTCATCCTGATCTTTAAGCTTCTTTTGGTCTGTCCTATGTAAGTCAAATCGCATTCCATCTGGTAAATTCCTGAGGAGTCTATTTTGGGTGTGTTGTTTTTAGAGGGTGATTAAGCAAATTCCTGATTGAATGTTTGTTCTCTGGTGCTAGCTTTATGTTGTAATTTTTTAATACTTTCTCAAACTTTTGATAGATGATAGGTGAACTTCTTGTAATTGATTGGGTCTTTTTCTGCATTGTTTAATGTACTAGACATCAAACTTAAAACGCGTAAAGAAGCCATCTGAATTAAATACATGGGAGAAGATATTTATTACCAAGAATAGCAACAGCATAATGAACTTTGAAATACTGCCAGTGGATGACGTCATAAAACTTACAATGAGGAAGGAAGAGGGCAGCACCGAACATACCAAGACTGCCAGCCATGATCGCCAAACTCCAACTCCAGTAAACCAACAGCCGATGATGGGGTAACTCCCGAAACTAGTCCTGTGATTCTAATTCCAGATGTAAGTGGAGCATAAAGTGTTTTTACATTTCAACTATCTTAGTTTAATTTGCCCCACTGTTTACATTACTTCGTTTTAATTTGTTTTTGTCCAATCAATTTGAATACACACATTGAGGGCCTCATATGATATTCCAATATTGTAACAATATTTTCCTTCACCCAAACATTGATGTTTTCGTTGAGTATTATTTGAATGTTGTAAGAATTATTAAAATCTTTAAAAACCTACAAAAATTCAGTGTCTTAATAGTTGCAGAAAAAATATAAAATAATATACGAGGGTCATTTGGAAAGTAAAGAATGTTTTTTCTCTAAACATTGCTGTTAACGATAATGAAACAACGTATCTGATACCTTTGCTATTTCTCTGCATAGTCGCCATTCAAATTTAATCATTTGTCGTAGCGTTTGACCAGCTTTTCTATGCCTTCTGCATACTCAGTTGCTGCAAATTGTGTTCATCTGTCAAAACTGAAGGAACCCATCTGACAAATCACCACTAACAATTTCATAAAGAACTGTTCCTGAAGTTTCAGGAAAGAACGAACTCAGTCCATCCATAGTGAAACATCTGTCATGTTGAAATTTTTCCTCAGTCCTTGATTTGAGTTCATCTGTCACAACTGAAGGTTGGCTCGAGTGTTCATCATGAATATTCGTCCATCCACCATGAAACATAATCCATCATTTTTTTATTTTATTTTTTATTTTTTTTTATTTATTTATTTATATTTATACAAAACAAAACAAGACCACCCGAATGAGCAAGCGCTCGTGCTCGGGCACAGTTCAGCCATTTACAGATGGCCATTTACAATTAAAGATTCATTCATCACATTACCATAAACCGAGGATATCTCTAGTTTTGAATAGCATCTCTCTCTAAATAGAATCTCTCTGTAAATTTAGCATTCAGAAAGCGTATTACACTAATAACCTTACACTTGGTGGGATCATTAATTTTCTCAGATATTTAAACGGTAAACGACTGTAGTGGCTCGCTGTTTGCATCACATTGACATGAAGATATGGGAGGCGGTGATTGTGGGAGATCTATAAGGCTCGTCTGATTAAAACTTTCCAAATGACCCTTGTATATAAATATTGTTTAAAGTCAAGTTCAGATGCTATATCATAGTTTGAAAATGAAAAGACTAAATTCACAATTTGACCTAAAAACTAATCAACAAAAAATTATTTTCAAAAATGCAAGGGAAAAAAGTCTTCATTTATTATTGTAAAAAAAATTAACACTTCAGTGAAGATTTTGCATGTTTGTTAACAATGGCTAATCGTGGCTTATTATAACAAAAAATATAATGTTCATGAAATTGAAGTGGTTAGCATTTTAATACGAGTTAGAGAAATGATGCAGGAAACTGGCGATTCCTACTAGAACTATACAAAACCAATAAAACTTTTAAACCGACAGCTTTGACACATGACTCTACTTGTAAAGTCATTGAAATAAAACTATTAAAATTACGTAAAATCTTATTTTAATCTGATATTCTAGAAAAAGGAATATGTTCCATTGACAAATTACATTAATGTCGCTTAGTTAGAAAACATCTGATTATTTGTGTTATTTGGTACCATGACATGCACAAATAATTGAAAACACTAATAATCCAAACCGGGTGCAAGTTTTTGAATTTCCTGCATTTAATTTCGAATCTGTGTGGAAGTGCTCAAGAGACTCAAGCGAACGTATCTGGACCGACATTGCGGACAATTGGAAACTTCACCATGACAACGCACCGGTCCACACCGCCTTCTTCATGACCTGTTTTCAGGCCAATTCAAAGATGCCAAAGGTTCGCCAGCCCCCCTAAAGTCCTAACGTGGCTCCTCTGACTTCTTCTTGTGCCCACCCTTGAATACTCCCATGAAAGGACATCATTTTGGGCAATTGACAAAGTCAAAGAGGCTTGTACTAAGGCTCTAAAGGATGTTCCGGAAAAGGCCTACCATGATGCCTTTGATGCCTGGAAATCTCGCTGGAAGCGATGTATCAACACAGAGGAACCTATTTTGAAATTTTAATGTATTGTCTTCTAATTGACTCACTGACATTACTTTTCGGACAAACCATGTATGATGAAATTAGGTGCAGGAAATTCAAAATAAATTGCAGGAAATTTGAAATGATGTGTGGGAAATTTGGATTCGAGTGTGAGGAAATTAACATTTTCATACACTGATAATCTGCAAACTCTATAATCCACCCACGGATAATTGAGAGTTTTCTGTAATTCAGGAACACAACCAGAGAGAAGACATAGTGCAGGATATAAGATCGGGGACAAATAGCTACTTTGGTATAATTTTTCCTATTGATGCAATAAAACGAAACAGCCCAAGTATGTGCTGTATTGTATTCTAAAGTTAAACAGCTTTAGTAATTCATAATAAATATGAAGAAAATAACATAAATTTTGAATATATTATACTGTAATGTATTAACCCACTTCCCTTTATTTGACACTTGAAGTATTTGTGAGACTTGTGTTTTGACAGGCGAGGAAAGTATCGCACGAGGTAGAGAGCGGCAAGAACCACAGAGTGCGATCTCAGTCTCGAGACCACACAGCAGAAAATGCTCTGTCTCGCAAGTCAGCTCTCAACGACAGATACTTTGAAGACAAGGGACGCAGTCGCAGTTTGGACAACCTTTTGGAATCGGTTAGTTTACTTTGTGCAAAACTAGACTTGAAGATTGTCTTACTTTTCACTGTCTCTGTGACAAACCTAACGTGGACTTACACTACTTTAACAACCTGTGATTGACTTCTACTGCCTGTTGTAAAAATTTGAAGCTTTCTCATCAGCCAGCTTATTTTTAAAATAACACCAAAATATTCAAATTTTAAAACGAATTTTCCCTAAAATTAAAAACTACCTTTACTGACCTCTATTTATAAGTCTATTTTTTTCCCCCTGGATGTGTAGTTTTTCATAGACAGTTAAATCAAGTGGTTTATTAATAATTTTGACTTACTGTAGTCAGAAATGATGAGCTACTACAGATTTTTCTATCTGTCTGTATTTAATACTGTATTTCTCATGTGTTCCTTGCCCCTTAAGCTGGGTCTCTACTGCTTAACATTTGACACCAACATGTCAATATTAAGAAGTTCATATTGACATATATATTGCAATTTTGCGTTCCAATTGACTTTACATGCAAACCCAGCGTGTTGCACTTAACATTTTCAGATGTTAATTTGTTTTCCAGAGAAAATGGACAACATATCAAGTCAGTTGACTAAGTCGGTCGATATTGGCTTTCTTTCGGGAATTTTCATCAAACATACATGAAGGAATTGAGAGCGTAATCAGCATTGGTTCGGGAATTTCAGTCTAAACAAAAAGCAATCGACAGCTTCCTCAATATTGCTGGCATCCATTTTTTATATTTTTTGCTAATACAAGATGGAATGGTCAAAGAAAAAAATCTGGCACTTCTAATGAAAAGATCAAGACATCTGTACAAAATTAGTATTTAAGAAAGTCATAGACAGCTAACAAGTATATAAAATTACTCTCATTTTGTAATGTTGGCTGCCCTCTTCAGAGGCGTTTTCTTTCAGCCTGTTGTTCACTATTCATTAATTTCTGAATGTAACCGTGCCAACCCATGGTAACCTATAACAATGTAGTGGAGACAGTTGTTGATTGGCAAACCTCTTGACTTGTATACTTCAACAAGTTGATTATAAACATTTAACATATACAAGTAAGAATCAGTTTGAAAAATTTTATGTCATAACCGGGATTTGAACACGGATCTTCGGCTTAACGCGCCGATGCTCTACCATTGAGCTACCATGACAACATGCCAGTACGACATCAAATTCCTCAACTGATTCAGAAGACAAGGCAGACCACAGGAGGTTTCTCCGTTGAGAACACGCATCCAATGGCGTCCTACATTTGTAGGTACTTTGAAGCCAAGTTATTATTTATATACTATTAATTAAGTGGAGGGAAAGGAAATAGACATTAAATCCATGTCTGGGATATTAATACAAGTAAGAATCAGTTTGAAAAATTTTATGTCATAACCGGGATTTGAATCAGTTGAGGAATTTGATGTCGTACTGGCATGTTGTCATGGTAGCTCAATGGTAGAGCATCGGCGCGTTAAGCCGAAGATCTGTGTTCAAATCCCGGTTATGACATAACATTTTTCAAACTGATTCTTACTTGTATTAATATCCCAGACATGGATTTAATGTCTATTTCCTTTCCCTCCACTTAATTTAACATATGTTAACTGTTAACATGTTGGTGCTAAATGTTAAGTAGTGGGGACCCGGCTTTAGATATAAAATTTCTCTTATTTTTGCCATTTCTGGACGTCAAAACTCCTGCATGTTGTGTAAAGGGACTTTCTAAAAGATTTCTTCCAGTTTTCAGGTCTCACCAGCATTTCCTGTCTCTCTTGTATAAATCAGCTCTCTTCTCCCAGACTATGGCAATCCGTCCTCCTATTCGTACCCATTCTCAAGACCAGAAACCTCAAGTTACACAGTTCTTACACATTAACTGTGGATTTTAGGTTACAAGCAATATGTTATATTGAAGATATTAGCACTTATATAAATTGTTTTTGTTATAACTAGAGACCGGATTTTAAAGGGAAAATTTTCACTCAAAAAAGGACGAAAAAAGGGAAAATTATTGCCAGAAAAAGGGGAAATTATTGCCAAAAAAAGTGGGAAAAAAGGGATATAAAAGTACGAGAGTGTAAAATTTCAACAGAGAGATATATGTAAAGCCTTTGCTTGCTCTACAGCTGCTGATTCTGTAACATCTAATGACTGAAGAAATTTTTTGATGTTGTTGAAATTCTCACAGAGGAAAATAGCACACGAAATCCATGTTCCCCACCTTATTATAATGGGAAACTTAGGCAATGGCAAGCCTGTGATTTCCCTGAAACGCTCTATTCTGCTGGGAGGAATTATTTTTTCAATGGTGAATCATTGAAAACAATTTTTAATGTTTTCATATTACCAAATACTGGGTAATTTACGAATTTTTCAAAGTAAATTAGCAAAAAAGGTACTGGAAAGGGAAAGTTCCTAAAAAAAGGGAGATGATCCTAAAAAAGGGAAAAAAAGGGACGTTAAAACCAGGTCATTTGCAGTTGAAACTTACTCAGTAATGTCCTGTTCAATTTTATCACGTTTTGTGATGAAATATAAAAAAAGGAATTCCCTTTAAAATCCGGTCTCTAGTTATAACATCAACCAAATCCCTTGTATTTGATTTTAAAAAATTAATAACATTTACGTTACTTAGATTTCCTTCTCTTTTCATCATAAAATACAATTTTCTCCTACTGCAGCTCCATCTGTAATTTCTTAGTACAAGTCGTACAATGCTTCAAAATTCATGACATTTTTCTCTGTTTTTGTGTACAGTGGAACCTCGTTAACACGTTTTTCTAGGGACTGAAAAAAATAGACGTCTTAAACGGGAAAACGTACTATCGAAAATTAAAAAGAAATTGAATGGAATATCTAGATATGTTTCCTAAGTTGCTCAATACAGCCTAAAGTGCATTCAAATGGCTCAGAATTGCCTACAGTGACACATGGAGCTTCTATGCCGAGGCATTAGTTAGGAGAGATTTATATTACATAAACGAATACATTGGCCTAATAATTTGAATTTGAATAAAGATCATACATGAAAAAAGTTGCATTCCGCAATCTACAGTGAGTCTCAGGCAGATGGGTGCCGCCGTGCCGCGCGTTGGGTTCCCCGCAGATGACGCTCCTATCCTCTGTATGCGGCAAAGGAACTCCCCGGCAGTTGACTGACTTGTCCGTGCGTGACAATGAAAATAAATGAAATAAGTTTGAAAATAACGAAAATAGGCACCTACCTTATTACAGGAGATGCTGGAAGTGTCCTCCTCCTACATCCACACATTTTTGGCATCGTGATAGGAAATTCCGATTAATACGCATTAATTGTTCTTCCGTTATTATTGAGTTTATCTCTATCCTAATGTTTTCTTTTAGTTGTGACATCTACCGAATAACACTTTCACGTCTGTACAACACGAGAACAATGCTCAACTGCAGGCTATGCAGGAATTGTTTACTTATCTGCGGGGACACAGCTGCCGCGACACGGGTAGTGTTGAGTCATCACAAGAGAAACACGGCACGCGCGACAACCGGCACCAATCTGTCTGAGACTCACTGTATTAACAAACATAAAATAACTGGAAATGTAAATTATTGTGTAAAAGTTCACACGTGACAAAATGATCAGTACAGGTAAACAGAGTCTGTTCACAGCCACAAATTACTAACGAAATGCGATCCAATATCCACATGAGAAGCACGATCTGCTTTTTTGGCCTACATTTCTTCAAACATTCTAATATTTTCTTCTCCATAACACATGACCCGTAAGAAATTTAAAAAGATACTTCACTACCTAAAAAACACAACAAAATTATCACGATAAAAAATGGCAGCTAACAGCTGATGCTGGAAAATCCACGCGAAGTCAAACTGACCAATGAGAAGCAACTGCAAAGGATCAAAATGGCTCCCATAGAACAGAGATTTGGACATCTGAGAGTACAAGAATTCTGCCATCGAGAACACCCGATCGGATGTGCAAACAAGGTTTGTGGTTGGCGAGCCTAATACGAACGTACTAAGCGTGAAACCAAAACGTGTTAAAGAAACATTTAAACATGTAATTATTAAGATTTGGACCGGGACTTCCAAAAATTGATGTACTATGCAGGAAAACATAATGAGGAACGAGCTAGCGAGGTTCCACTGTTTATGAATTGTTTCTCAGGTTGAATTTATTACCACCTTTTACCAAAATGGGTTACTTTTCTATTGTATGGTTGTAATACTGAGTCTTGTTAACATGTTGTGCAGGATATTCCACCGCCTCGCAAACTGGACAGCTTGGGTTTGTCCCACAGCCGACTGAACGAGCGTTACCACTCCATGGAGAAGGTGAACGACGTGTCGATGCTCATGAATGCAGTGAGTAACAAGGAGTACATGACGAAAGCAGAGGCACTTCTGGAAGATCAGCTGGAGTCTGTTTCACAGAGAGGAGAGAACAGCCGTCGCAAATACAGTCTCATGGACAACAGCAGGTAACGTTGCCACAGGAATATTTTACTCACACCATGTTTCCTCTGAGTTATCTTACTTTATATAGGGAAACCCAATGAACTATGAACTGGCTGCAAGACTATCTATACTATTTCCAACTAAAGAATAAAGTAGATGTAAACAAACACACTGATATGTATTACTCCACGACCACGTCTTCGTTGACACATTTCAGACGTCGCAATTTCAATGCAAGAGGAACTCGTTAACATTGATCAAAGTAAGCTAGCATCTACAGAAACAAAGCTGGATTTCACAAATATTATATATGCCTACGTTTAAAATTGTAATATTTTAATGTCATAATGAAAATATACCTACTGCAAAATGTATTAAAAACATTCAAGATCACAGTTTTTTCGCAACTATTTAACGGATTTCCCCGCTTGTGCTAAACAACACGAGGTGGTGAGGCCTGATTAGCTTCAGCCATTGAACTGTATTGCTGTCTTTTATTATATAATAGCTGTAGTAAGCTTGTTTTCACCGTATGAATTAAACGTTAACCGTCTTCGAGGAATACATGACAAGTGACTGTGTTATGTTTTCATACCTTTGTTGTCTTCAGGCATGCGCCTCGCATTACATTCAACCGATAATATCAAACAATAATATTGGTATTGCTTAAATCGCATAGAAAGTGTTGCTACAAACTTGAGAAACGTGCTTAATTTAGTCCTACATCAAATACATTACTTACTTTTTATGTTTTGAAGAAACTACATTAATACTCGGAAGAAGACGACAAGCAAGAGCCTGAAGGGGTTCTGCGTCCAACTGCCAATCAGAACCCATCATGTCACGTGGTTTTGTTTACATCTACTTTATTCTTTAATTGGAACTAGTATAGAGTGCTGATGCAACCATAGGTCTATAACAATTTCCTTAACTGTCTCTTCTTTAGTCTTCAATCCTTGGATTGGTTTGCAGTGATTCTCCATTCCTTCCTATTTAATTCTTTGTATGTCTTACAGTTCATGTCATCCTTAATTTGTTCCATGTACAGTCGGTCAAATAAAAAACGTCGGGCGGTATTTGATTAAGTATCACGAACGAGCATATGCGCATGTACAGGAAGACTTTAGGTTAGGTTCACACACGCCTCTTGTCTATCCATGTATTTTCTTGATTATTTAGTCAGTTTTGTTCCAAAACAAACATGTATAGAAGGCTGTGGCTATATGCCTCAAATCCGCCATATTCTTGGTTGCAAATTTTTATAATATTAATAATTAATAGATTCGCGAGGAATATGTTTATTCAAGGAGCATTTTTTAAAGATTTTATTTTATAATACCGGTA
This sequence comes from Ectobius pallidus, assembly GCA_964059195.1. Classification (NCBI taxonomy): domain Eukaryota; kingdom Metazoa; phylum Arthropoda; class Insecta; order Blattodea; family Ectobiidae; genus Ectobius; species Ectobius pallidus. Next base: position 183,157,481 of record CAXKWD010000005.1, on the reverse strand, counting down.
CTTCTAGTGCAAAATCAATAACTTACGCTCAACTTCTGCAACCAATCTAGCATCGAAATACGCGTCCGGCCAGATCAACGTTTGGTATGAAAACTTTCGGTCGCATTATAGTAAAGTTCCCACCTCTGAGCTGCTCTTTCATAAATAAGGAACCTTCTCACTACTTCAGAGACAGAAAAATGCAGGTCAATTACAGCCCTAACTACACTTTCTCTCACGTTAGCATTTGTATGTGGCGATAACACAAAGCAAAATGAATTATGACAATGCAGTAAGTTGAGTATTGTGTGTTGCGCTTTCCGCGTTGTTCATTTTTTCCCTCCTTGTTCATATTTTCCCTCCTGCCGCATGGCCTCATATGTTCCGAAAATGACCTGTATTTTGTGTTTTTTATAGGAAACTTGTGAACTAATGCGTCAAAACTTTAATTTTAACTGCATACGAGTCCCAACGTTTTTTATTTGACCGACTATACTGAAAAAATCAATTGCAGAGATAACCACCCTAGATCACATAGAAGAAAATAAGAAATACAAGAAAATTAATTTTCACCCTTGGGCAGACAAATTCAAGAAAGTGTTCAATAAATATTTTATAACCACAGCATCAGTAAACAGATTCTCATTGAAGAATTTATTAAATTCCACCAATTTAGAAAACAGACAACATAGCCAAAAATCAGGAATATACCAATTCAACTGTACAAACTGCGAGAAAGTATATGTAGGAAAAACCAAGAGGAAATTAGAGGTCAGAATAAAAGAACATTTGAGACATCTTAAACAAGGAAACACAGATAAATCTGCAGTAGTGGCCCACTTTTGGTCATGACATCAATTGGGACCCAATATTAATTAAATGTGTCAAAGGCTACAAGGAACTTTCGGTTTGGAAGAGGATATTCATCCATAAACATAAACATCATCTCATGAACTTGGGCATCCCAACAGATGAATGTCTCATCGCCAAATGCAGCAAACTTCCCCAAGAGGGCAATACAAACATCCAGCCAGCAGCTGGTGTTAATCTGATCATTATGAATGATGATGGTCTTCGAAACTAGTTCAGGTATTTGTGCAAAAAATGAAGTATACGTGCTAGACCCAACTCAATATTATATCCTTTATAATATTAGGTTTGTCAGAATTCCTTTGTGTACACACATATCCATGACCTCGTCAGAGCACCAGTAACATGGCCTTGATGTGCTCACACACCAAGATGGTTCATAGTTCGCTGGGTCTCAGCCTGTTGTGGTGAAGAAAATAAATGACATGGGTTCCCAGTAAATTGTGATTTTGTTATTTGTCTCTTGATGCTGGATATTATTGGAACTGTCTAAATGTATACCTTGATATGTTTTGCTTGATCTCGTCTGGTTGTCATTTCTCATCTTGAAAATGCCATAAAGAATATGTACCTCCTTGATCTTTTTTACGTGATGAATAGTTTTTCTTGGACTGTTAATTCTTGTCAGCCATTTCATGCAATATGGGAATTTCTCCCTCAAAGAGAGAAGTTATAAATTATTGTAATTGGGTGGTCAAATATAAGTTTAAAACTTCAAATTCTCTGAATATTAAGGACTTAAGTGGATCTGAAGTGGTTTCATGTGTAAAATCTGACAATTTCCTTATTTATTGTGTTGAGTAACTTTTTTTTGCCATTTTTAGCATGATTTTTACACTCTTTAATACCAAGTGGTCAAGAGTAATCAGCAATGTCCATTTTCATTTGAGAAAATGTACAATCTGGTATAAGATTAACTTAAAAAAATATGTGTGGTTAATGACAATGTAAAATAACAAACAAGGGAATTTTTGTCCCACCCGTAACAGTGATAGTTTTGTTAAATTATTATTGATGAAACAGTTTATAATTTGTATTTAATCCCCCATATCTTAATTAATAACAACATTAAGACTCTAACGTTAATACAGGGTGTCCACTGGTCGGGAAAATCCGGGAATCCGGGAAAAGGCCGGGAATTTCATATGGTCGGGAAAATCCGGGAAAAGTCAATGAATTTGTTAAAATATCCGGGAAAATTCGAAAAATTGCAAAGTGTGATCAAAAAGACTTCTAGACATTAATAGGCCTATATGAAAGTATATTTAATTTATTTTATTGTTCCTAATTTTTGTATCTGTTATAGCCTAAATAATTATTGTTTGCAATTACTTTTGTTACTAAAAGTTTTTCTTATTTAAAGTATGTATAATCCTATAATTTTTCTTACACAGTTATTAGAAAGTGCTTCATATTATGGTCGGGAATTGCTGAAATGATCAATGAAAATCAGGGAATAAGCCGGGAATTTCTTCAGCATTACTTGGTGGACACCCTGTAATAGCATAACGGCAAATGAACTTTTGTTTTAAAATCATTGTCCAAATTATGTCCCACCCGTAACAGATTTTGAAAAACAAATTTTAAATGTTTAAAATAAATTTTAAATAATGCTTTGCGTGTAGTGTGGAGGAGAAGGCATTGTAAATTTTACAGAATGTGAAGAACCAATTCTAGTTCATTATCTATGATATGTAATAAACAAAAATAGTTTTTATAATTTGCTAGAATGTCCCACCCGTAATTATGAAATGGCTGTTGTGGCCTTTTTACTGGTTTTAGTAGGGTGACATCTTATTTCATGTTCTTATCTTATTGTGGATTTAACTGTTTGTCTGAATTGACAGGAGTGATCTTAACCTGAATGGGAGGAGTCCATCCTCCGGAGTTCTGGACCAGCTGCCTTCAGACGTTAACAATCACAGAGATGATCTTGACTTTGACTACCCCGACCTGACTAGTCAGACCCGTAGCGAGGACGACAAGGGCAGCTACATCAAGGGGCAAAGGTGAGTGTCAACAAACAAAATATCTTGTGGGAAAATAATTTAACACTTAAGTAGCGAACAAGATTACAATAACCTCAATTTTATTTAGGGTTCAGATTTGAAGGTTTTCACCTATTTTTCCCCCCAGCTTCCTAATTAGAACGTTTTAACGTACTTTTCCATTTCATGCCCCTTGCTTCCGAATATATGAATCTTATAGAACCTAAAAAGGGCTAAATCGGACTGAAGGGCCTAAAAGGGGCTAAGGAGGACTTTGCTGAAAACTAGGGAATAAAGAGGACTTTTGCAAAAAATCACGATTTTTAAATAGATTTTCCAAATAATGCAAAGGAAAATAAATAATGTGAATTTGTGCATTTTAAGAAAAGACGTAAAAATACATTTATTGTCTTTATAACTTGAAAATGTGCTGCTTCGCCATCGCAGGAGATGAACCTTGAGCTGTCTGCAATACTTTGAAAGCTGCAACTAATCCATTGTCGTTTCTACTTTAAAATAACAAGTTGCCAACCAATGACAGAAGTATATTAAAGGAGCAAATTTGCGACCGTCAAATCTACTTATTTTTGTAGATCTGAAGTGAATTGAGTGATCTCAATTGTTTATGCTATTTTTCGAGTGCCAATATAAGGAATAGTTACTTGTTTATTTTCGAAAACAAACTAGAATAACTGTGTCAAAATTATAATACAATTTTCGTTGTTAATATTAGTGTTCATTGTATGTTTTATTAAGACGGCTAAAATCATTTGTTTAAAGCCTGAAAAGGGCTATTTAACAAAAATATAAGGCTAAAATACCTTTTATAAAAGCCTACAATTCCGGGCCCTAGTTAAAAGTATTCAAAGGTAATGTATAAGTGAATAGCTCCTAACAGGTAAATCAGGTTCAACTATATACATAAGGAGAAGTTGAAGCAAAGAGTTTATGGTTTATATACTAAATATTTATTGATGGATTATGTTACGTTCTGTTGTATTGTTTCACTTAATGTATTATGATTTTTATCAGAATATTTTAAAAAAGATAATTTTTAACCGTCACTATTTTTCCTCTGCGATGAATTATGAGGGCTTGTTTTCTGTTGACAGGTTCATAAAGTCACAGTACGCAGGGAAGAGGGCAGCACCTGGCAGTCACTCCAGCAGAGCGTACATCGAGACTCGCAACTCAGAAAAGTCAGAGTACGGTGCTAAGTCATCTGCATTGTCCGACACCAGTGAAGCTCCTTCTCTAGGTATGTAACTTTATCATACTAGATTGAGAAATTAATCACCTGCACGAAGCATTTCAGGCCAATGGATACAGCTTCAAGGAAATAAAACAAGATGCCAGTTCAATTAACCCTGAAAATGACCGTAAAAATGAATCAAAGCCTCAGAATTCCTTCCCTCTAAGCGGCCTGTCACACTGAGCTTCGATCGATCAAGACCAGCCGACTGCCTTCTTGCGCTCTCGGCTGAATTTCTGTTCCTTGTCACACTGCATCGAGCATCATATATCAACGGAAATATTATAGGTTATGTACCTATATGATTTTACTAGGTCTACTCATCACTGTATATTAGAGGTAAAGTATATTACCTTATTAGGAATATGAATGCCTATTTCCTGCACATTATCATACTACATGTGTTGGGATGTAAGGTTTAATATTATGCCTACTATATCAGGCTACATCTGTTTACTTCAAGCTTCCATCAGTCGGCCGAGCGAAGAGGTTTGTTGTTTGTTGTAGTTAGATCGCCCACCGCTAGGTGCTTACAACTCGATCTATTTTTGTGTTTTTAAAATTAAATTACATAAGAAGATATCGTTTTAAATGCCTTAAATGATTCGTGCATTTATATTTCATTCAAATATAAGTTTAAAACGACATTATTGTGTAAGTTAAATCTTCCAGCATCAATTCTGAAATTCAGGTGGGTACGAAGTTTGCCATCGACTGGCGATTGAAAAACGGACAGGTTTGATTTCACAGACCAGATGATCTCTCACCCTCGTTGTTGATCGCTGGCGATCGATGCTATGTGACTGGTACCACTGCTGTCTATAGGTTCATTATACCAGTCAGTCGGACGCTGTCCCTCGATCGAACCAGTGTGACAGCCCCTTAACAGAAAAGTCACAGACTGCTTTGGTAAATTACTGGGAAAACCATCTACGAGCCACCAAGAAAATAAAACAACTTCTGAATTCAGTGAAGGACAAGCAACTGTAGACAGTGAAGGAAGTGAGAAAAATCCAGAGGCGGTATGCTATCCTAAAATTTTTCCCTAACATACCTCAATTTAAAAAAGCACATTCCCTTCCTCACAACATAATTATGTGATATACACTTGGCGTGCTTTTAATTAACTTCCTCTATGAGTAACCAACCCTGTTTTATAGATGACTAGCAGGTGCCCGCGGCTTCGCCCGCGATTAGTTACTCAACTGCTAGATATTGTTTTTAAATCCTTTTTGCACTCCTTAGCTAGTAAGTGTTACTTACGAAAGTTGTTTACATGGATCGTAAGTTGACATTCCCACACAGTCTTGTTGCTAAGGGCGGTTGCGATGAGGTTAAATTACTTACGGTCCAAGCGCTACGTCATAATTCATTACGATACACTTCATAATACAAGTCTTTATGGACAAAGCCCCCAGGACAAATATTCGGTTCCCATAACAACAAACACATGCGAATCAATTTCTGAAATAAACATCTATTTTCAAGAATGTATTTACATAATATTTTCAGGTAATATCACAATTAATATAATTAAATTGATATAAATAATCATCGTGCAAAAAAAAAGCATGCAACACACGGGCCGTAAAGGCATTTAAACTAAACTCCGTGGCGCAACATCCCTGGAGGGACTTGGCCTACCACCCGACCGCTGCATCATCTCCCGTAGGCAGATGGCAGGATTGGGGGGCATGTGGTCAGCATGCCGACACCCACGGCCGTTAATGGTGGTTTTCTAGACCGGAGCCGCTACTTCTCTATCAAGTAGCTCCTCAATTTGGAATCACGAGGCTGAGTGCACCCCTACCAGACCTCCCTACCTCAGAAAAATCCGAGGAGGTACCGGGAATCGAACCCGGGCCGACAGATCTGTAGTCAGCGACGCTAACCACAAAACCACGCCGGCGTAAAGGCATTTACGGGTCTCGAAAACTTAAAATCCCTCAGCTGCGCCTCGGGTTTTCAATCTGTTTCCTCGACCCGTAAACGTGCCTTACGGCACTTGTATCGCAATATACTATTATTTAACAGAACAATTATTAAAACATTACATTTATTAACACTGATATCGTTTTTACATAAATTGCAGGAATGAAATAATTTTACTCTTAATTATATTGTTTAACGTTAAAAATATAAATAAACAAACGAAACGAATCATATGCTGCCATATGGGCATACAAATTCGAAATAAAATGATTAAAATGAACCATAGATTCATGAACCTTACCAAATTCATGCATAAACAATTTTATTATAACGATTGTCAAGTCTCGTTTCATTTATTTTCAAAGCCTTATGTGAAAACCGCCAACAATACTGTTGTCAAGTGAACTGTGATTTGGATTTGATAATTCTGTGTAAAAAGGGATTAAGTATTCTCAAAAACATTTAATTTTTTGCATTTAAAATCAAAATTTTTCAAAATCCTTTCTTAGTGAGCACCTACATTATGAAACGAAGGTACTGTCAAAATTTCAAGTCTCTACCTGTTATAGTTTAGGCTCTACGTTGATTCCTGTCAGTCAGTCAGGACAAAGCCTTTTATATATATAGAGATTGCCAAGTAGGAGCACAATAGAAGACTAGAACATCTTGTACTGTCGATTGACAGACCTTTATTTATTTGTAGCAAGATTGAGATCGGAAATATACACACAAAACTTCACTAAAAAGGTATATTTACCCAGAATGATCATTTCAACGGGTCTTCCCGCCATCATCAACTGATTCCGACTGGCCCTCTGGCGGCGGATGAATGAACTTGTCAATCAAGGTTCCATGTATGCCAACTGAAGTGTCAAAGTTTAAAAGATTTTCTCGGTTCTTTTTAATGAATATTTTTTCCCATACCATAAGATCTATTGGTTTTTCAACTTGTTTTAATAATTCAATTTCATTTTCAATTTCATGGCCTACTTCCCAAAAATGCATTGCCAAAGCGGATTTTTCAATTTGTTTATTCATAATGTTCCTAAAATGTTCTTTTCTCCTTGTGTCTAAATTCCTTTTTGTTTGGCCAACATAAAATTTTCCACAATCTTTGCAATTAATTTTGTAAATTCCAGCTTTTTTGTAATGACGGACCTTATCTTTCTGGTTGGTTTTTATTAGATTTTTCAAACTGAATTTATTCTGTGGTGCCAATTTGATGTTTACAATGTTGAAAATCTTCTGAAATCTGAACAGATTTGAACACTTCACTGTAAATTTCCATCTAATATTTATATTGACTTTATTTATTTATTTATTTATTTCACATCACAGAAACCATCAATAACAGCAGTGAGTGTCGGCATGCTGACCAGATGCCCCCAATCCTGCCATCTATGGTAGATGAGCAGTGGTCGGGTGGTAGGCCTGGGATGTAGAGCCATTGAGTTTAGTTTATTTACTTCAATAAATATATTTTAAAAGTATTTAAGACCTATTTAAACAATATAAAAGTCAACATTTTTTTACCGAGAAATATTTTTAAAATGTAGAATCTAGTGGTGTGGTCATTGGTCAATTCGATAGAAACGAAAACCATCACAAGTTATAGTGACAATGGCTGCCGATGAAGCGTTCGAATTGGTGAATAATCACGAAAAGTAATTATTATTTGACTCAAAGCAACATTAACATTTTGTATTAAATAGCCATTGATTTTCAGTGACGGTATGCTGTTTCACTATTGAAATCAGTGCCGGTATGCCATAGGACCTTTAAAAACAGAGACTGTATTCCATACCGGCGCATACCGCCTCACTTCCCTCACTGACTGTAGACAAGTGAATATCAGAAACATCAACACAGGCTGGAAGAACACAACGGAGCATCTTGCTCTCTGCTTGTGTTATGAAGCTAAAGAAATTCAGAAACACAGAAAAGAACAGAAAGAATCACAAAGAAACATACAAAAGTGAATATAAATATTAGATGGAAATTTACAGTGAAGTGTTGATATCTGTAGTAAGATTGAGATCGGAAATATACACACAAACTTCACAAAAAGGTATATTTACCCAGGATGAGCGGCCGCTAGAGGGCCAGTCGGAATCAGCTGATGATGGCGGGAAGACCCGTTGAAATGATCATCCTGGGTAAATATACCTTTTAGTGAAGTTTGTGTGTATATTTCCGATCTCAATCTTACTACAGATACAAAAGTGGTTTCCAGCCATAACAAAAACAAAATCCAGACCTATAAAACCCAGAAATATATTAACAGAAACAGACCAATCACAAAAAAAAGAACAAAATTGCAATGGTTCTAGGATTGTGCGCCAAAGATTGAGATTGGTTATTAGAAGTATAGAAATATCCGCCTATATACCACTCAAAACTAAGCAACAGATGAAGCAAAGCAGGAAAAACAAGGCAGTACTAGAATTAGATTGGTTGTCACACAGTTGGGCGACTAAGATTGATGAAAGGCGCTGGGAAGGAATGTATGTATTTGGGAAGCAACGATTTGGTTGGGAAATGTACTTACTTCAATTCTGGGTCAGCATAACTTTTCTTGCAGAGTCCATCACTTCCCAGGCTAGTATTGCTTAGTGTAGAACACGATTCATCTAAGGGTTGTGTCCCTAACATATGTGTGTAGGCCTATACTTCTACTAATAATAAAGCATCAGTTGATAATAGATAGCCTAGTACACCGCTCTGATGATGCTAAATGTCAGTCAATAAAAGTTAATGGCCCATAAGCCCTGAAATATTGACCTCTGGGGTGTTTCATTTGTATTTGAAGACTACACGGGAAGAATGAGGTAAGTCACTTTCATTAAATTTTTCAGGAGAGCATTTTTAAAGTTTGAAACCTATTAACTTGAAAACCATTAAGAACCTATTACTCAAAATTTTAATATACATTCATGCACTATTAATAAAGCAAACTGAAAAAATTAAGCCTTAGAGTCACACAATTGTTGAGAAATGAATGCAATACCATTGTTGCAGCACGGAAAGAATGACGTAAGTGCATAGTGAAATCCAATACACTTCCTGTAAATCTGAAATTATTATTATCAGCTCGGGACAACAATTTAATTCTTAGTTTAAAAAAATGTTGCAAATTTGTTTTACATTGAAAATGGATTATTTTTTAAGTATAAACATTGTTCATAAATAAACAAGCTTCGAAAATGTTACCACGTCTTATGAAATCATTGTCCTTCAAACACATTAATTTTTGTCTTCTTTGGAAGCTGGGAATAGTACTGTTGAGCTTCAGGTTCTACAAATCTCTTCAGATCTCCTTCGAAATAGGCAGGAAACCTAGATTGACAGAAAATTTCGAGTCGACTTACCTCATTCTCGTCCTGTATGTGGTGTCTTCAAATGTAAATATACTCGTGACTAACCTCATTATCAGCATGAACTTGTTATAGAACGGTAGATTCGACCTTCGAGAACACTATAAACACAATATCTCAAATTTGAAGAAAAGGTGACTTACCTCGTTTTTCCCGTGTGGTCTTCATTTGTAAAAGATCTCAAAGAATGTTGTTTCAATAGAATATATCTTGTACACGATTATTGTATCAGTTAAGAAAGTCTCTTTGGTATTTCTCACAGCATCGCATGTGCGTCGGGTACGAGTTCCCTCGCAGGCTTCAGATGTGGATCAGTTTCTGGACGACTTGTTCATGCCTGTGCTGGATGGAAATCTGGATGAGCTGTCGGATGCTCGCTCGCTTGCAGCCTCCATTAAGGGCGGCGGTCACTTGAACAAGGGCGAGCCTGAAGCTCAGAGGATACGCAGGTCGTCCACCAGCAGCAGTCTTGTGGACGACGAGGTGGCAACGCTCACTGGGTCCTCAGCAGCATCAACTCTACGGTTGGTACCAAATTTTATGTTATTACAAATGATACTTGAAATATAGACAACTTCATCAAGATGTTTTACTTTGTGATGTTAGTTTTATCAGTTTTTAAATTTCTTTGCTTTATAGTATTACAGTCTTACTAATAATCCAGTTGTAACATTTATACCAGGAATATACACAGCGGAGGAGAAAAAGTGTACTAATAATCGGTGCATAAGGCTGAATGTGTGCAACCTTTACACAGCCTGGCCCCCTTGTATAAACTTGACGTAAATAATCAAGATGGCCGGTATCCGTAACAGCCGGTCGTTCCGTAGATGTCTGACATTGAATTTTGAGGTTATGCATCCATTCTTAAGGTAACTTGTTATGAAACATTCTGGGCTACTTTTGCGGAATTATAAACATTGTTCCTTGTTTGCGGGACACATTTCCATACTTGTACCCATGATTACAGCTTTCTGAAAACAATATAATGAAATACTGAAACTACAATTAGTCTGCAGACGATCCATCATTGTTTGCCCGCTACACCGATAGATGGCGTTCAGCAGTCCCTTCATAGCCTGAGGCTAGTAACGTCATGAAAAGCGTGACGTATTTGATGACGTTGGACGTACAAGCACTGTGTAAACTCGGCAGTTACACACCGATTATTGGTAATGCGGCTAATGCAGAACTTACACGGTGAACAACCAAACAACCGTTCAACGCAGGTATAAGCAGCTTTTATTAGTAAGGCTGTCAATTTATAATCCACTATTAAATTATTTGAGTGAGGCACTTCTATTATGTATGAAATTAACATTGTCCAAAATCAAACAGGTAAATAGCAATATAAAAGTAATATGTCTATATTTAAACTCCATTTTCTCAAAATTAAAATTTGTGCATTTCTCAACATTTCATATGCCTTTAAAATTGTGATAGAAACTTCATTTTTTTACCAAATTAAAGGTTATGAATAGGGGAATATTCTATTCAATGCAAGTTTTTTATAACCTACAATTTTCGTAAGTTTATGATTTTTTATTTTACCTTTTTTAAAACTAACCTTACTTACTTACTCAATGGCAATAGACAATTCCTCAGGAAGCTAAATGAATATTATCTATTTTATGGAACCCGAAGGTTCATTGCAGCGCTTACATGAGCCCGCCATTCAACCCTATTCTGTGCTAACTCCTTCCAACCATCCTAACTTCCCTTAAATCTATCCTAATATTATCCTCCCATCTACGTCTAGGTCTTCCACGTGGTCTTTTCCCTTCTGGTCTCCCAGTCAATACTTTTTAGATGTCTTTCTTCCCCATTTCATCCTCCGTGATTTAATTACCCTTTCTATATCTGGTGAAGAGTACAGGTTATGAAGCTCATCGTTATGCAGTTTTCATCTCTCTTAGGCCCAAATATTTTCCTAACTATTAAAACTATTGTAATATTTTTACCATGCTAGAGAGAGAAAATGTAGTGGTTGTATAATGGAACTTTTCTTTATATAAATGGCATTAATGCCTCCATATTTAGGTATTCTACAGCATTTTGAAAATATAAATTTTTTTTTCTTATTGAGTTTTTTAAAATAAACAAAATTTAATGTTCAAATAACTTTGTTATAAAAAGTTGAATGAATTTGGTCGCTTGAGAATATACCAATGTACATAGCTTGAGGAACCATTAATTTTAATTAATCTTTACAGTATAGAACATTGCAAATTAAAAGAGAATTTATATAACAGGTTTATTTGTATTGCTGTGTCTTTAGGTGGCCTAGAGGAGGTCGAGCCACGGAGAATGTTGATGATTACATAAGCGACCTGTTCAAGCCGATATTTGTGAATGCCAGTCTGCAGCGACTAACAAAGGCAGCAACTCTGGCGGGAGCCATCAAGGGCGGAGGAGGCATGGATACCCATCAGGTAAATTTTGTTTATTTTTTTTTGGTATTTAAAAGTAGGAAGGATTGTGATTAGGATTTGGATGTTTCCTAGAAAAAAAAGTAATACCGCAAAGCAGGGGCTGCAGCCCCCCCCCCCCCCCCACGAAACGTTAAGTCATGCTAATATGTTGCACATAAGGGCACTTTGATTTCTCAGAAAGTAGACATTTCAATTGCACATTTTGACTCTTTTAAAAGATGAAATGCGTTATTCTAACATGTTCAGTATAATTGTGTGTGATAATTAGGGTTCAGAGGTTGATGATATGTCATCTCTTTTCTGAGACATCACAGACAATGCAGGATGTAGTATAAGTTCGTCTTCCGTCAAAACGAACAATAATACCTTACTCATATTTTGCATTTTATTTTCTACCAGTCATTTTTAGGAAATTTTCATTCGTTAGTTACATTTTTCCCTATTTTGTCTTCAGAATAAACTTTTCCACCATTGTACACAAAGCAAACTCGTAATTCATTAATATAGTAAACATAATATTAAAGTAGTCAAATAACATACTTACAAATACTTTCAAATACCTCGTATTTAAAATATTGTCCTTTGTTTATTGTTAACCTTGTATTAATATGCTACTGTATATTCCCTTTTTTAGATATATATATATATAGAAATATTGTCACATTTTTAATTTTTCATGTCATATTTTCATAAATTTAAAGTAATTTATAGGTCATTTTTAGGCGTTTTTAGATCATCAACTTCTGAACCCTAGTGACAGTAAAGTTAGGATTATCACAGCCCGTCCTGAAAATAAATCTTGGATACGCCCCTGCTGGAAAGTAAAACGCGCCAGCACATGGGTGAAGATGTATATAAATGACGTCAGGTGCAAAGTGTTAAACAAATAAAATCAGGTAAACTGATATAACAAAGTGCCAGAATGCTTTTCTTTAATCAGTGTTAAGTTAATTGCAGTTATGGTATGAACAAAATAAATTATTTTTGTAATTTATCTCCGAGTTAAGCTCCAGATCGATCCATTAAAGGAAAAGTAAACTAAAAATTCAGTATCATTTTCTTCGTACGGATTGAAAGAAAATGTTTTTAAGAAATCATATTCACTGTTAGAAATGTTTACACCTTCACATTTAATCACAAAACGAATATGTTTATTGTAACGCGGTGGGCTCGTGACGTCACGCTTGACGAGTGCTTGACTCAGTCTCGCCCGGTGAAAGATAGTTCACAGTATTCTGTCTACTGTTACAGTTTTTTAGTGAGTATCTGTTCAAACAATGGTTTATTGTTGTGTTGTGGGCTGTACATACTCATCGTCGAAGAGTGATAACACACTTAAAATATCTTTCCATCGATTTCCCAACAGAGATAAGTCACCCAAACGTTATAAGCAATGGCTGATAAAAATAAAAAGAGAAAAATTTCTTTCCTAGTAAACACAGTACGGTTTGTTCAGAACATTTTGAAGAAAATGATACCGAGCTTTCAGTACAGTTACGAAAACAGTTAACTGGAGAAACCCTGCAATCTGTTTAAAAAAGAAGTGCTGTGCCATCACTTCTTTTGCGTGGGAAATCTGAAACACAGCCAATGAAGAAAAGAAAATCATCGTACTTGAGGAAGAAGGAAATGAGAGAATTGTTACAAGATTCGAACAGTAATCCATCAGTATCCGGGAATGGACAAATCATGAATGTGGAATCTAGTATTTATGACGAAAATTCAGTTTCTAACAGCGTAGGCATTCAGTATGAACTAGGAAATGAAACTTTTGTAAATGTTTGCACAGATTCATTGAATGTTTCTTCTTGAAATTGAGATTTAGATAGCTCTTTTAGCATTTCAGACATTTCTACTACTGCAAAAGATGATTCTGAATCTGAAAGTGACTCTGTTCGTATCTTGAAAAATATTTTGTTTTTGAACTGTATTAGCTCTAAGTATTAACTGATAATGACTGGCATCTAGTGTATCTTTAATTATAATAACGCTATTGAATGAGGCATGTTGTGTTATACAGTCTACAACCCCCTTCTGTTAACAAATTACTTCACAGTCCCAACAACACACACTTTCGTGGCCCGTTTTCATATGTATACACAGCCCACATTTACACCATTCCGTATTTTCTTTTCTTCCTTGCAATTCTTTCAATACCGTAATTCCTTCTCATTTTCTTATCATGTGATATTAATTTGTGAATACCGAGATTTGTCCTTATAAGGTAACATTGCAGACATCTTTATCAGAAACACACACGCGAGCATTACAGCAGCTGTCATCCTGTCAGCGAGTTGTCAATTGTGACGTAACAGGAACTTTTTACTTCACCTGTACAGACCGTAATATTAGGCACCTGAAGTTCACGAGATCACCATTCGTTTCGTAATTCAAAGCTCCGTGCGATGAGATTAAAATAAAAAAATGGTATTTTTTTAGTTTTCCCTTCCTTTAAGTATTTACAGTTCTTTATTAGATCAATTAGGCTGTGGCATTAATGGCAATGGAAACGCTGTAACGTACAACAAAGCAAAAAAGTCGATGCCCCAGAAATCATGTGTTGTGTCTGCCTTGATAAGCTTTACCAAATCAAACTAAATTACTAAGTTATGTGACAGTAATTGAATATTATTTGTTAGATTTATATCTTATCTTTTATGCAAACTGATTTTTATGTTTCAAGAAAATTTTAACCCATTAGCGCACTTCCCCGTCTGCGGGACGGGCAAAAAATTAAAGTCGAAAGGCACTTTGCCGGCTGCCAGATGGGTTGAGCAACCGACACCTTTTCTTGTAGTTCTAGCTTTCTCTGAGTAGATGGCATAACATTCCATATACCATTTTAAAGCTGAATAAATTCTCTATGCAATACGATATGCTTCATATCGATCTTCAAGGTATAAATCGATCGTGAATATGAGGTTATTCCCGCTTTCCGTAAGTAGATGGCATGACATGCCTTATTAGCGTATTATACCCACAAAAGTTATCTACCTTATTGTATTCAACACAATAAGTCAAGTTTAAGTTATAAATCGTATAATAATAATGTAGGGAATGCGCACAATGTGCATGTATAGTTAGCTTTTGATTTGACTTAATTCTGTCAGGGTCATTTTCCTTTGCCTACATAATGATAATGATCACGTGATCATGGGATTCCGAGGCACTCAGTTCGAAAAATGGCTTCGAGGAAGAAATGGTGTGTGGCGTTCCAGACTGTTTTAGGGTGTATCACACCACAAAATACCTGTAAACAAACATTCCAGGGTTCAACAAAACATCACAGCATAAAAAGGGGTATGCAGTTTAGTCCATAAAATTGAATTTGCATGAAGTAATAATAAATGTAAAGAAATCAATTTTTGCCTGAAAATATTAGTGTTTATGGGTGCGCTGTGCATAAGAAAAGTAGTGTGCCAATCGGTTAACAAGGACTGTACATGTTTGCAAACTGTTGAAGAACAAGGCCACATCGCCACCCTCAAGAACCACTGATAAGGGTGTAATTTATAAAACAGTAGCTCATAAAGAGTGTCCACAGTCTATTTACTGTAACAGGAGTATCCATAGTGTACACTTTTGTTTTGGCTATTCTACTTTTCGTTAGCAATGACATAAATAATCAAATATATGTAAAATAAGGCTTTATGACAAATCAAGATTATACTACAATGTTTAAAGACTACATATCAGTCAAAGATCCATCAAAATCCAAAACTATAACCATTTGTTTAAAAAGTTAAGAACAGCAGAAAAAAACTTTCCACGTGCTACTAATACGTAACCAGACTGAACTCACAACAAACGACCGTCACGCCAAGGTTTCCTTATTTTCCCGCAGTCCCATTCAGTGCAGTACATTTAACACTGAGCGCGCCACAAGTGATCCAACTTTCTCCTTTGCAATAACAAACGCACGTTTTATGTAGCGATTCGAATTTAACATCACGCTCACTGATAATTCAACACATTCTTTAGGCAAAACAAAGTCTCAGTGCACACATATTACATTAGGAAAGCTTGTCCTTCTCATGTCTGAGCAGATGTCTTTTGAGATCCCCTCTTAGGGAAAATTTCTTGCTACATATATCACAAGTAAATGCCTTAAAACCAGAGTGCGTAAGCATGTGTCTTTTGAGAACTCCGCTTTGGGAAAATTTCTTGGTACATATATCACATGTAAATGGCTTATGTCCAGAGTGCGTAAGGATGTGTTTTTTGAGATTCCCTCTCTCAGAAAATTTTCTGGTACATATATCACACGTAAATGGCTTATGTCCAGTGTGAATGAGCTGATGTCTTTTGACATCCAATCTTCGAGAAAATTTCTTGCTACATGTATCACATGAAAATTGTTTTTGTGCAGTGTGAGTCAGCATGTGCATTTTGAGGTTGCGTTTACGTGAAAATTTCTTGCTACATATATCACACGAAAATGGTTTTTGTGCAGTGTGAGAGAGCATATGAATTTTGAGGGTCCCTTTATGTGAAAATTTCTTGATACATATATCACACGTAAACGGCTTATGTCCAGTGTGAGTGAGCAGGTGTATTTTGAGATGTCCTCTTTGGGAAAATGTCTTGCTACATATATCACACGTGAATGGTTTATGTCCAGTGTGAGTCCGCATGTGTATTTTGAGATCCTCTTTCTTTGAACATTTCTTCGTACATATATCGCACGTAAATGGCCTGTGTCCAGTGTGAACGAACTGATGTGCATTGAGATTCCCTCTTAGGGAAAACTTCTTGCTACATATATCACAAGTGAATGGCTTATGTCCAGTGTGAGTGACCATGTGTCTTTTTAGACTACCGCTTTCCGAAAATTTCTTACTACATATATCACACCTAAATGGCTTATGTCCAGAGTGCGTAAGGATGTGTTTTTTGAGATTCCCTCTCACAGAAAATTTCTTTGCACATATATCACACGTAAACGGCTTATGTCCAATGTGAGTGAGGAGATGTGTTTTGAGATTTTGTTTTAGGGCAAAATTCTTGGTACATATATCACATATAAATGGCTTATGTAGAGTGTGAGTGGCCATGTGTGTTTTGTGATTCTGTCTTAGGGAAAATTTCTTGGTACATATATCACACGTGAATGGCTTATGTCCAGTGTGAATTACCTGATGACTTTTGAGGCTCTCTCTTCGTGAAAATTTCTTTTTACATACATCACATGAGAAATGTTTGTCTGGAGTATGAGCAGAGGATGTGCTTGTATGTACAGTAGGTGTGTGTGATTGCATTGACTGATTATTTTCTCCATTATTTACTTGTGAAACTCCTGAAATCTGCTCTAAGTTGTGAACGGTGCTGCATTCTGTAGTAGAATCAGTGTAGACTGTATCCTCACGTTTGATTTCCACTGTCTTTATTAAGTCAAATGTGATTGGGACAGGTTCACTCTTAATTTTTGCTTGAGAAATCTCTTCCTTTATTTCAATCTTGGTATATTCCGATTTGAGTACCGACTCCATTCTGAATCACATGTAGTTTACTAAACTGAAATGAAATTCACTCCTTCCTTTTCTTCCAACACCACCCAAGCGTCTCCACGGCAGCATACGTGCTCATATGTACTATCCAGGTGGCAGTGAAATTACGCCATCTTGGAGACGGTCAATAAAGTGAATAAAGCCTCTCACTAGAGTGTGCTGTATCTGTTCCAGGCTGATCAGAAGGAAAATGGCGGCTTCTTTAAATTGCTTGGCGTGTTGGACCCCGAAGTTCTTTAATGTAGAAGCTATGATTTATCCACAACCGGTTCTTAAGTAAATAAAATCGAAAATATAACATCCGACTGTAACATTTTCAAAAATGTACACTTTTCATAGAAGTAATATAAATATAAACTACGAATGAATGAAAAAAGATATAAAAAACAATCTTTCTTTCGTGCTTATGGAAACATGTGACGTATTACTCACGGCACATTGATGCTTAAGTGTCCAGTAACGAGCTGATGATTTTATCAGATAAAATCCCTTCCTCATAATATTAATGGCAATCATTTTATAAGATGAACGATCGTGATTGGTCTATATCCGAGGAATTGCAAAACGTTATTGGTCAATATCAAACATGCGGCGTATGAGTGGAATAGTCTAATAAAAAGGTGGAATCTTACATTCTTCTGTTCTTACTAAATAATCTTTATATCCTCTGCCATGACAATTTGTTGATTTACAGTGTCACGTAGATCTTAATCAGTTTACTTGTTTCTGGTAAAAACAAGTGCACTTGAATTAGGATAGACGTAGGCTTATTGATTCATGAGGTAAACAGTCGTAGTAATAATAAAGTACAGCTGTAGCGGGTGGAATGGGTACAGCAAGTTACGCTGAACAGGTTCCTGAACCCCCGGGGCAATTGCTAACAAGCCATGAAACTAGGTCTCTGCAAACTTGACATGTCCAGCAGTTCAAACCAGGGCAGACTGCTCCAGCTAGAAAGTGAATTCGACTGATACTGATCCTAATCTACCTGCCATCAATTATTGCATTCATGAAATACAATTACCTGTGTTTATTAAGTGCCAGTATGGTACTTTATGAGATTGTGGTGGACGAAAAGATGTCTGTCCGTCTGTCTGTCTGTCCATGTGTCTGTACGCACGATAACTCAAATACGCTTTTTCCATGAAACTTGGTATACGCATTTATAACGTCCATGGGAAGAACCCTATCTTGAAAAATATTTTTTGTTTTTTAACTGTATTAGCTCTAAGTATTAACTGATAACGACTGACAACTAGTGTATCTTTATTTATATTAACGCTATCTATAATAACGCTATCGAATGAGGAATGTTGTGTTATACAGTCTACACCCCCCTTCTGTTCACAAATTACTTCACAGTCCCAACAACACACACTCTCGTGGCCCGTTTACATTTGTATACACAGCCCACATTTACACCATTCTCTATTTTCTTTTCTTCCTTGCAATTCTTTCAATAATTCCTTGTCGTTTTCTTTTCGTGTGATATTAATTTGTGAATACCGAGATTTGTCCTTATAAGGTAACATTGCAGACATCTCTATCAACAACAAACACAAATGAGACTTTGTGGTGTATTAGAAACACACACACGAGCATTGCAGCAGCTGTTGTCCTGCCAGTCGTGACGTCACAGGAGTGTTTTACTTCACCCGTACAAAGCGTAATATTAGGCACCTGAAGTTCACGAGATCACCATTCGTTTCGTAATGCAAAGCTCCTTGTGATGAGATTAAAATAAGAAAATGGTATTTTTTTAGTTTACCCTTCCTTTAAGCAGGACTTAAGGAAAACCATACTTAACCTTAATTCAAACTCCAATACACTGATATAAGAAATTCTTAAAATATGTCAACAGTTCACAAAATACACTGGCAAAGAACTCCACTTAATGTACGTAGGCCTAATTATTTCACAGTAATATACCTTCTGTATATAACAGTATTCAACTTGATCAACGAAATAAACATCTGACTAGTTTGATAATCAAATGCCAAGGAATACGTCATGGCTAACTGTATTGCACATTCCAAAGCCATATATGATCAGTGTAAAACAAAATGTTGTCAGGATAACCAATTTGCATTTGTTAAATTCTTTATAATATATTACCATAAAAAAGGCACTAAATTGGGCATTACTCCGATATCGGTCAACCGATTTGGCCAAATATCAATATGTTTCTTCCCATGGACATTGTAAACACGTATACCAAGTTTCATTAAAATCCGATAAAGCGTATTTGAGTTATCACACGTACAAACACATGGACAGACATACAGACGGACAGACATTTTCTTGTCCCTACACACAATCTCATAAAACATGAATGAGAATAGATTAAGCAGTGGATATACACCTGAGTATAACCACAACAGTTCTTGAAGCATGTTCTCACGTAGATATCATTAAAGGATTTTTGTGTGCTTGTGTTTTTCTTCTTTAAACAATATTGTATTTATACAAGTAAGAATCAGCTTGAAAAATTTTATGTCATAACCGGGATTTGAACACGGATCTTCACATGCTGGCATGTTGTCATGATAGCTCAATGGTAGAGCATCGGCGCGTTAAGCCGAAGATCCGTGTTCAAATCCCGGTTATGACATAAAATTTTTCAAGCTGATTCTTACTTGTATTAATATCCCAGACATGGATTTAATGTCTATTTCCTTTCCCTCCACTTAATATTGTATTTGATGTTTGCTTGTGTTAGGCTGCTCAGAACCAGGCAACGGCAGGATTTGGTTTCACTCCCATCACCAACATGACATCGCCAACTCCGGTGATGATGTCTGGGATGATGTCGCCTCCACCCATGATGATGCCGAGCATTCCTCTCTACACCCCAGCTGGTGAGTTCTAATGTAGTTTGCTTTAGCTATGTAGACAGCACACTTTAGCATTCTTTGTACCCAAGCCCGTTAAGTCAGAAGTCATGTTTTTCAAGAGCAATTGCAGTCAAAAGTATCAATTTTGAGGTTTGATTGCCATCTGTTAGATGCATTCGTGAACTACTTGTTGAGGCAGTTCTAGAAACTCTGTGCAGATGCATCTTGAATGTAAAGCCAATGTTTGGTTCAAATCTGCAAACTATCAAATTAGAACATGTGATCGACGTCTGCCATTTCTATTAGAAAATGTGAAATTAACCAATGAGCAGCATTCTCTCCCCACATATCTGCTTCATGTGAACGGATGTTTCTTTGCGCTGCTATGATGCGAACATTTACCATTAAGATTGAAATGTTAGGGTAAAGACTTCGAACATTACAATCATGCCAATTGAATTCCGTTTCTTATGGCCGGTTTCTATAAACTCACGAATTACCTATGGGTAAATTATCCCATGAACAGAATGTACACAAGGAAAACTCTTACGAACAGAAATAATTTAAAGATAATGATCACACACAGTTTTGGCGAGTTTCTAGATAAAAGTCCACTGGGTAAATATGAAAATGAGAGAAAAAATGTTTCTATAAACTAGGGCTAGATCTTTCCAAGGGTAAATCTTTGGGTTAATTTATCCTTCCATGGATGGCTGGATAAAATTTAACCTCTTGTAGGATAAATATGGCGGACGTGCACGGATTGCAGTACCTGTAAAATACAGTTTTAGAAGTGCTGAGATGATCTGTAATGTTGACTTTGTTTCTCCGTAATAGGATGGGCTTATCAGAATTTATATACATATTTCTTATTGAAATTTTCATGTACCGTACATTGTTGCTAATGACTGTATTTGCCGGTATTTGGTAGCACTGAGTGTGCAAACATTGCAAACTAGAGTCGTACTTCTCATTTTTCCTTCCTCTTACGCATTAGATCTCGACAGTAGTAGTATTTATATGAAGATAATGTTCTTCCGAACTAATTAGTATGATACATATTGCAAAACCATGTCTTGACTTGCAGTAGTGGAATCATAGGCTGAAACAATTACATCTCCGTTATTCAAGATGTGTTCTCAGTGTTCACCGTAGCTCATTGTCAGCGTGCTGGATTACGGTTCAAGAGGTCCACTGTTCGATCCCCGGCATGGTAGTATATATTATTTTTTATTTCCTCATTATACCATTAGTGCTCTGGTGGGTGATTCTGGAACTAAGTTGTCCATTGGATAATTTACCCATAGGTATTTCGCGAGTTTATAGAAACCGGGCATTAGTGTGGTAGTGTACATTCAGTTGTCAGCCTACAGAGCTGTTACCTGCGCTACCTCAGTTTGTCCTCGGTGTACAGTTGGTCAAATAAAAAACGTCGGGCGGTATTTGATTAAGCATCACGAACGAGCATATGCGCATGTACAGGAAGACTTAAGGTTAGGTTCACACACGCCTCTTGTCTATCCATGTATTTTCTTGATTATTTAGTCAGTTTTGTTCCAAAACAAACATGTATAGAAGGCTGTGGCTATATGCCTCAAATCCGCCATATTCTTGGTTGCAAATTTTTATAATATTAATAATTAATAGATTCGCGAGGAATATGTTTATTCAAGGAGCATTTTTTTAAGATTTTATTTTATAATACCGGTACTTCTAGTGCAAAATCAATTACTTACGCTCAGCATCTGCAACCAATCTTAGCATCGAAATACGCGTCCGGCCAGATCAACGTTTACTATGAAAACTTCTGGTCGCATTATAGTCAAGTTCCCACCTGTGAGCTGCTTTTCATAAATATGGAACCTTCTCGCTGCTTCAGAGACCGAAAAATGCAGGTCAATTACAGCCCTAACTACACTTTCTCTCACGTTAGCATTTGTATGTGGCGATGACACAAAGAAAAATGAATTATGACAATGCATTAAGTTGTGTTGCGCTTTCCGCGTTCGTTTTTTTCCCTCCTTGTTCATATTTTCCCTCCTGCCGCATGGCCTCATATGTTCCGAAAATGACCTGTATTTTGTGTTTTTTATAGGAAACTTGTGAACTAATGCGTCAAAACTTTAATTTTAACAGCATACGAGTCCCGACGTTTTTTATTTGACCGACTGTACAGGACTCGGAGTATGAGATGTACAAGACAGATTGAGTTGTTTACATTGATTGTTAAAGCGTGTCTGCTTCTGTCAAACTTTTTTTTTGTTTTATTCCTTCTGTTTGTTTTTGTTTCTGCTTTTTGTTTTTGTTTCTGCTTTCTTTGTGTGTACTTTATGTAATGAATGCTTCTGCTATGGCTGTTTTGTATCTTTCTACTGTAGACTTTGTTTTGCCTTCATTCATTCCAATAAATTTAGTAGTATGCATGGAAGTCATAGTAATCCAAAGTTCTATGTAATTGTAAGACAGTTATTTGTGTTTTTGTATATAAATCAATAAATGTCCGTAGGATGTATAGTGATGATGATGAAGTGTTCAGCCCAGAGGCTGGTCCTGTCCTGGGACAAAGCTGTGGACACAACACCCAGTCCTGACCCTGGAAGGAAACTTTACATCTCTGTAAAATCCTTGACCCGGCCGGGAATCGAACCCGGGCCGCCCAGGTGGTTGGCAATCACGCTACCAACTCACCCACAGTGGTGGACAGGATGTGTAGTAGAACTCATTTATCTGAACTTCGATTAAAACCAAAACCATTTTTTTTTCATTAATTTTTATTCCAGCACTGTCTTGTAAGTTCCCTCTAGCCCAGAGATGGGCAAACCCCTATCCATTGACACGCAACCCGCAAACTTTTGTCAACTTACACATAGTTCGAAAAGAACGGGTAGATGGAGACACAAGCAGACAATAAGTGCAGTGGCGGTTGCTCATTCTTAGGGAAACACTAATTTCACTTTAAAATGTACACTACAAGAAAGAAATAATACAAACAATTTTGTATTTTTAATTATGCAATTATTTCATTATACAAAGGCTTAGAATGCGTCATAACGCCTTTCCAATCAGAACTGTGTTGCGACCCGTCACTCCTTGCAAAGAGAGTATGACTCATGCATGGGAATAATCCATCATGTACACCGAATGTCCGTAATGCCATCTTGTGTGTTATGCGGGAAGGTCATGAACCAAAAGTGGTTCGCGAACCAGTAAATGCCCATGTATGCTCTAGCCACATAGCTGATATATACAGTTCGTCCACTTGTAAAAATATCTAACTTTGTGGAATTTGTTTTTGGTAGATCTGTGCTTAAAGCCACCAAAACAGACACAGTACAATAAAACATGGGACAAAGACATAACGGTATTGTAAAAACATTGGTGCCTTGTCCTAATTATGTCTGTCATCTCTATATATATAAAAGGCTTTGTCCTGACTGACAGGAATCAACATAGAGCCTAAACTATAACAGGTAGAGACTTGGAATTTTGACAGTACCTTCGTGTCATAATGTAGGTGCTCATTAAGAAAGGATTTTGAAAATTTTTTATTTTAAATGCCAAAAATCAAATGTTTTTGAGAATACTTAATCCCTTCTTACACAGAATTATCGAATCCGAATCGCATTTGACATTAAAACATATTGTTGCCAGTGGGTTTCAGATGGGCTTGGAATTAAATTAAATGGAAGTTTGACAATTACAGTTGGCTTTGTCTATTTATGTCATACCTTGAAATAAAACTTTCGCGATCGCTTGAATGTTGTAAGCCCTAAATATGGTCAAACATTGTTTTATTTGGACGAAACTCACTATACAGAGGTTTTCTGGGCCAAGGAACTCGCATCTGAGGTCGCTTTTACCAGGTGACGCTACCTAATCGTGGTATGTAGTCCACGTGATTTAGGTGTTAATAAATATAATGATTTAACTATTATGCTCTTAATTTTTAATTCTTGAAATAATTATCGCGGGCGAAACCGCGGGCACATGCTAGTCTTTTACAAGGGATCTTTTAATGAATGGTAAGATTGGTATTGTAAAAAGAGAGACTTCCAGCAATTCACATGGTGTAAATCTTAAAATTATTTGTCACCAATCAGACTAATAACCTAAGAGTCAATTACAGCTTCCTGTGGTTTATAGTGGTGTACTTTTGATATGGGTAAGGTATTTGCAATAAAACATTGCAAAAGATGATTCTATCTAAAATATCTTACTTTTTTTTTTTAATTAGAGTGTTGGCGTACCATACTGTATTACATTTCCAATTGTAGATGTTTGCAGATTTTCAGGACATAAAAGTCCTGGGCGATTAGTACTCCGAGAGGGACTTTAAGCTGGGGCCCATGTCGTAGATTTACAGACTTAACAAAGCTCTAAGCATAAATCAGACAAAATTCCTTGACCCTTTCAGGTCTGAGTAATAATTTAGTTTTCGGATGGGGGTTTGTGAGGCGATAGCTCTGTCACCTCTCTCTGTCTCTTGGAAAATAAGCGTAACAAAATTAATCCAGGTACTGAAACCTCCAATTGGAGACCCTATGCTCCGCTGTAGGATTACAAGACAAAGTCAGTCAGTCAGAATTATTGAAATTAAATACTTTGAATGCCATAGGAGTGGGCATGCTGGAATTAATTAATTATCTTTGCCCTAATTGTTTTAGATAAACAGGATTCTAGATGGGTGGATGTGAGGGAGTAACTGTCTTGCATGCTTTTACTTTATATTTGTCTGCTTGCTTCTTATGTTTCTGTATTGCTGTATATTTGTGTTTTCTGGTGCTATATGTAGGCCAGTCGCCCGCTAGCTTATCATACATGGGGCCCACCGGTGCCGCGATGCCTCAGTACTACTCGGCCCCGATGTCCGCAGATCAAGCCGGCTTCATGCCTATCCCCATATACAACATGCAAGGTAACATTAAGAATTTCATCGAGAAACGTTACAGCTGGATCCCCATGCTTAACTTTTAACACAAACATGTTGCAGCTAACATATGTTAAATCTTTATCATCAACTTGTTGAAGTATACAAGTCAAGTAGTTTGCCAATTAACTACAGTGTTATAGACTTAACATGTTATTTGTTGTGCCAATATTTCAAGATGGATTCTGATGAAGAGGAAATACTAGGCTTATTTATCAGCCTTCCTGTTCTTGTCCCTTTGATGAGACGTTCCAAACCAGAGGCCTAACCTAAATCTTGTTTAGAAGTTCCAGAGTTTTTTTCCTTTGAGCATTCCATCATCATATTGCGAATCTACAAAAAATATGACCTGCTAAGAATAAAAATGGATGCCGGCAATGTTGTCGATTGCTTTTTGTTGTGAAACAAAGCCGATATCGACGACTAGTCAATTGACTTGACATGTTGTCCATTTTCTCTGGAAAACAAATTAACGTTTGAAAATGTTAGGTTCAAGATGCTGGGTTTGCATGTCAAGCCAATTGGAACGTGAAATTGCAATATACATGTCAATATCAACTTGTTAAACTTGACATGTTGGTGTTAAATGTTAAGCAGTGGAGACCCAGCATTAAACTTATTGCAGTCAATGCGAATTTGAGTAAACAGAGCATGTTGCAGTCATCATCAAAACTTAAAATTTTTGTCTTACTTCTATTCTTTGCTTAAGTTTGTTCTGTACATTTTCCTGTGTTGTCTTCTTTATGCTTTGTTGTATTGCATCTTTCTCTATGTTAATTTATCCTGGATTTCTGAATGTAATAGAGATACCAAAATATCATCTACGCTTATACAATTCAACGGCCCTAAATAGCGTGCTTGCTCGCTCGCCCGCTTTGTGAGACATCGGGTATACTCGGCGATGTTCGTCTCTCGCAGTGTAAACTTTCATGACGAATACAAAATTAGTAAAACTGTTTCTTTATTATATAAGGCCTAAATGAAATGAACACAATGAACAAATATTCTAATTTTATTTTTACTTACAATTTTCATAGCTCTGAACCACAAACATTTTTAATACACTGCCAGTGTAAATTTCTTTAAAATCCTGGAGTCAATTAATAATGGCGGATGAAGCCGCGAGCATCAGGTTTAATATATTGATAATTTAATCCTCGAAGTATCGCGGACAGTAAAAATCCAAATCAATCACTCCTTCTCTTGAAAAATTATCGTCGCTTAAGAAACAATACCGCGTAACTGACACTTTTGGTGAAAATGACATTTTTATACTGTTGGCATCACAGAAATAGCGCGCTTATGATGAAATATCGGTCAAGATAAAATTTTGTGTCTTGACCTTCTATATTATCCTGAAAATGTAAACATTGTACGATGCCTAATAGCAAAAATAAACAGTTTTTGCTTCTCCTGTAAAATTTGTGTTTTGTTAGTAACGCGGTATTGTTTCTTAAGCGACGTTATATAATTTCTGAAAATTACACTGAATTTATCAAATAAAATTCACATCACATTCATCTGTCAACAAACAGTTGAGAAACGATACGTATTATCCACCGCCGTCTCGAGAATTACTCACGAGAATTATACAGTTTAGAAGGCAGTGGTTCACAGTTATCTTTGGAACTGCATAATCGAATCTGAGATCGTTTTCCCAGGGGGCGCTTTCTAATCATGGAATGTACTCTTGAAGCCGGAATTTTAGCTGTTTCATTAATTATTAATGGTTTAGTTTAAGAATTATTCGCGTGCAAGTGTTAATAAATATACTGCTTTAATACTTATTATACTATTAATTTTTAATTTTTCAATTAATTATCGTGGGCGAAGCCGCGGGCACCTCCTAGTATTGTACATAGTTTCTTCCCACCTGGCCTTTGTGTCTTTTAAAAGGATCAAAGCAGAAGTTTAAATCATGGAAAAATGCTTTCATTTAATTTTAAAATATACTTACGAGTAGGGATGGGTCCTCGATACTTTCGATACCTCGATACTCTCGATACTTGCATGGTACCGGCATCGAGCGATACTTCAGAAAACTCGCTCGATACTTTTTCGATACTTTGGTAACTCTGCAATTTAAGGAAATGCAGCATCTCTTTCTGCTTTTAGTAAATGTAGTAAATACTTCTATTTCTCCTTGAAATGGAGAAAACCACTCTGTGACTTTTGTTTAGTCATAAATAAAGACTTTCCGACTTTTAAAATCCAAACAGAAGAGATTCTTAATTGTTTTGTTTCCTGTCAAACGTTTCAATAACAACTAACAAGCAAGCTGACTGTCCAAACCCCATTGTAATTTTCGAACAAAAACTTGTAAGTGGACTGTTACAAAAACTAATTTTAGTTTTAATATAGGCTACTGATGATATTAAATTTTGTCTCATTAAATAGACACACTTAATTAATTTAGTTGGTATTACACAGTTCTCCCAACTTTAATTTTTTATGTAGCTATGTATTGAAACTGGAAATGTTGATGGTATCGAGTATTGAAGTATCGAGGAAAAAATCATGTATCGGTATCGAGTATCGAGAAAATCTGGTATCGACCCATCCCTACTACGAGTAATACTTACCGCCATGGGAAGTTTTTTATTCTTTTGCAACAAACAACAATTTTTCAGATATGTACCGGTATTCTTAAAATGTATGATTTTTCCTGCATATTTCTCACTTTCAGAATTGTTTTCCTATGAATGCTATATATGCAACTTGCTTTGCTCAGTGGGGTTCTCAGGAAAAGCTTCTTTATGATCTGTCACTGAATTGATAATAGATCCTGTGTACAGTGATACCTCGAGATACGAGTTTAATTCGTTCTGTAACCTTGCTCGTATGTCAATTTGCTCATATCTCAAAGCAATTTTCCCCATTGAAATTAATTGAAATGCCATTAATCCGTTCCAGCCCCAAAAATGCTACCCCCAATTGTTTTTGTTACGTGTTTTTGAATAAGAAAAATGTATTTATAAGTGACAAATATTGTATAAAAACATAATAAAAGAGAATGTAAAGCAAAAAAAATGGTTTTATAAAGTGTACATACATATTTGTTACACTTTCTTCAGACCCATGGTTATAAAAAGAAATGTGATAAAGTATGTAAATGCACAAAAAGCGCAAAGCCCTAGAAAAACTTAGCAAAGATGCTTCGACAGCGAGGTAAACAAGCACACTGGGGGAATACATGGGATAATGCGCAAGACGCACGAGGCGCAGGCACAGTAAACTGGTGGGCCATGTGCAGCGTTGCAGCTGGCCGTTCCTCGTATCTCAAATGTCGCTCGTATTTCAAAACAAAACTTCGCTCGCTCGACAGCTCGTATCTCAAATAACTCGTATGTTAGGGCACTCGTATCTCGAGGTACCACTGTATTTATACTAGCGCAGATTATCATTTAGCCATAATAAACTTCCAAAGAATGCATGGATGACCTTGGGGCTTTTTTTCGGGAGTGAAGAACTAAATATTTGAACTTTTTGGAACTTTCCCTTCAGTTCATCTAGAAATGCGTAAACATTAATGTGAGGGAAAACCTTTAAAAAAATTTGGAGGGTAAAAAATAAAAAAAATTGGAACTTTTTAAAATTTTACCATCTGTCACAGGCTGAAACCTATATGTGTGCCAAATTTCAAGTTTCTAGTTCATCTGGGAGTGGGTAAATATTATTTTTATCAATCAGGGAAAACCTTTGAGAGGTTTTTTGGTGTCATAAAATTAAAAATTGTAACTTTTTTTAATATTTCTGTTGGTTGACTAAACTATAAATATTATACATTGTAATCAAAATTTCTAACTCGACTGGAAGCAATTAACCATTAATGTGACTGAGGGAGGGAAATGTTTGGGGAATGAAAAATTAAACATTTGAACTTTTCTCATCTTTAGCAAATAATACAATGTTCCTAAAATACTCTCAAAATTAGCCAAGTTTGACTAATTTGTTTATAGTAAAGTGTCACGTTTAGAAGTGAAATTTGCTTGTCACCTATTGACTGATGTGAACTCTTTGCGTTTAGGTTTGAGCTTGCCGACGTTCCCCACGCCACAGGGTGGGCAGCAGCAGGCAGGTTCAGCAGGGATGGATCCTGCAGTTGCTGCATACCAGCAGAACTTGCAGCGAGCTTTCCTGCAGTCGGCCATGGCACAGAACATTCAGATTCAGCAGCAGCTCCTGGCGCAGAACCAGGCCTTGCAACAGATGTTGGTGCAGCCAGCAATGCCAACTCAACAGCAGACACCGGTGAGTAGAGACTTGAAACTGTACAGTGGAGTGTTTGTTGGTAGCTTGTCCACGTCATTTGGCTGTATTATTCCTATTAATTTATATAGGATGTTGATGACTGTGAAGTTATTATTAATACTAGGCGCATCCATAAAGTAAGTTTCCCTGGGGCCATTTACAGAAACAGACCACAATTTCAAGGAAATATTTATTGCAACAGACACAGCCAGCGTTCAGCTATTTTTCAACATATTTGTCACCAGAATTGAAACATTTGTCTTACCAACTTTTGAATACCTGAGTCGTAGAAGTGGGCTGCCTGGGATTTGAACCACCGCATGACAACCACTTTCGCCTCTCTGTCATTCTCTGTTATTCTTTGTCATTTCGTGAGGTGTAGGAAAAAATGGAAATCACTGGGAGCGAGGGGAGGGCTGTAGGGTGAATGTTTAAACACCTCCCAGCCGAACTTCTGCAGGAGACTTATTAGGAGGTGTTTAAACATCCACCCTACAGCCCGGACTTCGCTCCCAGTGATTTTCATCTTTTCCTACACCTAAAGAAATGACAGGGTATGACAGAGAGACGAAGGTGGTTGTCACACAGTGGTTCAAAACCCTGGCGGCAAACTTCTGCGACACAGGTGTTCAAAAGTTGGTTCCATGGTTTGACAAACGTTTCAATTCTGGTAGCAATATGTTGAAAAATAGCTGAATACTTGCAGTATCTGTTGGAATATATATGTTCATTGAATTGTGTTTTGTTTCTGTAAACAGCTCCAGGGAATTTTACTTTATGGACGCACCTCATAATATATGAAAGAATAAAGTGTTCTCAAAACTAGTCCAAATAGTCCCTTGAAAGTTCACATCGTACCTCAATTAGGCCACTGTTCTAATGATATTGTTGCTATCATAAAAAGGAACACTAAATAACGAATAAAATTGGGCTTGAGAGGGATTCATTAATAACGAATTGGACTTATTAACAAACCTTACAATAAAAATATTAAAAATCTAGTTCTGTTCATCATTCGTGCAAAAACTATTCACTGATCGAGTTTAAATTCTGCATATTGATTTTGTTAACAGCCAGGTTTGATATGGACTGTGCCATACCACCGAACTACATAGATTTAAAATACATTTATACCAATTTCAGTTCAAAGAAAATGCCATACACAAACATAATACACACAAAAAAATTATACCGACCTATTTTATTGATTTAATCATAAAATTCTCTAAAGGTACAAAATTAAATGGTGCATGTGATTGTTTTCCAAATATGGACTTTTGAAGAGAGCCTGTAGGGAAAACAGAAGGAATTTATTTTGATGAGTCTGTTAGAATTTTTTTTCTCTCTTACCTCCTTCCTTTTTTCTTTCACTTTTTGTAGCGAGGGAAATTCGTTGATTGATTGATTGCTTTTATTCACCATAGGAGATTTACAAGAAATCGTGGTTTCATCAAACTTATGTCTAACATATACAAAATCTTAATAAGTAAACATAAAAACTAATATTTAAACTTATCCTTTAGCACACAAGTAAGATCAATTACAATAATAACAATGATACAAGTGGTACAATATATACATAAGAGTTACAAAATGTAACAGTCACAGCTGTGGTGCTGATATAAACGAACAGAGAGCCTAAAAAAAACACAAATAAGATGGGAGAGGAAATTCAGAATTTGCCTAAGCAATGGTCAAATTTAGATATTCATTTGTACTGAACGGTAGTTCTAGTTGTAGGATATTTTTGACAGCTTTTTTAAACTTATGGTTACTTAGTTCTTTTTTGCACTCCTTAGCTAGTAAGTGTTACTTACGAAAGTTGTTTACATGGATCGTAAGTTGACATTCCCACACAGTCTTGTTGCTATGGCCGTTGCGATGAGGTTAAATTACTTACGGTCCAAGCGCCACGTCATAATTCATTACGATACACTTCAAGCCTTTATGGACACGGCCCCCAGGACAAATATTCGGTTCCCATAACAACAAACACATGCGAATCACTTTCTGAAATAAACATCTATTTTCAAGAATGTATTTACATAATATTTTCAGGTAATATCACAATTAATATAATTAAATTGATATAAGTAACCGTCGTGCAAAAAATAGCATGCAACACACGGGCCGTAAAGGCATTTACGGGTCTCGAAAACTTAAAAACCCGAGGTGCAGCCGAGGGTTTTCAATCTGTTTCCTCGACCCGTAAACGTGCCTTACGGCACTTGTATCGCAATATACTATTATGTGATTTGGAAGTTTAAAGTTTATGTGCATTTAACAGCACTACACATTCCTCCAATTAAAAAGTGTTATTCTGTGTTTAATATGTTTACTGGTAAAATGACAAGTGTCGAATCCAGTAGACTCGTCTGTAATTATCTTGTGTTGATAAATATATCATATCACTAGATTTTTATATTAGTAACTTAAGCTTTAGATTTTTTTCTTTATAAAGAAGAGGAAATATTTAAAAATAGTTTATAAAATAGAAATATATGAAGTTGAATGATGTGGACAAGCTATTGTACAGAGGAGGTGGTAGCACGGTGCTGGCCACATCCACACCTGCATGTCTTCTTATTCTTACTTGATGGTGACATTGAAGCTAACTTTTAACAAATTAGAAAACTTCACTTTCAGTTCTTTGCTTCAGGACACGTTTAGGATTTCCAGTGATCTCCAGTCTAGTCATTGTGATTCTGTAGTTTGATAGTCTTATCATAGGTGATATTGAGAATATCAACATATTACATAGAGTCCTGCAAACTCGGCTGAGTTTCTGAAGTACCAAGTTATCAGGAATAAGGGCTTAAAAATTAAAACTGTCATTGCAAAAATTAAAAATGGATTTATTGGCCTCAAATATAATGAACACCAAAATAAAATTAATATGGGACCAGTTGTTCAACTATTATATATTTTGTGATTCAACGCCTAGGCTTTTCGGTGCCTTTACACCATCTTCAGGGCATCTTTTGCTGGCTTGGAGTTCTGCATTTCATTGCATTTATAAAATAAGATAAAATTTATAAAATCTCACTGAACTGTCTTCTGTCTTCATAATTATTGGAGCTCCAAGCCAGCAAAAGATGCCCTGAAGACAGCCCCGATGAGAAGGAGGGGCAGCCCCAGGGCCCGGTTCCGAAAAGGGGGCCCGGCCGACCAGGTTTTATTTTTTACTTTCTAAATTTACTCTAAAATAAAATTGGTTATAAGTGAAGTTATGTTTTATGTGTTTATTTTATCTGCATTGTCCTGTCGTATATCGGTGACAGGGAATTTATCAGTTAATCTGAAACGGATTATTCTTGAAGAAAAATTGCTATTTTTTAAAAGTAGAAGTAGAAATCTTTTCGGACTCAATTGTAGGCCTCACTAACGTTCGACATTTAAAATCATAATTTTCAAAAGATTAAACTGGTACATGCAGATAAAACTAATGTCCTAATTACGACATTTTAATGTATTTTTCTGTTTCGTGCCCGGCATCAGTTAACCGATTTTTTCCAAAATCAATAGTCTTCGTCCCATGGGCGTTATAAATAGTATACCAAGTTTTGTGAAAACCAATAAAGCGTATTCGAGTTATCGCGCTTACAGACACATGGACAGACAGACAGTCAGACAGTCCTGTCTACCAGACAATCTCATAAAGTACCGGTACCATTCTGGCACTTAATAATTATGTAATATCATTACATAATCCTTTTGTTGCATACATTATAACGGGAGAGTTGGTAGTGAATTTAATATTTGACGGGGCCCCGGGAAAATTTGTCCCTGGGGCCCTTGCTTTCTTTCCACGGCCCTGCCTGAAGATGGTGTAAAGGCACTGAAAGGTCTAGGCGTCAAATCACAAAATATATCATAGTTGAGCCACTGGTATCATATTTATTTTATTTCATTGATCAAGCTCTACAATATTGAACATGTATTTTAACAATAATGAACACCATTAAAATGAGTTAATACAGATATTGTTACCCTTCTATGAAACAAAATTATATGTGTGAATAAATTATTACTAAATAGTTTACCTCATTTCTTGTCAAAGAATTGTTTGATACTCTTTGTTTCTCGCACACGGCTCCATCTCGTGGGTGGTGGACGAATAATATATTCGTAGGTGAAACGCTTAACTTGTGTTCCATACTCTTCATCAAACACAACTAACAGAAATAACTTGAACGTAAACAATGCTACAACTCATCCCGCTAAACTTCCACCACAACCAGAGAGTTTTAATTTTTGCCGAGTTTGTAGAACTCGACTGTATTGTTGGGGGGGGGGGGGGGAGCACAGACCCACACACAAAGCTTCACTTAGAACAAGAGCTATGGCTCCCATCGCCAGCTGATCTTGACTGTTGTGTGCTGGTGGTGGATGGATGAACCTTCTGATCAAACTGTCTTCTGCTGGTATTTCGAATTCATTAATCTATGTTTGTTTTTTTCCCAGACTAGTAACTCCTGCCTTCCTATTCTGTCTTCTTGCTGACTTGATGTTTGATGGAATTTAAAGTTTCTAAAATGTCCTATGTTCAACATAAGAACCCTCTTTAAAGCAGAACACAACAGAGAATCTCCTGATAAACAATTAGGTGTCTACCGAATAAACTCTATGGACTATAAAAATGTTTACATTGGACAAACAAAATGGAAATGTTGAAAGAAAATTCTAAACCGCAACAAAGGCCAAAAGAATTAAAAGTCTAGGGAAAAACTATTTATCCAAAAAACAAAGAGGTCAACCGTTTTGGGGCCATGCATCCTCACTGTCCGCTGAGTGCCAGCCTTTGTATTGGTTATACACAAAAATGTGTCACTGCTTCCGTCAGATATCTCATACTGTTTTAACTATTCTATCTTTCTTACTAAGAAATATGGCTGGCAAACATTCTCTCATCGTTACTACCAAACAAAGATATTGCAATGAAACGACAATCTGTTTCACTCACTAAAGAGGGGAGAAGCCCATTCTTTTTGTCTATATTTAAATGCACATTCTGTCTCAAAAATATCTTTTATTAAATTCACTTGGAATGGGAAGACACAATGAAGTGAAATAATATTAAACACATTATCTTCAAGAACACTCTCTACTTCATTAAATTGACTACTTACTAGTTAGCCGGCTTTCAGGTGGACCTTCCACCCATCGTCAGACTATGTCCCACTGCTGAACTTCCATCCTGTACCTCTTGATGGAAGTTCAGCAGTGGGACATAGTCTGACGATGGGTGGAAGGTCCACCTGAAAGCCGGCTAACTAGTAAGTAGTCAATTTAATGAAGTAGAGAGTGTTCTTGAATATAATGTGTTTAATATCTTTATTAATTTGTAAAATTCAATTCCTCTCTGATCTGCACTGGCATTCAAGTACCAAGTGAATCAGCAAACAGCTTGGCTTTGAATTTTGGAATACCACCAAATGACAGATCAGAAAGTTCACCCACTTACCACCAGAGCAGTCGAGGTCAGGTGAAGATGGGAACAACTGCTCTTGAAAAATGATCAGTGAAGTTTATGTGTGTGTTTTTTTTTTTAACAATAATAATTTCAAATCATATTCATTAGAAATATTTTGACTGTATGTAAGAGATCACTATCTACATTAATTTTTTAAGCAATCAAATTCTGTATGTTTGTTTTCTATGTGAAGTTGAACAGTGAAATCCCATTTCTTTTATGTTAAATAAACATTCCTTAACAATTTAGTACACTAGTATTTCACTGCATAAATTTACATTCCTTTAACGGAAAGTTTCATCCTCAAATTGTGTAGAAAAATAATTTAATTTCTTAGTCTAATTAGTGCTGTAAATTATCCTATGAAAAGTATGCATGATATACTTTTGTTTCGTAGTCTTCCACAGTATTTTACAATGAACATACTTTCGTTTTTAAATTTATTGCTTGTTTACTTTGCCTCTGTCCGTTGTGGAGGTGACATGTGTCGCACAATTATTCTAGGGAATGCACGTTCTCGGAGCAGCCCCCCAGATGGCAGGGCTGATGCAGCCCACAGCATTCGATACCCTAGACAGGAACTCAAAGGTACTTTCTCACTGCATGCACTCACACCACATTTCACTTTCAACTCCGAAGTAAGCACTCCTCATAATTCCTCTGTTCAAATTAAAGTTTTTCCTCGTAGGATAGTATATTATGTATGGCATTCTTATCATAGGCAATCCCACGAGAGTTTATAGTTTATCAATAGATTCGCGACTGCACAGCAGTAGGCTCGAGTTGATTTATTATGACTATTCCATGAATAAAAATGTAACAGATTATACAAATAAAATTACTTTCGTGGATTGTTGTATAAAAACAAAACTAACAGCTGCGAGGTCACGACATACTATGAACCAACAATCCATGAATCAATTCGTTACCATATTGTGACCAGTGCTACCAATAGTGCATATAAGTTAACTTAATTCAGGTGAGCTAACAGCAGAACAGAATAATTTCACCGAATTGAAATTGAGTTTTTAATCAATGTACATTTATATTATTTCAATTTCCAAACAAGTTGTGTTGTATAAGCTAATCTGTTTTCGTGCTGCTTAATGGCAACATATGACCTATTAATCACGGCACATTGATGCTTATTTCTCCAGTAACGAGCTGACCATTTTAGCAGGTAAAATCCCTTCCTCATATTAATAAGAAGCATTTTATAAGATAAATGATCGTGATTGGTCTATATCCGAGGAATTACTAAACGTTATTGGTCAATATCTGAGTGGAATAGTCATGTAAATTGGTAGTAAAAATGAAGAGAATGTCGTTACCACATCACATCACATCCCCGAAGGATACACAACCAAAATATAGTCTGATTAATGCACTCACATAACTTTCCTTTCCCTAAGCATGGGCAATACATTTTTCTCACTTCACATTCTGATAAAGAATAAGAGGCCGTATTCAGTTGTTTCAACTAGATGCAAGACTGAGTTTCTACAAACAGTGGGTGGCTTACAACTACCCTTCGATAATTTTTCCGAAAAAATTTTTCAAATAAAAATTTTAGCTCTCAGTATAAGCATCTCATATGTCCGCCGCCATGGGTGTATAGGTAGCATATTTGCCTTACACCCTGGTGGTCCGGGTTCGATTCCTGGCCGGGAAGTGGGTTTTTCAGTAACGAAAAATTCCCGGGTTCAGGACTGGACATCACCCAGGAAAATTATAGGCTATGTTAAAAAGCCTTAAATTAAAGTGATGAATGCTACAATAGGGTATAGGGTATTCACAATAGATCTTTTAACAGTTAACTGTGGAAAAGTAAATTTTCTTCATGTAAAGTGATAGTAAAAGTAAGAGAAAAGCTTCGTGTCACATCCCCAGTCGATATTTAACCCAAACACACAATTTTTTGTTCTTTACCTGTGCTGTTCATGGACATTGCTACTCATGCTTCTGAAAGTAGAATTTTTCATTCACGGGATCTCAAAACATCTATTAATGTTGAAAACTGGACATGAAATTTCATGTACTTCCTGTATCTATAGAGAATGTAAAAAACTAGCAGGAGCCCGCGGCTTCGCCCACGATAATTAATTGAAAAATTAAAAATTAAGAGTACTATAATTATTAAAGCATTGTATTCATTAACACTTGCACGCAAATCATTCATAAACTAAGCCATTAGTAATTAATGAAACAGCTAAAGTTCCTGCTTTAGAGTACATTCTACGATTAGAAAGCGCCCCCTGGGAAAACGATCTCAGATTCGATTATGCAGTTCCAAAGATAACTGTGAACCACTGCTTTCTAAACTGTATAATTCTCGTGCGTAATTCTCGAGATGGCGGTGGATAATACATATCGTTTCTCAACTGTTTGTTGACAGATGAATATGATGTGAATTTTATTTGATAAATTCAGTGTAATTTTTAGAAATTATATAATGTTTCAAGGGAAGGAATGGTTTGTTTGGATTATTATTATCAGCGATATTTCAAGAGATAAAACCATCAATATTTTACAGCTTTTGCCCCCGGCTTCGCCCGCCATTATTCATTGACTCCAGGATTTTTAAGAAAATTACACTGGTAGATTATTAAAAATGTTTGTGGTTCAGAGCTATGAAAATTGTAAGTAAAAATAGAATTAGAATATTTGTTCATTGTGTTCATTTCACTTAGGCCTTATATAATAAAGAAACGGTTTTCCTAATTTTGTAGTCGTCATGAAAGTTTAGACTGAGAGATACGAACATCACCGAGTATACCCGATGTCTCACGAAGCGGGCGAGCAAGCACGCTATTTAGGGCCGTTGAATTGTATAAGAGTAGATTGCAGTTATAAAATTGGATTCTTCTAAACCAGCCGGTTTTTCTGAATGAATTGTGATTGAGGACTTACTTCAGAGTTTCCATATAACTAACATTGCATTTAACACTAACACATGTATATACATAAATATAGTGCATCACTTGTTGAAAAATTGTGATAACATGATCCAGTAATATAAAACTTTGTTTCTAAATTCCATTTGCAAGGAAAGTTACGATCTGGCTACAAGTGAAGAAACTGTATTTATTCGTAGCCAATTTCAATTTGTTATTCAGTTGAAGCTGTTCAGGGGACTCAACCCCTTAATGTAGAAACAACCAGAAGGAAAAACAAATTAAAATGAAGTGGAGCATACTAACTTAAATATTAAGAAAAGTCAAAAATAAAAACACTTTTTACTCTGCTTACATCAATTTTTAAAAAAAGGTATTCCAGATTTTTAATTTATGTAAGTGGAGTAAAAGACGGTTTTTATTTTCGACTTTTCTTAATAACCAGAAGGAATAGCAATCGTGGCTCATGGCTCAGAAGAGAACTGAATTACTAAATCAGTTCCTGATGTGGATAGCAATTTTTTTTTTTTACCTTACCTTATTTCTTGTAGGTTAGGTCAATTCTTTTAGGGTAGCAAACCTATCAGTGGTTAAAATCTAAAAACCTAGGCTGTTCTTGTACTTCAATTAACATCATTCAGTGTTAAGTCGAAAAAATTATATTTATCATTTTTATTTAAATTTTAAAATAATATAGGTGAAGTGCCACTTTGTCACTTCACCTGGCGAGCGAATAAGTTAGGCCACCCAAAATGATTTAGAAACATGGGAAATTATGTAGCAATAAAACCATAATAATAATAATAATAATAATAATAATGTATTTATAGTAAGAAGAATGAAAAACGGAAAAGCATTATTTCAAGGGAGAGCATTCCCCTGATCTAAAGTGCTTATTTAACCAATCTTTGTCCATCTTCAACACTGTAATAAAAATCACTACAATAAGACACTTTCTTAGTTTTGCAGTTATCTTTGTAATCTGCCCTACAGTTGTATTGCAAGTGAAACAGAGCCTGCGATTTGACAGTCTGGACAGTTTACAAATTGCATTACAAATGTGTCGTATTCAATATAGTAATAGCATCATTTGAAGGGTATAAATGAAACGATCAGGTTTTGTACAGTACAAATTTTCAACATGTGATGCATTGCTTCAAAGTGTACATAAATATCAGCAGTTTCTGTGTGTCATTCCCACTTTTTGCTGTTGACTTTTGAGTGACTTTATTTCAACTGACTTCTTCACAAATATGGCCATCTTTTATTCTTTGTTCATCTTGATACAAATTCACCGTCACATTTGTTTCATATTATATATTGTAGTTAACATAGCAAGACATAATATTATTGTATTTAATCTCAAAGATTCAAAGAAATAATTGATTTAACATGTTTTAAAAAAATGTGTCAGCACACTGTTTGCTGAGTCTAGTAGTGTATTTATGTAAGTTAGGTTAGGTTACTTCTTGATACCCATGAAATGGGCGAGAACTGCTATTAGAAAACATTGCTTGCATTGTTGGAGGTGTCATTCCGAGAGCCAGAGAATGGAGAGTTGTGGTCGACAGAGAAGCGAGGCAGTACTAATGCTACAGTGGCCATGTCGACTAGTATGACGCTACAGCAACAGATACCAGCTGCCCCCCTCCAACCCAAATCCCTTTTCAATCCTTACCAACAGACGGCACAAACATACGTGAAGCAGGAGACGACAGTCAGAGCTCAGGTAAACAGACTATCTTTAGGACTTTATTTCCAGGTTAGTTTTACTGTAGTTTTTATAAAATCTCTGTTGTATTGTTCCCCAGCAGAATAGAAGCCAACATTCTAGGATTAATTTCTTTCATTGCTGTTTCTTTATTGTATTGTGTTATAGTTTAATTTCATTCACATTATGTAGATACGATGCGCGTCCGTAAAGTAAGTTTCCCTGGGGCCATTTACAGAAACAAAACAAAATTTCCTGGAAATATTTATTGCAACGTATACAGCAAGTGTTCAGCTATTTTTCAACACATTTGCCACAGGTATTGAGACATTTGTTGTACTGTGCAACCAACTTTTGAACACTTGTGTTGTAGAAGTCTGCCACCTGGGATTTGAACCACTGTGTAACAACCATCTCCGCTTCTCTGTCATTTATTGAGGTGTAGGAAAAGATGGAAATCACTGGGAGCGAGGTACGGGTTGTAGGGTGGATGTTTCAACATCTCCTAGCCGAACTATTGCAGGAGACTTGCTAGGAGGTGTTTAAACATCCACCCTGCAGCTCGGACCTCGCTCCCAGTGATTTCCATGTTTTCCTACCCCTCAAGAAACGACAGAGAATGATAGAGGTTGACAGAGAAACGGAGAAGGTTGTGACAGAATGGTTCAAATCCCAGGCAGGAGACTTCTATGGCACATATATTTAAAAGTTGGTCCCACGTTATGACAAATGTCTCAATTCCAATGGCATTTTTGTTAAAAAATAGCTGAACAGTTGCAGCATCTGTTGCAATAAATATTTCCTTGAAATTGTGTTTTGTTTATGTAAACAGCTAGGGAAACTTAGTATGTCGGAATTTTTGTGCTCTATTTCTGAATTTGCAATATGTTTTGTAAGTAAAAACTTAGTATGTGTATACACATTCGTGGAACCATAGAATTTTATTTCTGTTGAACATTACGTGAGAATATTTTAAGAGAAAAATTCCTCTGATACCAGGACTTTCCATGCCGATGTTCTCCCAGCTGGAATAGCTAGCCAGAGATCAATTCAGGGTAACCACAGGAGAAAGTTTTCATCTGACTCCATGAATTGAACTCTGGGAGAACATCGGCACAGAAAGCCGAAGGTGACAGGCTCGAATCCTGGTGTCAGAGGAATTTTTCTCCCAAAATATTCTCGTGTAAAAAATGAGTAATTGAGAAATTGCAGTATGAAATCTGCTTGGGAATTTTAAGGTAAACTGAACAGAGGTGGAAAATGAAACACAATATTATTGAAAGAGAAGCAAGACAGCATTGACAATAGAGATGAACTATTTCACTGAACAGTGACTACACTATAGGTTTGTTCGCAAAGCAAATCCGTGACCGCTTGAGAATTTGTTGTACTGCGCATGTCCAGTCTGTAACTTACCCATGATTTGCACTTTGCGAACGGTTACAAGAATTTGGAATCGATAGTTTCTGCGTTTAATCGATATGATATGCAAATAAAATATATATTTCCCTTTGACATGTTATAAATGCAATATACATCGACAATATAATCAATATTTTGGGAAACTTTTAATTATCTTCCATTATTCATACATATAAGTAGCCTATGTTTATAAATCTGGCGCAATGTTATAGGAGGGAGGAGTCAGGCGCGTGAAAATAGGTTACTGCGCATGTCTCTGATAACAATTCATGCTAGAGCCTGCAAACTTTTCTTATAGTACAGAAACTGTCCGTGAGAGCTTTGCGAACAGAAGATTGAAATCAGAATCACGGATTCTCGCTTTGCGAACGCGTGTGGAGAAAGAGCGCATGCGCAAACGAGATGTTCCTGGTTTCTGACTGCTTTGCGAACAAACCTTATACTGACAATAGGTTGACAGAGTCATTATAACATCACTGTCTATTAATCCTGAGGCTTTCACGGCCGGGGTCTTGACAATTGTTCATCTTCCGGGCTGTAGGCCATGGTTAATGGCTTCTAACTTGCCAAACATTTCGTTCCCACTGTGGGAAACTTCTTTGGTGGCTGGTTACCAGTCGAAGTCTCGGTGCTGAATGAACCGCCTTCTGAGCCAGAAAGATGAACAATTAGCACTGTGTATTGTTAATAAGTATTATTTTTGCCTTATTCAGGATTTGACAGAAATATTTACCCATTTTAAATACAACATTGCAGTATTGTAGAGTGAAATAATATTTAATTACAGTGAACGCCGCTTAATGTAATCACGGATAAAGTTATCAATCGGGTAATGTTATCACCCTTATGAAGTCCTGTACGGATTAATACTGATACATTTAAAGAATTCTGTTTATTGTGATCAAAGATTCGCTTTATGTTATCACATATTCATTTTAGCAGATTTATTTCCAAGTTCTGTACGTCATTCAAGATTTCGCTTTTAAGGGTTTCGTTTCTAACTCAACTGTATTGTGTTGTACTGGCAATACTGTTCCCAGCTCACAGGATGACCAGTTCGAGAGGGTGGCATTACCTAACTTTCTCTTTTAAGCAATAAAACATGTTTCACCCCACAGTTAAGCTGCAGCTTTTGATTTATGAAGATAACACCGTTGACATGCAGTGATGGCTTGTGTAAAATGAAAAGACCTGAACACACAGGCATTAGATGTTTTGCTACGCAGTGTTCACCACAGATCAGGATTCCAGAAACACTCATAACTCAGTATGGAGTATTGGTTAATGGACTCCTAAAGGAAAACAAAAACAATTTAAAAATTTGGAAAAATAGTTGCTTGCAGTCTATTACTGTATTAGCCTATGAGTGGCTCAATGATTCACAGCTACGTATGATCTTATGAATAAATAGTTTTTAATTCTGTTTTGTAGTGTATTATATTATATATGAATAAATAACCTTCAATTAATTATTTTGGCTACTGTTATCAGT
This sequence comes from Ectobius pallidus, assembly GCA_964059195.1. NCBI lineage: Eukaryota > Metazoa > Arthropoda > Insecta > Blattodea > Ectobiidae > Ectobius > Ectobius pallidus. The sequence goes on along the minus strand of CAXKWD010000005.1, from coordinate 183,115,143 downwards.
CGGTTAATATTAATATTAGCTGCGTCCCGAAGTGATCACAATAAACGGCGTTCACTGTATTGAATGATGCTCACACCTCCATCTCTGTTGAAAATGTTAGACTTCAGTTTGGTTGACTATATTCCTATGCTACACTGGGTTATATCCTGCAAGTTTTCACTTTTCTGTTTCTGCCAATATGAAATGTTTTTGAAATGGCTATTGTATTGTCATAATGCAATCATGAAACATCCAATGCTCTATGCTGATTACTAGGGCAAGGCATTTAATGACCATAAAAAAGTGAAAAAATGCAAAATAAAAAATGCATTTATGACCTAAAAATAGTGAAAATATTACCCAAAAAAATTAAAAAATGACCAATAAATTTTATCATTATTACTTATAATTATTTTTTAAAGTAATGAATTGCTTTTAAGGACCAATTTAATGGATGACAGTTCGTTATATATAAATATAAATTTTTTCTCCATACTCTGAAACAAATCGTTTTAATTTATCAAACGTACTTTCTTTCACTTTGGGCATTTTACTGAACTCTTTTGTCAACAAACTATCTCATACAACTCTTACAGACAACTGAAAGACATAGTGAAAGTCCTCCTACCTGAAAATGAATAACAATAGGATGCTCGGATTAGTTCATGATGCACATTCCTTTAAAATAATAAAGCAGGTATAGTCGCCTCGCTTATCTCTAACGCAGCTGTGTCCCAAGTGTTGTTTCTTTAATGCAAGAAGGACACACTCGTCAATAGCCGCTTGTATTTACAACGTTGTTTTCTTGGAAATGTAGACTAGTTCAAAATGCTTAAAAATAGAAGCAGGTATTGCTTATACTGTATTTTCTTGGAAATGTAACAAGAGTTCAAAATGCATATTCCTTCCAGTAACGCTGCAATCTGCTTTATTTCCTGTGGATGTTATTTGCTTTTACAGTTATAATAGACAAGCATTAAAAATAAAAAATAATAAATTAAAAAAACTAAAAATATAATGTTAATGTAAGACTTCATTTAAAAAACTATAAAAATGCCGAAAAAGACCTAAAATGCCGAAAAAGTCCTAAAAATGCCGAAAAAGTCCTAAAAATGCCAAAAATTACCAAAAAATGACCTATCTATTGAAAATTACGAAAAAATGCAAAATAAAGCAAAAAAAATGCAAAAACAAATTGCTCCTATTTGATCAATTAATTGATGATACACATTTATATATATTCGAGCTATCTTTTAACCATCATATAAAAAAGATGCAAAATCATCAAATGCCTTGCCCTACTGATTACACACGAGGATAAAATAGAGGCCAGTACAAAGAACAGCATGACATTTAAAATGGGGTAACTGTTTATGTTAGATTCTGTTTGTAAGAATCTGTTTATGCACTTGTAGAGCTCACACAAAACAACTTCTAAGACAATTTACACATTTACTATTTGTTCCTTCGAGAAAGTTTTTTTTTGTTGGAAACATTTTAATTTTCCACACTGTGGGTTGTGTTTTTGCACATTGTTTTGCTCTGTGTTGTCGATATTGCACTGTGTGGTTTTATTATACAGGATGAATCAGTACTCTACCAACAATCTTTCACAAGTTGTTCAGGGATGTTTTCTGAGTGTTTTTGGTATAAGGAACACACAGTCTCAGATGGCTCAGTACCGACTAAATGCCCAAATTACACACTGTTTAAATTAATTCTTGAAAATGTCAACCCCATGATCACGAAAAACTTCACAGCGACACCTCATGGACCGTCGCTCACACTCTAGCATCCCAGGAGATTAGCACAGTTGCAATCATAGCAACCAGGTCCATATTAGTTTTGACAGGAGCCACATCTTCATTTCTTATGGAGTCACGTGGGTTTCCTGAACAACTTGTGAAGGTTTGTCGGTAGATTTCTGATTCACCCTGTATATTGCACTAATATTGAACTAACGTTAATATTGCTAATGCTTACTCACACATTTTGAATAACAATGGGTCTTTGTGTTATTAATAATTGTAGCTGTTGTATATATGCAACAAGTATGCTATCTGCTATGAAAACATATGTTACCAAACTTCCAAATCACTACCAGCATTTTAACCCTTATTAAATAACCTTTTTGCACTCCTTAGCTAGTAAGTGTTTCTTACGAAAGTTGTTTACATGGCTCGTAACTTGACATTACCACACGCAATCTTGTTGCTAGGGGCGACGGGCGGAAAGTTACTTTACCGCCCGCAAATGCTTATTTGCGAGCAGAAATGACCAAGGCCTCCCCACTTTATAAATATTCGGTTGCCATAAACAATAACAAATGCGAATCCCTTTCTGAAATAAGCACCATTCTTCAAGTCTGTATTTACATAATATTTTCAGGTAATATCACAATTAATATAATTAAATTGATATAAGTAACCGTCGTGCAAAAAATAGCATGCAACACACGGACCATAAAGGCATTTACGGGTCTCGAAAACTTAAAAACCCTCGGCTACGCCTCGGGTTTTCAATCTGTTTCCTCGGCCCGTAAACGTGCCTTTCCGCCCTTGTGTCGCAATATACTATTGTCTACATTGCTATCCTTAACACTTTCACTTTTCTAATAAATAAAAGTCTAAAAAAAAAAAAAAATCTAAAATAAATTTTCTGTTTCTAGCAAAAAAGAACTGAATCTTCTTGAAACCTATGGATAAACTATGGATAAACTCGTAAACTCTCGTGGAATTTAAAACAGATGTGTAATATCACAGCCAAATAACTGTGGAATTTAACATTTGAAGAAATTTCAACAGACATAAATCAATACATTCAAAGTTACTTTCTGAATTAGTCAGTAGATGTCCCAATGCAGGCAGTTAATTGTTATCGCATGTTTTCAACACTAGATGGCAACAAAGCCTACGAGCTTTTTTTTCATGTTTCCTAAAGGAAACATGTATAACAATCTAGTTGTAGCAGTTAATCGAAACTTGTGTTAAATATTAATTCATAAAAATATTAACATTATGAGATCGTATCAGCTATTTTTCTTTTTCGCTCATCTGGATACTAACTCATTTAGATAAATTTCCTTCTGTCTACATCGCTAGTAAATTTATCAGTGATTTCAAAGTCACTCTCACTCGCGATATTACCTATAATGAATGCAGTAAATATACGTAACTAAATAAAATCAGGTAAACTGATGTAACAAAGTGCCAGTATGTTTTTGTTTAAACAGTTATGACTGCAATTATGATATGCAGAATATGTTTTTTTTTTTTTAAATTGATTTCCAAGTTAAGCTCCAGATTTATTCATTTAGCAGGGCTTTCGGAAGAACAAAGGTCTAGTTTTTTTTTAATGAGATTAAAATCTTCCAGCATCACCTGAACTGTACAGATATGTGATATCATGACAATCGCACACTCACATAAATATGTCAAAAAAAATTCAAATTGGCCGGTTTCGGGTTTTGAACCATGGACTCCAGAATGTGAGGCCAAAGCGTTACCATCTCGGCCACCGGGGTCATTTTAACGGTCTAGTTGGATAAGCGCTTGTAAATCGATAGTGTTTTTTGTCATAGCTACCTGTATTTTAATTTCCAAGGCCTTATAAGATAACAGTAAAACAATAGGCAGTGTTGTCAAGATAATTGATTTTCATTTTTTTTATAAATTCTTTCGAATACGTATATTACCATAAAATAGGCACTAAATTGAGCATTACTCCGAAACAGGTCAACCGATTTTATCCATTATGAATAGACGTCTTCCCATGGACATTATAAATGCGTATACGAAGTTTCATAAATATACGATAAAGCGTATTTGAGTTATTGCGCCTTTAAAGTAGACATTAAATTGGGGTTTACTCCGGTACCGGTCAACAGATTAGGTTCAAATTCAATAGGGCACTTCTCATGAACGTCATAAATGAGTATACCAAGTTTCATGGAAATCCGATACAGCGGATTTGAGTTATGGCGCCTTTCTATTAGAAAGGCGCCATAATCTATTAAAATAGGCACTAAATTGGGCATTACACCGGTACCGGTGAACCGATTTGGTTGAATATCAATAGGGTTCTTCCCATGGACATTATAAACGTGTATACCAAGTTTCATTAAAATTCGACAAAGCGTATTTGAGTTATCGCGCGGACAGACACACGGACGGACAGATAGACGGACAGACATTTTTCGTCCCCACACACAATCTCATAAAGTACCATACTGGCACTTAATAATGTATTGGAAATTGCAGCTATTGAAATTTATGTATCCTCATTTGCTTGCTATCTCCGTCCTCTACGTACAGTTGGGTAGCCGAAAGTAATAAGTGCTTCAGGAACGCAGATTACATTCATGCCAGCTTTTGTCTTCCCAGCACTTCTAGAACAGAAAAGTTGCTGACACAGTAGGGGTTTTCTGAAGGTGTCAGCAAAATGCTCATGTAGCAGCAAACGACATTTAAATATGAGCTGAGAGTAAGATGGAATTAACAACCTGCTAGCACTATAAACAGCTCGAATTGCAGAAAGATCAATTAATAGGTTACTAACAATTAACCAACTTAATTGTATCTGTAGGAGATATGAATGTTTAAAATTGTACAATTGCAGGTCCATCGATCACAGACTCCTCCCAATCAGCTTCGTCTGTCCCCTACTCGCAAATTAAGTCCAACAAAAAATTCAGGCTCTGGGACTCCCCAAGCCGCATTCACTAACGTGCTCAGTGAACTGAAATCCAGGAGGAGTTCCACAGAGTCCGGGTACTCTAACAAGGTACTCACAATTCACTATTCTAGTCAAGACACAAATAAGTCCTGCAATTTGAATGTACTCTAATGTTGTGCTGTGACTTCTTGCAGATGAACTCTTCCGGCGCTCCACCGCCACCTCCCCCTCCAATGCCCCCTCCACCCGACCACATGGATCCGTCCGAAACTCGTCCCTTCCTGGATCCGTACGGCAGGGCTAAGACGGTTCGGATTGGCAAGTGGAGATGGCCGCCTCCTAAGACAGACCAAGATGAAAGCTCAGACAGCTTCTTGCAGTTCAAGTTGAGGCAGCACCAGAGAAAAACCACTCCACAGTCACAACTGCACGCTCATGTAAGTACAGTGCAAGATTTGTGTCACTTTCTTTTTATTGCACTTACATCCACTTGTTTTTATGTAAATTCGAAGCATTTACGGACTGATCACATGACTGCTCACTAATGATTTGGGGGTGCGATTCAATGATCATTATTAGGGCAAGGCATTTGATGATTTTACTGCGTCTTTTGTATATGAAGGTTAAAAGATAGCTTGAATACATATAAATCTGTTTCATGAAATAAATGATTAGATAAGGACAATTTGTTTTTGCATTATTTTGCATTTTTTGTAATTTTCAAGAAATAGGTCATTTTTGGCTATTTTCGGCATTTTTAGGTCATATTCGGCATTTTTAGGTCATATTCGGCATTTTTAGATCATTTTTGGCATTTTTAGGTCATGTTTCAGTGTATACTAATTTCACTTTAAGTTCAAAGTAGATGTAAACAAAGCCACGTGACAAGGGAGCGCCTCATTGGCTAGTGGACAAACTGTAACTTTTGCTGCTTTGTATATAATTTTTATTCTGTCCCCTTTGCTTGCGACCCTTCTAATTATCTTCAGCCACTCCTCACCCAGATCGCCATCGTATCTGTTTAAACTGTTCCCTCCACTCTCAATTATTTTCCTAGCCTCGCAAACCTTCCTCCGGATCTTGTCGCGCTCTATTTTAATGATTTCCATCTCCCCCATGTGGTGTCCCGTATCGATAATGTGCTGGCTTAGGCCTGTAGAGGGTTTTCCTCCCTTTATGTCTCTTTCGTGTTCCGCTCTTCTTATTTCAAATGATCTCCCCGTCTCCCCCACATAGATTTTACCGCATTCCTGGCGCATGCGTTCATTTATTTATTTATATCGGTTATACAACACGTACGTGAGGACAAGAAAGTCGTGTGCTAGAAAAAAGACAAAAATTTCGTCAAAAGCTACATGTAACTTACAGCTCTGATGGGATTGGGGCGGTTACAAACAGAAATTAATGAATTCAAAAAGAAAACTCCTCCGAAGTGGGCAGCCAACATTGCAAAATGAGAGTAATTTTTTATACTCATTAATATCTTCTTGTTAACTGTCTATGACTTTCTTAAATACTAATATTAAGCCTAATTTTGTACCGATGTATCAAATTTTTAAAAATAAATTTAACATTTTTCAACAATAATGCATGTCTTAAAAAATATTTTAAAAGTACTATTGAGAATACTGGAATATATCAAATCCTCATTCTGTTTCTTTCCGTGGCGGGTAAATCTCCACGTGGTATTGTCACATGCTCAGCGGAGTGGTACGTTAGAGTTTGTTTACATCTACTTTGAACTTAAAGTGAAAATAGAATAGGTAGAGAGGAGCTTTTCCATGTATAAATCGTTACTTTCAGACAACAATCGTTTTTATTTAAGAATCTCCGCCAAGTGTTCATGGTTCATTTTAATTCAGGTTTGTTGTAAACACCACAGCAGTTTGTCTTGTAGCTATAAAGATTTTTTCTTTCTTTTTAAATAGCACATATTTGCTAGGCTCAATAATTTCCTTTTCGCTAAGGGTGTCCAAGTAAATAAATTTACTAACTTCTTTAGTAACGAAATAAGTGTAACACAACATTGCTATGTATTTAATTATTTTCACCCATGTAAGTACTGAGAATGGTTTCTACACGTCATGAAGGTGTAATAAAAAAAAAGACAAAAAGCCTTTTTAAACAGAAAATCATGTCTCACTGTTTTCATTAATTGACATTAAAACTACAAAAGCCGCAGAATGCTGTTCACGGTCGAAAACATGTTAGCTGTACAACTTTTTTATTGCCACTTATTGGTCCTTTGCATAACTGTTTGTTGTCCATCTACACTTAGGACAGAAAGGATATTTGTCAATTATCACTTAAAACTATTTTGTACAATTTTTACTTTTTTTAAAGAACCAGTTTTTATGTGTAAATTCTTTTAAAACATCCTTTGATTTTGTTGCAGGAGTTTGGAGATCTTTCAGAAGGTGTTGAATGGGAAGAATTTGAAATAAACGGGTCGCCTGGCGGAGTGAGCCATGACAGATCTCCTCCTGGCAACGCTGCAGTCAGCAGGAAGGATAGTCGTAACAAACGAGATGGCGTACTGGATGGCAAGGATAAGCACGCAATCAGGTGAGTGTCATTTATAAGTCAGTTTGTAGCATTCAAAATTGGGGTTTCGAGTAAATACAGTACGTTTTGTGGAAAATAAAATAAGGGATCATTTGTCAGAAAACAATTTTCCAAGAGAGGATAATAATGCAACCAGTGTTATGCCTGTTGCTCACGGTCAAATTTTTCGTTATATTTATTGCACAACTAGCACTTTTCAACAAATGGGTATTGCTAACGATCAAATTCGCCTTTTGGCAAACGTTTGGTTATTTGCGTCGGCATATAGGACTTGTTCTAATTCCAACAAATAAGCTGTCAAACAGCTAATCAGCACAACGAACGTGAACACCCCGCGCCCAATCAGCGTCTAGCGCAACTTCTGCTCCATCTGCCGGTAACTGAGGAAAGCGAAGCCTACTGCATGCTTTTCAAAATGGCTGGTGCAGGTTGGACGAAGGAAGCGGTATGCGTCTTGCTGGACAAATACCAGAAGAACCCCTGTCTCTATGAGGTCAAGATGCCTCTTTTCTTTTTTTTTAATTGCTACACAAGCAAGAATTGCAGCAACAGCAATTATAAGCCCTGATTTCTTTGCTGGAGGCATACTACACAAATTTTTCACTTTAGTACACAGAGTCCAGTTCAAGAATCAGCCACCAGGTAGGAGGTTAAGATGGAGTAGGCCTACAAGAATTTAACACCAGGTGGCAGGGTAAATAAATGGTAATAATGGTAAATAAATGGTTTACAAGAAGATTCTCTTCTTGTAAACAGTCACCTGAAGAAGGTCTTATGGTTTGACCGAAACGTTGTGTGTTTTTGTTGGAATGACAAATAAATATCCACTGTAAACAATTTTTATTTAATTTTATCTAAATATATTATTCAGTGGAAATCTGGACCATTATGACAGATTTATTAAATAAATGGTGGTGTGAAATTTACCCACTAGAGGGAACATAATTCCAATTTGGTGAATCATTTGATCGTTGACAAGGGACGCGTTTGACAACGTGTTAGTTGTGCAATAAATTTAACAAAAATTTTGACCGTGAGCAACAGGCATTAGTTGAAATTCATTCTTGTGTCCAACTGTGTTGGCACTCTGCTGATGATGCAGGAACACCACCTGTGAAACGGCCGTCCAGAAGTTTACCAAGGTAAATAAAGTGCGTTAAGGAAAGTATTTCAATTCAACAATGTTACTGTTGGCTATTTTTCGTTATTAGTGTATTTTTATTAAAACAGCCTCTCAAAGTGGCTGTTCCTGGATTTTAGCAGCATTTTATAAAACTATGTCAGTTAAGTATGCTGTTATATATTAATTAAAATTAGTAAGTCGAATAAAGCTCTGAGTTATACCGTAATAACGTTATATTTCGCTGCTTTTTGTAGCATATTCGTAATTCTTTATAACTTCTTAGGGCTTGTATTACCACCTCCTGACAATTCCTCCCGATACGAGCTTAACTGAAAGATGTCTTGTAATACCGCTGAACTGCTATCAGGAAGAACACAGTAAAATTTTGTAAAATGATCTTTAGCTCATTAAGGGAAAAGGTGTGCTTCTTGTAGTTTGATTGGCTCCACTAGTTGCAACTCAAATTTGTATTTGTACAATTAAATTACATAAGAACATTATATATAATCAATGAGAATATTCGTCTTCACAGATTTTTTGTAAGTAAAAACCTACCAAAAGTACGATCATTTCGATGAGAGAACAGCTGATGATGGTGAGAAGTCTCTCATTGAAACAATCGTCCCTTAGGTCAGTTTTTACTTACAAAAAATGTGTGAAGACGAATATTCTCATCGATTATACATAATATACACTTCACAATGTTTTTCCAATTAATTTAATCAAATACATAAGAACATATTGTTTTAAGTGCATTAATCGATTTGTGCAATTCTATTTCATTCATATGTGAGCCTAAAAGAGCATTATTGTGTAAGTTAAATCTTCCAGCATCAATTCTGAACTCAGGTGGCCAGGAAGGTTTGGCATGCTGCCATCTTGTTTCCACCAAGCTGCCCTAACTGGCAGTTGGTAGTTTATCAGCCACTCCCTTCCTCCTGCTATAGCTTATCTGGAAGTTGTCTTGCCAGACAGATTTTATCAGGAGATCATAATACGCAGTTGTTGGCCAACTTCCAGATAGGTTCTCTATCTGGCAGATAAATATGATATCAGGTGGTCATCATACATGCAAAACATACAAAACAAGGGTTTTTTCTTTTGTTCTATAGACTTTAAGTTCATTTTTCTAAAAATACTATTTTACCTGAAGTTATATTCAAACAATATAAAATATTTACATGGTTTTTGCACCATAACATATAGAGACGACTTGAAATATAAACTTGACGCCACTTTAATCATTTATATCATGAAATTAAGTGCCATAAATATTTAACTCGACTTAATTTGATTCATTCCTCAGATCCTTTGAAGTGGGTGCTTCTCGACCAACTCCTGGCAGTATAGGAAAACTTCGAATCAGCAGCGAGATGCGATCTAAACTTGAAATGGTCACAGCCAATCACAGTCTGAGGTATGTAGTCATCTGTTTATATAAAAATCTAATAGCGTCTGTTTCTACTCAAGTGACAAAGCTTAATATTGATTTAATTATGTTATGTTTGAAATATGTATTAAAGAAATTAAGTTGATTACTTAGCTTTTGAAACAGTGACCAAGTGTTTTTATCATAGGTAATCCCACAAGAGTTGACGAATTTATCTGAGGTAACTCGTCAACTTGAGTTATATTTATTAGGACTATTCCATAAATAAAAATGTAATGGATTATACAAATAATAATTACTTGCGTGTTATGTTATATAAAAAAAAACTAACAGCTGCGAGATCACGACCTACTTTGAATCAACCATCCATGAATCGATCCAAGTTACCACATTGTGATCATTGCTACCAATGGTGCTTATAATACGTAGTTAACTCAGATAAGCTTACACCAGAATAGAATAAAAGCACATGAACTGGCTTCCACCTATTTGAAATTGTGTTTTTAATCAATGGACATTTATATTATTGCCATTTCCAAACAAGTTATGTTGTATAAAATAATGTGTTTTATTTCTGCTTAATGGCAGCATGTGACGTATTAATCATTCCACATTGATGCCTTATTTCTCCAGTAAAGAGCTGATGTTTTATCAGATAAAATCGCATCCTCATATTAAAAGCAAGCATTTTATAAGATAAAAACGATAGTGATTGGTCTATATCTGAGGAATTTCCAAATGTTATTGGTCAGTATGAAACACACTGTGTATGAGTGGAATAGTCAGCTTAATTTTTTTGAAAATATATAGTATATTGCTTCGCTGTAAAAAGTTCCACTAGTTTACCGTTTGTCTGCTCTGCAGGGCTACAAACAAGACAGAGAAACCTGGTGTGATACCAACAAAACGAGATGATCTTTCCCCATCTAGTCCTCACCGGCCAGTCAAGAAATTGGAGGACAACAGGAGACTGATGTTGGAGCAACAACTAGGTACGAAGAGCTTGACTTGCTACTTCTGCGAGCTGTGTGTCTATCGACTGATCAGCACCTGATGTTGTTTTTTAATTGTTTGCAGCTGGACGCTGGGACTCGGTCGACTCAGTCGAGGCTGTGGTCACATCAACTCCTGTCCGAGGTGTGCATAAAGAGGATCGTTCTGATGTACAACAGACAAACATTGTACGCAGTCAGGTAGGAAACATACCTTAATGTTCATCGTGAGTGGCTTCTTTTTGTTTTTTCCTAAATTTGTGGCTTGGTTCTAAAAGGGCCAATGTCATAAAACTTGCTTTTGAGATAACTGACTTAAGCCTTTATAGAAGTAACTTTTTTACTGAGAACTTCCGACATTGGCCTCTAAGGTCTCTGTATTATGTCTATTAATAGCAATAGACGTTGGCACTTTTAGTTTATGAAAGATAAAGACTAGCCGAGCTCAATAATGCATAGATATCATTTAAAAAAATGACTTTACCCTTTTAGAACCAAGGCACAAGGAAGTATCTTAGATAGCTATTTCCATTAATAAAGAGTGGCATTTCTCCCTGTTTTGACTTTTAACAAATGTCTATTTTAATTATTTTGTTGCATATTTTCAGCATTATAAGTGCCTTTTTGCTTGCCTATTTATCCAAAATAATGCCTGAATGACCTATCTGTTAAAAATGACGAAAAATTCAAAATAAAGGAAAAATGCAAAAACAAATTGCCCTTATTTAATCAATTATTTCATGATACACATTTGTATATATTCGAGCTATCTTTTAACCTTCATATAAAAAAGATGCAAAATCATCAAATGCCTTGCCTTGCCCTAGTAATATATTATCAACCTAGGTGGTTAATAAATGTCGAGCATTCCTTGTTGTCACAGGTGGAGAGGATGGAGAAGACGACTCCCAGATTTGAGGAGAAAGTGTCCATGAACAGCAACGGTGCCTGGGACAAGTCAGGCTGGGACAAAGTGGGCATGATGAACAGTCCTTGGGACAAGCCTGGCATTTCTGCAAGTGCTTGGGACAAGTCAGGAATGTGGGGGGAGAAATCAGTAAGCAACGCCAACAGCAACTGGAGGCCGGCTCCGCCCCCTCCACCAGTGACGCCGCACTTCATAGACACGGCGTCCAGAGCTAGTAGCTTCTACTCACAGGGGTAAGTTAAACAAGATTTATATGACAGGCTACAAGATTAAAGGCAATACCATATATACCCAAATACTACCCGCATGTTTTTTTCAAAAATTGCATCTACCTCCAAAACTGCTGATATGTAATGTTAATTATAACTGTTTACTTAAGAATAACACTGGCAAAATAATTTTATGTATGGGCTTATAGATTTTTGTTTTTCAAATTTCGTTTCAAAAAATTTGGGTCCAGATATTATTTGGGGGCGGGTAGTATTTGGGTATACATGGTATTTACAGCAATTGAGGTAAATTTTCTTGGTGATTCATGTATTCCTCTACTGAACAGAAGGTATATTCATTAAGTATTTGTGAATATTTATTTTGAATATCTTCAGTGAATTTATATTTTTCACATTTTTTGGCAATTTGTTGTACAATATGGGTCCATTATGTTTGAAGCTTTGTTCATATAGTGAACTATAATGGTTAGAAACGAAGAGGTTTTATTTGTCCCTGGTATTAATCCTTCCCGGGCGGACATATTTATGGATCTGCGTGAAAGAAAATTCTTGAAGATAAATAAATCCTGTAATATTCATTCTAAACACGTAAAACCATACATATGTTTTACCTCAATTAGAAGCAGCGTTATGAAAAACATGTAGTTGCAGAAATAAAGATCCCAAGGGAGATTGTTTCTTGCAAGAAAGGCACAAATGTCACTTTACCTTCACTTTGCAAGGAAAGTAGATTCACTATATTTTACTTCATGCACTTTCTCACAATTTCTTGATTCAGTTCTTACGAAGCGTTATTTTTATGATTGTATAAATATATTTTCTTAAGATGCTCAAGATCAGAATCACTTACTTCAACCCATTTATCTCAAATGTTTCTGTATCTGAAATATCGTCACTCAAAAAAAAGTGAACATTACTAAATTCCTCACCTCTTTTCTCCACATTTGCATTATCTCATGCTCTGTCAACACTCGTTTTCTAGCTATTTGTACGAAGCAACCATTAACACCAAAAAAAAAAACTGCGCGGAACTTACACAGTGAAGCAACTATAATAAATTTAATTTTCTATATGAGTTGATTATACACACTTTTATGCTTCCCTTACCATTCTGTCCATAGAGTTTATAAGAGCTGCATTTGTAGATCTGCCTTTGCTGAAACCATATTGGCAGTCTGACAGAATGTTGAATTTATCATAGAATGAGACCAACCTTTTGTGCATTATTTTTTCTAGAATTTTGGAAAAGACTGATAGGATTGAGACTGGTGTAGTTTTCAAAATTTTCCCTACTGCCCTTTTTAAAAAGAGGTCTCACTTAGATACTTTAAATCTGTCTGGGAAAGTACCTGAGCTTAGGAGATAGCTTATAATTAAAGCCCGGATTTTCATGCACTATCAAACTTAAAAACATGCATGCATTCATGCACTATCGTATCTCCAAATATGCACAATGAAGGGCGAAATATGCACTATCAAAAATCCGCACTGTACTGCAATATATTTCAATTTCTCTTAAAACAACATACAACAACGAGTTTTTCCAAATTCTCCTCAATTAAACTCGTGCGTTTATCTGTTAGGACATTCTTGAACGCAGAAGTAACAAGAAGTAACAGGTGCATACTTAAGGGAAGAAATTTGACTGAGGGTGATATCGAATTCCATATCTTTTACATTTTTTCCACATAATACGTCTTTCACTGTTTTCAGAAGTTTAAGATCAGGATTTGAACTAAGTACCTTCTTAAGTTTTTCCCAACTTAACTGTCACACCCATTTCTCCACAACACGATTCTAAAGATAATTATTCAACGTCTTCAACAATGGCTAGTGACTGACAAATTCAAGCAGTGAACATTCTGTTATAGCAGTTTTATTTCAATGGAAGGTGGTGGGGGTGAGCGAGTAGCCATTTTCTTTTGTAGCCTGGTGTATTATATTACTGTTTATTTAGGGTAAACAGTAGTTTGCACTCTCAAATTCATGCAGGTGGCAGACTCTGTTGCCAAGTCAATCAAATAACAATGGTAATACAATACAACATTTTTTTACGTTTCTTTGAAAAGCCGAGATTTTACGGAGGCACATTCATAATATGCACAGTTATGCATGGTAACTTGATATTATGCACTAAAACCAGAAAATGAGGGTTTATATGCATTAAAAACGTCTGAATATGCTATATTAAACAAAAAATCCAAAACATGCATTATGCATGAATTTTGCCATAAAAAGGCCGAAATATGCAAACATGCAGGGAAAAAATATGGTTATTTGGAATCCATAAGTCATGTAATGAGTAACTACAAAGTTTGAGAAGTGTAACCGAAGTATATAAAACATGCATTTGCATGGAAATCCGGGCTCTACTTATAATGTTTTAAAATTAATCCAGAAAATCCATCTAAGTCTGTTGTCTTTTTGTTCTTTAGGAGTTTGATTATAGATTTCATTTCATTTTCATTGGCTGGAGTAAGGGGTATTGAGGGGTACACAGTGATTATCCTGTTTCACAAACATTCACCTGCATCATCAGCTCTTGTCAAGTGTATGTTGGCTGTACCAACTAAGCGATGAGGTTGTTGTCCTTTATCATGTGTTTTTGCTTAGCTTTTAATAATTTTATGTCATGATGAGTGGTCCAAAAATGAGCAATGACAGATTTTCCTGTTTGTATTTGATATTTCTTGAGTGTTCCTTGTGTCTTACATTCAAATTTCTTCTGATATGTCATCCATTTCCTGTATTTGCTCTTGTGGTGGAACATTGTACTGCAGAAGATTACGATTTATGGCTGGTTTTATCCCAGGATTTGATGTTAAAATATCATTTTGATGGTTTGTCATGTTTGAATCCATTTCCAACCCGATTCCTTTCTCTTCTTTATTATTTTTGGTGCTGGTGACGCTGTTTCGTCATTGTCACTTTATTTGAGATTCAAGATTTCCGATTTATACCTGAAAAAGTGGTTATAAGAGGTACTTGTCATCTACTGACAGGAAGCTAGAACTAAAAGAAAAAGATTGGTAACTCAAACCTAGGGTTGGATCTGAACTGATGTCATTTTTTTGTGGGCTATATTTATGATCTGTTTGTATTCTATTTTTTATTGAAGACTGTTCATACATATGTTAACTAATCTGAAACTTAGACATATAATTTGAGATAATGATATGTTTTTCTTAATACAGTATTCATGACTGCTGACGCTGTCTTCCGGAAACCAAACGCCACTCTTCTCTGTCTTTCCACTGCTCTGGCTCTATGTGTCTTGAAATCATTGCTTTCTGTACTCCTTCTATCCATGTCTTTGCTGGCTGATCTCTTTTCCTTCTTTCTGGTGGTGTCCATTCCATAATTTGTCGTGGAAGTGATCCTCCGTCATTCTTTTAACATGTCCATACCATTGTAGTCTTTTCGTCTCCATTAAGTTATATCTATGATGTCTGGTTCTCCCTTCATTCCCATAATTTGTTTTATCTGTGTATTCTTTATTTTTTCTCTTCTTGATTTCCTCCTTAAAACATCCATTTGTGTAGCTAATATTTTGTTTCCATTTCTGGGAGAAATTTGCCAAACTTCTGCACCATAGGTGCTTTGAATTACTGTTTTATATATTTTCTTTCTTTGTTTCGGAAATTCTGGGTTCAATTTCTGTGTTGCTTTTCCCATGTTGATCTATTTTTGTCCCTAGATACATACATTCTGTGCTTGGTTCTATTGTTTCTCCATTGTCTAATTTCAATGTTCTGTCTCTTCTCTTCTGGTTTTCTTTGTGTGTATTGTCAATCCCCAACTTTCATATTCTTCTTTTAATTTTCTTACCATATATTCCATGTTGTCATGGTCCTGTCCAATTAGTACTTGGTCGTCTGCGTAGTTTAATGTGTACACATAATTATTTTGAATTGGAATTCCCATTTGTTGGCATTTTTTCTTCCCAGTTCTTAATGTTCTTTCCAGATATACCTTAAATAGCATTGGAGATAGGCCACATCCTTGTCTTAACCCTTTTGTCATTTGAAAACCTTCTGTTATTTTGTTTCCTATTTTTAATTTCGAAATTGATCCTTCATACAATTTTTTAATTCCCTTTAGTAGTTGTCTGTTAATGATATGTTCATGTGTTTATTGTCTTTACTGCTCTGCAACAACCCAACTATCGTTGGGCTTCGACCCCAAAGTGTTAGTAATTGAAAAGTTTTACTTTAACTGTGGTACCAGTTTTCTTTCTTAAAGTAATGTAAGCATGAGTCATTTCTGTTATGTGTTTTATTGGCATTATGCTTCAAGCTTTCTACTCACAACTGCTTGTAATTGGGGGAAAGTGGTTTTACGACCCTACACTAAAGTGATGTGAAACATTCACGTAACTTCTCCTATGTTTGATATATTCCAACTGTAACACTCTGATTGAACCTCGAGATTGTATAATAGGTTGATCACTAAACAATAAATTATTTTAAATAGAAGCAAATAAAATTATTACGGATTCATAAGACTCCATTAACTGGTCAAACAAAATGTTAAAAAATGGAATATCATAAATAATGTTTTTTATTTCCTCTGCCTGTATCTTAAGTAATATAGCTACACCTCATTGAACCATGAAATCAGATTTCGGTAATACATTTCAATGTCAAATCAATTGCAGTTGGCTTTGGCTATTTTTGTCATACCGTGGAAATAAAAGCATCGCGATCGCTTGAATGTTGTAAGCCCACGCTGGTCGATTCATTTGTTTAGAATGTCAAGGCCCGAAGACATATGAAATTTTCAACCTACACGGAAGAGGGATAATCAATATAGGCCTAAATATGGTCAAATATTGTTCGATTTGGACGAATCTTACTGTATTTTAGGGGTATTCTGGGCCAAGGAACTCTAATCTGAGGTCGCTTTTACCAGGCGACGCTATCTATGGTATGTAGTCCACGTGATTTAGGAGTTAATAAATATAATGATTTAACTATTATGCTCTAAATTTTTAATTTTTGAAATAATTATCGCGGGCGAAGCTGCGGGCACATGCTAGTTTAACATAAATACAAGTTTTGAGGTCCTCTGAATCCAAAAATACTATTTTCACAAACATGTCTGTGTCAACAACCTAGCTCTAAAACGGAAAATCGTATGAAACAAAACTAGGTATTTGGGTTAGGTATCTTCTGGGGATGTGACATGAAGATTGGCGACAGCTTTCTCTTACTTAGTCGTTTTACATTTAAAAAATTGTCTTTTGAGATTTTCTTGAAAACTGCCCACTTTTTTTTTATTATTTTATTTTATACATGAAGTGCTTATATTAACAGCTTAAATGCTTATTTGATACATTTTTTTGCAAAAATTCTCTGAAGGGTAGTTATAAGCCACACACTGTTTGTAGAAACTTAGTCTTCCCTGGAGAACAATAAAGCTTTGCATCAGTTATAAACAACTAAATATGCGCTCTTTTACGGCCTCTTATTCTACATCAAAATGTGAAGTGAGAAAAGTGTATTGCCCATTCTTAGCGTAAAGAAAGATATATGAATGCATTAATCAGATTTTATTTGGGTTGTATAAAAGATGTTATTGTTAACTCTCGGCCACAAGCAATAGTTTATTCTTTCATGTTGCAATTTCAAATTTTAGAAAGTAATAATATTATAGGGGAAAAATTCATCTGACACTTGGATTTGAACTCAGGACCTTTGGCTATCCATGCCAATGCTCTACCAACTGACCTAAACCAGAGTTCACTTCACAGCACCATAACAATAACAATAACAGTGGAAGCCCGGTCACAAAAATCACTACTTAGTGTGCCTCACAGTACTGCATATGACATAACTTGTCAGTCAGTGAGGTAGACCCTAGACCATTGAGGGCAATCAGACATAGAAGAGAGGCTCCATCTGGTACTGTGAAGGGAACTCTAGCTTTGCTCGGTTGGTAGAGCATTGGCAGTCCTGGGTTCAAATCCCAATGTCGGAGGATTTTTTCTCCTATAATGTTATCATTAATTTCAGTGTCAAAGTTCTTAAATGGACATATATACGGAGGCTGAGAAGAATATTTTCAAGGAGAGGAGAATCAGCTCTATTGGTTAAAGATACGTTTTCTCTCACGAGACAAACAACTCTTCGTTAACAATAATTCTGCATAGTGTTCAGCAGTTAATTTTTATTTGGGTCCAGCCCTATCTCCTTGGCATTAGTGTTTTAATTTTTACTAAACGAAACAACGTTAAAAATCTGTCCCTATATCGAATTAGACCTGAAATTAATCTTCTTCCTCTAATTCTCTTACCTTAAAATACGTAACTCATGATAATAACATATAACTGATGGTCATCTTCTGTGGGTAATCAGGTTGACCAACTAGAAAAACCTCACGATATATAATATGGTACATTTTCGAAATGCGTGAATTCGGTATGCCCAAGATCAAAAATTTAAAAAATCCAAAATAAAAAATTCAAAGATCCAAAATCTAAAATTAAAAAGTCCTAAAACCAATATTAAATAGTCCAATAATGTAAAATTGTAAAAATCCAATAATCAAAAATTGAAAAAATAAAAATTAAAACAAGTTTTACTTCTGTTGCACACTTTTTTTAAAATATAAAAATAGAATTTTAGGTTTTGTTTTTTAGGGCTCTAGACCCCCCTTTCCTAATCCACTGTGGATTCTGCTTCCATGTTGTTTATTTAATAAAACTTCTGCAAACTTTTTATGTATCAACTGACTTTCAAATAATTGTCTTAAAAGAAAAACACCCGACTATAATAATTATTAATATACACTTTTTTTTCCTTGCGCCCCGCCCCCGGGTATGGGCGCCTATGGCTGTCGAAATTCTTCATCTTTATCTTGAAGTTTCTGCTTGTGATTTACATCAATATACGGTTTCCATTTACCTTCGCCACTGCTTTTACTTTCAGTAATATTGTATTTTATATCTAAATTATGTTTCAGTTTATACGGATGATTCTTTTTACAATGATCTTGCCATTTGTCATGCCTAATAATGGCATTGCACAATAATTCTAAACACTCATATTTAAATTGCGGTTGTTTTTTCGGCACTTACGAGATGCCGAGATGGACTGAAACCAGTAGTCGTAACGTCAAGTTTCAAATTAAGAAAGCAGCATTGGTTATAGACAGATTTTTCCACACCTTCCCTCCCCTTCTTATATGGTGGCACGTGCTTTTGAGTGCAGTAAAATCACTTCCGAGAATAATTATTTTTCTTGCAGGCGGCATTGTACAAAGACTGTAATAACCCAGTAAGAACTAATACTCCAATAATTCTACCAACAATGGTTCAGTTCGCAGTGGTTGCTATCGGCACAGAGTGATCAATTTCGTTGGCGCGGCAGTTGTTTTTAAAAAAACAAGAAAATGGGTTTACCTAATTTATTGACTATTCACTTTTAAAGAATTAGATGAGACCTTTTGAAGTTATAAAACTTGGCCGTTTTTATTTTTAACATTAGGAATTAGTCCAAAAGCATCCCATAGCGGTAGGGTGGCCAGACGTCCGGCTTTTGGTCGGACTGTAAGGTTTTTTGCTAAGTAGTCCTCCATCCGGCGCGGCTTTATGCCGGACGTTGATTTGTCCCCCTTTTCGAGACTCTGATGGATCGGTAAAGGATATTAAAAAATTTGTATTTCGCCGTATGTTCCTGCCAATCCTAAGGTTGGCACGCTTGTCGATACTGTCATTTGTTTAGTTGGTGCCGCGGAAAAATCTGAATCTATTCCTAAGGATGGCACTCTTGTCCATACGATGGTAGCGTATTTATTTTATGTAAATGCAGTTATTAAGTAAAATTAGTCAGGGTTATAACATGTAATGTCGGCCGCGGTGGTCTAGAGGTAGCGTGCCCGCCTCTAGATCCGCAGGGCGCGGGATCAAACCCGGCCGCGGTCGATGGATTTTTCAGGACGTAAAAATCCTGGGCACGGAGTCCTCCGGGAGGGACTTTAAGCTGGGATGCCCGTGTCGTAGATTTACAGCACGTAAAAGAACTCCAAGCCTCAATTAGAGCCTCTGGACAAAATTTATCGGCCCTTTCACGTCCAAGAAATGCTTAGTTTCCAGAGGGGGGTTGCGAGGCGATGGGCTTACCACCTGTCCCTCTACCCTCTCTCGGAAAATAAGCATATCAAAATTAGTATAGGTAATGAAACCTCCACTTGGAGGCCCCTTCGCCCCACCTGGGGATCATAGGGTACCAGATACAGATACAGATACCATGTAATATCTGCTGTCCAGCCATCTATGCCCGAAGTTTTATACTATGCTAGATTACCGAAGAAGCGTGTCCTCCACTCTGACATTTTAGAAATGGCCACCCTACATAGCGGGCAAGGGCCTCCTGGCATACCAAGCTGGCTGACTCGTTGAAGGAACGTTTCAGGCTAGCCTCACCTGAGAACGCTAAAATTTAATATAAGTTAATTGACTCTAGTTTTAGTATTAATTGTCAAGAGTTTTCCACTTCTTTCTGTCTCTGGCACTCCTAGACCACAAGTTCCCCACAATACTCTTAAACTCGTCCTCCCATCTCGATTTCTGCCTTCCAACACTTCTTTTCCCAGTTCTGGGCTCCCACACTGTCATCGCATGTGCCCATCTCTCCGGGTTCATTCTCATGACATGCCCTGCCCACATCCGTTTTAATCTAGAAGCAGTAACCATCACATCTTTTATAGATGTCGCTTTCCTAATGTCTTCATTTCTTGTTCGGTCTTTCAATGTGATGTTTAGCAGCTTCCTCTCCATCTTCCTCTGGCAAATCTGTAGCATGTTTTTATCTTTTTTAGTTAATGTCCATGTTTGGGATCCATAAGTCATAACTGGTAGAATGCAAGTGTCCATCACATCCTTTTTTATCTTCATGCTTAAGGATTTGTCTAATAGGATGAATTTTTAGTTCCAAAATTTTTTCCATGCTAAAGAGATTCTTCTTGAAACTTCTTTTTGAATTTTAATGTCAACATTTTTAACATATAAAGCGCTAATTTTGTAACAATTTTCAACCCCCCCACCAGAAAATTCATAACGATAATATTTTGCCCCCCCCCCCCCCAGAAATTTTAACGATGCAGTCTGCGTCTTAACCCCCTCCCCTCCTGTGGGCACCCCTGATGTAATACTATCTTATGGAGAGAAAAAAAATATTTGGACACCATGATCTCGAATTCTGGCTACGGACGCTCCCATTGGATATCCCTGTACCCCAAGGCCCCTTCCCGGCATGCATGAAAGACCGTTGTCGAGAGGCTTTGTTGTCTGTGCAGAAACTGGCGTATTTCGAAAGTCACTGCCTGTCCGATAATACAGCATACTAGGAGTAGCCCAAGGTCTGTAGACAGCACAAACCTTGGGAGTGGCCTGCGTGTGGCGGATGTAAGTTGCCTGTGATACAGAATGGAGCCCGTACTGAAGTCTGAGTATACTAAGATTGAAATGAAGGAAGAAATTCCTGACACACAACCAAAGAGTGAACCTATCCCAATTACTTTCGATACAATACAGACACGAGAAGTCAAAAGTGAGGATACAGTCTACACTGATTCTACAGCATGCGGCACCGTTCACAACTTAGAGCAGATTTCAGGAGTTTTACAAGTAAATGAAGAGGATCAGCTAATGCAATCACACTCACCTACTGTACATACAAGCACATCCTCTGCTGGAAACAGTAAACAGCTAACTAGTACTACAGACAAACATTTCTCTTGTGATGTGTGTAACAAGAAATTCTCCCTAAAACAGAATCTCAAAACACACATGGTCACTCACACTGGACACAAGCCATTTATGTGTGATATATGTAGCAAGAAATTTTCCCAAAGATGGGATCTCAAAAGACACACGCTAACTCACACAGGACATAAGCCATTCACTTGTGATAAATGTAGCAAGAAATTTTACGAAAGACGGTTTCTCAACAGACATCAGCTCATTCACACTGGACATAAACCATTCACGTGTGAGATATGTACCCGTAAATTTTCCCTAAGAGGGAATCTCAAAACACACATGCTAACTCACACTGGAGATAAGCCATTTACGTGTGATATATGCAGCAAGAAATTTTCTCTAAGACTGAATCTCAAAACACACATGCTCACTCATACTGGACATAAACAATTCACTTGTGATATATGTACCAAGAAATTTTCCCGAAAAGACCATCTCGAAGGACATATGCTCACTCACACTGGACATAAGTCATTTACGTGTGATATATGTACCAAGAAATTTTCACGAGGAGATCATTTCAAAAAACACATGCTCATTCACACTGGACGTAAGCCATACACGTGTGATGTATGTAGTATGAAATATACTGAAAAATGGATACTAACAAAACACATGGTCACTCACACTGGACATAAGTTATTTACATGTGATATTTGTAGCAAGAAATTTCTGCAAATTTCGACTCTCAAAAGACACATTCTCACACACACTGGATATACCTGTGACATATGTACCAGGAAGTTTTCACTAAAAGGAAATCTCAAAAATCACATGCTGACTCACACTGGACATAAGCCATTCACGTGTGATGTATGTACCAAGAAATTTTCTCGAAGAGATGGTCTCAAAAGACATCTTCTAACCCATGAGAGGAACAATCTTTCATAATGTGATGTATACACCGAGTCTTTGTCTTGTGTGAGGCAGTTACAACCGAATGCACACACAGGCAAAGTGGTCTCATAGTGTGGCAATCAAAAGAAGAGGAAGATTTTTTAGGGTAGAAATAGTCATGCGAGTGTTCGTTTTATTCATGCTACAAGAACTGGCACCTGCACCGAATGAGGCTTGGTATCACGTGTTTATCCAGACACAAAAGATACCTTAAACAAAGCTTGTGTCTAGCTGAGAAGAAGGGAATATATGCTTGCAAGCCCCATCTGTCACCTCAAGAAAGAAGTTCCAGTCATGAAAAATAAAGCAAGTTATGTCACCCTTTCTACATTGTACCTGTCTTTCAATTTTCTACTAGTTTGTCTTAGATATTCCCCACTACATGTTCTAAATTTTAATGAATAAATACCACTGTTATTAAACCTGTCATGTTCTTCTTTGAATTTGTTCAGTTTGATTATTCACGTTTCACGTGTCATACTACCATTAAAAAGTATAGGAAGTTTTTAGTCTTATACCCTCATACCCTCTTATACCCTGATAGCGAATATACGAACTAAAATTTTTTTTAAATCTGTAAAATAAATTATAATTTTATGACAAAGTTGACAGTCTCCAACAATTGGATACAACAATTTTAACTGGAATTACATAATATTTTATAATTTTATTGTTTATAAAGATGTACTT
This sequence comes from Ectobius pallidus, assembly GCA_964059195.1. NCBI lineage: Eukaryota > Metazoa > Arthropoda > Insecta > Blattodea > Ectobiidae > Ectobius > Ectobius pallidus. The sequence goes on along the minus strand of CAXKWD010000005.1, from coordinate 183,091,912 downwards.
TTAACCTAACACTTGAAGATACTGAATTTTACGAATGTATTTATACTTACATCGAGTCCTTCGGTTGTAATAACTTATAATAATTTATTGAATGTACATATGTACAAGTATAATAAGAACTTTTCAAAACATTAATGCCATAAACTAGTCAATGGACATAGTATTGTATGACATGTGTTTAAATAAGTTCTATTAAATTATTAACTTACCAATTATATTATTAATAATTGTAAAAGATTGTCCCCATATCCATTATTGTTGGCTTCTTATTTATCATTTTTGAGGGTATAAGACTAAAAACTTCATATACTTTTACTTCTTCCCTCAAAGAAAATTCAAGATCAAATTTATCATACTACCATTAGATTGACCAATCAGAGCTCTCCTTTAATTGTTCCACTTTCTGATGTTCTTATTGGTCCCCACCCCACTAAGTATTTTCTGTCTCTCCTATATAATACAGATTAATATTTTCTCAAAACCACTTGCTAGCTGCTTCAAGTCAACCTGATTTACCTACTTCATCAGAGGTCGCCAAGGCTATAAAAGAGCTCAAGCTTGTATTGAAATTGAATTATTTTAATAGCTGTTTAGATTTACACTGTGATAGTAGAAGGCATTTCTGCACAGACAACAAAATCTCTCGACAACGGCCTTTCATGCATGCCTGGGGTGCCTAAATATTACTCACATCAAGTTCTGTACAGGGATATTTAATGGGAGCGTCCGTAGCTAGAATTCGAGATCAGGGTGTCCAAATTGTTTTTTTTTTCCCCTTGATAAGATAGTATTACATCAGGGGTGCCCACAGGGGGGGTTAAGACGCAGACTGCGTCATTGAAATTTCTGGGGGGGGGGGGGCAAAATATTATTTTATGAATTTTCTGGTGGGGGGGAGTTGAAAATTGTTGCAAAATTAGCGCTTTATATGTTAAAAGTAAAAACAGCCAAGTTTTATAACTTCAAAAGGTCTCATCTAATTCTTTAAAAGTGAATAGTCAATAAATTAGCTAAACCCATTTTCTTGTTTTTTTATAAACAACTGCCGCACCAACGAAATTGCTCACTCTGTGCCGATAGCAACGACTGCGAACTGAACCATTGTTGGTAGAATTATTGGAGTATTAGTTCTTACTGGGTTATTACAGTCTTTGTACAATGCCGCCTGCAAGAATAATAATTATTCTCGGAAGTGATTTTACTGCACTCAAAAGCACGTGCCACCATATAAGAAGGGGAGGGAAGGTGTGGAAAAATCTGTCTATAACCAATGCTTTCTTAATTTGAAACTTGAAGGCTACTGGTTTCAGTCCATCTCGGCATCTCGAAAATGCCAAAAAAACAACCGCAATTGAAATATGAGTATTTAGAATTATTGTGCAATGCCATTATTAGGCATGACAAATGGCAAGATCATTGCAGAAAGAATTATCCGTATAAACTGAAACATAATTTAGATATAAAATACAAGATTACTGAAAATAAAAGCAGTGGTGTAGGTAAATGGAAACCGTATATTGATGTAAATCCCAAGCAGAATCTTCAAGATAAAGATGAAGAATTTCGACAGCCATGGGTGCCCATACGCGGGGGAGTGGGGCGGCTAGCAGTCGGGGAAAGGAAAAAAATGTATATTAATTATTATTATAGTAAGGTGTTTTTCATTTAAGAAAATTATTTGAAAGTCAGTTGATACATAAAAAGTTTGCAGAAGTTTTGTTAAATAAACAACATGGAAGCAGAATCCACAGTGCATTAGGAAAGGGGGTTCCAGGGGGTTTGTGCACCCAAAAGTCAAAATCTAAAATTCTATATTTGTATTTAAAAAAAAATTTAATTAAACAAGATTTGTTGGTGTGTCAAATATGATATAGCAGTTATTTTCTTTTCATAACATAATGAGTAGGCCTATTATGTCCACTGTTCCATGTGTTATTCAACTTTTCTTATAGAGAGTAATAAATATTATAACATAGGTAACAGTTTCTTGTTTAAGTTGCCATGTCTTAGACTTTAGTAAACAAATTTGCTAACTAGTTTTTCTGTGCTAAAATAGAGTACAATGTGATTTTCATTAGTTCGATACTTAAAAATTTTCTGGGGATGGACCCCCGACACCCTTTTTGGGGGGTATTCCAAACTCCTCCGGCACTTTTGACCCTCCCCGCAGTTATTTTCTGGCTATGTCATTGTTGCACTTATTATATTATTATATTTTTTATATAATGTTACAAAGTAGCCCAAGAAGTTAAAGCGACAAAAAATGGATTTATAAAAAAAATTTCCTCCCCCCTAGAAGATATCATATGAGCGTCCTTGTCGACAGCCAATCAGGTTGGGGGGTGAGCAATGAAGTTTTGGGGGGGGGGCACCTCTGATTACATTATGTAAGAATACTGAATTCGGGCCTGTAGAATAAAAAGGCACAATCTCCGTAGCATTGAATTTTCCTTCCTGGAACTGAAAACTTCATTAAATTTACGAAATTAAACGAGGGGTGAAATGAGTCGTTTTTAGAACGTGATCTTGTACTTTTACCCATTTCAATCAGATCATTTTTAAAATATAAAACATGCCAGCCACGCCACGCGAAGCAGGATGACCAACTGTCTTTGCATTAAGGTAAGTAGTGGCAGTCAGATTATATTTTAGTCGCAGTTAGGTTAGTTTAGTTTGATAAGGTTAGGTTAGGAACAGTGATATTAGTTTTGTAGGGCATACCGAATTCACGCGTTTCTAAAATGTACCATATTATATCTCGTGAGGTTTGTCGTGTTGGTCAACCTGTTTACCCACAGAAGATGGCCATCAGTTATATGTTATTATCATGAATTTTGTATTTTAAGGTAAGAGAATTAGAGGAAGAAGATTAATTTCGGGTCTAATTCGATATAGGGTCAGATTTTTAACATTATTTTGTTTAGTAAAAATTAAAACACTAATGCCAAGGAGATAGGGCTGGACCCAAATAAAAATTAACTACTGAACACTATGCAGAATTATTGTTAACGAAGAGTTGTTTGTCTGGTGAGAGGAAACGTATCTTTAACCAATAGAGCTAATTCTCCTCTCCTTGAAAATATTCTTCTCAGCCTCCGTATATATGTCCGTTTAAGAACTTTGACACTGAAATTAATGATAACATTATAGGAGAAAAATTCCTCTGACATTGGGATTTGAACCCAGGACCTTCGGCTATCCGTACCAATGCTCTACCAACTGAGCAAAGCAAGAGTTTACTTCACAGCGCCAGATGGAATCTCTCTCCAATGACTGACTGCCTTTAATGGTCTAGCTCACTGACAGTCAAGTTATGTCATATGCAGTAACTTACTGTGAAGCCCACTAATTAGTGATTTTTATGACCAGGTTTCCACTGTTATTGTTATGGCGCTATAAAGTAAACTCTGGCTTTGCTCAGTTGGTAGAGTATTGGCATGGATAGTGAAAGGTCCTGAGTTCAAATCCCAGTGTCAGAGAAATTTTTCTCCTATAATATTATTATTTTTTAAAATTTGGAATTGCAATAAACTATTGCTTGTGGCTGGAAGTTAACAATACCATCTTGGCTATCGGTGCCAATGCTCTACCGACTGAGCAAAGCAAGAGTTCCCTTTGCAGTACCAGATGGAACCTCTCTCCTATGACTGTTTGCCCTTAATGGTCTACCTCCTATATTATCATGTAATGTCTGACAGAGACAATAATATGTGATTCATGCATATATCTATTAAGAATATAAATACCAAAAACACCAATTTCTTCTTCCTCTTCTTCTTCCTCTTCTTCTTCTTCTTCTTCTTCTTCTTCTTCTCCTCCTTCTTCTTCTTCTCCTCCTCCTCCTCTTTCTTCTGGATAGCCTAAGGTCCTGGGTTCAAGTCCCAGTGTCAGAGAATTTTTCTCCTATAATATTATCATATAATGTCCAACAGAGACAATAATCTGTGCATATATATTTTTAGAATATAAATACCAAAAACACTAATTTCTCCTCCTTTTCTTCTTCTTCTTATCATCATCTTCTTCTTCTTCTTCTTCTTTGTCTTCTTCTTCTTCTCCTCCTCCTTTTTCTTCTACTTCTTCTTCTCCTCCTCTTTCGTCTTCTTCTTCTCCTCCTCCTTCTTCTGCTTCTCTTAACACATGAGTTGTTTGTTTCTTATTATAACTGTAGTTGGCGATGTAAATGCAGAAGTTGGTAACCATCAGGCGTAACTCTTGTAGTCATTCACACTTGACAGAACCTGTTTGGTCATACGTTGTAACAGTTGTAATTAAAAAGTGATATCTCTGTAAGCAAGTGAATGAACCTTTCCGCTTCGCAGACCAAATGCAGCGCTCCCACAACCAAGGTCACCCCCGCCACCCATACAGCCTGTAAAGACGAATCGAGAGTCTGCAATGTACAATAACAAACAGCATTCGAGCAGTCGAGACATGTTTACCAACGCTTACAACAACAGTCAGTACCATCAGGGTGGCAACAATGTGTACCGAGGCAGAGACATGTTCGAACAGACTGGAAATGCAAGAGTGGACAGAGATCGCCGATCCTCTGTGTCGACGCATCTCACCGACAGAATGGAGAGGATAGAAAGTGAGTACATTTATAACATTTAATTTATGATTAATGACTCGCTAACTGCTTTGAACACACAGCCAATGCCACCTATTAAGAAAACAGTATTCAATTGTGAGATTAAATGCCATAGCAACCGGGGAAGAAAAAGAGCATTGAATAACTTGGACGAACGTCACTATGTGGGGTGTTTTTGGGCTAGGGGACTGAAATCTGAGGCTGCTTTTTCCCCCTAGTCATTGCACTATAATCATGAAATGTACATCGAAACTGGGATTTTAGGTTTTTAGTTATCAATTCCGGGGTATGCCGTAGCGTAGTGGTTGAGGCGCTGCGCTACAAACCGGAAGGTCGCGGGTTCGATTCCCGATGAGGTCGTTGGAGTTTTTCAATTGGCCTAATCTTTCTGTTGGCACTATGTCCAAGGGGTCGACTCAGCCTCTAACAGAAATGAGTACCAGGAGCAATCCTGGGGGTAAAGGCAGCCGGTGCGTAAGGCTGACAACCTTACCACCTTTATGTATCGAATGTTTAAAAATCTGGGAGCCTCAACCTCCTGGAACCCTGTGGGCCTCCATGGCCTGTAATAGGGAACACTTCACACTTTATCAATTCCGGGGTGCGCGAGCAAAGAAAGTTAAGTCCACTTTCTTGTTACTGAGAATTAGAGTGACTTAACACACTTTACCCGCCCTAGATCACTTTAGAGATGGATAAACCCACGAGGCACACATCCATAACTACTGTACGTTTTTGAATATGACTTACTGGACTTAACACAAATGTAGAGAACATTTTTATCAATAACTCTATGGACATATCTCAATTTTTTAGGATGGTGGACTTAACTCTCTTTGCTCGCGCATCCCGAATTGTTTTAATTGTTTATGCATGATTGATTTTTCTAAGGTTCTTGAGTCTGTGGTACGTTTTAATCGTTTCATTTCGAATCTATATGCTCATGAGGAAGCACAAGATTTGTTCTATTCATTTAATTCATATTTGTTATGGAATAATGATAATAATAATAATAATAAGAATAAAATTATGTAATTCATGCATTTTATATAAAAACAATGTAAATCTTAATAAATATAATGTTATAATTATTTTTCTGTTGAGTAAATTATTTAAATGAGACATCTAGCAGTTGAGTAAATAATCGCAGGCACCTGCTTGTTTAAGCAAGGGTAAATACCTTCTAGTGGATATGTATTCTGGCTGAAGGAAACTAAGATTTTGGGACCAACATTCACTAAAGATATTTAAGTCAGCTAAAAAGCATGTTAGCGATTATTATTTCTTCTTTAAGCTATTTCCATTCAGCATTAATGTTTCTCCCTGAGGCAATATTACACAGCATACACCGGAAAAAATAAAATTATATACAGGCAAATAAGCGAAATTATATTTAAGTTCTAAATTTGTTATAATAAAATGTTTTAACACATATTAAATAAGGGAAAGAGAAGGGGCCAATACATAATTTTGTAATACTGAACATTTTGTTATACCGGTATTTTACTGTACTGCAGACTTTTCAATTTCCCCCAGTATAATATTTTTGAAATGCTCTTTCCATCTCGTATTGAGGTTCCCTTTTGTTTTATCCATGTATACATGGCCTGATTTATGCCCTTAAGGAGCTTTTGTGTTTCAATTCTGGTTTAAAACGTAAACCTTGTATTAAGTTCTTTGAAGATCTTGTTAAATTTGTGATTTACCCAAAGGTAAGGGTTCAATGTAGTGATTACTTGTTACAGTTGAGGAATCTCCGGAGTTTCTGCAGCCGGTGGACTCTGCCCCGCCCCTCATCATGGAGCGCCGTGACCACACCAAGAACATGGAGATGATAAAGACAAAGCTGTTCGGCCCCAGCACGGCAGCGTTCTTCACGTACAACAGAGTGAGCTGGAGACTGAACGTGAGGAAGGAAGTGTTCGCTCCAGGAGAGAGCCTCAGCAGCCCCCTCGCTTTGCACCTCGTGTTCTGTCAAGTTGTGCAGGATTGTCTGGGTGCCACCAACTGCATCAGAATCTCCAGGGAGCAGCGTGCCAAAATGAGGAAGGTAATTCACAATCCCATCTATCTGAATGTTACAAGTATAACTAGGGCCCGGAATTTTAGGCTTTTATTTTCGTGGAATAGTCTTTTTTAGGCTTTAAACAAACAATTTTAACTGTCTTAATAAAACATATAATGAACACTAATATTGACACCGAAAATTGTATTATAATTTTGATACAGTTATTCTAATCTACTCTTATACAATTCAACGGCCCTAAATAGCGTGCTTGCTCGCTCGACCGCTTCGTGAGACATCGGGTATACTCGGCGATGTTCGTCTCTCGCAGTGTAAACTTTCATGACGACTACAAAATTAGTAAAACCGTTTCTTTATTATATAAGGCCTGAGTGAAATGAACACAATGAACAAATATTCTAATTTTATTTTTACTTACAATTTTCATAGCTCTGAACCACAAACATTTTTAATACACTGCCAGTGTAAATTTCTTTAAAATCCTGGAGTCAATTAATAATGGCGAGTGAAGCCGCGGGCATCAGGTTTAATATATTGATAGTTTAATCCTCGAAGTATCGCGGACAGTAAAAATCCGAATCAATCACTCCTTCTCTTGAAAAATTATATAATTTCTGAAAATTACACTGAATTTATCAAATAAAATTCACATCACATTCATCTGTCAACAAACAGTTGAGAAACGATACGTATTATCCACCGCCGTCTCGAGAATTACACACGAGAATTATACAGTTTAGAAGGCAGTGGTTCACAGTTATCTTTGGAACTGCATAATCGAATCTGAGATAGTTTTCCCAGGTGGCGATTTCTAATCGTGGAATGTTTTAGCTGTTTCATTAATTATTAATGGTTTAGTTCAAGAATGATTCGCGTGCAAGTGTTAATAAATATAATGCTTCAATAATTATTATACTATTAATTTTTAATTCTTCAATTAGTTATCGTGGGCGAAGCCACGGGCACCTCCTAGTTTTTTTACAAAATAAGCAAGTAACTATTCCTTATATTGGCACTCGAAAAATAGCATAAACAATTGAGATATTTACCCTTCAATGATCAATACAATTATTCAATACACCACTCAATTCACATCCGAAGGACTAAAATAAGTAGACTGGAGTGTCACGGATTTGTTCCTGTAATATACTTCTCTGTCGTTGGTCACAACTTATTATTTCAAAGTTGAAATGACAATGGATTAGTTCAGATTTCAAAGTATTGCAGAAGGCTCAAGTTTCATTTCCCGCGACGGTGAGGCAACACATTTTCGAGGTACAAAGACAGGTTATATATACGTTGTTAATTTCAGTGCGTTGTATAAATTTATTTCTATTATGTCTTTTCTTAAAGTGCACAAATTAATATTTAATTTCCTTTGCATTAATTGGAAAAACTATTTAAAAATCATGTTTTTCTGCAAAAGTCCCCTTTAATCCCTTTTAGGCCCTTCAGTCCCATTTAGCCCTTTTTAGGTTCTATAAGATTCATATATTCAGAAGCATGGGGCATGAAACGGAAACATACGTTATAATTTTCTAATTAGGATGCTGGTGAAAAATAGGTTAAAACATTCAAATCCTGGCACTGGTTATTACTATTCGAAAATAACGATCAAAAGGTACATATGGTCAGCCTGATTGTCTCTTTGTTAGTGAAATGCAGATATAGAAAATCTCTCTCCTAGTTGTACTGTATTCTGCTTGGTTTAAAAAGGTAGAAAGAACCTTTCAGGGAATAATCCTTAATATTTCAAGATCCGATAGCTGTAAAAAATGTTTCAAAACATTATGACGTTACCATGTATGTCTATGTACTATGTTATTTTGTGTGTAAAAATATTCATTTATAAATTGTGGCATCCAGTGAGAGAGTGAGCTAAGCCAGCTCGGAAGCAATAGTAACGTGATATAGTCCAGTCACCAGGTACTTATACCTGGAAAAAGGTCCGAAGTTAATAATTTTTTAAGTAAAACTTATTTTCTCGCGGTTGGGGTAAATCGGAAAAATCAGTCACACTAAAACGAAATCAGTCACAAAATCAGTCACACTCAAAACTACGTGTTTCGGAGCAGACTGCACAGAAAACAATCAACTCAATGATTAGGAGTAATCAGTAAGGAAAATTTTCAGACCTTAATTCCTCAATGGCAATAGACAATTCCTAAGCAATCTGAAGGTATGTTATCTATTTTATGGAACCCGGAGGTTGATTACCGCGCAAATCCAAAATTAAAAATCCAAAATTAAAAAATACAAATTTCCAAAACTAAAAATAAAATTAAAACATCCAAATATTAAAACAATAAACTCAATGATTAAGCTTATCCAAAATTTGAATAAATTAATTATCCGACATTGGTAAAGTGTGTTAAAACCACCGCCTTCTCGAGAATTACACTGAATCCTTCTTTTCGTTTAACTGTGTACATTTTGAAAAACGTTGAACAGCACTAGCCACTGCCTTCTCGAGAATTACACTGCATCTTTCTTTTCGTTTGACTGTGTACATTTTGAAAAAAGTTGAACAGCACTATAATCAACAAAGTCGTAGCAGAAAACGCATACGATTTTAAATGAAATGCATGATAGAACTGATACGTATGAACCTATATTAAAATCTATTTTGCCTTATGCAAACTATAAATCTCATAAAAAGGCACACACAGACTTTAAAAAACCGAAATCAATTGCAGAAAGAGCAAGAGGATACCGTGAGAGGATGAAAGTGACAAAGAAAAGGAAAACTGAAGAAAATACATGAATAAATAAAGTTTCACTTCTGTCGCGTGGCGTTCCACGCACTCTTTTTTTTTTAATGCTGTATGTGAGTATTCTGTGGTGTAGAGTCCAAGTTTTCCTGTTCGAGAACCCTGTGCTAACTTCATGGCAGCCGAAAACCTCAAAATTGTTAGGGTTTTGTTGATGTTTCCTTATAACTCCTAAAGAACGCATTATAATCTAAAATATTCCATTACAAAAGTTAAAGAGTATTCAATTTCCTTCCATTTGCATTGTTTACCCGTTTTTAAAACCAACGGCGTACCAAGATATGGCGCTTCAAAGTTTTGATAATTTTAAAAATATTGAATAACTGCAAAAAATAAAACCTTAAGAAGGTGATAAAGGGTTGGCACTGTGGTCTGAAGTTAATTTTTGTAAACACTTTGAAATGTGTAAATTTTGATAAGAACAAATAAATCAAGTAGAAAATCTTATCGGGTTTGCAGCCAGGTGAGAAGTTTGTTGTGGTCCAACGTTTCTGAGGCTGACGCTGCCTCCATCCTCAGGGAAACTGAAGTGTCGAGTTTAAACATGTAAGGGATATATATACCAACCCGTGTTGGGCGGAGTCGACCAATCAGGGAGCAGCTGTTCTGTTTTTGGTCCTTTTCTGGGCCAAAATGTTCCTTTTACCTTTCAGGTCCTGAATGCATTTGCTCCAGGCCTGGTTGATAGTGAAACCTTCATCCCTGTTAAAGTTTGTGTCTTCCAGTCTAATTTCAATTGCCTCTCTGGAACATTTTGGCCCGGAAAAGGACCGAAAACAGAACAGCTGCTCCCTGATTGGTCGACTCCGCCCAACACGGGTTGGTATATATATCCCTCACTGTTTAAACTCGACACTTCAGATTCCCTGAGGATGGAGGCAGCGTCAGCCTCGGAAACGTTGGACCACAACAAACTTCTCACCTGGCTGCAAACCCGAGAAGATTTTCTACATAAGATTCGCCAGGAAAGCCTCAAATCTTACAAATAAATCAAGTGTTAAGATGAAATTTTTTCTCATTAGAAAGCCAAACTCAAATCTCAAAATATTTCGATTTCATTGTTTCTGGCTCTCACTGGATGCCACAATTGAAAATAAATGCAGTGGTTCATTCACACAGGATGAAGCATGTTTTGTCTGCTTACAGCTTCTGGACAGCTACGGAATAACGCTGAATAACCTCCACTCATCGCACCAGAAAGTTACCATCAAGAAGAACATTGTGGACATGGCGAAGGACTGGCCCATGTACTTCTCCCGCATCTTCCCCGTCGCTGTAAGTGTCATAATATTATTAGTTTGTCAGTCAGCTGTTTGATTTTTAGGTTATGTCTGGATTTTTGCCTGCTGATTCACATATTTCATGGTGTCTGTTTTCACGTCTTTTGTTTCTTTTCTATTTGCTTTTGAACGAATCAGAACATAGTAACTTTCTCTCAGAAATCAATAGACCTATCAAGCTCTTATTCAAGATAGAGGTAGGCTTTTACATATCTAACATTCTGTTGGTGGTCCTAAATCTTTCCACTTGGGTAAAAACTAATAAAAATCAAGAAAAATTGCCATATGTAGTAAGTGGATATGCTCTCCTTCTCACAACGTTTCGCCCAGTTCTTTATGGGCTTCGTCAGGTGAGCATGGCGCTGAGGGGCCATGCGTTAAATTTCCAGCAATCCCGAACATCAATGATAAATCCGATTACGAGATCCCAAAGAAATGGATAAATGAACACCAGAGGTATACGGCCTTTTTATTTAACAACCATGACTATACGCCTGTACACGAGCTTCCAAACCAACCCGTGATCGGCAGCAGTGACGCCAGCAACGACATCTGCGAGCCGGGGAAGCCTTTAAATCCAGCCCCTCAGCGCCATGCTATCCAGTTGTCACCTGACGAAGCCCATGAGGAACTGGGTGAAACGTTGTGAGGAGAGCATATCCACTTACTACATATGGTAATTTTTCTTGATTTTTATTAGTTTTTACATATCTATATGACATAGAGTTTAGAATAACTTTTTAGTCCAAATGAGTAATTTTATTAACTTTGTAGTCTAGGAGGCAGTTTACTAATAATTCAGGGCCATGAACTCATCTATATATATAAAAATGAATGTATGTGTGTGTCTGTCCTTTATGCATTACTACACCATTCATCCAATCGCCATGAAACTTTGGGAAGTTGTTGAGTGCATTCCCGGGAAGGTTTCTGGCATATTACATTTTTAATTTTTCCTTTCGTTCGTGAGTTATGAGTGAAAAACGGGCAAAAAAAGTGTATTTTTTGCATTTTCGAAGCATCAGTTTTCAGTAATACCATTCAATGTCAAATCAATTACAGTAGGCTTTGGCTATTTTTGGACATAAAACTATCGCGATCGCTTGAATGTTGTAGCTCACGCTGATCGATTCATTTGTTTATAATGTCAAGGCATGCAGACATACGAAATTTTCAACCTACACCGAAGAGGATTACTATTATTATTATTATTATTATTATTATTATAAAACGGATAATTAATATAGGCCTCAATATGGTCAAACGTTCGATTTGGACGAAACTCACTATACAGGGGTTTTCTGGGCCAAGGACCTCGAATCTGAGCTCGCTTTTACCAGGTGACACTATCTAATCGTGGTACGTAATTCACGTGATTTAGGTGTTAATAAATACAATGATTTAACTATTATGCTCTTAATTTTTAATTTTTGAAATAATTATCGCGTGCGAAGCCGTGGGCACACGCTAGTAACTAATAATATGATGTAGAAAATCTTCTCGGGTTTGCAGCCAGGTGAGAAGTTTGTTGTGGTCCAACGTTTTCAAGGCTGACGCTGCCTCCATCCTCAGGGCTGCAAACCCGAGAAGATTTTCTACATAAGATTCGCCAGGAAAGCCTCAAATCTTACATAATAATATGATGTATTTGCTAATAATATGTATGAAACTGGTCCTGTATTCACTTGTTTTTATTTGGCAGGGTGGGCACCAACATCCAGGTGTTCAGCAGCTCGCCATCTCCCATTCTGGTGTTCGTCTCATGAGACGCGAGAAGGGGCCCACAGACGACACACTCCACGTACTCGATACATTCAGGTGAGTGAGTTGTTATATTCCTTCATTACTGCAGTCAGGTTGGTTAAACAGGCCATAGTATGGGCAGCTCTGTTTTATGTCACTAAATAACAATCTTTATGCACAATATGTCAACATCTCGCACCCTGTTATATCTGTATTCTGCTTGCCCATAACAACATTGCCTGAAGGTAGAATTAGTAGAACCCAAATGTTTCTCTTCTGCTGGTCTGTCACATAGCTCTAGTTTCTGTCCTCGTCTGTGTAATTCTGAAATCACATTACATACAGTTTTAGCCAAATGTGGTTATGGTGTCTTGAAAAAAAACTCATATAACTTAGATTTTCATCCCTTTAAAAATAGGTTATACTAGGAGGTGCCCGTGGCTTCGCCCACGATAAATCATTTTAAAATTAAAAATTAAGAGTATAATTATTATTAAAGCATTATATTTATTAACACTTGCACATGAATCATTCATAAACTAAGCCATTAATAATATTAATAAAACAGCTAAAATTTCGGTTTCAGAGTACATTCTAAAATTAGAAAGCGCCCCCTGAGAAAACTATATCAGAATCGATTATGCAGTTCCAAAGAAACCTGTGAACACATAATACGTATTGTTTCTCAACTGTTTATTGACATGAATATGATGTGAATTTTATTTTATCAATTCAGTGTAATTTTCAGAAATTATATAATGTTTCAAGGGAAGGAGTGGTTTGTTTGGATTATTATTATCAGCGATATTTCAAGAGTTAAACCATCAATATTTTACTGCTGATGCCTCCGGCTTTGCCCGCCATTATTCATTGACTCCAGGATTTTTAAGAAATTTACACTGGTAGATTATGAAAAATGTTTGTGGTTCAGAGCTATGAAAATTGTAAGTAAAAATAAAATTAGAATATTTGTTCATTGTGTAGGCCTTATATAATAGCGGTTTACCTAAGTTTGTAGTCGTCATGAAAGTTTACACTGCGAGAGACGAACATCACCGAGTATACCCGATGTCTCACGAAGCGGGCGAGCGAGCAAGCACGCTATTTAGGGCCGTTGAATTGTATAAGAGTAGATATTTTGGCACTTACTACTAGCATGGTAATTTTTTTTCATTATTATAATTATTTTTATATCAATTGAGTCATCCCTTTGCTCTCAGCTTTTGTCTTTTTACAATATTTTGTCTAAGGTAATTTTAGGTTTTATATTTCAATAATGTAAAACATGTAAATATAAGCTCCTGCTCTTTTGGGATTTCAGGATCTTATATATTGCGTATTGTATTTATGTAATTTAAAAAAATTAAAAGCAATAAAAAACATACAGACTTGTACATGGGCTTATAATCTCAACAGAAGATCTGCCAGATAAAATTTTGACATTGAAAAAACTATTTACATTTATTTTTTAATGTTCCACTTTAATGAATTAACTAGGTAAAAAATAATATTTTTACATCAAGTTCATTTGCTCACTAGAACATTTCCAAGATGCCGAGTAAATTTCATGCGAACATATTCAATAGTGTCTGAGTTATTCGATCTTATAGATTGAAAATGGTAAAAATATTACTTTACGAGAAATATAGAAAGAAATCTGACCAGTTTAATTTTCTTAATTTTCCATGCATACTGCTATTTTTAAATAGTTACCTTTTAAAATAGTTTTATCTTCTGGTACTAGCGTTGCCACCTGTCCCGAATTTGGCGGGACATCCCGCATTTTAAGAACATTTTCAGCGTCCCGAATTATGCCTAAGAGGGATTCATTTTTTATTATTTTGGTAGCCTTTTCTTTTCTAATGTTAGTGTTACTGTTACATAGCCTATTCAGTTTTGACTTTGTAACGAATAAATTATTAATATGAATTATTAATAAATTGTTCCATGTACAAATTTAGGCAAGAAGATCGGCGATATGCATATATTCGATAAGTGTCCCGCCTTAGCCTTACCAAAAGGTGGCAACCCTATCTGGTACCTACTCAGCTTTTGTCTTTTCCCCTAGTTCCATTTCACAATATTTTGTCTATTTAATTTTAAGGTAAATTTAGGTTAAGATTATATTTTAATAAATATGTAAATAAAGATTTCGCACGAAATCTGTGCCGATGAGACCGTTGCTCTCTAGAGAGAGACATGCTATTGTGCGAGAGAGAGAGGTAGCTTTGCCTTTTCAAATAGAAAGGGAGGTACTATGCCACCAAGTTAAATCTGCACGGTGATAGGGGAAGTGTTTTAGCGCTAGTGTCGTCCAGCTACCACTATACGGAAGGGATGTAGGGGAAGCAGGTGACGAAAGATCATAACATGGTTCCCAGATTATTCATTTCGACAATGACTGTCTTAGGTGTCAGGTCATTTAAAAACACATTAATTCTCAGTCCCCCTCTTCCAGCCAAATAACCCAACACAGTGGACAGGAAGTGGCAGCGTGGCGGCGGGGGTGAAAGAAGGGACAGCTCATTTTCCCCAGTTGGGACATGGTTGCCAGATTATTCATTTCGACGGCGATTGCCGAAGGTGAGAGGTCATTTAAAAACACAGGAATTCTCAGCACCCCTCTTGTAGGCAAATGACTTAACGCAGTGAATAGGAAGTGGCAACGTCAAAGGAGGGAGATCGAGACGGAAGGCACATTCCTAACATATTTTCTGCATGCAGAGATAACTTGGTGGTGTAGTACTGTTGTGCGAGAGAGATAGTTAGCAGGCCAATTGATGCAACAGTCCCCACGAAAACGTAATACAATGACTTAGGCAATCGGCACAGATATCATGCGGGAACTATATAAGCATGGAACTGCCCCCAAGCACGAGCTCCTGCTTTATTGGGGTTTCAGGACCTTTTACTTGTATATTATGTATGTATTTATGTAATTTTAAAATTAAAAATTAAATATTAATTGTGTGTGCCTGTTGCAGCTTTGAAGAGATAGCAGAAACCAATGTGCCAAAGGGAAGCGCAGTGCAGCTGGTGCTGACATCTGGAGCTCGCTTCTTGCTGTACACACATCGAGCCAACCAGATCCAGACCATGATAGAGAAATACTGCATGGACAGCGACAAGGTAGGAGAAGAGTTTCACTTAATATATTCAGAACAGGGCGCTGTAATCATGTACACAAATCAGAGATGCTACTGGCAATGACGGAGTTTCCAATTATCAAAAGTTCGGTCGGTTCTTTTACAGTTGAAAAGTTACAAATTTTATTGTATTGTATTGTATTGTATATATATTTCATTTCTGCAATTGGGCAAATGCCCGGTGGCAGGAAAAAAAATTACAGTTAGCAATTACAAAGTATGACTTACAGTTAGGATTACAAATAGAAATAGCTTAAGAACGAGAGTAAGAAAGATCATAGAGAGGGAGAAGAAAACAAACAACAACAAAAGAAAAAGATCACTATCCCTATGCTTAACCCTATCGTAGCTCAGTACTGAGTAGTTCCTACATTCTTCTAAATTATAATCTACCTGCTAATTAAATATTTAATAACTTGTTTTTAAATGTTTTCACCCGTAGAGGACTGTCTTGAAAAACTTCTGCAGGTAGGTTATTCCAGTCGGTAATTGTGCGATTAACAAAGGAAAATTTTCCAACATCCGTTCTTTGTTTTCGGGGTCTGATTTTCATTTTGTGATCTAGCCTGCCTAAATATGTAGGATCTTCTAAACGATTTTTTATGTCGGCCCAAGCTGTGTATGCTTTTGCTAGTGCAGTTAACCTTGCTTTTCTACGTCTTTTTTCCAGCAGTTCCCACCCTAATGTTTTAATTATATCTTCGTCTTCCCCTCTCCTGTTTTTAACAAATCTAGCTGCCTTGCGTTGGATCTTTTCTATTGCATCAATTTTATCCATCATTATTAACCAAAAATTTATAATCTATTCAGGTAGGGTAGGAATAATATTCACAAATGCTTTCTTTTAACTTGACGAGCTCTGTTGGATGGCGTAGTGAGGTATCATTCAAACTTTCATTGCATTCTGCAAGCTGGTGGATAAATATGTCCAGGAAACTGTAAAAAATATGACTAGTCAGAACCTTTCTTCTCTTATAATTTTTATAATGATAATAATAATAATAGCAATAAAGACAACCACAATAATATTAACAATGATAATATTAATATACTGTATATTAACAAACCTTGACATAGCCTATTTTATTCTATAACTAATCAGAGATTGACTAACACACAATATTCTTCACTAGCATGTGCCCGCGGCTTCGCCCGCGATAATTATTCCAAAAATTAAAAATTAAGAGCATAATAGTTAATCATTATACGTATTTATTAACACCTAAATCACGTGGACTACATACCACGATTAGTTAGCATCGCCTGGTAAAAGCGACCTCAGATTCGAGTTCCTTGGTCCAGAAAACCCCTGTATAGTGAGTTTCGTCCAAATAAAACAATGTTTGACCATATTAGGGCTTACAACATTCAAGCGATCGCAAAAGTTTTATTTCAAGGTATGACAAAAATAGACAAAGCCAACTGTAATTGTCAAACTTCCATTTAATTTAATTCCAAACCCATCTGAAACCCACTGACAACAATATGTTTTAATGTCAAATGTGATTCAGATTAGATAATTCTGTGTAAGAAGGGATTAAGTATTCTAAAAAACATTTGATTTTTGGCATTTAAAATCAAAATTTTTCAAAATCCTTTCTTAGTGAGCACCTACATTATGAAAAGAAAGTACTGTCAAAATTCCAAGTCTCTACCTGTTATAGTTTAGGCTCTACGTTGATTCCTGTCAGGACAAAGCCTTTTAGATATATAGAGATTTACCAATTATTTTGGTAGTATGCGTTTCGCAGGTCCTTTGTCTGCATGGTCACCCACATGTCAACTACGGTGCTCGGAGGTTCTTCCTGTTCCCCTGGTGTCGGTTTTATGTACTTGGCTATCAGGTTATCTTCATTCGGAACTTCGAAGTCTTAGTCTATTTTCGAACTTTCTCATGTAGATCTTCTCCCAAATCCATAATTCCCTAGGTGTCCTCACTGATTTTAGAAGCTGTGCATCCCGACTAATTTCGTGTTCCTCTTTCCATACAATTTTTGTAGTATTATGAATTATTTCACACACAAATTAATAACCAATGCCAGCTTCATTACTACTTTAATTTTAATACCATAACAAGCTAGTAACATAATGTAAGATAAAATGCTAACATAATAACGAAACATACATCAACATAAATGTATCGCATGTCCGCCATATTGAATGTTTATCTGGAGCTTCCTGAGATATCTAGTGATCTGTCTACCGATAAATTATCGAGTGTTTCAATGAATGGATAACTGTCATCTGATGTTTCAAAAATACTTATTGATGAATTAATACAATCTAATAAATATCTAACGTTTCAGAAACCCGGCATTAGAATTCTAATGGTGACTTAAGTATAGCCATGAGGAAGGACCTTGCTGGAGTATGGCTTTGTTTACCATTCCCAATTGAATGTATTAAGTTGACATATATATAACAGTGGTTTCTGATATAATCTGTTTGTAAGAGAATGTTAAATTAGCTCCGCCTCTGCCTGAACCCTTTTTAAGTGATCTCAAGTACACAGCAGAGGTTAAGAACTAGGGCAGTTTTAGATTCATTGAGACAACATACCGATTTCAGAATTAATCTTATCTTAATTTAATTATATTATCAGATTTGCATGAGAAAGTTTTGACATTAAACCAATTCAAGTCGGTCTCATTCAGGGGCTGGTGTGGACATTCGTTCTGACACATAACTTCCAGCCACTCAAATGAAAAATATTTCATACTCCATTCTCTTCCACCACTCACCTCGGCCTCAGCGGTATTCATGTTGTCAGACTTGAACTCAAACCAATAAGAGACTGGCTCACCCAGGACTGTGTGGAACACTGATGATATGGGGATTCAATACAAACTTTAAATAAGGAAAAACACTTAAGAAACAAGAAGCATCGGATAGTTTTAAAGGCCCAGAACATTCTTTCATTAAAATCAGGTTTCTATTTACTAGAAGTGTGGTACAGATGGCACACTGTGAGAGCGTTTCATATTAACTTACAGCCTTACTAATAAAAGCTGCTTATATCTGCGTTGAACGGTTGTTTGGTTGTTCTGCGCGCAAGTTCTACATAAGCCATATTACCAATAAACATAGTGTAACTGCCGAGGGTTACACCGGGTTTGCACTGCAACGTCATCAAACACGTCACGCTTTTCATGACGTTACTAGCCCCTGGCTATGAAGGACTGCTGAAAGCCATCTATCGTAGCAGCGGGCAAACTGATGCGTCATCTGCCTAGTTTCATTATATTGTTTTCAGAAAGCTGTAATCATGGGTACAAGTATGGAAATATCTCCCACAAACAAGGAACATTGTTTATAATTCCGCAAAAGCAGCTCAGAATATGTATAGCCTCAGAATTCAATCTCAGACATCTACGAAATGACCGGCTGTTACGGATATCGGCCATCTTGATTATTTACGTCAAGTTTATACAAGGGGGCCAGGCTGTGTAAAGCGTTGCACACATTCAGCCTTATGCAAGGATTATTAGTACACTTTTTCTCCTCAGCTGTGTATATTCCTGGTATAAATGTTACAACTGGATTATTAATAAGACTGTTAGTGTTTCAAGATGCTGCAAGTTCCATTCGCCTAAATCGTTCCTTTGTTATTAGCTCCAGAATTTTATACCTCAACAGTATGTGACTGTTATTTAAGGGGAAACTTAAAAAATAAAGTGTATAGATCAATTTCCCATACATTAGAAGAACTTAAAGACAATATCACAAGGAAAATTAACTCTGTCTTGGAAGCTGGATTTAAGCCCGTGAAATAAAATTTTCTTAAAAGATGCCAGTATTGTGTGAATGTAAGAAAAGGACATTTCCATCATCTCTTGTGACGAGGTACGTGTTTATTTTCATTGTAATTTTAACTGTAAATGTGAGAACCTGAATCATGTGGCTTTATTTGCGTAGATATTTCACCCGATCGCTTGGGAGTTGGAGCTGTGCCCGCCGTGACTTAGAAACCCACATAATTGGCCAACTCTTGCGTGGGACTCGCTGTATATTCGAACTATCTTTTGACCTTCATATAAAAAATATGCAAAATCATCAAATGCCTTGTCCTATCAATTAATATTCTGTCATCTATGACTGAACAATCTGTGTCTCGAATGAGATTCTAACAAATGCTGCCAACAGTGCGTATGAGAAATAATTAAATTATTCAGGTAAGCTAACATCAGCACAGAATAAAAGCACACGAACTGGCTTGCACCAAATCGAAATTGTGTTTATAACCAATGTACATTTATATCATTTCAATTTCAAAACAAGTTATGTTGTATAAAATACTGTGTTGTTATTATTAAAGACTATGTCGCTGGGAGTATTAGGAGTGGGGCTGGGTACGTTGTATGAGAAATTAGGGAACTGATAATTCCCATCCGAAACAGACTATAACCATACACCAGGGCCCTATTTCATAAAACTCTACAGGTGTGACAAATATGACAATTATGTCAAGTCTGACAAATTTGTCAATATGTCACGACAATTGTATTTTTCATAAATATTACAACTTTTCCTTACATTACAGGCAAATTAATGCAAATTGTCAGACTAAAAGAACCCATTTCATAAACGCGACAATTTTATGTCAAACCTAAAGATTACTTTAGTACACTGTAGATGACTCTCACATACTTGTCTCAACATATGATACCTAAGCAATCGATTATTACTATCGAAAATAATTGAATTATATTTCTCTTTTAATACAAAGTCACTGAAATTGAAAGTTAGGTTAATCCATTGCCTAAAAACACTGGGTGGTTTCATGTCTATTTATTCACCACTTCCACTACTACCAATATCACTACTACTAGTGTTCATTATTAACAAGACAGTTTAGCAAGTTTATTAACAAAGTTTAAATCACAAGAAAGTTTGCCAAGTTATACCACACATTTACATAACCTACTCTGTTGGCCTACATATGAAAGATTGCCTGTCGCTTCTGTAATGACAATTCTACATTTTTTGTAAATTTGTAAATATGTCAGCAAAAATTAATGTTTCATAAATGATAGGTATCCTAAGATTTGACATATTTGTCAGACTTTTACCTGTAAACTCAAAAGTTTTGAGAAACAACAATATGTAAAATTGTCATACAAATCTACAAAATTATCATGACATTTATGTAAAGTTGTCAGCTTTTATGAAAAACACAATTGTCAAAATGTAAACCTGTAAGACAATTTTATGTCACCTGTCACTTGTAAAATTGTAACTTTTATGAAATAGGGCCCAGTAATACAAGAACTTGCTTTCAGTTTTTCATATTAAATCATTGTTAGTGAAATGTGATAATTACTAACGAAGGACAAAGCAATTAACACGTTGTTTACGATTAGCTATCACAGTTAACTAACCGTTAATCTCAAGTCAGCCTTCACATTCCTTACAGGTTTTGTTCTCTCTGATAATCCATACGAATCTTTCAGTTCAAGGCAAACACTTGAGGAATGTTGAATGCTCTTGCTTTCTATCTTTTCTTTGTTTTTCTCTTCTCCCAGTGCTGGCAACAGAACTTACCACACATGTGCGTCATTGTATCAAAGCTGTAACTTGATATACAGGGTGTTAATGAATAACACTGAAATATTTTACCTGTGTATAGAGGGGACCTAGACAAACAACTTTTGTAGGAGATTTTTGCTCTATGACGTAAAATCTGTATGTTACAGGACATCACTATATATATAAAAGGCTTTGTCCTGACTGACTGACTGACTGACAGGAATCAACGTAGAGCCTAAACTATAACAGGTAGAGACTTGGAATTTTGACAGTACCTTCGTTTCATACTGTAGGTGCTCACTAAGAAAGGATTTTGAAAAATTCTGATTTTAAATGCCTAAAATCAAGTGTTTTTGAGAATACTTAATCCCTTTTTACACAGAATTATCGAATCCGAATCACATTTGACATTGAAATATATTGTTGCCAGTGGGTTTCAGATGGGTTTGGAATTAAATTAAATGGAAGTTTGACCATTACAGTTGGCTTTGTCTATTTTTGTCATACCTTGAAATAACACTTTCGCGATCGCTTGAATGTTATAAGCCCTAATATGGTCAAACATTGTTTTATTTGGACGAAACTCGCTATACAGGGGTTTTCTGGACCAAGGAACTCGAATCTGAGGTTGCTTTTACCAGGCGACGCTATCTAATCGTGGTATGTAGTCCACGTGGTTTAGGTGTTAATAAATATAATGATTTAACTATTATGCTGTTAATTTTTAATTTTTGGAATAATATCGCGTGCAAATGCTAGTCTTTCATAAAAGATTGCTACAACAGTCGGTTATCTGCCGAATTCAATCGGCATATGATCATGTTCGTAACATTAGCGACATTGTAGTCTTGGTCCCACTCGGTACCGCCCGGTTGTGACGGCGGCCACCTTATTCTCAAGTTTAGCATTATTTTTTATTCCGTTTCAAAATAGTGTCCGTTTCAAGTAATGTTAAGCTTCTTTCACTGTTCCCCTGGAAACAATATCTTCTTTTACTTTTTTTTTTTTGCATAGAATTACAATCATGAACCGAACAGAAAATAACCTCATAAAACCTGAAAAGGGGATATGATCATACTGAAGAAGCAGATCTGTTTCTACTGCATGCTATAAAAGAATCAAAAGAAAAATAACTTTCTACAATGACTTAATTTTACCAACTTAAAATTATCGATTGTCGACCGCTTGCACCAAGCCAAGCTACGTTGAATGTTGTGAAATGTATTTTCAACTTTTCCTGATGCTGGTAATATACAATACTAGCTGGTGCCTGCAGCTTCGCCCGCGATAATTAATTGAAAAATTAAAAATTAAGAGTATAATAATAATTAAAGCATTATATTTATTAACACTTGCGTGCGAATCATTCATAAACTAAACCATTAATAATCAAAGAAACAGCTAAAATTCTGGCTTTAGAGTACATTCTACGATTAGGAAGCGCCGCCTGGTAAAACGATCTCAGATTTGACTATGCAGTTCCAAAGCTAATTATGAACACTGATAATACGTATTGTTTCTCAACTGTTTGTTGACAGATGAATAAGATGTGAATGTTATTTGATAAATTCAGTGTAATTTTCAGAAATTATGTAATTTATCTAGGAAAGGAATGGTTTGTTTGGATTTTTATTGTCCGCGATATTTCCAGGGTTAAATTATCAATAGATTATAGCAGGTGCCCGCCATTATTAATTGACTCCAGGATTTTTAAAAAATTTACGCTGGCAGTTTATTAAAAATGTTTGTGGTTCAGAGGTATGAAAATTGTAAGTAAAAATAAAATTATAATATTTGTTGTGTTCATTTCACTTAGGCCTTATATAATAAAGAAACGGTTTTCCTAATTTTGTACTCTTCGTGAAAGTTTACACTGCGAGAGACGAACATCCCTGAGTATTACCCGGTGTCTCATGAAGTGGGCAAGCGAGTGAGCACGCTATTTAGGGCCATTGAATTGTATAAAAGTAGATTCTCCTGGGCTTCTAACCAGGTGGCTAATTTGATGAACCAGTCTGAATGAAGTGGTTGAAATGGAGAATGCAACCAGTCAATGAGTGGCAACTAGAATTGTCCCAGTCTGTGTTATTGTCCACTAGTTTGCTATAATTCCCAAACAGTGTCAAGCGTTGTATCGACACATATTCTGGTCCTCACAAAAACACTACAGTTATGTGTTCCAAATACAAACTGTTAGTGCAGCCAGTCAACAATGAAACCATACACACTTATGTGGTCACACCTCAATACCCATTACATCCACTCACAAAACTTTCTTTTCCCTAAGCGTGGGCAATAAATCTTTCTCACTTCACATTCTGATATAGAATAAGAATAGGCCTACGTATTCAGTTTCAACCTGATGCAAAGCTTTATTGTTCACCAGGCAAGACGAACAGCGGGTAGCTTATAACTACCCTTCAGGGAATTTTTGTGTAAAAATGTTTCAACTAATAGTTTTATCTCTTAGTATAAGCACCTTATGTACAAAATTAAAACCAAATTGTTAGAGCCGTTTTTGAGAAAATCATGAAAAACGAAATTTTCTTCAAGTAAAGTGTTATTAAATTTAATCCTAAGCGAGATGAAAATGGCGACTGGAGAAAACTGCATAACGATGAGCTTCATAACCTGTACTCTTCACCAGATATAGTAAGGGTAATTAAATCATGGAGGATGAAATGGGCAGGAAAGATATATCTCAAAAACATTGACTGGGAGATGCGAAGGGAAAAGACCACTGGAAGACCTAGACGTAGGTGGGAGGACAATATTAGGATAGATTTAAGGGAAGTAGGATTTGCTAGGGATGGTTGTACGGAGTTAGCACTGAATAGGGTTGAATGGCGGACTCAGGTAAGTGCAGCAACGAACCTTCGGGTTCCATAAAATAGATAATATTCCTTTAGCTTGCTGAGGAATAGTCTATTGCCATTGAATAAGTAAGTAAGTTGCTTCTAGCTGTAAGATCATTTGTATTCACCACGCATCTCTACAGAGTTCGATCACCTCATAGCATTTAAATTTTGATTCTTTGAATTTTTTATTTTTTGGATTTTTTAATTTTGTATTTATTTTTTTATTTTGGATTTTTAGATTTTTTCAAATTTGGTATTTTCGTTTTTTTAATTTTTTTATTTTGGAATTTATTATTTATTAAATTTTGGATTTTCAGATGTTTTATTTTTTAATTTTGTTTTTTTAAATTTTGGAAATTTGTATTTTTTAATTTTGGATTTGCGCGGTAATGAACCTCCGGGTTCCATAAAATAGATAATATTCCTTTAGCTTGCTTAGGAATTGTCTATTGCCATTGAGGAAGTAAGTAAGCTATACTCAACAGTGATCATGAATGAATGGTTTAAATTGGACATGGAATTTCAAGGTGGATCACTGCCTATAGAACAAGTAGATCCATAGCAGTGCAGAGAAAGTCATGTGAGTGCGTTACGTGAAGACTGGGGGCATGTGGTCAGCATGCCGATACCTGTGGCCACTTCTCAGAACTAATCTTTACATTAGCACAGTTATCACTAATTACACTGTATAGCTATTTCATTGCAGTTCCAATGTTATTTTCATTCCTTTGTCCACACCTGCAAATGTCAAGGCTGTGGCCCCTCCACTCCTCAAGAGCTCTGCCATGGCTCATGAAAATGCTAGTTTCTTCCTGATTAGAGCCTCATTTATTGGTGTTATCTGCTATTCCCGTGGATATTTCACGAAATAAGCAGTAAGTGCCAGAAAGGTACTTTATGAGATTGTGTGGGGAAGGGAAAATGTCTGTCCGTGTGTGTGTACGCGCGATAACTCAAATACGCTTTAACGGATTTTCATGAAACTTTGTATACGCATTTATAACGTCCATGGAAAGAGGCCTATTGATATTGGAAAAAATCGGTTGACCGGTACCGGAGTAAAACCCAATTTAGTGTCTCTTTTAAAGGCGCGATAACTCAAATACGTGAATTTTATGAAATTTGGTATATGCATTTATAATGTCCATTGGGATACGTCTATTGATATTGGACAAAATCGGTTGATCGGTACCGAAGTAATGCCCAATTTAGTGCCTATTTTAATAGTAATATTTTAGAAAAGCGCCATAACTCAAATACGCTTTATCTGATTTTCATGAAACTTGGTATACGCATTTATAACGTCCATGGGAAGAAGTCTACTGATATTGGACCAAGTCGGTTGACCGGTACCGGAGTAATGTCCAATTTAGTGCCTATTTCAATAGTAATATATTAGAAAGGCGCCATAACTCAAATACGCTTTATCGGATTTTAATGAAACTGGGTATACGCATTTATAACGTCCATGGGAAGACGCCTATTGATATTGGATAAAATCGGTTGACCGGTACCGGAGTAAGGTCCAATTTAGTGCCTATTTTATGGTAATATGTTAGAAAGAATTTAACAAATGCAAATCAGTTCTCATGACAACATATTGTTTTACAGTGTTCATATACTGCATGAAAGGGGAACAGGCTACTGAGAGAATGGAAAAGAAATTGCTGGGTGGGGGTGTACTTAATGGTTATTTACATATTTCCAAAGAAATTCGCCATATTTGGTTCGTATAATTTTCATAGTAGTCGCTCACTTCCGTCACAAAGGCCTTATTTCTACCTCAACAGCAAAAACGTTGTATGTAACAGGTGTGTTTTCAATATCTTCTCGGATATTCCAGAAGTTGGAATGCGATTATCCGTTAACAATTGCGTTACTATAGAAACGCTAAATGACTTGGGCGGGACAAAGCCCCCTGTGGGGCCACAGATAAGATTGGGTTAAGTGAACTCTTGGGTACTCATTAAAGTGTTGTCTGTGATCTAGTATGCACTGGAACCTCTTCGTCTCGTGGGAGAATACATTCAAGTTACATCAGGTAAAATAATAAATAAATTAATTAATTAATTAATAATAATAATTTAAATTTACCACACTTTTATCGTGATGCACTATAGCATGTAGCCTATGTATTATGATGAATTTACTTACGGCACAGTATATTGCGATACAAGTGCCGTAAGCTATGCATACGGATGGAGGAAAGCGTTTGAAAAGTTTTTTTCAATTTTCCGAGATCCGTTATGCGCTTTCGGCACGAGTATTGCATGCTATTTTTTGCACGATGATTATTTATATCAATTTATTTATATTAATTCAGATATTACCTAAAAATATTATGTATATACATTATTGAAGATATATGTTTATTTCAGAAAGCGATTCGCATGTGTTTGTTGTTATGGGAACCGAATATTTGTCCTGGGGGGCCTTGTCCATAAAGGCTTGTATTATGAGGTGTGCCGTAAGTAAATTCTTCCCGCACGGAAACTCTTACCGCACATAGCAACCAGATTGCGTGCGGGAATGTCAACTTACGATCCACGGCAACAATATTCGTAAGTACCACTAATTAGTTAAGTCGTGCGAAAAAGCCTTTATGGAAGACCGGAACCAAGGCCCCCTAGTTTGTGGCGACTTTAACAGGACAAATATTCGGTTCCCATAACAACAAACACATGCGAATCACTTTCTGAAATAAACATCTATCTTCAATCATGTATATTTTAATGTGTATTTTAATGGTTTTACTACTGATTATTTTAATTTCCCTGTCATTATTGAATCATAATGATCTAACCGAAACTTGTAATTTTTTTCTGCAAGTGTATAATTTGTTCAAAGATATTCTTTGTCTGCAAGGCAATCTGCGTTGTTCAGAAACATTACGCAAAATAAATTTTCAGGTAATATCTCAAATAATATAAATAAATTGATATAAATAATCATCGTGCAAAAAATAGCATGCAATACTCGTGCCGTAAGCGCATAACGGAACTCGGAAAATTGCTATTTATGTTGCATCTCGTAATGAAATAAGCAGAGATTCTTGTGAGTGTAGAAAGCATGGTTGTCATCTCGACTTCCTTGAATGAATTAATTAATCTTGCTTATTATAGCGTTTAAGTGTTGTTTATTATATTTGTCCTAATCACGAGAAAGTCAGGAAACGTAAAATTCTTGTCATTAGTTCCAGCATCTTCCGCGCTCCGATCTGTCTGTCACTTTCTCGATTGTCTTCTGTTAAAACATCTAAATCCCTTATTTCATGGTAGGCCTAGTCAACAGCTGAAGCTTGGTAATCTGCCACTATTGCTATTAAGAAAGCTGCGATCGCTTTTGGGACAAATTCAGGATGAAGTCATCTTTTCGCCTCTGTTTGGCTAGCAAAATGATATAAAATATAGCGTATGTTCAAGAAGCCATAACTCAGGTGTTAACAATCAGATTTAGTTGAATTTTTTTATGCTTTGCAAGTGCACTCTGCAGTTTAAAATAAGCAGAGAATAGTTGTTCTAGAACTCGCTGTTTGGTAGGAAAGAATTTTTTAACACATAGGTGATAATTCAGTTTTACAGTTACTTCCCTTGACATAGGTACGCTTTATTCAATTTCTGTAGCTTAGATTTTTGTGAAACTTTGGGAACTTACTAACAAAGGGTACTGCATGAAAACTTCACGCAAAAAAAAAAAAAAAAAAAAAAAAAAAAAAAAAAAAAAAATAGTTGAAACTTCTGTATAGTCAAGACTTTTCCCATAATTCTGCTAAGGGAGATTTGTCATCCATCTTTAATGAATTCCTAAAAAAAATTCATTATTTTAGCGTGAATAGCTTTTGAGAAAATGGTACCTGAAGTACAAAAAATGTAATTTTACAGGAGAGCGAAAAGAAAATGACATGCATGTTCTAACCTTAAGTTATTTTATCCATTTTAGAAAGCTCCAGGACTATTAACAATAACGCAACATATAAGACCTATATATCAAAATTTTCAGAAATCTATGCTCTATTACATGAGCCTAAGAAAGAAAAAAATAGATTTTTTGACACTGATAACTACCGTCTCCCCTTAAGAATAACATCTTAGGCACCGAAAGATTTACCATCTTTACGTCATGAGATTACGATAGAAACGTTATCCATGTTGATGAACACAGCTGTCATAGAGATGATAATGATGCTGATGATGTGAAAGTAGTGACGTCACCAGGTAGTGCAGTCACACTTCAAATTATAGCGAGTAATTTATATTTAAATTAATGATGCATGGCTAACTCTACTTTCATGGGATGTGCATATGACGAACTGCACCAGACTTATGATTGTAATGTTTATTTAGAAAGAGTTCCCAAGACCGGCATTTCTGTACTTTAAAAATTTGTGTATTTTTTAAAATGTAAGAGGAATTTTTACTCACTCAATGGCAACAGCCAATTTCTCAGCAAGCTAAAGGAATATTATATATTTTATGGAACCCGAAGGTTCATTGCCGCGCTTACCTGAACCTGCCATTCAACCTTATTCTGTACTAACTCCATCCCTCGCAAATCCTACTTCTCTTAAATCTATCCTAATATTGTCCTCCCACCTATGTCTAGATCTTCCACGTTGTCTTTCCCCTTTGGGTCTTCCAGTCAATACTTTTTGAGATATGTTTTTCCTCCCCCATTTAATCCTTCGTGATGTGTTTAGGTGTATGTTTGTGTGTCCGAATTCCTTGTTTAACAATAAATAATTAATTTTAATTATCGGCTGATTGCTAAATAAAAGTGGTGCATGGACAATTAAAAATGACTGGTTATGAATATGAAGTTAGGTTGAGCTCTGCAATTACCGGATGTGGATCGTGTTTTAATGTCAGACTGCGAATTGATTTGTGGGCCAGGTTTGAGCATTACACAAGTATGTTTTAATAAGGAAAGGACCTTGAGGGTTCTTAAGCTAGAGATTCATGTTATTAACGGACAGGATCGGAATTAAGTTGGCATTGTGGTTGGAATTAGGGCCCGGATTTGAAGGTTTTAATCTATTTTCTCCCCAGTTTCATAATTAGAATATTTTAGCGTATTTTTACTTCCTCTGCCCATACCATATGTACTATAGGTAGAGGAAGTATTGTTTTCGACCCCAAAATTCGAAGTTGAGTTTTTAGCATATATACACGTTTCAAGGCCCCCTGAATCCAAAAATACTATTTTTATGTGTCTATGTGTCTGTCTGTCTGTGAACACTCTAGCTCCAAAACGGAAAATCGTATGAAAATAAAATTTCATATTTGGGTCAGGTATATTCTGAAGATGTGAGGATAAGATTGGCGACTATTTTCTCAAATTTTTAAGGGGACTTTACATGAAAAAATTTTAGTTTTTCGCGGTTTTCTCGAAAACGGATCTAACGATTTTCTTTAAAATTTGCACATGTGTTCCTTTTACTGAGAGCTAAAACTTTTATTTGAACTTTTTTTTCGAAAAAATTCTCTGAGGGTAGTTACAAGCCACCCACTGTTCACCCACTGTTCACCCACTGTTTGTAGAAAGTTTGTCTTGCGTGATGAACAACTGAATACGCGCTCTTTCACGGCCTCTTATTCTATATAACAATGTGAAGTGAGAAAGATGTATTGTTGGCCATGCATAGAGTAAAGAAGTATCTGAGGGAAATATTCGATAAATTTCGGAAATTATTCTTTACGGTGGAAAGTTCAATAAACGTCTGCAGTCACTTTTTTTTTTTAAGTTTGTTGTATAGCCTGCGCTTTTAGTCGCATCATTGAAAGAAGAGATATTTATAGGATAATTAGCGTAAAATTGTGTCTTGCGATTCTGTACCAGGATAGGCTATGTGAATACTGCTAACTTTTTTTTGGACAGAGGAAGTTATGTGAATTTCACATCAGATTTTTTCCGTTGTATGCCCCTTGCTTCCGAATATATGAATCTCATAGAATCTAAAAACGGCTAAATCTGGCTGAATGACCTGAAAGGGGCTAAGGAGGACTTTTGCTGAAAAACTAGTAAGTTAGCTAAAGAGGACTTAAAAAAGATGATATTTAAATAAATTTTCCATTAATTGCGAAGGAAAATAAACATGTTTCTTGGTTCTAAAAGTGCCAATGTCATAGAATTTGCTTTTGAGATAACTGACTTTGAAGCCATAACATTTTTTTTTCCTAAGAACTTCTGAGGTTCTAAGGTTTCTGTATTATGTCTATTAATAGCAACATACATTGGCACTTTTAGTACACGAAAGATAAAGACTAGCCGAGCTCAATAATGCATAGATATCATTTTCTTGGTCTCTTTTTCCTTTTTGAAGTGAAACTTCTTTAGCCGCGGTAGGTGTAAATCGGGAACTTTTGTAACGCTCAAAATCATCACGAAATTAGTGAGGTGTGACGGAACGGACTGCACAGAAAACAATCAACTCAATGATTAGGCTTATCCAAAATTTAAAAAATAATCGAAAATTCAAAGATCCAAATTAAAAAATACAAAATTTAAAAAATAAAAAGTCCTAAATTAAAAATTCCAAAAATCCAAAATTAAAATATTAAAAATCCAAAATTCAAAATGAAAAAATCCAAAATCCAAAATTAAAAAAGTCCAGACACCCAATATTAAAAATTCCAACAATCCAAAATTGAAAAAATCAAAAAATGAAAACAAGTTTCACTTCTGTCGCGTGGCGTTCCACGCATATATATTTTTTTTAATTTAATTTCCTTGTGTTTTTCTTCCGTTGTCCTTGACTGTATTTGATTTGCACGATGTAAACACTAGTATATTATGTCAATTCCCACACGGAATGTAGGCGTAACACCTTGACAATGACAATGATTCAGATCTCACACATGAATGTTTCTCCCACATTGCTATTACGTAATCCAGCTTTTGAGTTTCTTTTTCGCGTGTAAACATCTTTAAGATCGGGGCGTCACTCGTTAAAACTGCATACAAGGGAAATACATAAAGTCTGGACAAATGAATGTAGAAACCACGGCCTCAGTAGGATTATTCCATTGTTGATATTGAAATAGAGAAGGCCTAAGCTACAATGCAGTTACATGTTTTTACAAATTTACTCCTTGTTTTAGGTGTACAAAAGGTATTTTTGCACTCCTTAGCTAGTAAGTGTTACTTACGAAAGTTGTTTACATGGATCGTAAGTTGACATCCCCACACAACGTGTTGCTAAGGGCGTTGCGATGAGGTTAAATTACTTACGGTCCATGCGCCACGTCATAATTCATTACGATACACTTCATAATACAAGCCTTTATGGACACGGCCCCCAGGACAAATATTCGGTTCCCATAACAACAAACACATGCGAATCACTTTCTGAAATAAACATATATTTTCAAGAATGTATTTACATAATATTTTCAGGTAATATCACAATTAATATAATTAAATTGATATAAATAATCATCGTGCAAAAAATAGCATGCAACACACGGGCCGTAAAGGCATTTACGGGTCTCGAAAACTTAAAAACCCTCGGGTTTTCAATCTGTTTTCTCGACCCGTAAACGTGCCTTACGGCACTTGTATCGCAATATACTATATGTGGTTAGTTACAGCTTTATGAACTAAATAAGATGTTTATGATCTAAAAAGTAGAAAATATGACCTTAAAAATGACTAAATATGACCCCATAAAAGAACTTATTCTCTAAAAAATAAGTGTTTCAATTTAAAACGTTTAATGACACTAAATTATTACATCACATTAATTCAATCAGATTATCTGAGGTAGGGAGGTCTGGAACGGGGTGCACTCAGCCTCGTGATTCAAATTAAGGAGATACTTGATAGAGAAATAGCGGTTCCGGTCATGGAAACCACCATTAACGGCCGTGGGTGTCGGCATGCTGACCACATGCCCCCCAATCCTGCCATCTGCCTATAGGTAGATGACGC
This sequence comes from Ectobius pallidus, assembly GCA_964059195.1. Lineage (NCBI taxonomy): Eukaryota > Metazoa > Arthropoda > Insecta > Blattodea > Ectobiidae > Ectobius > Ectobius pallidus. The sequence continues at coordinate 183,060,042 of CAXKWD010000005.1, read as the reverse complement.
AGCGGTTGGGTGGTAGGCCTAGTCCCTTTGGGGATGTCGCGCCATGGAGATTAGTTCTTTTTTGTTGTTGTAAATTTTGCTTTAATGTGGTTTTTTTTAAATATCTTCTGATAGAGTACAAAAACCAAAGTTCGTAAGTGGCAAAGATCGTAACAAACGACATTTTTCATGTTCCGAGCAGGAACCGGAAGTCACTGTATCTGCTTCAAGTAACTTTCTTCCGGTATGAGAAAATAGGTAGATTTGGTAGGGAGTGGAGAATACCTCGCCCTCCAGCTGTGACTATGACGATTATGAGGTCGGCATTCAGTCAAGGTCGCTGTGGGGTAACATCCCGACACCATGGTTCCTCACAGGCACTCCCACTTCCTCTTGCATCATTCATAACTCTTCTGAGTGTCAAACTATTCAATTCTTCTGTTAAGATAATTAAATTTATTCAACTTATGTTAACAATATATTCAAGACAATAGTCAAATATATTGTACAGTAGCAGGTGCCCACGACAATTAATTAGAAGATTAAACATTAAGAGCAAAACAATTAAAACATTATAGGCCTATTTATTTATACTTGCACGCGAAACATTCATAGGCCTGAACTAAACGATTAACAATTAATGAAACATGTAAGATTTGAGGCTTTCCTGGCGAATCTTATGTAGAAAATCTTCTCGGGTTTGCAGCCAGGTGAGAAGTTTGTTGTGGTCCAACGTTTCCGAGGCTGACGCTGCCTCCATCCTCAGGGAATCTGATTCCCTGAGGATGGAGGCAGCGTCAGCCTCGGAAACGTTGGACCACAACAAACTTCTCACCTGGCTGCAAACCCGAGAAGATTTTCTACAATTAATGAAACAGCTAAAAATCCGGCTTTGAAGTGAATTCCACGATTAGAAAGCGCAGCATGGGAAAGATAACCTCAAATTCGAGTTCCCTGGCCCTGAAAACCCCTGCATAGAGAGTTTCGAATAATGTTTACCCCATTTAGGCCTATATTCAATATCCCTCTTCCGACTATGATACAATGAATTGTTTCTCTTGATATCTTTATTTTAGAGAATGCCAGTGAAGAAATACTGGTATTTAAATAAGTAAGGAGCGTTTTATGTGAATTTTAGACTACTCACATTAAAGTTTAGTGTATTTTTAACATGTTGAAAATTTCAGATGTCGACCAGCGTGGGCTTACAAAATTCAAGCGATCGCGATGCTTTTATTACCAAGGTATGACAAAAATAGGCAACGCCACCTGCAATTGATTTGACAATTGAAATGTATTACTCAAAACTGATGCTTCGATAGCGCAAAAAATTCACTTTTTCTGCCAGTTATTTACTCATAAGTAGACCTGGGATTTTAGGCTCTAAAAAACATTAGTTTTAGGCACCTAAAATAGGCTTCTAAAACAAGTAAATAGGCTTTTAAAATAGAAAATAGGCACTTAAAATATGCTTCAAAATGTGTTGATAGACAGAAAATAGACTTTAAAATAATACAATATATACTTAAACTGTAACATGGTCTTTTCTTTTTACTGCAAAAAACGTGGTATACCTATTCTTAACAGGATTAACTGCAAAATTAGGCATCATGAACTATATTCACTTAAACAAATGTTCTTTCACTGGTGACTTGACACAGTAGTCCTTTCCCCTTAATCCTCCCCCTCCCCCGTCAGTCAGCATTCCTTTAGCGACAATTGTTTGGAATAATCACGTTTCTGTGAAAAACCCACCTCTGGTGTTCTGCTTTTCATTGAGGGATGTTCATTATAAGACGTAAAACTTACAGAAGTTGAATTTTATTTTAAATATACAAAATAGGCATTTTAGACACTAAAAGAGTAAAAATAGGCTCCAAAGGTCCAAATAGACATTTTAGGGCACTATAAAACTCTATAAATGTAAGTGATTTATAATGAAATGTCCACATTTTTTAAAATTCTCATGTTATTTCATAAGGAACAAAATAGGCATTTGCCTTAAAATCCCAGGTCTACTCATAACTCAGATTTCGCTGGGCATCGCGTACAGGCAGACAGACAGGCATTTCCTCTTAATATATACATCTACTTACATATATAGTTTGCACCTTTCGGTTTTCCTTCAGTCTCGATATGTATTAATGCTATACCAGAGAATGAACTAGAAGCAAGAAATGCAATTTTGACCTCACAATGAAGACACTTCTCGAAATAACATTAGGATCATGAAGAGACTAAATAACTCTTTACTTCGTGATTGTTTTTATTTGTCTTCAAACTCTAATCTCTATGTACGGAATTATCAACTGATGTAAGAAAGTGCCAGTATGCTTTTGTTTAATCAGTTATAATTGCAATTATGATATCCAGAAAATAAGTTTTTGAAGTAAAACTTCTTTAGCCGCGGTAGGGGTAAATCGAGAGCTTGTGTAACGCTCAAAATCGTCACGAAATTAGCGAGGTGTGACGGAACGGACTGCACAGAAAACAATCAACTCAGTGACTAGGCTTATACAAAAATTCAAAATTAAAAAATCGAAAATTTAAAAGTTAAAAAATTCAATGATCCAAAATTTAAAAAATAAAAAATTAAAAGATCCAAAATTTAAAAAAAAAATAAAAATTCAACATTCAAAAGTCCAAAAATCCAAAATTTAAAAATAAAAAAATCCAAATATCCCAAATTAAAAAATTAAAAAATCAAAAATTTTAAAAATAAAAATCCAAAATTTAATAATAGAAAATGTAAAATTAAAAAAATCGAAAATTAAAAAATAGATATCCAAAATTAAAAAGTCCAAAAACTCAATATTAAAAAGTTCAATAATCCAAAATTCAAATCATCCAATAATCCAAAATTGAAAAATCCAAAAATTAAAACAAGTTTTACTTCTGTCGCGTGGCACACTTTAGTTTTCTTTCCGAGGTAAGTTCCAGATTCATTCATTAATTAGAGCTTCAAGGAGAACAAAGGTCTAGTTTTTTAATCAGCTTTAAATCGTCCAGCATCAGCAGAACTGTACAGATTTGTGATATCTTGACAATAGCTCACTCACATAAATATACCAAAAAAAATATGTCAAATTGGCCGGCTACGGGAATTGAACCAGGAACAACCAAAATGTGAATCCAAGACGTTACCAACTCGGCTACCTCACTCGATTTAACGATCTACTTTGATAAGCGTATGTGAAGGAATAATGTTATTTGTCATAGCTAACTGTATTGCAATTTCCAAAGCCGTATAGGCCCTATGAATACTGTAAAACAATATGTTGTCATGATAACTAATTTGCATTTGATAAATGCTTTCTAATATATTGCCATAAAATCGCCACTAAATTGGGCTTTACTCCGGTACTTGTCAACCGATTTTGTCCAATATCAATAGGCTTCTTCCCATGGATGTTATAAATGCGTATACAAAGTTTCATAAAAATCCGGTGAAGCGTATTGGAGTTACCGCGTCTTTAAAATAGACACTAAATTGAGTTTTACTCCGGAACCGGTCAACCGATTTGGTTCAATATCAGTAGGCTTCTTCCCATGTATGTTATAAATGTGTATACCAAGTTTCATGAAAATCCGATAAAGCGTATTTGAGTTATGGCTCCTTTCTAATATATTACTATTAAAATAGACACTAAATTGGGCTTTACTTCGGTACCGGTCAACCGATATTGTAAAATATTAATAGGCTTCTTCCCATGGACGTTATAAATGCGTGTACCAAGTTTCATAAAAATCCGGTAAAGCGTATTTGAGTTACCGCGTCTTTAAAATAGACACTAGATTGGGTTTTACTCCGGTACCGGTCTACCGATTTGGTCCAATATCAGTAGACATCTTCCCATGTAGCCTACATTATACAGGGTTCCCACAAATGATCTTTCGGGTTTCGAAAATGTGTAACTTGTGTTTAAATAAACTTACAAACATGAAACTGGTACTAATGGAAAGAGAAACTCAAAAAGTTTTGATTATAGTACCTTACAGATGTTCAATGTGAGCTCCATTGGTAACATGACACACATCAAGCCTGTAGTCCATTTCCGCCCAGGCACGTTGTAACATGCCATGGTCAACTGTTCCAATGGCTGCTGTGATGCATTCTCTTAGATCAAGGATGGTCTGTGGAAGAGGTGGCTTGTACACAAGATCTTTGACACAACCCCACAAAAAGAAGTCAAGGGGTGTGAGGTCTGGCGAACGCGGAGGCCAAGGAAGAAGTTCTTCATCGTCATTACCAACACGGCCAATCCATCGGTTCGGTAGTCTGGTGTTGAGCTCCAATCTGACTTCATTATGAAAATGAGGGGGTGCGCCGTCCTGTTGAAATATCACGTTGGGCATTTCCTGTTCCAACTGAGGCAGGAGCCATTGTTGTAGCATATCCAGGTACTCAAATCCTCCAATTGTTTTCTCTACAAAGAAGAACGGGCCGTACACTTTCTGCACACTTAAAGCGCAGAATACGTTTACTTTAGGAGAGTCGCGGACATGCTGCATGTAGGTATTGGGTTTTTCCGATTTCCAGACTCTAACGTTATGTTTGTTAATTTTCTTGGTTTCGACAATGCGCAATGTTGAATGTCATTATACGTCATTGTTGCCGACTGTGATACTATAATCAAAACTTTTTGAGTTTCTCTTTCCATTAGTACCAGTTACATGTTTGTAAGTTTATTTAAACACAAGTTGCACATTTTCGAAACCCGAAAGATCATTTGTGGGAACCCTGTATATGGGTATACAAAGTTTCAGGAAAATCGAATAAAGCATATTTGAGTTATCGCTGCTTCTTATATATTAACATAAAAGGCAGTAAATTGGGCATTATTCCGGTACTGGCCAACCGATTTGGTCGAATATCAATAGACGTCTTTCCATAGACATTATAAATGCGTATACGAAGTTTCATAAAAATCCGATAAAGCGTATTTGAGTTATTGTGCCTTTAAAATAGACACTAAATTGGGTTTTACTCCGGTACCGGTCAACAGATTAGGTTCATATTTAATAGGGTACTTTTCATGGGCGTCATAAATGCGTATACCAAGTTTCATGAAAATTCGGTAAGCGTATTTGAGTTATCGCGCGTGGGGACAGACGGACAGACATTTTCCCTTCTCCACACAATGTCATAAAGTAGGCCTACTATACTGGCACTTAATAAACACATGTAATTATATTTCATGAATGCAATAATTGATGGCAGGTAGATTAGGATCGCCAGTATCAGTCGAATTCACTTTCTAGCTTGATCAGTCTGCCCTGGTTTGAACTGCTGGACATGTCAAGTTTGCAGAGACCTAGATTCATGACTTGTTAGCAATTGCCCCGGGGGTTCAGGAACCTGTTCAGCGTAACTTGCTGTACCCATTCCTTCTGCTACAGCTGTACTTTATTATTACTATGACTGTTTACCTCATGAATCAATTAGACTACGTCTGTCCTATTTCAAGTGCACTTGTTGAAGTAAAACTTCTTTACCGGCGGTAGAGGATGAATCGGGAAAATCAGTCACACTAAAAAAGTCACGAAATCAGTCACAAAATCAGTCACACTCTTACTTGTTTCGGTGCGGACTGCACAGAAAACAATCAACTCAATGATTTGGAGTAATTAATCAAAGGAAATTTTTCAGACCTTACTTCCTCAATGGCAATAGACAATTCCTAACCAATCTAAAGGTATATTATCTATTTTATGGAACCCGGAGGTTCATTACCGCGCAAATTCAAAATTAAAAAATACAAATTTCCAAAGTTTAAAAAAACAAAATTAAAAAATAAAACATCCGAAAATCCAAAATTTAATAAATAATAAATTCCAAAATAAAAATTAAAAAACGAAAATACCAAATTTGAAAATCTAAAAATCCAAAATAAAAGATAAATACAAAATTAAAAAATCCAAAAAATAAAAAATTCAAAGAATCTAAATTTAAAAAATACAAAATTCAAAAATCCAAAATTTAAAATCCAAAATTAAAAAATACAGATTTTCAAAATTTAAAAAAAACTAATTTAAAAATTATAACATCAAAAAATCCAAAATTTAGTAAATAAAAAAATTCAAAAATTCAAAATCCAAAAAGAAAAAAAAGAAAAAATCAAGAAATGAACAATTCAAAGATCGAAAATTTAAAAAAAATCCAAAATTCAAAATTCAAAGTTTCAAAATTAAAAAGTCCAAATTCCAAAATTAAAAAGTCCAATAATGCAAAATTGAAAAAATCCAATAATAAAAAATTGAAAAAATAAATAAAGTTTTACTTCTGTCGCGTGGCGTTTCACGCACTCTTTTTTCTTTTCTTTTTTTTTTACCAGAAACAAGTGAACTGATTAAGATCTATGTGACACTGGAAATCAACAAACTGTCATGGCAGAGGATATAAAGATTATTTAGTAAGAACGAAGAATGTAAGATTCCACATTTTTAGTCGACTATTCCACTCATACGACGCGTGTTCACCAATAACGTTTAGCAATTCCTCGGGTATAGACCAATCACGATCGTCTATCTTATAAAATGCTTGCTATTAATATTATGAGGAAGGGAGTTTATCTGATAAAATCTTCAGCTCGTTACTGGACAGTTAAGCTACAGTGTGCTGTGAATAATACGTCACATGTTACCATTAAGCAGGAAGACTATGCTATGAATTAGAAAAGGAACCTTTCCTAATGGAAGACCTGCGGCTGAAGTTACTCCTACCACACACGGACAACTGGCACTCAACCCTAGAAGAAAGAATCCAAAAAAGGAAGGAAATATGGCCAGACTTCTACGCCACAGAAGCGATGCTGAACAGACACCAACCAAGACCTGCGCCACTTCATAACATCTCTCGCGGCACATGGCTATCACAACAAAATCTGCCAAGACAAAACATTCCACACACCCACGGAAGCATGCATATGCGAACTATGTCAGCAGAGCTGCGGAAGATACCATGTTATCACCTGCAAACAACGAGGAAAGAAAATAATCGAGTTCTGTGAAACCGAAAGGAAGTGAAGTGACATCTAAGCTACCTACGCAAATATCTGCACAACTTGTGCGCATTTCGCTATTATTATTAAGCAGCAAGTAAACAGATTATTTTTATATATTTTTTCGTTCATTCGCAGTTTATATTTATATTGTTTCAATGAAAAGTGTACATTTATTAAGATGTTACAGTCGGATGTTTAATTTTCGATTTTATTTACTTAAGAACCGGTTGTGGATAAATCATAGCTTCTACATTAAAGAACTTCGGGGTCCAACACGCCAAGCAATTTAAAGAAGCCGCCATTTTCCTTCTGATCAGCCTGGAACAGATACAGCACACTCTAGTGAGAGACTTTATTCACTTTATCGGAATACATAGAGGACCTGCAGAAAGCAGTTGATCAATTAGCACATTGGGCCGAGGACAATGAAATAAAAATAAATGAAGACAAGACGGAAGAAGTTGTGTTTCGAAGAGGCGGGAGACTTGGAGAAAAATACAAAACAGTGGCGGCTATTCAGGTGAAGTAGGTGAAGTAGCACTTCACCAGTATTTTTCCTTTACAATACGTATTTTTAAAGTTTATTTCCCATATCTCGAATGTTGGTTTTTACTATAAATGCATTTATGTAATTTTGTATTGCCCGCCACGAGTGATGTTAAAGGAGGAGGCGCCAGAGAGCTCTCGAGTCTTGCAAAGAAGCACGAAGCAGCCTTGATTCACTTCCCCTGTTCCATGGGTAGTCTGGTCCACTAAAAATGATGCTAGCTGTTGCTGCAAGCAGCATTTTTCTCGCTTATCCCACGTCCATGCTGAAGGGATCAGACTACCCACGAAGGTGTCGTTCTTCGGCTGCATGATGCGCGCGCCGCGCTGTTACCACAGAAAGCTGCTACTATGACAGTGTGTGGCGGGTTTCATACCTACTCCTCTTCTGCTAGCTCCATTAATAACAAAGCACCAATTTCACTTCCTCTTCCCGTTCCAAAGGTAATAAATGTTCGAAATCAATGTTTTTAACATAAATACCTGTTTTGAATTCTCCTCTGTCCAATAATATTTTCAGGAACGTGTCTGTGTGGCTTGAGAACTAAACATCGTGTATAAATAAAACGTATTTGGATTAGATATCTTCTGGGGAGATTGACGACTTTTTCTTACTTTTATACGGTATCCTTATACTTTGAAGGGTAGTTATAAGCCAGCTATCGTTTGTACAAACTCAGGCTTTTAAGTCTTACATCTTTGGGCGAGGCTAGAACAGACTTTCATTCTTCACGATTTTATAAAAAAAAAACTAACAATTTTGTTTAAATTTTCCACACGATTTGCATAGACGCTAAAGAGCTAGAATTTTTATTTTTAACAATTTTCAATTAATTATTTAAAAGGTGTTTATAAACAACCATATACTTCATTGAAGTATGAACGGTAGAGGAGCTTGGATTCTTTCTCATAAAATTAAATATCATTAACGGAAAAAAAATCATAGGCGTTCGATTCTATAGCACAAAAGTGAGGCATAGGGATGAGACTAGAAGTTAATTTATTTAATGTGTGTCACCATATACCAAGACTACTGTGTACTTATAAGATAAACAACAGTCATTGGTCGATATCCGAGGCATTGCTAAAGATTATTAGTCAATTTCAAGTCCGCATCGCATGAATGGAATATTCTGAATAATCTGATTAGGAGAATAATAATTACGATAAACATCAATAGATTCGCGGCGGAAAAGTAGGATCGAATTTATCTAATGAAACTCATAATCCCGATTGGGATTTATTAAGAGTATTCCATGAATAAAATGTATCAGATTTTATAAATAATAATTATATTCTTACCCGCATTGTTTAAAATCAAATCATCATTGTGCCAGCTGTCAGATCACGACGTAGGCCTACTTAATGAAGGATCAAAAATGTTGCCAGACAAGTATCTTGTTTAGCGAATATTTCAATTCAGAAAGAACCTTTACTGCAGCTAGAAGAAATGCAGCCGTCCTATGATGATATCACCGACAAATTTGCAGCCATAAAGGACTATCGAAGGATTGATTTGCTATACAAGACATAGGCCTAGGTGAGTTCGGTTATTAACGTAAGCATGTGGCATTTTTTTCCTCTTCACCTAATTTTCCGGCCACGAGCCGCCACTGATACAAAATAACATGCAACGGAAAGACACTGCAGATAAGAGGACACTGTAAATATCTAGGACTGACAATTCAGACAACAGGAAGATGTTTTTCGATACACATAAAGGAAAGACTAATAGCAGCAATCCGCGCAATATACGACATCCAGAACCCAACGCTAATGTCACTGAACACTGCGATGAGGTTGTTTGAAGCAAAAGTATGCCCCACACTCATCTATGGACTAGAGCTTATATGGGAACACCTAACATTGAAGCAGATGAGATCAATCGAAGGACTTAAAGCTAGATTTCTCAAGAGGATTCTGGGAATATCAAAGTATGCCCCCTCGAGACTAGTTTATCTACTCGCGAGAGAAACATATTTTGTGGACGATCTGAGGCATCAAACATTACTACCGACTACGAGCAGCTACAAAACGCTACTCGCAGAGTTAGAACACAAAAGGACTGAAATATGGGAGGAGTTCTACTCGACGGAAGCAATGATCAATCGAGAATGGACGGAGACAAATTATGAGATGAGGCGCATTGTGACAGGTTTAGCGGTCCGTGGGTTTCATTACAAGATGTGCACGGACAACACGTTCCACCCAAGGGACACATGTATTTGCAGATTGTGCGATAAAAAGTGTGAAAGATATCATATGGAGAAGTGTACTGCAAGGAAGTGCTCAATCAGCGAACTTTGTCAATGAGACTAAAGAAGCCTTCAGGAACACATGCACAATGTGCGCAATTCTCATTATTATTTATTCACTTTATTGATCTTCTCCATGATGGCGTATTTTCACTGCCACCTGGATAGTACATATGAGCACATATGCTGCCGTGGAGACGCTTGGGTGTTGTTGGAAGAAAATAAAGTAGTGAATTTTATTTCAGTTAAGTAAACTACATGAGATTCAGAATGGAGTCGGTACTCAAATCGGAATATACCAAGATTGAAATAAAGGAAGAGATTTCTCAAGCAAAAATTAAGAGTGAACCTGTCCCAATCACATTTGACTTAATAAAGACAGTGGAAATCAAACGTGAGGATACAGTCTACACTGATTCTACTACAGAATGCAGCACCGTTCACAACTTAGAGCAGATTTCAGGAGTTTCACAAGTAAATAATGGAGAAAATAATCAGTCAATGCAATCACACACACCTACTGTACATACAAGCACATCCTCTGCTCATACTCCAGACAAACATTTCTCATGTGATGTATGTAAAAAGAAATTTTCACGAAGAGAGAGTCTCAAAAGTCATCAGGTAATTCACACTGGACTTAAGCCATTCACGTGTGATATATGTAGCAAGAAATTTTCCCTAAGACAGAATCTCAAAATACACATGGTCACTCACACTCTACATAAGCCATTTATATGTGATATATGTACCAAGAATTTTGCCCTAAAACAGAATCTCAAAACACATCTCCTCACTCATATTGGACATAAGCCGTTTCCTTGTGATATATGTGCAAAGAAATTTTCTGTGAGAGGGAATCTCAAAAAACACATCCTTACGCACTCTGGACATAAGCCATTTAGGTGTGATATATGTAGTAAGAAATTTTCGGAAGGAGGTAGTCTAAAAAGACACATGGTCACTCACACTGGACATAAGCCATTCACTTGTGATATATGTAGCAAGAAGTTTTCCCTAAGAGGGCATCTCAATGCTCATCAGTTCGTTCACACTGGACATAGGCCATTTACGTGCGATATATGTACGAAGAAATGTTCACAGAAAGAGGATCTCAAAAAACACATGCTGACTCACACTGGACAAAAACCATTTTCATGTGATACATGTAGCAAGAAATTTTCTCAAAGACAGTATCTCAAAAAACATCAGCTCATTCACACTGGACATAAGCCGTTTACGTGTGATATATGTACCAAGAAATTTTCCCTAAGAGTGCTTCTTAACAAACATAAGTTAACTCACTCTGGACATAAGCCATTTACGTGTGATGTATGTAGCAAGAAATTTTCACATAAAGGCAACCTCAAAATCCATATGCTCTCTCACACTGGACAAAAACAATTTTCATGTGATACATGTAGCAAGAAATTTTCCCAAAGAGGGCATCTCAGCATACATCAGCTCATTCACACTGGACATAAGCCATTTACGTGTGATATATGTACCAGAAAATTTTCTGAGAGAGGGAATCTCAAAAAACACATCCTTACGCACTCTGGACATAGGCCATTTACATGTGAAATATGTACCAAGAAATTTTCCCAAAGCGGGGTTCTCAAAAGACACATGCTTACGCACTCTGGTTTTAAGGCATTTACTTGTGATATATGTAGCAAGAAATTTTCCCTAAGAGGGGATCTCAAAAAACATTTGCTCAGACATGAGAAGGACAAATGTTCCTAATGTAATGCGTGCACTGAGCCTTTGTTTTGCCTAAAGAATGTGTTGAGTTATCAGTGAATGTGATGTTAAATAGGAATCACGGGTTTAGTTTCCCACTCTACTGGATTTCCACACGCGATGTTCGGCGTTGGTATGCGGGCTCTGGCTAGCAGACCAACACTCCCATTGGCTGCCATCGACCTTGCATGCCATTGGTCTGTTCCATACCGTCCTGCAACCTCTACATAATGCAAAACACTAACCACATTAGTTAAGTGCGCAAGCGGAGGCGGCAGCCAAAGCGAAGCACCCTTGCATTTTCGAATAACGTACGATACACTGTTTGTCGGTTTTGAAAATGTGGCATATAACATCTTCTGAGATTTGTCTGACCTTTATCATGTTGGCAGTTGATTCCAGCACCACGTGACCCATCGGATTCTTCCCAGCATGCACTACGCTGTCTGTAGCAGCTGATTCTTTATTATTGTGATTCCTTTCTGAGCGCCATTTTAGGTTAGTTTTTTGTGAACTTCTTACCGATTTTACCCATATTTAAAATATTCTTAGAAACAAAATGTGCCTATATATGGATTCTAAAACTTCTGGAGAGTAATAAAACATGAAATTTCGCTGTTTTTCGTAAATAAATAAAAAATTAACGAGTCCAGTAGAATGGGAAACTAACCCCGGAATCACTACATGAAACGTATATTAGTTCTTGCAAAAGAGAAATGGGATCACTTGTGGCGTGCTCAGTGTTAAAGGTACTGCCCTGAATGGGACTGCAGGAAAATGAGGAAACCTTGGCGTGACGGTCGCTTGTTGTGAGTTCAGTCTGGTCACGTATTAGTAGCACGTGGAAAGTTTTGGCAAAATCCCAATTACGGGGACCAATTCACGCGATATTCACATTTCAACGAACTGTGTGATGTTTTTTGTTTATGAACGATACACAGTTACCAACTGTTAGGTTAGGAACGTTTATGTTAGTTAAGGAGCAATATACTGAATAGCACAACCACCATTTCTTACTAGCAGCTAGTGGTTTGTACCTTTTTAGGTTTGTCACACTGTTCATCCACAATCATATCTTCTTTAGCGATTTGACGTCACACCTCCAACGACCAATCAGGAGGACGAGGACAGAAAAATGGTGGAGAAGAAGGGAGTTTTCGCTAGATCGTATATAAAAGAATGTGTATCAATTTGAGCGGGTGGGTTGGACCAAATCATTTCCCAAGACATCTCCTCTCCACACATCTATCTATAACAAAATTCGTGTGATATAACTGTCTTATGAAGAGAATCTCGGTTCTAAAAAATGTTCTTATCTTTTTAAACAAATGGTTCTAAAATTGTTAGAACCTAATGGATTTTGATGGAACTTTGACTCATATTTAGTCTTTAAACATTGTAGTATAATCTTGATTTGTCGTAAAGCTAAATTTTACATATATTTGATTATTTATGTCCTTGCTAACGAAAAATAGAATAGCCAAAACAAAAGTGTACACTATGGATACTCCTGTTACAGTAAATAGACTGTGGACACTCTTTATGAGCTACTGTTTTATAAATTACACCCTTATCAGTGGTTCTTGAGGGTGGCGATGTGGCCTTATTCTTCAACAGTTTACAAACATGTACAGTCCTTGTTAAAATTTTCTCAATGTAAAATTCAGTTTGCATAATAGATAAGATATAAATCTAACACATAATATTCAATTACTGTCGCATAACTTAGTAATTTAGTTTGATTTGGTAAAGCGTATCAAGGCAGACACAACACATGATTTCTGTGGCATCGACTTTTTTGCTTTGTTGTACGTTACATCGTTTCCATTGCCACAGCCACAGCCTAATTCCGGGGTGCGAGGGTAAAGAGAGTTAAGTCCACCATCCTAAAAAATTTAGATATGTCCATAGAGTTATAGATAAAAATGTTCTCTACATTAGTGTTAAGTCCAGTAAGTCATATTCAAAATTGTACGGTAGTTGTGGATGTGTGCCTCATGGGTTTATCCATCTCTAAAGCTTTGTTGGGCTGGTATAGTGTGTTAAGTCACTCTAATTCTCAGTAACAAGAAAGTGGACTTAAGCTTCTTTGCCCGCGCACCCTGGAATTCATCTAATAAAGAACTGGAAATACTTAAACTGTCTAAATATTCACAATTCCTTTCAAGAGTGTGCTGCAAACTAATTTTTTTCTCCCCCTTAGGGTTCTTCTTTTAAAAGACATGCTAAAATGTATATATATGACATGTCCTTCAAGATTCCATGATCTTACATCCGGAAGAGATATTGTTGTCGAAATTTTAACCCTTTTTAACATATTAATGTAATATCTTAAAACTATTACATATGCCTATAGATACATATTCTAAAAGAGTGCAACTTGATCTACAGCATGTTAAACTTTTCCTATTCATAAATTTAAAATTTTAGGCCTATTTAGTACTGGTATGGTTCTATACGTCCGCAGGAGATGATGCTAGGGTCTTTACAAGGTATGGTGCACGGCATTGAGATGGTAGTATTAATTTGAAATAAGATTATATTTTTTCGAAACTGAACGTTTGTCCGATGATTCTCTCCCGTTTCTGCTATTTCACGTGCATATTTTCACAACAACTAGCGATGCTAAAGCCACGATGCGGCCAGACCATCGAAACTCCACCAGTGATCTCACTTTCTCCTTCCAAACACTATGGTTATTGTTTACTCTGCTTCAGGCTGAAACGCAATTGGGTCATTTCATGTGAAATCAACTAACAGTCTAAACCTTGGCCTCTCAGATTGTGTGATTTTTTTTTAGTTATTATACTCCCCAAAACTAGTTAAAATTTAGAATTTTTCTGACTTTTGCTTTGTGAGTTACAAGAATTTAAAAATCCGAGCAAAATACAGCGGTTTTATATCACTTTAAGGTTATTATAAAATGTTTTAGCTCAAAAACTATACCACCTAGAGAGCTCAAACTTGCACCTTTTTTTTTCCTCTAGAAATTCCCTTTAATTTGATGTATAACACGGCTATGTTTGTAATTTTTGAAGGTTAAAAAAGTCCCCCGAAACAATTTTTTTTTTTAATTTCCAAAATACGTACCCTCTGATTTTTTGAGAAAAATTATGTGTTGTCCATTTTAATTGACTACATGCATGCAAAATTTCAAGATGAGATTTCAATGGGTTCTTGTATAAAAAATATTTTACTACCAGAATACACTTCAATATACGTGTGAGCGGACTTATGGTACCAGTTTACTATATAAAAAACTTATTCGTTAATAAAACAGTTTTATTTAAAATTATTTATTTAATCTTCCCATAGTTATGGGTTGCCTACACAGATAAAGAGTACCAGAAAAGAAAAACAAAAAGGTAATTGAACATAGAACATTGAAAAGAAAAAGAGAATAAAATTAAGGAAAAATTAATACAAAATAGAAAATCATGTTATTGCTAACTTCACAAAAATGTTACAAAAGTTAAAAAAATGCTATCTTAAGATGTTAAAGTCTAAAACAGTGTGTCTCAACGTTTTTGAACTCGAGGACCTCTAAAATGTCTAAAAGAAATTTCTGGCCCGTAATTTTACATCCCGGTTTTAGAAGAAGGCATATATGCTTAATATTTGGAGTATTTATTATAGGTCTTTATAACGAAATATGTGGAAAACTTTTACATCTTCACTTTCCACTTGCTTTATGATATTGTTTAATTATATCTGAAGACCATCTACACCGTCTTCGCGGACCATAGGTTGAGAAACGCTGGTCTAAATTCTTATTTGAATTTACTTAATTTTTAAAATTAAGGACTTTATTTTGGAATCCTACCGAATTGCTCAGAATTTTGTTTTTATAAGTGAAATATTCAGGGGACTTTTCACGAAAACTTTTTTAATTTAACTTTTGAAAATATGGTTTTAACGATTTTCATAAAAATGTAGATTTTAAAACCTCTATGTATGACTATGTGATTTTTCTGTTAAAATTACTTATGGGGTAGTTGACTCCATGGCTGTCCGGAAGGGGGGCAGGGTAGGGCCGCTGCCCCTCCCTGGAAATTGTTTACACATAAACCTCTAAATTAAACGACTATAGCAACTAATGTGAAGTGAGGTTTAAGTCTCCAAATATTGTATGTTCGCGTTGTTTGGATGAAAATGAGCTGACTAGATATTAGCTTGTAGGAATAATTACTGCCCCTAAACTTGAAACCATTTATACCCAAGCATTTTATTATAATGAAGATAAGGCGAGAAATCAACATTTTATAATTTATATGAATATTACCGCGCAACTATAAGGTGTATGAAAAGTCATGTGAGTGTATACATCAGACGTTTTCTTTGTATCCATGGCCACAGTCCAGCTACAGTAAATGAAGTATGTTGATTATATAATAATAATAATAATAATAATACCAATAATGCAAATAGTAATAATAATAGCAATAATGTGAATAGTATTAATAATAGCAATAATAATACGAATAATAATAATAATGTGATTGTAGTAGCATGGTGGTGGTGGCCCCCCCTTGACAAAATTTCTGCGGACACCCATGGTTGACTCGTGTCCTTTCTCTAATTTCCAAGGCCATCTCCATTACAATATGTGATACATGGAAACATAGCACAAGTAGAGTTGCAAAAAAATTATAAATCAACATTTTTTGTTATAAACATTTCTTTATAAGATTAATAGATATCAAGATAAACACAAGATAAGAATGACACATTCAGAATATCTGAAGATACATTAATTCAAATATGAATTATATTCTTTTGGTTCCCATAGTAACAAAATGACTTATTGAATACCTGTCATAATGAACACACAAAACCAAACTGAACGAGGTGGCCAAGGTAAGAAGTCCTCGCTTCAAATCTCAAACCTTCCTTCTAGCATTCCGGCCGATTTGACTTGGATTTTTCATGGTTTACTCATTCACAAAAATCTATTTAAGTTGGGGGTTCTACAGTTTCTCCTCAGCCATTTCATAAAATATGGGAATTTTCCCCTCAAAGAGAGAAGTTATAAAATTATTGTAATTGGGTGGTCTAAAATAAGTTTAAAACCTCAATGATTCTCTGAATATTAAGGACTTAAATGTATCTGAAGTGGTTTCATGTGTAAAATCTCTCGATTTACATATTTATTGTGTTGTGTTTTTTTGCTGTTTTTAGCATATTTTTTACACTCTTTAATACCAAGTAGTCAAGAGTAATCAGCTATGTCCATTTTCATTTGAGAAAATATACATCTTAAGGTACAATTTGGTATAAGATTAACTTTAAAAAATATGTGTGGTTAATTAATATGTAAAATAACAAACAAGAGACATTTTGTCCCACCCGTAATGGTGATAGTTTTATGAAGTTATTATTGATGATTGACAATCTGAAAACATTTTATAATTTTTATTTAATCCCTTTTACCTTCATTAATAACAACATTAAGACCCTAACAGTAATAGCAGAACAGCGAATGAACTGTTTTTGTTCATCATTAAAATCATTGTCCAAATTATGTCCCACCCGTAATTGATTTTGAAAAACAAATTTTAAATAATGCTTTGCATGTAGGGTGGAGGAGAAGGCATTGTAAATTTTACAGACTGTGAACCAATTCTAGTTTATTATTTACTAGCATGTGCCCGCGGCTTCGCCCGCGATAATTATTTAAAAAATTAAGAGCATAATAGTTAAATCATTATATTTATTAACACCTAAATCACGTGGACTACATACCACGATTAGATAGCGTCGTCTGGTAAAAGCGATCTCAGATTCGAGTTCCTTGGCCCAGAAAATCCCTGTATAGTGAGTTTCGTCCAAATCGAACGATGTTTAACTATATTTAGGTCTATGTTGATTATCCCTCTAACGTGTAGGTTGAAATTCCATATGTCTACGGGCCTTGACATTCTAAACAAATGAATCGACCAGCGTGGGCTTACAACATTCAAGCGATCGCGATGCTTTTATTTCCACGGTATGACAAAAATAGTCAAAGCCAACTGCAATTGATTTGACATTGAAATGTATTACTGAAATCTGATGCTTCGACAGCGCTAAAATCACGTTTTCTGCCAGTTTTTCACTCATACCTCGCGAACAAAAGCTAAAATTAAAAATTCGGCTTCGAGGTGCATTTGCCCACCTTTCAGTCCATCTATGTTTAAAATTTCAGATCTCTGCGTTCAGTAGATTTCGCTGGGCATCGCGGACAGACAGACAAACACGTCCTTTTATTATAAGATAACATGTGCCCGCGGCTTCCCCCGCGATAATTATTTCAAAAATAAGTGCATAATAGTTAAATCATTATATTTATTAACACCTAAATCACGTGGAGTGTATTCCACGATTAGGTAGCGTCCCCTGGTAGAAAAAGCGACCTCAGGTTCCACTTCCTTGGCCCAGAAAACCCCTGTATAGTGAGTTTCGTTCAAATCGAACAATGTTTGACCATAATTAAGCCTATGTTGATATCCTTCTTACGTGTAGGTTGAAAATTTCATATATCTGCGGGCCTTGACACTCTAAACAAATGAATCGTCCACTATGGAATTACAAAATCAAGCGATCGCGATGCTTTTATTTCCAAGGTAGGCTATGAGGTATGATGACAAAAATAGCCAAAGCCAGCTGTAATTGATTTAACATTGAAATATATTACTGAAACTGATGCTTCGAAATCGTAAAAAATACACGTTTTCTGCCCGTTTTTCACTCATAACTCACGAACGAAAGCGAAAATTAAAATTCCGGCTTCGAGGTGCATTTTCCGACCCTTCAGTCCACCTATGTTTAAAATTTCAGATCTCTGCGTTGAGTAGATTTCGCTGGGCATTGCGGACAGACACTTCCTTTTATTAATATAGATGAAGATGATATGTAATAAACAAAAATAGTTTTTATAATTTGCTAGAATGTGCCACCCGTAATTATGAAATGGCTGTCCCGTCAACCTGAAAACCTCAGTAATGAAAATCATAACGTATGTGAGAAAGTTTGTGCAGCATATATTGTACCGTTTATTTTTCCTTAATATTTGAGTGTGACGCCCATGTTTGGTAACCATATGCAATTCTATAACTTGAGGTGAATGAATAATACTTCAGACAAGCTCCTTAGAAGTTAGAATTTACATTTCCTTGTAAGGAGAATTTGGCTTACTTTTTAGGGTGGCTACTGGCTTTCACTTGCAAGCAACACTGGGTAGTTACCATCAGAGTTAACATTTCATAGGGCAAAATCTGAGCGAAATCAATGTTTTCTCTCTTTCAAAATAGAGGTGATTTTCCACAACTTTCTCTTCGTTTTTGAATCTTTATAGTGTTTGCATTCTACTCTGTTCAAAATATTAATATTTAATAATAATTAGTATTTATCTGAACATTAGGTGTATCGTCCAAAAAATCTAAGATCTGCTTTTCATCCTCAAAACGGATTTTAAAAAATCCCTTTAGGCAGGCCTACAGGTGGAGGTAGATTTCGAAGTGCTTTTGGTTTAATTTATTGTCGCTGCATAGCACTCTTCTTCTTTAGCCTTGGCATGGTAAACCTACAGTAATAAGAACTGAATTCGGTAAAGAGGAAGAGCCTACAATCATTTGTTTTGACAACAAGAATAGGATATAATATTCTGGGAGGCCGTGCGCAAGATCAGCAATGAATAAAATGAGCAAAGCCGCTAAACAAGACAAAATTATGATATTATAATAATTCTTTAAAGTGTTATTATTTTCAAACATTAAAATCTCGCATCATATGAGAGCTATCAAGAAACTATTTATTGATTTGTAGAGTACTCATCAAGAGCTTTTCAACGATACCCCACAAGACGTGGTTTCAAAAGTTTCGAATTTTCATCCCCCACCCCCACCCTCACTCGAACCCCCGAATCGTTGGTGTCACTGTGAACTCCATAGCGAGTACTCTAATTTATTCAAACAAAGTTTCCCTCTATACTTCATAGGGGCCGAGATATAAAGTTTTCAAAATTTCAACCCCCTCCCCCGACCACCCCCTTGGGCCAATTTTGCCCATTAACGAACTTGTCCGAACTATTGGGCCTAGAAATAACATAATAAAATTTGGTTCAAATATCTTCAAAATTACGGCCGCTATCGTGTAAAGATATATATATATATATATATATATATATATATATATATATATATATATATATATATATATATATCACAAAATTTTTTTTTGAACGGGCGGTGGTTTCGTACTTAGGGGAGCATGAAACGTAAAGATATGAAAGAATTTTTCGAAAATCATAAAGTGGTATCCATTGCAATAGGTAGATTTTTCTTCGAAAATCTACCTAAAAATACTTACAAATGCGTCGTTTTTAATGACTTCGTAGTTACACAAAGCGGGTATATGTACAACCCCTGTCCGAAAAAAATTAAAAATTACTTTTTTAAAAAACAAAAAGACATATTTAGATAGACAGTTCTTTTCTCTTTAATTTCATATATTAATTTTTAAATTCTCGCTGCCAATTCCTTAGATAGAGCCCTTTTTCTATGAATCAGCATTAGGAGAAGGCATTTAATGACCATATAAAATGCTGAAGAAATGCATTTATGACCTCAAAATAGTGGGAAAATGACACAAAATTTTTTAAAAATTACTAATATCTTTATCATTATTACTTATAATTAGTTCTTTTACATAATGGATTGTTAAAGTCAACTGTAAGGATGACTGTGCGTTATATATGAATTTATATTATTTTATTAATAAAGAAGTAGGTAAATGTGTACTACTTGGACACCCTTAGCGGAAAAAAATTCTTCCTGATCTGGCATGTCATTCAAATTACCCCTAGCAAATATGTGCCCTTTAAAAAGAAAGAAATAATAATTCTATATTGTAGAAAAACAATCAGCTTCCTATCAACCCGGTGGTTCAGGAACCTGTTCAGCGTAACTTACCAATATAATTACCATTATTACTTATTATTAGTTATTTTAAGTAATTTATTATTTTAAGTAATGAATTGCTAAAGGAAACTTAATGGATGACTGTGCGTTATATATGAATTATTATTATATTATTAATAAAGAAGTAGGTAAATGTGTACTACTTGGACACCCTTAGCGAAAAAAAAAATTATTTCAAAACTGGCGTGCCCATCAAATTACCCCTAGCAAATATGTGTCCTTTAAGAATAAAGAAATGATTCTTTATTGCTGCAAGACAATTAGCTTCCCTTCAACCCAGAGATTGAGGAACCTGTTCAGCGTAACTTGCTGTACCCATTTCCCCGGCTGCAGCTGTACTTTAATATTACTACGACTATTTACCTCATGAATCAATTAGCCTACGTCTATCCTAATTCAAGTGCACTTGTTTTTACCAGAAACAAGTGAACTGATTAAGATCTATGTGACACTGGAAATCAACAAACTGTCATGGCAGAGGATATAAAGATTATTTAGTAAGGACAGAAGAATATAAGATTCCACCTTTTTATTCGAGTATTCCACTCATACGACGCGTATTCACCAATAACGTTTAGCAATTCCTCGGGTATAGACCAATCACGATCGTCTATCTTATAAAATGCTTGCTATTAATATTATGAGGAAGGGATTTTATCTGATAAAATCGTCAGCTCGTTACTGGACACTTAAGCATCAATGTGCCGTGAGTAATACGTCACATGTTCCCTTTAAGCATTACGAAAACAGATTCTTTTTATATCTTTTTTCATTCATTCGTAGTTTAGATTTACATTGTTTTTTATGAAAAGTGTACATTTATGAAGATGTTACAGTTAGATGTTTAATTTTCGATTTTATTTACTTAAGAACCGGTAGCATTGAGAGAAATGGTGGCCAGCGAAGTTCGCTTTGGACAAATCATAGCTTCTACATTAGTGAACTTCGGGTTGCAACACGCCAAGCAATTTAAAGAAGCCGCCATTTTCCTTCTGATCAGCCTGGAACAGACACAGCGCACTCTAGTGAGAGACTTTGTTGACACTCTACAAGATGGCGTATTTTCACTGCCATCCGAATAATAGCTATGAGCACATATGCTGCCGTGGAGACGCTTGGGTGTTGGAAGAAAAGAAGGTAGTGAATTTCATTTCAGTTTAGTAAACTACATGTTATTCAGAATGCAGTCGGTACTCAAATCGGAATATACCAAGATTGAAATTAAGGAAGAGATTTCTCAAGCAGAAGTTAAGAGTGAACCTGTCCCAATCACATTTGACTTAATAAAGACAGTGGAAATCAAACGTGAAAATTCAGAATACTCTGATTTTATTGCATGCAGCACCAGTCCCAAATTAGAGCAGATTTTAGGAGTTTCACAAGTAAGTAATAAAGAAGAGGATCGGCTAAAGCAATCACATTCACCTGATGTATCTACAAACACATCCTCTGCTGGAAACAGTCAACAGCTAACTCGTACTCCAGACAAACATTTCTCATGTGATGTGTGTAGCAAGAAATTTTCCAAAACCGGAAATCTCAAAAATCATCTGCTTACTCATACAGGACCTCAAACAGAACCCTTCTCTTGTGATATATGTACCAAGAAATTTTCCCGAAAAGAGAATTTCAAAACACATCTCCTCACTCACACTGGACATAAGCCATTTACGTGTGATATATGTAGTAAGAAATTTTCGGAAAGAGGTAATCTAAAAAGACACTTGCTCACTCACACTGGACATAAGCCATTCAGTTGTGATATATGTACAAACAAATTTTCCCAAAGAGGGTCTCTCAACAAGCATCAGTTCGTTCACACTGGACATAGGCCATTTACGTGTAATATATGTGGCAAGAAATTTTCACAAGGTGGAAGTCTCAATTCACACATGCTCACTCACACTGGACATAAGCCATTTACGTGTGATATATGTACCAAGAAATTTTCCCAAAGAGCGGATCTCAACAGACACATCCTTACGCACTCTGGACTTAAGCCATTTACATGTGATCTATGTAGCAAGAAATTTTCCGAAAAAGGTAGTCTAAAAATACACATCGTCACTCACACTGGACATAAGGCATTTACGTGTGATATATGTACCAAGAAATTTTCCCAAAGACAGAATCTTAAAACACACATCGAAACTCACAATCTACATAAGCCATTTACGTGTGATATATGTAACAAGAATTTTTCCCGAAGATGGGATCTCAACAAACATCAGCTCGTTCACACTGGACATAAACCATTTACATGTGACATATGTACCAAGAAATTTTCCCAAAGCGGGGTTCTCAAAAGACACATGCTTACGCACTCTGGTTTTAAGGCATTTACTTGTGATCTATGTAGCAAGAAATTTTCCGAAAGACGTAATCTAAAAATACACATGGTCACTCACACTGGACATAAGCCATTTACGTGTGATATATGTACCAAACAATTTTCCAAAAAAGTGAGTCTCAGAAGACATCTGCTCAGACATGAGAAGGACAAGCTTTCCTAATGTAAAGTGTGCACTGACCCTTTGTTTTGCCTAAAGAAAGTTTTGAATTATCAGTTATGGTGACGATAAATAGGAATCACTGCATGAAACGTATATTAGTTCTTGCAAAGGAGAAAGTTGGATCACTTGTGGCGCGCTCAGTGTTAAAGGTACTGCTCTGAATGAGACGAGTTCAGTCTGGTTATGTATTAGTAACACATGGAAAGGTTTTTTCCTGCTGTTATTAACTTTTTAAACAAATGGTTATAAATTTGTTGCAACCTAATAGATTTTAATTGAACTTTGACTGATATGTAGTCTTTTACATTGCAGTATAATCTTGATTTGTCGTGAAGAATAATTTTACATTTATTTGATTATTTATGTCATTGCTAACGAAAAATAGAATAGCCAAAACAAAAGTGTACACTGTGGATACTCCTCTTACAGTAAATAGACTGTGGACACTCTTTATGAGCTACTGGGCATAAGCGAACTTTGAACCCCATGATGTCCCCTTTCCACTCGCCTGGATGTTTCCTGCGTGCCACCCCGCTTCCCCGCAGTGCATTCCACCATGCCTGTAGCCACTGTTCGACCTCAACACCGGTAATGAATAATTGCAATTGACATGTTACCTAATATTTCACAATAAAAAACCCCTTGCACCTCCACATAATATTTCACAATTATAAAAACGACCCTTGCAACAAAATAGGGTATTTCACAATACAAAAAATACCCTTGTACGATACATAATATTTTGTAATTATAAGAAAACGCCGTATTATAACATAAAATGTTGCTTTATTGATGCAGGAAAATTCCCTTGCACTAATGCTACTTATAAAAACAGATTCTTGCGTTAAAACTCATGAAATCCCCCTAACATAACTCATATATACGAAAGCTTCCTTCACAGCTCAACATTCACTCGTGGTGTAGTGTTTAAGACTCCTGGCTATAATGCTAGGGGTCCCGAGTTCGAATCCCGGTCGATCCAAAATCTACCATGAGGAATAGTTCTCAAATAGGTTGGTTGGTAGGGTGACGAGGAAGGAGACGGGAAAGGAAGAGAAGAAGAGAATAAAGAAGAAATAAATTATTTTTTCTGTTTCATCAGTTCGTTAAAGAGATCTTAAGATGTTAAAGTGGAAATAGTTAATTGAATTTACTTCATTTTTTAAAGTTAAGGACTTCATTTTGGAATCCTACTGAATCACTCAGAATTTGGTTTCTATAAGTGAAATATTCAGGGGCCTTTTCACAAAAAAAAAATTTAATTTAACTTTTGAAAAAATAGTTTCAACGATTTTCATAAAAATTTAGATTTTGAAACCTCTATGTATGACTGTTTGTTTTTCTGTTAAAAGTACTTAGGGGGTAGTTGACTCGTATTCTTTAATTTCCAAGGCCATCTCCATTACATTATGTGACACATGGAAACATAGCACAAGTAGAGTTGAAGAAAAATTATAAATCAACATTTTTAGAATATCAGAGAATAGCCTACATTAATTCTAATATGAATTATATCCTTTTGGTTCCCATAGTAACAAAATGACTGTAGTAATCTTATTGTATACCTGTCATAATGAACACAAAACAAAACTGAACGAGGTGGCCGAGGTAAGAAGTCTTTGCTTCAAATCTCAAACCTTGATTTGGATTTTTCATGGTTTACTCATTTGCAAAAATCTATTTAAGTTGGAGGTTCTACAGTTTCTCCCCAGCCATTTCATAAAATATGGGAATTTTTCCGTCAAAGAGAGAAGTTATTTATTATCAGCTATGTCCATTTTCATTTCAGAAAATGTACATCTTAAGGTACAATTTCTTATAAGATTAAGTAAAATAAATGGTGCAAAAATACGTTGCACAAACTTTCTCGCATATACATGTTAAAGGCTAGCACAGAAAAAATTAAATTAAAGAGACAATTAAATTTTACGTATTACATTTTCATAAAACTAAGAAGTATCTAGAACGGAAAGCATCAGGGTCGATCTTTATGTTCAATGCTTTTACCGTGAAATAAAATAATAATAATAATAATAATAATAATCAATGGCAGTAAAACTGCATATTATTAGTGCTACTACTACGGGAAAATTCAAATATAAGTCGCACCTTGGGATGAGTCGGTCCCACCCAACCTATCCTCACCGATGAAGTTTCTTTTATACCACGATCTAGCGAATTCTTATGTCCTAGTATTATGAAGAAACTCGTGACTGGATGTTGGAGGTGTGACGTCTTACCGCTAGACGAGAGGTGGCAGGCTGACAAACATTGCGGGAGATATAATATGCCACATTTTCGAAACCTACAAACAGTGTATCGTACATTATTCGAAAATGCAAGGGCGCTTCGCTACGGCTACTGCCTCCGCTTCGCGCACTTAACTATGTGGTTAGTGTTATGCATTATTTAGCTATGTGAAGAGGTGGATACAAGACACTTGCGACAATGTACAAGGGCAGTTGGTCACTCTGCTTCGCTCAGAAACAAAATACATCACACAGTCCGTGCAAATGTGAATATCGAATGGGGGAGCTTAAGGGGCGACTTATATTTGAATTTCGCCAGTACTACTACTACTACTTAGGTTATATTGCACGCTTTAACTGCATGTAGGTCATATCACGTGTTTAGTATGTTTGCGTGAACCATTAGTCTATATCAGCATTTCTTAACCTTTTTGAACCCGAGGACTTCTAAAATGTCTAAAAAACTTTACGGACCCCTAATTTTACATCCCATTGTTAAAAGTAGGCTATATGTATTCCTATATTCTTAATATTTGGAGTATTAAATTATAGGTCCTTTTAACGAAATAATTTTTTTTTTTAATCCGACGGAAACACAGTTATTGAATTGGAATGAAACTATTGACAGTAAAATTATATTTTGAACAGACTTTAATATGTATTACCATTTTGATAATATAATTAGGAATTATGTTATTACTTTTAATGAGACGGTTGAGCTTGTCGCCTCTTGCAGAGTTCCTGGATATTTGGCTCAATATTAGTCAAATTTAGTCGAAGATCAGCAGTCGGTTTCTGTATTATGTTTTTAGTTAAACGAGCGATGAAAATCCCTTCTCATAAAGATAGGTTGTTGAAAACTGCATGGCGACTCTAATAACAAAATTCCGACAAAGTATTATTTTTTAGGGTTTTGAATGAATGAGGGAACCATAGACGTCAGTGCATCAGGGGTTTGAAACTGTGGTCCGTAACTGCAAAAGTAAGGAAACTTGCAATATGACCTGTATTTTCGAAGATTTTAAAAACTTTGACATCTAGTGTCCATTTTATGTGAAAAATTTCTACTTCTTTACTTCCCACTTGCTTTATGATATTTTTTAATTAATTATGTCTGCGGACCATAGGTTGAGAAACGCTGGTCTATATTAACAACTCATTCGTGTCATGTTTCTATTGTTTAGTGATGTCTTCTTATGCGGTATTCAGTTTAAACGATTATAATATCCAGTGACATAGCGGCGATGAGTTATGGAAAATAAGCAAGTCCTACAAACCCGGCGTTCGCCTTTGCGAACGAGGAAACCATGAAAAACCCAAATCAATTTGGGCGGCCACGAGGTTTGATTTGAACTCAGGACCTCTTTCCTGTTAGCCCATAGGCCTACCACCTCGCTGTAATTGGTTTTAGTGTGTTCATTGCGACTGAGCTAAACTGATTGCATTTCACAACAATAAGTATATTAGGTCTATAGTTTTCTTGTTACTAGGGGCAACAAAATGTCATTCATATTTTAATTGACTTGTATGTTCTGAAATTCGCATTTAAGTTGTCCTTATTTCGTTTTTATCTTGATATCTATTACATGTACAAAGAAATGTTTTAAACAAAAAATCTTCATTTTAAATTTTTCTGCAACTTTACTGTGGTAGGTTTTCATGTATCGCCTACTGTAATGGATATAATCTAGAAAAATTGAAAATGGATACGAGTAAAGTACCCCTTAAGTCATTTTTGCAGAAATACGGATATAGCCATTTTATTAGTCATAGATAAGAGTTTCCAATTTTAAATTTTTATTAAAATCGTTAGAGCCATTTTTTCACAAATCAAATTTTTTAAAAAAGTTTTCATGAAAAGTCCCCTTAATATTTCAGTTATAAAACTAAATTTCTGGGCGGTTCGACAAAATTTCGAAAAAGTGCTTAGTTCAAAAAATGAAGTAAATACAATGAACCGTTTACCCGCTGTGCTTGTCCACAGACGGACAGACGGACAGACGTCATTCCAAAAATACTTTTTTCGGTTTCTAGGCTTCATGAAACATGCTCTCCCGGTGTTATCTCGACTTCGATTTTTTGTCACGATCACAATACTTTCTCTATACTACGTATATGCGAGAAAGTAAAAATGTGTGGTTAATTACTATGTTAAAAAAGTCTGATGTGAAAGTCACATAACTTCCTCTGCCCAAATAAAAGTTAGCAGTATTCATATATCCTTGTACAGAATCGCAAGACACAATTTTACTCTAATTATCCTATAAATACATCTTCTTTCAATGATGCGACTAAAAGCGCAGTCTATATAACAAACTTTAAAAAAAAAAAACAAATGACTGCAGACGTTTATTGAACTGTCTGCCGTAAAATATAATTTCCGAAATTTATCGAATATTTCCCTCAGATACATCTTTACTCTATGCATGGCCAACAATACATCTTTCTCACTTCACAT
Organism: Ectobius pallidus; assembly: GCA_964059195.1. NCBI lineage: Eukaryota > Metazoa > Arthropoda > Insecta > Blattodea > Ectobiidae > Ectobius > Ectobius pallidus. The sequence continues at coordinate 183,032,338 of CAXKWD010000005.1, read as the reverse complement.
TCTTATATAAAATAAGAGGCCGTGAAAGAGCGCGAATTCAGTTGTTCATCACGTAAGACAAACTTTCTACAAACAGTGGGTGAACAATGGGTGGCTTGTAACTACCCTCAGAGAATTTTCTCGAAAAAATGTTTCAAATAAAAGTTTTAGCTCTTAGTATAAGCAACCTATGTGCAAAATTTATAGAAAATCGTTAGAGCCGTTTTCGAGAAAATCGCGAAAAACTAAAATTTCTTCATGTAAAGTCCCCTTAAAAATAAGATAAAATAGTCGCCAATCTTATCCTCACATCTTCAGAAGGTACCTGACCCAAATACGAAATTTTGTTTTCATACGATTTTCCGTTTTGGAGCTAGCTTGTTCACAGATATTTTCCACACAGACACACAGACATGTTTCCAAAAATAGTATTTTTGGATTTAGGGGGCCTTGAAACGTGTATATATGCTAAAAACTCAACTTCGAATTTTGGGGTCGAAAACAATACTTCCTCTACCTATAGTACCTATGGTACGGGCAGAGGAAGTAAAAATTACAAACAAGTTACTTTTTTTCCCACCCGTAATGGTGATAGTTTTGTTACATTATGATTCATGAGTAGGGCCCTGATTTATTGGTGAAATAAAATGGCTGATTTCGGTGTTAACTTCCTTCTATTTCGGTGGGTATTTCATGAAATAAATTACTTATACCGGTACTACAATAGGAACATTGCACAATGATAAACTTTGCATCTTTATTTACATGCACTAACACCCCCCCCCCCATTTCTATGTTCTTCTGCCCTTGTATGAACTGAAGTAACTTTCGATTTAGGCATTATTAGAGTTAATGTTCAAATATAATTACGAGAAATATTATCGTAATTTCTACTAAACACTATCAGATAGCCATTTGCAAACCGAAGTGCCAACCATACCACTGTGGATAAAAGACGAAATCTGTTGAATACAAGTAACAAACATTCTACACTCTTCTGCTGTAATCGATCATAGGCTTCGCTAACTTGGCAAAGACATAGCAGGAACACTCAACAGTACAAACCAGGTCACAGACAATCTTTGCGTAAATTCTGCAATCTTTGTAATGGATCGCAAATATCGATATATCGGTAAATCTTCGACAGCCACAGAAACAGCAGAAAAAAAGCATGCTGCTAAGAAATAAAAAATACAGTACACCAAATTTTAAGGCACATTTTTGTGCTCATTTCTCACTTTACGGACAGAAGGGGCATATTTCGCGCATATAGACACATTTCGCAGAATAGAGTAAATTTCGCGATATTTCGTGGATTCAATTTGGTTCATATTGGTATTTTAAGCACATAAAAGCTAAATATAGCTAAGGGAGGTTGTTTTATAAAATTTCGCTTATCGTTGTTACCAAAAAATACGGCCCCTATTCATGAGTTAAAGAAATGTTCTGACAATCTGGAAACAGTTTTATAATTTGTATTTAATCCCTCATACCTTCATTATTAACAACATTAAACTCTAACAGTAATAGCAGAACAGAAAATGAACTTTTGTTTTGCATCATTAAAATCAGTGTCCAAATTATGTCCCACCCGTAATAGATTTTCAAAAGCAAATTTAAAATATTTAAAATAAATTTTAAATAATGCTTTGCATGTAGTGTGGAGGAGAAGGCATTGTAAATTTTAAAGAATGTGAAGAACCAATTCTAGTTTATTATTTATGATAAGTTATAAAAAAATAGTTTTTGTAATTTGCTACAATGTGCCACCCCTAATTATGAAATGGGTGTCCCGTCAGCCTGAAAACCTCAGTAATGAAAATCTTAACATATAATGTGAGAAAGTTTGTGCAGCATGTATTGCACCGTTTATTTTTCCTTGATATTTGAGTGTGACGGCCGTGTTTGATAACAACATGCAAATCTTTCACTAGATGTGAATGAATAATACATCAGACAAGCTCTTTAGAAGTTAGAGTTGCAATCATTTCCTTGTAAGGAGATTTGGCTTACTGTTTTAGGGTGGCCTTTATCATGGTTAGCATTTCACAGGGCAAAATCCGAACTAATTCAATGTTGTTTCACGTTTAGAATAGAGGTGATTTTCAACAACTTTCTCCTCAATTTTTAATCTTGATAGTGTTTGCACTCTACTCTGTTCAAAATATTAATATTTAATAATAATTAGTATTTATCTGAACATCAGGTGTACCGTCCAAAAAATCTAAGATCTGCTTTTCATCCTCAAAACGGATTTTAAAACATCCTTACAAACAGGGTTGCCAGACGTCCCGGATTTTACGGGACAGCACCGTATTTTTGTTAATTGTCCCGGGGAGTTCCTAGCCAGGATGGGAATTGTCCCGTATTTCGGAGAATTTTGAAACCTCCCCAAAATATACGCCAGGATTGAAACTTTTTGGAACTTATAATCATTGGTACTCTACTCTGAGCAAGTGATGCGAATGTTTAATATGTGCTCAAAACTTTAAAATATTTATGCTCATTGTGCGCTGTTCCCCATATAGCCTATAACCATTGGTGCCGACCAATCTATAGACAGTGTTGTTTGATTCGTTGATCGTTGCAGCTTACAACTTGGGCGATTTCGCGTTGGCCAGCCTGTTGGGAAGTTGGTCTTGGATGACATTTTGATCTAGACAAGCTTTATGATGAATGTTTCATTATAAAGCCATGTACAAACAGATACCGGTGCTAAGTTGACTGTAAGTGAAAAATTGTTAAAAGTATTCCAAAATGTGGGGGTACATGAAGTACCAAACTTGGTGAAAATAGTTTCATTTTGTTTAAGCATTCCTGCCTCAAATGTTTTTGTAGAGAGGGTATTTTCGCACAGATGTTCTGTAGATTTGATTAAGTCTGAGCTGTTTGTTTCTGTAAATTTATCATCAGTGTCGTGCAGAAACTTTTATGAAATTGCTAAGAACAACAAGAAACTGTTAAAATCTGTTCAGAATAATGAAAAATATGTTAAATGATGAATAATGTAACTACGATACCACAAATTCAAGTATCAACAGAAAGTCGTTTACTGTTTATTAATTAGCTGCACTGTGATGCCAATATCACAACGAAACTGTCGTTATTAAATAAAGTTTACAACTTCTGAGATACGAGCCGTCGATTTCATCGACCACGCATCTCTCCCTTATTTTGATTTCAAATAACTGGCAACTCTGCTTACAAATGCGTCGTTTTTAATGACTTCATAGATACACAGAGCGGGTATATATACACCCACCCCCCCAAAAAATGAAAGAATCCTTTTTTTAAAAATAAAAAGATAAATTAAGATAGACAGTTCTTTTCTCTTTAATTTCATATATTGATGTTTAAATTCTCGCTGCCAGTTCCTTCGATTGAGCCCTTTTTCTAAGAATCAGTGTTAGGAGAAGACATTTAATGACCATAAAATACTGAAGAAATGACCTAAAAATAGTGGAAAAAGGACACAAAATTTTTAAAAACTACCAATATAATTTCCATTATTACTTATTATTAGTTATTTTAAGTAATGAATTGCTAAAGGAAACTTAATGGATGACTGTGCGTTATATATGAATTAATAAAGTATTATTATTAATAAAGAAGTAGGTAAATGTGTACTACTTGGACACCCTTAGCAAAAAAAAAAAAAAATCTTTCTGAACTGGCATGCCCATCAAATTACCCCTAGCAAATATGTGTCCTTTAAGAAGAAAGAAATGATTCTTTATTGCTGCAAGACAATTAGCTTCCCTTCAACCCAGAGGTTGAGGAACCTGTTCAGCGTAACTTACTGTACCCATTTCCCCGGCTGCAGCTGTACTTTAATATTACTACGACTGTTTACCTCATGAATCAATAAGCCTACGTCTGTACTAATTCAAGTGCATTTGTTTTTACCAGAAACAAGTGAACTGATTAAGATCTACGTGACACTGGAAATCAACAAACTGTCATGGCAGAGGATATAACGATTATTTAGTAAGGACAGAAGAATATAACATTCCACCTTTTTATTCGAGTATTCCACTCATACGACGCGTGTTCACCAATAACGTTTAGCAATTCCTCGGGTATAGACCAATCACGATCGTCTATCTTATAAAATGATTGCCATTAATATTATGAGGAAGGGATTTTATCTGATAAAATCGCCAGCTCGCTACTGGACAGTTAAGCATCAATGTGCCGGGAGTAATACGTCACATGTTGCCATTAAGCAGCAAGTAAACAGATTATTTTTATATCTTTTTTCATTCATTCGCAGTTTATATTTGAGGCGTCAGGATCCAAAAAGCTTCTTATCCATTTTGTATGATTTTTCACAAACCACGAAAAACGTTTAAATAAGGTTTTCTTAAATATTCTGCTTAAACTTAAAGTTCAAACAATAGCTAACAAGATAAAGAATCAGTCTGCAAAGTTTAATCCTTCAAACTTTAAGGGTTATGTCAAAATAAGGAATAATATTTTGGATAAGAAGTTATTTGGAACTGTACACTGAACAAGGCGGGTTTTGGAACTGCAACGCAGGGATTAGGGGGTATTTGGCACCAAAACGTATAACCTACCTTCTATCTTCAAGAAAATGTATTTAATTTTCATAAAAGATTTCATGGTGTGGTTATAATTTATATTATTAAAATATTCATACGTTCTTAGCTGCTGACAAAAAAAGCCAGAATGAAAAAATAGCTCCGAGAAATAAACATTTCAATTGAATATAATGTCCAGTATGTAACAAAGGAACGGACGGTTCTGTTCTTTAAATCGTTAGTTCATCTTCTTCTGCTTCATGAACATCTTCCTCACTTTTAGAAAATCCACCAGTGACTTGGTTCTTGTCACACATGATGTCTTTATAATATGACAGGCTTTCATAATCTGCCCATTGATCACCATAATATTTAGAAAGTTTGTTTACATCCTGTAACTTTTCTCGTTTGACAGGAACTCCACATGGTAATGTGCAGTTATTCATTGCATGGCCAGGCGGCTTCAAAGGAATAAACCATTAAGTTGGTGTTTCTTTATGTCAATTGATCTGACTAAATTGGTCTTGGTTTCCGCTTTCCAAAACAAAAGCAATGTTGCAATATTCTCTCATTGTTATCACTGACCTCAGTTCTTCCTTCGCTTTAATCAATTCACACGTGTTATTGTTTATTATAACTTGATCTTGCAACCGTGCATTTCACTCCATGCGGAGTTGACGAGTAGCTGTCAAAATCGTGACAGCACATTCTTAGATTTTGATTGGATGGGGTAACTAGCTGATTGGTGCGGTAAAAATAAAGAATATGGGTTGAGCTGTTGGCAAAATTTTTCTCCTAATGAAATGAAGCCGCCTGGCCATGCAATGAATAACTGGATTATAACTCGTTTGGGTATCCACCAAAGAAGCCTTTTCCCTTTCTGAAAATGGATCGATACACTGAAATGTCAGACATGTACGATACTTTTCCTCTTACTACAACAGACAAATTACTTTTTTTGATGCAGATACATTTGCACTGAGAGAGTTTAAAGTGCCAAAGAGATGGAGGTTTCAGTGTTGCATTAACTAGCCCTTAACAGTCTCTTACTTTACATGCATCACTTCCTAACATTTTGACAGTACCTTCATTCGAAAAAATTTGAAAGTATTCCTTTGGACGAACTTTCAAATGTCACTCAAATTCTATAAGAAATGAGATGCTGATGGATAAGGAGCCCTATGTAATCGCCTTCTTGTAAATCCAATATGGTTGCATGGGGATGAGGTGGTTAATGGAAACAACATTAACAATGCGGGTTTTGGAACTGACTAACTAGTGGATATGACGCTGTTTGGAACAGTCATTCATATTTAGCATTAAAAATGAGGGAGATACGACGTAGTTTGGAACATTATGTTTTAACAGGATGATGGACAAGATGGAGTAGATTCAGAAACCACTGCTAACTCAATTCCGACCAAAAGTGGATAAGACGGTTTTTGGAACCTGATGCCTCATTTATATTGTTTCTATGAAAAGTGTACATTTATGAAGATGTTACATTCGGATGTTTAATTCTCGATTTCGTTATTTAGTTATGAACCGGTTGCATTGAGAGAAATGGTTGCTAGCAAAGTTCGTTGTGGATAAATCATAGCTTCTACAATAAAGGACTTTGGGTTCCAACACACCAAGCAATTTAAAGAAGCCGCCATTTTCCTTCTGATCAGCCTGGGACAGACACAGCACACTCTAGTAAGGGACTTTGAATCACTTTATTGACCTTCTCCAAGGTGACGTATTTTCACTGCCATCCGAATAATAGCTATGAGCACGTATGCTGCCATGGAGACGCTTGGGTGTTGTTGGAAGAAAATAAAGTAGTGAATTTTATTTCAGTTTAGTAAACTACAAGTGATTCAGAATGGAGTCGATTCTCAAATCGGAATATTCCAAGATTGAAATAAAGGAAGAGATTTCTCAAACGGAACTAGAGAGTGAATATGTCCCAATTGCATTTGAACTAATAAAGACAGTGGAAATCAAACGTGAGAATTCAGAATACTCTGATTCTATTGCATGCAGCACGAGTCCCAAATTAGAACAGATTTTAGGAGTTTCCCAAGTAAATAATAAAGAAGAGGATCAGCTAATGCAATCACACTCATCTGCTGTATGTACAACCACATCTTCTGCTGGAAACAGTAAACAGCTAACTCGTACTCCAGACAAACATTTCTCGTGTGATGTATGTAAGAAGAAATTTTCACGAAGAGGGAATCTCAAAACACATCTCCTCGCTCACACTGGACATAAGCCTTTTATATGTGAAATATGTAGTAAGGAATTTTCGGAAAGAGGTAGTCTAAACAAACACATGCTCACTCACACTGGACATAAGCCATTTACATGTGAAATATGTACGAAGAAATGTTCACAGAGAGGGGATCTCAAAAAACACATGCTGACTCACACTGGACATAAGCCGTTTACGTGTGATACATGTAGCAAGAAATTTTCACACAGAGGGGATCTCAAAAGACACATGGTGACTCACACTGGACATAAGCCGTTTACGTGTGATATATGTATCATGAAATTTTCACATAAAGGGAACCTCAAAACCCATATGCTCTCTCACACTGCACAAAAACCATTTTCGTGTGATATATGTATCATGAAATTTTCACTTAAAAGCATCCTCAAAACCCATATGCTCTCTCACACTGCACAAAAACAATTTTCATGTGATACGTGTAGCAAGAAATTTTCCCGAAGAGGGGATCTCAAAAGACATCAGTTCATTCACACTGGAGATAAGCCATTTACATGTGATATATGTACGATGAAATGTTCACGGAGATGGTATCTCCAAAAACACATGCTGACTCACACTGGACATAAGCCATTTACATGTGATATATGTACCAAGAAATTTTCCCAAAAAGGAAGTCTCAGCTCACACATCCTTACACACTCTGGACTTAAGCCATTTACATGTGGTCTATGTGGCAAGAAATTTTCCCTAAGATGGGATCTCAAAAGACACATCATTACGCACTCTGGACTTAAGCCATTTACCTGTGATATATGTAGCAAGAAATTTTCCAAAAGAGATAGTCTAAAAATACATCTGCTCAGACATGAGAAGGACAAACGTTCCTAATGTAATGTGTGCACTGAGCCTTTGTTTTGCCTAAAGAATGTGTTGAGTTATCAGTGATGGTGATGTTAAATAGGAATCACTACATGAAACGTGTGTTAGTTCTTGCAAACTAGAAAGTGGGATCACTTGTGGCGCAGTCAGTGTTAAAGGTACTGCCCTGAATGTGACTGCGGGAAAATGAGGAAACGTAGGCGTGACGGTCGCTTGTTGTGAGTTCAGTCTGGTCACGTATTAGTAGCACGTGGAAAGATTTTTTTCTGCTGTTCTTAACTTTTTAATGAATTTGTTAGAACCTGGTGGATTTTGATGGAACTTTGACTGATATGTAGTCTTTAATATTGTACCGTAGTATAATCTTGATTTGTCGTAAAGCTAACTTTTACATATATTTGATTATTTATGTCATTGCTAACGAAAAATAGAATAGTCAAAACAAAAGTGTACACTATGGATAATCCTGTTACAGTAAATAGACTGTGGACACTCTTTATGAGCTACTGTTTTATAAATTGCACCCTTGTCAGTGGTTCTTTAGGGTGGCGATGTGGCCTCGTTCTTCAACAGTTTACAAACATGTACAGTCCTTGTTAAAATTTTCTCAACGTAAAAATCAGTTTGCATAATAGATAAGATATAAATCTAACAAATAATATTCAATTACTGTCACATAACTTAGTAATTTAGTTTGGTTTGGTAAAGCGTATCAAGGCAGACACAACACATGATTTCTGGGGCATCGACTTTTTTGCTTTGTTGTACGTTACAGCGTTTCCATTGCCATTAATGCCACAGCCTAATTCCGGGGTGCGAGGGCAAAGAGAGTTAAGTCCACCATCCTAAAAAAATTGAGATATGTCCATAGAGTTATAGATAAAAATCTTCTCTACATTTGTGTTAAGTCCAGTAAGTCATATTCAAAATTGTACGGTAGTTGTGGATGTGTGGCTCATGGGTTTATCCATCTCTAAAGCTATGTTGGGCTGGTATAGTGTGTTAAGTCACTCTAATTCTCAGTAACAAGAAAGTGGACTTAAGCTTCTTTGCCCGCGCACCCTGGAATTCATCTAACAAAGAACTGGAAATACTTAAAAGTCTAAATATTCTCAATTGCTTTCAAGAGTGTGCTGCAAACTGATTTTTTTCTCCTCCTTAGGGTTCTTCTTTTAAAAGACATGCTAAAATGTATATATATGACATATCCTTCAAGATTCCATAATCTTACATCCGGAAGAGATATTGTTGTCGAAATTTTAACCCTTTTTAACATATTAATGCAATATCTTAAAACTATTACATATGCCTATAGATACATATTCTAAAAGAGTGCAACTTGATCTACAGCATGTTAAACTTTTCCTATTCATAAATTTAAAACTATACTCGAGAGAACAAATTATAGACCTATTTAGTACTGGTATGGTTCTATACGATGTATGGAGACCGTCCGCAGGAGATGATGTCTTTACGAGGTATGGTGTACGGCATTGAGATGATAGTAATAATTTGAAATAAGTTTATATTTTTTTCGAAACTGAACGTTTGTCCGATGATTCTCTCCCGTTTCTGCTATTTCACGTGTATATTTTCACAACAACTAGCGATGCTAACGCCACGATGCGGCCAGACCATGGAAACTCCACTAGTGATCTCACTTTCTCCTTCCAAACACTATGGTTATTTAGTGCCAGTATGGTACTTTATGAGATTGTGTGGGGGACGAAAAATGTCTGTCCGTCCGTGTGTCTGTACGTGCGATAACTCAAATACGCTTTATCAAATTTTAATGAAACTTGGTATACACGTTTATAATGTCCATGGGAAGAACCCTATTGATATTGGACCAAATCGGTTCACCGGTACCGGAGTAAAACCCAATTTAGTGCCTTTTTATGGTATCATATAACAAAATGCGCTGTAACTCAAATACACTTTTTCGGATTTTCATGAAACTTCCTATACTCATTTATAACGACAATAGCAATAAACCCATTGAATTTGGACCTAATCGGTAGACCAGTACCGAAATAAAGAGTAATTAACAGTCACATTTATTATAATATTGTGTTAAATTCGAAGCATTTTGATTGGCTCGCGGCCAACCAATCAGCGGGCTCGTATATAGCCTCCTTCAGTTGCCATGGACAGTTGACATCTACATGAAAAACAAATGTTCCCATATGTTCGATTATAGATGGAATGCTGTTGTGTAATCACTATTTATTTTGTTAAAATTGATTACAATTAAATTAAAGTATTGAATTTTACTTCAGTCTATGTCAGATTAATAATTCCTGACCTCTTAATAAATAAAAACATGAAGCTCTGAAAATATGCATAGGTTGGTACGTCGCTGGAGCGAGAGACACATCTGCATTTATCATTCGAATATCGAGCATAATATTGTACAATTGAATGAAATAATACAATTATGTAACATAAGAAAACTAGCAGGGCTCAAAAATAACGCGTTGAAATATGATAAGTGATTTTACTTTTCCATGAGCTACAACAGCTTGATACCTGGTATTCGACACTCCACACTCACAGTGCAGTTTGGTCTTGAGGTAAAGTGCTTGTCTATTAGATCAAGAGATGTCACGTTTGAATCCACCCTAAAGCAAATTTTTTTTATTATTATTATTATTTATGTGAAATTGAGCCTATTCCATTCTTGTGTTCTATTTTATCAGTGCGCTTAAATAAGTATTATATTTTTCTTAAATTAAAAAAAAACTGGGAATTCATTGTCTTTCATTAACCTAAAACATCAATCCTAAAGAATGACAACATAAGACTATAAATGTTATTTCACGAACAGAAACTAGCTTTAAAGTTATTGCGTTGTGTTAAAATTTCATAAGCCTATACTCAGAACAAAACTGCATACTGCTAGGTGGAACTATCCTCTTCTTATTGGCTTACTGTACTATTTCATTGTCAATGCATTTTGTAAAATGTTTACATATTTTAAGAATTAGTATATCAGTGTATACCAAAATGAATTAAGGTTAAGAATGAAACTTTAGACCTTTGTTCTTCCGTAAGCCCTGCTTAATGAATCGATCTGGAGTTTAACTCGGAGATCTATTTAAAAAAACGTATTTTATGTATATCATAACTGCAATTATCACTGATTATCACTGGCACTTTGTTATATCAGTTTACCTGATTTTATTGTTTACTCTGCTTCAGCCTTTCAGGTTGAAACGCAATTGGGTCATTTCATGTGAAATCAACTAACAGTCTAAACCTTGACCTCTCAGATTTGTGTGATTTTTTTTTAGGTATTATACTCCCCAAAACTAGTTAAAATTTAGAATTTTTCTGACTTGTGGTTTGTGAGTTACAAGAATTTAAAAATCCAACCAACATTCTGCGGTTTTATATCGCTTTAAGATTATTATAAATTGTTGTAGCTCAAAAACTATACCACCTAGAGAGCTCAAACTTGCACCTTTTTTTCAAATAAAAATTCCCTTTAATTTGATGTATAACACGGCTATGTTTGTAATTTTTGAAGGTTAAAAAAGTTCCACTAAACAATTTTTTTTTTAATTTCCAAAATACGTACCCTCTGATTTTTTGAGAAAAATTATGTGTTGTCCATTTTAATTGACTACATGCATGCAAAATTTGAAGATGAGATCTCAATGGGTTCTTGTTTAAAAAATATTTTACTGCCAGAATACATGCTAATTACGTGTGAGTGGACTTATGGTACTAGTTTACTATATAAAAAACTTATTCGTTAATAAAACAGTTTTATTTAAAATAAAATAGTTATTGCTAACTTTACATTAAAGTTACAAGAGTTAAACAGAATTCTATCTTAAGATGTTAAAATCTAAATGGTTAATTGAATTTACTTTATTTTTTAAATTAAGGACTTCATTTTGGAATCCTACCGAATCGTTCAGAATTTGGTTTTTATAAGTCAAATATTCAGGGGACTTTTCACAAAAAAAATTTTTTAATTCAACTTTTGAAAAAATAGTTTAAACAATTTTCATAAAAATTTAGATTTTGAAACCTCTGTGTATGACTATGTTTGTTTTTCTGTTAAAAGTACTTGTGGGGGTAGTAGACTTGTGTCCTTTCTTTAATTTCCAAGGCCATCTCCATTACAATATGTGATACATGGAAACATAGCACAAGTAGAGTTGCAGAAAAATTATAAATCAACATTTTTTGTTATAAACATTTCTTTATAAGATTAATAGATATGAAGATAAACACAAGATAAGAATGACACATTCAGAATATCTGAAGATACATTAATTCAAATATGAGTTATATTCTTTTGGTTCCCATAGTAACAAAATGACTTATTGAATACCTGTCATAATGAACACACAAAACCAAACTGAACGAGGTGGCCAAGGTAAGAAGTCCTCGCTTCAAATCTCAAACCTTCCTTCTAGCATTCCGGCCGATTTGACTTGGATTTTTCATGGTTTACTCATTCACAAAAATCTATTTAAGTTGGAGGTTCTACAGTTTCTCCCCAGCCATTTCATAAAATATGGGAATTTTTCCCTCAAAGAGAGAAGTTATAAAATTATAGTAATTGGGTGGTCAAAAAAAAGTTCATTACCTCAAATTCTCTGACTATTAAGGACTTAGGTGTATCTGAAGTGGTTTCATGTGTAAAATCTGTCGATTTACATATTTATTGTGTTGTGTTTTTTTTGCTGTTTTTAGCATGATTTTTACACTCTTTAATACCAAGTACCGGTAGTCAAGAGTAATCAGCTATGTCCATTTTCTTTTGAGAAAATGTACTTATCTACTCTTATACAATTCAACGGCCCTAAATAGCGTGCTTGCTCGCTCGCCCGCTTCGTGAGACATCGGGTATACTCGGCGATGTTCGTCTCTCGCAGTGTAAACTTTCACGAGAACAAAATTAGGAAAACGATTTCTTTATTTTATAAGGCCTAAGTGAAATGAACACAATGAACAAATATTCTAATTTTATTTTTACTTACAATTTTCATAGCTCTGAACCACAAACATTTTTAATACGCTGTCAGTATAAATTTCTTAAAAATCCTAGAGTCAATTAATAATGGCGGGCGAAACCAAGGGCACATACTGTAAAATATTGATGGTTTAACGCTTGAAATATTGCTGATAATAAAAATCAAAAAACAAACCATTCCTTCCCTTGAAACATTACATAATTTCTTAAAATTGCACAGAATTGATCAAATAAAATTCTCATCGTATTCATCTGTCAACAAACAGTTGAGAAACAATACGTATTATCAGTGTTTAGGTGGCTTTGGGACTGCATAAAACTTACGATATAATTAATTTCTGTAATCTACATACTGATAGGAACGTATTTTGAAGGAAAATGCGTAAGATATCCAGATAAGGAAGCATTAAAACATGGTTGACCATAATGCCTGCGTTCCTTCCAAGAGGCCAAGATTAAATATTGGGGAATCAAGTTTGTGCAGCATATATTGTACCGTTTATTTTTCATGTGATCACCCAAACCAATGGAGTGCTGCAAGGTGATCCCCTCAGCCCCATACTATTTAACATCGCCACAGCGGAGAAAAAGATCTAAGGATGCAGTGATATACATGTACGCGGACGACATGATACTAGGGTCGCCGAGCAAAGAAGAACTCCAGCGCGCCTTCTCGGCATTGATGGAATGGGCAAAAAAAACAGTTGAATAAAAACACTTTCTTCAACGCACTTTATTTACCTTAGTAAACGGCCGTCCGGAAGTTTACTAAGGTAAATAAAGTGCGTTGAAGAAAGTGTTTTTATTCAACTATTTGTTACACAGCGCTAAAGTCGGACACAAGAATGAAAAAAAACAGCCTAAAAGTAAACTGGGGAAAAACCCAACAGATGGTCTTCCGGAAAGGCGGATGCACAGCAGCAGATGATAACCTGAAGTACGAAGGGGAGAAAATCGATATAGTTAACCCATTCAAATACTTAGGAATTACCTTACAAACTACTGGAACATTCAGACTACACATCAAAGACAAAGCAGTGGCAGCCATGAAAGCATTGCATGATATTGGTCATTTACAATGCCTATCAGTAAAAACAGCCCTACTACTTTTTGAAACAAAATCTTACCCATACTCACTTATGGGATCCACCTGATATGGGAAAAACTGACAAAGAAGGACCTAACCACCATAGAAGGAATCAAAGCAAAATTCTTGAAAGCCATAATGGTCATCTCAAAGTACACGCGTTCCCGCCTAACATACGAGTTAGCACGGGAACCCTTCCTCATTGAAGAACTAAGGATACAACTGCAACTGCCATCCACAAGCAGCGTAGAAGCTCTCCTGGAAGAAAGAAGGAAGAAGAGAGAAGAAATCCCCTTAGAATTCTACAGCACGGATGCCATGTTGGACAGGAGCTGGACCAACGCAAACCAGAAACTAAGACATGTCATAATAAAACTGGCAGTACACGGGTATCACCATAAAATATGCAAAAATATGGCGTATCACGACCCAGACGGAAACTGTGTATGCTCATTATGTGGACAATTCTGTGATATGTACCACATCACAAGATGTAAAAACAATCATAAATCCCTGTGTAATTACAGCAAAAGCTAGTTACCAAGCTACGCTATGCACATTCGTGCGCTTTCCTGTTATTATTATTCACTTTATTGACCTTCTCCAAGATGGCGTATTTTCACTGCCATCCGGATTATAGCTATGAGCACCAACGTTTCCGTGTAGACGCTTGGGTGTTGGAAGAAAAGAAAGTAGTGAATTTTATTTCAGTTTAGTAAACTACATTTGATTCAGAATGGAGTCGATTCTCAAATCGGAATATACGAAGATTGAAATAAAGGAAGAGATTTCTCAAACGGAACTAGAGTGTGAATATGTCCCAATTGCATTTGACCTAATAAAGACAGTGGAAATCAAAAGTGAGAATTCAGACTATGAAGATTCTACTGCATGCAGCACCAGTCCCAAATTAGAGCAGATGTTAGGAGTTTCACAAGTAAATAATAAAGAAGAGGATCAGCTAATGCAATCACACTCATCTGCTGTAGATACAAGCAAATCCTCTGCTGGAAACAGTAAACAGCTGACTCGTACTCCACACAAACATTTCTCTTGTGATATATGTGGCAAGAAATTCTCTGATAGAGGGAATCTCAAAAGACACATCCTTACGCACACTGGACATAAGCCATTTACGTGTGATCAATGTAGTAAGAAATTTTCGGAAAGTGGTAGTCTAAAAAGACACATGCTTACGCACACTGGACATAAGCCATTTACATGTGATATATGTACAAAGAAATTTTCCCAGAGAGGAGATCTCAAAAGACACATCCTTACGCACTCTGGACTTAAGCCATTTACCTGTGATATATGTAGCAAGAAATTTTCAATTGAGGGCAACCTCAAAACCCATATGCTCTCTCACACTGCACAAAAACCATTTTCATGTGATACATGTTCCAAGAAATTTTCCCAAACAGGAAGTCTCAACTCACACATCCTTACACACTGTGGACTTAAGCCATTTACATGTGATATATGTACAAAGAAATTTTCCCAGAGAGGAGATCTCAAAAGACACATCCTTACGCACTCTGGACTAAAGCCATTTACCTGTGATCTATGTGGCAAGAAATTTTCCCTAAGAAAGAATCTCAAAATACATCAGCTAACTCACACTGGACATAAGCCATTTACTTGTGATATATGCACCAAGAAATTTTCCGAAAGAGGGAGTCTCAACAGACATCAGCTAACTCACATTGGACATAAGCCATTTACCTGTGACATATGTACAAAGAAATTTTCCCAGAAAGGGGTTCTCAAAAGACACATCCTTACGCACTCTGGACTTAAGCCATTTACCTGTGATATATGTAGCAAGAAATTTTCCGAAAGAGGTAGTCTCAAAATACATCAGCTAACTCACACTGAACATAAGCCATTTACTTGTGATATATGCACCAAGAAATTTTCCGAAAGAGGGAGTCTCAACAGACATCAGCTAACTCACATTGGACATAAGCCATTTACCTGTGACATATGTACAAAGAAATTTTCCCAGAGAGGGGATCTCAAAAGACACATCCTAACGCACTCTGGATTTAAGCCATTTACCTGTGATATATGTAGCAAGAAATTTTCCAAAAGAGGTAGTCTAAAAATACATATGCTGAGACATGAGGACAAACGTTCCTAATGTAATGTGTGCACTGAGCCTTTGTTTTGCCTAAAGAATGTTTTGAATTATCAGTGGTGGTGATGCTAAATAGGAATCACTACATGAAACGTATGTTAGTTCTTGCAAACTAGAAAGTGGGATCACTTGTGGCACGCTCAGTGTTAAAGGTACTGCCCTGTATGGGACTGCGGGAAAATGAGAAAACCTCGGTGTCACGGTCACTTTTTGTGAGTTCAGTCTGGTCACGTATTAGTAGCACGTGGAAAGATTTTTTTCTGCTGTTCTTAACTTTTTAATGAATTTGTTAGAACCTGGTGGATTTTGATGGAACTTTGACTGACATGTAGTCTTTAATATTGTACCGTAGTATTATCTTGATTTGTCGTAAAGCTAACTTATACATATATTTGATTATTTATGTCATTGCTAACGAAAAATAGAATAACCAAAACAAAAGTGTACACTATGGATAATCCTGTTACAGTAAATAGACTGTGGTCACTCTTTATGAGCTACTGTTTTATAAATTGCACCCTTGTCAGTGGTTCTTTAGGGTGGCGATGTGGCCTTGTTCTTCAACAGTTTACAAACATGTACAGTCCTTGTTAAAATTTTCTCAACGTAAAAATCAGTTTGCATAATAGATAAGATATAAATCTAACAAATAATATTCAATTACTGTCACATAACTTAGTAATTTAGTTTGATTTGGTAAAGCGTATCAAGGCAGACACAACACATGATCTCTGGGGCATCGACTTTTTTGCTTTGTTGTACGTTACATCGTTTGCATTGCCATTAATGCCACAGCCTAATTCCGGGGTGCGAGGGCAAAGAGAGTTAAGTCCACCATCCTAAAAAAATTGAGATATGTCCATAGAGTTATAGATAAAAATGTTCTCTACATTTGTGTTAAGTCCAGTAAGTCATATTCAAAATTGTACGGTAGTTGTGGATGTGTGCCTCATGGGTTTATCCATCTCTAAAGCTTTGTTGGGCTGGTATAGTGTGTTAAGTCACTCTAATTCTCAGTAACAAGAAAGTGGACTTAAGCTTCTTTGCCCGCGCACCCTGGAATTCATCTAATAAAGAACTGGAAATACTTAAACTGTCTAAACATTCTCAATTGCTTTCAAGAGTGTGCTGCAAACTAAGTTTTTTCTCCCCCTTAGGGGTCTTCTTTTAAAAGACATGCTAAAATGTATATATATGACATGTCCTTCAAGATTCCATGATCTTACATCCGGAAGAGATATTGTAGTCGAAATTTTAACCCTTTTTAACATATAAATGCAATATCGTAAAACTATTACATATGCCTATAGATACATATTCTAAAAGAGTGCAACTTGATCTACAGCGTGTTAAACTTTTCCTATTCATAAATTTAAAACTGTACTCGAGAGAACAAATTATAGACCTATTTAGTACTGGTATGGTTCTATACGATGTATGGAGACCGTCCGCAGGAGATGATGTCTTTACGAGGTATGGTGTACGGCATTGAGATGAAAGTAATAATTTGAAATAAGTTTATATTTTTTTCGAAACTGAACGTTTGTCCGATGATTCTCTTCCGTTTCTGCTATTTCACGTGTATATTTTCACAACAACTAACGATGCTAACGCCACGATGTGGCCAGATCATGGAAACTCCACTAGTGATCTCACTTTCTCCTTCCAAACACTATGGTTATTTAGTGCCCGTATGGTACTTTATGAGATTGTGTGGGGGACGAAAAATGTCTGTCCGTCCGTGTGTCTGTACGTGCGATAACTCAAATACGCTTTATCAAATTTTAATGAAACTTGGTATACACGTTTATAATGTCCATGGGAAGAACCCTATTGAAATTGGACCAAATCGGTTCACCAGTACCGGAGTAAAACCCAATTTAGTGCCTTTTTATGGTATCATATAACAAAATGCGCTGTAACTCAAATACACTTTTTCGGATTTTCATGAAACTTCCCATACTCATTTATAGCGACAATAGCAATAAACCCATTGAATTTGGACCTAATCGGTAGACCAGTACCGAAATAAAGAGTAATTAACAGTCACATTTATTATAATATTGTGTTAAATTCGAAGCATTTTGATTGGCTCGCGGCCAACCAATCAGCGGGCTCGTATATAGCCTCCTTCAGTTGCCATGGACAGTTGACATCTACATGAAAAACAAATGTTCCCATATGTTCGATTATAGATGGAATGCTGTTGTATAATGACTATTTATTTTGTTAAAATTGATTACAATTAAATTAAAGTATTGAATTTTACTTCAGTCTATGTCAGATTAATAATTCCTGACCTCTTAATAAATAAAAACATGAAGCTCTGAGAATATGCATAGGTTGGTACGTCGCTGGAGCGAGAAACACATCTGCATTTATCATTCGAATATCGAGCATAATATTGTACAATTGAATGAAATAATACAATTATGTAACATAAGAAAACTAGCAGGGCTCAGAAATAACGCGTAATGTTGAAATATGATAAGTTATTTTACTTTTCCATGAGCTACGACAGCTTGATACCTGGTATTCGACACTCCACACTCACAGTGCAGTTTGGTCTTGAGGTAAAGTGCTTGTCTATTAGATCAAGAGATGTCACGTTTGAATCCACCCTAAAGCAAATTTTTTTTATTATTATTATTATTTATGTGAAATTGAGCCTATTCCATTCTTGTGTTCTATTTTATCAATGTGCTTAAATAAGTTTTATATTTTTCTTAAATTTAAAAAAAAAACTGGGAATTCATTGTCTTTCATTAACCTAAAACATCAATCCTAAAGAATGACAACATAAGCCTATAAATGTTATTTCACGAACAGAAACTAGTTTTAAAGTTATTGCGTTGCGTTAAAATTGCATAAGCCTATACTCAGAACAAAACTGCATACCGCTAGGTGGAACTATCCTCTTCTTATTGGCTTATTGTACTATTTCATTGTCAATGCATTTTGTAAAATGTTTACATATTTTAAGAATTAGTATATCAGTGTATACCAATATGAATTAAGGTTAAGAATCAAACTTTAGACCTTTGTTCTTCCGTAAGCCCTGCTTAATAAATCGATCTGGAGTTTAACTCGGAGATCTATTTAAAAAAACGTATTTTATGTATATCATAACTGCAATTATCACTGATTATCACTGGCACTTTGTTATATCAGTTTACCTGATTTTATTGTTTACTCTGCTTCAGTCTTTCAGGTTGAAACGCAATTGGGTCATTTCATGTGAAATCAACTAACAGTCTAAACCTTGACCTCTCAGATTTGTGTGATTTTTTTTTAGGTATTATACTCCCCAAAACTAGTTAAAATTTAGAATTTTTCTGACTTATGGTTTGTGAGTTACAAGAATTTAAAAATCCAACCAACATTCTGCGGTTTTATATCGCTTTAAGATTATTATAAATTGTTTTAGCTCAAAAACTATACCACCTAGAGAGCTCAAACTTGCACCTTTTTTCAAATAAAAATTCCCTTTAATTTGATATATAACACGGCTATGTTTGTAATTTTTGAAGGTTAAAAAAGTTCCCCAAAGCAATTTTTTTTTAAATTTCCAAAATACTTACCCTCGGATTTTTTGAGAAAATTTATGTGTTGTCCATTCTAATTGACTACATGCATGCAAAATTTCAAGATGGGATCTCAATGGGTTCTTGTTTGAAAAATATTTTACTACCAGAATACACACCAATTACGCATGAGTTTAGTTTACTATATAAAAAACTTATTCGTTAATAAAACAGTTTTATTTAAAATAAAATACTGTAGTTATTGCTAACTTCACAAAAATGTTACAAAAGTTCAAAAAATGCTATCTTAAGATGTTAAAGTCTAAAACAGTGTGTCTCAACGTTTTTGAACTCGAGGACCTCTAAAATGTCTAAAAGAAATTTCTCGCCCGTAATTTTACATTCCGGTTTTAGAAGAAGGCATATATGCTTAATATTTGGGGTATTTATTATAGGTCTTTATAACGAAATATGTGGAAAAATTTTACATCTTCACTTTCCACTTGCTTTATGATATTGTTTAGTTATGTCTGAAGACCATCTACACCGTCTTTGCGGACCATAGGTTTAGAAACGCTGGTCTAAATTCTTATTTGAATTTAGTTAATTTTTAAAATTAAGGACTTTATTTTGGAATCCTACCGAATTGCTCAGAATTTTGTTTTTATAAGTGAAATAATCAGGGGACTTTTTACGAAAACTTTTTTAATTTAACTTTTTAAAATATGTTTTTAACGATTTTCATAAAAATGTAGATTTTAAAACCTCTATGTATGACTATGTGATTTTTCTGTTAAAATTACTTATGGGGTAGTTGACTCTTTAATTTCCAAGGCCATCCCCATTACTATAGGTTTGTTCGCAAAGCAAATCCGTGACTGCTTGAGAATTGGTTGTACTGCGCATGTCCAGTCTGTAACTTACCCGTGATTTGCACTTTGCGAACGGTTAGAAGAATTTGGAATCGATAGTTTCTGCGTTTAATCGATATGATGTGCAAATAAAATATATATTTCCCTTTAACATGTTATAAATGCAATATACATCGACAATATAATCTATATTTTGGGAAACTTTTAATTATCTTCCATTATTCATACATATAAGTAGCCTATGTTTATAAATCTGGCGCAATGTTATAGGAGGGAGGAGTCAGGCGCGTGAAAATAGGTTACTGCGCATGTCTCTGATAACAATTCATGCTAGAGCCTGCAAACTTTTCTTATAGTACAGAAACTGTCCGTGAGAGCTTTGCGAACAGAAGATTGAAATCAGAATCACGGATTCTCGCTTTGTGAACGCGTGTGGAGAAAGAGCGCATGCGCGAACGATATGTTCCTGGTTTCTGACTGCTTTGCGAACAAACCTAATATGTGATACATGGAAACATAGCACAAGTAGAGTTGCAGAAAAATTATAAATCAACATTATTTGTTATAATTATTTCTTTATAAGATTAATAGATATGAAGATAAACACAAAATAAGAAAGGCACGTTCAGAATATCAGAAGATACATTATTTCAAATATGAGTTATATTCTTTTGGTTCCCATAGTAACAAAATGACTTATTGAATACCTGTCATAATGAACACACAAAACCAAACTGAACGAGGTGGCCAAGGTAAGAAGTCCTCGCTTCAAATCTCAAACCTTCCTTCTAGCATTCCGGCCGATTTGACTTGGAATTTTCATGGTTTACTCATTCACAAAAATCTATTTAAGTTGGAGGTTCTACAGTTTCTCCCCAGCCATTTCATAAAATATGGGAATTTTTCCCTCAAAGAGAGAAGTTATAAAATTATTGTAATTGGGTGGTCAAAAAAAAGTTTATTACCTCAAATTCTCTGACTATTAAGGACTTAGGTGTATCTGAAGTGGTTTCATGTGTAAAATCTGTCGATTTACATATTTATTGTGTTGTGTTTTTTGCTGTTTTTAGCATGATTTTTACACTCTTTAATACAAAGTACCGGTAGTCAAGAGTAATCAGCTATGTCCATTTTCATTTGAGAAAATGTACTTATCTACTCTTATACAATTCAACGGCTTGCTCGCTCGCCCGCTTCGTGAGACATCGGGTATACTCGGCGATGTTCGTCTCTCGCAGTGTAAACTTTCACGACGAGAACAAAATTAGGAAAATGATTTCTTTATTTTATAAGGCCTAAGTGAAATGAACAACATGAACAAATATTATAATTTTATTTTTACTTACAATTTTCATAGCTCTGAACCACAAACATTTTTAATACGCTGTCAGTATAAATTTCTGAAAAATCCTAGAGTCAATTAATAATGGCGGGCGAAACCAAGGGCACCTACTGTAAAATGTTGATGGTTTAACGCTTGAAATATCGCTGATAATAAAAATCAAAAAACAAAACATTCCTTCCCTTGAAACATTACATAATTTCTTAAAATTCTCATCATATTCATCTGTCAACAAACAGTTGAGAAACAATACGTATTATCAGTGTTTAGGTGGCTTTGGGACTGCATAAAACTTACGATATAATTAATTTCTGTAATCTACATACTGATAGGAACGTATTTTGAAGGAAAAAGCGTATAAGGAAGCATTAAAACAGGGTTGACCATAATGCCTGCGTTCCTTCCAAGAGGCCAAGATTAAATATTGGGGAATCAAGTTTGTGCAGCATATATTGTACAGTTTATTTTTCATGTGATCACCCAAACCAATGGAGTGCTGCAAGGTGATCCCCTCAGCCCCATACTATTTAACATCGCCACAGCGGAGAAAAAGATCTAAGGATGCAGTGATATACATGTACGCGGACAACATGATACTAGGGTCGCCGAGCAAAGAAGAACTCCAGCGCGCCTTCTCGGCATTGATGGAATGGGCAAAAAAAACAGTTGAATAAAAACACTTTCTTTTAACTCTGCTGATGATGCAGGAACACCACCTGCGAAACGGCCGTCCGGAAGTTTACTAAGGTAAATAAAGTGCGTTGAAGAAAGTGTTTTTATTCAACTATTTGTTACACAGCGCTAAAGTCGGACACAAGAATGAAAAAAAAACAGCCTAAAAGTAAACTGGGGAAAAACCCAACAGATGGTCTTCCGGAAAGGCGGACGCACAGCAGCAGATGATAACCTGAAGTACGAAGGGGAGAAAATCGATATAGTTAACTCATTCAAATACTTAGGAATTACCTTACAAACTACTGGAACATTCAGACTACACATCAAAGACAAAGCAGGTGCAGCCATGAAAGCATTGCATGATATTGGTCATTTACAATGCCTATCAGTAAAAACAGCCCTACTACTTTTTGAAACAAAAATCTTACCCATACTCACTTATGGGATCCACCTGATATGGGAAAAACTGACAAAGAAGGACCTAACCACCATAGAAGGAATCAAAGCAAAATTCTTGAAAGCCATAGTGGGCATCTCAAAGTACACACGCTCCCGCCTAACATACGAGTTAGCACGGGAACCCTTCCTCATTGAAGAACTAAGGATACAACTGCAACTGCCATCCACAAGCAGCGTAGAAGCTCTCCTAGAAGAAAGAAGGAAGAAGAGAGAAGAAATCCCCTTAGAATTCTACAGCACGGATGCCATGTTGGACAGGAGCTGGACCAACGCAAACCAGAAACTAAGACATGTCATAATAAAACTGGCAGTACACGGGTATCACCATAAAATATGCGGCATAAACCAGATATCGGGTGCTAAATAGGCTCCGCCCATCCCGCATTCCGTTGCCATGGCGACAGCAGCTGTCGGCCGGCGACCTCTCGCACCGATCTTCTTCCGACCGTTCCCGACCGTGTCCCCGCCTTCACTCAACACTACCCCTGCGAGAGTGCCCCTTGTACTAAATATTCAAAATACGAGATGCCCCTTGTACCAAATATACCCACCTAAGTATTTACAAATTATATTTACGAATTACCAAGGCACCATTAGGATATATGTTCACCAGAGCCTCTTTAGCGTCATGTATTACACGTCTCTGTAGTACAAAGGCTAGAAGTTTTCTCGATTTTTATTGCAACGAGCCACGTGGTGTAGTGGTTAAGGCGATGGACTAGAACGCTGGCGGTCCCCGGATCGAATCCCCGTAGGTGCGAAAATTACTAGGATAGGAATAGGTCCCAAATAGGTAGGTAGGGTGAAGGAGAGAAAGGAGGTAATAGGGAGAAGAGGAGGAGAAAAGAGATAAAAGGAGAAAATAAAAAAAATAATTTTCTTGTGTTTCTGCTATTTCCGCCAGATGTCTCTGCGCCGCTACTACTAATTCCACCATTACCTACTAGATGTCTCCCACTGTTTCATTTAGTTAGTCTCCGCCCTAAACCCCTCCTTCCCGGGCGGGTCCCGATAGCGAGTATGGGAGGAGCCTATTTGGCACCCGATATTTGGTTTTTCCCAAATATGCAAAAATGTGGCGTATCACGACCCAGACGGAAACTGTGTATGCTCATTATGTGGACAATTCTGTGTACCATATCACAAGATGTAAAAACAATCATAAATCCCTGTGTGATTTTCCTGTTATTATTATTCACTTTATTGACCTTCTCCAAGATGGCGTATTTTCACTGCCATCCGGATTATAGCTATGAGCACCAAAGTTTCCGTGTAGACGCTTGGGTGTTGGAAGAAAAGAAAGTAGTGAATTTAATTTCAGTTTAGTAAACTACATTTGATTTAGAATGGAGTCGATTCTCAAATCGGAATATACCAAGATTGAAATTAAGGAAGAGATTTCTCAAGCAGAAATAAAGAGTGAACCTGTCCTAATTACATTTGACCTAATCAAGACAGTGGAAATCAAACGTGAGAATTCAGACTATGGAGATTCTACAGCATGCAGCACCGTTCGCAATTTAGAGCAGATTTTAGGAGTTTCACAAGTAAATAATAAAGAAGAGGATCAGCTAATGCAATCACACTCACCTGCTGTATGTACAAGCACATCCTCTGCTGGAAACAGTAAACAGCTAACTCCTACTCCAGACAAATATTTCTCTTGTGATATATGTGGCAAGAAATTCTCTGATAGAGGGAATCTCAAAAGACACATCCTTACACACACTGGACATAAGCCATTTACGTGTGATCAATGTAGTAAGAAATTTTCGGAAAGAGGTAGTCTAAAAAAACACATGCTTACGCACACTGGACATAAGCCATTTACATGTGATATATGTACAAAGAAATTTTCCCAGAGAGGAGATCTCAAAAGACACATCCTTACGCACTCTGGACTTAAGCCATTTACCTGTGATATATGTACAAAGAAATTTTCCCAGAGAGGAGATCTCAAAAGACACATCCTTACGCACTCTGGACTTAAGCCATTTACCTGTGATCTATGTGGCAAGAAATTTTCCCTAAGAAAGAATCTCAAAATACATCAGCTAACTCACACTGGACATGAGCCATTTACGTGTGATATATGTAGCAAGAAATTTTCCCGAAGAGGGAATCTCAACGAACATCAGCTCATTCACACTGGACGTAAGCCATTTACATGTGTTATATGTAGCAAGAAATTTTCCCGAAGAGGGGATCTCAAAAGACACATCCTTACGCACTCTGGACTTAAGCCATTTACCTGTGATATATGTAGCAAGAAATTTTCCGAAAGAGGTAGTCTCAAAATACATCAGCTAACTCACACTGGACATAAGCCATTTACTTGTGATATATGCACCAAGAAATTTTCTGAAAGAGGGAATCTCAACAGACATCAGCTAACTCACATTGGACATAAGTCATTTACCTGTGACATATGTACAAAGAAATTTTCCCAGAGAGGGGATCTCAAAAGACACATCCTAACGCACTCTGGATTTAAGCCATTTACCTGTGATATATGTAGCAAGAAATTTTCCAAAAGAGGTAGTCTAAAAATACATATGCTGAGACATCAGAAAGACAAACGTTCCTAATGTAATGTGTGCACTGAGCCTTTGTTTTGCCTAAAGAATGTGTTGAGTTATCAGTGATGGTGATGTTAAATAGGAATCACTACATGAAACGTATGTTAGTTCTTGCAAACTAGAAAGTGGGATCACTTGTGGCACGCTCAGTGTTAAAGGTACTGCCCTGAATGGGACTGCGGGAAAATGAGGAAACCTTGGCGTGACGGTCGCTTGTTGTGAGTTCAGTCTGGTCACGTATTAGTTGCACGTGGAAAGATTTTTTTCTGCTGTTCTTAACTTTTTAATGAATTTGTTAGAACCTGGTGGATTTTGATGGAACTTTGACTGATATGTAGTCTTTAGTATTGTACCGTAGTATAATCTTGATTTGTCGTAAAGCTAACTTTTACATATATTTGATTATTTATGTCATTGCTAACGAAAAATAGAATAGCCAAAACAAAAGTGTACACTATGGATAATCCTGTTACAGTAAATAGACTGTGGTCACTCTTTATGAGCTACTGTATTATAAATTAAACCCTTGTCAGTTGTTCTTGAGGGTGGAGATGTGGCCTTGTTCTTCAACAGTTTACAAACATGTACAGTCCTTGTTAAAATTTTCTCAACGTAAAAATCAGTTTGCATAATAGATAAGATATAAATCTAACAAATAATATTCAATTACTGTCACATATCTTAGTAATTTAGTTTGATTTGGTAAAGCGTATCAAGGCAGACACAACACATGATCTCTGGGGCATCGACTTTTTTGCTTTGTTGTACGTTACATCGTTTGCATTGCCATTAATGCCACAGCCTAATTCCGGGGTGCGAGGGCAAAGAGAGTTAAGTCCACCATCCTAAAAAAATTGAGATATGTCCATAGAGTTATAGATAAAAATGTTCTCTACATTTGTGTTAAGTCCAGTAAGTCATATTCAAAATTGTACGGTATTTGTGGATGTGTGCCTCATGGGTTTATCCATCTAAAGCTATGTTGGGCTGGTATAGTGTGTTAAGTCACTCTAATTCTCAGTAACAAGAAAGTGGACTTAAGCTTCTTTGCCCGCGCACCCCGGAATTCATCTAATAAAGAACTGGAAATACTTAAACTGTCTAAACATTTACAATTGCTTTCAAGAGTATGCTGCAAACTAATTTTTTTCTCCCCCTTAGGGGTCTTCTTTTAAAAGACATGCTAAAATGTATATACGAGGTCTGTTAGATAAGTATCCGACATTTTTTTTTTTCTCGGAAACCTGACACATTTGAATCAAGCCTGCTTGCATGAGCCGACCTTGAACCTTCTTGCACATGCATGAATTTTTTTCCCGCCTTTAGATAGCGTCTCTTGCTGGCAATCAGCATTTGAGTGATGTAGTGTTTAGTGCTCTCATCGTTTTCTCATTGTTCGGAAAATGATTGAACGTTTGGAGCAGCGCTATTGCATTAAATTTTGCCTGAAACTGGGTAATAGCCAGGTGGAAACCATTCGTAAAATTCAGATGGCATTCGGTGACGATGCTATGGGCATCACACAGATTAAGGAGTGGTACAACCGGTTTAAAGACGGACGCACATCGGTGGAGAGCGAGCCACGCTCCGGTCCGCCATCAACATGCAGAAACGACCAGATCATTGCCAAAGTGAACGCTGTAGTGATGCGGGACCGTCGTGTGAGTATCCGAGAAATTGAGGAAGAGGTGGGCATCAGCACTTTTTCGGCCCATTCAACTATGACCGAAGATTTGGCCATGAAGAGAATGGCGGCGAAATTCAATGCCGATGCTGCTGACAGCGGAGCAAAGGCAACTTCGTGTTGAAGTCTCACATGACACCCTTGAGTCCACAAACAGTGACCCCGACTTTATGAACACCTTAATGAGTGGTGACGAGTCCTGGTGTACGGGTACGACCCGGAAACCAAATTCCAGTCGTCACAATCGTTATTTTCCTTGCAACGACGAGAGCACTATACACTACCTCACTCAAATGCGATTTGCCAGCAACAGACGCTATCTACAGGCGGGAAAAAATTCACACATGCTCACGATGGTTCAAGGTCGGCTCATGTAAGCAGGCTTGATTCAAATCCGTCAGGTTTCCGAGAAAAAGAAAAAGGTCGGATACTTATCTAACAGACCTCGTATATAACATGTCCTTCAAGATTCCATGATCTTACATCCGGAAGAGATATTGTAGTCGAAATTTTAACCCTTTTTAACATATTAATGCAATATCTTAAAACTATTACATATGCCTATAGATACTTATTCTAAAAGAGTGCAACTTGATCTACAGCGTGTTAAACTTCTCCTATTCATAAATTTAAAACTGTACTCGAGAGAACAAATTATAGACCTATTTAGTACTGGTATGGGTCTATACGATGTATGGAGACCGTCCGCAGGAGGTGATGCTAGGGTCTTTACGAGGTATGGTGTACGGCATTGAGATGATAGTAATAATTTGAAATGAGTTTATATTTTTTTTGAAACTGAACATTTGTCCGATGATTCTTTCCCGTTTCTGCTATTTCACGCGTATATTTTACAACTAGCGATGCTAACGCCACTATGCGGCCGGATCATAGAGGCTCCACTAGTGATCTCACTTTCTCCTTCCGAACGCTATAGTTATCGTTTACTCTGCTTCAGTCTTTTAGGCTGAAACACAATTGGATCATTCCATGTCAAATCAACTAACAGTCTAAACCTTGACCTCTCGGATTTTTGTGATTTTTTTAGGTATTATACTCCCCAAAACTAGTTAAAATTTAGAATTTTTCTGACTTCTGGTTTGTGAGTTACAAGAATTTAAAAATCCAACCAATATTCTGCGGGTTTATATCGCTTTAAGGTTATTATAAACTGTTTTAGCGCAAAAACTATACCACCTAGAGAGCTCAAACGTGCACCTTTTTTTGCTGTTTTTAGCATGATTTTTACACTCTTTAATACCAAGTACCGGTAGTCAAGAGTAATCAGCTATGTCCATTTTCATTTGAGAAAATGTACTTATCTACTCTTATACAATTCAACGGCCCTAAATGGCGTGCTTGCTCGCTCGCCCGCTTCGTGAGACATCGGGTATACTCGGCAGTTCGTCTCTTGCAGTGTAAACTTTCATGACGAGAACAAAATTAGGAAAATGATTTCTTTATTTTATAAGGCCTTTGTGAAATGAACACAATGAACAAATATTCTAATTTTATTTTTACTTACAATTTTCATAGCTCTGAACCACAAACATTTTTAATACGCTGTCAGTATAAATTTCTTAAAAATCTTAGAGTGAATTAATAATGGCGGGCGAAACCAAGGGCACATACTGTAAAATATTGATGGTTTAACTCTTGAAATATCGCTGATAATAATAATCCAAACAAACCATTCCTTCCCTTGAAACATTACATAATTTCTTAAAATTGCACAGAATTGATCAAATAAAATTCTCATCATATTCATGTCAACAAACAGTTGAGAAACAATACGTATTATCAGTGTTTAGGTGGCTTTGGGACTGCATAAAACTTACGATATAATTAATTTCTGTAATCTACATACTGATAGGAACGTATTTTGAAGGAAAAAGCGTAAGATATCCAGATAAGGAAGCATTAAAACAGGGTTGACCATAATGCCTGCGTTCCTTCCAAGAGGCCAAGATTAAATATTGGGGAATCAAGTATAGAACAGAATGAAAAAGAGGAACAGAAAAGAGCTGCAGATACTGGCCTGCCATTTAAACTTACAAGAAGGCAGTTTCCTGTAAGGGTAGCCTTAGCAATGACAATTAATAAGTCCCAAGGACAGACTTTAGATAAGGTCGGGATTTATTTGCCTGAACCAGTGTTTATGCACGGACAACTATATGTAGCATTTTCGAGAGTGAGGCGTTCAGAGGATGTAAGAGTTAAGGTGGAAAACACATCAGAACAGGGGAAGTTACTCGACTATTCTGATGAGTTTTCACAAAAAATGTAGTATACAATGAGATATTTTAAATAAAAATTGATGAAGCCAGCGCTGACTTTTGTAAATGTATTGTCAGTGCCTTCAGGATTGTAGACATGTAAGTTTCGTATTTAAGCATCATTTTAACCGTGGCGAAGCCTCGGGCTATTCCCTAGTTACAGTACAATTTGGTATAAGATTAACTTTAAAAAAAAAATGTGGTCATTAATATGTAAAATAACAAACAAGATACTTTTTGTCCTACCCGTAATGGTGATAGTTTTATGAAATTATTATTGATGATTGACGATCTGAAAACATTTTATAATTTTTATTTAATCCCTCTTACCTTCATTACTAACAACATTAAGACCCTAACAGTAATAGCAGGACAGGTCCAAATTATGTCCCACCCGTCATAGAGTTTGAAAAACAAATTTAAAATATTTAAAATAAATTTTAAATAATGCTTTGCATGTAGTGTGGTGGAGAAGGCATTGTAAATTTTACAGACTGTGAACCAATTCTAGTTTATTATTTATGATATGTAATAAACAAAAATGTTTTTATAATTTGTTAGAATGTCCAACCCATAATTATGAAATGGTTGTCCCGTCAACCTGAAAACCTCAGTAATGAAAGTCATAACGTATGTGAGAAAGTTTGTGCAGCATATATTGTACCGTTTATTTTTCCTTGATATTTGAGTGTGACGCCCATGTTTGATAACCATATGCAATTCTATAACTTGAGGTGAATGAATAATACATCAGACAAGCTCCTTAGAAGTTAGAATTTACATTTCCTTGTAAGGAGGTTTGGCTAACTGTTTTAAAGTGGCTACTGGCTTTCACTTGCAATTATCATCTGGGTTAACATTTCATAGGACAAAATCCGAACTAAATCAATGTTGTTTCTCGTTCAGAATAGAGGTGATTTTCCACAACTTTCTCCTCGGTTTTGAATCTTTATTGTGTTTGCACTCTACTCCAGCAGCGTCGCCAGGAATTTTGTTAAGGGGGGGCAAAATCAATTTCGGACCTCAATTTCAAATGATTAGGCTAAACACATTAATATTCACTTAGTTAACCGGATCGTTATTTTGAACCAAAGCTGAATTCGACGAGGCTACAAAGTTTTTTAAGTTAACAGAATACGCTCTTTTGAGCAATGACCTTGGTGAGATATTATAAATACGTATTATAGTTATAATTAGCTAATACTTGCTAAACTCATTATAAAGTAATTCTATTTTTTTATTCTCCATGCTACAACTGTAGGTTGACAAAGAGTACCACAAATAAATATATCCATAAGGCAATCCAAGGGGGGGCAGTTGCCCCCCCTTGCCCCCCCCATGCCGACGCCCATGCTCTACTCTGTTCAAAATATTAATATTTAATAATGATTAGTAGTTATCTAAACATCAGATGTACCGTCCAAAAAATCTAAGATCTGCTTTTCATGCTCAAAACGGATTTTAAAAAATCCTTACAAATGCGTCGTTTTTAATGACTTCGTAGTTACACATAGCGGGTATATGTACAACCCCTCTCCGAAAAAAATTAAAAAATGCTTTTTAAAAAATAAAAAGAGATATTTAGATAGACAGTTCTTTTCTCTTTAATTTCATATATTAATTTTTAAATTCTGGCTGCCAGTTCCTTAGATAGAGTCCTTTTTCTAAGAATCAGCATTAGGAGAAGGCATTTAATGACCATAAAATTCTGCAGAAATGCATTTATGACCTCAAAATAGTGGGAAAATGACACAAAATTTTTTTAAAAATTACCAATATCTTTATCATTATACTTATAATTAGTTCTTCTACATAATGAATTGTTAAAGTCAACTGTAAGGATGACTGTGCGATATATATGGATTTATATTATTTTATTAATAAAGAAGTAGGTAAATGTATACTACTTGGATGCCCTTAGCGGAAAAAAAAATTCTTTCTGAACTGGCATGCCCATCAAATTACCCCTAGCAAATATGTGCCCTTTAAAAAGGAATAAATAATAATTCTTTATTGCTGCAAGACAATCAGCTTCCTGTCAACCCGGAGGTTGAGGAACCTGTTCAGCGTAACTTGCTGTACCCATTCCGCTGCAGCTGTACTTTAATATTACTACGACTGTTTACCTCATGAATCAATTAGCCTTCGTCTGTCCTAATTCAATTTACCAGAAACAAGTGAACTGATTAAGATCTATGTGACACTGTAAATCAACAAACTGTCATGGCAGAGGATATAAAGATTATTTAGTAAGGACAGAAGAATATAAGATTCCACCCTTTTACTCGACTATTCCACTCATACGCCGCGTGTTTTATCTTCACCAATAACGTTTAGCAATTCCTCGGGTATAGACCAATCACGATCGTCTATCTTATAAAATGCTTGCTATTAATATTATGAGGAAGGGATTTTATCTGATAAAATCGTCATCTCGTTACTGAACACTTAAGCATCAATGTGCCGTGAGTAATACGTCACATGTTGCCATTGAGCATTACGAAAACAGATTATTTTTATATCTTTTTTCATTCATTCGTAGTTTATATTTACATTGTTTTTTATGAAACGTGTACATTTATGAAGCTGTTCCAGTTCGATGTTTAATTTTCGATTTTATTTACTTAAGAAACGGTGAGAGAAATGGTGGCCAGCGAAGTTCGCTGTGGACAAATCATAGCTTATAAATATAGGACTTCGGGTTCCAACACACCAAGCAATTTAAAGAAGCCGCCATTTTCCTTCTGATCAGCCTGGAACAGATACAGCACACTCTAGTGAGAGACTTTATTCACTTTATTGACCGTCTCCAAGATGGCGTATTTTCACTGCCATCCGAATAATAGCTATGAGCACATATGCTGCCGTGGAGACGCTTGGGTGTTGTTGGAAGAAAAGAAAGTAGTGAATTTCATTTCAGTTTAGTAAACTACATGTGATTCAGAATGGAGTCGGTACTCAAATCGGAATATACCAAGATTGAAATAAAGGAAGAGATTTCTCAAGCAGAAATTAAGAGTGAACCTGTCCCAATCACATTTGACTTAATAAAGACAGTGGAAATCAAACGTGAGGATACAGTCTACACTGATTCTACTACAGCATGCAGCACCGTTCACAAGTTAGAGCAGATTTCAGGAGTTTCACAAGTAAATGAAGAAGAGGAGGATCAGTCAATGCAATCACACACACCTACTGTACATACAAGCACATCCTCTGCTCATACTCCAGACAAACATTTCTCATGTGATGTATGTAAAAAGAAATTTTCACTAAGAGGGAATCTCAAAACACATCTCCTCACTCACATTGGACATAAGCCGTTTACGTGTGATATATGTACAAAGAAATTTTCTGAGAGAGGGAATCTCAAAAACCACATCCTTACGCACTCTGGACATAAGCCATTTAGGTGCGATATATGTAGTAAGAAATTTTCGGAAAGAGGTAGTCTAAAAAGACACATGGTCACTCACACTGGACATAAGCCATTCACTTGTGATATATGTAGCAAGAAGTTTTCCCTAAGAGGGAATCTCAATGCACATCAGTTCGTTCACACTGGACATAGGCCATTTACGTGCGATATATGTACGAAGAAATGTTCAAAGAAAGAGGATCTCAAAATACACATGCGGACTCACACTGGACATAAACCATTCACGTGTGATATATGTAGCAAGACATTTTCCCAAAGCGGGGTTCTCAAAAGACACATGCTTACGCACTCTGGTTTTAAGGCATTTACTTGTGATATATGTAGCAAGAAATTTTCCCTAAGAGGGGATCTCAGAAAACATCTGCTCAGACATGAGAAGGACAAGCTTTCCTAATGTAATATGTGTGCACTGAGACTTTGTTTTGCCTAAAGAATGTGTTGAATTATCAGTGAGCGTGATGTTAAATTCGAATCGCTACATAAAACAATAGAGTTGATGAAAAGAATGTACTACGGTTGCAAGGCAGCTGTAAAGGTTGGTAATAGAATATCTGATATGTTTGAAACAAGCAAAGGACTAAGACAAGGATGCTCTATGTCACCGACAGTGTTTAAATTATATTTAGAAGTTGTTCTTGGCTATTGGAACAGACAGTGCAGGAGTTTGGGTGTGCCAGTACAGCATCAACATTTGCATTCACTGTTGTTTGCTGATGATCAAGTGCTTTTGGCCCTGGATAGAGACGATGTTACGTATCAAGTGAGAAAGTTAATGGATGCGTATAAGCAGTGGGGATTAGCAATTAATATGAAGAAGACAGAGTATCTGGTGGTTGGAAAGGAGCAAGGAGAAGACTTGATTTTTGAGTTTGGTCGGATAAGCAGCGTGGATGTGTTTAAATACCTGGGCTCATTAATTGATAAGACTGGTCAATGTGATGTGGATATATCCCATAGGATAAGTCAAGCGAGAGTGGCAATTAGATCTCTGAATGGGATATTCTGGAGTAGTCGCATATCCAGAAGAACAAAGAGAATGATATTGCGTGTTGTTGTTGAAAGCATTTTGACATATGCTTCGGAATGTTGGACATTGGACGAGAGGCAAAGGTGTAAGATTGACGCGGTGGAAATGGATGGGCTGCGACGGAGTATGAGAGCTATTCGTTTGGACCGACTAAGAAATGAGTATATCAGAATGGAGATGGATGCGGTGGAACCCGTTTCGGACAGGATTGATGCTCGGGCATTGAGATGGTATGGACATGTTCGGCGGATGGAGGAGCAACGTTGGCCACAATGCCTACTCAATTTGTCACCACCGGGGAGAAGATGGCGAGGGAGGCAAAGAGCAACCTGGAGAGGGACAATAGCTAAAGCTATGGGAAGGAGAGCCCTAACTGAGGAAGACTGGCAGGATAGAAAAAGATGGAATCTGAGAACAGGCAACTGCTAAAAGTGGAAATGCTTGCAAAAGTAAGTAAGTACATAAAACGTGCGTTTGTTATTGCAAAGGAGAAAGTTGGATCACTTGTGGCGCGCTCATTGTTAAATGTACTGCCCTGAATGGGACTGCGGGAAAATAAGGAAACCTTGGCGTGACGGTCGCTTGTTGTGAGTTCAGTCTGGTTACGTATTAGTAACACGTGGAAAGTTTTTTTCTGCTGTTCTTACCTTTTTAAACAAATGGTTATAAAGTTTTGGATTTTGATGGGACTTTGACTGATATGTAGTCTTTAACATTGTAGTATAATCTTGATTTGTCATAAAGCCTTATTTTACATATATTTGATTATTTATGTCATTGCTAACGAAAAATAGAATAGCCAAAACAAAAGTGTACACTATGGATACTCCTGTTACAGTAAATAGACTGTGGTCACTCTTTATGAGCTACTGTTTAATAAATTACACCCTTGTCAGTGGTTCTTGAGGGTGGCGATGTGGCCTTGTTCTTTAGTTCAGTTTACAAACATGTAAAGTCCTTGTTAAAATTTTCTCAACGTTAAAATCAGTTTGCATAAGAGATAAGATATAAATCTGTCACACAATATTCAATTACTGTCACATTACTTAGTAATTTAGTTTTGTTTCGTAAAGCTTATCAAGGCAGACACAACACATGAACTCTGGGGCATCGACTTTTTTGCTTTGTTGTACGTTACAGCGTTTCCATTACCATTAATGCCACCGCCTAATTGATCTAATAAAGAACGGGAAATACTTAAACTGTCTAAACATTCACATTTGCTTTCATGAGTGTGCTGCAAACTAATAAATTTTTTCTCCCCCTTAGGGGTCTCCTTTTGAAGGACATACCAAGGTTTGCTAAGATGTATATGGGTGATTCTTCAAATACGGGAAAATTTGGAGTGTGTAAAATCCAAATTTTTTTCTTTGTTTAAAAAATCTCAAAAAAATTACTAAAATACTTCAGGGGTTACTTGATTATAATGTGACACCAGCAGAGCTTAGATGTTTATATTTTTATTTTATTTTTTTTTTAAACTCATGTGAATGACATCCGTGTACATGTGGATGGCAGAAGGCCACATTAATGACTAACTTTGGCAACAATCTGCTTTTCTTTATGTGATTTCATATTTTTCTCAGTGTACTTCAGCTGATTTTGCACCAAATTCCAAATTTGTGTGCATACACCGGAATTAATGCAATTTTAACAAGACTGTGTTTTTATGGTTTTGGGGGAGGGGGGAATCAAGCAGAAATTCACTTAATCAGTTTTAAGATTTTAAGTACAGGTCACAGACACCGCAGACACAATAGTACCCTACATTTATCATCTACATGACTTGAGAGTCATCCATATACCCCTTCATGAGGCATGTGGATGACGCAAAAATCAGGCATGTGGAAGACAGGAGTTTTAGTGGTCTCAGCAAGCCTTATAAACCTCTGTAGCCTCAACTTCAGTCAGGTACTTTGAATTGGAAGGTTTATCATAGTGCGTAATCAAAATTAATTAATATTCACTTTCTGCCTACTTTCTAGAAGTCATGTTAATGACTGGGAATAAAAACGCTTTCCTTGAAAATGATGCAAAGTCCTTTGTTAATCCCAAACTGTTTGTAAGCAAGCAAAATTCAACCTTACAATTCAACCACAAGCTGCCCTGTTGGCTTTCTAACACTGTTGCCAGTTATACAAATTTCTCATTTCTGCAGAAATTTTTTTATTCTTTTCAGCCATGTGGATGACCAAAAACCCTTGGGACATTCTTTGTGTTCATTAGGTGGGGTGACAATTTTATTTCATTTTATGTTTTAGGGGTCAATATTCTTCACACATTCATACTCATTGGCAGGAAAAAAGTTGAAAAGGAAATAACATTTTGTTTTGTGGAAAAATGCATTAGAATATACAAAAGTGGGGTATGGGACAGGGCATGTGGATGACATTTCATTGAGTTAAATTTGATTTTGGAATATCAGAATCTAAAGTTAGTGTCATTTCAAAGTGATAGTTGTAGTATGGAAGTAGTAGAAACAAACTTTTATTGTAATTTCTTTTAAAAGTCGAATTTGAAGGGAAATATCACTCCGGAACACAAATTTTCCCGTATTTGAAGAATCACCTATATATATGTCATGTCCATCTTACATCTGGAAGAGATATTGTAGTCGAAAATTTAACCCTTTTTAACATAATAATGCAATATCTTAAAACTATTACATATGCCTATAAATACACATTCTAAAAGAGTGCAACTTGATCTACAGCGTGTTAAACTTTTCCTATTCATAAATTTAAAACTGTACTCGAGAGAACAAATTATAGACCTATTTAGTACTGGTATGGGTCTATACGATGTATGGAGACCGTCCGCAGGAGATGATGCTATTGTCTTTACGAGCTATGGTGTACGGCATTGAGATCGTAGTATTAATTTGAAATAAGTTTATATTTTTTTCGAAACTGAACGTTTTTCCGATGATTCTCTCCTGTTTCTGCTATTTCACGTGTATATTTTCACAACATGTAGCGATGCTAAAGCCACGATGCGGCTGGATCATAGAAAATCCACTAGTGATCTCACTTTCTCCTTCCGAACGCTATGGTTATTGTTTACTCTGCTTCAGTCTTTCAGGCTGAAACGCAATTGGGTCATTTCATGTGAAATCAACTAACAGTCTAAACCTTGACCTCTCAGATGTGTGTGATTTTTTTAGGTATTATACTCCCCAAAACTAGTTAAAATTTAGAATTTTTCTGACTTTTGCTTTGTGAGTTACAAGAATTTAAAAATCCGAGCAAAATACAGCGGTTTTATATCACTTTAAGGTTATTATAAAATGTTTTAGCTCAAAACCTCTACCACCTACAGAGCTGAAACTTTCACCTTTTATTCCCCTAAAAATTCCCTTTAATTTGATATATCACACGGCTGTGTTTCTTAATTTCTGAAATGTTAAAAAAGTTCCCAAAGAAAACCTTTTTAAAAATTTACAAAATATGTACCCCCTTTTTTTTTTTTTAATTATATGTGTTGTCCACTCTAATTGACTACGTGCATTAATATTTCAAGGTGGGATCTCAGTGGGTTCTTGTTTAAAAAATATTTTACTACCAGAATGCACGCCAATTAGGTCTTAGCGGACTTATTGTATTAGTTCACTATATAACAAAATTATTCGTTAATAATACAGTTTTATTTAAAATAAAATAGTTATTACTAACTTTAAAGTTACAAGAGTTAAACAAAATTCTATCTTAAGATGTTAAAGTCTAAATGGTTAATTGAATTTACTTCATTTTTTAAAATTAAGGACTTCATTTTGGAATCCTACCGAATCGCTCAGAATTTTGTTTTTATAAGTCAAATATTCAGGGGACTTTTCACGAAAATTTTTTTTAATTTAACTTTTGAAAAAATAGTTTTAGCGATTTTCATGAAAATTTAGATTTTGAAACCTCTGTGTATGACTATGTTTGTTTTTCTGTTAAAAGTACTTGGGGGGTAGTAGACTTGTGTCCTTTCTTTAATTTCCAAGGCCATCTCCATTACAATATGTTATACATGGAAACATAGCACAAGTAGAGTTGCAGAAAAATTATAAATCAACATTTTTTGTTATAAACATTTCTTTATAAGATTAATAGATATGAAGATAAACACAAGATAAGAATGACACATTCAGAATATCTGAAGATACATTAATTCAAATATGAATTATATTCTTTTGGTTCCCATAGTAACAAAATGACTTATTGAATACCTGTCATAATGAACACACAAAACCAAACTGAACGAGGTGGCCAAGGTAAGAAGTCCTCGCTTCAAATCTCAAACCTTCCTTCTAGCATTCCGGCCGATTTGACTTGGAATTTTCATGGTTTACTCATTCACAAAAATCTATTTAAGTTGGAGGTTCTACAGTTTCTCCCCAGCCATTTAATAAAATATGGGAATTTTCCCCTCAAAGAGAGAAGTTATAAAATTATTGTAATTGGGTGGTCTAAAATAAGTTTAAAACCTCAAATTCTCTGGATATTAAGGACTTAATGTATCTGAAGTGGTTTCATGTGTAAAATCAGTTGATTTACATATTTATTGGGTTGTGTTTTTTTTTTTTTTAGCATGATTTTTACACTCTTTAATACCAAGTACCGGTAGTAAAGAGTAATCAGCTATGTCCATTTTCATTTGAGAAAATGTACATCTTAAGGTACAATTTGGTATAAGATTAACTTAAAAAATAATGTGGTTCATTAATATTTAAAATAACAAACAGAGACTTTTTGTCCCACCCGTAATGGTGATAGTTTTATGAAATAATTATTGTTGAGTGACAATCTGAAAACATTTTATAATTTTTATTTCATCCCTCTTACCTTCATTAATAACAACATTAAGACCCTAACAGTAATAGCAGGACAGGTCCAAATTATGTCCCACCCGTCATAGAGTTTGAAAAACAAATTTAAAATATTTAAATAAATTTTAAATAATGCTTTGCATGTAGTGTGGTGGAGAAGGCATTGTAAATTTTACAGACTGTGAACCAATTCTAGTTTATTATTTATGATATGACGACGATGCCAACTGCTACGGAATTTCCGTAGTTTCTACGATTTTCTTGAATTTGCTATGGCAATACGGAAATTGTACTGAATATTACGGATTTTACGAATCCCAATAGCTATTTTTAAAATTTTTCGTTTCTCCCGCGAAAAAAAAGTTACTGACTGTGTCAGTAGAGATGCCAACTGTTATCATGAGAAATAGTTTGTAAAAGAAAACACCCTTGTGTTGGCGACATTAGACACTACAATATTTGACGTGAGTGTGTGTTAACCAAAGATGTTATATCTTACAGTTATAACATCTTTGGTGTTAACGTGTTTTCTTTTTTTGATTATCATTTATCACTATAATGCCGCTGACGACTGCCTACGGCGTTGCTTGCTAGAAGTTTTATTGAATGTTGCAGTGAAAGTAGAATATTGAGGAAATATGTCCTGTAAACATAAAATCAGTGACGAGTCTGATGTTCAAAAATGAACTGCGGAAAATCAGCAATATACGGAAAAGTTTCCTTGCCTCGGACCTTCAAAAATTTCACCAAATCACGTAGGCTATTTTTATAATTTGCTAGAATGTACAACCCATAATTATGAAAAGGGTGTCCCATCAACCTGAAAACCTCTGTAATGAAAATCATAACGTATGTGAGAAAGTTTGTGCAGCATATATTGTACCGTTTATTTTTCCTTGATATTTGAGTGTGACGCCCATGTTTGATAACCATATGCAATTCTATAACTTCATGTGAATGAATAATACATCAGACAAGCTCCTTAGAAGTTAGAATTTACATTTCCTTGTAAGGAGGTTTGGCTTACTTTTTTAGGGTGGCTACTGGCTTTCACTTGCAATTATCATCAGGGTTAACATTTCATAGGGCAAAATCTGAGCGAAATCAATGTTGCATCTTGTTCAAAATAGAGGTGATTTTCCACAACTTTCTCCTCGTTTTTGAATCTTTATTGTGTTAGCACTCTACTCTGTTCAAAATATTAATATTTAATAATAATTAGTAGTTATCTGAACATCAGGTGTACCGTCCAAAAAATTTAAGATCTGCTTTTCATGCTCAAAACGGATTTTAAAAAATCCTTACAAATGCGTCGTTTTTAATGACTTCGTAGTTACACAAAGCGGGTATATGTACAACCCCTCTCCGAAAAAAATTAAAAATTACTTTTTTAAAAAACAAAAAGACATATTTAGATAGACAGTTCTTTTCTCTTTAATTTCATATATTAATTTTTAAATTCTGGCTGCCAGTTCCTTAGATAGAGCCCTTTTTCTAAGAATCAGCATTAGGAGAAGGCATTTAATGACCATATAAAATGCTGAAGAAATGCATTTATGACCTAAAAATAGTGGGAAAATGACACAAAATTTTCAAAAAATTACTAATATCTTTATCATTATTAGTTATAATTAGTTCTTTTACATAATGAATTGTTAAAGTCAACTGTAAGGATGCGTTATATGTGAATTTATATTATTTTATTAATAAAGAAGTAGGTAAATGTATACTACTTGGACACCCTTAGCAGAAAAAAGAATTCTTCCTGATCTGGCATGTCATTCAAATTACCCCTAGCAAATATGTGCCCTTTAAAAAGAAAGAAATAATAATTCTATATTGTAGAAAAACAATCAGCTTCCTATCAACCCGGTGGTTCAGGAACCTGTTCAGCGTAACTTGCTGTACCCATTTCCCCGGCTGCAGCTGTGCTTTAATATTACTACCACTATTTACCTCGTGAATCAATAAGCCTTCGTCTGTCCTAATTCAAGTGCACTTGTTTTTACCAGAAACAAGTGAACTGACACTGGAAATCAACAAACTGTCATGGCAGAGGATATAAAGATTATTTTAGTAAGAACAGAAGAATGTAGAATTCCACATTTTTAGTCGACTATTCCACTCATACGCCGCATGTTTGATCTTCACCAATAACGTTTAGCAATTCCTCGGGTATAGACCAATCACAATCGTTTATCTTATAAAATGCTTGCTATTAGGTTTGTTCGCAAAGCAAATCCGTGACCGCTTGAGAATTTGTTGTACTGCGCATGTCCAGTCTGTAACTTACCTGTGATTTGCACTTTGCGAATGGTTACAAGAATTTGGAATCGATAGTTTCTGCGTTTAATCGATATGATATGCAAATAAAATATATATTTCCCTTTGACATGTTATAAATGCAATATACATCGACAATATAATCTATATTTTGGGAAACTTTTAATTATCTTCCATTATTCATACATATAAGTAGCCTATGCTTATAAATCTGGAGCAAGGATTTGGAGGGAGGAGTCAGGCGCGTGAAAATAGGTTACTGCGCATGTCTCTGATAACAATTCATGCTAGAGCCTGCAAACTTTTCTTATAGTACAGAAACTGTCCGTGAGAGCTTTGCGAACAGAAGATTGAAATCAGAATCACGGATTCTCGTTTTGCGAACGCGTGTAGAGAAAGAGCGCATGCGGGAACGATATGTTCCTGGTTTCTGACTGCTTTGCGAACAAACCTATTAATATTATGAGGAAGGGATTTTATCTGATAAAATCGTCAGCTCGTTACTGGACACTTAAGCATCAATGTGCCGTGAGTAATACGTCACATGTTGCCATTAAGCATTACGAAAACAGATTATTTTTATATTCATTGATTCGTAGTTTATATTTACATTGTTTTTTTTATGATAAGTGTACATTTATGAAGATGTTACTGTTAGAGGTTTAATTTTCGATTTCGTAATTTACTTAAGAACCGGTAGCATTGAGAGAAATGGTGGCCAGCGAAGTTCGCTTTGGACAAATCATAGCTTCTACATTAAAGAACTTCGGGTTCCAACACATCAAGCAATTTAAACAAGCCGCCATTTTCCTTCTGATCAGCCTGGGACAGACACAGCATACTCTAGTGAGAGGCTTTGATCACTTTATTGATCTTCTCCATGATGGCGTATTTTCACTGCCACCTGGATAGTACATATGAGCACGTATGCTGCCGTGGAGACGCTTGGGTGTTGTTGGAAGAAAAGAAAGTAGTGAATTTCATTTCAGTTTAATAAACTACATGTGATTCAGAATGGAGTCTGTACTCAAATCGGAATATAACAAGATTGAAATTAAGGAAGAGATTTCTCAAGCAGAAATTAAGAGTGAACCTGTCCCAATCACATTTGACTTAATAAAGACAGTGGAAATCAAACGTAAGATTTCAGACTATGAAGATTCTATTGCATGCAGCTCCGTTCACAACTTAGAGCAGATTTCACGAGTTTCACAAGTAAATAATGAAGAAGAGGATCAGCTAATGCAATCACACTCACCTGCTGTATCTACAAGCACATCCTCTGCTGGAAACAGTAAACAGCTAACTCCGACTCCAGACATGCATTTCTCATGTGATATATGTAACAAGAAATTTTCTCAAAAAGGGTATCTCAAAAGACACATCCTCACTCACACTGGACATAAGCCATTTACGTGTGATATATGTAGTAAGAAATTTTCCCATAAAGGAAGTCTCAACTCACACATGCTCAGTCACTCTGGACATAAGCCATTTACGTGTGATATATGTAGCAAGAAATTCTCCCGGAGAGACACTCTCAACGAACATCGGGTCATTCACGCGGGACACAAGCCATTCACGTGTGATATATGTACCAGAAAATTTTCTGAGAGAAGGAATCTCAAAAAACACATCCTTACGCACTCTGGACATAAGCCATTTACATGTGATATATGTAGCAAGAAATTTTCCCGAAGAGGGGATCTCAGAAGACATCTGCTCAGACATGAGAAGGACAAACTTTCCTAATGTATTGTGTGCACTGAGCCTTTGTTTTGCCTAAAGAATGTTTTGAATTATCAGTGATGGTGATGCTAAATAGGAATCACTACATAAAACGTACATTAGTAATTGTTTATTGTGCTTCAGTCTTTTAAATTGAAATGCAATTGGATCATACCATGTCAAATCAACTAACAGTGTAAACCTTGACCTCTTAGCTTTGTGTGATTTTTTTTTTTTTCAGGTATTATACTCTCCAAAACTAGTTCAAATTTAAAAATTTTCTGACTTTTGGTTTGTGAGTTACAAGGGTTTAAAAATCCAAACAAAATAATTAATTATTAATGGTTTACTTTATGAACGATATGGCTGAGGTAAGAAGTCTTGGCTTGCAAATCTCAAACCTTTCTTCTAGCTTTCCGGCAAATTTGACTTGGATTTTTCATTGCTTCCTTATTTTAAAAACTCTATTAAAGTTGGAGGTTGCACAGTTTCTTCCACCAACCTGAAAACCTCAGTAGTGAAAATCTTAACACAACTTTGTGCATCATATATTGTACCGTTTATTTTTCCTTGATATTTGAGTGTGACGCCCATGTTTGATAACCATATGCAATTCTATCACTTGAGGTGAATGAATAATACATCAGACAAGCTCCTTAGAAGTTAGAATTTACATTTCCTTGTAAGGAGAATTTGGCTTACTTTTTAGGGTGGCTACTGGCTTTCACTTGCAAGCAACACTGGGTAGTTACCATCAGGGTTAACATTTCATAGGGCAAAATCTGAGCGAAATCAATGTTGTCTCTCTTTCAAAATAGAGGTTATTTTCCACAACTTTCTCCTCGTTTTTGAATCTTTATTGTGTTAGCACTCTACTCTGTTCAAAATATTAATATTTAATAATAATTAGTAATTATCTGAACATTAGGTGAACCGTCCAAAAAATCTAAGATCTGCTTTTCATCCTCAAAACGGATTTTAAAAAATCCTTACAAATGTGTCGTTTTAATGACTTCGTAGATATACAAAACGGGTATATGTACTTCCCCCCAAAAAATGAAAAATTGCTTGTTTTTATTATTTTAAAGATATTTAGATAGGCAGTTCTTTTCTCTTTAATTTAATATATTCATTTTTAAATTCTGACTGCCAGTTCCTTAGATAGAGCCCTTTTTCTAAGAAATCAGCATTTGGGCAAGGCATTTATGACCTAAAAATAGTGGAAAAATGACACAATTTAAAAAAGAATTTCTATTAGTTTTTTAAGTATGAATTGCTAAAGACAACTTAAATGGATGACACCAGATAGTTATCATCAGGGTTACCATTTCACAGGGCAAAATCTGAACGAAATCAATGTTGTTTCTCGTTCAGAATAGAGGTGATTTTCAACAACTTTCTCCTCATTTGCACTCTACTCTGTTGAAAATATTAATAATAATAATAATAATAACTAGTAGCCTTGTTATTTGAACAGTAGGCATACCATCCAAAAATCTAGGATCTGCTTTTCATCCTCAATACAGATTTTTAAAAATCCTTACGCACGTGTTGTTTTTAGTGACTTTTTAGATTAAGTTGTGAGTCAGCGTTCTCACTTCAGGATAGCGAAAATGTCAGACAATGTTACAGGAAGTTGTTGGGAGCTTTACCAATAAGGGCCTTCTGTAACTAAAATTAATTCATTTTGTGTTGTAAATATCTGTTGGTTTCAAGCAAACTAGCAAAGGGAACCTTCGATTTGACCAACGTCATGACCTGCCATCTGTCGTGGAAGACAAGAGCTACAACAACCAGCAGCCAGACGATGCAAGGGATAGCGTGGGCGTTTGTATGAGTGAATCTAAAATCTCAGAACTTAAACATTTAATTATGGTTGAACAAAAGCAGTTGCCTTTAATTAGGGGACATATTTTTTAAGTGAAACTTCTTTA
This sequence comes from Ectobius pallidus, assembly GCA_964059195.1. Taxonomy (NCBI): domain Eukaryota; kingdom Metazoa; phylum Arthropoda; class Insecta; order Blattodea; family Ectobiidae; genus Ectobius; species Ectobius pallidus. The sequence continues at coordinate 182,987,869 of CAXKWD010000005.1, read as the reverse complement.
GCCGTGGTAGGGGTAAATCCAGAGCTTGTGTCACGCTCAAAAATCGTCATGAAATTAGTGAGGTTTGACGGAACAGACTGCACAGATAACAATCAACTCAATGATTAGGACTAATCAGCTGCTATACGGTTTAAAATTTAAAAATCCAAATATCCAAAATTTAAAGAAACAAAAAATTAAATTAATTTTTAATTTTACAAAATCCAAAATTTAAAAATCCAAAAATCCCAAAAATAAAACACTCAAAGATCGAAAATTTAAAAAATCCAAAATTAAAAAGTCCAAAAACCCAATATTAAAAAGTCCAATAATGCAAAATTGAAAAAATCCAATTATCAAAAATTGAGAAAATTAAAACAAGTTTCACTTCTGTCGCATGGCATTCCACGCACACTTATTTTGGTAAGCGCGAATTTTTATAAAACAACCTCCCTTAGCTATATTTAGCTTTTATATGCTTAAAATACCAATATGAACCGAATTGAATCCACGAAATATTGCAAAATTTACTCGATTCCGCAAAATGTGTCTAAAATATGCCCCTTCTGTCCGTAAAGTGAGAAATGTGCACAAAAATGTGCCTTAAAATCACAATATTTTGTTTTGGTGTTCTGTATTTTTTTATTTCTTAGTAGCATTTTTTCCTGCTGTTTCTGTGGCTGTCGAAGATTTACCGATATATCGATATTTGTGATCGATTACAAAGATTGCAGAATTTAAGCAAAGATTTTCTGTGACCTGGTTTGTACTGTTGAGTACACTCTTTTCCTGCTATGTCTTTGCCAAGTTAGCGATGCCTAAGATCAATTACAGCAGAAGAGTGTAAAATGTTTGTTACTTGTATTCAACAGATTTCGTCTTTTATCCACAGTGGTATGGTTGGCACTTCTGTTTGCAAATGGCTATCTGATGGTGTTTAGTAGAAATTACGATAATATTTCTCGTAATTATATTTTAATATTAACTCTAATCATGCCTGAATCGAAGGTTACTTCAGTTCATACAAGGACAGAATACAAGTAACAAACATTCTACATATGTTGGGTGTTCCCAATCTCTATATATATAAAAGGCTTTGTCCTGACTGAATGACTGACTGACAGAGAATCATCGTAGAGCCTAAACTATAACAGGTAGAGACTTGGAATTTTGACAGTACCTTCGTTTCATAATGTAGGTGCTCACTAAGAAAGGATTTTGAAAAACTTTGATTTTAAATGCCAAAAATTAAATGTTTTTGAGAATACTTAATCCCTTTTTACACAGAATTATCAAATCCAAATCACAGTTCACATGACAACATATTGTTGCCAGTGGTATTAGATGGGTTTGGAAATAAATGAAACTAGAATTTGACAAATTAAAGAAGCTATCAATATAATTCATGTTATAAATAAATATTAAAGAATTAGATCCATGAAAATAATGCAGTCACATAACTTTCTCTACCCTGGATATAGAGAAAACATTACAAGGTATGGTAATATGTATATTATTATATCGCAGGTTTTTGGAGAGAGAAGTATGTAAGTGTTATTGGATTTCTGTTTAATTTCATCCCCAAAACGGTTGTATCGTAGAAATAAAATATTCCGCAAAGACAATACAATTTTATATTTCTTTTTATTTGAACCCCTAGTAGGCTTGGTGTGTAGAAGCGATGGGATGCAAAATTCTACATCCTCTATGAGCCATAAAAAGCTACCTCAAGCGTTTTCTGAGGAAATTTTCAAATTTAAATACCTTTATAATGACCTATAACTTAGAAATAGAAAGTTCTTCATAAGATAATTTCCAATTACAAAATAAAAAACCCGTTACAGTTTATTCATGGAATAGTCCTCATAAATCCCACGAGAGTTATCGATTGCAGGTATTTGTCGATAAGCAAGTGTGAACGAACATAAACAACTCCGAGATGAGTTAAGTAACAGGTTATGTAAGTCCAGTAAGTTGAATTGATCAATAAAAACTGTTGAGTGTCGTTACGAGGAGAATAAAATCAATTTGGATTACGTCGCTAAACCAGTCCACGCCTACAAGTCTGCTTGAGTTGTTCTGCAACATCCATATCACTTCAAATGTAGTAGGCTTTCACCATCTTACAAAATAATAATAATAATAATAATAAAGACCCACATAATCATATTATAAACTATAGGCTATTTAATGGTAAAGATAAAGTGATCCCTATACAGGCCTCAGAGCCCTGTATGGTAAACAAATTTCCTAACCTGTTTTTGAGTGCTAAAATAGCGTAAAATGTGATTTTCATTAGGTCAATATTTAAACATTTTCCGGGGATGGTTTCAGGAGGTTGAGGCTCCCAGATTTTGGACATTCGGCACATGAAGGTGGTAAGGTTGTTAGCCTTACGCACCGGCCGCCTTTACTCCCAGGATTGCTCCTGGTACTCATTTCTGTTGGAGGCTGAGTCGACCCCAGGGTCATAGTGCCACCAGAAGGATTAGGCCAATTTGGAGAACTCAACGACCTCATCGGGATTCGAACCCGCAACCTTCCGGTTTGTAGCGCAGCGCCTCAACCACTATGCTACGGCGTACCCCAATGATGATAATAATAATAATAATAAAATCAGGTAAACTGATATAACGAAGTGCCAGTATGTTTTTGTTGAATCAATTATAATTGCAATTATGATATGCAGAAAATAAGTTTTTTCTAATCAGATTAAAATCGACCAGCGTCAGCAGAACTACAGATTTGTGATACCTTGACAATCGCGCACTCACGTAAAAATTAAAAATAAAATTTAAAAAATCCATGTCAAATCTGCCGGCTCCGGGATTTGATCCGGGGACTCGGAGAATACAAGTCCAAGACGTTATCATTTGGCCAACTCAGTCAGTTTGACGGAGTAGTTTGATAAGCATATGTGAAGGAATAGTGTTAACTGTGAAATTATACTGGTAGACAAAAATTAAAAAAAAAAAAAAGTGGCCTTTAATTAGTTACTCTGGTATCGGTCAACCGATTAGGTCCAAAATTAATAGGCTTCTTGCCATGGACGTTATAAATGCTTATACCAAGTTTGATGAAAATCCGATAAAGCGTATTTGAGTTATGGCGCGTACAGACACACGGACGGACAGACATTTTTCCGTCCACCACACAATCTCATAAAGTACCATACTGGCACTTAATAAAGACATAATCATATTGTAGACTGTATTTAATGGTAGGCCTACGTATAAATCACATTTGTGGTTCATTAAAACATCTATTTAAGGCAATCAGTGGTTCGACAATAGATTGTTCTCTTAATAGACAGAATACACTTCCATAGATTTAAGGAACTTCAGAGTAGGAATTCACAATTATCATGTAGCAAATCTTTAATTATCAGGCTTTAAAACTTAGTGCCCGATCGAATATGTTAACAGCAACCGTACTGTACAGACTTTGCTCGGCGTATGCCCTAGCTACCATATGCTAGTTCACGTGATAGTAAACAAACCGCAATACAGATATAGGAAGACCACAAAATAACTTCTCATTCTCTAAACTCACATTACAAGCATGCAAAACGACACTTTCTCCTGTTTGTGTATAACAGTCCCTCCCAAATGCTTCAATATATGTTTGCGTTTTAGAACACTTTACTTTCGGCATGCCGAACACGTATTATAAATTTAAACACGCACAATGACAAGGTACACTGTTGACCAATTTGAGAGGCACCGTACTATGAGCGCATTCACTTCTCGGTACTACTATCAATGACTGTCTTATCAGCCTACGCAATCACCCTCCACCCCCTATACTCAGGTTGTTGGTAACCGGAATCAACTCCCTCTGTGGGTTCGGGCACTAAGTTTTAAAGCCTGTTAATTATTAAGTGCCACAATGGTGGACGGGAAAGTGTCTGTCCGTCTGTCTCTATGCACGATCATCATCATAGTAGTAAGAAGAGCAAATACGATTTATCGGATTTTCATTAAACTTGGTATACGCATTTGTAACGTCCATGTGAAGAAGTCTATTGATTTTGGATTAAAATCGGTTGACCGGTACCGGAGTAATGCCCAATCTAGTGCCTATTCTGATGTTAATAGGCCCTATAAAGAATTTATATATTTATATATTAGAAAGAATTTATCAAATGAAAAATCAGTTCTCATGACAACACGGCTTTGGAAGTTGCAATACAGCTAGCCTTGGCAAATAACACTACCCACATATTCCTTCACATTTGCTTATCAAACTTGATAACTTTTTTCTTCTGTAATCCCTGCTTAATGAATCGATCTGGAGCTTAACAAAAATAACTTATTTTCTGCACATCATAATTGCAATTATCACTGATTAAACGAAAGCATTTTGCGAGCATGAAATTAACAAAACGAGCACTTTATAGCTGTCGAATGTCGAACAGTGTTTTATGTTATTTTAAATCGTGAAATTTAAAAAGATTTCTCTCGTGGTCGGATTAGTAAAGGAAAAAATCTTATTGATAATTTCGTATTATAGCGGAATTCAGGCTCTTTTGGTTGGCAACAATTTGTTTGAAAACAATTCACTGCATGAAAAGAACATCGCTAAAAATGCAAACACAAGAGAATAGCGGATGTAGCGCATGCGCCGTGTGATCTACTGACCAACTGGCTCACTGCGTCACAAATTGATTTAATTGTAATTATTTTCGCATTAGTAGAGCTCCACTTCCCCACAAGGCAATGAGAACAGCAGCTTATAACTACCCTTCAGAGAATTTCTACAAGATAAAATCTTTCAAGTACAGGTATAAAATATATAATGTTCTTTGCCTGGCAAAATATATTATTATTATTATTATTATTATTATTATTATTATTATTATTATTATTAGTCCGCGGTGGTCTAGGGGTAGCGTGCCCGCCTCTAGATCCGCAAGTCGCGGATCAAACCCAGCCGCGGTCGATGGATTTTTCAGGTCGTAAAAATCCGTGCACGGAGTCCTCCGGGAGGGACTTTAAGCTGGGGGTCCCGTGTCGTATATTTACGGCACGTTAAAGAACTCCAAGGCTAAATTAGACCCTCTGGACAAAATTTCTCGGCCTTTTCACGTCCTAGTAATACCTTAGTTTTCTGGGGGGTTGAGAGGCGATGGACTTACCACCTGTCCCTCTGCCCTCTCTAAGGAAAAATAAGCGTAACAAAATTCACTTAGGTAAAATGAACCCAGTCTCCATGGAGTCTGGTGGGGGGGGGGATGCGGAGTAACTGTGCGAAATAAAACAAAAATTATTATTATTATTATTATTATTATTATTATTATTATTATTATTATTACTATTATTATTGTTACATATAAATTCAATTCATCATCAACTCCAACCATTGAGCTTATTAGCCCGTTCCGTCCTCAAAGTCTCTCCAACTTACCCTGGGTCTTCCAGGATAGCATCTTCCTTGTGGCTTGTATTTGGTAAGGAAACCTTTCCGATGGCATTCTCTGTACATGATAATACCAGTCTAATATAGATTCATAAAATGTAACATTTCTTATTTTCAACCCTTCCCAGGCATGGTGTGTATAGGGTGGACCAAAAGTCACGATCGGATATTTTGTATGTTAGTTTATGAAATAATAAAATGCCACAATTGACGTAAAAACTTTATTTGTTGAAGTAGCAAGTATTAAGGGATGGAAATATGGTAAAATAAAGTTCCCTGGGCCTGTCAGCGTCATTGTTAAACGTCAAAAGTTTCGGTATGTGCACCATCGTTTTCCGCGCACGGTTGAATGCGCCGCCCGCATCAGCATTTCGGGAGTGATCGTTCTGATGATACGGATGATCTCTCTCTTAAGTTGTTCAACAGAATCCATCCGAATCATTCCAACCCAAGATTTTCTTCTAAGGAGGACCAGAGCCAGTTGTCGCACAACGAAGTTCTTGGGATCTGCATTTCTTCCGTTCGCTTCCTTGTTGATTTCATCGGTGAACCCTCCAATAATTCACTCAGACGATTACTGACATCATCGCCGCAATATTTTGTAGGTCTTCCGCTGCGTTTTGCATCCAATACAGAGCCTTTTGAGAAAGTCGTCTTTTCCAGTTCGTAGTTTGACTTCAGTGGGAGCTGCTTTATTGAAACGAAGAAAGAAGTTCTTTCTGATTTCTTCGTACGTTTCGCCAGTTTGCTCTTTTTCATGAACCCACACACTAACAATGAGACGTTCCTCAATCGTATATTTGCTTGTATCCGCCATTGCTTACAACACAAACATAACACAGCGTTGCACATCGACAACAATCGCTTAACAAACCCGCGCGCAAGAAAACTCTGGCTTGTCACTAAAACATAACAATGTCCTTACTCTATCAGAAAATTGACAAACTAATCCTACAAAAAGTATATGAAGGGGGTAAATATTCCTCTCAGCCTATGAATAGTTTTTAATTAGTTTTCGGTTTCGGAAAATGAGTTATTACAATATAATCATTATCCGATCGCGACTTTTGGTCCACTCTGTAGAAGCAACGGAATGGAACACTCGACATCCTCTATGAGCCATAAAAAGCGATTTCTGAGGGAACCGTTTGAATGTGATGAGTCGTTCTTCCTATTTCAAATACTAACTACCTATATAAGGACCTATAATTTTAAAATCGAAAGTCCTTCATAAGTTAATTTCAAATTACAGCTAGTAAAATATAAAATTTCTTTTTATACGATTTTTCACTTATAGACACACATACAGTAGACATATTTATTTTACGATTCAGGCGACCTCAAATGTGTATTTGTGTTAAAAAATGGTGGAAAACAAACTTCCTCTACCTATAGTCAGGCCCGACGAGAGGAAGGGGCAGCCGGTGCTGCAGCCCCGGGGCCCGGGCTCAAAAGGGGGCCCGGCCGACCAGGTTTCTTTATATTTTTTTTATTAACTTTACTTTCTAAATTTACTCTAAAATAAAATTGGTTATAAGTCAATAAAGAGCTTAAGTTAGGTGTTGTGTGTTTATTTTATCTGCATTGTCCTGTCGTATAACAGTGACACGGAATTATCAGTTAATCTGAAACGGATTAATCTCTAAGAAAAAATGCCATTTTTGAAAAGAATAAGCACTAATCCTTTTGGACTCAACAGTAGGCCTAACTAACGTTCGGAATTTAAAATCATAATTTTCAAAAGATTAAACTGGTACATACAGATAAAATTGTTCCTAAATAGAACATTTTAATGTATTTTTCAGTTTCCTGCCCTGCATCAGTTAACCGATTTGGTCCAAAATCAATAGGCTTCGTCCCATGGGCGTTATAATTGGTATACCAAGTTTTATGAAAATCTGATAAAGCGTATTTGAGTTTTCCCGCTTACAGACACACGGACAGACGGACAGTTAGACAGTCCTGTCTACCAGACAATCTCATAAAGTACCGGTACCATTCTGGCACTTAACAATTATGTAATATCATTGCATAAACTTTTTGTTGCATACATTATAAAAGGGCGAGTTGGGTAGTGAATTTAATATTTGACGGGGGCCCGGGAATATTTTTCATGGGGCCCTTGCTTCCTTTCCACGGCCCTGCCTATAGTAGGCCTACGTATGGTACGGACAGAGAAAGTGAAATGTATCGAGAAATGTTGCTGATGATGAGCGGATTATCTGGTATCCTTTCCTTATGCAGATGTGTTTGTAGTTAGATGTAATTTCTTCCTAGAAGTAATTAATACTTAATATGTAGATAGAAAGAAATGCTATTGTAGTGTACTCAGACCCGGCACAGACTGGTTCCTACCTAATTACCATATAATGCAGCTAATTAAAAAAGAGAAGATGACTTAATTACAGTCATTGCGAACCAGTAGAAAACGCATCGCCATGTATCTTACTGATTCCATAGTACTATAGGCATATTGTGTTGAATGTTGAGTTTTTAGCACAAATACACATTTTGAGGTTCCCTTACTTACTTAATGGCAATAGACAATTCCTCAGCAAGCTAAAGGAATATTATCTATTTTATGGAACCCGAAGGTTCATTACCGCGATTACCTGAGCCCGCCATTCACAGGGCCGTGGAATGAAAGGAAGGGCCCCAGTGAAAAAATTTCCCGGGCCCCAGTCAAATATTAAATTCACTACTCAACTCGCCCTTTATAATGTATGCAACAAAAAGATTGTGTAATGATATTACATAATTATTAAGTCCCAGTATGGTACTTTCTGAGATTGTGTGGGGGACGGGAAAATGTCTGTCCGTGTGTCTGTACGCGCGATAACTCAAATACGCTTTATCGGATTTTCATAAAACTTGGTATACCAACGCCCTTGGGACAAAGCATATTGATATTGGATCAAATCGGTTAACTTATGCCGGGCACGAAACGGAAAAAATACATTAAAATGTCCTAATTAGGAACAATTTAATCTGTATGTACCAGTTTAATCCTTTGAAAATTATGATTTTAAATGCCGAACATTAGTGAGACCTACTGTTGAGTCCAAAAGGATTTCTGCTTCTACTTTTCAAAAATAGCAATTTTTTTTTTCAAGAATAATCCGTTTCAGATTAACTGATTAATTCCCCTTTTGGGCCCGGGCCTGGCCATTCAACCCTATTCTGAGCTAACTCCATCTACCCATCTCTCTTAAATCTATCCTAATATTGTCCTCCCACCTACATCTAGGTATTCCAAGTGGTCTTTTCCCTTCGGGTCTCAATACTTTTGAGATATGTCTCTCTTCCCCATTTCATCCTCCGTGATTTAATTGCCCTTACTATATCCAGTGAAGAGTACAGGTCATGAAGCTCGTAGTTATGCTTTTTTCATCTCTTTTTAGGTCTGAATATTTTCCTAAGCCCCCTGTTTTCGAACACTCTCGGATTATGTAAGGGGTCATGTCTCATATCCATATAATACAACAAATGAAAACTGCATAACGACGAGCTTCATAACCTGTACTCTTCACCGGATATAGTAAGGGTAATTAAATCACGGAGGATGAAATGGGGAAGAGAGACATATCTCAAAAGTATTGAGACCCGAAGGGAAAAGACCACGTGAAAGACCTAGACATAAGTGGGAGAACAGTATTAAGATAGATTTAATGGAAGTAGGATTTGCGAGGGATGGTTGGGGATGGAGTTAGCACAGAATTGGGCCGTTTTTCGATGAACACTGTATCCTTGACATTAGTTTGACAGCTGCTCTCACGAGAAAAACATGTTTGCTTGCCCCACTTTGATGTGCAGGTCGCTGTGTAATCAATTTATTGCAACCTGTTATATGACGGATCCTCTAGAAGTCTAGATGGTCATCAGGTAACATCCACGTGTCTGTCCTACCATTTATAGCATTGAACTTCTTAATTGCCACCTTTTTCTTCTGTCCTATCATTTATTTAGGAAGCAAATTCCATTTTCTTCTTTTTTAGAGTCAGTAGCGAAGTTTTTAGAACTTTGTGCTTCAAGCCCGTTGTCCTTTCATTTGAAACATTTTTTCGTAAAAGTTATTTGAAGGATAGTTATAACTGGGGTTCTTATATTTATGACATGTCATATTTAGGGGACGGATTTCTATGACCTAAAAAATAGGATATATGCATGCATTTATGACGAAAAAAACATTAAAATATCACCAATAAAATTTAAAATATGACTTAACCACTTATACATTGTGTATATTTTTTTTAAAGTTTCATTTACAATACATTTTATTAAAATATAGTGTTGATTATTTAAAATATCTGTAAATTCTCAGAAAGTATCATTCCAAAAATATGACCTAAATATGCATTTTTATACTAAATATGCTACAATAGTTGAAAATGTCCTAAATATGCAGTTAAAGGACACAATAAAAGCCGTTCCATTTTCACCAGGATGCTTGGAATCGGGTTTAAATTAGTCGGAAACCTGAAATAATGCAAAGGGGAAAAATATGACATATCATAGAAATCCGCCTCCTAGTTATAATCTTCACTTTTCCATGTTTAGAAAATGTTGGTATCTTGTCATCGGTAAACAATGTAGTAGGTCAATTAAATAATAAAGAAAACTGTGACTGGAAAAACAGAAGAAATTAGTAACGCCTTGGACTTGACACAGCAGGTGATTAATTACAGAGGAAAACAAAAGAATCTGTCACACCTTACAACAGCCATTTATAAACAGAACTGCACTTGTACTGCGCATGTGCGAGCAACGACGTGGTTAAGACGATCCTGAGGATTAAACCCCCCCCCCAAACCTCCACATGACGGTATTTGTGGGCAGCATATTGTATTGTTATATTGAGGGGTTGTCAAATACCACATATTAGAAAGACTAAACTAAACTCCGTGGCGCTACATCCCTGAAGGGACAAGGCTTACCAGCCGACCGCTGCGTCATCTACCATAGGTAGATGGCAGGATTGGGGGGCATGTGGTCAGCATGCCGACACCCACGGCCGTTAATGGTGGTTTCCATGACCGGAGCCGCTACTTCTCTATCAAGTAGCTCCTCAGTTTGAATCACGAGGCTGAATGCACCCCGTTCCAGACCTCCCTACCTCAGAAAAATCCGAGGAGGTACCGGGGATCGAACCCGGGCCGACGGATCTGTACATGGCGTGTCTTAAATTTCAATGGATATATATATATATATATATCATATTTGTCAAAATCGATTGAAATTTAAGAGACGCCATAAACACAACAATAGGAAACAGCTGCACTTCTTTGCATGGTTACTGGTATGGGGCCTCAATGGTCAAATGAAAGCTGAATTTAAAAATAGAGAAATCGATAGTTTAGAACACATAACTGGAGATTAAATATTAACCCCTGTCTGTGAAATCGGGCGCAGGAATTCTTTTACATGTCTGTAAATCTGCAGACTTGAACCATTTCCCTCTACTTGTATGTTTTTCTGCTCTCCGCTTTCTCCATTTTTTCGCTTTCCTGTCAACACTTATTTCTCGACTTCTGCCCCAGAAAGAGGAATACCTGCCACGGCCACCTGTGCCTCCCGCGGCCAGGAAGTGGAGGCCTTGGCTGTCAGATGTCCTATATTGTGGGCAATGCATTCGTTATTGTTAATTGTTAACCTTGGGAGAAATACAAATCTAAATCAGAGCAGGAAGCATACATATTCATCATTCATCTTCTTTTAGAACTTTCAATAATAAAATTATATTACTTTTAGATAAACCTGAAAATGGCAATATTTAAACAGTGCAAAAGAGAATTATCCTGCCGGTTGTATTATATGGATGTGAGACATGGCCCCCTTACATAATCTGAGAGTGTTCGAAAACAGGGGCTTAGGAAAATATTCGGACCTAAGACAAATGAAAACTGCATAACGACGAGCATCATAACCTCTACTCTTTAAGGGCAATTAAATCACAGAGGATGAAATGGGGAGGAAAGATATCTCAAAAACATTGACTGGGAGGTGCGAAGGGAAGGGAACACTTGGAAGACCTAGACGTAGGTGGGAGGAGAATATTAGAATAGATTTATGGAAGTATGATTTGCGAGGGATGGTTGGATGGAGTTAGCACAGAATAGGGTTGACTGGCAGACTCAGGTAAGCGTGGCAATGAACCTTTGGGTTCTATAAAATATATAATATTCTTTTAGCTTGCTTACGAACTGTCCATTGAGTAAGTAAGTTACATTTCTTTCATTTGTTTCCCGTTTATATTGTCGTGTTAGAAACTCGATCTTCCTGCACCCAGTGGCGGCGGTAACACATGTGCAATATTATTTTGTCTTAACTTTTGATATTCAATATTACAGACTAGTTAAATTACATTACCTTTGTCTTGACTTACATTTTATTTCATTACTGACCAAGGGAAGCGAAATAGTATATTGCGATACAAGTGCCGTAAGCGGTGCATACGGATCGAGGAAAGAGTTTGAAAAAACGAGGCGCTTGCGCCGAGTTTTTTCAATTTCCGAGATCCGTTATGCGCTTACGGCACGAGTATTGCATGCTATTTTTTGCACGATGATTATTTATATCAATTTATTTATATTAACTGAGATATTAGCTGCAAATATTATGTATATACATTATTGAAGATAGTCGTTCATTTCAGAAAGTGATTCGCATGTGTTTCTTGTTATGGGAACCGAATATTTGTCCTGTTAAAGCCGTCACAAACTAGGGGGCCTTGGTTCCGGTCTTCCATAAAGGCTTGTATTGTGATGGTTTTACTTACGGCACGTGTGCTTTTTGTCATTTTTACAGCATTGAGATTTATTTTGTTTTCAAACCGTGTGGGAATGTCAACTTACGATCCACGGCAACAATATTCTTAGCGTTGCCACCTGTCCCGAGTTTGGCGGGACATCCTGCATTTTAAGAACATTTTCAGCGTCCCGAATTATGTCTAAGAGGGACGCATTATATATATTTTTTATTATTTTGCTAGCCTTTTCTTTTCTAATGTTAGTGTCCCTCCTTAGCCTTAACAAAAGGTGGCAACCCCAAATATTCGTGCCACTACTTAGTTACGTCGTGCAAAAACATTTTTAACTCAGCTATTCGCCATTTCGTCTGTCTGTAAAATAATTGTGTTTGTTACGTATGTGTAAGGATTTTTATTTTTTTTACTACGTTTCAAGATGAAGAGCCGATTTTTTTTTTCCTTCTGGCTCTGTTGCAATTTCCCGGTCATAATCTTCAGAAGGCTGTCATTTGTTACGCTGGCTTTTGTTACATTCTCTTCACTTCTCATGCATGACCTTGAAGTAATGTATGCATTGTTGTAATAAGGATGTTACTTTGTTATGCATTCTTATTTATTACTTTATTTTACAACGCACTTAACTCCTGGGTAATAAGGAATATAAAAGATGTGCTCATAACTACAGTGAACGCCGCTTAATGTAATCGCGGAGAATGTTATCAGTCGGGTAATGTTATCACTAGGGGGCGGATTTCTATGACCTAAAAAATAGGATATATGCATGCATTTATGAGTTAAAAAACACTAAAATATGACTAATAAAATTTAAAATATGACTTTACCACTTATGTATTATGTATATTTTTTAAAAGTTCATTACAATAAATTTTATTAAAATATAATGTTAATTATTTAAAATATTTGTAAATTCCCATAAAGTATCATTATAAAGCAAAATTTACAAAATATGATATGAAACTTCTTTAATTTCTTTAATATGCATATAAATATGCCAAAAATATGACCTGAATATACATATTCATACTAAATATCCTACAATAGTTGAAAATTCCCTAAATATGCAGTTATATGCACAATAAAAGCCGTTCCATTTTCACCAGGATGCTTGGAATCGGGTTTAAATTAGTCGGAAACCTGAAATAATGCAAAGGAGAAAAATATGACATGTCATAGAAATCCGCCCCCTAGTTATCAGTTTTATGAAGTCCCTTACGGATTAATACTGATACATTGAAAAGATGCTTTTTATTGTGATCAAAGATTCGGTTTATATTATCACATTTTCCTTTTTGCGGCTTTATTTCCAAGTACTGTACGTCATTCAAAATTTCGTTTTTAAGGCTTTCGTTTCCAACTCAACTGTATTGTGTTGTACTGGAGGTAGCAATTCTGTTCCCAGCTCACAGGATGACCAGTTCGAAGGGGTGGCATGTTTCACCCCTCAGTTAAGCTGCAGCGATGGCTAGTGTAAAATGAAAAGACTTGAGCAGATAGGCATTAGATGTTTTGCTACGCTGTGTTCACACATATCAGTACAGACTTCCAAAAACACTCGTAACTCGTAACTGACTATGGAGTATTGGTTAATGGACTCCTAAATGAAAGTAAAAACAATTAAAAACTTTGTTACTGATTGAAAAATAATTTCTTGCAGTTTATATGTATTAGCATATGAGTGGTTCAGTGATTCACAGTTACGTATTATTTTATGAATAAATATTTTTAATTCTGTTTTTGTACTGTATTATCTTATATTTGAATAAATAACCTTCGTTTAATTCTTTCGGCTACTGTTATCAATCGGTTAATGTTATCAGATTAGCTGCGTCCCAAAGTGATCACAAGAAGCGGCGTGCACTGTATGTGTGTATGTATGTATGTATGTATGTGTATATATATATATATATATCTATATATATATATATAAAAGGCTTTGTCCTGACTGACAGGAATCAACGCAGAGCCTAAACTATAACAGGTAGAGACTTGGAATTTTCACAGTACCTTCGTTTCATAATGTAGGTGCTCACTAAGAAAGGATTTTGAAAAAAAATGATTTTAAATGCCAAAAATCAAATGTTTTTTTAAAAATACTTAATCCCTTCTTACACAGAATTATCGAATTCGAATCACATTTGACATTAAAACATATTGTTGCCAGTGAGTTTCAGATGGGTTTGGAATTAAATTAAATGGAAGTTTGACAATTACAGTTGGCTTTGTCTATTTTTGTCATACCTTGGAAATGAAACTTTCGCGATCGCTTGAATGTTGTAAGCCCTAATATGGTCAAACGTTGTTTTATTTGGACGAAACTCACTATACAGGGGTTTTCTGGACCAAGGAACTCGAATCTGAGGTCGCTTTTACCAGGCGATGCTATCTAATCGTGGTATGTTGTCCACGTGATTTAGGCGTTAATAAGTATAATGATTTAACTATTATGCTCTTAATTTTTAATTTTTGAAATAATTATCCTGGGCGAAGCCGCGGGCACATGCTAGTATACATATATATATATATATATATGCAAGTTAAAATTGACATCAAAGTGTAGAAAAGTACGACTAAAATCTGTACAATATATATATATATATATATATATATATATATATATATATTATTATTATTATTATTATTATTATTATTAATTTTTTTTTTTTTTTATACACATTTTAGTCGTACTTTTCTACACTTTGATGTCAATTTTAACTTCCACTCCTTCAATACAGTTTCGTCCGGCTAAAACTTGAATAAAGTGTTTATTGTTTTGATTAGAGCGTTGCATTTCACTTGAGGTTTATTGAACTTGAGTGTCCGTCTCATTGATTTCACCTTGCATGTGTGACCTGAGTGATTAATGCACATTAGAAAGTGCCAACATCGAATAAATTCCGAATGGCCTGTGGCATCTGGGGGAAGCTTTCCTTAGCTATATTAGAAATATCACTATTAAGCAAATTATATCCACAAAATATGTGAATATGGTAATTGTAAGTGATAATGTTCACAGGCGCATGTGAAAAGCAACACAGTTCTTCCTCGATGAATTCCTCTTCAATTCAAAGCTTTTTAGAAATATGTTTTATTATCTGATTTTTGTAGTAATTCTATTATCCGATAATGACGTCTAGGAGTGAAATAAACACTTTTAATGTGACAGTTTTCAGTAAAATATGCTATTTTTAATTTAAAATTATAAAACAAGTACACAAAATCGTTTTTATCTCAGACTGGAAGATTACCATTAAAACCGAACTTCTGCAGGAGACTTGCTAGGAGGTGTTTAAACATCCACCATACAGCCCGGACTTCGCTCCCAGTTATTTCCGTCTTTTCCTATACCTCAAAAAATGACAGAGAAGAGGAGATGTTTGTCACAAAAGTGGTTCAAATCCCTGGCAGCAGACTTCTACGACACAGGTGTTGAATAGTTAGTTCCATCGTAAGACAAATGTTTCAATTCCGGTGGAGAATATATTGAAAAATAGCTGAACACTTGCTGTATCTGTTGCAAGAAATATTTCCTTGAAATTGTGTTTTGTTTGTGTAAACGGACCCAGGGAAACTTTCGTTAGAATCTGCCACATGGACAAAATTATACAAACTATAGAACTTAGGTTAAAATAAGAATAAAAATATCACAGATAGATTGATCCAAAGTAGCCTTAATTTAAAAAGTTCCTACTTAAGAGATTCAGTAATTAATTATGTTTTACCTTGTCGCTGAAACTGAAATATATTCTCATTGCCATAGTTGTGAGTTTGTACTTTATTAGTGTCAAATATAGTGCAATGTAATTTATTTTGCGAAATAACAACCGAAATAGACACTTGATTCACACAAAAATCAGGCTCTTATAGCTGATTGTTAGAGAATTCTTAGTTTAGGTACAGCACAGGGAAAGCAATTTTCAACTGAAATAATATCATGTTAAATATGGGTCTCCTTAGTATTCTTAGGGGTACGCCGTAGCGTAGTGGTCGAGACGCTGCCCTACAAACCGGAAGGTCTCGGGTTCGACTCCCGGTGAGGTCAGAGTTTTTCAGTTGGTCTAATCCTTCTGGTGGCACTATGGCCCTGGGGTCGACTCAGCTTCTAACAGAAATTAATACCAGGAGCAATCCTTGGGGTAAAGGCGGCCGGTGTTTAAGGCCACCACCTTGATGTGCCGAATGTCTAAATTCTGAGAGCCTGAACCTCCTGGAACCCTCTGGGCCTCCATGGCCTGTATAGGGATTACTTTACTTTTAGTATTCTTAGCTTCTTCCTTATCTTGATAATACCCATGTGAAGGCTACTACCTTCAGACCCTGCTTTCTTATTGTGTACTGTAATTAAATGTCAGAGATTTATAGGATGGGCCTATTGTCCAGAATTTATTATGACCATCATGTTTGTTTTGTTGTTTATCTTTTCTGAATAATTGATTATTTGTTATTGTTATTTGTTATTGACATTATCTGATTCGTGCTTTTTCTTTCCCAGGTGAGTGAAGTATATTGATTCACCCCTGTTTCCAGTTGTAAGTAGATTATTATTATTATTATTATTATTATTATTATTATTATTAATATTAGCCTATATTTATTTAATTAGGATGCATTTGACAGACACCATTTGCCTAAAGGTCATTTCTTTCTCCCTTTCTTGCAAGTCTGTGTTGAAGTTAGGCCTATTTTATAGTTTTCTTTTGTTTTCTCAATGAAACTGAAATTAATGTATTTATGCTGAACTGTATGGTATTTCAGTATTGGGTGCATACTATTTTTTAAAGCATGAATTAAATTATTTATAATTATAATTATTAATAATTAATTATTTATTAAATTTACTCCATAAAAATACACCGACAATAGAAACAATTGACAAGCAATAGTCCCATAGGAGTATAAACATGGCTATAATAATAATAAAAATAAAAAAAGTGCGTGGAACGCCACGCGACAGAAGTAAAACTTTTTTTTATTTTTTCAATTTTTTATTATTGGATTTTTTCAATTTTGCATTATTGGACTTTTTAATATTGGGTTTTTGGACTTTTTAAATTTTGGATTTTGAATTTTTTTATTTTAAAACTTTGAATTTTTAATTTTGGATTTTTTAAATTTTCTATCTTTGAATTGTTTATTTTTTTATTTTTTAAATTTTTTATTTCATTATTTATTAAATTTTGGATTTCTGGATGTTTTAATTTTTAATTTTGTTTTTTTTTTAATTTTGGAAATTTGTATTTTTTAATTTTGGATTTGCGCGGCAATGAACCTCCGGGTTCCATAAAAAGATAATATACCTTTAGATTGCTTAGGAATTGTCTATTGCCATTGATTAACTAAGGTCTGAAAAATTTCCTTTGATTACTCCTAATCATTGAGATGATTGTTTTCTGTGCAGTCCGCACCGAAACAAGTAAGAGTGTGACTGATTGTGACTGATTTCGTGACGGTTTTAGTGTGACTGATTTTCTCGATTTACCCTCTACCGCCACTAAAGAAGTTTTACTTCAAAAATGTATATTGTAAACGTTTGCACCCTGTTGACTATGATGCGAATATTGCCGTATCAGACAGAAGAAGAAAGTTCCACATATTAATACTCTGCGATGTAATTATGGCCGTGCAGTTCGCGAAGGTCACAGGACTTCAGCTTTCTTCAATCTCGGTAACTCACTTCTAATATAATAATCCTTTCCTATGTCCTTGACGAGATCTCTTCCCACTACCTGGTCTCCCTCCCTCCCTCCACTACTGTCGTGTTTTTACTGTTTCCATCATATTGCATTACTTCCCCCTTCTCTCTCTCGCTTCCCCTACATCTCCAGTCGTATCGGCTCGACATCAGGCCGTGCCAGTTATGGATACTCATGGACCCCGATATGACGCGTGATTAACAGTAACGACCGTTAAAGTGCGTGTGACAACTCTGAAACATCATAAGTTAGCTTATTAACATCTGTGACATGTTTTGAAGTGATTTTTGCTGTAAACTTGTACTCATCCGATCTTTATGAAGTTGTAACAGTTGTGAAGTGATACAATTTTCTATGTTATGTGAAAACGTTGAAGATCCGACCATAGTTTAGTGTGTGTGTGTCCATATACGTTTCTGTTTGAGGCACTAAAAAATCCATTTTTGGCACTTTT
The DNA here is from genome assembly GCA_964059195.1 of Ectobius pallidus. Classification (NCBI taxonomy): domain Eukaryota; kingdom Metazoa; phylum Arthropoda; class Insecta; order Blattodea; family Ectobiidae; genus Ectobius; species Ectobius pallidus. The sequence continues at coordinate 182,969,562 of CAXKWD010000005.1, read as the reverse complement.
TTCATCAAAGTGATCTGATTCAGAAGTCAACATTCATCGAAAACATATTGTCGATATTTCTAAAGATTTGTGGAAGTTTTTTCGAGTTACTACCATTTTTAAATGGATGTTTTGAGTGCTGTTAAAAGCAGTTTTACCTGTGCGTTTCGTATTCTTTAAAAATTAATTTAGGGAAGATTGCTATTTGATTTCATGCCATTTGCCTTACCACTAGTTGAATTAATTCAATAGAAACTCAAGTCATTTGCCTATTTTTCCTATTTTAAACTTTGGATTCTGTAAATTGATGAATTTCATGTTTTTACCTTTGAGGGTCAATTATATTCAATAACAAATACCTTATACCCTCAATTGGATTCTGTGTTTATATTATACGATACGTAAAAGGCACTTCTTTATTATTCCGTTCAAGCTGAGAATATTCAAAAAAGCGTCTGACTAATTGGCTTGCAAGCTTAAACTACATTTCCGTCTGTTATTAAGCATTAAATATTGCTGAGGTGTGGGAAATAAATTTCACTAGGGTGTCGCCAGATTTCTCTGTGTGTCATAAGTGACAATTGAAGGAGTTTCCCCGGTTTCCATGGCTACCGGCATTATCCAGAGCGGCGGCCTTGGATTACGCCAATGATGCAACAATGCGTATTGAACGAATGCATTTGTTCCGGTGTCAGCGTCAGGAAGTGGAACATAGAAGCTAATTTATTTTTATGGTGTGAATCATAAAAACAACACATTACTCGCCCTTTTCTCCATACAGGAAACGTTACGGCGACTGCGCAGATACAGTCTGGACAACAATGTTATAAAAATGACTGGGAAAGTATTTTGCTAAACAAGCTATGAAAATATAAAACAGTAATGCTTCCTAATTGCCAAAACACGATAGAAAGTTCTGGTACGTTTATTGGACCATAAAATCGCTTCATAATGGCTGGGGAGACAGAACTGATTGAAGAGAAGAATGGCGGCCATAAGAAGTCGATCGGAGGATCCAGAAAACTGCTACAGCTGTTCAGGTTCAAGCCTCGGAAGTGGAAAATTAAACAGCCCGAAAATAACGACGTGGAAAAGAAGAAAAGTCCGGACGAGAGGAGGGACCAACTGGACCGGGACATGAAAAACAACTGGGACCAACTTCCTGCCACCTTACGGAGACGTAAAGAAAAACTGTCACAGGCTGTGTTGGATCAGTTTACGGAAGATGTCCACTCTGCAGAGGAAGAGGTCAAAGCAAACAAAACAGCTGATGATGTCATTAATTTGGCTTCCCTGGAAGAATTACTGCCCGAGAAGAAAATCACAGATGTGAAAAATAATACTGAACAGGATGCTGTAAGCATAGACTCCCTTCAAGTTTCTGATTCATCACAGATTGTTGTAAAACCACAGATCCACAGAGAATGCAATTCTAGTCTAGAAGAAGATGACTCTAGCCAAGTCATTCACTCTAATACAGAGACAGATGATAAGAGAAACCCGAGCGTTATGACAGATGCAGAAAACCGCGAGAAGAAATCGGAACCTGATCTCAAGCCATCCACTGCTGACGAAATAGTAGTACAGTCCGAGTCAAAAGAAGTTGACTCTACGCTAGAATTAGTTGCCATACCTATATCAGATACTGCGCCAGAAAATAATTCATCTGACGAAAGTGCTGTTGGGAGTAGTGAAAAATCTATTGGGACTGAAAAAGATGGAGATAAAAGTGAAAATTCGTCTGGTAAGGCAGTTGTTAGCGAAGCTTCATCTACAAAATCAATTGAAAATGAACCTCTCAGTGAAAAATCACGTGATAATTCTATCCTAAACAAAATAGCAGCAGATGATAATGCAAATTCAAAGCAACAATCAAGTGAACATGAATTTGTTAGTGAAAAATCACGTGATAAATCTAACCTAAACAAAATAGCAGCGGATAATAATGCAAATTCAAAACAACAATGCAGTGAGAATGAATTTGTTAGTGAAAAATCGCGTGATAATTCTATCCCAAACAAAATAGCAGCGGATGATAATGCCAATTCAAAGCAACAATGCAGTGAGAATGGATTTGTTAGTGAAAAAGTGGAGGTTTTAAATAGAAATTCGTATGAAAATAAACTCTTAAGCGAAGTTTCATCGAATAAATTTAACGGAAGCGGAAAATCTGGAGATGCAACTGAAAATTCATCTGTAATCTATGCTACAAACAATACATTCTTGCCAAATTTAGAAAACTCAAAAGAAGAAAATATTGTTAACAAAACAGATGAAAGTGAGACTGAAGTAAAGAAATTGTTCCTACTGCCCAATGAATCACAACTATATCAATCTCACCTTAAAGGGCAAGACAAGTCTGCCCACGACGAAACTCCTACCGACACCGAAACCACAACATACGAAGACGTGATCCAAGAGCCCTCTAGGTCAAGGTCGCCTTTGAGTCACGAGGAACAGCAAGTGATGGCTTTGCTGTCGAGAGCGGTATCAGAAGACAGCCTCTTGATACCTTCATCACCATCATCATCTTCCACCAGTTCTGTAGCTTCTTCCAACGACGAGAGAAATAATGATTCAGGTACCGATGTCAACAGCCCTACACCTAGCACCGTTTCTTCTAACATCGAATCTGTGTCCACTACAGTTTCTAGGGCGAGAGACGATTCAGTTCCCCACTACCAAAACCCTAAAAGTCCTTATAGGTCTGTTAATAAAGGTGTAATCCATTCGACGAAGAATCTAGTAATGCCAGTTCCTGCCACGAGTGAATCCAGCACGGATTCTGGATTAGAGAAGTCCTCGAATCCATCTGCGGATAGTTCTTCGTCGTCTTCTGTGCCAACAACAAAATCCTCTAAAACTTCAAAGGAAAGTGATGAGTTTAAGTCAGTTCCTTTGTATTCCAGTGCCAAAATACAGAACTCTTCTTCTGGAGCCAGCAACTGCTGCTTCAAATCCAGTGCAGATGATCCTGTCTTGTACGAAGTCGTCATTCCTAGAGCGGAGTACCATAAGCCATCCTCTGTAGCCTTGAAGAATACAGACTACCAGAGACCGAAAGAGAATTCTGCAGAAGACAGAAGTAACTCGAGAAATGTGTCAAAGCCCACGCTTCCTGGCAAGGAAGAAGATGACGTCATGTCCTACTACGATTCCGTCGTTCGAGAAAGTTCCAGGCCTAAAAACAGTGACAATGACAGTGAAGATCTGTTTCCTTTGTCCAGGAGGCCCGTTTTGGACTATAAGGAATTTGAATTCGTGTCCAAAGGTTTCTATATTAACGACTATGTCCAACTTGAAATGAAAAGCCCTGCGCCTAGCCCGGGTAATGCTTTTGCTAAGCGGTATGCAGCCATGGAGTTCGTAAATGGTTTTGCGAGTCCTAGTTTATCCGACCCCAGCAAGACATTCGTCATCGGGGGGAAATGGAAGAAGCCGTACGCGTTGGAGACGCTCAACAAGAAGCCGCTGACGATGGCGACGATCATGGAGGAAAGGGAAGTGGAGGACAGCGAAGGCGAAAAGCTGTCGGTGCGGGAGATCCTGCGGCGGTTTGAGGAGCTCGGGGGCCGCGTCCAGCTGCCGGGAGACGGCGACAGCGACGCCGAGAAGAGCGCCACTCTGCGGGAGATACAGGAAACTCTGCGGTGTCTGGAGGAAAAAGTGCGCCACTACGAGACCAAGGCGGCCACGACTCAAACCCAGGACTCTGACGAGAGCAGTAGCGGTGACAAGGTACAGAAAAGCACACTAATGCATATTTTTCATTGTGGTTTTCCTCAGGATGTAGAATGTTACCATTAGGGCTCGGAACTTGATAATTTAAAGATACATTAAAAATTGCATTAAAGTTTTGAAAATTTGACATGAAAACGTTAAAAAATTGGCTTGACTTATTATTTCTAAATACAATACGAATTTAAAAAGGGACTATACAGTAGTATAACAATAAACAATGGACAAGATTTAGCCTATAACTGGAGTAAGGGCGGAAGAGAATGCATACACTGTACTATTCATTCCAAACTATGCTGTTCATAATAGTCCGTAACTATTGAAAACAAAAATAAAGTGAATAAAGTATTTGTTTTTTTAGTTACCTATGAAATATTATTTAAGTAATGGTATGATGAGAGCAGTAGCGGTGAAAAGGTACAGATAAACACACTGCTGTATATTTCATTGTGGGTTTCCTCAGTAGACCGAATGTTTTTATTAGGGCCTAAACTAAATACCTGAAAAAAATTACATTATAGGCCTATATATGAAAATTTGACATGAAAACTTGAAAAATGACTTAATATTTCTAAATATGTATTTTAAAAAGGAAATTTACAGCAGTAAATTCATGGCCTGTACTCTTCACCGGATATAGTAAGGGTAATTAAATCACGGAGGATGAAATGGGGGAGGAAAGACATGTTTCAAAAACATTGATTGGGATAAGACCACCTGGAAGACCTAGAATTAGGTGGGAGGACAATATTAGAATAGATTTAAGGGAAGTAGGAGTTTCAAGGGATGGTTGGATGGAGTTAGCACAGAATAGGGTTGAATGGCGTTCCTTTGTCTTATAATATGTTTGCTTTGAACGCAAGGGTGCGATTTCGTGTGGTAAAACTTCAGCTCGTTACTGGAAACGTAAGGTATCAATATGCAGTGATTAATACGGCACATGCTGCCAGTGAGCAGGACGAAAACACATAACATAACATACAACGAACGTAACTTATTTGGAAATTGAATTAATGTAAATGTACATTGATTAAAAACACATTTTCGATTCATTGCAAGCCAGTTGGTGTGCTTTTATTCTGTTCTGCTGTTAGATTACCTGTATTAGGTTAACACGCCTACAAAGTCCATAGAAACCACGCTGTTGATATTGAACCAAATCGGTTGACCGGTACCGGTGTAATGCTCAATTTAGTGCCTATTTTTTGGTAATATATTAGAAAGAATTTATAAAATGCAAATCTGTCATCATGACAACATATTGTTTTACAGGGTGCATATACGGCTTTGGAAGTTCCAATACAGTTAGCTTTGACAAATAACACTACCCACATATTCCTTAAAAATGCTTATCAAACTTTAGACCTTTGTTCATCCGCAAGCCCTGCTTAATGAATCGGTCTGAAGCTTAACTCAGAAATTGATTACAAAAATAACTTATTTTGTGCATATCATAATTGCAATTATCACTGATTAAACAAAAGCATTCTGGCACTTTGTTACATCAGTGTGACATCTTGTTAGTAGTTACAGAGGGCAGCGAAGTGTGTTACAGAAGCTAGACCGAACCTCATCTGTGTACTTAATGCATACAGGGTCTGGTATAATCGCAATGACGTTCTTATTGCCGATTTTGTAACATGGTATTAAACTCCACTTTCACGTTAGCAAGAAGTTACATTTGTATATTATGTCTGTTGCTGCCTCAACTGTAATATACTTTTGTATAATAAAGTTATCGATATTATAAAAAAAAAAAAAAAAAAAAGAGGAGGGAATTATTTCACGCACAGTTGGCAGCCACGCATTTCCACGTAAGATGTATTAATTAGCATCCAGACAGTTGGTAGAGAAACTCATGCATCCTGTGACCCACAAACTGGCCCCTGAGGAGGGCCATAAATACTGTCCCTAAGGAGAAAGGAAGACTGCATTCAAAAGCATCGAATTATAGAACTTCTAGGTTTACTTACATAGACAGACGTAAATCGCGCCATCAGGAAACTATTTGGGGGGAGGAACAAAAAGTATTGAAGTAGGCCTATTTGCAAAATAAAAAATTATCTGCCGAGCGAGGTGGCCGAGATGGTAAAGTCTTGGACTCGCATTCGGGAGGTCCCAGGTTCAAATCCCGTACCCGGAAAATCTGACATGGGTTTTCTTATGGTTTCCCCAGTCGTAAAGGCAAATTCCGAATTGGATATTTACATACCATGAATCATCCTCACCATTTCATCTTGTATCATATCCATTTAAATTAATATAATTTGGAATTTACTCCATTAAATCTATATTAATAAAAGAAAGTGTCTGTCTTTCTGTCTGTCTCTCTGTCCGGGATGCCCAGCGAAATCTACTGAACGCAGAGATCTGAAATTTTAAACATAGATGGACTAAAGGGTCGGAATGTGCACCTCGAAGCCGGAATTTTAATTTTCGCTTTCGTTCGTGAGTTATCAGTGAAAAACGGGCAGAAAACGTGTATTTATTCCGTTTTCGAAGCATGAGTTTTCAGTAATACAAATCAATTACACTGGGCTTTGGCTATTTTTGTCATTCCTTCGACATAAAAGCATCGCGATTTTTTGAATGTTGTAGCTCACGCTGGTCGATTCATTTGTTTTTAATGTCAAGGCACGCAAACATAATATGAAATTTTCAACCTACACCGAAGAGGATTATTATTATTATTATTATTATTATTATTATTATTATTATTATTATTATAGGGATAATCAATATTAGCCTAAAAATGGTCAAACGTTGTTCGATTTGGACGAAACTCACTATACAGGGGTTTTCTGGGCCAAGGAACTCGAATCTGAGGTCGCTTTTACCAGGCGACGCTATCTAATCGTGATATGTAGTCCACATGATTTAGGTGTTAATATAATGATTTAACTATTATGCTCTTAATTTTTAATTTTTGAAATAATTATCGCGGGCGAAGCCGCGGGCACATGCTAGTTCACCAATAATAGAAAGAATTGTCAAGCAATATTTCCATGGCCTACCCTACTGTATAGACACAGATCCCGAACTCCTGATATGGCCTCGTAGGTAATAGGAGTATAAACACAGCAGAAATAATAATAAAAAAATATATATAAACATATGTAAATAGAAAAAAAGATGTCATGGAGCGTGGTGGCCGAGATGGTAACGTCTTGGACTCACATTCGAAAGGTCCCAGATTCAAATCTCGTGGCCGGCCAATTTGATATGGGTTTTTTTAATGGTTTCCCCAGTCGTAAAGGAAAATGCCGAATTGGATATTTACATACCATGTATCAAGTCCATTTAAATTAATATCACTTGAAATTTACTCCATAAAATACACCAATAATAGAAACAATTGATAATCAATAGTTCCATGGCCTACCATACTGTATAGACACAGATCCCGAACTCCCGATATGGCCTCGAAGCTAAAAGGAGTATAAACACAGCTGAATTATAAAAAATAAAATAAATAAATAAATAAAATAAAAACCTTTGTGCATCTCGAGTTATTTGCGTTTGTGAAAGAAGACTTGACTAAATGAAGAAGCTGTAGAAAAACCTATGCGGAATACTGTTGTGTGTTATGTTTAGTATAGGGAAGTCAGAAGTCAGCATGAGTTATAATTGATAGACAGGATTTCCTAGCTGCTCCAGATGTAGGTGAATTGGAACTGGTTCGTGGCCCGCGAGCTTCACGCTGTGTGTAATTGATTTACTCACCGCTGGTTGCCACAGACCCTAACCTAGTAAAATAACTATGAATATTTTAAAGTATTTTCATTTCTGAAATAAGAATGATAATATTATAGGAGAAAAATCCCTCCAACACTGGGTTTTGAACCCAGGACCTTTGGCTACCCGTGCCAATGCTCTACCAACTGAGCTAAGCCAGAGTTCAATTCACAGCGCCAGATGGAATCTCTTTGGCGCGAATAGCCAAAGGTCCTGGCTTCAAGTCCCAGTGTTGGAGGAATTTTTCTCCTATAATATTCTCATGTAACGTCCAACAGAGACAATAATCTGTGGTTCATGAATGCTTATATATCTATCTTGAATGTTAACCGTACAATAACAGTGGGAGCCCGGTCAAAAAAAATCACTAATTAGTGTGCCTCACAGTACTGCATATGACATAACTTGTCTGTCAGCGAGGTAGACCATTAAGGGCAATCATGAAATAATTGATTAAATAAGGACAATTTTTTTTTGTATTTTTCGTCATTTTCAAACGATAAGTTTTTTTTTTTTTTGCAATTTTTAGGTTATTTTAGACATTTTTAGGTCATGTTTCAGTGGAGGTAGAGAGAAGCTTTTCCATGTACTAATCGTTACTTTCAGACAACAGACAATCGTTTTTATTTGAAAATCTCCGCCAAGTGTTCTTAGTTCATTTTAATTGGGGTTTATTGTAAACACCACAGCAGTTTGTCTTGTAGCAATAATAGCTATTTATGTATCAAGTACGCAAAATAACGCTTTAGCGGACGAATCTAGTATAGCAGCCGAGGCGAAAGCCGAGGCTGAAATACTGGATGAGTCCTCTAAAGTTTTTGCGTACGTGGTGCATACAATATTTTTTAGTAATAGCTCTCTAAATTATATGAAATGAAACAAAATACCGTATATAATTAATTGTAATGAAAGGTAGTCTACCATATTCTCACGGCCCTCTCAAACGCAAGACAACAATGAACCGTACGAAATGCGGTAGGCTATGAATGCGTTACATGAGTCGCTGATTTGTAAACAATAATAAATACGAACTAGTATTTATGAAAAGCTTGTGAAAATATGTATTATAATCCCGAGGAAATTTCACTCCAAGTCAAAAACATTGAATTGGAGCTGGTGCCAGCAACATCACGGCAGAAGGAATAGGGAATATATTGCAATTAAATGCTGGTGCATCCATGTAAGCTATGTGAACGAAGATGTGAAAAGTTGTTCGCTTATATTTGTTGTCGGGTGATGAAGTGGGCTACCGTGTTTTGCGAAAAATCCTGGTAAAGTTTCTGATTTTCATAAAGAAACGTGTTGGCTTAAATTTGTTTGTTTTATGAGCAATTATATGCGTAAATCCATGTTAAAGTTGGTGTGACTGGTCAATGCCATCTGGGTTTTGTTTATAGATTGCCATGACGACTTTAAAGGACAAGGCCGCTAAAACTGCATTTTGAATGCAATTTGAATGCACTTTTATGCAATTTTAGCGGCCTTGTCCTTTAAAATGCAATTTTTCGGCTTGTTACCAGTCCGATAAGCAGCTGTTTTAGAGAGCGTGTACTAAAAAGATTTTTTCCTTCTTTTTAAATGGCACATATTTGCTAGGGGCATTTTGATGGGCATGCCAGTTCAGAAAGAATTTCTTTTTCGCTAAGAGTGTCCAAGTAGTATAAATTTACTTACTTCTTTCAGCAAATCATTACTCCAAAAAGTAATAATAAGTGGGCTAATGGTAAATTTATTGGTAATTTTTTTTTCAGTTTGTGAAGTGTATAACAGAATCTCGGAAATATATATTTTTTTTTCACTATTTTAAGTCATAAATTCATTTATTATTTTCCATTTTTTCTCTATTTTGTGCTCATTAAATGCCTTGTCCTAGTGATGTGTTCTGGCGCAAATATCGTGAGAACACCACGTGTTCAAATGGCCAACAGCTTCGGATAAAAGATGTAGGTGAGGGAAGCTGGCAGAACATCCTCACCTAGAAAGCCTCTATAGATTCCGCCTGATCTCTTCAGATGTAATAATAACATATCACTAATGCATGTGTATTAAAGATAGGTGCATGGAATCAAAATGATATCCCGGGGCTATACACTGTGCTAATCATAGCTATACACCGGTACATCCCAATCAGGATGTAGTCCACTTCTTTGCGTCCTCAAGGTCGTGAAGATCACTCCTCTTCAATTACGTCATAGCTTGAGCTTCATTCATCTTCATAAACACTCTACTCGGCGCCATTTGGGTCGAATAAACACAAGTGATTGTGAAATGTTTTTCGGGGTTTTCCTGTTTTCTTTGCAAGAATTGGTCGAAAGTTAAGAGCCATAGCAAAAAACAATTGAAATTACGTAGTCCTTAGCTAGCCAAATCAATATGGGGTTACAAGCAAAAAAACATTATGCTGTTGACTTAGTGTATTTTGCTTGTAACCCCACGAATATACTGTTATGTGATAGTCTAGTGTGGAAAGAGTGTTTTAACAGAATAGAAGAAGAGATAGAAAAGTCTCACACATGTGTATCGCATATTATTTTGTTTACGATAGTGATAAATAGGGAAACCCTTATGTCAAATATTTGTATACAGAGTACAATGTTCACACCTCTGTGCCTAAAGTTTTACGTTTTGCTTCTGTCAATCCAATCATCCTGTAGATCTCTTTTCATTCCTATGCTGCAGATCTCCTACATCCAAGAGTTTTGAGGCCTGCCTCTGGGTCTTCTTCCAAGTGGACATGATTCCCATATCCTTCTTGTTAGTTTTTTCTTCCATTCTTCTTACATGTCCATACGAATTCAATTGTTTATACTATGGATGGGTCGATACCAGATTTCCTCGATACTCGATACCGATACATGATTTTTTCCTCGATACTCGATACTTCGATACTCGATACCTTCAACATTTCCAGTTTCAATAAATAGGTACATTAAAAATTAAAATTTGACAGAACTGTGTAATACCAACTAAATTAATTAAGTCTGCATACTTAAAGAGACAAAATTTAATATTATCAGTAGCCTATAATTATTTTTAAACTTTAGGCCTACATTAAAACTAAAATAAGTTTTTCAAACAGTCCACTTACAAGTTTTTGTTAAAAAATACTAGCATTCTCACTTAATTGCAGAATTGCAGAGTTACAAAAGTATCGAAAAAGTATCGAGCGAGTTTTCTGAAGTATCGTTCGATGCCGATACCATGCAAGTATCGAGGTATCGAAAGTATCGAGGACCCATCCCTAGTTTATACCTTACAAATTCCAACATAGAATTATTGATATTCATTTGTTCTTTTACAAAATTCTGTATTTATTATTATTATTTTTTTCTAATTTTGAATGTCTTGCTGACTGCCGTAATAAATCCATTTCCTTTCACAATAATTTTGACTTTACATTTTGGTTAAATCTCCATGTCTCATGTACTTCTGTAGTTATGGGGTACGCCGTAGCGTAGTGGTTGAGACGCTGAAACACACCGGGTTCGATCCCCGATAAGGTCGTTGGAGTTTTTCAATTGGCCTAATCCTTTTGGTGGCACTATGGCCCTGGGGTCGACTCAGCCTCTCACAGAAATGAGTACCAGGAGCTGACAACCTTACCACCCTCATGTGCCGATGTCTAAAAATCTGGGAGCCTCAACCTCCTGGAACCCTCTGGGCCTCCGTGGCCTGTAATAGGGAACACTTTACTTTTTACTTCATTAGTTATATTTTTGTTCCTCTGTCTTTATTCATTATGTCCTTAATATAATTTTCCTGTCCATCTTCTTTGTCAGTTTTCACTCCTAAATATTATAATTCCTCACATCCCTTAATACAATGTTGCTAATTCTCTAGTCCCTAGTATCTGTTCCACATCCCATATAAACAGTCTTCCAACAATTGTCTCATATAAAAGCCTATCTTCCAGGTCTTCGTATTCTTGTTCAATTACTACCTGGTTCTCTAGTTGAATTGGAGGTTTATAAATGTGTACTGTTTTGATATGGGTGGCGATCTATACATAGTTTACTCGAGCAAGTAGTTGCATCACGGAATGTAGAATCGAACTCAGCTGCGAGATATGTCAATATTAAGAAATAAAAGAAGTAAAGACACAGGTAAACTTCGACTAGCAAATGTATTTATCTCTATATATATAAAAGGCTTTGTCCTGACTGACTGACTGACTTATGCCCGGTTTCTACAAACTAGTTAATTACCTATGGGTAAATTATCCATGGACAAATTAGTTCCATTTAACCTACAATGATATAATGAGCAAGGCCTTGTAGTTGTACAGTTAATTTAATTCAGAAGGCTTTGATTCTCATTGTTTATATATTACTATTGATCCTTTAAAAGGTTAAATTTTATCCAGCCATCCATGAAAGGATAAATTAACCCGAAGATTTACCCTTGGAAAGATCTACCCCGAGTTTGTAGGAACATTTTTCTGTCATTTTCATATTTACCCAGAGGACATTTATCTAGAAACTCGCCACAAGTGTAAGTGATTGCTATCTTTAAATTATTTGTGTTTGTGTGGTGTTATTTTTGTGTAAATTCTGTCCATTGGATAATTTACCCATGGGTAATTCGCGAGTTTATAGAAACCGTCCATTAATGGCAGAGAATCAACGTAGAGCCTAAACTATACTACGTAGGGACTTGGAATTTTGACAGTACCTTCGCTTCATAATGTAAGTGCTCGCTAAGAAAGGATTTTGAAAAATTTTGATTTTGAATGCCAAAAATTTTGATTTTGAATGCCAAAAATTTTGATTTTGAATGCCAAAAATCAAATGTTTTTTAGAATACTTAATCCCTTTTTAGACAGAATGAACAAATCCAAATCACAGTTCACAAGACAACATATTGTTGCCAATAGGCCTATATGTTTGGAAATAAATAAAATGAGACTTTGAGAAATTAGAGAAGCTATCAATATAATTCATGTTATAAATAAATAAATATTAAACAATGAAATCCACGAATATAATCCAATCACATAACTTTCTCTACCCTGGACATAGAGAAAACAAAACGAGGTATGGTAATGTGTATATTATTATATTATATCGCAGGTTTTTGGAGAGAGAAGTATGAAAGTGATATTGCATTTCTGTTTAATTTCATCCCCAAAACGGTTTTATGGTAGCATAAGAGTAAGAAATAAAAATTCTCTGCCACAATAATACAATTTTATGTTACCGGAATTTGTGTCTCTTCTTATTTGAACCCCTACCAGGCTTGCTGTGTATTGTACAAGTGATGGGATGCAAAATTCGACATCCTCTAAGAGCCATAAAAAGCTATATCAAGCGTTTTCTGAGGGAATAGTTTGAGTGTGATAAGTCGTTCTTCCTATTTCAAATTCTAAGTACCTATATAAGGACCTATAATTTAAAAATTGAAAGTCCTTCACAAGTTAATTTCCAATTACAAAATAAAAAACCCGGGCGTCGCCGAGCATTTTAAGCTAGTATTCCATATCTGCAATAATATCTTATATTTTTCAAATGTTAGAGACTGCCCAAATCTGGCGCTCACCGTGTGTTTAGGCTATGATACAATAACACAAACATCTGAGTGCTTATATCTCGTGTGTAAATCTGTCTTTATCGTCGTTGTTTTTCATTTTCCACGTCAGAAAAATAATTTGTTTATAATGTTTATCAGAGTTGTTGTTGGGCCTTGAGGTAAACCCAGACATGAAAAGTGTTTTACTAATTTCTTGATGTAACTACTGATGCGGAAAATCACCGCAAACAACACCTTTACGACATTCTCCACTTTCCAGTATCTCCCAATCTCCGCAGAAATTAATCTTAAGACTTCATAAAATTAAATGTGTTTTTCAGACCAATCCATTATGAGAATACGTGGAAATTCCACCAATCACAATTGTCTGTCCTCATAATTTCATAGTTTAATTTTTATCACTTTCGTTTTCACATGAATCATATACAAACACCATTGTCAATGCGTTCTGTGAATTCGGCATACAGGGTGTTAATGAATAACACCTAAATATTTTACCTGTATATAGAGGGGACATAGACAAGCAACTTTTATTAGAATATTTTTGCTCTATGACGTAAAATGTGTATGCTAAAGGGTTTAAAGTCATTACAATTTGGTGCTCATAAGTCAATAATTAAGCGAAATAGGGTTAAAATTTTCATTAAATTGGATTCATGCTTTCTTAGTGATCGATAAAAACCTGATTCTTAATCGTTCTTCAACAGCTGTATCATAATTTAGGGTTTTCACAATCTGCAAAATTTACAAACTAATCACGACTGTCCATCACTGCATTATGCTTCTTTTATTCATAACTACTGACTACAGTGTTAACAACGAAGTTCCTTTGTTTTGCATTTTTTTCTAATGTTAGAAGTCAGTGGCGGCCATGTCGTGGAAGATTTTATGCTGTAACAGGAAAAATTGAATCTATAGAGCAAAAATTTCGTAATAAAAGTTGCTTGTCTATGTCCCCCCTATACTCAGGTAAAATATTTCTGTGTCATTCATTAACACTCTGTATATACAATCGGCCCTCAGTGTAATACTTTGAATCTGTATGATTGAACTGGGACTAACCATTACAAGATGTAATTCTGTGTAAGGAGGCCATGTATATAGCACAGAGTGAGGTTGTAATTAATTTATCTGCTCATGGCCTCCTGTTCGTCACAAACAATCTGGTTTCTGTATATGCTAATCAGATGATGCAATTGCTTCACAAACACATACCTGCTTGTATATTGTAATGTAACCTTTTTACATATATTTTTGCGCTTTTTTTGCGTTTTGTCTGTTAAGCACATTTTTACTCATTTTGTCATTTTCAGCGCGTTTTAGTTGAATTGTTATAGAAACTTCCAATAAGAATGTATTCTTGTGCGCTTTTTTCAGTTTTCTTTAATATACCTTCCATTTATTTTCTGCCTTTTTTGCACATTTTGTGCCTTTTTGTACACGTTTTAAATTGCTCTGTTTTAATTTCATATTTCACCCCTTCAATACAGTTTCTTCCGGCTAAAACTTGTGTTTATTGTCTACTGCGATTCGAAGTACAGAACTACTTCATTAGAAACAAAATAATTTATGTACAACATTTAGGAAAATATTTTACAAAATAAAATAAAGAACATTGTGGTATGCAGTCTTCAATTTTGGTACTGTACTTGAATTCAGTAATGCAGTTATTCAAATTAGCACAAATACGTTAAACCCTCTTTTTCCAGTAAATAGTTTTAAAAATACATTTATTTTAGATCATTTTAAAATAATTTTTATGACTTTTTAAGTATTTTAAGTTATTACGTATTAATTTGTGGATATAATTGTCTCAATAGTGATTTTTAATTACTTAAAAAGCAACATGTAGATAAAAAAAAGATATTTTGTAAAAATACGTTTTTATCCTTTATTGCTATAAATGTAGAATAAGGAAATATTATGTTTTTTAAATCTACAAGATGTATTAATTCATCATTAGAAACTGTGCCATTTTTTGCTTCCTATAAATTTGCTCCCTAACTATTTTTTTTTAAATCACTAAACGCGATCGTGTTTGAAAAGAGTGCAGAACAAATAACATCACGACAAACCTACATAGAGGTCAGTATAAAGAATAATGCCCTCGAGAGGATTTGAACCCGGGTCAAGTGCTCATAATGTTTTGCTTTAATCACTGTCTGCGTGGGATGTGACATCGCAAACTTTAACCTCGCCTTGCATCCGTTTCGGCCTAATGACCAACACATATTGTACTTCTCACGATATTGTCCCTGGTTCGAGTTATGGACATGTCTTAAAACAGAAGGCTTTACATGGACGTCGGTAGTGTTTTGCATGTTGGAAGCCTGACATATTTTATTAAAAACATAAGGAACACAGTTTATTCGAAATACGAAAACATATTTTATTTATTTATACTGAGAAAGATTCTCAGGTCTGCTCAGAAATTTACCGTATACTTGAAACGCAATTTCCCACGTCACCGAGCGAGGTAGCCGAGATGGTAAAGTCTTGGACTCGTATTCGGGAGGTGTTAGGTTCAAATCCCATGGCCGGCCAATTTGACATGGGTTTTTTCGTGGTTTCCCCAGTCGAATTGGATATTAATGTACCATGAATCATCCTCACCATTTCATCCATTTAAATTAATATCAGTTGAATTTTACTCCATAGAAATACACCGACAGTAGAAACAATTGACAATCAATAGTTCCATGGCCTACCCTACTATACAGACACTGATCCCGAATTCGTGATATGGCCTCGTAGCTAAAAGGTGTATAAACACAGCTGAAAAAAACCCGTAGTTATTTCCAGTGATAGGAAGTAATCGGATTACAGTAACAATTCCTTTTTTTGGCCCCATTTACTTGTAATCAATACTTTTTAAAAAATTTAATTTATACTTGTAATTTACTTCTGGAAATAAAATTGTAATTGTTACAATTTAGTACTCGCTTGTGTTAGTATCATTCTCGCTTTCTATATCGTCATCATTACTGTTTTCGCAACTAATATCCAAATTAGAGTTAATATTAAGAAATAGTTACTCAATGTTTCCAAAAATATTCTCATTGATATGTTTTTTTTTTTGGTTTATTAATCATTTGGGCTTGTGGCCAAAACAAACCAAAAACAAAGAATTTTTAGGTAGGCCTACTGCCATTTTGTAAAGTAATTGTAAATGTAATTGTAATTTTACAGATTACTTTTTGAACAAGTAATTTGTCATTGTAATTAAGTAAAAGTCTCTCAGGTAATTGTAATTCACCCCAATTACTTTCTTTTTGTACTTTTCCCATCACTGGTTATTTCCACAACCATTAGAGATAGAGAAGTACATTTTTGCTCGCTGTATTTGTAGACTGTATCTGTAAACAGTGTTAACATTTTGACGTGTGAAAGACATCCTGAAGCACCTGTCTTCACTTGTCAAAGCATAATAGGCGGTTATCTTTTTTTATTATCTCCATGTGATAAGGATAATTTGCTTTATCTAAAGCATTCATATTCAATCTATTTTTTAAATAAAGGGCCTTTTTCTTTTTGGTGAAAGACTAGCAGTTATTAATAACATGATACTTACGTAATACAAATATATAAATTATATTACAGTATCTTAACGTTATACATGTGTTTTACACTTTTTAATGTTGATGAACAGCACAAAGCACAGTACAATTCTGTCTTAGGTCTCTGTACAGGGTGTTAATGAATAACACCGAAATATTTTACCTATATATAGAGGGGACATAGACAAGCAACTTTTATTGGGAGATTTTTGCTCTATAGATTGAGACGATTGCTATTTTGCAATTGAATTACTCCACCCATATAATTATAATGAACAAAATAAGTTTATTATATAAACTTATTAATTAGAATAATAACATAAATATTAATCAATTATAGCTTTGCATTTCTAATAACATTATAGGAATAAGTTAAATTCACTAAAATTATCTGAACAAGTTACAGCAGAAATGGAATAAGAACATAATATTCGCAATATCATGTTCCGGCTGGACTTGTGTGAATATTGAAACGAGACAGATTTCCCGGAACGTAAGAATAGGCTTAAGAACTATACTAAAGGATCTCAGTGGGGTGTAGGAGACAGTCATTCATCACGAAACTCACTGCTATTGAACTAAAAACGTAGAGAAAGAAGAGCTTACTGGCTCTATTGAAATTTAAAGACTTAGTAAGTGGGAAAGTTCTTACTCTATGGCGCTTCGGGGAATCTAGCTTCATTTCTGGTTACTGACAGCGTGGGCAAGTACTGCCATCCACGTGTATTAGCGTCTATGCTGGGTAAGGAGCATAGCCAATGAAATAAGGGTTTGTATCTGAAGATTCTGATACACAATGTAATTTGCTGTAAACATAGCTATTAGAGGCTAAAAGAAATACAAGGCGTATTGGACTTTGAACGATGAGAAGTGGGAACACGCAGAAATTGGTATCGACACTCTCTCGTCTACGCTCTAAGTGAGTGGAGGCGATCTTCTCAGCATCTAGCTTCCGACTTAATAGAAGTCGGGAAGCTATTAATATTCTTCGGTCAGTAAATGATTTAAGTATCATTTACTGCAGTATTATTTAAATCTACGAATATATTCAGGTTTGAGGTACGGCTTAATTACAGCTGAGTACCAACTTAAATTCAGTGTGTATCAAACTGTAAGTACCAGTGAATCAACGACTTTACAAGGCATTCTTGTGAATACGCGAGGTTAGGGAGAAAGACACCTTAATAGCGAAATCCACTCATCTGAAGTCGAAGTTCACATACGACGAATATACTACAAAAAGCCTATTAACTGTTCTGTAATTATATTAAAATAAACAACACTCATACCAGTTAACCAGGGAGTTTTAATTGCATAAGAATATAAAGTAGACTGTTTCTAAGAGCTATAAATACCCAGATTGTGCCCCCGATGATACTGAAGATAACCTCTGCTCTGACTGTAGCGACACCGTGGCTGTAATTGGTTTTGCAACCCGCGAACCGTTACATACGTGGCTTACCCAATCTGTGGGGCTTGAAAAGACTCGAAGCTAAATTGTGTTGAATCAGAATATTTTAAATTAAAACAATAACTGTTACACGCATCATTAAGCAGAAACTACAGACATTGCAACGAATAACGGGATAGATAAATTCAAGATCCGAGTAAGAAGAATCAGGAGTGGGCAGACCGAAGATAGAATACCGGAGCAGCAGTAAAAAAAAAAGCCTTGTAAAAATATAGTTTATAAGAGGGTATTATTGCTAGCTATAAGAGGGTATTATATGTATTTGTGTTTTGTGAAGGGTATGATTTATATGTATGCAAAGGTGAGTGAGCATGATTTTTATATTTTGAGTGATCCCAGTGCAATAAATAAAGCTAGGGTTGTGTAGAAATGATGACGTTAAGGAACGGAAAAGCCGTAATTTCAAATATGGAAAATGAGGAAATAAATAACAGTCAAGATGTGCTAACTGATAGTGAGATAGACCAAATTCAAGGGAACGAAATTGTAGTAGGTAACCAGGGAATTAATAGTAATGAATCTGAAATGCTATTAGATAACGAAAGCCTAGTAATTAATCAGGAGACTAGTGAGGAGAGGGAACCAGAGATTTCATTAGTTCAGGAAGATAGGCCTTGTGAAAATAAAATGTCAAACCAAGTAACGGGGATAGAAGGAGTGTCTGCGTTAATAGAGGCGATGATGGCCAAAATGGATAGGAATGCAAAAGACAGTAAAGATGAAAGTAGTAAATTAGCCGAAAGGATAGGGGAAAAATTGGATAGGAGTACCAGTGAGATGAGGGTAATGATTGACCAATTATCTGATAAATCAAAGAAAACTGAGGATAGGGTAAATAAACTCTCAGACGAATGTAAAGTAACAATTGTAAAATTAACTAAAAGGATCGACCATGTGCAAAACAAAGTTGATGAAAATAGAAAACAGTTGGAACAGAAAATAGAGCAGGATATAAGAACTCAGAATAAAAACTTAGAGGATAAATTAGTTCAAGCTTTGTCAGTGGATATGGGGGTAATAAGTACTAATATTCAAGGGCAGGTAAATGACATTGAAACTAAACTAAATAAAATAGTTGCAGTACAGAATAATGTGACTAAAGAGGTTAATGATCATGCTGATAAATTAAGTAGGATGAGTAATGACATTTCTTGTACCGGAATTCAGGCTAATGGTAGAGGGGTTTGTTCACAATTAATTCATTGTTCGAATGGGGAAAATAACCACCCACACGGGAGTCAAGATAGTGAACTGAGGACTCCGAGCATAAGCCTAGAATCAGAAAATTCGCGAGGTGACCTAGGCCTACACGACAATGTTGTCATCCCAGTAACTGGTTATAATAATACCCATGTAAATAAAATCGCGGATTTAGATTGGCCTTTGCCTTATTATAATGATGAGAAAAATGCTAATCCTCATGAATTTATAAGAGAGCTAGAGACATACTTTAAAGTTAAAGGCATTCGTGAAGAATTTAAGATATTGGTTGTTCAGAGGTCGCTTGGAGGTAGTTGTAAAGACTGGATGCCAGTTGTGATGAGAGAGGGAACTGGGTACCAAGAATTCAAAAAGTTATTTATGGATAAATATTGGAGCGATTCACGTCAGAGTGAAGCTAGGACTGAACTCTATTCAGGGCATTATAATGAACAAGGGAAAATGTCGTGTACTGAACATTTCGTAAGACTTATAAAATTAGCCAAGTCGCTAAATATAGTTTCCGAAAAAGAGGTCATCCAAATTGCAATGAAACACTTCGGTCCAGATATTCATAAATTGTTAACTGTGGCAAGACCACAAACTTACGCGCAGATGCTTAGCTTGTTAACGGAGTTTGAGGAGGGCGAGAGAGCCATAAAGAAATTCCATAGTTATCAGCGATACCATAACCCTCAAAATCGTGGAGGAAATCAAGCACAGTACGCAGGTGCCAGCCGAAATAATGAGAATTATAATGATGGTAATGGTAGGCCTACACAAGGTTATCAGGATGCCAGGGGAAATAAGCCGTGGACTAGTAACGGAAGAAATCAGAATAATTCTAATTACGGAAATGGAAGGAATGAGAGGGTAAATAATAATAGTTACAGAGAAAACCAAAATACTAATAATGGTTTACGTAACACCAACAATAATCACACTGATGACAGAAATAGGTCACGACCTCAAAGCGTGGGAATAAATCACATAGCTTTCCAGGAACAAGAGAGAGGAAATGTAGATCAAGTTTACCGATATGGACAGTTACAAGACGGTCGGTACATTCCTCATCAAAATAACGGGACGGATAATTGTAACCACGTGCCAGATTCACAACATAGATTAGATCCTAATGTGAATGCATTTCATCACTCTCAAGCCGACACAACAGGTGTAGGAAGTGACAGATGTCAGCCCGAGGCTTTAAACTCAGCATAGATGCGATAGCAGGTCATATCTCATCTAACTCGTGCCCAGTGACCTCAGGGGACTCCCCACAAGTAAATAGAAATGATGTAAATACCGTAGAAGTGTCTTATGACTTGAATAAAAAGTTAAACCAACACATTTTATGTCCACCACAGATTAACGCAAAGATAGGCAAATTAAATGTACAAGTTCTCGTAGACTCTGGTAGCGTTTTAAGTGTATGTAGTGAAAAATATTACTTAGAACTCAAAGCGCATAACATAAAAATGCAGGAGATGAGCGTACCTGGAATGTACTGTACTACTGCCATTAAGAAAACAAAGTACAAGATTAATAAACAAGTAATGATACCGTTAGAGATAGGTGGGTGGCACACAGAGATTTACATGTTAATTGTTAAGGATCTTACCCATAATTTTATATTAGGGTGTGACATGTTACAACAATATGAAGGGATTTTAGATTTTGGCACAAATAGTCTTACAGTAAAAGATGGAAATAAAGTTACTGAAATTCCGTTTCTCACGACTCATACAACAAATCATCATACATGCTCCGAACAAGAATTAGCTATCCAAGACGAATGCTTTATTATTGAGAGTTTATCAACTGTGCAATTAGATAATGAGGGGGAGGAGTTTTCAATTATGCAGAATGTAGGCCTATCGAGCCCAAGCAATAATATTGAGAATCAGAATGGCGGAACGCCAGATCAGTATCAGAAACGCACGGAAATTGATGAATTTAATAATACATTTGTAGAGGAAGTATACGAAATCGGATCGAGTAATGAGATAAACTTGTGTGAAACAGATGTCTGTGATCAGGAAAATTATAGTGAGAATAACGGAGATGACGAGGCTGAAAAATTGCGAGAATCTGAGATCTTAGAAATTTTAAGAAGTAAAGTGGCCAGCATCACGTCTATTACGGATCAACAAAAGGAACAATTGTTTACTGTACTGATTAATAATATGGGCGTATATAGTAGTTCTCCGGGGTGTTGCCTGGTATATGAACATGCCATACAGATGGATAACCCGCCGATTTTTAATCACAAAAGTAGGCCACTGCCATTATCAATTAGAGAGGAGGCGAATAAAGTTATCGCTAAGATGTTAAAAGAAGGGATTATAGAAAAATCAGACTCCCCATATGTCTCTCCGGTTTGTTGGGTATATAAGCAGGATAAATCTTTGAGAATGACCCTGGATCTGAGAACAGCGAATATGTATATGAGGCCCGATCGGTACAAAACCGAACCGATTGACCACCTATTAGCAAAAATGGGGGAAGCAAACTACTTTTCAAGTATCGACCTCACTTCTAGCTTTTGGCAGGTTTCATTAAGGAAAGAAGACAGAAAATACTGCTCTTTTGTCCACCAAGGGTCGGTGTTCTCGTTTACACGCACACCATTCGGGATGAAAACTTCAGGAAGCGCGTTGCTGCGGGCACTTAACGTTATGTTCCCTGAAGGCACTGGGCCGCATATTACTGCATATGTTGATGATTACTTAATTCATACGCCTGATTTCGAAACCCACCTGGAAAAACTAGATTTAGTATTGAGAACTTTCTTAAGTTGTGGGATGACTATAAACCCAAAGAAATTGAGCCTATTCCGTGAAGAAGTAAAATTTGTGGGGTACATCATATCTAGGCAAGGAGTGTCAGCAGATCCAGACAGGATAAAATCAATTAGCAATATTAGTAGACCGAAGACGGTGAGGCAAGTCCGAAAAATCCTCGGAATATTTAATTACCAGGATAGGTTTCTCCCCGGTTATGCAGAGCATGTGGCACCCCTCAGAATGCTACTTAGAAAGCAAAATAAAGTTAGATGGACTGAGGTGGAAGAGGAAGCATTCCAAAAGACGAAAGAACTCTTTCAGAAAGCGGTGTTGCTAGAAAGACCGAGAGATGACCTGGACTATATCGTATATGTGGATGCCTCATGTGTAGCCGTTGCCGGTGCGCTAATGCAAGAATATGAAGACGGAAGTCAACATTTGATTGCCACTACATCGAGGGGATTGACACCTGTCGAGAGTAAAGGGTCGGTGACATGCCTAGAGATTATCGGAATGTATCACGCTTTGACTAAGTTTCAGCAGTACATATTCAATCGAAAAACTATTGTATACACAGATCATATAAGCCTAACCTTCCTGAATAAAATGAGACTTGGTAACAGTAAATTATCACGTTACGTTCATGAGTTGAGTCAATTTGATCTAGAGATAAGACATGTTGCGGGCCGAGATAACTTGCTATGTGACTATATGTCAAGGAACAAAACAGGTATTTCTGAAGTCGCCGGAGGCGAAACAAACCCTGTCGCTATAATGCAGGTCAAGATGTTTAAAGAGCTGACATTGCAGCGGGACTTTAAGCATATAGTGGAATTCCAGAGGCGTGACCCGGAAATAGAGTTAGTCAGATTAGGCCTAACAGAATTAGATCAGAATGACAATGACGTAACGGAGGACGTGAAGTACCAAATACTGAATAATGTTGTATATAAATTATGTGGCCAAGGGAAGAAAGAATGGAAAATGTACATACCGGAAGAGCTAGAGAATAAAATTATTGCAATAGTTCACGAACGGTTAGGCCATTCAGGTACTGGCAGAATGTTGTTGTATATACAAGATAAAATGTACATAAAGAACTTGGGAAGGAAGATTAGGAAATATGTGAGCTGTTGCGACTTATGTCAGAAAGCGAAGCCATTGAACATCAAATATGATAGAGAACCCATGCCCGTGTTTAGGGAAAGTAAAGGGGAATTAGTAGCGCTAGATTTTCATGGACCACTAGTCGCTGGAGAGCATGGTATGCGATACATTCTGATAGTTTATGATGTATTCTCCCATTTTGTTAAATTGTATACAACCCGTACGGCAACTACGACTGCGATCATAAGAAAATTGGAAACGGACTATCTGCCGAAGTATCAGCCTATCTCTGCTATCATTTCGGACAATGGGACACCCTTTGTTAGCAAGAAGTTTAAAGATAAGCTATCCGAACTTGGTATAAGACGGTACAACGTGGCAAAATTCCATCCCCAAGTAAACGTGGCAGAAAGAGGGTTGCGCGATCTGTCTCTGTACTTGCGTGCGCTCTGTCATAAAAGGCACAATGCGTGGGTCCGGTATATTCAGCCAATAGAGGATATACTGAACCACACGAAGAATCCGGTGACCGGAGTCGAGCCCGTAAGACTTATGGCAGATGACGAACCGAAAACACTCATTCCAGGCCTACCAATAGCTATCCCGCATGACGGAGTAAACAGAAAGCTAACAGATTACTGTCGCATTGCAATTGAAAACATTAGAAAGAGTGTCGCGAAGCGCAAGGAAAAAGCTAAGAGACACAAAGCTAAATGGAGTCCTGTTGTGGGAGATAAATTATTGATACGCAGAAAGAATCTGTCAAACGCAGCAAATAAAAGAATGTCTCGTCTCGAGTTAATTTATAGAGGACCGTTTATAGTGACCAACATTTTTAATGGTATCTGCTATGAAGTGACTGATCCCAAAACTAATAAAGTAGTGGGACGGTACAATCTTTCATTTGTGAGGCCATACAAAGAATAACCAGTTAAATGGGTGAAACAGCAGTGGAGTAGGCTCGGGTCATTTCACTAGAATTAAGGCACTGAAACTGAGGGTATTATTATTGTAAGTATACATGTCCGCGGAGCAAATATGTAGCGAAATGTAGGCTTTCAATATAACCTCTAAAAGTGTGAAATTCTTTGGACGTGCATAAAATATATCCTATGCCGATTATATTGTTGTTATTTAATTGTAATACGGACCTCGACACTTATATCCGTCGATCTTTTATTGTTGTTATCTCTTTTTAAATCTGGACGTTGTACCAAATATATCCGGTCACGCTTTTATCTAGGTTAGAATATATTTAATAAGTGTTTTCAAGTGTTTATATTCATAGGGTAAATTAGGTTTTGTATTAATGTTTCATTATTACCTGATGAGGTGAGGTATCTGTGGTCACGATCTAAGATAGCCTACCGTGTGCGAAGGGTGTAGTGTGTGAGAGAGTAAGGAAATATTGTAGTATGAGTAGTATGAATGAAACAGTTGTGCCAGGTATAGGAAATGTCATTCACTCATCAAAACAAATAGTAGTACTGTGAGAAGGGTGCAAAGTATTCCATGTTATAGAATACGAGTTAGCACGAAGGTCATCGTACTGGGATCCATAACAAACTCTGCTCACTTACGTCACACTAAGCACTTCATGTCAGGAGTAAAACAGAATTACTCCGTAAATTTGAAATTTTGAATACAAAACATAAATTTCCGTAGAATTCTCTTGGGCATGTGAGACGATTGCTATTTTGCAATTGAATTACTCCACCCATATAATTATAATGAACAAAATAAGTTTATTATATAAACTTATTAATTAGAATAATAACATAAATATTAATCAATTATAGCTTTGCATTTCTAATAACATTATAGGAATAAGTTAAATTCACTAAAATTATCTGAACAAGTTACAGCAGAAATGGAATAAGAACATAATATTCGCAATATCATGTTCCGGCTGGACTTGTGTGAATATTGAAACGAGACAGATTTCCCGGAACGTAAGAATAGGCTTAAGAACTATACTAAAGGATCTCAGTGGGGTGTAGGAGACAGTCATTCATCACGAAACTCACTGCTATTGAACTAAAAACGTAGAGAAAGAAGAGCTTACTGGCTCTATTGAAATTTAAAGACTTAGTAAGTGGGAAAGTTCTTACTCTATGGCGCTTCGGGGAATCTAGCTTCATTTCTGGTTACTGACAGCGTGGGCAAGTACTGCCATCCACGTGTATTAGCGTCTATGCTGGGTAAGGAGCATAGCCAATGAAATAAGGGTTTGTATCTGAAGATTCTGATACACAATGTAATTTGCTGTAAACATAGCTATTAGAGGCTAAAAGAAATACAAGGCGTATTGGACTTTGAACGATGAGAAGTGGGAACACGCAGAAATTGGTATCGACACTCTCTCGTCTACGCTCTAAGTGAGTGGAGGCGATCTTCTCAGCATCTAGCTTCCGACTTAATAGAAGTCGGGAAGCTATTAATATTCTTCGGTCAGTAAATGATTTAAGTATCATTTACTGCAGTATTATTTAAATCTACGAATATATTCAGGTTTGAGGTACGGCTTAATTACAGCTGAGTACCAACTTAAATTCAGTGTGTATCAAACTGTAAGTACCAGTGAATCAACGACTTTACAAGGCATTCTTGTGAATACGCGAGGTTAGGGAGAAAGACACCTTAATAGCGAAATCCACTCATCTGAAGTCGAAGTTCACATACGACGAATATACTACAAAAAGCCTATTAACTGTTCTGTAATTATATTAAAATAAACAACACTCATACCAGTTAACCAGGGAGTTTTAATTGCATAAGAATATAAAGTAGACTGTTTCTAAGAGCTATAAATACCCAGATTGTGCCCCCGATGATACTGAAGATAACCTCTGCTCTGACTGTAGCGACACCGTGGCTGTAATTGGTTTTGCAACCCGCGAACCGTTACAAGATTCAATTTTTCCTGTTACAGCATAAAATCTCCTAGGGCATAACCGCCACTGACGTCTAACATTAGAAAAAAAAATGCAAAACAAAGGAACTTCGTTGTTAACACTGTAGTTAGTAGTTATGAATA
Source organism: Ectobius pallidus (assembly GCA_964059195.1). Classification (NCBI taxonomy): domain Eukaryota; kingdom Metazoa; phylum Arthropoda; class Insecta; order Blattodea; family Ectobiidae; genus Ectobius; species Ectobius pallidus. The sequence continues at coordinate 182,943,426 of CAXKWD010000005.1, read as the reverse complement.
AAAAAATACTAATGCAGCGGCGGCCAGTCATGTGATTAGCCCATAAATTTTCGAGATTATGAAAACTCTAAATTATGATATAGATGTTGATGAATGATTAAGGATCAGGTTTTTATCGATCAATAAGAAGACAGGAAGTCAATTTAATAAAAAAATTTAACCCTATTTCGCGTAATTATTGACTAATAGGCACCATATTTTAATGACTTTAATGCCCTGTAGCACACACCAACTGAGCTAAGCCGGAGCTCAATTCACAGCGCCAGATGGAACCTCTCTCCTATGACTAATTGCCCTAATGGTCTACCTCACAGACAGACAAGTTATGTCATATGCAGTACTGTGAGGCACACTAATTAGTGATTTTTGTGACCGGGCTTCCACTGTGATTGTACAGTTAATATTCAATATAGATATATAAGCATTCATGAACCACAGATTCTTGTCTCTGTTGGGCATTACATGAGAATATTATAGGAAGTAGACCATTAAGGGCAATCAGTCATAGGGGAGAGGTTCCATCTGGTGCTCTGAAGTAAACTCTGGCTTAGCTCAGTTGGTAGAGCATTGGCACGGATAGCCAAAGGTCCTGGTTTCAAATCCCAGTGTCTGAGGAATTTTTCTCTACATTATTATCATGTAATGTCCAACAGAGACAATAATCTGTGGTTCATGAATGCATGTATCTATCTCTATATAATAGTTTGACGGGTTGTAAGATTAATGCCTTATTGCTTGTATTTTCTGATATCTCCTGAGCCAAATAGTCAGTAAGTCACAGTATTAGCCATGCTAATGAGTTTTCACTTTTCACTGCATTCATTTCCATACTTTCGTGAAATGATTGCAATTTTCTCCGCATCGAACATAAATCATAAGACACTTGGCTTTCTCTGAATCAAAGAGATGACACCACGGGTCACTGACCTCTATTCAGCTCTCATATTGATAATGAGCAATGTCACATGAATTACTTATCTGCAGAAATTTACTAATTGTGCCTTTTGGTGCAGTCATCAAACATGACTCTAATGGAAGGTGTTTTTACTTCTTTTGCACGTACCATAGGTACTATAGGTAGAGGAAGTATTGTTTTCGACCCCCAAATTCGAAGTTGAGTTTTTTCATATATACACGTTTGGAAACATGTCTGTCTGTCTGTGTGGATGTCTGTGAACAGGCTAGCTCCAAAACGGAAAATCGTATGAAAACAAAATTCCGTACTTGGGTCAAGTACCTTCTGAAGATGTGAACCGAAGATTGGCGACCAATTTCTCTTATTTTTAAGGGGGTTTTACACGAAGAAATTTTCGTTTTACGCGATTTTCTCGAAAACAGTTCTAACGATTTTCTTTAAATTTTGCACATGGGTTGCTTATACTAAGAGCTAAAACTTTTATTTGAAACTTTTTTTTTAAATTCTCTGAAGGGTAGTTACAAGCCACCCACTATTCGTCCAAACTCTGTCTTGCTTGGTGAACAACTGAATACTCGGACATTCACGGCCTCTTATTCTATATGAAGTGGGAAAGATGTATTGTTGGCCATGCATAGAGTAAAGAAGTATCTGAGGGGAATATTCGATAAATTTCGGAAATTATTCTCAACGGCGGAAAGTTCAATAAACGTTTGCAGTCTTTTTTCTTTTCTTTTTTTTTTTAGTTTGTTTAGTTTTTAGTCGCAACATTCAAAGAAGAGGCTATAAGGTATTTATAGCATAATTAGCGTAAAATTGTGTATTGCATTTCTGTACAAGGATATGTGAATACTGCTAACTTTTATTTGGGCAAAGGAAGTTATGTGACTTTCACATCAGATTTTTTCATTCTAGTATGGACGCCTTACCTTTAAGGTAGCCTATATGTTCAAATTTAACAGGGAATATATGTTAAATTATTTTAAAAATAATAGCAGGCAAAACATACGAGAAGCGAGTATACCTAGGTTATTGGAAATATGAAAACAATCATAGCGGATCGCGCTAGATTTAGGCAGCACTTAAAAGACGTTTCGCGTACAATGTAGCTGCGTCCCCGACGTTTTTTGTCGTTGGGAACATTTCTATTCTCAACTCAGTGGTAAGTAAATTCCAAACCGGCATTCGCTATTCTTTGCTTGACGTTGCTTTCCCGGTCAATTTACCCACGGCTTAGATATTTTAAATGTGAATTATTACTGGTTGAGGTGAACGAACGCAATCGCCTAGGCAGGTTGTCCCAGTAAAGACACAAAGCATGTGTTACTACATATATTGCCTCGTTGCTTAGCAACTGGATAACAGATGGCAGTGATTTCTATTGACTAGCAATGCTGTAACAGAATTACTCGGCAAGTTCTCTAGTTCACTTGATCTTGACCGTTATACAACCCCACATTCTCACGTTCCTGTATCTGATTTACACAGAATGCACGCCTAAATGGGAAAACATTGAACGAATTGGACGAAACTCACTATGCCGCGAGGTTTTAGGGCTAGGGAACTCTATCTGAGCTCTTTTTTTCCCCGGGTGGCGCAGTTTGATCGTGAAATGCACCTCGAAGCAGGGTTTTTAGTTGTTTTTTTTTCAATTATTTATCATAGGTAATGCCACGAGAGTTGACGAATTTATCTGATGAAACTCAACTCGAGTTGGATTTATTAAGACTATTCCATGAATAAAAATCCAACAGATTATACAAATAATAATTACTTTCGTGCTTTGTTGTTTAAAACAAAACTGACAGCTGCGAGATCACGGCCTACTATGAATCAACCATCCGGTAATCGATTCGAGTTACCATGTTGTGACCAGTGCTACCAATGGTGCATATAAGACATAGTTAACTTCATTCAGGTAAGCCAACAACAGAACAGAATAAAAGCACACGAACTGGCTTGCACCGAATCGAAATTGTGTTCTTAATCAATGAACATTTCTATTATTGCAATTTCCAAACAAGTTATGTTGTATAAAAAAAATGTGTTTTCATTCTGTTCACTGGCAGCATGTGACGTATTAATCACTGCACACTGATACTTACGTGTCCAGTAACGACCAGACCATTTTACCCGATAAAATACCATCCTCGCGATTCCTACAAGAATATTGCAAGATAAACGGCCGTGATTGGTCTATATCCGAGGAATTGCTAAACGTTATTGGTCAATACCAAACACGCGGCGTATGAGTTGAATAGTCGTTATAATAAAATTGTTTGTGCATGATATGGGTAATGTCCATGAATATATGGTTCATTTTAATCATTTCATTTCAAGTTTGTATGCCCATATGACAACACAAGATTAATTTTGTTCGTTTAATTATTTATATTTTCAACGTTAAACAATATAATTAAGAATAAAATTATGTAATTCCTGCGATTTATGTAAAACGTTGCCAGTGTTTATGTTTTTTATTGTATAATTAAGGTTTTAATTATTTTTCTGGGGTTTTCCCTCACCTATGAGACAAATGTCGGGTAACTTTAGGCCCTTGTGGTCCCCGGATATCATCTGGCCGTCATTATCATCTTCATCCTCATCCTCGCCTTGTTCTGAGTGAGTGTGTGTGTGAATGGTGTGTCTCGTCCTATGTGTTCGTGTCGTCTCGGAGGTGGCCCCGGCATTGGGCTGATCACTCATCCGGGGAGGCCCTCCATGTCCTTGTCTGGTCAAAAAAGTATGTATGTGATTCAAAGATAATCCCTCTCCCGACAGGTCGCGGCCCTGTAAGGCCCGGGCGGCTTGGGTCGCTAAGATCCTAAAAGGGAGAGGTAAAACTACGAAAAAGAAGAAGAAGAAGAATTATTTTTCTGTTATATAAATTATTTCAGCTAGCAGTTGAATTAATAAGTCATATAGAATGTTGACATAAAGTGACAAGTACCAAATTAGGCCTGTACGTTTTTCACATTATAAAGAAACAATTTTTCAATATTTTGGCTACATAACTAGAGCGCCCATATGATATTTTCTAGGGGGGGCCAATTTTTTAAATCTATTTATTTTTTGTCCCTTTAACTTCTTGGGTTACTTTGTAATATATTAAAAATATAATAATATAAGTGCAACAATGAAGTAGCCAGTAATTTTGGGGAGGATCGGAAGTACTGGGGGTTTGGGGATATGGAATACCCCCCCCCCCACAAGAAAATTTTTGAACACTGAACTAATTAAAATCACATTTTACGCTATTTTAGCCCTGAAAAACTAGTTAGGAAATTTGTTTACCATATTCTAAGATTCACCAACTTAAACAAGAAATGGTTACCTAAGTCAAGGGTCCACCCCCGGAAAATTTTTAAATATTAAACTTATAAAATCACATTTTATGCTATTTTAGCCCTGAAAAACTAGTTAGGAAATTTATTTACCGTACTCTAAGACATACCAATGTTAACAAGAAATTGTTAACTAAGTTATAATATTTACTTATTACTATTTATAAGAAAAGTTGAATAACACATGGGACAGTGGACATAATAGGCCTACTCATTATGTTATGAAAACAAAATAACTGCTATATCATATTTGACACACCCACAAAAAATTGTTTAATTTATTACATTTTTTAAAATACAAAAATAGAATTTTAGGTTTTGATTTTTTGAGGTGTCCGAAACCCCCTGGACCCCCCCCCTTTCCTAATCCACTGTGGTTTCTGCTTCCATGTTGTCGATATGGTAAAACTTCTGCAAATTTTGTAAGTCCCTACTGACTTTCAAATAATTGTCTTGAAATAAAAACACCTGACTATACTTAATAATATACATTTTTTACTTTCCCTTTTACTTTTTTAAAAATCCAAACAAAATAACTCCTTCGCTTGAAAAATGATATAATTTCTGAAAATTAGACTGAATTTATCAAATAAAATTCACATCATATTCATCTGTCAACAAAGAGTTGAGAAACAATACGTATTATCAGTGTTAACAGGTCACTTTGGAACTGCATAATCGAATCTGAGATCGTTTTCCCAGGGGGCGCTTTCTAATCGTGGAATGTACTCCAAAGCAGGAAGTTTAGCTGTTTCATTAATTATTAATGGTTTAGTTTAAGAATGATTCGCGTGCCAGTGTTAATAAATATAATGCTTTAATAATTATTATACTCTTAATTTTTAATTTTTAAATTAATTATCGTGGGCGGTGCTACATATTAAGGAATATAAAATGTGATTTGTTAAATTAATATTACAAGTTAGATTTATTGGGAAATGAGGTCCAAGTCGAAGAAAAATGTAATGAATGCAGAATTAATAAATAAATAAATAAATAAATAAAAACTCGGTTTGACCAATCAACAGCTGAATTTTCAGTCGGGTAGAGGAAATCACCGAACTCCGATAGAAAGAAGAAGAGGGAGATTGATGCAATGAGGACATGCAAACTATATCACTGTTATTGTCATAGAAATCCGTGCATTCCGTGAGGTTCTGTGGGTCATTGAGTGCCATGTGGCCAGCAGGCACATCTGTATTCTCTGAGAGTCATCAGTAACAGTTTCCATGATACAGGATGACAGACCAGTTCGCATTGTCAAGATGTTGTGTCCTGGTTCATGCATCTGACTTGCTATAGCCTATAGTAGTATGTAGCACATAGAACTCGAATGTAATGGAAAACTGTACATTTAACGCTATGCAAACAGTCATCTGTCTTCTTTTTAACTTAGAATTACCTACATTAATACATGTAGGGCCATGCAATTCCATTGCATTCGTCATCTGTTACTATGGTCACAATAAACAACGCCTGCTCTAATCAATCTCTTTTACTTAAGCATGGCCTCTTATAATTTTTAGGTAGATTTCGAAGAAAAATCTACCTATTGCAATCGATACAGTGTCATGACTTTCGAAAAATTCTTTCATATCTTTACGTTTCATGCGAAACCACCGCCTGTTCAAAAAAAAAAAAAAAAAATGGTGGTATATATATATATATATATCTTTACACGCTAGCGGCCGTAATTTTGAAGATATTTGAACCAAATTTTATTATGTTATTTCTAGGCCCAATAGTTCGGACAAGTTCGTTAATGACCAAATTTGGCCCCAGGGGAGGGTCGGGGAGGGGTAGAAATTTTGAAATATGTATATCTCGGCTCCTATGAAGTATAGAGGGAAACTTTGTTTGAATAAATTAGAGTACTCCCTATGGAGTTCACAGTGACACCAACGATTCGGGAGTTTTGGTGGTACGAGTTGGGGTGGTTGGTTGGGGGATGGAAGTTCGAAATTTTTGAAACCACGTCTTGTGGGGTATCATTGAAAACCTCTTGATGAGTACTCTACAAATCAATAACTAGTTTCTCGATAGCTCTCATATAGAAGGCGAGATTTGAATGTTTGAAAAACAATAACACTTAAAAATATACCTCAGCCTGAAGGCCTGCCGAATCACAACCATTATTCTGTTGCTATGGTAACAATAAACAATGCATTCTCCGATCATTCTCCACCTGTATGCTCTAGTGGTTAACGTTGCTGGCTACTAGTCCCCAGACCCGGGTTCGATGGCTGGTACCTTCTCGAATTTCCGTGCGTGTCGGCTGATCACTAGAGACCGGATTTTAAAGGGAATTCCTGTTTTTATATTTCATCACAAAACGTGATAAAATTGAACAGGACATTACTGAGTAAGTTCTTACTGCAAACGACCTGGTTTTAACGTCCCTTTTTTAGGCTCATCTCCCTTCTTTTAGGAACTTCCCCTTTCCAGTACCTTTTTTGCTAATTTATTTTGAAAAATTCGTAAATTACTCAGTATTTGGTAATATGAAAACATTAAAAATTGTTTTAACTGATTCACCATTTAAAAAATAATTCCTCCCAGCAGAATAGAGCGTTTCAGGGAAATCACAGGCTTGCCATTGACTAAGTTTCCCATTATAACAAGGTGGGGAACATGGATTTCGTGTGCTATTTTCCTCTGTGAGAATTTCAACAATATCAAAAAATGTCTTCAGTCATTAGATGTTACAGAATCAGCAGCTGTAGAGCAAGCAAAGGCTTTACATAAAACAAACATGTATCTCTCTGTTGAATTTTTACGCTCTCTTACTTTTATATCCCTTTTTCCTACCTTTTTCGTCCTTTTTTGGGTGAAAATTTTCCCTTTAAAATCCGGTCTCTACTGATCACATGCCTCTCTTAGCTGTAGGATGGTAGATCCTGGTCCACAAGGGATGTAGCACCACAGAGTATAGACCTATGAGTTGACCTGGGATTTTAGGCTGTAAAAAATTAGTTTTTGGCACCTAAAATAGGCTTTTAAAAAAAGTAAATAGGCTTTTAAAAGAGAAAGTAGGCATTTAAAATATGCTTTAAAAATATGTAAATAGATAGAACATAGACTTAAAAATATTACAATATACACTTAAACTGTAACATGGTCTTTTTTTTTTTTTTTTTTTTTTTTTTTTACTGCAAGAAACGTGGTATAGCCTAGCTATTCTGAACAGAATTAACTGCGAAATTAGGCATCGCGAACTATATTCACATAAACAGATGTTCTTTCACTGGTGACTTGACACAGTAGTTTTTCCCCCTTAATCCTCCCCTCCCCGTCAGTCAGCATTCCTTTAGCAACAATTGTTTGGAATAATCAAGTTTCTGTGAAAAACCCACCTCTGTTGTTCTGCTTTTCATTGAGGGATGTCCATTATAAGATTGTAAAAATTACAGAAGTTGAATTTTATTTTAAATGTACAAAATAGGCATTTTAGGCACTAAAATAGTAAGATAGGCTCTAAGGGTCCAAATAGGCATTTTAGGGCACCATAAAACTCCATAAATGTAAGTGATTTATCATGAAATGTCCACATATTTAAAAATGTTCATGTTATTATATAATGAAGAAAATAGGCATTTGCCTTGAAATCCCAGGTCTACCTATGAGGCAGAAGTGGCCTATTGTGAAGACTTATGAAGTCTTATGAAGAGTGTGCGGAGAGGCGCTTGCCTTCTCTCTCTCTGGGATCATAAGAAGTCATTCGTTCTTAATCAGGATTGTAATTATGCCAGGAGATTCGGACGCGAATTCGATTCAGAACGCCGTGTTTTGTTCCGTAAAAGAATTCCGAAACAAAAAAAGAAGACAGGAAGGCCGGCGTGTGTTTACATCAAGTGGGCCATGATGAACAGATGAAAGCTGCAGCTTGACCACATGCAATCTCAACATTTGCAAAGTGTGTCAAATTAGTTGAATCCTGTGTTTCACAGAGGTCAGCCTTATCAGTGAGTAACAAGAAGCCAATCAAGGAGAAAGTCTGACATTTCTGAGGAATTCGTGCTCTATGCAATAAATCCTCCTCGACTCTTCCTTTCGGATGGATGTCTTCATGAATATGTATTGTGCAACCTTAGGACCACTCTCACTCTGTAGTGGGCGTTGTCTCCTCTCTGCGCATGCCTCGATAACATTTCTGTCACACAAGTTATATAAAATACTAGCTTAAAAGGCCCGGGTTTTGTATTTTGTAATTGGAAATTAACTTATGAAGGACTTTAGATTTTTAAATTCTAGGTCCTAATATAGGTATTTATAATTTGAAATAGGAAGAACGACTTATCACACTCAAACTACTCACTTAGAAAACGCTATATATAGCTTTTTATGGCTCATAGAGGATGTAGAATTTTGCATCCCATCGCTTCTACACACCAAGCCTGATAGGGGTTCAAATAAGATGAAACAGAAATTCCGGTAACATAAAATTGTATTATCGTGGCAGAAAATTTTTATTTCTCACGCTCATGTTACCATAAAACCGTTTGGGGGATGAAATTAAAAGGAAATTCAATATCACTTTCATACTTCCCACCCCAAAAACCTGCTTATTACCATAGCTCGTATGGTATTCTCTATGTCCAGGGTAGAAAAAGTTATGTGATTGCATCACATTGTGCATAAGATGAAGTATATCAATAGCTTGTATAATTTGTCAAAGTCCCCTTTCATTTATTTCCAAAGCTACCTGTGACCACTACCAACAATACGCTGTTGTCATTTAATGTGAATATAACTTGATAATTCTGTATAAAAGGGTATTATGTCTCCTCTAAAGAATTCCATTTTAGGCATTTGAAATTAAAATTTGCCGAAATCCTTTCTTAGTGAGCACTTTCATTATGAAACGAAGGTACTGTCAAAATTCCAAATCTCTAGCTGTTATAGTTTAGGCTCTAAGTTGATTCTCTGTCAGTCAGTCAGTCAGTCATTAAGTTCATCATCAGTAGGGGCGGATTTCTATGACTTAAAAAATAGGATATATGCATACATTTATGACAAAACAAAGCATTAAAATATGATCAATAAAGTTTAAAATATGGCTTGACCACTTACACATTATGTATATTTTTTGTAAGTTTCATTCCAATTCATTTTATTAAAATATAATGTTAATTATTTAAAATATATGCAAATTCTCAAAAAGTATCAGTATAATACTAAATTTACAAAATATGATATGAAACTTAAAAACGTCTTTAATATGCCGAAAATATGACATAAATATGCATATTCATACTAAATATGCTACAATAGTTGAAAATTTCCTAAATATGCACAATAAAAGTCATTTCATTTTCACCAGGATGCTTGGAATCGGGTTTAAATTAGTCGGAAACCTGAAATAATGCAAAGGGGGAAAATATGACTCATGGAAATACGCCCCTTAATCATCAGACAAATTCGCTCCAGGGAAAAAAACCATAAACTCTCGTGGGATTACCTATTATAATTGTTCAATTTTGATCAAGTTAGCTGGTAAGGAACTTTAGTTAGGAAGGCGGAGTGAAAGGATTTGCAACGCCCCGGGTGGAGTAGGTGTTTGTATTGTTCACATTCCACAGCGCATGCGTGAATAATCAGCTAAGTAACAATGACGAAGTAACACGGCAGTTACTTCAATCTATTCCTGTTCCTTACAACTTCTCTTTTTATTTTTGTTTTGTAGCCTACTCGTGTCTTTTGTTACGTTACCTCCGCGCCATGTTTGTTTACAAAAGAAAAGGCTTTGCCTTGAAATCTATGAACTATTCAACTGTTCTCACATTTATGTAAAACTTTATTTTGCTTACATCATGTACCAGTAGTTCACGTCATAATTATTCTGTGTGGCACACATTCACTGGAAGTGGAAAGAACGGTCTGTCAATTAATATATTTTAGTACACGCTCTCTAAAACAGCTGCTTGTCGGACTGGTAAAACGCCGAAAAATTGCATTAATGCAACCAAGGCCGCTAAAATTGCATAAAGGTAAAGGTAAAGTGATCCCTATACAGGCCATGGAGGCCCAGAGGGTTCCAGAAGGTTGAGGCTCCCAGATTTTTAGACATCGGCACATGAAGGTGGTAAGGTTGTCAACCTTACGCACCGGCCGCCTTTACCCCCAGGATTGCTCCTGGTACTCATTTCTGTTAGAGGCTGAGTCGACCCCAGGGCCATAGTGCCACCAGAAGGATTAGGCCAATTGAAAAATCTCAACGACCTCATCGGGAATCGAACCCGCGACCTTCCGGTTTGTAGCGCAACGAAAATTGCATAAAAGTGCATTCAAAATGCAGTTTTATCGGCCTAGTACTTTAAAGTCGTCATGGCAATCTATAGGGTAAACAAAACCCAGATGGCATTCACCAGTCACACCAAGTTTAACATGGATTTAATTATATAATTCGTCATGAAACAACATTTCTTTATGATAATCAGAAACTTTAGCAGGATTTTTCGCCAAACACGGTAGCCCACTTCACCACATGACAACAAATATAAGCCAACAACTTTTCACATTTTAGTTCACATGAAAAACATTCCTTACCATGTACGCAACAGCATTTAAATGCCGTAATACATCCCTTCTCATAGCCTATTTCTGCCGTGAAGTTGCTGGTAGCAGCTCCAATTCAATGTTTCTGGCTTGGATTGAAATTTCCTCGGTATTATCATTTATATTTTCACAAGCTTTTCATAAATACTAGTTGGTATGCAATATTGTTTACAAACAAGGGACTCATATATTATGCATCTATACTACCACATTTGTTATTGCTACGTACGGTCATTGTTGTTTTATGATCTAGATGGCCATGACAATATAACTTAAAGAAATGACTGACTGCCTTTCATTATAATTAATTATACGGTATTTTTTGTTTTATTTCATATAATTTATAGAACTTTTACTAAAAAATATTGTATGCACCACGTACGCAAAAACTTTAGCGGACTCATCCAGTATTTCAGCCTCGGCTTTCGCCTCGGCCGCTATACTAGATTCGTCCGCTTGTACTTTTCATTTTCATAATGTGTGATGAAGTACACCACATATTGTAAGTAAAAGCAATAGCCATAATCTCTAATAATTTGGGTTATAGAAGAAAATTGCGAGCCAGGGCCTTCAGAATTTACGTCTCCAATAAAGATTAGTCCAAAGGCGAGAAGATTAAACTAAACTATACTAAACTCCGTGGCGCTACATCCCTGGAGGGACTTGGCGAGAAGATACAGATTGTAAATCTCTCTCTATATATATAAGGCTTTGTCCTGACTGACTGAATGAATGACTGACTGACTGACTGAATGACAGGAATCAACGTACAGCCTAAACTATAACAGGTAGAGACTTGGAATTTTGACAGTACCTTCGTTTCACAATGTAGGTGCTCACTAAGAAAGGATTTTGAAAAATTCTGATTCTAAATGCCAAAAATTAAATGTTTTTGAAAATACTTAATCCCTTTTTACATAGAATTATCCATTCCAAATCATAGAATATATTGTTGCCAAATGGTATCAGGTGGGCTTGGAAAAAACACATGAAATGCACTTTTGACAAATAAGAGAAGTTATCAAAATAATTCATGTTATAAATAAATATTACAGAATGAAATCCACTAAAATAATGGAATCACATAACTTTCTCTACCCTGGACATAGAGAAAACAAAACGAGGTATGGTAATGTGTATATTATTATATTATATCGCAGGTTTTTGGAGAGAAAAGTATGAAAGTGATAATGCTTTCTGTTTAATTTCATCCCCAAAACGGCTTTATGGTAACATAAGATTGGGAAATTTCCCGCCTCGATATTACAATTTTATGTTACAGGAATTTCTGTTTCTTCTTATTTAAACCTCTACCAGGCTTGCTGTGCACTGTACAAGCGATGGGATGCAAAATTCTAGATCCTCTATGAGCCATAAAAAACTATATCAAGCGTTTTCTGAGGGAATAGTTTGAGTGTAATAAGTCGTTCTTCCTATTTCAAATAATAAATGCCTATATAAGGACCTAGAATTTAAAATTGAAAATCCTTCATAAGCTAATTTCCAATTACAAAATACAAAACCCGGGCGACGCCGGGTCTTTTAAGCTAGTACTGTATATACAAAACATTGGGAATCGAACCCGGGACCCTTGACGCGTAGTATAAAAAAAAAGACATTTCACTTGACTTGACTCTATGTAATCGACTAACAGTCTCAAAAAACGAACTTATGTGAACTGTGCTTTTTACTTCACGTTCGGGTGTTTATTTTTGCTCCGTATACATCTTGGATCAAGTATAGGCTACCTAGTTGGTGTGTAACAGGCAATCAAGTACACACGTTCATGAAGGAAATAAGAGATTGTACAGATTGTGATCAATGGGATTATTAAATTCCTGCTGATTCACTGTGAACATGTCCACAACTTTTACTTTGTTACGTAGCGACCTTCTTATAGGTCAGTACTGCAGGTGTTTTTAGCTATAACCTTTTTATAACCGGTCATAGGCCAGTTTTCCTGTATTATTTATTTTCTTTACAGTTTTGTTTTCCATATTTCCTTATTACACAGAAACATTCATGCCCTAGGGGGACTCGAACCCACATCCTCCTTCACCACGGTTCTAGCTTTAGCTAACGCGATATATTGAAAAAATCGCGATGCTTTTATTTCCAAGTTATGACCAAAAAAAAGGCAACGCCACCTGCAATTGATTTGACAAATGAAATGTATTACTGAAAACTGATGCTTCGATAGCGCAAAAAAAAACATTTTCTGCCAGTTTTTCACTCCTAACTCGCGAACGAAAGCTATAATTCAAAATCCGGCTTCGAGGTGCATTTTCCGACCCTTCAGTCCACCTATGCTTAAAATTTCAGATCTCTGCGTTCAATAGATTTTGCTGGGCATCGCACAATAGAACAAATTTCGAGATATTTCGTGTAATCAGTTTGCTTATATTGGTATGCTACGCATGTATATGATGTACAGGTAGGAGAAAAAAAAAGCGGACCGACTCTTGTAGCTGATTTCAGAGCCTTGTGATACGTAAATAAATGTAAGAGATGTAATGGAAACGTTTGTTTTCACAAGCAATGCAAATTACGTGAAATTATTTCTCAATTCAAGCAATTTGTCGGCTGTAGAACAAATTTCAATACATTGCCTGCAAAACTAGGCATGCGCTGTGGCTCATACCGGCAACTTAGATATTTTAGTCGGTCCGCTTTTTTAAGTGAAACTTCTTTATCCGCGGTAGGAGTAAATCGAGAGCTTGTGTAACGCTCAAAATCGTCACGAAATTAGTGGGGCGTGACGGAACGGACTCCACAGAAAACAGTCAACTCAATGATTAAGGCTTATCCAAAAGTTAAAAAACCAAAACATTCAAAATTAAAAAATGGAAAATCCAAAATTTAAAATCTAAAAGTTCAAAATTAAATAAATTCAGAAATCCAAAATTACAAAAATTAAAAATCAAAAATTAAAAAATCAAAAAATTAAAAATACCAAAATTAAAAAAATAAAATATAAAAAAATAAAAAAACAAAACAAAAATGCAAAATAAAAAATCCATAATACAAGATTGAAAAATAAAATAAAAAATAAAAAATTCTGAAATTAAAAAATAAAAGATAAAAAATTTAAAAAATTAAAAATTAAAAAAATTCCAATAATCCAAAATTGAAAAAATCCAAAAATTAAAACAAGTTTGACTTCTGCTTTTCCCCTACCTGTGCATGTCTAGGAAGAGTCAAGGAAGCCAGTTCCATGCAGGAATCACATTAATACAAACTGACATCCTTGTTTCTGTTTTCTCAAAGTGGGTCACCTTCACATCACCGCAAGGTCAAAGATTGCATCCACATTCATCATTAATACGGTCTAATGTTTACTAAATCTAGAAACTCGCTTTCTAGTGCCATTACGTTGTTAGTCATGATTAATTTCTGTAAATCGCTGTGACCTTTGCCGGAAACCAGTTTTCTGCAAATTACACGCTTTGCTGTAATTCCTAATTAAATGTCAGGAGTTACATTGGAGACATTCGCCGTTTGAGGTTTTCTGGGGTTTCTGCAGCTTTCTTCGTGTGGTCAGTCTTTTTCTTGGTGTTTGTTACAGTGTATGTGATTTGTAAGTAATTGTAGTTGATTTTATAAACTTCATTGTAACCGAAGAGGGTAAAGTAATTCTCCTTATAACGTCTAACATTAATAATAACACACTGGAAGACCTTAGGAGCGAACCTAATTTATTGTGATAGTTTATTTTACATTAATATTAAAAATAAATTCAGTTAACTGATGTAAAAAAGTGCCAGTATGTTTTTGTTTAATCAGTTATGACTGCAATTATGATATGCAGAATATGTTTTTTTTAATTGATTTCCAAGTTAAGCTCCAAATTTATTAATTAAGCAGGGCTTACGGAAGAAGAAAGCTCTACCATCTCGGCCACCTGGGTCATTTTAACGGTCTAGTTGGATAAGCGCATGTAAAACAGTAGTGTTTTTTTGTCATAGCTACCTGTATTTTAATTTCCAAGGCCTTATAAGATCACAGTAAAACAATAGGCTATGTTGTCAAGATAACTGATTTTCATTTTTTTTATAAATTCTTTCGAATACGTATATTGCCATAAAATAGGCACTAAATTGAGCATTACTCCGAAACAGATCAACCGATTTTATCCATTATGAATAGACGTCTTCCCACGGACATTGTAAATGTGTATACCAAGTTTCATAAAAATCCGGTAAAGCGTATTTGAGTTACCGCGTCTTTAAAATATACACTAAATTGGGTTTTACTCCGGTACCGGTCAACAGATTAGGTTCAAATTCAATAGGGCACTTCTCATGGACGTCATAAATGGGTATACCAAGTTTCATGGAAATCCGTTACAGCGTATTTGAGTGATGGCGCCATAATCTATTAAAATAGGCACTAAATTGGGGATTACTCCGGTACCGGTGAACCGATTTGGTTCAATATCAATAGGGTTCTTCCCATCGACATTATGAATGTTTATACCAAGTTTCATGAAAATCCGAAAAAGCGTACTTGAGTTATGGTGCGTACAGACCACAGATATAGAGGAATAGATCGGCAGCGTAAGGGGAGGGACTGAAGCCAACGCGTTCGCTGTGTCGCCATATTGCGATCACCAACAATCTGATGAAATGAAGGGAAGCGGGCGCGGGAATCAAACAAGAAATGTTTTTTTAAAGCTGTTTAAATTGGAATTTCACAATCCAGTAAATAAATTAATAAATACAGTTTAATGTCATTCGGCCATTACAGCAGTAGACGTCACACTTATGTACTAACTTATAATAAAATTAGGTAAACTGATATAACAAAAGTGCCAAAGTGCATGTAGAAACTAATAGTCTTAAGTCTGTATACAGAAGAAGCTTCTATAGGATTAATGTTAATGTTGTTAATGTTAATTTATAATCACATATCTTTTACATTTATTCAGCTTTGGCTGGTAAACTGGTGACTCGTCAATTTGAGCTTACTTGCTACAGTTACTATCTAGAAATATTCTAGCTTAGGCCTACACTATATTACTTGTAAATCACGATTACAAGTAAGGAAAATCTAACACTAATGCAATTATTTTTCTAATGAGTGCTTGAAAATGGAACGATTTCTTTTACTATTTTTTGAAGTGAAACTTCTTTAGCTGCGGTAGGAGTAAATCGAGAGCTAACCCAAAGTTGCGTTACGGACAAAATCGTCACGAAATTGTTACGCTCAAAATCGTCAGGAAATCAGTGGGTCTGTGACGGAACGGACTGCACAGAAAACAATCAACTCAATGATTAGGCTTATCCAAAATTTAGAAAATCCAAAATTAAAAATCTAAAAATCCAAAATTCAAAAAATAAAAAAACCCAAAATTAAAGAATCCAAAATCCAAAATTAAATACCGAAAATTCAAAATTAAAAAAATCAAAGATTCAAAATTCCAAAATAAAAAATCAAAGATTTAAAATTTAAAAAATCCAAAATTTAAAAAATAAAAAATCCAGAATTCAAAAAAAATTTAAAATTAAAAATCCAAAATCCAAAATTTAAAAATCTAAAAGTCCAAAATTAAAATATCCAAAAAATAAAAAATTTAACAATAAAAATAAAAAATCCCAAATTCCAAATTTAAAAAATTAAAAGATCAAAAATTTAAAAATTCGAAAAATCCAAAATTAAAAAGTCCAAACCCCCAATATTAATCAAGTTCAACAATCCAAAATTTAAAAAGTCCAAAAACCCAATATTAAAAATGTCCAACAATCCAAAATTCAAAAAATGTAATAATCCAAAATTTAAAAAATTAAAATTAGTTTCACTTCTGTCGCGTGGCGTTTCACGCACACTTTTTATTTTTTTATTATAATTATATGTTAACCTCATATTCAAGGAATTCTCTGATTGAGTAATATGTTCTTTGCAAGAACCAGTTTTAATTTTTAATTTTGATTAGTCAGCTATTTAATGCTTTGTTTTGTTTTAAATTTTATTGTATGTTTTTATGCCCGTGTATGCTTTAGGTGGGTTAATCTATAGGAACAGAATTTTAACAACTCTGTTTCTGGTGTTGTATTCGTGAGAATTTTGGGTGTTGTATTGGACAAAATTAATGTGTAGATGAGTTAGAAGCTCTAGTAAATATATTGAAGGAAATGTTAATATTTGTACATTTCTAAAGAGTGGCCTTCATGATTCCCTGTAGGATGAATGGATCATAATTCATTCTTTTTTGTAGCTTTCCCATTTGCTGCAGTTTCCCTAGACAGTTATTCCGTAAATCAGTATTGAATGAAAATAGCTGTAATAGACCCAGTTTAAACAATAGTAATTTGGCAAATTTATAAGTGAATGTTAATTTGACCTCCAATATAGTGGTATAGTATATATTTGAAATTACAGTTATTCCCAAACAACACTGTGGTTCACCATTTCACTACAAATTCGGGATTATGTAGGAAGAAAAACAATTTTCCGTCATGAATACGTGGTACTTAAGCGAGCACGTTGGTGATACCAATATGGCGTCGGCACTGCTTCCCTTGCCCCTCTTCGCCCCTGACTCGGCATCACTGCTACCTGGAGTTAAGGATACGACGCTGCCGATCTATTCCTCTATATCTGTGGTACAGACGCACGGACGGACAGACAGACAGACGGACCGACATTTTTTCGTCCCCCACACAATCTCATAAAGTACCATACTGGCACTTAATAAAATCAGGTAAACTGATGTAACAAAATGCCAGTAGGCTTTTGTTTAATCAGTAAAAGATTAATTGGAATTATGATATGCAGAAATTAATTTATGTTTGTTACCGATTTCCAAGTTAAGCTCCAGATCGATTCATTAACCAGGATTTACGGAAGAACAAAGGTCTAATGCTTGATACTATCCTTAATTCAAACTCGTATACACTGATATAAGACATTCTTGAAATATTTCAACATTTCACAAAATACACAGGTGAAGAACTCCACTTAATGTATGTAGGCCTAATTATTTCAACGTTTGTATCTTCTGTATATAGGCCTAACAGTATTCAACTTGATGAACGAAATAAACATCTGAGTGTTTTGATAATCAAATCTTCCAATTTACTTCTCAGCCTAAATCCGAAGGGATGTGTCATGGCTAACTATTCCAAAGCCGTGTAAAACGATACGTTGTCAGGATAACGGATTTGCATTTGTTAAATTCTTTAAAATATATTACCATAAAATAGACACTAAATTGGGCAATTCTCCGATACCAGTCAAACGATTTTATCCAATATCAATACACGTCTTCCCACGGACATTATAAATGCATATTGCAAGTTTCATGAAAATTTCTATAAAGCGTAGGTCTGCTTGAGTTATCGCGCGTACAGACACACGGACAGACGGACAGGTATTTTCCCTTCCCCACACAATCTCATAAAGTACCATAGTGGCACTTAATAATAATATCAATAACAATAGTAACTTGGGGTTTGCATGGTTTGCTCAATCTCAAATGACAAAATGCAGGATACATTGAGATACAGCCATATAATAGATGCAAATGCTGGTAAAATAAAAAAAAATAAAGAAAAAAAGTGTGCGTGGAACCCACGCGACAGAAGTGAAATTTGTTTTAATTTTTTTATTTATTAAATTTTGGATTATTGGATTTTTTCAATTTTGGATTGCTGGACTTTTTAATATTGGGTTTTTGGACTTTTAAATGTTTTTATTTTTCTATTTTTTAGATTTTTAATTTTCGATTTTTTTTATTTTGGATTTTTTAATTTTTAAATTTTTAATTTTTAAATTTTTGTTTTCTGTGCAGTCCGTTCCGTCACACCTCACTAATTTCGTGACGATTTTGAACACAAGCTCTCGATTTACCCCTACCGCGGCTAAAGAAGTTTAACTTCAAAATTATTTTTCGCAATTTTCCAGAAACCCCTGGTCTAAAACTGAATAGTTTCTGTTAACTCCATCTGGCTGTTTGTTTTACAACTTCCCCATGGTCAGGGTAGTGACTTTGCTTATCATTATAATAATGCAAATGAAACCTCTTATCCTCTGCACAATCTGACGTTTTCTATTGCCTTGTGACTTCTTCCTCCCATTGTCTTCACATCCCTCTACTTGTCATCATGAGTCAGGTCCGAAGCTAAATTATTCCAACAACAACCAGAAAACTCTGCATCTTAGTATAATATAATCATTATGTATGACATTCTCTTCATGTAAATTGATTGCAAAAATGAAGAAAGTAGTTACATCGCATCCCCGAAGGATACACAACCCAAATAAAATCTTATTAATGCACTCTAGTAACTTTCCTTACTCTAAGCGTGGCCAATACATCTTTCTCACTTCACATTATCATGTAGATTAAGAGGCCGTATTGCAAAGAACATGTATTCAGTTCTCCTATTTTCTCGCCTCTAATTCCAGCTCATGGTTAGTAATAACCAGAGCCCGGATTCTAATGACATGTCATCTTTTTATTGATGCTACATAGGCATTGCCAACTTGTGGATAAATCCTAATCATGGCCTCTAGATTATAGAAATGAATTTTTATTAGGTCATTTTATATTTTTAGGGCATTTATTTCAATGTTACGTCATTTTTTTTTTCCTTCCTTGTATAGTCATTTTCATGCATTTGCATTGAGTATATTAACTTTTATACCTTCGATAATCTTCGTATGCTTACAGTAATTTACTGGAATCCTGAATAAGGTAGGATTTACAAGCTTTTATTTTCATGTGGGTAATCTAATATATAAAATCGAAAGTGTGTATGTATGTATGTATGTATGTATGTTTGTTCCTTATACAAATCTACATTTCTTTACCAATTTACACGACATTTTGCACACATACCCAGTTAAGCCCGGGAAGTATAGCTGTCAACATTAAAATTGAAATAAATCAGTCCTTCCCTTGAAAATTATATAATTTCTGAGAATTTTATACTGAAAAAAAAAGAAATGCTGTTTAGTTCACATGGCAACAATGAATTGTTTACTATGATTACATAGGGCCTTGGCAAGTATATAGCCTAATGCTGGAATTTAATGTAATACGAGTATCTTGGCGAAAATAATTACTGAAAATGAAATCCACGAAAATAAAGCACAGTGTGATGTAGTCACGTAACTTTCTCTACCCTCGACATAAGAAATATTTACTCACTTCACATTTTGATGTAGAATAAGAGGGACAACTTAAGTGTGTGAGTATGCTATATCAAAAGTCTGTAAATAATCCTTTCCGCTGATAAGTTATCCATACCTGTAGGCTTTGTATTAGTTGAGAAATAGGGATGTTTATCATAGGCCCTAAGCATGGGATGGAACATTTTGACTCGCAGTATATTATGTCTCGGGTTCTAGGGGAGGAAAGTATGAAAGTGATACTGCATTTCTCTTTTATTTCAGCTCCGAAACGATTGTATAGTAACATGAGAATGAGAAATACTATTTTCCGTCAAGTCAGTACAATCTTATGTAATTTGTGTTTCTTCTTATTTCAACCCCTCCCAAGCATGATGTGTAGAAGCAACGGAATGCAGCATTCCACATCCTCTATGAGCCATAAAAATTTATATCCAGCGTTTTCTGATGGAATAGTTTGAGTGTGATAAATCGTTTTCTTCATTTCAAGTTCTACATACATAAAGTCCTTCATAAGTTAATTTCAAATTAAAAAATACAAAGCCCGGGCGACGCCGGGCCTTTTCAGCTAGTATTTAAATAAATTACTAGGTTACTATCACTGACTTCTAGACTGTATCACTCGTGTTTACTCGTGTATACACTGCCTGTCCAATACGGCTAATTTTACGTACTCGGCGACATTACAGATAGCAGCACCATTCACACCCAGATTGCTTCTTGTTTTTTGCTACGACATTGTTGATTATGTAGTGCTGTCACCGCCGTCACGTAATCACCGCCGTCTCGAGAATTTCGAGAATTACGATTAATACAGTTTAGAAGGCAGTGCTCGTAATATAGTAAAATTCTCTTGGGAAATATACCCTAAAATGTTCTCAAAGCATAAATTGAATGTTTAAACTTGTATTATTCTAGGTACCGGTACTTAATTACTATGAATAAAATTTACTATCAATACGTCTAATTAATTTATATTTATTTTAATTATTGCTCCAAAATTCCATTTCAAGGTAAGTGTCATATACTGGAATAATATTACGTTCTAAACAAATAACACAAGTATCTGTGTCTGTTTAATGCTTATTTTGACGCAGCAAACGCATAGAAGCAATGTACGGTAATGTATAGGGCAATGCCTTCTAGACTCTGTTACTCGTGTATTCTCGAGACGGGGGTTGTATAGGTGGCGGTTATTGCTGCAATCTGGGTGTGAATTGTGTCGCCTCTACTGGAGAAATTATGCAATTGAGCAATACTCTAAACTCCATGTTAAAATAAAGCATAGGACAGGCAGTATAATTCTCGAGACGGCGGTGGTTACTATAATGCAACATTTTTGTAGGATCTACTTCAAAAACAATAAAATTTTCTTACTTTTCTTCTCAAATGCTCCAATGAAGAACAAAGAACAAAGCTTTTAGACCTACAACATCCTTTCTGCATTTACAGTTTTTTTCAATTATGTACAAATTAGTCTATAGCTTTGTATGTACAATAATAATTTTTTTATAAATAAAATATCAGTTTTTTAGGTCACTCTTTATAACTATTAAGCCATTTTCTTTAACATTTAAGGTCATTTTATAGGTCATTTTTCAGACAATTTTGGTTCATCAGAATCCGGGCCCTGGTAATTGCTATTTAAAAATCCTCTCTTAACTAAGATGAAAATTCTCTCTCTCTCTCTCTCTCTCTCTCTCTCTCTCTCTCTCTCGAATCCTGTGCCCCCATGTTGGGGCGAAGGGCCTCCAAGTAGAGGTTTCTGTTTACCAATGTGAATTTTGTTACGCTTATTTTCCTAGAGAGGGCAGAGGGACAGGTTGTAAGCCCATCGACCCTTAACCCCCTCCGGAATCTAAGGTATTACTAGGACGTGAAAAGGCCGAGAAATTTTGTCCAGAGGGTCTAATTTAGCCTTGGAGTTCTTTTACGTGCCGTAAATCTACGACACGGGCCCCCCAGCTTAAAGTCCCGGATTTTTACGTCCTGAAAACCTCCATAGACTGCGGCCGGGTTTGATCCCGCGACCTTCGGATCTAGAGGCGGGCACGCTTCCTCTAGGTAGGGTATTATAGGAGAAAAATTCGTCTGACACTGGGACTTGAACCCAGGACCTTTTGCTATCCGTGCCAATGCTCTACCAACTGAGCTAAGCCAGAGTTCAATTCACAGCGCCAGATGGAACCTCTCTCCTATGACTGAGACAATATTCTGATGGTTCATGAATGCAAATGCATATATATGTCTATAAGATGGTGATATTGTGTGAAGGGGAGGCTAGGAAGTGGTGATGATGATGATGAAGGTGAAACATATCGCATGGGTGGGAGAGGCCACGAGACACATGCATTGTTCTGAGGTCAGTCTCTCTGTTGTTGTGTGTGTGTCCAGTGCTGTGTTGTTATTGCCATACATACAAAAGTGTTAGATTTTTCGTTAAAATGTGAGTAATATCATTTTTTAAGTCAAATGTATTTATACTTCTTTTACCTACGAGGCCGTGTCAGGAGTTCGGGATCTGTGTCTATACAGTAGGGTAGGCCATGGAATTATTGCTTGTCAATTGTCGGTGTATTTTAATGGAGTAAATTTCAACTGATATTAATTTAAATGGATATGATACAGGATGAAATGATAAGGATGATTCATGGTATGTAAACATCCAATTCAAACTTTGCCTTTATTATTATTATTATTATTATTATTATTATTATTCTGTTTATTTATTCTGGCAGAGCTAAGGCCATTTGGCCTTCTCTTCCGCTCTACCAGTAAAAAAAAACTACATTACAATTACATAACACAAATACATAATATTGCAGATAATTAATTAATACTTAATACTTAAATACCAAGAACTAAACATAGTTATAATTTATAAACTAGAGTGCTATAAAACATTAAATTACAAAAGAAAATTATAAAATTAAATTACAAAATATAAAAATACTAAAGAAAATAACTAGGATTATAGCCTAAGATATCTAAAATTATACTAACGAATACTAAAGAGAAAAACGTATAGTTTAATATAAAAAATAGCTCCAATTAAGATTTCTAGTTACTACGATGAAAAACAAAACTAAATTACATGGTTTAAAATTAATATGTTAACTTCTCTCTGAAATTTACCAAGAGTTCGACAGCCTCTGACCGTGCGGGGGATGGAATTCCATTGGCGAGCTACTGATACAGAGAATGAGGATGAATAGGATGAAGAGCGATGGAGAGGAATAGAGAGTACGACTGGGGAAACCATGAAAAAACCCATGTCAAATTGGCCGGCCACGGGATTTGAAACTGGGACATCCCGAATACGAGTCCAAGACGTTACCATCTCTGCCACCTCACTCGGTTGAGGATTATTATTTGTATTAATATTATGAATTAAGCTCAGTAACGGTTAATATGAAAAATAATGCTTCCGTATTAAGTAGGAAATAGCATATTTCCCTGTTGTACTTTACCAATGATAAGTAATTTTTTTGCATTTTTGGACTTAATACCTTTTCCTTTTCACTTAGCTTATATTGTTTATATTTGTTAATTTCTTAGTTTTACGTTTCAATTTTAGTGTTTATTATATTATGATTATACACACACACCCAATTATACAGGGTGTTAATGAATAACACCGAAATAATTTACCTGTGTATAGAGGGGACATAGACAGGCAACTTTTATTGGGAAATTTTTGCTCTATGGATTCAATTTATCCTGTTACAGCATAAAATCTCCCAGGGCATGGCCGCCATTGACTTCTAACATTAGAAAAAAATGCTAAACAAAGGAACTTCATTGTTAACACTGTAGTCAGTAGTAAGGAATAAAAAAAGACTAATGCATTGGCGACCAGTCATATGATTAGTCTCTAAATTTTGCAGATTATGGAAACACTAAATTATGATATAGCTGTTGATAAATTATTAAGAATAAGGTTTTTGTCAATCACTAAGAAGGCATGAAGTCAGTTTAATGAAAACTTCAACCTTATTTAGCTTAATTATTCACTTATGAACACCAAATTATAATGAATTTAATGCCCTGTAGCACACACATTTTACGTCATAGAGCAAAAATCCCCTAATAAAAGTTGCTTGTCTAAGTCCCCTCTATAAACAGGTAAAATATTTCGGTATTATTTATTAACACCCTGTATGTCATTTTTAATTCACTGTGTTTTCTCTTTACATTAGTGGACGCACTTTTGTCCCATGTTTTGATATTCTATTGCTAGCATTTTGTTACTATTACGTATGAGATCTATTGTATTTTTTTTTTTCTAGATTCCTTTTAATGTATTTTGTATATATCCTGGTTGAGTGGAAGATAGGCCCTATGGCCTTAACTCTGCCAGGAAAAATGAAAACATTATCATATAAATGCCACTATTGAGTGTGGAAGTGTTAATTGGATTTTGTTTGTTTGCCTTGCAGTTGCTGCAAAAGGCAGCGCCTCGCATCCCGGATGGACTGGCGCCCTCTAAGATAGCTCTGGACAGCTGGACTGGTCATCCTCGCAGTCAGCAACAGACGCCTTCGCACCAGTTGCAGTCCCACAACAGCAGTCCGTTGTCGCAGCACCAACAGCACCACCTGCAGAGGAACGTGATATCGTCGTCGCCTCAACCACCGGAACCTCCCGGGCGGCACGACGGCAAACACTCGCTTCTGCAGTTTGCCATGCTCCACTTCAGGCAGAGTCCAGAAAAGTGAGTACCAACACTTCACCATAACTTGAAATCTCTGAAAATGGTTTTATTTTTAAGGATCTTTTGAAGTGAAACTTCTTTAGCCATGGTAGGAGTAAATCGAGAGCTAATGCAAACATTCAAACACAAACTGAAACAACAAACGAATATACGGTAATTATAATTTAACATACAAAATGATTTGGAAGATTCCCTTGAAGACTTCTAACTTCAGAGACCGCAGATCTCATCCTTGTTGGTTTTCTTGTATAAAGGTTCATCTTTATTTTCTTTGTTCTCATGAAAATAATCTAGTTTACAGTTAGTTCTCATGACAATTTCATCTATAGTGTCTTCCATGCAGAAAATCTGCCATATTTGTTCCATATGAGAACTAATTTCACAGAAACCGTGCATTAGAAGGAATATCCATCTAGAGGATGTTTTGATTTTTACTTACGCTATGAGGAACATCCATCTGTAAGGCGGCGTAGCTCCTACCGAATGATTCAGTGTTAATACAAGTAAGAATCAGCTTGAAAAATTTCATGTCATAACCGGGATTTGAACACGGATCTTCAGCTTAACGCGCTGATGCTCTACCATTGAGCTACCATGACAACATGCCAGTCTGACATCAAATTCCTCAACTGATTCAGAAGACAAGGCAAACCACGGGAGGTTTCTCTCCATTGAGAACACACATCCAAATGGCGTCCTACGTCCTACGCCATTTGGATGTGTGTTCTCAATGGAGAGAAACCTCCCGTGGTTTGCCTTGTCTTCTGAATCAGTTGAGGAATTTGATGTCAGACTGGCATGTTGTCATGGTAGCTCAATGCGTTAAGCTGAAGATCCGTGTTCAAATCCCGGTTATGACATGAAATTTTTCAAGCTGATTCTTACTTGTATTAATATCCCAGACATGGATTTAATGTCTATTTCCTTTCCTTCCACTTAATTGATTCAGTGTTAGCGCGATAATCAGATGAGCGAGCAGTCGATGTAGTCACATAGAAGACTAATACTTAAACGAGACTCTTTGCACGGAAGAGCACGATAGAAGCAAAAGACAACTACAACAAGTTGGAAATTCTACACACACTTCACAAAAATCCGCAAACTAAACACAATTAAACAACTGGAAATATAAAAACACCCAACATCTATACTGAACGAACAGCTTCACTTCAACATCCCAACAACTTCAACAGAGAAGAGGGACTCTTCCTCAGTAATGCCTGGGCTCCTTCCCTGAAGCTGTATCGAGAATCAACACATAACACCCCCAACTTTAGCAACACTTCAAACCACCAGACTTTTTAAGCATTGACCCTGACTTGGACCGATTATTTCTATTCACATTTTTACACCGGTTATCCCCCTAAACCACTCTGCTTTAACCCTTATTATTATTATTATTATTATTATTATTCTGTTTATTTATTCTGGCAGAGCTAAAGCCATTTGGCCTTCTCTTCCGCTCTACCAGTAAAAAAAAACTACATTACTATTACATAACACAAATTCATAATATTACAGATAATTAATTAATACTTAATACTTAAATACCAAGAACTAAACATAGTTATAATTTATAAACTAGAGTGCTATAAAACATTAAATTACAAAAGAAAATTACAAAATTAAATTACAAAATATAAAAATACTAAAGAAAATAATTAGGATTATAGCCTAAGATAATTAAAATTGTACTAACTAATACTAAAGAGAAAAACGTAAAGTTACAAGAAGTTAGGCTACAGGTTACAAATATCAAAAAGAGCTCCAATTAAGATTTCTAGTTACTACGATGAAAAACAAAACTAAATTACAAGGTTTAAAATTAATATGTTAACTTCTCTCTGAAATTTACCAAGAGTTCGACAGCCTCTGACCGTGCGGGGGATGGAATTCCATTGGCGAGCTACTGATACAGAGAATGAGGATGAATAGGAAGAAGAGCGATGGAGAGGAATAGAGAGTACATGACTATGTTCTGATCTATTATTAACCTTTATTTTTCTCTCACTGGTCCTGATATGGACCGATTGCATCTTCAATGTTTCTACAATCAACAAAATTCCTTCATTCTGATTGGCCGATACAATCCAACCCATTTCTTCCAATCCAATCACCTCATTTTCACTAAATAAAACATATATAAGCTCTCTCTACACTCATTTCCCTGAGGAAGGCCGCAGAGATGTCAGCGAGCGAAAGCTTGGATGCAATATATCCGTTTACTCGGCTTATACCTTGAGAAACCATCATTAGTAATCAACAGGCTTTAAAACTTAGTGCCCGATCGAATATGTTAACAGCAACCGTACTGTACAGACTTTGCTCGGCGTATGCCCTAGCTACCATATGCTAGTTCACGTGATAGTAAACAAACCGCACTACAGATATAGGAAGACCACAAAATAACTTCTCATTATCTAAACTCACATTACAAACATGCAAAACGATACTTTCTCCTGTTTGTGTATAATAGTTCATCCCAAATGTTTCAATATATGTTTGCGTTTTAGAACACTTTACTTTCGCCATGCCGAACACGTATTATAAATTTAAACACGCACAATGACAAGGTACACTGTTGACCAATTTGAGAGGCACCTTACTACGAGCGAATTCACTTCTCGGTACTACTATCAATGACTGTCTTATCAGCCTATGCAATCACCCTCCACCCCCTATACTCAGGTTGTTGGTAACCGGAACCAACTCCCTCTGTGGGTTCGGGCACTAAGTTTTAAAGCCTGGTAATCAACGCCGAGAAAGCTTAAAATCTTATGTAGCTACACTTCAAGTCACACACATTTTTTGACACAACCATACATTTAACGTGATTGGTCTATATCCGAGGAATTGCTAAATGTTATTGGTCAACATCAAACACGCGATGTATGAGTGGAATAGTCACTGACAAAACTCTCTCATTTGAGCCTGGAATACTTAACACAAAGCCTAAAATTTATCTAAAAATCAACATTGGTGTCAAATTGAAATTCACAATACTGAGAAAGTAACGACAGAGAATATTATGAAAAATACAGGAGCTGGCATGATTTAAAAAAAAAACCTAAAATACAAGAGTTCCTGGGAAATTCAGGACACTTGGTAACCCTACATTTATCTTAGAGTCATTTCATAATTACGGGTGGGACATTCTAGGAAATTATAAAAACTATTTTTGTTTATTACAAGTCATAAATAATAAACTAGAATAGGTTCTTCACATTCTGTAAAATTTACAATGCCTTCTCCTCCACACTACATGCAAAGCATTATTCTAAATTTATTTTAAATATTTTAAATTTGTTTCTCAAAATCTGTTACGGGTTTTAATTTGGACACTGATTTTAATGATGCAAAATAAAAGCTCATTTTCTGTTCTGCTATTAATGTTAGGGTCTTAATGTTGTTATTAATGAAGGTATGCGGGATTAAATACAAATTATAAACTGTTTCCAGGTTGTCAGAACATTTATTTAACTCATCAATAATAATTTAACAAAACTATCACTGTTACGGGTGGGACAAAAAGTCACTTGTTTGTTATTTTACATAGTAATTAACCAGACATATTTTTTGAAGTTAATCTTATACCAAATTGTACCTTAAGATATATATTTCCTCAAATGAAAATGGACATAGCTGATTACTCTTGACTACTTGGTATTAAAAAGTGTTAAAATCATGCTAAAAATGGGAAAAAAAGTAATTCAATGCAATAAATAAGTAAATCACCAGATTTTACAATGAAACCACTTCAGATACAATTAAGTCCTTAATATTCAGAGGAATTTGAGGTTTTAAGCTAATTTTTGACCACCCAATTACAATAATTTTATAACTTCTCTCTTTGAGGGAAAAATTTCCATATTTTATGAAATGGCGGTATTGAATATAGTTGTCACTTGACATATTTAAAATAATGTAATTTTTACAGAATGCACTTCAAATTAATCATGTTTGTATTTGAATCATTGCGTAATATCAAATTTGTAAAGCATAAATTCCGCACTCAAATGACAGACTTGATTAGTTAACGTGAATGTTTATAAATTCATTATCCACACAAGTAGTGTAGTTGTTTAAGACAACAACAGATGGCAGCAGCTTTCTACTGATTGCATTGAATACCAACACAATGGAGTCATTGGTGTCAAAAGCACACTCCACATCTGTGGTGAAAATCCTGATTACTCTAAAAGCCACAGTTTCTCTCCAAACACTGACACACAATGTTGTTTTATCTGTGGCTTTTTGTGCAGGAGAAAATATTGAGAAGGTATGAAGTACAGCAATCTATTACATTTAAAGTTGTGATTTTTAATAATTCTGTTGTCATTTTACACGTTTTGAAGCAAATGCTGGGCCAATACGTATGAGTGATGTATCTATCGAGCATGGGCTTACAGTGGGGGAGGGTTGAGGGGGTTGAAATCCCTCCCGAAATATTTGTGATTTTTAGAATTATAACATTATGTTCAATAATTTAAAAAAAAACCTTGGTTTGGTTATTTTATTATATTTTCTTACATAATAAGGCATTGCTAAAAAAAACTCTTTTAAATTTTATTTTGTCATTAATGATTCTATACTCTCGTAATTTAATTAACTGTGCATACTTCATCTCAATGAGCAAATAATCTGTACTAACTTCTACTGTAGAGGGAAGCGTACGCCTATTGTTATTAAATAATTTATTAATGGGTTTTTAATTTTATACTTTTTATAAGAGTGATGCATGATGATAAACAAAATTTCCTTTCGATAACCCGGATATTTCTGTGGTGTGATCGGTTGGATATCAGCTTTCAATACGTAAAACCAATTTTCTGGAATGGACTAGCTCCAGAAACCATGACGAGTAGTTAAACAAAATTACCACGTCTGCAATCAACTTGACGATACAGAAACTACACAGTATAGATGCAATGATTCAAATGTGTGCAAGGACATTGACTCAGACAACATTGTATTCAACCCCCTCCAAACAGAATTTCACCGTACGACCATGCTATCGAGTTATTTTTTTACTCTCCATTGACTAATTTGGATACGGTTCAGTTTTAATAAGCAATTTGCATAAAATGTTGAATTAATCAGAACTCTGAGCTGTTACTTTGATATACAGTGTTAATGAATAACACCGAAATATTTTACCTATATATAGAGGGGACATAGACAAGCAACTTTCATTAGGAGACTTTTGCTCTATGGATTCAATTTTTCCTGTTACAGCATAAAATCTCCCAGGGCATGGCAGCCGCTGACTTCTAACATTAGAAAAAAATGAAAAACAAAGGAACTTCGTTGTTAACACTGTAGTGATTAGTTATGAATAAAAGAAGAATAATGCAGTGCCGGCCAGTCATGTGATTAGTCTGTAAATTTTGTAGATTATGAAAACTCTAAAATATGATATAGCTGTTGATGAATGATTAAGAATCAGGTTTTTATCGATCACTAAGAAGGATGAAGTCAATTTAATGAAATTTTTTAAACCCTATTTCACTTAATTATTGACTTATGGGTACCAAATTGTAGTGACTTTAATGCCCTGTAGCATACACATTTTACATCATAGAGCAAAAATCTCCTAATAAAAGTTTGCTTGTCTATGTCCCCTCTATACACAGATGAAATATTTCGGTGTTATTCATTAACACCCTGGTATATTTTGAATGTTAAAAGAAATGAATGGTGTTATGGCTACATGAGTTACTTTCATGAAGGAAAATCTATTAATAATACAGTGAAACTTTGCCCTAAATTGAGGCTGACCTGTCTTCAGATTCCAAAAGTTTGGATTATCCAGGAAATTTGGATGTTCTTGATACATTAAATCAGCTAGAGGATTCACTTTGGATACTGCGGGAAAGAGCTAGAAAAAAATATATGAAATTAACATGATAGGCGGATGGTCTTATAACTTTCCACTGTCGAAAGTGTATTTTTAAAAAGATTGGTGTTTATTACCTTTTGTTAAAAATCCAGTGGATCACGGAAGCACAGGGCTTGCTTGCTACGTTTCAACCTGTACCTCCAGGTCTTCTTCAGGCGAATACTGGATAACGTCGGGGCGCTGAGCTGTATATATGGGTTCATCTGCCGGTAGAGGTCTCACCTGCGTTTCGAGAGTGGGTGTAACTAACTCCATATCGTCATTTTGACCAGGTTGGTTACTCGTGTTAAACAGAAAAGTGGTGTTTCTATGGTGTTTATTTATCCATTCCTGGGGAATTTCGTAAGTAGATTGTACCACATAGTCCTTGGGTAAAGGAAATTTTACAGATTTTTTCCCTTTTGACATTCTGGTATGTCCAGACATACCAGAATGTCAAAAGGAAAAAAATCTGTAAAAATGCCCGGGTTTTTTATTTTGTAATTGGAAATGAACTTATGAAGGACTTTCGATTTTCAAACTCTAGGGCCTTGTACAATATGCACATAGAACTTGAAATGAGGAAGAACGACTTATCACACTAAAACTATTCCCTCAGAAAACGCTTGATATAGTTTTTTGGTATGTCCAGACATACCAGAATGTCAAAAGGGAAAAAATCTGTAAAATTTCCTTTACCCAAGGACTATGTGGTACAATCTACTTACGAAATTCCCCAGGAATGGATAAATAAACACCATAGAAACACCACTTTTCTGTTTAACACGAGTAACCAACCTGGTCACAATGACGATATGGAGTTAGTTACACCCACTCTCGAAACGCAGGTGAGACCTCTACCGACAGATGAACCCATATATACAGCTCAGCGCCCCGACGTTATCCAGTATTCGCCTGAAGAAGACCTGGAGGTACAGGTTGAAACGTAGCAAGCAAGCCCTGTGCTTCCGTGATCCACTGGATTTTTAACAAAAGGTAATAAACACCAATCTTTTTAAAAATATATGAAAGATAATCGATTTTGTTTTTACTAATTAATATGCTGTGTTCATTTTTCAATACCATTCAAAAATTTCTTTTAAGTTAGGAATAAGCATTTGAGCTTTTCAATATGGCCTCTCATTCTATATCAGAATGTGAAGTGAGAAAGATCTATTGCCCATGTTTAGGGTAAAGAAAGTTTCATGAAGTGCATTAATAATCATTTATTTGAGTTATGTATCCTTCTGGGATGCGAAGTGATGTGGTAACGACATTTTGTTAATTTTAAAACCAATTTACATGAATAAAATGTCATGCATAATAATTATATTATACTAAAAAGCAAACTTTTTTTTAACAGAGGAAGTTGTGTAATTTTCACATTAGATTTTTCTACATAGGTGGATAGAAGGGGATCATGAAAGCATGCCTACACAGGAAAACCTTGAATGATTTGGACGAAACTCACTATGCGAGAGTTTTTTGGGCTAGGGAACTCTAATCTTAGGTCATTTTTCCCCAGGCAGCGCATTATAATTGTGAAATGTACATTGAAAAAGGTTTTTAGCTTTTTAAATTATCAGTTGTTGTAATTGTTTATGCATGATTTGGGTAAGGTTCTTTATGTATGTTTTAATCATTTCATTTTGAATCTTTATGCCCATATGGCAGCACAAGATTCATTTTGTTCGTTGAATTATGTATATTTATTACATAAAACAATATAATTAAGGATAAAATCACATAATTTATGCAATTTATGTAAAAAGATGACTTTCTTATTCAACCGAAACTCTCTTGTAAAATATCTTTCAAGATGTCACATACAAACAGTTCAGTTTTTCATTAGGTCTGTGAATCACCTATTTCTGTCATCTCCATTTTATTGTTGTTATTGAAAATATTGTTTCAGTGTATGCATTCACTTGCACTATAGCCTACTTGACAATCAATCAATATTTAATTTGCCATGAGCATTAAGGAAGAAGATATAGACCATTTAAAATATGATTACCTAGTTTAAAAGACCCGGTGTTGTCCGGGTTTTTTATTTTGTAATTGGAAATGAACTTATGAAGGACTTTCGATTTTTAAATTCTAGGTCCTTATATAGGTATTTATAATTTGAAATAGGAAGAACGACTTATTACACTCAAACTATTCCTTCAGAAAACGCTTGATATAGCTTTTTGTGGCTCATAGAGGATGTAGAATTTTACATCCCATTGCTTGTACATAGCAAGCCTGGTAGGTGTTCAAATAAGAAGAAACAAAAATTCCGGTTACATAAAATTGTAATACCGAGGCGGAAAATTTTATTTCTCCCTCTCATGTTACCATAAAACTGTTTTGGGGATGAAATTAAACAGAAAGCTATATCACTCTCATACTTCTCTCTCCAAAAACCTGCAATATAATAATATACCATATTACCATACCTCGTATTGTTTTCTCTATGTCCAGGGTAGAGAAAGTTATGTGATTCCATTATTTTAGTGGATTTCATTCTGTAATATTTATTTATAACATGAATTATTTTGATAGCTTTTCTAATTTCTCAAAGTCCCATTTCATTTATTTCCAAACCCATCTGATACCACTGGCAAGAATACACTGTTGTGATTTGGATTCGATAATTCTGTGTAAAAAGGGATTAAGTATTCTAAAAAACATTTGATTTTTAGCATTTAAAATAAGAATTTTTCAAAATCCTTTCTTAGTGAGCACCTACATTATGAAACGAAGGTACTGTCAAAATTCCAAGTCTCTACCTGTTATAGTTTAGGCTCTACGCAGAACAAAATAAGAAGGGGAAAAAAAAGTAACGTTCTGGGCAAAACCATACATTTAACATCCCTGTGTACGTAGTAGCCATCTTTAAACAGCTGTCTAGCTCAGCTTAGCTTGGCATTGGTTATTGTGGCATAGCATAGCTTAGCTTTCTGTGTCTGTTGACCTTAACAACTTTAAACATTTTACTGGGCAGTCTAGTCAATTTGTGGGGTCTGGGGGCAAAAATAAATTTTGAACCCAGTGATGTGAGAATTCCATACCCATTATGGATAAATTCATTCTTCTTAATACCATTGTCTTTAATTGCACCAAAATTATAATAAATTGTCTTTTTCATTATTCACAAACTTCATTTTTATACCATTGATGGAAGTTTAATGTATTTTTACTAGATAATGTATTTACCCTCAATATATTCTTTTACTTTGATACTCTTAAAGAAAAAACTAGTAGCTGCCAATATTACAGGTTGTATTTTCTTTTTATAGAGATACAGCTTACAATTTACAATATATGTTATTATTTTTTACCAATAAGCCTATGTTGTTTTTTATGTTTTTTATAGCTAAGTATAAAACTTTAAAAGAGTTTAAAAGTTTAAAAAACAAAGTTGTTAATGGATATATAAAAATACACTAATTATTATTTACCAAACTTAAAAAAACAGCAAAAAAAGTTCTGTTAGTTCATATGATGGTAGGCCTATATGTCTTATCCCCTTTTTTAAAATCTCTATCTTTGTTAGGTTCGTCATATATATAAAAAATGTCTAGAGTCTTTTCATTATTAAGTTTAAGACCATTGGTTACAAACCACTGATGCACCATATCGAACGTAGTTTTGGCCTAGCTCTCAATAACATCATAAGCAGGGCCCGGATTTTGATGACTTAAAAATACTTTGAAAATGAGTTATAAAATGACTGAAAAAAAAAAAAACCAAAAACTTAAAAAAAAAAATAAATAAAAATGTTTTTGAAAATACTAGTTTATTCATAATATCTATTCTAGATTTATGTTGTTGATGCAATTATAGGCTTGTAATTATTTAATTACATACGGTTAAATGCAAATAGCAAACACCATCTTTTTGTATCGAAATTAAAATTATAACATGATCTATTTATTTATGCTTATTTAGAGTTCCGATAATTTTCAATGCAAGTAAATGCACAAAAACTATATTTATTTTTTATTTTTTTATCTTGGGGGAGTTAAGGCCATAAGGCCTTCTTCTCCACCACTCAGCCAGGGCAAAAACATGAAATACATAATAATAAAAAATACTTCGAGAAACAGCACAAAATAAGAAAATAATGACTTTATACTTTAAAAAAATTACCTAGAAATATAAAATGTGGAAAAGAAGCCCGTAAAATTACCAAAAAATGACATAAAGTTCGAAAAAGACCTAAAAGTTCAAAAATTGAAGAAAAAAAACGACCGTAAAAATTGCACATTTTTATAATCTAGGATCAGAATATCTGCACTAGTGGGTAACGTCCATGATGTTCCAGTTAAAAGATGACATGTCATCGAAATCCTGGTCCTGATCGTAAGAAATTACACTCGTCATAAGAGTTGATTCATCGGCATAAATTACACTTGCCTGATGTAGTTCCGACATGCGCCAAAGATGGCTCTTGTAGTTGTATCTCCAACTCCCGTCAAGAGATGGCACTCGCAAGCAACTTATGTTTTTCATGTAATTGACATGCATTTCGAGCTCATACCTGAGTGTTTAGCTGTAACATAGGCGCTAAGATGTGCGAAATAATGTTCTTCATTATAGCCTGACAAACATTTGCCTTGTCGGACAGAAGGAAATGGTAAAATTGTATTGCTGTCCAGGAAATCGCTACTGGAAAATGCAGTCACTAGTACTACGTCTGACGACTTGGTGTTTGTAAATGTAATCGAATACTATCCTACTTTCAACATATGGTTAATGTTGTTAATTTTTGAAGTCGATTTGTTGGGTCTCCCAAAGATCGACACATAATTTGGCAAGAGATGGTGGATTTTAGAAATTATAAAATAAATATTTATCATTTTAAAACTAAAAGTTAGCATTTTGTAGTGTTTTGGGATGAAACAATTATTATTATTATTATTATTATTATTATTATTGGAAAGTTAGGTTTTACAAATTAGTGCATTATCAAATGCATTTTATTGATTTTCCAGTTACAATAATTTCAAAGGTATAAGTAGGGATTAAAAATAACATAAACCTGTAGTGAAATTGTAACACCAAGCACACGTCATAGTATATTGCGATACAAGTGCCGTAAGGCACGTTTACGGGTCGAGGAAACAGATTGAAAACCCGAGGGTTTTTAAGTTTTCGAGACCCGTAAATGCATTAACGTGTGTTGCATGCTATTTTTTGCACGACGGTTACTTATATCAATGTAATTATATTAATTGTGATATTACCTGAAAATATTATGTAAATACATTCTTGAAAATAGATGTTTATTTCAGAAAGTGATTCGCATGTGTTTGTTGTTATGGGAACCGAATATTTGTCCTGGGGGCCATGTCCATAAAGGCTTGTATTATGAAGTGTATCGTAATGAATTATGACGTGGCGCTTGGACCGTAAGTAATTTAACCTCATCGCAACGGCCATAGCAACAAGTCTGTGTTGGAATGTCAACTTACGATCCATGTAAACAACTTTCGTAAGTAACACTTACTAGCTAAGGAGTGCAAAAAATATATTTTTCTATATGCATTTAAAATGAGCATTCAGCACACACACAAACAATAATTACATTCAAGAAATTTCAATAATACTCTCCTTTAACCAGTTTCGGCTATCTGTGACAATTAAAAAAATCCCTTTAGGCAGGCCTACAGGCTGAGGTAGACTTCGAAGAGCTTTTGGTTTAATTTATTGTCGCTGCGCAGCACTCTTCTTCTTTAGCCTTGGCATGACAAACCCGCAATAATAACTGCAAAAAAGAGGAAAGATAACTTTTTCAAACATTCAAAACTCGCCTTATATGAGAGCTATCGAGAAATTAGTTATTGATTTGTACAGTACTCATCAAGAGCTTTTCAACAAGACGTGGTTTCAAAAATGTCGAATTTCTATCCCCCCACCCCCACTCGTACCCCCAAAACACCCGAATAGTTGGTGTCACTGTGAACTCCATAGGGGGGTACTCTAATTTATTCAAACAAAGTTTCCCTCTGTACTTCATAGGGGCCTAGCTATAAAGTTTTCAAAATTTCAATCCCCTCCCCAGAGGCCAATTTTGCTCATTAACGAACCTGTTCCCACTATTGGGCCTAGAAATAACATAATAAAATTTGGTTCAAATATCTTCAAAATTATGGCCGCTAGCGTGTAGAGGTAAAGATATATATATATGTGTGTATTTATATATCTCAGAGGCTTTGTCCTTATTACTGACTGACTGACTTAATGAATGACTGACAGAAAATCAACATATAGGCTAAACTATAAAAGGTAGAGACTTGGAATGTTGACAGTATCTCCGATTCATAATGTAAGTGCTCACTAAGAAAGGATTTCGGCAAATTTTAATTTCAAATGCCAAAAATGGAATTCTTTAGAGGAGACATAATACCCTTTTATACAGAATTATCAAGTTATATTCACATTAAATGACAACAGCGTATTGTTGGTAGTGGTCACAGGTAGCTTTGGAAATAAATGAAAGGGGACTTTGACAAATTATACAAGCTATTGATATACTTCATCTTATGCACAATGTGATGCAATCACATAACTTTTTCTACCCTGGACATAGAGAATACCATACGAGCTATGGTAATAAGCAGGTTTTTGGGGTGGGAAGTATGAAAGTGATATTGAATTTCCTTTTAATTTCATCCCCCAAACGGTTGTATGGTAACATGAGAGTGAGAAATAAAATATTCCGCAAAGACAATACCGGAATTTTTATTTCTTCTTATTTTAACCCCTACCAGGCCTGGTGTGTAGAAGCGATGGGATACAAAATTCTACATCCTCTATGAGTCATAAGAAGCTATACCAAGCGTTTTCTGAGGGAATAGTTTGAATGTGATAAATTGTTCTTCA
Source organism: Ectobius pallidus (assembly GCA_964059195.1). Lineage (NCBI taxonomy): Eukaryota > Metazoa > Arthropoda > Insecta > Blattodea > Ectobiidae > Ectobius > Ectobius pallidus. The sequence continues at coordinate 182,906,014 of CAXKWD010000005.1, read as the reverse complement.
TTTTAAATTTTTAATACCTATATAAGGACCTAGAATTTGAAAATCGAAATTTCTTCATAAGTTAATTACAAAATACCAGGGTTGGAATGTTTAAAACAAAACGTTTAAAACAAGTGCTTGTGTTCTTTTTTAAGTTTCTTTAAAACGTTTTATATATAGGCCTATATATGTATATAATAGGCCCTATACATTAAAATGGTTGTTTTAAACAAAATGAACAATTTGAACTTTTTTTAAACAAACAACTTTGTTGTAAACATAAAAAAGTTAAAAAAACACGTTTAAAACAACGAACATTATTGTTCACATTAAAAACATTTTAAACAAAAAAAAAACACGTTTTAAACAAAATAAAGTTTTTTTTTTTTGTTCTTTTTAAAAAAAAACTTTTTTCCCAACCCTGCGAAATACAAAACCAGGGCTACGCTGAGCCTTTTATGCTAGTAACTCTATATAATAAGAAACAACACAAAATAAGGAAATAATGTTTTTATGTTTTTAAAAACTACCTTAAAATATGAAATGTGGAAAAGGAGGCCGTAAAATTACCAAAAAATGACATTAAGTTCGAAAAATGACCTAAAGATTTTAAAATTGAAAAAAAATTACCGTAAAATGTACACGTTTTTATAATCTACGAGTCATATTTAGAATACCTGCGCTGAATGTCTGAATGTCCATGATGTTTCAGTCATCATTCGTTATGGATTACACATTTGTCTGATGAAGTTCCGACATGCGCCAAAGATGGCTCTAGTGCGACGCCGTTGTAGTTGTATCTCCAACTCCCGTCAAGAGATGGCATTCACAAGCAACTTCTGTTTTTCATGTAATTGGCATACATTTCGAGCTCATACCTGAGTGTTTAGCTGTAACATAGGCGCTAAGATGTGCGAAATAATATTCTTCATTATAGTCTGACAAACATTTGCCTTCTCGGACAGAAGGAAATGGTAAAATTGTATTGCTGTCCAGGAAATCGCTACTGGAAAATGCAGTCACTAGTAATACATGTGAAGACGTTTTGAATTATCTAGATCCACTACTATTATAAAATTACTATGAATTTTTGAAGTCGATTTGTTGGGTCTCCCAAAGATCGACACTTAATTATTATCACTCATTAAAAGGGGCGGATTCCCGTGGCCTAAAAAATAGAATATATGCAAATGCATGCATTTATGACCTAAAGAAACATTGAAATATGACCAATAAGATTTAAAATACGACTTTACCAACTTACACATTGTGTATATTTTTTTAAAGTTTCATTAGAATTAATTTTATTAAAATATAATGTTAATTATTTAAAATATCTCTAAATTCTCAAAAAGTATTATTATTAGGGATGGGTCGATACCAGATTTTCTCGATACCGATACATGATTTTTTTCCTCGATACTTCGATACTCGATACCTTCAACATTTCCAGTTTCAATAAATAGGTACATTAAAAATTAACCTTTCCACCTTTAGCCTACACACGGCCATTCTACCTAAATGATATTTAAGCCAATGTGAGACCAACATACGTATATATATATCGACGATAGAGAATCAACGTAGAGCCTAAACTATAATAGGTAAAGACTTGGAATTTTATTTCATAATGTAAATGCTCACTAAGAAAGGATTTTGCCAAATTTTGATTTTAAATGCCAAAAATGTTTTTGAGAACACTTAATCCCTTTATACACAGAATTATCAAATCCAAATGACAGTTCACATTTGAAATTTGTAAATGTTTTTGTGTTTATTTGTGTATTTTTATATTTGTATTTGTACATAAGTTTGTAAATGTAATTTAAATAAAATAAATAATTTTTTTTTTTTTTTTTTTTTTTTTTTTTTTTTTTTTTTTTTTTTTTACATGACAACAGTGTATTGTTGGCAGTGATTACAGGTAGCTTTGGAAGTAAAATGATACGGGACTCTGGCAAATTAAAGAAGCTATCACTATAATTCATTGGTGTAAATAAATACTGAAGCATAAAATTTACTAAAATAATGCACAATGCATTTTCTCTACCCTGGACATAGAGAATGCCATTTTCTCACTTCACATTTTGATGCAGAATAAGAGTTCGTATTGCAGGTATCATATAGTGATTAGGATAACAAATATGTAATTCATGTTTGCGGCGAGAATGGCGGTCGGAATAAAAATGTGACGTCATAAACATCCGAACCCTATTCCTAACAAACCTGGGCTCGAAATGTAATAGACTAATAGTGTTCAACGTGGATGTTGATTTTATGCATACAAATTGAATGTAATGAATAGGGGCGGATTTCTATGACATGTCATATTTTTCCTCTTTGCATTATTTCAGGTTTCCGATTAATTTATACGCGATTCCAAGAATCCAGGTGAAAATGGAACGGCTTTTATTGTGCATATAACTGCATATTTAGGAAATGTTCAACTATAGTAGCATATTTTGTATAAGTATGCATATTTAGGTCACATTTTTGGCATATTTGTGTGCATATTAAAGAAATGTTGAATTTTCATATCATATTTTGTAAGTTTTGCATTATAATGATAGTTTTTGAGAATTTAGAGGTATTTTAAATAATTAACATTATATTTTAATAAAATGAACTGTAATGAAACTTTAAAAAAATATACACAATGTGTAAGTTGGTAAACCTCAAGGTTCTTAAAATACTAAAGGTTAGTCCACTTGCCACCCTGAGCGGTCATTGGCTGCGGGATGTGACGTGGCTAGGATGTCAGGCAGCCCCTTTCTCATAAGAAATGAATGGAGAACAGATGGTTTTTAACCTTTATTATTTAATTACAGGCAGCAACTATCAAGTGTTCTAACATGCCAACCCACAGTATAAGAACTGATCTATTAGGCTGTGTGGTAGAAATTGTAAAAATCGATCGGGTTTGGTTTAAAAATCGTAGTTATTGAAGCTGTTTTTACAGGCTAAGATCACATCTGCATGTGATGTTAAGATAATATGAATGTATTGGAGTTTCATGAGACAAAACACAGGACTATTTCTAATGTTCTTATTCGAAATAGGCAGGAAATAAGAACCACATTTTTAAATTAATTTTAATACTTCATATTAAAATACGTCCACCGCTGTGGCTCAGGAGATGCGTTCAATCCTCTCACGCAGCGGGCCCGGGTTCGATTCCTGGTCGGGACAAGTTACCTAGGCGAGGTTTTTTCCGCGGTTTTCCTTCACCTTTGAGACAAATGTCAGGTAACTTTAGGCCCTTGTGGTCCCCGGATATCGTCTGGCCGTCATTATCATCCCCATCCTCGCCTTGTTCTGAGTGAGTGTGTGTGTGTGTGAATGGTGTGTACCGTCCTATGTGTTCGTGTTGTCTCGGAGGTGGCCCCGCGTTGGGCTGATCACTCATCCGGGGAGGCCCTCCATGTCCTTGTCTGGTCAAGAAAGTATGTATGTGATTCAAAGATAATCCCTCTCCCGACAGGTCACGGCCCTGCAAGGCCCGGGCGGCTTGGGTCGCTTAAATCCTAAAAGGGAGAAGTAAAACTACGACAGAGGGAAGATAGGGAGGGAGGGATTAAAACACGGTAGGCATAAGTTATAACTATTTATAAACTACTTGCAGGAAAAAAATCTATACAGTACTAATTACAATTAGGCCTATATTAGTTACTAAATTGCCATAAGGTAATGTATCTAGTATGTACTCTTTCACTGAACAAGGGAAGTATTTTTATACCACACACCAACTCGTTTAATTTGTAGGTATTTAATGACAGCCATGTAATCTTCGCCGGTGAGCCGGAATTTTCTCCCTCAGTAGAGGGAGCCTGTAAATCTATAGAGACAAAGGTCTGTTTCATTTATGCCATCGACCTGGAACGGGATAGAACCCACGACCATGGGCACATAATTCTCCTCCTAGGCTTACTATGTAGCAATCATTATGATTGTTATATCACTAGGTATCACAGTAATTTATATTGATATATAGGTTATAATAAAACATTTGTTGATGTATGACAAGATTTAACGTGACTTTATTCATAGACTACTAAAGACTTGTCATGTCTAAAAATATTTACCCATCCAAACTACACAACTGAAATTTTTAGCAAGATATTACATGACAACCATTATAAAGTTTGCATTAAATTATATTAATTACATTTAAATACATATTACTGATACATGCACACTACTTCCAATAATATATTATATAAATAAATACAGTAAGTTATTAATTACATTAGTTGTGACATTATCTAGAATAAAGGCTTTTAATCACTAAAACAAATACATTACTTAGTAGCAACACATTACTTCCTGTAAATCATGGAATCTATATTGAAGCCTTCAATATTAATTAGGCCTATATTATTTGTTGAATTGTGAATGGAGGTCAGTAGAATATATAAATTTCTACTTTCTGCAGTAGACCTATTAGAATTAGTCTATAAAACATATACAGTATTATGATATTAATAACGGTAAAGCTGTAGTTAGTGAAGGATTAAGAAAAAAAATAACATTTCCTCCCTATTTCGAATAACAACGATAGAATAGTCTTGTCTCTTTAAAGTATAACACATTAAGTTAGCTCGACATCATCTGCAGACTCAATCTAAACCTCTAAAAACAGCTTCAAAAGATACAATTTTTAAACCAAACCATAAAGACTTTTACTATTTCTCCCACATGGCCTAATAGAACAGTTATTATACTTCAGGTTGACATCTTACAACACGAGATACTTGCTGCCTATAATTAAATATTAATTTTTTTAAATCAGCTGTTTTCCATTCACTCTAAAGCTGCGTCTCCATTGATATACATTTAGCACGAACATGTCAATATTAACAAGTTGATATTGACATGTATATTGCAATTTCGCGTTCCAATTGACTTGGCATGCAAACCCAGCGTGTTGCACTTAACATTTTCAGGTGTTAATTTGTTTTCCGGAGAAAATGGACAGCATGTCAAGTCAATTGACTAGTCGGTCGATATCGGCTTTGTTTCGGGAATTTCCGGGAAACAAAAAGCGATCGCCAGCTGAATCGGCTTTGGTTCGGGAATTTCCGGGTAAACAACAAGCAGTCGACAGCTTCCTCAATATTCCCGGCATCCATTTTGTATTATGTGAGTATTTGGTATATCAGTGTTCTCAATAGTATTGCATCTAATTCTAAAATTATTTTTTTATGGCATACTCCATTGTTGAAAAATGTGATAGTTATTTTGAAAAGATCAAGATATCTGTACATAATTAGTATTTAAGAAAGTCATAGACAGTTAACAAGAAGATAATAACGAGTATATAAAACTACTCTCATCTTGCAATGTTGGCTGCCCTCTTCAGAGGATTTTCTTTTTTTTTAATGTTATTCATTTCTGTTCGTAACCTCGCCAACACATGTAACCTATAATATTGTAGTGGAGACAGTTGTTAATTGGCAAATCACTTGACTTGTATACATCAACAAGTTGATGAAAAACATTTAACATATGTTAACTGCAACATGTTGGTGTTAAATGTATATCAATGGAGACCCAGCTTTACGGGTGAGGGTTGATCTGTCAACCTAATGACGTCACAAGCCAAAACCGCGCGGTTGGAGAAAGTTTGAATACATGGCCAAGTGGCACCCCCGTGGGTAAACCTTATTGGCCATATTTCAATGTTTCTTTAGGTCATAAATGCATGCATATATTCTATTTTTTAGGTCATGGGAATCCGCCCCTTTTTAATGAGTGATAATAATTAAGTGTCGATCTTTGGGAGACCCAACAAATCGACTTCAAAAATTAAATAGTAATTAACCAAGTCTATTGTATTGTAGTAGTAGAACGTAGATGCTTGAAGACACCAAGTCGTCAGACGTATTACTAGGGACTGCATTTTCTAGTAGCGATATTCCTGGACAGCAATACAATTTTACCATTTCCTTCTGTCCGACAAGGCAAATGTTTGTCAGGCTATGATGGAGAACATTATTTCGCACATCTTAGCGCCTATGTTACAGCTAAACACTCAGGTAGGAGCTCGAAATGCATGTCAATTACATGGAAAACATAAGTTGCTTGCGAGTGCCATCTCTTGACGGGAGTTGGAGATACAACTACAACGACGCCGCACTAGAGCCATTTTTGGCGCATGTCGGAACTACATCAGGCAAATGTGTAATCCATAACTAAAGCCTTGATTTTCATGCACTATCAAACTTAAAAACATGCATGCATTCATGCACTATCGTATCTCCAAATATGCACAATGAAGGGCGAAACATGCACTATCAAAAATCCGCACTGTATTGCAATATATTTCAATTTCTCTTAAAACAACATACAACAACGAGTTTTTCCAAATTCTCCTCAATTAAACTCGTGCGTTTATCTGTTAGGACATTCTTGAACGCAGAAGTAACAAGAAGTAACAGGTGCATACTTAAGGGAAGAAATTTGACTGAGGGTGAGATCGAGGTTTTTTTATCTTCAGTAGTGTATACAGTAGAACCCCGATAATTCGAGCTAATTGGGGCTGAGGCTACCTCGAATTACAAAAAACTCGGATTATACGGAAATATCACTAAATCAATGAATAAATCATAAATAAATGTTTAATGGGCACAATAATTAACAATAAAGTATTCTTTTCTGAAAGGATGATATACACTGTACAATTGATTGACACGAGGTCCTGACAAAGAAATATCGAACCTAACAGTTTCTGTCAATCTGTAATAGAAATGCATTAGCAGTCTGAAGCCAAGGTTATTTCTGTGTATTACGAACGAAAGCCCTAAGTGGGACAGTTTTACTGCATTTTTTACATGGAAAAATTGAAACAAAGCTCAAAATGTAACACATTGGGAAGTGCGTAAAACTTACATACGGGCACCATATAAAAACGGCATTTTACACTAGTTTTATGGAAAATTTTAATTTTCTTAAGACCAGCTCGAATTACACGGAACCTCGAAATACCGGGGCTCGAATTACCGAGGCTCTACTGTATACATAATATTTTCAGGTAATATCTCAATTAATATAATCAAATCTATATAAATAATCATCGTGCAAAAAATAGCGTGCAATACTCTTGCCGTAAGCGCATAACGGATCTCGGAAATTGAAAAAATCTTTTTCCTCGATCCGTATGCATTGCTTACGGCACTTGTATCGCAATATACTATGATAAGTGCATGAATGCATGCATATGGAGCATATAACCTTATAATAAGACAAGAACGAATTGAGTAATAATAGGATCATAATGAGTGTGAGATCTCTCTTGTTAATTACACAGTGAGTGGCCCCAGAAAATTATCCAGCATGTCCTTGAAGCGACTGGCAAACAGACTGGAAACCATTAGCTTATGGCTTTCTGAATTCCTTTACACTTTCACTCATCAACATTTTGAATTTGCGTATTTGATAACATTTGATATTGCCTCGGATGTCGACCAATAATATGCTCGGAAGGATGCGATTTTATCTGATAAATCGTCGGCTCTTTATTGGAAACCTAAGTTATCAGTAGACTTCGGACATTTAGGTCTCTAAAAATGCTGTTTTAGGCACCTAAAATAGGCTCTAAAAATTGGAAAATAGGTTTTAAAAATCGTAAAATAGTCTCTTATAAAATCGTTGAGTTGCCAATTTTCTGCAATATCTCAATTGCAATGCAGAATATTATATTTATTGAAGTCATAATTAATCAACAATCATGATAAAACACAGATATAGGCCTATGGTACACAGAACTGTATAGACCTATTACTAGGGCCTGTATTACTACCATAACAGTGAAAACCTAATCCCTGCGCCCAGAAGCTACGCACGCTAGCATATTGAACCCCACGTATCCCTCAGTGATTCAGAGAACTACTTTTTTTTTTTTTTTTACTGGACGTGGGAGTCGGGGGAAAACACTACATTTTCTTGGGAAATCCAAGGAATTTTTCTACTGAAGGCGAAACATTCCTTACTATTTAACCACGTCACAAATATGTCATATACTGCACATTCCGAGCTAAAAATTTAGTATGAACTGAAAATAAATGCAGGAATTTATAACAAAAAATAACTTATTTTGAACTTTAGAGGAAAAACAAGGAAAAAGGCAATATTAGGCTCTAGCGTAAAAATAGGCTGTTTTAGGTCCTATAAAACTATCAGTCTTATGCATAGTCACTTATGAAACATGCATATAAAAGTTTTCGTCCATATATCACTTAAGGATTAAAATAGGTTTTTACCTAAAATCTGAAGTCTTGATACAACAGTTTATCTTGTGTTATGCTGTTGCACTATTGGCAGCATTTGTTACCATGTAGTAACTCTAATCGATTCATCGACTGTTTATTAATTTAGTCCGATTCAGATTCCCGTGTTCTCACAGCCGGCAGAATATTGACAGCTATTATTATTGTTATTATTTACAAAATCCGTTAATTTTATTCATGGAATGGTTTTAATTTATATCTCGTGGGATTACGTATGCCTGACTATTCCACTCATACGCAGCGTGTTTGATATTGACCAATAACATTTAGCATTTCCTCGGATATTGACCAATCATGACCGTTTATCTTAAAATATTCTTGTAGGAATCGCGAGGGTGGCATTTTATCGGGTAAAATGGCCTGTTCATTACTGGACACGTAAGCGTCAGAGTGCAGTGATTAATACGTCACATGTTGCCATTAAGCAGCACGAAAACAGATTATTAGTATTATATAGCCTACAACATAGCCTAACTTGTTTGGAAATTGAAATAATAGATATATATATACATCGATTACAAACACAATTTCGATTCGATGCAAGCCAGTTCGTTTGCTTTTATTCTGTTCTGCTGTTAGCTTATATGCACTATTGGTAGCACTGATCACAATATGGTAACTCGAATCGATTCATGGATGGTTGATTCATAGTATGACGTGATCTCGCAGCTGTTAGTTTTGTTTTTACACAACAAAGCAAGAAAGTAATTATTATTTGAATAATCCGTTACATTTTTATTCATGAAATAGTCGAGTTGACGAGTTTCATCAGATAAATTCGTAAACTCTCGTTGGATTACCTATGATAACACGTGAGTTGCAGTGGGTCGACATGGCCACAAGATCAATTCAACCAGACCACAATCTCTGGGTTATTGTAGCAGAGGAAATCCAGATCCGAGACCGAAACTTGAATAGTGTTGGCGGTCTACATATTGTCGCAATATGAGTATTTCTTAAGCCGAGAGAAACTGACAACTCGCCAAAGCAGAATGCCGTCCTTTGTCGTCATCACCTGTCCTCTAATATGCAGAGAAATATAGTATTATTTATGTTATACAGTACGGGTAGGCCATGGAACTATTGCTTGTCAATTGTTTCGATTTCGAAGAAAAATCTACCTATTGCAATCGATAGAATGTCATGACTTTCGAAAAATTCTTTCATATATTTACGTTTCATGCCTCCCTAAGTACGAAACACGCTAGCGGCCGTAATTTTGAAGATATTTGAACCAAATTTTATTATGTTATTTCTAGGCCTAATTGTTCGGACAAGTTTGTTAACGAGCAAAATTGGCCCGTGGGGGGAGGGGGTTGAAATTTTGAAAAATTTATATCTCGGCTCCTATGAAGTATAGAGGGAAACTTTGTTTAAATAAATTACAGTACTCCCTATGGAGTTCACAGTGACAACAACGATTCGGGGGTTTTGGGGGTACGAGTGGGGGTGGGGGAGATGGAAATTCGAAATTTTTGATACAACGTCTTGTGGGGTATCGTTGAAAAGCTCTTGATGAGTACTCTACAAATCAATAACTGGTTTTTCGATAGCTCTCATATAAGGCGAGATTTAGCACTTCAAAATCTACCTCAGCCTCTAGGCCTGTCTGAAGGGATTTTTTTGTCTTGGAGGGGGTGTATTAGCACTCATTTACAAATTTCGTAATATTTAATGGATATGATTTGCTCAAAAGTAATTTTTGCGCTTCTGTAAAGCTAAATATAGCAAAGGAAACCTGTTCTTAAAATTTCTCATTTACCACTGTTACAAAGAAATACGGTCCCTACCCTAAAACACAGATTATATCCCTAAGGACTTCTCTTATTCATTAAACAGTGAGTTAGCCCCTTGTTGCGACAAGGTGTTGAGTCATTACCATATAAGACTTACATGAGAAACATAACATCATGGGAATTGTAAAACAAAAGACAGTGTTTATAAACAACTTTCTTTCTTCTTCACCCGGCTCAGAGATGCATTATAAAATAATTACTGAATACGCTCTGTACAGTTTTTGCTATTTGAGTTTTTGAAACAACGAGATAATGAAACTTTCAAGACATTAGCATTGCTTTCTCTTTCGAACGAGCTCTTGGACATTTTTTATCAATGTTTGCACTTGATTAGTCTTTCGCTTCCACATATGCAAGGTCTTTATTTTCATAAATAAAGTAATATATATAGAACTAGGCCTACTTAAATCTTATACACAGGGAATTACACACATAAGAAAGATGTTCCATAATATAAAAATGTCAACACTGAAATCTAAGGAAATGGCATTTATGATCTAAAAATAATGAAAAAAATACCCAAAATTACCAATACATTTACCATTATTACTTATAAATAGTTTTTTCTTAACTAATGAATTGCTAAGAACAGTTTATTACGGTGTGTTACATATGAATTTATATTATAAAACACTTATTTGTTACTAAAGAAGTATATTTATACTACTTGGACACCCCTTAACGAAAAAGAAATTCTTCCTGAACTGGCATGCCCATCAAATTGCCGCTAGCAAATATGTGCCATTTAAAGATAAAAAAAGTCTTTATTGCTACAAGAGAAACTGCTGTGGTGTTTACAATAAACCTGAATTAAAATTAACTATGAACACTTGACGGAAATTCTCAAATAAAAACTATTGTCTGTTGTCTGAAAGTAAGGATTTGTACATGGAAAAGCTCCTCTCTACCTCCACTGAAACATTACCTAAAAATTCTGAAAATGACCTGAAATTTTCCAAAAAATTACGTATCTCTTGAAAATGACGAAAAATGGAAAATAAAACAAAAAAAATTCCCTTTAGGCAGGCCTACAGGCTGAGGTAGATTTCAAAGTGCTAAATCTCGCCTTATATGAGAACTACCAAGAAATTAGTTATTGATTTGTAGAGTACTCATCAAGAGCTTTTCAACGATACCCCACAAGACATGGTTCAAAAATGTCTAATTTCCATCTCCCCACCCCCACTCGTACCCCCAAAACCCCCGAATCGTTGGTGTCACTGTGAACTCCATAGGGAGTACTTTAATTTATTCAAACAAAGTTTCCCTCTATACTTCATAGGGGCCGAGATATACATTTTTCAAAATTTCAACCCCCTCCCCCAAGGGCCAATTTTGCCCATTAACGAACTTGTCCGAATTATTGGGCCTAGAAATAATATAATAAAATTTGGTTCAAATATTTTCAAAATTACGGCCGCTAGCGTGTAAAGATATATATATAACAAACTTTATTTTTTGAACGGGCGGTGGTTTCATACTTAAAGAGGAATGAAACGTAAAGATTTGAAAGAATTTTTCGAAAGTCATGACGTGGTATCGATTGCAATAGGTAGATTTTTCTTGGAAATCTACCTAAAAAATGCAAAAACAAATTGCCTTTATTTATTCAATCATTTCAAGATACACATTTATATAGGCTTTACTCGAGCTATCTTTTAACCTTTATATAAAAAGGTGCAAAATAATCAAATGCCTTGCCCTAATCATTACTTATTTTGAGGGGGGCTGTAGCCCCCCTCAGCCCCCCTCCTTCTCATGGTAATACGATCAGCCTCCTCAATTGTAAATGTGAGTACAAGAGTAATTATAACTGAGATAGTTTGTGACAATGGGGGAGTCGTGGATGCGTGACATAGCTCCTTCACAATCTGCGTGCAACGCCAGCCTAGCGTGGAGAGAGAGTAGCCTGCTATTGTAACGACTTAGTGGCTACTGTACTGGCCTTCGCTTTGCACCTGTACTCCGTGTTTACGTTGTCAAATTTGTGTTTGTGAAGTGATGTGTGGTGCGGGTTTACGTTTACATACATCATAACATTGTGATGTAACATGGATGCCAGTAGCTATTATTCCGATGGCGTCCACATGCATTGCAGGATGAGGTAATTACATCTTCTTCTAAGTGAATATATGAAGCATTCGATCATAAAATACAAAATGACAAAATGCTATTTGTTGGTAAATAACAAACAAACAACAAATTTCTGTACAGTGGTCATAATTAATACCGGTAATATAAAGCAATAATTCACCTTTTTGAATATATTTTAATAGATTTTGTGATTGTATTCACTAAATATACAGAGTGTTAATGATAAATTAATTACAACCTCACTCTGTGCTATATACATGGCCTCCTTACACAGAATTACATCTTGTAATGGTTAGTCCCAGTTCAATCATACAGATTCAAAGTGTTATACTGAGGGCCGATTGTATATACAGGGTGTTAATGAGTGACACCGAAATATTTTACCTGAGTATAGAGGGGACGTAGGCAAGAAACTTTTATTGGGAGATTTTTGCTCTGAAGATTCAATTTTTCCTGTTACAGCATAAAATCTCCCAGGGCATGGCGGCCACTGACTTCTAACATTTGAAAAATTGCAAAACAAAGGAACTTCCTTGTTAACACTGGAGTTAATAATAAAAACAGTAATGCACTGGTGGCCAGTCATGCGATTAGTCTGTAAATTTTGCAGATTATGGAATCTCTAAATGATGAAATAGCTGTTGATAAACGATTAAGGATCATGTTTTTATCGATCACTAAGAAGGCATGAAGTTAATTTAATGAAAATGTTAACCCTATTTCACTTTATTATTGACTTATGAGCACAAAATTGCAATGACTTGAATGCCCTGTAGCTTACACATTTTACGTCATAAAGCAAAAATCTCCTAATAAAAGTTGCTTGTCTATGTCCCTTCTATATACAGGTAAAATATTTCGGTGTTATTCATTGACACTCTGTATATTTTTTCTGGAGCTATATTAAGTATACAAATTTCTGCACGTAAATACCATACAGTGGTACCTCGAGACACGAGTGCCCTAACATACGAGTTATTTGAGATACGACCTGTCGAGCGAGCGAAGTTTTGTTTTGAGATACGAGGAACGACCAGCTGCGACGCTGCACACGGCCCACCAGTTTACTGCACCTACGCCTCGTGTATATCGCGCATTATCCCACGTATTCCCCCAGTGTGCTTGTTTACCTCGCTGTCGAAGCATCTTTGCTAAGTTTTTCTAGGGCTTTGCGCTTTTTGTGCATTTACATACTTTATCACATTTATTTTTATAACCATGGGTCCGAAGAAAGTGTAGCAAATACGTATGTACACTTTATAAAACCATTTTTTTTTTTTGCTTTACATTCTCTTTTATTATGTTTTTATACAATATTTTATCATTTATAAATACATTTTCCTTATTAAAACACACGCAACAAAAACAATTGGGGGTAGCATTTTTGGGGCTGGAACGGATTAATGGCATTTCAATTAATTTCAATGGCGAAAATTGCTTTGAGATACGAGCAAGGTTACGGAACGAATTAAACTCGTATCTCGAGGTATCACTGTATTTTTAACTGAATGGTAGGTACCATATTTAATGAGTATTTTTGGAATATATTTGTAATGTTGTCGCATATATTTTTAGAATAAATTTGGCAGTGACTGTAGTGATGATGCAGTTTAGCATTAAGAATTGTTCACTGTATTGGTTTAAATTAAAATAAATAGCATGTTTATAAAATTTATCTAATTATGAGCTCTGTTTTGTCGATGATGATAATAATAATAATAATAATAATAATATTTATTGCATCCAGTATATCAATACATTGTTTTTGGATATGTGAAGCTTAATTCGCACCACACATTATCAATTGTCTATCTTTTAATTTTTAAAATATGCTCACCCTATTCTAGGGCCAGTACTTTTCAAAAACCCTCTCTCCTCTCTGTGGTGCTACATTCCTGAAGAGACAAGGCCTACCACCTGACCACTGCATCATCTACTATAGGCAGATGGCAGGATTGGGGGCATGTGGTCAGCATGCCGAAACCCACGGTCGTTAATGGTAGTTTCCATGACCGGAGTCACTATTTTTCTACCAAGTACCTCCTCAATTTGAATCACGAGGCTCAATGTACCCCTTTCCAGACCTCCCTGCCTCAGATAAATCGGAGGAAGTACCGGGGATCGAACCCGGGCCAACGAATCTGTAGTCAGTGACACTAACCACAAAATCACACAAGTAGTTCAATACTTTTCAAAGAAATATAAAAACATGTGAAATGAAAAATTTACCTTTAAGAGTTGCTTAATTAAATCAAATCAGAAACGAGATGTGAAATGTGTTGTTTTTTGTGTTACAGGTTTGAGATGCTGAAGACGGCCGATGGCTCCATCTCGGGCTCTCTCAAAGTCATCGAGAGTCTCAAGACGAACAAGAAGAGCAAGGGCAAGAAAGGAAACAAGGAGAACGACTGGACGTGGAAGGAACAGGTGAGTGTGAATAGCATTGAACGTTCCTCTTTACTTTTACACATCGTATATTTGCATATTTAGGTCATTTTTGCAGTTTGTGCATGTTTTTGAGATTCAAGATCATATTTTGATTGCATTTGTGAATACGATCTTATTATACTCAAGAGTTAAGTGATTGATATTTTCGTCTGTAAATTGATTCTGATATTTTGGTGTCACTGTCAATGGAATGCGGCCTAATCACTAGTTACCAGCTAAAACTGGTCTGTCTTCCAAATCGTGAGACTGTGGATAAAATATAAAATCTGTTGAATCTACACTCTTTGGCTCAGTGTAACATAGGCATCCCAAACTCAGCACAGAGATAGCAGAAAAGAATAGCGAACATTCCTCAGTGATTGCTGTAATTGATAACATATTATATTGATAACTTCTCAACAGTCATACAAATAGAAAAGGAAGCATGTTAAAAGAAATGAAGGAGAAAATCACACTAAGACAAAATATTGCGATTTTCAATCAAATTTCTCAATTTATGTATGGAAGATAAGTATTTTGCGCTTATTTAGACAAGTCACACAATCCAACAAATTTTGCATTATTTCGTGGATTCAGTTTGGTTATGTTGGTATTTTACAGGCTCGTAGGAAGCTAAATATAGCTAAGGAAAGCTGTTTAGTAAAATTGTGTGCTTATCGCTGTCACCATAAAATACGGCTCTTAATTATAAGTTTGTGTTCAGGTTCATATAATGTTGTCTCTCAAATGAAACAGAAAGCATATAAAAGTAAAGTGATCACTATTCAGGCCATGGAGGCCCAGAGAGTTCCAAGAGGTTGAGACTCCCAGATTTTTAGACATTCGACACATGAAGGTGGTAAGTTTGTCAGCCTTACACATCGGCCGCCTTTTACCCTCAAGATTGCTCCTGGTACTCATTTCTGTTAGAGGCCGAGTCAATTTCAGGGTCATAGTGCTATCAGAAGGATTTGGCTGTTTGAAAAACTCCAGTGACCTTATCGGCAATCAAACCCTTGACCTTCCTGTTTGTAACACAGCACCTCAACAGCCATTTCATAATTACGGGTGGGACATTCTAGCAAATTATAAAAACTATTTTTATTTATTACATATCATAAATAATAAACTATAATTGGTTCTTGACATTCTGTAAAATTCACAATGCCTTCTCCTCCACATTACATGCAAAGCATTATTTAAAATTTATTTTAAACTAGCTGACCCATCAATGCTTCACATTGTTAGATTTATGTAGGCCTATATATGGGTTAAGTGAACACAATTTAAAGTCGATTTGATGTACTTCTATAAATCATCAGCCGTCCAGCCAACACGGTGGACCAACACGGTGGACGTATTTATATTCCACATACTCCTTCACCCGTAGTTTGCTTAAAAAATTTAATCTTTCTCTTTCAATTGTGGCAAACATACAGTAAATAGCTGGGCGTAGGGGATACGCTTGCTCGTCTCACGCAGCGGGCTCCGATTCGAATACTGGTCGGAACATGTTACCTAGGTAGAGTTTTTTCCAGACCTGTGAGACTGTCGTAACTTTAGGCTCTGGTAACTTTAGGCCCTAGTGGTCTCCGGATATCATCTGGCAGCCATTATCATCCTCATCCCATCCTCGGATTGTTCAGAGTGAGTGTGTGAATGTTGTATCTCGTCCTATATGTTTGTGTTGTCTCGGAGGTGGCCCCGACATTTGGCTGATCACTCATCCGGGAGGCCCTCCATGTCCTTGTCTAGTCCAGAAAGTATGTATGTGAGCCATAGGTAATCCCTCTCCCGACAGGTCGCGGCCCTGTAAGGCCCGGGCAACATGGGTCGCTTAAATGACCCCAAAAGTTTGAGTAAAAACTAAGGTAAAAGATAGATAGATAATATGGTAAATAGAAATTAATCAGGAAATTATATCTATTGATATTGTATGAACAACGTGGGGGTAAAGGCGGCCGGTGCGTACCGATGACAACCTTACCAACTTCACGTGCCGATTGTCTAAAAATCCGGGAGCCTCAACTTCTTGGAACCCTCTGGGTATAATTTGGACAATGATTGAAAAACAGTTCATTTGCTGTTCTGCTATTAATGTTAGAGACTTAGTGTTGTTATTAATGAAGATATGAGGGATTAAATACAAATTCTAAACTGTTTCCAGATTGTCAAAACATTTATTTAACTCAACAATATTAATTTAACAAAACTAAATTACTAAGTTATGTGACAGTAATTGAATATTATGTGTCAGATTTATATCTTATCTATTATGCAAACTGACTTTTACATTGAGAAAATTTTAACAAGGACTGTACATGTTTGTAAACTGAACTAAAGAACAAGGCCACATCGCCACCCTCAAGAACCACTGACAAGGGTATAATTTATAAAACAGTAGCTCATAAAGAGTGACCACAGTCTATTTACTGTAACAGGAGTATCCATAGTGTACACTTTTGTTTTGGCTATTCTACATTTTGTTAGCAATGACATAAATAATCAAATATATGTAAAATTATACTACAATGTTAAGGCTACATATCAGTCAAAGTTCCATCAAAATCCATTAGGTTCTAACAATTTTATAACCAACTGTTTAAAAAGTTAAGAACTGGAGAAAAATCTTTCCAAGTGTTACTAATACGTAACCAGACTGAACTCACAACAAGCGACCGTCACGCCAAGGTTTCCTCATTTTCCCGCAGTCCCATTCAGGGCAGTACCTTTAACACTTAGCACGCCACAAGTGATCCAACTTTCTCCTTTGCAAGAATTAACGTACACATTTCATTTAGTGATTCCTATTTAACATCACCATCACAGATAATTCAAAACATACTTTAGGCAAAACAAAGGCTCAGTGCAATCATTACATTAGGAAACTTTGTCCTTCTCATGTCTCAGCAGATGTATTTTTAGACCACCTCTTTTGGAAAATTTCTTGCTACATATATCACAAGTAAATGGCTTAAGTCGAGAGTGCGTAAGGATGTGTCTTTTGAGATCCCCTCTTTGGGAAAATTTCTTGGTGCATATGTCACAGGTAAATGGCTTATGTCCAGTGTGAGTTAGCTGATGTCTGTTGAGATTCCCTCTTTCAGAAAATTTCTTGGTGCATATATCACACGTAAATGGCTTATGTCCAATGTGAGTTAGCTGATGTCTGTTGAGATTCCCTCTTTCAGAAAATTTCTTGGTGCATATATCACACGTAAATGGCTTATGTCCAGTGTGAGTGACCATGTGTATTTTTAGACTACCTTTTTCGGAAAATTTCTTGCTACATAGACCACATGTAAATGTCTTAAGTCCAGAGTGCGTAAGGATGTGTCTGTTGAGATCCGCTCTTTGGGAAAATTTCTTGCTACATATGTCACATGTAAATGGTTTATGTCCAGTGTGAACGAGCTGATGTTTGGTGAGATCCCCTCTTCGGGAAAAATTCTTGTTACATATATCACACGTAAATGGCTTATGTCCAGTGTGAGTGACGATGTGTATTTTTAGACTACATTTTTCGGAAAATTTCTTGCTACATAGACCACATGTAAATGGCTTAAGTCCAGAGTGCGTAAGGATGTGTCTGTTGAGATCCGCTCTTTGGGAAAATTTCTTGGTACATATATCACACGTAAATGGCTTATGTCCAGTGTGAATGAGCATGTGTGAATTGAGACTTGCACCTTGTGAAAATTTCTTGCCACATATATCACATGTAAATGGCCTATGTCCAGTGTGAACGAACTGATGTTTGTTGAGATGTCCTCTTTGGGAAAATTTCTTGGTACATATACCACACGTAAATGGCTTAAGTCCAGTGTGAGTGAGCATGTGTGTTTGGAGAGTCCCTCTTGTGGAAAAGTTCTTGGTACATATATGACATGTAATTGGCTTATGTCCCGTATGAGTTCGCTGATGTGTGTTCAGAGTATCTCTTCGAGAAAATCTCTTGGAACAGACACCACACGTGAATGGCCTATGTCCAGTGTGAGTGTCCATATGTGTTTTGAGATTCTGTCTTAGGGAGAATTTCTTGTTACACACATCACAGGAGAAATGTTTGTCTGAAGTAGGAGTTAGCTGTTTACTGTTTCCAGCAGAGGATGTGCTTGTAGAAACAGCAGATGCGTGTGATTGCATTAGCTGATCCTCCTCTTCATTATTTACTTGTGAAACTCCTGAAATCTGCTCTAAGTTGTGAAATGTGCTGCATGCTGTAGTAGATTCAGTGTAGGCTGTATCCTCACTTTTGACTTCTCGTGTGTGTATTGTCTCGAATGTAATTGGGACAGGTTCACTCTTAATTTCTGCTTGAGAAATCTCTTCCTTAATTTCAATCTTGGTATATTCCGATTTGAGTACAGTCTCCATTCTGAATCACATGTAGTTTACTAAACTGAAATGAAATTCACTACTTCCTTTTCTTCCAACAACACCCAAGCGTCTCCACGGCAGCATAGGTGCTTATAGGTACTATCCAGGTGGCAGTGAAATTACGCCATCTTGGAGACGGTCAATAAAGTGAATCAAGTCTCTCACTAGAGTGTGCTGTGTCTGTTCCAGGCTGATCAGAAGGAAAATGGCGGCTTGTTTAAATTGCTTGGTGTGTTGGAACCCGAAGTCCTTTAATGTACCGGTATAAGCTATGATTTATCCACAACTTCGCTAGCAACCATTTCTCTCAATGCTACCGGTTCTTATAGTATATTGCGATACAAGTGCCGTAAGGCACGTTTACGGGTCGAGGAAACAGATTGAAAACCCGAGGCGCAGCCGAGGGTTTTTAAGTTTTCGAGACCCGTAAATGCCTTTACGGCCCGTGTGTTGCATGCTATTTTTTGCACGACGGTTACTTATATCAATTTAATTATATTAATTGTGATATTACCTGAAAATATTATGTAAATACATTCTTGAAAATAGATGTATATTTCAGAAAGTGATTCGCATGTGTTTGTTGTTATGGGAACCGAATATTTGTCCTGGGGGCTTTGTCCATCAATACTTGTATTATGAAGTGTATCGTAATGAATTATGACGTAGCGCTTGGACCGTAAGTAATTTAACCTCATCGCAACCGCCCTTAGCAACAAGACTGTGCGGGAATGTCAACTTACGATCCATGTAAACAACTTTCGTAAGTAACACTTACTAGCTAAGGAGTGCAAAAAATAAATAACGAAATCGAAAATTAAACGTCTAACTGTAACATCTTCATAAATGTACACTTTTCATAGAAATAATGTTATTTTATATTTATAAATTACGAATGAATGAAAAAAGATATAAAAATAATCTGTTTTCGTGCTGCTTAATGGCAACATGTGACGTATTACTCACGGCTAATTGATGCTTAAGTGTCCAGTAACGAGCTGACGATTTTATCAGATAAAATCCCTTCCTCATAATATTAATGGCAATCATTTTATAAGATGAACGATCGTGATTGGTCTATATCCGAGGAATTGCAAAACGTTATTGGTCAATATCAAACACGCGTCGTATGAGTGGAATACTCGAATAAAAGGGTGGAATCTTACATTCTTGTGTTCTTACTAAATAATCTTTATACCCTCTGCCATGACAGTTTGTTGATTTCCAGTGTCACATAGATCTTAATCAGTTCACCTGTTTCTGGTAAAATCAAGTGCACTTGAATTAGGATAGACGTAGGCTTATTGATTCACGAGGTAAACAGTCGTAGTAATATTAAAGTACAGCTGCAGCAGAAGGAATGGGTACAGCAAGTTACGCTGAACAGGTTCCTCAACCTCTGGGTTGAGGGGAAGCTGACTATCTTGCAGCAATAAATAATTAATATCTTTCTTTTTAAAGGGCACATATTTGTTAGGGGTAATTTGATGGGCATGCCAGTTCTGAAAGATTTTTTTTTTCCGCTAAGGGCATCCAAGTAGTATAGATTTACCTACTTCTTTATTAATAAAATAATATAAATTGATATATAATGCACAGTTATCCATTAAGTTGCCTTTAGCAATTCATTACTTAATAAAACTAATAATAAGTAATAATGGTAAATATATTAGTCTTTTTTAAAACTTTGTATAACTTTTTTTTCACTATTTTTAGGTCAAAAATGCATTTCTTCAGTGTTTTATGGTCATTAAATGCCTTGCCCTAATGCTGATTCTTAGAACAAGGGCTTTATCTAAGGAACTGGCAACCAGAATTTAAAAATTAATATATGAAATTAGAGAGAAAATAACTGTCTATCTAAATAAGTCTTTTTATTTTTCAAAAAAGCAATTTTTCTTTTTTTGGGGGGTGTAGATATATATATGTGTCTCTACGAACTCATTAAAAACAATGCATTTGTAAGGATTTTTTAAAATCCGTTTTGAGGATGAAAAGCAGATCTTAGATTTTTTGGACGGTTCACCTAATGTTCAGATAATTACTAATTATTATTAAATATTAATATTTTGAACAGAGTAGAGTGCAAACTCTATAAAGATTCAAAAACGAGGAGAAAGTTGTGGAAAATCACCTCAATTTTGAAAGAGAGACAACATTGATTTCGCTCAGATTTTGCCCTATGAAATGTTAACTCTGATGGTAACTACCCAGTGTTGCTTGCAAGTGAAAGCCAGTAGCCACCCTAAAAAAGCAAGCCAAATCTCCTTACAAGTAAACGTAAATTCTAACTTCTAAGGAGTTTGTCTGATGTATTATTCATTCACATCAAGTGACAGAATTGCATCTTGTTATCAAACATGGCCGTCACACTCAAATATTAAGGAAAAAATAAACGGTGCAATATATGTTGCACAAACTTTCTCACATTATACGTTAAGATTGTCATTACTGAGGTTTTCAGGTTGATGGGACAGCCATTTCATAATTACGGGTGGGACATTCTAGCAAATTATAAAAACATTTTTATTACATAACATTAATAATAAACTAGAATTGGTTCATAGTCTGTAAAATTTACAATGCCTTCTCCACCACACTACATGCAAAGCATTATTTAAAATTTATTCTAAATATTTTAAATTTGTTTTTCAAAATCTGTTACGGGTGGGACATAATTTGGACAATGATTTTAATGATGCCAAAGAAAAGTTCATTTGCTGTTCTGCTATTACTGTTAGGGTCTTAATGAGGGTATGAGGGATTAAATACAAATTATAAACTGTTTCCAGATTGTCAGATCATTTATTTAACTCATCAATAATAATTTAACAAAACTATCACCATTACGGGTGGGACAAAAATTCCCTTGTTTGTTATTTTACATAGTAATTAACCACACATATTTTCTGAAGTTAATCTTATACCAAATTGTACCTTAAGATGTATATTTTCTCAAATGAAAATGGACATAGCTGATTACTCTTGACTACTTGGTATTAAAGAGTGTTAAAATCATGCTAAAAATGGCAAAAAAAAAGTAACTCAATGCAATAAATAAGTAAATTGACAGATTTTAAACATGAAACCATTTTAGATACACCAAAGTCCTTAATATCCAGAGAATTTGAGGTTTTAAACTTACTTTTGACCATCCAATTACAATCATTTTATAACTTCTCTCTTTGAGGGAAAAATTCCCATATTTTATGAAATGGCTGCTCCCCCGAAATAAAAACCTAAAATTCTATTCAAGTTATTTAAGCTCAATTTTGTCAAGTATTTAATTATTTTATTTAATAATAAAATATTGCAATTGTAAATGTAGGCCTATTGTTTCCACCGCTCCAGGTTGTATGTCTGCCAAAAGTTTAGCCTTCCTAAACACATTCTGGAAGATATTGCTTTGGCAGAATTGAAAGGGTCTTTGGCCATATTTTGAAACCATGAGTATTTCCATCTCTTTAATAGTCAGTGAATTTGGGGTTTTAAACTTATTACTTCCTCTGCCCGTACCATAGGTACTATAGGTAGAGGAAGTATTGTTTTCGACCCCAAAATTCGAAGTTGAGTTTTTAGCATATATACACGTTTCAAGGCCCCCTGAATCCAAAAATACAATTTTTGGAAACATGTCTGTGTGTCTGTGTGTGTGTGTGTGTCTGTGTGGAAAATATCTGTGAACAAGCTAGCTCCGAAACGGAAAATCGTATGAAAACAAAATTTCGTATTTGGGTCAGGTACCTTCTGAAGATGTGAGGATAAGATTGGCGATTATTTTCTCTTATTTTTAAGGGGACTTTACATGAAGAAATTTTCGTTCTTCGCGATTTTCTCGAAAACGGCTCTAACGATTTTCTTTAAATTTTGCACATGTGTTCCTTTTACTGAGAGCTAAAACTTTTATTTGAAACTTTTTTTCGAAAAAATTCTCTGAGGGTAGTTACAAGCCACCCACTGTTCACCCACTCTTTGTAGAAAGTTTGTCTTACGCGCTCTTTCACGGCCTCTTATTTTATATAAGAATGTGAAGTGAGAAAGATGTATTGTTGGCCATGCATAGAGTAAAGAAGTATCTGAGGGAAATATTCGATAAATTTCGGAAATTATATTTTACGGCCGAAAGTTCAATAAACGTCTGCAGTCATTTGTTTTTTTTTTTTTAAAGTTTGTTATATAGACGCATCATTGAAAGAAGAGGTATTTATAGGATAATTAGCGTAAAATTGTGTCTTGCGATTCTGTAAAAGGATATGTGAATACTGCTAACTTTTATTTGGGCAGAGGAAGTTATGTGACTTTCACATCAGATTTTTTTTGTCCACAAAATTACAATAATTTTATAACTTCTCTCTTTGAAGGAAAATTTCCCATATTTTGTGAAATGGCTGTATGGTATACCCGATAGAAAGTATATGTAGATGCTAACCGGTAAGGTTAAGCCAGGGATATACATTATCTCTCTATGAAGAGTTTAAGCAGAGGATATACTACTGATTCAAGGAAGTTTGTCCTTTTGATATTGTTTCATAACAAGACTTTGATTCAGAATTAGGTTGAAATGTCTCTGTTCAGTTTCCCATACTGGTAATCGCTTTGTATTGTTTGAGTCTCATTACCAGTAAAGAGAATTAGTTTTGCAACACATGTAATTATTAACAAGCAATTTCATTGTGTTGGGCTCTAATTAGAGTAAGACACAAGTAAAATAAAACCAGTCTGTACTACATACCATATTGCGATCTTCATTATGTACACGTACAGTTACTTACAACTGTAATAGTTCTTGTTTGTTCTGATTTATCCCAAAAACTACTCAACTGATAGACCTGAAATTTTGCATCAACAGTTTTTGTACCTCGAAAGAACATAGAACATTGACTTATCTCTGGTATTTCACTTAAAAGATTTGGGGCTTTTAGGTTGTTAAAATCGTGGGCGTACGGTGAAATTTTGTTCAGGAGGGGTTCAATGTAAAGTCTTCTCAGCTCCAAGTCCTTGCGCACATTGTGAATTAGTACTTTTTTAACTACTAAATAGTTGTATTGTGATAATCAGGGCTAGGATTTATATGTCCTAAAAATGTCAAAATATGTACATATATATGTACTAAAAATGTCAAAATACGTACATATATATATGCAAATATATTTTGTAAAATATGGACATCAAAACAAATTTAACCACTAGACACTACATTTTGTTACTTTTAGAACCTATAAAAATGCGTTACAAATACTGGATTCATAAATTAAATTATTCAATTATTTTTCAGATCACTTACTTTATTTGTGTTCATTCATTGATTATTTCTGCTACCATAACAGTATGCCACAAAATGTTGTTTTAAATTTTCAAAAGTGATTTTTATTGGCTGAAACTTCGTTCTACTGCACATGTAGTGATTGGCGCGTGTTTAAAATTCACTGATTCTTGTTTTACATTTGACGAGCTACTTAAGATTGCACTGATTTTACACATTTATTCAAAGCCTGGATTTCTTGAAAACACATTGTCCACTTTACATTTGATAAGATCGGCTAAATGTCCACGTATACATTTGAGTTTATGAATCATGTTTTTCATAATGTCAATATTTCCAGGTAATGTGAGATTATTATTTTGTAGTTTCTGAATTATTTTTGTTATATTACAAAAATTTGATTCAATGTAACACAAATAATTTTTTACACGTTCATTTCTGTACATAACTGTAAACTTATCCTGTGCTGCCATATTTTCTGTCACTGAAAACGACAATTTTATATAGTTTTACTCTTAAGAATGAAATATGTACGAATATTGCATTAAAATCACTAAATATGGACAAATATTTATTTTACATATAAATATGTACTATGTCAGAAATATGGAAAAATATGTAAAATAAATTTGTTTAATTTGAATAGAGGACAACATAATAGATGGAGATAAGTGAAAAATATGTGTCTATATGTGAAATTAAGAAATATGTAATTACATATAAATCCTAGCCCTGGTGATAATTAATACACTGTAATAAATTAATATGCAGCTCAGTCTTTGAAAGTATTTTTCTTGAGATTTCTATAAATTTTTCGTTTAAGCTAGTCTATAAATAAAAACTTTCTCTTGAAAAATTATCATAATACTGTATGGTGTTTAGGGCACGTTTTTAAACTCATCTGTAAATCTACCGGTGGAAAAGCCCGATTAATGCCGATTACTTTATGGTAATTTTGTGATGAGCTCGTGATTACTGTTGGCTTTACAAACAGGTTGATGGATTTCGGCGGGAGTATTCGAGTTGTCGTTTGACAGATTCCAAAGGGATTTTTGTTTACTAGTAATACATCACTGTTATTAAGCTGAAAAAGCATCAACACCACGAGGTTTTGAAATTTGAATCTTAAATAAATTACGATAAATCTTAAATAATGCTTTGATATGTACGAAATTGTAAAATATGTAGCTAACAACCGAATCAGAGTTTTTTTTTTCGTTCCATGATTTATAATCTTCGAAATATTGCAGATATTTAGGGAGGGGTTTCCACCCCCTGAACCCCTCCTTACCGTACGGCCATGGTTAAAATGCAATTTGAGTGCATAAAATAGGCTTTAAATTTTTAGGAAATAATTGTTATAATAAAGAAAATTGTCCACCTAACCACAAATTAAATAAGTCCAAAAGTTCGATACATGCATCATTTACTTTGCTCTTTTTTAGTCTACAATAGTACAATACTAACCGAAAAGATACATATTGTATAATACTCTCATGCATACTATTACACGTTCTTCAATGATGTTCCATATCTTGATGGTGCTGATGTATAAATATTCAAATATCGCCATAGAATATACAGGGTGTTAATGAATAACACCGAAATATTTTACCTCTGTATAGTGGGGACATAGACAAGCAACTTTTATTAGGAGATTTTTGCTCTAAGGATTCAATCTTTCCTGTTACAGTATAAAATCTCTAGGGCATGGCCACCACTGACTTCTAACATTTGAAAAAAACGCAAAACAAAGGAACTTCGTTGTTAACACTGGAGTTATGAATAAAATAACTAGTACAGTGGTGCCCAGTCATGTGATTAGTCTGTAAATTTTGCAGATTATGAAAACTCTGATATAGCTGTTGATGAATGATTAAGAATCAGGTTTTTATCGATCACTAAGAAGGCATGAAGTCAATTTAATGAAAATTTTAATCCTACTTTGCTTAATTATTGACTTATGAGCACCAAATTGTAAAGACTTTATTGTCCTATAGCATACATATTTTACGTTATAAAGCAAAAATCTCCTAATAAAAGGCCCTTGTCTACGTCCCCTCTATACACAGTTAAAATATTTCAGTGTTATTCGTGAACACCTGTATAGTAGTTAAAGCTATGCCAATCACACTGTACACGATTACACATTAAAATAGTAAAATGCTGGATGTATTCATTTGAATATATAAAACCATTAGAAAATTGTATATAATAATTAGTTGTTTAGTTTAAAAACTATGCGTTATTAAACAATTGTCTATTTCTTAACCATTATGTAAAAATTGCCGAATATTTCTCAGCAAATAGTCAATAATAATATAGAATAATTCGTAGGCACACTGGAGCTAAGTTGTTGTGAATTAAATGTAGAACTAATAATAGCCAGATTGGTGACGACTTGTGGTAGTATCCCGTTGCATCAATTGAACTTCAAGATCACAGTTGTACTCAGGCATTCCGGACCTCAGAAGTTATAAATAGGACTGATGATGATCATGACGATCGAAATGCGCTTATCAGAATGAGATAGATGCCACAAAGTTCAAAGAAATTCTGTTTCTTCTTATTTGAATCCCTACAAGGCATGGTGTGTAGAAGCAATGGAGTGCAAAATTCGTCATCCTCTATGAACCATAAAAAGCTATATCAAGCATTTTCTGAGGGAATAGTTTGACTGTGATAAGTCGTTCTTCCTCATTTCATATTCTAGATACCTATTTAAGGACCTAGAGTTTAAAAATCGAAAGTCCATAAGTTAATTTCGCATATCCGAATGAGATAGATACCACAAAATTCAAAAAATTCTGTTTCTTTTTTATTTGAACCCCTACGCATGGTGTGTAGAAGCAATGGGGTGCAAAATTCGACATCCTCTATGAACCATAAAAAGCTATATCAAGTGTTTTCTGAGGGAATAGTTTGACTGTGATAAGTCGTTTTTCCTCATTTCATAGTCTCCATGGGACTCAGAGTTTAAAAATCGAAAGTTTATATGTTAAATTTCGAATGTCAAAATACAAACCAGAGCGACGCCGAGCCTTTTAAGATCGTTCTATATAATCAATTGAAACAGGCCGCCATTTTCCTCAGTTGTGCCGAGCACACTCTAGTGGGAGAATTCAGAAGAAAGACACTGCCTCTCAGATAACACTCATAGCATAAATACTGCGAGTGAGATGATAATGCTGTTGAATTTCATTTCAGTAAGTTTTGCGAATGTACTGAAGTGGGTGTTTGTGATACAGAAAATGGAGACTGTACTTAAATCTGAGTTTGTTAAGATTGAAATCAAGGAAGAGATTCCTGAAACACAACCAGAGAGTGAAGCTGAATGCTTTACGTGGGACACTTTGCAGATCCAGCAAATCAAATGTGAGAGTACATACAACGACGCAGAATGCAGCACCATTCATACGTTAGAGCATGTGTCAGGAACCACACAAGAAAACGAAGAGGATCAGGAAATTCAGTCCCAATCACATGAGACATCCCGTGAACAGCGTACAGAGAATCGAAACATACGTGTCTCATGTGAAATATGCACCAAGAAATGTTACGACAGAGGGCACCTCAAAAGGCATATGCTCGTTCACACTGGACACAAACCATACTCGTGTGATATATGTTCAAAGGATTTCTTCGAAAAAGGAAATCTGAAGAGACATATGCTCGTTCACACTGGAGAGAGGGCATTCGGGTGTGATGTATGTACCAAGAAATATTACAGAAAAGGGGATCTTAAAAAGCATCTGCTCATTCACAATGGGAACAAACTATTCTCGTGTGATACATGCTCCAAGAAATTTTTAACTTACGGACGTCTGAAAACGCATGTACTCACTCACAGTGGAGACAAATCGTTCTCGTGTGATGCATGCAGCAAGAGATTCTACCTAAGGGGGAACCTTGAAAGGCATATGCTCATTCATACTGGAGAGAAGCCATTCCAATGTGATGTTTGTACCAAGAAATTTTCTCAAAGAGATCATCTAAAATCACATCTGCTCACTCACACTGGTCAAAAACCATTCTCATGTGAGATTTGCAGCGAGAAATTTTCCCGAAAAAGTCTTCTCAATAGACATTTGATCACTCACACTTGATGTAAACAGTTTTTGTGTGATGTTAAAAAAAATTAAAAAATTAAAAAAAAAATAAAAATTGTATAAGTGCAGGAGGACATTTTCTACATCTCGTTTGATGAGGTACGTGGTTATTTTCATTGTAATTTTAACTGTAATCATGAGAACCTGAATAATTATGCTGTTAGCTTTATTTGCGTAGATATTTAACCCGATTGCTCGGGAGTTACAGCTGTGGCCAATGCGATGCAGAACTCCACATGATTGGCAGGCCCGACGAGAGGGAGGGGCAGCCGGGGCTTGGCCGACCAAGTTTTATTTTATACTTTCTAAATTTACTATAAAATAAAATTGGTTATAAATCAATAAACAGCTTAACTTATGTTCTATGTGTTTATTTTATCTGCATTGTCCTGTCGTATAACGGTGACTCGGAACTAATCAGTTAATTTGAAACGGATTATTCTTGAAGAAAAATAGCTATTTCTGAAAAGTAGAAGCACAAATTCTTTTGGACTCAACAGTAGGCCTCAATAACGTTCGGCATATAAAATCATAATTTTCAAAAGATTAAACTGGTACATACAGATAAAATTGTTCCTAATTAAACCATTTTAATGTATTTTTCCGTTTCCTGACTGCATCGGATTTGGTCCAAAATCAATAGGCTTCGTCCCATGGGCGTTACAAATGGTATACCAAGTTTTATGAAAATCTGATAAAGCGTATTTGAGTTTTCCCGCTTACAGACACACGGACAGACTGACAGTTAGACAGTCCTGTCTACCAGACAATCTCATAAAGTACCGGTACCATTCTGGCACTTAACAATTATGTAATATCATTACATAATCTTTTTGTTGCAGACATTATAAAGGGCGAGTTGGGTAGTGAATTTAATATTTGACGGGGGGCCGAGAAGATTTTTCCCTGGGGCCCTTGCTTTCTTTCCACGGCCCTGATGATTGGCCAACTCTTACATGAAACACACTTTGTATACAAACACATGGATACAGCTGAGTGTCTTGCGAACTTTCTGAATCCAAAGCCATTTGTTTCAAAGAAATTATGATTCACAGGGAAGGTCCTTGGAATTTTGTAAATTGTAGTTTTTCCATACTTTTGTGGCAGCTAGAAATACCAAATTCTTCAAGCTTATGTCTGTTGAATGTGCCAATATTCCTCCCAAAATTTACAATTCTGTCTGTTCTATAAGTATGTCAAAGATACTTAATGTGAAGAAAATATACAAAATTTACTTTTAAAAAAAAGTGTGCGTGGACTGCCACGCGAAAGAAGTGAAACTTGTTTTAATTTTTGGGTTTTTTCAATTTTGGATTATTGGATTTTTTCAATTTTGGATTGTTAGACTTTTAATATTGAGTTTTTAGACTTTTTTTAATTTTAGATTTTTTATTTTTTTAACTTTAGATTTTCAATTTTGGATCTTTGAATTTTTTATTTTTTGGAATTTTTAATTTTGGATTTTCGACCTTTTAATTTTGAATTTTTAGATATTTTAAATTTTGGATTTTAGATTATTTAAATTTTGGATTTTTATTTTGAATTTTTTGGTTTGTTAAATTTTGGATAAGCCTAATCATTGAGTTGATTGTTTTCTGTGTAGTCCGTTCCGTCACACCTCACTAATTTCGTGACAATTTTGAGCGTAACAGAATTTTCATGACGATTTTGAGCATTACACTATTTTCGTGACGATTTTCAGCGTTACACAAGCTCTTGATTTATCCCTACCGTGGCTAAAAAAGCTTCACTTCAAAAATCCAACTCAACCTAAGGTATAACTGATGGAGAAGGGCTAATAGTCATAGGACCAAACTTCTAGATCTCTTAAAATCTCTGCTTGCAATCTTTTTTTTTTTTTTCTCTCTTTTTTTTTTCTTTCCCCAAACGCCTTACGGTTTACATACCATAAACCTCTTCAAAGATGGTCTACAAGAGACCTTAAAGTTGGATCTGCGATTTTGAATGTTTTTCGAATATTTCTGCCAGTTACAGGCTAAATGCTACTAAATAGGCCAAATTCCTAGCGTCTGGATTATCTGGAAATGAGCAAAGAGTTGATTTTGTTATTTGTGATTTACAGGTTGATCTAGTGAAATTCAGTTCAGTGCCAATAGAACAGTCATTGCTTCGCTTGGAGCCGGGTGAACTCAGTGAACTGGCTGTGGAATGCTTCGCTGCGGTCATGCGATACATGGGCGATCTCCCCATGGCCCCCGACTCCACTGAAGTCAAGTGCGTCTACACAATTCTTATGGTGAGTTGTCAATCTCAGCTGACAATAGTCAATTAGGTAGTATATAGGTGCCAGTCTTTCAACGTGAACCCTTGCCATCTTGTCCTATAAAAGTACATAACATACAATTACTATCCACGAAGTTCCTTTGTTTTTCATTTTTTCAAATGTTAGCCCTAAGAGATTTTGTACTTTAACAGGAAAAATTGAATTCATAGAGCAAAATGTTCCTAATAAAAGTTGCTTGTCTTTGTCCCATCTATCATCATCATCTACATCAAGATAGGCCAGATTGGCCTGTTCTGGCTCAGAAGTCATCTTCCCATCGTCGTCGAGGTCTTCCTATGTCTCTAGTTCCTATGGGTTTATATAGCATTGCCTGTTTTGCCGGTCTATTGTTCTGCATCCTCATTATATGATCGTGCCAACATTGCTTGTAATTCATAATCTTATCATTTAAATTATATATGTTCAACTGTTCTCTTATAACTTCATTTCTCATATGGTCTGTGAGGGAATATCCAGCAACATATCTAAGAAATTTCATTTCTGCTGTTTCTATCATTCTTCTATCTTTTCTGTTCATGGCCTAATTCTCTGAGCCATAAGTCAAAACGGGAACTGCCATAGTCTTATAGAATTTTAGCATTGTTTCTTTTTGTGTTTTATTTTTTAACGTTCTCTTTATCGTCCCACATATGTTTTGAAATTTGTAAATTTTGTTTTTCAAATCTTCTTCATAATTAAATGTTACATCGCAACCCAAATAATTGAAATGTTGTACCTGTTCTATTGTTTTATTATCAATCATTATTTTGGACCTTCTTGGGTATTTTCCCTGTGCTGCCATTACTTTCGTTTTCGTTACCGATATGTTTAAATTATATGTTTTCATTGTTTTCTCCAGCTGAAATGTGGCAACTTGTAGCTTATTCTCATTTTCTGCAAGAACAACCTGATCATCAGCAAACAGGATTGTGTTTAAAATTGTTGTATTAATTTTAAAATTATATCTTAGCTCATTCTGCCATTCTGCAGTCGCTGCGTCCATATAAATATTAAAAAGTGTAGGCAACATTGGGCAGCCCTGTCGTACTCCTAAAGTAACTACTTCATTTGTAGCACTTTTAGTGCTTCCTGTATCTGCTGATCGTTGTTCTTTCATACATATTTTTTATCATTAGTGTAAGATGTCTCGGATACCCTTGTTTTAAAATTATATCCCATAGTTTTTCACTATTCACCTTATCGAATGCCTTTATGTAGTCCACAAAGAGAATATGGGTTTCCAGATTAAACTCTCTTCTTTTCTGAATAATTTGCCGTGCTGTAAAGATACAATCTGAGCATGATCTGCCTCTTCTGAATCCGTGTTCATTCTCCAGTAATATTTCCGATATATTATTAAGACGTCTGGTTAGAATTTTGGCATATAATTTGTAGCCTGTATTTAAAAGGCTTATGCACAAGTAAAATATTTCGGTGTTATTCATTAACCCTCTGTATTTTTTTAAGGCCTTTACAGAAAATCGTATTAGTAATTTGGTTGCTGTATCTCTCTTTTTATGGGAAAAGATAGGTTTTGAATTTGATGGAATAACATGAAAAAGTTTGCTTGCACTTGCCTTTCCATGTGCCCAATGGCATAGAATTTTACAGAGTTAAACTTTAGGGTACACTGGACTTGCATTGGCAGGAAAAGTAGATTTGATTTGTGATGATTTTCTTTTCCCACAGCATTGTCACAAACACGAAGCCCTGCGAGACGAAGTGTACTGCCAACTCATGAAACAGACCACTAACAACAAGTCATCAAAGCTTGATTCGTGTCAGAGAGGTTGGCGATTGTTCAGCATCGTCGCTGCTTACTTTGTCTGCTCTGATACGCTGAAGCCATACCTGTTCAAGTACCTCGAAACTGCTGCTTATGACAAGCGACGGGCATACCACGGTAAGTATAAGATGCGACATCACACTATGCAGGCAGAATTTTATTTTTACAGATATCTTTAAAATTACTTACTTACTCAATGGCAATAGATAATTCCTAAACAAGCTAAAACCCTTGACTGTTCAGATGGGTAGTCTACCCAGAAAAAGGCCACGACATGAGGGCAGAAACATTGGGTTTTAACTTGATGATGCGGCACCACCTGGGCACCCAAGGTTATTATTGTTCATGCAGCTGTGGAAGCCTATGAGAACATAAAGGAATATTGTCTACTTAATGGAACCTGGAGGTTCATTGCCGCGCTTACCTGAGCCCGCCATTCAACCCTATTCTGTGTTAATTCCATCCTACCATCCCTCGCAAATCCTACTTCCCTTAAATCTATGCTAATATTGTCCTCACACCTACGTCTAGGTCTTCCACATGGTCTTTTCCCTTCGGGTCTCCCAGTCAAAACTTTTGAGATATGTCTTTCCTCCGCCATTTCATCCTCTGTGATTTAATTACCCTTCCTATATCCGGTGAAGAGTACAGGTTATGAAGGTTGTCGTTATGCAGTTTTCTCCAGTCCTTGTACCCCTTGTAGCAGGAAGAATCTGCGTTTATTATAAAATTGTATTTATCAATTCCTATTCAGCCTTTTATGGTAAAATTTAAATGATTTATGTTTGAAAGCTCTTTTCAATGTAGAAGAAAACTTATTTTTGTTCAACCATACTATAACATGCTTATTACCAGGGCTAGGATTTATATGTACTTAAAAATGTCAAAATATGGACATCAAAACAAATTTAACCACTAGACACTACATTTTGTTACTTTTAGAACCTATCAAAATGCATTACAAATACTGGATTCATAAATTAAATTATTCAATTTTTTTTCACATCACTTACTTTATTTGTATTCAATCATTGATTATTTCTGCTACCATAACAGTATG
This sequence comes from Ectobius pallidus, assembly GCA_964059195.1. Classification (NCBI taxonomy): domain Eukaryota; kingdom Metazoa; phylum Arthropoda; class Insecta; order Blattodea; family Ectobiidae; genus Ectobius; species Ectobius pallidus. The sequence continues at coordinate 182,872,551 of CAXKWD010000005.1, read as the reverse complement.
CCACAAAATGTTGTTTTAAATTTTCAAAAGTGATTTGTATTAGCTGAAGCTTTGTTCTACTGCACATGAAGTGATTGGCGCGTGTTTAAAATTCACTGATTCTAGTTTTACATTTGACGAGCTACTTAAGATTGCACTGATTTTACACATTTCTTCAAAGCCTGGATTTCTTGAAAACACATTGTCCACTTTACATTTGATAATATCGGCTAAATGTCCACGTATACATTTGAGTTCATGAATCATGTTTTTTCACAATGTCAATATTTCCAGGTAATGTCAGATTATTATTTTGTAGTTTCTGAATTATTTTTGTTATATTACAAAACTTTGATTCAATGTAACACAAATCATTTTTCACACATTCATTTCTGTACATAACTGTAAACTTATCCTGTGCTGCCATATTTTCTGTCACTGAAAACGACAATTTTATATAGTTTTACTCTTAAGAATGAAATATGTACGAATATTGCATTAAAATCACTAAATATGGACAAATATTTATTTTACATATAAATATGTACTATGTCAGAAATATGGAAAAATATGTAAAATAAATTTGTTTAATTTGAATAGAGGACAACATAATAGATGGACATAAGTGAAAAAAATGTGTCTATATGTGAAATTAAGAAATATGTAATTACATATAAATCCTAGCCCTGGTTATTACATGTGATGTAATGATATCCATAACGATACACATTTTCATTATGATATTGGTGTGGTATCGATTATTATTGAACACGGAACAACCATGAGACCTTGAGTAGCAGCAAAAAACTGCAATAAATGGCCTGTATTTAAAATAAAATAAATTCTGTTTGTGTTAAATTTATTATCATACTAAAATGAATTCAATTCCTGTAGTCAAAAACCGTTGGGTGTAAAGAAAACAGCCATAAGGTAGCTTGGATTTCACCGTTGCCATCTCTCATAGAAGAAGAAAATGATGACAATCAGCTATACTATTTTCACTTTAAGGTCAAAGTAGATGTAAACAAACTCTAAAGTACCACTCCGCCGAGCATGTGACAAACCATGTGGAGTTTTACCCGCCACGGAATGAGGATTTGTGTGTATTCCAGTGTTCTCAATAGTACTTTTAAAATATTTTTTATGACATGCACCATTGTTGAAAAATGTGATATTTATTTTGAAAATATCGATACATCTGTACAAAATTAGGCTTAATATTAGTATTTAAGAAAGTCATAGACAGTTAACAAGAAGATATTAACGAGTATAAAAAATTACTCTCAGTTTGCAATGTTGGCTGCCCACTTCAGAGGCGTTTCCTTGTTGAATTCATTAATTTCTGTTTGTAACCGCCCCAATCCTATCAGAGCTGTAAGTTACATTTAACTTTTGACGAAATTTCTAGCACACGACTTTGTTGTCCTCACGTACGTGTTGTAAAACAGATATAAATAAATAAATGAACGCATATTCAGCAGGTCTTACCAAGTTATTGGGAAGGGACTGTGGCAAGTTCATTCCAAGATGGCGTACTTGAGCATTCACACAGCTGTCGTAAACGCCTACAATTTACATCTGTTGTAACGGTTTAATTAGTTCACTTAGTTATTATGCGTCATGAAAACCTGATCAAATTAATTTTGTTTCATATACAGATCTGCTTCAGAAACGTGTTTTTAAATTTCTCTGCACGAAAATAGCTACAAAAAGGTACGGTTTGAACCGAACTATTTTATTAAGAGCAAGAGTATGCATACAAAGCAGCAAAAGTTACAGTTCGTCCACTAGCCAATGAGGCGCTATCTTGTCACGTGGCTTTGTTTACATCTACTTTGAACTTAAAGTGAAATTAGTATAGTTGGACTTGTTGAAGTTTTGAAAAACAAATTGGTTGACCTTAACACACTTTAGACTTCACTTTTACCTGTATTCTGCAGGACGATCGTTTCGCAGACTTTTTCCGCATTTTCAACTGCTAGTCAACTGCTTAACAGCAGTTGAAAATGCGGAAAAAGTCTGTGAAACGATCGTCCTGCAGAATACAGGTAAAAGTGAAGTCTAAAATGTGTTAAGGTCAACCAATTTGTTTTTCAAAACATAGTATAGTGCTTCACTGTTAAAAAGTTCCAACAAGATACTGTTTATTAATTTTGTTGAAGTTTAAACTAAAACTAAACTCCGTGGCGCTACATCCCTGAAGGGACTTGGCCTACCACCCGACCGCTGCGTCATCTCCCGTAGGCAGATGGCATGATTGGGGGGCATGTGGTCAGCATGCCGACACCCACGGCCGTTAATGGTGGTTTTCTTGACCGGAGCCGCTACTTCTCTATCAAGTAGCTCCTCAATTTTGAATCACGAGGGTGAGTGCACCCCTACCAGACCTCCCTACCTCAGAAAAATTCGAGGAGGTACCGGGAATCGAACCCGGGCCGACAGATCTGTTGTCAGCGACGCTAACCACAAGACCACGCTGGCGGACTTTTGTTGAAGTTTGTTTGAGTGAATCTAAAAGCTAAAAATTTAAACATTTAGGGCCTGTATGACAACCACCTGATATCATATTTATCGGCCAAGAATTATGTACTATGATCTCCCGACAAAATCTGTCTGGCAAGACAACTGCTAGTTAGGGCAAAAACAGTTGTATGCAACTTGCCTGTAATGGTATTTAAGATACTCATATGAAACTCGAGTTGCTCATCACCAGGGATAGGATTTATATGTAATTACATATTTCTTAATTTCACATATAGACACATTTTTTTCACTTATCTCCATCTATTATGTTGTCCTCTACTCAAATTAAACAAATTTATTTTACATATTTTTCCATATTTCTGACATTAGTACATATTTATATGTAAAATAAATATTTGTCCATATTTAGTGATTTTAATGCAATATTCGTACATATTTCATTCTTAAGAGTAAAACTATATAAAATTGTCGTTTTCAGTGACAGAAAATATGGCAGCACAGGATAAGTTTACAGTTATGTACAGAAATGAATGTGTGAAAAATGATTTGTGTTACATTGAATCAAATTTTTGTAATATAACAAAAATAATTCAGAAACTACAAAATAATAATCTGACATTACCTGGAAAAATTGACATTGTGAAAATGATTTATGAACTCAAATGTATACGTGGACATTTAGCCGATCTTATCAAATGTAAAGTGGACAATGTGTTTTCAAGAAATCCAGGCTTTGAAGAAATGTGTAAAATCAGTGCAATCTTAAGTAGCTCGTCAAATGTAAAACTAGAATCAGTGAATTTTTAACACGCGCAAATCACTTCATGTGCAGTAGAACGAAGCTTCAGCCAATACAAATCACTTTTGAAAATTTAAAACAACATTTTGTGGCATACTGTTATGGTAGCAGAAATAATCAATGAATGAATACAAATAAAGTAAGTGATCTGAAAAAAAATTGAATAATTTAATTTATGAATCCAGTATTTGTAATGCATTTTTATAGGTTCTAAAAGTAACAAAATGTAGTGTCTAGTGGTTAAATTTGTTTTGATGTACATATTTTGACATTTTTTAGTACATATAAATCCTAGCCCTGCTCATCACATAAACATTCTCACACCTTAATGAATGCCATTAATAAGCATAATGTACCATTTCCTAGATTTAAATGTTTTGGAATCACAAATTTTTCAAAATATGCAGTATTTAACTATTGGTCAGATAATTTCCCCAAAGATTTTAAAAGTTTTTAGTATCATTCTTTTTGAACCTAGGTGATATAAATATCTTAATTTAAACGTGCTTGTTCTGTATCTTCTTGTGAGATTTTAACCCTTTCACTGCTAACGACGGAACTGTGACGGTGCGGAGAATGGCACCTACGTGTGCTATTGACGGAACTGTTCCGCCCACGAAGTGGGTGCTATGAACGAGACGATTCCACAAGGCATGGAATTTTTTAACACGGTTTTAACGAAAGGATAGTGTCCTGCCATCTATTGGGGTTAGATAGAACTTAATTTCATTGCTTTCCCTGCTCTGTGGTGCAATTTGTAGACGAAAATGTGAGGCCTTGCACAATGTTGTGATGTCTGAAGAAGCCATTGAACTCACGAGTCATATGACAAGCGGGGAATCACGTCAAGGCCATGGTATGTTCAATTTCAACACAGTCATTCCTTTCACGAGCAAGGAAAAACATTTCTAACGTGATGACGAAGTTCTGGCGTATTTTAAAACTGCCTTCTTATTTTTCGGATTTAGCGCCGAGTGACAGTGAAAATATCTAGGCAAGGAGGGTATGTCAGCTTGCCAATATCTCAGCAGTGAAAGGGTTAATATTGATCCTATGTTACAGGAACTGCGACAGTGTGTCTACAGAACCTGCGCAAGACATTTAAGTACGGGGGCAGGAAGAATGTACCGAGCGTAGAAGAGATCACAGCCATCAGTGCTGGTAGGAATTCCAAGCGTCAGATCTACAGGTTGCCAGGCGGAACTGAGAGAGTCGTCAACACTAAGTCCACAACCGTTGTACAGGTAATCCACCCTAACCAATGTCTAATGTAGTTGTGTGTGGCTGCATTTGTTTGTGATGTTACAATGAAGTAAATGTTAGCTTGCAAAGGAAGAAAATATTGATAGATATAATATGAGTGTAATCAGTAATTTAAAGGAAAGGATTACGATGAGTGCAGAGGTAAAAGAGCCTCTAGTTTCGAGTGTTTTGCAAATTTCAAACAAGATTTAAGGATATTAAATTGTATTGGAGTGAAGTTATATAACATAGGCTAATAATTATATAAGTCGGCCGCGGTGGTCTAGAGGTAGCGTGCCCGCCTCTAGATCCGCAGGGCGCGGGATCAAACCCGGCCGCGGTCGATGGATTTTTCAGGACGTAAAAATCCTGGGCACGGGGTCCTCCGGGAGGGACTTTAAGCTGGTGGTCTCGTGTCGTAGATTTACGGCACGTAAAAGAACTCCAAGTCTAAATTAGAGCCTCTGGACAAAATTTCTCGGCCCTTTCACGTCCAAGAAATACTTAGTTTCCAGAGGGGGGTTGCGAGGCGATGGGCTTACCACCTGTCCCTCCACCCTCTCTCGGAAAATAAGCATATCAAAATTAGTATAGGTAATGAAACCTCCATTGGAGGCCCCTTCGCCCCACCTGGGGATCATAGGGTACCAGATACAGATAGATACAGAATAATTATATAAGAGTTCGGCATTGTTATGGCTTGCAGACCAACACTCCTATTGGCTGCCAACAACCTTGCAAATCATTGGTCTGTTCCTTATGGTGCTGCCAAAAATTTAAGCCCATGCTTTTAAATTCCCACGCAGACTGGATTCCTGGGTTTTCTAATTATTTTATTCTATATTGAAGATGGAGCCCCAAAAAATAAAAAACGTTAGGTTAGGTTAGGCATGTTAGTTAAAGTTTGAAGAGGGTTGGGGGCCAGTGGTGTTCTAGTCAGTGATAGCGACTGACCCACCACACACCCTTATCATGTTGGCAGCCCTGATTCCAGCACCAAGTGACCCATCAACTTCTTCCCATCATGCACCTGTGCTGTCTCGAGTAGCCGATTCTGGTGTGTGCTCTTCCTTTCCAAACGCCATTTTATGTTAGTTTTCTGTGAATTTTTACCGATTTTACCTATATTTAAAATATTCTTAGAAACAAAATGTGCCCATATATGGATTCTAAAACTTCTGAAGAATTCAAAATGCAAAAGAGAGCTATAAGGATAATGGTCAATCAACCAACCCATGTGAGCTGCGGAACTTATTTTATAGAACATAAAATTATGACTCTCCCATGTTTATATATATATATATATATAATATTCTTTTACATACTAAAGCATCCATAAAAAATTTTAAGACATACTCAGAAACGCATCAGCATGATACAAGAGGAAGCTCAAATCTATCAACAGTCATAACACTGCATTGTATAAACGCTCCTTTACCTATAATGGTATAAAAATGTATAATAAACTTCCACTTTATATAAAAGAACAGCGCACAGATAAAACTTTTAAAGGAAGTCTTCACAAATTTTTAATTGAAAAATGTTTTTATTCTACAGAAGAGTTTTTAGAAACCTAATTTGCTTCATTTTCTTATATACTGAAATTGTATTTCAAGAATAGGCCAAGTATGTTTGTTTGTCTGTCATACTACAATATGTTATGTTACACTTTGCTTTGTAATTCTGTATTTTGTACTTTCGAATTTTTGTATTTCTATTTATATTTGTATTGACGTGTCCATTATCTTATGTAAGATAGAAGGATGAAAATAAACTAAACTAATATTACATGAAATTTGGCCGTTTGTCGTGTGTAAAAAAAAAATATTAACCAATTCAGTACAGTGGGAAAATATCCCTTTTATTTTACTGCCATGAAATGTGTCCTATGCCATCTTAACACCTGTAATATTTCATCCATCACTTCCAATACATAACCATCTCACTTCGTATAACATAGAAATCTAGTATGTCCACTGCCTATAAATTTTCTCTTCAATGGCCTAACTGATTGTTTGTTGCAGGACGTGATAGAGGAGCTGTGCACTGTGATCGGCGTGACTGGGGGCGAGATGGAAATGGAGGAGTTCTCTCTGTACTGCATTGTAGAGGGAGACACATTCACCATGCCACTGGCGAGAGAGGAATATATTCTGGACGTTACCACAGAGCTGCACAAGAACCAACAGGTAAGTGACGCCAAGAATCGTATAAATTATTCTGAAGACAAAATGACAGACAAAACATGAATTGTATAAATTACTAGCAGGTGTCCGAGGCTTCGTCCACGATAATTAATTGAAAAATTAAAAATTAAGAGTATAATAATTATTAAAGCATTATATTTATTAACACTTGCACGCGAATCATTCATAAACTAAACCATTAGTAATTAATGAAACAGCTAAAATTCCGGCTTTAGAGTACATTCCACAATTAAAAAAAGCCGCCTGGGAAAACAATCTCGGATTCGATTATGCAGTTCCAAAGCTAACTGTGAACACACGTATTGTTTCTCAACTGTTTGTTGACAGATGAATGTGATGTGAATTTTATTTGATAAATTCAGTGTAATTTTCAGAAATGATATAATTTTTCAAGGGAAGGAATGGTTTGTTTGGATTTTTATTATCGCAATACTTCTAGGGTTAAACTATCAATATAAAATACAGGTGGTGCCCGCCATTATTAATTGACTCCAGGGTTTTTAAGAAATTTTCACTGGCAGTTTATTAAAAATGTTTGTGGTTCAGAGCTATGAAAATTGTAAATAAAAATAAATTAAAATATTTTTTCATTGTGTTCATTTCACATAGGTCTTATATAATAAAGAAACGGTTTTCCTAATTTTGTACTCTTCGTGACTGCGAGAGACGAACATCGCCGAGTATACCCGATGTTTCACGAAGTGGGCGAGCAAGTAAGCACGCTGTTTAGAGCCGTTGAATTGTATAAGAGTAGATTCTGAAGACAAAATGACAGACTAAAGATGAATTTTAAATTTTGGTAAAGACATTGTAGAAAACAATAGAAACAATAGAACAGATCCGGTAAGCATATAATCATTACCCAATGGGAAATTAGCAATGCCAATAGGTGATCCATAACCTCACTATGCATCAGAAATCAATGAAGACAAATTATAATTTTTTTTTTTAAGTAAAACTTCTTTTCTCGCGGTTGGGGTAAATCGGGAAAATCAGTCACACTAAAACCGTAACGAAATCAGTCACACTCAAAACTACGTGTTTCGGAGCGGACTGCACAGAAAACAATCAACTCAATGATTAGGAGTAATCAAAGGAAATTTTTCAGACCTTACTTCCTCAATGGCAATAGACAATTCCTAAGCAATCTAAAGGTATATTATCTATTTTATGGAACCCGGAGGTTGATTATTGCGCAAATCCAAAATTAAAAAATACAAATTTCCAAAACTAAAAAAAAAAATTAAAACATCCAAAAATTAAAACAATAAACTCAATGATTCAAGTCAATGATTAAGCTTATCCAAAATTTAAATAAATTATTATCCGACATTGGTAAAGTGTGTTAAAACCACCGCCTTCTCGAGAATTACACTGAATCTTTCTTTTTTTTTGACTGTGTACATTTTGAAAAAAGTTGAACAGCACTGGCCACCGCCTTCTCGAGAATTACATTGCATCTTTCTTTTCGTTTGACTGTGTACATTTTGAAAAAAGTTGAACAGCACTATAATCAACAAAGTCGTAGCAGAAAACGCATACGATTTTAAATGAAGTGCATGATAGAACTGATACGTATGAACCTATATTAAAATCTATTTTGCCTTATGCAAACTATAAATCTCATAAAAAGGCACACACAGACTTTAAAAAACCGAAATCAATTGCAGAAAGAGCAAGAGGATACCGTGAGAGGATGAAAGTGACAAAGAAAAAGAAAGCTGAAGAAAATACATAAATAAATAAAGTTTTACTTCTGTCGCATGGCGTCCCACACACTTTTTTTATATATATATATATATATATATATATATATAGGTTTTGTCACAGTTAATTTCATAAAGATGGAACAACTAAAGCCTAGACAGCAAGCAACTTCAAAGTTACCTCCATCAGAGTCTCAAGTGAGGACCACATAGCATTCATATAGGAGAGACGTCTTTATCAACGTACTGTGTTTGTTGTGTTGCACCAGGTCTTCTATCTGATTTTCTGCCGCTCGGTGTGGCACTTCCCACTGCGGCTGGACTCGCAGCTGTACGTGGAGGTAGTATTCAACCAGATTGCACCCGACTACCTGGAGGGACTTCTCCTAGTCATGCCAGGGGAGCAGCTCGACCAGGATGTCATTGTGAGTAATAAGTTTGAGCTGACGATCAACTGAAAGTTTTTTCAGTTAACATTTTCTTCACTGTGCCATTTTTCAGCGTTATGATCCTGTGAACCAAGTGTTTTCTTCTGTTTTTGTGATTTAAAAAAAAAAAATACAACATGTATTACAAGATAATTAATTATTTAGCCATGAAGATTGAAACTTCCCCTTTCTAGAAATTATATTCTTTATTGTAGTCACTCTCATATAAATATATCACAGGCAAATAAATGGGAGGCTCTTTTGAGGATTTATTTGTTTCGGGAATAATTTTTTGAAGATTTAAAGGGTTAAAAACCTATTTATTGCAAAAGTACTAACTAAACTTACTGAAATAATACATAATATAGAATTCTGACAACTTTTTGATTGCATATTGTCTAGTAATTAACGCGTGTGTGATATTCTTTGAAGCACTCACTTTTTGTCCAGTTTCTTTCTTTCCTTTGTCTGCACACATATCATCTTCGTCAGTAGATACATCCTGATATGATCCAGAATAAACATTTTGATCAACAGGAGAAAAGCCTAAAAAATCAAATTTCATCCGATTCGGACATCTTCATGAACGCTAACCTAGCTTGTTGTTGATGTTGTTGTAATTGCAGTAGGCAGATGTAAATTCAATAGAAAAGTCTATATCAATTGATACAAGAATCGACAACTATGTATCACTGAAGATAACCACAAGCTGGTCGAAATATATCTGATTAAAAAGGCTAAATTACTAACTGAACTAGTTAAATATTATATTAACACTTAATGCTTCACTTACGTCGCTGTTTATGAGCAGGACATGTTTCGGGATTCTTATCCCATCTTCGGCTGCTGGTCAACTGGCAATTGGCGATCATGGTTAGCACGGGACAAACCATAAAGACCACTAACCATGATCGCCAATTGCCAGTTGACCAGCAGCCGAAGATGGGATAAGAATCCCGAAGCATGTCCTGCTCATAAACAGCGACGTAAGTGAAGCATTAAGTGTTAATATAATATTTAACTAGTTCAGTTATTCATGTGCTCCACTGTGTATATTACTTCGTTTTAATTATTATGCTAAATTACTACATTTTTAATTGATTAAAACTGTATGAAGCACATTCTGTTGGGAAGTTCATAAACTAAGCTTCATGTTTATCTGTTCAAAACCTGTATTACAACACGTAGTCTCCCATTGCAACGCAAGGGATACGATCTTGGTTCACGCGGGAGTAAAATGCGGAACATATTGCATAAGGGCATGGTGTGGAAAGTGTTAACTGAATCCTTTTTGGTTGGGTAATCAAATTTTTGGCAGGTTCAGACAATATGTCAAATTCAAGGATAAAACCCTATTCTAGTATATTTTTATGTACATGATAAAAGTGAAGTCATATTTTAATTGTACTGATGCAGCTCTTATTGCATGTAATTAACGTGATTCACAGTAAATTACAGTCGTTACTCTTTTTATGTCATCACCTTACAGCGTTCATTTACTTTACATCCGAAATGTTTGACAAATTAGTCATAAGCCACAATGAATACCATATATACCCGAATATTAAAGTAAAGTAAAGTAAAGTAAAGTGATCCCATACACAGGCCATGGAGGCCCAGAGGGTTCCAGGAGGTTGAGGCTCCCAGATTTTGGACATTCGGCACATGAAGGTGTTGTTAGAGGCTGAGTCGACCCCAGGGTCATTGTGCCACCAGAAGGATTAGGCCAATTGAAAAATCTCAACGACCTCATCAGGAATCGAACCCACAACCTTCCGGTTTGTAGTGCAGCGCCTTAACCACTACGCTACGGGGTACCCCTACCCGAATATTACCGGACCCAAATGTTTCGAAAGGAAATTAGAAGGAAAAAAAACAGGAATATATAGGCCCATTTATAAAATTATTTTGCCAGTTTTTTCTTAACTAAACAGTTATTATATACAATACTTTACTTACTAACTCAATGGCAATAGACAATTCCATCAGCAAGCTAAAGGAATATTATCTAATTCATGGAACCCGATGGTTCATTGCCGTGCTTACCTGAGCCCACCATTCAACCCTATTCTGTGCTAACTCCATCCAATCATCCCTAACAAATACATCCTAATATTGCCCTCCCACCTACGTCTAGGTCTTTTAAGTGGTCTTTTCCCTTCAGATCTCCCAGTCAGTATTTTTGAGATGTCTTTTCTCCCCCATGCACGGAACATGTCCAGCCCATTTCATCCTCCATTTGTTTGTAATATCAGACGTAAATCTTTTTTCAATTTTATGAGCCAAAATAAAATACTTACTGGGATACTTACTTATATACTCCATGGCAATAGTCAATTCCTCAGCAAACTAAAGGAATATTATCTATTTCATTGCCACGCTTACCTGAGCCCACCATTCAACCCTGTTCTGTGCTAACTCCATCCAACCATCCCTTAAATCTATCCTAATATTGTCCTCACACCTACGTCTAGGTCTTCCAAGTGGTCTCTTCCCTTGGGCTCCCCCAGTCAGTACTTTTCAAATACGTCTTTCATGCCCCTGTTCAGCCTATTTCAGAATTATCTCTCTGAAAAGATTTGGATTTGTGGTTAATTGTTTCGGTCTAATATGACAATGTAATCTGGTAGGGCCCACAAATATCCCTATAAGGAGGTCTGACTGTAATTATATGTATTTCAGTATGACATTGCAAAGATGGCAGCCCTGCTTCATCGAGCAGCCGACATGACACATGTGCCAACCATGAAGGAAACCAAATTCCTTCTACCAAAGCCGGCGCTCACTGTACGAGACGTGAAGCCAGCCCAGTGGGTGAACATGGTGCAGAGCAACTGGCGAGAGGTGGAGATGCTCACCACGATACAGTCCAAAGCACAAGTTCTAGGTCAGTTACGCGCTAGTTCATGTTTTCTAGAATCTTGTCTGGAGTCCAACCTGTGTGTGTTAGAAAATTACTTTTTTTTTAAATTTCAGATATCCTGTCCAAATGGCCGTTGTTTGGCTCGAGTTTCTTTGCAGTGAAGCGAGTGTCGGATCCCAAAGAACGTTCAGACCACATTCTGGCACTGAACAGGCACGGCGTTCACTTCATAGACCTCGTCACCCATGTGAGTATGATTATTGCTTTAAAACATTCAACTTCACACTTCAACACTTAGCAAATTAGATTATCAATGAATTTCTTTCCAGTAGTGCTGATTTATTACCATATTTTACGGACTATGAGACACACCTTGATTTTAGGATGAAAATTTAAAGGAAAACAAATTTAATGTGCTTCTAAACGGAAAAAAAATAATGTTAAAGGGAATAATATACTTCATTGCATAAATAAATTATAGCCTTGTACAATAGAATCAGTGTAAATCACTTCTAACTTAAAACTGCGTTGTACGAAACTCTCTTCTGTACAGGTGGCATCGTGTAAATTTTAACAACTGAACTGATTCCTCATGAAAGACTGAAAATACTTTTACACCCTCTAACCCTCAATTCAGCATACATTTTCAGCAGAAAATAGACAGTTGACAAGCAGTTGAAAATGTGGGCAAAGCCCATGAAACGTACGTCCTGCAAAAATGTAAGGAAAAGTGAGGCCTAAAGTGTTTAATAGTCAACAACTTTGTTAATTACATAACTTTGTTGCTTCACTGTATTAAGTTCCATTATCTCTTGAGTCCTCATATCTTATCATTGTTTATACCTATGATATTCCGGCAATATTTACCATAATTTAATTTTTTAGTGTACTTCGGGCCATTAAACGCATCCAACTTTCAAGGCTCCATTTTCAAGGTAAAAGAGTGTTATAGTCCGTAAAATACGGTAGTTATAGTTGAGCACTAAATTGTTAACTTAGATTTTTTTCCGAAAAAGAGTCACTAATATTTTGGTTTTACTGTAACTAACAATTTCCAACAGACATGTTTTAAAAATATTTTCAGTTCACATTTGCAGTGGTATCTGGAAACATTAACAGATTATAGAAGTTCTTTACAAGTAAAAATGTAAATCACCTTTAAAATTGTTCAAAAGTGATCATCTGATTGAATTAATGTGATGTAATAATTTAGTGTCATTAAACGTTTTAAATTGGAACTTTTATTTTTAGAAAATACGTTCCTTTATGAGGTCATATTTAGGATTTTTGGGTCATATTTAGCCATTTTTAAGGTCATATTTTCCATGTTTTTAGGTCATAAACATCCGAACCCTAATTATCATGACCATGTAAGTCATGGCCTACAAGAGTCTTCGACTAGATTCGATTACAGCGCATAGAAAACAGAATGTTCTATGAAGATTAAGTGAATCAGGCCTATGATTGGCCATTTTCATACTCATTGTTACATGTTACTTGCATGGGCCTGCGGCTTTGTCCGCGATAATTATTTCAAAAATTAAAAATTAAGAGCTTAATAGTTAAATCATTATATTTATTAACACCTAAATCACGTGGACAACATACCACGATTAGATAGCGTCGCCTGGTAAAAGCAACCTCAGATTCGAGTTCCCTGGCTCAGAAAACCCCTGTATAGTGAGTTCCGTCTAAACCAATCAATGTCTGTCCATTTAGGCCTATAGGCTATTCATTATCCCTCTTAAGTCTATGTTTAAAATTTCAGATCTCTGCATTCAGTAGATTTCGCTGGGCATTGCGGACAGACAGAAGGACAAACACTTCCTTTTATTAATATAGATTTGTCCATGTAAGAGTTTATGGACATAAGAGTTTAATAGCAGAATTTATGATTTTTAAGTTAAAAATTCCACATTTAATGCTTAGCCATGTCATATTTCATTTCAGGAGACCCTGACGCACTACACTTTCTCGGAGGTGATCTCGACGAGGAAGGTCAAGTCGGAGGATGGGACGCTGTTCTTGGACATGAAATGTGGCAACCTGATGCAGCAGCGCATCACAAGGCTTCAGACGGACCAGGCTCACGAGATCTCTCGTCTCATCAGACAGTACATCACGATGGAGCAGCGATTACAACAACGGTCAGCAGCATAACCTGTCTCTGTGTACAACTGTGTCATCCCAGTAGAGGTTGTGGGGTAGCGTAGTCAGTGTTCGAGCCCACACCATAATTCTAATGTGGTGCACTGCTAGGAAGCTACAGAAGTACCAAACTGTTTATTTGTTTTGGATATAATATTGAGTTGGGTCTAGCACGTATACTTCATTTTTGCATTTATAACAAATCTCTTTTTTGTGTCCTAAAAATTACCCCACATTTGACCTAAAACATTGAATTCTCATCCTGCTGCACAGTTGTGTTCTTTCCCATCTTGAAATTTCAACACAAATGCACACTGCCCCTTAAAGTAGCAATATCGGAAACAGGTAGTGGTCTTTAACAAATTAATATTGCCTACCTTGGAATTAGGGATGGGTCGATACCACATTTTCTCGATACTCGATACCGATACATGATTTTTTCCTCGATACTCGATACTTCGATACTCGATACCTTCAACATTTCCAGTTTCAATAATTAGGTACATTAAAAATTAAAATTTGAGAGAACTGTGTAATACCAACTAAATTAATTAAGTCTGCATATTTAATGAGACAAAATTTAATATCATCAACTGTAGCCTATAATTATTTTTTTTAAACAGTCCACTTACAAGTTTTTGTTAAAAAATACTAGCATTCTCACTTAATTGCAGAATTACAAAAGTATCGAAAAAGTATCGAGCTAGTTTTCTGAAGTATCGTTGGATGCCGATACCATGCAAGTATCGAGAGTATCGAGGTATCGAAAGTATCGAGGACCCATCCCTACTTGGAATGCGAGAATTTACCATGGCAAGTCTATTACAAATCTTGTGGACATGTGGTCGGAATGACGACTACCATGACCGGAGCTGCTACTTCTTTATCAAATAGCTCCTCAGTTTGTGTTGCCAGACGTCCCTAACTCAGAAAAATCTTGCTGATCCATGGTCAGCAACTTGAACCACTAGACCAGGCGTGTCAAACTCAACTTTTGCTACGGGCCAATTTCGACTTGATAGTATAAGTCGAAATGCTTACAAATATCTTGCAATGGTCATTTCTTTCTGCCTGTTTCGTATGGAATGACATTCTCTTGTTGTCTTACTCATTAAGTTCTCGGCAAGATGGTAATATGCGCTACAACCTGCTCCCCCTTCCATCAGCGCAGCTCCCCCCGCCTGGACGCTCCACCAGTTGCTGCTCAACGCTGGTAATGCAGCTTAATATTTCACATTTAAAAGAAAAATTACCCTTGCAACATAATATTTCACTATTATAAAAAACGATTTATAAAGAAACATAATATTTCACAATAAAAACGACCCTTGCACCATATATAATATTTCACCAATGCTAGATGTCTACACTGTATTAAGTGTTTTGCACGACGTAACTAATTAGTGGTACTTACAAATATTGTTGCCGTGGATCGTAACTTAACATTCCCGCATGCAATCTGTTTGCTATGAAAACAAAAGAAATCTCCATGCAGTAAAAATTACAAAAAGCACAAGTACCGAAAGTAAAACCATCATAATACAAGCCTTTATGGACCAAGGCCCCCTAGTTTGTGGCGACTTTAACAGAACAAATATTCAGTCCCCATAACAACCAACACATGTGAATCACTTTCTGAAATATAACAATAATCTTCAATAATGTATATACATAATATTTTCAGCTAATATCTCAATTAATATAATTAAATTGATATAAATAATCATCGTGCAAAAAATAGCATGCAATACTCGTGCCGTAAGCGCATAACAAATCTCGAAAATTGAAAAAATTCAAACTCTTTCCGTATGCACCGCTTACGGCACTTGTATCATAATATACTATATCCCCATCCAAAACCCCTACTTTCCAGGTGGCTCCCGTTGGAGTGGGACTCGGTTGTGGTGTATACTACCATTTTCTTAAGTTCTCTCTTGGATGCTCACTTAATTCACTTCATGGGGAAAAGTATTTTGGGGTGCAGCTTTAGATCTGTGCTCTACCCATTGATAGTAGAACTTAGGGCTGCCAACCTCTGTGGCTTCCTACCCGTGCACCCAACTGCTGACTCATGTCAAGGCCCCTGCCGTATTTTTTAATGGGAAAAAAATGGACAAAATATGTGTGGCTTAATACGCGAGTACAGAAACTCTACAGATATGAGACCAGATGGCAACGGTAATAGATATGGGCAATTACCAAAGCAAAGAGCATCATACATTAGAAGTGAGAATTCATACTCACAGATATTCCATTGCTCAGAACCAAGAAAAACCGTCCAGACAGAAAACACAAGTATTATTGAGCCTAACACAAGATATGACTTTACTGTCAAGTCTATTGGATGGTTTGATGAAGCCAAAACTGGTCGATTATTTTGACATTAGTTATTATGTGTTTTAGTGTAGATTAGAATGTGTACCAGTTTACAATTTCTTGCCGTACTACAGGTAGAGGAAGTATTTTGTTCCACGCTGAAATTCAATGTCAAGTTTTCAACATAAATATACATTTTGAGGTCTCCTGATTCCAAAAATACAATTTGCAGAAACATATTGAGAAAAGTCGAAAATAAAAACACTTTTGACTCCACTTATGTCTATTTTTAAAAAACTGGACTAGTTTCGAGAGTCTTTCTCCCATCATCGGCTGGCGGTTAACTAGTTTGAGAGTAGGTTAATGAATTTTGAAATACCACAAGAAGAAAACTTGATCAAGAGGCTCATAAAAACTACACCAGAGGGCACATCAGTATTCTCCAAGCAAGGATTTGACATAATAAATATATAAAACGGGAGAAGTGGTATAAACAGTAAAGCTATTGACAATTGGCAACCAGTAAAAAATGTGGGCAAAGCCCATGAAATGTCCGTTCTGCAAAAATGTAAGTAAAAGTTAAGTCTAAAGTGTTTAATTGTCAACCATCTCCCTTAATTAACGTAACTTAATATTAATATTTATTAAGTGGAGGGAAAGGAAATAGACATTAAATCCATGTCTGGGATATTAATACAAGTAAGAATCAGCTTGAAAAATTTTATGTCATAACCGGGATTTGAACACGGATCTTCAGCTTAACGCGCTGATGCTCTACCATTGAGCTACCATGACAACATGCCAGTATGACATCAAATTCCTCAACTGATTCAGAAGACAAGACAGACCACAGGAGGTTTCTCCGTTGAGAACACACATCCAATGGCGTCCTACATTTGTAGGTACTTTGAAGCCAAGTTATTATTTATATACTATTAATTAAGTGGAGGGAAAGGAAATAGACATTAAATCCATGTCTGGGATATTAATACAAGTAAGAATCAGCTTGAAAAATTTTTATGTCATAACCGGGATTTGAACACGGATCTTGTCATACTGGCATGTTGTCATGGTAGCTCAATGGTAGGGCATCAGCGCGTTAAGCTGAAGATCCGTGTTCAAATCCCGGTTATGACATACAATTTTTCAAGCTGATTCTTACTTGTATTAATATTTATATTTATGTTTATGGTTTTCCCCAAAACTATTTCATAAAAATGAGCCTTAAGAGGGCTATAGGTGTCTATAAGTTGACCATTTTGAATAATGATTCGATAGCTTTAGTGTTGGCGGTTGACCGCCAGCCGATGATGGGAGAAACAGTCCCGAAACTAGTCCAGTTTTTAAATATTGACGTAAGTGGAGTAAAAAGTGTTTTTATTTTCGACTTTTCTCAATATTTAGTATGTTCTACTGTTTACATCACTATGTTTTAAATAGTTTTTGCAGAAATATGTTTGTGTGAACCACTTAGATTGAGAACGACAAATTATAGAAAAACGAAAGCTAGTACTTTTCATATCAAATTTATTTAAATCAAATACAAGATACATAAAATACAAAATTTAATTTATGACTCAAATAAGCATTGCTTTTCTGTCAGTGCCGTTTAGTATTAATTGTAAATAATTGCCATTCAATAGACAGTAATATCGGCCGTGGTGGTCTAGAGGTGCATGCCCACCTCTAGATCCGAAAGTCGCGGGATCAAACCCCGCCATGGTCAATGGATTTTTCAGGATGTAAAAGAACTCCAAACCTAAATTAGAACCTTTGGACAAAATTTCTCGGCCCTTTCACATCCAAGTAATACCTTATTTTCCAGAGGGGGGTTGAGAGGCAATGGGCTTACCACCTGTCCCTCTGCCCTCTCTCGGAAAATAAGTGTAAGAAAATTCACATAGGTAACGGAAACCTCCACTTGGAGGCCCTTCGCCCCAAATTAGGGGATAGAGGAAACCAGGTACAGAGTAGACTAATATGGTATGTAAAAATCACTTAATTTCGTCATTCACTCAACTTCACATAAATATTGTGTCTAAAAACATAACTAAATTACAATGCATGTTTGAAAGGCTACTTTTCCGCCTCCATAATCAGCCGAGATCTCAGTTGTCAGACATCATTACCAAAGTGCAGAAAATTAAAAAGTTTAGAGACTTTAAAAAACAAACAGTATTTTTTTAGCAAAATTTAGAACAGGAATTATAATTATGAAGTTGTGAGTTGGTACACCATAGTTTCTGTTTGTGTGTAGCGTAGTTGTAGTCGTAGTTACAGTAGACTGTCATCGATCGACCAGTTATTGGTAGATGGGAGACGCATATTACTGCTGAAGATTATTTGAAAGTGCTCAAACATATTCGTTATAGGAAAGATATTATAGCAATTACAATGTATTGATTATTGTTACGTGTGTACATAATATTCTAGTTATTACTAACAATGTTTAGTTTTTACAATTACTGGCGATCACTTAGACAACGACTAGATGATACACAATGCAGCCAGTCTTCCAACTAAAAAAAAAGATGTGCTATCATTTGTTTATATTTTATATATATAGAGAAAAAAACATGTAGACCCCATAATATATGTTACAGTACTGGATAAAAAGTGTTTTCTATGAAGCAATATTGACGTGTTTACGGCTATAATGGTGATCTATTCAGACAAACTTCCTGTGTATATTTCCACTCTGTGAATCTCCCTTAGTCCCATTTCCTCTCCCTTCCTTGTACCATTGTATGAGAAGTCGAATCTAAATATGAAACAATATGTCGAAAAATAAAAAAAGTGGATCTTGATTAAAAACAAACTTACATAACCACAACGTTTCAGTCCGACGTTCGGACCATCCTCAGGTGAACTGATTGGAAATTGTAGCCACCGGTGCAAGGATGTCATCTCGATACGATTCTTGTCAGGCAATGTATCGAAACGACATCCTCGCACCGGGCACCGGCGGCTACAATTTCCAATCAATTCACCTGAACATCGGACTGAAACGTTGTGGTTTTGTAAGTTTGTTTTTAATCAAGATCCACTTTTTAATTTTTGGACATATTGTTTCATATTATGTTTTCAAAAACAAATTGGTTGACCTTAACACACTTTAGACTTCACTTTTACCTGTATTCTGCAGGAGTTGACTAGCAGTTGAAAATGCTGAAAAAGTCCGCGAAACGATCGTCCTGCAAAATACAGGTAAAAGTGAAGTCTGAAGTGTGTTAAGGTCAACCAATTTGTTTTTGAAAACATAGTACAGTGCTTCACTGTTAAAAAGTTCCACCAAGATACTTTTTATTAATATTGTTTCATATTTATGTATAAGTGGAAACAGGACCTTAATATGAACTTTAATCGAATCTCTATTGACACTGGTTGGTTCTCTTCTTGTCGTTTTCATTTCAGGAGTTAGGGAAGTTCTATTCACCGTTTGTATACACCGCAAGTGATAAATAGGGCCCGGATTTTTAAGATTTTATAAAAGGTATTTAATTTTTTTATTTTTGTGGAACATGCCTCTTTAGGTTTTAAACGATTTTAGGCACCTTAATAAACCACTAATATTAACACCGAAAATTGTCTTATAATTTTGACACAATTTAGATATAAAAGCATTCATGAACCACAGATTATTGTCTCTGTTGGATATTACATGAGAATATTCCATCTGGCGTTGTGAGTTGAACTCCGGCTTAGCTCAGTTGGTAGAGGATTGGTGCGAATAGCCAAAGGTCCTGGGTTCAAGTCCCAGTGTTGGAGGAATTTTTCTCCTATAATATTCTCGTTTGCACAATTATTCTAGCTTTTTAAAAAATAAACAAGTAACTATTCCGTATATTGGCATTCAAAAATTAGCATAAACAATTGAGATATTTACCCTTTAATGATACAATTATTCAATACACCATGCAATTCACTTCCGATCTACAAAAATAAGTAGATTCGAGTGTCACGAATTTGTTCCTTTAATGTACTTCTCTGTCGTCGATCAGCAACTTGTTATTTGAAAGTTGAAACGACAATGAATTAATTATAGATTTCAAAGTATTGTAGACGGCTTAAGTTTCATTTCATGCGACGGCGAGGCGGCACATTTTCGAGTTACAAAGACAAGCGACAAAGCAACATATACGTTGTTAATTTCAGTGTGTTGTATAAATTAATTTTTATCATGTCTTTCCTTAAAATGCACGAATTCACAAATTTATTTCCCTTTGCATTAATTGGAAAAACTATTTACAAATCGTGTTTTTCTGCAAAATTCCTCTTTAGCTCCTAGTTTTTCAGAAAAAGTCTTCCTTAGCCCCTTTTAGATCCTTCAGTCTGATTTAGCCCTTTTTAGGTTCTGTAAGATTCATATATTCGGAAGCAAGGGGCATGAAACGGGAAAATACATTAAAATGTTCTAATTAGGAAGCTGGGGAAAAAATAGGTCAAAACCTTCAAATCCGGGCCAGAGTAATAAGTATAGGCCTATACTATATTTATATTTACAGTGGCATGATTTCTTGGTGAACACAAATCGAAAATTACAATTTATAATTTCTATAACAGAAGTGTAAAAGACAAGGTGGGTTTAATCCTATATTATTCAACGAGTCTATAACAGAGTTTATTTAGATGCGAGTGTGTTTATGAAAAAATTTTTGCCAAATTTCAATCAAAATTTTACAGTGAAAAATTAGTCATATTTGGTCCTTGAATTCCACTGTCTTCATGTATATACTAGTTTAAAATACAATATATAACATTTTACTCAGGAGGCATCTGAGGAAGGGTCGAGGAAAGACTTGAAACGTAATGCAGCATTCTTTTAACTATTCACTGTGAGTAAAATGTTATATATTGTATTTTAAACTAGTATATTTTACAGTGAAGCCAAGTCCCACGATCCGCTTTTTGGTCCAAATGTCTACAAACCATGAGATTGGATCGTGTGACATGGACGACTGCCATTGCACACAATTTCATTCTATAGTTCAAAAACTTCTTCAAGGTTGTTGGGTCTTGGTCTTGGCTTAAAACTGCCTGACGTTTCTCCCGTTACTATGGCAGACATCTTCAGAGGTGCTCAAGTCGCTTGGGCACCACCTAGCGACTTCAGCACCTCTGAAGGTGAAACATCAGGCAAGTTTTAAGCCAAGACCATCCCAACAACCTGGAAGTTCTTGAACTACAGGACTCCGGCCATGAAAGCCTTCGATGTTATAATTTCATCCTGTATTTTCCATACAATTGTTTTGCATGCAACGAAATAGAAACATTTCTATTTTTCCATCCAAAAATATGAAATCAACCAATGAGCGTCATTCTATCCCTGCATGACGTAGAAACATGGCTTCTTCCTCCGTACAGCTGATTGTCTCCGCTGCCAGTGCTCGCTCAACCAGCGAACATAACCAAAAAAAGATAAATGATACAATATTAAAGTTAAGAAGATTAATGAAGGCGAGACTGCTCAGGTTTGAGAAAGCAGCAAATTGGAGAGCGGGTGTGGAAGGTGAGGAATAGACTATGTTTGTGTTATTTTGTATTTTATATTATTTGTTGTGTTTTGCATGTAAGGTCCTTGCGAACTCGTACGACTGTTTGCATTAGAATTTGTAGAAAGCTAAATTTATTACTGTAATAAACACTTACACTAATTAATACTCATTATTAAGGGGCTGATTTCTATGACATGTCATATTTTCCCCTTTGCATTATTTCAGGTTTCCGACTAATTTAAACCCGATTCCAAGCTTCCTGATGAAAATGGAACGGGTTTTATTGTGCATATAACTGCATATTTAGGAAATTTTCAACTATTGTAGCATATTTAGTATGCATATGCATATTTAGGTCATACTTTCGGCATATTTGTGTGCACATTAAAGAAATTTTGAAGTTTCATAACATATTTTGTAAATGTTGCATTATAATGATACTTTTTGAGAATTTACAGATATTTTAAATAATTATTAACATATTTTAATAAAATGAATTGTAATGAAAATTAACAAAAATATACACAATGTGTAATTGGTAAAGTCATATTTTAAATTTTGTTGGTCATATTTTAATGTTTTTTTTAGGTCATAAATGCATGCATATATCCTATTTTTTAGGTCATAGAAATCCGCCCCCTACTCATTATAATGGACATAAGATATGTGTTACAGTAATATTGCATGGCCCACACTATCCTAAACGTAGCCATTGAGAAAGTTGCATTGGAGTAATTTATGTTGGTTTGCATGCATTGTGGTTTTAATAATATTTATTTATATATCTTGTATTTTACATTATATTAATGAAAGTTGCAACAGTGAATGCTTTGCTCATAGTCAAAACATACTTTATAATATTTTCACTTTATCTTGAGCTGAAAAAATGCATGCAATATAAGAGACTGACTATTGCAGAAGGCGGTCAGTTGAAATTGATGTCATTTCTGAAGGGTTCCCAACAACTAGAAAATGTGTGTATAGATTTATGCTGGTAGTTCGTAGCAATTTCAACTCTCGTTACTAAACTAAATGTATTTTATGGATGCAGATATTATAGTAGAATGTATCGCTGGAGAAAGAAATTAAGTAATGTATTTCTTTAGACAATCTTTCTCTCAGTCTTCAGAATTAGAAAATCGGTTTAAATGTCGTAGCATTGTACATGTACTTGAATACGTACTTGTACTTGAATACGTACTTGCACTTGCCTGAATTAATATAATATAAGAATGTTATAGGAGAAAAATTCCTCCGACACTGGGACTTGAACCCAGGACCTTTGGCTATTCGCGCCTATGCTCTACCAACTGAGCTAAGCCGGAGTCCAATTCACAGCGCCGGAAGGAACCTCTCTCCTATGACTGATTGCCCTAATGGTCTACCTCACAGACAGACAAATTATGTCATATGCAGTACTGTGAGGCACACTAATTAGTGATTTTTGTGACCGGGCTCCCACTGTTATTGTACAGTTAACATTCAATATAGATATAAGCTTTTCATGAACCACAGAATATTGTCTCTGTTGGACATTACATGAGAATGTTATAGGAGAAAAATTCCTCCGACACTGGGACTTGAACCCAGGACCTTTGGCTATTCGCGCCAATGCTCTACCAACTGAGCTAAGCATATGACATAACTTGTCTGTCTGTGAGGTAGACCATTAGGGCAATTAGTCATAGGAGAGAGGTTCCATCTGGCGCTGTGAATTGGACTCCGGCTTAGCTCAGTTGGTAGAGCATTGGCGCAAATAGCCAAAGGTCCTGGGTTCAAGTCCCAGTGTCGGAGGAATTTTTCTCCTATAACATTCTCATGTAATGTCCAACAGAGACAATAATCTGTGGTTCATGAAAAGCTTATATCTATAATATAATATAACAAAATATATTTTACTTGAGTTGTAGGTAATTAATACAACTTTTTAGCATTATAATTGAAACTGACTTGTTCTTTTCTCTGACAGATTCAGCTTAAAACACATTAAATCGCTTTTCCTTCCATTTCAATTATTTGGTTTATTGTTTATTTGCTGATGTCGAGCACTTCTAGCATTAAAGAATCTTCACTTTTAACTTCGTTCTCAAATATAAGTAGATTCAAGTACCACAAATTTGTTCCTTTAATATACTTTTCTTTCGTTGGTCGACAACCTGTTATTTGAAAGTGCATTAGCCCCTTTTAGGCTCTTTAGTCCGATTTAGCCTTTTTTAGGGTTCTTTAAGATTCCTATATTCGGAAGCTAGGGGCATGAAACGGAAAAATACGTTAAAATGTTCTAATTAGGAAGCTGGGGAAAAATAGGTTAAAACCTTCAAATCTGGGCCTAAATATTAATTTAAACGAGCCGCCATTCCATCCCTGGCTATCATGAACACACTCTAGTGAAAAGACTTCGAAACACTGGTCTCAAACAAAGAGATGGGAACCTGTTACTTTTTTGGAACAGTTACTTTACTGTTACAGTTACACGAAAGTAACTGTTATTCATAACCGTTACCTGTTACTTGTTTTATATTACGTATTTAATCGCCAGATCACTTCCCACTTGTAGGGGAATGCCCTTTTATCCCCCCCCCCGGTTAGGGACTTAGCCAAGGCTGGGGCTCTAGGTAGGGACCCCCGAGATAAAATAACAGTTGTAAAATTAAGGATGAACATCGAGGTTAAAATCGGAGATAACCGTCGATATGATGATAATATCGACCTGAAAACATCGATATGACGATAATATCGACCTGAAATCATCGATGTATTTAGACAAGAAAATTTGTATATTTAAAAAGAATGCCATGGTATCATAAAATAAGGCAAAATTCATAAATAAACAGAAGTATTTCCATGAAAACAATCGATGTAAAAAATCAATGTTTTGGGAAATTAAGCTCCTGTAAATAAAATTATGTCTTAGAACCAAGGTAGCCTATTAATCTTCTTTTTGATACAGAAACATCGATGTAGCAAAAACATCAGTTTTTTCCATCGATGTAAAAAATATCGATTATCGACATGAAAATAAACTTTTTGGTATTTTCCTGTGGTTTATAGCCTAAAAGATATGTGTACCTAATTTCTAGTTTCTAGCTCATCTGGAAGTGGGCAAACATTAATGTCAGTGAGCGAGCCCTTTTTCGGGGGTTATAGGGCTAAAAATTTAAAAAAAAATACCTTTTTTTCAATTTTCTTATGGTTTACAGCCTAAAAGATATATGTGTACCAAGTTTCTAGCTCTTCTGGAAGTGGGCAGACATTAATGTCAGTGAGCGAGCCCTTTTTCGGGGGGTAAAAGTAAAGTGATCCCTATACAAGCCATGGAGGCCCAGAGGGTTCCAGGAGGTTGAGGCTCCCAGATTTTAGATATTCGGGACATAAAGGTGGTAAGGTTGTCAGCCTTACGCACCGACCGCCTTTACCCCCAGGATTGCTCCTGGTACTCATTTCTGTTGGAGGCTGAGTCGACCCCAGGGCCATAGTGCCACCAGAAGGATTAGGCCAATTGAAAAACTCCAATGACCTCATCGGGGATAGAACCCGCGACCTTCCGGTTTGTAGTGCAGCGCCTCAACCACTACGCTTCGGCGTACCCCATTTTCGGGGGGTTTCAGGGCTAAAAGTAAAAAAAAAATCCTTTTTGTTATTTTCCAGTGGTTTACAGCCTAAAAGCTATACAGTATGTGTACCAAATTTCAAGTTTCTAGCTCATCTGGAAGCGGGCAAACATTAATGTCAGTGATGAGTGAGTGAGTGAGTCAGCTGTGTGGCTTTATAATATAGGGATTTTATTATTAGTAGTAAAATGATTAATATTATTATTTCGAATAATTTACTACAGTTATTGAATTCATATTTCATGCTATATATCCACATTCTAAGTTTTTATTATCCAGTAAAGGCAAAATCGTATTTTAATAAATTTCTAAGTGGTATGTAAAGCAAGAAATAATCATAAGATCAGACAGCATGAATTCTATGCATGAACTCTTTACGGCCATAAATAATTAAGAAAATTTCTTTTTAAAAAGTATTTTTTGTTACTCTGTTCCAGACCAGTTACATTCGCTCGAAACCGACAAATTTCTCAACACAACTAATAATAATAATAATAATAATAATAATAATAATAATAATAACAACAATATTAATAATAACTAGGGCTGAAAATCGATTAAAATTTGTAATCGAGTTAACGCTTGACTTTAATCGATTAATCGACAAACAGGTCGGTATTTTAAACGAAACCAAAGGGTACATTTAATATTGTTTTACACGTTTAATAACTACTACAGTACAGATAATCAGAAGAAATCCTGAATTAATGAATACCATTATTAGTTAACTAGTAAAATAAAAATCCCTTTAGGCAGGCCTACAGGCGGAGGTAGATTTCGAAGTGCTTTTGGTTTAATTTATTGTCGCTGCATAGCACTCTTCTTCTTTAGCCTTGGCATGGTTAACCTGCAGTAATAAGAACTGAATTCGGTAAAGAGGAAGAGCCTACAATCATTTGTTTTGACAACAAGAATAGGATATAATATTCTGGGAGGCCGTGCGCAAGATCAGCAATGAATAAAATTAGCAAAGCCGCTAAACAAGACAAAATTATGATATTATAATAATTCTTTTAAGTGTTATTATTTTCAAACATTAAAATCTCGCGTAATATGAGAGCTATCAAGAAACTATTTATTGATTTGTAGAGTACTCATCAAGAGCTTTTCAACGATACCCCACAAGACGTGGTTTCAAAAGTTTCGAATTTTCATCCCCCACCTCCACCCCCACCCTCACTCGAACCCCCGAATCGTTGGTGTCACTGTGAACTCCATAGGGAGTACTCTAATTTATTCAAACAAAGTTTCCCTCTATACTTCATAGGGGCCGAGATATACATTTTTAAAAATTTTAACCCCCTCCCCCGACCACCCCCTTGGGCCAATTTTGCCCATTAACGAACTTGTCCGAACTATTGGGCCTAGAAATAACATAATAAAATTTGGTTCAAATATCTTCAAAATTACGGCCGCTATCGTGTAAAGATATATATAAATATATATATATATAAATATATATATAAATATATATATATATAAATATCACAAAATTTTTTTTTGAACGGACGGTGGTTTCGTACTTAGGGGAGCATGAAACGTAAAGATATGAAAGAATTTTTCGAAAATCATAAAGTGGTATCCATTGCAATAGGTAGATTTTTCTTCGAAAATCTACCTAATATATATCAAATTTACATTTCCGGTTACTTTTTCAGCCAAGGCTTGAGACACACGAGTTTGTTGACATTTGAATGTTCAAGACACGATTGTAGCTTGTTTACAATAATACAGGCAGCACTAAAAACTCTCTCACTCGGCACTGAGAAAGGAGTTTGGTCATTTCACCCATTTCTACAATAACGTTTTTCAGAATTCGACTAAACCGATTAATCGGAAAATGTAATTGATCGACTATTAAATATTTAATCGATTAATCGGTACAGCCCTAATAATAACAACAATAATAATAAATGAAATAAATAAATACAAATAAAAGTTTTTTTTTTAACTAAAACTCCGTGGCGCGACATCCCCGAAGGGACAAGGCCTACCACCCGACCGCTGCGTCATCTACCTATAGGCAGATGGCAGGATTGGGGGGATGTGGTCAGCATGCCGACACCCATGGCCGTTAATGGTGGTTTCCATGATCGGAGTATTAAAAAAAAACCTGATAAAAAAGAGCCTGCTGAGAAATTTGGAGAAACCATACAGTGGTCTTAAAAAGTCATCATATTTCATTTCACACAAATGTAATTAATAGGAAATTATCAATCTCCGCCATTTCATGCAGCTCTCTAAAATTAAATAGATGAATTTTAGCTTCTCACGGCAACGATTCTTCGATGGCGTAGTGGGTAAGACGACTGACTAACATGCTAGTGGTCGCGTGTTCGAACCTCCTTAGGTCGAAAATTTGAAGGATAGAAATAGGTAGGGTGGGTAAAGGAGAAAAGGGATTGAATAGTAGAAAGAGGAAAAGAAGTGGAAAAAAGAATGAAAAATTTCCAGATTGTCAACACTGCTAGTAAGTAGTTCCATCATTCACACGTAGATGTCTCGAGTGGGCGGAGCTAGTAGTTCCACCATTCCCACCTAGGTGTCGCGAGTGGGAGGAACTATGTTGTTTCCCTTGTTTTTTAACAAAAATATCGGGGGAGGACCCCCAGATCTCCATTTTTTAAAAATATTCCATGCCCCACACCCCCAATAATAGCATTGTGTCGGCCCCTCCTTTCAGTATTTTCTGGTTCCGCTTTTGGTTGAGGCGAAAATAAGATATCCAACGAGCTTTGGTAACTGTTACTTTTGATTTTTCGTAACAGGTCGTTACCGTTACATACTTGTAACAGTTACAGGAAATATTCCCCATCTCTTGGGTGTTGGAAGAAAAGAAAGTAGTTTATGATACAGAATGGAGCCTATACTCAAAACGGAATATACCAAGATTGAAATTAAGGAAGAGATTTCTCAAACAGAAATAAAGAGTGAACCTGTCCCGATTACATTTGACCTGATAAAGACAGTAGAAATCAAACGTGGGAATTCAGACTTTGGAGATTCTACAACATGCAGCACCAATCACAGCTTAGAGGAAATTTCAGGAGCTTCTCCATTACATAATGAAGAGGAACAGCTAATGCAATCACCTACCGTGTGTAAGAGCACATTCTCTGGTGGCAACAGTAAACAGCTTACACGTACTCCAGACAAACATTTCTCGTGTGATGTATGTAACAATAAATTTTCTCGAAGGTGGAATCTCAAAACACACATGGTCACTCACACTGGACATAAGCCATTCACTTGTGATATATGTAGCAAGACATTTTCCGAAAGGGGGCATCTCAAAACACACATGCTAACTCACACTGGACATAAGCCATTCGCGTGTGGTATATGTAGCAAGAAATTTTCCCTAAGAGGGGATCTCAACAAACACATACTCACTCACACTGGACATAAGCCATTTACATGTGATATATGTAGTAAGAAATTTTCCCGAAAAGGGATTCTCAAAAAGCACATCCTTATGCACTGTGGACATATGCCATTTACATGTGATATATGTACCAGAAAATTTTCTGAGAGAGGGAATCTCAAAAAACACGTCCTTGTGCACTCTGGACATAAGCCATTTACATGTGATATATGTACCAAGAAGTTTTCAGTAATAGGGAGTCTCAAAAGACACATGCTAACTCACACTGGACATAAACCATTCTCATGTGATATGTGTACAATGAAATTTTCCAGAAGTGAGTGTCTCAAAAAACATCTGCTCACACATGACAAACTTTCGTAATTTAATGTGTGCACTGATCCTTTTAATTTGCCTAAAGAACTTATACTAAAGAATGTGTTGAATTATCAGTGATGGTGATGTTAAATAGGAATAAAACATACGTTAGTAATTGTTTACTCTGCTTCAGTCATTCAGGCTGAAACACATTTGGGTTATTCCATGCCAAATCAACTAACAGTCTATCCCTTGACCTCTTTGCTTTCTGTGATTTTTTTTCAGGTATTATACTCCCCAAAACTAGTTCAAATTTAAAAATTTTCTGACTTTTGGTGTGGGAGTTACAAGGGTTTAAAAATCCAAACAAAATACTACGGTTTCATATCGCTTTAAGTTTATTATAAAATGATATAGCTCAATAACTATACCACCTACAGAGCTCAAACTTGCACCTTTTTTCCTCTAAAAAATTCCCTTTAAATTGATATATCACACGGCTGTGTTTCTTAATTTTTGAAATGTTAAAAAAAGTCTCGAAAAAACTGAGCAAGAAGGCTGAGGTGAGAAGTCCTGGCTTGCAAATCTCAAACCTTTCTTCTAGCTTTCCGGCAAATTTTACTTGGATTTTTCATTGCTTCCTTATTCGCTGATAGTATATTGTGATACAAGTGTCATAAGGCATGCATACAGATCGAGAAAATAGTTTGTTCAATTTTCCAAGATCCGATATGCACTTACGGGAGGAGTATTGCATGCTGTTTTTTGCACGATGATTATTTATATCAATTTAATTAAATTAATTGTCGTATTACCTGAAATTATTATGTATACACAATTCAGAAAGTGATTCGCATTTGTTGTTGATGGGAACCGAATATTTGTCCTGGGGGGCTTTGTCCATAAAGCTTGTATTATGAGGTGTGGTGTAAGTTCATAACAGTACGGATCTCTTACCGCACATAGCAACAAGATTGCGTGTGGGAATGTCAACTTACGATCCACGGCAACAATATTCGTAAGTACCACGAATTAGTAAGTCGTGTAAAAAATCTATTAAAGTTGGAGGTTGCACAGTTTCTTCCGCCAACCTGAAATCCTCAGTATTGAAAATCTTAACACAACGTATCATGTAGAAAACTTTGTGCAACATATATTGCACTAAAAAACCAATTAAAAGAAGCTATATAAACAGTGGAGTATACTGATAGAAATTCTGAATGATAAAAACACTTTATTCTCCACTTACATTACTTTTAATAGCACAGGACTAGTTTCAAGAGCCTTTATTCGCTCCCATCATCGGCTGGTGGTCGATTGTTATTCTGGTTGCCATGTTGGTTTGTATATATGCATTGTTTTGTGCTGCCCTCTCGTTTCGTTTTTGTAAGTCGCACTACGTCGTCTATAGGTGGGATTTCAAAGTTTCAAAGTCTTCTTTCTTAGTGATGAATATTTTCTCCCATACGTTCAGTTTGGTATCTACCAAATAGAATGCGCAGATTGTGATCAGATCTACATTGGACAAACCGGGAGGAGTTTGGAAATAAGAATGAAGGAACACTTAAGAAACATAAAACTAATGCAGACCGAAAGATCAGCAGTTGCATACCATTGCTGGACAAAAAATCACAGTGTTAAAAAGGAGATCAAACTATTAAAGCACGTTAAGAAACCATCCGAATTTAGTGTTTCCTTAATCTGCAAAATTTACAGACTAATCACATGACTTGTCACCACTGCATTAGTCTTTTTTTTTATTCACAACTACTGACTACAGTGTTAACAGCGAAGTTCCTTTGTTTTGCATTTTTTTTAAATTGTTAGAAGTCAGTGGCAGCCATGCCCTGGGAGATTTTATGCTGTAACAGGAAAATTTTAACCCTGAGAGCAAAAATCTCCTAGTAAAAGTTGCTTGTCTATGTCCTCTCTACACACGGGTAAAATATTTCGGTGTTATTCATTAAAACCTTGTATAATATACTGTACAGTTAGTACTGTATTGTAATAGCTTTTATTACTAAAACATGAGAAACGTGGATGTGAAAGTCTTTTTAAGTATTGGACATAATTGGAAGTAATGACTTTAGCATTGAGTTCACAGCCAAGTCTGGGAATATATTGGTTATGAAAGCATCCATTGTCTTCACTACATCTATTGACATACATTGTCCCTTAAACAAAGACCAAGGTCACACAGTAATTTCTCTGTCGGCATACAGACAACACAAAGAATTTCAGATTTTTTCTTACTGAATTATGACATATTTCTTTATAAATAACTTCTACTGCCCATGACTTAGATTGAACCACATTTATACACTATGGATTAATGGCTTATTCCTAAGACACTTAGGACCTTTACTACAATCTCTAGTTAACGCTTATCTGATGCTAGCAGGTGCTTGTGGTGTGTGTTCCCTATTACAGGCCATGGAGGCCCAGAGGGTTCTAGGAGGATGAGGCTCCCAGATTTTTAGACAATCGGCACGTGAAGGTGGTAAGGTTGTCAGCCTTACGCACCGGCCGCCTTTACCCCCAGGAATGCTCCCGGTACTCATTTCTGTTAGAGGCTGAGTCTACCCCAGGGCCATATTGCCATCAGAAGGATTAGGCCAATTGAAAAACTTCAATGACCTCATCGGGGATCGAACCCGCGACCTTTCGGTTTGTAGTGCAGTGCCTCAACCACTACGCTACGGCGTACCCCCAGGTGCCCGTGGTAATTAATTCAAAAATTAAGAGCAAGATAGTTAAAACATTATATTCACTAACACTTACCCATGAATTTCTATCTCTATATACAGGGTGTTAATGAATAACACCGAAATATTTTACCTGTGTATAGAGGGGACATAGACAAGCAACTTTTAGTAGGAGATTTTTGCTCTATGGATTCAATTCTTCCTGTTATAACATAAAATATCCCAAGGATATGCACGCCACTGTCTTCTAACACTTGAAATGATGGGAAACAAAGGAACAGTGAATATTGTGTAGTGGTCGGGAAAATCGTAAAAAATGACGATCGATATCTTACAACTCTGAGGGAAAAAAAGACAAACGAAGCATTTTTGTTAGGTTTGGAATTAGGAATAAAAACATAATGCAGTGGCAGGCAATCATGTGATTAATCAGTAAATTTTGCAGATTATGAAAATTCTAAATTATGGTATAGCTGTTGATGAATTGTTAAGAATCAGGTTTTTATCGATCGCTAAGAAGGCATGAAGTCAATTTAATGAAAATTTTAACCCTATTTCGCTCAATTATTGAGTTATGAGCACCAAATTTTAAGGACTTTAATGCCCTGTAGCATACACATTTTACGACATAGAGCAAAAATGTCCTAATAAAAGTTGCTTGTCTATGTCCCCTCTATACACAGGTAAAATATTTCGGTGTTATTCATTAACACCCTGTATATAAAAGGCTTTAACTGACTGATTTAGTAACAGAGAATCAACATAGAGCCTAAACTATAATAGGTAGAGACATGGAATTTTGACAGTACCTTCGTTTTGTAATGTAAGTGCTCACTAAGAAAGGATTTTGAAAAATTTTGATTTTAAATGGCAAAAATCAAATGTTTTTGAGTATACTTAATACTTTTTTTTTACACAGAATTATCAAATCCAAATCACAGTTCACATGACAACAGTGTATTGTTGGCAGTTGTCACAGGTAGCTTTGGAAGTAAATGATATGGGACTTTGACAAATTAGAGAAGTTATCGATATAATTCATTGCTGTAAATAAATATTGAAGATGAAATCCATGAAAATAATGCAGTCACATAACTTTCTCTACCTTGAACATAGAGAATACCATACAAGGTATGGTAATATGTATATATGGAGAATATGGTTCAGAATGCCTAGCATCTGTCTATGTACTTCTGTAGCAATGGTTCATTTAACTTCCTTTTTTTTTGGGGGGGGGGGGAGGGCATGGACTTTCATTTCTGTAACTGAAATATTAAGGGGACTTTTCATGTAAACTTTTTTAAAAATTTTAATTTTGAAAAAAGTGGTTTGAATTATTTTTTTTTTTATGTAGGCCCAAATTTTAAACTTCTATGACTTTTGATGGCTATATTCTTTTTTTTTCTTTGTAAAAAATTACTTAAGTATTTCACACATGTCCATCTTTGATTTTTCTAGACCACTTCCTCTCCAGTAGAAGTTGCAGAACAAATTTAAGTCAATATTATTTTTTTTGTCATATACATTTCTTTATAAAATTAATAGGTTTCGAGATAGAAACGAAATAAATATATTTGGTTCATGTCTATAATACTGCAGTCTGGTCTTTTCAAGGATTCGACTTCATTTTTCCTACTTTCGTCTTTCTTTGCTTCAGCCACTTTTGCAGCAATTGAGTTGTGAGTGAACCACCCGATGGCATGTCTATGTCCTCTTCATCATCATCTTCCTCTTCTTGTGGTTTCTTCTTCCCTTTCTGGGACTTTCGTCCATTTTCTGCTTGTTTGAGATGTCCTACCGGTGGTTTAGAAGGCGGTGGGGGTGGCGAAGCGATTGCATAGTCGCTTTCGTCCGACTGAGGCCAGTTCACTTGCTGACTCGAAGTCGGAGTCTGAGGAGCGGATTCAGACCAGTTCTGAGGCGACTGAGAAGGCGTTCTGGGTCTGGAATCTGGCCAGTTCTGAATCCTAGAACCAGAAGTTACCCCTAAAGACCCAACAGGAGACTGTGAAGGTGTCCTAGGAGCCGATTCCGGCCAATTATGAGCCGTGTGTCTCACAAAACCTGGATCAGACGGTGACGAAGGAAGCTCTCTCTCCATGCGGACCAGATTCGCATCTCGGCTGTCGTAGCGCCAGTGAGGCGTATCTGGAGAAGGTGACTGCGATATATCAAGTCGACCTGCTTCGACGTCTAGGCTCCTGCTGCTTGAAAGTTTGGGTCTGCCTCCAAAAAGATATTTCTCCTTATCTCCTTCGGCTATTGAATCAGCACTTCTGGACTTCAGAGCTCCTTTGGTCTCTTTTGGCGTTGAAATTATTGGCATCATGGGCAGAAGTTTTGTATCTTTCAAACTGCTCTTGACTTCTCGCTGCGGTTTGAGTCTGGTGCCACCAGGGTGTGCTGCGACCGGTTCACCTCTTTCGGTGAGCAGGAAAGACACGGTGGGAACTCGCATGATGTCTTCCACGTCACTGTCGCTTCCTCTGTACATTTCATCTGGCTTTGGCCGATGTCGCTCTTCTGGTGTGATACTCTCTGGTCTCTGACTTATCTCGCTTTGCTCCAGGTATCTCTGCTCGCCTGAGGAAGTGCTGTTCCTGCTTTGCTGAGGATCAGACAGTCGAGCTTTGTTCTTATCAACCTCACGATAACTTCCTTCTTGTTCTGGAGATATTCTCTTCAGATCAAGGTATCGGATGTCTTCAAGAAAAGGCCTGGTAGGAGACCTCTGATCTCTTAAAACTCCTTGTCTCTCGACATCTCTCTCTTTAGGGACATTCTCCTGGATATAACTTGTAGGAGACCTCTGATCTCTTAAAACTCCTTGTCTCTCGATATCTCTGTCTGTAGGGACATTCTCCTGGATGTAACTGGTAGGAGACCTCTGATCTCTTAAAACTCCCCGTCTCTCAACATCTCTGTCTGTAGGGACATAATCTCCGTTGCGATGGTCGTCTGTGTGATGTGATGTACGTTTGTGCTGGCTTGCATCTGGTATGTACTCGTTCAACTGGTGACTCATAGGCTGTTGCACCGAAGTTTGTTTCTGGGGCACTCTCTCAACTTCTCTGTCTGGTAGAAACTCGCTTGATCGATGCTGTGAAGTTCGTAAATCCTTGTCGCTTGTGTGATGGCTCTCTGGTTGCTCTTGGGACCTGCGCTTCTGGTGAATTATTATGTCTGCAGGAAATCTGGTTGCAGGCTGCACAGAACTTTCAGGAGTGCTGTGTCCGTTCTGGCTGCGACGATATCCTGCGGGAAACACGTCTTCCTGTGGTGATCCTCTGCTTCTTCCATTCTCATGCATTGTCAAATCCGGGATAGAATTTCTGTATGATGGATGCCTAGAAAAGAGAATAATTTATTCATTTCGTTAGCTGTCATCACATTCATCATTCTGTTTGACCCTGAATTCCATGTAACATTTTCAACATAAATGTAGGCTACGTTTTGAGGACCCCTAAATGCAAAAATGCTGTTTTATGAAACATTTTCGTGTGCATGTGTGTGAACACATGAGATTGAAATATTACTTTTTAAAATCATAAAAGTCTTAGATCCGTATTTCAAAAAATTTTGAAAAAAAATTATTAGGGGAACGCATTTAATGACCATAAAATAGTGAAAAATGCAATATAAAAAATGCATTTTTGACATAAAAATAGTGCAAAAATGCCACAAAATTTAAAAAATACCATTACTGTATTACTTATTATAAATTTTTTTAAGTAATGAATTCTTAAAATCATTTGATGGATGACAGTGCGTTATATATGATTTTACAATATAAAACACATTTATTTTGATACTAAAAAGTAAGAAAATTTAAACTACTTGGACACCCTTAGCGAAAAAGAAATTCTTTCTGAACTGGCATGCCCATCAAAATGCCCCTAGCAAATATGTGCCATTTAAAAAGAAGGAAAAAATCTTTATTGCTACAATACAAACTGCTGTGGTGTTTACAATAAACCCGAATTAAAATTAACTAAGAACGCTTGGCGGAGATTCTCAAATAAAAACGATCTTCTGTTGTCTGAAAGTAACGATTTGTACAAATGAAAAAGCTTCTCTCTACCTACACTGAAACATGACAAAAATTGCCATAAAATTACCTATCTCTTGAAAATTACACAAAAAATGCAAAATAAAGCAATTAATTCACGATGCACATTTATGTATATTTGAGCTATATTTTAACCTTTGTATAAAAAAGATTCAAAATAATCAAATGCCTTGCCCTAGTTATTATATAAACTGGTTTAAACTTAAAAGGAAGTCTCACATCCCGGCAGATACTTAACACAAACATTACATTTTTACTTCCTCTGCCCGTACCATAGGTACTATAGGTAGAGGAAGTATTGTTTTCGACTCTAAAATTCGAAGTTGAGTTTTTAGCATATATACACGTTTCAAGGCCCCCTGAATCCAAAAATACTATACTATTTTTGGAAACATGTCTGTGTGTGTGTCTGTCTGTGTGTCTGTCTGTGTGGAAGTTTGTGAACAGGCTAGCTCCAAAACGGAGAATCGTATGAAAACAAAATTTCGTATTTGGGTCAGGTACCTTCTGAAGATGTGATTCGAAGATTGGCGACAAATTTCCCTTATTTTTAAGGGGACTTTACATGAAGAAATTGTCGTTTTTCGCGATTTTCTCGAAAACGGCTCTAACGATTTTCTTTAAAATTTGCACATGTCTTCCTTTTACTGAGAGCTAAAACTTTTATTTGAAACTTTTTTTCGAAAAAATTCTCTGAGGGTAGTTACAAGTTCACCCACTGTTTGTAGAAATTTTGACTTGTGTGATGAACAACTGAATACTATATAAGAATGTGAAGTGAGAAAGATGTATTGTTGGCCAGGTATGGAGTAAAGAAGTATCTGAGGGAAATATTCCATATACTGTATTTCGGAAATTATTCTTTACGGCGGAAAGTTCAATAAACGTCTGCAGTCACTTGTTCCTTTTTTTTTTTAAGTTTGTTATATAGCCTGCGCTTTTAGTCGCATCATTGAAAGAAGAGGTATTTATAGGATAATTAGCGTAAAATTGTGTCTTGCGATTCTGTAAAAGGATATGTGAATACTGCTAACTTTTTTTGGGCAGAGGAAGTTATGTGACTTTCACATCAGATTTTTAATACAAATTTTTAATTTTTATGCTGTGCTGTGCTGTGTATTTATGTGGAATTTGAGGGTGGGACAGAGTCATGTTGATAGAGTTGAAGATACAATTAATATGATAAAGGCAATAATAATGATAAGTTGATAACCGTAACAATTTTGGGAAATTGAGGTAATGAATAGGTTGATGTCAAAGTAGAAATGTTAGATAACTGATAGTGGGAACAACAGCTCTTGAAACATTTTCCTTAAAATATGTAGTTTGTGTGTGTGTGTAACAATAGTTTTAATGCGGTATTGTAGTCGTGGTGGTGGCAAATTGTAACATTGTACCTATAGAAATTAAGTTGATTAAAAACTGTTATTATAACTTTAGTACAGTGGATAAAATTACCTCGAACAGTCACTACATTTCAGCCTGGCCTTCCTGAGGCCTTCCTCAGGTGAAATGCATTTCACCTGAGGAAGGCCTGGAGGTCAGGCTGAAACGCAGTGACTGTTCAAAAGATAATTTTATCCACTGTACTAAAGTTTTAATAAGAGTTTTTAATCAACTTATATTCATAACCCGCGGGAAGACTTGGACCTGGGTTTGAATTATCTAGTATGTTGAACTATAGAAGTTGATGATGAAGCTATGCTATCTGACCTGAGCTCATCGTCCGTTCTCCTCTTGTCTTTAAGCGATGTCCTCAGCTCGCCAATGACGCTGTCGCCATTGGGAACGCGATGCACCTTGTCCAGGAGATCTACATGCGTCTCAGTCTGGGTGGCTTTGTAGAGCCGTTGTATTGGAGGTGGCTTGGGTCTGCTGAGGCCAACGTCCAGGAT
Organism: Ectobius pallidus; assembly: GCA_964059195.1. Lineage (NCBI taxonomy): Eukaryota > Metazoa > Arthropoda > Insecta > Blattodea > Ectobiidae > Ectobius > Ectobius pallidus. The sequence continues at coordinate 182,834,922 of CAXKWD010000005.1, read as the reverse complement.
GAAGAGGAGCCCGGTGAGCAGCGCCAGGGTGCCGAGAGCGGCGGCGTTCTTCACCAGGTAGGGAGGCACCGAGTCTAGCGATGCATAGATAAGACTCCCCACAATGACGTAGAGCAGCGTCCCCAGTAGTAGGAAGTACTTCTCCTGAAAACATGCTTTCAAATAATTTTTGAAGTGAAACTTCTTTAGCCGCGGTAGGGGTAAATCGAGGGCTTGTGTAACGCTCAGAATCGTCACGAAATTAGTGAGGTGTGACGGAACAGACTGCACAGAAAACAATCAACTCAATGATTAGGCTTATCCAAAATTTAAAAAAATCCATAAATTTAAAAAAAAGTACAGGAGCATGCGGGGAAAGGTATCAAACATTGAGTGGGGAGCTTCAAGCTAGTGGCATGGTGAGCCCTTCACCATTATAAAAAATTCAAAATTAAAAAAAAAAAAAAAAAAAAATCCAAAATTAAAAAATCGATAATCCAAAATTTTTAAAAATCTAAAAATCCAAAAATTAAAAAAATCAACGATCCAAAATTAAAAAATTAAAAATCCAAAATAACAAAATAAAAATCTAAATTTAAAAAATCCCAAAATTAAAACAAGTTTCACTTCTGTCGCATGACGTTCCACGCACACTTTTTTATTTATTTATCGTGGGCAAAGCCACGGGCACCTGCTAATTTATTTATATAAGGTAGTGGGGTTTATAATATTAGGCACACCCTATGCCTTTACCATTTTCCTGCCATGCTTGAGCTCTCCGCAGACGTGGCCAATGAGAAGCCCCACCGTGATGATGATGTAACTGCCGAACACGACGTGTGTGAAGATCGCCCCGTTCTCCTCCCAGGTGACGCTGTTGAGAAGTGGCCATTCCCTGTTGAGCTTCTGCAGCAGATAAAACACCTGTCTGGATTCGTAGTCTGTCACTCGCATGTAAATCATACACGCCAGGCAAAACACCTGTAACAACAACAATAATAATAACAATAATAACAATAATAATAATAATAATAACAACAACAACAATAAAAAAGACTTGCATTCGGGAGGTCCCAGGTTCAAATGCCGAATTGGATATTTACATACCATGAATCATCTTGTATCATTTCCATTTAAATTAATGTGAGTTGAAATTTACTCCATTAAAATACACCGACACAGACACAGATCCCGAATTCGTGATATGGCCTCGTAGCTAAAAGGAGTATAAACACAGCCCAAAAATAAAAATTTAAAAAAATTATTATTTTTTTTAAATTAAGGAATATTCCACAATACAATGTTCTTCCAACAATCTTTTGCCTCCATAAGTCCCTCCCCATAGCATCTTCTTCACTTAATCCTTTTCTCGCCATAGGCCTACTTCTTTTCACCCCATCCATCGAGCACTTTTTGGGCTTCTCTCTTCTTCTTTTTCCTTCTACTTTCCAATCCAAAATTATTATTATTATTATTATTATTATTATTATTATTATTATTATTATTATTATTATTATTATTATTATTATTATTATTATTATTATTATTATTATTATTATGGCTAGGAAATTGAGGAAAAACTATTTTCTTTTCATGTGTCCGAAGACAAACGTGGGCATTACTACGGTACCGGTCAATCGATTTGGTTCAAAATAAATAGTCTTCTTCCCATGAAAGTTATAAATGCGTATACCAAGTTCAATGAAAATCCGATAAAGCATATTCAAGTTATCGCGCAGACAGACAGACAGACAGACATTTTCCCGTCCCCCACACAATCACCATTCTGGCACTTAATAATCGCGGGACCTGCTAGCTAAAAATAATGATTAATAATTTCCGTGTATTTTACGGGGTTTTTCATTTATTCTTCCCCCCCTGCCCCCAATCCCGTCTCTGGTGTAACACAGGACATTTATTACTCGTATGCCATCAGATGAGATTTTTACGGAATTTATAATTTGTGTGAAAGAGGTTACATGTATGTATTTCCTTATCACAAGGATAACAATAGGAGGGTCTAAATGACCTTGGCACTTTCCCAGGAGACCTCTCCAGTGTTTACATAGTAGCATGTGCATGAGAGAGGATATTCTATAGGCAACTAACTTCTCCATTCGGCTGTTTTTGATGAGTGATGACATGTCATCTTTTAACTAGAACATCATGGAGGTTGTCCACTAGTGCAGATATCTTGACCATGGTTCCTAGATTTAAAAAATTGTAATTTTAGGGGTGTTTTTTTTTTTTTGTTATTTTACGGTCTTTTTTCCACATGTCATTTTTAGGTAAGTTTTTTTTTTTTTTAAACATATAAAGTCAAGTTGTTCTTCTCTGTCGAGAAATCTAAAAATAAACATTTATAGGACAATTATCTTGCCGGTTGTATTACATGGATGTGAGACATGGCCCCTTACATAACCTGAGAGTGTTGGAAAACAGGGGGCTTAGGAAAATATTCGGACCTAAGAGAGATGAAAACTGCATAACGACGAGCTTCATAACCTGTAGTCGGATATAGTAAGGGTAACTAAATCACGGAGGATGAAATGGGGGAGGAAAGGCATATCTCGAAAGTATTGAATGGGAGACCCGAAGGGAAAAGACCACCTGGAAGACCTAGACGTAGGTAAGAGGACAGTATTGGGAAGTAGGATTTGCGAGGGATAGTTGGATAGAGTTAGCACAAAATGGGTTGAATGGCGGGCTCAGGTAAGCGCGGCAATGAACCTCCGGGTTCCATAATATAGATAATATTCGTTTAGCTTGCTGAGGAATTGTCTATTGCCATTGAGTGTTGTTTTTCGCATTCTATGGGTTTTTGTGCATTTACTTACATTGAATGTTTTCGTAATTCTAAACAAGAATAAATAAATAGATCAATCTTGTTATAATTTTAATTTGGATGCAGAAAGTCGGTGTTTGCTGTTTCCATTTAACTGATTACAAGGATATAAATAGTTCAAGATCATAAATGTATGAGTGGACACAAATCTGACGAATAAACTAGTATTTTCAAGCCCATTTTTAGGTCATTTTTTGTATTTTTGTAGTCATTTTATAGCTCATATTTTAAGTATTTTTAGTTTCCGCGAAACTGATAACATGGGACTGTTTTCCCGTAAGTTATGTGTGTCACAAGTTTTAACTTCTTCCGCTTCTTGTGATAAACTTAACAACTGATAAAGTGAAAGTCAATGCACGGTAACAGTAACTAGGTGAGACAAATGAATGCAGTGGGCTTAGTCCACTCAATACAGGAGGCCTTGACTTCAGTGCCCTCAGATGTTTACAGGGTTGGAAAAAAACATGTTTTTTTTTTTAAAGAACAAAAAAAAACGTTTTTTTTTGTTTAAAACATGTTTTTTTTGTTTAAAACCTTTTATATGTGAACAACAACGTTGGTTGTTTTAAACGTGTTTTTTTAACGTTTTTTTTATGTTTACAACAATGTTGTTTGTTTAAAAAAAGTTTAAATTGTTCATTTTGTTTAAATCAACCATTTTAATGTATAGGGCCTATTATATGTATATACAGTTGATTGACTTTCACCATGCTTTACGGGGTCTTAGCCGCCTTACATTATCAAACTTACAAGGAATATCCTACTACAGTGTTGCCAAATTGACACATTCGATATTTAATATTAATAATCTCTTTCTTTAAAAAGGAAGACCACAAAATAGATGGTACGATGCAGTCAGAAAAAATTCAAATCAATTACTCGAAATCAGAAACTGGAAGCTGGCGACAGAGGATAGAGAAGTCCGGAGGAAAAGGATACAAAAGTCACCACCTCACATGATTTTCTGGTATTCTGGCCCTAGTTTTTTTGTTGTTTTCTGTTTACAACACTAACAGGGTGTCACTGACTTGACAAAATGTAAATTGTCTTCATAATTAAATGAAACACGCAATTAAAAAATGATTTAAACATATGCTAAAAAAAAACATGTTTAAAACAGATTGTTTAAAACGTTTTAAACAAACTTAAAAAAACACAAGCACTTGTTTTAAACATGTTTTAAACACTTGTTTTAAACGTTTTGTTTTAAACATTCCAACCCTGGATGTTTACAAATTTGTTTTTATGCTATTTTGGATCGTGCTAGCATGTTATATAGATTATACAGGATATCACCAGATGTCACTGTCGTTCTCTTCCCTTTCGTAATTATTAATAATAATTATCCATTTCCTTCATTTTAACCACTACAAATACTATTATTCCTACTACTATCATTACCATAGTATAAGTATTAATACGTATACTCCGGTACTATTATTATCGTGTATTTATTAATCATTACTTACTCAATGGCAATAGACAATTCCTCAGCAACCTAAAGGAATATTATCTATTTTATGGAACCCGGAGGTTCATTGCCGCGCTTAACTGAGCCTGCCATTCAACCCTATTCTGTGCTAACTCCATCCAACCATCCCTCGCAAAACCTACTTCCCTTAAATCTATCCTAATATTGTTCTCCCACCTACGTCTACGTCTTCTAGGGTACGCCGTCGCGTAGTGATTGAGGCGCTGCGGGACCGGAAGGTCGCGGGTTTGATCCCCGATGAGGTCGTTGGAATTTTTCAATTGGCCTAATCCTTCTGGTAGCACCATGGCCCTGGGGTCGACTCAGCCTCTAACAGAAATGAGTACCAGGAGCAATCCTGGGAGTAAAGGCGGCCGGTGCGTAAGGCTGACAACCTTACCATCTTCGTGCGCCGAATGTTCAAAATTTGGGAGCCTCAACCTCCTGGAACCCTCTGGGCCTCCATGGCCTGTATGTCAGTCATACATAAATGCAATAATTTTCAATACATTTTTAAAAAAAACAGTATTAATCTATAAAAATTAAAACGCGGGGTCCGATAATTCCAATTTCAATTTCTATAATTTTTCAAGGCTACAAGGTTTCTTTTCTGACGTTCGTCTTGTCCCATCCCAAGTGAGGGATACCAGCGGTACAGTGATCGTACGTTTGCATATTCTGCGCATTTTGCCATTGTTGACGCCTCCGTTTTCCTGCGAAAGACTCCATTGTAGAGAATAGATGGGAAAAATTCTGTATTTCCCAATTTGGAAGGCTTACTTTCTCAACAGTGACTTGGCGACACTGCCGCTATTCTGTTAGTATTTCTTGGTGATATTGGACGAGACAAATCTCGAAACCTCCATTGCTTTCATTGTAGGATCTCGTTAGGTTAGGTGATGAACACTGCGAATTTATTGGTGTGGTATTAATAAGGCTTTCAGGTATAATCAAAGACGTTTTATATGGTATAATCAACTGTTATTCAGCTAAAGACAGTTAAATATATCTCTTGCACATTCCTGAGCGTTACTGTCCTAAGGCGATGCCTAATATTCGTGACGTATTGAATAAATTAGTTCTATTTCAATAAATAAAGTTCGGTGTACCAACGAATGCTATACGAAATGGATCCTTTACTGAAATCTGAAGATATTAAGATCGAAATTAAGGAACATATTTCTGAAACGCAACCAAAGATTGAACCTGTACCCATTATATTAGACACAATAAAGAGTCAGCAAGTGAAATGTGAGGATACAGACCACAGCGATTCTGTCGCATGCATAAACATTCAGAAGTCGGATGAGGTTTCAGGAATTTCTCAAAAACAAAATGAAGAGGATCAGCTACTGAATTCACACTCGCCTACAAGCTCATCTTCTACTAGAAACAGTGAACGGTGTACTCGTAGTCCAGACACTCGTGTGTCGTGCGATATATGTAAAAAGATATTACACTACAATTATTTAAAGAAACATTTGCTTATACATGAAGGAAAGCCGTTTTCCTGTGATATTTGTGCAAAAAGTTTCACCTCTAAAGGGGCTCTAAGAAGTCATTTGCTTACTCATACTGGAGAAGAACCATTCTCGTGTCATATATGTACTAAGAAATTTAGCCGAAAACAACAACTCGAAGTACATATCCTCGGACATGGTGGAGTTAAACCATTCAAATGTGAAATGTGTATAAAGAGATTTTCTGAAAAAAGGAAACTCGAAATACATTTGTTCACTCACAGCGACCAAAAACCGTTCACGTGTGATGTCTGTAACAAAAAATGTTCCCAAAAACATCATCTAGTACTACACATGGCCACTCATACTGGCGAAAAGCCATTCTCGTGTGATGTCTGTGGAAAAAGGTTTTCTCAGAAGGAGACTCTCAAACTTCATCTGCTTTGTCATATTGAAGACAAATCGACCTACAAATCATTCTATTGTGATATCTGTACCAAGAAATTTTCCCAAAAATACACTCTTGTAACACACATGCTCACTCATACCGGAGAAAACCCATCGTGTGATGTATGCAACAAGCAATTTTCAAGGAAAGGTCATCTCAGAAGACATATGCTTACTCATTTGAAACGTTGACAAGTCTCCTATTGTATTTGAAGTTTTCGATATCGCCGCTTTGTATCTATAGGACATAAATACCAGTACATTTGATCACAATGTAATTGACGGTCATGATGAATGATTTGACAGAAGTATTGAATTCCTTCAAGTCAAATAACTTGAATGGAAGGACCATAATAGACCATCTGAAGAAATCAGTTTAGACATGTTCACGGTGCTCAAAAAGGACCTGTCATATTTTAATTCAAGTCAACTCAGAGCATAAAATAAAAAATGCAAAGGGGAGCAAAACTTGCCTTCACTCGTTTACAAAGTGTGGGTCACAAACATTATTAAGTATTCAAGGAATGGAAACTGTTTTTGCTTTAAGAGCATAGTATTAATAAGATATTAAGAATATTAATATTGGAATATTCTCAAAATATATATTTTTTTTTTTTTTATTATTTTTTTTTGTACATTCTTTGTTCAAATAAATTTCTTTTGGTATGGGCAAGTAATAAATTTTGTCAAAGCATGATTTACTTAGAAAAATAAAATTTATTGACTGGTGTGTACAGTCGGTCAAATAAAAAACGTCGGGACTCGTATACAGTTAAAATTAAAGTTTTATCGCATTAGTTCACAAGTTTCCTATAAAAAACGTATAATACAGGTCATTCTAGGAACATATGAGGCCATGCGACAGGAGGGAAAAAATGAACAACGCGGAAAGCGCAAGACACGATATTCAACTTAATGTATTGTCATAATTCATTTTGCTTTGTGTCATCGTGCCACATAGGCCTAAATATGCTAGCTTGAAAGAAAGTGTAATAAGGGCTTTAATTGACCTGCATTTTTTGGCCTCTGAACCTGCGAGAAGGTTCCATATTTCTTAAACAGCAGCTCAGAGGTGGGTACTTCACTATAATTTTTTTGTAAAGACAAAGCCATAACTGTATTGTTCAGTTTTAAAGGTGAATTAAAGATAGATTGATTGATTGAATGCGACCGGAAGTTTTCATAGGAAACATGGATCTGGCCGGCTGCGTATTTCGATGCTAGATTGGTTGCAGAAGTTTAACGTAAGTTATTGATTTTGCACTACAAGTACGAGTATTATAAAATAAAATCTTTAAAAAATGCTCCTTGAATAAACATATTCCTCGCAAATTTATTCATTATTATTATAAGAACTTCCATGCAAGAATATGGCGGATTTGAGGCATATAGCCACAGCCTTCTATACATGTTTGTTTCGGAAATAAACTGACTAAATAATCAAGAAAATACATGGACAGAGAATAGGCAGGTGTGAACCTAACCTCAAGTCTTCCTGTACATGCACATATGCTCGTTCATGATACTTTATCAAATAACACCCAATGTTTTTTATTTGACCGACTGTACACCCATTCAAAATATCCATCCTCTGCCATTGATTGTTACTGTTGTTGTTGTTGTTATTATTTCACGGTAAAAGCATTGTATATAAATGTCGGCAGTGATGCTTTCTGTTCTAGATACAAGATAGTGTTAAAAAAAAGTAGGCCTATTAACAAAAAATTAATTGTCTCTATAATTTTCTTTTTTTTCTGTACTAGCTTTTAACACGTATAAGCGAGGAAGTTTGTGCAACATATTTTGCACCATTTATTTTTCATTTCGCATAGATTGTTTGTGAATTCTATAGGCTCTAAAGAATATAACCTCAAATATGGCCATTTTTTGCGTTTTTAAGAAGAAAGAACATAGTTGACATTGTGTGTATGGGTTATATCTTCTGTGTTGTCTGGAGCCCATAGATCTAAACAAAATGCATATTTTATTTTCAGACCCCGAGACATATAGGAAGTAGCTTAATTAATTTTATTTGAGAGAAAAACTATTTTTCTTGTTTATTTTATGATGTTGAATTGTAAAAAGCATATTTTACTCAAAACTATAACATTAGAAGCCTTAGCGTAGTGGTTGAGGCGCTGCGGAACCGGAAGGTCACGGGTTTGATCCCCAATGAGGTCGGAGTTTTTCAATTGGCCTAATCCTTCTGGTGGCACTATGGCCCCGGGGTCGACTCAGCCTCTAACAGAAATGAGTACCAAGAGCAATCCTGGGGGTAAAGGCGGTCGGTGCGTAAGTATGATAACTTTGCCACCTATACATGCCGAATGTCTAAAAATCTGGGAGCCTCAACCATAGGCGTAGCGAGGGGGGGGGTTTGGGGGTTTGAACCCCCCCATTGATTAAAAAAAGGAAAATTGTATAATTTTTTTAAGTCTGCCCATAAATTGCTTAATACAAGTATAAAGCGTGGGAAGCTTAAAACTCGTTATTTTGCGTCTTAATTTTAAAATTTTTCCGGGGGTACCCCGGAAGCTTAAAACTCGTTATTTTGCATCTTAATTTTAAAAATTTTCCGGGGAAGGACCCCCGGAAGCTTAAAACTTGTTATTTTGCATCTTAATTTTTAAAATTTTCCGGGGAGGGCTCCCGGACCCCCCTCTCTTTCCATACTCGCCAGACCCTGCGGATGTTATAACCCCCCCCATATGGTCGGCCTGGTTACGCCTATGGCCTCAACCTCCTGGAACCCTCTGGGCCTTTTTTTATAACATTATAAGTGTATAGAAATACAAATTTTTCAAGTTTACAGCAGCTCAATATGCCAAAATTCCTGTCAATTTATAAGGGTCTAGCATTCCTAAAAGTGTATCAAACATTGCATAATATGAGGAAAATTACAAATTTTACTTTAAATAAAAAAATCTAACTCAAACTAAATTCTAAGGTATAACCGAGTCATAGACCAAACTTGTAGGTAGATCTCTCTAAATCCGTTACTGCTGGTGCAATCTGCTTTTTATACGACTTACCGTTAAGCCTCCACAGGCCTTAAAGTGGCATCCGCAATTTTGAATGTTTTCCGGAAGGTAAAAATTTAAACTTTTTTGAAAGTTTCCGTTGCTTACAGGCTACAGATTTTGCATTTCTGGCTCATCTGGAAAAGGGTAACAATCAGGGTTGATAAAAAACATGTTTTTTTAAAAAAGAACAAAAAAAACGTTTTTTTGTTTAAAACATGTTTTTTTGTTTAAAACGTTTTATATGTGAACAACAATGTTGGTTGTTTAAAAAAGTTTAAATTGTTAATTTTGTTTAAATCAACCAATTTAATGTATAGGGCCTATTATATAATATATATACACACAGTTGAAATGTTTAAAACATTTTAAACAATTTGTTTTAAACATTTTTAGCATATGTTTATAACACTTTTTAATTGGGTGTTAAATTTAATTATGCAGACAATTTACATTTTGTCAATCCAATGACACCCTGTGCTAAGATGTTCAAGATTTACGAGTCGTAGACTTAATAGTATTTGAAAATACATTTTGTACCAGTAGTATTTGTTTATGATTTAATAGTTCATGATTAATAAAAAATAATGCAAACTACTGTTTAATTACTGCCTTTACTGCTCAACTGATGATTGACTTTCACCATGCTTTACGTGGTCTTAGCCGCCTTACATTATCAAACTTACAAGGAATATCCTACTACAGTGTTGCCAAATTGACACATTCAATATTTAATATTAATAATCTCTTTCTTTAAAAAGGAAGACCACAAAATAGATGGTAGGATGCAGTCAGAAAAAATTCAAATCAATTACTCAAAATCAGAAACTGGAAGCTGGCGACAGAGGATAGAGAAGTCTGGAGGAAAAGGATACAAAAGACATCACCTCACATGATTTTCTGGTATTCTGGCCCTAGTTTTTTGTTTGTTTTCTGTTTACAACACTAACAGGGTGTCACTGACTTGACAAAATGTAAATTGTCTTCATAATTAAATATAACACACAATTAAAAAATGATTTAAACACAAGCTAAAAAAAAACATATTTAAAACAGATTGTATAAAACGTTTTAAACAAACTTAAAAAAAAACACAAGCCCTTGTTTTAAACATGTTTTAAACACTTGTTTTAAACGTTTTGTTTTAAACATTCCAACCCTGGTAACAATTATAACCGTGAGTGAATTAGCCACGTGGCTTTGTAGTATAGTGATTATTTGCTATTTTTAAACTGTTAATTGAACGGTTACTCCGGTACCAGTCAACCGATTTGGTCCACAATCAATAGTGTTCTTCCTAAGTTTCGTGAAAGTGTGATAAAGCGTATAGGCTATTCGAGTTATCGCGCGTACAGACACATGGACAGACATTTTCTCCATCCACCACGTAATCTAGAATTTAGCAGTATCATAATCATATCCATTTCATAACAGATTTTCATTATAACACAATTGTGGTATCGGTTATTATCGAACACAAAAAGATCTTGTAACCTGGAGAGCTGCAAATGAAACTGTAACCTGTACTTAAAAGAAAGTTAATTCTTTTCGTGTTAGTTTTAATATCATACTAAATTGACTTAATTTCATCTTGTAAAATATACGTATGTTTCAAGAAAACTGCCAAGAACAAGCTTCGACTTGAACGTACGCCATGAGCTGCCATCTCTCGCAAAAAGCAACAATTACGAGAACTTCATCACAGCTGATTGCGCGCGCGATCAGCCGATTTTTTTTTTTTTAACAAAATGCAACTTGCCTATAATAGTAATTAACAGGGCAAGGCATTTAATGACCATAAAATAATTGAAAAAATGCAAAATAAACAAATGCATTTATGACTTAGAAACAGTGAAAAAAATTTCACGAAATTTTAAAGACCAATAAATTTATCCTCATTACTTATTATTACCGTAGTTTTTGTTAAAATGACTTGCTAAAATAAATTTAATGCATTACAGTGCATTATGTTTAAATCTACAGTATAAACCACACTTATTTTGGTACTAAAAAAATAAGTAAATTTATACTACTTGGACACTCTAAGCGAAAAAGAAATCCTTTACGAACTGGCGTGCCCATCAAATTGCCCCTAGCAAATATGTGGCACTTAAAAAGAAAGAAAAATATTAATTCCTTATTGCTACAAGACAAACTGCTCTGGTGTTTACAATAAACCTGAATTAAAATGAACTATGAACACTTGGCGGAGATTCTCAAATAAAAACGATTGTCTGTTGTCTGAAGCGGACCGACTCTTGTAGCTGATTTCAGAGCCTTGTGATACGTAAATAAATGTAAGAGATGTAACGGAAACGTTTGTTTTCACATGCAATGCAAATTACGTGGAATTATTTCTCAATTCAAACAATTTATTGGGTGTAGAACAAATTACAGTACATTCCCTGCTATCCTGTGAATGCCGCTAGGCATGAGCAGTGGCTCATATCGGCAACTTAGATATTTAATTCGGTCCTCGGTCCGCTTTTTTTCCCCTACCTCCACTGAAACATGACCTAAAAATTGCAACAACAAAAAACATATCTTTTGAAAATGACGAAAAATGCAAAAACAAATTTGCCCTTATTTAATCATTTATTTCATGAAACACATTTATATATATTCGAACTATCTTTTAATCTTCAAATAAAAAGGATGCAAAACCGTCAAATGCCTTGCCCTAGTATTAAAGATATTAGCTTTGCTCATTTCATAAACATATTCGTAACTTAATAAATGCGATTATAGGCTTGTAGGCTAAAGTATTATTTTGACACTTGCTTGGGATGGCCACCCCATTTACTCTGGTTGTTGTGTTAGGTAAATGAACGACGTCTTGGCAATGAAATCCTTGCATAGAGGTTACCGGCTTTCCCCTGTTGTTGAATTAATTAGAGGTTATGTGGGAATTCAGATGACAATGTGAGTAACTCTGTGAGTTATGTAACTCTTTAATTACAAGCTTACTTTCTGTCTACACGAGCCTATCTTATGTATTCTACCTTGAATTGTTGTTACTTTCTGCACGTTCTGAGTTCCTGTTAGTATATTCATTTCCACTATCCAACTAAACTTTCAGGCCCTTAGTATAATATACAGAGTGAAACAGAAATGTAGGAACAACAGTTTTATTGCACAAAAGGGCGGACCCCTGCCCCCTAGCTCTCAGGGAAAGGAAAAAAAAAAGAGTGCGTGGAACGCCACGCGACAGGAGTAAAACTTTATTTATTTTTTTATTTTTTTCAATTTTTGATTATTGGATTTTTTCAATTTTGCAATATTGGACTTTTTAATATTGGGGTTTTGGACTTTTTAATTTTGGATCATGAATTTTTAATTTTGGATTTTTTAATTTTCAATCTTTGAATTGTTTGTTTTTTTATTTTTAAATTTTTTATTTTATTATTTATTAAATTTTGTATTTTTGGATGCTATAATTTCTTATTTTGTTTTTTAAATTTTGGAAATTTGTATTTTTTAATTTTGGATTTTTAATTTTGGATTTGCGCGGTAATGAACCTCCGGGTTCCATAAAATAGATAATATACCTTTAGATTGCTTAGGAATTGAATTGTCTATTGCCATTGAGGAAGTAAGGTCTGAAAAATTTCCTTTGATTACTCCTAATCATTGAGTTGATTGTTTTCTGTGCAGTCCGCACCGAAACAAGTAAGTAATTTCGTTCGGTTTTGAGTGTGACTGATTTCGTGACGGTTTTAGTGTGACTGATTTTCCCGATTTACCCTCTACCGCCACTAAAGAAGTTTTACTTCAAAAATATATATTAATAGTTATAGTTAGGTGTTTTTCTTTTAGGACAATTAATTAAAAGTCAGTAGAGACGTAAGAAGTTTGCAGAAGTTTTACCAATTCGACAACATGGAAGCAGAATCCACAGTGGATTAAGAAAGGGGGCTTCAGGGGGTTCGGAACCCTAAAAATCTAATTTTGTATTTTAAAAAATTAAACAAGTTTTATTGGTATGTCAAATATGATATAGCAATTATTTTATTTTCATAACATAATGAGTAGGCTATTATTTTCATAACTTTTCTTATAAATAATACAAGTATTATAACTTAGGTAACGATTTCTTGTTTACGTTCGCATGTCTTAGAGTATGGTAAACAAATATGCTAACTAGTTTTTCAGTGCTAAAATAGCATAAAATGTGATTTTCTTTAGTTCAATATTTAAAAATTTCCCTGGGGCATACCCCCGACCCCCCTTTCTTTGGGGGTATTACCTTCCTGAAATTATTTTTGGCTATGTCATTGTTGCACTTATTATATTATTAATATAATGTTATAAAGTGGCCCAAGAAGTTAAAGCGACAAAAGATTATTACTATAAAAAATTGGCCCCCCTCTAGAACATATCATATGGGCGCCCTTTATTGTACCACATAGCTTCTACAGTGCGGGTTTCTGCGTCGCGGCGGGCACAGCTTTAACTCCCGATCGATCGGGTGAAATATATACGCAAATAAAGCCGCTAACGGCGTAATAATTCAGGTTCTCACAGTTACAGTTAAAATTACAATGAAAATAAACACGTACCTCATCACAAGAGGTGTTGGAAATGTCCTCCTCTTGCATCCACACAACACTGGCACCTTTTTCGGAAATTTTCTTTCACGCGCGTAAGTTCAGCTTCCGAGATAGAGTTCATTTCTCTTGTCTTTAAGTTCTAACCCTAATAAATCAACTTTCGCGAAACACTTAATTAGAACTTAATCATGATCTGAATACTATAAAAAATACTATGTCAGTAATCAAATCAATTGATAAAAGAAGGAAATTAAACAATAGAATCTTATCTATATTAATAAAACTGAATTCCCAAAATGCACGACGGAGCATCACTTGAGAACGGCTCGACCGATTTGGCTGATTTCTTTTTTGTTCTGTTCGTAATTGTCAGGACAAGGTTTGTATGAAAGAAAATTTTTGGAAAATCCACAGGAAAAGTCGGAAATGTGAAATGAGGCAAAGTTAGAGAGTTATGTTGTCAATTGTTTACGGTGTTCACATAGGGCTTTGGAAACTATATTATAATACTGGGCTTTAACAAATTCTGATACTATCGATGTAGTTAATACATTTGTGAAAATAATTCTTGAAGAAAATAATCCACGAAAATAAAGCAGTCACATAACTTTCTCCATCCTCGACATGGAAAATATTATTTTCTCACTTCACATTTTGATGTAGAATAAGCGATCATATTGCAGGGACAACTTAAGTGTGTGCCAGTGAGTATGCTATATCGGAAGTCGGTAACAAATCCTATGCACTGATACGTCACTCATAGCTGTAGGCTTTGTATTAGTTGAGAAATAGGCCTAGGGATGTTTATCAGAGGCCCTATGCATCTAAAAGAAGACAAAATGGGATGGAACATTTTCAGTCCTACGCGCGCAGTATATTATGTCCCACGTTTTTGGGAAGGAAAGTATGAAAGTGATATTGAATTTCTTTTTTACTTCAGCCCCGAAACGGTTGTATGGTAACATGAGAGAGAGAAATACAATTTTCTGTCAAGACAATACAATCTTATGTAACCGAAATTTCTTTTTCTTCTTATTTGCACTCCTCCCAGGCATGGTGTGTAGAAGCAATGGAATGCAACATTCGACATCCTCTATGAGCAATAAAAAGCTATATCTAGCATTTTCTGATGGAATAGTCTGAGTGTCATATGTCGTTCTTCCTCATTTCGAATTCTTACATATTATATAAGGACCTAGAGTTTCAACATCGAAAGTTCTCCATAAGTTAATTTCATATTACAAAATACAAAACACCGGGCGACGCCGGGCCTTTTAAGCTAGTCAGATATAAATAAAGGAATAATCAATTAAAACATACAAGAACAGAATCACATCTTTTAAGTCTCTCCCTGCTGGCAAATAAAAACTCCATGTAATGTAGGCTACAGGTAGGGGGGAAAAAAAGCGGATCGACTCTTGCAGCTGATTTCAGAGCCTTGTTCACACCAGTGTCCATGCGTAGTCCTTAGACCTGTGTAGTTGTCTTTAAGTTTAAATGCTTGTTATCGTAAATTACCCTGTGATTCTTCCATCTCAGGTACCAACTGAACGGGATGGTATCGGGTGTTATAATTAGACTTCGGACATTTAGGTCGCTAAAAATGCTGTTTTAGGCACCTAAAATAGGCTCTAAAAATTGTAAAATAGGTTCTAAAAATCATAAAATTGTCTCTTATAAAATCGTTAAGTTGCCAATTTTCTGAAATATCTCAATTGAAATGCAGAATATTATATTTACTGAAGTCACCATTAATCAATAATCATAATAAAACACAGAAATAGGCCTATGGTACACAGAATTATATATACCTACTACTAGGGCCTGTATTAATACCATAACAGTGAAAACCTAATCCCTGCGCCCAGAAGATACGCATATCATACTAGCATATTCAACCCCATGTAACCCTCAGTGATTCAGAGAACTACTTTTGTTTGTTTGTTTGTTTTTATTACTGGATGGGGGAGTCGGGAGAAAAACACTACATTTTCTTGGGAATTCCAAAGTAATTTTTCTACTGAAGACGAAACATTCCTTCCTATTTAACCACGTCACAAATGTGTCATGTACTGCACATTTCAAGCTAAACATTTAGTACGAACTGAAAATAAATGCTAGAATTTATAACAAAAAATCTGATGTGAAAGTCACATAACTTCCTCTGCCCAAAAAAAAAGTTAGCAGTATTCACATATCAAGACATAATTTTACCCTATTATTATCCTATAAATACCTCTTCTTTCAATGATGCGACTAAAAGCGCAGGCTAGCCTATATAACAAACTTTAAAAAAAGAACAAGTGACTGCAGGCGTTTATTGAACTTTCCGCCGTAAAGAATAATTTCCGAAATTTATCGAATATTTCCCTCAGATACTTCTTTACTCTATACCGGGCCAACAATACATCTTTCTCACTTCACATTCTTATATAGAATAAGAGGCCGTGGAAGAGCGTAATTCAGTTGTTCATCACGCAAGATAAACTTTCTACAAACAGTGGGTGAACAGTGGGTGGCCTGTAACTACCCTCAGAGAATTTTTTCGAAAAAAAGTTTCAAATAAAAGTTTTAGCTCTCAGTAAAAGGAACACATGTGCAAATTTTAAAGAAAATCGTTAGAGCCGTTTTCGAGAAAATCGCGAAAAACGAAAATTTCTTCATGTAAAGTCCCCTTAAAAATAAGAGAAATTTGTCGCCAATCTTCGAATCACATCTTCAGAAGGTACCTGACCCAAATACGAAAATTTGTTTTCATACGATTCACCGTTTCGGAGCTAGCCTGTTCACAAACTTCCACACAGACAGACACACAGACAGACACACACACAGACATGTTTCCAAAAATAGTATTTTTGGATTCAGGGGGCCTTGAAACGTGTATATATGCTAAAAACTCAACTTCGAATTTTAGGGTCGAAAACAATACTTCCTCTACCTATAGTACCTATGGTACGGGCAGAGGAAGTAAAAATAACTTATTTTGAGCTCTAGAGAAAAAACAAGCAAAAAGGCAATATTAGGCTCTAACGTAAAAATAGGCTGTTTTAGGTCCTATAAAAGTATCAGTTTTAGGCATAGTCACTTATCAACCATGCATATACAAGTTTCGTCCATATATCACTTAAGGATTAAAATAGGTTTTTACCTAAAATCCGAAGTGTACTTATAATATTATTCTCATAATTTACCCCCCTCCTGTGTTCAACACTGAAACCAAAACATGCGTGTTGCATGTTTCCTAGCGATTTACTGTACCGAACATGGTTCAGATTTTATAATTTTTATTTATTGCTAACAATTTTATACACGTCAAATTAGATAGAGCAGGTGTTTATTATAAACCATCAGTTTAAATCTACTAGACTATTTGCATTCTTTAGTAATACTACAAAATGGGGGGAAGTCTTCGAAAAATTGTGGGAGTGAAAAGTAATGAGGGTAGTGATGGTTCAGCACCAACACCTCCCGACAGGAAGAGGCAACGTGAGGAAGACCCAGATGCCACTGGTGATGGTTCAGTGGAACCAGACAGCAAACGTATCAAAGTGCAGATTGACACTGACGATGAGTGTCCAATGTGCTTAAGTGTTCTGAACACGCAAGAAATAGCAACTCCAGGATCTTGTGAACACGGTTTCTGTGTAAAATGTCTAACAGATTGGTCCAAAAAGTCAAACACTTGTCCAATGGACAGAGAAGTATTCACAGTGATATATGTCCGACGGCCTCTCAACAAAAAAGTAATCAGAGTAATTCCAGTTGAAAAACGAAGGCAGGCAGAAGAGCCCGAAGGCGAAGTGCTTCTTCCCCACTGTGAGGTTTGTTTTCACTACGAACTGGAGGATCACACCATGCTCCTGTGCGATGGCTGCCATCTTTATTACCACCGAGAGTGTTTGGGCATAGCAGCCCCCGAAGACGTGGATTTCTTCTGCCCTCATTGTGTTGAAGCCAACGATCGCATACTGGCCGTCATTCTCCATGGAAACCACTCTTAGCATCTGTTCACTTGGACAAGCCATGACATCATTCACGGCCATTTCGTCTGAGTTAGTCTTTGGTCAGAAGAGCCTGCTTGTTGACAAATACAATCAAGTAAATGCTGAAATTTGCCGATTTATTATTTTATTTACTTTCTACAGTTAACTTCGTTGCTTTTTTTTTTTTTTTACTACGGAAACATTCGGAGTTTTTTCGGCTATTTCCGCGCTGAGTCATGTATGGGGTTGGAGTAGATTTGCCTTGGAGATCTATTGTGAGTTAAGTTGTTGTTCTAGCGAGAGAGGCCGGCTGACTGCTGATGGGACTGGTAAGTGTTCTATGATTCGTATGCTAAGAAATGTCTTATACAGAGTGTTAATGAATAACACCGAAATATTTTACCTGTATATAGAGGAGACATAGACAACCAACTTTTATTAGGAGATTTTTGCTCTATGACGTAAAATGTATATGCTTACAGGGCATTAAAGTCATTACAATTTGGTGCTCATAAGTCAATAATGAAGCGAAATAGGGTTAAAATTTTCATTACATTGACTTCATCCCTTCCTAGTGATCGATAAAAACCTGATTCTTAATCATTCATCCACAGCTATATCATAATCACATGACTGGCCATCACTCCACTAGTTCTTTTCTTTATTCATAAACTACTGACTACAGTGTTAACAAGGAAGTTCCTTTGTTTTGAATTTTTTTCTAATGTTAGAAGTCAGTGGCGGCCATGACGAGGGAGATTTTATGCTGTAACAGGAAAAATTGAATCCTTAGAGCAAAAATCTCTTAATAAAAGTTGCTTGTCTATGTCCCCTCTATACACAGGTAAAATATTTCGGTGTTATTCATTAACACCCTGTATAAGTCTCAGTAAATGCGTCGTCGGATGCAAGGATCTTTTCATTGATTAAAGTCATGTCTGATCTAGCTTTGGATACTCCAGCAACCCTTTCAGATAAGGTAAAGAATGGTATGTGTCCACGCTGCGTAGGTCTATTTGTAGATGTAGAGATCTCGTCCTGTAGATCCTGTGTTGAGCGGGGCTCAAGGATATAGAACACGTCAGATCAAAAAAATACATGCATGTTATAACAATAATATACAGAAACTGCAAGCTACCAAATTTATCCAAGCTGGAAATATGTAGAAGGTGTGAGTTATTAAAAATTCCTTGAGAGATCTTTTGAAAGATCTGCTTTTGCTTTTAATACACAATAATTTAATTTTTCTTGGAAGCTTATTGTAAATGTACACTGCAGAAAAATAAGAACCCTTCTGAAAGAGTTTTAATGAATTGGCTGGTATTTGTAAATCATTCATGTTTCTAGTTGTACGTCCATGTACACTGTAATTAGTTTATCAATATTATTTACCATAGAACACATTACCGAGTATAGGCCTATACTTCCCTGTGAGAGTGAGGACTTTGCGGTTTACAAGATTCTCTTTTTTTTCCTTTCTCTTCTTTTTTTCTTCTTTCCACATATTCTTATTCCACGTTTTTGTAATCTAAATATTTTTCCCCTATGGGCGTAGGGGATGCGTTCGCTCCTCTCATGCAGTGGGCCGGGGTTCGAATCCTGGTCGGGAAAAGTTACCTAGGTTGGTTTTTTCCGGGGTTTTTCCTCACTTGTGAGACAAATGTCTGGTAACTTTAGGCCCTTGTGGTCCCCGGATATCATATAGCCGTCATTATCATCTTCATTTCATCCTCGCCTTGTTTGGAGTGAGTGTGTGTGTGAATGGTGTGTCTTTTAGGAGTTATTTTACATGCCATTAAATGTACAGACATGGGCCTGTCAACACTAATATCACTGTTTGTTACTAACCTAATCAAACCTAGAATCTGTGAATATAGTTGCGCTAGGGAAAAGGGTCATATATAGGGGGCGGATTTCTATGACATGTCATATTTTCCCTCCTTTGCATTATTTCAGGTTTCCGACTAATTTAAACCCGATTCCAAGCATCCTGGTGAAAATGGAACGGTTTTTATTGTGCATATAACTGCATATTTAGGAAATTTTCAACTATTGTAGCATATTTAGTATGAATATGCATATTTAGGTCAAATGTTTTGGCATATTTATGTGCATATTAAAGAAATTTTAAAGTTTCATATCATATTTTGTAAATTTTGCATTATAATGATACTTTTTTGAGAATTTACAGATATTTTAAATAATTAACATTATATTTTAATAAAATGAATTGTAATGAAACTTAAAAAATATATACATAATGTGTAAGTGGTAGTCATATTTTAAATTTTATTGGTCATATTTTAATGTTTTGCATATATCCTATTTTTTAGGTCATAGAAATCCGCCCCCTAGTCGTATACCACATGGCCAGTAACATTCCGGTAGCTTTGGCACATTAATAAAACAGTTGCCCAGCCTGTGCACAAAGGACGAATGAGACAAAAGATTTCGGATTTTGGCCACAAGTGTCGCACGTTTCCTAGTGATGTACAGCACCCAACATGAATTTCGGATTTTAGTTTAAGGTTAGTAAATTTATAAGTAAAACTAGACAGAGTAGGTAATTATTATAAAATGTCGGTTTAATGCACACTTCAGTAAAACTACAATGGGGGAATGTGGGGGCGCTAATGAGAGGAAGAGGCCATGGGAGGAAGACCCAGATGCCACTGGTGATGGTTCAGTGGAACCAGACAGCAAACGAATCAAAGTGCAGACTGAAAATGAGTGCCCCATATGCTTAAGTATTCTGAACACGCAAGAAATAGCAACTCCAGGGTGTTGTGAACACCCTTTCTGTGTAAAATGTCTATCAGATTGGTCCAAAAGGTCAAACACTTGCCCAATGGACAGAGAGGTGTTCACACTGATATATGTCCGACGGCCTCTCAACAAAAAAGTCATCAGAGTAATTCCAGTTGAAAAGCGAAGGCAGGCAGAAGAGACTGAAGGCGAAGTGCTTCTTCCCCACTGTGAGGTTTGTTTTCACTACGAACTGGAGGATCACACCATGCTCCTGTGCGATGGCTGCCATCTTTATTACCACCGAGAGTGTTTGGGCATAGCAGCCCCCGAAGTCACGGATTTCTTCTGCCCTAATTGTGTTGCAGCCAATGATCGTATACTGGCCAACATTCTCCATGGAAACCACTCTTAGCATCTATCTGTTCACTTCAACAAGCCATGACGTCTATAGACAGGTACACTTCTACTGTTCGTCTCAGTGGATGTAAACAACGATGCATGTAATCTTTGTTTAGAAGAGCCTGCTCATCATAAATACAATCCAGTGCACGCTTAATTCTCCAATTTATTCACTCAAAATAGTGGCAACTCTTCTATAAAATCAAGGTGAATTACTTAACTTATTCATGGGCAATAGACAATTCCTCAGCAAGCTAAAGGAATATTATTTATTTTTTAGTACACGCTCTCTAAAACAGCTGCTTATCGGACTGGTAACACGCCGAAAAGCTGCACTTTAAAGGACAAGTCCGCTAAAATTGCATAAAAGTGCATTCAAACTGCATTCAAAATGCAATTTTAGCGGCCTTGTCCTTTAAAGTCGTCATGGCAATCTGTAAACAAAACCCAGACGGAATTAACCAGTCACACGGTCCTTGTATATTGTCGCAAGTGCCTTGTATCCCCCTCTACATATAACTAAATAATGCATAACACTAACCACATAGTTAAACCGGTCAACCGATTTCGTCGAATGTCAATATGCCTCTTCCTATGAACGTTGCGAAGCGCCCTTGCATTTTCGAATAATGTACGATACATTGTTTGTAGGTTTCGAAAATATGGCATATTATATCTCCCGCGAGGTTTGTCAGCCTGTCACCTCTCGTCTAGCGGTATGACGTCACACCTCCAACGTCCGATCACGAGTTTCTTCATAATACGAGGACAGAAGAATTTGCTAGATCGTGGTATAAAAAAAACTGCATCGGTGAGGGTGGGTTGGGTGGGACCGATTCATCCCATGGTGCAATTTATATTTGAATTTTCCCGCAGTATTAGTACTAATAATATGAAGTTTTACTGCCATTGATATTATTATTATTATTATTATTATTATTATTATTATTATTTCACAGTAAAAGCATAATGAATAGAGGAGAAAGTGTGATGACTGAGGTAGTTCACTGGTTCCGCCGCTAGGTAGCAGTTACTCTGCTTGTGAGTCGCGGGAGCAAGATTACTACGGGCGGTAAAGGAAAAATTGCAAACATTATTAAACAAAATAATACATTAATCTATTTCAAAATGACTCGCCTTATCTAAATTGAATTGTTAGATACTTCTGACAATTTTCGGGCTGCTTTACACGTCTTGGAAGATCTCATCTCCAAAAATAAACATGGCCGTGTGTAACAGTAATTTCTCAGATTCCAAGAAGCTTGACCGTAACATTTCGTTCCACATCTTTCAAAAAATCGAAGATGTTCACAAGCAATGAACAATTATATAATATAGGTATGAAACAGCTAAGGGATGATTTGATCTAATATTTTATTGCCTAGAAAATAGGGTAGATGGTATGTTAGTATAATTTGATGAGAATTTGTTAAAGAATGTACATTTGTATAGAAATAACAACGTATAATTAGGGTAGAAAACAGCTAAGGGATATTTTATAAATTAATATTAATATTACATTGTATAGAATATTACTGAGTATTAATTTGTATTAATATTGTATTAATAGAAATATTATTTATAATAATATTAATTTTCTCCTGGCCGTATGGGGTAAGTTATGTAGGTGAAACACGGTCAAAAGTGTAGATATGTGTACAAATTATGTGAACAGAGATAATATAAACTAAGGGGTGGTTTGTGAATTGCAGGGCACGGAAAATTTCATAAGCAGCACTACAAAAATAGGGCGCGTGATCTTTAAAATTGGCGTTTCAACATCCGATAAAGACGCACATACGCAAAAATTGTTTTGCAACGCATTCTACATATATCACACAATATTTCAAAGCATTTTCCCTGATTTTTTCATAAACAAATTAAATCCTCTTGCCTTAACTACAGCCCGCTATTTGCTCAAACCCTCGACCATTCGCCGTTCGCTGTAAATTATGTGCATCTTATGTTGTTAAATTATATTATTAAAAAAAGGAACAAGATATTAAACTAATAAGACATTTGTTATGATAATTATACATAAAAATTACTAACATAAGTGAACAGAAAATATGATAAATAAATAATCCAATAAATGCATAAATAAAAGTAGTGCAGACTTACTAAGTTAGAAAAAAGCTTCATTCACTCCCTTCCTCAGCGGGTCAATCTTGCAGTATGGGTACAAGTAGTTAGTTAATATGGTATTATTATTGAGACCACGAATAAATTATGTAAATTTTTTTACGTTATTGCTGGTATTTTATGGAAAAGATGCCTGCTAATACCTCAATACCATTCTGATAGCTTTAGCTTTAGAGTATTTACTATTACTCGTTAACCATTATAGATATATAGGTGGTACTCAATTTATAATAAGATCCAAATATTTCACTAAACCTTACACCCTTAATCTCTTTCTGGACACAAAAATAAAATAATAAATGTCGCATAGTCAAATTTGCTTCACCCTCAACATTTCACGATCGTCCCACATCATTCAGAGAGCTGAGCGCCCGGAATAATTACC
The DNA here is from genome assembly GCA_964059195.1 of Ectobius pallidus. Classification (NCBI taxonomy): domain Eukaryota; kingdom Metazoa; phylum Arthropoda; class Insecta; order Blattodea; family Ectobiidae; genus Ectobius; species Ectobius pallidus. Next base: position 182,811,493 of record CAXKWD010000005.1, on the reverse strand, counting down.
ACTCAATTACTCGTAAACCATTCAAGATATAAAGGTGGTACTGAATTTAAAATAAAGTTGAAATATTTCCCTAAAACTTTCTCGCTTGAAGTTTTTACGGGACACAAAAATGAAAAAAATTGTCGCATAGTCAAATTCCGTTTCACCCTCCATGAATTTTGTGTAATTGGTGATGTTTATATAATGAAATAAAAACATTTATGTCCGCATTTTTTAAGTTTCTGTTTTAACCATCAGAAGGACTGTGTTGTGCAGATTATTTCTGCACAAATTTCACAGAAATAGGACCAAGGGTTAATTAAAGATTGCGAGTTTAATCATAAGATGCCAAACTATCATGACGCAGCATTGAGAAGTTGAAACGCAAACGAAGGTGCTGCCAGTGTTTCGGTGGACCGCCGCTCTCCCTATACCTACCATTGTATTAGCGGCGAAGTCATCACACTTTCTCATTCTATTCATTATGGTAAAAGCATTGAACATAAAGATCGACCCTGATGCTTTCCGTTCTAGATATTTGTTAGTTTTTATGAAAATGTAATAAGTAAAATTTAATTATATATTTAATTTACTTTTCTCTGTGCTAGCCTTTAACACGTATATGGGAGAAAGTTTGTGCAATATATTTTTGCACCATTTATTTTTATAAGACTTACCATTTAGCTACTATACGCCTCCAAGCCTCCAAGAAAGTCTACAGAGATCTTAAAATTTAATAAAAAATAAAAAATGGATCGTTTTGGAATATTTCCGTCTGTTACGGGCTATAAGCTATAAATACATCAAATTTCAAGTTTGTGGCTCTTCTGGAAGTTGCCAAACAATTATGTTAGCTTTGGAGTATAGTGATTTGCTTTTTAAACCGTTAATTGACCGTTACTCGGGTACCGATCAACCGATTTGCTCTAACATCAATAGGTTTCTTCCCATGGACGTCGTAAATGCGTATACCAAGTTTGATGAAAATCCGATAAAACGTATTCAAGATATCGCGCGTACAGACACACGGATCGACAGACAGACAGACAGTTTTCACCTCCGTCATACACTAAACAAGCCTAATCACAATATTTATCAATCCCTCAGTCACGAAAACTAAACTCCGTGGCGCTACATCCCTGGAGTGACTAGGCCCACCATTCTAGGGTTGAGCATAGATGGCCGATGTTTTCATGTCGATGACCGATGTTTTTATAATTAAAAAAAATAATATGCCTACTTTGGTTGTAGTTTCTCAAAACATCGATTTTTTACATCGATAGTTTAATGGAAATATTTCAGTTTACTTAAGAATTTTGCCTAATTTTCTTAAACCATGACTTTTTTTTTAGATATACATCGATGTTTTTAGTCTAAATACATCGATGTTTTTAGTCTAAATACATCGATGTTTTCAGGTCGATATTATCGTCACATCGATGGGGAAATATCGATGTTTTTAACTATCGATGCTCATCCCTAGCAGGATGATAACAGCAGTACTCACCAGTTCCAATATTTTAACGAAGAGAATCTTGTCACACGCCATAGTAAGTCACACACGTCACATACTTCACTGTCCGCACTGGACGGGTGTCTTGAGGTGACTGAAGAGCTCCCAGGAGCCCCGCCACGCCCCACACACCTCAAGGCCTGAGGAAGTAATCACTGTATACATTACACCATTCAGCAAGTGCATTATGTTACACGCTAGCGTTAAAATGCGTGCAACAAAGTGCCAGAATGCTTTTCTTTAATGCAGAAAATAAGTTATTTTTGTTATCGACTTCCGAGTTAAGCCCCAGATCGATTCATTAAGCAAGAACAAAGGTCCAAAGTTTGATAAGCATATGTGAAGGAATATGTGGGTAGTGTTATTTGTCAAAGCTAACAGTATTGCAACTTCCAAAGCCGTATATGTATTCTGTAAAACAATATGTTGTCATGAGAACTGATATTTGATAAATTCTTTGCAATATATTACCATAAAATATTAACTAAATTGGGCACAGGATGGGTGGCTTATAACTACCCATAATTCCCTAGCTATGAGACATTCACTAATATAGTAAACATAACAATAATAGAAAACACAATATTAAAGTAGTAACATAATGAATCTATTCATTATGGTAGTAATATAAAATACTTAAATACACTACTGTATATTCCTTTTTTTAATATGTATTTAAAAATATTAAGTAATATTTTCAATTTTTAATGTCATATTTTATAAATTCAAGATCATTTTCAGGCATTTTTAGATCATCACTGATGTAACAAAGTACCAGAATGCTTTTGTTTAATCAGTGATAATTGCAATTATGATATGCACAAAATAAGTTATTTTTGTTATAGATTTCCGAGTTAAGCTCCAGATCGATTCATTAAGCAGGGCTTACGGAAGAACAAAGGTCTAGTTTGATAAGCATATGTGAAGGAATATGTGGGTAGTGTTAATTGTCAAAGCTAACTGCACTGCAACTTCCAAAGCCGCATATGAACACTGTAAAACAATATGTTGTCATGAGAACTGATTTGCATTTGATAAATTCTAATATATTACCATCAAATAGGGGCTAAATTGGGCTTTACTCCGGTACCGGTCAATCGATTTGGTCCAATATCAATACGCTTCTTCCCATGGTTGTTATAAATGCGTATACCAAGTTTCATGAAAATCCGATAAACCGTATTTCAGTTATCTAAAAAATATTGACTGGGAGACCCGAAGGGAAGAGACCACTTGGAAGACCTAGACGCAGGTGGAAGGAACAATATTAGGATAGATTTAAGAGAAGTAGGATTTGCGAGGGATGGTTGGATGGAGGTAGCACAGAATAGGGTTGAATGGCGGGCTCAGGTAAGCGCGGCAATGAACCTCCGTGCTCCATAAAATAGATAATATTCCTTTAGCTTGCTGAGGAATTGTCTATTGCCATTGAGTAAGTGAGTAAAGAAGTTCCTGCAATTTATGTAAAAACGCCAGTGTTAAATATAGTGTTTTAATTATTTTATTTGTTAAAAAAATTATTTCAACAAAACGTCTAGCAGGTGAGAAAATAATCAAGGGCGGGCACACCTGCTAGTACATTTATAAAGTGGTGAACGTTAAACTCGGAAAATATTCAGACAATAGTGAAGAGGTTTGCCACATAATGTAAAATGTTCTCTACGAAGCCATCCAATTCCAAGAATAAATTCTTACAACAATGAGTTATAAAATCAAACAGCTGCTAGCGTCTTTATAATATGAACCGACACGGCCAGCTGTTTATGTTTATGTATTGCATGTATTTGTAGCTCTATACACCTCGTGTACGCATTTTATACAAATTCGTTAAAGCCATTTTCGAAAAAAAACTTTATGTAAAGTAGCATTATAACTGAAACTTTTCTCCATAAGCTGTGCAATCCAAATACTATTAAAATAAAATCAGGTAAACTGATGTAACAAAGTGCCAGAATGCTTTTGTTTAATCAGTGATAATTGCAATTATGATATGCACAAAATAAGTTTTTTTTTGTAATCGATTTCCGAGTTAAGCCCCAGATCGATTCATTAAGTAGGACTTACTGAAGAACAAAGGTCTAGTTTAATAAGCATATGTGAAGGAATATGTGGGTAGTGTTATTTGTCAAAGCTATCTGTATTGTAACCTCCAAAGCCGCAAATGAACACTGTAAAACAATGTGTTATCAAAAGATCTGATTTGCATTCGATAACACTGGGTAACAGCCAAAAAATCGTCCGGGTTTTCTCAGCGGAATTAGACTAATTTTGATGCCCTGAGTCCGAAAATGACCTTGGTTTTGCTCAATCAGGTCAACTTTTTGAGATACAGCCATAAACCTGCCTGACGAGCTATACATACATATGCTAATATCATATGTATGTATAACGGGTTTTGAGTTCAGTCATTTCTCTAAATTCGCTGCATAAAAATTAGCAGGAAAATAATCACAATTATTATTAATATTATTATTATTTTATAATATTATTATTACTTTCAGATGGCTTCGGCGCGACGTTCATGCAGGAATAATCCTGACGTTTTCTACTACATCTGCGGAAAATACACGCTGTCAGCGGACAGGAAGAACATCACAAGATTTGTGAAGCACGCATACCAGGCTTACTTTAAAGTCAAGCTAGGTGACCAAGATAAGTCGTGGGCACCGCACACGGTGTGCAAGACGTGCGTGGAATACCTCAGGCGGTGGACTAAGGGCGCCAAAACTTCACTGAAGTTTGGGATTCCGATGGTTTGGAGGGAGCCGTTTGACCATGCATCGGATTGTTACTTCTGCGCCATCAATACTACTGGCATCAACCGGAAGAATCGGCACAGCCTCCAGTACCCCTACCTTCCATCTGCCCGCCGTCCAGTTGCTCACTGCGAAGAAATACCTGTACCAGCGTTCACACAGCTTCCTCACATCGACGAGGCCACCACTTCAGACGACGTAGGAGATACAGAACAGGAGTATGAAACACAAGACGGTCCGCAGCCCTTTTCACAATGTGAGCTTAATGATCTGGTTCGGGATCTCAGCTTGTCGAAGACTTCCTCAGAGCTGTTGGCCTCCAGACTCAAAGAGAAAAATCTACTTGGCGAGGACGCGCGTATCACTTTCTTCCGTAGAAGGCATGAGGAGTACATGGGCTACTTCTGCCAGGAGGAAGACCTCGTGTACTGCCGAGATGTCGCCGGTCTTCTTCATAAACTCGGCGCTCCTACATACGATCCGACAGATTGGCGACTCTTCATTGACAGCTGCAAGCGCTCTTTGAAGTGTGTGCTCCTCCACAACGGGAACCAGATCGCCTCAATCCCTCTTGCGCACTCCACAACTCTCAAAGAGAAATATGAAGCAGTGAAGTATGTGCTTGACAAAATCCAATATAAGCAGCACCAATGGATGATCTGCGTCGACTTCAAGATGGTGAACTTTCTACTAGGTCAGCAGTCCGGGTTCACGAAGTACCCATGCTTTATATGTATGTGGGACAGTCGAGACAGAGTCCAGCACTATGTAAAGAAAGAGTGGCCGGCGCGAGAGCAGTTAGTACCTGGGACGAGAAACATCATAAACGAACCTCTTGTTGACCGGGAGAAGATATTGATCCCACCGCTACACATGAAGCTTGGGTTAATGAAACAGTTCACGCGCGCTCTGGACAAGGATGGGAGGTGCATCAACTACATGTGCCGAGCATTTTCTCGACTGACCATTGAGAAGCTCAAGGCCGGCATTTTTGATGGCCCACAGATACGGCAGCTCATAAAGGACACTGAGTTCCAAAACTCCATGAACATGCTTGAGTGCGCCGCCTGGAAATCGTTTGTGCAGGTGGTGAACAACTTCCTGGGGAACACGAAGGCAGCAAACCACGCCACACTCATCAGCAGCATGATAGAGGCCTTCCAAAAACTCGGGTGTTTGATGAGTATAAAGATGCACTTCCTCTTCTCACACATGGACAAGTTTCCTGAAAACCTTGGGGCGATGAGCGACGAGCAGGGAGAAAGGTTCCATCAGGACATGCGCCAAATGGAGGAGAGGTACCAGGGGAGGTGGGACGCAGTCATGCTGGCGGACTACTGCTGGTCGCTGAAGAGAGACAACCCGGCAGCTGCTCACACACTGAAATCGAAGAAACGCCGAAATCTGCCTTGAACTCTGAACTTTTGTGTCATGTAACGCTCATTCTTATTATATTGTGATAATTATGCTTATCAAATTTCATGTAGTAAATAAATAATGAATTAATTTGGATACGTTGACTTTTATTTCTTGAGGGAAACGGAAAAAATTGTCAGGGGTTTATCAGCAGAAATGAGTTTTTCTTGGCAAAAACAGATTTTTTTGAAATTTCTGTAGAAAAAAATCCTGACCTGATTGAGAAAAACCAAGGTCATTTTCGGACTCAGGGCATCAAAATTAGTCTAATTCAGCTGAAAAACCCTGGACAATTTTCCAAAAGTTTTTTTTTGTTGCCCTGTGTAATATATTACCATAAAAATAGGCACTAAATTGGGCATTACTCCGGTATCGGTCAACCGATTTGGTCCAATATCAATAGGCTTCTTTCCATGGACGTTATAAATGTGTTTTCCAAGTTTTACAAAAACGCATAAAGCGAAATTAAGTTATCACACAGACGGACAGATAATTTTCCCGTCCAGCACACAAAATTAAAACATATTTATTAACACTTTCCACGCGAAACATTCATTGGCCTAAAGTAAACTACTAATAATTAATGAAACAGCTAAAAATCCGGCTTTGAATTGAATTCCACGATTAGAAAGTGCAGCATGGAAAAAATAACCTCAGATTCGAGTTCCCTGGCCCATAAAACCCCTGCATAGTAAGTTTCGTCCAATAATCGATCAATGTTTGCACATTTAGGCCTATATTCATTATCCCTCTTTCGACTACGTTGAAAATTTCAGATGTCTGCTGGCCTTGGCATTAAAAACAAATGAATCGACTAGCGTAGGCTTACAAAACGAAGCGATTATTTTATTTTTGGGTTATGACAACAGTAGGCAAAGCCACCTGCAACTGATTGGACAAATGAAATGTATTACTGAAAACTGATCCTTGGATAGCGAAAAAAAATCACGTTTTCTACCAGTTTTTCACTCCTAACTCGCGAACGAAAGCGAAAATTAAAAATCCGTCTTCGAGGTGCATTCGCCCACCCTTCAGTCCATTTACGTTTAAAATTTCAGATCTCTGCGTTCAGTACATTCCGCTGGGCATCGCACACAGACAGACAGACAGACAGACAGACAGAAAGACAAACACTTGCTTTTATTGTTATAGACGAAAAAGATTTCCATTAAAACACAAGTGTGGTATCGATTACTATCGAACACGGAACGATCTTGAGAGCAGCAAATGAAACTGCGTAATAAACAACCTGTATTTAAAATAAAATATGTTCGTGTTAATTTTAATATAATACTAAACTGAGTTCATTTCGTGTTTAAAAAGTCCGTTTGTTTTCATAAAACGGCCGAGAACAAGCCTCACGCCATCAACTGCCGTCTATCGCAAGACAAGAACTATAACAACTTATTAACAGCTGATTACGATTTTTTTTTTACTCGTACTCGTAAGAAACTAATGAAACTGGCTTCGCTCGATTCATAAACATACTCGTGCTTAATGAATCTCTTTATAGGCTCGTTGCATAATATACTAGCCTACGCCTACGTAGATTACACAAATAGTCCAATTATTCATTGCATGGTCAGGCGGCTTCCTTTCGTCAGGAGGAAAAGTTTGCCGACAGCTCAACCCATGTTCTTTATTTTCACCGCACCAATCAACTAATTACTCCAGCCAATCAAAATCTAAGAATGTCCTGGCCCATAGGCGTAACCAGGCCCACCATATGGGGGGGGGGGTTATAACATCCGCGGGGTCTGGCGAGTATGGAAGGAGAGGGGGGTCCGGGGGCCCTCCCCCGGAAAATTTTAAAAATTAAGATGCAAAATAACTAGTTTTAAGCTTCCGGGGATTCTCCCACGGAAAATTTTAAAAATTAAGATGAAAAATAACAAGTTTTAAGCTTCCGGGGGTCCTTCCCCGGAAAATTTTAAAAATTAAGACGCAAAATAACGAGTTTTAAGCTTCCCACGCTTTATAATTGTATTAAGCAATTTATGGGCAGACTTTAAAAAATTATACAATTTTCCTTTTTTTAATCAATGGGGGGGGGGGGGTTCAAACCCCCAAAACCCCCCCTCGCTACGCCTATGTGTCCTGCTACGGCTGTGACAGCTACTCGTCAACACCACGTTGAGTGAAACGCGGGGTTGCAAAGTCTAGTTACAGTAAACAGTAACACGTGTGAATTGAATAAAGCAAGGGAAGAACTGTGGTCAGTGATAACAGTGATTCCTGGGTTTGTAATGAAAAACTGGACTATTGTGGGTGCAAAGACTTTTCCACCCCAAGAACTGCCTCTACCTGCTGCCACCCTAATCATCTTCGAATTTTCAATCAGTGAATAGAAAGGTAATTAGTAGTATTCGCACTTGTCCGCAGTCCAATGTTGCCAAATACGTACCACAGCACGTTTACTTCACTTGAGAAGTGGTAAGTGACAGCGACAACACTGGGGAAATCCACGCGATTACTACAGCACCTGTTCTTTGTCGTTGTCGGTGTTGGAAATTTTCGGATTAGGAATCAATTCTATTATATTCTTTTGAAGAAAGACGATGGTTTGGGACGAGGTCTTCTTAAAATGGGACGAGGTCTTCTTAAAATGGGACGAACTGTATAGGTATGCTTTGCTTTATCTAGTACTTTGAGGAAGATATGGAAAAACGCCGTCAGCAGAAATTGTGAATAAGACAACCCCTGTCTGTCGGCTTCCTAACTTCTGGTATAGTGATAGTGATAACCACGCGGTGAAAGTAACCGGACCTCAATCCTTATCTCGAAGCCCTGATTTCGTGCCTTCACAAAGACTGACTCAGGTAAAGTCAGAGAATTACGTATAGACAAAGCCCACTTTATTCAATGGCAAGCAGCACACAGACAAGGCCCTCTTTGTTCAATCATATTATTACTTGTGTTGTGAAATGTTATTTTAAAGTCGGGCAGAATCTTTTTCGATCCAAAGCCCCACAGGCTATTCATTCCATGACCAATTCATATCAATGAAACAAATGACAAATGCTAATGTTTGTGTTAACTTTGAATCTGAAATGAATGTTATAACGAATCAACCATCAAAGTATACAAAAAATAATAGTAAATGTTAATTTTAGTTGGCGTGCCTGTCAGTGAATCACTGATTGTAAACGACAGTGGCGGACGCAGAGGGGGGGATTGGGGGGATAGATCCCCCCCCCGAAATTTGAAAAAAGGCTATAATATGCACTCTAGTGGCCAGTTTTATAAACTAATTATATATGTAAGTTAATTTTTTAAGTATTCTTTCTACATATCGATACCTCAGAATTAGACTGTTACAACTCAAAATCAGTAAATTTTCAGGAGAGAGAAAAAACAAAATCCTTGTTTCTTTAACATCTTCTCCTTGGTCACAAGGAGCTGCTATGAACTTGTTATTTTGGGATTTATTTCATCTCATAGGCCTCTTTCAATAACGCTAAGACATAAAATCCAGAACTTGATTGGTTAGAAAAAAATAACAAATTTCTGAGTTGTAACAGTGTTCCACTGAATCAAAGGCAAAAAAACTTCTAGTTGTGACGGTTTTTTCAGAGTTGTATCACTTTAATGTCAAGTAGAAGCTTTCTTATTCTGACTTATAACTATTTAACTAATCATATTTTTAGTCTTTCTCCATTTATTCTATGGGAAGTGATAGGAATTGAAAGAAATAAATAAGAATGTATAACGTGTGAAGTTCTCTGTTTTACTTGTTGCTCGAGTATTCTACAATGCTTGTAAGTTATTATTAATATATTCTTAAATAAGTTAAATTTATATAAATAATAAAATGTCTAGAACGACATTGCATTTGCTAAATTTTAACTTCAATAGATACTTGCTTGACTTAATATCATTCAGACATCATTCATCGCCAGAGGAACAACTGTCGTGCTATCTTGCTTCAGACGAACACTTCATATTATTGTAGAAGTCCCAGTATACACTAGGAATGACGTAGTCATGGCAAAGGCACAATAAATCTACTTTCTTGTTGGCGTCGATTTGTGGAAATTCAAAATATGCTGGTACAAGAGAGAGAATCGGCTATCTAATTCTTATATGAAGTGCCTTGAATTCTTCCTATGCAGTATAACTGTTTTTTTTTTACAAAAATGTGAATGGTTAATTTTTAGAAAATGGAGAACTTTTAAGTTCATCCAAACTACAGTCTGCCCTTCCTCATATTTTTTGTAGTTTCGCCCCGTACATTCTGACAGTGCTTTGAAGTTGTGTATGTCTTTGGTGTCCATCTCAATGACAGAATATGACTTTCCATTTTTCTTTGCCATTCTGATAAGCGTAATCCAATGGTGAGGATGTGCAATTGGTGTATCTGTTTTTCTGTTTGCTTTCAATACTCTCTTTTTCTATGGAAATTGTAGCATGCACGGAGTCTTTTTCGTTGTGTGAATGCCCAATGACAAAATATTTCACAATCATAGTGTTGATGCCTTCTATCAATCTGACTGCATATAGAAAAGAGGGATGTTAGATGTCTGTTTTTATTCTGACTGATGCAATTATTGGCAACTCCAGCATCTCTCACTTCTTCTAAAAATTTTAGAAGGAAATAGGCAATTTCATTGGCTCCCCGTTTAGCTATCCCTTCGTGCCAGAAGAAAAATGTGACTTCAGTGCTCACTAAGTCGAAGACTGTGAAATTATAACAGGAGAGCTTCCGTTTATAATACAAAACAGACACTTTACTGCATGGTGTTGGAAGAACTGCTTGTAAGTCAAATGCAAAAACACCACTTTTTCCATCACTTCTTTTACATGCCTCAATATCTGAAGTTTTCTCTTCTGTACATTTTTCTTTTTCTAATATGATTGTGTCTTTTGTACTTATCTTGAATCTCGCTTCTTTCTTCAGAAGTTCTTAGTTTGTAATTTGAACAAAAATTGCATTGATCTTTTTTTGGAAAGAAAAAATTAAAATTAAAATTGAAAATATGTGAATAAAAAGATGGGTGTAAAGAATTGGAAAAGAGAGGCTCAGGAAAGAGATGCATGGAAGAAGATTGTGAAAGAGGCCAAAGCACGTCAAGGGCTGTAGAGCCGAGAAAGAAGAAGAAGTGAAGCTTTGCAGCAGACTTTCCTTCAGCTATGCATTTCTCTTTGCACATTTGGTACAGTTTAGTTATATTTAGATCACCTTCTAAGCACTCTTTCTTAAACCTAGATCTACAGTAATGTGATTCTACCCTGGGGAAAGAATCTATGAGAGCTATAATGTCATCTGTCATATTATGCTGAGGTATTTTATGGTTCTTCTTGTGTTTCCCTCGTCTGTCTTCAACTATTGTCCCTTCATTAGTAATTTTGTCCCATGTTGTGCTCACATAACGACTACTAACACAAGTGTTGTAAACTCGTACCATTACTTCAATAAAATAGAAATAATAGATTAAATTACTTAAACGGGTACTTCCTTTTCCTCATCAAATGGAATTATAGGTAGCAGGGTTGTGTATTGATTGTGTTGTCCATGTCCATTATCATCAGACGTGGAAGAATAATCCCAATTGGGATTTTTGACTGAGGCATCAGTATTTCCAGTATATTTTCATTTTCTTTAGAGATACTTGAAGCAGACTACAACGCAAAGAGAACACCTTACAGTTTTATCAAAGTATCAGCAAAATATTACGTATTAAATTAAATATTGCAAGTATAAAATACAAAACAATGTACTTACTAATCTACTTTCAGCTGAGATTAAGGGTGTGTCTTCTTCTTCTTTCATAAGACATAACTCTACAATACGTTTAGACCTTTTGGACATTACTGTATTATGATTCACAATAGATTGCTTATACAATCGCCATAACACTCACATAATACTGTATATACAAAAACTCTGACAATGCAGAAAAAAAGCATATTGAAATAAAATATTACAGTCTTACTAACACCTCACAACCGAGATTCTCATTGAATAATGTTGCAAAACTGTTGCAACTCAAAATATAACAGTTCCATTTAACATCATACAGAGCGTAAAGTGTTACAACTTAAAATGATACAGTGTTGCATGGAGCAGCTACTCAAGATATTGTCAGTGTCAAACTGAATCATCCCAATTAAAAAATTAAGGGTTCAATTTTAAGGTGTAACACTCTAACAGTGCATAGAACAAATAGTTCCCCATTTAGTAGTGGTCATAACTCAAAATCGAAGTTTTTTGAGTTGTAACACTTTTGTACTGAGGTATCGATATTCAAATCCCCCCCACCCGAAAAAAATTCTGCGTCCGCCACTGGTAAACGACATACTTAGCTAAATTCCAGTACGGTTTAGTGCATGCAGGCCTACACCATGTCATGATGTTACCCAGTTCTCTTTTCTTTTTATCATCATCACTCTGTTGACAGTACACATCGCATCCAGATAAAATTTCTGTCCATATCTCTCTCTCTCTCTCTCTGTCCCTCTCTCTTTCTCTTTCTCTTTCTCTTTCTTTCTCTCTCTGTTCCCATGCAACAGAGCACTATCATTTGTTTACTTGTTGTGAATAGAGTTGATTTCCAAAGCCCCCTGGTACAGGACTTTCACTGAAGTGTTAATAAACTGAAACAGAAAAATGTATAGACCACAGAACGAGATCGTAGGATGTCCAATTTTTTAGGTTGAATTCCGGGACAAACATAGTATGTTAGTATGTTTTAAAAATCTAATTACGGAAAAAAAATGTATATAGTGACTTTTACTTATAGAAAATGCACTTGACTGCGCCTCCATAGTTCGACTACTGAGGATCGTGGGAAAACTACGACGTATTTCTCTGAAAATGCAGACACATCAAATCCTTGCTATCTGATCTTCATTTGTTTCTATAAATATTAACTCCGCTCTCAAACCTCCGCCATACTGTAATATGCTTACAACATGTACCATTACTAGGAGTGCCCGTGGCTTCGCCCACGATAATTCTTTTAAAAATTAAAAATTAAGTGCATAATAATAATTATTAAAGCATTATATTTATTAACACTTGCACGCGAATCATTCATAAACTAAGCCATTAATAATTAATGAAACAGCTAAAATTCCGGCTTTAAAGCGCCCCCTGGGAAAACTATATCAGAATCGATTATGCAGTTCCAAAGAACCTATAAAGGAGGCCATGGGTGAACACATAATACATATTGTTTCTCAACTGTTTATTGACATGAATATGATGTGAATTTTATTTGATCAATTCAGTGTAATTTTCAGAAATTATATAATGTTTCAAGGGAAGGAATGGTTTGTTTGGATTATTATTATCAGCGATATTTCAAGAAATAAAACCATCAATATTTTACAGCTGTTGCCCCCGGCTTCGCCCGCCATTATTCATTGACTCCAGGATTTTAAAGAAATTTACACTGGTAGATTATTTAAAATGTTTGTGGTTCAGAGCTATGAAAATTGTAAGTAAAAATAAAATTAGAATATTTGTTCATTGTGTTCATTTCACTTAGGCCTTATATAATAAAGAAACAGTTTTCCTTCCTAATTTTGTAGTCGTCATGAAAGTTTAGACTGCGAGAGACGAACATCGCCGAGTATACCCGATGTCCCACGAAACGGGCGAGCAAGCACGCTATTTAGGGCCGTTGAATTGTATAAGAGTAGATGATACAGAGTTTCATTATAATGGAAGCGTTTAGTTTTAAAAGGATCTTTGCGCCAAAACCATGGTTTTTCAGCTGATAATTTTAAATGGATCTATGTACCCAGTCCAATGCATTTCAGGAGGGTCCAAGGTCTAGGGAAAGCCACGTTAGTAGCAATAAATTCCAACATATAGCGCTGGGTCTATCTCCTATATCTTTCTGTGGGTCTGTGTCTTATTTTCTACACAATCACGATTTTGGCACTTACACCCTTATAAAAGTAAACGCTTCAATTATGTTATGGTATCGAGTAATTCGTACACGAAGCAATCTTCAACCCTAATGTGGGTGCCACTTTTTTAAAGACTTATTTTCCAATAACTGCCTCTACCTGCTGCCACCCTAATCCTCTTCGACCTGTCAATCAGTGAATAGAAAGATAATTAGGCGTATTTACACTTGTCTGCAGTTCAGTACAATGTTGCCAAATACGTACCACAGCACTTAATTTACATAAGAAGTAGTGAATGACAGCGGCAACACTGGGGAAACCAACGCAACTACAAGTACACCCGTTGTTTGTCGGTGTCAAAATTCTGTGCAGATTTTCGGACTAGGGAACAATGCTATTATATTCTTTTGTAGATAGACGATGGTTTGGGACGAGGTCTTCTTAAAATGGCACCAACAGTACACACACACTTATAGGCCTACATGAGCAGCAGGCCGGTTTGTAAACTCAGTGTAAATGCACTGAACCTCTTCTTTCCGTTGCTCCCATCACTTGACAATAGCTGAATTCTAATCACAATTACCGCTAATCTATTTTAAATTAATTTAAAATCTCAGCATTTGAATTTAAATGCATTGTTTAGTTTGGCCACGTTACAAGATTCGTTATTAACGAGAAAATCAGTCAGCACAGTCATCAGTATTAGCCTCACTTAAATTGAACCTTTTCACTTTCTACTCTTAACTGATCAGACAATAAGATATCAGATTCACATTCGAGAGGTCATCGGTTCATATACGATATATATCGATCGTCTTCCTTTATAATGACTTTTCATCAGCTATGTCGTGTTATATTGTGTTATATGAGATTTTTAATATTTCAATACACTTATAAATATTTATACAGTGTGGTTAAAAGAAAGGTAACCAAATTAATGCTTACTTTTTTAAGCACTCTGTGCATTTTCATGTCCCCTTTAGCTCATATTCAGCTTATAGAGGGTGTTAATGAATAACGCCGAAATATTTTACCTGGGTATGCACAGGGCATAGACAAGCAACTTTTATTAGGAGATTTTTGCTCTGTGGATTCAATTTTTTCTGTTACAGCATAAAATCTCCCAGGGCATGCCCGCCACTGACTTCTAACATTTGAAAAAAAAAAATGCAAAACAGAGGAACTTCGTTGTTAACAATGGAGTTATAAATTTAAAAAAAAATAACTAATGCAGTGGCGGCCAGTCATGTGATTAGTCTGTAACTTTTGCAGATTATAGAAGCACTAAATCGCGATATAGCTGATGATGAATTATTAAGGATCAGGTTATTATCGATCACTCAGAAGGCATGAAGTCAATTTAATGAAATTTTTAACCCTATTTCGCTTAATTATTGACTTATGAGCACCAAATTGTAATGACTTTAATGCCTTGTAGCATACACATTTTACGTCATTCAGCGAAAATCTTCTAATAAACGTTGCTTGTCTGTGTCCCCTCTATACACAGGTAAAATGTTTCGGTGTTATTCATTAACACCCTGTATAAGCTGTTTTCAATTATTAATTTATTAAAAAAAAGAAGAGTGCGTAGAACGCCACGCGACAGAAGTAAAACTTTTAATATTATTTTATTTTTTCAATTTTTGATTATTGGATTTTTTCAATTTTGCATTATTAGACTTTTTAATATTGGGTTTTTGGACTTTTTTAATTTTGGATTTTGGACTTTTTAATTTTGGATCTTTGAATTTTTAATTTTGGATTTTTTTAATTTTCAATCTTTGAATTGTTTATTTTTAAATTTTTTAATTTTTAATTTTTTCAATTTTTTATTTTGGGTTTTTAAATTTTTTATTTTATTATTTACTAAATTTTGGATTTTTGGATGTTATAATTTTTAATTTTTAATTTTGTTTTTTTAAATTTTGGAAATTTTGGAAATTTGTATTTTTTAATTTTGGATTTGCGCGGTAATGAACCTCCGGGTTCCATAAAATAGATAATATACCTTTGGATTGCTTAGGAATTGTCTATTGCCATTGAGGAAGTAATGTCTGAAAAATTTCCTTTGATTACTCCTAATCATTGAGTTGATTGTTTTCTGTGCAGTCCGCACAGTAATTTCGTTCGGTTTTAAGTGTGACTGATTTCGTGACGGTTTTAGTGTGACTGATTTTCCCGATTTACCCCGTACCGCCACTAAAGAAGTTTTACTTAAAAAAACTGCAGGTATGAAGATGTTTGAGTGTTCAATCCTTGTGAATTTACATAAAAACGACTGCACGTAGATGCGATAAAAAATAATACTATAAAATTATGCTATTGGTATCCTGGATTAGTCAGACGTTCCACTTATACTAGAGGTCCCGTCCTTGGCGGTTTCCGCAATATAGCCTACCCAGTAGCAATCGTCATATATTCTCAGATATGTAAACAAAGAGCAATGTCACTGCAGAATTGTGTTGGAGCCCGTGTTCCCATGACATCCACACAGATTCACACACATGTGAAGGCTCAGCACAAGAAGGGCTCAAGTCACTTGCTTACTTAGTTAATGAGAATAGACAATTCCTCAGTAAGCTAAAGGAATATATGAAAGCCGGAGGGTCCACCGCTGTGCAGTGTTGCCCATAGGCGTACCGAGGGGGGGGGGGGTTTGGGGGTTTGAACCCCCCCCCCCCATTGATTAAAAAAAGGAAAATTGTATAATTTTTTAAAGTCTGCCCATAAATTACTTAATACAAGTATAAAGCGTGGGAAGCTTAAAACTCGTTATTTTGCATCTTGATTTTTAAAATTTTCCGGGAGATTCCCCGGAAACTTAAAACACGTTATTTTGTGTCTTGATTTTTTAAATTTTCCGGGGGTGAACCCCCGGAAGCTTAAAACTCGTTATTTTGCATCTTAATTTTTTTAATTTTCCGGGGGAGTACCCCGGACCCCCCTGTCCCTGGATGTTATAACCCCCCCCATATGGTCGGCCTGGTTACGCCTATGGTGTTGCCAACCACAAAAGCTAAAATC
Organism: Ectobius pallidus; assembly: GCA_964059195.1. Classification (NCBI taxonomy): domain Eukaryota; kingdom Metazoa; phylum Arthropoda; class Insecta; order Blattodea; family Ectobiidae; genus Ectobius; species Ectobius pallidus. Next base: position 182,794,945 of record CAXKWD010000005.1, on the reverse strand, counting down.
TCTTTGACAACTCAATAAATTTTCTTTAAATTTCTTTGACGCATTAAAAAAATCTTTAATTATATATTTTACCGATAATAATAATAGTAATAATAATTAATAATAATTTTATTAATATGAATCTTGTCTCAATTTAACTGCATGCAATTCACAAAGGCATAAATGCGCTGAGATAAGAGAGAAATTTTGTGCTGAGGAGTCGTTTTTAACTCAGTGTATACATTTAATAGTTGTGGACTGCTCTCTCGCTCTCTATTTTATTATTTGTCCGAATTTCCGCTTTATCTTTATTAATTATCTATGGAAAACAGTAAAATAATTTTTTTCTGTAGATTTGGGACGAAATTCTTTGATTCTTTGAAGGAAGCAAGAATTCTCTAAATCTACATAAATTTCTTTGAGGTTGGCAACACTGCCGCTGTGGCTCAGGGGATGCGTTCAATCCTCTCACGCAGCTGGCCCGGGTTCGATTCCTGGTCGGGACAAGTTACCTAGGCGAGTTTTTTTTCTGGGGTTTTTCCTCACCTTTGAGACAAATGTCGGGTAACTTTAGGCCCTTGTGGTCCCCAGATATCATCTGGCCGTCATTATCATCTTCATCCTATCATCGCCATCTTTGGAGTGAGTGAGTGTGTGTGTGAATGGTGTGTCTCGTCCTATGTGTTCGTGTTGTCTCGGAGGTAGCCCCGGCATTGGGCTGATCACTCATCACTGGGTGTGAACTGTGTCGCCTCTACTGGATAAATTAGGCAATTTAACAATACTCTGAACTCCATGTTAAAATAAAGCATAGGACAGGCAGTGTAATTCTCGAGACGGCGGTGGTTCTAACATATTATGACCAAAGACATCGCTTAATATTCTCACATCTGTCACGCTAGTTCACACTTTAACATTTAAGTACATCTCATATCCACAGAGAAGACAAGGGAGAAATTGACAATAAGCTCTAGAGCAGGGGTTGCCAACCAGGGGACCGTGAGGCTCTTCTTAGTGGGCGTGCAACAATTTGAAATTCATATTTTACCTATTGCAATCTATACCATGTCATGATTTTCGAAAAATTATTTCATATCTTTACGTTTCATGCCTCCCTAAGTACGAAACCACCGCCCGTTCAATAGTTTATATATATCTATATGCACTATAACTCCGGAACCAGTTGAGTCTCAGTCACCAAATTTATATCACATCTTTATATCGTAAAGAGGTGTTATCTGTATAAATTTCATAATTTTTCACTCAGTCCCTTTTGAGATATTTTACTTCAAATATTGCCAAAATACGATTTCGGGCATTTTTGAAAAAGATATTAAAAAAAGGGCAAAGTTCTCAACCTTGAAACTTCTACAGCGAATAGTCCTATAGTACAGTGTGTCCCACGCAAGAGTTGGCCAATGACGCGGGTTCCTGCGGCGCGGCGGGCACAGCTCCAACTCCCGAGCGATCGGGTGAAATATCTACGCTAATGAAGCCGCGATCGGTGTTACGATTTAGGTTCTCACATTTACAGTTAAAATTACAATGAAAACAAACACGTACTTCATCACAAGAGATGTTGGAAATGTTCTCCTCTTGCATCCACACAACACTGACACCTTTTTAGGAAATTTTCTTACACGCGCATAAGTTCAGCTTCCCAGACAGAGTTCATTTCTCTTGTGATAGGCCTATGTCTTTAAGTTCTTCTAACAGTATGTGAATATTATTTATGGAGAAACTTGAAAAATAAAGTGTATAGGTCAACTTCCCGTACATTACAAAGGAAACGGGTGAAATATCTACACTAATAAAGCCCGCTGATGGTGTAATGGTTCAGGTTCTCACAAAGAAAAACACATGTGATTTATCTGGCAATAGGCCTACTGATTAAAAAATGCATTCTTGCACGTTCTTATATCAGTTACCTCATTTTATTTTGATACAATTCGTGGATTTAAAAAAGACGAGTTCTCTCCCAACAAAAGCACGGTGTTTCTATCTCGGAAGCTGAATTTATGCGCGTGAAAGAAAATTTCTTAAAAAGGTATCAGTGTTGTGTGGATGCAAGAGGGGGACATTTCCAACATCTCTTATGATGAGGTACGTGGTTATTTTCATTGTAATTCCAACTGTAAATGTGAGAACCTGAATCATAACGCCATTAGCGGCTTTATTAGCGTAGATATTTCACCCGCTCGCTCGGGAGTTAGAGCTGTAGTCGGCGCGACGCAGAAACCCGCATGATTGGCCAACTCTTGCGTGGGACACACTGTAGATCTACACAAGAAAAAAAATTACGGGCGAGTCTTTCTTCCTTTTTTTCATTTTGCGGCACTAAAATTCCCGTTTTAAGTTAATTTTCAATTTGTAGTTGTGAATTTTTTTCTTCACTTTCCTCACTAGTTAGGTAATATTATGTTAAAACAAAAATGAAGAACATTTCATTCTGATAATTTTGGTCTTTATTTTGTCTTGTTATCTATAAAATTAACAGAGTTAGGCCTATATACATTTGTGCAAAACATGTTTTTGACTGAAATACGGTTACAAAGCAAACTTAAAATGGCTTCAAAAAAAAAAGTATGCGCCTAAAAAAATTTTTACTATAGTTATGAACTCACCTTTAGTTGGGAAATAAGTGGTAAAAAAATTAGGAAAATAAAAAATGTCGAGCAACTTGGCCTGGTTCATTTCTAGTATAATATTGTCCTAAAGCAAGTTTACACAAATTTAAGTCAGTTTTGTTAAGTTAAACTTCAAAAGAATTCTGGGCGGTTCGATAACATTTTGAAAAAGTCCTTAATTAAAAATTCCCTTTAGGCAGGCCTACAGGCTGAGGTAGACTTCGTAGTGTTAAATCTCGCGTCATATGAGAGCTATCAAGAAACTATTTAGTGATTTGTAGAGTACTCATCAAGAGCTTTTCAACGATACCCCACAAGACGTGGTTTCAAAAGTTTCGAATTTTCATCCCCCACCCCCACCCTCACTCAAACCCCCGAATCGTTGGTGTCACTGTGAACTCCATAGGGAGTACTCTAATTTATTCAAACAAAGTTCCCCTCTATACTTCATAGGGGCCAAGATATAATTTTTGAAAATTTCAACCCCCGACCCTCCCCTTGGGGCAATTTTGCTCATTAACGAACTTGACCGAACTATTGGGCCTAGAAAAAACATAATAAAATTTGGTTCAAATATCTTCAAAATTACGGCCGCTAGCGTGTAAAGATATAAATATATATATATATATATATATATATATATATATATATATATAACTTATATATATCACAATTTTTTTTTTTTTTTTTTTTTTGAACGGGCGGTGGTTTCGTACTTAGGGAGGCATGAAACGTAAAGATATGAAATAATTTTTCGAAAGTCATTACATGGTATCGATTGCAATAGGTAGATTTTTTCTTCGAAATCTACCTAAAAATTGAAGTTAATACAATGAACCGTTTACCCGCTGTGCTTGTCCACAGACAGACGGACAGACGTCATTCCAAAAACACTTTTTTCAGTTTCTAGGCATCGTGAAACATGTATAGTCCAGTTATTCATTGCATGGCCAGGCGGCTTCAAAGGAATAAACCATTAATGCCCGGTTTCTACAAACTAGTGAATTACCTATGGGTAAATTATCCATGGACAAATTAGTTCCATTTAACCTACAATGATATAATGAGCAAGGCCTTGGAGTTGTACAGTTAATTTAATTCAGAAGGCTTTGATTCTCACTGTTTAAATTATTATTGATCCTATGAAAGGTTAAATTTTATCCAGCCATCCATGAAAGGATAAATTAACCCGAAGATTTACCCTTGGAAAGATCTAGCCCGAGTTTGTAGGAACAATTTTTCTGTCATTTTCATATTTACCCAGAGGACATTTATCTATAAACTCGCCATAAGTGTATGTGATTGCTGTCTTTAAATTATTTGTGTTGGTTTGGTGTTATTTTTGTGTAAATTCTGTCCATTGGATAATTTACCCATAGGTAATTCGCGAGTTTATAGAAACCGGCCATTAGTCGGTGTTTCGTTATGTTAATTGATCTAACTAAATCGGTCTTGGTTTCCGCTTTCCAAAACAAAACCAACGTTGCAATATTGTTATCACTGACCTCAGTTCTTCCTTCGCTTTAATCAATTCACACGTGTTATTATTTATTGTAACTCGATCTTGCAACCGCGCATTTCACTCCACGCGGAGTTAATGAGTAGCTCTCAAAATCGTCACAGGACATTCTTAGATTCTGATTGGCTGAAGTAACTAACTGATTGGTGCGGTAAAAATAAAGATTATGGGTTGAGCTGTCGGCAAACTTTTCCTCCCAACGAAAGGAAGCCGCCTGGCCATGCAATGAATAACTGGACTATATTTCCGTTGTTACCTCGATTTAGATTTTTTTGTCACGATCACAATACTTTCTCTTTAATTTACTACGTATATGCGAGAAAGTAAAAAACTGTCTTAAGTACGCTATTTTTTAAAGATGAAATTTTCAGAATTATTTGGTTTCTTGCATAGGCGTACCGAGGGGGGGTTTTTGGGGGTTTGAACCCCCCCCCCCCATTGATTAAAAAAAGGAAAATTGTATAATTTTTTAAGTCTGCCCATAAATTACTTAATACAAGTATAAAGCGTGGGAAGCTTAAAGCTCGTTATTTTGCGTCTTAATTTTTAAAAATTTCCGGAGGAGGACCCCCGGAAGCTTAAAACTCGTTATTTTGCGTCTTAATTTTTTTAAATTTTCCGGGGAAGGACCCCCGGAAGCTTAAAACTCGTTATTTTGCGTCTTAATTTTTAAAATTTTCCGGAGGAGGACCCCCGGAAGTTTAAAACTCGTTATTTTGCGTCCTAATTCTGAAAATTTTCCTGGGGAGGACCCCCGGACCCCCCTCTCCCTGGGGGGTATTCCATACCCCCAGATGTTATAACCCCCCCCCATATGGTCGGCCTGGTTACGCCTATGGTTTCTTGGGTGTACATAAACCTTAAAAATCCTTGGGTGGCACTATGGCCCAGGATTGACTCAGCCTTTAACAGAAATCTGCAATTGCATCACTCCTAGAATGACCGATCATTCAATGAATGTAGGACCAAGTTCAAGAAACCGACGTAATAAGAGACGGCGCGGCGTCGGCTGAGTAAACAGAAATGTTTATGCACATTGTGAACGAGTGCGGCATTTTCTTCTGATTCATTCTTCCGCCCGGTCTGTAGCTCGTGCCCGGCTTTTTTTGTATTGTTTTAATATTATTATTGACCGCCGGCGTGGTCTTGTGGCTAGACTACAGATCCGTCAGCCCGGGTTCGATCCCCGGTACCTTCTCGAAATTTTATTACAGTGAGGAACGAGGTGCACTCAGCCTCGTGATTCCAATTGAGGAGATACTTGATAGAGAAGTAGCGGCTCTGGTCATGGAAACCACCATTAACGGCCGTGGGTGACGGCATGCTGACCACATGCCCCCCAATCCTGTCATCTGTCTATGGTAGATGACGCAGCGGTTAGGTGGTAGGCCTTGTCCCTTCAGGTATGTAGCGCCACGGAGTTCAGTTTTAGTTTAATGTTGTTTTTGTTGTTAATTTGGAACATAGGCCTAGCACTCTATGGCAGTGAGACGTGGACTTTAGGAAGAAGTGAAAGGCATAAAATAGAAGCTTTTGAGATGTGGTGCTATAGACGAATGTTGAAAGTCAGGTGGACTGACAGAATATCTAACGAAGAGGTCTTAGAAAGAATAGAGGAGGAAAGAAGTCTATGGACGACACTCATTAGAAGAAGGGCCAGACTAGTGGGTCACATTATGAGGCATCCAGGCTTGGTCAACACTATATTAGAAGGAACAATAGAGGGGAAAAATTGTAAGGGAAGACCGCGATTAAAATATGCAAAACTGATTATTGGCGATTTTGGATGTAAAAAATATGTAGACATGAAGAGACTGGCTCAAGATAGGAAGAACTGGAGAATTGCATCAAACCAGTTGTAAAACTGATGACTACAGAGAGAGATTATTATTATTATTATTATTATTATTATTATTATTATTATTATTATTATTATTAGATCATTCGCGTTTCTCTGACACGTAGCCGACTCGAGTACGTGGAATCGTTCCGATATAATACGCAGTGGCCCTCTCCCCACCCCTGCTCATCTATGCGCGATATATTACAAAACAGCTTTTCTTAGTTAGGCCTATATTATCTTTAAATGTACGTAAAATATCAATATGAAGTCAATTATATCCACAAATATCGCGAATTAGTCTACGTCCTCTCCAGGATGAATACAGTAGCCTATGTAAAAATGTAGACAGTTATATTATTTAAAATAATGTTAACGAGCGAGGTGGACGAGATGGTAACGTCTTGGACTTGCATTCAGGAGGGCCCAGCTTCAAATCCCATGGCCGGCCAATTTGACATGGATTTTTTCATGGTTTCCCCAGTCGTAAAGGCAAATGCCGAGTTGAATATTTACATACCATGAATCATCCTCACCATTTCATCCATTTAAATTAATATCAGTTGAAATTTACTCCATAAAAAATACACTGACAATAGAAACAATTGACAAGCAATAATTCCATGGCCTACCCTACTGTACAGACACAGATCCCAAACTCGTGATGTAGCCTCGAAGTTAAAAGGAGTATAAACACAGCTAAAAAATGATAAAAATAACGTTTAGCGTTTTTAAAATCTCTTTTTCGTTAATTCTTAGGTTGCAATTGCCCGGGCTGCTTGGACCGCATAAACATGTGTGCGAGGAGAAAGATTAAACTAAGGAAAAGACAGAATGCTTAGTTATTGTAAAGAGAGAAACGACTAAAACTAAACTCCGTGGCGCTACATCCCTTTTAGGGACTAGGCCTGCCATCCGACCGCCGGATTTGTGAGCATGTGGTCAGCATGGCGACTCGTACGGGCGTTATTGATGGTGACCGGAGCCACTACTTCTTTATCTGTTAACTGCTGTTAACTTCTTCTAGATTATAAGCATGACGTTGTCAATTGCTGTAAAGGCCGAAAGACAATAAAATATTATTATTATTATTATTATTATTATTATTATTATTATTATTATTATTATTATTATTATTATTATTATCAAATAGCTTCTCTGTTTGAATCGCGAGGCTGGGTGCATCCCGTTCCAGACATCAGAAAAATCAGAGAAAACACCGGGGATCGAACCCGGGCCAGAGAGAGAAAATTAAGAATGGAGAGTAATGTATATGTGAGAATGTGTATTTAAGCATCATTGCAATATCCTGCTGTGAAGCACCTTCTGTCTCTTTAATCGGCGAGTGTTTGATCCTCAAATTACGGAGATTGAATAAGGAGAGAGCAGAAACTTATATGTAAGAACTTAAGTTGCCATATCACTCATCTGAGAATTTAATACCTATTAATTATTATAATTTGACCGCTGGCGTGGTTAGCGTCGCTGACTACAGATCCGTCGGTACCTGCTCGGATTTTTCTGGAACGGGGTGCACTCAGCCTCGTGATTCAAAATTGAGGAGCTACTTGATAGAGAAGTAGTGGCTCCGGTCTTGGAAACCACCATTAACGGCCGTGGATGTAGGCATGTTGGCCACATGCCCCCCACCAGTCCTGATATCTACCTATGAACGTCCCGGTTTTCAGACAAAATTGCGGTGTCCCGGCCAGTTTACGTCACGTCCCGGTAAAAATTAATTTGATTTTCTAGATGACCAAAAAAGTCTAAAAGAAAGTCCTAGCCAATGAAAAGTACCGGTACATGTAAATATTGTTCAAATTTTTATTCCTCATTCAAAATGTTTCTGGACAGAAGACGAGAAGATATAAGTTCCATGCAGTTCCTGATTTCAGTCGATATTTAACTTATGAACTTATTTATTATAATATTCCAATTAACACGAAAAGAATAGAATTTATTGTAAATGCCAGTTGCTTATAGTTAGGGTTGCCAGACAGTCCCGGTGTCCCGTCCGGTTTAATTCACGTCCCTGTAAAAATTAAATTTGACTTTCTAGATGACCAAAAAAGTATAAAAAAAAGTCCTAGCCAATGAAAAGTACATGTAAATATTGTTCAAATCTTTATTCCTCATTCAAAATGTTTCTTCTTACTTAAGTAACTTTTAAATATGTTAGAAATAAAATGTTTAAATTTATATGCTTATGTCGTTTATTACTACCCCTGGTTTAGGTTCCTAATCAGTAACCATTTATTCATAGCATTGAGAATAAACTACCCTCTAAAACACTCTAAAAACCCGCCAAGGGTGTGTACCCTTGAATACCCGCGACGCTGGGGGAGGGGATTCCTGTGTCCCGGTTGAACATTTCAGAAATCTGGCAAGCCTACCAATGGTAGATGACGCAGCGGTCGGGTGGTAGGCCTTGTCCCTTCAGGGATGTAGCGCCACGGAGTTTTATGATTTACATACAATATATAGGCTTATTCTTCTGGTTTAAAAAAATGTTGGTTCCTTAGCGATTATTACAATATTGCATTATGTTTCGATGAAGAAGAAAAGCAGAATAGTTGATAGAGGGATGGGAGATCAGATTGCGTCGTGTAATGTTGAAATTGTTGTTTTGACTGCTTCCTGCATTCGGAGAAGGCATTAAATCGGAGCTTTGTTTTGACACGGGCAGTGTGAGGGGGGGGGGAGGGGGATGAGGTGCGATAAAGCACAGAAATCCGCGCCAATCCCTTCTGACCACCAATCAAAATAACTCTCAACAATCAACAGATCTACATCTGGGAGGAAGGGGGACATTTTCTGCATAACCGCCTTTTTCCATCAGTTGTCGCCTAGGAGTCGCTTGAAATGGTCTCTTCTTCACAGCGTCCGCAGTTTGCTGGATTCTAGACCCTGGCTAACGTGAATTAGTGGTTTATATAAGTAAATAGCCTACGTAAAATGGATTTCAGCGACAGCTTCGAAGACTCTTCGAAATCGGCGTCGTCTGGAGACGAAGTAGGCTCCACTAAAGTCACAGTGAGTCTTCTGCAGCTACAGAACAGAACAGGCTACAAGCTGGTCCAGATCAACGGGCAGAGGAAGTACGGAGGACCCCCGCCTAATTGGGTAGGCCCACCGCCATCTAAAGGCAGCGAAATCTTCGTGGGAAAGATACCACGCGACTGTTTTGAAGACGAACTGGTTCCAGTTTTCGAAATGGTCGGCGAGATATACGAATTAAGGTTAATGATGGATTTCAGCGGGTCCAACAGGGGCTTTGGATTCGTCATGTACATGTCGCCGGAGATCGCCGATCTGGCAGTTCAGCGCCTCAACAATTACGAGATTCGAGAAGGCAGGAAAATCGGCGTTGTCAAATCAGTGAACAATTGCCGGCTTTTCATCGGTGGACTCCCAGCTGATAAAAGCGAGGAAGACATCAAATCTGTAAGTACCTACGCCATTTTACTTTCATATGGTGTTGTAAAACGAAAAAAGTAGGAATGTGTTTTCTAGCTTCTTTTCTAAGTGGCCGCATTGCAGGCATGCACATTCAGTTTTATCAGCCCCACGCTAAGTCATGTTGTTCTGGAGCCATAACTTTTGATTTTTAACTACTTTTAGACAGTTTTTACGCAAGAATACGTTGTGGATCTCAACGCTACAGTGTGACTAGCACCATTTATTTTGTATAATCTTTCCTGTCTTTGTTTACAGGGTGAACCGTTTACAGTTTGTGTTCGTAAGGAAACATGTACACTATAATCATCTTGTATATTAACTAGTTATTGTTTTCAAATTAACGTATAGGTCTACCGGTATCTGAAATTTAACATTTCCTCTGTTAAATTTATAGAGGTAGTCTGCATACTCTCGTCTCGTATTTTATAGCCTTCTATTTTGTTAATATGTTTAAATGAATGTAGGCCTAGCTAAACTCTTAACGTACGTTCCGTGGGAAAAAAAATTGTACATTCGAAGCAAGTCGTACATATGTGACTATTGTAGTGAAGGCCCTCTCTGTTCAGTGTCAAGAATGAAGTAACGCTGCTGATGCATTTCCGTTACATTCCATTTTAGCAAGTGACCTCTCCAATAATGGATATTAGAGACATTTACATAAAAATTTAAGCTTTTTAACTGCATAATTGAATTGAAGATTAATAATTACAATATGGAATATAGCCTATCTAGTCCTACCCTTCATTTCAGCCTTCGATTAAAAGACTAATGATTATGCTAGCCTAAGTAAGATAAGAGAAAGTTTCGTCATGCTTCGTGTTACATCCCCAGAATATTGATGTCATTTTGAAGGCCTGAAGTTAAAATGGCGGAAACATTTCCTAATTGCTGCCAGTTCCTCGTATAAAAGAAAGTGTATAGTTTAGGGCGGACGAATTGGACCCAAACAATTATGCCAACAGTATTTATTCTCCCAAAAATGAGGTGTGTATTTTTCGCTACTCTATGTAGAAAAATCGTTATTTTTAGCTTGGCTTTTTTTTTAGAAAATACGTTATTTTTCGCTTTTCTATGTAGAAAAATCGTTATTTTTAGCTTGGCTTTTTTTTGTAGAAAATACGTTATTTTTCGCTTTTCTATGTAGAAAATTCGTTGTTTTTAGTTTTTTTGTTGTTGTAGAAAATTCATTTCCCCCCCTATTTTATGTAGAAAATTTCGTTTTAAAGTCTGGCTAACCGTAAAGTATAGTCTGCATAGGCGTAACCAGGCCGACCATATGGGGGGGGTTATAACATCCGCGGGGTCTGGCGAGTATGGAAGGAGAGGGGGGTCCGGGGGCCCTCCCCCGGAAAATTTTAAAAATTAAGATGCAAAATAACGAGTTTTAAGCTTCCGGGGGTTCTCCCACGGAAAATTTTAAAAATTAAGATGCAAAATAACAAGTTTTAAGCTTCCGGGGGTCCTTCCCCGGAAAATTTTAAAAATTAAGACGCAAAATAACGAGTTTTAAGCTTCCCACGCTTTATACTTGTATTAAGCAATTTATGGGCAGACTTAAAAAAATTATACAATTTTCCTTTTTTTAATCAATGGGGGGGGTTCAAACCCCCAAAACCCCCCCCTCGCTACGCCTATGGTCTATGGGGTTTCGGACTGAATTCTCAAAATCATTTTCAAGCTCTTTCGTACAACTGTAGGTAGAAGAATTGCGCAGTTGGTTGAGGCACAGCGCTACAAAGCGGAAAGTTGCTGGTTTGATTCCTGATGTCGTTGGGATTTTTCCGTTGGCCTTATTTTCCTGGTGGCAGTATGGACCTGGGATCGACTCAGCCTAGAACAGAAATGAGTACCTGCAATCCTTGGGGGTTAAAGGCGGCCGGTGCGTAAAATTGACAATCTTCGCACACCGAATGTCTCAAAATCAGGGAGCTTCAACTTCCCTCCATGGCGTCTACTGTAGGCTACCTTTACCGCCGTAGGGTAGAAGACTTTCAGCAACAGAATCGCTCGAGAACGAATTTTTATAATCAAATTAGATATCGTCTGGGTACGAAGATTATTATTTTCTACGAAGAAAATTTCATTTTTCGGGCTTTTCTCGAAAACACCACAAACATTTGTCTTTAAATTTTGTACGTCTGGTGCTTACACTAAGATTTAAACTTTTGCTAAAATAATAATAATAATAATAAAATCGGCAAACTTTATCTGAAGGGCAGTTATAATAAGCCAGCCATTTGCAAAAACTGTCTTGTCTAGACGTATCCGCTGTTTTAGCAAGTAACCCCACTTTTAAAAACGTTTACTCGCCAAAAACGGTTTTCAGAAACATCTCTCTGTGTGTGTGTGTGTGTGTGTGTGTCTATGCACAGTGTAGCTTCAGAACGCAAAATTATAAGAATTCAAAATTTTATGTTCAAATTACGTACCTGCTAATAATGTGACACGAAGATTGACGACGACTTTCTTTTATTTTTAATGCCACTTTATATGAAAAAAAAAAGTTGTTTTTTACGATATTCTCGAAAACAGCTCAAGCGATTTTGTTTAAATTTTGTACAATAGTTTAAGTCAAAATATACTTATTCGAAACATTTTTCGTAAAAATTCTCCGAAGGGTAGTTATAAGCTACCCAATGTTTGTAGACACTCATTCTTGCCTGGTGAACAATAAAGCTTTTGAACACGCAATCTTTGCAATACGGCCTCTTGTTCTATATCAGATTTTGAAATGAGAAAGACGTGATTTTTACTTGGGGAACATCAAAATGTGAAAATTAGGCGTGAAATTTCATGGTGCAGATAAGAGAAAGTTGCAAGATGCTTGACAACACTTGTGCAGTGATATTTGTATCATTAATCCGTTGTGTGTGTAATAGGTTGTATACTTCGCCTGTTAAGTTTCACGCGGAATTCCTCAGCAAGCTAAAGGAGTATTATCTATTTTATGGAACCCGGAGGTTCATTGCCGCGCTTACCTGAGCCCGCCATTCAACCCTGATCTGTGCTAACTCCATCCAACCATCCCTCGCAAATCCTCAAATCTATCCTAATATTGTCCTCCCACCTATGTCTGGGTCTTCCAGGGGTCTTTTCCCTTCGTGTCTCCCAGTCAATATGTTTGAGATACTGTATGTCTTTCCTCCCCATTTCATCCTCCGTGATTTAATTACCCTTACTATATCCGGTGAAGAGTACAGGTTATGAAGCTCGTCGTTATGCAGTTTTCATCTCTAATATTTTCCTAAGCCCCCTGTTTTCGAACACCCTCAGATTATGTAAGGGGCCGGTCTCACAACCGGCAGAATAATTGTCTTACAAATCTTAATTTTTTAGATTTCTGGACAGAAGACTAGAAGATAAGAGTTTCTGAACTGAATAAAAACAATCATTTCCTGATTTTAGTACCGATTATGTTCTTCCCGAAGAGTAAGCGACCCCGGAAAATTTTACACTGATAGGATCCATAAATGAGGCAGCGTTACTTAACAATATTTTTTTTTTTACTGGGAGAGGTTGTTAACCTCACGCCAAACCCCAAGCTGGAGGCCGACCTGATTTCGTTATTGTATTATAATATTATATTACGTATTAATAATAATAATAATAATAATAATAATAATAATAATAATAATAATAATAATAATAATAATAATAATAATTTATTTCTGTCCAATACAGTGTAGAATACACAATACACTAGTATTAGTTTCAGCTTCCTTATTTATTATTTAAAAATGATTTCCATGATGACCTACATCGTTTGATTTTAGAAACACGAAAAGTGGCCAAATTTTAGCTTGTAATATTGTTTATAATCTGCAGCATTCACATTTAAACTCAGGAATTCAATCTAAAATGGCGTATTGTTGAGTGACCGAATGGAAGACATAAACTTTGTATGAAATGAGGCATCATGGGAACCGTGTGTGGGTAGTGAGTAGGTCTCTGCGAACAGGGAATGGGTTAAAAATCCGTTCCCACAAGTAGTACAATATTCTTAGAAGAATTTGTATTCAATAGATATTATTTTCCCCACATAATTGACATTTTCAAAGATCCGTGTTACAAACGAACATCGGTTATTTGTACGAACGGCTACGTGCGTTTTTGTTTGGAAATCTGACGCCAACAATGGCCAGTACCAGCTGTTCTCAACATATGATTCTCAATCTGATACCTTCCACCGCAGCTGGCTCAAATCAGATAATGCAGTCTGTTAATAATTTAATAGGTGACTTACGATTTAATAATTATTTTAATCCCTTCTTCTCTTCTCTCTATATACAGTAGGCCCATAGGCGTAACCAGGCCGACCATATGGGGGGGGGGTTATAACGTCTGGGGGTATGGAATACCCCCCAGGGAGAGGGGGGTCCGGGAGTCCTCCCCCGGAAATTTTTAAAAATTAAGACGCAAAATAACGAGTTTTAATCTTCCCACGCTTTATACTTGTATTAAGTAATTTATGGGCAGACTTAAAAAAATTATACAATTTTCCTTTTTTTAATCAATGGGGGGGGGGGGGTTAAAACCCCCAAAACCCCCCCTCGGTACGCCTATGAGTAGGCCTATAAGAGGCTTTGTCCTGACTGACTTAATGAATGAGTGAATGAATGACTGGTTGACAGAGAATTAACGTAGAGCCTAAACTATAATAGGTAGAGACTTTGAATTTTGACAGCACCTTCGTTTCATAATGTCAGTGCTCACTAAGAAAGGATTTTCCAAAATTTTGAGTTTTAATGCCAAATATCATGGCCTCCTTTATAAAATAAATAAATAAAAAGATAAAGTTATGTTTAGAAGTTTCTTGCGAGCGTAAAACGAGTACCGCTACGTCATTCTTAATTGGATTGAATAATTCTATGGGACAGTAATTTATACATCGTGGCCATTTGTGTGTTGTAGTGAGGTTTTTGTGAGATAGGAAGGTCTGGAACGGGGTGCACTCATCCGCTTGAGGACAGTAGAAAAGTTACTTGTTAAAGAAGTAGCGGCTCCGGTCATGAAGACCATGAATTATCGCCCTGTGAGTCGGCATGCTGACCACAAGGGTGAAGGTAAATGAAGCAGCCATAGAATGAAATAATTAATCATTTCTTGAAGATTGGATCAAACAGCTGATGAAAATGAAATGCTGTATTTCAACCTTATGGTCCTATGTACTACGAGGGGATCTGCCTGGCTTTCTGGTGCTAAGTTTGTGGGTTCTGTCCCGGCCCGGGTCTATGACTTGGTGGTGTGGCAAGCATGTAAAAGAACGACTTAAACAAATTCTAGGAGCACACCCGTCTTTAAGTAAACATAAACAATACAGAAGGTCTACTAAAAGGAGGGGGGTACGCCGTAGCATAGTGGTTGAGGCGCTGCGCTACAAACCGGAAGGTCGCGAGTTCGATCCCCGATGAGGTCGTTGGAGTTTTTCAATTGGCCTAATCTTTCTGGTGGCACTATGGCCCTGGGGTCGACTCAGCCTCTAACAGAAATGAGTACCAGGAGCAATCCTGGGGTAAAGGCGGCCGGTGCGTAAGGCTGACAACCTTACCATCTTCATGTGCCGATGTCTATAAAAATCTGGGAGCCTCAACCTCCTGGAACCCTCTGGGCCTCCATGGCCTGTAATAGGGACCACTTTTTTTACTAAAAGGAGGACAATCTTTCTCTTTTCTTTGGCCTTTGTGGTAAGTTTTGAGTAATTTTCTAGTGGCCTACTCTGGTCCTGAAAACAGAGGAAGGCTATTTGACGTGTTGATTTGGTGTAGTGGAGAATGACGATAGTTGCATCATTTTATAGAATAATTTAAAGTCACACCGAAAATGTTCCGTTATTCCGAATTTAATTCAAATTCACAGCAGTAACGAACATCTTATTGTTAAGTTCATAATATAATATACACAATGCATTCTGGGAAACTGGTAATTATAATTTAGCCTAATCCCACTATTTCACGAACTTTCTGGTTACAGAGGTAGGCCTAGGCCTACTTGAACAAATGCAATGCTTGCAATGGGCTGATCACCAAACTCTTTTGCCTCATTTCATAGGCAAGTTTTTTTTTTTATACAGTATGTATTTACTTTCTCACATATCTATACTACAGGGAGACCTAATGAACTATGAACCGTCTGCGCGGTGTTTTTCGGGTTCGCGATGGCGAAGCGCGTTGCCGTTTGCGGCTATTTTTCCCACCTCTTTAAGAAACAACATCAATCGTCGTAGTTTTCATTGGGAAATGTTGGCAGTTTCCTAGCGGATATTTTATGTTAATTCTTGGCAGGGTGTGTGGATTTGTCTTGTATACTTGTTTTAATCTACCGCAGAGAAAAAAATCGTCGAGGACCGAGGGGACCACAAATCTCTTACTAATATTTCTGTCCTCAAACAAAGTTTCAGTTGTTCCCATCGAAATATTGGCTATGGCAGAGTCTTGTTAGGCTATATATAATTTAAAAAAAAAAAAAAAAAAAAAAGAGGAAATTAGCCTAATTCTCTAAAATACGGGGGCAAATTGAATGTACCTAGGACATCGCATCATGGTCAATGCAATACTGCAGAGCAGAGCAAAGCCAGCGTCTGTAGCGTGACCTTGATTGCAGCAGCGGCGGGAAGGTTTGGAAAATTTCATAGAGTCTGTAGCTGAAAACATGCCGAGTTTTGTATTCTTATGTTATTGTATAATGTGTACACTCAATTATAAATGTAGAAAATAAGCTTATAAAAATAAAAAGTTAATAATTAAAACTGTGGGAGGAACAGAATGGCTATGAGGGGTGAAGAGAAGGCGATTTTGCAAAAAGAATATACTATTTTCTTTATTTAATAGATAATACGTTAAGCTGAACTTTTCCTCCAAAGAACTCTGCAGGTTTTTCAGATTGGTCAGATTTATTCAAGGTTCGTTTTCAGTTGCTACAGATGAAAGCAGTGATAAAAACAAACTCCGAACTGTACCATATTGTTATTAACGGTATATTAGTATAATGTGTTGCATTTAGCTTTGCCCCCACACACTCCTTTTCACTCGGTGTGTCTGTCCTTTATTTTAAAACTTTTCACTTGGACACACTGTCAATTGAAGATAATGGAAATTTGTATGAATAAAAATAAAATAAAATAAATGTTTCACATGGGATTTTATTTCTCACAAACAGGTGCTGTGTCGTCTGACGGAGGGTGTGAGTGAAATCAAAGTGGGGAGAAGCGTGAGTTTGTGTCCCGGCAAGTCCCGCTCAACCATGCAGCATGCCATTGTGGAGTACGATAGCCACAGATCTGCTGCCATGGCTCGCAGGAGACTCATCCCAGAGCGAGTGCAGTTGTGGGGGAGGGAGATCATTGTGGACTGGGCCACTCCGCACAGCAGAAACTTGGTATGTACCCAACATCCTGTCTCATTTCTTATCAACAGGTAGGGACCATATTTTTTGGTAGGAGCAATAAGCACAAATTTTATAAAACAACTTTCCTTAGCATAAAATATCACTGAATCAATTAATTATCACAAAATTTGTTAATTTGTGTGAAATGTCTAGATAAGCATGAAATCAGTGCCGTATTTAAGCGTAGGCAAACTAGGCAGCTGTCTAGGGCGGCTTTTAAGCTGTTACTGTTGTTTTTTTTAAATATATTAAACATTTTATTCATAACTTTTCAAAATAGTAAACTAATGTAACGCACAATGAAATAGAAATGAATAACATTGACAACAATACGCACCTGTTTATTTATTCACTTATTCATTTATTACCGTATATATTATTATTGTTATTATTATTATTACTATTATTATTATTATTAGTCTACTCTATCAGTTACAATAATGCTTATTGTAGGTTACTTTGTACATTAATGTGGAAATAAGGGGGCAAAAAATATTTTTCTCTGCCTAGGGGCACTTAAGTAGCTAAATACGCCCCTACATGAAATACATACTTTACATACGTAAATTGAGAAATGTGCACAAATGTTTGATTCAAAATCATAATTACAGTGTACTTAGAAGTTACACACGCGGTCAATTACAGCAAAGAGTGAGGAATGTATGCTATTCAAAGATCAAAGGACCTATACAATCACTTACCTGATACACTGAAAAATATAGCAAATAATAAGTCTAAGCTAAGAAGGATAAAATCTTTTCTAGTAGAAAATGCCTTTTACACAATTGATGAATTAAAAAAAAAAAAAAGAATAAAATACAGGGAGTACTAAATTATAATATACCGGAGAAATTAAGTACATTTGTGTAATTAAAATTTATTTTGTTCAATTCATATACTTTAATTGTAAACCTTTTATATTTGGCTAATAAATCTTGAAATCACAATACACTCCTTTGCTACTGTCTCTGTGCTGACTTAGAAATGCCTTTGATTCTATGATCAAATGCAACAAAGATTTCGTATTTTACCCACAGTTGTTGGCACTTCTGTTTGCAGATGGCTATCTGAATTTGTTTAGTAGTAATTTTAATTATATTTATCATTACCAGGGTCCGGATTCTAATGACATGTCATCTTTTTATTGATGCTACATAGACATTGCCAACTTGTAGATAAATCCTAATCATGGCCTCTAGATTATAGAAATGCATTTTTATTAGGTCATTTTTTGTCATTTTATATTTTTAGGGCATTTATTTCAATTTTACGTCATTATTTTGTCATTTTCGTGTCATTTGCTTCCTTATTTAGTCATTTTCATGCATTTACATTGAGTATATAAACTTTTTTCGTCGCTAGTGGTGCTGTCTTTGAAGTGTTGTTTGCTTAATGCAAGAAGGAAAAGTGTTGTCATGTCTCAGTCGGAAATGAGAATCAAAGAAACGCCAAAATTTTTTATTATATTACTATTGTTATTACATTGTCTTGGCACCTGCTTGGATTTGAGAGTGCAAACTACTGTTTACCCTCAATAAACAATAATATAATCCGGCAGACCGCAAAAGGAAATTCCGAAGTTTGACTCGCCAGTGCCTCAGTGCCAGTATAAAATTCCGTGAGTAAAGAACATTCACACCATTACAGTTATTTACAGATTTTACAATTATATAAAAATTGTCTAAAACTTCGAGTGTAGGCCTACAGTAATAATTTTTTAGGTAATTTTTTTTATAATTATGAAGTCATTTTCTTCAAAATTTAGGGTCATGTTATAGGTCATTTTTCAAACAATTTTAGGTCATCAGAATCCGGGCCCTGATCATTACATTGATACATAAATCATTCCAAAAACTAAAGTTAACAACGATTCATAAGAGAGCAGAAGTAGGATTGAGTAATGAGGGATTTTAATACTTTCAGAGCTGGCGTATTAATATAAGCAACTGCCAAGTAAAATCATCATTGGGCGACAAATTTCAAGTCAATAAGGGAAATTTCAGTGCAGTATTTGGCAGTCGTATCAGATTTTAACATAAAACATAACTCATAATTAGACTTCGGATTTTAGGTAAAAACCTATTTTCATCCTTAAGTGATATATGGACGAAAACTTGTATATGCATGTTTCATAAGTGACTATGCCTAAAACTGATACTTTTATAGAACCAAAAACAGCCTATTTTTACGTTAGAACCTAATATTGCCTTTTTGCTTGTTTTTCCTATAAAGTTCAAAATAAGTTATTTTTGTTGTAAATTCTAGCATTTATTTTCAGTTCGTATTAAATTTTTAGCTCGGAATGTGCAGTACATGACACATTTGTGACGTGGTTTAATAGTAAGGAATGTTTCGTCTTCAGTAGAAAAATTCCTTGGAATTCCCAAGAAAATGTAGTGTTTTTCTCCCGACTCCCACATCCAGTTAAAAAAACAAAAAACAACAACTTTGTTCTCTGAATCACTGAGAGATACAAGGGGTCGAATATGCTAGCGTGCGTAGCTTCTGGGCGCAGGGATTAGGTTTTCACTGTTATGGTAGTAATACAGGCCCTAGTAGGCCTAGGTCTATAAAATTCTGTGTACCATAGTTCTATATATGTGTTTTTATCATGATTATTGATTAATGGTGACTTCAATAAATATAATATTCTGCATTGCAATTGAGATATTTCAGAAAATTGGCAACTTAACGATTTTATAAGAGTCTATTTTACGATTTTTAGAACCTATTTTCCAATTTTTAGAGCCTATTTTAGGTACCTAATACAGCATTTTTAGCGACCTAAAAGTCCGAAGTCTACTCATAATCTTATATCTTTGATTTTACACAATTTTTATGTGACTCGTTCATACGTTAGTAGCAATGGAAAGGCTAAAATATTTTACTCCAAGAAATACACAAATACACTGAAATCAGCCATATGTTTTTACCAAAAAATATGGTTCCTGTGAAAATTTGTATTTTTATTTACCTGAGCATTGACCGTCCATTGAATACATTTACTTAATTTTTACAATTTCTAAGATAAATTCAAAAATGATGGTACCAATACAGAGTACCAGTTCAAGTATTCTGTTTAAAACACTTCAACATTTTTAGACCTCACACTGTACTTCATTGTTAATAACTAGGTCAGGGCAAGAAATTTCAATCCTGAAACTTATATTACAGTGAGTCCCACGCAAGAGTTGGCCAATGACGCGGGTTTCTACGTCGCGGCTGGCACAGCTCCAACTCTCGAGCGATCGGGTGAAATATCTACGCAAATAATGCCGCGGTCGTTGTAATGATTCAGGTTCTCACATTTACAGTTAAAATTACAGTGAAAATAACCACGTACCTCATCACAAGAAATGTTGGATATGTTCTCCTCTTGCATCCAGACAATACTGGCACCTTTTTAGGAAATTCTCTTTCACGCGCATAAGTTCAGCTTCCGAGACAGAGTTATTTTCTCTTTTGATAGGCCTATGTGATATTGTCAATAAGTTCTTCCAACAGTATGTAAATATTATTTATGGGGAAACTTGAAAAATAAAGTGTATAGGTCAATTTCCCATACATAAGAAAAACTTAAAGACAATATCACAAGAGAAATTAACCCTATCTCGGAAGCTGAACTTATGAGCAAGAAAGAAAATTTCCTAAAAAGATGCCAGTGTTGTGTGGATGCAAGAGGAGAACATTTCCAACATCTCTTGTGATGAGGTACGTGGTTATTTTCATTGTAATTTTAACTGTAAATGTGAGAACCTGAATCATTACAACGACCGCGGCATTATTTGCGTAGATATTTCACCCGATCGATCGGGAGTTGGAGCTGTGCCAGCCGCGACGCAGGAACCCGCGCCATTGGCCAACTCTTGTGTGGGACTCGCTGTACTTAAAAGTATTGACTGGGAGACCCGAAGGGAAAAGACCACTTGGAAAGACCTAGAAGTAGGTGAGAGGACAATATTAAGATAGATTTAATGGAAGTAGTTTTTGCGAGCGATGGTTGGATGGAGTTAGCACAGAATAGGGTTGAATGGCGGGCTCAGGTAAGCACGGCAGTGAACCTCTGGGTTCCATAAAATAGATAATATTCTTTTACCTTGCTGAGGAACTGCCTATTACCATTGAGTAAGTAAGTAAGAAAGATAGTATTGCATTGCATTATTAAATAATAATTGATCATATTTAATGTTTTCAATTTCATTCAGATTTCCTAGTAGGCCTACATTAGACGATATTTTACAGTATTAAGAAGACAGATGTCATGTTAAGTCATTTCATCAATACTAGTGCAGTGTGCAAGTGAGACATCAAATTAAGTTAAGTAAATTTAAACCTCGGTAGCTTACCCCTAAAGTTACATTGACATCACATTTGTCACATGAGCTTATGGCACTAATACACAATCTAGTTAAGGAAATCGATAAGGAAAGCATTCATATTACCAATACCAACAGATGAGATCTCGCTCTGATGCGACAAGTTCAAAATCCATATAAAATGAAATAGAGTATTGCGTTTGAAAATAACAGAAAATGACAAACAGGAAACGAGCTGTGTGCTTCATTATCTTGTAAAGACTGTAGTGCTATACCACATGTAACAATAACATTGACTGTCTTCAGACTTGAAATTTCGTGCCCTGTTATAAGTATACGAAATACCAAGAAAATTTGAGATAATAAGTTTGATGGCTGTTATGTAGGTTGTCCCTCTTGCATATACGAGGGCTATTTTTTAAAATGAAAACCACAGTGAAAATCAAAACGGTTTTATGTGGAACATTTAGGTACACCTTCTCGCTACTTCTCTACATAGTCACCGCCCCAATGGAGACATTTGTCACATCATGGTACCAACTTTTTAATACCCTCTTCATAGAATCTTGCTGCCAGCGTATTGAGAAGGGTCTTCACGACATTTTGAACTGTTTTGAAATTCTTTGTTGGTGTGGAAGCCAGACCTAGGGTTTGTTCGGGAAATTTGTGTGCATCCATTGTTTGGATTGTTCTTTTGATACTGGATTCGTCATAACGAGTCCACATTTCATCCCTTGTCACAATGGATTTCATAAACTCGTTCCTGTGCCGAGTGGTTTTTATCTTTTTCGGCAGGTGAAGAAAGATCTGGGAGGACAGAGCTTCCACACCAAAGAAGAACTTCAAAACACTTCAGAATTCCGTGAAGACCTTTCTCACTATGCTGGCGGAAAGCTTCTATGAAGAGGGTATAGTAAAGTTGGTACCACGCTACGACAAATGACTCAATCGGAGCGAGATTATGTAGAGAAGTAGCTAGAACGTGTACTTAATTGTTCCAAATAAAACAGTTTTTATTTTCACTATGGTTTTCATGTTATGCCCCATCGGAGGTTGAAAAAAAAAAGCCCTCATAAATGTTATTGAGGAATCACTGTGACTGAAGCCATGTTGACATTCCTCCCGAGTTCTTGTCATGCCACGATATTAGATTTTTTTTTTTACTTTTTTTTTACTTTACTTTACTTTACTTTACTTTACTTACTGGTACAATTACTTATATAAAGTTTTTCTACACAAACTACAATATTTTCAAAGTGCTATGGCCAAGTTAAATCTTCTCTTACCCCACCAATCAAACAAACTACATGAGTCGTCCCTAAAGTAAGTTTCCTTGGGACCAGTTATAGAATCAATACAGTTTCATGGAAATCTTTATAGCAACAGCGCGTGTTCAGCTATTTTTCAACATATTCACAAATAGAATTGAGGCATTTGTCATACAGTGGAACCAATGTTTAAATACCTGTCATAGAAGTCTGCCGCCTGGGATTTGAACCATTGAGTGGCAACCATCTCCGCCTCTCTGTCATTTCTTTGACGTTTAGGAAGTTCGGGCTGTAGGGTGGATGTTTCAACACCTCCCAGCAAGTCTCCTGTAGAAGTTCGGATGGGAGTTGTTTCTATTCCAGGAAAATAATTTTCGTAAATTATATGGAAATTTAATTTTTTTTTAACTTTAAAAATGTTATTTATGTGGGGAACACTGTCCAACCAAGTAGATTCTTTTGAGAATTAGGTTCTGTTTCCCAGCAAATGCAAATTATATAGCTGAGTCTTTAATTTCTTCAAAGGAATCCCAAATAGTCTACTTGAAACATCTTTAAAAGGTATCAATATTTTGTAATTTAAAGTTAATAAGGTTAAATTTTTATGTTTCCAAAATTTTTATTTCCCCCCCCCCCCCAGGTCACGGTGCCTTTGGGTTCGTAACGCTGGCGCAGGATTAGTCTAAATCACGTCTAAATACAAGATATAATAGCTTTCAGAACAGATCTGTTAAGCAGTTGGATGTGCGCCGCGCCATTGTTTTGTTCAACAATAAGCCGCTATATAGTCACGTCATGTCTGAAACATTGCGGCATTATTTACTGTTATTGCACACTACATAATGACATATAAATGCTCGCCCTTGTAATTTTAACCAATATTTTTTTATGTGTTGAATCATGGGAGATCTAAATTTCCGTGATATTCATTGTGAGAACTCGGAGGAGTTTCTTTTTAATCTGACCTTGCAATGCAGACATTGAAAACAAAATAGGGACGTGTGAACAAGTTCCCAGCAATGACAATGTTTTGATGCGATTTTAACGTGAAATAATACGAAGTAGTGATGTTATTATTCTATAAATCCCTGTTATCAATTTTTAATTGGTCTTACCTTTTGATAATTTCATATATTAAAGGTCACGTCCAGGTTTGGTATTGGAGACGATTTAAAAATATTTGCTGGGCGGCAAACATGGGCGATGCTCTTCATTTGTTTGCGCAGGAACACCAAAATCGGTGTAGTAAGCCTAAAATTTCGTAAAAAATTAAAATTAACAAAAAATGGATGGAAATATAACGGTACCTATTTCAAATATATATCTAGTTATTGTATTTATTTTAGTGATATAATGGTTTATACTCAACCTTACATTAATGTACATAAAAATACCAGCATTTTCATTTTGTTTCGTCGGTAGAGTGGTAGCATTGTATTTGTACAGTCAAGTCTCGACCTGTCGTCTGTGTTGGGTGGACTCGTGGTGACTTTTCTAGCGAAGTGAGTGCTTCATTTGTAAAAAGTGTGGAAATGAATGGATACAACGAAGAAAACGATGTAATTGCTTTTCCACTCTTTCAACGCGTTACGCATCCAAGGAAATGGAGTGCAACTTCACCGACATGAAGTTCTCTACTTGAAGGAAGCTATGGATCTTTCTCGCGAAAGCCGAAAAGGTAGGATAACTTCATTAAGATTCAGTTTCATCTACTGATAATATGAATTGTCATCCAAAACTGATAGGAGTCCCATGGAGCTTAAACATTATGTTTTACATTCATGTGATGTGATTAAGGTTTCGATGTTTCGTTGTTACAGAACGAATTTTGCGAAATAGGACAAACTACCCAAACATTACCTTACAAGCATACAGGTGGGTCCTTCGTTTGCCCAATAGAAATGGTGCATTGACGATAATATTGGGACGGTCTAAAAAGGGACGTTCATTTCCAATGTAGGGAAGACCGGGGACACTTGATACATAAGGAGACTTGATACATCCTATCTAGTTCATTATTCTATGATTAGAATCGGCTGTAACTCATTGCAGATGATTTTTAGTTCCCCCCCCCCCCAATTTAGTGCTGCTGTTTAGAAAACACTGTTTCTCACATTTTGAAAAAATATAATTTTCCTGCCTTAAAGTAAGTACTTTTTTCTTTTATAAAAATGTGTCTCACTTGCCTGTTTATATTTCTTGGCTGAATTAACATGTTATATCTAAAGATACACATAAAATGCTCTACAAACTTCAGCTCTCTGGTTAGGTCCAATGGATTTATAAAATTTTTTGCATAAATCAAAGGTAAGTCTCTCTGCTCACTGCGTTGCTGTGGCGACCACCTCGGAACTCCTGACCGTGCCCTCTCTCGACACACCCGATCGTACCAAATACCAGCTACCAACCCTTGTACCAAAATGAGAACCCGCTAGCTCACTCGGCACTCCCGACCGTACCACAATCACCTCTGCATATAGGCTAGTCTAAATAATGCATAACACTAACCACATAGTTAAGTGCGCGAAGCGGAGGTGGCAGCCTTAGCAAAGCGCCCTTGCATTTTCGAATAATGTACGTTACACTGTTTGTAGGTTTCGAAAATGTGGCATATTATATCTTCCAGAGGTTTTTCTGCCTGTCACTTTTTGTTTAGTGGTATGACGTCACACCACCAACATCCAATCACGAGTTTCTTCTTAATATGAGGACAGAAGAATTCGCCAGATCGTGGTATAAAAGAAAGTGCATCGCGAGGGAGTGGAGGGTGGGACTTAAATTTGTTTTTTCCCAAAATTTTAATGAAAAATGGGCACATGGGGAGACTTGTTACATAGGCCTATGGGTCATTCCATGTCAAATCAACTAACAGTCTAAACCTTGACCTCTCAGATTTGTGTGATTTTTTTTTCAGGTATTGTACTCCCCAAAACTAGTTTAAATTTAAAATTTCAAAATTTTCTGACTTTTGGTTTGTGAGTTATAAGGGTTGAAAAATCCAAAAAACTATGGTTTTCTATCGCTTTAAGATTATTATAAAATGCTATCGCTCAAAAACTATACCACCTAGAGAGCTCAAACTTGCACCATTTTTTTCCTCTGAAAATTCCCTTTAATTTGATGTATCACACGGCTATGTTTATTAATTTTTGAAATGTTAAAAAAGTTTCCAAAAAACTTTTTTTGAAATTTCCAAAATACGTACCCTCGGATTTTTTTGGAAAAATTATATGTGTTGTACACTCTAATTGACTACATGCATGCAAAATTTCAAGATGGGACCTCAACGGGTTCTTGTTTTAAAAAAATATTTGACTACGAGATTACATGCTAGTGAGGTGTACAGTGAACTACTTCTAGGCTGACTCTGTAAAAGACTTCTACAATTCTGACAACATTAGTAGAATGATGCCAGAGAAAAAAAATGTGTGACCATAAGAAATAAAGATGGAAAGATCCAGGTACAAAAGAGACTAGTGTTGGCAAATTTGCAAGAATTATTTAATGAAAAATTCCCAGCAAACAAAATTGGTTTTTCAAAGTTTTGCAACCTGAGGCCGAAGAACTGTATCCTGGCTGAAAAAAGTGGCACACATACTGTCTGTGTGTGTACCTTACACCAAAACATTACGCTAATGATGTACGGTGCAAAAATGCAAAATTTTGTATTGGATGGGGATGATACTGCTTTGAAATCTTATCACTCCTATCTGGTCAAGATGATGTGCAATCCACCATCTCAACATTGTTTTATGAATGTTTGTAAAGAATGACCTGGTGTTCCTAGACTTCAAGAATTATTGAATACAAAGTTCAATGAAAAAGTGGGTAACTGTAGATAGGTATGTGATGGAAACTGTAGTAAAATGTAGCGATGACTTTATTGATGAGTTTTTGGACACACTAACAAAGTTCAAAACTCATTCATTTATAACTAGTCAGCAGAAAGAATACTAAAGCGAAATCAAGGAAAATTTAACTGAAGGCCATGTAGTAGTCAACTGTGATTTTGCAGAAAACTACTCTTTTGTCGTACAAGCCAAAATGCAATCATTCCACTGGACTACCAGCCAAGCTACACTGCATCCTTTCATCATATATTACAAATGGGAGGGGAAACTAAACCACCTGCAGTACAGTATGTTTTTATATCAGATTGTCTGGAACTTCATACAGTCGCTTTCTAAGTACTCCAGAAAAAAAACTGCTACTAATCTTAAAGCAAACCTTGCCTTTTTCACTTAAAAAAATCACTTACTTTACTGATGGGAGCACTGCCCAGTATAAGAATAAGAAAAACTTCCTTAATTTATGCTTGCATAAAACTGATTTTGAAGTTGAGGCCGAGTGGGAGTTCTTTGCAACATCCCATGGCAAGAGTGCATGTGATGGCCTTGGCAGTGGCTAGCTTTTAGCCAGCTTACAAAGGCCATATGACCAACAAATTTTAACACCCAAAGAACTTTATGAATTTGCCTTGGAAAATATAAAAAAACATTGACTTTGAATATTGCACAACAGAAAACTACGAAGAGACTAAAGAATGATTACTTTCTCGGCTCAGTCAAATCAAAAGCGATTGTGGGAACACAAAAGTTTCACTCATATAAACCCCACACAGAGAGTCAAATTACTGTCAAGCCTTACCATTTCAGCCTTGATGAATCTCTTGAATGTATGACAACAGAGAACCAAATAACACCATCAGATTTGGAATAGCATGTGATGACTCTTGGTGGCTGGGATGCATTGAAGAAAAATACAATCATATGTACCGAATAAATTTTTTACACCCAAAAGGTCCAACCAAGGGATTTATTAGATGTCCCAGGAAACACTATTTTGCAAACAGTGGATCCAACTACAGCAACGGGAAGAACATACACTCTTAAGTGCTGAAGAAATGAAGCTATCTTCTCTTGCTTTGGAAAAATATCTTAAAATGTGTTACCCTCAGTGAAAACTTTTAAAGTGTATAAATACTATTAACTATATACGGTAAATACCTAATATTCTAAAGAAATACAGTTCTATCCTAGCAAATATCAAGTTAAACTTTCTCACAAGGTGAAACAACTTTTACCCATTTCTTTTATTTGGGACTCTTAGGCTACAAATAATACTGGAAAACCAAGCAAAAGATAACCTCTACCATTTATAACTATATGAGTTGATATTACTAAGAGTTTTGGGTGATTCAAGATGAGTGACTTTGTTCAAAACTTCACTATTAGCATGTTGTATATAAATTAAAATTTATTCTTCGTTCTTATGTATAACTTAGTTACAGGTAACATGAAAATTAAATTAAAAACAACACTATACTTCATTTAATTAACAAACAATAAGAGGGAAATGTTACATATGAACGCTATCTAAATAAGTTAGGTTTGGTAGAATTAGCCTATGTACCTTAGTATTCATAGCCTAGAAATAGTCCGCTATACACCTCACTAGCATGTATTCTGGTAGTAAAATATTTTTAAAAATAAGAACCCGTTGAGATCCCATCTTGAAATTTTGCATGCATGTAGTCAATTAGAGTGGACAACATATATAATTTTTCCAAAAAAATCCGAGGGTACGTATTTTGGAAATTTCAAAAAAAGTTTTTTGGAAACTTTTTTAACATTTCAAAAATTAAGAAACATAGCTGTGTGATACATCAAATGAAAGGGAATTTTCAGAGGAAAAAATGGTGCAAGTTTGAGCTCTCTAGGTGGTATAGTTTTTGAGCTATAGCATTTTATAATAATCTTAAAGCAATAGGAAATCGTGGTTTTTTGGATTTTTAAACCCTTGTAACTCACAAACCAAAAGTAAAAAAAATTTGAAATTTGAAATTTAAACTAGATTTGGGGGGTACAATACCTGAAATAAAAATCATACAAATCTGAGAGGTCAAGGTTCAAATCTCATAGTAGAATTGGTTGATTTGACATGGAATGACCCCTATGTCTTATTCAAATATGCATTTCTCTATATATATTTATCTTTATTTGTGAAAAATTCTGTTTCTTTTGGCCTAATTGTGGTAATAGTCCTAGATTTGAATTTAATCAAGCTTTTAAGTATTAACATTTTTTTTTTACTGTTGCAGTTTCACTAAGCGTGAAATAGCTTGAGTTACCTCAAATTTAAGGGAGCAAGTGACAGGGCATCACCCAACAGATCAAATATAGGGTGTCCCATTAAGAACGCTGGATTTAATAATGCACAAAATACATTTTCTTTTCAAGAAATTACATATATTTATACATGAATACAAAGGGCACATGTTTCGATTTATGTATGAAAAATGATATCTGGCACATGTCTACCACGTCCTCCTCTGCAGCTAGTGACCTGTCCATGAAATTTTCATAATTCTTGCACAGTCTTGTGCCTGGATTTGGGTGATGACACATCGAATTTCCTGCTTCAGGTCTTGTATGGTTCGGGGATTGTGTTCATAAACCTGTGATTTAAGAAACCCCCAAAGAAAGAAGCCTGTGAACAGTTGATTCATTAGGCGCATTATTCCGGCCTAAGAGCGCAAGAAGCCTTCGAACAGTTCGAGCACAACACTCACCATTCTTGTAATTAGTTTTGACAATTAAAACTCATTTTTCAGCAGTGTAGTGCTCCATACCAAGTAATTGCAACAAATACAGGAAACAGAAAAGCTAACTACAGTGTTGCCAATCCCACAGCATAACAATGTCAGCCAATTCAAATCCGGCGTTCTTATTTTGACACCCTATTGTCCATTGATTCGTGACATTAATTGAAATCAAACATCAATGATTGGAGTGCAAAGTTCGCTAGTCATATTGCAAGACAGCAAGTTTTTAGGCCAGATTGTGAAAATATCACCACCATTCATGATGAACATGTAGATGTAGATATCTCGTCCTGTAGATCCTGTGTTGAGCGGGGCTCAAAGATATAGAACAAACTGAAAAGAAACTGGAAACTGTCACCACCAAGTTTCAATACAAAAATTATAGAATTGCATGTTTTATTTGCAAAGACAACTGTGGAAGACACTTTTTTCAATATAGTGAACTCTCGATAATTCGGACCTCAGTATGCTGGACTTTGGATAACTCGGACAGATTCTTGGTGAACCAGATCCAGATCTACAGCCATTTTATGGCCACTTCAGAACTGCAAGAGAATTCATTATTCAAAAGCAACAGAAACAATGTGTACACAGATGAACATTTACAGTTTCTTTTGGCCTAAATCTTCTCGGAAAAATATGCTCACAGTGCCACATAATCATAATATTGTACTAATTATGTAATAGTGTGCATTTCAGACTAGAAATTTCAATATAGAACTGATGTGTAATTCTTTTTTGTTTCAATTGTAAGTTTTAATATTATCTTCTGCTTCATACGTTTTGTTATTGCAGCTTACACACGAAATTTCATTACTTAAATACCATTTCCTAATTTACTCTCCATAAGCCGGACATTTCATAACTCGGACAGACCCCTGCCCACTTTAGTCCGGTTTATGGAGAGTTAGAATTAGAATTAGAATTGTTTTATTTTACCTGGTGGAATTAAGGCCATTAGGCCTTCTCTTCCATTCAACCAGGATTAATACAACTGAGCTTTACAATCTTACAATAAAATAAGTATGATACAAGTACAAAGTTACAAATACACAGGAACATGATTATATTATTATCATTTAAGACTTAGAACTAGTTCACTAGAGATAATACAATACATAAAAAAAAAATATGTTAAAATAGTTTGCTACTTACTAAGATTTAAACTATTACTAAAATATTAACTATTACTAAGAAATATGATGTGAAAAGATTTAAACTAGGTATTACTAAAATATTAACTATTACTAAGAAATATGATGTGAAAAGATTTAAACTATTACTAAAATATTAACTATTACTAAGAAATATAATGTGAAATAAAAATGAAAAGTTGTGAACAATTGGAAACGTTTTCAGTATTTAATTATGTGATGATTTATTGTTATTAATGTAAAACCAAGTCCCTAACTATGGCATCATTGGTCAGCTTACGCAAGAATTGCATTTGTGTTTGACAGTTCCTACAGTTCTCAGGTAAAGCATTCCAAGATCGCGACATGGAGACAACAAAGGAGCAAGAGTAATGGGTTGTTTTATGACGAGGGATACTTAGAATAGAGTTTCTTTGTGAGCGAGTACCGAGATCATGATGAGAAGATAACTGTTGAAAACGTTCATACAAATAAGTTGGTGTAGAGGACTTGAGGACTTGAGGATGTTGAATAGAGTTCACTGTAAGAGGAAATCTAACATGATTAGTATGAAACAAATTGACCTAATCAAAGCTTAGAATTTTTATTTCATTATGGCTGCTTGATTGTTGAACGTGTAAATAAAAGTAGGCTAATGATACATTCTTGTAAATTGTTAATTAGCATATTAATTTGTATATTGTATCAAGTCTCCCACACCCAGGGAGACTAGATACACTTTGCAGACTCCTAAAGATTTGAAAATTTAAAATTGAAAGAGTAATTTTTTAGATCTAAAAAATTTGTACATGACAAAGGAGATGTCCTTTTATCAATCAAACATGGTTGGAAGTTTTAGGAGGAATACAAAAAATAAAATAAAAAATATATTTTTTCGAAAACTGTATCAAGTGTCCCTAGTAGATGTAGATGTAGATATCTCGTCCTGTAGATCCAGTGTTGAGCGGGGCTCAAGGACACGTCAGATCAAAAAATACATGCATGTTATAACAATAATATACACTAACTGCAAGCTGCAAAATTTATCCAAGCTGGAAATATTCCTCCAAATTGTAGAAGGTGTGAGTTATTAAAAATTCCTTGATAGATGTTTTGAAAGGTTTGCTCTTTCTTTGAATACATAATAATTTAATGTTGTTTGGGAGCTTGTTATATATCTGTACTGCAGAATAATAAGCACCCTTCTGAAAGAGTTTTAACGAGTTATTTGGTCTGTGTAGATCATTTATGTTTCTAGTAGTACGTCCATGTACACTAAAATTAGTCTCCCCTGGAAGCTGAGGAATTGATTTATTGGAATATCTAACATTAACATTGCTTTGAATTGCATTCTTTTCGTCAGCAGAATACGATTTTCTCACGTTTAATCGCTGGATATTTAAATGTTTACAGTACTTCTAGTTGATACACAATGCTAAAGTCGGACACAAGAATGAAGTACTTCTAGGTTAGATTTGCTTTTAAGAAACATTTCACAATGCTTAGGTCTACAATTTAGTCCTAATTACTTGTGAGTGCGATCAGACATTGGCCTGGTCACATTTTCTTAGTTGTACTCATGGTTACTGTTTTCTGAAATCGGTTTAATGAAATACTGAAGCTTGATTTTCTCACAGCAGACGATATACTGCTAGGCTTTGTTCGCTTCTAGCCACTTCTGGGTTCCAGCAGTTGCCTGGTTTCTTCTCTAAACACAGTACTTAATATTAAATTAAAATAAATGTACGATCCTTTCTTTCCACTACACACAATTAAAACATAATATAAAACAATATCACTGATGTTTAAGTGGATAAAACAATACGTTGTAAAACTAAAACACACATGACATTTCGACCCGCCCTCCAGGCCTTTCTCAAATGTACTGACTGCAAAATGATACACCTCCCGTTATTTTCATGCGGCGTGGTCGTTCTCTTGTTGTTGTTGTTGTTGTTGTTGTTCGTTGCTGCCACCACTGTTTTCGTCCTCCCGCTTTCTAAACGTGTTGTCTTTGTAATGTTCATTAATCCATTCACCCGGGATATCATTACAAAGACAACACGTTTAGAAAGCGGGAGGACGAAAACAGTGGTGGCAGCAACGAACAACAACAACAAGAGAACGACCACGCCGCATGAAAATAACGGGAGGTGTATTATTTTGCAGTTAGTACATTTGAGAAAGGCCTGGAGGGCGGGTCGAAACATCATGTGTGTTTTAGTTTTACAACATATTGTTTTATCCACTTAAACATCAGTGATATTGTTTTATACCTGGGTATTATGTTTTAACAGTAGGCTACATAATAAGTTTCAGAATAAAAAGTATAATTTAGAAAAAGAAAGAAAGGTACACATTCACCCATATTTGTTACTAAACATTGGATTAAGTGGATTGTGGCACAGAAAGTAAAAATGTACAAGAAACTTGAATGTAGGCCTATTATTCTTGAGTTAATAGACCGGTGATGTTTCCTCTTCATTACCTGATAGCAATTCAGACTTTCTGCAAAGTCGTATACAAGAAATATACATATTTGTTTGTTGCCTGTTAAGTCGTATTTCATTTTGTGCGCTTTGTATGCCAGCACACGTTTGAAGAATTGTCATGACAAGCCCTCTCGATCACTCTGTATCTGCAACCTAACCTAACCCCTAACGACAATAACCACAGTACAGGGAATGTCAGCGTTGGCTTTTTAGTGATATTTGATTTTATTTTTTCATTTGATTTCAATATATAAAAGGCAAAGTGATTCCTATAAAGGCCATGGAGGCCCATACGATTCCAGTAGTTTGAGGCTCCCAGATTTTGAGACATTTAGTATGTTTAGGTGGTATAAGGTTATCAGCCTTACACGCCAACAAAATTGTGTATTTTTTTTTTTTTTCAAGGGGAAGGTAATACATACTTGTAGGACCCATTGCATCAATCAAATTTTTTTACTAAGTAGGTAAAATCCAAGATTAAAAAAAATTGATTTTTCAAACTCTGCTGCAGATTGTAACAGAAGTGGCTGTCTTTTAAATCTGGGACCTCGACAAAAGAGATACTGATTTCCAAATGTTATTAATTTTTGTATTATTATTTGTTTATTTGTTATTTACTTCATTACTGGTTTATTTGTTTTCTTTATTTATTGATTTATTTACTTATTTATTTGTTTGTTTATTTTCTGTTTTACTTTTTGTTTATTTTATGTTTTACATTTTGTTTATTTTGTTTTCTTACTCGATAAAGTGTGGAAGTCAGGATTCCGGCAGCGAGATAGCACAAGAACAGACTGCCACACGTTCCTCGGTGCTGAACAGCAAGGTGCGCAGCTCAAGTATTGGTCAGGCTAGTGACAGCGCAGTAGGAAGTCTGTCTTCACGCAGCTCCAGCGTCAGAAGTCTCGAGCAGGCAATGGACAACGTTCTGTTCACCAGTGCTGGCAACATGAGCAGTCTCACTGAAGCAGAGAGGTACGTACTCGCTTCTGCGATACTCAAGTTCCACGGGAACAATTCCAGCGTTCCTCAAAGCAGGAATGCCCTTAGCGAAATACCTTTAATGAGAGAGGGAGGCAATGGAAAGAATCTGGAGGCAAACGGTTTTGATAATCGTATGACATATGCAGCAAACGGCAACAGGAATAAAGAAAACTTTCCTAAATATGTTATGGATGCTGCGTTTGTTGGAGGAGAGAATTTGGGCCCGAGTTTCGGATTTCAGACACGAGAGTCAGGCATCGATCAGTTATACCTGAATGGAGCCACTCGTTCCCAGATTATGATGTCCGAGTTCATCGACTCCAATCAGAATGAGAGATCTGTGTTGTCAAGTATGCAGTTGAGCCGTCCTCAGACGTTTGGAAATGCTGACAACTTGAAACAGAACTGCACGATTGGAGATAACTATTACCAGCCCATTCACGTAGAAATACCAGAAATCAAATACAGGCCAGAGGAAACTCTGCCTTCGTGGATGGGAGGCCCGCTGAGGGTCGCAGAGAACGGCAATTATTTGTGGAAAGATGGAAATAGAAATATTTACGGCGAACAGTTGACCATGGCCGGAGGAAATGCTCCCGATCTGTTTTCAGTAAAACAGAACAACTTCAGTAAGCAGAATATGAGCCCTATTTTGGGAAGGGGTTTCAGAGATGTGGTTCCCCCAGCCGCACCCTCTTACATGTCAAATGTCCGGTATGCAGATAATATTAAAGAAAATAGTATTTCTTATTGGAATACTAACATTATTCCTAAGAGCGTTAACAATTCCATGGATGGTGGCATGGAAAATGGCTCGCTCTCTTTCAACAGGGCCCCTGGTGAGCCGATTTATAACTCTACACTTTCTGCTCTGTCTAATCCTTCTGTGTACAAGAGGATGATGTAATCGTTCCTATGAAAGATAGTATGTTTTTTACTTTTTATTTTTTTTTAAACATGCAGCATCATTGTGAAACGAGAAAACATGTTTTGTGATTGACTTTGAATGTATCGAAACACAGGCAAGGACATGCAGTTAGTTGAATCATTTTCCCTACACAATCATAATTATTGATCATTATTACTGTAATTAATTAAAATATCTTAGTTTGTATCGCTTATTCACAAATATCACAGTATGTTTTTCTATGGCAGTGCGTAAGATTTGCATAAAAGTTTTACATAAAGTATCAAGCTTTAAAATTAACGCAGTCCTTAAAAAAAGTTCCTTAATTCACAAATTGTTATTTAATTATTCTTTTTAATGAAACAGTTGCTTCAGCATTAACAACAATATCTATTATTCATATCATCGACAAGAACCCATTGTTAAAGACTCCAAGAAATATTACAATTCCGGGGTGCGCGGGCAAAGAGAGTTAAGTCCACTTTCTCATTACTGAGAATTAGAGTGACTTACCACACTATACCAGCCCAACATAGCTTTAGAGATGGATGAACCCATGAGTCACAATCCATAACTACTGTACAATTTTGATTATGACTTACTGGACTTAACACAAATGTAGAGAACATTTTTATTTATAACTTTATGGACACATCTAAATTTTTGAGGATGGTGGACTTAACTCTCTTTGCCCGCTCATCCCGGAATTGAGATATTTTTAAATACTTTTAACTTTTCAGGCATTAAATCGCCTTTAGCAAGTTTTGCTACATCATCAATTTTGGCTAAACTGTTTCTAGATGTTGCAGTTTCTTAAAAATTAGCCATGTTTTAAAATTGAAGGGACTAGTTCCATAAGGGCATAAGGCACAAATCTTCAATTTTTAGTTTCTAACATTTCTGCCATCTCATTTTTCTTAAATACTCAGTGAACTATTTGTACTTGTGCCTTAAACCTCTGGTCAGTTATAAGAAAGGACCTGTGAGGCTGCACATTCATTCTACTTCATAACAGTTCCATACAGTTCCTCTCTGTTATTGAGGTGTACTTATCAACTGTTTTTATTTTCCGCAATGCTACATCCAAGCAAATGTTTATAAAAACTGAACTGAAGTGTAACTTTATTCAACATAGGTTGTTTTGCTTATCATCTATTGTATTAATGACTATACTAAAATAATATGATACAAAGTAAAAAGCTTCTGCTACTGTAAAAAGTACTGCAGTTTTTGTTTAACAAGTTTAGGTACTTCTAGTTGTAAAAATTCCCAATACAGTACTCTCTATCTTATAAATTTACCCTGTCCTTCAAAAATATATGTTATAAAATTAAACTTTAAACCACCTACTTGTGAGTTGTAACACTTTAAAAACATAAAGATTTCTCGAAACTATGTCCTTGTGCCTTACGCCCTTATGGAACTAGGCCCTTCAATTGATTCACATGACTAACTCGGTTGTTGTCAGGCCTTGCAATTCCCTGGCGCTATAACTCTTTCAAATATTTTAATTTCATGCTGCTGTAGAAAAAAACATTGTATATTATACACGTGTAAGGTTTTTTTTTTTATTCACATGCAGCTATGAAATGCCTTGTTTAATGAAATTCACACTCAAATTAAAAAAGAGAGAATTTTACAGACTTCTATCATAAATAACGTAGTACACTTTCATGGTCTGATTATTGGTTGGAGGGTTTAATTTTTTGAATGATCATAAGGCAAAATTACTTTGCCAGACGATTTTGACTTACAAAACATTAAAACAATGAAAAATGATACCATTAATATATAGCCAAAGCATAATCATGTTGAGACGTCCCTAGTAATAGTTAATGTAGGATCACACACACATTCTCATCTTCCTGTACTATTGCTATATTGTTTATTTTTTGCCTTGATTTAAATGAATTTTACTCTTTCATATATCTATCCTCAGAATTTTCTATCAATTTGTTGTCTGTTACAGTAATAACTAGGGACCGGATTTTTAGGTTTTTAAAAACACTGTTTTAGGTTTTCCATTAGGTAAACTAGTTTTTTTTAGGTTTTTGTCCAAAATATCGTTTTCGGGTACAATAATCGGTTTAATGAATTTGAATGTGCTACATAGGATTCAATACATAATACTTGTAAAGTTTAACTTAACAAAATTGACTTAAATTTGTGTAAACTTGCTTTAGGACAATATTATACAATTGAAGAAAGAAAGCATAAACAATCAAAAGAAGCAGTGAAAATAAGATTGTCTCACATTTCCTGGTTACAGTATATCACTAAATATATCAACTAATATACTAAGTATATCAAGATTCTCAACTGTGAATTTCTTCCTGTTATCTCTTAGAATACATTTGAAGGCAGAAAATGTTCTTTCAACCTCACATGACGTCAACAATGTTTGTTTGTACGAATATTTTAAAAGGAATACGCCGGTACTCTTACACTTCCTCTCTTGATACTGTCATCCTAGACGATATTGGATAGAACGAAACGCTGATGGTATTAATTTCAACCCGACAAAAATTGTCTCTCCGCAAAATATCGATTTATCAACTGACAAACAAAAAGACAAAAAAGTAGCCTAAATTAGATATTTTAGGTTTTATATCCCGTTTAGGTACATTTAGGTTTTTATACCCCATTTAGGTATTTTTAGGTGCCACAGAATTAATATGGGTGAATCCTACGGACATGATTCGAAAAAGTGTGTGATCGTTTTTTGTTTTGGAAGCAAGGAAAAAAATAGGTAAAAACCCAAGAATCCGGTCCCTAGTAATAACAAACGGGCATCTAATATGTCATCGTATCATGTCCAATCAACAAATTAAATTATTTTCAGAAACTCAGCTAATATACCGTATTTATCTGAATGTAAGCCGCTCCTGATTGTAGCTGCACCTGCCTTTTAACAGTAAAGTAAAGGGAAAAAATTAAATTAATCCCAAAGTGAAAAATTGTCACATTTCTTAGCTGAAATAAGCCTGAAATAAGAAAAAGAAAGTATCAGCTGACTTAAGTTATGAAGTTCTAATTTTATTTAATATAATTAAATAAAACTGATGGAAAAGAAAAGTAAAATCAGTATTTTTATTTAATATGATTATATAAAACTGATGGAGAAGAAAACAGAAATCATTATTTTACATTTCGTATCACTTTGGGAATTACGCTTGATTTTTCTATTTTTCATAAATGCACTTTCAGTTACCATTAGTTTAAAATTACCGTTATTTGCATTATGGCATTTTTTACTTTTAGCAACTCATAATATACGCATATTCCTAAAAAAATGACAAAATGAACATTACTTGCTTACCGGTACGCAGTTTAACACATTTTCTATGATGCTTCGATTAAAATCAATATATTTTCAATATTGAATCGATTAATATATCGATATTCCTCAAGATAAGCAATAAGTGGCGGTGGTGGTAGCCACGATAGGGCAACTAGGTAGCCTATATTGTGCTTATTTTTACCATTATTGCCTAAAAACACTTGTACGTTATTTTAAGCCGCAGGCTTAATCTAGGCAAAAAAGTGTGGCTTATATTCAGATCACTACCGTAAGCTGACCAATGTGCTAAAAAATGGTGTATAAGCAGTCCGAAAGTGTTTTTTGTGTACTTGTTGTGATCTTGAAGTACGACTTTCTTAACTACTTACACAAAATCATATTTATAGTGGTAAATAAATGAATTTTTAGGGCCATATTAACAACCACCTACTGTAAGACTTTTTCCAATCTCTTCTACACTTTTTACTTTTCATAACCATCTTCCCCCTGGTTTTCTCTAAGCCTTCTTTATTTTATTTGTTATGAAACTTTCTCAGCTGATTTTGCAGAATTCCTTGTTTGCAGGTCACACTTTCCTAATTTTACCTAGGATTACAGCTTTCTGAAATCAATTTAATGAAATACTGAAACTTGAATTTTTTACGGTAAATGAAATACTGCGGTTTCACTGCTTGGATAGGTGGCAGCACTGGCAGAGTCACATGCTTGCTTTACTGCTGTGGGCAATA
This sequence comes from Ectobius pallidus, assembly GCA_964059195.1. Classification (NCBI taxonomy): domain Eukaryota; kingdom Metazoa; phylum Arthropoda; class Insecta; order Blattodea; family Ectobiidae; genus Ectobius; species Ectobius pallidus. The sequence goes on along the minus strand of CAXKWD010000005.1, from coordinate 182,756,405 downwards.
AACAACATCCCCAGCATGGTGTATTTGATGATGTTTCACATTCAAACCTAGCATAACCGTCAGCTGTTATATAAGGATTATTAGTGACACAGCTTACATGGGCGTACAGTGAGGGAGGGTTGAGGGGGTTCAAACCCCTCCCAAAATATCTGCATGAATTACTTGAAGGCATAAATTATGCAGACAAATACGATATCTTATGACTAGCACAGCATTGATGCTTATAGGATGATACTGTCGTCTCCCTCGTGATGTAAGGGAGCTTTGTCAATCACAAAACATGTTTTCATACAGTCTTTAGTACATAAATCTGAACATGTATTAAGCTAGCAGTAGAAGAATGCATTTTTGTCAAATTATGTCTTGATTTGAATTGCAACGCAGTATTATTTCTTCAATTTCTGTTCAGAGTGTGAAAGCTTGATGAATCAGCTAAGCCACATTTGCCATAATTCTACTTTTTCTTACAAGCATACTAACTGAACTGATGAATTGATGATGTCGAACAACTTTTTTGTGTTTTTTGTTTGTATGTGGATATAATCGATTTTCATATTGATATGAATGTGGATGGTAAGGATGTTGTTGCCATGTCTATACCATGTACTCTGTTTACAACATGAAGTTTAAATGTAAACATGAAGGTAAATTTAAGAATTTTTAACAAAATGTTAAGGAAATTATGGAAAAAACTTGTCGTTCCTATGAACGTTTTTGGAAGCTTTTACTTCTTTTGTCAGCTTATTGAAGACACAGTTCTAACATCATGTGTCCCACTCTATCCTAGAATGCAAATCTCGAATCAATTATCAAAATTACATGAATCACATTGGAAATAATTTGAAGGTGGCGACTCAAAACAATCATCGAAGGTGAACTGTGTTTATGTTTCAGTCGATCTCATGACATATCAGTAGGGACCGGATTTTTAGGTTTTTAAAAACACTGTTTTAGGTTTTCCATTAGATGAAATAGTTTTTTTTAGGTTTTTTGTCCAAAATATTGTTTTCGGGTAGAATAATTGGTTTAATGAATTTGAATTTGCTACATAGGATTCAATACATAACTAACACGTCTTCTTAAAACCCAGTGTGAATAACAGGACAGTACTAAATGCTTAAGGCAAACAAACTCTTTAAAACACCGAAATCTATATCCTTGTTCATACACGGCAACAATGGTTGTTCGTACGAATATTTTAAAAGGAATACGCCGGCACTCTACACTTCCTCTCTTGATACTGTCCATCCTATAGTTCTTTCACATTCGCCAGAGATTTCAAGGCCAAACGTAGCACGCCTATGTACCCCCACTTAACCGTGCTCATATGACATCATACCCCTCCAATGCCAGTCACATGACAAGCCAGTAGGGAGTTCCCCCTTGGTGTCGTATGAGTGTGTGCGACAGCGCAGCTCCTCTGCGCAAAGGGGAATACCGTTGACTGCTGATCAGTGGGGGCATATTAGACGTGAGAAGTTGTGGCCTTGAAACCTCTGGCGAATGTGAAAGCACTATAGACGACAATGGGTTGAACGAAACGCTGGTGGTATTAATTTCAACCCGACAAAAATTATTGTCTTTCCGCAAAATATCGATTCCTCAACAGACAAACAAAAAAGACAAAAAAAGTAGCCTAAATTAGATATTTTAGGTTTTATATCCCGTTTAGGTATATTTAGGTTTTTATACCCCATTTAGGTATTTTTAGGGGCCACAAAATTAATGTGGGTGAATCCTATGGACATGATTCAAAAAAGTGTATGAGCGCTTTTTGTTTTGGAAGCAAGGAAAAAAATAGGTAAAAACCTAAGAATCCGGTCCCTACATATCAGTATGTTATGAAAACAAAAGTTAGTGCATTTTGATAACAAAAGCAAGCCATGTAGATTAAAATTGGTGTTCGCTGAAGCTTCTGTTCCCTAAAAATTCTAACAAAAATGGCGAAATTGTTGATGAAATTGGAATAAAAAAAACAGGAAAAAGAGAAATAGCAAATTGACTATAAAAAATGAAATCTAGCAAAAATTACCATAGAGGTTTCTCTAGTAATTCAATATACGAGAAATGGCTCTATGATGTATTTCTTTCTAATTGCAAATGTAACTGTTTGCTGTGAGCAAGCATCTTGTATTTGTGAACTTTCTAATATGTGTACTCTCTTATAACTTTCCCAAGTGTGTATGAGCTGCTTGGTAAAAATCTCGATCCAGGCTTTGAGCAGGTCTCTCCGATCTTGCTACTCTTGACTAATTCAGAATTTGATTAAATTAATCTGGAAGCTTTGTGAAGTGTCAGTTTTATACAGGGTGCGGCAAAACATCCTCCCTATTTTAAAGTTCAAATAAAAAACAGATGGATGAAAATAAAGAAGCTGTATTAACATGAATGATTCTACACAGTGGGAAGTTTCATGTTTTGAGCAATGTGTTACTCAAGAGGGTGTCCTTCACTAACAATGCATTGTTTAATGCGACTTCAGAAATTCTCCATCGTTCTAACCAACATTTCTTGAGGAATAAGACCAGTTTCTTCCTGTATTTCATTTCTTAGGGCTAGCAAAATCCTCGACCGATGTTTAAACACCTCAGCCTTAAGACATCCCCGCAGGGTGCAAGGTCTAGTGATCGTGTGTGGCCTTCCCCCTCCCTTTTAATCATGTTACCACTTGCTAAAGTTTGACACCCAAAAGCTAATGCTTTTCCAATCTGGAATTGCACCACGAGGGGGAATTTGGAAGCGATTCCGGAAAGCACGCTGAGCAGCGACAACGGAATATCAGTTTACCAGAAATGATTCCACAGCGTAAGCATGTTCTTCTCCCGTGCACGGCATGGTTGGATACTGTACTGAATGTCAATTCCGCGATTTCAATATCCTATTCAATTTCTGTTTACTGTTTATCACTTTTTTTCTGTCGTTATGGCAACACAAGTTGACTGCTAGACCCATATTGTGCGAATGTTGCGGCGTGGATATAGTGCCTACTGATATGGTGAACCTTGCTCGAAGAGCATGGAGTCTATTTACACTTACGCAGTGAGGTGAACTAATGTAATATACTGAAAACCCTAAATTCCCACTGTGTAGATATCATTAATGTTAATACAATATCTTTATTTTCATACATCTGCCTTTTATTTGAAATTTAAAATAGGGAGGATGTTTTGCCGCACCCTGTACATCAAACTTCACATAGTTATTGTAAATCAAATCTTACCAATTTAGAACGTAATAGAGCTTTTTTTTTTTTATAACGAAACATGTCCAGCAGATTAAAGTTTTAGGAGAAGCAAAAAACTCATATGCTGTATCCTGAAATAATGTTTTTTTCTTCTAATTTTTAAGTTTGCTGAATTAAAGAAGACACTGATTTTAGTTATATGTGTAGTTTTGAAATTGTTGAGTCAAATAGTCCCACAGTAGTTACAAAAAAAACACTAGGACATGTTTAGTTTTGTTTTAAAAATTGGGACATATTTGGTTTTGGAAGAAATTCTCTTGTTGAGAACACAGTTCATGAAGATCAGTTAAAAAATCTGCACTGTAGCTTTCCGAACTCACTGCATAAGCGTTTCTATATTACATTTTATTTGTAAAACCATATTGTAAAGTGAAGTTCTAAGAAAATTATGAGTTTTTCAGTGGATTTTTTTTTGTCCACTTGACGTGTTAAAGTATTTGACAGCTGCTCTGATAGCAAGATATATAAGCTGACTATAGGAGAAGTGGCTTCCGAATGTGTTCTCGGTAACGACATGAAATATTTAATCGAGATAAATGGGTAGTGTTGTTCTTATTAAATATGATAGCAGTACAATCATTGTACCACAAACTGTATTTTGGAATATCTGGCTGATTAATGAATTGATTGGAGGATGTGGTTTCTGATTTGATTTATACATTTTTCATTTCAAGTTTCTGTAGTTTTATTTTTTATGTGTTTTATATATTTTGGCATGTTAGAGTAAATTAGCAATATTGGATGAATCTTAGAACAATGAAATAGTGTCATTAAAAAGAAATGTTGTCTACAGTTCTGTTGAGCTGTTGCTTGGTTGCAAAAGTACATTGTGAGGCTGATTGGCAGCTTGCATTTATGAAATCCTGACATTTATTTGCAATCATTTAGATACACACCTTTGAAAACCACAGAAAATATTATGAATTATTCTTCGGTATTTCAACCATTTGTTATATCCTGTTTTCTTACATCTGCTTTCTAGAATTAAGCTATTAAGTACAAATCTGATACTTTGCTCTTTTCCTTGAATAAATATACTACTATTTTTGTAATATTACAATTTGTACTAATTAAGTGTGTTCAATAAATGTTTTTTTATGTGTTTTTCATAATTACATTTTATTTATTTATTTATGTACTAGAGTAAACCTGTGTGGAGTCATCTCTTAACTGGTGTGCATGTCTTACCCATAGCTCTTCATGTGTACCCACTATCTATAAGTATTTGTCTGTCCGCGATGCCCAGTGAAACCCTACTGAACGCAGAGATTTGAAATTTTAAGCGTAGATGAACTAAAGGGTGGGCGAATGCACCTCGAAGCTGGAATTTTTATTTTCGCTTTTGTTCATGAGTTATAAGTAAAAAACTGTCAGAAAACATATTTTTTTTCGCTATCCAAGCATCAGTTATCTGTAAACATTTTATTTGTCAAATCAATTGCAGGTGGCTTTGGCTATTTTTGTCATACCTTGGAAATAAAAGCACTGCGATCGCTTGAATTTTGTAAACCCACGCTGGTCGATTCATTTGTTTATAAAGTCAAGGCCCGCAGACATCTGAAATTTTCAACATAGTCTGAAGTGGGATAATGAATATAGACTTTAAATGGACAAACATTGATCATTTTGGACGGAACTCACTATGCAGGGGTTTTCTGGGCCAAGGAACTCGAATCTGAGGTTGTTTTCCCCATTCTGCGCTTTCTAATCAAGGAATTCACTTCAAAGCTATTTTTTTAGCTGTTTCATTAATTATTAATCGTTTAGTTTAGGCTTATGAATGTTTTGCATGCAAATGTTAATTAATATGTTTTAATTATTTTGCTCTTAATTTTTAATCTTAAAATTAATTATCGTGGGCAAAGCCGTGGGGATCTGCTAGTCCAATATAAAAGTGAAGTTTCCTTTAATATGTGTAAGGCAAGCTATTAACAAAATATGTAAAAATTATGTTCGTTGTTATACTATGGTAGAGTCCCACTAATACGGTCTTGATGTGATCAGACCCTTTCCGGATCATGGAAAGTCAAACGGAATTTGCCTTAAATTGCACATACTGTACTATAATACAAGTTTTAAGTGGAGAAAACTATAAAAATCTATAAGTTTGTAGGCTTCCACAGCCGGTGTCATACATAAACTGATTGTATTGGCTATCTGGTTTGGGCCGCATCGTGTTTTTAGCGTCTTAACATTTCAGACATCTTGTCGTGTTCTTCTTCAGAGAAAGATTCACACTAAAAATAAGTGCCTATGAAAAATCAACAGTCGCAATTGTCATGACGTCAGTGGGTGCATTCTTTCCCCGCCAGATGTCACTGATCTTGTACCTCTTCTTTTTAGTGTGAATCTTTCTCCATAGGACATGACAGGATGTCCAAAATGTTAGATGCTAAAAACACGACACTGCCCAACCCGAATAGCCCATACAATCAGTTTATGTATAAAAATCGATGTTGTTTTTCATAAATATATCTATTTGGACAGCTTAATTTTAGTTTTAGTACTACTCTATATGTATAATATGTGATCGTAGGCTTCTGTGACTCGAGTTCTTCTTGGCTTCTGGGTATCTGTTGATGTTTTGACCATCTTAAATTTGACATGGCAGATACCCAGAGTCCAAGAAGATTCTACTGTATACGTGGACCCAAGTTTTTAACAAAACAAAACATCTTTATTATTAAAGTTCAGTACTTTTTCATCATAACCAACTGAGGACATCAAAATCAAAGCGTTTGCACAACCAAACATATTACATTTTGTGAATCTTGATATTCACGGAACAAACAAAAGGATTTCTTCCTTTTTTATTACTGCAGTTTACAGTATAACAATAAGGTCCTTTCGAAACATACTTGTTCTAATAAATACAACACTCCTATTTATTTACAGACTTCCCGCAGTAGTTAACTGTAGTGTGTTAGTTTATGGCCGCTACGATCGTTAGGTGTATGCGCATGAATGTTCGTCTGGCAGAAAAACTGACTTGGTTTCATTACTGTATTAATACGTATACTGTAACTGTACTGTAAAGTGCGATGGCTAAGTGCTGGAAATTGCCTGCAACAGTTTTTTTTGGGGGGGGGGTTGTGGAACAAAATTCTTGCTTTTCTCAGAAATGAAAACATTGGGCATGAGTAACAACAAAAAGTGGAAGAAATCCAGTTTTTAAATAATCTTGCTTTTCTGACAGATGTAACATCCTATCTAAATGCTTTAAACCTGAAACTACAAGGCAAAAGACAAAATATCTCCCAGCTTTGTGGACATATTGAGAGGTTCCGGAAAAAACTTGATGTGTTGGACATTGCACTGAAGGCAAATAATACGGCACACTTCCCATCTTGTAGCAGTTGAAAGAAGAAAAAAGTGACAGGTCATTCTCCTTAGGGATATCTTTGTTTTTCTGGATGTGTACTTTTTACCCAAACGGTTAAATCAAGTGGTTTCTGGACACATGTGGAAAGAAATACTCGTCTACAAAAACAAAGATAGGCCTACTTACCATTTTTTTTCATCTCTAAGGCGAATGATAACCTGGCTACTGGCAGAAAGGGAAATAAACTCATCAGATATCAGCTGATAATTTGGTAAGGAAGTTTTATACAGTGTTTGCAACATGTGAGTTTTCTCGGCTAGTCCATACACAATTTGGACTTCACTTTTGTGATTATGATTCATGATATGTCATTTCAGGTGAACAGTAGCTTACCAGGATATTCTAATGATGGTTTCACGGGCTATAAGCCGAGTAAAAGGATATATTTCATCCAAGCTTTCGGTCGCTGACATCTCTGCGGCCTTCCTCAGGGAAATGAGTGTAGAAAAACGGTAAGAGAGAACTTATATATGTTTTTGTGTGAAAATGAAATTCTGTGATTGGAGGAAATGGGTTGGCGTGTATCGGCCAATCAGAATGCAGGAATTATAATTATTTTAAAAACATGGAAATTGCAATCGGTCCATATCAGGACCATTGGTAGATTCTAGTTTATTTTTTAATCTCAATATTAACAAATGTAATTTCTCATAAAGTTCATGATGTTACGAGTTTTCTGTGGGAAATAGAACAATAACAAACCTTTTCCAGGATGGATTACATTAAATTCAGTTACAAGTTTGATCAGGTATAACAGAAAACACAGTGAATGGCGTACGAACACTCAGCTAGTACTCTATAATCTTTCACTTAGTTTTGAACGTTCTTGTCTTTGTTACTTTCTAAGATGTCAGGAGATTGATGTTTTTGTGATGTCAAAGTTTTAAGTAAATTTATAGGTTTGTTCCCAAAGCACCGAAACCATGAACAAATTGTTTGTGCATACACTCTTTCTCCACATGCATTCCCAAAGCGAGAATTTGTGATTCTGATTTCCAATCTTCTGTTTTGTGTGTTCTCACAGTCAGTTTATGTACTATAAGAAAAGTTTGCGGGCTCTACCAAGAATTGTTATCAGAGACATGCACAGTAACCACAACCTTGACTCCTCCCTCCAATAATCTTGTGCCTGATTTATAAGCATAGGCTACTTATATGTATGAATAATGGAAGATAATTAAAAGTTTCCCAAAATATAGTTTAGGCAAGTTAGTAGTATGCACCACAACCGGGTCCCTCTTCCTCTTGCCGTGGCCACTTCCCTGGCTGGCTGCTACCCCCATAGGCGTAACCAGGGTGACCATATGGGGGGGGGGTTATAACATCTGGGGGGTATGGAATACCCCAGGGAGAGGGGGGTTCGGGGGCCCTCCCCTGGAAAATTTTAAAAATTAAGATGCACAATAACAAGTTTTAAGCTTCCCACGCTTTAGAAGCAGACTAAAAAAAAAAATTTACAATTTTCCTTTTTTTAATCAATGGGGGTTCAAACCCCCCCCATCGTTACACCTCTGGCTACCCCTCAACGCTTTCCCTGCCCTGCTTCCCCACATCGCATGCTGACACAATTAAAAAAGACCCTTGCATCTCCACATAATATTTCACAATTATAAAAACGACCCCTGCAACAAAATAGGCTATTTCACAATAAAAAATACCCTTGCACCATACATAATATTTCACAATTAAAAAATGCTGTATTATTACATAAAATATGGCTTAACTGGTGCAGGAAAATTCCCTTGCACCAACACTACCCTCTGCTAGTACAAATGCCGCCGCTAGATGTCTCCCCACCCAAAACCCCTACTTTCCAGGCGGGTCCTGTTAGAGAGTTGGAGTGGGGTATTCGGTTGTGGCGCATACTACTATTTTCACATAGTTTATGAAGACGATACATGTTGCATGTATAACATGTTAAAGGGAAATATCTATTCTAATCTGATGAGTACGATTTCATTTCTGGCAATTACGTAAAAACATTTTTCAAGTCCTCCCCTCCCAGACGGTGAACGGTAAAGCTGTATTTTTCTATGTTGCTAAATGTATTTATTTTGTTTAGGACACTAAAAATGGAAGAATTTAAGGTAGTGATATTTTATAAGCTCTAGAATTCGTAAGTAAACTCAGCTTGTATCTGACGTGTTCTATATCCTTGAGTCCCACTCAACACAGGATCTACAGAACGAGATAACTACATCTACATCTACAGAAATATAACTACGAGTAGGCCTACAAGTAAAATCATGAAGTAAAAGTTATCTAACCTAAAATGCATGTCATACACTAGGAATTTACTGGCAAACAGACATAATGACAAACCATACACTAAAATAAATCGAAATAAAAAATGTATCAATTTAAAATTGGTTTTAGGGTTACCTAACCTTAGAAATAAGACCTTTGGTGTTTATGCAAGATTATGTCACTGATTAGCTTAAATTGTACCTGCTATCTTTTAGAATTAAATGAATTTCTCCAAGAGCTTTGCAATAGAACCCATTTCATGAGTTTTCTATGGTGTCAGAAAATAAAATAACGTGATTCTTTTCTAAATTTGAATAAATATTAGCAAAGAAGTAGGTCTTAAAACTCAGGAAATTGATTATTAATAGCCTAGGCATTCCTTCTCAGGCAAATTTAATATTAAATGGCATAAGAACATAAATTACATGACTTTCGTGAAGATTGGTCTTATTTATAAATTATTAACCTATAAATTTATTTTTGATCCTTCTTTACAGTATTTGTAAATATCGATTTCAAATTTTTCCAACCGTTTCTAAAGTGCAAAATCGCGGATAAGTTATAGATTGGACATGCGCAGTGCAGGAAATTCTCAAGCAGTCATGGGTTTGCTTTGGGAACAAACCTTATAAAATCAATTGAGGCGGATTTGAAAATGGCGCCTCTCCCTTCTTTCTCATCCTATTCTCGGCTGGCAATTGTTTTGTCGTTAGTTCCGCCTCGTGGCGCCCTCTGCTTAGCCTAGGTGGGTAGCCGCGGTCTCTCGAGTGAGGCATTTACTTCCGAGCAGTGGTCCTGGATTTGCTTTCTGGAATGACGTGAGTACCATGAATTTCACTATTATGATTGAAGTTAAAGAATCTCTTTAGGTAGTTAAATTAAACGTTGTAATGTCCGTAGTATGTTAATATGTTGCAATGATGGAATTTTCCAGATTGACGTTTCGCATCCATGATGTATGGTTCCGGTTAGTTTAGATTTTAGATTCAAGACTTGTTTTAATGGATATCCGTAGTGGAATTATGTACGAATATTAAAGATGGAATTGTATTTCCAAACCAATAACTTACGAAGGTTTCATTAGAAATAAGACACTCTGTGAATCAATTGCGTTTTCCATATTCAATTACCGGTACCGGTACTGCGTTCGACCCTAACATTCGAAGTCTAGATTTTAACATAAATGCACGTCTTTAGGTACTATCAATCCAAAAATACTTGTCTTAAGATTCTGATCTTTGTGGGTATGTGGCTGTGTTTGTATCAATAGGTAAAACAAAATTTCGTATTTGGGGTTAGGTACCTTCTGGGATGTGACACGAAGATTGGCTAAGACATTCTCTTATTTATAGGGGAGTTTAACATGACGAAAATTTCGTTTGTCGCGATTTTCTCGAAAACTGCTCTTGTTTAAAATTTGCACATGGGGTGGTTATACTAAGAGCTAAAACTTATTTGAAACTTTTTTTGCAAGACTTGTCTGGGAGGGCAGTTATTAGCCTCCCTCTGTTTATAATAATAATAATAATAATAATAATAATAATAATAATAAGTAAGGAGCACTCAAAAGAGCATTTATTCATATTATTTTAGTCTATACTGTAATCTCTTATTGATTTTACTCTCTTGGGGCATGCTATCAAATGATAACTCTCACATTTCTGGTTACACAACAAGGATACACACTCTTCATTCGGTTGATGGAATTGTTTGGTTCTGCATATTTTGGGCAAGCTGACACTTTGCGACCCACCCGGCTCCCCTTTCCATCGGCCTGGTCTCCTTCTCCGCCAGCCTACCGCGCATCATCCCGCGCGCATCTTCCCCGCTTGCTGTGTTAAGCCCGCAGCTTGCTCTAATAATTGCAATTACCATTATAAAAAACAAAATAAAATTTCACGAATTATAGAAAATGTCGAACAATTAAAAAAATACCCTTGTACCAAACATCACATTTCACGATCTTTAAACACCGATTTGATAATATAAAAAATCGAAATTTACATAATATTTCCCAATTTTTAAAAACGCCGTGTTATGATATAAAACATGGCTCAATCGATGCAGAAAAATTCCCTTGCACCAACAGTACTCTTTTCGTAACAAACAAAACATTTCAAAATTTGAAAAAGCGATTCTTGCGTTAACACTCGCGAATGCATGAAGTCACCCTTAGTACCTATATATACATGAAATCTTTCTTCACTGCTCAACTGTCATTCGCGGCGTAGTGGGTTCAGACTCCTAGCTATAACGCTAGAGGTTCCGATAGATAGGTAGGGTGAAGAGGAGGTGAGAGGAAGAGAGGAAAGAGATGGGAAAGAAAGAGAAGAAGAGAATAAAGGAGAAATAAATTATTTTTCTCCCCACCCAAAACCCCTACTTTCCACACGGGTAGTGGTGGGGGACTCGGGTGGGTCGCAATGTGTCATTTTCCCATATTTTGTGATGAAAACCATGTGTAGCGAGTCTAGTCACGATATGCCTTTGGTCCTGACACGCCTCCGTCCATTTCCGGTCTATCATAGCGCTCATACCATAGAAATCGGGGTCGATGTTCTTCCTTTTTTCCTGTCTTGATTTTTTATGTGCTTGATATGGTTCAGTGGAGTTTCATCTTCAGTTCCTCTACAAAGAAAGATTCCCTCCCTCTGTTTATGAAACTGTCTTTCTTGCAGCAATTGAAACAACTGAATACGCGCTCTTTGCAAAATGGCCTCTTATTCTGTGTCAGAATGTAAAATGAGAAAGATGTATTGCCCATGCTTAGTCAGATGCATTAGTCAGATTCTATTTGGGTTATCACTACAAAATAGTGCATCAAAACGAATATTAGATTAATAGAGTAGGAAAGAGTGGGACATTTTGTTGAATTTCAAATTTCTGTCCCTTGGTAATCATTTTATCATTCTATGATGTCACAGCTATTCCCATCGACCACCTCAACTTCCTGCTTGGCTACATGTGGAACTTTTTTTTTTTATAGAAGGAAGTAAAAGGTTAAATTTCCTATTTTTGTTTTACCAGGTAAATATATTTAATTTATACTTAATACTTTTTATGTCAACTGCCTAGTTGTATATTCCTTAAGCTTTCATTCCATGTCAGACGCGATTTAATAACTTCACTTAGGGTAAATAATGACCCATTTATTCTAAATTGTGTAAGGGGCAGTTTTGCCCTTTAACTAGAATTTCTGTTACTGGTATTAATTAATTTAATTTAGAAAATATGAATTTAGGCATATCTACCCTATCTTAAAAAAGTAGTTTTGTAATTTGATGTTCTAGAAATGGGTTTAAAATCACATTTTTTCTTACATAGGGCTTTTGCTGCCTAACATGGTATGTTAGCAAGACAAGAATAAATTTGGGGGAAAACCAAATATAAGGTGCATCGTCGTACGAGACATAGCCCACCCTAACCCACCCACCACGATCTAGCAAATTCTTCGAGGATAAACAGGCTGACAAACCGTTGGGTACAAGGCAAACCTGTGGGTACAAGGCACTTAGCCTACTCTCGCTTTTTTAATATTAGGTATAAGGGGCACTCTCGAAATTGTAATATTAGGTACAAGGGGTACTCTCGTAGTTTTAGTATTTGGTACAAGGGGCATTCACATTTTTAATATTTGGTACTGTTGGGAGTGTCGGCGACAATATACTATGATAGTTTGTCACCATGCTTCGCTGAGAAACAAAATGTGAATATCGAGTGAGCAGAGCCTAAAGTGCACCTTGTATTTGTCTTTCGCCAAAGTAATTTTGAATTTTTTTTTATTCAGATGTTCTAGAAATGGGTTAATTATTTTTTTCCATGCATAGGGCCTTTGTCAACATGGTATGTTGACAAGACAAGAATAAATTTGGGAATTCCTTCAGAGTAACGTAGCCAACCATGCTCTGCCATTAGCGACCGAGCCACGGGGAACAAAAGAGAAACGATCGGCGCAAGGGTAAAATTTCCCGTTAAGCTTTTTTTACCCTTCCACATCTTTCATAAAACATCGCTACAACAGTCGTTTATCTGACGAACTCAATCGACATGTAATCATGTTCGTAATATTGGCGACATTGTAGAATTGGTCCTACTCGGTATGGCCCGGTTATGACGGCGGTCACCTTATTCTCAAGTTAAGCATAAATTTGTATTCTCAGAGAACAAAGACTCAAGTTTTGTTAATATTGAGGACATTTTTTGCAAAACTACCTCAACCTACATTAGAAGGAGGAACTGAACGAGCCTTGGGAGCAATGACATTTTCTGTAAATTTCAGAAGTTTACAGGCTAGACTTAGGCCCATGATAAAGCAGGGTTAAATAGATGTTAAGTCCGTATTAAATGTTTATTTCAGTTTGAAGACAATTTTATCTGAGTTTGTAATGTTATTGGTTCCGATTTTCTCTTTAAATATTAATATGCCTATTTAGGCCAGTTCTTTAGTTAATTACAAAATAAGATAGGCCTACTTATTGTATTTTAGCTCTGTATTAATTGCAAAATCATTACATGTCTACCCTTTCATTTCCACATTAAATTGATTTGTATGCAGTGATCAAACACTGGGCAAAACTGCCCCAGCTGGGGAAACATGTAGGGAAAATAATTTTAAATTAAAAACAATTGATCATAAAGTAATAGTAAAATTATGATTCAAAACATATCAGTGTACAAGTAGCGCATAAATACATCCTCCTGAATATAATTAGGTGACAGAAAAAAGAGTGTGTGGAACGCCACGCGACAGAAGTAAAAATTTATTTTATTTTTTCAATTTTTGATTATTGGATTTTTTCAATTTTGCATTATTGGACTTTTAATATCGGGTTTTTGGACTTTTTTAATTTTGGGCTTTTTTAATTTTGGGCTTTTTTAATTTTGGACTTTTTTAATTTTGGACTTTTTTAATTTTGGATCTTTGAATTTTGGATTTTTTATATTTTCGATCTTTGAATTGTTTATTTTTTGATTCTTCAAATTTTTTATTTTATTATTTATTAAATTTTGGATTTTTGGATTTAAAATTTATAATTTTGTTTTTTTAAATTTTGGAAATTTGTATTTTCAATTTTGGATTTGCGTGGTTATGAACCTCCGGGTTCCATAAAATAGATAATATACCTTTAGATTGCTTAGGAATTGTCTATTGCCATTGAGGAAGTGAGGTCTGAAAAATTTCCTTTGATTACTCCTAATCATTGAGTTGATTGTTTTCTGTGCAGTCCGCACCGAAACAAGTAAGAGTTTGACTGATTTCGTGACTGTTTTAGTGTGACTGATTTTCCAGATTTACCCTCTACCGCCACTAAAGAAGTTTTACTTCAAAAATCACAAAGTTGAGTTTGTTCAGTATTGTTTCAGTTGCCCCCCAAACATGTAACTTTTTAACGAGGGCTATTTTTTTTTTTTTTTCAACCTTCAATGGGCCATAAAATGAAAGCCCCAGTGAAAATCAAAACTTTTATTTTGAACATTTAGGTACACCTTCTAGCTATTTCTCTACATAGTCGTCCTCCGATGGAGACATATGTCGAAGTGTGGTGCAACTTTCAAATACCCTCTCCATAGAACCTTGTTGCCAGTGTATTGAGAAGGATCTTCACGATGTTTTGAAATGTTTTTAAATTCATTGTTGGTGTGGAGGCTCTGTCCTTCCAGATCTTTCTTCAGCTGCCGAAAAAGATACAAGTCTATATAAAAATACTGTACAAACAGACTAAAACTTTTAACAGCGGTGGATAACTCAAACACTAACAAGCACCGATGACTGTGATGGGGTTTCTTATGGCGAAACTGGGAGAGCTTTTAAAATCAGGCTCCAGGAGCATGTTAGGGATATTCGTAATTTGAAGACCAACACTGGATTAAGTCAACATATGGTTTCCTTAAAGCACAGCATTAAAGATTTGGAAGTGGTGAAAGTTGAAAGGGACTTAATTAAAAGAAAGATTTGTGAAGCTGTTCATATTGCCAGTAATCAGGACAAATGTGTTAATAACTACGAGGGTGACCTGGGAGACGAATGGATTAGTGTAATTCGTAGAATGGTTCAGGACAATGTTCCCCCTAAAATTAGTTGGCAGATTATTTATTAAAAAATGCCCCGAATCTGACTTTGCAATTCCTACTGAATGGATTAAGAGATTCCAACGTAACACCATGTTTCTTCATGCATCTGAGCGTCCACTTTGTGAATTTACCCACCCACTCCTTACCGATGATGATGGTGACGTAGAGGGGGTTGCAACACTCAACCCAGCTGATCTGCCAACCAGTGCCTGAGGAAGACTAGAAGGATCTAGTTGAAACGTTGTGCTGCTTGTTAGTGTTTGAGTTATCCACCGCTGTTAAAAGTTTTAGTCTGTTTGTACAGTATTTTTATATTTCTGACCGGTGGAAAGTTTATGGACTTTGAATTTGTTAAAGATACAAGTCACTCGGCACGGGAGAGAGGTTTTGAAATCCATCATGACAGGGGATGAAACTGGATTCGTTAAAATCCAGAATCAAAAGAACAATCCAAACAATGAATGCACACATTTCCCGAACAAACCAAAGATCTGGCTTCCACACCAACAAAGAATTTCAAAACACTTCAAAATGCCATGAAGACCCTTCTCAATACACTGGCGGCAAGCTTCTATGAAGAGGCTATTTGAAAGTTGTATTAGGCCTATGCTTCGGAGTGCAACTATGTAGAGAAGTAGCTAGGAGGTGTAAGCCTACCTAAATGTTCCAAATAAAACAGTTTTGATTTTCACTGTGGTTTTCATTTTATGCCCCATCGGAGGTTGAAAGAAAATAGCCCTCATATATGGTGTATGTTTAACTACTAGGAATCCAATTCGTGTAACCGAGCAATATTTTCAAGTCCATTTATATTTCCATATTTCGAATCATTGTCGAGGAGCACAGGGATGATGCAGTAATAACAGTTAACCGAATACTCCGTCAGTTTCTTGGCAGTAGTAAAGATAGTGATGAAATAAGTGATTCATGATAATTATCTAGCAATGCAATAAAAATATTTCTCCTGTCACAGTGTTGCCTTTCAGTATTTGATCCGAGGGTTTGGTGTGAGGTAGTGTAAGGACCTTGGAATTATAAACTAGATATTTCTGAAGTGAGCTTGCTTGCTTGCTTGCTTGCTCACTCACTCAATGGCAATAAACAATTTCTCAGCAAGCTTAAGGAATATTATCTATTTTATGGAACCAGATTGTTCATTGCCATGCTTACCTGAGCCCTCTATTCTGTGCTAACTCCATCCAACCATCTCTCAAAAATCCTACTTCCTTAAATCTATCCTAATATTATCCTTCCACCTACGTCTCGGTCTTCCAAGTGGTCTTTTCCCTTCTGGTCTCCCAGTGAATATTTTTGAGATATATCTTTCCTCCCCATTTCAATCTCTGTGACTTAATTACCCTTACTATATCTGGTGGCGAGTATAGGTTATGAAGCTCGTCGTTATGCTGTTTTCTTCTCTCTTAGGTCTGAATATTTTCCTAAGCCCCTTGTTTTCGAACACACTCAGGTTATCTAAGGGGCCATGTTTCACTTCCATATAATACAATAATTGACTTCGGGGAAAGTAGATCGTTACTCTTTATTACTCTTTATTTTGTTGGGACCCCCCTTCAGCCCTACTAATTATGCATGAAAGCATAGCTTGGGAAACAGCTGTAGTAAGATTACAGGCAATATTTAAACATAACTTTTATGATTTTGTTTCAGTTGTAAAGAGGAAATGTGTAAGAAAGCCTGTCTTGATACCATCGGAAGTTACCACATGCAACTTGTCATATGTGTAGGCTACACATCATTCACACGCAATTGAGTGGATAAGAACCAACCAGAATAGATTGGAAACACTGCACCATGGCAGATTGTTGTCAACGCTTAATTACATTTTGATTTGAGAAAGGGCCCGTCTGTACCTGGGGATAGCCTACTTCAGGTAAGAATCCTCGCTCTCATGTATTTCTTGTCTACATTATTTGAAGTTGTTTGATGTGTAAAATTTTCAATTTGCTTATTTATTGCATTGTATTTACTTTTTTTGCCATTTTAGCATGATCTTAACAGTCTTTAATACCAAGTAGTCTAGAGTAATCAGCTATGTCCGTTTTCATTTGAGAAAATATACATCTTAAGGCACAATTTGGTATAAGGTTAACTTAAAAAAGTATGTGTGATTAACAGGGTTAGGATTTTTAGGTGCAAATTTTATATGAAAAAAGGAAGGGAAAAGGTGCTAAAATAAGGTAAAAAAGGGGACAAAAAGGTGCTATTTTACTCAAGTAATTAAAAAAAATCTATCTTCTATTAACAGTTATTGAGTTGCGAAAAAACACATCAAATCATCACTCACCAGAAACAGTAAAATACAGGAAGCTGTTGTACTTCAAGACATTGAGCATCTCTACATTTTTAAAAATAAGCCTGTTTCTATTAGGACATAGAATGTCTTTGTACATGCTAAAGCTTCTTTCGACATCCACAGAAACCAGTGGGGCAAACTTTGTATTCACTCGGAATGGCATCTCTACACATGTGGCAAATTCCTCAACATCCGGATTTTTCTGAAGACTAGACTCAAGTTTGTCTTTAGCAAAGCCCTCTAACTGGTCCCTCACTGAAGTGAAAATATCCCATTGTTTTTCCTTTTCAAGACCTTGTTTTTCCAATTGTTTGATAGCTGGAGTCAAGTACTTGTAACCATGGACACAAAATAGTTCTGTCTCCAAATTCTGTATTTTTTCCGGTAGCAGAAGTTGTTGGGCCTTGGAAATCGCACCTGCGTCTGCTGGATCCAATGAAAGCACAAAATCCTTAATCTTGTCAAAATTCTCACACAACATAACAGCACACTGAATCCATGATCCCCAGCGAGTAATGACCGGGAATTTTGGAAGGGGGAGGCCAGTGATTTCCTTGTAGGCAACAACACGACTCGGAGCTTTCTGTAAAATCTTCTTCAGGGCAGAGATGTATTCATTTGCAATGTTGTATTCATTCCTTATGGATTCACAAACCCTGTGAAGGGCATGGACTAGGCATGTCACATGCTTTAACTTAGGGAACAAAGGTTTCAATTGGTTAATTGCTGAAACCATGTATGGAGCCTGGTCTGTAACCACCAGAAGAAGTTTTTCAAATGCGATACCACTTGGCCACAGGTTTTGACAGAAGTCCATGATTGATTGCATTACTGTACTGGCGTTGGCTTTCTCCAGTTCGTACATTTTAAACAACATGGGCTTAACGTTCTCCCCTGATAGGGGAAAAACTAAAATGTTCAAAACATATCGTTCCATTGAGTCTGTAGTTTCATCCAATATGATTCCCACATCACAATCAGTCACTTTCTCCTTGATGGTTTTTATAGTTTCTTGGTAAACAGGCTCCATGTAGTTTCTTCTTATAGTACTCTCATCAGGCACTGACATCTTTGTGTATTTTTCAAGGAATCCTTTGAAAGTCGGATGGTTTACCTTATTGAGTGGAATTCCCGCTTGTGTAAGAGCAGCACATAAATCAATGTTGAATTTCTTCAAATTTTGAGTTTTCGATGAACACTGTTCAATCGCATTCCGTAATAAAGGTTGTCGCGATTTATTTGCTTGAAGTGTCTTGTTCTTTTGATGCTTAGAAGTGGAAATGTGTTGTTTGATGCGGTCTCGCTGGTGTTTTTCATCTGACAAAATTCCTGAATCGCAAATGCTACACCGTATTACAGTTCCATCTGTTTCTACGGAATCTTGTTTGAATTCCTGAGACAGAGAAAATAACCGGGCTCTGGACACCTTAGGCATGGCAAAAATACACTCATTTAATCACAGATTTGCACTCACGATCAACAGACTACTGACTGGTGAAGTCAAGAAGATGGAAGTGAGAGAAAGAGGATTTGCGTATACACAATATTTTTTTTATAATAAACTATAATTTGGTGGAATGAAATACGCATTTCCATTGTAGCAAGCTATTTGTTTCGGCAAAGTGAAAGAGGATTTGCGCACAGACACAATATTATTGTTGATGGAATGAAATATGCATTTCCTTTGTAGGGAGCTATTTGTTTCGGCAAAGTGAGAGAAAGAGGGTTTGCACGCACACACGTATCATTTTCTGTTATTGCAGGTGTGCCTTCAGTCCCACTTTTACTGGAAGTAAAATGGAATGAAACTCACAAGTCATTCATAACGCTTTATAATGATAAAATGCACTCTAGAAGAAGCTACAGTAAGCTACAGTAAGCTACAGTAAGCTACAGAAGATAAGCTACAGTATATGAAAAAGGGGAAGAAAGGGGATTATGGGCACTGTTGAGAAAAAAGGGGTAAAAGGTACCAAAAAAGGGAAAAAAGGTGCTACAAAAATGTCTCCATTCTCGACTATAGATAAAATCTCGCACTGTGGTATCTTTCCGAAGAGCTTTAATTTACCCTACGAGAAAAGGTGCGCACCTAAAAATCCTAACCCTAGTGATTAATTACTATGTAAATTAGCAAACAGCGACTTTTTTTCCCACTCATAATGTTGGTAGTTTTACTAAATTATTATTGACGAGTTAAATAAATGTTCTGACAATCTGGAAATGGTTTATATTTTGTATTTAATCCCTCACACCTTCATTAATAACAACATTAAGACCCTAACATTAATAGCAGAGCAGCAAATGAACTTTTTACATAAAATTAAATAAAATTGTCTGAAGGTCTTATGGTTATGACCGAAACGTTGTGTGTTTTGTTGTAAAGACAAATATCCACTGGAAACAATTTTATTTAATTTTATGTAAATATATTAATCAGTGGAAATCTGGACCATTATGACAGATTTATCAAATGAACTTTTGTTTTGCATCATTAAAATCTTTGTCGAAATTATGTTCCACCTGTAATAGATTTTGAAAAGCAAATTTAAAATATTTAAAGTAAATTTTAAATAATTCTTTGCATGTAGTGTGGAGGAGAAGGCGTATTAAATTTCACAGAATGAGCAGAAGAGTTCTAGTTCATTATTTATGATCTGTAATAAACAAAAATAGTTTTCATAATTTGCTAGAATGTCCCACCCGTATATTATGAAACGGCTGAGCTGTTAATGAGCTCTTTAATCCAACAGTGGCTGGTCAGATGAGTACCACAATTCCTAAGACAGCATTCGATATGAAGAGAATAATTCCATATTCCACATTAAGTTTCTTATGTGGTTATGGTTTATTTCACAGACAGACAATTAGGACGTTGACTGACTGCAGATTTTGTTAGCAATGCAAATAAATTTTCCACTCTTTGGCAATACATCTAGTCACATGCCAATAGCGTGGATGTAGAACGCTTTATCAGAAAATACAATTTAATAGTCACAGATAGCTGAAACAGGTTAAAGGAGAGTATTATTGAAATTCCTTCAATGTTAAATTCTTTGTGTATACTGGATGCTGATTTTAAATTGCATGTAGGCAAATACAAGTTAGCAGTGCTTATACAAGTATTTTGACGTGTGTTTTAGTGTTCACAATTTCACTACAGATTCATGATTCTTTATGCCTACTTATATGCTTGAAATTATTGTAACTGTAAAATCAATAAAATGTAAAAGTTTGATAACTCACTAATGTGTAAAACCTAATTTTGCAATACAGTAGAGTCGCGATAATCCAAGTTAATTGTGGCTGATGGTACCTCGGATTACACGGAAAAAAAAATGGAATTTTCAACTACATACATATGTACATAAAAATAAAGTTAACCTATTGTAACCAACTGCATCCCTCCCACTTTCCTTTGTATGTTTTCAACAATTAAAGGTGCTTTATATTTAAAAAAAAAAGTTTGCGTGGAACGCCACACAACAGAAGTGAAACTTGTTTTATTGTTTGGATATTTTCAATCTTGTATGATTTCGATTTTTTCAGTTTTGGATTGTTGGACTTTTTAATAATGGGTTTTTGGACTTTTTTAATTTAGGGTTTTTTTTTAAATTTTTGATCTTTTAACTTTGCAATTTTGGATCTTTGATTTTTTTTTGTTTAGTTTTGGATTTTCAATTTTTTTAGTTTGGATTTTCAGGTTTTTTTAATTTTCGATTTTTGAATTTTTGTATTTTTTAAATTTTGGATAAGCCTAATCATTGAGTTGATTGTTTTCTGTGCAGTCTGTTCCGTCACACCTCACTAATTTCGTGACTATTCTGAGCGTAATACTAATTTCGTAACAATTTTGAGCGTTACAAAAGTTCTTGATTTACCCCTACTGCGGCTAAAAGAGTTTCACTTAAAAAAAAAAATCTCCTTAAGCCTTTATAAGTGGATTTTTTAAAATTTCCTGTTTTTTGCATCTCGGGTAATCGCGACTCTACTGTAATAAAATTTTCATCCCAGATCGCTACAAAGTACTAAATTTTAACGTTAAGTTGCTGTAAAATGCTAAAATTTATTTTTAAAATGCTAAATCTTTATTTCTTTATCTTAAATTAGGCTATATATAGGGAGTTTATTTTTTAGATGCTAAAAACTACCATCCCTATCTATAATGAATCATATTGCCTTAATTTTATTCTAATTTAAGATGGATATACGAATTTCCCTTTCAGATATAACCAGTGCCAACAGAAGAAAACACTGGTACCATTCAGAGATATTAAGCTAACAAGATTGTTGGAAGACCATTCAGTGATCAAGAATCAATAGTAATGATTGTAAATGTTAACCCTTCACCATTATTAAGAGAAGAGACCTTCAATGTCTTGACATTCTCTGCAATTGCCAAACGGGTAAGCATTTTCTGTTTGTAGTAGAACTTGGATATATCAGAACCTCAATTTAACATATTCCTGCATTTTACATAGAATTTTCAAAACCCAACATTAAGACCAGTGTATTAATATTTTCGATCTAATGTTATTAAGTGCCAGTATGGTACTTTATGAGATTGTGTGGGGGACGAAAAAATGTCTGTCCGTCTGTGTGTCTGTTCGTCCATCTGTACGCACTATAACTCAAATACGCTTTTTTGGGTTTTCATGAAACTTGGAAAACACATTTATAATGTCCATTGGAAGAACCCTATTGATATTGAACCAAATCGGTTCAACTGTACCGGAGTAATGCCCAATTTAGTGCCTATTTTAATAGATTATATTAGAATGGCGCCATAGCTCAAATACGCTGTATCGGATTGACATGAAACTTTGTATACACATTTATGACTCGCATTAAAAGTACCCTATTGAATTTGAACCTAATCTGTTGACCGTTATCGGAGTAAAACCCAATTTTTTGTATTTTAAAGGCGCAATAACTCAAAATACACTTTATCGGATTTCTATGAAATTTCGTGTACGCATTTATAATGTCCATGGGAAGACGTCTATTGATATTGGACCAAATCGGTTGGCCAGTACCGGAATAATGCCCAATTTAGTGCCTTTAATGTTAATATATAAGAAGTCGCGATAACTCAGGTATGCTTTATTGGATTTTCCTGAACAGATTTGGTCCAAATTCAGTAGGCTTCTTTCCATGTAAGTTATAAATGCCTATACCAAGTTTCATGTAACTACGATAAAGCGTATTTGAGTTATTGCACCTTTTTGATTAAAATAGGCACTAAATTGGGGATTACTCAGATACCGGTCAACCGATTTGGTCCAATATCAATAGGGTTCTTCCCATGGACGTTATAAATAGGGACTGGATTCTTAGGTTTTTACCTATTTTTTTCCTTACTTCCAAAACAAAAAGCGCTCATACACTGTTTAGAATCATGTCCATAGGATTCACCCACATTAATTCTGTAGCACCTAAAAATACCTAAATGGGGTATAAAAACCTAAATATACCTAAATGGGATATAAAACCTAAAATATCTAATTTAGGCAACTTTTTCGTCTTTTTTGTGTGACAGTTGAGAAATCGATATTTTGCGGAGAGAAAATAATTTTTTATTAACTAAGAGATAACAGGAAGAACTTCACAGTTCAGAATCTTGAAAGATATTTAGTTATGTACTGTAACCAGGAAATGTGAGGCAATCTTATTTTCACTACTTCTTTTGATCGTTTATGCTTTCTTTCTTCAATTGTATAAGATTGTACTAAAGCAAGTTTACACAAATTTAAGTCAATTTTGTTAAGTTAAACTTTACAAGTATTATGTATAGAATCCTATGTAGCATATTCAAATTCATTAAACCAATTATTTTACCCGAAAACGATATTTTGTACAAAAAACCTAAAAAAAACTATTTCACCTAATGGAAAACCTAAAACAGTGTTTTTAAAAACCAAAAAATCCGGTCCCTAGTTATAAATGTGTGTCATGTTTCATAAAAATCCGATAAGGGTTATTTGAGTTATGGCGCATACAGACAGACAGACATTTTGTCCCCCCACTCAATCTCATAAAGTACCATTCTGGCACTTAATAAAAACGAAGTAATATAAACAGTGGAATATACTGAATCAATAAAATGAATAAAATATTGCATACACTGATGCTCCACTAAGTCAGAATTGTAGTTGTTGAATTTCCAAAACTACAGAACCCTATTTTACCAGCTGGCATATTACGGTTATAGATTAAACATATAGTAGACTAAATATACATATTACAATTTTGCAAATACGCTATACATAGGGGCCGTATTTTTTGGTAACAACGATAAGCGCGAAATTTTATAAAACAACCTCCCCTAGCTATATTTAGCTTTTATATGCTTAAAATATCAATATGAACCAAAGTGAATCCACGAAATATCGTGAAATTTACTCGATTCCGCGAAATGTCTCTATAAGCACGAATTATGCCCCTTCTGTTCGTAAAGTGAGAAACGAGCACGAAATTGTGCCTTAAAATCACAATATTGTGTTTTGGTGTACCAGTACTTTATTTTTTATTTCCTAGTAGCATGATTATTTCTGCTGTTTCTGTGGCTGTCTAAGATTTACCGATATATCTATATTTGTGATCGATTACAAAGATTGCAGAATTTACACAATGATGTCTATGATCTGGTTTGTACTGTTGAGTACACTCCTTTCCTGCTATGTCTTTGCCAAGTTAGCGATGCCTATGATCGATTACAGCAGAAGAGTGTAGAATGTTTGTTACTTGTAATCAACAGATTTCGCCTTTTATCCACAGTGGTATGGTTGGCACTTCTGTTTGCAAATGGCTATCTGATGGTCTTTAGTAGAAATTACGATAATATTTCTCGTCATTATATTTGAACATTAACTCCAATCATGCCAAAATCGAAAGTTACTTCAGTTTATACAAGGGCAGAAGAATATGGAAATGGAGGGGGGGGGGGGTGTTAGTTCATGTAAATAAAGAACCAAAGTTTATCATTGCGCAATGTTCCCAATCTCTTCTCTATCTCTATATATATAAAAGGCTTTGTCCTGACTGACAGGAATCATCGTAGAGCCTAAACTATAACAGGTAGAGACTTGGAATTTTTACAGTACCTTCGTTTCATAATGTAGGTGCTCACTAAGAAGGGATTTTGAAAAATTCTGATTCTAAATGCCAAAAATTAAATGTTTTTGAAAATACTTAATCCCTTTTTGCATAGAATTATCGAAACAAATTCACAGAACATATTGTTGCCAATGGTATAGGTGGGTTTGGATTAAATTAAATGGATGTTTGACAAATTAGAGAAGGTATCATTATAATTCATATTATCTATATTAATAAAAAGGAACTGTCCTTGATGTCCAGGGAAATCTACTAAACGCAGAGATCTGAAATTTTAAACATAGGTGGGCTGAAGGGTCGGAAAATGCACTGCGAAGCCGGAATTTTAATTTTAGTTTTCGTTCGTGAGTTATGAGTGAAAAACGGGCAAAAAACGTGCATTTTTTGCGTTTTCAAAACATAAGTTTTCAGTTATACATTTCAATGTCAAATCAATTACAGTTGGCTTTGTCTATTTTTGTCACACCTTGAAAATAAAACTTTCGCGATCGCTTGAATGTTGTAAGCCCTAAATATGGTCAAACGTTGTTTTATTCGGACGAATCTCACTATACAGAGGTTTTCTGGGCCAAGAAACTCGAATCTGAGGTCGCTTTTACCCAAGGCTTGTAAACTACAGAGGTAGCGTATTCCGGCGAGTTTATAGGACAGGGGGTTGCGGCGAGCAGGCGAGTGTGTGACGTCACAAGATTCCAGATCTCGCAATTTTCAGTTTTTACTCAGTCTAGAAAATCTTACACCGCGTGATTAAACTCGTAACCTTTAATTAACCCGTGGTCGGATTCCTGTGAAATTTATACAGAAATAATCTACACACATCAGCCCTACTGATGGTTAAAACAGAGCCTTAAAAAAGCGGACACAAATGTTTTTATTTCATTTTATAAACATCATCCGTTACACAAAATTGATGGAGGGAGAAGCAAATTTCACTATGCGACAATTTTTTGTATTTTTGTGTCCCGAAAAAACTTCAAGCGAGAAAGTTTTAGTGAAATAATTGAATTTTATTACAAATGAAGTTCCAGCCCCATATCTCGAATGGTTTACGAGTAATTGAGTGGTAATTATTCCGGGCGCTTCAAGGTGTCAGAATGATTTGGCGCTTCAAGCACGACAGTAGAGAGCATGACAAAGCTTCTACCTACTGATCTCGGCCGCTTGACCGCAATCTTTTAGGATAGATATTACCAGCACATACTGTTTTTAATAATACAAATGGAAGGTGCTTTAGAAAGTGCAATTAACTGAACCATTATGCCGGGCCAGATATGTGCTGTGGCAGTGTGTAACAGTAATTTTGTAGATTGTAGGAAACAGCTAAGATGTGAACTGTTCTGTTATTCAAGTTACTTAAAATGTTCTTCTGGTTCTACAGCATTTGTCTTTAAAATCTTGTAAAAATCTCCCAAAGGATCTAGATTTGAATAGAAATTATATAATACAGGTAGGCCTATATAACAGCTAAAGGGTGATTTGTTCTAATATTTTGTTGCCTAGAAAATATTCCTCATTCTAGAGGTTATGTTAGTATAATTTGATGAAAATTTGTTAAAGAATGTATCCTATATTTGTATAGAAATTGTACCTTATAATAAGGGTAGAAAACAACTACGGGAATTTTTATGTATCAGTATTAACATGTACAGTACTAATGTTATTATTACATTGCGTAGACTATTGTAGAGTATTAATTTGTGTTAATATTGTAATCAAAGCAATACATTTATATTAATAATAATTTTCTCCGGGTTATATGGCCAAAAGTGTATATCTGTATACAAATTATGTGACGACAGAGATAATATAGACCTAATAAACTAAGGGATGGTTTGTGAATTGCAGGGCAGGGAAACTTTCATGAGCAGTACAACGAAAAGAGGCGCAGGATCTTTAAAATCGACGTCTCAACATAACAAAAAGGACACAAATTGCTTCGCAATGCATTCTACATAAATCACACAATATTTCAAAGGATTTTTCCATGAATTTTTCATTAAAAAGTATCATCGTCTTGCCCTAACTATAACCCGATAGCATGCTCTTAAAGCCTCGGCAATTCAATTTTAACTGTAATACGTTTTCATGTTGATAAATTATATTAAAATATGAAAAGGGCGTAACAAGATATTAAACTAATAAGGCATTTGATAAGGTAATTAGAAATAAAAGTTACTAGCACAAAGGATAAAAAAATAAAATAAATAATTCAACAAATATCTAAATAACAGTAGTGCAGATTTACAAGATTAGGAAAAAGTTTAATTCATTCTTTTTCCCCAGCGGGTCAATCTTTCAGTATGGGTACAAGTAGCCAGTAAATATCCTTTATTATTGAGTCCACGATTAAAATATTTAAGGATTTTTACGTAATTGCTAGTAGGCCTATTTTATAGAATAAAAAAGACCTCTGTACCGTCCGATAGCTTTATCGCCTTGAGTAATTACCATTCTATTACTCGTAAACCATTCAAAATATAAACGTGGTACTTGATGTATAATAAAATTCAAATATTTCCCTAAAGCTCACATGCTTGAATCATTTTCTGGTCACAGAAATAAAATAAGCTCACATGCTTGAATCATTTTCTGGTCACAGGAATAAAAAAATTGTCGCATAGTCAAATATGCTTCTTCTTGAACATTTCACGGTCGTCACAAATCACTCCGACACTGAAGCGCATGGAATAATTACCACTTAATTACTCGTAAACCATTCGAGATATGGGGCTGGAACTTCATTTGTATTAAAATTCAATTATTTCACTAAAACTTTCTCGCTTGAAGTTTTTTCGGGACACAAAAATACAAAAAATTGTCGCATAGTGAAATTTGCTTCTCCCTCCATGAATTTTGTGTAACGGGTGATGTTTATAAAATGAAATAAAAACATTTGTATCCGCTTTTTTAAGGCTCTGTTTTAACCATCAGTAGGGCTGATGTGTGTAGATTATTTCTGTATAAATTTCACAGGAATCCGACCACGGGTTAATTAAAGGTTACGAGTTTAATCACGCGGTGTAAGATTTTCTAGACTGAGTAAAATCTGAAAATTGCGAGATCTGGAATCTTGTGACGTCACACACTCAAGTGCTGCGATTGGTCTATCCCGGAATACGCAACCTGTATAGTTTACTGATCTTGGCTTTTACCAGACGATGCTATCTAATCGTGGTATGTAGTCCACGTGATTTAGGAGTTAATAAATATTATGATTTTACTATTATGCTCTTAATTTTTAATTTTTGAAATAATTATCGTGGGCGAAGCCGCGGGCACATGCTAGTGTGGTATAATCAATTTAGCCTATTTCACGAAATACCCACCGAAATAGAAGGAAGTTAACCCCGAAATCAGCCACTTCATTCCACCAATAAATCAGGGCCCTAGCCATACATGAAACTTGAAACAACTTTATGACTTACAACTTTATAACTTTTCACTTCTGTATGTATTCAAACATGGTAAAGTTGCGTTGTGCCCTTCATGACAAACACTGTAACATTCATGCTGATTTATTAATGAATTTCATCTCCAGACAGGGTTAAAATCGTTTTAAAATAGAGAGATTGTCCACCTTAGAACCCTTGTCGTTGCACTTATCTGGGGCCTTTTATAAAATATAAAATAACATAGAAGACACAAGCACACGTTAAAAACACTGTCGTCAGATTATTAAAACTTCTTCTTGGTCCCAGATGCGTCAATTACTTGAAAATGCATTTCGATGCAAGTTGCATCATCTTCAGTTCAGAATTTTGAGATACAACAGTCACAATGTCTGATGATGTCCATCACTTGCATCGAAATGCATTTTCAAGTAATTGACGCATCTGGGACCAAGAAGAAGTTTTAATAATCTGACGACAGTGTTTTTAACGTGTGCTTGTGTCTTCTATGTTATTTTATATTATATAAAAGGCCCCAGATAAGTGCAACGACAAGGGTTCTAAGGTGGACAATCTCTATATTTTAAAATTCATGCTGATGGTGTAAAACTTCTTCACGATAATGCTCACCCTCCTGTTGCTGCAGCTCCCAAGACCAGACAATCGGACTTTCATTTGTTTGGTCCCATGAGGAAATTCCTGGCCGGTAAACACTTTGTGTCAGATGCTGAAGTGAAAACAGCTGTCCACAGATGGCTATACTCCAACCGAAAGGACTTCTATGAAGAGGGTATTTTGAAACTGGTATTACGATGGGAGAAATGTGTTGAGAAACTTGGCGACTATATAGAAAAATAGACAAAAGATGTCCCTTAATGTGTGCATTTGTTTGTAATTGTACCTGTTAAACTTCTTGTAAAAAAATTTTGTGCATTACTTTTCAATCCACCCTACTAGAAACAAAATTTTGTGTGTGCTTTCCTTGAGTAAAAAATTATAAATTTAAGAGAGAATGTATATTACTAGCAGGTGCCCGTGGCTTCGCCCACGATAATTAATTTACAGAATAAAATTTAAGAGTATAATAATTATTAAAGCATTATATTTATTAACACTTGCACGCGCATCATTCATAAACTAAACCATTAATAATTAACGAAACGGCTAAAATTCTTGCTTTAGAGACAAATTCCACGATATGAAAGCGTCGCCTGGGAAAACTATCTCGGATTCAATTATACAGTTCCAAAGCTAACTGTGAACACTGATAATACCACTGCCTTCTAGACTGTATTACTCATGTATAATTCTCGAGAAGGCGGTGGATAATACGTATTGTTTCTCAACTGTTTGTTGACAGATGAATATGATGTGAATTTTGTTTGATAAATTCAGTGTAATTTTCAGAAATTACATAATTTTTCAAGGCAAGGAGTTATTTTGTTTAGATTTTTATTGTCCGAGATACTGCCCGCCATTATTAATTGACTCCAGGATTTTTAAGAAATTTACACTGGCAGTTTATTAAAAATGTTTGTGGTTCAGAGCTATGAAAATTGTAAGTAAAAATAAAATTAGAATATTTGTTAATTGTGTTCATTTCACTTAGGCTTTATATAATAAAGAAACGGTTTTCCTAATTTTGTACTCTTTGTGAAAGTTCAGACTGCGAGAGACTAACATCGCCGAGTATACCCGATGTTTCACGAAGTGGGTGAGCGAGTGAGCATGCTATTTAGGGCCGTTGAATTGTATAAGAGTAGATTTTCGAGATTGTCAGCTTTTGTTTTTTTGGAAAAATCAGCGCAGAACTGCTGCTTTTAAATAACAAACATCCAAATCAGAGTTTGGACATATCCAGGAAGTCAATAGGCCATACTGTACCTTTGTTCTTAGAAGTAAATGAAGGGGCAAGAGAGGAAGTTGTATAAAGGCATTGATGTACAGGTAGGGGGGGGGGGGGAAAGTGGACCGACTCTTGTAGCTGATTTCATAGCCTTGTTCACACCAGTGTCCATGCATATTCCTTAGACCTGTGTAGTTGGACAACAGCCACGCAGCTGGATTTTGGAAACGCATTGCTTAATTTTTTTGAGATGAAAGACAAAAGAATTTTTTAGCCCCAAATAAAATTTATTACCCTTACATGAGATGTTGGTTGTTAAAAAATCCTTAACACAATGACAGTGAGTTCGACTGGTAAGTAACACGTTCTCGGTTCGAATCCTGCCAAGGAAGGAAATTTTTTTGTTTCCTTAATACACATTGTTTTCCCATACTTTTTGATTGCTGCAATGTTTTCCCATACTTTTTGATTGCTGCAATATTTAACTACTTAAGTAACGGATTATTCCCAGAAAATGAATTTTACTAGCTTATTTTATAATCTGTTTCAAAATGGGCTACGTCAACAGTTGACACTAGAACAAATTTCAATACTTTCCCTGCTATCCTGTGAATGCCGCTAGGCATGCACAGTGGCTCATATCGGCAACGTAAGATATTTTAGTAGCTCCGCTTCCCCCCCCCCCCCCCACCTGTACAATGTATGGTCGATTATTCACGTGTGGATTATACGGTTTGTGGGCTATGTCATAATAATGATAAATATTAATCTATTTTCAGATTGCTCTTTAACCACCGAGACAACAGAAATGGGTTCCAAAATCACAAAGTTTCTCCAAGTGCATCAGAAATGGGTTCCAAAATCACCAAGTTTCTCGAAGTGCGTCAGAAATGGGTTCCAAAATCACAAAGTTTCTCCAAGTTTCTTCAAGTACGTCCCTCTACAGAGCAACACAGTTCGAGGTGGTGTGTTAAGTACAAAAACTCTTTTACAGTATAAACTTTTGAGGGGAAAAAATATATATACTTCAGGGCAAGGCATTTGATGATTTTCCACCTTTTTTATATGAAGGTTGAAACACAGCTCGAATATATATAAATGTGTAAAATGAAATAATTTATTATTATTGTATCTCCGAGAAAGAGCCCTACTGTACAATGTCTGCTAGGACTTTAGTTTAACAAGATACATACTAATAATCTATTATTACAAATCAATAGAAAGAATATGACAAACTTTTAGCCGCGAGTCTGTGTCACTTATTTCTACAAGCCCTTGAAAATGTCACTGACAAATTTCTGGAACTGTGTGAAGCAACACTGTTTTTTTAACATTTTTGTTAAATAAGGGTAATTTGTTTTTGCATTCTGTTGCTTTATTTTGCATTTTTTTGGTAATTTTCAAGAGACAGGTAATTTCTAGGTCATGTTTCAGTGGAGGTAGAGAGGAGCTTTTCCTTGTACATATCGCTACTTTCACTAAATCATTTTTTTTTTAGAATCTCAGTCAGAGTTCATTATAATTGGTGTTTATTGTAAACACCACAGCAGTTTGTCTTGTAGCCATAAAGATTTTTTGCTTTCTTTTTAGATGGCACATATTTGATGGGCATGCCACTTCAGATATAATTTCTTTTTTTGCTAAGGAAGTCCATGTAGAGCAAATTTACTTACTTCTTTCATGACAAAATAAGTGTGTTTTAGATTGTAAATTCATATATAACGCAGTCATCCATTAAATTGCTTTAATCAATTCATTACTTTAAACACTAATACGTTATAATGGTAATTTTATTGGTAATTTTTGTCTTCAATTTTGTGTCATTTTTTCACAATTTTTAAGTCCAAAATGCATTTGTGTTTTATATTTTTTCAATATTTTATGGTCATTAAATGCCTTGTCCTACTTATTAACAGTATTTTAATATCTTTGTTAAAAAAATAAGATAATTTCTTGGATTTTAAAGCAGTTAAGTGTATTACAAAAATAAGGTAATATTTTTCTATGATAGGTCTTTACAAAGTCTTCAAAACACGTACTTGCTTTTAAAATGGTATTTTTGATCAATTTATAACAGAAAATATGTTTTGTGACAAAATTTAGTGCCATATATACCTGAATACTACCCGCACCCAAATTTTTCAAAAGGAAATTTTGGAAAAAAAATTCTATAGGCCCATATATAAAATTATTCTGCCAGTTTTATTCTTAATTAAACAGTTATAATTAACATTACATATTATAAAACAATTAAATATGGTAGGCTAAAATAACGTGCATGGTAACAGCCAGCCAAAATCTTGCCATCTTATATGCACTGCGTAACTTTAACAACAATAATGTATGTGATGACGTACGTCCGACTGGTCTGACCCAAGGTCTTGTGGAAATTCACCGAACGTTTCCCGAATAGTGCTTCTGCTTCTACTGTACTGTTACTTGCTTGGTGTCTCTACACGTAAAGCTTTGTTTTGCTGCCAGTCATGGCAGACCATGTGCATAAGAAAGCAAAAGCGTCTTCTTTGTCTCATTTTCCTTTCATTAAAGCTTCGCTACTGTTGTACTATACTGTGATACTACTACAAAGCATCATGCTATATTGAGCAGATATGGTACAAAATGTCGAAATTCAGATGAGAGGAATCCAGTATTCAAATAATACCGCACCCCAGTTTTTCACTCGCGATTTAAAAAAAAAAATATGCAGGTAGTATTCGAGTATATACGGTACGTTTCAGATTACTTGAAAAATTACTTAAATGCATTTGCAACTTACAAAAATAATTAGGTCTATTTTCTAATAACAATAATTCCTTTAATAATTATAATTTGTTAAACATATTCGTTTAAGACAACAATAATAGATTTAATATTTATTTTAAATTCTGTTAGTGTTGAGTTCATGAAGCATTAGGCTGCACAATTTTGATATAATTCAGTGATCTTCACTATCACGAATATTTGAAAATTATAATTACTGGTACAATTACAGTATAAAGTATAGGTTTGATGCTATATGCCTGGTTAAAGCACATGCTATTTCAATCATTAAGTATAGTAAATACCTTTCTAAATTTATGATAGTTTCTAGATAGTTACGATGAGTATTGTCTTTACAATTCTTAGACGTATATCCGAATAAAGTGTGTACTTATCTTAAGTCTGATGCAAGCAGGCTCTGGTATGCGAAGAACAGTCTGAGCAGAGATAAGTCGTAGTAGTAGACGCTGCGAGTTCAAAAGAGAGACCTGCATTGTATCAGTAGAAGCAGCAGAGTAACGTAGATAGAAACAGATGCTAACCAAGAAAGCTCTGGAAGTGTTGATAGTCGATATGACATAGATAATATCAACACACTACTCATGAAAATACTTCACAAATACTATCTCATTAAAGGAATATAGCATCAAACTTACAATAATTGTTACAAGACCAATAACATAAAAGTGATGAACACTTAATAAAAACACTTAGTTATGATAGTGGTTAAAAGATCGGTTAAAAACAATAAAAAACACATAACACAAGACGTTTCAGCCTGCCCTCCAGGCCTTCCTCAGTCAGACAGAGTCATCACTTTTATGTTATTGAGATTTTAGTGGAAAGTAGGACCACGCATTTTATCTTTTACAAGACCAATTTTCAAATTTATCGTAGGTAATGCCATGCGAGATTAAGAGTTATCGATCTAGATTAGCTACTGCACAGCAGGAGTGAATTTATCTGATGAAACTTGTAACCTACAGTTGGATTTATTAAGACTATTCCAAGAATGAAACTTTAATATTATATTCTAATATAAATAGTTATTTCTGGTTAGTTTAAAGTAAAATCGTTAATAGTGTCAGCTGTCAGATCACTGCATATTAAATTAACAGTCTGCATTATGGAGTTCTAAGCAATGCTACCAACGAAGTAATGACAAGAGTTAACCTCAAAATTAAGAGAAGCTGAAATCTGAACAAAATGAACACACTTCTTTTCAAAAATGTAATTTATTTGCAATGTGTACTTGAATGTTTGTCAAACCATCCGTTCTTGGTTAGGTTTACTGAAATAACCAATATTCTAAAATATAATATTCTGTAAAATAACAAAGACTATAAAAAAGACTAAAATATAAATATTCTACAAAATAACAAAGACTGTATAAAACCCAATTGTCAAACTATATGTGGAATATAAAAATACTTCCATATTTAACCGACTTCAGAAACACTATCCTGCACACATTAATAAAATTTGTGGGTGGAGAAATGGGGCAAAACTTGAAGGGATGATACGATATAGAACTACCGTAATTCCACAGTCTTGCTGTCTTAAGCAACCAACGCCTTTCATGGTTTCCCATGAGCTTCTGTTTAGGCGCCTTAACCCGTCGTTTGGTTCATCCCACAGCTCCAGTTCTGCTTACCAAAAATGGCCCACTTGGCACCCTGATCCAAAATTTCTCGGCTTCAATCGAGCAAGCCGGAGATCTCGCCCATTTAAAGTTTGAGAATAGGTTGAGGTCGTTTCGGCCCCAAGGCCTCTAATCATTCGCTTTACCGGATGACACTCATCGGAATCCAAATGGGAGCCAGCTATCCTGAGGGAAACTTTGGAAGGAACCAGCTACTAGATGGTTCGACAATTTTGCAACAAATCAGCTACCTTCGAGAAAGACAAAATGCCTTAAAGACATAATTACCCTGCAACAAGAAAGGCAGTTGTGTTAAAAACACAATTTTCTTCTCCGTTGGATTCTATCATATTGATAGCCCAATCTGCTGCGTTTGAGATACCCTAGTCAATTCAATACAATTGTACTTACGATCTACACAACTTTTGTAACTGCATTTTATATTTCTTTCAGTATTATGTGGTTTAGCTTCCTTTATGATATCAATTATATCAGATGCATTACCAAACCTTGAGCTTGCAATTTTAGTTTTCGTTAGCATTAGTAGACTCTTCAACTTCTACTTTGGAAACTATTTTCTTCGGACTTGGTGCTTGAGATTAGCTTGTATGTGATCTCTGACCACCACACCACGCTTCAATACTCTTATAGTACACTGTTAAAGTGACATCTTTCCTTTTGAAAAAAATGACTATTGAACACACGTTGATGAACATTGAACCAAAAAGAAAAGAAAAACCTCTTCCACTATGGCTGCTAAGCTGTGCTGGGTTACGCCTACTTAATAATACTTAATAATACTAACACCATTCTGCTACATAGCGCTGTTTTGTTACGTAGTACTGTTTTTTTTTACAAATCATGTCAAATGAACTTATTAAATTGTCAGGGGGATAATCGTTAATAAATGTCTCGTCTTAAACCCGGCTACAATTTTCATGGTCACTATGAGACAGCATTTGTCTTTACCTACGAAAATTTTTGCAATCCTGCTCTTTTTCCATATTAAAGCTCTTACTGTTTCTTCAACATAATCAAGTTTAGTTTTTTTTATGTTAGGCGATGCTGTATACCATTTGTTGCGTTGTTGGAGGGTGTTCAAATACTCATTTCTTCATCTCTCCCAGAAGTAGTTGCGAAGGTTGGATATGTTTTTCCAGTTAACAAGCAGGTTTTCTCGGGGCATTTCGATGGATTGAAGTATTGGCAGACATGGATTGTCTTATCAGAAAATGACTTTGAGTTAGTGGTAACAATTCGTCAGGATTGTTGAACAAAGGAGTGATAGGCCTAGTTCTTTATCCTTTCTACAGGGTGGGGCAGAGCAACTTGCTTACCATATTGGCCCGAATATAAGACAATGTTTTTTCCCTGAAAATGTGCTTTTAAAAACTATACTAGTCTTATACGTGCAGCCTAAGACTTAACAACTTTCCATTCCCGAATGCAGATATGCAAGTGGGCAGCGGCGATGCAGCGGGTATCCCCAAGCAAATGACGTGCGTCCGACCCAAGGTCAAAGCCACCCAGAAATTCACAAACTTTACCAAACTAATTTTTCCCGACTTCGTGCTTCTGTTTGTACTTCACCAGGACCTTCTGATCACTCCTGACTGCACTGTTACTTGCCTGCGCGTCTCTATTATTACGCGTAAATCTTTTGTTTGATCACCAGTCATGGCAGACGATGTGGAAAAGAAAGCATCTTCATTGTCTCAATGCGTAAATAAAGGCGAGAAAAGCAGTTACGACATGAACTTCAAAATTCTGTTTTATGTGAAGCAAAATGTACTAATAAGCTATTTTATTTATTTTTTTGTAACTACCCTTCAAAAATTCTTATATTCGAGGTCGTCTTATTTTCAGGCCAATGCGGTATTTAGAAACTAAATTTTAAAAAAAGTAATGCAGATATATATTTAATTTAATTCACTTGGAATTGTGAAACACAATGAAGTGTAATAATCAGGGCCTGGATTCTGATGACCTAAAATTGTTTGAGAAATGACCTATAAAAATGACCCTAAGTTTTAAAGAAAATGACTTAATAATCAAAGAAAGACCTAAAAACTTATATTTTATTTATAAAAGAATATTATTGTAACACAAAATTATAGACTAGTTTGTTCATAATTGTAAAAGCTGTAAATGTTTCCGACTGAGACATGACATCACTTAAACACAAAGTGTGTCCTTGTATTAAACAAACAGTACTTCAAATACAGCACTGCTGGGGACGATGCTAGCTAGATGACAGAAGAAAAGTTAATATACTAAATATAAATGCATGAAAATGACTAAATAAGGAAGTAAATGACACAAAAATGACAAAATAATGACTTAAAATTGAAATAAACGCCCTAAAAATATAAAATTGCATAAAGTGACAAAAAATGATGTAATAAAAATGTATTTCTATAATGTAGAGGCCATGATTAGGATTTATCTAAAAGTTGGCAAAGTCTATGCAGCGTCAATAAAAAGATATGTCATTAGAATCCGGGCCCTTGCAATAATATAAAACACATTATCACCAATAACACTCACTACTTCATTTAGTTATTTTAATTGTTATTGGTGATAATGTGTTTTATATATTTAATTATTTTTGCAAGACTTAACTAATTAGTGGTACTTACGAATGTTGTTGCCGTAAATCGTAAGTTGACATTCCCACACGTAATCTTGTTGCTATGTGCGGTAAGTGTTTCCGTGTGGTTATGGATTTGCTTACTGCACATTATAATACAAGGCCCCCCAGGACAAATATTCGGTTCGCATAACAACAAACTTGCGAATCACTTTCTGAAATAAACATCTACTTCAAGAATGTATATACATAATATTTTCAGGTAATATCCCAATTAATATAATTAAATTGATATACATAATCATCATGGAAAAAATAGCATGCTATACTCTTGCCGTAAGCGCATAATGGATCTCGGAAATTGAACAAAAACTCTGCACAAGCGCCTTGTTTTTTCAAACTCTTTCCTTGATCCGTATGCATCGCTTACGGCACTTGTCTCGCAATATACTATAAACAGCATCAAGTACAACATTAAAATTTTCAGTTTACACAGTTTTCAAGATATCAGGCAGATTGCATCCGTTATTCTCGATACACTGCGTTAATCAAACTCGGAAGTTTCGTTTAGCTCTTTCCAGCATATCAAAGAGTATGTTGGCGACAGCTTGACAAATGTTGTTCTTCAGGTGAGCCAGAGTCCAAGGACAATGGTAAACAAGTGGTTTTACATAGCCCCATAAAAATAGTCACAGAGGGCTAAATCAGGCTGACCAGTGCAGATGAGGCATCCTGGGAAGTGTAGTCGCAAAAGTAATTACCACTCGCTGTGTGTGCTGTGAGTATGGAGGCAGGAAATGCCATTCTCCTTAGCGAAATCTGACACTGCCTTATCTAGTTCAGCTTGTGCCACGTTTCGTTACATTGCTAGCTCCGAGTAGGCTTAAGTAGTTAGATCCGTTGTCTGAGTAAATATCTTGGGGTTTTCCTCTTTGGGATATAAAGTGATTAAGAGCAGAGGGAAATTGGCCTGTAGTCCCAAGCCTTCCGTCCTGATGTGCCCGATTTTTGGATGAGAATGATGTGCATTCTATTCCACGATGTGGTAAACTGACCAGTATATAAAATATGTATGAAGGCCAGAGCTTTATATAAGTTTATAATGAAAATTAAACAGATTTCGACACTTCTGTGGTACTATACAATGAACATTAAAACATAATGTAAGAAGAGAAACATTATTAAAATTATATAAAGTTATGAGGAACTGATAAAAGCTTTGGAAGAGTTTGAGATACCACCTAAATTAATTGGACTTATAAAAGCTACCTTTAGTAGAGTAAAATGCCAGGTTAAACTACGCAATGGGAGGTCAACAACATTCAACACAAAGAAAGGCCTAAGACAGGGAGATGGATTAGCATGCACCCTATTCAATCTGGCTCTGGAAAAGGTGATAAGGGATTCTGAAATAGATTATAGGGGAACACTTTTCCACAAGTCTGTCCAAATCCTAGCCTATGCGGACGACATAGATATTATAGGCAGAACACCAAATGCAATAAAGGAAACCTTTGTTAGACTAGAAAATGCAGCACATAAAATGGGTCTCAAAGTCAATGAAAAGAAAACAAAATATTTGGAAATAACAGATACACCACGAAATGATGGTCATTTTATTATAAATAACTATAGGTTTGAAAAGGTTAAAGAATTTAAATATTTAGGAACAGTCATTACGGAGGAAAACAATCTGGGGAAAGAAATTCACCATAGATTGATGCTAGCAAACAGAGGCTTCTTTGGGTTAAAAAAGCAGCTGAGCTCCAGACTCCTTAGTCTTAAAACGAAAATAAAATTATATAAAACCCTATTAAGACCCGTTGCCATATATGGATGTGAATCTTGGGCTCTGACAAAAACTCAAGAAAGTAAACTGGCCGTATTTGAGAGAAGAGTCCTGAGGAAAATCTTTGGCCCGGTATGTGAGAATGGCAACTGGCGTAGCAGGTATAATGAAGAACTCTATAAGGCGTATGGTGATTCTGATATAATAAAGGTGATTAAAGCTTCAAGAATTAGATGGTTGGGACACCTCTACAGGGAACAAGAGTCGGACATAGGACGCAGAGTTACATTTAATACATTGGATGGTAAAAGAAGAGTAGGAAGACCTAATACAAGATGGATGCAATGTGTGGAGCGGGATTTGCAAGCAATGGGAGTTCGGGGATGGAGGACGAAGGCAATGGAGAGGAATGAGTGGCGGCGTATTGTTGGAGCGGTCAAGGCCTGCACCAGGCTGTAGCACCATTGATGATGATATAAAGTTATAGCCTTACCGCTCTTATTATATGGATGTGAAAGTTGGACACTGACTTCTGACCAACTAAGACGCATTGAAGCATCAGAAATGAGATTTCTTCACTATGTAGTAGGAAATACTTTATTGGATCACAGAAGAAGTATTGATATCAGACAGGAATTGAACATAGAACAGTTATTACATTAATAGAAAAATACAGAATGAATTGGAGAGAACACATCCTTCGAATGCCAAACACCAGAATAGTGAAAGCTGCTTTGTATTATACACCAAGAGGAAGAAGAAATGTAGGCCGACCACAAAAAAGATGGCGTGAACAATTGTGAGACGGAATGGGCTAATAGATCCAATCCTTGAAGACGATAATGACGATGATAAAGAAAACCTAACATATTATAAATTATTAAGGCCCGTTATTACCACCTCCAGTAAAATATTTACGGCAACTTTTACGGTTACTTTACTGACAGTTCGATTTTACAATATCTGGTTAGGTGTTAACTGTTGGTAAAAATCTCTTAACTGGCAGTAATCTTTACTGTAGGAAAATGTACAAGTAAACTCCTAACCGGAGGATTTTTTACGGTTATACTTCTCACGAACTGAATTAAAATGGGGAGATGAAATTATTTAGCTACTTTCGTAATGTCAGTGGTGATGAAGAACAATGCCAATATATGTAAAAAATATTTTAAAATATTGAAAACTAGATCAAACTATTATGAAAGTTTGGACAATCAATTATTTTACTGTTTACTTCCTTTACCCGTACATCAGATTATATTTGGGTTTTGCATCCCTCAGGGATGGGGTTAGAAACGTGGTAACTATTTTCATTTTTACAACCACTTTACTTGTTACTTGAGGAGGATTTTATTCTTTATTTTTTTTAGAAAACAGCTTAATTTTTCTTATATTTTAACAGGAATTGTGTAGTAAGCATAAAATATAATATATAGGCCTATATATAATGTAATTTAATATGTTATGCTAAGAGCTAATACTGTAATTACATTTGAAAACATTTCGTAATATATCCTCTAGTTATTAGCTACACATTTCATACACAAACTTATTAGGTTTTAGGTCTTGCCTCGCAAATTATGTGACCTTTTTAGGCTAAGAGAATTGAATGCACATTACTGCCCGTATTGTGAACTGTATACTATAATTAAATTCAGAGAAAGTTATGTGTTTCACAAGAGGTTTTTTCTGATACGTCTTTCCGAGCTTTGCTTTTATGGTCACGCATTAGCCTACTTATTTTTTTAAAATTATATTACGCTTTTCGTTGATAATATTCAGGTAGAATTGCTCTTCACTTGAAAGGAAATTGCTGTGTCTCTAATTTTTTATATCAGCCATAGCCTCATTATCCACTGCAAAATCAAACCAAACAATGAAAACAGATGAAAAATGCTACAAACAACCGAGAAACGCTCGTACCAACTGCTATGACTTTTGTCTGATTGCGTTAACTGGAAGTAAACTTTAACTAGATGATAAGAACAAAGAAGTGTTTACTGGAACTTTACTCCGACCGTAAAATAAACTGTCAGTTAACATTTACTCCTACTTAACTGGACATCGTAAGAACGGATGAACTCAAGGTAAAATGCTTTTGAAAATAAGTGAAAAATTATATCAAAGGAAAGGGTAAATACTTTCCTATGATGATTCCTAGATAAACATGTGGAATTTTGCCGAAATAGTTTAATTTTAAGGTACCTAAACTGTTAATAAGCATTGAAACATTCAAAACTAAGGATTTTTATAAATTCCCACTTTTTGGGAATATTTTCTGGCCAAGGAAATATTCCTGGAAACATTCCTATTTTATAAGTACCTTCCCATTTGGAATATTTTCCGCCCACATCACTATTATCTATTCATTTCGCTGACCAAACTTCTCGGCGATCTTTCTGTTGAAACTTGAAAAACAATGTCTGATGATGTACATCATCAGACATTGTTTCTGTTGTGTCTCCAAGCTGAACTGAAGATGATGCAACTTGCATCGAAATGCATTTTCAAGTATTAGACGCATCTGGGACCAAGAAGAAGTTTTATTAATTTGACAACAGTGTTTTTAACGTGTGCTTGTGCCTTTTATGTTATTTTTATATTTTATAAAAGGCCCCAGATAAGTGAAACGACAAGGGTTCTAAGGTGGACAATATCTCTATGTTAAAACCATTTTACCCTGTCTGAAAATGAAATTTATTAATATTGAATATGAAAGCCAAACAGACGCACAGCCGCTTCAATTTCTGATGCAGTGCCATAAACACCTGAGCGTCCCATGTTCTCTTTAGTTTGATATGCACTTCCATCAGGCCTCTGAGTAAAATTGTTCAGGTCGTCCCAGTTTGTGACTATGTAGTCAACTAAATCACACCTGATTGCCATGTGATTGTTCTGGGACCCTGTGATGAGATAACTGAGAGATCAGAGCAGGCAGTTTCCATCTCCACTGACAGGCAATGTGATGAGGAACATTATTTCCTCCAATCTCTAACAAGAGAGTCTGCCCATCCACTTCAAATAGAAAATAGAAACTTTGTATTTGTTAACGTTAACGTCAGATCAACTATTAATTAGTACTAAAGTAAAACGTAACTCTGATGGCGGGTTGGAGTTGGATGAGCCTGAACCAAGATCCAAGTAAGCTTCAGTAAACCCAGCAGATGATTCGGATGTTGCAGCAAATTTTTTTCACGTTCTTTAATTACTGTGGATATGGTAGACTTGGCAATTCCAAACTGTGCAGCGATAGTGGTTTTCTTTAATGCACCACGATCTACTTTTGCTAGGATTTTTAGTTTTGTTTTCAGGTCTATGCTCGTCTGCTTCCTCTTGGCCACGATTTAGTGTCTATTGGTTACAAGTTTTAAATCAATGTATGATGAAATATTACTGCAGTTTTCTTAACTATTTTAGCATGTTTTCTGCGTTTAGTGTGTCTTTCCTAGATCCGACTGTAAGAGTCTTGCAGTCTGAACATATCCAAGTCATCTTAAAATTGTCACCATTACTAATTTATTGAATGA
This sequence comes from Ectobius pallidus, assembly GCA_964059195.1. Taxonomy (NCBI): domain Eukaryota; kingdom Metazoa; phylum Arthropoda; class Insecta; order Blattodea; family Ectobiidae; genus Ectobius; species Ectobius pallidus. Next base: position 182,714,490 of record CAXKWD010000005.1, on the reverse strand, counting down.
TCTTTATAGGTTTCGCCTTTTATACCACTAATTTGATTAAGCACAGGTGAAAGCTGAAGAAGAAAAAAAATAATTAGGAACACCAGATCTCTTCTATTGATAAATTTGTTTGTATGTTTATCAGTCAGTATTTTCGCAAGGATTAAGTTATATGATGATTTTGATTTGATATAAAATTATTACCCAATCTGGGTTACTATTAATATATTAATTATAATTTCATGTTTGAACAAAGAGCTCACTGTTAACAAAAGTGGTGAATGAGGTGTGAATTCTTAGAATATGTTATATCAATCCTCTTCTCAATCAAATGATTTCTCTTTTCAGATAAATCATTCATCCTTTTCATTTCTTTCACCTCCTGCTCCTTCCATCAGGCCTCTGAGTAAAATTGTTCAGGACGTCCCAGTTTCTGACTATGTAGTCAACTAAATCACACCTGATTGCCATGTGATTGTTCTGGGACCCTGTGATGAGATAACTGAGAGATCGGAGCAGGCAGTTTCCATCTCCGCTGACAGCCACAATGTGATGAGGCAGATTATTTCCTCCAATGACATACTCCTATTAGTCCATGAATGCTTAGAAACAGTGACTCCACGATTATCTATAGGTTTTAACAAGGACAATGGATCCACATGCTTGGTCTTTTGGAAAATGTCATTAGAAATTTAAGCAAGTTGAGAATTTATTCCTAAAGTTCTGTTTCTTCCTTACTTAATGTGAAATTTAAGCAAGTTGAGAATGTATTCTTCAAGTTTAGTTTCTTCCTTACTTAATGAGAAATTTAAGTAAGTTGAGAATGTCTTGATCTGCTTTTTGCTTATTTAATGAGAAATTTAAACAAGTTGAGAATGTATTCTTCAAGTTAGTTTCTTCCTTACATAATGAGAAATTTAAGCAAGCAGTTTCCATCTCCGCTGACAGCCATAATGTGATGAGGCAGATTATTTCCTTGAAGCATAATAAGCAGGAACTGCTGATACTCCAGGTGTGTGGGAAAACAGCGCATGCACTAACGATGTGTTAATGGTTTCTGACTGCTTTGAGAACAAACCTATTCGAACTTAAGATTTAAATTCTAATGAATTAGCTTGCATGAAATTTATAAACATATTATAGCATACTGTATATCCTTGACGCCAGTAGGAACAAGATTAGGTACGGTAACTATTTTATTGTGAACTTGCTGGTTCGCAGCTTCGCCCGTGGCAATTAATTCAGATTTCATAGGAACAGTCACTGGATGCTTCTTGAAAGCCTTCCCTATTACAAATGCAGTAGAAACCTGTGTTTATGTGATTGTAAGTATAAGAGGGTATTACCGTTTGTGGTTCTAATTTCACCAAAGGAGTTCCATCGTGCTTCACTTATCCCATCTCTGCCTCTATTACTGCAAGTTTACATTCTTTGTACATTCCAAAATCCAATTAGAGTACCATGCTTCAAGCCAAGGGTCGTCAACTTTAGAGCATTCCGCCTTACTTTTATCTTGGCTTCTTTGATAAGAGGGGATTTAGGAAGAGAAGGTTATCAGCCTACAGCTTCAGAGTCCTGTGATGGGGCTGCCATCCTGGCATCCGGACCTGCTGCCTCAGTTCTTGAGGATTAGCGGCATTTCCTCCCCTAATCAATAGTTATTGTTTTCCCGCCAATACTCGGGTGTATGCTTGCATAGGTAAATAAATAGACGGTGGCGTTGCCACATTGCTTCGCCACCAGTACACTGAAATAACTCTAACATTTCGTTGCATAGCTCTGCCTCCTAGTGGTCCACGCACATATTGAGGCAGAATTATTTGGCATCAGCTCTACCATGATGTGCAGAGTTTCTTAGCTTGAGGAAGGGAAATCAGAAAAACAATAATTTTACTCTGAAATGGTAAGAAACGAGTACTTACTTGCTGGCCGTAGTACCATGTAGGGATGCCGTCTCTGCCTTGTTTGAGGAGGAGGAGGGGACCTCTATTGCATAAGATACGGATGATACGGGTGATGTTGACAGCTCTGTTCCTAAACATAGAGAAAGACTCAATGAATATAATAACATAACATGGTGTGTTTAAATTAACTCTCTAAACATTGTTACACGAGTATTTGATTTGATTTTTTTCCGTAAATAGCATGCAAAACTGTCAAACATTCAAACTCAAATCAGTTCATTTTTGGTGTAGATAACAGAAAAAAAACTCTTTGAGCTCTGGAAAAAATGTATGTATTATTTCTATTTTAGATTTAAATTTAAATGAAGGCTCGACTTTTTTTTTTTTTTTTTTTTTTGTATATCATTACTTTTCCGTGGCTTGTAGCAGTAAGGATCAGGTGTTGTGCCGAGTATGGCTTATGGTCGAGGGCTCCAGGGGTGGTGATGTCCTTAGATAATTCCACATACAACACAGATGCACCACCAGTAGCCTGAAAATATGAGAACACACAATCAGACGGCTATAATAGAACGAATATGATTGAAAACTCTGTATTAATTTCATAAGTAGGCTGACTGATCAAACAAAAAAATCAACTCACTGTTGAAATTTCTGGCTGTGTTGTGAATCTCTTTTTGTAATAACTAGGGCCTGGTTTCGATGATGATGATGCATCTTTTTTCTGTTGATGCTCTGTGGCTCATTCCATCTTGAGTGAAATTAGATCTTTTATATTGGTCACTTTTTCTGCACTTTCAGAGATTCTTCTCTGATAGAGCTTTTTAAAGGAATATAAGTAATTTTGAATTTATTTTTAAGAATAAATTTAGTTTTTTCATCATTTTTAGAGTGTTTGGTTGCATTATTCTTATAATAGGCTACTAGTAGAATCAATGTTCAGCACCTCGAGATCTAAAAATTCTTGAAAATCTGTTGCGATGTGGCATTCTCTATTCATATTTTGTTAAACATTTGGATATGTCCAATACTTTACAGGGTAAAAGTAAGAGAAAGGTGTTGCCAATCTTCTTTTGGAGTAAGATATTGGAAATGAGGAAACTTTCTCGCAAATGTGACTTTGAAAGAGTATGAAAGCACACAACTACATATGACAGAAGAAATTATGGGTAGAGGAAGTTACATGTGCCAGTCTTTCATAATCAATTTTGTAAACAGATATGCCAATACTTAGAGCATTCTCTGAGTGCCATGGCATGCGCCGGTATGGATGATATGCTGATGAGGTGGACGAGGTGGTGGTACGTATGGTGGCGTTGATCGGAGTTTGGGTCGTTCTTCATCTGGACATACAGAAAAACATATGCTGTAGTCTTAGTATACATTGTCACATGTTGATAGAAAAAGATAACTAATTCATAGGCTGATCGTATTGCCTTAAGTTGAAAATGTGAGGCACGGGCCTCTCTCCTGGGAGAGGTGGCTTGATTTTAGCCATTCCGGGAGGGATCTTCCTAATGTTGCTTCTGGTGCAGTATTTAGTCTATCTCTTATGACCTATTTGTGCTTCTAAACACTTTTCACTGCTACTTTAGTCTTCCGACGTAAACCATATGTCAGAAAGATTCCGTGAACTCAATCAATCACCATACAACTTCAACTAGCCACTCGGAATAGTTTATTCCAGTTATTGAATTTGTTTGATTGTTCACATGTTCTGTCACATACATGAAAACAATTCTTGGTTTTCTCAACATGTGTATGAATATAAAGAATGGTTATATATAATGGTCTCTCGGGCTTCCAACCGGGTTAAAGTATGGTTTATTTCCGAGCTTTCGGCTGCTGTCAGCTCTGCAGCCATCTTCTGGGAGAGAAGTGCGCTAGTTCTGTGTCTGGCTCCTTTTTATAGCTGGTGGAGTTTGCAGAGAGCGACCAATCGGAGCACAGGAAATCCCGGGGTGAAAAGCAGGAATGCTATTGGTTGGTGCTGAAGTTGGTCCTGATTTGGCCCGTTCCTGTAGAATTCTGATTGCTGGGTTCCAGGCTTGGCTGAGTTCTAGCCCGTTGTCCCTGTTGTAATTATTGCGGTGTAGCTTTATTTCCAGAGCTTCGGCCACGACCCGGCCCCAGTCACAAATCTTTTATTAGAAAGAATGGTATTAAAACATGTTGTACAGCTGCAATGGATTGTTCAACATTGTTCAAAGAAACACCACACCTGTGTCTTACTCGAGTTGAACGTCTTATGTGTGAATCTCCAAACAAAAACAGACTGTTTGTCTTAATACTGCGAGTGATTTTGATTTTGAACATAGATCAGTCAGCAAAAATAACATTGCATTTGTTTAAAAGCAATATCGTAGTTTCTTCCTCAGTTAAACTGAACACACTGAAAAGAATATACGTAGTTCTTCTAATGTTTTTATGCCTATACTTGTTACATTTTTTCCCTAATTCTAAGTGTATCAATCTAAGTAACTTTTAAAATTGAATTCAATGCAACTAAGAGCACTTAGATTTTAACTTTTAAATTAAAAAATTGACCTAAAATATTTGTATTGATCTGTGTGTGAATTCTTAGAATATGTTATATCAGTCCTCTTCTCAATCAAATGATTTCTCTTTTCAGATAAATCATTCATCCTTTTCATTTCTTTCACCTCCTGCTCCTTTAATTCCATAAATAGATAATTGAGAGATCGGAGCAGGCAGTTTCCATCTCCGCTGACAGCCACAATGTGATGAGGCAGATTATTTCCTCCAATGACATACTCTTATTAGTCCATGAATGCTCTGGTGTGCTGCTTGAGTCGTTCCAGGTCCCCTCGAAATTCATCCACTACTTTACTTAATATATTATTGTGAGTCCATGTTTTCATGGCAATCTCAATACGGGGATTGGACTCAGATCGATCTGAATCCTACGTGTAAAGGTACTATGTGTTTGAATGATATCAACAGAAGCACAATGCTACGCTTTGGGTGTTTGGGGCTTGTTTGACAGGTAGCAGTGAAATACCAAATAAATATTAAGTCCCATATCACAACCAAACACGTAACGTACTTGGCCATAACACCATTGAGAATACTGGTGTTATAGAGCTCTGCGCTTTTAAGATGGCCGCCGAGAATGAGGTATTATCCACTTCCGGTTATCTCAGAGACCTGTGTTTACAATACAGTTCTGTGCTTGTGTCTTGTTTTGGAAGTAATTATGCCGATTAACTGCTATGTTTTCGGCTGTTCAGCCGTTGCAAACAAAAATTTAAGACTTAGTTTTCCAACAGAAAGGGCTGTTTTTCAAGAATGGATGGTAAAATTACGCCATGGAAAAACACCTGCCCAGTATTCTAGTGTTTGCAGCTGCCACTTCACAGAAGATGATTTTAATGTTCCTTTGAGCAGTTTTGCCGAGTATTTCATGTTATTTTAGAGTGATTAAGATATTTTTGATATAGTAGATGTTGAGAAAAATATATAAGCCTATGAAATAATAAGTATACCTGACCAACTTAACTTCGTTTAGGCTCATAATCAAGTTTCATTTCCATGTAAAATTAGTATTTAATTTTTTCAGTGTAATTTTTGTTGCCAATTTATTTGGTCATTTATTTTGTCATTTAAGATTGTCAATGTCAATCGAAATTTCTCCCGTAACCGAAAAAATGGTCATTTTGTAATGTAATTGATTAAAAAAAAACTTCATACAAATTTTTAGGAAAACATGGGTCCGGGCTTGATGATTTTTTAGAGTAGAATGTGGGCCTAGGCCTAAGGATAGCTTAAATGTATCTGAAAATGTCCAGATTTGTTGTATGCCTGCAATAGAAACTCTTGTGACAAGTAGATCAAAACCTGATAAAGAAAAATGTAATCATAATAGGCCTATAGTTAATTATAGCACTAATTTTGTAAATGTCATGTTTCTTAACATTCAAGGTTTTCTACGTAAATCAGATATGTCATGTATTATGTCATCAGACAATAGTTTGGAGGTAATTGGGATGGCGGAACACTAGCTGAGCCCAGAAAATATAAATTTGTCAAATACTCAAAATTTTAAAGTAGCCTCTTATTTTTGTCGGAGTCATAAAAAGCATGGTGGTTCAGCTATTTTTATTTAAAACAAATCAAAAGACAATAGTAACTGTGCAACTAATCAACTACCCACGGATGGAGATGTGACTTGCAGCTGTATTGTCTGCACGAATTACTCAAAACACCTGAAGATGACGAAATCAACGTCGAAACGCGTCGTGTAAGAAGACATCTCCATTTTAACACAAGACTTGAAAAATTTTAAGGACTTTAAACATTTTTTAAATGAGTTAAGAATGTTAATAAGATTTTGACTATTGTATTTTATGTACATAAGTATTTTATTTATTTATAGACCAGTAGCTTATACTACTTTTAAACAAGGTAAATGTAAAGGGATAAATTATGTTTTAAAATAGGTTAGATGTCTTAAAATTTTAATACATACTGAGCATAGGTGGAGTATATATTAACAAAATCAAATTAACATTATGTTTTAATGAAACGAATTGTAATGAAACTTAAAAAATATATACATAATGTGTAAGTGGTAGTCATATTTTAAATTTTATTGGTCATATTTTAATGGTTTTTAGGTCATAAATGCATGCATATATCCTATTTTTTAGGTCATAGAAATCCGCCCCCTACAAATAACAAAGTCACACCTGTGAATATCAGTCAGTAACATCTGTGCCTGTACTCATAGGCGTCGACTTAGGGGGCAAGGTACTTTCTGCCCCCCCAAAGACTTAAGATTTTATCATGTAAGGCCTATGTATAGCTACTGAACATCCAGTTCTTGCCCTCCCCCCCAGAAATATTACCAAGTCAGCGCCTCTGTCTGTACTTGTGCATAATATTTCTTATTTACTAACTCGAACTTGATGAATTTTCTAATTGCTAGAGTCCGGCCAGCTTTCATACTGCTGCCTGCCCTACACTTTTCGAACCAAGTGGTTATGGAGTCTTTGTCAAAAAGTTTAAACCGTTCTTTCTTGAATGAATTTATCTTGAAGAAATTTGTCTGATTCTATGACCTCAACTTCGAATAAGGGAAAGTTCCTATCCGGATTTTTCTCTCGCCTGAGCAACCAAAACAAACAACGTCGTATATTAGACTGTGTGTTCAATAAGTTATGATACGAGAAAGTTTTTGCATATTTGTAAAAAAACATGAAAATAAATCATGCAACAGTATACAAAAATATTTGAGACCGCAGGCATATTTCACCATATTAGAACAGTTAGTGAACGTTTCAGAAGACAGGTAGCTTTGATTTCTCACCTTGCAATCAACTCTTGCTTTGTTAACTATGAAATATTTGTTGCACCATCTTCGAATAACATCCTTTTTAACTCCTTCACTGTAAAATTGGCGAACCGTCCCGAACTCATATTGAAAACATACAATGATGAGGAAACCGGAAGTTGACAATACCTGAATGTGGAGAGCAGCGCGCTCACGTGGCAGGAGGAAAAACTACAAAAGCCCAGAGCTCTATACTTAAGCCAATCAAGAAAATCATTATGAATAATTAGTGGAACACGTACTAAGGAAATTAAGGGCCAACATAATTTAAAGAATAGGTTTCCATTATCAAGTTTAATTATAACAAGATCTATATACAGTCATATTATATACAATATTTACAAATGATTAACTTTATAGTGCCTTGTGATTTTTACTTAGTGCCTTTCATTATTGAGTTTATATTCATAAGAGAAAGGAAGAAGAAAGGAAAGATAGAAAAGAATAAACACTCACGCAAGATATACTCCTGTTATGCTGGGTTCGTGGAACAACGGGTCTCTACTGGCAAATATACGTAGTGGATATCCAAAACAAATATAATATACCGGTAGCTGTATTATATGTCACATCAACTACTTACATTGGCCAGCAGGACAGTCGCGACACGAAGGCAGCATAACTCCATCCATCATGATACATACGAAGGAACAAGCACGCAGTCGGAAGCGAAGAGTAGATGAGACGACAGTAGAAGAATCAAGAGTGGCGATACGGATATTTTGTAGCTAACAGGAAAACTTTCCTAATCCCTACTCCTATCATGTGATCAGACATCAGCGCCATGAAACAAATATTACTGATGACGTCACAGCGTCGTAATACAACCTTTCTATTTCAAGCCAAGTAGTAAACAAAGTTAACCTTAATTAATTTGACTCGCATACTCGCAGTATGTGTACAAAAAAAAGTTTTAAGGTACTGTGCACTAGAATTATTGCAGTTTTTAAGGTAAGGTAAGAATCGAAGGTATTAATACTGATTACTGAGATACATAACATAGGCTATAGGATCGCAAAGAAAGAAGGCTAGAAAGATAGTTACAATGGCGAGCGAGTTGGCTGGAAGTTTCGTGATCAGTATAAAAGTAAGGGCCGTACTTCTGAAGCTGGACGGCTGAAGAGAGCAAAGGGTTTCAGAGATAGTCGCCACATTTCTCGAGCTGACGAATTCAGTAAACATCGAGACCTGACTGGTATTGATGAAACTGATAGCGCCCCTAAAATTGATAGAAATATTGATCAGCGCAGGCTGAAACTTCAGAAATGGAAGGAAGAAAAAGAAATGAAAAAGATGCTGGCCAAAAAAGCAGAGAAGCCTCAATTTATAGTACCTGTTGTTTTTCATAAATTGGGATCTCCATACCTGAGAGACATATCAAACATGAATCATGTAAAACAACAACAAAAAAATCAGAGTTCTGGGAAGGTCCAAAAACCTACACTGAGAAGTGCTAAACCAAATGTGGTAAAGCAGAAATCATTTGCACCTGCAAATTTTAAGTTCAAGGCTCCTCAGCTTATGATGTCAGAGGCAAACCCTAAAACAACCAAGGAAAACTGTGCTTAGGAAGCTTCCAGTTTTGGAACCTTTGCTGTTGATCAGACATGGGCAAACCCCTATCCATTGACACGCAACCCGCAAACTTGTGTCAACATACACATAGTACGAAAAGAACGGGTAGATGGAGACAAACATACAATATGTGCAGTGGCGGTTGCTCATTCTTAGGGAAACACTAATTTCATTTTATAATGTACACTACAATTAAAAAAAAAAAAAAAGTTTTAAGGTACTGTGCACTAGAATTATTGCAGTTTTTAAGGTAAGGCACAGTACAGCTCCCCCGCCGAAACAAGCACCACCACAAAAATTTTTCCGAGTGTCTGGCACAAAGTGTATAAGGTCTCAATATAGTTTGATATATGAATGTAGAGAATGCGTAAATGTGTATAGTCAATAATCACATGAGTAATTTATCTGCAAGAATGTCCTAATTCCTTTGCAGTAATATATATAGTGCTACCAAATAGTCCAACTATATCGGTGACATATGTTCATGCATACAGTACATCCAGGTTGCTAGTTGTTGTTTGCTGTAGATGCGATGCTCAAGTAGGATGCCCAACAATACCGGACCCAACCAATAGCCAGGTCAAAACAAACTGGGCTGATCCTTCCCAATGTAGAGCTGAGATCCACTTGCATAGTCTTGCACATCGTAGCGAAGTACTGCATATACAGTGTCTTTCACAACAGCAGTAGTGTAGCACAAGTTGAGACTTCTTCTGGCACGGGGTATTATTACTGGAAATGCAAACAAACTGCGAGCAGATTCTGTCCCATAGAAAATGTATAACAAAATAAATATTTTAACCCTCTTATTATAAAGCAAAAACCTTATGCTAATTTGAATTTTATATGTAGGCTTGAAATAGAATAACAAGTTTACATTAATTGAATAACTTTACATTATCTATGTTTAAACTGTGAATTATATACAATTTGCAATGGCACCTTTCTTTGAATAATATATGGCACTTTTGTTTATTTGACACTTATTCCAATTTTACTTACTAAACTGACATTGTTAGGAATTTAGCTTTTGAGAGTTAGCTTTTAAACAGGTTCCCATATATCTGTATTTCTACCATACAGTATATATACTTTTTTTGTTTTTTACTTTTTCCATATGTGGGAAAAAGGAAACCCAGCACTACTACAACTGGCATATCAACTTGAAAATATTTGAAACTTTATAGTTTTCAAAACTGGAAAAATTGCCAGAGGACAAGAATAGAATTGAGATAACAATTATATAAGCATGAGAATATGTATATTAAGAAACTATAATGAAAACTGAAATTTTGACTTCTTTGCAGTGGATGACCACAATTACAAATTTAATGGACAATTAACTATGACCTAATTCATACAAAAACTCCCTAGAAAATATGATAATGAAAAATGCCAATACCCCACAATTAAGATGATCATGAATTTCAACAATACATGTTTTCTTTATTTATTTATACACCTAATTCTTTATATATATATGTGCACTAATTTATTAATGTATCCACCGGTGGATATGATGAACAATATGAACCAAAATCTAGAATCTTGACAATTTACCAATTAGAATATATGTACCTTCAATGGTTTTGAACATAATACCATATAATCAGGTAGTACATATTTCAAGAATTTTAAATAATTAGAACAGCATGGTGTAGAGAATTCATAGGTAGAGTAGAAGTAGTGAACAGGGCATGCTTCCTGATCAAAACCTCCAGTCTACGGAAATTTTACAAACATAAGTACACCATAATTCGAAAATGCTGACGTCTACACAGCTAATATGAATGAATTCTTTCTTCTCTTTCACTTCTCTTTCCAAAAGAACTGCCCCAAAAATTTAGAAACAACAGGACTAAATTTGCAGCCCCAAAAAATCAGAAAATATATCTTAATACAAAAAATTCAAATGAAGTGAAATATAGCAATTACTTGTCTGCAAAAAATTTCAACTGAGATGCGTGAGCACGTTTAACAATACTAGGATTCTGAAGATTTTGAAGGAGATAAGTAACTGGGGAGCATTGTTCTTTAATAATGAATGGGCCCGAATATCTTTCACACAATTTAGCAGCTACTTTATCTATTGCTTTACTTTGGGGGTGATTCAATAAATAAACTTGATTGCCAACTCTGAAGTTAGGTGGCCTATGGCGAGTATCATACTTCCTTTTGTCTCGAAGATGAGTCTGGAATAAGTTATTCTTGGCTCTCCTCCATCTATCCTTAATATCCTCGGGAGAAGTACTGTCAGGCAAAATGTCTTGCAAAGACCACAAATTTGAAAGGGGGCAAGAAGGTTTATATCCCATAAGAAGGCTAAATGGAGTACTAGAGTGAGCAGAATGGCGAGAAAGATTAAAGGCTAACTGCAACCAATCTAACTGTGTATCCCATTTAGTATGGTTAGAAGAATGGAAAGCAATAAGTGCAGACTTTAAGTTCCTGTTTATGCGTTCTGACTGGTTTGGGTTAGGATAGAATGGAACAGTAAATATATGCTGAATACCGGAAGAAAAACAGAAGTTCTTGAAAGCTTTAGAGGTGAACTGTGATGCATTATCAGACACAAGGTATTTCGGATAGGTGAAGGAAGCAAATATATTACGTAGAACTTTGATAGTACTGAGAGAAGTAGCTTCACGAACAGGATACAACCATACAAACTTAGTAAAAGCATCGGTGACTACCAAAATATAAGTATTACCCGAGTCCGTATGAGGAAGTTTCCCAACATAATCAATAAATACCTTTTCCATAGGGCGAGTAGCAATACTGGAAGATAATTCTCCCCAGATTTTTACTGAAGCGGGTTTGCTGAGGGCACAAATTTTACATGCCTTTATCCTAGCTTTGATATCTTGAAACATACCCTGCCAAATAAATTTTTCCCTAATTTTGGCAATAGTTTTATAGCAACCCAAATGACCTCCAATAGGCAAGTTATGATAGTAATGAAAAACAGTGTCAATAAATAATAATAATAATAATAATATAATATAATTTATTTGTCATTAAGCATTACATATAATGCAATAGACTTCGTCAAGAAACAAACAGATATTAAAACCTAATGTTCACTCTTGGCAATTCCAGGAATTCATTAAGATTGTAATATGGCGAAGCTTGAAGAAAGTTATGCACTACACTTTTGAATCTCTTAAACTCCACTGTGTGAGCTTCACAAGGTAATTTATTAAAAAGAGTGACCGCCATGGATTCGTACCAATCTTTTGATTTAGTTAGTCTGACCTGTACTTCGCTTATCAGATATTTGTTTCTCGTGTTATGCACATGAACTTCGCTCCTGATTACATAATCATTTAGTTTGTTTTTTACTAAAAGTAGACAGTGCAAAATATACATATTTACAATAGTTAAAACACCTTCTCTAATAAATAGAGGACGGCACGGTTCGTTATACTTAGCACCAGCCAAGATACGTATAGCTTTCTTTTGCAAGCATAAAATTTTTTGGATACCACTTCCATTTCCCCACAGTCTGATTCCATAGAGGAGTATGCTGTTAAAAAATGCATAGTATACATTTAAAACATAGTTCTTTGGTATAAGCTTTCTTATATGTCGTAGAACATAGATCACTCGAGACAGTCTTTTACATATTGTGTCAATATGTCTCAGGTAACACAATCTTTGGTTCAGTGGAATTTCTAGAAGTACAACAAAGCAAATCCTTGCACAGAACATAAGGGTGAACTGCTTCTCCACCTACGATCCTCTGCTTAATGACCCCAGAGATATATTCCATAAACAATATGGCTTTGTAAAAGAGCAAAATACACAGTCCTTAAAACTTCAAGTGAAATGCAATTCTTAATTCTTCTTAGAACAAAAATACCTCTCGCCATTTTCTTACAAATATTTTCAACATGGGGCTTCCAAGTAAGCTTAGAGTCTAGGTGAAAACCAAGTAATTTAATATTGTCGCAGTTATTAGGTATCGTGCTTGTAAGACCAAAAGAGTATTTCTGAGTCTTTGAATCATTTAGAGCAAACCCATTTCTACCAAACCAGTCCTTTGCAGCTTTGAGGCCATCCATTTCCATATGTTTCATCTGATCTAAGCTTTTATCAGAAGATATAAGAGTGGCATCATCTGCATATAACACGATATCCACTGGTATATTATAAGACAGATCATTTACTGCAACGAGAAAAAGTAATGGTGCCAGTATAGATCCCTGTGGAACTCCACAGTTTATGGATCGAATATCAGAACTTTGGTCGTTTATACTAACAAACTGTTTCCTGTCATATAGAAAGGACTTAATTAAGTTCAACTCAGCGTTATTAACCCCATAGTACTGTAACTTTTTAATTATCAGTTTATGATCTATGGTGTCAAAGGCCTTAGTTAGATCACAGGCTGTTAGTGATAGTAGATCCTTATTTTCAAAAGCTGTGATGATCTTTCTGACTACATATTCAGTAGCTAACACCGTGGACTTTCCTTCCAAAAACCCATACTGTTTGGGTGATATTATGCCTCTTAGATATTCCAATAACTGTTTATGCATGTATGCAACCCCCGTCACATTATCAGGATTTGGGCCTACCTTTTCAACATCATTCCAGCTTCTGCTTGTCGGCTCCTTCACTCTTCTGCTGTAGAGAGTTATATGATTGACCATAGACACCCCCCGGATCACAACCCTCAACGTCCCCTCGCTCCACTCGGGGATGTACACCATTATAGCAGTAATTAATACACTCAAATGCTCTAGACTAAACCCTTTTATTTACCCTGTTGGACTACTCTAGATATGTACATATAATTACACAGTTTCTATCGTTTCTCCTACCACACATGGCCTATTTAATATCTCCTTCCATAGTTCCTGAACAACACACTCTACTCTCTGCACACTGCCACCGCTGTACTGTACGACGCCAGGTTGCTTGTGTCCCGTATCCGGGGAAAATGTGAATCGTGCAATTCTCACAGTGCAACGGGAAACGCTCTAAATGCTGAATCTACATTATACTCAGGGATGTACAAAGCTGTACCCTTACAATGCTACATTTTAACTAGGCTGAACCGTTCATGCATAAATAATGGATAATGAAGTAAGAGATGCCTAACAGATTGGCTTTCCCCTTTTACATTTACAATTTACAAATTTTAAATCTATGTAAGCATTCACCAAATTTCCCATGCCCTGTTATTAACTGATGGTGTATCTCCATAAATTAACATCCAGTGATTTTATAAACACAATACTGGCACTATGACCAATCATAGGCCTATTTTACTAACTATATTAGCGTACATTATAAATTGACTTAGTATGATGTTTTGAAAGAAAGCTTTAGCTCTATGTTTGTGGACAAGTTTTTCTACAACAGTCTACAGGCATGTGATGTCACTTAGCCAATGAGAAGCAAGAACGCTCTGACGTAATTGTTCAGCCATGATATTTCACCAGTGGAACATTAGAAAGGTTTTGGTACTTTTTGTCACGAAACTGTGGAGGGATGTGGTACTTTTTGCTACAAAACTCATCTTCCAAGCCCTCTAGCAATGGGATTTGGTACTTTTTGGCGATTTTAACCACTGATTACAATTGTGTGGCTAGTCAAGAATGTGCTGCCACCTGTAACTCATTTTTCAAATTTTTTGGATTTGGTACCTTTTGGAAGCAAACTCCTCAATTGTATTACGAATTTGGATAAATGGCTGAAATATAGCCTATGTACTTAACTTCTCACAAGTTTCACTTCTATCTTCCGTCACTAGATTCAGACTGAAGTCAGCAACTGATAGACTTTCTCACTGGTGGCAACTGATAGGGCGCGTTGTTAAACTCACCAAAGAAAATGCGTGGGAAATAAGAATGATTACTGTTGGACAGTTTTCAAAAAGCCATCGGTACCCAAGACCGGTGTAAAAGATTGAACAACGCGTTTAATGCAGCGAATTTAAAAACATACCCATATCGATACTATCCCCATTCCTCCTAATGGGAACCACTACATAGGCTGCTAGACATTTATTCCTTTTACGACTTTCTATTTAGTCTCTACCAATAGTTTTATACAGATCGCTCTATATCGGAAGTGGGAACTGGAGCAGCTTGATATGAAAGTAAAACTAGAACAGAATGTGTGTTCAGTTTACCAAAAGATGCATCTACAGTGTGTTTCACGTAAGGGAGTTGGCTAATCAAGCGGGTTTCTGCGTTGCCACATCTAACTCCTGAGCGATCAAGTGAAATATCTATGCCCCCCCCCAAAAGCCGCTAACAATAAAAATAATCATGTACCTCATCACAAGAGAAGATGGAAATGTCTTCCTCTTGCATGCACACAACACTGGCATCTTTTCAGGAGATTTTCTTTCTCATGCATAAGTTCAGCTTCCGAGATAGAGTATCTTTTGAAGCTCTTCTAATGTATGGTGATTTGACCTATACACTTTATTTTTGAACTTCAAGTTCGGGTGAAATATCTAGCCTATGTAACTGAAAGAGAAATTAACGTATATACATAGCAGAAGCATTCACAATCAGACAGGCACTCTAGATGATGTTAGCCGACCAGATGTACCCAAGAGAAAATTATAGTGTGACAATGTGAAGCATGTTGGATCAAATGGCCTGATGATAGCTATTACCAGTGATAACAACAAAATATGGAAGTACTTTTCGTGTAAGTTCCGCCTCTTCCCGTGGTGGCGTGGAAGGTGGATTATCTGGAAATTAAGAAAACTCTTTATTGTGTCATGCTGTAACATACCGTGTGTCCGTAGAGAATGTGACTGAAAGAATTGAACACTACTACAGTATACTACAGTATAGCCATTAATATATGACAGAAGGAATTAAGGGCAGAGAATGTTAGTGTGCCACATCTTTCCTAATCAATTTTGTAAACAAATATGCCAATACTTACGTCGAGGTCTCAGGACCATGCAGTGTACTGAAGGCGCACCAGTGTGTACGATGTGCTGGTGATGGGTTCGTTATCTGGACATACAGCAACATATGCTGTAGTCTTAGTATACTTTTTATTACTTTCCACATCCTTCTGGGTCACTATCTGAAGATGATTTTGGGTCTGACCCAGAGGAAGAATCGGAATTGGGGAGTAATTCATACTCCTGAACAAATTCCTTCCACTTGGTTTTTAAATCCAGGATCTCATCAATGCATGAGGAGAAATGGTAGTCAAATTCCTCTGCTGCTTCCCTTAGCTGCTTCATATATGTCTGTCCGTACTCTGGCCCACTTGGTACAGGAGGAGGGATTCTGGGCTCTGCCCGAGGACTTCTATCTCTGTGTTCCTTTCCCTTCCTTTGCTTTCCGGTTACATTCTTGGTGTCTGTCTTCCTCCTTTTATTTGGTACTGGTTCCACTTTATTAATGGGCTTGTCCTTGTTCCGCTTTGTCACATTCTTTTCTTTCTTCTCTCCTTTAGCTGGCTTAATTTTCTTCTCTCCTTTAACTGGCTTAATTTTCTTCTCTCCTTTAGCTGGCTTCATTTTCTTTTCTCCTGATGGTGCCTTTCCTACCCTATCCGGCATTTTGAACTCCGTATAGCCATTAATATATGACAGAAGGAATTAAGGGCAGAAAATGTTAGTGTGCCACATCTTTCCTAATCAATTTTGTAAACAAATATGCCAATACTTACGTCGAGGTCTCAGGTCTGAAGGCGCACCAGTGTGCATGATGTGCTGGTGATGGGTTCGTTATCTGGACATAGAGCAACATATGCTGTAGTCTTGGTATACCTTTTATTTTTATTTATTTATTTTAATTATAACAGCATGCACCATTACTTAGTAATATTACATGCCCTATATACACCTTATTTACACAAGTAAGAATCAGCTTGAAAAATTTTATGTCATAACCGGGATTTGAACACGGATCTTCAGCTTAACGTGCTGATGCTCTACCATTGAGCTACCATGACAACATGCCAGTATGACATCTGCCTTGTCTTCTGAATCATTTGAGGAATTTGATGTCATACTGGCATGTTGTCATGGTAGCTCAATGGTAGAGCATCAGCACGTTAAGCTGAAGATCCGTGTTCAAATCCCGGTTATGACATCAAATTTTTCAAGCTGATTCTTACTTGTATTAATATCCCAGACATGGATTTAATGTCTATTTCCTTTCCCTCCACCCTATTTACATTTATGATTGCTACACTTGGCTTATTTCTACTATACATCTATGGCTGAGCTTACTGAACTATATTACAAGTACATTTTCAATCAATTTATATACTTCATTTTATATATCTGTGTGTCTCTAAATTGTCTAAATTTATTGACTTAATGTAATTTATGAGTTCATCTGTGTAGTCCTTCATTAATTTTTCCTCGTTAAATGTCCATTTTCCATACGCTCTTATCATAGAGTTTTGGAAATGTGTTCGTTTACCCTCCAGATTTGGACATTCAAACAGAAGATGTGCTACAGACTGTTCTGGAGCTCCACACGTATTCTCTGGGCTATCTTTTATTTTAAATCTATAAAAGTAAGAGTTTGTCTTTCCGTGCCCTGTTAGGAATGTTGTTATATTTTTGGTCAATGGTATGTTTATTTTTAAACATTCTTTTACACTAGGGAAAAACTTTTTAGTTATTGCACCTTTTTTGGTCCTGTTCCACTCATACTCCCATTTTTGCACTCAGCGGTATCTTATTGTATGTCACTATTAAGTTCCTATTCTCTGCTGCTGCTTCGGCCAGAAGATCTGCTGTTTCATTTCCAATCATTCCCACGTGTGCCTTGATCCATGTGTAATGGATGGTCCAGTTTTGAGCCTATTCTTCTTGTTTGCTCTCTTATCAGCTCTATCAAGTTGGTATGGATTGCAGGATTATTTAAAAAGTCAATTGCTAAATATTTTGCTGTCTGAATGGATTGCTGCTGTCCGTTGACCTATTGGAATCTGTGGAAATGGTATTAACATTTCAAGTGCTTTGAAAATCGCTAAATGTTCTGCTTGATTGTTAGAGCATTGATCCAGCAATCTGTATTGTAGTTGGTGCTCTAACTCATTGTCTCTGTAAATGGCAATTCCCGATCCTACCCCAGTTTCGCTTTTACTACCATCAGTATATATACATTGAATGTGTAATTAATATCTTCATGCTTACTTTTAATCTTAAATAGTCTTAGTCTTAGTATATAATCCTTGATAATGGTCACATGTTGAAAGAAGGTTATTTCTCTTAGGCCCGGTATTATAAACAAAGTTGATCTTTAGATTAAGTTAAACCAAATCTAAAGTTTAACTCTAGCTCCCATTTTATAATGTTCTGGTTAAGTTAAACCGTAGTGCAATGGTGTTGGTAGACCTGTTGGCTGAAAAAAGAAGACGAATTGGCCTTGGAAATAAAAGAAAAACAATAAAATCTGCTAATTCGCTTGTATTTGTTTGTTTGTTTGTATGTATGTAGAGCAATTGAAGCTAGAAATTTATTATTCAAGAAACGGTTAAATCAAAATTGAACTCAGTTTTGCTCAGTGTAAGTTGATTTCAATCACAGCTAAAATAAATAGCTATTCATTGCTCATAAAAATGATTAGTATTTGTTTCAATATACAACCTTCTATATTCTTTCCGTTCCGGAAAGTAAACAAATAGAATTACTTTAAGTTTTGTCTCACCTTCTCATAGCATGTTGTATCCGAAATTGAATTTGTTGATACTGTCTTATCGTGTTTTTATATCCGTTATCATTAAAATAATGATTACGTCTTAAACTGTAGGTTAAACGGTAGATAAGGTCCGGTTAAGTTAAACTTAAGGTTAACTTGTAGTTATCGTTTATAATACGCAAAAATCTCAAAAACTAAAGTTTAAACTAAAAATGAAGATTAAACCATGATTATAATACCGGCCCTTATAGAACAATGTTATGATTAATTCTGAACAGAAAACAAATCCTGTATGGTTTGGATGGAAAATAATTACATGTGAGCCTCTAAGTCGTCTGTCAGCTTACCGCTGCTTAGCAGCAGGTCCTGCTGGTGGTAAATCATCCAAATTAAATAGGATGTTGATGTTTAAACACTTTAGATTTCACTATTACTTACATTTTTGCAGAACGTATATAACAAATGTCGGTGTTAATATTTGAATATAGGCTATATAATTATGAATTTTTTTTAGAATGGTTTTTTAACTTTTCTGGTTTTTGAAAGGGTTTCGGGTTTATCTATGTGTGAAAAGCGAACTGAGAATTCTAGTAAAATAACACCTTAAAAATGTGAAATTTACTGCAATAGAAATGAAATGCTACCGAAGAATAGTAGGAAAGACAAGAAGGGATAGAATACGGAATGAGAGGATCAGAGACGAGTTGAAGCAGAAATCAGTGGAGGAGAGACTAAGGAAAGGCAGATGAAATAGTTCGGACATGTGTTAAGAATGGGAGAGGAGAGAAAGCCAAAACAGGTGATGGAAGCAAGAAAGGAGGGAAGGAGAGGAAGAGGAAGGCCCAGAACGACATATTTAGACAATATCGAGGGGATGGCAAGAAGAAGGGGGAAAGGAATGGGAGAATTGAGAAGAATGGCAAGGGACAGAGGAGAATGGAGGAAATGGATGGAGGCAGACCCGATGCCGTGAGGCACAAGGGGAAGAGAAAGAGAGAAGAAAAAATATGAAATTAAATATGGAAGACAAGTTAGCATGTTTGTGTTTTGGTACTGAGACACCATTTTACAATATGTCGCAATTGTTTTATCCACATATTATTACTCAGATCTACTTAGATCACACATGTAGTGATTTCTATAAATACTCGACCCCCATTATAAGGTATGTTTAGTTATGAGCATTTATATTCTGCTAATTTAAACTTTTCTTAGCGATATCTATAAATTGTACTAATAATTATTAAAGGAAAGATTTAATTACCGTATTTTACAGACCATAAGACGCACTTTTTTAGCTTGAAAACAGAGCCTTGAAAGTTGGGTGCGTCTAATGGTCCGAAGTACACTAAAAAATTACATTTATGGTAAATATTGCCGGAATACCATAGTTATAAACTAAGCGTAGTAAGCGGTAAGATAGTTACAAATTTTCGCACAAACTGTACATCAGTGCACTTGTCACAATCGTAAAATGAGGGTAGCTGGAAGCCAGGTATATAATGCCAAAAGAAAGTAATGTTGAGTTCTTTTATACGAAAGGAGTTGTTTCCGCCGGGTGGTTTGAATTGAGTCTAAAACAGCCTTGTCCCGTTTTCTTACCGTATGCTGAATTGAGGGTTAGGGGGTGTAAAAGTATTATCAAAGGGTAAAGTATTATGAGAAATCAATTCAGTTGTTAAAATTTACGCGATGCCACCTGTACAGAAGAGATTTTCGTACAACGCAGGTCTTAAGTTAAAAGTGATTTACACTGATTCTGCTGTACAAGGTTATAATTTATTTATGCAATGAAGTATATTATTCACTTTAAAATTTTTCATTTAGAATCACATTAAATTTCTTTTCCTTTAAATTTCCATCCTAAAATTAAGGTGCGTCTTATGGTCCGTAAAATACGGTATCTTTTGATATACACTTGGAAATCATTCTCCTCTTCTAAAGCTAAATTGCTAATGAAATAGCTTCCTGAAAAGCGGGTGAAGCGACACTATAGAAAGCATGGGAAAGGGGGGATGAAGAAATTAATATGATACTCCTTAATTATAACATGTATTTA
Source organism: Ectobius pallidus (assembly GCA_964059195.1). NCBI lineage: Eukaryota > Metazoa > Arthropoda > Insecta > Blattodea > Ectobiidae > Ectobius > Ectobius pallidus. The sequence continues at coordinate 182,693,976 of CAXKWD010000005.1, read as the reverse complement.
TAAGAATTTAATAAAAGGCAATTAAAAAAAGGATAAATACTAAAAGCCCGCCCTTGATATAGCATACAAGGACACCAAATAGATACTTTATTTCCTGTGTATTTACTGTATCCAAAGTTTGTGGATTATTTTTTAATTCCACGTTTTTTCTACAAAATTCCAAATCAAAGAGCCATTGTTCAATACGCAGCTTGACTCCAACTAACACTGCAAACTTCCCTTCGTTCCTAGCCTGTCTCAAAAATGGCAGTAGCTCTCTTCTTGTTAATCTCTCCTGATAGCTATAGTCATGCTGCAGTCTTATTCTCGTTCCAAATAACATACAGGATCTACTCATCACTCTGTCTTTGGTTATTGCACTTGCAAATTTCACTAAGGTGGGGTGGTTTCTACCCTTTCCGAGGTGGTAAACATTTTCGATATGAAACTCGGAGAGGTTCAAGTGCAATTTCGCATCTAGTAACTCAAACACATGGCCACACGTGTCCAATCTTCTTTCGTAGTTGAATTCTTCCATTCCAAATATAATGATGTTCCTCATTCTAGATTCCTTTTCTAACTTCTGGGTTGTCCACTTGATTTCCTTAATCGAGTCAACTTCCTTTTTTAAATCTGTATATTCTTTGTTTAAGTTGTTGTACTATCCCCGTAAGTCTTCCAACTTGCTGTTTACTTTGTCCAGTTTTTTTATTTAATTTTTCGTCTAGCTTTGTTATTATATCCGCGATTGTGTTAAGATTGTCACTTCCCGCGCTGTTGCCACTTTTATTCCCGGAAGCTGGTGGTGGTCCTGGATTAGATTCGACACCGCCAATAACCAGCAGTACTGCCACAATTACACCCAAGGCCCATAAATTGATCCTTGACGAGCTGTAGAATTGTTCGTTACTTTTATTTCTTCTTGCCTTCATTTTTCCATACAATCCTATTCACGCTCGATATGTTGCCAGGTGAATGCCAATTGCTCCCAGTTACTGCTATCTCTGCACAAAAGTCTTTCCTGTACAAGTCTGACACAAGACTGTTTCTTCCATATCTTTCCCACATCTTCTTATTCCTCAATTCATATGAACTGACTTTTCCCTGATAATTCTTATACAGGTCAAGCAAAATTTTTTGTGTCCGTAACACTCCAGTATTCCCTGACTTCCATCCTCTAGATATCCATGTCTGATGGTTCAGAAGTGTTCTGGATATACATATTTGGTGACTGAGAAGTGAGAAGTTACACCTATTGCTAATATTATCTCTTTATTATTAGGCCTACTCTTTTGCACTATACTTTCCCTTAGTTTGCTGCTTATAATAAATAAAAGGCCTCCGGGTCAGGGAAGTAGAATACAAGTACTGGTGTGTTACAGACACTAAAATTTTGCTTGACCTCTATAAGAATTATCGGGGAAAAGTCGGTTTCTTTGGATTGAGGAATAAGAAGATGTGGGAAAGATATGGCAGAAACAGTCTTGTCAGACTTCTACAGGAAAGACATTTTGTGCGGAGATAGCAGTAACTGGGAGCAATGGGCATTCACCTGGCAACATATCGTGCGCGAATAGGATTGTATGGAAAAACGAAGGCAAGATGAAATAAAAGTAAAGAACAATTTTACAGCTCGTCAACGAACAATTTATGGGCCTTTTGGGTGTAATTGTGGCAGTACTGCTGGTTATTGGTGGTGTCGAATCTAATCCAGGACCACCACAAAATTTGAGACCATACTTAAAACACTTTCATGAAATACTTCTTCCTGAGTGCTTTCTTCAGTGGAGATTTTGTTTATAGCATTTACCAGCCAGGAATTTCTTCATCAGAAGAAACAAATGAAAGTCGACGGTCTTTATGTCTTCTAGATAAATCTTTGAGGAGTAGGGTTTTATGAGTAAAGCTAGTTTTACAGAGTAAAATTCTAGTGGGGTTTTACAAGTAAAACCCTACTAGGGTAAAACGAGTAAAACTAGTGAAATGAGTAAAACCCTACTTCTCAGAGATTTCTCTAGAAAACATAATGACTGTGAGACTTTCATTTGTTTCTTCCGATGAAGAAATAGCTGGCTGGTAAAGGCTATAAACAAAATCTCCACTGAAGAAAGCACTCGAGAAGAAATATTTCATGAAACTGATTTAAGTATGGTTTCAAATTCTGTTAATAGAGATAACTCCTCACTGCTTGCATATGGCACTATTAACGCAGGAAAGACTATACAATTCAAGGTAAGTTACCATTCTTGCCCTTCATTTGTCAAATCACAAATCATATAAAATATTTTGTTTGATGTTATGTAGTCTATGCGGAGAATAGTTTATGTCCCCATATTATCTTTCAAACTTGGTGTAAGGCAGCAAATCTTGTTTTTGTAACGTTTATTACACTTCTCAGTTCAAAATAGTATCTTTCAATCAATACCATTATTATCAGGGCCCGGGTTCTGATGACATGTCATCTTTTTATTGATGCCTCATAGACATTGCCAACTTGTAGATAAATCCTAATCATGGCCTCTAAATTATAGAAATTCATGTTTTTAGGTCAATTTTTGTCATTTTTTCCAATTTTTTGCCAAATTTATATTTTTAGGGCATTTATTTCAATTTTACATCATTATTTTGTTATTTTCATGTCATTTGCTTCCTTATTTAGTCATTTTCATGCATTTACATTGAGTATATTCTTATCTACTCTTATACAATTCAACGGCCCTAAATAGCGTGCTTGCTTGCTCGCTCGCCCGCTTCGTGAGACATCGGGTATACTCGGCGATGTTCGTCTCTCGCAGTCTAACTTTCACGAAGAGTACAAAATTAGGAAAACCGTTTCTTTATTATATAAGGCCTAAGTGAAATGAACACAATGAACAAATATTCTAATTTTATTTTTACTTACAATTTTCATAGCTCTGAACCACAAACATTTTTAATAATCTACCAGTGTAATTTTCTTCAAAATCCTGGAGTCAATGAATAATGGCAGGTGAAGCCGGGGGCACCAACAGTAAAATATTGATGGTTTAACTCTTGAAATATCGCTGATAATAATAATCCAAACAAACCATTGCTTCCCTTGAAACATTATATAATTTCTGAAAATTACACTGAATTTATCAAATAACATTCACATCATATTCATGTCAATAAACAGCTGAGAAACAATACGTATTATGTGTTCACAGGTTCTTTGGAACTGCATAATCGATTCTGATATAGTTTTCCCAGGGGGCGCTTTCTAATCGTAGAATGTACTCTGAAGCCGGAATTTTAGCTGTTCCATTAATATTATTAATGGCTTAGTTTACGAATGATTCGCGTGCAAGTGTTAATAAATATAATGCTTTAATAATTATTAAACTCTTAATTTTTAATTTTTAAATGAATTATCGTGGGCGAAGCCACGGGCACCTCCTAGTATTTAAATAAATTACTAGGTTAAAATAAATGCAACATTTTTGTAGGATCTACTTCAAAAACAATTTTCTTCTCAGATGCTCCAATGAAGAACAAAAAACAAAGTTTTTAGAACTACACCATCCTTTATGCTTTTACAGTTTTTGCAATTATGTATGAATTGGTCTTTAACTTTGTATGTACAATAATAATTTTTTATAAATAAAATATCAGTTTTAGGTCATTCTTTATAATTATTAAGTCATTTTCTTTAAATTTTAGGGTCATTTTATAGGTCATTTTTCAAACAATTTTAGGTCATCAGAATCTGGGCCCTGGTCATCAGTCTAGAGCTCGGACTTTTAGGTAAATATATATTTTTTTTGCTATTACCTATGATTTCTGGACTTTGTCAAAGTTCCAAATGGGACCTTTGGATTCAAAATACTGAGTTGCATATCACTTAAAAATAAATATTTTCGATATTTCATATTTGAATAAATATTTTTGGTAACTTAATTTTTTTTTTACATATTTTACCACATATCACGTTTAGAAATGAATATTTTGACCGTTTTTGTAAAATTGTGCCATATTTAGAATATGTTGCATTGTTATGTTGAGTCAGACAATAAATCAGGGCTGATTTGGCCTTCATTAGTGCAAATTTCTGTTTCATTTCACACTGCATTACTAAGTTGGTAATAAAAGAACAATTCTTGACGGAATCAATAAAAGAAACCAAACACATTGAAAACAAACTTAACAAAATCAGTGGTTCAAAAGCAAACGAAATTAAAGAAAAATTCCTGTCATGCTTAAATAAGAATGAAAGGTTACAAGTGTTGCCAAAGATTTCAGATATTTTAATGGGAAACAGTGTAGAGAACTTTGAGCAGATGGAACATCTGAGTGTCAGTGATACTGCGTTTTACAAATATGCAAGATTAACATTCTGCAATGTTGAACGCACATTTTCAAGATACAAGTCTCTGTTCCGTGAAAATCGTCACAACTTTAAGATGCACAACTTAAAATCTACTTCTGTCGTTCACTGCAACAGTTCTACACTTGCTGACTAGAATGACTAGATGAGTACTTCTGTAAATATTGGTTAAATAAATAAAATATTTTTATATTTCTTAAACATATTTCAGACTTTTTAACCACATAAAAAATAAATATTTTCGTTTTTATAAGCACCTATAAGTCCGAGCCCTAAGTCATCACCCTTCAAATCCAATCAGAATAAATGACTTACAGAGGTCATCATAATTGCATGTGTTCCTGTAGACTATTCCACTCAAACGCTGTGTGTTTGATATTGACCAATAACATTTAGCAATTCCTTGGATATAGATCAATCACTGCTGTTTATCTTACAACATTCTTGTATTAATCGCGGGGATGCCGTTTTATCGGGTAAAACATCTGCTCGTTATGGGACACACAAGCATCAGTGCGCAGGGATTAATACATCACATACTGCCATTAAGCAGCACAAAAATAGATTTTATACAACATAACTTGTTTGGAAATAGCAATAATATAAATGTATATTGATTAAAAACAATTTTGTTTTGGTGCAAGCCAGTTGGTGTGCTTTCATTCTATTCTACCGTTAGTTTACTTGTCTTATAAGCACAATTGGCAGCATTGTTACAACATTCATGGATGGTTGATTCATAGTATGCTGTGATCTGGTAACTTTTATTTTTATTTTTATACAACAAAGCATGAAAGTAATTATTATTTGTATAATGCATTACATTTTTATTCATGGAATAGTCTTAATAAATCCAACTAGAGTTGGCTATTAACTAATATTATTATGTATTTGCTAATAATATCAGTGTAAGTAAAAGTTCATGAAACAGGGCCTTGGTGCATGAATTATGTGACTGCATAAATTATGCGGACAAATACGATATCTTATGACTAGACCTGGGATTTTAAGGCAAATGCCTATTTTGTTCGTTATGAAATAGCATGAAATTTTTTTAAAAATATGTGGACGTTTCATGATAAATCACTTACATTTATAGAGTTCTATAGTGCCCTAAAATGCCTATTTGGACCTTTAGAGCCTATTTACTATTTTAGTGCCTAAAATGCCTATTTTGTACATTTAAAATAAAATTCAAATTCTGTAATTTTTACAATCTTATAATGGGCATCCCTCAATGAAAAGCAGAACAGCAGAGGTGGGTTTTTCACAGAAACTTGATTATTCCAAACAATTGTTGCTAAAGGAATGCTGACTGACGGGGGAGGGGGAGGATTAAGGGGGAAGGATTAGGCCCTACTGTGTCAAGTCACCAGTGAAAGAACATCTGTTTATGTGAATATAGTTCGTGATGCCTAATTTTGCAATTAATTATTTTTTAAGAATAGGTATTCCATGTTTCTTGCAGTAAAAAAAAATACATGTTACAGTTAAGTGTATATTATAATATTTTAGTCTATTTTCTGTCTATTTACACATTTTTAAAGCATATGTTAGTGCCTATTTTATCTGTTAAAAGCCTATTTACTTGTTTTAAAAGCCTATTTTAGGTGCCTAAAACTTTTTAGAGCCTAAAATCCCAGGTCTACTTACGACTAGCACAGCATTCATAGGAGTGATGCATCCTTATAGGATGATACTGTCGTCTCTCTTGTGATGTAGAGGAGCTTTGTCAATATTTTTTTGTTTTTGTTTATGTTTATGAGATGAATGTGGATGGTAAGCATATTGTTGCAATGTCTATACCATGTACTCAATTTACAGCATGAAGTTTAAATGTAAACATGAAGGTAAATTTAAGGATTTTTAACAAAGTGTTAAGGAAATTATGAAAATACTTGCAATAAGTCATTCCTATGAACTTATTTGGAAACTTTTACTTCTTTTTATCAGCTGACTGAAGGCATAGTTCTAACACCAATTGTCCCACTCTGCTAGAGCTTCTAGTACCTAGAATGTAAATCGCTAATATATTTAAGAAAATAATATACCGGTACATTGAATACAATGTACTCGAAAAGTTGCTTGGCACTTGCGCTACGGATGTAGTCTTGAGGTAAGTTTTCTGTTAATAATCTCAGTTGAGAAGATACACAGTGAAGTGATTTCAAACTTAAAAATTGTCGGAAATCAGAACTTGCACACAAACTTCACTTAATAGGTATATTTACCTCAGAATGCATTTCGATGGACAATTTCCACCATCGTCAGCTGATCCGAATGTGATGCGTTCTGAGGTAAATATACCTATTAAGTGAAGTTCGTGTGCAAGTTCCGATCTCAATCTTTAAGTTTTCTCTTCTTCATTCTTATATTGTTGACAAGATAGTTAATGGAGATTGGTTTATAAATATGCACTGTAGCTTTCTGAACTCACTGCATTTTAAATTCTATTTGTAAAACCATAATCTGAAATGAAATTCTAAGAAAATTACGAGTTCTTCAGTGGATTTTCAAGTTTTTGACAGCTTCTCTGATAGCGAGAAATCAGCTGACTACAGAGAAGTGGCTTCCGAATGCGTTTTTGGTAACGACATGAAGTATCTAATCGAGATAAGTAGATAATCTTGATAATAAGATTAAAACTTTAAAACACTTATGCACCACTTACATCAAACATAAAATTAGTAGGACATGTTTCGGGAGACCTTCTCCCATCCTCTGCTACTGGTCTACTGGCGTGTCGGACTCTCGGCTGCTGGTAAAACCGCCCTGCGTACTGCTTCCCCCTCTCTTCCGACCGGTAAGCTTGATGACATCGCTGACAGGCGGGATGTCAGTGTTCATCACCATGTTACCATATTTTGTAATAAAAATTTTTTCCCATGTATTGAGGTCCATTGGATTGCTGACACGTTTCAATAATGAAATGTCGTTTTTAATGTGATGGCTTTCAGTCCAACAGTGATATGCTACCGATGATTTATCAATCTCCCCCTTTTTTACATTCCTGAGATGTTCCTCCATTCTAGTTTTTAAATTCCCAGTGTTTTAAAGTTTTAATCTTATTATTCAGTTGTGCCATGGTTTTTAACAACTTCTTCGTAATTTTTTACAATTTTACAATTTTAGATAATCTTGATATTAAATATGATAGCAGTACAATCATTGTACAACAAACTGTATTTTGGAATATCTGGCTGATTAGGTTATACTATATGTACAAATATACTACTATTTTTGTAATATTACAATTTGTACTGATTGTGTTCAATAAATGTATTTTGTGTGTTTTTTCATAATTACATTTTGTTTATGTGCGGAGTGCATGTCTTACCCACAGCTCTTCATGTGTACCCACTATCCAATATCAAAGTGAAGTTTCCTTTAATTTTACGAGGGAAGCTATTAACAAAATATGTAAAAATTACCAATTTTTTGTCCCTTTCTAATTGTGCGCATTCCACTTACAACGGAAGTGTTTCTTATGACACGGACAATTGAGAGTTTTTCTCTTCTTGTAAACAGTCACCTGAAGAAGGTCTTATGTTTTGACCGAAACGTTGTGTGTTAATTACAAATAAATATCCACTTGAAACAATTTTTCTTTAATTTTGTGTAAATAAACTGCTTTGGCTATGCATTTCTGGGAAGTAGGCCATGAAATTGAAAATGAAATTGCACTACTAAAACAAGTTGAAAAACCAATTGCATTTATAGTTTGGGGAAAAACATTCATTAAAAAGAACCGAAAAAATCTATTAGGCCTAAACTTTGAGACTTCATGAGAATATTATAGGAGAAAAATTCCTCAGACACTGGGACTTGAGCCCAGGACCTCTGGCTATTCGTGGCAATGCTCTACCAACTGAGCTAAGCCATAGTTCAATTCACAGCGCCAGATGGAAACCTCTCTCCTATGATTCCGGCTTAGCTCAGCTGGCTATTCGTGGCAATGCTCTACCAACTGAGCTAATCCGTAGTTCAATTGACAGCGCCAGATGGAAACCTCTCTCCTATGATTCCGGCTTAGCTCAGCTGGCTATTCGTGGCAATGCTCTACCAACTGAGCTAAGCCGTAGTTCAATTCACAGCACCAGATGAAACCTCTCTCCTATGATTCCGGCTTAGCTCAGTTGGTAGAGCATTGGCGCGAATAGCCAAAGGTCCTGGGTTCAAGCCCCAGTGGTAGAGGAATTTTTCGCCTATAATATTCTCATGTAATGTCCAACAGAGACAATAATCTGTGGTTCATGAATGCTTATATATCTATTGAACACTTCAGTTGGCATACAAGGAACTTTCATAGAAAAGTTCATTCACCTGCCACTAGAGGACCAGTCTGAATCTGCTGATGATGGTGGGAAGACCCATTGAAATGATCATCCTGGGTAAATATACCTTTTAGTGAAGTTTAGTGTGTATATTTCCGATCTCAATCTTGCTACAGATAATATAGTACAATTCTAAAGTATTATGCTTGTTTCAAAAAAGGATGCAGGACTAACCAGTCATATAGCTTGGATTTGTAGACACTCAGAGGCACTTCATATAAGTAAGGCGTAAGTTTGTTATAGTATATTGCGGTATAAGTGCTGTAAGCGGTGCATACGGATTGAGGAAAGAGTTTGAAAAAACGTGCGTCTGCCGAGTTTTTTCAATTTCCGAGATCTGTTGTTTGCTTACGGTACGAGTATTGCATGCTATTTTTTGCATGATGATTATTTATATCAGTTTAATTATATTAATTGAGATATTAGCTGAAAATATTATCTATGTACATTATTGAAGATAGATGTTTATTTCCGAAAGTGATTCGCATGTGTTGGTTGTTATGGGAACCGAATAAGTCTCCACAAACTGGAGGCCTTGGTCCATAAAGGCTTGTATTATGATTTTACTTACGGCACAGTGTGCTTTTTGTAATTTTTACCACACGGAGATTTCTTTTGTTTTCATAGCAATCAGATTGCATGCGGGAATGTCAAGTTACGATCCACGGTAACAATATTCGTAAGTACCACTAATGAGTTACGTCGTGTAAAAAAGTTCATATCCTGTAATTTCATAGCTGAGCATGGACTTGGACTATCTTTGGAAAGGTAAATAAATGTTGTTGTTTCATCTAGTATTTTAACTATGGGCATTATTCGTAAGTGTTAGTTCAGATGAATTAGATAGATAGATATACTTTATTGATAGGAAAAATTGCTATGGATCATGTCAACACTTATAATTAAAAGCTATATAACAACAGACTTAGTTGTTACATCAAGTAGCCTAAAATATTATTGTAGCAGTAGGTAATTCCAAAAACTCCACACTATAAATCGGATTCCTTGCCAACGAAGAACATTCTTGAGTGTTGACAGGCTAACGGTGTGTGCATCATAGGAGAGTTTATTAAAGCACACAATACCAATATTTTCAAATGACTTCATGGTGCCCTTCAGCCTTAGAAACTTTCTATGTATCTGATTTGCACTCCTAGTGTCATGATTGTGAACATCCTGGTTGACTATGTAATTATTATAGTTCTCCTTTATGTAGATCATACACTCCAATATGTACTGATTTATGACAGTTAATATACCTAGACTACTAAAAATTGGTTTACAATGGTCATTATATGAAGCATATGCAATAATTCGCATCGCCTTTTTCTGTAACAGTAATATCTTCACAATCAATTAGATTTGACATGAAGAAACAGAGAAGACCTGAAAAATTACAGACCCATAAGTCTTATGGCCAACCCTTATAAAGTGTTTACGAAACTGCTGACAAATAGGCTCACCAAATGAATGGATGAAAACCAACCGCCAGAGCAGGCAGGCTTCCGCACTCACTACAGCACTATAGATCATTTACACACAATCAATCGGGTAATAGAGAAAATGTCAGAGTATAACCAACATCTTTATATAGCACTCATCGACTACAGAAAAGCTTTCGACACAGTAGAGCATAATAAAGTACTGGAAGCAATGGAATCTATAGGGATCCATCCGAAATATATAAGACTATTAGAACAAATATATGCAAATAGCAAAGCAAAAGTAACAACGGAAATAGAAGGAGAATCATTTGAGATAAAACGAGGGGTGAAGCAGGGAGACCCAATTTCACCAAAGTTGTTTACAAACGTCTTGGAAGAGATATTCAGATATACAGGATGGAACAGGAAAGGATATGGCATAGACATAAATGGGAGAAAACTTACTAATCTTAGGTTTGTGGACGATATTGCATTATTCGCAAAGTCTCAAAGGGAACTGCAAAAGATAACAGATCTAAACAATGGAAGCAAGAAAGTAGGGCTAGAAATGAATCCTTCAAAAACTAAAATAATGACAAACCATATAGAAATACCGGTATTTTTAGAAGGAAAGGCAATAGAGTATTGTGCAAAATATACTTACCTGGGTCAATCAATCAACATGACAAATAACGGAAATTCAGAAATCAACAGGAGAATAAGGCTCGCATGGGGAAAGTTCTGGAGCTTAAAGTTTATCCTCCTAGACTGGCACATAAATATCAAGAAGAGATTGGAAGTGCTAAAAATGTGCGTCATACCAGTCTTACTATATGGCTGCCAGACAAGGAACGAGTTAACATGATAGAGATTTGTCAGAGAAAGATGGAAAGAAAACTGTTGGGAATAAATCTAAGGGACAGGATAAGAAATGAGGAGTTAAGAAAAAGAAGTGAACTGGAAAACGCAGCGATTGTTGTAAGAAAAACCAAATGGAATTGGGGAGGTCACGTCGTCAGAATGAATCAAGAAAGATGGGCGTATGCAACAACTGTTTGGGACCAGAGGAAGGGTAAAAGAAGCAGAGGCAGACCTCGACGCAGATGGGAGGACGAATTCAGGGAGGAGTTAGGAATGAGATGGACAAGACAGGCCAAAGAAAGAGTGTACTGGAAACAAGTGATAAAACATTTAAATCATTAGGAAAACAGTGATCTAGGAAGGGAAGAAGAGTTCAGGGAGGAGGCAGAAACGAGATGGTCAGGATAGGTCACAGAAAAAGTGAACTGAAAACAAATGATAGAGCATTTAATTCATTAGGAAAACAGTGTCCTAGAAAAGTGTTGTTAATATATAGGTCTTAACCCACCAGGAGGCAAAACCCCAACTCTCCAAGGAAATAGCTCACCTTGGGAGAGTAAAACAGAGCCAGCCCTACCATGGTAGGAGGCCCTTGCCCTATAAGGGATTGTGACGGGCTTATTTATTTATTTATTTATTATTTATTTAAGATCTAGTAGATGTAGGTATTAAAGACTGTCAAAATCTTGTGTTTAATGAACAGTGGCCTGTGATGATCCTGATATTGCTCTGATTGCTTTCTTGTGGATTAGCAAAATATCTTTAACATTGGGTGCATTACCCCAGAGAATTATTCCATAAGAAAGAATGCTATGAAAGAATGAAAAATATGAGCATCAGACTTAGTTATCAGACACATGGTTTCTAAGGTGTCTAAGCAAATATATTAGGCAACTCTAGACATCAGGCAACTCTAGACATCTTCCCAAGATAATTTGGGTAAAATCCCATCTACGGAGACCATTTTTTAGAACCGAGATTCTCTTCATAAAACACTCATATCACACGAATTTTGTTCTAGATAGGTATGTGGAGAGGAGATGCTGTCTTGGCGAATGATTTGGTCCAACCCACCCGCCCTAATTGATACACTTTCTTTTATATCACGATCTAGCGAAAACTCCCTTCTCCACCATTTTTCTGTCCTCTTTGTCCTGATTGGACGTTGGAGGTGTGACGTCATATCGCTAAACAAGATATGAGTGGCTTAATATCAAAGGCGGACATCTGTCGGAAAAATTGAAACCGAGTTAGAAGTGGATTCCTATAGGATTTTGTCTCCCCTTTCCAATGGTGAAATTGGTTTTAGTCAAAAACGGGCGCAAGCACGTAATTTTTTGCTTCAAATTTGAAGGTTCGTTTCAAATTCGGACTCCTGCTGTGCAAGTTGTTTTCAACATCGGACATCTACCAAACAGCCAATGCGGGAGCTAGAATCTGATCACATGACTTCCGATTTACCAATGGCTGCTGCTGTTCCCAATGTGCAATCTGTTTTGCTCATGTTGCGTGCTTGTAATATTATTTTGACCTTGTAATAATATTATTTAAGGTATTATTGAAAAGAGAAAGTGTTCTCATGGAGAATAATATTTCAGTTAGTGAACGGAACACAAGAAGAAGGAAAAGCAATTCATAAAAGTGGACAAGAAATGTAGAGAAGCGTAAGGATGACTTCACATTTTGGATATGCTAATTTGATATGTCAAACCAAATAATCTATAGTGTGGTGAAAGTTTGATGTCAGAAATGTTAGAATTATTCATAACGAATATTGTAACGCGGTAAAACTTTAACAGGGCATAGAGTAATAATGAATTAATGTTAATGCTAGCTGGTGCAATCGCGAGAATCTTGCAGTATTTATAAAATAAAATCTTGTTTAAGGAATTTTGACAGTGTATTGGTATTTAATTTGTACTGTATTTCAGTTTTCACCTCCTTATCTTTCTTAGCAATATTAGGGTTGGTCTGATATGGAATTTCTTAGGTGAGTCATTTGGTACAAAAACGGACACCTACCATCATGTTTGTATCCAAAGCGGACATCTGTCAATTTTTGTTTCAAAACAGGACATCTGTATTTTCAAAGCTAATTTTCACTGACTTTCTTAATGATATTGATATCAGAAACAGAACAAAGGTTATTTGGGACTTCTAAGCGGAAATATGAAAAAGAAGCCATAAAAAAATACATATATACAACTTGTATATAAAGAACTGGCATTTTTCAGACTTTATGAATTCGTCAAGATGTCCGCCTTTGATATCAAGCCACTCATATGATTGTGGATGAACAGTGTGACAAACCTACAAAGGTACAAGCCATGAGCTGCTCGTAAGAAATGGTGGTTGTGCTATTCAGTATATTGCTCCTTAACTAACATAAATGTTCCTAACCTAACAAAACTTCGGAGGTATTCAGTATATTGCTCCTTAACTAACATAAACGTTCCTAACCTAACAGTTGGTAACTGTGTATCGCTCATAAACAAAAAAAATACACAGTCCGTGGAAATGTGAATATCGCGTGAATTGGTCCCCGTAATTGGGATTATGCCATAATTTGTTGTCAAGATAAACACCCAAGAATTTGACACTTCTTAAGTTTTCAGAAATTGAATTGTCGTTTGCTTATCTTTTAGCGTGAAAAGTAGTTGCTGAGATTTGCTTTCATTTAATAGAACTCCATTTACCTTACACCAATGATATGCTTGTGATATTGTGCTAAGAACTAATGAATTAAGTCATAGGCGTAACCAGGCCGACCATATGGGGGGGGGGGTTATAACATCCAGGGAGAAGGGGGTCCGGGGGTCCGCCCCCGGAAAATTAAAAAAATCCCCCGGAATATTTTAAAAATTAAGACTCAAAATAACGAGTTTTAAGCTTCGGAAAATTTTAAAAATTAAGACTCAAAATAACGAGTTTTAAGCTTCCCACGCTTTATACTTGTATTAAGTAATTTATGGGCAGACTTAAAAAAATAATACAATTTTCCTTTTTTTAATCAATGGGGGGGGGGGGTTCAAACCCCCAACCCCCCCCCCCTCGGTACGCCTATGAATTAAGTTAATTTATATCATTAGGTGTTTAGAAGAGTTGTATCGTCTGTATAATGTACTGTGTCCATACCAACAAAAGGGGGAAGATCATTGATCATTACAAGAAAGAGAAGACAAATTACGGATCCCCGAGGTACTCCAACCTTAACCTTATCTTGACCAACACAGACAACTTGACAGCGATTGTCTTAAGCTGATCATTCCAACACCATGTAGGTGTAGTTTATCCAGCAATGATGCATGGCAGACACAGTCAAAGGCTTTGCTCAGATTACAGTAGGTGGCATGAGCATAGCCTTTTGTCTCAAATACTTTAAGAATAATTTTAATTAATAAGTCAATGGTGTCTGTAGTAGACCTTTTTCTTTCTGAACCCAAACTGACAATCAATAAGGATCAGGGTTGGAATGTTTGAAACAAGTGTTTAAAACATGTTTAAAACAAGTGCTTGTGTTTTTTTAAGTTTGTTTAAAACGTTTTAAACAATCTGTTTTAAGCATGTTTTGTTAGCATATGTTTAAATCATTTTTTAATTGCGTGTTACATTTAATTATGAAGACAATTTACATTTTGTCAAGTCAGTGACACCTTGTTAGTGTTGTAAACAGAAAAAAAAAAAAAAAAACTAGGGCCACAATACCAGAAAATCATGTGAGGTGGTGTCTTTTGTATCCTTTTCCTCCAGACTTCTCTATCCTCTGCCGCCAGCTTCCAGTTTCTGATTTCGAGTAATTGATAATGTAAGGCGGCTAAGGCCACGTAAAGCATGGTGAAAGTCAATCATCAGTTGAGTAGTAAAGGCAGTAATTAAACAGTAGTTTGTATTATTTTTTATTAATCATGAACTATTAAATCATAAACAAATACTACTGGTACAAAATGTATTTTCAAATACTATTAAGTCTACGACTCTTAAATCTTGAACATCTTAGCACAGGGTGTCATTGGATTGACAAAATGTAAATTGTCTGCATAATTAAATTTAACACCCAATTAAAAAGTGTTATAAACATATGCTAAAAATATTTAAAACAAATTGTTTAAAATGTTTTAAACATTTCAACCCTGTGCCCTATACATTAAAATGGTTGTTTTAAACAAAATGAACGATTTAAACTTTTTTTTTAAACAAACAACATTGTTGTAAACATAAAACACGTTTTAAACAACCAACGTTGTTGTTCACATATAAAAGTTTTAAACAAAAAAAAACATGTTTTAAACAAAAAAAAAAAAAAAACGTTTTTTTTTTCTTTTTTAAAAAAACATGTTTTTTCCAACCCTGCTAAGGATTGAGTTTGCTTCAAGAAAGCTATATAGTTGAGTACAAATTAAGGTTTCAAAATTTTACCGAACACTGGAATAATGGAGATAGGTCTGTAGTTCGAAGGAGAATTTTTGTCTCCTTTTTTATACACTGGTATGAGAAAGATCCATAGAAAGTCATTATTTACTGTTATTCCTCACTAAATAATGGCATATAAATGCTCGCCCTTGTAATTATAACCAATATTTTTTATGTGTTGAATCGTGGGAGATCTAAATTTCTGTGATATTCACTGTGAGAACTCTTGAGTTTTTTTTTAGTTTGATCTTGGATTGCAGACATAGAAAACAAATTAGGGACATGTGAACAATGATCCAGCAACAACAATGTTTTGATGCGGTTTTAATGTAGATGTAGATGTAGATGTAGATAACTCGTCCTGAAGATCCTGTGTTGAGCGGGACTCAAGGATATAGAACACGTCAGATCAAAAAATACATGCATGTTATAACAATAATATAGGCCTACAGAAACTGCAAGCTGCCAAATTTATCCAAGCTGGAAATATTCCTCCAAATTGTAGAAGGTGTGAGTTATTAAAAATTCCTTGACAGCTGTTTTCAAAGGTTTGCTCTTTCTTTGAATACATAATAATTTAATGTTGTTTGGAAGCTTGTTATATATCTGTACTGCAGAATAATAAGCACCCTTCTGAAAGAGTTTTAACGAGTTATTTGGTCTGTGTAGATCATTCACGTTTCTGGTAGTATGCCCATGTACACTAAAATTAGTTTGAAATTTATCAATATTATCCTCTACATAACACATAACAGAGTATATATACTCCCCTGTAAGAATGAGGACGTTTAATTTTTCAATTAGCGGTTTACAAGATTCCCTTTTTTTCTTTCCTCATATTCTTATTGCCCGGTTTTCTAATCTAAATATTTTCTCCCTATGGGAAGAGTTTCCCCAGAATATGATCCCGTACCTCTTTACCGAGTGAAAATATGCAAAATATATCATAAGTAATGCATCCTGTTTTTATTCAAAATTCATAAAGCAAAGCACGCTGAACTCAGTTTTGGACTTATGTGAAATTATACAAAGTAATGACATTATTATTCTTTAAATCCATGTTATCAATTTTTAGTTACTGTTATCGTTTGATAACCTCATAATCTTTTCTTAAAGGTCACGGCCAGGATTGGTATTTGGGAAGATTTAAAAATATTTTCTGGGCGGCAAACAAGGGCGATGCTCTTCATTTGTTTTGAACACTAAAATCAGTGTAGTAACCCTATATTTCCGTAAAATATAAAAAATAAAATTTAAGTTAACAAAAAAGTGGATGGATATGTAACAGTAACTATGTAAATATATGTCTACTTATTGTATTTATTTTATTGATATAAATATTGACCGTTGGGTAGTTGGTTTACATACATAAAAATACAAGCATTTTCATTTTGTATCGTCGGTAGAGTGGTAGCACTGTAGTTTGTACTGTCAAGTTTCAACTTGTCGTCTGTGTAACTCGTGGGTGGATTTTTCGGCTAGTGAAGTGAGTGCCTAATAATTGTGAAAATGAATGAGGGATATAAAGAAAACAATGAATTCTGCAATTACCGTTCTCCTCTTTCAACGCGGTACGCGTCGAAGGAGATGCAATACAACTTCAGCGACATGAAGAAGTTCTCCACATGGAGGAAGCTATGGATCTTTCTCGCGAAAGCCGAAAAGGTAGGATTAATAGATTGTTTCATCTACTGATAATATGAATTGTCATCCAAAACTGATAGGAGTCCCATGGAGCTTAAACATTATGTTTTACATTCATGTGGTGTGATTAAAATTTCGACGTTTCGTTGTTACAGAACGAATTTTGTGAAATAGGCCTAACATTACCGATTTCGTTTACGAAGCACCAAGCCATGTTACATGTGAAAAAAATTCTGTAAAAATTTCTGATCGATTTGAGTGGTTTGGAAAAAATAGTTTTATGCTGTGCACTAGGCTCCTCGCACCAACTCTCTAATGGGACCTGCCTTGGAAGGCGCTGTTTAGGGTTTCATCGCAGAAGCGATTCAATGTGAGACATAATAAACCTCGTGCTATTCAGTATATTGCTCCTAAACTAACATAACGTTGCTAACCTAACAAAACCTGTTACTGACCTAGAATTTAGGCCTACCTATCATTATTTAAAATGCAAGTTAGTGCGCTGTTCCTTTCATTCATTTAAAATACAGAAGCTTTTTGCCCTTCCACACCTTATATAAAACATTGTTACAACTGTCAAGGAATCCATGGTACAATAGTGAGGTGCGTGCGCAGGCTCGGAAGCGAGGGGGAGGAACCGGCAGGCAGATCTTTCCTGGTGTGCGGCTTATCTTTTACCAATTTTTTTTTTATTTTGTGTTGCTGTCTTAATTTAACATGCTTCATACGTATATGACAAAGTCTACAACAGTGAGCTGCAGTATCGGCACTGAGCAAGTACATAGCTGTGATAAGAGATGTAGGGGAAGCAAGCAATAGTGTGCGCATTGGCTCGAAAGCGAGGGTCAGCAGGGGAAACGAGCGGGCGAGTGAGAGCAGATGGAGCTTCGCCGGTGCACGGCATAAATCTATATTTCGCCTAAGACATTGGCCTGTGTATAGGCCTTCTCCTATGCAGTCACGCATATATGAACTCAGTTTCTTCCTAAGAAAATGGAATATGTAAGAAAAATCCTTAATTGTACACTTGCATATAACCTGAAATGATGTATCCAAATTTGGTCTCCTTCAGGATAGTGTAGCCAGCGGCGAATGGTAGATTTAGGTTGAGCACCATCCAAGCTCCGCCCGCTTTCACCCACCAGCTGCTTCCTTTTGCTTCCGAGACTTGCAAGCGCACCTAACTATTGTACCCCTCATCATATAGACATAGAAATACTATAATGCTCTCGAAACTTAAATACATTAATTTTCCCTTCACCGCTCAGCAATTGCTCGTGGAGTAGTGGTTAAGTCTGCTGGTTATTGTGCTAGTGGTCACAAGTTCGAATTCGGTTGTTCCAAAATTTACTTTTAGGAATAGGTCCCAAATAGGTAGATAGGGCAAGAAGAAGGTGAGAGAAAGGGACGGAAAAAGAGACTAAAGGAAAAATAATTTTTTCCCATATTCACCTTTTGCATTACTAGCAATGCCATAGGCCTAGACATTCAAAACCTTTAACTCCTTCCCAGGCGGCTCCCATTAGAGAGTTGGTAGGAGCAGCCCAGTGGCGACTCCTGGATTTTTAGTTGTGTAGGATGGTATGGAGAGAGCGAATTAACCTATTCACTGCTATTGACGTACATATGCGTCGCTGTAAAAAAAATGCATAAAGACTGAGATGTAAATTTAATACAATAATGCTTTATCGTAAAATATGAAAATATTTAACTACGTATGAAAACTGTCATTTATGGAAATCAACTATTCTGCTATAATTTTCGCAGTTGATATCAAACTTATAATTCACTAGTGATATTACTCCAGGAATATTTATATTGAAATATAAACAGCACTTTAAATGTTAATAATAGCTAGGCAAGCCATTTTTATTCGCTGATTCACTCGCCCCATAGAAAACACTCTATCGAACCTGAGGGACACATGCGAGGAAGGACTGTAAGACGTCCTCAACTTCCTCCATATGAAACTGGCTTCTCACCACCTTTTCTCTTCCCTGCCACCCCCTTCACATGCCCCAGAGATCTAACAACAGAATGGACTGCGTAACATCAACACAAAGCGACTGAGGACATCCTCTCAAATACCAACCTGCTCAAAACAGAACCGCTAACTTCCTTCCCGAGTGCTCTACAATAACGCTGTTTTGTCATTTTATTGTTTAAATTTTGACAATCAATGCTAGTAAACATTTATGTAGATAAATTATGAAGTGTAGGATGATCCTCACATCCTATATGGAATAATCGCCACTGGAGCAGCCTGTGCGCAACCTAAAACTATTTTTTTCGCTAGCCAGCTAACAGAGAGGTATGCTCCGACATTAAAGTGGTAAAATTTCCCATTGCGTAAGAGATTCAATGTGGGGCACATTAAACCCTGCACTATTCAGCACATTGCTGCAAAACTAATATAACTGTTTCTAACCTAACGTAACCTGTCACTGACCTAGAATTTACCTATCACTGCTTACCTTAATGTAGGCCTAGAAGCTTTTTTACTCTTCTACACTTTTCATAAAACATTGTTACATTAAGTTGACCCAGTTCATTGCTTTAGTTTGTAATAATTACTTATGGTAACTTCAGCTAGTAGGCCTACTGATTGACAGCCATTTCATAATTACGGGTGGGATATTGTAGCAAATTATGAAAACTATTTTTGTTTGTTACATATAATAAACTAGAATTGGTGCTTCACATACAGTAGAACCCTGATAATTCGAGCTAATTGGGGCTGAGGCTACCTCGAATTACAAAAAACTCGGATTATACGGAAATATCACTAAATCAATGGGTAAATCATAAATAAATGTTTAATGAGCACAATAATGGTTTAAAAAAATAAATAAATAAAAATATAGTAGGCCTACATACCTGTGTTACGCCTGTATATTGGCAAACATTTTCAATTTTCTACATCGGCATCGTTTGAGGATTAAGTCATTGTCTGACCCTTAATGGAGTGGAACGGGAAAGCGGCGCTACTAGGAAAACACTTTTAATTACCATTATAGCTGAGTAGGGATTACTGAAACAATAAAGTATTCTTTTCTGAAAGGTGGTATGCACTGTACTATTGATTGACACGAGGTCCCGACCTCGAACCCGATTCTGTCAATCTGTAATAGAAATGCATTAGCAGTCTGAAGCATTCTGTGCATTATCAACGAAAACCCTAAGTGGGACAGTTTTACCTGCATTTTTGTACATGGAAAAATTAAAGAAAGCTCAAAATGTAACACATTCGAAAGTGCGTAAAACTTAGATGTGGACACAGTATAAAAATGGGATTTTTCTCTAGTTTTATGGAAAATTTTAATATTCTTAAGACCAGCTCGAATTACACGGAACCTCGAATTACCGAGGCCCTACTGTATTTGTATTTTAAAATGTATTACGGATGGGACATAACTTGGACACTGATTTTAATGAAATATGAAATATCAAATATGAAATGATGCAAAACAAAAGTTCATTTGCTGTTCTGCTATTACTGTTAGGGTCTTAATGTTGTTATTAATGAAGGTATGAGGGGTTAAATACAAATTATAAACTGTTTCCAGGTTTTCAGAACATTTATTTAACTCGTCAATAATAATTTAACAAAACTGTCACCATTGTGGGTGGGACAAAAAGTCACTGTTTGTTATTTTACATAGTAATTAACCACACATTTTTGGAAGTTAATCTTGTACCAAATTGTATCTTAAGATGTATATTTTCTCAAATGAAAATGGACTACTCTGTATTGAAGAGTGTTAAAATCATGCTAAAAATGGCAAAAAAAGTAACTCAATTCAATAAGTAAGTAAATCGACAGAATTTACACATGAAACCACTTCAGATACACCTAAATTAAGTCCTTAATATTCAGAGAATTTGAGGGTTTAAACTTATATTTGACCACCCAATTACAATAATTTGATAACTTCTCTCTTTGAGGAAAAAATTCCCATATTTTATGAAATGGCTGTTTTGTCATTCTGTGTTTACCATCGTATTGTGGATATGTTATTTCATATGGGATTACGGTATGAAATAATACACAACCATGGTCTGACATGTTGTTTATCTGCAGAATTCAATCGGCATGTAGTCATGTTTGTAATAGTGGTGACGTTGTAGGCTTGGTCCCACTCGGTAAGGCCGGTCAAGACAGCGGTCTCGTTATTCTGAAATTAGTGGCCAAATTTATACTGGTAATAAAATTCGGCTGCTCCATATCACCAGAGATGCCATTAGGGATGTGACGTCACGTAGCATTAATCCTGATCAACATAAAATTCTTGCGAGATGTGTGGAATTGAATATGCGACTGTTAAACTAATATCACTGTTATTAACCTAACATTTGCGTTACATGTCACTTACATTTGAATTGTTGGCAGCAGTGTATGCAGCAACCAATGAGGGGAACAATTATTCTCAACCAGTGCGAGTATTCGGAAACAAACAACTAAACTTACTAGTTCTTAGATGCATATAGAGTCGAACTATAGGCTACCCAGCTTTAGTGTTGACTTGTCTCATTCATGATTATAATTTCCTTTTATATGGTGTAGGTGGCAATTGTGAATGTTTCCTACCGTCAACTGGTGTGACTCTGATAGCGTTTCCGGTATATCTGTGCTAGTTTCTAAAAAAAAAAGTAAATCAAATCTAAAAAATTGTAACATATTCTACTTGTTTTGAAGAGTCAAAAAAACCTATTCAATTTCAGATCAGATCACTTTCACATATGTCGAGAAAAAAAAAAAAAATATATATATATATGGTGTGTCAAAAACATGTGGGGTCACTTTGATAGGGTCTCTAAAATTGCATGAAATGAAAGCTGACCAATATATCAATCTCACCTCTCACTTTAAATCTGCCAGGTACTTTTTATAATAATAATAATTTTAATAATAATAATTTTATTGTCATTAGGCTAAAATAAGCTATAGACAGAGTCAGATAAAACACAGAATATATACAGATTATTTACAGATTACGTCACTACAATCAATTAATAGATATGGTACACAAACATTAACCAGAAGATAAAAACGTATTAAAATACAATTGGTCTATCACTGAAATTAAAAAATTCTTCAAGTGAGTAAACCATTCATTCAGGTTATGCTTAAACTTATTACTTTGGCAATTTGCTGTACTTGAAGAGAATTTGTTATAGCACTTGAGTCCAATAACATCATAGCTTTTCAATGTCTTAGATAGTCTTTGAAAAGGTACATCAATGTGTTTACGCTTTCTTGTATTATGAGAATGTATATCTTCTCTAAGTTGATAATTTGGAAGATTGTTAATGGTGTGTAGTACAACAGTATAGATGTAAAGATTAACAACAGTCATGACTTTAAGTTTCACAAACAATGGCTTACAATGGGCTAGTCTGTCAGCATCAGAAATGATGCTATATCAACATAAAATTTTTCAAGTGAAACTTCTTTATCCATGGTAGGGGTAAATCGAGAGCTTGTGTAACGCTCAAAATCATAACGAAATTAGTGTTACACTCAAAATCGTCACGAAATTAATGAGGTGTGACGGAACGGACTGCACAGAAAACAATCAACTCAATAATTGGGCTTATACAAAAGCATTTCCCTAGGAGCAGAACCTCTAAATACGGTGAACACATACAAATACTTAGGTTTAACCTTCCAGACAACAGTAAACTGTTTCACAAATCACATAAAGGACAGGACCACAGCAGCAATCAGAGCAATATATGACATCCAGAACCTAACCAGACTATCAATCAATACTGCATTGCTCCTATTCAAAGCCAAAGTCAGCCCCATACTAACGTATGGAATTCACCTAATCTGGGAACATCTAACAATCGCTAACCTAGAAGAAATAGAAAAAATAAAAGCACGTTTCTTAAAAGCCACACTAGGAGTGTCAAAATACACTAAGTCACGACTGGTATATGAGCTGACGAGGGAACCATTTTTCCTAGAAGAACTACGCTTAAGCCTACACCTGAAAAATACCAGACAGTACGAACAAGCCCTAAAGAAGACATACATCAAAAAACAAGAAATATGGGAAGATTTCTTCTGTACAGATGCCATGGTATATCGCCAATGGACTCAAGCTAACCAAGATTACAGGAGTGCAATAACCCGGATGGCAATTCATGGATTCCACCACAAGATGTGTAAAAACAGGTCATACCATGAACCAAACAATTACTGTGTGTGTGCATTATGTAACAAGCCATGCGAGCGCTACCACTTAGAAAAATGTAAGAACAGAACAAAATCACTGATGGAAATCAGTAACGAATGACAATTGCACATATGTGCGCATTCTTCTCTTATAAAAAAAAAATCCAAAATTGACTTAAAAAAAATATATAAAAAGCCAAAATTATAAAATCGAAAATTGAAAATTAGGATAGATTTAATAATAAATTAAGTAATTCGCACAATGTGCATTTGTTTATTCTTCACAGAATTTGGTCAGGGAGAGCCCGCGTCGTTCACAGAACATCACATGGTATCTGTCGCATTGACGTCCGCACAATTCACACTGACACTGTAACCCTGGATCATGATATTTCTTGATAGAACACACTTTATGATGGAACCCGTGTACCGCGAAACGAGTGACTATATGCCTCAACTCATAATTTGAGTTCCTCCATTCATTGAAGATCATGGCATCGGTACAATAAAAGTCCTCCCATATCATTGCCCTCTTTTTTTGCAGTTCATGTATCAGCTCGTCGTAGGCCGCTGTAGCGGGCAGAATCAACTGTGTACGGAGTTCTGCTATAATAGATAGATTAGATAGATAGGATAGATTTAAGGGAAGTAGAGTTTGCGAGGGATGGTTGGATGGAGTTAGCACAGAATTGGGTTGAATGGTGGGCTCAGGAATTTCGTGGCAATGAACTTTCGGGTTCCATAAAATAGGTAATATTTCTTTAATTTACTTAGGAATTGAGGGTACTCTCAACACACCGCAATGAGAGACTTGTTAGCTTTACAGATGTTGGTGTATTTCCATGAGTCACTGCTCCAAGATAATACTTAACCTTTATCTTCCGTTGAGATGATTTGAGCATTGCGGCTGAATACAATTTCAGTTCAGTAAAGGAACATCCTGTGGCGAATGTAAATAATTGTGTATGGTACAAAATGGAGCCTGTACTTAAATCTGAGTATATTAAGATCGAAATTAAGGAAGAAATTCCAAAGAAATCAGAGTATACTAAGATCGAAATTAAGGAAGAGATTCTTGAAACAAAACCAAAGCGTGAACCTATCCCAATTACTTTCGAGACAATACAGACACAAGAAGTCAAAAGTGAGGATACAGTCTACACTGATTCTGCAGCATGCAGCACCGTTCACAACTTAGAGCAGATTTCAGGAGTTTCACAAATAAATAATGAAGAAAAGGATCAGCTAATGCAATCACACTCACCTGCTGTATGTACAAGCACATCATCTGCTGGAAACAGTCAACAGCTAACTCCTACTCCAGACAAATATTTCTCTTGTGATACATGTACCAAGAAATTTTCCCGAAGAGAAAATCTGAAAATACATCTGCTAACTCACACTGGGCATAAGCCATTCACGTGTGATATATGTAGCAAGACATTTTCCCGAAGAGGGGATCTCAAAATACATCTGCTAACTCACTCTGGACATAAACCATTCACGTGTGATATATGCAGCAAGAAATTTTCCGAAAGAGGACATTTCAATACACACCTGCTAACTCACACCGGCCATAAGCCATTCACTTGTGATATATGTAGCAAGACATTTTCCCGAAGAGGGTATGTCAAAAAACACATGCTAACCCACACTGGACATAAACCATTCACGTGTGATGTATGTACCAAGAAATTTTCCCGAAGAGGGGGTCTAAAAATACATCTGCTAACTCACTCTGGAGATAAGCCATTCACGTGTGATATATGTAGCAAGAAATTTTCCCGAAGAGTGGATCTCAAAATACATCTGCTAACTCACTCTGGACATAAACCATTCACGTGTGATATATGCAGCAAGAAATTTTCCGAAAGAGGACATTTCAATACACACCTGCTAACTCACACTGGCCATAAGCCATTCACTTGTGATATATGTAGCAAGACATTTTCCCAAAGAGGGCAAGTCAAAACACACATGCTAACCCACACTGGACATAAACCATTCACGTGTGATATATGTACCAAGAAATTTTCCCGAAGAGGGGATCTAAAAATACATCTGCTAACTCACTCTGAACATAAGCCATTCACGTGTGATATATGTACCAAGAAATTTTCCCGAAGAGAAAATCTAAAAATACATCTGCTAACTCACTCTGGACATAAACCATTCACGTGTGATATATGTTCCAAGAGATTTTCCGAAAGGGGAAGTGTCAAAAGACACATGCTGACTCACACTGGACATAAGCCGTTTACGTGTGATATATGTAGCAAGAAATTTTCCCTAAGACAGAATCTCAGAAATCATCTCCTCACTCACACTGGACATAAGCCATTTACATGTGATATATGTAGCAAGAAATTTTCGCTAAGACATAGTCTCAAAACACACATGGTCACTCATGAGAGGAACAACCTTTCCTAATGTAATGTGTGCATTGATTCTTTGCCTTGGTAAGTGTGGAACTTCTGTTTGGAAACCCGAGAGAAAGTTCTGCATTCAGTATGGCAGGGAAATCTGAAGTCATACAGGAAGATCTATGGTAGTAGTGATTGGAGAGTTTAACATCAATTCATCTTGATATCCAGAAGTTAATCCAGAACAGATGACACTTTCTAAGAACATTTTTTTTAAACTCTGACTTTATTCAGTGTTCTGTCAATATATTGAGTATACTACTGCTACATATGCCATGGTTTAGCCTTGCTTTCTTGTCATAAGTAGGCTAAACTTTTTTGTTTTCAAATGGTGTTAAGAAACTTAATTTAATCATGATTTGTGGTCGTTTAAACCTTGCATACTTGTCTTTTCACAGTTTTTCACAGATAGTTGAGTCTCTCTTTTTCGTTCAAAGTCATTTTTTGATCAGTCATAAGAAGTTAATCTTTGTTGCCATCTTTTTACTTTGAATTTTAAAATAATTTTGATCTTCGTTTCATATTTTCTTGCAAGTTTCTTTATTATCATTATAGACAACTTGCATACAACTCTTGTTTGATCATAATTAAATGTCTAAACCTCCAGATTTGAGATTCACTCAAACAAATGGAGACACACATTGGTATAATGAATGTATGTCTTTATGATACTATGGCCCGGATATTCTATTCCCTTGTAGACTTTTAAAAATGAAAGAATGGTGGCTATTAAATTTTGTGCTTCTGATATGATTATAGTTGGATTTCATTTTACATATTTTTACATATGTAGATGTAGATATCTCATCCTGTAGATCCTGTGTTGAGCGGGGCTCAAGGATATAGAACACCTTTTAGTAACAATACATATTTTACATATTATGTAACAAATGCAACATTTTAATACATAAAATCTGGGATATCATAAAATATTAATGAATAACATTAACAGTTATGGCGATTACTTTTGAAATAATAAACAGTTTACTTACTTTTTTGCACTCCTTAGGTAGTAAGTGTTACTTACGAAAGTTGTTTACATGGATCGTAAGTTGACATTCCCACACAGTCTTGTTGCTATGGCCGTTGCAATGAGGTTAAATTACTTACGGTCCAAGCGATACGTCATAATTCATTACAATACACTTCATAATACAAGCCTTTATGGCCAAAGCCCCCAGGACAAATATTCGGTTCCCATAACAACAAACACATGCAAATCACTTTCTGAAATAAACATCTATTTTCAAGAATGTATTTACATAATATTTTCAGGTAATATCACAATTAATATAATTAAATTGATATAAGTAACCGTCGTGCAAAAAATAGCATGCAACACACGGCCGTAAACGCATTTACGGGTCTCGAAAACTTAAATCTGTTTCCTCGACCCGTAAACGTGCCTTACGGCACTTGTATCGCAATATACTATTTCCATCTGTCTCATTTTCATTTGACTGAGTGCACATTTGTCACCGCGTGATACACTCCTCTTCTTATAGAACATGCTTGCAATACGGAACCTAACCGTTCCTTGTGTGAACATTCGAATCCCTAATTATAATACTGGTGTGGTTTCGATTAACATCGAACACGGAACAATCTTGAAGCCTTGAGAGCAGCAAATGAAACTGTGTAACAACAATCTGTATTTAAAATAAAATCAATTATATTAGTGTGATGGACGGGACACTCAGAGTTAGAAAATTCAAAATTAATAGTCTATTTTTTATTTAAATCCTTTATTTATTCCCAGAGTACAAAGTTTTGTTATTTGGTAAATAAGAATAACGTGCAATTTTAATAATCCTCCACCTGCAATTCAGAAAAATAATGACGTGACGGACGGGACAAATTTTGAGCCTTAAGTGTTATAGAGTGTAGAACATGACATTATTTCTGTGAGTTATATATGCATATAAAACAATATGTAACTTACACATGAAATTAAAACTGTAAGAATTATATGCAGCATGTTTTAATGTAGGATCATTAACGAATTTAAGATTCTTAAAAAATAAATGATATGTGACTGACGGGACATGTCCAACAACTGTATTCCATAAAATTATGGTCATCAGCTTTGAGAAAGAACTACACTAGAACAAAAACGACACTTCAGTGAAAAAATAGTCAGACTAAATTACACAACAGAAACACAGTCTACTTTTAAAAGTTATTTAGTGCCAACCTGACAACCTACAATGTACCATTACCACCCATTGACTGCTATCTTCCTAAGTTAGTGATAAACTAAAGGAAAAAAGAGTTATAGAATGTTTCTTCCCCTTTACATGCAATTTCAATATCTTAAAGATTTCACTACGGCTGCTCAAACAGCATCGATTTCAAGATTTCTATATTTCACTCATAGAGTGAAATATAGGCTCACTCACTCATGGAATGCATGTCTTTCATTCGTCTCAAATGCGATATAATGGTTTCCTTGTGCTCTCTTAAAATTACATTGACTTTAGAAATTACAATTGTTGTTAACAAATTTACTTTCATGGAGAAATGCCACTTCAACTTGTGTTTGTTTTATTTGGACAGAGTCGAAGATGAGACTGGAAGCCTCCCTACCTCACCCAGCAGGTTGATGTTCACACAAAATGGTGAGTTACATGATACATTGTGTTTTAACTGTTATACAGGATGTTCAAAAATAGTGTCAAAACTGCTAGGGATAATGGAGACTAATATAAATGATGTAAACTGATAAAAAGACCTGCTTTAGTGCTCACACATTATCTTGAGCTAAACACTCCATAATGCTGTAAACAGTCCATATCAAGAAGACCTCGCTCGAAGAAATGAAGATTGCGGTTCGTCCTCAGTATTGCCATACCCAAAAAGTTCCCGTTGCAGCATTCTTGAACTACCATGTATTTTTTTATTTGTTTTCAACATATTATTCTGAAAACAACAGAATTAAAGCCAGGGACTTTAGAAGAAATTGTCGTACATCAGCGAATAAACAAACCAAATAAATGAAATGCAAAGAAAAGCATTTTAATGTCTTTTAAGCTGAATCTGTCATTGGAGAAAATAACAAGTCAAAAGTTGTATTAATTACCTAAAAGCTGTCATGAAAGATCTTTAGATATACAGTTTTATATTAATTCAGGCATGTGAAAGTGCGTATTCAAGTACACGTACAATGCTACACCTTTTAAACCAATTTTCTATATCCTGTAGACTGGGAGAGAGTTTGTCTAAAGAAATATATTACAGTGATACCTCGAGATACGAGTTTAATTCGTTCCGTAACCTTGCTCGTATGTCAATTTGCTCGTATCTCAAAGCAATTTTCCCCATTGAAATTAATTGAAATGCCATTAATCCGTTCCAGCCCCAAAAATGCTACCCCCAATTGTTTTTGTTACATGTTTTTGAATAAGAAAATGTATTTATAAATGACAAATATTGTATAAAAACATAATAAAAGAGAATGTAAAGCAAAAAAAAACTGGTTTTATAAAGTGTACATACATATTTGTTACACTTTCTTCGGACCCATGGTTATAAAAAGAAATGTGATAAAGTATGTAAATGCACAAAAAGCGCAAAGCCCTAGAAAAACTTAGCAAAGATGCTTCGACAGCGAGGTAAACAAGCACACTGGGGGAATACGTGGGATAATGCACGAGACGCATGAGGCGCAGGCACAGTAAACTGTTGGGCCGTGTGCAGCGTCGCAGCTGGCCGTTCCTTGTATCTCAAATGTCACTCGTATTTCAAAACAAAACTTCGCTCGCTCGACAGCTCGTATCTCAAATAACTCGTATGTCAGGGCACTCGTATCTCGAGGTACCACTGTACTTAATTCATTTCTCCAGCGATATATTCTACTATAATATCTGCATCAATAAAAAATCTGTAGGTTGGTAGCGAGAGTTGAAATTGAATGTTAGTTCCATTCTGTACCATCATAAAACTGCACAGGTTATATTTTCTAGTAGTTGGCAACCCTTCAGAAATGACGTAAATTTCAACTCACCGCCTTCTGCAATAGTCATTCTCTTATACTGCATGCAATATCAGCTCCCCTGCATTTTTTCGGCTCAAGGTAAAGTGCATGTATAATAGATGAAAACTATATTTATCGTAACCACACAGATAGGCCTAATATTATGTTTATAATGAGCTGATCTTGTGTCTTAAATAAGAAAACAGCCCCTTGAACCGAGATTGAGTTTGATCGGAGAAATTTCTCCAGTCAAAATTGATCCTAGTTCAGTGTGAATTGATCTCAGATTAGCGTTTATACAACAGAAATTTCCGAGTTAAGCCCTTAAAGAGGTAGAGTTTAAATAGGCCTATGTTTCCTTGTTCATACTGGCCAATTTCACATAGGTTTTTTCATGGGTTCCCCAATCGTAAAGGCAAATGCCGAATTGGATATTTACACACCATGAATCATCCTCACCATTTCGTCTTGTATCATATCCAATTAAATTAATATCAGTTGAAATTTACTCCATTAAATACACTGACAATAGAAACAATTGCCAGTCAATAGTTCCATGGCTTATCCCGCTGTACAGACACAGATCCTGAACTCCTGATATAGCCTTGAAGCTAAAAGGAGTATAAACACAGCTGAATTTAAAAAAAAAATTGGCCTTGAAATTATTGAAACAAAAATAAAATCAGGTAAACCAAAGTGCCAGATGGAGGTAATAGACTCGTATTCTGGAGGTCCAGGTTCAAATCCTGTGGCCGGAAAATTTGACATGGGTTTTCTCTAGGTTTCCCCTGTCGTAAAGGGAAATGCTGAATTTGATATTTACATACCATGAATCATCCTTACCATTTCATCCTGTATCATATCCATTTAAATTAATATCAGTTGACATTTACTCCATAAAAATACTCCAATTGACAATCAATAGCTCATGGCCTACCCTACTGTACAGGCACAGATCCTGAACACCTGATATGGCCTCGTAGCTAAAAAGAGTATAAACAGAGTATGAAATTAAAATAATAATAGGTTTGTTCGCAAAGCCGTCAGAAACCAAGAACACGTCGTTCGCACATGCGCTCTTTCCCCACACGCATTCGCAAAGCAATAATCTGTGATTCTGATTTCAATCTTCTGTTCGCTGAGTTCTCACGGACAGTATCTGTACTATAAGAAAAGTTTGCACGCTGTACCATGAATTGTTATCAGAGATATGCTCAGTAACCTATTTTCACACGCCTGACTCCTCCCTCCAATAACCTTGCGCCAGATTTATAAGCATAGGCTACTTATATGTATGAATAATGGAAGACAATTAAAAGTTTCCCAAAATATAGTTTATATTGTCCATGTATATTGCATGTATAACATGTTATAGGGAAATTTATATATTTTATTTGCATATATCGATTAAACGCAGAAACTATCGATTCCAAATTCTTGCAACCGTTCGCAAAGTGAAAATCACGGGTAAGTTACAGACTAAACATGCGCAGTACAACAAATTCTCAAGCAGTGATGAATCTTCTTTGCGAACAAACCTCTTAAAACTGCAAAAATGAGAGACAGAATCTTGGTTTTTAGAAAGTAAAGTTCTTTAAGTGCGGTTCACCAGTATAAATGAAATTCCCTTTATGCAAGCCTACAGGCTGAGGTAGATTTCAAAGTCCTTTTGGTTTAATTTACTGTCGCTGCGTAGCACTCTTCTTCTTTAGCGTGGCATGACAAACCCGCAATAATAACTGCAAAAAAGAGGAAAGAGCACTTTTTCAAACATTCAAATCTCGCCTTATATGAGAGTTATCGAGGAACTAGTTATTGATTTGTAGAGTGCTCATCAAGAGCTTTTCAACGATATCCCACATAACATTTCAAATATTTAAAATTTCCATCTCCCCACTCGTACCCCCAAAATCCCCGAATCGTTGGTGTCACTGTGAACTCCATAGGGAGTACTCTAATTTATTCAAACATAGTATAGTACTTCATAGTACTTCATAGGGGCCGACATATAAATTTATCAAAATTTCAATCCCCTCCCCCGACTCTTGGGTCAATTTTGCTCATTAACAAACTTGTCCGAACTAACCAGAATAACAGTCGACCACTAGCCGATGATGGGAGCGAATAAGGCTCTCGAAACTAGTCCTGTGTTATTAAAAATGACGTAAGTGGAGAATAAAGTGTTTTTATTATTCAGAATTTTGGTTTTTACAACTTCTTTTTATTGTGTTTTGTCCGAACTATTTGGCCTAGAAATAGCATAATAAAATTTGGTTCAAATATCTTCAAAATTATGGCCGCTAGCGTGTAAAGATATAAATATATATTATATAAATATCACAATTTTTATTTTGAACGGGCGGTGGTTTCGTACTTAAGGAGGCATGAAACTTTAAAGTATGAAAGAATTTGTCGAAAGTCATGACATGGTATCGATTGTAATAGGTAGATTGTGTTTATGTGCAAACAAAATTTCCAGAGAGGGGTAGTGGCCCTACCCTGCTCCCCCTCATGGACAGCCATGTTGCCAACCCTTGTTTGACCAAAAAAAGAAGATTGGCACTAAAAAAAGGAGACTAAAGTAGATTTTCAAATTTAAATGGGCACTAGTTTTCCATAAATATTCACAGAAAATATTGGTCTTTTTCAAAAACGTATCCTAAAATCCACATCAAAACGTCTAAAGTGATGTAATGTTTAATGTTTAATGTCATTCTCACAACTGCATCCACATATTTTACAGGGATGTCACTCTTGTCCTCGCTCTCATACATGTCCACTCTGACTCGATCTATCAAGGACCTATTCACCATAATAGAATGACAGTCTTCTTGTGCCGTAAGTCTTTTTGTATGAAGCAAAGCATTGATTGTTTTTGCTCCAAGTCTATTTCTTGATTTTGTTTTCGCTCTACAGCAGCATTTGAATGTGGGAGACTGAGTACACACCACAAATTTTTATAATGCTGGAAATGTGGGTTTTCCATCGGGAAAACTACTATGTTTTACAAACTATAGTCCTTTCACATTCGCCAGAGGTTTCAAGGCCAAACGTAGCACGCCTATGATACCCCCACTTACCGTGCTCATATGACATCATACCCCTCCAATGCCAGTCACATGACAAGCCAGTAGGGAGTTCCCCCTTGATGTCGTATGAGTGTGTGCGACAGCGCAGCTCCTCTGCGCAAAGGGGAATACTGTTGACTGGTGATCAGTGGGGGCATATTAGACGTGAGAAGTTGTGGCCTTGAAACCTCTGGCGAATGTGACAGCACTATAGACTTAGATTTTTATCTCTATTTGCATCTAACTATATTGCATGACAAAGTAAAATCAGATAAAAAAAGGAAAAATACATATTTTAAAAGGAAAATGCCATAAAGTAAGGAGATTTGCTACGTTTTAAAATAGAAAAGTAGAAAATGTTCAAAATATGTACACTTGGCAACACTGCCGAATGTCACTGCCTGTCCGATAGTACACCGTACAGCATACTAACAGGGGTATAATCTTCATGTAGGCCTGCGTGTGGTGGAAGTAGGTTGTGTATGGTACAAAATGGAGCCTGTAGTTAAATCTGAGTATGTTAAGATAGAAATGATGGAAGAAATTCCTGAAACACAACCAAAGAGTGAACCCATCCCAAATACATTCGAGATAATACAGATACAAGAAGTCAAATGTGAGGTTACAGAGTACACTGATTTTACAGCATGCGGCACCGTTCACAATTTAGAGCAGATTTCAGGAGTTTCACAAGTAAATAATGAAGAAGAGGATCAGCTAATGCAATCACACTCCACAAGCACATCCTCTGCTGGAAACAGTAAACAGCTAACGCCTACTCCAGACAAACATTTCTTTTGCGATATATGTACCAAGGAATTTTCCCGAAGAGGGAATCTCAAGAGACATCAGCTCATTCACATTGGACATAAGCCATTCTCGTGTGATGTATGTAACAAGAAATTTCCCGATATTCGGAAACTCAACAGACATCAGTTAACTCACACTGGGCATAAACCATTCACGTGTGATGTATGTAGCAAGAAATTTTCCGAAAGTGGGAATTTCAATAGACACAAACTAACTCATACTGGACATAAGCCATTCACTTGTGATATATGTAGCAAGACATTTTCCCAGAAGGGGAGTCTCAAAAGTCATCAGCTAATTCACACTGGACATAAGCCATTCGCGTGTGATATATGTAGAAAGAAATTTTCCGAAAGAATGACTCTCAACATACATCAGCTAACTCACACTGGAGATAAGCCATTTACGTGTGATATATGTAGCAAGAAATTTCTCCGAAGGGGGGATCTGAACAAACATCAGCTCATTCACACTGGACATACGTCATTTACGTGTGATATATGTAGCAAGAAATTTTTACGAAGAGAGCATCTCAACAGACATCAGCTAACTCATACTGGGGATAAGCCATTTACGTGTGATACATGTAACATGCAATTTTCCCGAAGAGAGAGTCTCCAAAGACATCTTCTAACTCATGAGAGGTACATCCTTTCCTAATGTGATGTGTTTTGTCTTGTGTGAGGCAGTTACAACCGAATGCACAATCAATATGGTCTCATAGTGTGACAATCAAAAGAAGAGGAAGATTTGTTAGGGTCGAAATAGTCATGCAAGTGTTCCTTTCATTCATACTACAAGAACTGGCACCCACACCGAATGAGGCTGTGGGTCACGTGTTTATCCAGACCCAAAAGAAACCCCTAAACAAAGTTTGTGTCTAGCTGGGAAGAAGCGAATATATGCTTGCAAGGCACATGTTGTCACCTCATAAAGATGTTCCAGTCATGAAGAAGAAAAAAAAAAAAGCAAGTTACGTCGCCCTTTCTACATTGTATCTGTCTTTCTAATTTCTACTGGTTTGTCCTACATACTCCCCACTACATGTTCTACATAGAATTGGAATATTTACTTCTCTAAATTGTATACTTTGTTGTCAAGAAGTTGAAATGGATAAACAACATTGTGCAGCTCTTCAAGATTATCAAGACCTGACTTCTAAATATTGTGAAGCAAGAAGGAGAATGACTGCATTGTTAACTCCTGAGCACAATGAAATGAAAGCTGACCATGTATCAATCTCACCTCTCACTTATATCTGCATCTTATACTATAGCAAAATGAAGTTTTTGAAGTAAAACTTGTTTAGCGGCAGTAGGGGTAAATTGGGAACTTGTGTCACGCTAAAACAGTCACGAAATTAGTGTCACACTCAAAACTGTCACGAAATTACTAGGGTGTTTTGGAGCTGACTGCACAGAAAACAATGAACTCAATGATTAGGAGTAGGGGCCGTATTTTTTGGTAACAACGATAAGCGCGAAGTTTTATAATACAACCTCCCTTAGCTATATTTAGCTTTTATATGCTTAAAATACCAATATGAACCAAATTGAATCCACGAAATAACGCGAAATTTATTCGATTCCGCGAAATGTGTCTCTAAGCGCGAAATATGCCCCTTCTGTCCGTAAAGTGAGAAATGAGCACGAAAATGTCCCTTAAAATCACAATATTGTGTTTTGGTTTACTGTATTTTTTATATCTTAGCAGCATGCTTTTTTCCTGCTGTTTCTGTGGCTGTCGAAGATTTACCGATATATCGATATTTGTGATCGATTACAAAGATTGCAGAATTTACGCTAAGATTGTCTGTGACCTGGTCTGTACTGCTGAGTACACTCCTTTCCTGCTATGTCTTTGCCAAGTTAGCGATGCCTGTGATCGATTACAGCAGAAGAGTGTAGAATGTTTGTTACTTGTATTCAACAGATTTTGTCTTTTATCCACAGTGGTATGGTTGGCACTTCTGATGGTGTTTAGTAGAAATTACGATAATATTTCTCGTCATTATATTTGAACATTAACTCTAATCATGCCTAAATCGAAAGT
This sequence comes from Ectobius pallidus, assembly GCA_964059195.1. Classification (NCBI taxonomy): domain Eukaryota; kingdom Metazoa; phylum Arthropoda; class Insecta; order Blattodea; family Ectobiidae; genus Ectobius; species Ectobius pallidus. Next base: position 182,658,472 of record CAXKWD010000005.1, on the reverse strand, counting down.
TACTTCAGTTCATACAAGGGCATACAAGAGCAGAAGAATATAGAAACGGAATGTAAATAAAGGAGCAAAGTTTATCATTGCGCAATGTTCCCAATGTAGTATAAGTAATTTATTTCACGAAATAACCACCGAAATAGAAGGAAGTTAACACCGAAATCAGCCATTTTATTTCACCAATAAATCAGGGCCCTAATTAGGAGTAATCAAAGGAAATTTTTCAGACCTAGTAGGAGGATCTGCAAATGGGAATAGTAGTAGTAGTAGTAATAATAATACTTACTTGCTCAATGGCAATAGACAATTCCTAAGCAATCTAAAGGTATATTATCTATTTTTTGAAAGCCTGAGGTTCATTATAGCGCTTAAAAAATCCAAACAATAAAAAAATCAAAGATCCAAAATTTAAGAAATAAAAAAACGCATTTTTTAAAAAATTAAAAAAATGCAAAATAAAAAAAATTAAAAATGTAAAAATCAAAAATACGAAAATTAAAAAAACCTATAAATTCAAAATTTAAAAAACCAAAAAATAAAAATTTCAAAGATCCGAAATAAAAAAAAAATCCAAAATAAAAAATTCCAAAATTAAAAAAATCAAAGACCAAAATTAAAAAAATTAAAAATCTAAAATTAAAAAATCCAAATTTCCAAACTTTAAAACAAAATTAAAAATTAGAAAATCCAAAATTTAATAAACAAAATCCAAAATTAAATAAAATTAAAAATTAAAAATTCAAAGATCCAAAATTTAAAAATCCAAAATTAAAAAGTCCAAAAACCCAATATTAAAAAGTCCAAAATTGAAAAAATCCAGTAATCAAAAATTGAAAAAATAAAAATTAAAACAAGTTTTACTTCTGTCGCGTGGCGTTCCACGCACACTTTTTTTCAAATTATGGGGATACTTTGATATGCTGTAGATTTAAACCAATAAAACAAAACTCGTCCATACATTTTTTTATGGCTACATATTGGAAATCTGTATTTCTTCTTTTTTTGAACTTCTCCTTCTCCACAAGGCTAGCCTCCAAACTTTCTCCTGTTCTGACATTTACTTATCCTTCATGGGAATCATTTAAAGACACAACCTCTTCAGTTTCAGCAGAAACAATATCTCTCTCTATATAAAAGGGTTTGTCCTGACTGACTGAGAATCAACATTGAGCCTAAACTATAATAGGTAGAGACTTGGAATTTTGACAGTACCTTCGTTTCATAATGTATGTGCTCACTAAGAAAGGATTTTGAAAAAATTTGGTTTTACATGCCAAAAATCAAATGTTTTTGAGAATACTTAATCCCTTTTTACACAAAATTATCAAAACAAAATCACAGAACATATTGTTGCCAGTGGTATCAGATGGGTTTGGAATTAAATGAAATGGAAGTTTGACAAATTAGAGAAGGTATCAATATAATTCATGTTATAAATACATATAAAAGAATGAAATCCACGAAAATAATGCAGTCACATAACTTTCTTTACCCTGGACATTGAGAAATAATACGAGGTATGGTAATATGTTTTGGGGAGAGAAATATGAAAGTGATATTGCATTTCTGGTTAATTTCATCCCCAAAACGGTTGTATGGTAACATGAGAGTGAGAAATAAATACCGTATTCCACAAAGACAAGACAATTTTATGTTGGCTAGTTTTGAAGTAGATTTTCTGACACATGTCCATTGAAACCGTCACAGAAATCATATCTGCTCTTATACAATTCAATGGCCCTAAATAGCGTGCTTGCTCCCTCACATCGTGAGACATCTGGTATACTCGGCGATGTTCGTATCTCGCAGTGTAAACTTCCATGACGACTACAAAATTTGGAAAACCATTTCTTTATTGTATAATGGCTAAGTGAAATGAACACAATGAACAAATATTCTAATTTTATTTTTACTTACAATTTTCATAGCTCTGAACCACAAACATTTTTAATAAGCTGCCAGTCTAAATTTCTTAAAAATCCTGGAGTCAATTAATAATGGCGGGCGAAACCGCGGGCACCAGCTGTAAAATATTAATAGTTTAACCAAGGAAGTATCGCGGACAATAATAATCCAAACAAACCATTCCTTCCCTTGAAAAATTATATAATTTCTGAAAATTACACTGAATTTATCAAATTAAATTCACATCATATTCATCTGTCAACAAACAGTTGAGAAACGATACGTATTATCAGTATTCACAGGTAGCTTTGGAACTGCATAATCAAATCTGAGTTTGTTTTCCCAGGCGGTGCTTTCTAATCGTGGAATGTACTCTTAAGGCTGGAATTTTAGCTGTTTCATTGATTATTAATGGTTTAGTTTACGAATGATTTGCGTGCAAGTGTTAATAAATAGAATGCTTTAATAATTATTCTACTCTTAATTTTTAACTTTTCAATTAATTATTGTGGGCGAATCCGCGGGCACCTGCTAGTTGTTATACATCCCATCACTTTAGTTTCATTGTCAGTAGAATAATTTACTGTGCTTGAGCTAGCTATGCTTTGCAGTGGGGTTTCGGTAATTCGAGACTACAGTACAACCTCTGTTATCCGAAACGCTTTTAACCGAGTCGTCTCCTTCCCCCCTAAAAAAAAAAGTTGTTTATGGTATACTGTCTATTTAGATTGTGTTTCGAACTCAGGGAAGGGAGAGGGAAATCTCAACCTGTTTGTATGAATAGCAAGGATGAGGGCCGCCTCCATCCCTTATGTATTGTAAATCACATGCCAACTCTTTCTTTTATTTATTCACATCTGTTATGTGCTAGTAATTGTAAAAGTTTTATGCAGCTAAAGTAATGCGATTTTGCATAGTGTTGCAGCTGATTTTTGTGTTGGCGTTTCTACTTTAACATTTTAGGTCTGTATTTACTTTTGCCTAAAACTTCAAAAAATGGTTGTTAACCTCTAAAAATAACATTTTAGGTCTGTATGTATTGACTTCATTTAGTTTCGCCTAAAACTAAAAAAAAATGATTGTTAAACTCTAAAAATAACATTTTAATTTTTATCTGAAATTTTGATTATCCAAAACAACCTTAAGTTTCTTTTAACATAAGTTTTACTGTATCTTGAAGTAAGGAAAAAGAATCCCAGACTAACAGCAGAGCAGTTTAGAAAATAACAACATGCAGAATTAGAAGATTGTTTGACAGCAAAAACAACCCGAAAGAAGCTTCTAATTCTAATATGGACCCGGCCGTGTAAGCCTACGCTTATTATTATTGTTATATAACAAAACAAGTTTGTTTTGGTCTCCACTACAATCCATAGTAGTTTGTGTATGGAATTTTACAACACCCTGTATATACAAAACATTGGGAATCGAAATCAGGACCTTTGGCGCTTAATCTAGAAAAGAAAGTTAAATTGACTTTACAGTCTAAAAAAACTAACTCTTGTGAACTTTTTTTTGTACTTTCACGTTCGGTTTTTTACTTCTGCTACGTACACATCTTGGATCAAGTATCGATTGATTGATTGATTGATATTTATTCACCGTAAGATTTACAAGAAATCATGGCTTCGTCAAACTTACATCTAACTAAACATAAACTAGCAATTACAGTATTTTTTCAATTTAGCACACAGTATGAATGAGTTAGACTTATCTTCTTACAGTAGTAATACAAAAACATACATAAAGGAACTCTAGTGTTGCAAATACAATAAAAAATTAAGATAAAGTATACCCATTTATAGCAGGTCACATATCGTATAAGGACATATACTAATTAAATATTTCTTTAATAAACTGCAATATAAATAGATATACAGTAGTACCCCGAGATACGAGTGCCCTAACATACGAGTTATTTGAGATACGAGCTGTCGAGCGAGCGAAGTTTTGTTTTGAAATACGAGAGACATTTGAGATACAAGGAATGGCCAGCTGTGACGCTGCACACGGCCCACCAGTTTACTGCGCCTGCGCCTCGTGCGTCTCGCGCATTATTCCACAAATTCCCCCATTGTGGTTGTTTACCTCGCTGTTGAAGCATCTTTGCTAAGTTTTCCTAGGGCTTTGCGCTTTTTGTGCATTTACTTTATCACATTTCTTTTTATAACCATGGGTCCGAAGAAAGTGTAACAAATATGTAACTTATGTACACTTTATAAAACCAGTTTTTTTGGCCTTACATTCTCTTTTATAATGTTTTTTTGCAATATTTGTCATTTATAAATACATTTTTCTTATTAAAAAACATGGGGCTGGAACGGATTAATGGCATTTCAATTAATTTCAATGGGGAAAATTGCTTTGAGATATGAGCAAATTGACGTACGGGCAAGGTTACGGAACGAATTAAACTCGTATCTCGAGGTATCACTGTAACTGAAAGATGTTTGAGAAGAAACACATTAGAATTTAATTTTTGACGTAGACTATCAACCTGTTTATTATAATTTAGGTTTTCATCTATGTAGATACCTAAGAATTTGCAGTATTCTTGTTGCTCGACTTGTTTATTATGCATTGTTATGGTGAATTGGCTGTATTTTGATATCTAAAATTAAGAAGCACAGATTTAATTACATTCAAATTCAGGGCATTAAATTTTAAAGTCATAGATAGTTGATAGTGATTCATCTAAGTTTTGTTTGAGAGGTTCATAGGTTTTACCCAGGCCCGCAGCCCCGGGGCCCGGGTCCCAAAAGGGGGCTCGACCGACCAGGTTTTATTTTTTACTTTCTAAATTTACTCTAAAATAAAATTGGTTATAAGCGAATAAACAGCTTAAGTTATGTTTTATGTGTTCATTTTATCTACATTGTCCTGTCGTATAACGGTGACATGGAATTAATCAGTTAATCTGAAACGGATTATTCTTGAAGAAAAATTGCTATTTTTTAAAAGTAGAAGCAGAAATCCTTTTGGACTCAACAGTAGGCCTCACTAACGTTCGGCATTTAAAATCGTAATTTTCTAACTATTAAACTGGTACATACAGATAAAATTGTTCCTAATTAGAACATTTTAATGTATTTTTCCGTTTCGTGCCCAGAATCAGTTAAACGATTTGGTCCAAAATCAATAGGATTCGTCCCATGGGCGTTATAAATGGTATACCAAGTTTTATGAAAATCCGATAAAGCGAATTTGAGTTATCGCGCTTACAGACACACGGACAGACAAACAATCAGAGGGACAGATACTTTCCTGTCTACCAAACAAGCTCATGAAGTACCGGTACCATTTTGGCACTTAATAATTATATAATCTCATTACATAATCTTTTTCTTGCATACATTATAAAGGGCGAGTTGGGTAGAGAATTTAATATTTGACGGGGGCCCGGGAAAATTTGTCCCTGGGGCCCTTGCTTTCTTTCCACGGCCCTGGTTTTACCAGTGCTTATGATAGTCGTATCATCTGCATATGATATTACAGAATAATTGCTGGAAATTGGAAAATCATTCATATAAATAAGAAAAAGAATTGGTCCATTGACTGAACCTTGTGGGACACCAGAGGAAACAATGCCTATTCCCGATTTAACCTTATAAACTGGAAGACCTGAAGAGAGAAGACCACTTGGAAGACCTAGACGTAGGTGGGAGGACAATATTAGGATAGATTTATGGGAAAGTAGAGTAATCTTCAACTTTAGCGAAAGTTACCATGGCACTGCCTCCCTAATAATACTTGAAATGGGGATTCTATCATCGTTATGGGCCATTCAGATAGAAAATTAAAGGTAAACGTAATGTAAACTTAGAAGTTTGGGGCCATGTTTTTCAATGTGACCATTCACAATGCATCACGTAAACGTGAAACTTAAACGTAAAATTAAACGTAACATAGAAGCTTGCAAACACCAAGCTTCTCCGTTACATTTATGCGAAAAATAACGATACAACCAATCAAAGAACAGAACAGGAGACGGAAGCGGAAGTAGCCAAGAAGTATTCTATGAATGAGATTCTTAGATTCTTAGATTTTATTAGTCATTAGGTAATACAATTATTACAATAGACTTCGTCATTCTAAAACTAAATTCTTTTACATATAGTAAAGTATTATATACACACTTTAAATAAATAATAAAGGAAATACAATAGTATTAAAACTGTAGTATAAAACTATTACATATTGAGTCGTAAAAGGCCATATATAGGCTCACATTGCTAAATCAAATGTATCACAATTAAAATAGTCGTCAACAGAGTAAAATGTTTTGCTAACCAACCATGTCTTAATAGATTTCTTAAACTTTATCAACGGTATATACCTTGCTGCTAGTGGAAGCGTATTAAATAATTTTTGCTGTACATACAAGTGGCTGCTTAAGGTTTTGTTCAGTCTACAACAAGGAAGATCTAATCTATTCTTATTTCTTGTTTCATGTGAGTGTATGCTGGAACGTGTATTAAGGTTTTCCAGGTTTTCTTTTACGTATATCAGGTTACAATAAATGTATAAACTGGGTAGTGTCATTAGTTTTAAATCTTTAAAAAACTCCTCGTTATGATATATTTCATATTTTTCATATTTATTTCTTAGACCTTTAGGCAGTACAAACTGCAATTGGTCATGTAAGCTATTTACATTAATAGTTTAGTTTAGTTTAGTTTAGTTTAGTTTATTTCATCCTCTGGACCATTACAAAATGATATGGGACACAATTTGATGGAATTATACAATAAGCACAGTTGAGATGGACAACAAAATACAATACAATACAAATGAAAAAAACATAGATGATTATAATACAATATAATACAAATGAATAATACATAGATGATTACAATAAAAATTATTATTTACAATCTTATAAACATATAATTATACGAGTCAATTGTTATACTAATACTATAACCTAAGTGACACTAAATGAACAAAGTATACTTATAGTTTACACTAATTTCTTACCTTTTTACATCATGTAATTATTTGCACTAAGTTGTTCTATTCTATTTGTATGTCAGATTCTAGGTATTCTTGAATATTATAAAAAGGATTTTTTTGAAGCCAGGAATATAGTTTTTTGTAAATAAATTTGGGGGCATTTCTCGAAGTTTATCCGGTAATTTGTTATATAATGTTATCCCAATATTGTTATGGTATCCTTTTGTTTTGTTTAGCCTACACCTAATTAGATCAAGTTTATTATGATTTCTAGTCTGATATGTATGTACTTGACTTCGTGTTTGATAGTTTTCTATGTTTTTTTTACTAATGACAACACATCAAAAATGTATAAATTTATTATTGTTAGTATACCTGTCTCTATAAATAGTGGCTTGCAGTGCTCTAATTTTTTAGCATTAGTTATTATTCTAATTGCCTTTTTCTGGATAACTAATACTTGATTAATTACTACCTCATTACCCATACTACTAGACCATACCTTATTATGCTCTGAAAAAATGCATAATAGGCAGTCTTTACATAATTTAAAGATACACATTTCTTTAATCTACTTATTAAATATATTACACGTGAGAGCCTTTTACAAACCACTTCTGTGTGTTCTTTCCATGATAGATTTCTGTCAATGGTTATTCCTGATAATGTTGCATTTTTTTTCAATTTCATGATCATTTTCTGGAGTTAGTGTGACAAGTAATGATTTAGTTTTTTCCTCATTCAAATATAGGCCATTATTTTTGAACCAGGCTGCTGCTTCTTCCAACGAATTTCTTGCTAAATTTTTTAATAGGTTAAGATCTTTATGGGTACTTAGTAAAGTTGTGTCATCTGCATATATTAATGAAAATGTAGATAGGTTTATGCTGATATCGTTAATCATTATTAAGAATAAAATTGGCCCCAACACTGAACCTTGTGGGACACCATATCTAATATTCAATATTTCAGAATGTTTACCATTTATATAAATGGCATCCATTATATAAAGATGCGGCATTAAAGGAAAATATAAGAAAATTAGTTCCCCAAGAAATGAACTACAGTATTAAATACATCCCATATAATATTCTGTTAATTTTTATGTGCCTGCATACGCTTGTATGATTTCAATTTTTAATGGCCTACATATGTTTAATAGAAACAAAGGGCAAAAGATAGATTTATGTTGCACCCCAGCCAAGCTCTGCCGTTTTGTTAGGTTAGGAACGTTTATGTTAGTTTAGGAGCAATATACTGAATAGCACGAGGTTTATTATGTCTGACATTGAATTTCTTCTGTGACGAAACCCTAAACCCCACCTTCTCAGGCGGGCCTCATTAGAGAGGAGCCTAGGGTGCAGCATAAAACTATTTTTTTTCCCTTTCATTGCGAATGCTCAATGCCGTGCTAAAGTTTGCGTTTAAGTTTACATTCTTATGTTTACGGTTAAGTTTCTATCCGAATGACCCATTACTTGGGCGTCGGCATGGGGGGCAAGGGGGGGGACAACTGCCCCCCTCTGGATTGCCTTATGGATTCATTTATTTGTGGTAGCCTACTCTTTGTCAACCTACAGTTGTAGCATGGAGAATAAAAAAAAAAAATAGAATTACTTTATAATGAGTTTAGCAAGTATTAACTAATTATAACTATAATATGTATTTACAATAATATCTCGCCAAGGCCATTGCTCAAAAGAGCGTATTCTGTTAACTTGAAAAACTTTGTAGCCCCGTCGAATTCAGCTTGGGATCAAAATAACGATCCGGTTAACTAAGTGAATATTAATGTGTTTAGCCTAATAATTTCGAATTGAGGTCCGAAATTTATTTTGCCCCCCCCCCCTTAATAAAATTCCTGGCGACGCTGCTGGCCCATTACTTAGCATAATTTTGCGGGAAGTGGTTTCTGCATCTATTTCAGTAGTGATAGGTAAATTCTAGGTCAGTGACAGGTTTTGTTAGGTCAGGAACGTTTATGTTAATTTAGGAGCAAAAAGTTTTAGGTCGCGGACGTAGGATTTGCGAGGGATGGATGGGAGAAGTTTCTGTTCTGTGGGGAGAATTGGGTCGAATGGCGGGCTCAGGAATTTCGTGGCAATGACCTTTCGGGTTCCATAAAATAGGTAATATTCCTTTAATTTACTTAGGAATTGTGTATTACCATTAATTAATGCAGGCTCTACCGGTATCAGAACAGCTACAGTATTGAGCTTTGCAACCTGTGTTTAAGAAAATGATTTTGAGCTCTCAGTAAACATTTATAATAGGCATCGGCATCGGCCATGAGTCACTGCTTCCAAGATAACATTTAACCTATATCTTCTGTTGAGATGATCTGAGCATTGCGATTGAATACAATTTCAGTTCAGTAAAGGAACATCGTGTGGCGAATGGAAGTTCTGTATGGTACAAAATGGAGCCTGTAGTTAAATCTGAGTATGTTAAGATCGAAATTAAGAAAGAGTTTCATGAAACACAACCAAAGAGTGAACCCATCCCAATTACATTCGAGACAATATGTATACAGGGAGTCAAATGTGAGGACACAGTCTACTCTGATTCTACAGCATGCAACACCGTTCACAACTTAGAGCAGATTTCAGGAGTTTCACAAGTAAATGAAGAGGATCAGCTAGTGCAATCACACTCACCTGCTGTATCTACAAGCACATCCTCTGCTGGAAACAGTCGACAGCTAACTCCTACTCCAGACAAACATTTCTCGTGTGATGTATGTAGCAAGGAATTTTCCAAAAGACGGAATCTCAACAGACATCAGCTAAATCACACTGGACATAAACCATTCACTTGTGATATATGTAGCAAGAAATTTTCCCAAAAAGGGCATCTCAAAACACATCTCCTCACTCACGCTGGACATAAGCCGTTCATGTGTAATATGTGTACGAAAAAATTTACCCGAAGTGGGGATCTTAACAGACATCAGGTCATTCACACTGGACATAACCCATTCACGTGTGATATATGTAGCAAGAAATTTTCAAAAGGAGGTGACCTCAAAAGACATCAATTAACTCACACTGGTCATAAACCATTCACGTGTGATATTTGTTCCAAGAGATTTTCCGAAAGAGGAGGTGTCAAAAGACACATGCTGACTCACACTGGACATAAGCCGTTTACGTGTGATATATGTAGCAAGAAATTTTCCGAAAGAGGCCATCTCAAAACACACATGCTAACTCACACTGGACATAAGCCATTCACGTGTGATATTTGTGCCAAGAAATTTTCCGATAAATCGACTCTCAAAAACCACATGCTGACTCACACTGGAAATAAGCCGTTTACGTGTGATATATGTAACAATAAATTTTCCCGAAGAGCGAATCTAAACAGACATCAGGTCATTCACACTGGACATAAACCATTCACGTGTGATATATGTAGCAAGAAATTTTACGAAAAAGAGAGACTCAAAAGTCATCAGCTAATTCACACTGGACATAAACCATTCACTTGTGATATATGTAGCAAGAAATTTTCCCAAAAAGGGCATCTCAAAACACATCTCCTCACTCACGCTGGACATAAGCCGTTCATGTGTAATATGTGTACGAAAAAATTTACCCGAAGTGGGGATCTTAACAGACATCAGGTCATTCACACTGGACATAACCCATTCACGTGTGATATATGTAGCAAGAAATTTTCAAAAGGAGGTGACCTCAAAAGACATCAATTAACTCACACTGGTCATAAACCATTCACGTGTGATATTTGTTCCAAGAGATTTTCCGAAAGAGGAGGTGTCAAAAGACACATGCTGACTCACACTGGACATAACCGTTTACGTGTGATATATGTAGCAAGAAATTTTCCCTAAGACATAGTCTCAAAACACACATGGTCACTCATGAGAGGAACAACCTTTCCTAATGTAATGTGTGCATTGATTCTTTGCCTTGGTAAGTGTGGAACTTCTGTTTGGAAACCCGAGAGGAAGTTACGCATACTGTATGACAGGAAAATCTGATGTCGTACAGGAAGTTCTATGGTAGTAGTGATGGGAGACTTTAACATCAATTCATCTTGATAAGCAGAAGTTAATCCAGAACCTATGTCACTTGATAAGAACTTTTTTATTTAACTCTGACTTTATTCTGTGTTCTGTCAATGCATTTAGTCAACTATTGCTACATATGCCATGTTTTATCCTCGTTTTCCTATCATAAGTAGGCTACACTTTTATGTTTGCAAATGGTGTTAAGAAACTGAATTTAATCACAATTTGTGGTCGTTTAGGTCTTGCATACTTGTCTTTGCACAGTCTTCCCATGGATAGTTGGTTCTTGCTTTTTTGGTCAAAGTCATTTTTCGGTGAGTCATAAAAAGTTAATCTTCGTTGCTATTTTTTACTTTCAATTTTAAATCAATTTTTATCTTCGTTTCATATTTTGTTACATGTTTCTTAATTACCGTTATAGACAATTTGCATACGACTCTTGTTTGCTCATAAATAAATGTATAAACCTACAGATTTTAGATTTACTTGAACAAATGGAGATGCACAATGGTATAATGAATGTAGCCTATGTATTTATGATACTATTATGTCTATGGCTCGGATATTCTATTCCCTTACTTGTAGACTACTAAAAATGGAAGAATGGCAGCTATTTGTTCTTGTGATATGATTATATTTACATCTTCTTAGGAACACTACATATTTTATATGTTATGTAACGAATGCAACATTTTGATACATAAAATCTAGGATATCAGAAAAAAATTAATGTATAATTAAATTTTGTTTTATTTTTCACTGACTAATAAAATCTTCTACAAAGAAAACTTTTCAGTTGTCAAAGGTAGGAATAATTCTTCTAACTTTGTGAATTTCATCACAAATGCAAATACGGTGGTTCTGATGGTACATTAGTACTTATTGTTTCCCAGAACATGGGCTAGCCAGGTATGTCAGTACTACAAATTGAAACCAGCTAATTAGGAAGGGGTGCAGTCGGGTTCAGGTAAGCAAAAATACCGTTACTTGCACCATAAAAATAAGTTTTTCTAGGTAGTAAACGCAGTGTACTCCAAATTTTTGAATTTCTTCATGAAGATTTTAATCATTACATTAAAGACAGAATTTCCATGCACCACCAGATCTTAAAATATGTATGCATCCATGCACTATCAAATCTTAGGCATAATCCCAATTACGGGGACCAATTCACGCAATATTCACATTTACATGGACTGTGAGATGTTTTTTGTTTATGAGCAATACATGGTTACCAACTGTTAGGTTAGGAACGTTTATGTTAGTTAAGGAGCAATATAGAAAATACTGAATACCTCCAATGTTATGTTAGGTTAGGAACGTTTATGTTAGTTAAGGAGCAATAAACTAAATAGCACAACCACCATTTCTTACGAGCAGCTAGTGGCTTGTACCTTTGTAGGTTTGTCACACTGTTCATTCACAATCATATCTTGATTAGAGATATGACATCACACCTCCAACGTCCAATCAGGAGGACGAGGACAGAAAAATGGTGGAGAAAAAGGGAGATTTTGCTACATCGTGATATAAAAGAAAGTGTATCAATTAGAGCAGGCGGGTTGGACCAAATCATTCGCCAAGACAACATCTCCTCTCCACACATCTATCTATAACAAAATTCGTGTGATATAAGTGTTTTATGAAGAGAATCTCTGTTCTAAAAAATGGTCCCCGTAGATGGGATTTTACCAAATCTTATAACATTGCTAGGAAGTTGTTATTCACGAAGCAGTGATATAAAATGTGTGGCACCCATTTTATTGAAGTGAAACTTCTTTAGTCGCGGTAGGGGTAAATCAAGAGCTTTTGTAACGCTCAAAACCATCACGAAATTAGTGTCACTCTCAAAATCGTCTCAAAATTAGTGAGGTGTGACGGAACGGACTGCACAGAAAATAATCAACTCAATGTTTAGGCTTATCCAAATTTAAAAATTCCAAAAATTGAAAAACCCAAAGTTCAAAAATTAAAAAGATTTAAAATCCAAAAGTAATTGGAGATAATTTAGTAGATCATTCCTTCGTTATAAAAGGAATAAGGAACATGATCACTTTTATCTCTACCTGATTATGAGGGTCAGTCAAATGAAAACAAGACAGATATATGGCTCATTCTCCAGAAAAGGGGCATTTCAGCTTATAATTTTTTTAAAATATTTTTTCTGAAATATGTGTAACATGTTTCATATTTTAGAAGTGTAGATTGAAATTAATTACCATATCTTAATAGTTGAGCTCAATATTAATTTTATCATTTCTTAATTTAACACTTGAATTAGGCGTAAGAAACCATTATAATATTTCAATGTAGTAGCCCCCTCCCCCCTCAAAAAACTGGTAAATAATACTTTTAATATTATTTAATAATAATAATAATTTTATTTCATCCAGTGTATCAATTACATATTGATTTTGAACATGTCAAACTTAAATCTACGAGGGTTGTTCAATAAGTAATGCAACACATTTTTTTCCTTAAAGCAGGTTGGGTTTATTGAGGATTCAAATACAACATATTATTCCCCAGTCTTTTGGCTACAAAACCCTACTTTTCAACATAATCTCCGTTCAATGCTACAGCCTTACGCCACCTTAATGGGAGGGCTTGTATGACTGCATGGTACCACTATCATCTGTGCGGAATTGCTTGCTCGTTATGGGGCTGATGGTGAAAATTTATTGCCAAACATTGTCACAGGCGATGAAACATGGCTTCATCACTTCGAACCAGAAACAAAACGGTAATCCATGGAGTGGCACCACACCAACTCACCTTCGAAGAAAAAGTTCAAAGCCATATCCTCAGCTGGTAAAGTCATGGCTACGGTCTTCTGTGACTGAAGGGGTTATTCTGTTCGATGTCCTTCCTCATGGTGAAACGATCAACTCTGAAGAGTTTTGTGCTACTCTAAGGAAATTGAAGAATCGAGTTCAGTGTGTTTGTCGAGAAAAAAATGCAAACGAACTTGTCATTCTCCATGATAACGCAAGGCCTCACACAAGTCTGTGCACTCGAGAGGAGCTCACAAATCTTCAGAAGACTGTTCTTCCTCATCCACCCTACAGCGCGGATCTCGCACCTTCTGACTTCCATCTGTTTGGCCCGATGAAGGATGCACTCCATGGGAAGCACTTCGTGGATGATGGGGATGTTACTGATGCAGCAAGATGTTACCATTTAATGTCTTTTAAGCTGAATCTGTCATTGGAGAAAATAACAAGTCAAAAGTTGTATTAATTACCTAAAAGCTGTCGTGAAAGATCTTTAGATATACAGTATTAAATTAATTCAGGCATGTGAAAGTGCGTATTCAAGTACATGTACAATGCTACACCTTTTAAACCGATTTTTTATATCCTGTAGACTGGGAGAGAGATTGTCTAAAGAAATATATTACTTAATTCATTTCTCCACCGATATATTCTACCATAATATCTGCATCAATAAAAAATCTTTAGTTTGGTAGCGAGAGTTGAAATTGAATGTTAGTTCCATTCTGTACCATCATAAAACTACGCAGGTTATATTTTCTAGTAGTTGGCAACCCTTCAGAAATGACGTAAATTTCAACTCACCGCCTTCTGCAATAGTCAGTCTCTTATACTGCATGCAATATCAGCTCCCCTGCATTTTTTCGGCTCAAGGTAAAGTGTGAGTATAATAAATCACATGTAATAGAACAGCGTAAAACCTGCACAACTTTTGACTGCTTTAATTTTTCTACTGCTGAAATCTGAAAGAAATGCGCACAGGCCAAAAGCTGTAGTTTGTCAAATGGACATATCTCAATTTTTTTAGGATGGTGGACTTAACTCTCTTTGCCCGCGCACACCGGATATATATGGGTGATTCTTCAAACACGGGAAAATTTGGAGTGTGTAAAATCCAAATTTTTTACTTTGTTTAAAAAATCTCAAAAAAATCACAAAAATACTTCAGGGGTTACTTGATTATAATATGACACCAGCAGAGCTTAAATGTTAATATTTTTATTTATTTTTATTTCTTTATTTTTTTAAAGCCATGTGGATGACATCCGTGTACATGTGGATGGCAGAAGGCCACATTAATGACTAACTTTGGCAACAATCTGCTTTTCTTTATGTGATTTCATATTTTTATCAGCATACTTCAGTTGATTTTGCATGAAATTTGCAAATTTGTGTGCATACTCCGGAATTAATGTAATTTTAACGAGACTGTGTTTTTATGGTTTTGGGGAAGGGGGGAATCAAGCAGAAATTCATTTAATCAGTTTTAAGATCTTAAGTACAGGTCACAGACACCGCAAACACAATAGTATCCTACATTTATCATCTACATGACTTGAGAGTCATCCACATACCCCTTCATGAGACATGTGGATGACACAAAAATCAGGCATGTGGATGACAAAAAAGGAGGTTTTGTGGTCTCTGTAAGCCATTCCTAAACCTCTGTAGGCTCAACTTCAGTCAGGTACTTTGAATTGGAAGGTTTATCATAGTGCATAATCAAAATTAATTAATATCACTTTCTGCCTACTTTCTAGAAGCCATGTTAATGACGGGGAATAAAAACGTTTTCCTTGAAAATGATACAAAGTCCTTTGTTAATCCCAAACTGTTTGTAAGCAAGCAAAATTCAACCTTACAATTCAACCACAAGCTGCCCTGTTGGTTTTCTAACACTGTTGCCAGTTTTACAAATTTCTCATTTCTGCAGAAAAAATTCCATTTTTTTTCAGCCATGTGGATGACCAAAAACCCTTGTCATTAGGTGGGGGTGACAATTTTATTTCATTTTATTTTTTAGGGGTTAATATTCTTCACACATTCATATTCATTGACAGGAAAAAAGTCGAAAAGGAAATAACATTTTGTTTTGTGGAAAAATGCATTAGAATATACAAAACCGAGGTTTGGGACAGGGCATGTGGATGACATTTCATTGAATTAAATTTGATTTTGGAATATCAGAATCATTTAAAGTTAGTGACATTTCAAAGTGATAGTTGTAGTATGGGAGTAGTAGAAACAAACTTTTATTTTAATTTTTTTTTTTAAGTTGAATTTGAAGGGAAATATCACTCCGGAACACAAATTTTCCCGTATTTGAAGAATCACCCATAAATATATATATATATAATTTGCATATATCGATTAGACTCAAAATTATCGATTCAAAATTCTTGCAACCGTTCGCAAAGTGCAAATCACGGGTAAGTTACAGACTGGACATGTGCATTACAAGAAATTCTCAAGCAGTGACGGATCTGCTTTTCGAACAAACCTATTAAAACTGCAAAAATGAGGGACAGAGTCTTGGTTTTTTTGAAAGTAAAGCTCTTTAAGTGTGGTTCACCTGCATAAATGAAAATCCCTTTAGGCAAGCCTACAGGCAGAGGTAGATTTCGAAGTGCTTTTGGCTTAATTTGTTGTAGCTCGTAGCACTCTTCTTCTTTAGTCTTGGCATGACAAACCCGCGATAATAAGTACAAAAAATCCCTTTAGGTAGGCCTACAGGCGGAGGTAGATTTCGAAGTGCTTTTGGTTTAATTTATTGTCGCTGCATAGCACTCTTCTTCTTTAGTCTTGGCATGGTAAACCTGCAGTAATAAGAACTGAATTCGGTAAAGAGGAAGAGCCTACAATCATTTGTTTTGACAACAAGAATAGGATATAATATTCTGGGAGGCCGTGCGCAAGATCAGCAATGAATAAAATTAGCAAAGCCGCTAAACAAGACAAAATTATGATATTATAATAATTCTTTTAAGTGTTATTATTTTCAAACATTAAAATCTCGCGTAATATGAGAGCTATCAAGAAACTATTTATTGATTTGTAGAGTACTCATCAAGAGCTTTTCAACGATACCCCACAAGACGTGGTTTCAAAAGTTTCGAATTTTCATCCCCCACCCCCACCCTCACTCGAACCCCCGAATCGTTGGTGTCACTGTGAACTCCATAGGGAGTACTCTAATTTATTCAAACAAAGTTTCCCTCTATACTTCATAGGGGCCGAGATATACATTTTTAAAAATTTCAACCCCCTCCCCCGACCACCCCCTTGGGCCAATTTTGCCCATTAACGAACTTGTCCGAACTATTGGGCCTAGAAATAACATAATAAAATTGGGTTCAAATATCTTCAAAATTACGGCCGCTAGCGTGTAAAGATATATATATATATCACAAAAATTTTTTTTTTGAACGGGCGGTGGTTTCGTACTTAGGGGAGCATGAAACGTAAAGATATGAAAGAATTTTTCGAAAATCATAAAGTGGTATCCATTGCAATAGGTAGATTTTTCTTCGAAAATCTACCTAAAAAGAGGAAAGAGCACTTTTTCAAACATCAAATCTCGCCTTATATGAGAACTATCAAGAAACTAGTTATTGATTTGTAGAGTACTCATCAAGAGCTTTTCAATGATACCCCACAAGACGTAGTTTCAAAAATTTTGAATCCCCCCACTCGTACCCCCAAAACCTCCGAATTGTTGGTGTCACTGTGAACTCCATAGGGAGTACTCTAATTTATTTAAACAAAGTTTCCCTCTATACTTCATAGGGGCCGAGATATAATTTTTTTTAAATTTCAACCCCCTCCCCTTGGGCCAATTTTGCTCATTAACGAACTCTGAACTATTGGTCCTGGAAATAACTTAATAAAATCTGGCTTAACTTCAAAATTACGGCCGCTAGCGTGTAAAGATATATATATATATATGTAGATATATATATACCTAGGTATATATAAAATTGAACGGGCGGTGGTTTCGTACTTAGGGAGGCATGAAACGTAAAGATATGAAAGAATTTTTCGAAAGTGAAGTCATGACATGGTATCGATTTCAATTGGTAGATTTTTCTTCGAAATCTACCTAAAAATGCAGTAATTATTGTTGTGACGTTTCTTAATAGGAAGTCTTCTCTCTGCAATGTAAAGGGCGTGTATAAGGCCCCTCCCAGGCATGCATGAAAGAACGTTGTCGAGAGATTTTGTTGTCTGTGTAGAAACTGGCGTATTTCCGAAAGTCAGCGTTGCCAACCATGGGCGTCCGCAGAAATTTTGTCAAGGGGGGGCAATGAACAAATTACTGCCATCACCATCTCTATGCTACTGCAGCCACTTCATTATTATTGTTATTATTATTATTATTATTATTATTATTATTATTATTATTATTATCATCAATCAATCATAGTATTATTGCTATTATTATTGTTACTATTCACATTATTATTATTATTATTATTATTAGTATTATTATTATTATTATTATTATTATTAAGTGCCAGTATGGTACTCTATGAGATTGTGTGTGGGGGACGAAAAATGTCTGTCCATCTTTCTGTCTGTCCGTGTGTCTGTGCGCGCCATAACTCAAATACGCTTTATCGGATTTTCATGAAACTTTGTATACGCATTTATAACGCCCATGGCAAGAAGCCTATTAATTTTGGATCTAATCGGTTGACCGTTACCAGAGTAATGACTAATTAAAGATCACATGTTTTTAAATTTTGGTCTACCGTTATAATTTGACAGTTAACACTATTCCTTCATTTATGCTTATCAAACGACACCGTCAAACCGACTGAGTTGGCCAAATGGTAACGCCTTGGACTCGTATTCTGGAGGTCCCCGGAGACGGCCGATTTGACATGGATTTTTTAATTTCATTTTTATTTTTATGTGAGTGCGCGATTGTCAAGGTATCACAGATCTGGAGTTGTGCTGATGCTGGTCGATTTTAATCTGATTAGAAAAACTTATTTTCTGCATATCATAATTGCAATTATAATTGATCCAACAAAAACATACTGGCGCTTTGTTATATCAGTTTACCTGATTTTATTATTGTATAATCAACATCCTTCATTTACTGTAGCTGGACCTATGACTATGGATACACTCTCATGACTTTTTCTACACCTTCCAATTTCAAAGGTACAATTGACATAAAATATAAAATGCGACATTTCTTGCCTAGCTTCATTATAATAAAATGTTTGGGTATAAATGGTTTTCAAGTTTAGGGGAAGTAATTATTCCTAGAAGCTAATATCTAGCCAGCTCGTTTTTATAGCTCGTTTTTATCCAAACAAGAGTATTTGGAACATACCACAGTATTTGGAGCCTTTAACCTCAGTTCACATTAGTTGCTTATAGTCGTTTAATTTAGAGGTTTATGTGTAAACAAAATTTCCAGGGAGGGGCAGCGGCCCTACCCTGGCCCCCCTTCTGGACGGCCATGTTGCCAACCCTTGTTTGACCAAAACAGATTGGCACTAAAAAAAAGGAGATTAAAGTAGGTTTTCGAATTTAAAAGGGTACCACTTTTCCATAAATATTCACAGAAAATATTGATCTTTTTCAAAAACATATTCTAAAATCCACATCAAATCGTCTGAAGTGATGTAATGTTTAATGTAAGAGACTCTATCTTGTCATTCTCACACATTTTACAGGGATGTCACTTTTTTCCTCGCTCTCATACATGTCCACTCTGACCCGATCTGTCAAGGACCTATTCACCATAATACAGTGAATCCCACGCAAGAGTTGGCCAATGACGCGGGTTTCTGCGTCGCGGCTGGCACAGCTCCAACTCCCGAACGATCGGGTGAAATATCTACGCTAATAATGCCGCGGTCGATGTAATGATTCAGATTCTCACATTCACAGTTAAAATTACAATGAAAATAACCACGTACCTCATCACAAGAGATGTTGTAAATGTTCTCCTGTTGCATCCACACAATACTGGCACCTTTTTAGGAAATTTTCTTTCGCGCGCGTAAGTCCAACTTCCGAGATCGGGTTAACTTCTCTTGTGGTATTGTCTTTAAAGTTCTTCTATTGTATGGGAAATTGACTTATACACTTTATTTTTCAAGTTTCCCCATAAATAATATTCACATACTGTTAGAAGAACTTAAAGACAATATCACAAGAGAAATTAACTCTATCTCGCAAACTGAACTTATGCGCGTGAAAGAAGATTTCCTAAAAAGGTGCAAGTATTGTGTGGATGCAAGAGGAGAACATTTCCAACGTCTCTTGTGAATTTTAACTGTAAGTGTGAGAACCTAAATCATTACACAGATCGCGGCTTTATTTGCATAGATATTTCACCCGATCGCTCGGGAGTTAGAGCTGTGCCAGCCGCGACGCAGAAACCCGCGTCATTGGCCAACTCTTGCGTGGGACTCACTGTAGAATGACAGTCTTCTTGTGCCATAAGTCTTTTTGTATGAAGAAGAGCATTGATTGTTTTTACTCCAAGTCTATTTCTTGATTTATTTTTTGCTCTACAGCAGCATTTGAATGTGGAGACTCAGTGCACACCACAAATTTTTATAATGCTGGAAATGTGGGTTTTCCATCAGAAAACTACTTTTGTTTTACGAACTAGACTTTGATTTTCATCTCTATTTACATTTAACTATATTCCATGACAAAGTAAAATCAGATAAAAAAGGAAAATACATATTTTAAATGAAAAATGTCATAAAGTAAGGAGATTTGCTACGTTTCTAAAAGTTTTGAACTAGAAAAGTAGAAAATGTTTAAAAAAAAAGAGGAACTTTCCTTCAAAATAAGTAGACATGGCAACACTGCCGAATGTCACTGCCTGTCCGATACAGGACTGTACAGCATACAATCTTCATGCAGGCCTGAGTGTGGTGGATGTAAGTTGTGTGTGATACAAAATGGAGCCTGTAGTTAAATCTGAATATGTTAAGATTGAAATTAAGGAAGAAATTTTTCAATCACAACCAAAGACTGAACCCTTCCCAAATACATTCCAGACAATACAGACACAAGAATTCAAATGTGAGGATACAGAATACACCGATTCTACAGCATGCAGCACCGTTCACAACTTAGAGCAGATTTCAGGAGTTTCACAAGTAAAGAATGAAGAAGAGGATCAGCTAATGCAATCACACTCACCTGCTGTATGTACAAGCTCATCCTCTGCTGGAAACAGTAAACAGCTAACTAGTACTCCAGACAAACATTTCTCATGTGATATATGTACCAAGGAATTTTCCCGAAGAGGACATCTCAAAAGACATCAGTTAACTCACACTGGACACAAGCCATTCACGTGTGATATATGCAGCAAGAAATTTTCCCAAAGACGGAATCTCAAAAGACATCATCTAACTCACACTGCACGTAAGCTATTTACGTGTGATATATGCAGCAAGAAATTTTCCGATAGAGGGAGTCTTAACAGACATCAGCTAACTCACACTGGACATAAACCATTCACTTGTGATATATGTAGCAAGAAATTTTCCGAAAGAGGAAATTTCAATAGACACATGCTAACTCACACTGGACATAAGCCATTCACTTGTGATATATGTAGCAAGACATTTTGCGCAAGAGGGCATCTCAAAACACACATGCTAACTCACACTGGACATAAGCCATTCATGTGTGATATTTGTACCAAGAAGTTTTCCGATAATTCGACTCTCAAAAGGCACATTCACACTCACACTGGACATAAGCCATTCATGTGTGATATATGTAGCAAAACATTTTCCGAAAGACTGACTCTCAACAGACATCAGCTAACTCACACTGGAGATAAGCCATTTATGTGTGATATATGTAGCAAGAGATTTTTCCGAAGGGGGGATCTGAACAAACATCAGCTAACTCACACTGGAGAACAGCCATTTACGTGTGGCATATGTTCCAATAAATTTTCCGAAAGAGGGAATCTCAAAAGACATCAGCTAACTCACACTGGAGATAAGCCTTTTACGTGTGATATATGCAGCAAGAAATTTTCCCTAAGAGCGAATCTCAAAACACACATGCTCACTCACACTGGATATAAGCCATTCACTTGTGATATATGTAGCTATAAATTTTCCCACAAATTGCATTTAAAAACACACATGGTCATTCACACTGGACATAAGCCATTCACTTGTGATATATGTACCAAGAAATTTTCACGAAGAGAGCATCTCAAAAAACATCATCTAACTCATGAGAGGAACAACCTTTCCTGATGTGATGTGTGCACTGAGTATTTTGTCTTGTGTGAGGCAGTTACAACCAAATGCACACAGAGGCAAAGTGGTCCCGTAGTGTGACAATCAAAAGAAGAGGAAGATTTGTTAGGGTCGAAATAGTCATGCGAGTATTTGAAATGTTATATTTAAGAACCGAATGAGGCTTGGGGTCACGTGTTTATCCAGACCCAAAAGAAACCTTTAACAGAGCTTGTGTCTAGCTGGGAAGAAGCGAATATATCCGGGGTGCGTGGGCAAAGAGAATTAAGTCCATTTTCTTGTTACTGGGAATTAGAGTGACTTAACACACTATACCACTATAAATGATATATCTAGTCACATAAGACACTCCCAACACCACCTGTACGCAGATGACCTTCAGATCTATATTCACTCACCTCCCGATGCAATTAATGACTCTTTAACATTCCTTAACGAAGATCTACAATCAATCGGTAACTGGGCACACAAATTTGGCTTACAACTTAACCCAAGCAAAACCCAAGTTATTGTATTAGGACAGCAAAGACTCGTGTCATCCATCGACAAGGCTACATTGCTACCAGTGACACTGAACAACACTATTATCCCGTACACAGAAACAGTAAAAAATCTAGGTATCTATCTCGACTCAAACATGAATTGGAATTCCCAAATCAAGCATATATGTAAAAAGGCTTTCTCTATCATGCATGCTCTAAAACGACTGAAAAACTTCCTTCCTACTAGAATAAAGCAAACCCTCATACAGACCCTAGTGATGCCTTATTTCGACTACTGCGACATCTTGTATGGAGATCTGAGTGTTGAATTGTCACAGAAACTTCAGCGTGTTCATAATACTTGTGTTCGTTTTATCTTTAACATTCGTTTCCACGATCATTTCTCAAAATATTTCAAGCATCTGTCTTGGCTTCGTTTGCAAAATAGACGTTTGGTCCACTCTCTGTGCTTATTATACCAAATTCTTAAGTTTTCCATACCTCTTTACTTGGCTCCCCGATTTACATTTCTATCCTCCTACCATAATCATGGTACACGCTCGCAGCACAACTCTCTGTTATCAATTCCTAGTCATCATACAACCTCATACTCTCATTCATTCACCATAGCCACAGCCCGTTCTTGGAATTCCTTGTCACAAGATATTAGGGGTAGTCGGAGTGTACACTCTTTCAAATCTGCGCTTATTAAGCAATTATTGCCCACTGAACAGAACTAGCTCTTTGTAGTCACTCCATCTTTCACTGTATATAACATTACTTATTCTCCTTATAACGTATCTACAGCTAGACTTAAATTTCCATTATAACATAATTTTACATATTCCTTGTTTTACTTGTAACATTATTACTATTTTCTTTGATGACACTTACGCTCTCTATGAAGCCTATGCTTTTTATGAAACCTATGCTTTTTACTTATTTAATTTATTATTATGATTAGCCTTAAGAATAATAAGAATAAGAATAAGAATCTTTATTGTCATAAACATATAAATACATGCATAGACAGTCGTCATGGTTATAGCCTACTAATATCCTTTATAACATTGCAAGTATTCAACATAATATAGCCTATATTCTATTCTTAATTAAAACACCTACAATATATTAACTGTTGGTTTAAGTCACATGAATTACAAATAAAATTCCCAGTTAATGCTAAAAAAATCATTAACGTTATACAAACATTCTTTAATCAATATACGCTTGATTTTACATTTAAAATTGGCGTTTGACAAAGATTTGATTTTGGTAGGTACTGTATTGTACAACTTAGTTGATACATAAAACCAGTTTTTTTGTGAACTACTAAATTGGTATTGTTGTATCCTTATAGAGTTTTTATTTCTAGTGTCATGTAAGTGAATATCTGCATTGGTTTGAAAATGTTCAAAATGACCATGGACAAAACAGAGTAAATGTAATACATAAAGGGAATATAAAGTTAATACACCTAAATCAGTAAATAATGGTTTACAAGTGAGTCGATGTGGGACTTTGCAGAGAATTCTAATTGCCCTTTTTTGTAAAATAAATATTTTTTTACAATAGCTACTTGAACCCCAAAGGGTAATACCATAAGACAATACACTTTGTATTTGAGAAAAATAAACAGTGAGCAGTATATTTTTGTCAACTGTACCACTTAGTCTTCTTAACACATAAAGTCCCTTTGCCATTTTGTTAATAATAAAATCAATATGGAAATTCCATGATAAATTTGAATCCAAACAAATTCCTAGAAATTTTAGAGTATTATTATGGTTTATTTGATTTGAGTTACTTCTGCTATAACTAAAAGATATATCACAAATTTTATTTGTATTGAGGGACAAATTATTAGCAGCACACCAGTCTTGTAATAAAATTAAACTAGAATCTAACTTGTCAAGTATTCCTTCTTTAGTTTTACAGCTTACTTTAAGACCTAAATCGTCTGCAAACAGCAATCCATTTGTTCCTGCGCTATCAATATTTACAATTTAACCTTAGTCTTAGTATTAGTCATAAGTCTCTTATTCACTAATTTGCTATTTATGTAAACCTACATTGTATATATTTTCTGAAACCTGGTTGAGTGGAAGAGAAGGCCTTATGGCCTTAACTCTGCCAGGCAAAATAAATCATTTACTACTACTACTACTACTACTACCAGCCCAACATAGCTTCAGATATGGATAAACCCATGAGGCACACATCCATAACTACCGTACAATTTTGATTATGATTTACTGGACTTAACACAAATGTAGAGAACATTTTTATCTATAACTCTATGGACATATCTCAATTTTTTAGAATGGTGGACTTAACCGTTCCTTGTGTGACATTCGAAGCCCTAATTATAACAATGGTGTGATGTCAATTAATATCAAACACGAATCAGTCTTGAAGCCTTTAGAGCAGCAGATGACAGTGCATAATAAACAATATGTATTTAAAATAAGGTCAATTATGTTTTTGTTAATTTTAATATTATTCTAAATTGAGTTCATTTCATTTCATAAAGTTTGTTGAAGTTAAAAGGCCAAGAGCAGATTTGAGTTCCTTGCAACATATCACCTGCCATCTTTCGCAAAAGACTAGAACTATAAGAGCTGTTATAGGCACGTTATATAATGCACTATTCAGTTTGTCGTCATGCATTCCACGAGTGACGGACAGGACTCTCAGAGTTAGAAAATTTAAAATTAATAGCCTATTTTTTATTTAAATCCTTGATTTATTCCTGGAGTCCAAAGTTTTGTTATTTGGTAAATAAGAATAACGTGCACATCATATCTGTGAGTTATGTATTCATATAAAACAAAATGTAACTTACACATGAAATTAAAGCCCTAAGAATTACACACAGCACGTTTTAATGTGGGATCATTAACAAATTTAAGATTCTTAAAAAATAAATATGTGACTGACGGGACATGTCCAACAACTGTATTCCATAAAATTATGATCATCAGCTTTGAGACAGAACTATACTAGAACAAAAACGACACTTCAGTGAAAAAATAGTCAACAGACTAAATTACACAACAGAAACATAGTCTACTTTTAAAAGTCATTTAGTGCCAACCTGACAACCTACAATGTACCACTACCACCCATTGACTGCTATCTTCCTAAGTTAGTGATAAACTGAAGAAGAAAAGAGTTGTAGAATGTTTCTTCCCCTTTATATGCAATTTCAATATCTTAAAGATTTCACTACGGCTGCTCAACAGGAGTGATTTCAAGAGTGAGTGACTCACCCATGGAATGCATGTATTACGTTCGTCTCAAATGCGATATAATCAAGAATGGACACTCAAACATACAGTTATAATGGTTTCGTTGTGCTCTCTTAAAATTACATTGACTTTAGAAATTACAATTACAATATACTGAATAGCGCAGGGTTTATTATGTCTCACATTGAATCCTTTCTGCGATGGGGAAATTTTACCCTTGCACCGATCGTTTCTCTCTTGTTCCCCGCGGCTCGGAGGGGCATGGCTGCTAATGGCAGAGTATGGCTGGCTATGCTATTCTGAAGGAGTTCCATTATAATAAAAATTAAGCAGAAAGAGGATCGTTCCCTTAATGTTTCCAAGGAGGACAAGGTTGTCCTGATTGAAATTGTCTTGGGAAAATATAAAGACATTATAGAATCCAAGCAGACAGATGCGGTAACATTCCAATGTAAAATCTCAACTTTGAAAGAGTTAATAGGTCACATAAAAAAAAAGAGAACGAAGAAAGCGTCATTTGCTCTAGAGAAAGTAAAACACATGGGGATCCCGACGAAATTAATCATCACAAGGTATCTGGAAATTGGAATGAGTTAGTAATAATAACGTAGAAATTTATATAAGTTATGTTGTAGCTGTACAACAAGTAGAAGATCTCCTTTTCAGGGAATGTAGTACTGTTTGGTACTACTGGTAAAAAAAATCAGAATTTTAGAGATTGGTATTTATGAAAAAAAAAATCGATTTATCACAAAAAAATTCAGAAGGCTAAAACAAAACACCCTGTGCATGCATTTCGGGTGAAGCCGTGGGCACCACCTATAATAAATTCATAGTTTAACCCTGGAAGTATTGCGGACAGTAAAAATCCAATTTTATTTAATGGAAATTCGCACAATGTGCATTAACAAGAAAAGTTATTGTCATCTGCATAGAATTTAAGGGATCTTGTTCTACCTATACAGTCAAGTATGTGAAATCCAATATTGTAAAAATCCAATAAAAACCACTCCTTCTCATGAAAAATTATATTATCAAATACTATTCACATCATATTCATTGGTCAACAAACAGTTGAGAAACGATGCATACTATCAGTGTTCACAGGTACCTTTGGAACTGCATAAAACTTACGAAATAATTAATTTCTGAAATCTACGTACTGTTAGGAATGAAATTAGTTTTGTATTTAAGCATCATTTTAACCATGGCAAGGCTACGGGCTATTTTCTAGTGTTTATACATGGCCCTTAGACACTGTCACTATTTACTATTACTTAAGCATTACATGTTTCTCGAATATTTGTTCACATCCTTCGCTTCTAGTATACTTAGGGCCAATTTTATAAACATCACTGCATGGAGATCAATTATGATCTAAGTTCAGAAAATGATCTGAGTTTAGACTAGAATCGTATTGTGTAACACTGATCTAAGATCAACTAATCCAAGATAAATTTTGATGCTAGTTTGTACATGAGCGATTGGCAATATCTCAGGAACAGCTGAGAATCACGAGACGAGAGCAATGTTACTCTGTTTTCCTTCGTATTCAGACTATGTGTTATACGAAAGGAGGGAAAATATGACCAAAATTAAGCAGAAAGAGGATCATTCCCCCCAAATTTTTCAAAGGAGGACAAGGTGGTCCTCATTGAAATTGTCTTGGGAAAATGTAAAGACAAAGAGGTAGAGTTTAAATAGGCCTGTTTCCTTGTTCGTACTGGCCAATTTGACTGGGAGACCTGAAGAGAGAAGACCCTTGGAAGACCTAGACGTAGGTGGGAGGACAATATTAGGATAGATTTAAGGGAAGTAGGATTTGCGAGGGATGGTTGGATGGAGTTAGCACAGAATCGGGTTGAATGGCGGGCTCAGGAATTTCGTGGCAATGACCTTTCGGGTTCCATAAAATAGGTAATATTCCTTTAATTTACTTAGGAATTGTGTATTACCATTCATTAAGTAAGGCTCTACCGGTATCAGAACAGCTACAGTATTGACCTTTGCAACCTGTTTAAAAAAATAATAATTTTGAGCTCTCAGTAAACATTTATTTAAATATTATAGTAATTTATTATGACGGCATCGGCCATGAGTCACTGCTTCCAAGATAATACTTAACCCATATCTTCTGTTGAGATGATCTGAGCATTGCGGCAGAATACAATTTCAGATCAGTCAAGGAACACCGTGTGGCGAATTAAGTTGTGTTATGGTACAAAATGGAGCCTGTAGTTAAATCTGAATATACTAAGATTGAAATTAAGGAAGAAATTCCAGAAACACAACCAAAGAGTGAACCCATCCCATTTACGTTCGAGACAATACCTATACAAGAAGTCAAACGTGAGGATACAGTCCACACTGATTCTACAGCATGCAGCACCGTTCACAACTCAGAGCAGATTTCAGAAGTAAATAATGAAGAAGAGGATCAGCTAATGCAATCACACTCTACTGGAAACAGTAAACAGCTAACTCCTACTGCAGACAAGCATTTGACGGGTGATGTATGTGACAAGAAGTTTTCCCGAAAAGAACATATCAAATCACACCTCTTCACTCACACTGGACATAAGTCGTTTACGTGTGATATATGTAGCAAGAAATTTTCCCGAAGGGGGCATCTCAACAAACATCATCTAACACACACTGGACAAAAGCCATTTACCTGTGGCATATGTACGAATACATTTTCCGAAAAAGGGAATCTCAAAAAACATATTATGCTCGTACACACTGGACATAAGCCATTCACTTGTGATATATGTAGCAAGACATTTTCCGAAAGGGGGCATCTAAAAACACACATGCTAACTCACACTGGACATAAGCCGTTCACGTGTGATATATGTAGCAAGAAATTTTCCCTAAGAGTGAATCTCAAAACACACATGCTCACTCACACTGGACATAAGCCATTTACGTGTGATATATGCAGCAAGAAATTTTCATTAAGAGTGATTCTGAAAGCACACATGCTCACTCACACTGGACATAAGCCATTTACGTGTGATACATGTACCTGTAAATTTTCCCGAAGAGGGAGTCTCCAAAGACATCTTCTAACTCATGAGAAGAACAACCTTTCCTAATGTGATGTTTTTTGTCTCGTGTGAAGCAGTTACAACCGAATGCACACCCAAGCAAAGTGGTCTCATAGTGTGACAATCAAAAGAAGAGGAAGATTTGTTAGGGTAGAAATAGTCATGCGAGTGTTCCCTTTATTCATACTACAAGAACTGGCACCCGCACCGAAGGAATCTTTGGGTCACGTGTTTATCTAGACCCAAAAGAAACCTCAAACAAAGCTTGTGTCTATCTGAGAAGAAGGGAATATACAGGGTGTTAATGAATAATACCAAAATATTTTACCTGTGTATAGAGGAGACGTAGATAAGCAACTTTTATTGGGAGATTTTTGCTCTATGGATTCAATTTATCCTGTCACAGCGTAAAATCTCCCAGGGCATGCCTTCTAACATTATATAAAAAATGCAAAACAAAGGAACTTCGTTGTTAACACTGTAATCAGTAGTTAGTAATAAATAAAAAGAATAATGCAGTGACGGCCAGTCATGTGATTAATCTGTAAATTTTGCAGATTATGAAACCTCTGAATTATGTAATAGATGTGGATGAATGATTAAAAATCAGGTTTTTCTCGATCATTAGGAAGGCATGAAGTCAATTTAATGAAAATTTTAACCCTATTTCGCATAATTATTGACTTAGGAGCACCAAATTATGATTTTAATGTCCTATATCATACCCATTTTACGTCATAGAGCAAATATCTCCTAATAAAAGTTGCTTGTCTATGTCTCCTCTATACACTGGTAAAATATTTCGGTGTTATTCATTAACACCCTGTATGCTTGCAAGGACCATGTTGTCACCGCAAGAAAGAAGTTCCAGTCATGAAAAATAAAGCAAGTTATGTCGCCCTTTCTACATTGTACCTGTCTTTCAATTTTCTACTAGTTTGTCTTAGATATTCCCCACTACATGTTCTAAATTTTAATGAATAAATACCACTGTTATTAAACCTGTCATGTTCTTCTTTGAATTTGTTCAGTCTGATTATTCACGTTTCACGTCTCATACTACCACTAGATTGACCAATCAGAGCTCTCCTTTAATTGTTCCACTTTCCGATGTTCTTATTGGTCCCCACCCGACTAAATATTTTCTGTCTTGGGAAAAAATAGTTTTATGCCTCGCACTAGGCTCCTCTCTAATGGGACCCGCCTGGGAAGGTGGGGTTTAGGGTTTCATCGCAGAAGAGATTCAATGTGAGACATAATAAACCTCGCGCTATTCAGTATACTGCTCCTAAACTAACATAAACGTTCCTAACCTAACAAAACGGTGGAGCATAGGTGGCGCATGTTATAAATCTAACTTTTACCTCTGTCTCTCTTATATAATACAGATATTTTCTCAAAACCACTTGCTTGCTGCTTCAAGTCAACCTGATTTACCTACTTCATCGGAGGTCGCCAAGGCTATAAAAGAGCTCAAGCTTGTATTGAAATTGAATTATTTTAATAGCATTTTAGATTTACACGGTGATATTAGAAGGCATTCCTGAAATATAATCAATGTGGCTGTTTTCTTTTAACAAAACTTGACCAATTAAAAACAACCAATTATTCAACAAGAATATTATTAGTAGTGTTAAAAGCAATGTTCATATTATGTTTCTTAAAAATGCTCATGTTCTTATGTATGATTTATCCGTGTATTCAAATGTTGTATATATCTTTTTTTTTTTTTCCCCCCTTCTTCTTTGCGTTGTTGGAGGTGGGGGTTAATGTTGTTGTTTGAGATAGTTTGTGTTTGTATACCAAGCTTATTGGAAACCCATTGTTTGCAGCTAGTTTCTTCTTGGGGTTTAGTTTCCCACTGTACTGGATTTCCACACGCGATGTTCGGCGTTGGTATGCGAGCTCTGGCTTTGCATACCAACACTCTCATTGGCTGTCAATAACCTTGGATGTCATTGGTCCATTCCAAATGGTGCTGCCAACAATTTTAAGCACACGCTTTAAAATTCCCGTGCAGACTGGATTCTTGGGTTTTCTTAATTTGTCTTATATTGAAAAAGGGGGTTTGGGGGCAGAGCCTCAAAGAAATAAAAAAAAAGGCAGTTTAGGTTATGCTAGGTTAGGTTAGGCATGTTAGCTTAAGTTTAAAGAGGGTTTGGGGGCCAGTGGCGTTCTAGACAGTGATAACGACCGACCACCACAGACAATCTGCAATGTGTCACATGTTTGTCATGCGCACAGATATTTGCTACTACTCAACGATGTCTGTTTTCGAAGGTGACTACTGATGTACAGCTGTCGTTTTATATCTGTGCCTCTTGCCGACCGTTGGAATTTTGTTACAAGTGCCTGTGCGGAAGCAGGTAGTTCGTGTATTCCAATACAAAAAACATCCAATTCCCTTTCTAGTCAATGCTTGTCCGAGCTCAAATCTGTTCACATCTGCTCCCGTTGTAAATTTAAGAAATGTTTTTGTGCTCGCTAGTAGAATCGTGCCTCTCTCTCTTCTCCTACCAGGAAATAGTCACGTGACAGACCAGCAGAGATATAATATGACTGTACCTATTGCTTTCCGGCCTATGGTTATACAACAAAACAAGTTTGTTATGGTCTCCTCTACAATCCATAGCAGTTTGTGTGTTGGAATTTTGCAGCACCCTGTATATACAAAACATTGGGAATCAAAATCAGCACCTTTGGCGCTTAATCTAAACCAGAAAACCAACTTTACTGTGTGTAATTGACTATACAGTCTAATAAACGAACTCTTGTTTACTTTTGCTACATACACATTTTGGATCAAGTATAAACTGGGAGACTTAAAGGGAAAAGACCACGTGGAAGACCTAGACGTAGGTGGGGGGACAATATTAGGATAGAATTAAGGGAAGTAGGATTTGCGAGGGACGGTTGGGGAAAATCCAAAAACAGGGTGCACCCACCCAAAATGGTGCATTTACTTTTATACCACGACCTAGCGAATTCTTCTGTCCTCGTATTATGTAGAAACTCGTGATTGAACGTTGGTGTGACGTCATATCGCTAGACGACTGCTGACAGCCTGACAAACCTCGCGAGAAATAATGAGGTGGGTACAAGGCAATTGCAACAATATACAAGGACAGTTGGTCATCCTTTATCGCTATGAAGCAAAATACATCAAACAGTCCATGCAAATGTGAATTTCGTGTGGGCGGAGCTTAAAGGGCCACCTGTTTTTGGATTTCACCGATGATTATAGTTTGCACAGAATTTTGTTGAATGGCGAGCTCAGGAATTTCGTGGCAATGACCTTTCGGGTCCCATAAAATAGGTAATATTCCTTTAATTTACTTAGGCCCAGTTTTATAAAAATCGCTAACTGTAGTTCAGTTTTAATCGAAGTTCAGAACTGAACTCAGATTAATTCGCTGCTCGAGTTGTATAACGCTAATCGTAGATCACACGAATTTGGTTTAGTACTAATCGAAGATCACAGAAAGACGTTTGACAACAGCGCCAAGTTCGAGGGAAATGCGAGGGAAATACATAATATTATCGCATCGAATGTCAGTTGTCTGCGCTGTTCGATTTTCTTTTGTCTCAGTTAATGTTACGTAATTGTCTGTTGTTGTTATAGCTAATTATTAAAAGGAAAATAGATAACAGAACACCAGGAAAATTACACATGTCATAAAAGCATCGCATTACACGGCTTTTTCATTCTCGTCAGTAGGCATCTTGATGAACTGGGGTTAAAATTTGCAATCTCTCTTGCTACTTATTGTATGGTTCTACTTGCAGTTCCTTTATTCATATGGAAAATATTCCCAATTACCATCCGGAAGCTACCATTGCAAATAATCGCAGGGTGAGCAGAATTATAAACATTGAATTCGATGCATGATTTCTTTTAGTTTGAGTTTCTAGCTGTGGACGCAGTCTTTGTTCTACAGTGCTTTTACTGTACGACTTGGCCGGCAATCGCGTGGGCCGACTATCTGTGACTCATGCATCAAGCGCCCAAGTGATGCCTCGTTGTCTCGTCGCTGAAGTCTAGCATGTGATCTGATTGCGTTCACACGTGAATAATTATTACAGCAGTGTTTGTGTTTTTTTTATGGTTAAAGTAGTTTTTAATTTTGCTTGAAGTGTTTTAAAAATGCCACGACATAATTATACATTAGAACAAAGAATGTTTATGTACGATTCGTATGGACGGCATTTCCAACATCTCCTGTGATAAGGTAAATTTATATTTTAATTTTATATTTCATATTTTCATATTTTATTGTGATTACCATTACGGAAATATATACGATTCGCCGGGAGTACCGTGATAAGACACGCTCCTGGCCCCGCATGCGGTTTATCTGTGACGGTGGAGCGGCCCGTGCGATTGCCGGCCAAGTCGTACAGTAAAAGCACTGTAGTTCCTCGACTATATGTTTACATAATCGAAATCTCATTTTAAAGTGGTGTTCACTGAGTTCTGTGTTGAAATACACGAGGGTCCCGAGGAAACTAAAAACCTTCATTTTCGGATGAACCATCCTAGTTATCTAAAATAACATAACCTAAAAATGCATCCTATGTGTAGCTCATAAGCTCGAAACAATGCGTTTAGCGAATAGTTGAAATGCGAAATTTCCATACAAATTCTGTATACAAGTAATTAAATACAAAACGACTTACCATTTCAGTTTTATTTACTTTAAAAATATATAAAAGCAATTTCGTATCTTAGCTAATCTAAGTTCATATAGATTAACCTTAGAAAGTTTGCCGGTTAAATCTGATCTTCGATCAAGGTGAATTAATCTTGGATTAGCTTTTATACAACCAAAATTCTAAGTTTAGCTTGACTGTAGATTAGTTTCAGTGCTTAAACTTCGATTAATGTTTTATGCAACTGGGCCTTAGGAATTGTGTATTACCATTCATTACCAGTATCAGAACAGCTACAGTATAGACCTTTGCTACCTGTGTTTAAAAAAATGGATTTGAGCTCTCAGTAAACATTTATATTATATATTATGATATTAATTTATTGGGTTGTATAAATAAAACGAAGCCACTGCTACCAAGCCGGTGCTCATGAGAAGGTTGAGAATCTAGCACCCGCTGACTGTTTGGTGTAAATAAAAACTTCCCCTCCTTGCCAAGCAGCGGCTCAGGCAACTGGTAGCAAGTGCTTGGACACCTGCATTCCATATCGCCCGACACATAGCGGCTGAGTAAACAAACATGCCACTTGACTGTTTGTACAGCGATTTAAAATTTAAAGTTTAGTATAATGTATCAGAATAGTTGAAGAAAATAGTGTATTTCAAAAGCAGATCGTGCAAATTCTGAAAATGCACAAACAAGTACTGAATAAAGCTCAACTGCCAGAGTGCAAAAAAAAAAAAAAAATCTCTAGCAGTAACTGTTTTCAAAAGTCAGTTAGAACGAGAATGTAACGTAGTGTTAACTGAAAACCAGATTTTCAGAAGAATTAGTAATTTGAAGAGCAGGATAAAGTAAAATTCGACCTGAGACTCACTGCGAATAAGCCGATAGTCTTAAAAAATTGGGAGAGAACCTGAGAAGAAAAGGAAAAATTAGAAATGTAAGTACTGAATTTAAAGAAAGAAAAACTATTTTGGGAGAAATAAAAGAGACAAGAGGGTGAGGCCTAGTATACAAAAGTCCTGGGTTCAAGTCCCAGTGTCAGTGGAATTTTTCTCCTAAAATATTCTCTAGTATTCATGTTTTATTAGCAAACGTTGATTTTATGACACTAAAAATTATGTTTAGGCTTGTAAATTAATATATTAAGTTTTTAACTAGAACAGTGGACAGATACAACTTTATACTTATTTCTAATAAACAAAAGTTAACATTTTATACTAATAAACACATTTAATACTTAACAGTGTATGCAATTGCCCTAAAATCACAAGTCTACTTAGTAGCTATTAGGTAAATAATAAGGATATTTTATAATCTTAGCATTTTTAATATTTTTCTCTTGTGCAGACTGTACCACTGAAGAGTCTAAAAGCTGGTGCTCTACCCAGTTTCTTTCATTCCCTCCAAGTGTTGATTGTGTGTATGGAGAGGGGGAGATAGTCAAATTGATAGTAACAAACCCGGATAAGCTTTTAAGGGTGTGAGATTTGTTCAGATCAGCTGATTTTATCCCACATTAATACATAAAGGTCTATATGTAGTTATTTTATTAATTAAATTTATTGTCCCACATTAATATATGTAGTTCTTTTATTAACATTTCATTAGTTCCCATAATTAATTTATAAAATACGTTCGTTTTGAATCTGCTTGCTAGATTTGAAGTTAACCTATTTAGTTTACAGTTTGAAATAGGGTTATAGTATATTGCGATACAAGTGCCGTAAGCGGATCGAGGAAAGAGTTTTTTTCAATTTCCGTGATCCGTTATGCGCTTACGGCACGAGTATTGCAGTTTGTGGCGACTTTAACAGGACAAATATTCGGTCCCCATAACAACCAACATATGCGAATCACTTTCTGAAATATAAGATCAATCTTCAATAGTGTATATACATAATATTTTCAGCTAATATGTCATTTAATATAAATAAATTGATATAAATATTCTTCGTGCAAAAAATAGCAATATTTTAGTTCATATTGATACCAGTAAAATATGAGAATGTGTTAGACCTATAATTATGTATTAATTTTGTGATTATTATTATTATTATTATTATTATTATTCTTAAAAATTAAAAAGTTAAGTTACACATGTTTTACAATTTTATTGTACAACCAGTTCTTTACATCTGTGCACATCATAAACCATACGTTCCTTATAAATTACTCATATTGGTTAAAAAAATCACCCCCATGAACCCCGCCAATACGATTAAAAACTTCACTTGAGCAAGTTGAGTCCGCAAATGAGGTACCTCAGAAAAAAGCAAGCCGCTGCTCGCAACAGAGAGCCGCGGCTTAGTTTTATTTATACCAAATCCTAAGCAGCGGCTTAGCTATCAAGGTCGTTGAGCAAGGGCTAGGTAGGTGGCTGAGGAAGCGACTTTTTATTTATACCAAACCAAGCAGCTGCTAGGAATTAGTGAGATGTAGATGTAGATATCTCGTCCTGTAGATCCTGTGTTGAGCGGGGCTCAAGTATATAGAACACGTCAGATCAAAATAATACATGCATGTTATAACAATGATATAGGTCTACAGAAACTGCAAGCTGTCAAATTTATCCAAGCTGGAAATATTCCTCCAAATTGTAGAAGGTGTGAGTTATTAAAAATTCCTTGACAGCTGTTTTGAAAGGTTTGCTCTTTCTTTGAATACATAATAATTTAACGTTGTTTGGAAGCTTGTTATATATCTGTACTGCAGAATAATAAGCACCCTTCTGAAAGAGTTTTGACGAGTTATTTGGTCTGTGTAGATCATTCATTTTTCTGGTGGTACGCCAATGTACACTAAAATTAGTTTGAAATTTATCAATATTATTCACTACAAAACACATAACAGAGTATATATACTCCCCTGTAAGAGTGAGGACTTTTAATTTTTCAAATAGCGGTTTACAAGATTCCCTTTTTTTCTTTCCACATATTATTCTTATTGCCCGCTTTTGTAATCTAAATATTTTCTCCCTATGGGTAGAGTTGCCCCAGAAAATGATCCCGTACCTCATTACCGAGTGAAAATATGCAAAATATACCATAAGTAATGCATCCTGTTTTAATATATTATTCAAAATTCTTAAAGCAAAGCACGCTGAACTCAGTTTGTAACTTATCATTTCTATGTGTGTCTTCCAGTCAAGATTTTGGTCAATTTGCAGTCCTACATTACTAATTTCTTGTATGATTTGTGTTCCATAATTAATTTCAAGATTTGAGATACATCTGTTTTTTGTCCTAAATTGTATAAAATGGGTCTTATCAATATTAAGTGTCATTTTATTAGCTAGAAACCATGTGTTTAACTCGTGAAAAACCTTTGTAGCTATTCTTGATAAATGTTCTTGTGACGTTTTGAGCCCTTGCTTAGTTTTATTTATACCACCACCAAGAATAGACAAAAATCAATAACGTAAATCAGCAAAGAATAAAATCAGGTAAACTGATGTAACAAAGTGCCAGTATGTTTTTGTTTAATCAGTTAAGACTGCAATTATGATATGCAGAATATATATTTTTTTAAATTGATTTCCAAGTTAAGCTCCAGATTTATTCATTAAGCAGGGCTTACGGAAGAAGAAAGGTCTACCATCTCGGGCACCTGGGTCATTTTAACGGTCTAGTTGGATAAGCGCATGTAAATCAATGTTTTTTGTCATAGCTACCTGTATTTTAATTTCCAAGGCCTTATAAGATCACAGTAAAACAATAGGCTATGTTGTCAAGATAACTGATTTTCATTTTTTTATAAATTTTTTCGAATACGTATATTACCATAAAATAGGCACTAAATTGAGCATTACTCCGAAACAGGTCAATCGATTTTATCCATTATGAATAGACGTTTTCCCACGGACATTAAAAATGTGTATACCAAGTTTCATAAAAATCCGGTAAAGCGTATTTGAGTTACCGCGTCTTTAAAATATACACTAAATTGGGGTTTACTCCGGTACCGGTCTACCGATTTGGTCCAATATCAGTAGACGTCTTTCCACGTACATTATAAATGGGTATACAAAATTTCAGGAAAATCCAATAAAGCATATTTGAGTTATCGCGACTTCTTATATATTAACATAAAACACTAAATTGGGCATTATTCCGGTACTGGCCAACCGATTTGGTCCAATATCAATAAACGTCTTCCCATGGACATTATAAATGCGTATACGAAGTTTCATAAATATCCGATAAAGCGTATTTGAGTTATTGCACCTTTAAAGTAGACACTAAATTGGGTTTTACTCCGGTACCGGTCAACAGATTAGGTTCAAATTCAATAGGGCACTTCTCATGGACGTCATAAATGGGTATACCAAGTTTCATGGGAATCCGATACAGCGTATTTGAGTGATGGCGCCTTTCTAATAGGCACTAAATTGGGCATTACTCCGGCACCGGTGAACCGATTTGGTTCAATATCAATAGGGTTCTTCCCATGGACATTACAAATGTGTTTTCCAAGTTTCATGAAAATCCGAAAAAGCGTATTTGAGTTATGGTGCGTACAGACGGACAGACAGACGGACAGACATTTTTTCGTCCACCACACAATCTCATAAAGTACCATGCTGGCACTTAATAATTTATACATAAATGCTCACTTGAGTGCACATTTCTCTCATTATTATTTATACCACCTATTATGACGGCATGGGCCATGAGTCACTGCTTCCATGATAAAACTTAGAGCATTGCGGCTGAATACAATTTCAGTTCAGTAAAGGAACATCGTGTGGCGAATGTAAGTTGGGTATGGTACAAAATGGAGCCTGTAGTTAAATCTGAATATACTAAGATAGAAATTAAGGAAGAGTTCCAAGAAACACAACCAAAGAGTGAACCCATCCCATTTACGTTCGAGACAATACATATACAAGAAGTCAAACGTGAGGATACAGTTCACACTGATTCTACAGCATGCAGCACCGTTCACAACTTAGAGCAAATATCAGGAGTTTCACAAGTAAATGAAGAGGATCAGCTAATGCAATCGCACTCACCTGCTGTATGTACAAGCACATTCTCTGCTGGAAACAGTAAACAGCTAACTAGTACTACAGACAAACATTTCTCATGTGGTATATGTAACAAGAAATTTTCACGAAGAGGGAATGTCAAAACACACATGCTAACTCACAGTGGACATAAGCCATTTACCTGTGATATATGCAGCAAGAAATTTTCCGAAAGAGGAAGTCTCAAGAGACATCAGCTAACTCACGCTGGACATAAGCCATTCACGTGTGATATATGTAGCAAGACATTTTCCGAAAGGGGGAGTCTCAAGACACATCAGCTAACTCACACTGGACATAAGCCATTCACGTGTGATATATGTAGAAAGAAATTTTCCCGAAGGGGGGATCTCAACAAACATCATCTAACTCACACTGGACAAAAGCCATTTACCTGTGGCATATGTACCAATAAATTTTCACGAAGAGAGAATCTCAAAATACATCTACTAACTCACACTGGACATAAGCCATTTACCTGTGATATATGCAGCAAGAAATTTTCCGAAAGAGGGAGTCTCAAGAGACATCAGCTAACACACACTGGACATAAGCCATTCACTTGTGATATATGTAGCAAGACATTTTCCGAAAGCGGGCATCTCAAAACACACATGCTAACTCACACTGGACACAAGCCATTCACGTGCGATATATGTAGCAAGAAATTTTCCCTAAGAGTGAATCTCAAAACACACATCCTCACTCACACTGGACATAAGCCATTTACGTGTGATATATGTAGCAAGAAATTTTCCCGAAGGGGGGATCTCAACAAACATCATCTAACTCATGAGAGGAACAACCTTTCCTAATGTGATATGTTTTGTCTCGTTTGAAGCAGTTACAACCGAATGCACACACAAGCAAAGTGGTCTCATAGTGTGACAATCAAAAGAAGAGGAAGATTTTTTAGGGTAGAAATAGTCATGCGAGTGTTCCTTTTATTCATACTACAAGAACTGGCACCCGCACCAAATGAGGCTTTGGGTCACGTGTTTCTCTAGACCCAAAAGAAACCTCAATCAAATCTTGTGTAGATGTAGATGTAGATATCTCGTCCTGTAGATCCTGTGTTGAGCGGGGCTCAAGGATATAGAACACGTCAGATCAAAAAATACATGCATGTTATAACAATAATATAGGTCTACAGAAACTGCAAGCTGCCAAATTTATCCAAGCTGGAAATATTCCTCCAAATTGTAGAAGGTGTGAGTTATTAAAAATTCCTTGACAGCTGTTTTGAAAGGTTTGATCTTTCTTTGAATACATAATAATTTAATGTTGTTTGGAAGCTTGTTATATATCTGTACTGCAGAATAATACGCACCCTTCTGAAAGAGTTTTAACGAGTTATTTGGTCTGTGTAGATCATTCATGTTTCTGGTAGTACGTCCATGTACACTAAAATTAGTTTGAAATTTATCAATATTATTCACTACAAAACACATAACAGAGTATATATACTCCCCTGTAAGAGTGAGGACTCTTAATTTTTCAAACAGCGGTTTACAAGATTCCCTTTTTTTCTTTCCACATATTATTCTTATTGCCCGCTTTTGAAATCTAAATATTTTCTCCCTATGGGTAGAGTTGCCCCAGAAAATTATCCCGTACCTCATTACCGAGTGAAAATATGGAAAATATACCATAAGTAATGCATCCTGTTTTAATATATTATTCAAAATTCTTAAAGCAAAGCATGCTGAACTCAGTTTTGGACTTATCATTTCTATGTGTGTTTTCCAGTCAAGATTTTGGTCAATTTGCAGTCCTAAAAATTTTACATTGCTAATTTCTTGTATGATTTGTGTTCCATAATTAATTTCAAGATTTGAGATACATCTGTTTTTTGTCCTAAATTGTATAAAATGGGTCTTATCAATATTAAGT
This sequence comes from Ectobius pallidus, assembly GCA_964059195.1. Taxonomy (NCBI): domain Eukaryota; kingdom Metazoa; phylum Arthropoda; class Insecta; order Blattodea; family Ectobiidae; genus Ectobius; species Ectobius pallidus. The sequence continues at coordinate 182,618,191 of CAXKWD010000005.1, read as the reverse complement.
GTCATTTTATTAGCTAGAAACCATGTGTTTAACTCGTGAAAAGCCTTTGTAGCTATTCTTGATAAATGTTCTTGTGACGTTCCTGTTACAAGTACACTAGTATCATCTGCGAAGAGCAATACCTTTGATTCGTCACTTAAGTTATAGGGCAAGTCATTAATGAAAATTAAAAAGAGCAAAGGTCCTAGTATTGATCCCTGAGGTACCCCATTCTTAACAACCCCTAAGTTAGATTCATTTCCATTTATTATTACCTTTTGAGTTCTATCAGAAAGATATGATTTGAACCACTTAAGTGTTAAATTATCGAACCCATAATGATCCAATTTTTGAAGTAATATTTCCTGATTTATACAGTCAAACGCTTTAGCTAAGTCGCAGAAAATTCCCAGAGCATATTTCTTTTTATCTAACGCTTCTAGTATTTCTGTAGTAAGTTGAAATGTAGCATTCTCAGTGGACATGCCACTTCTAAATCCAAACTGAGATGAAGTAAGAATGCGGAGTATTATGCGGTTGTACATGACTTTTTCAAAAACTTTTGAAAATGAGGTTAAGAGCGATATAGGTCTGTAATTTGATGGTAGATTATTGTCACCTTTTTTAAAGAGGGGCTTAACAATAGCATTCTTCAGTCTTTCTGGAAATATTCCATTTTCTAATGAACAATTGCATATGTGACTAAGAGGTTTACTGAGTTCCGATGAGCAGCTTTTTAATAACTTATTACTTATCTCATCCCATCCAGACGAGCTTTTATTTTTGAGAGACTTGATTATATTTTCAATTTCTATGTGGGAAGTCAGGTTCAATTGAAATCTATGGTTCCAAACTGTAGATTTTGTTAGTAAGTCTACTGCCTTAATGCTAATATTATTTATAGGAATACATTTCTCTGCAATATTTATAAAGTGACTATTAAAAGCATTTGCATTATCTGATAAATTATCTAGTTTTATGTCTTGGTATATTAATGATGTACAATTATTGTTTCCCTTTGTTCTCCCCGTTTCGTTTTTTATTATATTCCATACAGTCTTAACTTTATTATTTGATTTATTAATTACTTGTGAAAAATGCCTACTTTTTGCTTCTTTGATTACTTTGCTAACATGACTAACCGAACATAACCTGTCGCGGACCTAGAATTCTTCATGCAGAAGCTTTTTTACCCTTCCACATCTTTCATAAAACATCACTACAACAGTCGTTTATCTGCCGAATTCTATTGACATGTAATCATGCTCGTAATATTGGCGACATTGTAGACTTGTTCCCACTCGGTACGGCCTAGTTGTGACGATGGTCACCATATTCTCAAGTTTAGCGGAAATATCCTTAATTGTACACTTGCATAACCTGAAATGATGTATCCAAATTTGAACTCCTTCAGGATAGTGTAGCCAGCAGTGAAAGGTAGATTTAGGTTGTGCACCAGCCAAGCTCCGCCCGCTCTCACCCACTGGCTGCTTCCTCTCGCTTCCGAGCCTTGGGCATCCATCTCACTATTGTACCCATCATCATATGCACATAGAAATACCTTAATGCTCTCTAATTTTAAATACATGAATTTTCTCTTCACCGCTCAGCCATTGCTCGTGGAGTAGTGGTTATGGCTGCTGGTTATAGTGCTAAGGATCATGAGTTCGAATCCCGGTCGATCCAAAATTTTCAAAAGGAAAAGTAGTTTTTTTCCCATTTTCACCTTTTGCATTACTAGCAATGCCATTTAGCAGTAGGCCTAGACATTCAAAACCTTTAACTCCTTCCCAGGCGGCTCCCATTAGAGAGTTAGTGTGAGGAGCCTAGTGCGCACCCTAAAACTATTTTTTCCCTAGCCAGCTAACAGGAAGGTAAGCTTATGCTCCGCCATTAGCAACCGAACAAAAGAGGAAGGACTGACGCAGTAGTAATATTTCCCATCGCAGAAGAGATTCAATATGGGGTGCACTAAACCCTATGCTCTTCATTATATTGCTGCTAAACAAATATAACTGTTTCTAACCTAACATAACCTGTTACTGACCTAGAACTTAGCTGTCGCTATTTACCTTAATGTAGAAGCTTTCTTACCCTTCCACGCTTTTTATAAAACATCTTACATTTAGAAGTCGGGGAAAAAAAATTGTTTAATGCCGCGCACTACGCTTCTCTCACCAACTCTCTAATGGGACCTGCTTGGGAAGGTAGGGTTTAGAGATTCAATGCAAGACATAATAAACCTCGTGCTATTCAGTATATTGCTCCTAAAGTAACATAAATGTTCCTAACCTAAGAAAACGGAGGAGCTTGGCTGGTGCGCAGCATAAATCTATCTTTTACCAAGAAGTCCAATGCTTTAGTTTGTAATAATTTCTTAAGGTACCAGTAACTCCTGCTAATACTGATTTTGTCATCCTGTATTTACCGTCATATTGTGGATATTTTATTTCATATGGGATTACGGTACGATTTAATACGCAGGCATGTCCTGACGTGTCGTTTATCTGCTGAATTCAATCGTCATGTAGTCATGTTTGTAATATTGGCGACATTGTAGGCTTGGTCCCACTCGGTATGGCCCAACTGGTGAGATGGTGATCATGTTCTGAAGTTAGTGGCCGAATTTATAGTGGTTACAAGATTCAGCTGCTCCATATCACCAGAGTCGCCATTAGTGATATGTTGTTACATAGCATATAATCCTTCACAACATAAAATACTTGTGAGATTCAATACAGCACATAACGAAATGAAAGATGCTATTGCATTACCTTGGTACACAATATTCAATATTCGCACCGTTGATGAAAAAGTAGAAACATTTAACATGGAAACATGGAATTATATGACAAACATACCCCCTTAAGAAGAAAACGGACAAACCGGCCTCCAGCACCCTGGATGACAGAAACTATTCAAAACCAAATGACGGAGAGAGACGCGGCTTACAGAAATTATATACATAACAAAAGTGAAACTAACCTACAAAACTATAAAACACTAAGAAACAGGACAAATCAAATGATTATAAATGCAATGCTTAGACATATGTACACACTCATTTTACCAGGGACAACCTGCGAAAGCTTGTGGCGTAACTTATGCTCACTAGGACTAGGAAAAACAAAAGACCAGACTCAAACTATAAATATTTCAGACAGACTTAATGAACGTTTTACTAGAAGACCTAACGTGCATGCAGATCCAGAAACATAAGCAAACACCATCAAAGAAATCCATGCACTTCCCCCTCCCAATCGTGACAAATTCCACTCTACACAAGCTATCCCAATTGAAATAAAATCGGTAATAAAACGCATAAAATCCAAGGCCACAGGCGCAGACAACATTAGCATCCCAAATAAGCTAAAAACCTATCAAACAAGTCAATTCAAAAAGGCAGTTAAAAAAATGCTCCTGCATCATATGCCGTACACTGTTGATGAATTCCTGGACCTGGAACTCATTAACTAGATAAGTGTAACATCTTACCTTAGTTACTGAGTTATATGATGTAACCCTAATATTGTAATTAATCTTACCTTCACTCTGTATTAGTTACAGTTAGTTATTAGATTTAGATTTAGTTCCCTGACGAAGCCAATATTTCTGTATAGAAATTTACGGTGAATAAATATATTATTATTATTATTATTATAACTCTCATTCATAAAATCATAGACGTCATTCTTCCAATATTGACACATATTTTTAATGAATCACTATTGACTGCTACGAAGGCATTCATTTCTCCCATAGCCAAAATTAAATCACCGTCAACCCCTAATGACTATAGACCAATCTCCATACTTCCAGCACTGTCCAAAGCCCTTGAAAGAATTGTACATAAGCAACTGACAGATCACCTGAACAAATACAAACTGCTTGGCCCATACCAATCTGGATTTAGAACTGGTCACAGTACAGCAACAGCACTGCTTAACGTACAGACATCGTATTATATCTCTGCCGGTCTGCCAAATGACTATTTCCTGGTAGGAGAAGAGATTCTACTAGCGTGCACAAAAACATGTCTTAAATTTACAACGGGCAGCAGATTTGAGCTCGGACAAGCAATGACTAGAAAGGGAACTGGATGTCTTTTGTATTGGAATACACGGACTACCTGCTCCTTGTAACAAAATTCCAACGGTCGGCGAGAGGCACAGATATTAAACGACAGCTGTAACTAAAGACATTCGACTAGCCCTAGATGACGGTCTTACAACCGTGTTAGTACTACTGGACTTAAGCAAAGCATTCGACTCAGTGAACATTAAACTACTAATGCATAAACTCACTGCGTTGCATCTATCAGACAACGTAGTATCCTCGTTCACCTCCTACCTCACTGATCGCCTACAACTCCAAACCAAAACTCAAAATGGCAGCCAGTACAGAGAGGAGTACCCCAGGGTTCTGTATTAGCACCACTACTGTTCTCTATCTACATAAATGACATTTCTAAATCCTAAAACACTGTAAATATCACCTTTATGCTGACGACGTCCAACTATACATCCATTCAAGACCTGAGACAATACACCATGCAATTGAAAAATTCAATAAAGACATCATAATAATAATAATAATAATAATAATAATAATAATCTTTATTAACCCTTAAGCTTACAACAAGCAATAGGTATCGTCAATAGTTAAAATAATAGAAATATATATATACAAGTAATCTAAAACTGATTATTGATTTCAAATAACATAGGCTATATTCACAATAAAAATAAGAGAATAATAACAGTTATAATAATCTAAAACTAGGAGGTGCTCATTTAGAATTACCTAAATTCAGAAATCCGCATATCGCACTCCAAGTACTCTTGTGGTGAGTAAAAAGCTTTTAATTTGAACCAGTTTTTAACTTTCCAATTGAAGGATTTTAGTGGGAGTTCTTTTATCTCAGAAGGAAGCTTGTTGAAGAGTTTTAGTTGTTGGTAAGTATGACTTATTACTCTTACTTAGACGGTTGTTTGGCAAGTCCAGTTCATGTCTGTGCCTGGTGTCATAATTATGTACTGCTGATCGTTCCATGAATACATTTATATTTTCTTTCACATGCATGATACTAGCGTACATGTATAGAGAAGGTAATGTCATTATTTTATAATTTATAAAGCTGGGCTTGCATGTTGTCTGTTGTTCTAAACCTAACATCATTCTAACTGCTTTCTTTTGCCAAATGAAGCCATTTTTTGCAGTGGTGCAGTTTCCCCAAAGTCTAATCCAATAAAGTATGTGTGGATGAAAGAAGGCATAGTATGACATAATTAGTATGTCTTGGCTTACACATTTTTTAAATTTTCTTAATAGATACCATGTTCATGCTAGTTTTTTACAAAGATTCTCTATGTGATTTCCCCATGTTAATTTTGAGTCCAAATGTATTCCCAGAAGTTTTACTGATTTTTGGGCATCACTAGGATGCAATGTAAATAGTATGTTCTCGGTTTTACTTGAGTTCAGAGTTAAATTATTTAGGGAGAACCATAATTTAGCAGTTTTTAATGATACAGTCATTTGTTGCTTCAGCATATTTTATTTGTTATTACTGTTCAGTAATGTTGTGTCATCGGCATATAACATTGCTGTACAAGGTAAATTGCAGTTTAAATCATTAATGTAAACCAAGAACAAAAAAGGTCCCAGCACAGATCCCTGAGGCACTCCTGCAATTACAGTATCAAGGCCACAATTCTTATTATTTAGGCCTACATTAACCATCTGGAGTCTGTTATCAAGATAGGATATTATTAAGTTTAGTTCTATTCCTGTTATTCCATAATATTTAAGTTTATTGAACAGGATATTATGTGAAATACAGTCGAATGCTTTTGTTAAATCTATCAATGTCACCCCTGTTGTTACTGTGTTTTCAAAGTTTTGTAAATTTCCTCAATTAAAAACTTGACTGCTTTATCAGTTGATAGTCCTTTTCTAAAACCAAACTGTTTATCATATAAATAATTTTTGGCCAAAAAATAATTATAAATCTGAGTGAGAATGCAAGATTCCACAATTTTGCTTAGTATAGGCACTATTGTTATGGGACGATAGTTTGATGGACATGTATTATCTCCTTTCTTAAATACTGGCATGACTTTAGAGATTTGAAGGCAAGTGGGAAATATGCCCTGCGCAAGAATCATATTTATCAAGAAAGTTAATGGTACAATTATTGCGTCTATAATTTTTTTAATTACATAATTAGAAAAACCATAAACATCTTGACTATGAGAAATACCTAGTCCCATCCCTGCCAAGCAGTGGCTCAGGCAACTGGTAGCAAGTGCTTGGACACCTGCATTCCATATCACCCGACACATAGCGGCTGAGTAAACAAACATGCCACTTGACTGTCTGTACAGCGATTTAAAATTTAAAGTTTAGTATAATGTATCAGAATGGTTGAAGAAAATAGTGTATTTCAAAAGCAGATCGTGCAAATTCTGAAAATGCACAAACGAGTACTGAATAAAGCTCAACTGCCAGAGTGCAAAAAGAGGAAAATCTCTAGCAGTAACTGTTTTCAAAAGTCAGCTAGAACGAGAATGTAACGTACTGTTAACTGAAAACCAGATTTTAAGAAGAGTTAGTAATTTGAAGAGCAGGATAAAGTAAAATTCGACCTGAGACTCACTGCGAATAAGCCGATAGTCTTAAAAAATTGGGAGAGAACCCGAGAAGAAAAGGAAAAATTAGAAATATAAGTACTGAATTTAAAGAAAGAAAAACTATTTTGGGAGAAATAAAAGAGACAAGAGAGTGAGGACTAGTATACAAAAGTCCTGGGTTCAAGTCCCAGTGTCAGAGGAATTTTTCTCCTACAATATTCTCTAGTATTCATGATTTATTAGCAAACCTTGATTTTAGGGAACTAAAAATTATGTTTAGGGTTGTAATTTAATATATTAAGTTTTTAACTAGAACAGTAGACAGATACAATTTTACTTATTTCTAATAAACAAAAGTTAACATTTTATACTAATAAACACATTTAATACTTAACAGTGTATGCAATTGCCCTAAAATCACAAGTCTACTTAGTAGCTATTAGGTAAATAATAAGGATATTTTATAATCTTAGCATTTTTAATATTTTTCTCTTGTGCAGACTGTACCACTGAAGAGTCTAAAAGCTGGTGCTCTACCCAGTTTCTTTCATTCCCTCCAAGTGTTGATTGTGTGTATGGAGAGGGGGAGATAGTCAAATTGATAGTAACAAACCCGGATAAGCTTTTAAGGGTGTGAGATTTGTTCAGATCAGCTGATTTTATCCCACATTAATACATAAAGGTCTATATGTAGTTATTTTATAAATTAAATTTATTGTCCCACATTAATATATGTAGTTCTTTTATTAACATTTCATTAGTTCCCATAATTAATTTATAAAATACGTTCGTTTTGAATCTGCTTGCTATATAATAGATTTGAAGTTAACCTATTTAGTTTACAGTTTGAAATAGGGTTATAGTATATTGCGATACAAGTGCCGTAAGCGGATCGAGGAAAGAGTTTTTTTCAATTTCCGTGATCCGTTATGCGCTTACGGCACGAGTATTGCAGTTTGTGGCGACTTTAACAGGACAAATATTCGGTCCCCATAACAACTAACATATGAAAATCACTTTCTGAAATGGTCGGTACAACGCCAAAGTGAACTAAGCGCCAAACTCCATATTTTGAGAAAACTGAAGTTGAAGTTTGAGTGTTGTAAAAAAATCTTGATCAAAACGAAATTTCCTTTTTTCTCAACTGATTTTACTATCGTAGTATCGCTTAGTTCGTTATTGCAGACCGTAGGATATCAAAATCTGCACCATGGACTACCAATAGTCTATATTTTGACAATTGGCGCTTAGTTCACTTTGGTGTTGTACCGACCAAATATAAGATCAATCTTCAATAGTGTATATACATAATATTTTCAGCTAATAGGTCAAATAATATAAATAAATTGATATAAATATTCTTCGTGCAAAAAATAGCAATATTTTAGTTCATATTGATACCGGTAAAATATGAGAATGTGTTAGACCTATAATTATGTATTAATTTTGTGATTATTATTATTATTATTATTATTATTATTATTATTATTAAGAATAAAAATAAAGTTAAGTTACACATGTTTTACAATTTATTGTACCAGTTCTTTACATCTGTGCACATCATAATCCATACACCCCTTATAAATTACTCATATTGGTTAAAAAATCACCCCCATGAACCCCGCCAATACGATTAAAAACTTCACTTGAGCAAGCTGAGTCCGCAAATGAGGTACCTCAGAAAAAAGCAAGCCACTGCTCGCAAGAGAGAGCCGCGGCTTAGTTTTATTTATACCAAATCCTAAGCAGCGGCTTAGCTGTCAAGGTCGTTGAACAACGGCTATGCAGGTGGCTGAGGAAGCTGCTTTTACTTTCTCGCATATACGTAGTATAGAGAAAGTATTGTGATCGTGACAAAAATTCAAAGTCGAGATAACATCGGGAGAGCATATTTCATGAAGCCTAGAAACCGAAAAAAGTATTTTTGAAATGACGTCTGTCCGTCTGTCTGTGGACATGCACAGCGGGTAAACGGTTCATTGTATTTACTTCATTTTTTTGAATCAAGGACTTTTTCGAAATTTTGTCGAACCGCCCAGAAATTTAGCTTTACAGCTGAAATATTAAGGGGACTTTTCATGAAAACTTTTTAAAAAATTTTGGTTTTTGATAAAATGGCTCTAACGATTTTAATAAAAATTTAAAATTGGAAATTCTTATCTATGACTAATAAAATGGCTATATCCGATTTTCTGGGAAAATGACATCGGGGGTACTTCACTTGTATGTATTTTCAATTATTCTAGATTATCTCCATTGCAGTAGGCGATACACAAAAAACTACCACAGTAAAGTTGTAGAGAAAATTAAATTTAACATTTTTTGTTAAACCCATATTTTTATACAATTAATAGGTATCAAGATAAAAACGAAATAAGTACGACTTAAATGCAAATTTCGGAACATATGTTAATTAAAATACGAAATGATACCTTGTTGCCCTTAGTAACAAGAAAACTAATTGTTGTGAAATGCATTCTATTTACCTCAGTCGTAATGAACACACCAAAACCAATTACAGCGAGGTGGTATAGGCTAATAGGGAAGAGGTCCTGGGTTCAAATGAAACCTCGTGGCCGCCCAACTTTACCAGTAGGCTATTGTAATTAATAACTCATTCATGTAGCATTAGCTTTATTGTTCGGCGATATCTCAGTATATCCTGTAGTTTTGCCTTTGAGATTGAGGAAACCATGAAAACATCAGATTATTATTATTATTATTATTATTATTATTATTATTATTATTAATAATTATTAATAATATTATTTCACGGTAAAAGCAATGAGCATAAAGATCGACCATGATGCCTTCCGTTCTAGAGAATTTTATGAAAATGTAATACATAAAATGTAATTTTTTTTATTTATTTATTTATTTATTTATTATTTATTTATTTATTACAAGAGATATTACAAGAGGTATTACATTTAGTAATACACCCGAATGAGCAAGACTGCTCGTGCTCGGGTGCCGTTTCAAAAATATCAAAGTGAAGAAAGGGGAGAGACAAAGAAATAGAGTGTATAATGTGCTTAACTAAAAAAGAAAGTAAAACAAAAACATTAAACATAAAAACATAAATACATAAAAGGAGTGAAACAAAAATTACTTAAAAGCTAAAAAATTACAAAAAATTCTTTACATATCTATTAAATTTAACAGTGGAGTATGCTGAGAGATCAGGATTTTTTCTGATAATTGAGTTATAGAAGCGCGGTCCAAAATTAATGCTATTTTTTAATCCTGCCGATTGACTCTATAATTTACTTTTTTCTGTGATAGCCCTTAACATGTATAAGCGAGAAAGTTTGTGCAACGTATTTTTGCACTATTTAGTTATTTATTTATACCAAACCAAGCAGCTGCTAGGAATTAGTGAGTTTTGAACCGTTGCTTAGTTTTATTTATACCACCTATTATGACGGCATCGGCCATGAGTCACTGCTTCCATGATAATACTTAACCTATATCTTCCGTTGAGATGATTTGAGCATTGCGGCTGAATACAATTTCAGTTCAGTAAAGGAACACCGTGTTATGGTACAAAATGGAGCCTGTAGTTAAATTAGAGTATGTTAAGATCGAAATTAAGGAAGAAATTCCAGAAACACAACCAAACAAGTCAGATTATACTAAGATTGAAATTAAGGAAGAAATTCCTGAAACACAACCAAAGAGTGAACCCATCCCATTTACGTTCGAGACAATACATATACAAGAAGTCAAACGTGAGGATACAGTCCACACTGATTCTACAGCATTCAGCACCGTTCACAACTTAGAGCAGATTTCAGAAATTTCACAAATAAATGAAGAGGATCAGCTAATGCATTCACACTCACCTGCTGTATCTACAAGCACATCCTCTGCTGGAAACAGTCAACAGCTAACTCGTACTCCAGACAAACATTTCACGTGCGATGTATGTAACAAGAAATTCACTCGAAAAGGTAGTCTCGAAAGTCATCTGCTTACGCACTCTGGACATAAGCCATTCACGTGTGATATATGTAGCAAGACATTTTCCGAATGGGGGAGTCTCAAGAGACATCAGCTAATTCACACTGGACATAAGCCATTTACGTGTGATATATGTAGCAAGAAATTTTCCCGAAGGGGGGACCTCAACAAACATCATCTAACTCACACTGGACAAAAGCCATTTACCTGTGGCATATGTACCAATAAATTTTCACGAAGAGAGAATCTCAAAATACATCTACTAACACACACTGGGCATAAGCCATTCACTTGTGATATATGTAGCAAGACATTTTCCGTAAGGAGTAATCTCAAAACACACATGCTAACTCACACTGGACATAAGCCATTCACGTGTGATATATGTAGCAAGATATTTTCCGAAAGATGGCGTCTCAAAACACACAAGCTCATTCACACTGGACATAAGCCATTTACGTGTGATATATGTAGCAAGAAATTTTCCCGAAGGGGTTACCTCAACAAACATCATCTAACTCACACTGGACAAAAGCCATTTACGTGTGATATATGTACCAATAAATTTTCACGAAGACAGAATCTCAAAATACATCTACTAACACACACTGGACATAAGCCATTCACTTGTGATATATGTAGCAAGACATTTTCCGAAAGGAGGCATCTCAAAACACACATGCTAACTCACACTGGACATAAGCCATTCACGTGTGATATATGTAGCAAGAAATTTTCCCTAAGAGGGCATCTCAAATCACACTCCCTCACTCACACTGGACATAAGCCATTTCCGTGTGATATATGTACCAAGAAATTTTCACGAAGAGAGCATCTCAAAAGACATCTTCTAACTCATGAGAGGAACAACCTTTCCTAATGTGATGTGTTTTGTCTCGTGTGAGGCAGTTACAACCGAATGCGCACACAAGGAAAGTGGTCTCATAGTGTGACAATCAAAAGAAGAGGAAGATTTTTTAGGGTAGAAATAGTCATGCGAGTGTTCCCTTTATTCATAGTACAAGAACTGGCACCCGCACCAAATGAGGCTTTGGGTCACGTGTTTCTCTAGACCCAAAAGAAACCTCAATCAAAGCTTGTGTTTATGTGAGAAGAAGGGAATATACAGGGTGTTAATGAATAATACCGAAATATTTTACCTGTGTATAGAGGAGACGTAGATAAGAAACTTTTATTGGGAGATTTTTGCTCTATGGATTCAATTTATCCTGTTACAGCATAAAATCTCCCAGGGCATGCCTTCTAACATTATAAAAAAAATGCAAAACAAAGGAACTTCGTTGTTAACACTACTAGTCAGTAGTTAGGAATAAAAAAAAAAGAATAATGCAGTGACGGCCGGGTCATTCCATGTCATTTCAACCAGGTCATGTCACCGTCCGTCTCGAATATTGATGAAACTTGGTGTACACCCTTCCCTTGTTATTGGAACTAACCACCCAAAATATTTTTCCTCTATCTCAAATGGTTTCAATTTTATGGCACTTTGAATTTTCATGAAATCTGCATTGTCTGTCTTGTTCGAGACTCTTGGCACAAGATACCCTCGTGTGCATTTAATTTTTTATCTCCATAACCAATGATCCCATCTCTTTTAAATTTTACACAGAGGTCAATAAATTGATGAGCATTTCAGAAGAAAGTACGTCAATACTCAAAAGTTTGTATAAATGCCTACAAAAATATTTAAACATACTTGCAACTATTTTTTTTGGTCGAAAAACTATGTTTAGAAAACTTTAATTTTCAGCATGTGGGCATGATGGAACCAAAATTTTTTGATGTTGAAAATTATTACACAGACATGCTCTTTCTTGTCAAATAATAAAATTTATGGGTTTTTCATTCCTTGTAATGAAAATTTTACGTCTTCCCCAGTCATTTGGCTTGAGAAAGATCCAAAAGGTTGAAACGTAGCCTGTGTTTTGTAGTTTTTTTAGTTTTTAATTTTTAACTATTTGTATCCACGCTAAAAGTGTTTTTATCTATTTTATACTGTGTTATAATATTTAATTTAGGTTTGTGAATACTTGCAATTTCCTTTCAATTTACTTTGTTGCCTTTGTTGCCTTGGCCTTGACATTCTAAATAAATGAATCGACCAGCGTGGGCTTACAACATTCTAGCGATCGCGATGCTTTTATTACCACAGTATGACAAAAATAGCCAAAGCCAACTGCAATTGATTTGACATTGAAATGTATTACTGAAATCTGATGCTTCGACAGCGCTAAAATCACGTTTTCTGCCAGTTTTTCACTCATAACTCGCGAACGAAAGCTAAAATTAAAAATCCGGCTTCGAGGTGCATTCGACCACCTTTCAGTCCATCTATGTTTAAAATTTCAGATCTCTGCGTTCAGTAGATTTCGCTGGGCATCGCGGACAGACAGACAAACACGTCCTTTTATTATTATAAGATAACATGTGCCCGCGGCTTCCCCCGTGATAATTATTCCAAAAATTAAAAATTAAGAGCATAATAGTTAAATCATTATATTAACACCTAAATCATGTGGACTACATATCACGATTAGATAGCGTCACCTGGTAAAAGCGACCTCAGATTCGAGTTCCTTGGCCCAGAAAACCCCTGTATAGTGAGTTTCGTCCAAATCAAACAACGTTTGACCATATTTAGGCTAATATTGATTATCCCTATAATAATAATAATAATAATAATAATAATAATAATAAATATATATATATATATATACAGGGTGTTAAAAAATTACGTTTACAACGTTTCAGGGATGATAGAGGAGGTAAAAACAAACCTTTTCTTTCTGTGACAAAACTTTGGCATATGCTCCGTTTTGCTGTTAGATGGACTTAAGGATAGATGGCTTAACTGCCGTCACAACACGCACCGATTAGTTTTGTTTGTACTGCTTTGATTGTCATGTCAGGAACCATCTAAATGCTACATTCTCCAATCGCTGGATCGGCAGGGGTGGGGCCATACCGTGGTGGCTACCTCGATCACCGGACCTATCTCAACTGGATTTCTTTTTGTGGGGAGACATGAAACCTCTTGTGTATGAGACACCGATCGATACGGCAGAAAAATTAGTTGCTCGCATTGTTGAAGCTGCATATGTTATTTGAGAATTGTTGGCCTTTTTGAGCGTTGCAGACTGTCCATAGTACGAAGATACCAGTTGTGCAATGCCTTCAATGAACGACAGTTTGGACACCATCTCTAAAACGACAATTGACGACAATTGGATAATACGAACAAAATTCGAATGTTGCAATTAACACTTATGTAGGCCTACACAATAAACGGCGCATATGCCAAAGTTTTGTTACATAAATAAAATGTTTGTTTTTATCTCCTCTATCATCCCTGAAACGTTGTAAACGTAATTTTTTAACACCCTGTATACTGTATATATATATATATATATCCAGTGCTTTTTTTGTGACGGTACGCAACGGTACCCAGTTCCGGCACCTTTTTTAAAAATAAAATTTGGATATTACTCAGAATATTTCTGTCACAATTCCTATAAAATTATGGCCTATTACTTAAAATCAAGCTTGTTTGTTGGTTTTATTAGATTTCTGCATACATAATAGCCTACATATGAGCACATGATAGTTTCTGTTAATTGCCGTGGCTACTGGACTGCAAGAGGGTTGGGGTGGGTTTTCCAGGCCTCAGCAAACTGCTCCTGTGGTCAAGGCCATTCTAACGGTATAAGAATTGCACCAAGTGCAGTTAATGCTAACATAGTAGGCCTAACAAGTAGTACGTAGATAACTACCATAGTTAATCAGGGGTTAGTGCACATTTAAATTTAACTGCATTCGTTGCTTACATATAATTTGAAAAGAAAACCCTTGGTTTGTGTTGCACAGACAAGTGAATTCATAATTATTTTGTACCGGTGCGTAATAAAAGAAAGCATGTCGATGTTTTTGAAGTACCGGTATCTCATAAACCTGCCAACTGTGAATAAACTGTATCTGAAGAGTACGTTGCAAGTACCGGTAATTTTACTGCAATTCAGGGGAGAAACATTTCTGGCCATGATAGGGCCGATTGTTGGACATTAACTCAGAAAAATGACGTCTGGGAGAAGTGTGAGAGCTCCCGTGAGATTGAGTTAAAAAGTTTCTGTGAGTACCGCCACCTTTTTAATTAGAAAAAAGGCACTGATAATGATAATAATAATAATAATAATAATAATCCTTTTCGGTGTAGGTTGAAAATTTCATATTATGTTCGCGTGCCTTGACATTAAAAACAAATGAATCGACCAGCGTGAGCTACAACATTCAACAGATCGCGATGATTTTATGTCGAAGGTATGACAAAAATAGCCAAAGCCTAGTGTAATTGATTTGTATTACTGAAAACTCATGCTTCGAAAACGCAAAAAATACACGTTTTCTGCCCGTTTTTCACTCATAACTCTCGAAGGAAAGCTAAAATAAAAATTCCAGCTTCGAGGTGCACTTTCCGACCCTTTAGTCCATCTATGTTTAAAATTTCAGATCTCTGCGTTCAGTAGATTTCGCTGGGCATCGCGGACAGACAGACAGACGGAGGACAGACACTTCCTTTTATTAATATAGATAGCAGATCCCCGTGGCTTCACCCATGATAATTAATCAGAAGATTGATAATTAACAGTGAACAATTAAAATATTATATTTATTAACACTTTGCATGCAAAACATTCATAGGTATAAACTAAACGAGTGATAGGCCTAATTAATGAAACAGCTATAAATCCAGCTTTGAAGTGAATTCCACGATCTTAGAAAGCTCAGCATGGGAAAAATAACCTGAGATTCGAGCTCCCTGGCCCAGAAAACCCCTGCATAGTGAGTTTCGTCGAAATCGACAATGTTTGCCCATTATTCAGGCCTATATTCATTATCCTTCTTCCATCTGGGGTGAAAATTTCAGATGTCTTCCTGCCTTTACATTATATAAACAAATGAATCAACCAGCATGGGCTTACAACATTCAAGCGATAGCGATGCTTTTAATTCCAAGGTATGACAAAAGTCCTGTCCCTCTACCCTCTCTCGGAAAATAAGCATATCAAAATTAGTGTAGGTAATGAAACCTCCGCTTAGAGGCCCCTTCGCCCACCCTGGGGATCATAGGGTATCAGATACAGATATGACCAAAGTAAGCAAAGCCACCTACAATTGAAATGTATTACTGAAAACTGATGCTTTGAAAGCGCAAAAAATTTACTTTTTTCCCTTTTTTCACTCATGTCTCGGGAACGAAAGCTAAAATAAAAAATGTACTATGGCAGAAACCTTTGTAGGAGTGTACTCAACAAATTCCCAAAGTTTCATGGCGATCGGTGTAGTAAACAGACATACATTCGTTTTTATTTATCCTATCAGATTCCTATTTTTTAGTGCATTATTTTGATACCCATATTGCCTAGTATTGTGTTTCATTTCATATGATGTTACCTAATTAGGTCCTTATTAAAAACAGCTACAAGACAATTGGTAGGGTTTTCCTGAACTTTTGGAACATTCTGTTAGAAATACTTTCGTTTTCAAGTTCTCCAAGTATTAGCTGCAAATAATAAAATAAATTAGAGAGATTTTGTATTCAATTTTGTTTTACACTCAGCTTTTTCTAGTACATAAATTAAGTAAATATTATTTTATAAGAATACCAGCAGTAGAAGCGAATAAGTATAACATTAAAAATTACCAAGAAATTTTTCACATAATGTATTTTAAGTTATAAATATGACATTTTATATATTTTTCACAAATTTTTTCAAAAATATACACCAAAAAAACCTGGACTTGCTAATGTTGCTTCAATAAAACAGTTTACACTGAGTGAAATTCAATAAAAAGAAGTTTTAAAAATTGTTTCAAAACCAGTGGATAAATGTTAAAAAATTTCAATCTTTTTATCGATGATAGAATAATGGGTTACCATAAGGAAACTCAATCTTACTTATGATCTGTACTATTTAAGGCGTCACCTGAGGAAGGCTCAAGGGTAGAGTCAAAATGTCGTGTTTTAATTTTTAACATTTATCCACTGATTTTGAAATAATTTTAAAAACGTCATTTTAATGTTGCTTCTACTGTCGATAATTTAATGAACAAATTAGTTTAAATTTATGAGGATTCTTGATGCTATTACTTCCTATATAAAGTTAATATTGTTTACATTCTAGGGAAACTACCATAGTCAGTCCAGCGAGTTGACCCAGTCTCAAGTTTTGGACTCAAGATTGGAGCATGTCTGCCGTCGCTCGGATAGTCAAGGTAAGGAAACGCCATCAATGATAATATGCAGTCAAACATGTGGCCCCCTCAGGTCTTAGATGAAATATATAAACTATAAAGAATTTAATGTGAAATAAAATGATTTTCTGTCAGCACAGAAGACAAGTGTGCACTATGGGCTGTGTTTACCAACATGGATAAAATTTCTCTATATTGTGGATAACAAAAACTATGATTAATCTATTATCTCAAATAGTAAACCTTTCCGGTTCCACCACGTAGTTTGTTACCTTGGTTTTCAAAAGCTTGGTTTTTGTCTACTATTTGTTTGACCCTTAAACTTTTCATAAGAGAAACCAAAGACATCTGGCAAGTGTTGTGTGAAACAGTGGGGGGGGGGGGGAGATTGACAGTTGGCTCCTAATGTACACGTTGCCATAGCTACAGAAAGTTTCCCCTCAAACTGTGTCTCGCTAGTAGTTCTACAAATGGTCACTAGATGTCTCACTGCTTTGGGAGGCCGTGGCGTATAGCAGATAATTCCGTTTTCCCCTTGAATCTTGTACAGAAATTAAGGTCGTCATAGTACAACATACATTCCTTTATCCATTAGGGTGCCTTATTCTGTGTTCTGCTTCATATTCCTTGTCACTGTGATCATCTCTCATGTTGGTCAGATGTTCCAATCGCGTACGCACTAACTTGATGTCCCAATTAGCTTGGTTTATCTTGTTTTGCTGGCCGATATTTCACTGGTAAAGCATTAGCTTGGATATTATCGAAAAACCAAGTTACTGTAGCTGGTGAAACGCAAAATGGACAGCGCATGTTATCAGTCTAAAATCCAGGATCAGACAGATTATCGGCGTTGGTGAACACAGCAACAAAAATGGACCATTTTGAAATTCCTAAAGAAAACAGTGAATCTTATTCATTCCAGGGGAGTGAATTGTTAAGTTTTCTTCTTTGATTAGTGATATGGGTAATGAATTTGGACAGTTGCCATGCTTTTAAGAAGTTCGCTGGCTTTCTTGTATAGTTTTAAAACCTTTTTGGCCCTTTCTTGTTAACTTGGATATTGGAAACTCAGATTAAACCAGGCCCTCCAACCCGAGCACTTGGCACTCGGGCACTCCACATGTTTCAACATCCCCATGTAGTGGCCAGTACGACTGAAAGTTTATGCGTCGAGACAGTACAATGGATAGGTGACCTCGCTTTTTTGACAGATATAACGTCTTATTTAAATATTTAGTTCCAAGGGAGAAACAAGTTGATTAACACTAGCGTTTGTTATTTAAAAAGAAAACAGCTTAATATTCGGTGAATTTGAGGTTTTAAACTTATATTTGACCACCCAAATACAATAATTTCATAATTTCTCTCTTTGAGGGGAAAAATTCCCATTTTTTATGAAATGGCTGATTGGTCATTAGCAAACACACAGTGTAAGAGTGGAGTAGTCCTCCAAAAATAGTGCGACCCGCTATTCAACTATTTTGGTACCGGCATAATACTCCTTCGTTGAAATTCAGAACTTAATCTTGGCCTATTCCTACTATACTTAATCCACGATGTGTACGGAGCAAAAGTAAACAATAGACTTGCCTTGACTAACTGTGTCCTGTCATTTCATTGGTTAATCGCACCAGCGTATACTTCACGATAGTGCAACAAGCTCAGTCAGATGTTTACTTCCATTCTGCACAATATCGTAAAATTATTTTTATCATATGTAATTGTGAAAACGTAAGTTCTGTTAAGTGAGTCGTTTGCTTTGGTGTTTATATCATAGGCTTACATGTTTACAACATATATCTATAGCAAACAAGATTTAATTTGTTTTTATCGTTGCCTTGCCAAATTTGTCGATTCTGAAGAAAAACAAGTGACATACAAATTAGAAATTTTTCTTAAGCTATTATACATCCAAACGTGCAATAGGCTGAAATTATAAGGTTAAATATATAATTAAAAACTGAAATATTAAAAATCCACAGGGGAAAGATTACAATTAACAACTTTATTCACATTATAATATGAGTTATTGAGTAACCATATATTTGTAATTTCATTTAGAAAAAAAAAATTATGTTCAGCTCTCTTAAATATTTTGGCAGCTTCTTGTATATCATCAGTAGGGACCGGATTCTTAGGTTTTTACCTATTTTTTTCCTTACTTCCAAAACAAAAAGCGATCACACACTTTTTCGAATCATGCCCATAGGATTCACCCACATTAATTCTGTGGCACCTAAAAATACCTAAATGGGGTATAAAAACCTAAATGTACCTAAACGGGATAAAATACCTAAAATATCTAATTTAGGCTACTTTTTTGCCTTTTTTGTTTGTCAGTTGAGAAATTTTGCAGAGACAATTTTTGTCGGGTTGAAATTAATACCAACAGCGTTTCGTTCAACTCAATGTCGTCTAGGATGACAGTATCAAGAGAGGGAGTGTAAGAGTACCTGCGTATTCCTTTTAAAATATTCGTACGAAGAACCATTGTTGATGTCATGTGAGGTTGGAAGGACATTTTCTGCCTTCAAATGTATTCTAAGAGATAACAGGAAGAACTTCACAGTTGAGAATCTTGAAAGATATTTAGTGATATACTGTAACCAGGAAATGTGAGGCAATCTTATTTTCACTGCTTCTTTTGATTGTTTATGCTTTCTTTCTTCAATTCTTTAATATTGCCCTAAGGCAAGTTTACACAAATTTAATTCAATTTTGTTAAGTTAAACTTTACAAGTATTATGTATTGAATCCTATGTAGCACATTCAAATTCATTAAACCAATTATTCTACCAAAAAACGATATTTTGGACAAAAAACCTAAAAAAACTATTTTGCCTAATGGAAAACCTAAAACAGTGTTTTTAAAAACCTAAAAATCCAGTCCCTAATCATCAGTCCATATACATAACATATACATATACATAACTTTCAATGACGAATAGAAATTATTTCTATTCGTCTTTGAAAGTCTACAAAAGGGAACATCTAGGTTGTAAATACACAGGGTGTTGCAAAATTCCATACACAAACTGCTATGGATTGTAGAGGAGACCATAACAAACTTGTTTGTTTTAAGGAAAGTAGGATTTGCAAGGGATGGTTGGGGAAAATCTAAAAACAGGGCGCACCCAAAATTTTGCAAATTTCCACTCGGTAATGAAGTATGGAATCATATTCTGGGGTAACTCGACCCATAGGGATAAAATATTTAAGCTACAAAAGCAAGCAATTAGAATAATGTGTGGAAAGAAAAGGAGAGAATCATGCAAACCGCTCTTTGAAAAATTAAAAGTCCTCACTCTCACAGGGGAGTATATATACTCTGTTATGTGTTATATGGTAGATAACATTGAGAGATTCCAAACCAATAGCAGTGTTCATGAACATACTACTAGAAACAGGATTGATTTACATAGACCAGTTAATCCATTAAAACTTTTTCAGAATGGCGTGGTCTGCAGTGTTCCATAGGACCCACACCTGCCATTGTACGCAAACATTTCTATTGTAGCAAAAGTAAGGAATTCACATGTGAGGAGTGACCCCAAATGATTATACCATAGGAAATATGAGATTGAAAAAGACCAAAATAAGACACCCTTAAATAATTAGAATTTACTAAATATTTTAGTTTCCACAGTAGATAGCTTACTCTAGATACCTTTTTACAGACGTTTTGAATATGTACTGACCAGCTTAATTTTGAATCAATATGAAAACCAAGCAATTTTACTGAATTAAAATCAACTGTTTTAAGAAGACCAAGAGTTAGATATTGAGTTTTTTTTGCATTGCAACAGAGTTTATTAGCCGAGACCCACTTAATAGCCTCTTCTTGAATTAATTTCACATCTACGTTCAATTGATCTAAATCTTTATTTGTACATATAAGGGTAGTATCATCTGCATAAATAGCAGAGTCAGTATTAAGATTACAAGGAAGATCATTAATATAAACAAGAAAGAAAAATGGCCCAAGTATCGAGCCCTGAGGGACCCCATTAGGTACCAAACTAAGCCTTGATGAGTTATTTTTAATGAAAGTATACTGTTGTCTATTAATTAGATAGGACTCTATAATTTTTAAACTTTAAACAGATGGCTGCGGTAACATTCCAATGTAAAATCTCAGCTCTGAAAGAGTTAATAGGTCACATAAAAAAGAGAACAAAGAAAGTCTTTGCTCTAGACAAAATAAAACACATGGGGATCCCGACGAAATTAATCATTTTTATCATCATGAGATATCTGAAAATTGGAATGAGGTAATAATAATAACGTAGAAATTTATAGAGGTTATGTTGTAGGGTTACGCTGCATTATAAGGAGCTTAAGCTAGCCTGCATATGCACAACTACGGTATAGCTTGAAATGTATGAAGTTGTAGCCTATTTTGAGTATTTGCTTTATATTTATCGTAACCACACAGATAGGCCTAATATTATATTTATAATGATCTGATCTTTTGTCTCAAATAAGATAACAGCCCTTGAAGCGATATCGAGTTTGATGGGAGAAATTTCTCCAGTCAAAATTGATCCTAGTTCAGTGTGAATTGATCTCAGATTAACTTTTATACAATCGGCCCTTAAAGAGGTAGAGTTTAAATAGGCCTATGTTTCCTTGTTCGTACTGGCCAATTTGACTGGGAGACCTGAAGAGAGAAGACCCTTGGAAGACCTAGACGTAGGTGGGAGGACAATATTAGGATAGATTTAAGGGAAGTAGGATTTGCGAGGGATGGTTGGATGGCGGGCTCAGGAATTTCGTGGCAATGACCTTTCGGGTTCCATAAAATAGGTACCGGTAATATTCCTTTAATTTACTTAAGAATTGTGTATTACCATTCATTAAGTAAGGCTCTACCGGTATCAGAACAGCTACAGTATTGAGTTTTGCAACCTGTTTAAAAAAATAATAATTTTGAGCTCTCAGTAAACATTTATTTAAATATTATAGTAATTTATTTTGACGGCATCGGTCATGAGTCACTGCTTCCAAGATAACATTTAACCCATATCTTCTGTTGAGATGATCTGAGCATTGCGACTGAATACAATTTATTTCAGTTCAGTAAAGGAACATCGTGTGGCGAATGTAAGTTGTGTATGGTACAAAATGGAGCCTGTAGTTAAATCTGAGTATGTTAAGATAGAAATTAAGGAAGAAATTCCAGAAACACAACCAAAGAGTGAACCCATCCCAATTGCATTCGAGACAATATGTATACAGGGAGTCAAATGTGAGGACACAGTCTACTCTGATTCTAGAGCATGCAGCACCGTTTACAACTTAGAGCAGATTTCAGAAGTAAATAATGAAGAAGAGGATCAGCTAATGCAATCACACTCTACTGGAAACAGTAAACAGCTAACTCCTACTCCAGACAAACATTTGACGTGTGATGTATGTGACAAGAAGTTTTCCCGAAAAAAACATCTCAAATCACATCTCCTCACTCACACTGGACATAAGCCGTTTACGTGTGATATATGTAGCAAGAAATTTTCCCGAAGGGGGCATCTCAACAAACATCATCTAACTCACACTGGACAAAAGCCATTTACCTGTGGCATATGTACCAATAAATTTTCCGAAAGAGGGAATCTCAAAAGACATCAGCTAACTCACACTGGACATAAGCCTTTCACTTGTGATATATGTAGCAAGATATTTTCCGAAAGGGGGCATCTCAAAACACATATGCTAACTCACACTGGACATAAGCCGTTCACTTGTGATATATGTAGCAAGAAATTTTCCCTAAAAGTGAATCTCAAAACACATATGCTCACTCATACTGGACATAAGCCATTTACGTGTGATATATGCAGCAAGAAATTTTCCTTAAGAGTGATTCTGAAAGCACACATGCTCACTCACAATGGACATAAGCCATTTACATGTGATACATGTACCTATAAATTTTCCCGAAGAGAGCATCTCAACAGACATCAGGTAACTCACACTGGGTATAAGCCATTTACGTGTGATACATGTAGCATGCAATTTTCCCGAAGAGAGTATCTCCAAAGACATCTTCTAACTCATGAGAGGAACAACCTTTCCTAATGTGATGTGTTTTGTCTCGTGTGAGGCAGTTACACACACAGGCAAAGTGGTCTCGTAGTGTGACAATCAAAAGAAGAGGAAGATTTGTTAGGGTAGAAATAGTCATATGAGTGTTCCCTTTATTCATACTACAAGAACTGGCACCCGCACCGAAGGAATCTTTGGGTCACGTGTTTATCTAGATCCAAAAGAAACCTGAAACAAAGCTTGTGTCTATCTGAGAAGAAGGGAATATACAGGGTGTTAATGAATAACACCGAAATATTTTACCTGTGTATAGAGGAGACGTAGATAAGCAACTTTTATTGGGAGATTTTTGCTCTATGGATTCAATTTATCCTGTCACAGCGTAAAATCTCCCAGGGCATGACTTCTAACATTAAAAAAAAAAAAATGCAAACAAAGGATAAGTGCACTTGAGGTGTATAAACGAATAAAATCCCAACCAATTTTTTTATTGTTCTGAAAAACCACTCAAATCGTTCAGGAATTTACGCTGAATTTTTTGAGTTTAAATGTGAGGTAGGGAAGTGGCGCACCCCGGAAATAATTCGCCGAAAATATCCCCTTAAAGGATCTCCAGGAGACGTTTGCGCAATCCTACTACCACAATTAAACTAAGAGAAATTAGAATTGAAGCTTGATTTCATATAATAGTAGAAAAAGCAATGTTTAATTGCTGTTTTGCTTCATGTTTGATGAAGAGCTAACAGAGAAACATTTTTAATATTACTCAATAATTTCTTTCTTCACATTGTTGTTGTTATTATTATTATTGTTGTTTTCTAAAATACTTGTCTTTAACATTGTCCTTTGATAAAAAAAATAATAATCGTAATTTGGTATGAAACATTCTTCCATCCATTCATTTATCCATCCAACCAACCATTTATCCATCCGTTGATCCATTAATTCATCCATACACTCATTCATCCATTCAAACATAAATAAACATTTAAATTCATCCGTCCATCCAGTTACTAGTTAATAAATTTTTTATTTCATTCAACCTGCCAGCCATCCATACAATAATTAATTAATTAACTCATACATCCTTTCATTAATTATTTCCTTCAATCACCCATCAGTCCACTCGTCCATCCATTATTAAATCATTCATTCATCCATAAATATATCCATCGATCTATTCATCCATTCATCCGAAATTAATTATTTATTTCACCCACTTAACCCACATCCATCAAATTCTTTATGGATATATAAATAAATGGATGGACGGTTGAATTAATTAACTAATTGGATGAATGGATGGATAAATGTATGCATTAATTGATTCATAAATGGATGGGTGGATGAATTAATTAATTATGTATCTAATTAATTAATTAACGGATAGATGAAGGGTGGATCGCTTTGTGAATGGATTAGTTCAATATTGGATCGATGAATGATTTCTGTAATTAGTGGATAGATCAATTAATAATTAATGGATGGTTGGTTAGATAACTGGATTGATTGATGGACAAATGGATGGTAGGATGAATGAAAAATGAATGGATGTATAAATGGATGGATTGATACATGGCTGAATGAATTATTGGGTGGGCAGATAATAGTTTTCATTAATTTCATAATTATAATTGTTATGAATAACTATAAAACGTATAAATAATATAACAGTAAAAATCTGGTTTGACATGTAATACATGTTTTCTATATCAGTCGATCGTCCTGAACGCGAAATTCACAATAAATACATTCCGATTTAAAATTAATGTTAAGCAATTTTCTGAGTAATAATATTAACAATATAAGAAATATAAATTATATGTCAATAAAAATTTTATTGTACATGATATAGATGTTATTGCATATATTTCATCACTTCTGAACGCGTATATGACAATAATAATAATAATAAGTTCCTTCCGCATCCGAGAAAATTTCGATTTTCCATTAGTGTCACAGAGTTTACCCGTAAACTCTGTGACACTAATGGGAAATTGGAATGTTGCTATATTTGAAGTTAACCTATTTAGTTTACAGTATTACAGTTTGAAATGGGGTTATAGTATATTGCGATACAAGTGCCGTAAGCAGTGCATACAGATCGAGGAAAGAGTTTTTTTCAATTTCCGTGATCCGTTATGCGCTTACGGCCCGAGTATTGCAGTTTGGGGCGACTTTAACAGGACAAATATTCGGTCCCCATAACAACCAACATATGCGAATCACTTTCTGAAATATAACATCCATTTTCAATAGTGTATATACATAATATTTTCAGCTAATATGTCAATTAATATAAATAAATTGATATAAATATTCTTCGTGCAAAAAATAGCAATATTTTAGTTCATATTGATACCAGTAAAATATGAGAATGTGTTAGACCTATAATTATGTATTAATTTTGTGATTATTATTATTATTATTATTATTATTAAAAATAAAAAAGTTAAGTTACACATGTTTTACAATTTTATTGTACAACCAGTTCTTTACATCTGTGCACTTCATAATCCATACGCCCCTTATAAATTACTCATATTGGTTAAAAAATCACCCACATGAACCCCGCCAATACGATTAAAAACTTAACTTGAACAAACTGAGTCCACAAATGAGGTACCTCAGAAAAAAGCAAGCCGCTGCTCGCAACAGGGAGCCGCGACTTAGTTTTATTTATACCAAATCCTAAGCAGCGGCTTAGCTGTCAAGGTCGTTGAGCAACTGCTAGGCAGGTGGCTGAGGAAGCCGCTTTTTATTTATACCAAACCAAGCAGCTGCTAGGAATTAGTGAGTTTTGAGCTGTTGCTGTTTTTATTTATACATGGCGGCATCGGCCATGAGTCACTGCTTCCATGATAATCTTCTGTATGTATTCTACTGATGCTATGACCAGCAACGAATGGACAAGCACTAACTATGAGCTAAGACACACAATAACGCGCTTTTCAATTGATGGTTTCCACCATAAAGTGTGCACAGAAAAAAGGTATCGTGACCTGAGCCCCGAATGCAAGTGTATATGGTGTGGAAGTTTGTGCACAAAATACCATGCGTTGACATGCACAAAAAGAACAATATGAATAGTGCAATTCTGCAGTGAATAATAGTGTTTAATTTCATCTCAATGCGCCCGTGGCATTGGGCAGAATACAATTTCAGTTCAGTAAAGGAACATCGTGTGGCGAATGTAAGTTGTGTATGGTACGAAATGGAGCCTGAAGTTAAATCTGAGTATGTTAAGATAGAAATTAAGGAAGAAATTCCAGAAACACAACCAAAGAGTGAACCTATCCCAATTACTTTCGATACAATACAGACACAAGAAGTCAAAAGTGAGGATACAGACTGCACTGATTCTGCAGCATGCAGCACCGTTCATAACTTAGAGCAGATTTCAGGAGTTCCACAAGTAAATAATGAAGAAGAGGATCAGCTAATGCAATCACACTCACCTGCAGTATCTACAAGCACATCCTCTGCTGGAAACAGTAATCAGCTAACTCGTACTACAGACAAACATTTCTCGTGTGATGTATGTAACAAGAAGTTTTCACAAAGAGGGAATCTCAACAGACATCAGCTAACTCACACTGGAAATAAGCCATTTATCTGTGATATATGTAGCAAGAAATTTTCCCTAAGAGTGAGTCTCAAAACACACATCCTCACTCACACTGGTCATAAGCTGGTAACCCATAGGCCATTTACGTGTGAAATATGTAGCAAGAACTTTTCCAATAGACGGGATTTCAACAGACATCAGCTAACTCACACTGGACAAAAGCCATTTACCTGTGGCATATGTACCAATAAATTTTCCGATAGAGGGAATCTCAAAAGACATCAGCTAACTCACACTGGACATAAGCCATTCACTTGTGATATATGTAGCAAGACATTTTCCGAAAAGGGGCATCTCAAAACACACATGCTAACTCACACTGGACATAAGCCATTCACGTGTGATATATGTAACATGAAATTTTCCCTAAGAGTGAATCTCAAAACACACATGCTCACTCACACTGGACATAAGCCATTTACGTGTGATATATGTAGCAAGAAATTTTCCCGAAGGGGGGATCTCAACAAACATCATCTAACTCACACTGGACAAAAGCCATTTACCTGTGGCGTATGTACCAATAAATTTTCCGAAAAAGGGAGTCTCAAGAGACATCAGCTAACTCACACTGGACATAAGCCATTCACTTGTGATATATGTAGCAAGAAATTTTCCCTAAGAGGGAATCTCAAAACACACATGCTCACTCACACTGCACATCAGCCATTTACGTGTGATATATGTAGCAAGAAATTTTCCCGAAGGGGGGATCTCAACAAACATCATCTAACTCACACTGGACAAAAGCCATTTACCTGTGGCGTATGTACCAATAAATTTTCCCAAAAAGGGAGTCTCAAGAGACATCAGCTAACTCACACTGGACATAAGCCATTCACTTGTGATATATGTAGCAAGAAATTTTCCCAAAGGGGGGATCTCAACAAACATCATCTAACTCACACTGGACAAAAGCCATTTACTTGTGATATATGTACCAATAAATTTTCCGAAAGAGGGAGTCTCAAGAGACATCAGCTAACTCACACTGGACATAAGCCATTCACTTGTGATATATGTAGCAAGACATTTTCCGAAAAGGGGCATCTCAAAACACACATGCTAACTCACACTGGATATAAGCCATTTACGTGTGATATATGTAGCAAGAAATTTTCCCTAAGAGTGAATCTCAAAACACACATGCTCACTCACACTGGACATAAGCCATTTACGTGTGATATATGTAGCAAGAAATTTTCCCGAAGGGGGGATCTCAACAAACATCATCTAACTCATGAGAGGGACAACCTTTTCTAGTGTGATGTGTTTTGTCTCGTGTGAGGCAGTTACAACTGAATGCACACCCAAGCAAAGTGGTCTCATAGTGTGACAATCAAAAGAAGAGGAAGATTTTTTAGGGTAGAAATAGTCATGCGAAAACAAGCTCCAGATTAATGAAGTCAAAACTGTTCATATGACCTTCCAGAAAGGTACTAGGACTTCTGGAAAGGACAGAATTGCCTCCGGAGGAGTACAACTACACCGTGTACAACATTTCAAGTACCTTGGAATAACCCTCCAGATGAGTGGAAGGAACTTCAGCCTGCATGCCCAAGAAAGAACCATTTCCGCAATCCAGGCCATGAGCAACATAAAACACATGAGATCTCTGTCACTGGAAACAGCAAGCATACTATTTAGAAGTAAGATAAGACCAATACTTACATACGGCATACACCAAATCTGGCAGCACCTTAAAAAACGAGATCTGCGGAGATGGGAATCGGTCAAAGCCACCTTCCTAAAGAGAGTTCTTGGTGTTTCAAAGTACACTTCTTCCAGACTGGTCTATGAGCTGGCAAAGGAACCATTCCTCATAGAAGAGCTGAGACTTGAATTGCTACTCCCGTCTACAGAACCTCTGGAGGCACTCCTCGCAGAGAGGTCAAGGAAGAGAGAGGAAATACCCCTGGAATTTTACACTTCAAGTGCCATCTTAGACCGCAGCTGGACCCGACCCAACCAGAAATTGTGTCATCACAAAGTCTGTGCAACTAGCAGTTTTCACGAACCCAATAACACATGCCGGTGTAAATTCTGTAAAGATGAATGTCCCTTGTATCACATCCTGCAGTGCAAAGGAATCTCGAAATCCATCACAGAAATTGCCAAAGAGGATAGTGAACTTTGATCTAGTTACAACAGTGCACCTCAGAGGGTTTTTGAACACACACACTACATGCATACTTATGCGCAATTCATCTATTATTATTAATAGTCATGTGAGTGTTCCCTTTATTCATACTACAAGAACTGGCACCCGCACCGAAGGAATCTTTGGGTCACGTGTTTATCTAGATCCAAAAGAAACCTGAAACAAAGCTTGTGTCTATCTGAGAAGAAGGGAATATACAGGGTGTTAATGAATAATACCGAAATATTTTACCTGTGTATAGAGGAGGCGTAGATAAGCAACTTTTATTGGGAGATTTTTGCTCTATGGATTCAATTTATCCTGTCAGCGTAAAATCTCCCAGAGCATGACTTCTAACATTATAAAAAAAATGCAAATAAAGGAACTTCGTTGTTAAAACTGTAGTCAGTAGTTAGGAATAAAAAAAAGAGTAATGCAGTGATGGCCAGTCATGTTATTAGTCTGTAAATTTTGCAGATTATGAAACCTCTGAATTATGTAATAGCTGTGGATGAATGATTAAGAATCAGGTTTTTATCGATCATTAGGAAGACATGAAGTCAATTTAATGAAAATGTTAACCCTATTTCACATAATTATTGACTTAGGAGCACCAAATTATGATTTTAATGCCCTATATCATACCCATTTTACGTCATAGAGCAAATATCTCCTAATAAAAGTTGCTTGTCTATGTCTCCTCTGTATACTGGTAAAATATTTCGGTGTTATTCATTAACACCATGTATGCTTGCAAGGCCCATGTTGTCACCACGAGAAAGAAGTTCCAGTCATGAAAAATAAAGCAAGTTAAGTCGCCCTTTCTACATTGCACCTGTCTTTCAATATTCTACTAGTTTGTCCTAGATACTCCCCACTACATTTTCAATGTTTTAACGAATAAATACCACTGTTATTAAACCTGTCATGTTCTTCTTTGAATTTGTTCAGTCTGATTATTCACGTTTCACGTGTCATACTACCATTAGATTGACCAATCAGAGCTCTCCTTTAAATGTTCCACTTTCCGATGTTCTTATTGGTCCCCACCCCCACTAAATATTTTTTGTCTTGGGGAAAAAATAGTTTTATGCCTCGCACTAGGCTCCTCTCTAATGGGACCCGCCTGGGAAGATGGGGTTTAGAGTATCATCGCAGAAGAGATTCAATGTGAGACATAATAAACCTTGCGCTATTCAGCATTTTGCTCCTAACGTTCCTAACCTAACAAAACGGTGGAGCGTAGCTGGCACATGTTATAAATCTATCTTTTACCTCTGTCTCTCTTATATAATACAGATATTTTCTCAAAACCACTTGCTAGCTGCTTCA
Source organism: Ectobius pallidus (assembly GCA_964059195.1). NCBI lineage: Eukaryota > Metazoa > Arthropoda > Insecta > Blattodea > Ectobiidae > Ectobius > Ectobius pallidus. The sequence continues at coordinate 182,588,202 of CAXKWD010000005.1, read as the reverse complement.
AGTCAACCTGATTTATCTACTTCATCGGAGGTCGCCAAGGCTATAAAAGAGCTCAAGCTTGTATTGAAATTGAACTATTTTAATAGCATTTTAGATTTACTCCGTGATAGTAGAAGGCATTCATGAAATATAATCAGAGCGGCTGTTTTCTGTTAACAAACAACCAGTTAAAAACAGGGGGGAATGGGGGAAATTTCCCCCCCCCCAAAAAAAAAATTGTAACATTAAGCACAAATTATTGAAAATTTATTAGAACATAACCCAAATACTTAAATTAAAGCAACGACATTCATTATTTTGAAATACCTTTGTAAGAAAATGCTGAAATGTTCGTTTTCTTTTCAATTGTGTACTGGGAGTAATTAATTTTTATGAATAAAAACTTCCCTCTCTACTTTGGTTCCCCCCAAAATGTCTCTCTGGATCCACCCCTGGTTAAAAAACAATCAATTATTAAACTAGAATATTATTAGTTGTGTTAAAAGCAAAGTTTATATTATGTTTCATAAAAATGCTCATGAACTTGTGTATGTTTTTATCCATGTATTCAAATGTTGTGCATCTTTTTTTTTTTCTTTTTTGCGTTGTTGGAGGTGGGTGTTAATGTTGTTGTTTGAGTTAGTTTGTGTTTGTATACCAAGCTTATTGGAAACCCATTGTTTGCAGCTAGTTTCTTCTTGGGGTTTAGTTTCCCACTGTACTGGATTTCCACACATGATGTTCGGCGTTGGTATGCGGGCTCTGGCTTGTATACCAACACTCTCATTGGCTGCCAATGACCTTGGTCCATTCCATATGGTGCTGCCAACAATTTTAAACACACGCTTTTAAATTCCCGTGCAGACTGGATTCTTGGGTTTTCTTATTGTCTTATATTGAAAAAGGGGGTTTGGGGGCAGAGCCTCAAAGAAATAAAAAAAGTCAGTTTAGGTTATGCTAGGTTAGGTTAGGCACGTTAGCTCATGTTTAAAGAGAGTTTTGGGGGCCAGTGGTGTTCTAGACAGTGATAACGACCGACCACCACAGACAATCTGCAACGTGTCACATGTTTGTCATGCGCACAGATATTTGTTACTACTCAACGATGTCTGTCTTCAAAGGTGACTACTGACGTACAGCTGTCGTTTTATATCTGTGCCTCTCGCCGACCGTTGGAATTTTGTTACAAGTGCTTGTGTGGAAGCAGGTAGTTCGTGTATTCCAATACAAAAAACATCCAATTCCCTTTCTAGTCAATGCTTGTCCGAGCTCAAATCTGTTCACATCTGCTCCCCGTTGTAAATTTAAGAAATGTTTTTGTGCTCGCTAGTAGAATCGAGCCTCTCTCTCTTCTCCTACCAGGAAATAGTCACGTGACAGACCAGCAGAGATATAATATGATGACTGTACCTATTGCTTTCCGGCCTATGGTTATACAACAAAACAAGTTTTTTTATGGTCTCCTCTACAATCCATAGCAGTTTGTGTGTTGGAATTTTGCAGCACCCTGTATATACAAAACATTGGGAATCGAAATCAGCACCTTTGGCGCTTAATCTAAACAAGAAAACCGTCTTTACTTTGTGTAATTGACAATACAGCCATTTCATAAATACAGGTGGGACATTCTGACAAATTATAGAAGCTATTTTTGTTTATTACATATCATAAATAATAAACTAGAATTGGTTCTTCACATTCTGTAAAATTTACAATGCCTTCTCCTTCACACTACATGCAAAGCATTATTTAAAATTTATTCTGAATATTTTAAATTTGTTTTTCAAAATCTGTTACGGGTGGGACATAATTTGGACACTGATTTTAATGATGCAAAACAAAAGCTCATTTTCTATTCTGCTATTACTGTTAGGGTCTTATGCCCGAGTGCACCATTCTCCGGTTTTCTCAGCCGTTTCGTTACCGAGGTAAACGTAATACCGGGGTATTGCTAAAATATCGCGGTTTGCTAATGCTTGGAAATATCGCGGTTACTCTGCTATGAAGCAAATCCCATGGAGAAATTTTGTGTTGATTTGTGTTGGTTTCTTCCATGGCCGCTAGGTTCGCTCTCTCTCTGCACGCCTTCCAGTCACGGTGGCTCGTCTATAGGCCAAATTTCATTTAATTTTTGCCTTATTGCTCAATAATAAATGTTCGTAAGGATAAAATGGAATATTATATTGGGTATATATGTCTGACTTTGAATTCAAACACCATAGATATTGTAACGATCGTGAAAATCAGTTGATTACGCCTACTGGATGGACCTGGTTTGGATGAGGTCATTTCAATCGAGGTTACATACAACATTTGCAAATATATGTACCATCGTTCATTCTTCAAATAGATCCCACCTGTCTGTACATTTCAATAAAATAACATTTATGTTTTAAAGAATAATTCTCACACCTGTGATATCTAAGGCAAAGCAACACCATGAAATCTCTGTTCTGAGTTCGACATAGCCTCACTTTTATTCCCGTTCGACCAGTGGAAATTTTAGGTGCAAAATCATCTACATAGCCATGAAAGGGCTGTTATAATTGTGTTCGTGTGTGTGTGCAAGTATGATAAATTGATTACATACACTATATACCGGTACATAGGCTATATCGTGATGCATGTAGCCATTCATTGCAAAGTTGGCCTAGGCCCACAGGTTTTCCATTTTTCATTTATTTCTCGCCTTATTGTTCAGTAATAAATGTTCATAAGGATAAAATGGATTATTATATTGCCTATATATGTCGTCTGAATTGAAAGTTTGAATTCAAACACCATAAATACTGTACTAATGGTAATAATCGTGGTTACGCCCACGGTTACGTGGTAAATTATTTTGTTGAATTAGGTATCTTAACATTACCCTCATTGTATATATTGGAGTGTCTTATATACGTGAAACAACATTTTAATGAATTGGAACTCCAAGACCATCATGATTATGATAATAGGTTTAGGGATCTTATAGATATTAAGTTTGCTAGACTAAGCAAAACCCAGAAAAGTTTTAATTACCTAGGTGCTAAGTTTTTTAATAAGCTGCCTTTGAATGCTAGAACAGTTACAATTAGACGTTTTAAGGAAGTCTTAAAGAAATGGTTTATCACTAAATGTTTTTACAGTGTAGACGAATATGAAATATGTGATATGAATGACTTAAGGTTTTAATTTTAGCGCTTTCATTATATTCTTTCTATATAAATTGTATATCAGATATTATCTTATTATTGTATATTATGTTGACTATGTCTATTACAACATGTACACGTTGTTTAATGACAATAAATTTGATTGATTGATTGATTGATTGATTGATAGCCTACTCGATGGACCTGGTTTGGTTGAGGTTAGAAAGAAAAGTCATTTCAATCGATGTTACAGCACAGTATTTGCAAAGATATGCACCATCGTTCACTCTTCAAATAGATCCCACCTGTCTCTCATTATTCTTTATGTTCAATTAGCTTTTGGCCTAGATATCGTAAATATGATACATTACGCTGATCTCCATCTTGGAAAGAAAACAGCGGTTTTCTCACTTTACAGCTCCTTCACGGCCGGTTTGCATCTTACCGCGGTAAAAGTCGAAACCGAGCACGATGCAACGAAAATAGACTTTACCAGGGTAAACTAAGCAACTTTACCGCGGTATTCTGAATACCGAGATTGGTGCACTCGGCCATTAATGTTGTTATTAGAATAGAATAGAATAGAATAGAATTTATTAAGTCCTTCACAAACATGTTCATGTTATAGGACGCGTCCAAATATTTACAATAATAATTACAATAATATATAATACATATTTACACATTAAAGTCAATACAAGATATAGATATAGAGTTAACATTAGTTATTGAAAGATGAGTACAAATGTAACAATATTGCAATTACTCTCATGCCTTATAGCTATGGTTGTCATGAGTACTATAGTCAGTCCATGTCAGTATCTCGAGACTCTGCTGGTTACCTGAAATATAAAGAGAAACAAGAGAAAGAAAAAGAAAATGAATTTTTAGAAATTTATAATTAATCTTTCCGACTATCTTTTTTTTTTCACCCTGAAATTTATTCTATAAGTTATTAGATCCTTTAACATTTCTTTATTAGCTTATCCTATAAAGAAAGAAATTCAAGCACTGAATAAAAGCAATGTATCTGCAGGAAGGACCTTAGCCTTTTTTTAAAAATATTTTACTGTTTTCTATAGACTTTATAGTTGTAGGTAGTTTATTGAATAATTTTATACCGGAATTGTTCACACTTGACTTCAAAATATTTGTTCTACTGTGTTGGACATGCAGGTCATTCTGTTGTCTTGTTTGATAATTGTGGATGTTGTTGTTTGTTAACAGATTTTGTCCATGTAGTTTAATATAATAAATTACTTCCAGTATATATATACAAGCTAAGGGTAAAATTCCTAGTTTTTTGAATAAATCTCTGCAGGATGTCTGTTGGTTAACTCCGCAAATTATTCTGACTGCTCTTTTTTGGATTTTGAAGGCTTTTTCAGCTTCCGGAGAAGAACCCCAGAAAATGACTCCGTACTTTATATGGCTATGGAAATAAGCAAAGTATGAGCTTCTAAGTACATGTGCACTTGTGACATTTTTTAAAGTTTTTAACATAAAGCAGCCTGAAGGTATGAGGGATTAAATACAAATTATAAACTGTTTCCAGGTTGTCAGAACATTTATTTAACTCCAAATAATAATTTAACAAAACTATCACTGTTACGGGTGGGACAAGAATTCCCTTGTTTGTTATTTTACATAGTAATTAACCACACATATTTTTTGAAGTTAATCTTATACCAAATTGTACCTTAAGATGTATATTTTCTCAAATGAAAATGGACATAGCTGATTACTCTTGACTACTTGGTATTAAAGAGTGTAAAAATCATGCTAAAAATGGCAAAAAAAAAGTAACTCAACGCAATAAACAAGTAAATCGATAGATTTTACACATGAAACCACTTCAGATACACCTAAGTCCTTAAAATTCAGAGAATTTGAGGTTTTAAACTTATTTTTGACCACCCAATTGCAATAATTTTATAACTTCTCTCTTTGAGGGAAAAATTCCATTATTTTATGAAATGGCTGTATACAGTCTAATAAACGAACTCTTGTTTACTTTTGCTACATACACATTTTGGATCAAGTATAAACTGGGAGACTTAAAGGGAAAAGACCACGTGGAAGACCTAGACGTAGGTGGGGGACAATATTAGGATAGATTTAAGGGAAGTAGGATTTGCGAGGGCGCACTCACCCAAAATGGTGCATTTTCTTTTATACCACGACCTAGCGAATTCTTCTGTCCTTGTATTACGTAGAAACTCATGATTGAATGTTGGTGTGACGTCATATCGCTAGACGACTGCTGACAAACCTCGCGAGAAATAATGAGGTGGGTACAAGGCACTTGCGACAATATACAAGGACAGTTGGTCATCCTTTATCGCTATGAAGCAAAATACATCACACAGTCCGTGCCCATCTAATTGCCCCTACAAAATATGTGCAATTTAAAAAGAAAGAAAAAATAATTCTTTATTGCTGCAAGACAAACTGATAAGGTGTTTACACTAAGCTTGAATTAAAATGAACTATGAACTATGTATATTTGGCGGATATTCTCGAATAAAAACTATTGTCTGTTGCCTGAAACGATTTGTAGGCCTATATGGAAAAGCTCCTCTTTACCTCCACTGAAATATGACCTAAAATGGCGAAAAAGACCTAAAAATGCCGAAAATGACCTAAAATGCAGAAAAAGACGTGAAAATGCAAAAGAAGACCTAAAAATTGCCAAAAAATTACCTATCTCTTGAAAATGACGAAAAGTGCAAAATAAAGCAAAAAATGCAAAAACTAACTGGCCTTATTTAATAAATTGTTTAATGATACACATTTATATAATTTTAGAGCTATCTTTTAACTTTCATATAAAAATGATGCAAAATCATCAATTGCCTTGCAATTATTATTACCATAGCATACCAAATGAGAGTCAACATTTTCATAACTGTGGCTGCAATACTTTAGGAGTATGAACTATTTTCTAAAACCCTACCTCCCTCCTTAAAATTGGTAGAATAAATTATGAATAATTTTCCGAACATTGTACTTAAAAACAATATTAGTTCCGTTTTCATTATCCATCTCTTCCCAGTTTTCTCGGACAACTACTGCAGTTATTGATATCCCGGTTTTTAAAATCATGAACCCGAATATCGTACAAACAAGGGCGTTTCTGTACTTCCAGTATAATTAATTCACTATCTAAATGTTCCATTGTTATTGAAATTGATATTCGAAATGATGGAGAGAACAGAACTGCAACAGCTGCTTGAAAGGATGCACATGTGGCCACTCAAGTCAGAGTGAAAACCAACAAAGAAATGAATCCCAGCCCATTCTCTCAGCGGGCAACTTTGAAGACGTAGCAAAATGACTAATTTTCTGCGATGAATCACTCCCATGTGGCCCGTCTCACATCTCTCAATGTAATCTATATATTTTGTTTGTTTTCCTGCAGAGCCGCAGCGCGGAAACAATCCCGTGTGGCCTTAGGCTTAGTTTTATTTATACCAAATCCTAAGCAGTGGCTTAGCTGTCAAGGTCGTTGAGCAACGGCTAGGTAGGTGGCTGAGGAAGCCGCTTTTTATTTATACCAAACCAAGCAGCTGCTAGGAATTAATGAGTTTTGAGCCGTTGCTTAGTTTTGTTTATACCACCTATTACACGGAGGAAAGAAAACACGGAGATGCCCTGAGACCGCAAGTGTGAAGCCAACTGTCCGAGCGTTTGGTACTTAAGGGGGCGTGTCACTGTGTTTATATGTTTATAGCGTGCACGGATAGCGTGGTTACTCGTCTTTGTTTCTTTGTTTTGAACAATTCAGAAGTGAAAATGAGTGCATGTTGTGCACTATTCTATGAACTTACCTTAAAAATTAATATTTTTGTAAAATTTAGGTACTGAAAATAGTCAATTTTTGGGATGAATGAATATGGGTATAATTGCTAAGCATAATTTACTTGTATTATACACTAGGCTGCTAATTATTGATGTATTTTCAGTGCCCATATCGCCTTTTATAACATTCCAGTAGTTTTACATTGTCAGAATCATTGCATACTTGTCTTAAAGAAAAGGTCATAGACTGAGTCTTTTCCTCGTTCATTAAGAAATAGTTTGCCCGGAACCATATAGAAGCTTCTTCAAATATAGTCGCCATAGCTTCCTGGAGTTTTAATTCATTGTCGGCTACATGCACTAGAGAAGTGTCGTCAGCATAACAAATTAATCTGCCACTAACTTCAATATCATTTATCATGACCAAGAATAGTATGGGGCCCAGTACTGACCCCTGGGGTACACCATGGACAACGGACCTTATTTGAGAGAGGTGTCCATCAACACAAACCAGTTGGGTTCGATCACTTAAGTATGATCTTAATAGGTTCAAAGATCTGTCCGAAATTCCATAGAATTTCAGTTTGTCTAGAAGCAACTTATGGTCAATGGTGTCGAACGCCTTGCTGAGATCACACAAGGTGACCCCAGTAAAGCCTCTATTTTCAAATCCAGACAGCACCACACGGAGCAATTCATCAACAGCATCTACTGTCGATAGTCCTGACCTAAAACCGTATTGAATAGGAGCGATGAGGGAATTTGCCTCTAAATATCCGTAGAGCTGTGCTTTCAATAGAGATTCAAGTAATTTATTGCTTTAGATTTCCAATATTTATATTAGTTGTCATTTATTGCGTTTAATAGAGTCAATGACCACATGGTGTAGCTATATAACTGTCCAGAATATTTTTCTCGTTCTGAATTATCATAGTCGCACGGTCACTTATTTATTTTCTAACTCATTATTTATACTCGCACATGAAAAGTTGCTCATTTGAAAGTTACATTTTTGGCTCTTCTGAGATAGGTTAATGCTTACTACCGGAATTATTATGATCTCAGAGTATGTAGTTAATATATGAAATTGGGATATTACATATTTTCCCTACCGTTACGTTGTTATAACCCGTGAAACTTCGGAGTATTTGTGTGCTATTGTATATAGCAAGCCTCCCTTTTGGTCCTCTAAGGGGGCGTGGTCATTGGCTTCATCTGTTTCCCATACAACACCGCAAGCACGGCGTCTCCGTGTATTCTTTCCTCCGTGACCTATTATGACGGCATCGGCCATGAGTCACTGCTTCCATGATAAAACTTAACCTATATCTTCTGTTGAGATGATTTGAGCATTGCGACTGAATACAATTTCAGTTCAGTACAGGAACATCGTGTGGCGAATGTAAGTTGTGTATGGTACAAAATGGAGCCTGTAGTTAAATCTGAGTATCTTAAGATAGAAATTAAGGAAGAAATTCCAGAAACACAACCAGAGATTGAATCTATCCCATTTACGTTCGAGACAATACATATACAAGAAGTCAAACGTGAGGATACAGTCCACACTGATTCTACAGCATTCAACACCGTTCACAACTTAGAGCAGATTTCAGAAGTTTCACAAGTAAATGAAGAGGATCAGCTAATGCAATCACACTCACCTGCTGTATCTGCAAGCACATCCTCTGCTGGAAACAGTCAACAGCTAACTCCTACTCCAGACAAACATTTCTCGTGTGATGTATGTAGCAAGGAATTTTCCCGAAAACGATATCTCAAATCGCATCAACTAACTCACACTGGACATAAGGCATTTACCTGTGATATATGCAGCAAGAAATTTTCCGAAAGAGGGAATCTCAAAAGACATCAGCTAACTCACACTGGACATAAGCCATTCACTTGTGATATATGTAGCAAGGCATTTTCCGAAAGGGGGCATCTCAAAACACACATGCTAACTCACACTGGACATAAGCCATTTACCTGTGATATATGTAGCAAGAAATTTTCCCTAAGAGTGAGTCTCAAAACTCACATGCTCACTCACACTGGTCATAAGCCGGTAACCCATAAGTCATTTACGTGTGAAATATGTAGCAAGAACTTTTCCAATAGACGGAATTTCAACAGACATCAGCTAACTCACACTGGACAAAAGCCATTTACCTGTGGCATATGTACCAATAAATTTTCCGAAAGAGGGAATCTCAAAAGACATCAGCTAACTCACACTGGACATAAGCCATTCACTTGTGATATATGTAGCAAGACATTTTCCGAAAAGGGGCATCTCAAAACACACATGCTAACTCACACTGGACATAAGCCATTCACGTGTGATATATGTAGCAAGAAATTTTCCCTAAGAGTGAATCTCAAAACACACATGCTCACTCACACTGGACATAAGCCATTTACGTGTGATATATGTAGCAAGAAATTTTCCCGAAGGGGGGATCTCAACAAACATCATCTAACTCATGAGAGGAACAACCTTTCCTAATGTGATGTGTTTTGTCTCGTGTGAGGCAGTTACAACCGAATGCACACACAAGGAAAGTGGTCTCGTAGTGTGACAATCAAAAGAAGAGGAAGATTTTTTAGGGTAGAAATAGTCATGCGAGTGTTCCTTTTATTCATACAACAAGAACTGTCACCCGCACCGAATGAGACTTGGGGTTGCGTGTTTATCCAGATCCAAAAGAAACCTCAAACAAAGCTTGTGTCTATCTGAGAAGAAGGGAATTTACAGGGTGTTAATGAATAATACCGAAATAGTTTACCTGTGTATAGAGGAGACGTAGATAAGCAAATTTTATTGGGAGATTTTTGCTCTATGGATTCAATTTAGCCTGTCACAGCATAAAATCTCCCAGGGCATGCCTTCTAACATTATATAAAAAATGCAAAACAAAGGAACTTCGTTGTTAACACTGTAATCAGTAGTTAGGAATAAAAAAAAAGAATAATGCATTGACGGCCAGGTCATTCCATGTCATTTCAACCAGTTCATGTCACCGTCCGTCACGAATATTGATGAAACTTGGTGTACACCCTTCCCTTATTATTGGAACAGTCCACCCAAAATATTTTTCCTCTATCTCAAATGGTTTCAATTTTATGGCACTTTGAATTTTCATGAAATCTGCATTGTCTGTCTTGTTTAGAGACTCTTGGCACAAGATACCTCGGTGTACATTTAATTTTTTATCTCCATAACCAATGATCCCATCTCTTTGAAATTTTACACAGAGGTCAATAAAATGTTGAGAATTTCAGAAGAAAGTACGTCAATACTCAAACGTTTGTATAAATGCCTACAAAAATATTTAAACACACTTGCAACTAGTTTTTTTGGTCGAAAAACTATGTTTAGAAAACTTTAATTTTCAGCATGTGGGCATGATGGAACCAAAATTTTTTGATGTTGAAAATTATTACACAGACATGCTCTTTCTTGTCAAATAATAAAATTTATGGGTTTTTCATTCCTTGTAATGAAAATTTTACGTCTTCCCCAGTCAGTTGGCTTGAGAAAGGTCCAAAAAATTGAAATGTAGCCTGTGTTTTGTAGTTTTTTTAATATTTAACTATTTGTATCCACGCTAAAAGTGTTTTTATCTATTTTATACTGTGTTATAATATTGAATTTAGGTTTATGAATACTTGCAATTTCCTTTCAATTTGCTTTGTTGCGTTCCACGTTTTACAGCCATATAATAAAATTGATTTTACGTTGGAATTAAATAATCTTAATTTAATCTTAAAGAAATTTGCTTTGATCGGCAGATGGATTTCTGTTGAATGAAGGCATATCTTGCTTTCTTTATTTTGGCATCAACATCTTCATCCGAACCGCCTTTCACATTGATTATACTACCCAGATATGTGAATTCATTTATGCCTTCTATTCTTTCTCCTTCTAACATATGATCTGCGTCAACTCTGTTATTTATTCTCATTTCTTTTGTTTTATGTTTGTTTACTTCCAGTCTGGCTGCAAGATTATATAGGTTTATATGCAAGTATTTGGTAAAAATTCTACACACTGTTACATTATTCATTGCTTTGTATGAGTTGAGAAAAAGTGATGTCGACAAAGAAAATTATTCTATCCTTACCACCAGTATGTTAATTTGCAGAAAGAATTATGAGTAGGTTCAAAATGTTTGAAACAAGGCTAAGCTGCAATAGCCTGTCCATCGCAACATTAACAACATCACTACTTTTAGATGTAATGAATATTATTTACACTAGTACAACTGCTAGCATAATAATGCATTATTACACTCTTGTAACAATACTCTGAACGTAATATGTTTATTACAATTTTTAGAACCGCTATTTTTAACTCTGTACTTGAAGTCTGTTAATGAAATGTGCTGGATCTTAAAAAGTATCAATCTCTCCTATAGAATTTTTTTATTTTTATTTATTTATTTATTTATTTAACCTGGCGGAGTTAAGGCCATAAGGCCTTCTCTACCACTCAGCCAGGGCAAAAACATGAAATACATAATGATAATAATAATAATAATGATTAATAATAAATTAGAATAGAACTGATATACATGAATACAAGAAACGAACATTAAATACAAAGAAAAGAAAATAGAACATAAGTAATACAAATTACTAAAAATAAAGAAGAAAAAAATGATGAAAGTCTAAACAAATACATTCTTAGTTATTACAAAATATAATGAAAATTAAAATATATTACTAATTAGCATCAATTCCTAAATGTTATTGTATACTAAATTTATTAAATGGCGCTTGAACTGTGAAGTCGTTTGGTTAGGTTGACGAGGACTGTCAAACAGCACTAACAAGGAAAAACCAAGCTTACAGAAAGAAGATTGAAAGAAACACAAGACAGAATAATGCTGAATATGAAGATTATAGGAGAGAGTGTCACACATTATTTCGAAGGAAAAAGAGAGAAATGTTCAAAAGAAAATTAGATAATATACAAAGACAGTATAATAATAGAGAAACTAAACATTTTTATGCTGAAGTCAATTCTTTAAAGAAAGGGTTTAAACCACACACATGCATGATAAGAAATAATAATACAGGACAGATTATTACAGACAAAAACGAAGTTCTTGAATATTGGTCTGAATATTACAAGAAACACTTTGAGTGTCACAGGAATGAAGATGTTACAGCAGAAGAATCCCTATTATCTAACATGAATGTAGAGCCTAATGTTGAGCCACCTGATATTACAGATATAGAAATGGCTATCTCTAAACTGAAAAACGGTAAAGCACCAGGCTCTGATCAAATACAGGCAGAACTAATTAAAGGAGGAGGAAGAGAGTTGAAAGAAGCTATTCATAGACTGGTACTAAAGATATGGGAGGAAGAGGTAATTCCAGATGAATGGAAAACTGGTCTTATAAGTCCTATTCATAAAAAGGGTGATATAATGCAATGTGAAAATTATAGGGCAATTACGTTGCTGTGTACAGCTTACAAAATATTATCAAATATTCTGTACAATAGACTGTTGCCGTATTATGATGAAATCATAGGCAACTACCAGGCTGGTTTCCGTGGTGGTCGATCAACAACAGAACAAATTTTTATAATGAGACAAATGTTAGAAAAATTCTGGGAACAGAATATTACAACACATCATATTTTTGTGGATTTTAAGACAGCGCATGACAGTATCTGGAAGGAAGAACTGTGGTACAACATGCGGCACCTGGGATTCCCTAAGAAATTAGTTACTATGTGCAGGTCACTAAGTGGGGCATATGGTGTAGTAAAGATTGGCAAACACTTATCTAAAGAATTTGAAATCCAGCAAGGTCTTAGACAAGGAGATGCCATTGCTCCGATTTTGTTCAATGTAGCTTTGGAAATAGCTATTAGAAAATCGGGGATGCAAATGGAAGGAACGTTGTTTAACAAGTGTAGCCAGCTTCTCGCATATGCGGATGATTTGGTGATCTCTGGAAGAAGAATCTCAGATGTTGAAGAAATGATGCAGTCACTGATAACTCAAACTTCTAAACTTGGACTAGAAATAAATGAAAGTAAGACAAAATTTATGACTGTATCTAGGAATAGTTTCCAAGATGGCCAGAGAATTGCTATGGGGACTTATAGCTTCGACATTGTTAATGAATTTGAATACCTTGGAACATTGCTCACCCATAAAAATGACTTAAAGTCTGAAATAAATAGGAGAATTGGGATTGCAAATAGAGCATATTATGCTCTCCTTCCCCTATTAAAGAGCCAGTCAGTACTCAGATGTACTAAAATTAAAATATACAAAAGTTTGATAAGACCTATTGTAATGTATGGTTCGGAAGCCTGGGTGCTTGATGTTGATGTCTGTAACCGATTAAACATTTTTGAAAGGAAAGTACTAAGGAGGATACTGGGGGCAGTCTGTATAGATAACATATGGAGACGTAGAAATAATAAAGAGTTAATGCAACTACTAGGAGATCCTGATATTGTCTCAAACATTAGGCTGAGTCGTTTGAGATGGATCGGACACATCAACAGAATGCCAACTAATAGGAAAGTAAAACAAGTCTTCAGCTCTCAACCTCAAGGCACTAGACTACGAGGGAGACCAAAGAACAGATGGTGGGACTGTGTGTGCCAAGATCTAAAAAGATGTAACATTAACAACTGGGAACAGGTTTCGAAAGAGAGGGATATCTGGACGAGGCTCATCAAGGAGGCGAAGGTCCTTATTGGGCTGTAGTGCCAATGATGATGATGAACTAATACAAATGACTAAAAATAAAGAAGAAAAAAAAGATGAAAGTCTAAACAAATACATTCTTAGTTATTACAAAATATAATGAAAATTAAAATATATTACTAATTAGCATCAATTCCTAAATGTTATTGTATACTAAATTTATCAAATGGCGCTTGAACTGTGAAGTCGTTTGGCAGCTCCTGAGATGGCTAGGCAGTGAATTCCAGTGACGAATAGCTGTTGTTGTAAACGAATTCGAATAATGTGTAGTTCTGTAAAGAGGCATGGATAGTAAGGGGTCAAGCTGAGAGCGCGTGCCCAAGTTATGGTAGGAAGAAAGGTAATGAAAGCGACTGGAAAGATAGATAGGTGTTGAGGTATGAAGGATTCTATAGAGCAGTATGAGACAGTGAAAATATCTTCGCTCACGCAGGCATACCCATCGAAGGGATTCCAGTGACGGTGTTATGTGGTCATATTTACGAATGTTACATATATATCTGACGCACGCATTATGAACACGTTGCAGTCTTTGAGTCAAATTGCTGTTTAAGTCAGTAAGTAGGACGTCACAATAATCAAAATGAGGCAAAATGAGTGTCTGAACAAGTGTTTTTCTTAATTGAAACGGGAGGCAGTCTTTTATACTATACAGAGTATGCAGCGTTGCAAATGTTGTTTTGCAGATATTAGCGACTTGCATATCCCACGTTTGAATGTGGCCTATCAAAGGATAGTTTCCTGAAATGTATAAATGGGTGGCCTATTGCACTATGTGCATAACTCTATTAGTCTATTTAGACAGCTACAGTAGATTTATTGAACTAGAAAATAAAAAGGCTTATGCAAAAGTACATTTTATTTTCATTATTAACTATATAGGCTATATTATGATTATTTGATTGATTTTAACTTTCTAATTCCGGGGTGCGCAGGCACTTAATAATTATGTAATATCATTACATAATATTTTTGTAGCATACATTATAAAGGGTGAATAAGGTAGTGAATTTAAAATTTGACGGGGCCCGGGAAGATTTGTCCCTGGAGACCTTGCTTTCTTTCCATGGCCCTGGCTGTAGGCTTTGTATGAGTTGAGAAAAAGAAAAGAAAATTATTCTATCCTTACCACCAGTAACTTATGTTAATCTGCAGGAAGAATTATGAGTAGGTTCAAAATGTCAAAACTAGGCTGAGAAGCTGCAATAACCTGTCCATCGCAACATTAAAATTATACAAATGTACAAACTGAACAACATCACTACTTTTACATGTAACGAATATTATTTACACTAGTCCAACTGTTAGCATAATAATGCATTATTACACTGTTGTAATAAGAATATGTGGAAAGAAAAAAAGAGAATCTTGTAAACCGTTAAGTCCTCACTTTCACAGGGAAGTATATATTCTAATGACATGTAATTTAGAGGCCATGATTAGGATTTATCCACAAGTTGGCAATGTCTATGCAGCATCAATAAAAAAGATGACATGTCATTAGAAACCGGGCCCTGGTGATAAGGATATGAATTTGGAGACTTGCCATGCTAGCTTTCTTGTATAGTTTTAAAACCTTTATGACGATTTTTTTTTTAACTTGGATATTGGAAATTAAGTTTATGCCCTCGAGCACTTGGTGCGACTGAAATTGTATGCGTCAGAGACAGTAGCCTACAATGGTTAGGCAGAGATGCCAACTGCTACGGAATTTCCATAGTTTCTATGATTTTCTTGAATTTGCTATGGCAATACGGAAATTGTACTGAATATTACGGATTTTACGAATCCCAATATCTATTTTCAAAATTTTACGTTTCTCCCGCGAACAAAAAAGAAGTTAATGAATGTGTCAGCAGATTTGCCAACTGTTATCATGAGAAATAGTTTGCAAAAGAAAACACAAGTCGTGTTGGTGACATTGGACACTACAATCTTTGACGTGTGAGTGTGTTAACCAAAGTTGTTATATCTTACAGTTATAACATCTTTGCTGTTACCATATTTTCTCTTTTTGATTATCACTGTAATGCCGCTGACGACTGCCGACGCCGTTGCTTCCTAGAAGTTTTATTGAGTGTTGTAGTGCAAGTAGAACATTGAGGAAAAATGTCTTGTAAACATAAAACCAGTGACGAGTCTGGTGGACAAAAACAAACTGCGGCAAATCAGCAGTATCGAAAGCAGTATACGGAAGAGTTTCCTTGCCTCGGACTTTCAAAAATTTCACCAAAGCACGTATTTTGTGAAATCTGTAATTGTGATTTTTCGGTTAAACATGGGGGACGTGATGACTGTCGACGCCATGTGATCTCAAAAAAATCCCCTTTAGGCAGGCCTACAGGCTGAGGTAGATTTTGAAGAGCTAAATCTCGCCTTATATGACAGCTATCGAGAAACCAGTTATTGATTTGTAGAGTACTCATCAAGAGCTTTTCAAAGATACCCCATAAGATGTGGTTTCAAAAATTTCGAATTTCCATCCCCCCCACTCGTACCCCCAAAACCCCCGAATCGTTGGTGTCACTGTGAACTCCATAGGAAGTGCTCTAATTTATTCCAACAAAGTTTCCCTCTATACTTCATAGGGGCCGAGATATAAATTTTTCAAAATTTGAACACCCTCCCCTTGGGCCAATTTTGCTCATTAATGAACTTGTCCGAACTATTGGGACTAGAAATAACATAATCAAATTTGGTTAAAAGATCTTCAAAATTACGGCCGCTAGCATGTAATGATATATACGTATATAAAAATTTGTGATATATACAGTGATACCTCGAGATACGAGTTTAATTCGTTCCGTAACCTTGCTCGTATGTCAATTTGCTCGTACCTCAAAGCAATTTTCCCCGTTGAAATTAATTGAAATGCCATTAATCCGTTCCAGCCCCAAAAATGCTACCCCCAATTGTTTTTGTTACGTGTTTTTTAATAAGTAAAATGTATTTATAAATGACAAATATTGTATAAAAACATAATAAAAGAGAATGTAAAGCAAAAAAAAAAAATGGTTTTATAAAATGTACATACATATTTGTTACGCTTTCTTCGGACCCATGGTTATAAAAAGAAATGTGATAAAGTATGTAAATGCACAAAAAGCGCAAAGCCCTAGAAAAACTTAGCAAAGATGCTTCGACAGCGAGGTAAACAAGCACACTGGGGGAATACGTGGAATAATGCGCGAAACGCACGAGGCGCAGGCACAGTAAACTGGTGGGCTGTGTGCAGCGTCGCAGCTGACCGTTCCTCGTATCTCAAATGTCGCTCGTATTTCAAAACAAAACTTTGCTAGCTCGACAGCTCACATCCCAAATAACTCGTATGTTAGGGCACTCGTATCTCGAGGTACCACTGTATATGTGTCACAAATTTTTTTTTGTTTGAACGGGCGGTGGTTTCGTACTTAGGGAGGCATGAAACGTTAAGATATGAAAGAATTTTTTGAAAGTATCGATTGCAAATAGGTAGATTTTTCTTCGGCATCAACCAAAAAAGCACGAAGAGTACGGACGCATCAAGGGGCAGCACAAGAAGATGAATATATTAATTTGCCCGAGACGTCGAGTCCCCCCCCCCCCCCCATCCAATTAGACTCACACTACTGATAACCACCTTTCAAGGTTGGCATCTCTGAGTAAGTGACCTCGCTTTTTTGACAGATATAAAGTCTTCTTAAAATAATTTAAAGACATTATTTAGTTCCAAGAGAGAAACAAGTTGATTAACACTAGAGTTTGTTATTTAAAAAGAAAACATCTTTGACAATTTTCCTTCGTTAAAATCATTAAATTTCTGTGCTTACGAAATATTGGATGGTACCAGACATAGTTACAGATTTTGCATGATGAATTCAATGCCCGGTTCAAAGAAATTAACGATATGGCACCTCAACTTATATTTCCAAACAGAACTGATAAAACTACAGTGCAAAGTAATACTAAATGACAGGTATCACCACTACAATAGCGATTTACTTTAATTTTACAAAAAAGTTCAACCACAGGAATTTCCTAAACTTCATGCCCATTTCAATTAAAAGACTTACATTTTTAAGGACTTTAAACATATTTTTAAATGTGTTAAGAATTTTTAATAGGATTATGACTATTGTATAATATGTAGGCTACATTAGTTTTTTATATATTTATAGACTAGTAGCTTATGCTGCTTTTATACGAGGTAAAATGTCATAGGATAAATTAGGTTTTTTAAAATATGTTAGTTTAGCGTTCCTCAACCTTTTTGAACCCGAGGACCTCTAAAATGTTTTACGGACCCCCAATTTTACATCCCATTTTTAAAAGTACCAGGCCTATATTCTTAATATTTGGGGTATTAATTATAGGTCCATATAACAAATAAATCTAAATACATAAAACCTTTGATAATAACAAATTCCGACAAAGTCTTATTTTTCAGGGTTTTGAATGAAAGAGGGAACCATAGACGTCAGTGCATCAGGGGTTTGAAACTGTGGTTCGTAACTGCAAAAGTAAGGAAACTTGCAATAGGACCTGTATTTTCAAAGATTTTTAAAAATTTGATGTCTAGTGTCCATTTTATGTGAAAAGTTTTTACTTCTTTACTTGCTTTATGATATTTTCAAATTATGTCTGCGGACCATCTGCGCCATAGGTTGAGAAACGCTGTGTTAGATGTCTAAAAATTTTCTTACATACTGTGCATAGGTGGACTTTATATTCATAAAATCAAATTCATGCCCATTGCCTTAAATGCCGACAAAATGCGCTGTTGTGTGCACACCAGAAATGCTACGTGCTGCAACTCATTGAATGAAAAAATTTGGGTTGTGGGCATGGGCGTACGGTAAGGGGGGGTTGAAACCCCTCCCGAAATATCTGCCATATTTTGAAGATTATAAATCATAAAACAAAATTAAATTAATTTAAAAAAACTCTGATTCGGTTGTTACATATTTTACAATTTCGTACATATCAAAGCATTATTTAAGATTTATCGCAATTTATTTAAGATTCAAATTTCAAAACCTCGTGGTGTTGATAGTTTTTCAGCTTAATAACAGTGATGTGTTACTAGTAAACAAAAATCCTTTCGGTATCTGTCAAACCACAACTCGAATACGCCCACCGAAATCCATCAACCTGTTTGTAAAGTCAACAGTAATCACGAAATCAACATAAATTTATCATGAAGGAATCGGCATTAATCGGGCTTTTCAGCCGGTGGATTTACAGATGACTTTAAAAACGTGCCCCAAACATCATACAGTATTATGATAATTTTTCAAAAGATAGTTTTTATTTATTGACTAGCTTAAACGAGAAATGGATAGAAATCTCAAGAAAAACAGTTTCAAAAACTGAGCTGCATATTAATTTATTACAGTGTATTAATTATCACACTACAACTGTTTAGTAATTTAAAAAAGTAATAATTCACAATGTGCGCAAGGACATGGAGCTGAGACGACTTTACATTGAACCCCTCCCGAACAAAATTTCACCGTACGCCCATGGTCGTGGGGCATTAGCTTTAGCGCTTTATTTAAACCTAAGCTATTCTTATATCCTTTAATAAAGGATACATATTTATATATTTTATTCATTATACAGTGAGTCCCATGTAAAATTTGGCCAAAGATGCGGGTTCCTGCGGCGAGGCGGGCACAGCTCCAACTCCCGAGCAATCGGGTGAAATATCTACGCTAATAAAGCTGCAATCGGTGTAATGATTAACGTTCTCACATTTACAGTTAAAATTACAATGAAAATAACCACGTACCTCATCACAAGAGATGTTGGAAATGTTCTCCTCTTGCATACTGGCACCTTTTTAGGGAATTTTCTTTCATGCGCATAAATTCAGCTTCCGAGATAAAGTTAATTTCCACACAATACTGGCACCTTTTTAGGAAATTTTCTTTCACACACATAAGTTCAGCTTCCGAGATAAAGTTAATTTTTCTCCTATAATATTTTCATTGGACAGTTATTAGATTCCTCCGACACTGGGACTTGAATCCAGGACCTTTGGCTCAGTTGGTAGAGCATTGGCGTAAATAGCCAAAGGTCCTAGGTTCAAGTCCCAGTGTCGGAGGAATTTTTCTCCTATAATATTCTCATGTAATGTCCAACAGAGAGAATAATCTGTGGTTCATGAATGCTTATAAATCTAACTGTCCAATGTTTTCGTAAATAGATAAATTTAATGATTTTACTTACTTACTTACTTAATCCTGTCCTCTTGTACCTTTCGGTGTCGAGGAGTTGCAGAGAGCACGCCATTCTTTTCTATTCAGTGCCGACTGTTTGGCTTTCTCCCACGTAATATTTCTTCTATGAAGCGTCTCTCTCATAGAGTCATCCCATGTCTTTCTAGGTCTTCCTCTGGGTCTCTTTCCAATACCTCCTAATCGTGCTTCCCACACCTGCTTTGGCATCCTATTATTGTTCATACGGTTTAGATGTCCAAACCATCTTAATTGACCTTGTTCAATCTGATCCTGCAGAGGTTGAACTTCTAATGTCTTCCTAATGGTGTGGTTCCTTACTTTATCCCGTCTGGTCTTTCCTGCTACGTTTCTTAAAAACTTCATTTCAGCTGTTTGTATCTTTTGTTGCAGTTTGTTGGTTATTGTCCACGATTCACTTCCATATATCAGTGTTGGAATATATGTAGAATTATATACTGCCATTTTTGTCTTTTTACTAATTTCCTTCTTCCTTAGAAATCCTCTATTTATGGCATAGTAGAGTTTACTCGTATTAAGTAGTCTTGTATTCAGCTCCTCAACAATCTTTCCATCCTGGTTAATAGTTATCCCAAGGTATTTGAAATTATCAACTTGTTCTAATTCCTTGTCCCCGATTTTCACTTTACATCCTTTCTTTTCCCTTCCAATCATCATTGTTTTAGTTTTATTTTGGTTTATCACCATATTCCTCTTTTCTAGTTCTGATCTCATTAGTTCTATATTTCTTTGTAAATTTGCCTCAGATCTAGCAAACAGTACTATATCATCCGCATACAGTAACTCACATATGTTTATACATTTCATCTTCCAGTTTCCAACTGGAAATTTCCTCAGCTTTCCTTTTACTTCTTTGAGTACATCATCCATTAATATTATGAACAAGTAAGGAGAGAGTATATCTCCTTGTCTTACTCCAGCCGTAACTCCAAACACCTCGGAAGTATAATTTCCAGTTCTGACATAACATCTACTTACTTTATAAAAGCTTTGTATAGCTTTTATCAGATGCGGATTGATTTCCTTCTTCTTTAACACTCTCCATATTTCTCGCCATGGAACCCTGTCGAAAGCTTTTTCCAAGTCCACGAAACATAAGTAAAGCTCTCTATCATATTCTATTGTTTTTTCAATTACTTGCCTCACAGTGAATATATGGTCTTGGACACTTCTGCCTGGGCGGAACCCACTTTGTGTTTCTTCCAGCTTATTTTCTACTTCCTCTCTTAATCTTGTTTCCAGTATTCTGGAATATACTTTCCCTGGTACGCTAAGCAATGCAATTCCTCTATGGTTTTTACATTCCCTATTGTCTCCTTTCTTAAAAACCGGTATAAGGATGGAGACTTCCCAGTCCTTCACAATCTTCTTTTCTTTCCATGATATCTGAAGAATCTTCAGTAGGACTTCCTCAGCTCTCCTCCCCATGTATTTGATCATTTCCGGTGCAATTTTATCTTGCCCAGCTGCCTTCCCCATTTTCATTTTCTTTATGGCTTTCTGGAGTTCCTCCATTGTAATCTCTTTTCCTTCTTCTCCACATGGCCCTTCCTGTTGTTCCTGTTCTTCTTCATTTCCTTTTGTTTCCAGTAGCTCCTGAAAATATTCCTTCCATCTTTCCATTATTTCTTTTGGTTTCGTCAGTAAATTTTTCCCTTTATCGTAAATGAATTTCAAAGGGCATGGTTTCTGTTTCTTCATACTCTTCAGAACTTTGTAGAACAGCTTTTGGTTTTCTCTATAATTTTCTTCCATTTTCTCACCAAACTTTTCCCACATTTCTTTCTTTGCTGCTTGCACTGCTTTCTTTACTATATCTCTTTGTTTTCTGTATTCCTCAAAAGCTTCTAAAGTGCCCAGATCAAGGTATTTCTTCCATTTATTTTTCTTCTCTTTTATCAACATTCCAATTTCAGGAGTCCACCAGTGTGTTGCTTTTCTTGTTCCTGTTGATTTAAACGTGCCACAGACCTCTGCTGCTGCTGACAATAAAGTATTCTTCCATTTCATCCATATCTTTTCTAAATCTTGCTCCTGGGCTATGTCTACTTCCTGCTCTTTTAGACTTTCTTCCACCTTTTCCTTGTAGGTTTTTTGATTGTCCTTCTCTCTTAATTTGTAAACTTTGATCCTTTCCTCCCCTTTCATTTTTTCCCTCTTCTTTTTTGGTATGTAAGGTCTGTGTTTCTTCATTCTAGCTTTCTCCATGGTTACAAGCTTATGATCACTGCCTAGTTCTGGGCCTCTTCTCACTCTTACATCTCTTATGTGTTTCCTCATTTCTCTCTTAACAATTATATAGTCTATAACAGACTTCTCATTTCGGCTTCGTTCCTCTCTGGTGAATTTATGTATATCCTTATGGATAAACATAGTATTTAATATCACTAGGCCGTTCATTACACAAAACTCCAGTAGTCTTACTCCATTATCATTTAATGCCTCTTCTCCTTCTTTCCCAATTACTCCCTCCCATTCTTCTGCTCTATTTCCGACCCTTGCATTCATATCTCCTAAAATTATAATATCTCTCTCTAGCTCTTCTATGACTCTTTGCAGTTGTTCGTAGAACTGTGTTTTATTTTCTACTGTGTCACTGTCATTAGGAGCATACACTACCACCACAGTCCACTTTTCTTCTTCCTCATCTATATCCACTGTCATAATTCTCTCATTTACGAATTTCCATCCTTTAAGGTTTTTCTCATCGTCTCTGTGTAGCAAAAAAGCTACCCCTCCCTTTGCTCTTTCATTTTTGGCAACTCCACTAAATATCATTATATAATGATCATCCATTATTTCAATCCCATTCCCTTTCTTTTTGGTTTCTGTTAGAGCTAAATATTTCACAGTTGTTTGTTTTATTTCTTTTATCATTTCATATTCCTTTCCGTTTAATCCTCTTACATTCCACGTACCAAGAATCGTTTTACCGTGTCCTCGCCAGTTCGTCGTCCTTTTGATCAGTCCGGTTTGCTCTCTATTTTCGCATTTAATCATTTAGGTTTCGAGTGTGCTGGGGATTGGCCAACAGCACTCTATCATGGTGGAGGGTCTGCCTCCTATCTGCTCCATGCAGCAGGTAGCTTAGATGTTCAGCTCTTCGATAGTTGAGCTTTTTACAGGGTTGGTTTATCACTCCAACATCTAACCCCCAACCTGGAGGACCAGGGTATCCTGCTTTGTCTGGATCATCACCTTTGACCTGTCCGGCAAGGGAGGCCCTACCAGTAGCATAGCTACCGCCGGCATAGCTCTCAGGATCAATTGACCACACAAGCCCCACCACCACGACAAGGTGAGGATACCAATGGGGGGTTAATGATTTTAATGAAGGATAATTGTCAAAATTTTGGACTTTAATTTGATCTTTAAATAATAAATTCTGCATTTTGAAAGCCTTAATTCTGTAACACATGGTGTTAATTAACTAATTTCTTCCTAGCAAATAAATATTTAAATAAGATGTTACATCCACCAAGAAAGCGAGGTCAGCTACCCATTGTGCTGTCCGACACACACATGCCGCTACATGGGGAAGGAGAGCACCGGTGCTCCCCAGTAATAAAGACATGACTTGACTGTATAAAGACATTAGCTCCAATTCTCTAATGCTATGGTCTTTGCTGTATGCAGCTTCTACCTATATGCAAAGTAATATTAATAATAATAATAATCATCATAATAACGATATTAATAAGATGAAAAATAGTAGGCATAAATACAGATTCAAAAAATTAAAATTTTTTCTGAAATTGTGCTACATAGGTCCATAAAAATATAACCAGACAAAAACTAGTGATAATCAAAGGAGGTGTAACAGTAAGGGAGCATTCACACTGAAGTAGCATGCCACTTGCGATGTGCTACCTGGATGCACGCTGCACGTTACTCATTTTAAATCCCAAATAAACAAGTTCAAGTCTTCACACTGAAGTAGTGTGGCAATAGTGCAGTTGGCAGAGTGCGACATTCATTTCTTCAGGTAGATCTGAACTTATTTCATGCGGCGCTTCTCGGGATGACGCATGCGTACAGTTGCCTTTTCAGCTGTTTTTCTAATTGTTAAGAAAATTCAACACACATTCGCTTGTGTAGCAGTAGATTATGGCAAAGATGTCATGAAAACTGCTGGAAAGAGAGCTATTTAACATACAATTTGTACATGCATAGACTATACTATATGGTAATCGAAACTAGTATGAAAAAAGCCTGGATTAAAATTGCCGAAACTATATCTTCTTTAGGTAAATTACATTGTTTTAAATGGGTTTCTCAACTGTTCAAGTGAAAAAGTATAATGTACGTTAAACTGCAAATCGCCTTCGGTATGAATGCAAAACTGTGAACCATGCTACTCGATGTGCAGCCTGCTTCCAGGTAGTGCGATTCGCATGCTATGCTACTTCGGTGTGAATGCTCACTAAGTCATTATTATATTGGCTTTGTGAAATTTGCATTATCTTTTATGATTTATTTTCTTGGCCTAGGAATACAGTTAATAGTACAATTAATATTGGACAAGTCATTATTTACTGTTATTCCTCACTAAATAATGGCATATAAATGTTCACCCTTGTAATTTTAACTTTTGGGGGGGGGGGGGGGCGTTGAATCATGGGAGATTTAAATTTCCGTGATATTCATTGTGAGAACTCGGAGTTTCTTTTTAGTCTGATCTTGGATTGCAGACATAGAAAACAAAATAGGGACGTGTGATAAAAATAAATGATACAATTTTATTGTCGTTAGGCTACTAGTACAAATTAGCGATAGGCAACGTCATGTATACAAGTTTCCAGCAACGACAATATATTTTGATGTCGTTTTATCGTGAAATAATACAAAGTAGTGACGTTATTATTATTCTTTAAATCCATGTTATCAATTTTTAGTTACTGTTATCGTCTGATAACCTCATAATCTTTTCTTAAAGGTCACGGCCAGAATAATTGGTATTTGGGAAGATTTAAAATTATTTTCTGGGCGGCAAACATGGGCGATGCTCTTCATTTGTTTTAATTGCGCAGGAACACCAAAATCGGTGTAATAACCCTACATTTTCGTAAAAAATAATAAATTGAAGTTAACAAAAAATGGAAGGATATATAACAGTAACTGTTTAAATATATGTCTATTATTGTATTTATTTTATTTATATAAACATTGACCCTTGGTTTATATCTCATGCTTATGTTGATGTACAAAAAATTATCAGCATTTTCATTTTGTATCGTCGGTAGAGTGGTAGCACTGTAGTTTGTACAGGCAAGACTCAACTTGTCGTCTGCGTAACTCGTGGTTGGACTTTTCGGCTAGTGAAGTGAGTGCCTAATAATTTTGTGAAAATGAATGAGGGATATAAAGAAAATGACGAATTCTGCAATTACCGTTCTCCTCTTTCAACGCGGTACGCGTCGAAGGAGATGCAATACAACTTCAGCGACATGAAGAAGTTCTCCACATGGAGGAAGCTATGGATCTTTCTCGCGAAAGCCGAAAAGGTAGGATTAATAGATTGTTTCATCTACTGATAATATGAATTGTCATCCAAAACTGATAGGAGTCCCATAGAGCTTAAACATTATGTTTTACCTTCATGTGATGTGATTAAGATTTTGACGTTTCGTTGTTGCAGAACGAATTTTGTGAAATAGGCCTAACATTACCTTACAAGTAGGTCCATACCGGTGGGTCCTTCGTTTGCCCAATAGAATTGGTGCACTCACAGTAATATTTGGACGAGACGTAAAAGGGGACATTCATTTCCAATGTAGGCCTACTGCATTGTGGAAGGCCTCATTATAATCAGACATTGGCCTGTGTATAGGCCTTCTCCTATGCAGTCACGCATATATATGAACTCAGCTTCTTCCTAAAAATATGGAATATGTAAGAAATATCGGAATTCCTTCAGAATAGCGTAGCCAGCCATGCTCTGCCATTAGCGACCGTGCCCCTACGAGCTGCTGGAAACAAAAGAGAAACAATTGGTGCAAGGGTAAAATTTCCTGTCGCAGAAAATATTTAATGTAAAGCATAATAAACCCCGCGCTATTCAGTATATTGCTGCTAAACTAATACATGTGTTCCTAACCTAACATAACCTCTCACTGACCTAGAATTTGGCTGTCACTACTTTTAGAAGCCTTATTACCCTTCCACGCCTTTTGTCAAACATTGTTACATTGCACGAATCCCGCACTATGCAGAATACTGCTGCTAAACTAACATGACTGTTCCTAACCTAACAAAACCTGTCACGGACCTAGATTTCTTAATGCAGAAGCTTTTTTACCCGGCAAAATCGCAATGTATGGGATCCCATCTCGCGATGTGCGCAGGTTTCCATGGACGGGTGATGTTTTTTGTTTCTCAACGAGGCAAGTTGACCAACATGACGCTTCTTGTACATTGCTTATGAACAGTGATATTAATTTAGTAGGGCATTCTGAATTCTCCTGAAATTCTAGTTTAGTGGCAGTTAGGTTAGGAACGGTGTTACTAATTAGTGACAGGTTCTGTTAGGTTATGAACGGTGATATTAATTTAGCAGGGCATTCTGAATTCTGGAGAAGGCGACGTTTCTTGTATTGGTGAACCTGTTTCCTAGAATCATACTTGTTCAGCTGGTGTGATGTTACACCTCTAACGTCCAATCACGAGTTTCTTCATATAAAATATGGCGGAATTCTGGTTACTTTTCGCTAGATCATTTTATAAAAGAAAGTGTAACGTTTAGGGCAGGTGGGTTGGACCAAATCATTCGTCGAGGCAACATCTCCTCTCCAGAGAACTATCTATAATAAAATACGTATGATATTAAGTGTTTTATGAGGAGAAAGTTGGTTTTCAAAATGGGCCCCCCTACATTACAATTTTACCTAATGCTCTCTAAACTTAAATACATGAATTTTTCCTTCACCGCTCAGCAATTGCTCGTAGAGTAGTGGTTATGGTACTTGTGGTCATGAGTTTGAATCCCGGTCGATCCAAAATTTGCTGTTAGGTATAGGTCCCAGATAGCTAGGTAGGGCAAGGATAAGCTGAGAGAAAGGGAGGAAGAGAGAGGAAAAGGAAGAGAAAAAGAGTATTAAGGAAAAATATTTTTTTTTCACCTTTTACATTACTAGCAACGCCATCTAGCAGTAGACATTCAAAACCTTTAACTCCTACTTCCCAGGCGGCTCCCATTAGAGAGTTGGTGGGAGGAGCCTGTGCATGACCTAAAACTATTTTCTCCCTAGCCAGCTAACAGAGAGGTATGCTCCTCCATTAGCAACCGAACAAAAGAGGAAGGACTGATGCAGTAGTAAAATTTCCCAACGCATAAGCAGGGTTGTTATGAAAAAAGCCGGCCTGATTTTAACCGGCCGGTTTTAACCGGTTTTATCCACTTGAAAAAAGCCAGGCAATTTTATCCGGATAAAATCAAATTGAATAAAAATAATGGAAGTTTCTTTCATGTTTTTATTTCCAACCATCATAAATTTAAGTTACAAGCTCAGAACCTGTAGTAGGCCTACTTAGGACTACTGAGTGCAAATGCAGAGTTACCAGTTTTATCCACTTAAGAAAAAAGCCAGGCCGGATAAAATCAAATTGAATAAAAATAATTCAAGTTTCTTTCATGATGTTATTTCCAAACATCACAAATTTAAAAGTTACAAGCTCAGAACCTGTAGTAGGCCTACTTAGGCCTACTGAGTGCAAATGAAGAGCTACCAGTTTTATCCACTTGAAAAAAGCCAGGCCGGATAAAATCAAATTGAATAAAAATAATTGAAGTTTCTTACATCCTTTTATTTCCAAATATCACAAATTTAAAAGTTACAAGCTCAGAACCTGTAATACTTACTGAGTGCAAATGCAGAGCTACCAATTTTATCCACTTGAAAAAAGCCAGGCCGGATAAAATCAAATTGAATAAAAATAATTCAAGTTTCTTTCATGTTTTTATTTCCAAACATCACAAATTTAAAAGTTACAAGCTCAGAACCTGTAGTAGGCCTACTTAGGCCTACTGAGTGCAAATGAAGAGCTACCAGTTTTATCCACTTGAAAAAAGCCAGGCCGGATAAAATCAAATTGAATAAAAATAATTGAAGTTTCTTACATGCTTTTATTTCCAAACATCACAAATTTAAAAGTTACAAGCTCAGAACCTGTAATAGGTCTACTGAGTGCAAATGCAGAGCTACCAGTCTTATCCACTTGAAAAATGCCAGGCATTTTATCTGCATAAAATCAAATTGAGTAAAAATAATTGAAGTTTCTTTCATGTTCTTATTTCCAAACATCACAAATTTAAAAGATGCAAGCTCAGAACCTGTAGTAGGCCTACTTAGGCCTACTGAGTGCAAATGCAGAGCTACCAGTTTTATCCACTTGAAAAAAGCCAGGCATTTTATCCGGCTAAAATCAAATTGAATAAAAACAATTGAAGTTCCTTTCATGTTTAAATTTCCAAAGATGACAAATTTAAAAGTTACAAGCTCAGAACCTGTAGTAGGCCTCAGTTTTATCCACTTGAAAAAAGCCAGACATTTTATCCGGCTAAAATCAAATTGAATAAAAATAATTGAAGTTCCTTTCTTGTTTTTATTTCCAAACATCACAAATTTAAAAGTTAGAAGCTCAGAATCTGTAGTAGGCCTACTTAGGCCTACCGAGTGCAAATGCAGAGCTACCAGTCTTATCCACTTGAAAAATGCCAGGCATTTTATCTGGATAAAATCAAATTGAGTAAAAATAATTGAAGTTTCTTTCATGTTCTTATTTCCAAACATCACAAATTTAAAAGATACAAGCTCAGAAACCTAAAATTGTATTTAGTGTAATTTAATACAGTGAGTCTCATGCAAGAGTTGGCCAATGACACGGGTTTCTGCGTTGCGGCGGGCACAGCAAATAAAGCCGCGATCGGTGTAATGATTCAGGTTCTGACATTTACAGTTAAAATTACAATGAAAATAACCACGTACCTCATCACAAGAGATGTTAAAAATGTTCTGCTCTTGCATCCACACAATACTGGCACCATTTTAGGAAATTTTCTTTTACGCGCATTAAGTTCAGCTTCCGAAATAGAGTTAATTTTTCTTGTTGAAGTTTCCCCATAAATAATAGTCACATGCTGTTAGAAGAACTTAAAAACAATATCACAAGTGAAATTAACTCTGTCTCGGAAGCTGAAATTATGCGTGTGAAAGAAAATTTCCTGAAAAGGTGCCAGTATCGTGTGGATGCAAGAGAAGAACATTTCCAGCAGCTCTTGTGATGAGGTATGTGGTTATTTTCATTGTAATTTTAACTGTAAATATGAGAACCTGAATCATTACACCAATCGCGGCTTTATTTGCGTAGATATTTCACCCGATCGCTTGGGAGTTGGAGCTGTGCCCGCCGCTTCGCAGAATCCCATGCCATTGGCCAACTCTTGCGTGGGACTCACTGTACCACTTCATTGTGTAATTCCCAGCAATAGTTAATTACCGTATTTACTCCAATATAATGCACCCTCGAATTTAATGTGCTCCCTGATTTTGAAACTTAAAATCATAAAAAAAGAGTTTGTTAGCGAATGTAATGCGCATCAATAGGATATTTTATAGGGAATTTTGTCTTAGTATTTATAGAATAATGAACCAACACATAAACATTTACAGTTAACTGCTAGTTTTAGGCCTACAAGTAGACCGATAGGCATGGCTCATCAATATTCACTAATGTGTTCATCACTGGAATCCTCGGAGGTGCTTATTTTTATTCCTAAATGGACAAACAAAATGTTAAATGCATGTTTCACAATAAAAGCTGATACCACTCTTAAATGAGTTTAAAATCGACAATGCACAATATTCCACATTTGCACTATAGAACTGACAAAAACTATTTTTTCATTATGTTTCAGAAGTTAAATTTCATATGGTGTAGGCTAACGATAAAATGAACGAAGTCGAGAATTATAGCAGTGCCTTGTTATGTAGATCAATATTACCTCCGACCTACGAAACGGTTTTGTACTAGATTTAACGCGCACCTCAGTATTGAAATCTACAAATGGACAAAAATAGGGCACGTTATATTCAAGTAAATATGGTAAATTCACCATTCATCATAAGACTCTTGCATATTTGCTTTATTCTGCCTGTTGATGTATACAAGCTTCTGGGCTTTTTCATTGCCTAGTCTGTTTCTCAATTTTGTTTGTATTAACCCAAAAGAAGAAAATACTCTTTCGATTGATGCAGAACTGGCTGGCATACGATGTAAAGATTCTATGGCTTAACAAAATTCCAGCGATAGGTGATTACGCTTCAGATTTGTGTAATTGATGGAGAAATAAGTATAAAAAAATCCCTTTAGGTAGGCCTACAGGGCACAGGCTGAGGTAGATTTCATAGTGCTTTTTATGAATTTATTGGGGTAAGTGTAGAATAAAAACTGAAATATTTTTTTATAAAAAGAGAGTTGTTAATTATGTATTAATTGATATCTTTTATTATTTCATTTTTAATTTGGCCAAGGATTATTGTTCTAAAGATATTTAACTGTTATTTTTAATATTTCAAACTTTATTTCATTGGTAATTTTAGCCTCAGTTGGTCCTCATGAATTCATTTTGGCATGCCTATTGGCTGAGGTATATTTTAAAGTGTTTTTGACTTTCAAAAATTCAAATCTCTCCTTATATGAGAAACTAGTTGTTGATTTAGAGATTACTCATCAAGAGCTTTTCAACGATATCCCACAAACATGGTTTTAAAAATTTTTAATTTCCACTCTCACCCCCACAACCACTGAATCATTGGTGTCTAATTTATGCATACTAAGTTTCCCTCTAAACCCCATAGGGCCCTAAATATAATTTTTTCAAAATTTCAACCCGCTCCCACCTCCCCCAACCAGGAAAAATTGATTTTAGCCGGCTAAATTTGATTTTAGCCGGCTAAAATCATGATTTTAACCGGCTAAAATTGAAAAAAACCGCTGGTCAGGTCTTTTTCAATTTTAGCCGGCTTTTTTACAACCCTGCGCATAAGAGATTCAGTGTGTGGCGGCCTAAACCCTGTGCTATTCAGTATATTGCTGCTAAACTAATATAGGCCTAACTGTTCCTAACCTACCGTAACCTGTCACTCTCCTAGAACTTAGCTGTCTCTATTTACCTTAATGTAGAAGCTTTTTTACCCTTCCACACTTTTCGTAAAACATTGTTACATTAAGAAGTCTGGGAAAAAATAGTTTTAGGTCGTGCACTAGGCTTCTCCCACCAACTCTATAATGGGACCCGCCTGGGATGGTAGGGTTTAGGGTTTCGTCAGGGCCGTAGCTAGGCGGTGGCGAGGTGGACCACCGCCAAGGGCGCAGGTACAAAGAGGCGCAAAATTAACCATGAAAAATCCCGCCTTTTTTTAGACTGGTGCAATTTATCAAGCAATAAAAATTCCACGTTAATGGAAGAAATCTCTCAGGTTATTAAAAATTACTGCACGTGAACTATCTGTAGTATTATGCCGATTGTCTACAAACTAAAAGCAGTCATGCAACGTTCTTTAATTACCACGTTTCTTATTGTCAGAGTATAACATAAATCATGAACAGTATGGAATGATATAACGACAATAGAAATTAAAATGTGTTTTATTATTCAGATGAAAGTGGTTCAACTCAATCCCTTTCCAGCTGACTGTCGTCCTCAGTGCTACTGCTGTCGGCAGGATTGATTACAAAGCGATCAACAATGGCATCGCACAACATTTTTGTAGGCCTCAGGCCTATTATGTACTTTACTTTTGATACTAAATTTTATGATTTAATACTTTTACTTTCTCGCTTATACGGAGTATAGAGAAAGTATTGTGATCGTGACAAAAAATCGAAGTTGAGTTAACACCGGGAGAGCACGTTTCATGAAGCCTATAAACCGAAAAAAGTATTTTTGGAATGACGTCTGTCCGTCTGTCCGTCTGTCCGTCTGTCCGTCTGTCCGTGGACAAGCACAGCGGGTAAACGGCTCGTTGTATTTACTTCATTTTTTGAATTAAGAACTTTTTCGAAATTTTGTCGAACCGCCCAGAAATTTAGTTTTACAACCGAAATATTAAGGGGACTTTTCATGAAAACTTTTTTAAAAAAATTGTTTTTTGAAAAAATGGCTCTAACGATTTTAATAAAAATTTAGTATTGTAAAGTCTTATCTGTGACTAATAAAATAGCTATATCCGTATTTCCGCAAAAATGACTTAAGGGGCACTTTACTCGTATCCATTTTCAGTTTTTCTAGATTATATCCATTACAGTAAGTGATACATGAAAACCTACCACAGTAAAGTTGTAGAGAAAATTAAAATGGAAATTTTTTGTTTAAAACATTTCTTTATACAATTAATAGATATCAAGATAAAAACGAAATAAGTACAGCTTAAATGCGAATTTCAGAACATACATATCAATTAAAATATGAATGGCATTTTGTTGCCACTAGCAACAAGAAAACTATAGGCCTAATGTACTTATTGTTGTGAAATGCAATCAGTTTAGCTCAGTCGCATTGAACACACTAAACCAATTACAGCGATGTGGTAGGCCTATGGGCTAACAGGGAAGAGGTCCTGAGTTCAAATCAAACCTCGTGGCCGCCCAAATTGACTTGGGTTTTTCATGGTTACCTCGCAAAAGCAAACGCCGGGTTTATAGGACTTGCTTATTTTCCATAACTCATCGCCGCTACGTCACTGGATATTATAATCGTTTAAACTGAATGCCACATACGAAGACATCACTAAACAATAGAAACAGATGACGCGAATGAGTTGTTACAATAGACTAATAGTTCACGCAAACATACTAAACACATTACATGACCTACAATGCAGTTAAAGCGTGCAATATAACCTAAGTAGTAGTAGTAGCAGTAGGACCGCCGGCGTGGTCTTGTGGTTAGCGTCAGATCCGTCGGTCCGGGTTCGATCCCCGGTACATCCTTGGATTTTTCTGAGGTTGAGGGGTCTGGTAGGGGTACACTTCCTCGTGATTCAAATTGAGGAGCTACTTGATAGAGAAGTAGCGGCTCCGGTCATGGAAACCACCATTAACGGTCGTGGGGGTCGGCATGCTGACCACATGCCCCAACCCTGCCATCTGCCTGTGGTAGATGACACACCGGTCGGTTGGTAGACCAAATCCCTAAAGGAATGTAGTGTCACGGAGTTTAGTTTTAGTTTTAGTATAGCGAAATTCAAATATAAGTCGCCCCTTAAGCTCCGTCCATTCGATATTCACATTTGCATTTACTGTGTGATGTATTTTGTTTCTGAGCGAAGCAGAGTGACCAACTGTCCTTGTATTGGTGGGTGGGTTGGGTGGTGCCGATTTATCCCAAGGTGCGACTTATATTTTAATTTTCCCGTAGTAATACTAGTAGTACTAATAATATGCAGTTTTACTGTCATTCATTATTATTATAAAATTTCACGGTAAAAGCATTAAACATGAAGATCGACTCTGATGGTTTCCGTTCTATTTATAGATACTTCTTAGTTTTATGAAAATGTAATAAATAAAATTTTATTGTCTCTTTAATTTAATTTTTTCTGTGCTAGCCTTTAACACGTATATGCGAGAAAGTTTGTGCAACGTATTTTTGCACCATTTATTTTAAGTAGTTCAATCGTCTGAAAATAAGATTTTAGTACCTTGAAAGTCCACCACTTAGTTCATTCTCAAAGTGAGGTTTAGGTTTTATTTGATAATAACAGTGGTTTTTATATTAAAATAATAAACAATTTTGCAGAAATTATAAAAATAGTTCAGACACCCCCCCCCCCCCCCCCAGTGTTGGAGGCCGCAGATTTATCAAATTCGCCAAGGGCGCAGAAGGACCTTGCTACGGCCCTGGGTTTCGTCACGGAAGAGATTCAAGACATAATAAACCTCATGCTATTCAGTATATTGCTCCTAAACTAACATAAACATTCCTAACCTAACAAAACAGCGGAGCTTGGTTGGTGTGCGGCATAAAGCTATCTTTTACCAAGAAGTCCAATGCTTTAGTTTGTAATAATTTCTTAAGGTACTGGTAACTCCTGCTAATAGGCCTACTGATTTTATTTTTCATTCTGTATTTACCATCGTATTGTGAATATGTTATTTCATATGGGATTACAATATGAAATAATACACAGGCGTGGCCCGACGTTTCATTTGTCTGCTGAATTCAATTGGCATTTAGTTATGTTTGTAATATTGGCAACATTGTAGGCTTGATCCCACTCAGTATGGCCTGGCCAAGACAGTGGTCTCGTTATTCTGAAATTAGCGGCCAAATTTGTACTGGTTACAAGATTCGGCTGCTCCATATCACCAGAGTCGCTATTAGTGATGTGACGTCATATAGCATTAATCCTTCACAACATTAAGTACTTGTGAGATTCAATATGACACATAACGAAATGTGTGGAATTGAATATGCGACTGTAAGGGGGCTGTCACACTGGATGAATCGAGCGACAGCGACCGACCAACTGATATAACGAACCTATAGATAGAACTTATGCTAGAAGATTTAACTTTCACAATAATGTTGTTTTAGACTCACATTTGAATGAAATAGAATTGCACGAATCCATTAAGGCTTTTAAAACGATATCTATTTATGTAATTTAATTGTACAAGTACAAATATACATTGAGTTGTAGCACCTAGCAGTGGGCGATCGAACTACAACAAACAACAAACCTCTTCGCTCGGCCGAAGCTTGAAGTAAACAGAGTTAGCCTGAGATAGTAGGCCTAATATAGAGCCAATCCATGTGAAAGTGGACAAAGGTGGTTACATCTTTTTTTTACGTGACATAGACATGTTATATATCAAAGTAAAGGTAAAAGACTGTAGAATTTTAAAATAGATTCACAATTCTATTAAATTAAAGGTATCTATATAATAACAACTGCTGAAATGTGTATTTTTTTCATTGACTGAAATTTATAATTTAACATGTTGGCTAGTACTGCATTATACTCATGGAATCAGTAGATTTGCTGCAATTTTTAATTTCACCCACAAAAGCACAAATAAGTGAAGATTTTGTCATCATAAAACAAATTTTTAAGATGAGTTTCAGTGAAGATATTCATCAAATCAATTTTCAAGGTACCCTTGTCACACCCGTCACAAAAAACATGTAATAGTTTGGGTAGAAAGCCAAGTAATCATTGTATAAAATGGAAACTTGGTAAAAGTTAAGATATTTCAATACAGAAGACACACCTAAAATATAATTTTGAAATGCCTACTATTTTGGCTTAATTTTGATGTGACGGGTGTGACACATGTTGCGTGACGGGTGTGACACATGTTGTGTGACGGGTGTGACACTTATGGAAAATGCCTTTTGCAGCTTTTGTAAAGTGATCATTTCATGCAGATGTTGAATAAATCATATGTTTTCATTATTACTATCTTTTAAATGGCTCTTGGACTTCTTGGACTTCCGTGGCATAGAACAGAACTTCGTAGTTTGCAAGACAAAGAAACTACGATCTACCAGCTTTGGCTATGGATGACACGGATGACCGGTGGAAATGTCAAAAATGTTTTAATGGTGATAAAGAAGTGAGGTAAAGATCTAGTGATCCCTATAGAGGCCATGAAGGCTTTTAGGATTCAAACGTCCAACCTCCAACAATTTTAGACTTTTAGCACATGAAGGTGGTAAGGTTGTCAGTCTTATGCACTGGCTGCCTTTACCCCAGAATTCCTTCTGGTACCCATTTCTGTTAGAAGATGAGTTGACCTCAGGGCCATAGTGCCAGCAGAAGAATTAGGCCAATTGAAAAATCTGAAAAACCTCATCAGGAATTGAACCTGTGCCCCTCAGGTTTGTAGCACAATGCCTCAACCAGCAGCATGACATTGTACCCCAATAAAGAAGTGAGAGTGATAGCCTAATTAATTTTGTGCCTGATTTCTATACTGGTAACTGTGTATCTTAGAACTGCTAAGAAATTCAGACAGACAATACCTCTAACAGCCGATCAAATGAGTAGGCCTACGTGGAAACAAATGAAGGAGAACAGATAGAAAAACAATCAGCCAATCTAAATATAGCTACACAATATTATTTTTGTATGAGAGACAACAAAAATGTCCTGGTGACAAGAATAACCAGATCCACATCAATTCAGTAAAAGTTTTTGAAGTAGTCCAGGATTTTAGAGTAGAGAACAACGAAAACTGCCTAACTAGTACCGGAGGAACATTTCACTTCACAACTTTACACAAGCCTGTTAAAAATATGGACAGAGTGGAAAAAAGACTAACAAGGGAATTATTTTTTATGCTGAGATCATGTGCTGGGATTCCCCAGGATTATCACAAAAAATTTTCATGAAATTCATGCAAAATGGTACAGAGGCAGAAGGTGCAAAGTGTGGTTAGCGTTGCAGATTACAGATCCATCGGCCCGGGTTCGATCCCCGGTACCACCTCGAATTTTTCTGTGGTAGGGAGGTCTGGTAGGGGTACATTCAGCGTCGTGATTCAAATTGAGGAGCTACTTGATAGAGAAGTAGCGTCTCCGGTCATGAAAACCACCATTAATGGCCGTGGGTGTCGGCATGCTGACCACATGCCCCCAATCCTACCATCTGCCTACGGTAGATGATGCAGCGGTCGGGTGGTAGGCCAAGTCCCTCCAGGGACGGAGTTTAGTTTAATTTAAGTCTCAGTTATAAGTTGATGTTGTCCCATCCGATATGTCACACCCGTCACGTCACACCCGTCACACTGATAAAGTAAATTTTCAATAACTATGTAAATATTTTTGTAAAATCTAATTATGCATTTCAGTATGTTGATCAGTCCTCTTACTTGAAAAAATAAAACAAATATAGTGAAGCTAATGAATTCACAGAAATTTCAATTAAACCTACATAAGAAAAAACCTTTGTCCAATTATGGTCACACCCGTCACATGCACAATATATTTTCCAGCTCAAGCATACAGCCTTGAAAAAAACATTAGATCATATTTTGTACTTCCAATGGGTTGGTATGTTAACACAAAAAACTTTGATGACATTCCTGCAATATGGTTCAGAGGTAGAAAGAAATAAGTGTAATGAAATCTGTCCAAATGTCACACCCGTCACTATGGATTGGCTCTATATAAGCCTACATCCCAACATATGCAGTATGATATTGTGCAGGAGATAAGCAGACGTAGGCTTAATAAGGTAATAGCCTATACTTTACCTCTAATACACAGTGATGAGTAGACCTAGTAAAATCATATAGGTACATAACCTATAGTATTTTCGTTGATCGATGATGCTCGGTGCTGTGTGGCAAGAAACTGAAATGTAGTCGAGAGCGCTTGATGGCAGTCGGTTGGTCTTGATCGATCGAAGCTCAGTGTGACAGGCCGCTAAAACTAATATCACTGATTATTAACCTAACACTTGCGTTACATGTCATTGACATTTGAATTGTTGGCAGCAATGTAAGCAGCAACCAATGAGGCGAACAATTATTGTCAACCAGTGCAAGTATTCAGAAACAAACAACTACCACAGATTCAAACTATACCCACCTTTAGTGTTTACTTGTCTCATTCATGATAATTATTTCCTTTGAGATGGCAACTGTGAAATAATTTGAAAAATTGGCCTTTCTATAGCTCATATCAGGGTCTATTTTTCAATTTATTAAAAAAAATAAACAGCTAAATTTCATGTAATCTTATAGGCCTACTAAAAGGTGGCATTTCGAAGTGATGCATAGGCCTATTCACAAGAATTATCTACTCAGCTTCGGGAAAGGACAGGAAGTCATTAGGTCAGGTGCGTAATCTTTTTCGAGAGTTGATAAGCCTATTGATAAAGGGGTTTGCGACCTTGATGTTGGATTAAGATGATAGGCCTATACTCCATTATTCTTGATGTAAATAAGGGTTCAAAAAATTGTTGGTAAGTAGACCTAGTCTTGCCTAGCTACTTGGAGTGTAGACATTCGCCAGATGCAGGCCTGCCACACTCTTATCTGTACTTTTTATTTCTTTTGTTACACAGTAGGCTGTTTGCAGATTTCAAGACTTTTCACTCACTACATTTAATTTGACTTTAAATATGAGGTTTACAAAATTAATAGGCCTGTTCATTTACTTAGTAACAATTCCTGGTTATGGAATGGATTATGTTCAGAGTTAAGTTATAATGATCACTAGGGTTCGGATGTTTATGACATGTCATATTTTTATCCTGACCTTCACTCTTGCTGCAAACACAAATTAATCACGAATTGCACCTTATTGTCCTAATCGGACCATTTTTATTTTGCATATAAATTCATGTTTTGTTCTTTTTGTGGTATTGGTCATATTTATAATGTAATTTCATATTTACAGTTATAAATTCGGTAAAGGGGCACTAAACGGTTGAGTTAAATTTGAAAGTTATGTAATTAATTTAATGTTTATGCCCATTTAACAGGTAACTTAATTTTAAAATCAATATAATTGTTCATATTTTATTTGATCTACAAAATATTTTCAGCAGTTGAAATGAGCGAACAGGAGAAAATTTTTTAAAATTAGAAGTTCTTTACGAGTAAAACTAGTTTACCTTAAACATATTGATGAGACAGTTTTAATTGAAGATGCTATTGCATTACCTTGGTACAGAATATTCAATATTCGCACCGTTGATGAAAATGTAAAAACATTTACCAATTGATTGTGGAACTATATGACAAACATGCCCCCTCAAGAAGAAAACGGACAAACCGACCTCCAGCCTCCTGGATGACAGAAACTATTAAAAAACAAATGACGGAGACAGAGACGCAGCTTACAGAAATTATGTATGTAACAAAAGTGAAACTCACCTACAAAACTATAAAATACTAAGAAACAGGACAAATCAAATTATTAGAAATGCAAAACTTAGACATATGCACACACTCATTTCGCTAGGGACAACCTGTGAAAGCATGCGCTCACTAGGACTAGGTAAAACAAAAGACCAGACTCAAACTATAAATATTTCAGACAGACTTAATGAACGTTTTACTAGAAGACCTAACGTGCATGCAGATCCAGAAACATAAGCAAACACTATCAAAGAAATCCATGCATTTCCCCCTCCCATTCGTGACAAATTCCACTTTATGCAAGTTACCCCAATTGAAATAAAATTGGCAATAAAAAGGCCACAGGAGCAGACAACATTAGCATAACTCTCATTCATAAAATCATAGACATCATTCTTCCAATATTGACACACATTCTTAACGCATCACTATTGACTGCTACGTATCCTTCCCTCTGGAAGAAGGCATTCATCTCTCCCATAGCCAAAATTAACCCCTAATGACTATAGTCCAACCTCCATACTTCCAGCAGTGTCCAAAGCCCTTGAAAGAATTGGACATAAGCAACTGACAGACTACCTGAACAAATACAAAC
Source organism: Ectobius pallidus (assembly GCA_964059195.1). NCBI lineage: Eukaryota > Metazoa > Arthropoda > Insecta > Blattodea > Ectobiidae > Ectobius > Ectobius pallidus. The sequence goes on along the minus strand of CAXKWD010000005.1, from coordinate 182,548,842 downwards.
TGCTTGACCCATACCAATCTGGATTTAGAACTGGTTACAGTACAGTAACGTAACTGAAGACATTCGACTAGCCCAAGATTCATGGAAATCCGATACAGCGTATTTGAGTGAATAGAAAGGCGCCATAATCTATTAAAATAGGCACTAAATTGGCCATTACTTCGGTACCGGTGAACCGATTTGGTTCAATATCAATAGGGTTCTTCCCATGGACATTATAAATGTGTTTTCCAAGTGTTTCATTAAAATCTGAAAAAGCGTATTTGACTTATGGCGCGTACAGACAGACGGACAGACATTTTTCGTCCCACACACAATCTCATAAGGTACCATACTGGCACTTAATAACAAACATTTTCCAGGATGGATTATATTAAATTCAGTTAAAAGTTTGACCAGATATAACAGAAAACACAGTGAATTGCGTACAAACACTCAGCTAGTATTCTACAGTGTGTAATCTACCAGATCTGCAAATGTTACACCTGCAATGCTGCAAAACACATGGAGAGAGGTGGAATACAGATTGGACGTCTGCCGCGCCACTAATGGTGCTCATATCGAGGTTTATTAGTAGGGACCGGATTCTTAGGTTTTTACCTATTTTTTTCCTTACTTCCAAAACAAAAAGCGCTCATACACTTTTTCGAATCACATCCATAGGATTCACTCACATTAATTCTGTGGCACCTAAAAATACCTAAATGGGTATAAAAACCTAAATATACCTAAATGGGATATAAAACCTAAAATATCTAATTTAGGCTACTTTTTTGCCTTGTTTTTGAGAAATCGACATTTTGCGGAGAGACAATAATTTTTGCCGGGTTGAAATTAATACTACCAGCGTTTCGTTCAACCCATTGTCGTCTAGGATGGACAGTATCCAGAGAGGAAGTGTAAGAGTACCGGTGTATTCCTTTTAAAATATTCGTACGAACAACCATTGTTGCCGTGTATTTTGATATAGGATAAAGATTTCTGTGTTTTAAAGCGCTTGTTTGCTTTTATTACTGCCCTGTAATAAAATGTAAGGCAAACTTATTTTCACTGTTTCTTTTGATTGTTTATGCTTTCTTTCTTCAGTTGTATAATATTGTCCCAAAGGAAATTTACAGAAATTTAAGTCAATTTTGTTAAGTTAAACTTTACAAGTATTATGTATTGAATCCTATGTACCACATTCAAATTCATTAAACCAATTATTCTACCCGAAAACGATATTTTGGACAAAAAACCTAAAAAAAAACTATTTCACCTAATGGAAAACCTAAAACTGTGTTTTTAAAAACCTAAAAATCCGGTCCCTATTTATTAGGTTATTAAAAAAACATTTTGAGTTGCTCTACCCGTAGAAGCAAACAGATTGTAAATATCATCAATACTTGTCAAGTAATAAAATAATGAAATTTTATACGTTTAAGCCGGACACACTGTATAATCTGTCACTTAGTTTTGAATGTTCTTGTCTTCCTTATTTTCTAAGATGTCCTCTTGATGTCAGGAGATTGATTTTTTTTGCGATGTCAAAGTTTTAAGTAGTTTATATATTAAAATCCCATCCGAATTAAATCAATGTCAGAAGTCTAAACAAACTTTCACGCATTGCTGTGAGTTTGCTTCCTGTTAATTCGTTATGTTATTATTAATAGCCTATATATAGGCTATTACATGTTATTTCATTATGGTTTATTACCTCCATGGTATCTCCCTTCCCTGAATCACCTTGGACGTGTCACGGTAATTAATCACGGCTTCATCCCGGGGTATGGACCTGCCTTCAGGCAGGATAATAATAATAATAATCATCATCATCGTCATCATCATCATCATCACCTCACTAGTAACCAGCTTTCCAGAGGCCTCCCTCTCATCTTCAGCTATCGTCCACCTACCTAACTTCCATCTTGTACCACCCATGTTGCTGCTGTCATTTAAGGAGTTTTTCAGTTAGGCCTAACTAGTTATCCCTTAGGGTGTCGAATTATTAGAGAAGGACGCTCTCTGGATGTCAGAAGAAAAGAACATGTCAGATACCAGAAACAAAACAACACTGACTACTCCGCCATAGCATCTCATTTGGACGAAACGGGCCACAAAATACTTTTCGATGAAATAACTCTACTAAAAGAAGAAAATAGAAGATTCCCTAGACTTGTTACAGAAGTCATACAAATTATTAAACATCCCCATAACATAAACAGGGAAGATGGGTATAAGATCAGTGACATCTGGCGGGAAACTATTAAAACTTGAAAGAATGCATCCACTGTTATTATGTCAACTGCGACTGTTGATTCTTCACAGGCACTTCTTTTTAGTGTGAATCTTTCTCCGAAGGAGGACATGGCAGGATGTCAAAAACATTAGTCTCTAAATACATGACGCGGCCCAACCCAGATAGCCAATACAATCAGTTTATATATGACACCGGCCATGGAAGCCTACGAACTTATTTTACCTCTTTTTAAATTCATGTCACTGTAGAATTTAGATGGATTCATCATGTTTCTCAAATAACGCTATTTTCTTCTAATACCTCTCCACGATCCTTAAAATAACTATCCATGGTTCTAACTTAAACTGAAATAAGACTGACTGATAAAGTACGACTTATTTTGACAAATACGTCATACTTTAGTGACCATGAATAACAATAAGCTTGACTTTGTCAAGTCTCACTTTATAAAGTAACTGCGTCGTAAGTACAACTTGTTTGTGTCAGAAACTCAACTTAAGACGAGATTAATGTTCAACTTTGATATAAGTACGACTTAATGCGACTGTGAATTCCGGCCTAAGTCTTCACAGTGTTTGCAATGTGTAGTGTATGCTCCATACAAAGTCAGCGAAGTAGAGCATGGAGTTGACGAGACAGAGCACTCCGGAAGCTAACAGGAATGCTCCTTGTCTTTCCAGTTTCATGCGCTGTGCATACTGCTCGTCCTCGTCCACATTGTCGAGTGCCAGCTCAAACGACTCAATGTGCAAGTTGTGGCTCTGAAGTGCCACGGCTCCTGCCACGAAGAATAGGATTCCTCCCAGTAAATTGAATATCCTGATCTGAAAGAAACATTGCAGAAACATCCGCTTAAAAGTTTAATCTATTTCTAAGAAAGGTATCTCTCTCTGAAAGAAATGTGAAAGTCAAATATTGAACTAATATTGCATGAATGGGGAGAAATGAAGGTAGCAAATATTTAAGAGGATGGCGGCAGTGATGTCAGCGACCGAAGCTTGGATGCCATACAGTAGAGTCCCGCTATTCCGAACTAATTGGGACCGAACACCGGTTTGGCAGGAATTAGGAATAGGCAGATTTCATGAATAATATCAATATATTGACTTGTTAAGGCGTAAATTAAGTGCCAGCTTTGATTCCAGTTTGGTTTCAGGCGTTTTCATCAAGTTTAGGCTCTGTGTATATCTTCTTTATATAACAATAAATGTACGTTTTTTTTACGAACGTCTTTTTAATTTCTCCTGTTAAGTTGAAAAAATCGGCATTTTTTCTGAACTCCGTTCGGAATGGGTGGATTTTCGGAATAGCGGGACTTTACTGTATATCCTTTTACTCGGCTTAAAGCTCATGAAATCATCATTAATAAGTCGTAAGTATTGTTTTGAGCGAAACTAAATATTGTGTTGGTGTTTTGCCAAAAACAAGTGCCGGTTTAACATACGGAATGACACGAAGACTACAGGCGAATTTGTGCCAACAATGAAAAGCTTACTATTTATGTCTGTTGAATGCGCAATAGCTAACAGAATACAGGACACACTTGCATGCCATCTCTTAGCAACTGTGTTGGGAACTCGAATCTGAGGTTTTTTCCAGAAGGCGCTTTCTAATCATGAAATGCACCCCAAAGTTGGATTTTTAGTTGTTTAATTACTAAACGTTTAATATATGAATGATTTGAATGTAATTATTAATAAATATAATGTTTTAATTTGCTCTTAAATAAATTATTTAAAATCTAGCAATTGAATTAATCGATGCACATCTTATTACGGACTTACCTGAATGTTAACTAGACAAAATGTTGTGTGATTTGAGGCTTTCTCGGTGTTGAGAATGTATTATTGTTTCTTGGGCTTCCAACTGGGTGAGTGGGACGTTTGGTTCCAAGCTTTCAGCAGCTATTTCCGCTGCCATCTTCTGGGAGAAGTGAGCTAGATTGGGAAAAATAATAAATTACTAGTCCTGATAAGGACCGATTTCACATCCAACAACATTATTAAACTCTATTTTTCCTTCCCGACCAATCAGAACTCTCCATGTAATGATTCCATTTTCTAATTTTCGTATTGGTCCACCACCCGTTCTAGTAGCCTATATCCAGTCTTTTCCTATATAAGAAACAGTTTTTTCCCAATCCAGCTCACTTCTTCCAGAAGATGACAGTGGAGATAGCTGCTAAAAGCTTGGAACCAAACCTCCAACTCACCTGGTTGGAAGCCCAAGAAACAGTAGGTTTGTTTGCGAAGCAAATCTGTGATTGCTTGAGAATTTGTTGTACTCTGCATGTCCAGTCTGTAATTTATCTGTGATTTGCACTTTGTGAACGGTTACAAGATTTTGGAATCAATAGTTTCTGCCTTTAATCGATATGATGTGAGAATAGAATATTTATTTCCTTTAACATGTTACACATGCAATATACATCGCCAATAAACTATATTTTGGGAAACTTTTAATTATGTTCCATTATTCATATAAATAAGTAGCCTATACTTATAAATCTGGCGCAATGTTATTGGAGGGAGGAGTCAGGCGCGTGAAAATAGGTTACTGCGCATGTCTCTGTTAACAATTCATGGTAGAGCCTGCAAACTTTTCTTAAGGGGCTGTCACAATGGATCGATCGAGCAACAGCGACCAACCGATTGATATAACGAACCTATAGACAGCAGTGGTACCAGTCACATAGCATCGATCGCCAACGAGGGTGAGAGATCAACTGGTCTGTGAAATCAAACCTGTCCGTTTTTCAATCGCCAGTCGATGGCAAACTTCGTACCCACCTGAATTTCAGAATTGATGCTGGAAGGTTTAACAATAATGTCGTTTTTGACTCATATTTGAATGAAATAGATTTGCACGAATCATTTAAGACACTTAAAACGATATCTTCTTATGTAATTTAATTTTACAAATACAAAAATAGATTGAGTTGTAGCACCTAGCGGTGGGCGATCAAACTACAACAAACAACAAACCTCTTCGCTCGGCCGACTGATGGAAGCTTGAAGTAAACAGATGTAGCCTGAGATAGTAAGCATAATATTAAACCTTACATCCCAACACATGTAGTATGATAATGTGCAGGAAATAGGCATTCGTATTTCTAATAAGGTAATATACTTTACCTCTAATATACAGTGATGAGTAGACCTAGTAAAATCATATAGGTACATGACCTATAATATTTCTGTTGATTGATGACGCTCGATGCAGTGTCACAAGGTACAGAAATTCAGCCGAGAGCGCTTGATAGCAGTCTTGATCGATCGAAGCTCAGTGTGACAGGCCGCTTATAGTATAGAAACTGTCCGTGAGGATACATCGAACAGAAGATACGATCAGAATCACGAATTCTCGCTTTGCGAACGCGTGTGGAGAAAGAGTGCATGCGCGAATAATGTGTTCCTGGTTTCTGACTGCTTTGCGAACAAACCTTATAATACATAGACAAAATGTTGTTTGAATGAAATTGATTCTTACCAGGAGTTGAGGCATTTTCTTCCCTAGCATGTAGCTAATCAGTATGACCGGCGTTATTATCAGGTAGTCCAGGCAGATGATCTGAGGAAAGAGCTGTGACTCGATGGAATGCTCGACTCGCTGCAGTGCTACTGAATACAGTCCCAAGCAGACAATTATCACAATCTGTTGCAAGTAAAAAACAATTATGGTTTACTAGGAACTGATGTTTTCTACGAGGGGCATATTGAAAGTCGTGAGCAACATTTTTTCACAACCTTAATCTTTATTTGTAAGTGAAACCAAGTATATTATCTCAATCTACAGACCTTTTTTTCACTCTTTCTTTACACACATGTTTCTCATCGTTCTGCAAGTTTGAAAATACCTTTGCGATAGAATTCCGTTCCAGCTGCAAAACTTGCAGTTGGACATAGTGCGGTGTAAGAAATGATTCACAGCTTAGGTTATTGGAAGGTTTGTGCCCGTTAGCTCCCATGTTTATTGACCGAGGACCACAAACGTCAGAGACGAACCATTGCCCAAAACCATTAAGATAAAAAAAAAATATATATATATCTAAAATATCCTACAATTTTTTTGAGTAATATATCAGGTCAAAGGCATTATATAAATCCATAAATAATCCAATATTAGTTTATTATCTAAGGATTCATAGACACTTTTTATGAAATGTACCATGGCAGAAATTGTAGATTTCCCTTTGCTGAAACCATGCTGTTTTCAGCTTAACTTATTGTATTCATTTAGAAAGTCTAAAAAGTTTGTTTTGCATCATCCTTTCAATAATTTTGGAGAAAGCAGATAAAAGCGATATTACTGTGTAATGTTGAATTTCTTTTTCTGCTTCTTTTTTAAATGAGGGTTTAACCTTTGGCCACTTTTAATATATCTGGAAAGGCCCCTGTGGATAGTGATAAATTTATTATGTAAATTAAAGGATGAACTAAGTTTAGGTGACATTATTGATTACATTTATAGGTATGCAGTGATTGGAAGTAATTGAGTAAAAGTAATTGGATTACAGTAACAATTCCTTTTTTGGTCTAGTTTACTTGTAATCAATACTTAAAAAAAAATGTAATTTCTTCTTGTAATTTACTTCTGGAAATAAAATTTTAATTGTTACAGTTTATTAGTCATTAGTATTAGTATCATTCTCGCTTGCTATATTGTCATCATTACTGTTTTTGCAATTATTATCCAATTTAAAGTAAATATTAACAAAAAGTTACTCAATGCTTCCGAAAATATTCTCATTGATATGGTTTTTTTGTTTGTTCATTAATAATTTGGGCTTGTGCCCAAAACAAACCAAAAACAAGGAATTTTTAGGTACTGCCATTTTGTAAAGTAATTGTAAATGTAATTGTAATTTTGCTGATTACTTTTTGAAAAAGTAATTTGTAATTGTAATTAAGTAAAATGTTTCTCATGTAATTGTAATTCAGCCCAATTACTTTCTTTTTGTACTTTTCCCATCACTGCAGGCATGTCATCCAGACCTGGTGACCATGTGCTTTTTAATTTTGAAATGATGTCTGTAATTTCTTTTGCTGTAACCGGTTTCTTCAGAAGCAAATTAAGAAGCTTATACTTGCAGTTTATTCTCATACCACTTAAGTACATACCACTTGGAATAACTTGATGATGCATGGTGAAGGCAACGAATAGTCGTAGCTTTCTTCTTTGTCTGAATTTTCCTCTAGAATGTATTGTGGACTGTCTTTCCAGGAGACAGAACTCTTGGGTGTTGAACACGATGGCAATGCGTCTCTGCAAACAGTTACCCTATGTATAGTGCATAGCTCTATGCTGCTCTATGTCTTATTTGAAATATTATCTGAAGGGTAGTTATAAGCCACTCACTCTGAATACGTGCTCATTGCAATGGAAAATCATACGAAAACAATATTTTGTGGCTTACACCGATTTGAACTCAGATCATGTAGGATTTTAATGGTCGAACAGGCCTAATTTAATATACTTCTTCACCTATTTTATATGGGTTATATATCCTTCGGGGATGCGATGTGATAACAATATTCTCTTCATTTTTACAACCAATTTACATTAAATGAATGTCATACATAATAATTACTTTTTGTTGCTGCATTCCTGGCTCTAGCATTCTCATGTCTAGGGTTCGGATGTCATATTTTTTTCCTGACCTCCATTTTCGCCGGAAACACAAATTAAACACGATTTGCACATTTATTATCCTAATTAGACCGTTTTTATTTTGCATATAAAGTCATATTTTAGTCATTTTCATGGTCTTGGTCATATTTCGGTCACAATTGTAATTTAACGTCATATTTCAGTCATAAATTAGGTCGAGTTAAATTTGAAATTTATTTAATTAAATTAATGTTTATGCCAATTTAATATGTAACTTAAATTTTAAAATCAATGCAGTTGTTCATATTTTATAGGGACTCGCAAGCTCTACAGAACATTACGAGTATTTGGAGCCGATGAAGCGAGCAAACAGGAACAAATTATTTTAAAATAGTTCTTTACAACTAAAACTGTAAATCACCAAAATTGTTAGAAAGTGATTGAATTCATGTGATGTAAGAATTCAGTGTCTTCGAACGTTTTAAATGGGAACTTTTATGTTTTGAAAACATATAATTTTATTACGTCATATTTACGATTTTTGGGTCATATTTGGTCATTTTTAAGGTAATATTGACAGTCATATTTTCCGCTTTTTTAGGTCATAAACATCCGAACCCTACTCATGACCAACCTTGAATACGTTCTTGATGGAATGGTATCTCCCAAAACATGAGTTCTCGTCTTTTTCGATAGATGGCAGACCCAGGCTTCTTTGAGCATTAAAAACACACGAAATGAACTCATTGTTGTGCAATATTAAAATTGACACGGACATAATTTTTATTTTAAACACAGGTTGTTTTTTTGTGCATTTTGAATTGTTGCTTTCAGGGCTTGAAGATAGTTTCGTGTACCAAACCAACTTGTTTTAATGAACATAATTATGTAATTTCATGGATGCCATTAGGATACTGCTTACGTCACATAAATAAGCCGGAAGTTCTAGCTCTATGAGAAGACGAAATATGCATGTCGCTCTAAAATATGTAAATCTTGGAATTGACGGAGACATGCGATATTTAAAATCTGTAAGAAATATGCCGTTAAAGGTTAATAAAATATGTGCAAATATTTTAATATGAAGCAAATATGATTAATTATAGCAAGATTAACAAAATATGCAACAATATGCAAAACGAAACTATCAATTTTCTGTTATTAAGTGCCAGAATGGTACTTTATGAGATTGTGTGGGGGACGGGATAATGTCTGTACGTGCGTTAACTCAAATAGGCTTTATCGGATTTTCATGAAACTTGGTAAACGCATTTATAACGTCCATGTGAAGAAGCCTATTGATATTGGACCAAATCGGTTGACCGGTATCGTAGTAATGCCCAATTTAGTGCCTATTTTATGGTCATATTTTAGAAAGAATTTATCAAATGGGAATGGGTAATCATGAGAACATATTGTTTTACATTGTTCATATAGGGCTTTGGAAGTTGCAATACAGTTAGCTTTGACAAATAACGCTACCCACATATTCCTTCACGTATGCTTATCAAACTAGACCTTTTGTTCTTCCGTAAACCCTGGTTAATGATTCGATGTGGAGCTTAACTCGGAAGTCGATTATAAAAATAACTTATTTTGTGCATATCTTGATTTGCAATGACAATTGATTAAACAAAAGCATTCTGGCACATTGTTACGTCAGCTTACCTGAATGCCAGGGGTTTGAGCTGAAGCAGCGCTGGTTTGGGCCTCTCCTTGGTCGCGTCCATCATCGTTTCGTGGTCTGTCTCTCACTAAACTGGAAACCCCATTTCCTTCCGCTCGGATCTCTACTGCTTTCATACTTCCCACTTCATTTCACTCTACGTCACACTGATATTATAACGATAATTGAAGCGTTTAGTTTTATAAGGACCGCCTGTGTGGTCTCATGGTTAGCGTCGCTGGCTATGTATTCGTAGGCGCGGGTTCGATTCCCGGTACCTCGGATTTTTCTGAGGTCTGGAACGGGGTGCACTCAGCCTCGTGATACAAACTGAGGAGCTACTTGATAGAGTATGCTGTGGGTGTCGGCATGCTGACCACATGCCCCCCAATACTGCCATCTGCCTATGGTAGATGACGCCGCGGTAGGGTGGTAGGCCTTGTCCATTCAGGGTTGTAGCGCCGCGGGGTTTAGTTTTTAGTTTTATAAGGGTCTAAGTGCCAAAATCATGGTTGTGTAGAAAACAAGACATAGAGCCATGGAAATACATGCTGGAGACAGACCCAGTGGTCTGGAATTTATTGCTACTAACCAGGGGCGGATCCACGGGGGGGGGGGGATGGGGAAATTCCCCCCCCCCCCGAAAATTTGTAACATTAAGCACAAATTATTCAAAATTTATTATTCTAATAAATTTTGTAAAGACAAAATAACCCAAATACTTAAATTAAAGCAACGACATTCATTATTTTGAAATACATTTGTAATAAAATACCGAAATGTTCATTTGTTTTCAATTGTGTACTGGGAATAATTAATTTTTATGAGTAAAAACTTCCCTCTCTACCTTGGTTACCCCCCCCCCTCCCCAAAATGTCTCTCTGGATCCGCTCCTGCTACTAATGTGACTTTCTCTGGATCTTGGACCCTTCTGAAATGCATTGGTCTGGGTACAGATCCATTTAAAATTATCAGCTGAAAAATAATTAATTTGGCACTTAGATCCTTATAAAACTAAACGCTTCAATTTCCTCACTGAGCGAGTTGGCAGAGACGGTAGCATCTTGGACTCTAATTGGGATGGTTCCTGGTTTAAATCCTGTGGCTGGCAATTTGACATGGTTTCTTCAGTTGTATAGGCAAGTGCTGAATTCGATCTTTATTTACCACAAATCAAGCCCGGTATTTCATCATATAACGTACCACATTCATTAAAATTAATATCAGTTGAAATTTAAACACATCAACAATAGATAACAGTTGCACATCAATAGTTGCATGGCCTACTGGTATTCATACAGAACCTGAACTGCTGATATGACCTAGATGTTCAAAGGAGTATAAATAAAGCTGATTTAAAAGAAAAGTAGAAATAATTACATTGTTACTAGTTCTGTGAAGAGTAGACCAAAATCTAAAGTCTGCTTTTCATGAGTTAAGATGTCACCATCTTGAAAGGGAATTAAAAAATAATCCTTGTACATACGGTACATTGTTTTTAATGACTTCAAGAAACATTTGCCTCGTGCTGCAGCATTCAGCTTGTTTTCTGTTCTTATTTTTATTAGATTTTGAACTAGGCAAAATTTCATTTGTTGACGTCACGGGAATCGGTAATGAACTAGATCCCTTGAAGCACACTCCGCTGATACGCAGAAAGGTTCTGACATCTTCCTTGATGACAAATTTAACATATAAGGTTTGTTCCCAAAGTAACCCCATGATTGCTTGAGAATTTGCTGTACTGCGCATGTCCAATCTATCTCTCATCCGTGATTTTGCACTTCGGGAACAGTTATTTCCTTTTAACATGTTATACACTCAATATGCGTAGTCATTATCAAGGCCCGTATAATTATGTAATTACAGTAGAACCCCGATAATTCGAGCTAATTGGGGCTGAGGCTACCTCGAATTACAAAAAACTTGGATTTTACGAAAATTTCACTAAATCAATGGGTAAATCGCAAATAAATGTTTAATGAACACAATAATGGTTTAAATAATAAATAAATAAACAATATAGTAGGCCTACATACCTGTGTTACGCCTGTATGTATATATTGTCAAACATTTCCAATTTGCTACATCGGCATCCTTTAAGGATTAAGTCATTGTTTGGCCCTTAATGGAGTGGAACGGGAAAGCGATGCTACTAGGAAAACACTTTTAATTACCATTGTAGGGATTACTGTAACAATACAGTATTCTTTTCTGAAAGGATGGGGAAATATGCACTGTACAAGACCAGCTCGAATTACAGGGAACCTCGAAATACCGGGGCTCGAATTACCGAGGCTCTACTGTACATATTTTTTTCTGTTAGCATTAAGATACTAGATTTCTGTTGTGTTGGAATTTCATGCCAACTAGAGCCTAAAAACACAAACTGGAAAGTACATATATTTACATATTTTACTCTTAAATACATACTTTTACATATTTATGAATATTTCCATGCTTAGTTGCAATTTTATTCAGTTTATAACATGCCTGTATACGCTGAAAGTGTATGACCATTGATTTGTAAGTGCGAATAAATTCTACGTTTCCACTTTGTTCAAAAGCATGCCGCTCAGGATGCATCAGACTTTGCGCAGATCCAATTCACACTGAACTGCAGACTTGTATTTTCCATATATGCATGCGCAGACTATCTAAAATTGTCATACATTTATGTAAAGTTCTCAGCCTTTATGGAAAACACAGATGTCAAAATGTATCCCTGTAAAATAATTTACTGATCATACTGATACCTGTCACTTGTGAAATTGTAACTTTTATTAAATAGGGTCCTGATGGACATACTGCTAATAATAAATAATGTTTTAAGTCATGACCATAGATGCAGAGTGTGGTATGAGAGAGTTGTGTATGCTCCACCCCACATCCGCCAGATACAGCGCTGTATTCAGTAAGCAGAGCAACCCTGTAGTGAGCAGGAACGCTGCCTGGTATTGTTTCTTTGCTAAATTCTCTTCACTCAGGTTCTCATCATAAGCTAAGGCATGAATCCTCCAGTTCTGTAGAGCGGTGAGGCCTGCAGCTAAGCATAGGAGGCCTCCCAGAGTGTTGAATATCCTCACCTGCAAGCAATCATATCTATGATGACATTTATTAACACCATTCATGCTACATCTGTTTCGCCAGTCGTACAGGCAAATGCCGAAATGGATATTTACATACCATGAATCATCCTCACCATTTCATCCTGTATCATATCCATTTAAATTAACATGGATTGAAATTTACTCCATAAAATACACCGACAATAGAAACAATTGACAAGCAATAGTTCCATGGCCTACCCTACTGTTCAAACACAGATCCCAAACTCCTGACAAGCTAAAAGGAGTATAAACATAGCTGAAATAAAATAATAATAATAATAATAATAATAATAATAATAATAATAATAATAATAATAATAATAATAATAATAATAATGATCTGAGAGTATTTGAAAACCGGGGGCTTAGAAAATATTATGGCCTTAGAGAGATGAAACCAGAAGGGAGAAGACCACTTGGAAGACCTAGAAGTAGGTGGGAGGACAATATTAGGTTAGATTTAAGGGAAGTAGGATTTTGAAGGGATGATTGGATGGAGTTAGCATAGAATAGGGTTTAAATGGCAGGCTCAGGTAAGCGTGGCAATGAACCTTCGGGTTCCATAAAATACATAATATTCCTTCAGCTTGCTGAGGAATTGTCTAAAACAGTAATTACGAGATATCATTGTGTGTTTTGCAATGCTTACCAAGATATCGGGCATCTTGTGTCCTAGCACGTAGCTGATGAGAATGACAGATGTGATTATCAAGTAAGCTGAACAAACAAAGTATGGCATCATCTGTGCAGTGGTGGAGCCAATCACCTGGTTCACACCTTCCGAGTAAGCTCCAGTGCTAACAACAGTCACAGTCTGCAACAAAGCAAATCTGTCATTAGCAGTTCTTCTTAAATCTCATATGATGTCCACTTATTTCAAAATGAGATTGTCTTTATGAAAGGGTCATTCCATGTCAAGTGAACCAATTTTTTGTCAATTTTGAACATGACCATCTCCGATTTTAGTCATACTTGGTTGTCATGAAGTACCACCTGAGATATGTTAAAGTGCAAAATATCAGATTTTTATGTGTTGTAGTTTTCCAGTTATACCCTTCTGAAATATGGAAAAAAACCAAATTTTCTGCATAAGTGCAATCACAAAATGACGCATAAATCAAGCTGGAATTGACATAGATGAGTGGGAAAAGTACCAAAATGTAGCTTATATTATGAGCTTTAATTTGATATGTCACACGAGTACTTTCGAAAAAAAATATTTTCAAGGTTACCCAAAAAAAATTTGAAAACTGAATTTTTCAAAAACCTATATTTTGAAAATTTTGAAAAAAATCTCACAGAAACATACATATTTCAGCATCATGTCCTACAAGTTTTGTTATGGGATCGAAATGGGATCATATTTTTTTACATTTATAACAAATACTATGCACGCTGGGTAAGAATATATGACACAGGAATATTGCACTTAATTCTAAAATTTCATTACAATCAAAAAGAAAAACTTACAGAAAACATGTTACCTTCCCTTCTTCAATGACAAAAACGTGAATTTATTGTCTACAGTAATTTTCTAGAGCCATGGTTGCCGCATCCATCTCTTCCTTCGAGAGGTAATAACTACGGCCAGTGGGACATGTAGGTTGCACAAGGGTGAGGATCTGAGAGAGAGGCACAGTCAGTTTATTTGGACAGTCACTTTTGAAAGTAAATGATGGAGAAGGACCTGCAGGGTGCAGAAACATCAGTTCCACTATCTGTGCTGTCTCATTTTTGTCCACAACTACACCAAGCCACCAATGATTGTTGTTCTCACATGTAACATATCCTTTTACTTCTGCTAGCTTCAGCCTCTGTTGCACACGTGGTCCTAACACTGAAAAAGTGGATGACTGTTCACTTCTTGAAAATACCTTTGTCAACAACACTTTATCTGACAATGGGATGAAACTGTGGAACTTCTGTGTGCCTGGTATTGCTTTTGTAGACAGAAATCTGTCTGCAAGTATTTTTTCCTCTTTGTTGTATTGTGCTTCATTGAAGAAGAAGAACTGCATGGAGTCGATGTTTTCCTCACTCCATGTAAACAGCTGTGCTGGTGTCATGATTTGATGCTCGTATGGCCGCTGTAGGCTTGCCTTTCCTGCAAGTCTTTTCACAGTACCACCCAGACCGTCACATACTCCTTTCCCATGGGCTGTTGCATAGAAATGCCACTCTGCCTCAATTCCAAAATCATGAACATGGTGGCATAAGTTTGAAAAGTTTTTTCTGTTTTTAAATTGCGCAGCTGCACCATCTGAGAAGTAGTAAATTTTTTTCAAATCTCTAATTACTTCCAACTTCAAATGAGAGATAAGCCTTTTCTGGAATAAATGAACAGCAGTGGTGTCATGCTGTAGACATTCAGAGATACATACAATACTTTTGTAGTGTATATTATGATCATTGTAGTAGACTGCTATAGGAAAAATAGTTGCTTGATCATTGTTCCAATGAAAAGACTGGGCTTCATCCTGTAGTACAAACGAATAATTTTCTGCAAAGTCCATACATACCACAGCTTCATTTACTCCAATATTCTGCTTCAAGTGATTATAATATTCTGCCTGTCTTCTTGCAATAAAAGAATGTCTCTTCAAAATCAACAACTGTTCACACAAAGTTTCTATAAACTCATCTGCAGTTTTGATGAAGGTTACTAAATTACATCTGTCAACAGAAACCCACTGCTTGTATGTAATGTTGTCCACCAGTTCATTATCTAGCAGCAACTGTAACTCATCTTTCAAATTATCTACACCTGGACATGAAGGACATTCATTAAGGTGGCATGCTGTGCCTGGCTCTTCACACATTAACTTCGCTAAACAGGAATTATAATTACTTATATCTGTGCCATCATTCAGTGTAATTTGTTTGGATTTCAACACTTGTAGCATTAATTTAACATTCTGATGCACTGTACAAACGCATACTGTGTGGGTACCACTTCCTCCAGCCAAGACGCAATGTTTAGGTCGTAAATCAGCAAATTTCGAAAATCCAATCTTATCAGTAGGATTTTTGTTTTTGAACAGCTCGTACACTTCCTTCAAGTTGCCCATCACTAGCCTCTTCTGTACATGAATTCTACTACTGTCACCCGTTTTCACAGAAACAAAGTCTTTTTTTCCAGGCATAAGACGGCTGACATCATCACTGTTGTAGAACCCTATTACCTTCTCAATCACAGATTCATTTAAAACCTTTCCTGGTTTAGGATTTGGTGTTGCCAGAATACCCTTCGCTTTCACCAATGCTTTAGCTTTTCTTGCCATTCTGTTGCTAACCTGAAATTCATTTTGTATTTCACTGCATGACCAGCTTTTAGGTAGTACTGTTAAAATTTGCAATTTTTCACTAACACTTATATTTTCTTCTTGAAACTTTTCTTTTAGCTGACAAATGACTTCACATGATTCTGATTTATGGTCAACAGTTTTCTCTGTATTTGTACTTGCTGCTGTTAGTACCTTTTCTGTCAAACATTTTTTTATTTTACTGTATTTTTTATCACAGTATGATTTCATTTGCAACTTCCTCTTAGCAACAGGTGACTCCTCTAGAGAGCTTAGAGACTTATTAAGGTACTCTAAGGTAACATCTAAAGCTACAAATGATTCATCAACATTAGTAGGCCTAGTGGTATTGGCTACTGGTACTAAACAGTCATCTGTTGTATCTGTAACCTGTTTCTGCTTTGATAGTTCTTTCCTACAACTGTCACAAATTTTCATACCTACCACAATGGTGTCAAACATGTCACACATCCAGTCAGTAACAGGCCTCACACTTCTTTTCACACCCTGATGTCTGTCTTTCTTGAAAGGGTTGCAGCAGAAAATCTTTGCTGTTTCACTTACTTTTTCAGCCATACTGGGGAAATACACAATGCCTATTTTAATCACTGAACCCACTACTTTACATGCAGCAATACAGTCTTTGTACAGCCTTTGAAGAAAGGAAGCACACTGCATGAGAGTCAAGGCACAACTGAAGCCAGGTCCAACAGGTTACAACTTGCATTCCCTGGCTGACTCACATGCTTGCAGACTGTGTTTACTCATACCCATTTGACCACTTGCACAAGTTGGTATATGCATGTTGGTAAACAACTCCCTGGACAAAGGAATGGATTTTAGAATTAAGTGCAATATTCCTGTGTCATATATTCTTACCCAGCGTGCATAGTATTTGTTATAAATGTAAAAAAATATGATCCCATTTCGATCCCATAACAAAACTTGTAGGACATGATGCTGAAATATGTATGTTTCTGTGAGATTTTTTTCAAAATTTTCAAAATATAGGTTTTTGAAAAATTCAGTTTTCAAATTTTTTTTGGGTAACCTTGAAAATATTTTTTTTCGAAAGTACTCGTGTGACATATCAAATTAAAGCTCATAATATAAGCTACATTTTGGTACTTTTCCCACTCATCTATGTCAATTCCAGCTTGATTTATGCGTCATTTTGTGATTGCACTTATGCAGAAAATTTGGTTTTTTTCCATATTTCAGAAGGGTATAACTGGAAAACTACAACACATAAAAATCTGATATTTTGTACTTCAACATATCTCAGGTGGTACTTCATGACAACCAAGTATGACTAAAATCGGAGGTGGTCACGTTTTTCCATTGGTTCACTTGACATGGAATGACCCGAAACACACATGTAGATGTAGATATCTCGTTCTGTAGATCCTATGTTGAGCAAGGCTCAAGGATATAGAATGTCATGTTTAGACTTCGGATTTTAGGTAAAAACCTATTTTAATCCTTAAGTGATATATAGATGAAAACTTATGCATGTTTCATAAGTGACTATACCTAAAACTGATACTTTTATAGGACCTAAAACAGCCTATTTTTACGTTAGAGCCTAATATTGCCTTCTTGCTTAAAGTTCAAATTAAGTTATTTTTTGTTATAAATTCTAGCATTTATTTTCAGTTCGTACTAAATTTTTAGCTCGGAATGTGCAGTACATGACATTTGTGGTGTGGTTAAATAGTAAGGAATATTTCGTCTTCAGTAGAAAAATTCCTTAAAATTCCCAAGAATGTGTAGTGTTTTTCTCCTGACTCCCACATCCAGTAAAAAAAAAATAAAATTAAAAAAAATTAAAAAAAATAGTTCTCTGAATCACTGAGGGATACAAGGGGTTGAATATGCTAGCGTGCATAGCTTCTGGGCGCAGGGATTAGGTTTTCACTGTTATGGTAGTAATACAGGCCCTAGTAGTAGGTATATATAATTCTGTGTACAATAGGCCTATATCTGTGTTTTATCATGATTATTGATTAGGCCTAATGGTGACTTCAATAAATATAATATTCTGCATTGCAATTAAGATATTTCAGAAAATTGGCAACTTAACAATTTTATAAGAGACTATTTTAAGATTTTTAGAAACTATTTTCCAATTTTTAGAGCCTATTTTAGGTACCTAAAACAGCATTTTTAGCGACCTAAAAGTCCGAAGTCTAGTCATGTTATAACAACAATACACAAAAACTGTAAGAAGCCAAACTTATGCAAGCTGGAAATATTCATTCATATTGTATGAGTTATTAAAAATTCATTGAGTGATCTTTTGTAAGGTTTGCCATAAAATAGGCACTAAATTGGACATTACTCTAGCACCAGTCAATTGATTTCGTTCAATATAAACAGGCTTCTTCCCATGGGCATTATAAATGAGTATACCAAGTTTCATGAAAATCCGATAAAGCGTATTTGAGTTATGTGCACTGACAGATGGACAGACATTTTCCCTTCCCCCACACGATCTCTGGTACCTAATAAAATGAAAATTCACGCTGTCACATTTACCAGTTGAAGTAGCTTGAAGATGACTTCTGGAGGATGAACAGGGTCGTACACTGGATGGTTAGTATTATCGAGATTCTTGTGCCTGTCCAGCCATGAAGTTGTGCTTCTTGGCGTGGAGCAGGGCGAGCTTCCTCCAGGGTCTGCGCTGAAAATGGTGCAAGTTTAATTTAGAAACTTGTGGAAAATCAGAATTTGTTTCTATTTATATACAGTCAACCCTTGATATAATGCCCCTCTTATGCTGTCTCCTTTTGCATGCTTAGGGCCTATGATAAAACATCCATACATCTAGCGCTTGCGCATTCAAGTAAAAAAACAGTTGCGAAACTTAGTTACGAAACCTTATTTTCTTTGTGTAAACTAGCCTATACATCTCTGTACACACTGGTAGAGAATAAATCTGTCATCATTTCTGGCTAGATTCATCATTTTCCACTATTTTGGAGTTACCTCTATTCACATGTCCACCTGAGTATTTACATTCTTACAGTGCCAGAATTGAAACTTTTTCTTGACTCCTGGAAAGTTGCCATTTTGGAGATTCTCATGTTAAACTATGAAAACACACACTTTATCTTGAGCCGAATACTCCGTAATGCTGAAAACAGTCCATACCAAGAAGGCCTCGCTCAAAAAAACGAAGACCGCAGCCCGTTCCCAGTATTGCCATACCCAAAAATCTTCTCGTAACAGTATTCTTGAGCTACCATGTTTTCTTTTCTGTTTATAACATAATATTATTGATTTATGTATAGCGTAGAGCTTTATCACTGGTACTCACTACTAAATTGCGGTATTTTGTTACCTGTTGGAGCGCTTTCAACCGCATGGAGCGGCCATCTTCAGCAACTGACTTCCGTGGTGTTGTTGTTGTTGTTGTTGTTGTTGGGAAGACATTTCTGGATAACTGTATCGTACAGCACGTGCGATTTGAATTGTAACTGTTCGTTTAGGATGTTGGTGTTGTCTTGTGTGGTGTGTCTGTATATTTCATATTGTTCGAGTGTGTTGAGTGTGTGACCTTTGTGGTTAATGTGTAGGATTTCCATGTCTGTATTGATGTCTGCGTATTCGTGTCCTGTGGTTATTATATGGTTTGCATAGGCAGAGTCTGTGTTTTGTTTGAGAGCTCGTATGTGTTCTGTGTATCGTGTTTTGAAACTTCGGCCTGTTTGTCCTATGTAGAATTTTGGGCAGTCGTTGCATTTTAGTTTGTAGACTCCTGGGTTGTTGTATTTGTTTGTGTGTTGTTTGTTGTCTGTGGGTTGTATTTTGTTGATTGTTTTGTTCTTTGTTTTGAATGCTATTTTGTATCCTTGTTTTCTGAATTGTTGGGCGATTTTCTGTGTATGTGTGTTGAAGTATGTGAGTGTGATGTATTTGTCTTTTTTTCTTTTCTGTGTTTTGGTCATTTTTCTTCGTTCTGATTTTGTGTAGTAGGTTGTCAATGACTGTGTGGTTGTAGCCATTGGTAATGGCTAAGTGTTTTATGGTGTTAAGTTCTTCTTTGTGGTCTTCAGCGGATAGTGGTGTGTTTTCAAGTCTGTGGAGCATGGATCGGAATGCAGCATGTTTGTGTTGTGTTGGGTGGTTGGAGCTGTTGTGTATCAGTGTGTCTGTCATTGTGGGTTTTCTGTATATTTTGCATTTATGTTTCTGTGTGCTGTCTTTTGTGATAGTGAAATCTAGGAAATTGAGGGTTTTGTTTATTTCAAATTCTGTTGTGTATTGTATGTTTTTGTGGATTTTATTGATGTGGTGTAGTAGTTGTGTGCATTGTCTGGTGTTGCCTTTGTATAGTATGATGATATCATCTACGTATCTGTGCCAGTAGATTATTTTGTGTGCGTGTTTGTTGTTGTGGAGGATTTTGTTGTGTTCTATGTGTTGGAGAAATATCTCTGCTAGTATGCTGGATATGGGGGAGCCCATGGGAAGGCCATCTGGTTGAGTGTAGTGTTTGTAATATTATTCTGAAAGTGGCAGAATTAAGTCCAGGGACATTAGATGAACTATGTTCTTGCCCATTGGGCTCTTTACATATTATAGTAATTAGAAGAATGTACTGATGTTGTGGAAATGGTCGATATAAGTGACAATGAAGTTAAAAGTGAAGATTTTTTAAACCAAGAAGTGTCAGACATCAGCGAATAATCAATAAACCAAATAAATAAAATGAAAGGAAAAGCAATTTAATGTGTTTTAAGCTGAATCTATCGGATAAATTTTTATTATTTTGCTAGAAAGTTGTATTAATTACCTACAAACTCTCGTGAAATAAATTTTGTTTAATTGTATTAATTCATGCACGTGAAAGTACATATTCAAGTACATGTATAAAGTTACGACTTTTAACCGATTTTTATATTCTGAAGACTGGAAGAGAGATTGTCTAAAGAAATATATTACTTAATTCATTTCTCCAGCGATATATTCTACTATAATATCTGTATCAATAAAAACATATTCAGTTTAGTTGTGAAAGTTGATTTTGCTACAATTCTGTACCAGCATAAAATTACACACGTTATATTTCCTAGTAGTTGGCAACCCTTCAGAAATGACGTCAATTTTGATTCACTGCCTTCTGCAATAGTCAGTCTCTTATACTGCATGCAATATCAGCTCCCCTCACCCCTGCATTTTTTCACGCTAGATAAAGTTTGTAGTCTATAACTATACAGAGATCTTGTTATTTTGTATGTGTACTAGAAGCATTTTTACCTGTATGACTTCATATGAAGAAGTGGTCTAGGTTTTCTTTGTGGTGATTTTTCTTGTGGGGTGGAAGGTGTTGACATCTTGACGACAATCTTGCTCCTCTCAGCTGCAGGATCTTCACTGAAATCAGTGCAATCACAGCTTCCTGTCTGCTAGATAAGCATTTCCTGCCTTTGTAGGCCACCTAACTTTTATGTAATTAAATTATCTTTTCCTTGTTATGTAGGAAAAAGGAAAGTAAAAGTGATGGTCAATTACACTATTCCACACATACAGATCTGCTTCCAGGGGCGGTGACAAGAGGAGGCCTCCACACCCATTGACGCACGCTAGCTTTATACAAAACTAGCTTACAAGGCCCAGCGTCGCCCTGGTTTTTTATTTTGTAATTGGAAATTAACTTATGAAGGACTTTGGTTTTTTAAATTCTAGGTCCTAATATAGGTATCTATAATTTGAAATAGGAAGAACGACTTATCACACTCAAACTATTTCCTCAGAAAATGCTTGATATAGCTTTTATGGCTCATAGAGGATGTAGAATTTTGCATCCCATCGCTTGTACAGTACACAGCAAGACTGGTTGGGGTTCAAATAAGAAGAAACAGAAATTTCGGTAACATAAACTTGTATTATCGTGGCAGAGAATTTTTATTTTTTACTCTCATGTTACCATAAAACCGTTTTGGGGATGAAATTAAACAGAAATGCAATATCACTTTCATACTTCTCTTCCCAAAACATATTATCTTACCTCATATTGTTTTCTCTAGGTCCAGTTCAGAGAAGGTTATGTGACTGCATTATTTTCGTGTATTTCATTCTTTAATATTTATTTATAACATTAATTATATTGATACCTTCTCTAATTTGTCAAACTTCCATTTCATTTAATTCCAAACCCATCTGATACCACTGGCAACAATACTGTTGTGAAGTTTTCTGTGATTTGGATTTGATAATTCTGTGTAAAAAGGGATTAAGTATTCTCAAATCATTTGATTTTTTAAATTTAAAATCATCATTTTTCAAAATCCTTTCTTAGTGAGCACCTACTTTATGAAACGAAGGTACTATCAAAATTCCAAGTCTCTACCTGTTATAGTTTAGGCTCTACGTTGATTCCTGTCAGTCAGGACAAAGCCTTTTATATATTGAGAAGAAGAAGATTGATTGATGATCAAAGACTATTTACTTACTCAATGGCAACAGACAATTCCTCAGCAAGCTAAAGGAATATTATCTATTTTATGAAACCCGGAGGTTCATTGCCATGCTTACATGAGCCTGCCATTCAACCCTTTTCTGTGCTAACTCCATCCAACCATCCCTCCCAAATCTTATTTCCCTTAAATCCATCCTAATATTGCCCTACCACTAGCATCTAGGTCTTCCAAGTGGTCTTTTCCTTTCGGTTCTCCCAGTCAATACT
The DNA here is from genome assembly GCA_964059195.1 of Ectobius pallidus. Classification (NCBI taxonomy): domain Eukaryota; kingdom Metazoa; phylum Arthropoda; class Insecta; order Blattodea; family Ectobiidae; genus Ectobius; species Ectobius pallidus. The sequence goes on along the minus strand of CAXKWD010000005.1, from coordinate 182,526,224 downwards.
TTTGAGCTATGTCTTTCCTCCCCCATTTCATCCTCCGTGATTTAATTACCCTTTCTATATCTGGTGAAGAGTACAGTTTATGAAGCTAGTCGTTATGCAGTTTTCATCTCTCTTAGGTCTGAATATTTTCCTAAGCCCTCTGTTTTCGAACACTCTCAGGTTATGTAAGAGGACATGTCTCACATCCATATAATACAACCGGCGGGATAATAGGGAGATGAAAGATTAGAGAATAAAAGTGAATAAATAAAACTGAAAATGAAGTTTATATAAGTAGTTTCTCGTGATCTAGTTACCGCAATAGAGGCGTCCAGTTCCAGGTACGCTTCACATTTAAACATAGGAAGGGGAATTATTTGTTGGGAAAGAAATTGAATTCAAGCAATCCCAGAGACCAGAATTCTTATTGTAGACGTTGGCAGAACTCCTCTCCTTCTATGTAAAGTTCCATTTTACGGGCTGAGCTGGGGGGAAAAAAAAGGTAGTCTGTTAAGGGTAAAGACCATTATATAAATTATTGAGGATATCACCAGGTGTCACTGTTGTTCTCTTCCATTTTGTACAAATAAATAATTATCAATTTGACTTCATTTTAACCACTACAAATACCTACCTCTACTATTATTATCATGTATATATTAATCATTCAATTAAAATAACATAATTGAGTATTTCAGCATTAGAAATTTCATCCATGAACTAAATGGTTTAGATGTTTTCGAAAAAACAAAATCATAAGCCAATACTGCAGTTTCTTAAAAATCTTTTACTTACGACCTTCTTTTCTCTCCATTCATTAGACACCTGCAATTCATTATCATAGCGAAGGATTTTTAAATATTATTTCGTTATTTGCTTTTTCAATACCTTCAAGAGAAATTTCCTATTTTTAAAAATAAATAGATCAACATTCATTGTTTTCCGCAAATGTTTCTGGTACTTTCAACTGTTTCTGGTACTTTCAACTGTTTTCATACATGATTTGTTTCAACCAATTGTTGCCAAGCAAAAGATTCTGAATTCCACAAAAAAAAAGATGCCAAAAAAAAATTGTATTACTATTCTGCTATTCTTGTGGACTAGCGACATGATGATTGATCTATTGCAGTGGTTCCCAAAGTGGGGTCCGCGATGCTGTTTCAGGGGGTCTGCAGGTGGTTTAAGAAGAAATAGGATATCCCATAATTTTGAAGTGCTTAACTGTGTTCCCCATTACTTATGTCTGTGAAACAGCATTCTCCCACCTGACGTAGACTACTTGAAATCAAAGTTGAGAAATAAACATGAAGTTGAAAGTGACTTAATATTGAAATTATCAGACATTAACCCTAACATTGCAGAGCTAATTAATCAAAAGCAGCTTCACTGTTCACATTCAGGAGTAAACTCTGTTTGTTACCATTGATATTGTTATTTTGTCTATTGAATTTAATACATTTGAATCAAAGTATTTATTAATTTTTTTCAAGGGGTCCACGGACTGAAAAGTTTGGGAATTACTGATCTATTGCGTTATGCATTGTTTGAAGATGCTTTTTCTTGTCCCCATGGCAGCCTGCTTATGGGAGAAATATTGTTAAATAAAAAATAAGACATTTAAATGGTTGATAATTTATTTCCTGTATGAAGACACTTGACTACTCGTAAATGATGTTAACACAGGAGTCGAGGAAGAATATGAGAGCCGTAAATATGGACATGGCTCCCAGTCCCAGGAGGTACTCGCTGTCTTTGTCGTACTTGTTGTAGTGGCCGAGTGAGAACACAGCCACTCCCACGTACATGGCTGTCCCGAGCAGACTGAACATGAACATCTGCAACAGATTGTAACAGTAAAGTGCTGTCAAGTCAATTGTAACCAACTTTGGTGTACGTCACATGGAAAACACTCTTTAAGTTTAGAATAATTGCATATGATTATTAACAGGGCCCGGATTCTGATGACCTAAAATTGCTTGAAAAATGACCTATAAAAGACCCTAAATTTTAACGGAAATTACTTAATAATTATAAAGAATGATCTAAATACTGATATTTTATTTATAAAAAAATATTATGGTACCGTACACACAAAGTTATGGACTAATTTGTACATGATTGTAAAAACTGTAAATGCAGAAAGGATGTTGTAGGCCTAAAAGCTTTGTTCTTTGTTCTTGATTGGAGCATTTGAGAAGAAAAGTACGAAAATTGTTTTAAAAGTAAAACCTACATAAATGTTGCATTATAGGTGACAGACTCTGGTGCAAAGTCAATCTGAAATCAGCGGTAATATAATACAAAATTTTGGCGTTTCTTTGATTCTCGTTTCCGACTGAGACATGACAACACTCAACACCAAGTGTGTCCTTCTTGCATTAAGCAGACAACACCACTGAGGACTATGCTAGCTAGATGACAAAAATATGTTAATATTCTCAATGTAAATTCATGAAAATAACTAAAGAAAGAAGCAAATGACATGAAAATGACAAAATAATTATATAAAATTGAATTGAATGCCCTAAAAGTATAAAATTTCATAAAATGACAAAAAATTACCTAATAAAAATGCATTTCTACAATCTGGAGGCCATGACTAGGATTTATCTACAAGTTGGCAATGTCTATGCAGTATCGATAAAAAGATGAAATGTCATTACAATCCGGGCCCTGATTTTATTAAATAGACTCAGTTTTATAGAAATTGAAAATGTTATTTGAGATGTGAGTTTTGCTCAATTAGTTAACAGCTAATACATGCCATCTTTCATTATTGTCGGTAACTATAAACAAACTTAACGATAACTTTCCCTTTCAGGACCTTCCAATATTTTTTAGTTGCAACATCCTTAGTGCTCAACAGTACACAATTTGTTAGAATCTAATATTTTTATTAAGTGCCAGTTTGGTACTTTATGAAAATGCGTGGGGGACGGGAAAATATCTGTTCGTCTGTCTGTCCGTCCGTCCGTGTGTCTTTACAGCGCTAACTCGAGTGTGCTTTATCGGATTTTCATGAAACTTTGTATACACATTTATAATGTCCATGGGAAGAACACTATTGATATTGGACCAAATCGGTTGACTGGTACTGGAGTAATGCCCAATTTAGTGCCTATTTTAATAGAATAAATGCCAGGATTATAATCGTTGTATGGAGATTTGTTATAATTGTACTCACCGGATACTTGGGAATGGGGTCTGCAAGACACTGGGCCAAGATGTCCACGAGACAGATGATGGAAGACATGAGGACTGTAGTAATGACGTAGCTGATGAGATAGGCTTGCTTTGGTATGATAAAGTAAAACTCCTTCCTTTCCATGTAAGCGAAGAAGATGGCCAGACACACGATGCAAAGCACCTGTGATAGTGTAAATGAGTGCATTAATTATGCAGGGCATGTTAATGAAAAAATTAAAATACAGCCCCTCTTTACAGTGCCACCCTCGCACTGTTCCAATAAATGCAAGTGAACGGATCTTCTCCCATATAAAATACATAAGAAACCTCGTTACAGTGCCAATTCATTTACTGCCAGTGAATATATGACAAGATTTTAAAAAAATATAGCTTGCAGTGAGTTTCAGTTGCAGAATTCTTTTAAAACTAGTGTGAATATTAGGAAGTTGGACAGACAGCCGAGAGTGGAGCAAGTAGAAAGAATCCTTCATACAATCAGACATTCTAAATTTAACTTCTTTTACTCCAGTGTCCATTTAGCTGTTAAATGCTACACTTCAGTTACTCGCTTACATGATTTTCAACTCCTTCATGTTCTGTAGCACTGGACATATACAGTAACTAGCATGTGCCCGCGGCTTCGCCCGCGATAATTATTTCAAGAATTAAAAATTAAGAGCATAATAGTTAAATCATTACATTTATTAACACCTAAATCGCATGGACTACATACCACGATCAGATAGCATCGACTGGTAAAAGCGACCTCAGATTCGAGTTTCTTGGCCAAGAAAACCTCTGTATAGTGAGATTCGTCCAAATAAAACAACGTTTGACCATATTTAGGGCTTACAACATTCAAGCGATCGCGAAAGTTTTGTTTTCAAGGTTTGACAAAAATAGCCAAAGCCAACTGTAATTGATTTGACATTGAAATGTATAACTGAAAACTTATGTTTTGAAAACGCAAAAAATGCACGTTTTTTGCCAGTTTTTCACTCATAACTCACGAACGAAAACTAAAATTAAAATTCCGGCTTCGAGGTGCATTTTCCGACCCTTCAGCACACCTATGTTTAAAATTTCAGATCTCTGCGTTCAGTAGATTTCGCTGGACATCGAGGAGAATTCCTTTTATTAATATAGATAATATGAATTATAATGATACCTTCTCTAATTTGTCAAACATCCATTTAATTTAATCCAAGCCCACCTGATACCACTGGTAACAATACGTTCTGTGAATTTGTTTTGATAATTCTATGTAAAAAGGGATGAAGTGTTTTCAAAAACATTTAATTTTTGGCATTTAGAATAAGAATTTTTCAAAATCCTTTCTTAGTGAGCACCTACATTATGAAGCGAAGGTACTGTCAAAATTCCAAGTCTCTACCTGTTATAGTTTAGGCTGTACGTTGATTCCTGTCATTCAGTCAGTCAGTCATTCAGTCAGTCAGTCAGGACAAAGCCTTTTATATATATAGAGATAAATTGAGTTACTGTACAGTATTTTGTTTTGTGCTAAAGTTCTCTATTTGCGTTTTATTTAATTTTTCTTTCATAATACCGTACAATAAATTAATACATCACTGTATTATGCCATTTTTATTTTTAAAATTAAATTTTGTTTTAGTGCCACTAAATGTTAGAGAACGGATGGTGTCATTATATTGAGGGTTGGCTGTAACCAATCACGTTACTCCAATTTTCACATTAAGAAATAAAAATTCTCTGTGTAATAATCACATCTTATTTCTAACAAAAAAGTAACATTGGATGCCTGCTTATCTTTAAATTCAAGTTTGCTTCAACAGTGCATGAAGCCAGTTTTTGTGATTGGTTCTTACTAGACATTGGCAGTTTTAAATGGTTTTGACAAAACACAAATGTAAGCTAACACTATTTAGTTTTGCTCAAAACATTACTTACAACCTTCATTTCTCCTCATTCTTTCAAAGTCCGCATTGTTCCTTATCAAAGCAAAGGATTTTTCAATATCAGTTCGTTGTTTGTCTTTTGTATAACTTCAAGAGAGATACAAATTTCTTTACGAATAGATTACAGTGTATGTTCAGCAAATGTTTTTTGCTGTGTTCAACTGTTTTCATATAGGCCTATGTGAAATGTTTCACACTAATTGTTGCCAACCAAAAGAGCCTGAATTCTGTTACACATGATATTACTTAACATTTTTTTGATTACTATTATTCTAAGCACAAGCGAACTGAAATTATTTTCCTTTTGAAATTCACTATGCAGAATAACATATAATGTTGTGTGATGTTCGGCCATTACAAGAACTTAACTCGCTAGCACTAGGTTTGTTAACTGTTAAGTTCTATATAATGGTCTTACATCATAAATAACTATAAAATTACCTGACATAATGTCCTTAAAATAGATTTAAAAACATAAAAAAAGAAAATGGCTTAAATATAACACACAGCTTATAAAGAACTGATATACTAATGAAGAGTTGAATATTAAAGTAGGCTACAGCAGACAACAATCCAAGTTCATCACAGCCGTTCCCAACTCTGTCCTATTACAATGGTCACCCAGAAAGTAATACAGCACATTTTTTTCCTTCAACAATTATTTATTGAATACAATGAAACTTACACAGAAGAAAGAATTATGTTTCTTCTACACTCCCTATTTTCCACGTACTCTCCGTCCCGTTCTGTGGCCTTCCTCCAGTGAGACAAGGGCGTGTATGCCCAATTGGTACCAATCCTTGTTCTGGTCACGAAGCCATTTCTGCACATTTCTGTCACAATCCTGGACAAGAAGGCTTCTCCCTCAGCTTCAAAACTTATCAGCAACTCAGAAGAAATGTTTCTTTTTTCTTTCTTTTCTTTATTTTCTTGTGCTGAGAGATTTGTGGTCCACCATAAGACGGCGCAGAACCCATCATGCATACATTGATATTTTGAGTAATCAAGAGCACAGACTTCCTTTGCTGATTGACAGCTTCAGCTGAGGGAGAAGCGTTCTTGTCCAGGATTGCGACAGAAATGTGCAGAAATGGCTTCGTGACCAGAACAAGGAGTGGTATGCCTACCGAAATGGCATACACGCCCTTGTTTCTCACTGGAGGAAGGCCATAGAACGGGACAGAGATTACGTGGAAAAATAGGGAGTGTAGAAGAAACATCATTCTTTCTTGTGTGTAAGTTTCATTGTGTTCAATAAATAATTGTTGAAGAAAAAAATGTGGTGCATTACTTTCTGAGCAATCCTTGTACTTTTCAAAATCTCAATCATGTTTTATTTGGCAAGACAAAATCTGTTGTTTCTTAATATCCTCAAGCGTGAGAGAATAATGAAATGAAGACAAATCATTTTAATAATTGTATTTTTAATAGCAAAAAGAGCACTACACATTGACTCGAGCATTATTTCGCATCCTGGTGGTGACTGCGATGGTGATTATGATGGTGGCGTCTATTATGTAGATAAGTGAGGTTAGGGCTGCTATGCTGCCGGTCGAGAGCAGGAATGCGCCTTTCACGTAGAGCTTCATGTAGGAGTAGAGAGCCATGATGGCCGTGCCCAGGAACATGAACACTGCACAGATGCACAGCAGCACTATCTGAAACAACCAGGAAAGAAGCAGTTATTTAAGGATTGGGTGGTTCGGATTGTCAATTTGTTTAGATTATGGAATATGTACAAGGAAAAGTATAATAATAGAAATGAATAACAATACACTTACATACATGAACCCTTCGACATGCACATTAATACTAATACTTTCTGGCAAAAATGGGAGTTTCATATTATATAAGTTTTTTTTTTTAAAGTTAGTTAATTTGTCTCTTTTTACTTGGCCATGAGGATGGATAATGCAAAGTGGGGTGTTGTAGGGAACCATTGTTTTTTATAACATTGTACCGGGTCAATCCATTAGAAACGAACCTGGCCAAGTTGCTCGACATTTTTGATTTCCCTAACTTTTTTACCAGTTCTTTCCCAATAAAAGGTGAGTTCAAAAGTACGGTATAAAAAAATTTAGGCTCATACGCGTTATACACACATGAAATTTAACGGTAATTTAGTAGTAAAAATTTACTTTGTAATTTTAAATACAAAATTTTAGTGAACCTAAGTTTGTTACACAAAAGAGTTGTATATTTAGGCTACATTTCTTCAGTTAGCATGACAAATTTATAATTTCCTCAAAGCTTTGAAGAGTATTGAAATTTCGATGCATAGTTTGCAATTTTTGGCCAACTTCTATGCACTATAACTTTGGAACCAGTTGAGTCTCAGTCACCAAATTTTTATCATATCTTTATATCATAAAGCGGTGTTATCTGTATAAATTTCATAATTTTCCACTTAGGCCCTTTTGAGATATTCTACTTCAAATATTGCCAAAGTACGCTTTTGTGCATTTTTTAAAAATCATATAAAAAAAGAGCAAAGTACTCAAGCTTGAAACTTCTACAGAAAGTAGTCCTATAGTAGATCTATATAAGAAACAAAAATTAAAGGCGAGTCTTTCTCCCTTTTAATAATTTTGCAGCACTAAAACTCCCATTTTATGTTAATTATCAGTTTGTAGTAGTGAATTTTTTTTTTCTGCACTTTCCTCACTACTTAGGTAATATTGTGTTAGAACAAAAATCTAGAGCATTTCATTCTGATAGTTTTTATTTTGTCTTGTTATCTGTAAAATTAACAGAGCTACATGCATTTGTGCAGAGCATGTTTTCGGCCGAAAAACTGTTACAAAGTAGACTTAAAATGGCCACCAAAAAAAAAAGTATGAGCCTAAATATCGGGTCATTCCATGCCAAATCATCACAGCTCCCAACCCGACCATCTCAGATTTACATGAAATTCGGTAAGAAGTTAAAATACATGAAGTTGTACAAACACGCAAAATTTTACCCCTCAGTGATTTACGATATTCATACAGCAGGGTTGCAAACATGACAAAAATTGTAAAATTTTCCCTTGCATGCTCTGCAAAAATAAATCATAACTTTACTTCTAATTGAGGTAGAACCTTCATGTTGGTCTCATTTTGAAGCTAAAGATACATAGTTTTCATTAAAAATAGTTGCATTTCAAAATATTAATTTTTTCATTCCAAGGTCAAAAGGTGTAACCTTCGACCTTGAGTATCTAAGAAACTGTATCTTTAATTTTATTGAAGAAAAGATATATTAGGCAGTTAAATGCATTCTATCTATGGTACAAATTTCATTTTGGGATGGCTTTGGGAACAGGAGAAAAAAATTTCCCTATAATAAAAAGCCACATGGCTGACTCACTCACTCACTCACTCACTGACATTAATGTTTGCCCACTTTCAGATTAACTAGAAACTTGAAATTTGGTACACATATAGCGTTTAGGCTGTAAACCATATACAAATTCCAAAAAGGTTATTTATTTTATTTTTAGCTCTAAAAACCCCCCGAAAAAGGGCTCGGCTCGGCTCACTGACATTAATGTTTGACCACTTCCAGATGAGCCAGAAACTTGAAATTTGATACACTTTTAGGCTTTTTAAATTTTAGGCTGTAAACCACAGGAAAATTCCAAAAAGTTAATTTTTTTTATTATTTCTAGCCCTAAAAACTCCCGAAAAAGGACTCGGCTCTACTCACTGACATTAATGTTTACCCACTTCCAGATGAGCTAGAAACTTGAAATTTGGTACACGTATAGCATTTAGGCTGTAAACCACAGGAAAATTCCAAAAAAGTTTTGTTTTAAATTTGTAGCCCTAAAACCCCCCCCCCCCCGAAAAGGGCTTGGGTCGGCTCACTGACATTAATGTTTGCCCACTTCCAGATGAGCTAGAAACTTGAAATTTGATACACTTATAGCTTTTAGGCTGTAATCCAACCGAAAATTCCAAAAGTTTATTTTTTTAAATTTTTAGCCCTAAAAACTCCCGAAAAAGGGCTCGGCTCGGCTCGGCTCACTGACATTAATGTTTGTTCACTTCCAGATAAGCTAGAAACTTGAAATTTGGTACACATATAGCTTTCAGGCTGTAAACCACAGAAAAATGCCAAAAAGTTAATTTTTTTAATTTTTAGATATTTCACCCAATCGGTCAAGAGTTAGAGCTGCAGCTGCCGCGAGGCAGAAACCCACAAATTTTAAAATTTTTTTTTTTTGGAATTTCCCTATGGTTTACAGCCTAAACGCTATACGTGTACCAAATTTCAAGTTTCTAGCTCATCTGGAAGTGGGTGAACATTAATGTCAGTGAGCAGAGCCGAGCCTTTTCTCTGGAGATTTTAGGGCTAAAAATAATTAAAATATTAACTTTTTGGAATTTTCCTGTGGTTTACAGCCTAAAATTTAAAAAGCCTAAAAGTGTATCAAATTTCAAGTTTCTGGCTCATCTGGAAGTGACCAAACATTAATGTCAGTGAGCCGAGCCGAGCGCTTTTCGGGGGGTTTTTAGGGCTAAAAATAAAAAAAATAACCTTTTTGGAATTTTTATGTGGTTTACAGCCTAAATGCTATACGTGTACCAAATTTCAAGTTTCTAGCTCATCTAAAATTGGGCAAAAATTAATGTCAGTGAGTGAGTGAGTGAGTCATCCATGTGACTTTATATTATAGGGAAATTTTTTTCTCCTGTTCCCAAAGCCATCCCAAAATGAAATTTGTACCATATATAGAATGCATTTAACTGCCTAACATATCTTTTCTTCAATAAAATTAAAGGTACAGTTTCTTAGATACTCAAGGTCAAAGGTTACACCTTTTGACCTTGGAATGAAAAAATTAATATTTTGAAATGCAACTATTTTTAATGAAAACTATGTACCTTTAGCTTCAAAATGAGACCAACATGAAGGTTCTACCTCAATTAGAAGTAAAGTTATGATTTATTTTTGCAGAGCATGCAAGGGAAAATTTTACAATTTTTGTCATGTTTGCAACCCTGCTGTATGAATATCGTAAATCACTGAGGGGTAAAATTTTGCGTGTGTGTACAACTTCATGTATTTTAACTTCTTACCGAATTTCATGTAAGTCTGAGATGGTCGGGTTGGGAGCTGTGATGATTTGGCATGGAATGACCCTATGTAAGGAGGCCAAATTATTGAAATCAGTAAATAAACAAAAAAATATCTGGAAGTTTGTGAAATGATTTATATAAAAAAAGTTGGAAGATAGGTTAATGAATTTTATAATACCACAAACTTGATCAATAAGGAGAAAACTTGATCAATAAGTTAATAAAATCTACACCAGAAGTCACATCAGGGCCCTGTTTCATAGAATATGCTAATAATTAGAACTCATAATATTATTTATTAATTCACAAAATATTCTTTCATAGAAATATGAACACTACTCATAAAATCTCTTCACTAATATTATTAGTTCATTAGTCACCTGATTGATTTGGAGGTTATGTCTGGATTGTTGTTTGCTTTTTTTTCCCTTCTTAGTCTTTTTGTCAATACTATTTCAAAGCAGCACGGCCTACATATAGCTTCATAAATGTAACAAATAATAACTAGCTCTAAGAAATGAATAAACCTGCCAGGCACTTATTCAAAATAGGTTTCTGTACTAAAATCTAACCTCAGATCTTAAAAATTATGACAAAATTTCCTTTGATAGCGCATGTAAGCTTTTTCTAAATTGATAATTAAATCAGAGTGATTCATTTTCCACAATTTTAAGATCACGAAATCAGAATTACATGGGTTTGAGAATAAGTTATTGGTCCAAAAACACTTGTACATAAACAGCTGATATTGTCAGTAAATTTTATTAGTTCTGCAGTCTATGAAACAGTTTACTAATAGACTAATATTAGCAATATTTACTAATAATTTAGACCCATGAACTCATAACTAATATTATTAGAAAATATTCTTAAGAAACAGAATAATAATAACTAATATTTTTTGTATTTGCTAATAATATCAGTGTAAAAGTTCTATGAAAGAGCGCCAAGTATTCTCCATGCAAGGATGTTATGACGTAAGTTCTATACATAATTATATCTTGGGCTTACTGGAGTTCTGGTGATGGGATCTCCGATCGCTTGAGCGATGATATCACACAAGCTGACAACAGTGAATGTTAAATACGTTCCAAATATGAAGCTCTGCTGAAACTGGCTCGACAGGAAAACGTCTTTGTCGAGAAACACGATGAAGTGTATCAGTCCCATCGTACATAACACCTGGTAGAAAGAGATTCTGTTAGTGACAGTTCATTGCAGGCTTCGAACCTAATTTTATTGATTATATCAATAGACATTGATAGCTAATTCTTTGTTACTCTGCAAACAGTTTTGGAAGTGGTAGGGGTAAATCCAGAGCTTGTGTCACGCTGAAAAATCGTCATGAAATTAGTTAGGTGTGACGGAACGGACTGCACAGAAAACAATCAACTCAATGATTAGGAGTAAACAGCTGCTATACGATTTAAAGGACAAAATAAAATACTCAGGGAAACTAACGATAGAAGGTGTTTTTTCAGACCTAGTACGAGGACCTGCAAATGGGAATAGTAGTAATAATAATAATAATAACAACAACAACAACAATAATAATAATAATAATAATAATACTTGCTCAATGGCAGTAGACAAATCCTAAGCAAGCTAAAGGAATATTATCTATTTTATGGAACCCGGAGGTTCATTACTGCGCTTAAACGATCAAAAAAAAAAAAAAAAAAAAAAGATCCAAAATTCCAAAATTAAAAATTCAGAGATCCAAAATTAAAAAGTCCAAAAACCCATTATTGAAAAGTCCAAAAATCCAAAATCGAAAAAATACAATAATCAAAAATTGAAAAAATAAAAAAACAAGTGCGTTCCACGCACACTTTTTTTTTTTTTTTTTTTTTTTTAAACCCATAGAATTTGTACATAAACTCAGTTTTTTCCTATAAATTTGTAACCTAAATGTAAGGGGGTGTAAAAGTGAGAGGAAGTTTTTGTTATTCATCATGTCACATTCCTGACAGATACATAACCCAGATTAGTCTCATCCTCATTCAAAGTCGCATAATTCCTGAAATTAGTACATTATAACCAGAACAACCCACATTATGTTTGATTTTTTATTAGCTTAAAAGGCTCGGCTTCGCCTGGGTTTTGTATTTGGTAATTCTAAATTAACTTATGAAGGACTATCGATTTTCAAACTCTCTACGTAGAATTTGAAATGAGGAAGAACGACTTATCACACTCAAACTATACCCTCAGAAAACGCTTTTTGTGGCTCATAGAGGATGTCGAATGTTCCATTTCGTTGCTTCTACACATCATGCCTGGGAGGGGTTGAAATAAGAAGGAACAGAAATTCCGGTTACATAAGATTGTACTGTCTTTACGGAAAATTTTATTTCTCACTCTCATATTACCATACAACCGTTTTGGGACTGAAATAAAAAAGAAATTCAATATCACTTTCATACTTTCCTCCCCCAAAACCTGGGACATAATATACTGCGGACGTAGGACTGAAAATGTTCCATCCTATTTTGTCTTCTTGTAGATGTTTAGGGCCTATGATAAACATCCCTATACAAAGCCTACAGGTATGAGTGACGTATCAGTGGATAGGATTTTTTCCTACCGACTTCTGATATAGCATACTTGTTGGCACTTAAGTTGTCCCTGCAATACGATCTCTTATTCTACATCAAAATGTGAAGTGACGAAATGATATTTTCCATGTCGAGGGTAGAGCAAGTTACGTGACTGTATCACATTGTGCTTTATTTTCGTGGATTTCATTCTTCATTATTATTATTCATTATATATTATCGATATATCAATCTTCGCTATACAGAGATTGACTGTATATCTAAAGCAAGTTTATTCTTGAACAGTTCTTCCAAATAATTATCAGTTTGTAAATTGCAGCTCTAGGGCACTCGATACTTCATTATAGATGTTTTACAGTCTACTCTGCTTATTTTAATCACTTCAGGACGCAGCTAATCTGATGATAATAACCGATTGATAAAAGTAGGAAAAGAATTAATTGAAGGATATTTATTCATACATCAGATAATATACTACAAAAACAGAATTAAAAGCTATTTATTCATAAATACAACATAATACGTAACTGTGAATTATTCAATCACTCATAATAGCCTGCAAACAACTATTTTCACAATCAATAAAAAGTTTTCATTGTTTTTGTTTTCTCTTTGGAGTTCATTAACCATTATTTCATAATCATTGTATTTTTTGGAAGTTCACTGATTTGTGGTGAACACCGTGTAGCAAAACATCTAATGCCTGTCTGTTCAAGACTTTTCATTTCATATTAGCCATCACTGCATGTCAACACTGTAATTTTTATAAATCAGAAGCTGCAGCTTAACTGTGGGGTGAAATATGTTTTATTGAATAAAAGATAAAATTAGGGAACTCTACCCCCTCGAACAGGTCATCCTGTGAGCTGAGAACACTACCAGTACAACACAATACAGTTCAGTTAGACACAAAATTTTTAATGATGTACAGTACTTTGAAATAAAGCCCCAAAAAGGTAAATGTGATAACATGAACCGAATCTTTGAGCACAATAAACAGCATTTTTTCAATATATCAGTATTAATCTGTATGGGCCTTCATATAAGTGATAATACCCGACTGTTAACATTATCCATGATTACATTAAGCGGCATTCACTGTACTTACTTACTATTAACCAGTTTTCAAGAGAACCTCCCTCTCATCCTCAGCTGTGTCCAACTGGGTGAATTATAACAAAGTAAGCGACCAGAGTTTTTTGAAATATAAGCGAGTGTGTTTGCTGCTTCAGTTTGTAACCATGATGACAGTGTACTTTTGTTTTTCAGTTTCCACAATTATTTACACGAGCCAATCCTAAAATTAGAAAATGTATTTAGAGCAACATGTAATGTATAATGCAATAATTAATATGATTTTAACTTTCATTTTAATTAGAATATGTAAAATTTTAATTTGACCGGTACCAGAGTAATGCCCAATTTAGTGCCTATTTTATAGTAATATATTAGACAGAATTTATCAAATGCAAATCAGTTCTCATGACAATATTGTTTTACTGTGATCAAATACGGCTTTGCAAGTTGCAATGCAGTTAGCTATGACAAATAACACTATTATTTCACATAGCCTATGCTTATCAAACTCTATCGTTAAACTGAGCAAGGTGACCGAGATGGTAACATCTTGTACTTGCATTCTGCAGGTCCCTGGTTCAAATCCCGTAGCCGGCCAATTTGACTTTTTTTTGTATTTTTTTGTGAGTGTGCGATTGTCAAGATATCGGAATTCTGTATAGTTTTGCTGATGCCGGATGATGCTAATCTGATTTTTTGTTTTAAAACTGGACCTTTGTTCTTTCGTAAGTCCTGCTTAATGTATCATTCTGGATTTTAACTCGGAAATGGATTAAAAAGAAAAAAAAAATCTTAATTATCTGCATATCATAAATGCAATTATAACTGATCACACAAAAACATTCTGGCACTTTGTAACATTAGTGTACCCGATTTTATTTATTTACATATGACATCAGCAGTCACTCTGCATAGCATAGATTATGTTCTGGTACTTACCCGGATTGGGATGGTTGTAATCCAGTCTTCAAAACTTTTCTGGGATTTCTTCTCTGAACAAATTTATGTAAACAGATCAATGTGAACAAAATTTAAAATTTTCCGTTCCGTTGTTGAATTTTTTTTTTTTAGTGACATCAATCACTATAAATATCTATCCTTTATTGAATACGTACTTTGATCGTATGAAAATGTAAATATACTTTTGTTTGACCATACTACAGTACGCTTATTACATATGACACAGCGGTATCATAGAGACATCCATTACAGATTTTCATTACAACACGGATGTGGTATTAAAGAAATTTCTTGGAAATTTGTACAAATTAATTTTGGTTAACTTGGATTTTGGTTAATTGAAGTTTGGATTATAAGTGGGGCTAGATGTTGAAGACCTGGCATACAAAGCAAAAGTTTATTAAATAAATTTCACCATTTCACTAAGTATCTACTCTTACACAATTCAACGACCCGAAATAGCGTGCTTGCTCCCTCACTTCGTGAGGCATCGGGTATACTCGGCGATGTTCGTCTCTCGCAGTGTAAACTTTCACGAAGAGTAGAAAATGAGGAAAACCGTTTCTTTATTATATAAGGCCTAAGTGAAATGAACACAATGAACAAATATTCTAATTTTATTTTTACTTACAATTTTCATAGCTCTGAACCACAAACATTTTTAATAAACTAACAGTGTAAATTTCTTAAAAATCCTGGATTCAATTAATAATGGCGGGCACCAGCTATAATATTTTGATAGTTTAACCCTGGGACAATAAAAATCCAAACAAACCATTCCTTTCCTTGAAAAATGATATAATTTCTGAAAATTACACTGAATTTATCAAATATAATTCACATCATATTCATCTTTCAACAAACAGTTGAGAAACAATACGTATTATCAGTGTTCACAGTTAGCTTTGGAACTACATAATCGACTCTGAGATCGTCTACCCAGGCAGCTCTTTCTAATCGTGGAATGTACTCTAAAGCCAGAATTTTAGCTATTTCATTAATTATTAATGGTTTAGTTTATGAATGATTCGCGTGCAAGTGCTAATAAATATAATGCTTTAATAATTATTATACTCTTAATTTTTAGTTTTTCAATTAATTATCATGGGCGAAGCCACGGGCACCTCCTAGTAGTAGTACAATCTATCAGTATTGGTACTATCATCTCTCAGCCTTTCCACAGTAACATTTCTCCTACTGTTGAAGACACAGCGTACAATGTAAAACTAAACTTATATGCGCTTGAGGCGTTTTCACTAATGGCCGCCGAGGTCCATCCCCTCCCAGCATGCATCACGCTCACTGAGCACTCGCAGCAGCAAACAAAAGAAAACAGCAAAGAGCATGAAGCCAAACATTGGAATAAATAAACTAAAACAAACCTTAAATTATGTCGATGATATTTAACACTAGAGTGTGCATTAATATTAATATGTAAAGATTTGCAACTCACCATCTCCAAGATGCGAAGGGGTTTTGTGTAGGGCACTCCCTCCTCATCGTCATCAGTGTAATCTTTCAAAAACACTGAAATAATAAGGAAGTTCTACATTATAGCATCAATACCACAACTTCCAACTCTTATAGTTTATCTTACTGAGCATTCACACCGAAGTAGCATAGCATACGAATCGCACTATCTGGATGCAGGCTGCACATCGAGTTGTATGGTTCACAGTTTTGCATAGTGTAGCATATTTATGCGACCTGCAGTTTAATGTAAATTATATATGTTCATTTGAAGTATTAAGAAACCCATTTAAAATAATGCAATTTACCTAAAGAGGATATAGTTTCAGCAATTTTAATCCTGGTTTTTCCCTACTAGTTTTGATTGCCAAATCATATAGCCTACACAGGTACAAATTGTAGCTCTCTTTCCAGCAGTTTTCATGAAATCTTTCCTGCCATATACATATATCTCTTCAAAAATAAGATGAAATGTGTGGTTGCACTGGAATGAGTGTAATCATTTAGACAAAATCACTTTCATGAAAGTAGTTAGGAATCCAAATGCATCATGTAAACCCGACTTAATGTTCATCATTGCTTCATGTGATTGTAAAGTAGATAGCAGCTTGCTCAGTATGTGACAAAATGTTATGAGAAATGGGAAATCCCTGAATAAAATGTACTGTCCATTGCAGACTTGATCATGAATCCTCTCTGCATACTGTATAGAAGATAAAACAACCAGCACTTCCAAATATTATTCATAGAAAGAAGTAAAAAATACAGCCGGATTTTCCTGGTAGTTCTCAAGTGAAAAAATCAGAATTATTTGATTCTTGAAAGTTCTCGAGATACCAATGCATAGTATTTGAATGACGATTCAAATGATTTAGTAGAAGCTTGAACAGAGGACGACTTTTCGACAACACTAGACAGTCCTAACATTTAGGTCAACGCAGTATTAGTTTTGCAGGCATGAAAGATGTATATACTATCTGCGCACAATTTCTTAATTCTGTAAGCAGAGCTGACAACATTGAAGCACAAAATACGCTGTACACCCTGACATCTTGTGGATTCAATACTAGGCTTTCATTCTGTCTCAGGATCCTTATTTACTGTTGGCATTACGTTTTTGGTGTATGGAGTTGTTATAGAAAAAAAAAAAGACAATTTTGCGACTGATTTCACAAGCTTGTGCCATTGTACATCCAACACTTTCCTGGTGCTTAATACCTTTTTAAGAATTCTGTATGTGCTAATTTCTAACACTTCAGTGAAGTGAACTCAGATGTCAATTTTATGGTCTGAAAGTAGAGCAAACTTTTCACAAAACGTAATAAATACATTTAAAATTAAGCCTGTAGTTTTCTCCATAAAGGGGTATTAAATGATGTTCCTACCTAAGGGTTAATCAACACTGCACTTCAGTTCATGTTTGGGCAAAAACCAAGAACAGGTTGCCCCTTAAGCTCCGCCCACTCAGCCGTTGCATTGCTATGGCGACGGCCCGCTTACCTCGCTCCCCTAACCAGCAGCCTTTTCGTGCAGTACCAAAGCATTTGCACTAATTACTATAATACGAAAATAACTCTTGTACCAAATCATCGCCAGAGCCTCTTTAGCATTCGTTACTCAGGACCCATCACGAGACCTAGAGGTTGATTTGGGAACGAGAGTTTTAGATTTCAGTGGTATATCAACCTCAAGATGAGTTGATTAATAAAACCAAAACCTTTGTACAAATTAAAACTTCCCTTGAACCAAAACTACATTTCATAATTGCAATGAATATAAAATTATCAATCTCTGCTAGTTCATGCAGCTCTCTAAACTTAAATAAATGAATTCTCGCTTCACACAGCAACGATCGCTCGTTGGCGTAGTGGGTGAGATGACTGGCTATCATGCTAGCAGTCCCGTATTCGAATCTAATTAGGTCGAAAATTTATAGGACAGGAATAGGTAGGTGGGTAAAGGAGAAAAGGGATTGAATAGTACTAGAAAGAGGAAAAGAAGAGGAGGAAGGGGGAAAAAATAAAAATATTTCAAATTTGCAATGCTGCTAGTAGTTCCACCATTCACACCTAGATGTCTCTCATTGTTTAAATATTAAGTCAAGTGGGAGGAACTTAAGGGGTGACCTGTTCTTGGGTTTTCCTCATGTTTGAGTAGTAAAATGCCACTATTTTATAACAAGAATAATTAAATAGATTATAAGACAAACAAACAGATTCACAGCTTTCTGTGCAAGAGTCATTGCTTTTTATGGTAGCCAATCACTCTTCAAGCAGAAACTATATATCATTATATGAATCACATTCCATTACCCATCTCAAAGATATCACAATGGTCATTACATTTCAAAATTACATATATTTTTAATTTAAGAATGTAAGGCTTGAAATTATAAATCCAGAAGATTATGGAAAATCTGGGGAAAATCAGGAACAAATTTTGTCCAGGGACTGAAAGATAAATCCAGGGACTGTCACTAGGAAACCTTAATCAAACAATCTAACCTCTTGACCACTGATAGCACTAAACAATATATTGACTTACTTCTTTTAAGTTATGATTTTTTGCCATGAAGTTTTGTGTTCTTGTGTACAATATTCATAATTAAACGTGCACTGTATTTTAACATAATAATTATGTGCCTAATATAGGTAATTACCACTTTTAAATTTTCAAGGCATTGAAATAAGTTTCTGTATCTCCAGCAACAATGAAATTGACTTCAACTGCAAACATCTGAAATCTGTTTATAGAGATAATGGCACATTAAATGATATTGCCTATTCAGTTTTTGGGTTTTCTGGCCATATCCAGAAATGCCAATTAAAATAAACTAATTTTTACAGACTGTATTTTTAGGACAGTGATAAAAGCAAAATTTTACAAAACAGTTTTCAATAGCTATATTTAGCGTAGTATGAATCCAACAGATGTGCCAAGCAGGTGGCAAATTTCCCAGACTGGAGCACTATGAAAACATTTTAAACAATATGGCACTTAGTTTAAAAATCTCAAATAATTATAAACACTTTTGATTAAGATTCTTTTTTATTTAATTTCCTTAAGGGGGGGACCTACGACAGTTGTGGGAAAATGGACCAAAAATGTATTTTTTGTTTTTTGTCTCAAAAAATCAATTGTTCAATGTAGATTTATTTTTAAAAAACCGCATCGCGCTATGACATCTGACAGCTGATCGGCAGCCATTTTTAAATTGCTTTACACGCTGTTAAATGTCTCACGGTGAGTGCACCACGCCCCTTTTATCAAATACCTATCTTTCCATGGTATTTCCTTCGAAAATAAAATTCTGTACATGTTCTGCCATCTAGGGGTGTTAGTCTGATTTGTTTTCTCCCGTTTGTGTACACTTCTGCTCCCTTCTGGCTATAATTTCAACTAAATACCCAATATAATCGATCTTTCAACAGTAGACACAGATTCATCGATTCATCGATTCGCCGTTTATTGGTTTCTTTATTATTGTTTTTTTAGTGAAGTGAGTGTAATTTTCTTGGTGTTGTGTGTGAATATTGTCCAATATTTTTATAAAGCCTACTGTTTGTGATAGCTGGTAAAATGGGTAGAACTTCGAAGAAGTACAAGCATTTGAAGAAGTGTGCAACTCATGCAGGAAATTTTAGATGGCATGACATACATAACCCTGTTCAGGAACAGAATCCTGTAAATGACACTCCTATTCTTGTTCAGGATCAGGATTCTACATCTAGGCCTAATGAAGGTAACTTGCAAGAAGTTGAGGCTATTGTATGTCAGCCAGAGGTAAGTAATTTTATGGATGTTGTAGATGTTGATGAAGCTGGCCCATCTGAACCTACACAGCCCATTGTTCCTGAAAGGATTGCTAGTTTATATGACAGAATTGATGATGTGAAACATCCAGATATTGAGGGCCCAAATTATCTGGTAGTATCAAAGCACGCACTATTTGAAATTGTGTCATCGTTAACCTGTAAGTGCGGTGGGAAAGCTGAAATCAGAATAGATAGATCATCTGGTTATGCCCATACATTTAATTTATTTTGTGATACCTGTCTTTTTGAAAAGAATGTCAAATCAAGCGATAAGGTTGCAAGTGATTGTACAGACAAGTCATTTGATGTGAACAGAAGAATTGTTCAAGCGTTCACAGAAATTGGCAAGGGATTTACAGCACAAAAAGATTTTGCAATGGTGATGGATATGAACCCTCTATCAAAAACTGCATACAATTTGCACCTTAGCTCCATATGTAAGGCTGGCAAACTTTCTTCAGAGGAGGCCCTGGTTAATGCCAGGAAGGAGGTACTAAATGCTCATTTGCTTGTCTGTAGCTGCGATCCCACCTCATCACTGCATAACATTATGGTAAGCTTCGACGGTTCATGGCAGAAAAGAGGCTTCAAATCCAACTTCTCTGTTGCTTGTGTGATAGATGTTATTACAGGATATATTATAGACTTTATTGTATTGTCAAAGGTATGCCAGAAGTGTTCCCTAGCTAAAAAGAAATTTGGAGGAGACAAAAAAACAGAATTTCTCACATGGCATGAAACCCACAGGAAAGAGTGTGATATTAATTACACTGGTTCCTCTCCTGCCATGGAGCAAACTGCTGCAGTTGAACTCTGGAGAAGATCTACAGAGCTAGGGTTCAGGTATACTAGTATTCTGAGTGATGGCGATGCTAAAACTCACAAGGAACTGGTACGGTTAAATGTCTACGGAAACGATTACCCCATAGTAAAGGAGGAATGTATTAACCATGTTTCGAAAAGAATGGGGACATCTCTGAGGCAGATTGTTAGCCTTGAATCAAAGCAAGGAACTACAATAGGGGGTAAAAAGCATGGGGCACTTACTAGCGCATTGATAGATAAAATTCAAAAATATTATGGGAATGCCATTCGCAACAATAGAGACCCTGCAAAAATGAAGACTGCTATCTATGCCATTCTAGATCATTACAGATCTGTAGATGAAAACCCATTACATCAAAAGTGCCCCAAGGGACAAGATTCCTGGTGTTTTTTTAATCGCGCTGTAGCAAACAATGTTCCACCGCCATCTCACAAGGAAAATATTAAAACTCCCTTGTCAGAATTTGTAGTGCAGAAGATGATCCCTGTCTTCAGAAGACTAGCAAGTGATGATTTACTTGCTAGATGCAAAGAAGGGAAAACCCAAAATGCTAATGAATCTTTGCATTCAGTAATTTGGTCTAAGTGCCCGAAGACAGTAAATGTGACTCGCAAAAGAGTCGAGTTGGCTGTCGCAGAAGCTGTCATACAGTTCAACCATGGATGCACATTGAATATTGAGAGAAGACTAAGCAAAAGTGGTCTTTCTCCAGGAGTACATACTCTGAAGCTCTCTAACAGGAAAGACAAGAGAAGAGTTGTAAAAAGCAAAACACAACGGAATCTGAAGTTTCAGAGTTACCGAAGAGCGGTTCGACTGGCAAAACAAAGGACTGAAAGTCGTCAGAAAAGGTCTGAGGGCAAGACATATGGTGCAGGAGCCTTCTAAACGCTGTTAGTAGATCAGAACCTGCACAAAACATCTTTATTGTAAGTACTAACAATGTCACAGCACATTTAAACTACTTTTTGCATTTACCGAATACTGTGATTTTTACATTTTTCAGGTTTAAATGTGTAATAACTTGGATGTTATTTCATGTATTTGCATGAAATTTTCACAGAACCTTCAAGATGTCCTAGCAAACAGATCTGCTAGATGGAATTTTGATATTCAGATTATTCGACAAAATATTATTTTTTAAGGATGTGTATTTATGGAATGTAAATATTCAAAATTATTTTAAAAATAGCCAAATAGGAATATGGAAATTCCATCTAGTAGATTTGTCTGGGATCTCATAGGCTTTCATTTAAGCCTAAATACAAGTATGTATGTACAAGGATGTAGAAGTTATTACATTTTGCATATGCGTCTACATTTCTATTGTTTTCTTAAGGTGGGGAACGAACCGATGGTCTAAAAACTGAAATCTATGTTATAATCCTGATTTTTATGCTATTTGAACATAAACATTCATTAAAATATTTCCTAAGTGTAATAAGAAGGAAAATAAAATTTTCATAGGTCCCCCCCCTTAAACAACATAATTTTATGGTATGCATTTTTAAAAAGAAAAATCTATTTTAGGTACAAGTTTTTGATTAGGCCTACACTTTCTTTACAAATATTTAAAGTTTATTGCCGGAACTAGTAAATGTATTTTTTATTCAAAAGTTTTTCAGAAAATTCAAAATTATAAGTTATTTAAATATTAATTTGGCAAAAGTCAAATACAAGGTGCACTTTAAGCTCCGCCCACTCGATATCCACATTTTATTTCTCGCCGACACTCCCGACCGTGCCTAATATTAAAAATGCGAGAGTGCCCCTTGTACCAAATATTAAAACTGCGAGAGTGGCCCTTGTACCAAATATTAAAAATTTGAGAGTGCCCCTTGTACCAAATATTAAAAATGCGAGAGTAAGTGCCTTGTACCCAACGGTTTGTCAGCCTGTTCATCCTCGAAGAATTTGCTAGATCGTGGTATAAAAGGAACTGCTTCACTGGGGGTGTGTAGGGTGGGTTATGTTTCATGTGAAGGTGCACCTTATATTTGTTTTTTCCCAAATTCTAATAAGTTATTTAAATATTAATTTAAATGTACCAAAAAACCAGGGGAGGATTGCCATTCTGCTCCGTTCACCCTCCACTACATCTCTGGTGCCTAGTAATTCTCGAGCAATCCTGCAAAGCTCAGCAAGAAATAAGGCTACATTTGAAGTCCTCCTTGGTTTATCCTGACTTCTTGAGGGCACAAGACATAAAAAACCTCTTGCAATACTTGAGATAACATTCAGTGCAGTTGTCTAGTCTGTTGAGAGTTTCATAGTATCTACTACCCGCGCCACTTCTTGGGCACTGGATTTACGGGGAAGTGAGGGTCGGGGGGAACAAAACATAGCTAATCCGCCAGTCTTTCTGTAGTGTTGTCAACCAAAGAAATAACGTTTCAGCAGAATTGTGCGTACGGTATGGTATTTTATGTAGTGACTTTAATATACAACGATTTTAATGCAGTCCAATAATATAATGTGGTGATGGTATTGCGTAACAATTAATTACATGTCATAAGGGTTCGGTTATCAAATAAGTCATCAAATAAGAATATTATACATAATATAGGCTCAATATTTTTACAATGGATGACTAATTTTAAGCATAAAGAAGAGTCTTAGCAGAACATGCTTCACAATTTCGTGTTCTTATACGTATGAGAGGTAAGGCATCTAAAAATGGAGAAAACTATAGGCCTAGTTTTAAACGTATTTAATATGTTTTGTGAAAAGTTCTCTCAGCTTTCAGTCCATGAAATTGACATCAGAGTTCACGGGAGTGTCAAAAATTAGCTCATACGGAATTCTTAAAGAGGTGAGGAAAGTGTTGGATGTACAATGAGGTGTTTGTGAAATAAGCAATTCGAAAAATTGTATTTTTCCACATAACTCCATGCGTCAGAAAAGATAATGTCAATAAATAAATAAGAACCCTGAGACAGAATGAAAGCTTAGTATTGAAGCCACTAGATGTCAGGGTGTATAGCGTACTTCGTGTTTCAATGTTGTCAGCTTTACATACAAGGTTGAACGAAACCTACCGAATGAGGATTAGGGAGCCGAGCGCCCAAGAAATCACACATGGGTAGTACTTGTCTGTACAAGGAACCACTAAACATAAGGTTACCACATTTCCTCAGTGAGTCTGAATAGATGGCTTAGTAACTCTCCATTTCCTCCAGTATGTACCAGTTTATGTCTTTAATACAGTCAAACCTCCATATAACGAAGACCAATATAACGATAAATGCGCATTAAGCGATATTTCTCTATGGTCCCGGCAAATTCCCTATTTTAATAACGTTACTTGACCCTCGTTATAGTGATTTTTTTGTAACTAGACTGAGTTGAGTTTGATAAGGTGGGCTACTTAGCCCTAGCACTGCGACCTCCTACAGATCTATTATGCGTCCCCATCATGTTTCTCTCAATTAAGTAGCCCATTGTTCGTAATGAACTTAATGAGAGTGCTAACTGAGGCTTGTGATAGTTCATCTATCTTTGTGAAGTGGTTGCCAAAACAGTCTGCTCTAGAGAATATTATAGGAGAAAAATTCCTTTGACACTGGGACCTTTGGCTATTCGCGCCAATGCTCTACCAACTGAGCTAAGCCGGAGTTCAATTCACAGCGCCAGATGGAACCTCTCTCCTATGACTGATTGCCCTAATGGTCTACCTCACAGACAGACAAGTTATGTCATATGCAGTACTGTGCGGCACACTAATTAGTATCGAAGGAATTTTTCTCCTATAATACTCTCATGTAACGTCCGACAGAGACAATAATCTGTGGTTCATGAAAGCTTGTATATCAGTCTGCTCTAGATTGAGCAAGAACCGGGCAGTCACATAACATATGAGCAACTGACTCATCTCCTTGGAAACATCTATTACAGGTTGGTTCATTATCCAATCCCATCCTATAAATATTGTACTTGAGGGCACAGTGTCCAGTAATGAATCCTGTTACCCATGAGAGTTTCTTCCTATTGTAACTATACTTATTTTGAAGTGAAAATACCATTCTAGACCATGAACTTAGCCCTGCAGGCGGTAGCATGTAGCAGATTAGTGTCCTTCCTAGCTGGTGCGAACCTTTAAGCCACCTTCAGAAATTTCGGAAGAAAAGTTATTTTCTCAGTAGAGAGTGGAGTACAAGGTCACTGACCAATGTGATTATTTTGTCTCTTTTTTTCTTCCCTCTTTCTAACCCCCCATGTGACTGAAGTTTCTGCGATGTATGCTAGGCAATGTTAAACAGCTAACCAGTTTTCAATTTCTGTGTCAATGGGCAGATGAAAAATAGCTATAGCTATGGTCTCCGCTCAACAAAAGTAGGTAAGTTTCGAAACAAAATTAGCGGCGTTTAAAAATTTGAATGATGGTTTGAAGCAGACAGAAATTGCGAGAAAATACGGATTTTTCCCAATCTACGTTGGCTAAATTTCTTAAAAAAAGAAGAGAAATTGAGAAAAGTGTTGTGTTTGTTAAATAATTGGTGTGTGCAGCAAGTGTTGTGTGAAGGATGGAACATCGTGGGCAGAAAGGGTTTGTCTCTGAATAGATATGACGGAGATTTAGGGGAAGATTGGCTAGAGTTAATTCGAAGGATGAAAAGGACATATCAGAAGGTAAAAATCCCTCCTCCTCATAACAATTGTTTGGAGGAAGTAGAATATAACATACCTGAAACATGGAAGAAGGAATTTCATCGAAACACGATATTTAGTATCGATCATGACATATCGAGAGAGCAAGTCAAGGACTGTTCTTCTTCCGGCCCAGTCAATGACAGCATGCCGCCCGATGATGACTAGTGGGAATAGTTGAAACGTTGCATGATTTTATTTTAGTAATTTATCCACTGTGTACAATTATTTTAAGTTTGGACCATAGACTTTCTTAAATAAATTCTTCCGTTAAGGCTGTGTAAATACATAATCGGGTTTTTTGTTTTGCATACAGTGTCACTCGATATAACAATAACCCACATACTTCTCTCTCCAAAAACCTGCAATATAATAATATACACATTACCATACCTTCTATCGTTTTCTCTATATCCAGGGTAGAGAAAGTTATGTGACTGCATTATTTTCGTGGATTTCATTCTTTAATATTTATTTATAACATGAATTATATTCATAGCTTCTCTATAATAATTTGTTAAACTCCCATTACATTTATTTCCAAACCCATCTTAGACCACTGGCAACAATATGTTGTCCTGTGAACTGTGATTTGGATTTGATAATTCTGTGTAAAAAGGGATTAAGTATTCTCAAAAACATTTAATTTTTGGCATGTAAAATCCTTTCTTAGTGAGCACTTACATTATGAAACGAAGGTACTGTCAAAATTCCAAGTCTCTACCTATTATGGTTTAGGCTCTGCGTTGATTCTCTGTCAGTCAGTCAGTCAGTGAGCACAAAGCCTGTTATATATAAGGTCCGCAAATATCAGTATAAGGAGGTTTGACTGTATAAAATCAAATAGTTGATAGATAAAGTTGAACAAATTATTTTCTATTTCTCTGTACATCAGCTGTCTGTATACAATCAGTTATCTTTTTCTTCATCTTCTTCGTATACTACATCCACCTTGTAGGTTACTTCTTCTGTCACCCTTATCCTTGGCCTGCTCCTCTTGTAGGTGGGTGTTCTACCTTCCCTTGAAGTGATAACTGGACTTTGTGACCTCGTCCTATTGGCCACACCAGGACAAATGCCTCTTGGGCTGGCGTAGTCAGCTGGTGCAGGTAGAAGATATGTTCCACAAGCGGTGGAACTGTATCTCATAGAGTCCTCTGGCGATCTTCCCGCGGTCTTCACTGCAGGTTGGGTTGGATGATTTCTTGCTTCAGGTGGAGTGTATGTTGCGTGTGTAGTGGAGACATATCGTGTAGGATCGTCTGGCAATCGCTGATGCTTGTAGGGAGGCTTCGTGACATTCAAATAACACGGAGGCAGAGCTTGGGATGTGCTCGCTTTCCACTGACACTCAGGCAGGACTGTGGGTAAAGGTTTCAGTTGTTTCTTTGATTGTGCCTGCAAAAAAAGGTCATGTTTACTTACTTACTCAATGGCAATAGACAATCCCTCAGCAAGCTAAAGGAATATTATCTATTTTATGGAACCCGAAGGTTCATTGCTGTACTTACATGAGCCCGCCATTCAACCCTAACCTATGCTAACTCCATCCAATCATCCCTTGTAAATCCTACTTCCCTTAAATCTATCCTAGTATTGTCCTCCCACCTATGTCTAGGTCTTCCAAGTGGTTTTTTCCCTTCGGGTCTCCCTGTTAATAGTTTTGAGATATGTCTTTCCTCCCCATTTCATCCTCCGTGATTTAATTACCCTTACTATATCCGGTGAAGATTACAGGTTATGAAGCTCGTTGTTATGCAGTTTTCATCTCTCTTAGGTCTGAATATTTTCCTAAGCCCCCTGTTTTCGAACACACTCAGATTATGTAAGAGGCCATGTCTCACATCCGTATAATACAACCGGCTGGATAATAGTCATATAAATCTTTATTTTTAGATTTCTGGACAGAAGACTAGAAGATAAGAGTTTCTGAACTGCATAAAAACAAGCATTTCCTGATTTCAGTTGATAGGCCTACTTAACTTCTGTCTTAATATCATGTGTGTCTGTAATTATTTCTTCCAGATCTTTGAATTTTTCCATAACAATGATGATGATGACAATAATAATAATAATAATAATAATAATAATAATAATAATAATAATAATAATAATAGCAACAATAATAGCAACAATAATAGCAACAATAATAGCAACAATAATAGTAACAAAATGTAGAGAAGGCAGAGATAGTGCCTTATTTCAATCAGAGTAGCTGGACTGCCAGTGCTTCTACTTTTGTTCAGTATCTATTACTATTGCAAGCTATCTGATCTGATTTGTGAGTTTGTTTTGCATAACATACCTTGCTTCTGGTTTCCCATTTCTTCTGCCATGCCAACATATTCTTTTCCAACTGTGTATGCTCCTTCCTTCCCTGCTCTTCTTCTTTCACTTCTGCACTTGATTCTGAAAATGAGGTAAATAACATTATTCTTGCTGCTGATCTACTTACACTATAGACAAGGGCCATGGGCAAAAATTCAAATAATTCTGGTTGGAATATTCATCAAAACGGTAATTTATGCCGCGCACAGATTTTCCTTCTACTGAATAATAAAAGTCCATTGCACCAAACACAATATGTCACAACTATAAACAACAAAATAATATTTCATAATAAAAAAAATACCCTTGTACCAAAAATCATGTTTCACAATTATAGGAGTGGGAGTGGGGAACTCGTGCACGGCATAAAATACCTTTTCCCCCAAATATTCACAAGTGATATTCTGATTTTAAATTATATTAAATTTAGATTAAGTTTTATTTCGTGACAAACACACTGCTGTGGTTTAGGGGATGCGCTTGCTCCTCTCATGCAGCAAGCCCAGGTTCGTATCCTGGTGAGGTTTTTGAATGAAAGGAACAGCGCACCAACGTGCATAGTATGTTTCGTTTACAATGTACTGTATTCTTTTAGCGAGACAGTTCGGTTTAGCACTTTGTTATGTGGTATCTATCACAATACAATTCACATAGGGAGCACACGCAATCACTGTCGGGGGTATGATAATATTTTGTTCTGCATATTTTGTGGTGGTAGCCATGTACAGCTAGGCTTGTTAGCATGTGTCGCAAGTCCTGGTTGGTCTTTGTCCATCCTCTGTCAACCATGGCATCGGTACAATAAAAATCTAGCCATATATCTTCCTTCTTCTGATTTCTTTCTTGCAGGTGTAGCGATGAGTTCGTAGTAGATGGTAGTAATAGTCTCATTCTGAGGTCATCAATCATCGGTATGCTACGGTATGGAGTTAATATGGGACAAGCTCAGCCGCAATGACCTAGCCACTATAGAAAAAGTAAAAGCAAGATTCCTTAAACGTGCCCTTGGTATCTCAAAATTTGCCCCATCCCGTCTAGCTTACGAGTTGGCTAAGGAATCCTTCCTGATTGGTGAGGTTTTTCCTCACCTACAAATATTGGGTAACTTTAGGCCTGTGTGGTCACTGGATATCACGGCTGTCTTTACCATCTTCATTTCATCCATGCTTTGTTTAGAGTGCATGCGTGTGAGAATATTATCTCGGAGTGAGGCCATCCATGTACTTATCTAGTCAAAAAAGTATATACTTTTGATCAATACTTGAGTTTCTCTTATTTTAAAGGGAATTTACATGAAGAAGATTTCGTTTTTTGCAATTTTCTCAAAAAGGGCTTTAGCGGTTTTCTTGAAATTTTGTACATGAGGGGCTTATACTACGGCCTAAACTTTTATTTGAAACATCTTTTCAAAAAAAAATTCTCTGGAGGGTAGTTATAAGCCACCCACTGTTGGTAGAAACTCAGTTTTGCCTGGTGAACAATAAAGCTTTGCATCAGGCTGAAACACCGGAATACGCACTCTTTGGAATACATCCTCTTATTCTATATCAGAATGTGAAGTGAGAAAGATGTCTTGCCCATGCTTAGGGTAAAGAAAGTTATGCGAGTGCATTAATAATATTTTATTTGGGTTATGTATTCTTTGGGGATGCAGTGTGATAACTAATGTAACTATTAAATGCTCAATTTTCAGATGTTTTGCTTTTCATTTGATGTTTTGACACTAGTAGCACTATAAGTTTAAATACCATTGTCTGTTACTGAGTAGTTGTCTGTTCAAATTGAGCTTAAAAATACTAAAAAGGATGAATTAAAAAGCTAAGAAAAGCAAAAATGACAAATAAAAACCACTATTTTCTGGCTTGCAGTGAACCAAAGTGAAGATGCATTATGTTGGGCCTAGTTATTATAACGCTTACCTGGTTTGTTCGCTGGTTTCAAACCCTTTTTTCTCACACCGCTGCCTTTACTTTGACGTTCCTTTTTGGCAGGTTTTTCTTGGGTCTGCTCATCATCAGATCCTAAAGCTTTGTCTCTCGCTTCTTCTCCTATGGTTTCACTTCCTGATACATCTTCCACGTCTTTCTCTTCTTCTTCTTCACTTTCTTGAGTCGTGGGCTGCTGAAGTTGAGTTGTACAGATTACTGGTACACACTGGTTGGCACAAACACTCTGAAGTGCAGGGACTTCCCAAGATTGTACACAAACATTGTTTTCATCATTTAACTGGCTTTGGGATTCATCAACTATTTCTCTTCCATTGTAAGGAACTTCTGTTTCATATACCTGTTCAATCTTATCTTGTACATCTGAACTGTGCGCATTTTCCCATGAAGAGATCTCTATTTCTAGTTCACATCCTTCTTCGGTTTCATCTGGGTGGTATATTTTCTCAGTCTGAGGTTCTTCAACGCAACTGTGCCCTGTATCATCTTGAACATTTGTGTCTGATTCTGCCGTGCTTTGTAAGTGTTCATCAGTACTTTGATATTTTTGAGTGGGATTATCATCTGGTTCATACTCTGAAAGTCCCGAGCTACATTCTTCTTCCGAGTGATTCTCCAACTCAGCATCCAGAGCTTCTTCACTATCAAATTCTGTGTTTTCTTCTTCTTCCTTATCATTATCACCAAATTTGATAACCACCTTCTCAGCTATGATGATACATTCCCAATGTTCAATGTTCACTGAAGCTCTGTTCTTTTTCTTTATTACCTCTTCTTGTGTCAGCGTCTCTCTTCTAGACTGATTATTCTGAGGTGGTGGTGGGTTTGTTTCGCAGCGACAGCTCAGATCATCCTGTCCTCTCTGAACAATGTTTAGCTCACTGCATTGCTGATCACACGACACAAAGCTTCTGTTAGTTGTTTTATTGTGTGAGCCTTGACTGACATCAGGAGAGATTATCAGAAGTTCCTCAGACTGTGTACTTCTGATGGAAGCGCTACCATCGTCTTCATGCTCAGCCACCTTCTCAACAAGTGAATCGATAATTCCATGAGCTACTTCAACTGTTCCAGTTCTTGGAGGTTCCTTATTTTCACCATCCTCAGACTGTATACTTCTGATGGAAGCGCTACCATTGTCTTCCTGTTCAGCCACCTTATCAACAAGTGAATCGATAATTCCATGAGATACTTCAACTATTCTGGTTCTGGGAGGTTCCTCTGACAGAATACTTCTTTTGGAACCTGTACTATTACGGCTTTGTCTTTTAGTTGAAGTAGATTTCTTGTCAGATACTCTATCCTTACTTTTACTTCGTGTTCGTGTTTCTGATGAAGCTGATTTCCGACTTGCTGATTCTACACTTCTGTCATTTCTATCGTCACTCTGAATTTCTGTTTTAATAGACTGTTTAGCTGAAGGAATACTTCTGTCTGATGACTTAATTGTCTGATAGTTTTGTTGCACAGATTTCTGATTTACTGAAATAGATTCTGTACCTGGGTGTGATTTTACAAGTTCATCCTTCACTTTGGCACAGGCGCAGGGTGGGAGATTGTATCCTGGCCATGCTGAGGTTTGTGTCTCAGATACTGCAGATTTCTTATCAGTGGATCTGTTGCTCGTGCCTTGACTTTTAGATTCTGATCTCGCAGACTTATTATTGACTGGCATTTCAGATGCTCCATCCTGTTTGCTTTGCCTTTGTGTTTCTGGATTACATCTTGCTGATTTAACATCCTCTCCTTCGACTGAAGAGTTTTGCTTGTCCACCAGAACAGTAACAGTATCTTTGCTGGTGTCAGGCACAGGCGATATGAGCCCATCTGTTTGTTGACTTGTCTGGTTTTCTTCCTCTTGAGATGCATTCTCTTCATTGTCACACATGGTTACCATAACGCCTGTACCTCCATCTTCTGGGGATTTGATTTCACATGAATTTTATTAATTTAGTTTCTGTGTCTCACTATTTGAAAGGCAGTTGCTTGGTAGCAATATTTGTCTTGTTACATTGTCTGATTGCATTTTGTAATGTGTCTGTGAGAGACAAGCTTGGTGTAGGCCTGCTTGGTTATCCAATGATTGGGATGTGAATATCTTTGTTATTCTTAACATTAAGTGCCAGAATGATAACTTTATGAGATTGTGTGGGGGACGGGAATATGTCAGTGTGTCTGTATGCGCGATAACTCAAATACACTTTATCAAGTTTTCATGAAACTTTATATATGTATTTATAACTTCCTTGGGAGAAGTTAAGTCTCAACTCAAATCAGGAAATGCTTGTTTTTATACTGTTCAGAAACTCTTATCTTCTCGTCTTCTGTCCAGAAATCTAAAAATAAAGATTTATAAGATTACTATCCTCCTGGTTGTATTATATGGATGTGAGACATGGTCCCTTAAATAATCTGAGAGTGTTCGAAAACAGGGGGCTTAGGAAAATATTTGGGCCCAAGAGGGATGAAAATGGGGACTGGAGAAAATTGCATAACGACGAGTTTCATGACCTGTACGCTTCACTGGATACAGTAAGGGTAATTAAATTGCGAAGGATGAAATGGGCAGGGCCTGTTGCATGCATGGGGAGGAAAGACATCTCAGAATTATTGACTGGGATACCCGAAAGGAAAAGACCACTTGGAAGACCTAGACATAGGAGGGAGGAGAATATTAGAATAGATTTAAGGGAAATAGGATTTGCGAGGAATGATAGGATGGAGTTAGCACATAATAGGGTTGAATGGTGGACTCAGGTAAGCACGGCAATTGAACCTTCAGGTTCCATAAAATAGATAATATTCATTTAGCTTGCTGAGGAGTTGTCTATTGCCATTGAGTAAGCAAGTAAGTAACTAAGTATAACATCCATGGAAAGAAGCCTATTTATATTGGACCAAATTGGTTGACCAGTACCAGAGCAATGCCCAATTTAGAGCCTGTTTTATGGTAATATATTATACAGAATTTATCAAATGTAAATTAGTTCTCATGACAACAGTGTTCATATACGGCTTTTGAAGTTGCAATACAGTTACCTATGACAAATAGCATTTCCCACATATTCCTTCACATATACTTATCAAAGTTGAGAGCTTTGTTCTTCCGTATGTGGTATTCATAGACATATTGTACAGTCTTCATTTCACTGAAAGTAATTTAATTTTGTGATTTCCTTTATTTCAGGTGAGTGTCTGGAATCACATGAGCAGCATGCTTAGTAAGTGAAACCTCTTTATAAGGCCCAGAAGTTAATGCTCTATCAGAAGATGAAATATGCTCTGGACCAATCAAGTATGCTAATCATTTAAGTAATCTCTTGTTGCTGAATTACATTATCAGTTACAAAAAAATAGTAGAAGTTGTATAAATTACATTTTTAAACTTAAATATAAATTAGGTCAATGTAACAAATTTTAGTAAATATGAAACTAAGTAGTGGAATGTCACTACAACCTCATACAATCACTTTCAAAAACATTAGGCTATGTAGGCCTACTGTCAATTATTGTACAGTCCGTTCTCAAAACATTCACTTAGCCAAATATGCTATAAGTGTTTGAATTAACAGAAATGTGCACAATATTTAAAATATAACCCAAATATGATATAAAAAGGTGACAAGTTAATAATAATATATGCAGAAATATTTTAATATCAAGCAATACATAACTAAAAAAAAATATATACAACAATGTGCAAAATGTTTTACATATTTACATATTTTACATATTTACATATTTTAACACTAGCATGTAATGCAGTGCATTATTAAGAATATGATTTTTCATAAACTTCTGGGCCCTACTTATAACTATATTTGTAGCCCTAGCAAATCATACTGTTATGTGAAGATTATTATTATGTCGAGGGCCATCTTCAGAAAATAACTGCATGCAAGAAAACTAAAAACAATTTACATACGTAACAGAAGAATTTTGAAAGGTGAAGTGTGACTGAAAAATGCAATGCCATAGCCGGGATTTGAACCAAGATCTTTGGCTCTCTTTGCCGCTGCTCTAACCTCCTGAGCTACCATGGCATCATGCCGGTACAACATTAAATTCTCCAACTGACTCACATATCCATTTGAGAAGTCATAATATTATTTATTAGTTATAAAAATCTTGTTTCATAGAGATATGAACACTACTCATAAAATCTCTTCACTAATATTATTAGGTCATTAGTCAGCTGATTGATTTGGAGGTTATGTTGTTTGTGTTTTTTTCCTTCTTAGTCTTTTTGTCAATACTATTTCAAAGCAGCACGGCCTACATATATCTTCATAATAACTACCTCTAAGAAATGAATAAACCTGCCAGGCACTTATTCAAAATAGGTTTATGTACTAAAATCTAACCTCTAATCTTAAAAACTGGTTATGACAAAAATTTCTTTGATAGCGTTCGTAAGATTTTTCTAAATTGATAATTAAATCAGAGTGATTCATTTTCCACAATTTTAAGGTCAAGAAATCTGAATTACATGGGTTTGAGAATAACTTATTAGCCCAAATACACTTACAGAAAAGCACCTAATTTTATCAGTAAATGTTATTAGTTCTGCAGTCTGTGAAACAGTTTACTACTAATATTAGCAATATTTACTAGTAATTTAGAACCATGAACTCATAACTAATATTATTAGAAAATATTCTTATGAAACAATAGACTAATAATAATAACTAATATTATTAAGTATTTGTTAATAACTATGGAACAGAGTTTCTTTCTTACAATGGCCAATTATTAGTAAAAACTGAAACCATTTGCACGGCATCGTGCATTCTTCGTGCCTTGGACTACAAATTGGCGTATGTAAAGTTAATTAGCCTACCCCAGTCATTGAACTTTTTCTCCACCCTCTGCTGACAAATTTCTCTTTTGGATTTGCTAAAAATGGCTGATAGGTCCGCTCCCCACAGATAACAAAAGATGGCCGGGAAGAAAGACATTATATTATTGGGCAAGGAAGAACACTAATCGTTTGTAGGGCTAAGCTACCGGTTTGGAATAACAATTTCAGTTTGAAATACTTATCGTTGTAAAAGTTTGCTTTTGAAACATCCTGAATTTGCTATCATGAATGACAATGCAACATTACTATGATATGAGACATTGCTTATTGGGAGTTTATCATTGTTGTATTATTTTGCACTTGTGTCTAGGAGCAATTGCAAGCTGGCAATAGTTGTTTAGTATCGTAATAATAATAATAATAACTTGTTTATACAAGTAAGAATCAGCTTGAAAAATTTTATGCCATAACCGGGATTTGAACACGGATCTTCAGCTTAACGCGCTGATGCTCTACCATTGAGCTACCATGACAACATGCCAGTACAACATCAAATTCCTCAACTGATTCAGAAGGCAAGGCAGACCACGGGAGGCTTCTCCATTGAGAACACAATCCAATGGTGTCCTACATTTGTAGGTACTTTGAAGCCAAGTTATTATTTATATACTATTAATTAAGTGGAGGGAAAGGAAATAAACATTAAATCCAACTTGTTTATTTATCCTGGCAGAACTAAGGCCATTTGGCCTTCTCTTCCGCTTTGCCAGTCAAAAAATTACAGTTAAAAATACAATTTTACTTATAATTAAATATAAGACAGTTGAACCTAAAACTAAATAAATTACAATTAAGTTACAAGTTAATCTTGAATAGAAAATTGAATACAAAATTAGATTGATAATTTTATAAATTACACCCTAAGGAAATTTTTGGGCTTAAGACAAAAAAAAATTTAAATAACATTGTCCTGAATTAATTTACTGATTTTTCTATTGAATTTTCGCAACGTTTGACAGCATCTGACATTATGTGGGATGGAATTCCAGATGCGGGTAACTGAAACGGTGAAAGATGAAGAATATGATGATGATCGGTGTAAAGAGATAGAAAGTACATGACTATGTTCTGAACGTGTATTTAAGTAATGGTATTATAGCAGGTACGCACACATGTGATGTGCTTTTGGGGGGACATGCAAATTTGAGGGTCAAAAGAAGTCATTTTATATTTATGTTTTAAGTAGGGATGGGTCGATACCAGATTTTCTTGATACCGATACATTATTTTTTCCTCGATACTCTTACTTCGATACTCGATACCTTCAACATTTCCAGTTTCAATAAAAAGGTACATTAAAAACTGAAAATTGAGAGAACTATGTAATACCAACTAAATTAATTAAGTTTGCATATTTAATAAGACAAAATTTAATATCATCAGTAGCCTATAATTATTTTTAAACTCTACATTAAAACTAAAATTAATTTTTGAAACAGTCCACTTACAAGTTTTTGTTCAAAAATTACAATGGGTTTGGACAGTCAGCTTGCTTGTTAGTTGTTATTGAAACGTTTGACAGGAAACGAAACAATTAAGAATCTCTTCTGTTTGGATTCTAAAACTAGTAAAGTCTATTTATGACTAGACAAAAGTCACAGAGTGGTTTTTTCCATTTCAAGGAGAAATGGAAGTATTTACTATATTCAGTAGACTACTAAAAGCAGAAAGAGATACCGCATTTCCTTAAACGGCAGAATTACCAAAGTATCGAAAAAGTACCAAGCGAGTTTTCTGAAGTATTGCTCGATGCCGATACCATGCAAGTATCAAGAGTATCGAGGACCCATCCTTAGTTTTAAGTTAATATAGAGATAGGACATCATAGTTACGAGTGTGCACTTACTTTGCTCTTTAAATTTTATATTTTACTAGCTGAAAAGGCCCGGCGTCGCCCGGGCTTTGTATTTTTTAATTTGAAATTAACTTATGGAGGACTTTCGATTTTGAAACTCTAGGTCCTTATATAATATGTATGTAGAACTTGAAATGAAGAAAAAGATTTATCACACTCAAACTATTCCATCAGAAAACGCTAGATAGGCCTATAGCTTTTTATGGCTCCTAGAAGATACTATAACACCATAGTTCAAAGTTAAAATTATTATTGGGTAATGGTCTGAGACTGGTGATTAATGTGGTAGCAAGAGCACATTCATTTGTTATAACAGAATGTCAAGGCCATCTGCAATTTCAATTACTAATTACATACTTCAAAGCGATACGGTGACACATGGAAGATAATTTTTCAACCTCCACGTTTTCATGAAAAGTAAAAATTAATGATTACACTACAATCTCAATCCATTACAATCCACACTTTCATTTCATTTTCGATACAGAGAATCCACAGAATGGGGCTCAATGAAACGTTCGCGCCGCATAAGCGAAGAGCAGTGTACTGAAATCGATCTGAATCTCTTTTTCACAAACATTAAAAACGGTAAAAGTATCGTCACCCAGGCTGAGATATCAGAAAAGACTCTCCCTGCAATACGACCTCTTTTTCTAAATCAAAGTATGATAAACATACCTATTTATCAACTAATACAAAGCCTACAGTTATGAATAACGTATCAGTTAATTGAAAATGTAATGGTAGCTATATAGAAAGAAAACCTAATCGCAATGCATCATTTACGTAATAGCATACTCGTTGGCACACACTTAAGCTATCCCTGCAATATGATTTCTTATTCTACATCAAAATGTGAAGTGAGAAAACGATATTTACCATGTAGAGGGTAGAGACAGTTTGTGACTATCACATTGTGCATCAGAATTTGTTATAGCTCAGTATTATTAGGCCCAAAGCCCTAAATGAACTGTGTAAACAATACACTGTTGTCTTGACAACTGAATGGGATTTCATTTTTTTGCATAATATTCGCAGAAATTATATAATTTTCAAGGGAACGACTGATTTCTTTCAATTTTAATGTTGACCGCTATACTTTCCGGGCTTAACTGGGTATGTGTGCAAAATTCCGTGTAAATTGGTAAAGAAATGTAGATTTGTATAAGGAACAAACATACATACATACATACATACCCACAAACACACATTCGACTTTATATAATAGATTTAAAAGTAAATACCTCTGATATTTACACCCTTGCAATGTTTAAGTTAGAGGAAATTGTATTAGAGTTTCACACAAGATTTTTATTACAGTTTCTATTAAAAAAATAATCATGAATAATAATTAATATCTTCATCATTGCCTGCATCACAACAGGTTCTTTCATTATCATCCAGTTCATAAATAACATCTATTTGGATTCTGTTTGGGGAAGCACTATTGGTTACCGAGCAAGGCCAGCGAGCTGTACCTAGTATTGAGCGAGGCCTTTGAACCATGCATGACATTGAGCAAGGTCTGTGAGCCGTGTTTGCTACCGAGCAAAGTCCACAAGCTGTCTCTGTTATCGAGCATGGTCTGTGAGTCATGCCTGATATTGAGCAAGGTCCATGAACCACGTCTGATATTGAGCTAGGTCTGTGTATTGGGCAAGCTCTGTGGGCAGTAGGAATTGCACCGGGCAAATTTACCCATTCCATCCGCTCTCTGCCACAGTTTAAAGCTATTGCCGGTGGAGTTCTAATAACTTGGCGGATAGCATTTGGGTACTCTGTTTGGATTATGTGGTATTCGTCTCTTGTAGGCCTAGCATCGAGGTGAGCACTTTCCATGCTCTCATACGTGTGCGTGTACGTTACAGTGGAAGGTAGAGGCTGTGGACAGCATTCGCAGACATCGGATCTGTCGCCCTGTGGGATGCACACTCCATGTTGGCTTGAGTATTCCTCAGCTTCAGAGTGTTGACTTGGATCTTGAGGGATTTCTTCCTGAGACTGCACCTGTACATAAGAAGCGAGAGACTAGGAGTCAATTTATTGAAAATCAGTAAACTCTTGTTTGGGTCAATCCATTAGAAATGTACCAGGCCATGTTGCACGGCATTTTTTATTTTCCTAATTTTTGAAGTGCGGTAGGGGTAAATCGATAGCTTGTGTTACGCTCAAAATCGTCACAAAATTAGTGTTACGCTCAAAATCATCACGAAATTAGTGAGGTGTGATGGAACGGACTGCACAGAAAACAATCAACTCGATGATTAGGCTTATCCAGAATTTAAAAAATCCAAAAATTAAAAATTAAAAAAAATCAATAATCCAAAATGTAAAAAATCTGAAAATCCAAAATT
Organism: Ectobius pallidus; assembly: GCA_964059195.1. Classification (NCBI taxonomy): domain Eukaryota; kingdom Metazoa; phylum Arthropoda; class Insecta; order Blattodea; family Ectobiidae; genus Ectobius; species Ectobius pallidus. The sequence goes on along the minus strand of CAXKWD010000005.1, from coordinate 182,487,362 downwards.
AAAAATTAAAAAAAAATAAAAATTCAAAGGTCCAAAATTTATAAAAGCCAAAATTCCAAAATTAAAGAAATTACAAGATCAAAAATTTAAAAAAATCCAAAAACTCGATATTAAAAAGTTCAACAATCCAAAATTGAAAAATTCCAATAATCCAAAATTGAAAAAATAAAAATATTTAAAACAAGTTTCACTTGTGTCGCGTGGCGTTCCACGCACATTTTTTTTCACCAGTTATTCTTAGGTTCAATAAAATTTTTGTATTTTAAATTACAATGTGGATTTTTTTTACTATTAATTACCGTTAAATTGTGTGTGCATATAATGCAATTTTTGGCCAACTTTGATGCACTATAACTCTGAAACCAGTTGAGTCTGTCACCAATTTTTTAATCATATATGTTTATATCATAAAGAGGTGTTATCTGTATAAATTTCATAATTTTTCACTCTGAGATATTATACTTCAAATATTGCCAAAATACGCTTTTGAGCATTTTTGAAAAATTACAAATATTTTCCTAAGCCCCCTTTCGAACCCTCTCAGATTGTGTTCTTCCTGAAGAGTAAGCGACCATGTTCAACTTGTTTATTAGGTATTTTAAATGAGTAGCATGCAGCATACAACCAGGTAGCATGTAGCATGTAGCATGTCGCACATGGCACGCTACATCTGTGTAAATGCTCCCTAATGGCAATTGCTGTTTTTCAATTGAATAAAAGCTTACTTTTACTGATAAGTACAAGCCCCGCGTTTTGGTGAAATAATTCAGTGGATATTTTGCGGTATGTTCTCAATCATGGGCTTAGTGTTTATACTGTCAACCCTCAATATAATACCACCATCCGTTCTCTAACATTTAGTGGCACTAAGCAAGGGTGGCACTAAAACGAAAATTAATTTTAAAATGAAAATTGCATAATACAGTGCTATATTAATTTACTGAATTAAGAGAAAAAAAATTAATTAATAGGCAAATAGAGAACTTTTGCACAAAATAAAATACTATACAGTAACTCAATTTATTACAGTAGATGTCCAGTGCTACAGTACACAAAGGGGTTGAAAGTCATGTGGGTCCATGTAAGTGATTAAATGTATCTAAGTAACTGTAGGGTAGTGTTTAATAGCTGAATGGACACTAGACTAAAAGAAGTGAAAGTTTGGAATGTCTTATTGTATGATGGGCTTTTTCTACCTGTTCCACCCTCATGCAGGCTGTCTGTCCGACTTCTTAACATAGCTTCCTCATTCCACCGCACTACATTTACACTCACTTCTTGGAAATACAGCACAGGATGTTTCCTAAATAATCTCCCCAACATTCACGCCAGTTTTAAAAGAATTCTGCAACTAAAAAAATCACTGCAAGCTACACTGACCGGCAAAAAAAAACCGATCACTGTAAAATTTGTTGTACTTTTATGATTAAACATAATTTTGATTGGATGTTTATACATTGTTGTTACTGAGGATGAATTATTATTTTTAATGGATCATTAGCTGTAGATACAGCATATCTGCTTTCTTCATATCTTCACTTTATCACCAAACAAAACAAAAAAACATCGCAATATGGTGATTCCAATATGATTATAAGTACTAGCTTGTCGTACACATTGCAAGGTGTTTCATTGTTGTATTGCGTCATTTCCTTCCAAACTGAACGGAAACTGTCTCCCTTTGCACCGCACTGATTCTGTCAGTAAGTTTAGTTGAAATTAATGTCTCTCTGTCCTAAAGACGTTGCCAAAGCTGTTGCTCTAATTGATGATGGATGCAGCCTCCGTTATGGCCCTGCAACCTTAGGCTCACCATTTACAACGGTGCAAGAGGAAAAATGGGGAATTAAGTGTGAAATTTGTCATTACATTTTAATCTTAAAAACGTATACAATTGCAGTAATTTGTTTCAAGCAATAAGCCTACTACATAATTTTTATTCAAACTTAATTTTTAAAAATTTCTTTAAGTGATCGGTTTTCTTTGCCGGTCAGTGTATATTTTGTAAAAATCTTGTCTTATATTCACTGGCACTACATGAACTCTCACAGTAACAAGGTTCACTTGCATTTATTGGCGCAGTGCGAGGATGGCACTGTAAAGAGGGGCATTATATCGAGGGTTGACTGTAATTGGAAATGACATGAAAGAGTTTACTAGTTTTCATTCAGCTAATCCAAGGTCATGCTTTGGGTATCATTTCCAGAATATAAGTTAGATAATGTACCTTTTCTCTGGATTCCCATGCACTTCTCCACCGCAGCATATTTAATTCCAAAGCTGCAGGAGCAGAATTTCTGTCTGTCTTCTTTGAACCAACACCTGTAAAATGTTAACAAGCATCTGGCCCCTGTTTTATAAAACTTTTACACTAATATTATTACCAAAACATAATAATTATTAGTGACCATAAAATAGTGAAGCAATGCAAAATAAAAAATGCATTTATGACCTAAAAATAGTGAAAAAATGAAACAAAATTTAAAAAAATGACCAGTTATTTTACCATAATCAGTTTTTTAAGTAATGAATTGCTAAACACAATCGAATGGATGATCTACAATATAAAACATTAATTTTATTACTAAAAAAGTAAGTAAATCTATACTACTTCATCACTTAGCGAAAAATAAATTCTTTCTGAACTGGCATGCCCATCTAATTGCCCCTAGCAAAGATGTGCCATTTAAAAATAATAAAAATAATTCTTTATTGTTAGTCTACTAGGCAATCTGCTGTGGTGTTTACAGTAAACCTGAATTAAAATGAACCATGAACACTTGTCGGAGATTCTCAAATTAAAACTGAATATTAGTTAAAATTAACAGAAGCCATAAGACATCAACAATAGTAAATAGATGCACATCAATTGTTGTATGGCCTACTGGTATACACACAGAATTTGAATTCCTCAATGTTCAAACGAGTATAAATAAAGCTGATTTTAAAAAATGAGATAAATCATGGTCAACTTTGAAGCTGAAGTATGTCAACTATCAAATAAACCCAGGTACTATTTGCAAGTTTCTCAATGTTTACTCTTGCATACATAACTTTAAAATTTTCTGTTATAAACTTGAATAGAGTTTATGCAGTACAATACAGTTATTGCTATTTTTTTATTGAATTGCCACTGTCTAAGAGTTTTCTTGTACCTGTTTCACTATGTCGTCTGGATCCTTTAGACTCAGATTTTTCCTTGGAATACGTTTTCTTTAAGCTTCCTGCTTTGTGTTGATTCTTCCTTAAATATGATTTGCCAGAATGCTTTTTATTCTTAGAAGATGCCATGTTGTTTTCATTTGTGGTAGCATTTTCTTCATCAAAACTACTTGCTGAGATTTCTGATTTAGTAACTTCTTCAGGCTCAGATTCTGAAACTTTGAAGGCTTCATCTTCTAGAAGTTTGTCTGTTGAACTTCTTTTCTGCAGAACTATTGAAGATGTCCTTTTAAGAGTTGAAGATGGACATTCCCAATCAGCACATGTACCTCTCTTCTGGCCATCCTGAGATGAACTTTTCGTTGGACTAGATGTACTGTGTGCTTCTATTAAAGAAGGTGCCCTTTTAGGACTGGAACAAGAATCTTTCTTTGCAGAGAGCTTATTTTCAATAGGAGTATAGTTACCTTGCACAGAAGAGTCATTCTTTCTTACTTCTGAACTTAATTGTTCCTTATTTATTTCTATTTTTCTAAGGCACGATTCATTGCTAGCACATTCACAATTTCTCTTCAATTCTGTTGAACAGAGTAATTTTTGCTGAGAGTTTGATTGAATCTGTTTAAGATATGATTCATTGCAAGCGTATTCAGATTTTTTTTTCCATTCCGTTGAACCAAGTAATTTTTGCGGGCTGCTTGAATGTATGAGTTTCAGGTATGATTCATTTGAGTAAAGTTGTTCCAGATAAGATTCATTGCTAGCATTTTTGGAACTTTTCTTCTGTTCTGTTGAACCAAATAATTCTTGCTGGCTTTTTGTCTCGATCGGTTTTTCATTTTGTGAAATTTTGCTGGAAAGCGAAGCATTAGATCCTTTTTCTAAATCTGATGTTGACTTGATTTTGTTTTCTGAACATGGGCAATTTTTCTCTTCAAGCTGTTCACTCCTGTAAGCTTCAGATTCTACCTCTCGGGTCTGACTGGTTTTTCCACAAGGATATGTATTGGGTCCATTTCCTGTGCATTTAGTATCCCCTCCTTGAACTTCGGATCCTTGTTCTTGATTTTTGATGCCTGTCTCAGAATGTTTTTCTTGTTCTAAATCTGATGTCGACTTAAGTGATTGATTTTTTATGCCTGTCTCAGAATGTTTTTCATTTTGTGGAATTTTGTTGGAGAGTGAAGCCTTACATCCATGTTCTATATGGCACAAATCTGATGTCGAAATAACAGACCTGTGTTTGTGAGGTTGCAGAGTGCATTCACATATGCATTTAGTTTTTATGCCATTGTCTGCATTGCTGTAGTCCCACGAATGAATATGCAGCTTGTCTATCTTTTTTCCACACGTTTCTTGAATGAATCTCAGCGTTTCTTCTTCCCAAGGATCAATTTTGTTTTCTGAACATGGACAATTTTTCTCTTCAAGCTGTTCGCTCCTGTATGCTTCAGATTCTACCTCTCTCATCTGACTGATTTTTCCACAAGGACATGTATTGGGTCCATTTCCTGTGCATTTAGTATCCCCTCCTTGAAATTCTAATGAAGGCCTTTGTTCATCCAACTGGGGTACACATATATCTGTTCTATCTTGTCCACAAACACACTTGCTGGTAAACACTTCAGGAACGGTTGTAATTGTTCTAGCCTCAAAGGTCTGCATTATACTCCATGGCTGTACTTCTGTTAATGGAGTACTTTCTCGACATGTTAAACACATCTTCTGGGGTGCATACATTTCAGTTATTGTTCCCAGCGAGTGTTTGGCATTCCATGCTTCGCTTTTTGAAGAAGGTGTTCTTTCTGTGCGGGAACACCCTACTAGCTGAGGAACACAGATAAGCTTTTCTGTTTCTGACGACTGTACTTTCATGGAAGGCGTTTCTTTTAATTTGGGTACACATATTACTTCTGCATGATTATCAGATCCTTGTTCTTGCTCTACAATTCCTAGACTAGGTCTTGACTTGCCTTCTTGCCCCAAATCCTGCTGATTTGTTATCGGGTTTTCTTCTTTACACTGTGAAATACTTATATGCTTTGAAGACATCGATTCTTTAAGAGCTTCTGGGGAATGTATTTCACAGGCACTTTCTGGAACAGTCTTGTAACACTTCACAACCTTAACTAACCTACCACAAGTACAGGGTTCGTCTCCCGAGTCTGAATATTCATCATCGGTCTTTGAAATTGAGTCATTCCCTTTCTGTATATAGGCGCAAGTTTCGTTTTCTTTATCTTCCAAGTCACATGTACATGGTTCATCTTCGTCTTGCAAGAAATTTTGTTTAGAGGTATTGATTTTTGTGTTAGCAGCATATTCATCGTCCAAAATCCCACTTCCTTTTTCACAAGTGCATGGTTCCTTTTCTTCTTGCTTTAAATTTTCTTGGTAGATTTTAATCTTTTTGTCAGAACTAAACGTATATTCATTATCGGTTGCTTCATCTTCAATTCCACAAGTGCAGGGTTCGGTATCTGAGCTGTCTTGTGATTCTGAAATTAATTAATAGGGCAAGGCATTTAATGACCATAAAATAGCGCAAAAATGTAAGATAAAAATGCATTTATGACCTAAAAATAGTGAAAAAATGACACATTTAAAAAAAATTACTAATAAATATACCATTATTACTTATAATTAGTTCTTTTTTAAAGCAATGAATTGCTAAAAGCAATTTAATGGATGACAGTGTCTTACATATGAATTTACATTATAAAACACAATTATTTTGTTACTAAAGAAGTAAGTATTACTAAATTTAATACTTCTTGTGAAGATATAGCCTATATTTCTTTTCCTCTTTTTAAATAGTAGTTGTAGTTAATTTTGAATTTTCAAAATTGTTTTATTTTACTTGTATAAATATGTATTAGTATTTGTATTTGTATTTGCAATTCTATGTAATAATGTAATAATGATGATAATAATAATAATAATAATAATAATAATAATAATAATAATAATAATAACATTTAAAAAAGAAAGGAAATTTATACTACTTGGACACCCTTACCGAAAAAGAAATTCTTTCTGAACTGGCATGACCATCAAATTGCCTCTAGCAAATAAGTGCTATTTAAAAAGAAAGAAAAAACATTATTTATTGCTGAAAGACAAATTGCTGTGATGTTTACAATAAACCTGAATTAAAATGAACTATGAACACTTTCCGGAGATTCTCAAATAAAAACTATCGTCTATTGTCTGAAAGTAAGGATTTGTACATGGAAAAGCTCCTCTCTACCTCCAATGAAACATTACCTAAAAATGCCGAAAAAGACCTAAAAATTGCCCAAAAAAAAAAAAAAATTTGAAAATGAAGAAAAATACAAAAAGAAATTGCCCTTATTTGATCAATTACTTCATGTTACACACACACACACACACATATATATATATATATATATATATATACTAGCTATCTTTTAACCTTCACATAAAAAAGATGCAAAATCATCAAATGCCTTGCCCTATTAATTAGTTATAAAAAAGGCTTGAAATAAACTCCCTATATAGTTTATATCAGGGTTATTGAGTTAAAATAAACAATGACATAAAAAATAGTCATAAAAAACATTTTTAATTAGAAAAATCATAATAAAAAAAGTAATATCTCAACACAACATATTGCTGTTCGTGCGTCTATGTGTTTACAGCAACAAGTTGGTCATTCCGAAAATTTGATGAGTTACGATTTACTGTACAGGTAGGAAAAAAAAAAAGCGGACCGACTAAAATATCTAAGTTGCTGATATGAGCCACTGCGCATGCCTAGCGGCATTCGTTCGCAAGATAGCAGGGAATGTATTGAAATTTGTTCTACAGCCGATAAATTGCTTGAATTGAGAAATAATTTCACGTAATTTGCATTGGTTGTGGAAACAAATGTTTCCGTTACATCTCTTACATTTATTCACGTATCACAAGTCTGTAACACCGCGTAGCAAATCATCTAACGATGACCCCAAATGGCATAAAATTTAACAGAGTTATACTTTTACGTTTGTTTGATTTTTTTAACTAAAATAAAAAATTGCATTTTTTCCTTCTCAATCTGCTAAATAAAACTTCTGTCATCCCTTTTTATGTGTTGGAAGATAATATAAGATAACGAGATGATAGCGAAATGGATGGAAAAAACAGTAATATACAAAAGAATGTTTTCAGTAATGCAATATGACTTACGTAATGCGGTGTGAGATCTGCAAGATGTGCAAGGTACTGAAGCTTCTTTCTTATCTCGCCCATCATCCGTCTCTATGGAGATTTTACCTTTAGCAACTCTCACACTAACAACTTTCTCTTGCATCTTCCCGTCAGCTTTTATTTCGTTCGCTTTTACGATCTTCTCTTCATCGTATATTATGTATTTGATTTCTGGAATGATAGTTCTCACCGTGACTTTACGAGGCTCGATATCTTCTTTTTCTTCTTCTTCCCCCGTGCGAAGCTTGCATCTGGTGCAGGTGTTGGTCTGCGTCTCGGGTGCGCAAGGGCCCGTTTTTGGTCCACTAGAAACGTTTGCATTCATACAAAAAGATGCGCTGGCGCCTGACGCATAATTACATTTACAATCTCCATCTTTCGTTTTATCTGGATTTTCTTCCTTCACCGTTCTTCTTTCAACCTCTTCCCCACCTTCATTTTCTTCAACACACGTACAAGGAGTATCGGAGACTAAAAAAAAGATAGAACAATTTGATGTGAAAAACTCTCATTAACGGGGGATTAACATAGGATGGACTGAAAAAGTAATTTTTTGTTTGTTTTTAGGCATTTCTGATAACTTAGGGTTCGGATGTTAAAATGTGGAAAATATGATTGCAAATATGCCCTTAAGAATGACCAAATTTGACCAAACAATCCTAAATATGACCTAATAAAAGAACTTCTTTTCTAAAAATAAATGTGCCTATTTAAAACGTTTAATAACACTAAATTATTTCTATCACATAAATTAAATTAGACAATCATTTTTTTAATGTTACAGGTGATTTACAGTTTTACTTGCAATTGAATTCTAATTTTAAAGAAATTGCTTCTATTTGCTCGCTTCATCAGTTCCAAATAATATTTTGTAGACCATGCGTAACCCTTACTTAATTTTAAAATTAAATTACCTATTAATTGGACATAAACATTAAATCAATGAACTCGACCATTTAGTACATTTAGGCCATTTTTAAGTTATAATTGTTCTCCTTTACCGAAGTTATAACTGAAATATGACGTTAATGTACAAATATGACCAAAATATGACTAAGAGCATGAAAGTGACCAAAATATGACCAAGACCATGAAAATGACCAAAATATGACCAAGACCATGAAAGTGACCAAAATATGACCAAGATCATGAAAATGACCAATATATGACCAAGACCATGAAAGTGACCAAAATATAACTTTATACGCAAAATAAAAACACTCCGATTAGGATAACTAGCGTGCAGTTCGTGTTAAGTTTGTGTTTGAGGCGAGAATGGAGGACAAGATAAAAACATGACATGTCATAAGCATCCGAACTCGACGGATAACAAATAAGTAACCTTAACAATAAAATTTGTTTCATGTGAATATGTCGTCGTTACCGGAGTTACGGACGACTAAAATAATCGGCTGTGAAATGGAATGGCATTTAAAAGCCCTTCAGCAGGAAATACTTTTTGTGAGTAGATAACATTTTCTCAGAAATTACATTTTATATACAGGGTGTTAATGAATAACACTGAAATATTTAATATGTGTGTAGAGGGGACGTAGACAAGGGCCTTTTATTAGGAGATTTTTCCTCTATGACGTAAAATGTGATGCTACAGGGCATTAATGGCATTATAAGTCAATAATGAAGCGAAAAAGGGTTTAAAATATTCATTAAGTTGACTTCATGCCTTCTCATTGATCGATAAATCATTCATCAACAGCTATATCATAATTTAGTGTTTCCATAATCTGCAACATTTACAGACTAAATATATTTTTATTATAATATTCCGCCTTTACCCTTACCATATAATACACAACTTATTTGAAGATGCATTTCGGCGTATGTTGCGCCATCTTCAGTTCATATAAGATGTAATGAACACCACAATTCTTCTGAAATAATGTTGATAAACAACATTATTCAGAAGAATTGTGGTGTTCATTACATCTTGATAAACAACATTATTTCAGAAGAATTGTGGTGTTCATTACATCTTATATGAACTGAAGATGGCGCAGCATACGCCGAAATGCATCTTCAAATAAGTTGTGTATTATATGGTAAGGGTAAAGGCGGAATATTATAATAAAAATATATTTAATATTAACCCTTATCTGTTGGAAATGAGTTATTTTAATTTACAGACTAATCACATGACTGGCCGCCACTGCATTAGTGTTTTATTCATAACTCCGGTGCTTTGTTTTGAATTTTTTTTTCCTTCAAATTTTAGAAGCAGTGGCGGCTATGCCCTTGGAGTCTTTATACTGTAACAGAAAAAATTGAATCCATCTAAAAGTTGCTTGTCTATGTCCCCTCTATACACAGGTAAAATAGTTCGGTATTATTCATTAACACCCTGTATAACATTTGTCGTAGCGTGGTACCAACTTTCCAATCCTTTTCATAGAGATACAATGGATGCAAACAAATTTCCTGAACAAACCCAAGATCTGGGAGGACAGTACTTCCATACCAACGAAGAACTTCAAGATGGCATAGAGACCTATTTCTAAAAAAACTATTCTATGGATTTACATAGGCATTTGAGGGCACTAAAAAAAACTCTATAAATATATGTGATTTATCATGAAATGTCAACATATCTAAAAAATGATATTGGCATTTGCCTTAAAATCCCAGGTCTACTAATGAGTTATGAAACAAGATTTTGTTAGGAACACACGTACCGTGGAATCCTGATATTCTCATTTCCGCTATCTTGACAATGACGTCGGGGTCGTTTTCATAACTCTGCACTCTGATGAGGTTAGTGATATCCAGAAGTTCCTTCGTGACGTCATCTTGTGGTAATCTTTCGTAACACTCGTATATCTTGAGCTCTGAATCCTCCGAAGTTATCTGCACCTCTTTGTCCTCTGTCAGTTCGCTCCTGTAGAATGCTGGGCTTTGCTGGACGTACCTATTAAACATTAAGGGCTTGTATTATCACCGCCAAACTGATATCGGGAAAGATATATGCATATGTATTCTTGAACAACAGATTATTGTCTCTGTTGAACATTACATTACAATATTATAGGAGAAAAATTCCTCCGACACTGGGATTTGAACCCAGGACCTTTGGCTATCCGTGCCAATGCTCTACCAACTGAGCTAAGCCAGAGTTCACTTCACAGTGCCAGACGGAACCTCTCTCCTATGACTGATTGCCCTAATGGTCTACCTCACAGACAGGCAAGTTATGTCATATGCAGTACTGTGAGGCACACTAATTAGTGATTTTTTGACCGGGCTTCCACTGTTATTGTACAGTTAACATTCAAGATATATATATATATATATATATATATATATATATATATATATATATAAGCATTCAAGAACCACAGATTATTGTCTCTGTTGGACCTTACAATATGATAATATTATAGGAGAAAAATTCCTCAGACACTGGGAGTTGAATCCAGGACCTTTCAGGTAAACGAATGGACAGTCGATGGATCGATAAGATAGGGTTGCCATATTTCCAAGAGTGAGAAAAGAGGACACATTTGTCGATACCTATCTACACAATAACTAAATGACAATTTTATAGCCCTTATTATTCATAGAGCAAAGGAAATATAATGTGTTGGTAACAGCATTCAAATTTTCAATTAAATATACTTATGTAACTGAACTGATTTAGTTTACATTTAAAAAGTAATGATGGTATTCAAGTACTGTACTGGTATGTTGACTCAAAAGACAAAAGAATAAAATACTATGTTTCAATACATTCAGTAAGTACAAATGGAAATACAGTTGCCTCAAGATTTTTCACTTTTAATGCACTTTGACCTTCGTTGGACCAAGCGTATTTCTCTGTAGGTCTTGTCTTGTTCAGCAAAGGTTTCTTACTTAAGACATAGGCATGGAATTCCTTACAAGTGAAATGCTCGAGGCCTGTTGGCTCATGTAACAAAAAATTAAATAAATAAATAAATAAATAATAAAAGTCATTGAATTTATAGTCTGATAATGGCATCCATTCAGAAAACCCGGAAATTAAAATTTCCACCCGGACAGAAATTATAACTCTAAAAAAGAGGACATGTCCGGGAAAAACCGGGCATATGGCAACCCTAGATAAGAGTTACCAATACTACTAATAGTTCGTATCACGTGATAGTGCAATAAAAGCACACGGACTGGCTTGTAACGAAGCAAAGTTGTGTTTTTAATCAATAACCATTTTGGTTATATTTGAGTTTCTAAACAAGTTGTTTCACTGGTAGCATGTGACATAATAATCACCGCACGTTGATGACTTACGAGTCCAGTAACGAGCTGACGTTTTATCAGATGAAATTGCATCCTTGCGACCGTAGGAAGCATTTCATAAGATAAACGATCGTGATTGGTCTATGTCCAAGGAGTTTCTAAATGTTATTGGTGAACATCAAACACGCGGCGTATGAGTGGAATTATCATAGGTAATCCCACGAGAGTTGACGAGTTTATTGATAGATTCGCGACTGCGCAGCAGATTATACAAATAATAATTACTTTCGTGCTTTGATCTACAAAAACAAAACTAACAGCTGCGAGATCACGGCATACTATGAATCAACCATCCATGAATCGATTCGAGCTATCATGATGTAAATCAGTGCTTCCAATGGTGCACAATGTTAACTTCATTCAGGTAAGCCAACAGCAGAACAGAATAAAAGCACACGAACTGGCTTGCACCGAATCGAAATTGTGTTCTTAATCAATGTACATTTCTATTATTTCGATTTCCAAACAAGTTATGTTGTATAAAATAATCTGATTTCATGCCGCTTAGTGGCACACACTTACTGCACACTGATACTCGCGTCTCCAGTAACGAGCAGCTGATTTTACCGCGATAAAATGCCACCCTCGCGATTTCTACAATAATATTGTAAGATCAACGGCCGTGATTGGTCTATATCCGAGGAATTGCTAAACGTTATTGGTCACTATCAAACACGCGGCGTATGAGTTGAATAGTCTGTGTAAAGAAATACACTGTTCTGTGTTAGTTTAGTTGCATTATTTATATATTTTTATTGATGTATTTGTTCTTTTTCCTTAAGGTGGCCTGTCCTATGCTTTATTTTAACATGGAGTTCAGAGTATTGTTAAATTGCCTAATTTCTCCAGTAGAGGCGACACAGTTCACACCCAGATAGCATGAAATTCCAGAATATTTCAGTTTCCGAGTTTATACTTCAGAGGGCAACACAGAGCGTAGAAGCAATATACGGTAATGTTATAGGCTATTGCAGCAAGGTGGGGTAGGTGCTGCCCGCAAAATTAGCGGTATAGGACAGGCAGTGTAATTCTCGAGACGGCGGTGCACATTTTATGGCCGGTTTCTATAAACTCGCGAATTACCTATGGGTAAATTATCCAATAGACAGAATTTACACAAGAATAACACCACACAAACACAAATAATTTAAAGATAGCAATCACTTACACTTGTGGCGAGTTTCTAGATAAATGTCCTCTGGGTAAATATGAAAATGACAGAAAAAAATCTGATGTGAAAGTCACATAACTTCCTCTGACCAAATAAAAGTTAGCAGTATTCACATATCGCAAGACACAATTTTACGCTAATTATCCTATAAATACTTCTTCTCTCAATGATGCGACTAAAAGCGCAGGCTATATAACAAACTCAAAAAAAATAATAAAGAACAAGTGACTGCAGACGTTTATTGAACTTTCCGCCGTAAAATATAATTTCCGAAATTTATCGAATATTTCCCTCAGATACTTCTTTACTCTATGCATGGCCAACAATACATCTTTCTCACTTCACATTCTTATATAGAATAAGAGGCCGTGAAAGAGCGTGTATTCAGTTGTTCATCACGCAAGACAAACTTTCTACAAACAGCGGGTGAACAGTGGGTGGCTTGTAACTACTCTCAGAGAATTTTTTCGAAAAAAAAATTCAAATAAAAATTTTAGCTCTCAGTAAAAGGAACACATGTGCAAATTTTAAAGAAAATCGTTAAAGCCGTTTTCGAGAAAATCGCGAAAAACGAAAATTTCTTCATGTAAAGTCCCCTTAAAAATAAGAGAAGATAGTCGCCAATCTTATTCTCACATCTTCAGAAGGTACCTGACCCAAATACGAAATTTTGTTTTCATACGATTTTCCGTTTTGGAGCTAGAGTGTTCACAGACAGACAGACACACAGACATGTTTCCAAAAATAGTATATTTGGATTCAGGGGGCCTTGAAACGTGTATATATGCTAAAAACTCAACTTCGAATTTTGGGGTCGAAAACAATACTTCCGCTACCTATAGTACCTATGGCACGGGCAGAGGAAGTAAAAATGTTCCTGCAAACTCGGGCTAGATCTTTCCAAGGGTAGGCCTAATTCGTCGGGTTAATTTATCCTTCCATGGATGGCTGGATAAAATTTAACCTCTTGTAGGATCAATAATAATTTAAACATGAGAATCAAATTATTAATGAACTTCATCTTGAATAAGAGGGCAATAGAAATTAGGAGTTGTGAGAATAATTTCTTAGCCTAAACCCTCAAAAATCAATTAACTAGTCTTTCGCTTCATTAGTTAATTGATTTTTGAGGGTTTAGGCTAATAAATTATTCTTACAACTCCTAATGAGAATCAAAGCCTTCTGAATTAAATTAACTGTACAACTCCAAGGCCTTGCTTATATCATTGTGGGTGAAATGGAACTAATTTGCCCATGGATAATTTACCCATAGGTAATTCACAAGTTTGTAGAAACCGGGCATCAATCGTGCAGTAAACACAACTTAGCCACAGAAATAGCCATACATAACCATGCTAGCCAACAATACAAAAAATCTCGTTCCGCTCTCATACCTGACAGTTTCCTCTGGTTCGTACCAGACTCCACAAGCTCTGCTTCTTCGTCTTTCCCCGCAGTCGCACTGGGCCATCGCGTCCTGCACCTGGACGTACCTCGGGCCAGGGTACGGGGGTATATTGTCCTCTGATACAGAGTACGGGGGTATATTGTCCTCTGATACAGAGTCTCCAACATCTGTTTCTACTATACCGACTATCATTGACATCATTCCTTTCCTTATCCCTGCACAACTGCTGCATTTCACAGTCTGCTCATCTTGTCCGCTTTTGCGTTTGGTTAGTTTCCTTAAAAAGCAAGAAGACATTCTTGAAAAATGTGACCGGATTTCTAGTTATAACAACAATTCTGCTGTCATAGGAACGTGTGTTTGATGTTATGTTATAGACTATTATTCGCACACTTTATCTTGAGCTAAAGACTCCATAATGCTGAAAACCGTCCATATAAAGAAGGCCTCGCTCGAAAAAATGAAGATCGCAACCCGTCCCCAGTATTGCCATACCCAAAAACTTCCCGTTGAGGCATTCTTGAGCTGCCGTCAATTTTTTTTATTCGTTTACATCATATTATTCTGAAAATGACAGAATAAATCCAGGGATATTGGAAGAACAGTACTGGTGTTGTGGAAATGGTCGATATAAGTGACAACGAAGTTAAAATAAAGATTATTTAAGCCAAGAAGTATCGGAAATCAGCGAAATAATAAACCAAATAAATGAAATGGAAGGAAACGCAATTTAATGTGTTTTAAGCTGAATCTGTCGTTGGAGAAAAGAGCAAGTCAAGTTTTATTATTTCGTTGGATTAATTGTGTTGTATTAATTACCTACAAACTTTCGCGAAAGGTATTTAGTTAAATTACATCAATTCAGGCATGTGATAGTGTGTATTCAAGTAGGCCTATATGTACAATGCTACGACTTGTAAACGATTTTCTATATTCTGAATACCGGGAGAGAAATTGTCTAAATAGGCCTAAATATATTACTTTATTCATTTCTCCAGCGATATATTCTACTATGATATCTGAATCAATATAAAATCTTGAAAGCCCTACAAATTACAGTTAGTTCCATTGTGTACCAGCCACCGCCGTCTTGAGAATTACACTGCCTGTCCTATGCTTTATTTTAACATGGAGTTCAGAGTATTGTTAAATTGCCTAATTTATCCAGTAGAGGCGACACAGTTCACACCCAGATTGCAGCAATCACTAATCAAAATAAGCATTAAACAGACACAGATACTTGTGTTATTTGTTTAGAACGTAATATTATTCCAGTATATGACACTTACCTTGAAATGGAATTTTGGAGCAAATATTAAAATAAATGTAAATTAATTAGACGCATTGATAGACTATATTATGAGCACCGCCGTCTCGAGGAGTAATACAGTTTAGAAGGCAATGATTATGAGACGGCGGTGACAGCACTACATAATCAACAATGTCGTAGCAAAAAACAAGAAGCAGTCTGGGTGTGAAAGGTGCTGCCATCTGTAATGTCGCCGAGTACGCAAAATTAGCCGTATAGGACAGGCAGTGTATACACGATTAATACAGTTTAGACGGCAGTGGTACCAGCATAAAACTACACACGTTATATTTTCTGGTAATTGGCAACCCTTCAGAAACAACGTCAATTTCAACTCACCGCCTTCTACAATAGTCTCTTATACTGCATGCAATATCAGCTCCCCTCACCCCCGCATTTTTTCGGCTTAAGGTAAAGTGTGAGCATAATTCACAGTTTATCTTGAGCTAGAAAAATGCGGGGGTGAAGGGAGCTGACATTGCATGCAGTATAAGAGACTATTGCAGAAGGCGGTGAGTTCAAATTGACGTCATTTCTGAAGGTTTGCCAACTACAAGGAAATATAACGTGTGTAAATTAATGAATTTCATTGCATTTACCTTTGAGGGTCAGTTATAATAAGTTGATAAATATATTCACCTTATACCCTCAATTTTGCTTATAAATGAAATGCATAAGCAACTTGAGATACTTTGAAGTTAAATAACACTGCATACTAGTAGTATAAAGTCACCATGCAGCAGTTGCAGCACTAGTTCCCAAAAGTTGTACGTAGAAGGTCAACAACCGTAATATATAAAAAGATTACAATGACAGCAATTGCACAATTATTCTCAACTTATTATAACGTGTGTAGTTTTATGCTGGTGCACAATGGAACTAATTGTAGTTCATAGCATCTTCCACTCTCTCTCTCTCTGCTAAACTAAATATATTTGATTAATGCAGACATTATAGTAGAATATAACGTTGGAGAAAGGAATTAAGTAATATATTTCTTTATAAATCTTTCTTCCAGTCTTCAGACTTAGAAAATCGGTTTAAAAGTCGTAGCATTATACATGTACTTGAATACACACTTTCACATGCCTGTATTATTATATTTTAACAAAATTTCTTTAACGAGAGTTTGTAGGTAATTAATACAACTTTCTACCAAAATAAAAATTTCTCCGATAGATTCAGCTTAAAACACATTAAATTGCTTTTCCTTCCATTTCATCTATTTGGTTTATTGTTTATTCTCTGATGTCCGACACTTCTTGGTTAAAAACATCTTCACTTTTAACTTCGTTGTCACTTACATCGACCATTATTCTAATGTCCTTGAATTTAATTCCCCCGTTTTCAAAATAATATGAATCTTCGCGATTAGACTCTCACGAGTCAAAGCGACTAAAAATAATTATATTAAAAATAAAAGACGGTAGTTTAAGAATGCCGCTATGGAAAGTTTTTGGTATGACAACACTGGGAACGGGCCGCGATCTTCATTTTTTTCGAGCAAGGCCTTCTTGATATGGAGTGTTGAGCTCAAGTGCACAATCTTTTGCAAGACTCGGATTGATAGGAAATGCCGCTACGCTTCGGTTTCAGCCGAAAAGTATAAAAGTATAAAATATTCGGTCTCTTTTATGTTTTGTTTAGTTGTAGGCCTATGTGTGATGCTATAAATAAATGTTTAAAAAATCTTATAAGAGACGCATAACTTCCTCCGCTCAAATAAAGGCATTTCCTCTCAGTAGCTTTTAATTATGTATTCCATTCTCTTAATGTAAATTGGTTGTGAAAAATGAAGATAATGTCGTTCCCACATCGCATATAATTATAAAGTCTTCTGCGCCACAGATAGAGTTATACATTATTTTTAGGTTTTTTTGTGTTTATTCGCAGTTTATATTTATATTGTTTCTTTGTACATTTATGAAGATGTTACAGTCGGATGTTTAATTTTCGATTTCGTTATTTACTTAAGAACCGGTAGCATTGAGAGAAATGGTTGCTAGCGAAGTTCGCTGTGGACATTGAAGGACTTTGGGTTCCAGCACACCAAACAATTTAAACAAGCCGCCATTTTCCTTCTGATCAGCCCTGGGCAGATACAGCACCCTCTAGTGAGAGACTTTATTGATCGTCTACAAGATGGCGTATTTTCACTGCCACCAGGATGATAGCTATGAGGACTTAACTTATGCTGTCTTGGAGATGCTTGGGTTCTTTTGGGAAGAAAGTAGTGAATTTCATTTCAGATCAGTAAACCAACACGGTATAGAGTGTATTGAGAATGGAGCCGGTACTCAAATCTGAATATTCCAAGATTGAAATTAAGGAAGAGATTTCTCAAGCAGAAATAAAGAGTGAACCTGTCCCGATTACATTTGACCTGATAAAGACGGTGGAAATCAAACGTGAGAATTCAGACTATGGAGATTCTACAGCATGCAGCACCGTTCGCAATTTAGAGCAGATTTTAGAAGCTTCTCCATTAAACAATGAACAGCTAATGCCATCACACTCACCTGCTGTATGTACAAGCACATCCTCTGGTGGTAACAGTAAACAACTAACTCTTACTCCAAACAAACGTTTCTCGTGTGATGTATGTAGCAAGAAATTCTCCCGAAAAGATCATCTCAAAAATCATCTGCTTACGCACACTGCACATAAACCACTTTCGTGTCATATATGTCCACAGAAATGTAAGCGAAAACAGGAACTCCAGCTACATCTACTCACACACACTGGACAAAAACCGTTCTTGTGTAATTTATGTACCAAGAAGTTTTCCCGAAGAGGGAATCTCAAAACACACATTGAAACTCACAATCTACATAAGCCATTTACATGTGATATATGTACCAAGAAATTTTCCCGAAGAGAACATCTCAAAAATCATCTGCTTTCGCACACTGGACATAAACCATTTGTGTGTGATATATGTACGAAGAAATTTTCCCTAAAAGACCCTCTCAAACAACATATGCTCACTCACACTGGACATAAGCCATTTTCGTGTGATAAATGTACCAAGAAATTTTCCCTGAGACAGAATCTCAAAACACACATGGTCACTCACAGTACACATAAGCCATTTAAATGTGATATATGTACCTGGGAATTTTCACTAAGAGAGACTCTCAAAAGTCATCAGCTAATTCACACTGGACATAAGCCGTTTACATGTGATATATGTACCAAGAAATTTGCCCAAAGACAGAATCTCAAAACACACATCGAAACTCACAATCTACATAAGCCATTTACATGTGATATATGTAACAAGAAATTTTCCCGAAGAGACCATCTCAAACAACATATGCTCACTCATACTGGACATAAGCCATTTACATGCGATATATGTAGCAAGAAATTTTCCCATAGACAGTATTTCAAAAAACACATGGTCACTCACACTCTACATCAGCCATTTACATGTGATATATGTACCAAGAAATTTTCGTCAAAAGGGGATCTCAAAGACCATATGCTCACTCACGCTGGACGTACGTGGTCATTTACGTGTGATATATGTACCAAGAAATTTTCCCAAAGACACCATCTCAAAAGACATCTGCTTATGCACACTGGACATAAGCCATTCGCCTGTGATATATGTACCAAGAAGTTTTTACAAAGAGGGGATCTCAAAAAGCATCAGCTCACACATGAGAAGAACAAACTTTCGTAATGTAAAGTGTGCACTGAGACTTATTTTGCCTAAAGAACTTATACTAATGAATGTGTTGAAATATCAGAGATGGTGATGTAGGAATCACTACATAAAACATACGTTATTTATTGATTAGTCTGCTTCAGGCTGAAAGGCACTTGTGTCATTCCATGTCAAATCAACTAACAGTGTAAACCTTGACCTCTTAGATTTGTGTGTTTTTTTTTTTCAGGTATTGTACTCCCCAAAAGTAGTTCAGATTTAAAATTGTTTTGAATTTTGGTTTGTGAGTTAGAAGGGTTTGAAAATCCAACCAGAATGCTACGGTTAAGATTAATATAAAATGTTTTAGCTCAAAAACTATACCACCTAGAGAGCTGAAACTTGCACCTCTTTTTCCTTTAATTTGATGTATCACATGGCTATGTCTCTTAATTTTTGAAATGTTAAAAAGTTCCCAAAAACTTATTTTTAAATTTCCAAAATACGTACCCTCGGATTTTATATGTGTAGTCCACTTCTAAATGATTACATGCATTTAAAATATCATTATATTAATATTATGTTCTAAACAAATAACACAAGTATCTGTGTGTGTTTTATGCTTATTTTGACGCAGCCAACACACAGCTGCAATGCACGGTAGTGTATAGAGTATTGCAGCAACTTATGAAATATCCTCAGATATAGAAGGTGGCTCACTCTAAGATCAGCCACTTCATTTCACCAAAACTCAGACTGTTGTCAGTTACGTAATCCGTTGGTGATGTGAAAAACAATTCAATTCATTTTATTTTATTTTCTGTCTATAAATATGTGGGTATGAAAGACATTGTCAACTGAGAAAAACGCATTAAAATAATTTTCCTTTACATTGTAAATATAAAATTCATTTATGCTATCAATAAGGCTGTACTGATTAATTGATTAATTGGCTCTATTAATCGATTAAACTTAATCGTCGATCAATTACATTTTCCGATTAATCGGTTTAGTCGAATTCTGAAAAAAGTTTTTCGAGAAATGGGTCAAATGACCAAACTCCTTTCTCAGTGCCAGTGCCAGTGCTGTTATTGTAAACAAGCACAATTGTCTCTTGAACATTCAAATGTCAACAAACTCGTGTGTCTCAAGCTTTGGCTGAAAAAGTAACCGGAAATGTAAGTTTGATATATATTTTTTCACTAGTGAACTAATAATGGTATTCATTAATTAAGAATTTCTTCTGATTATCTGTAGTGTAGTAGTTATTAAATGTACACTTTGGTTTCGTTTAAAATACCGACCTATTTGTCGATTAATCAGTCGATTAATTGATTAAAGTCAAGCGTTAATTCGATTAGAAATTTTAATCGATTTTCAACCTTAGTTATCAAATAGCCAATTCCTGATCTTCCTTTTAAAGTGGTTTCCTACAACAAATTTGTTTACGATTGTACACACTAATACTCCTGATAACGCATCCCGATTTAACTCTCTCCAGTCTGGCAAATGGCAACAACAGATGTTGACATTTCTGGTTTTGTAACTGTTGATATCTTCCGTTAGTGTGTATTTCTCAATATTCTTCTGGACATACGTTAAAAGATCTAAAAAGTAAAGGTTATAAACAGTCGTAATCTTCTCTTTTAATAAAAGCGGTTTACAGTCTATATTCACTGGAACCCTACTACATTGTATGAAATTTCCAGATTATCATGGTTATCTTCTAATACATAGGCACTACTAAACTATTGTTACTAACCTGCTAACCCCCACACATATACAGGGTGTTTCAAAAATTCTTTTACAAGCTTCGGGCATGGGTTCCTTACACCAAAAGAAGGAAGACAGTCTGTATGAACATAGGTCCCATAATCCTTTGTTTCCTCGTTTAGGAACTGTTCAACACATTGGTACACACAAAACTCATATCAAATGCTCGAAATGTCCTCCTCTTGCATGCACTCGTCGAATCATGGAGTGTCGCACCCTTTCAAATACTCCGGGATTAATGTGTGGGCTGGAATTGTAGGTGACTGTCTGGTGGGTCCATACGAGTGATTCCATGCCAAATCATCACAGTTCCCAACCCGACCATCTCAGATTTACATGAAATTTGGTAAGAAGTTAAAATACATGATGTTGTACACACACGCAAAATTTTACCCCTCAGTGATTAACGACATTCATACAGCAGGGTTGCAAACATGATAAAAATTGTAAAATTTTCCCTTGCATGCTCTGCAAAAATGAATCATAACTTTACTTCTAATTGAGGTAGAACCTTCATGTTGGTCTGATTTTGAAGCTAAAGGTACACAGTTTCCATTAAAAATAGTTGCATTTTAAAATACTAATTTTTTCGTTCCAAGGTCAAAAGGTGTAACCTTTGACCTTGTGTATCTAAGAAACTGTATCTTTAATTTTATTGGAGAGAAGATATGTTAGGCAGTTAAATGCATTCTCTCTTTGGTACAAATTTCATTTTGGGATGGCTTTAGGAACAGGAGAAAAAAAATGAGTGTAAGTAATAGCATAGCCACCACCCACCACCCCCGCCGCACAATCTTTTGGTTTACTATAAGACTCGGATTAATAGGAAATGCCGCTACGCTTCGGTTTCAGCCGAAAAGTAATCGAAAAGTATAAAATATTCGCTCTCTTTTATGTTTTGTTTAGTTGAAGGCCTATGTGTGATGCTATAAATAAATGTATAAAAAATCTGATAAGACACGCATAACTTCCTCGGCTCAAATAAAAGCATTTCCTCTCAGTAGCTTTTAATTATGTATGCCATTCTCTTAATGTAAATTGGTTGTGAAAAATGAAGATAATGTCGTTCCCACATCGCATATAATTATAGAGTCTTCCGCAAGTATACATTTATGAAGATGTTACAGTGGGATGTTTAATTTTCGATTTCGTTATTTACTTAAGAACCGGTAGCATTGAGCGAAATGGTTTCCAGCGAAGTTCGCTGTTGACAAATCATAGCTTCTACAATAAAGGACTTCGGGTTCCAACACACCAAACAATTTAAAGAAGCCGCCATTTTCCTTCTGTTCAGCCTGGGACAGACCATAGGCGTACCGAGGGGGGGGGGGGTTTGAACCCCCGCCATTGATTAAAAAAAGGAAAATTGTAAAATTTTTTTAAGTCTGCCCATAAATTACTTAATACAAGTATAAAACGTGGGAAGCTTAAAACTCGTTATTTTGCGTCTTAATTTTTAAAATTTTTCGGGGGAGGATCCCCGGAAGCTTAAAACTCGTTATTTTGCGTCTTAATTTTTAAAAATTTCCGGGGGACGGCCCCCGGAAGCTTAAAACTCGTTATTTTGCATCTTAATTTTAAAAATTTCCGGGGGAGGACCCCCGGTAGCTTAAAACTCGTTATTTTGCATCTTAATTTTTAAAAATTTTCCGGAGGACCCCCGGACCCCCCTTTTCCAGACCTCGCGGATGTTATAACCCCCCCCCATATGGTCGGCCTGGTTACGCCTATGGGACAGACACAGCACACTCTAGAATATTGAGATACTTTATTCACCGTGGGTGAGTCGGTAGCATGCCTGCCTTCCACTCTGGCGGCCCGGGTTCGATTCCCGGCCGGGTCGGGGATTTTTCAGTAGTGAAAGATCCCCTCCCCGGGTTCAGGACTGGGTAGGTTAAGTCTTAGGTTAAGATAATGCACATTGTGCGCGATTCCTTAATTACTTTTTTCACTTTATTGACCGTCTCAAAGATGGCGTATTTTCACTGCCCCTCGGATGATAGCTAAGAGCACCTATGCTGCCGTGGAGACACTAGGCTGTTGTTGGAAGAAAGGAAAGTAGTGAATTTAATTTGCAGAGAGTATGATACAGAATGGAGCCCATACTCAAAACGGAATATACCAAGATTGAAATTAAGGAAGAGAATCTAGCAGAAATAAAGAATGAAGATGTACGTCATATTAAACCTCATTCTATACAGCCAGCGGAGATAAAACAAGAGAAAACAGATTCCAGAGATTCTGCGTCATCGAGCATTAGTCACAGAAGTGAACCTGTATATAATACTTGTGACACGGAGATCAAACGTGAGAATTCAGACTACGGAGATCCTACAGCATCCAGCACCAGTCACGGATTAGAGGAGATTTCAGGAGGTCCATTAAACAGTGAAGAGGATCAGCTAATGCAATCACACTCACCTGCTGTAGGTACAAGCACGTCCTCTGCTGGAAACAGTGACAAGCTAACTCGTACTACGGACAAACATTTCTCATGTGATATATGTACCAAAAAGTTTTCAAAACGAGGGAGTCTCAAAACACATCTGCTCACTCACACTGGACACAAACCTTTTTCGTGTGATATATGTACCAAAAAATTTTTCCAAAGTGGGCATCTCAAAGAACATATTATGTTCACTCACGCTGGACACAAAGCATTTTCGTGTGATATATGTACCAAGAAATTCTCCCGAAGAGGGGATCTCAACAAACATCTGCTCACTCATACTGGACTCAAAGCATTTTCGTGTGATATATGTACCAAGAAATTTTCCCGAAGATGGCATCTCAAAGAACATATTATGTTCACTCACGCTGGACACAAAGCATTTTCATGTGATATATGTACCAAGAAATTTCCCCGAAGAGTGGATGTCCAAAGACATCAGCTAACTCACACTGGACAAAAGCCATTCACGTGTGATATGTGTAGCAAGAAATTTTCCCTAAGAGAGAATCTCAAAAGACATCTGCTCGTTCATGAGGACAAACTTCCCTAATGTAATATGTGCACTGAGCCTTTGTTTTGACAAAAGAATTTGCAGTAAAGAATGTGTTAAAATATCAGAAACAGTGTTGTTAAATAGGAATCGCTTCATAAAACGTATGATACTTATTGATTAACTTAATTGATTACTCTTCTTCAATCTCCCATTACTGAAACAATTAGTTTCATTACTAAATGATGTTTTATAGGAATTTATATTTATTTTGTTTGTATTTCTAAATACTTTATTTATGTGAATATCAAATTGTGTATCGAGGAAGTTATTTTTTAAATATCCACTGAATTAGAAGGATGTTCAAACCAAAAAATTAGACTTATCTGTTATGTCATCACATTCTTGGGATTTGTGATTTTATCTAAACGATTTCTTCTATTCCAGAGAAACTGTTGTTAACCTGTGTCTGCACTAACACATCACTTCTGTTGTATCTGGAAAATATATAACTAACAAATTACCCCATATGGAGGTCCCAGGAAAAATATTTGATAAAATCCTGACTGTTAATCATTTGTCAACAGCTATGACATAATTTAGTGTTTACATAATCTGCAATATTTACAGACTAATCACATGACTGGTCATTAGTATGTTTTTTTATTCATAACTACTGACTACAGTGTTAACAATGAAGTTCCTTTGTTTTGCATTTCTTCTAATGTAAGTCAGTGGCGACCAAGCCCTGGGCGATTTTATGCTGTAACAGGAAAAATTGAATTCATAGACCAAAATCTCTTCATAAAAGTTGCTTGTCTATGTCCCCTCTATACATTGGTAAAATATTTCGGTGTTATTCATTAACACCCTTTATAATGACAGGAAGTTTTGTCTTTCTGTCTGTCTGTCTTTATGCAATGGCCAGCGGAATCCACTGAATGCAGAGATTTGAAATGTTAAATATAGACGGAGTGAAGGGTGGCCAAAAGTACCCCGAAGCCGGAATTTCGATTTTCGCTTTCGTTTGCGAATTGTGAGTGAGAAACTGGCAGAAAACATTTTTTTTTTTCCATTCATTGAAGCATCAATATTGAAAATTTTGCATCGATGTCAATATATTGATATATATCGAAACACTTAATTTTATTGATATACAGTCGAATTTGGTTAATTCGACGTTGGATAATTCGAATAAATACTCATTCCCCTTGAAATTCCTATATAAATATATGTTAAAAAATTGCAATTAATTCGAATTTTTGAAGCTTAATTTGGATAAATCGAAGCCAAAATTTGTTTCAAGTTAATGTTGTAAGAATTCCAAGAGTTCCTTGCTTCCAGGAATTCCACAAGAATTCTCTATTTCGCTGAAGAACCCTAGTCGGTAGCAGCTAGCAGGTACTGTACTAAAGTTATTTTTAACCACCGATATCTTCCTCCTGCTGAATAGATGTTCAATGGAATGCGAAGTTCACCCCGTCCACTACAGTTTTGGAGGGATTCAACATTTCTGTGAAAATGTTAGTGTTCATTCTATCCTCCAAGTGTGACTGTGTTTGAAAATGTCAAAGCGTAGAGCATACACCAGATCCTTTATTAAATTTAGGGTTACGTTTTAAGTGTGGAAAAAAATGGTTTCATTTAACATCCTAACAACAGGATGGCAGTCATAGGTAAGATTCACTATACAATAATTATTATTTATTGCAATGAGTTTATTTTTGACATTTTTACGGCATTTTCGTTATAAAGTCACAGTTTTGGTTAATTCGAAATTTGGGTAATTCGATTTTTTTCTGATTCCCCTTGGGGTTCGAATTACTAAGAGTCCACTGTATATCGAAATTTAATATCACTTTCGTACTGAGGTCATATCTTAGGTCTTTTTCCCAGGCAGCGTTTTTCTAATTGTGGAATATACTCCAAAGCTGGATTTTTAGGTGTTTCATTATAATAATTAATTGTTTAGTTTATGAATGATTTATGTTTTAGTGTTAATATAAATGTGTTTATTAATGTTGCTCTTAATTTTTTATTTTTGAATTAAGCTGCGGCCACCTGTCTGTATGTATTCACTTTATTGACCAAGATGGTGTATTTTCACTGCCCCTCGGATAATGAGCTATGAGCCCCTATGCTGGCGTGGAGACGCTTGGGTGTTGTTTGAAGAAAAGAAAGTAGTGAATTTAATTTCAGTACAGTAAAGTAACAAAGTGTAGAGTGTATGATACAGAATGGAGCCTATACTCAAATCGGAATGTACCAAGATCGAAATTAAGGAAGAGATTTCTCAAGCAGAAATAAAGAGTGAACCTGTCCCAATCACATTTGACCTAGTAAACACAGTGGAAATCAAACGTGAGAATACAGACTACGGAGATTCTGCAGCATGCAGCATCAGTCCCAATTTATGGCAGATTTCAGGAGTTTCACAAGTAAATAATGAAGAGGATCAGCTAATGCAATCACACTCATCTGCTGTATCTACAAGCAAATCCTCTGCTGGAAACAGTCAACAGCTAACTCGTACTACAGACAAACATTTCTCATGTGATGTATGTACCAAAAAGTTTTCAAAACTGGGGAGTCTCAACAGACATCTGCTCACTCACACTGGACATAAGCCATTTACATGTGATATATGTACCAAAAAATTTTCCCGAAGAGAGTATCTCATAGGTCATATGCTCACTCACACTGGACACAAAGCATTTTCGTGTGATATATGTACCAAGAAATTTTCCCAAAGATGGAATCTCAAAGAACATATGCTCACTCACACTGGACACAAAGCATTTTCGTGTGATATATGTACCAAGAAATTCTCCCGAAGAGGGAATCTCAACGACCATCAGCTCATTCACACTGGACACAAAGCATTTTCGTGTGGTATATGTACCAAGAAATTTTCCCAAAGAGGGTATCTCGAAAGACACATGGTTACTCACACTGGACACAAACATTTTGAGTGTGATATATGTACCAAGAAATTTTCCCGAAGATGGCATCTCAAAGAACATATTATGTTCACTCACGCTGGACACAAAGCATTTTCGTGTGGTATATGTACCAGGAAATTTTCCCGAAGATTCGATCTCGAAAGACATCAGCTAACTCACACTGGACAAAATCCATTCACGTGTGATATGTGTAGCAAGAAATTTTCCCAAAGAGGGAGCCTCAGAAGACATCTGCTCATACATGAAAAGGACACACTTCCCTAATGTAATGTGTGCACGGAGCCTTTGTTTTGACAAAAGAACTTAAACTAAAGAATGTGTTGAATTATCAGAGATGGTGATGTTAGATAGGAATCCCTAGATAATACATACGTTATTGATTACTTTGCTTCAATCTCCCATTACTGAAACACAATTAGTTTCATTACTAAATGATGTTTTACAGTAATTTATTATAATTTTGTTTGTACTTCTAAATACTTTATTTATGGGAATATCAAATTGTGTATCGAGGAAGTTATATTTGAAATAGAAGGATGTTAATACCTGGCACCAAAAAATTAGACTTATCTATTATGTCATCTCTGGTTATGTCCTAATGACATTCTACAGATTTGTGATTTTATCTAAAAGATTTCGTCTATTCCAGATGAACTGTTGTTAACCTTTCTCTGCACTAACACATCAGTTCTGTTGTATCTAGAAGATATATAATGTAACTTGCCAGAAATTGCAAAATTTTAATTTGATGTTATGTTTTCATGTGTTAGTAACAAGCTAACAAATTACCTATTTCTATTCATTCCCACTGCAGTTGTGTTTTGTACACGTGTTATAATGTGGAATCATTCTAGTATTGCTACCAAAGTAAGTAAACTCTACCTAATGTGAAAGGTAAGTTCAGGGTCTGCAAGAGGGGTAGGTTCCATATGGAGGTCCCAGGAAAAATATTTTGGGTTGGAAATAGTGAAAGGTCTAATAATATCTATATAATGAGAGGAAGTGTTTTTCTTTCTTTCTTTCTGTCTGTCTGTCTGTCTTTATGTGATGTCCAGCGAAATCCACTGAATGCAGAGATTTGATATTTTAAACATAGATGGACTGAAGGGTTGCGAAAAGTGCATTGAAGCAGGAATTTCGATTTTTGTTGGAGAGTTATGAGCGAAAAACTGTCGAAAAATGTGATATTGGGCGCTTATATTTTTGAAGGAAAGGCTCCTATTATAGTTTATAAAGAAGCTCTGTAAGACAGGACAGGACATTGGAAACATTGTTACATGTTATAGTTCTTTTCACAGGACAAAATAGAAGGTTAATAAAAATGTTTTAAACTAGAAAATAGCCCACGGTTAAAATAATGCTTAAATACGAAACTTACATGTCTAGAATCCTGAAGGCACTAACAATACATTTACAAAAGTCAGCTCTGGCTTCGTCAATTATTATTTAAAATATCTAGTCATATACTACATTTTTTTTGAATACTGCATCAGAATAGTCAAGTAACTTCCCCTGTTCTCATATGCTTTACGTAGATTTCAGAAATTAATTATGTCGTAAGTTTTATGCAGTTCAAAGCTACCTGTGAACACTGATGATACATATCGTTTCTCAACTGTTTGTTGGCAGATGAATATGATGTGAATTTTATTTGATAAAGTCAGTGTAATTTTCAGAAATTATATAATTTTTCAAGGGGAGGAGCGGTTTGTTTGGACTTTTATTGTCCGCGATAATTCCAGGGTTAAACTATTAATATGTTATGGCTGGTGCCCGGGGCTTCTCCCGCCATTAATAATTGACTCCAGGGTTTTTAAGAAATTTACACTGGCAGTTTATTAAAAATGTTTGTGGTTCAGAGCTATGAAAATTGTAAGTAAAAATAAAATTATAATGTTTGTTCATTGTGTTCATTCCACTTAGGCTTTATATAATAAAGAAACGGTTTTCCTAATTTTTTACTCTTCGTGAAAGTTTATACTACAAGAGATTAACATCGCCGAGTATACCCGATGTCTCACGAAGTGAGGGAGCGAGTGAGCATGCTATTGAGGGCCGTTGAATTGTATAAGAGTAGATATTTTGCTGTTAAATAAATTATTTCAAAAATAAAAAGCATTCGAACTAATAAGCGTGTGAATAATTAATTATGTATTCGTATGTTGAAGTTCAGTAAGTAGTCATGCGATTCTGTTAATACATGAATTTATTTGTGCGAGTGAATAATGAGTAGTTCCTGGATTTGAAGGTTTTAACCTATTTTCCCCCCTGCTTCCTAATTAGAACATTTTATCATATTTTTCCGTTTTATACTCCTAGAGGTTCCGAATATATGAATCTTGAAAGAACCTAAAAAGGGCTAAAGAGGACTTTTGCTGAAAAACACGATATTTAAGTAGATTTTTGAATTAATGCAAAGGTCAGAAAAATTTATTTTCACATATTTAAAATGTGAATTTGTGCATTTTAAGAAAAGACAATATGTTTAATTTATACAACGCAATGAAATTAATAAGCAGAGATGGCAACCTTGAAAGGTGGTTATCAGTAGTGTGAGTCTAATCGGATGATGGGGGACTCCACGTCTCGGGCAAATTATGCAATTTCAATACTGCTTTCGATACTGATGATTTGCCGCAGTTCGTTTTTGTCCATCAGACTCGTCACTGGCTTTACGTTTACACGACACATGTCCTCAATATGTTACTTGCACTCAATAAAACTTCTAGCAAGCAACAGCTTCGGCAGTCGTCAGCGGCATTACAGTGATAATAAAAAAGAGGAAAATATATTATGTTTACACCAAAGATGTTATAACTATAATAATTATGTTTTAACTGTAAAATATAACAAATTTGGTTAACACACACTCACGTCAAAAACGAAAAACAAAAAAAAACTTAAAAATAGATTTTGGGATTCGTAAAACCGTAATATTTAGTACAATTTCCGTATTAACGTAGCATATTAAAGAAAATCGTAGAAACTACGGAAATTCCGTAGCAGTTGGCATCTCTGAATAAGTATGTCACTATGGCATTTTTCAAATGAGAAGCCAATTCCTTCACCACCAATCACGTGTACGAGCTAATCAAGTACCGCTAGCAGTAAGAGTCTTCCCTCCGTCTCGCCATCTCTGAATGGACCGCGTATCTAGGCAAAGAGAAGGACAAACGGCCTGTCATCTGCAAAACACTTTAGCCACTTATCTTTGTAACTTGAAAATGTGCCGTCTCGCCGTCGCAGGAAATGAAATGAAATCTGCAAGTAATCCATTGTCGTTTCAACTTTAGAAATAAGAAGTTGCCGACCGATGACAGAGAAGTATAGGAGGTTGTTTGTCAAAACATTATAATACACTTATCGGTGATTATGCTTATGCTTAAAAAATCCAATATCTCAAAATTAAAAAATCTAAAATTTAAAATATCCAAAAAATAAAAAATTCAAAGATCCAAAATTTAAAAAATCCAAAATTAAAAACCAAAATTACAAAATTAAAAAACTCGAAGATCGAAAATTAAAAAGTCCAAAGATCCAAATTTAAAAAAAAAATAAAAATAATAATAAAAATTCAAAAAATTAGAAAACCAGTATTTAAAAAATAAAAAATTCAAAGATCCAAAAAAGTAAAAAATTTAAAGATCTGAAATTTAAAAAATCCCAAATTCCCAAATTAAAAAAATTAAAAAGATAAAAATAAAATTTTAAATCGAAAATTCATCATTGAAAAAGTCCAAAAACCCAATATTAAAGAGTCAAATAATCCAAAATTGAAAAAAATGCAAAAATTAAAACAAGTTTCACTTTTGTCGCGCGGCGTTCCACGCACACTTTTTTTTAAGAGTGTTAGAGCCCTGGCCAATAAAGGTATCATTTTAAGTCATCATTTGGCTCAAGTTAGCTATTTTCAAGAGAAGGGAGATAGAATGCAAGCTCCATGACATTCAAAGTGAATTTATTGGTCTCTGAGAAGAAACTACAGTAAAAGTATTATAAAATTCACTTGCAGTTGATGTTATACCTGATTCAATCTGATCAGTAGGGCCCGGATTTTTATGTAATATCAAAGTACGAAATATGTACATAAAAATGTAGTAAATTTAACGGAAATATGTAATAAAATATGTAATAATCACAAAATATGTAGCTTTAAATGTAATATTTTTAATGCAATAAATACATGAAAATGTGCACACAAGCTTCTACATGCTACCTCTAATTTTGACAATGAGTGAAACTTATATGATTTAACACATTAAAAACCAGTAAAAAGTAAAAATGCTTCAGATATTTAAAAAATGTAATGCAGTTTGTGGAGAAACATGTAGGCCTACTGTAGTAAAACCTGTTGTCCTCATGCCCCGAAAACTCACTTTTTGAACCCGATTGTCCCATTTGAGTTAAGAGTATATTTTTAGAAGACACATTATATTTTATTTGTGTGCAATGCACTGTGTAAAAGTTGACTTCATGGAACGCCCTGTAGTTTTGTTACACACTTAAAACATTATCACTTTCCCGTCCATTGTAAAACTTTCGTCAAAACTCGACCACTGCTTTAGTTTTGAGCAAGACTATATGCAACTTAAGTTATTTATAACAAGTTCATTTCATATACAGATTGATGCAATTTCTTCTTTAAAACTTATTAGAAAAACTCATTTTATCGTGCAAATAACGGTATTCTTGCGTACCTGAAACCTGACTGTAACCCTTCCTAATAGCTGGTTTCAATTTGTAGTTTAGAGACCAAGTTCTGAGAAACGATAAGTGCTAATGTACTACCAGAACCAGCGTATTTGCATTTGTGTTGGAATTCACAAAGTTAGAAGAATTTGGCAACTGAAGTATTTTCATTATAGAAGGAAATTAGCTAATTATTTTATTAGTCGCTGAAAAATAAAACAAAATTAAATAAAACCTTAATTTTTTATGATTTCCTAGATTTTATGTACAAAAATGTTACATTCATTAATAATATGTAAAATATGTAATATTACTATGAATATGTAAAAATATGTAAAATTAAACCCAACTATCATCATATCAGAAACTCAAATAGCCGACATTTTTCATTTTTAGTAGTCTACAAATAAGGGAATAAAATATGTAATTACATAAGAAACCGGGCCCTACTGATCAGGTATGTCAATTTCACAGAACCCATATTATACTATTATTTTATGATCTAAAATAAATGGTGCAAAAATAAGTTGCACAAACTTTCTCGCATATACTTGTTAAAGGCTAGCACAGAGAAAAGTAAATTATAGGGACAATTAAATTTTATTTAGGGTAAGGTGGTACATTTTCGAACATGGTACAATTCTGAACGGACTAAGATTTTTATCCATTTTAGGGTTTCAAATGTTAGCCAACCTCTTTTTAAAAATATAGCGTCCATACTGATTGTTTTGTTGATCTGTATCCGCGAGAATGATGTTTTAAGTTGACTCATTCGGCCATAAAATATTATTTTCCAATCGAAGGTAAGAACTCCATGCTGGAAAAATGGCACATTATAAAATTGCTTATAATCCCACGTTGTGTTACTGGAATACATTGTTGAGGACCAATTTTTAACTCATACCAACAAATAGTGTAGACTTTAATACGTAAGTCATTGGCACAACAATGATCATTCGTGAGCGGAATTTGCAACTATGTATAATTTACAAAAACTAGCTCGAGGTACAAATACGAACGGATTTTAGGTACAATTTCGAACAGTACTTTAACCCGCGATCGCTTGCATGGAAAAGCTGTTTTGCCATCACAGCATTCTGCATGTTTATTATTATTAACTGTGCCAGTCAAATATTTAAAGGATGGCATTCCCAAAGCTTTCAACAGTGGTATTATTTCAACGAAGATTTATGAACTGCACTTCCTCTGGATTGCTATTACATCTCAGCAATTATGCAATACAGAATAGCAAACAGAAATCGTTCTGGAGTTGTTAAGTATTTTTTATTATTGCTCTTGATGTTATGACAGACCCGCCTGCATGGTCTAGTGGTTGCTGACTACGGACCTGCAAGTCTGGGTTCGATCCCCGTTACCTCCTCGAATTTTTCTGAGGTAGGACGATTTGGAACGGGGTGCATTCAGCCTCCTGACACCAACCGAAGAGCTAATTCATAAAGAAGTAGCGGCTCCGGTTCAGTAAGCCATCAATAACTGACGTAGGAGTCGGCATGCTGACCACATGCCCCAAACCTGTCATCTGCCTATTCAAAACGTGACAGTTCATTATTACGCTTATATTATTGATAAATAATAATAATAAAATATAATATTTGGAAGAAAGCAATTCGTTCGTTGAAAATGCCACTGTTCGAAATGGTACCCACTGGTGTTTAGAATTGTACCTACTGTGGTACATTTTCGAACGATATTCTGGAAATGAAAGATG
The DNA here is from genome assembly GCA_964059195.1 of Ectobius pallidus. Lineage (NCBI taxonomy): Eukaryota > Metazoa > Arthropoda > Insecta > Blattodea > Ectobiidae > Ectobius > Ectobius pallidus. Next base: position 182,454,065 of record CAXKWD010000005.1, on the reverse strand, counting down.
GATTCCCATGACCAATTTTACAGCTGTTTTACTTCCATATTTTTTTGAAGGGTCAACTACATTGCCAACTTTGTGATTACGATACAGTTGAACTTGTCTTAAGTTTACTGTGTTCATAAAATAAGAATATTTGTTAAGTGTTCGAAAATGTACCACCTTACCCTATATGTATTACATATTCATAAAACTAAGAAGTATCTAGAACGGAAACCACCAGAGTCGATCTTTATGTTCAATGCTTTTACCGTGAAATAATGATGATAATAATAATAATATTAATAATAATAAATTATAGTAAAACTGCATATTATTACTACTACTACTTAGGTTATATTGCACGCAACTGCATGTAGGTTATATCACGTGTTTAGTATAGTTGCGTGAACCATTAGTCTATAGTAGCAACTCATTCGTGTCATCTGATTCTATTGTTTAGTGATGTCTTCTTTTGTGATATTCAGTTTAAACTATTATAATATCCAGTGACGTAGCGGCGATGAGTTATGGAAAGTAAGCATGCCCTACAAACCCGGCGTTTGCCTTCGCGAATGAGGAAACTATGAAAAACCCAAGTCAATTTGGGCGGCCACAAGGTTTGATTTGAACTCAGGACCTCTTCCCTGTTAGCCCATATCACCTCGCTGTAATTGGTTTTGGTGTGTTCATTGCGACTGAGCTAAACTGGTTGCATTTCACAACAATAAGTACATTAGGCCAATAGTTTTCTTGTTACTAGGGGCAACAAAATGTCATTCATATTTTAATTGACATGTATGTTCTGAAATTCGCATTTAAGCTGTACTTATTTCGTTTTTTATCTTGATATCTATTAAATGTATAAAGAAATGTGTTAAACAAAAAATGTTCATTTTAATTTTCTCTACAACTTTACTGTGGTAGGTTTTCGTGTATCGCCTACTGTAATGGATATAATCTAGAAAAATTGAAAATTGATACGAGTAAAGTACCCCTTAAGTCATTTTTTGCAGAAATGCAGATATAGCCATTTTATTAGTCATAGATAAGAGTTTCCAATTTTAAATTTTTATTAAAATCGTTAGAGCCATTTTTTCAAAAATCATAATTTTTAAAAAAGTTTTCATGAAAAGTCCCCTTAATATTTCAGTTGTAAAACTAAATTTCTGGGCGGTTCGACAAAATTTCGAAAAAGTCCTTGATTCAAAAAATGAAGTAAATACAATGAACCGTTTACCCGCTGTGCTTGTCCACAGACAGACGGACGGACAGACAGACAAACAGACGGACAGACGTCAAACCAAAAACACGTTTTTCGGTTTCTAGGCATCGTGAAACATGCTTTCCCGGTGTTAACTCGATTTCGATTTTTTGTCACGATCACAATACTTTCTCTATACTACGTATATGCGAGAAAGTAAAAGTGGAAAATATTACTGTAAATATGCCTTTAAAAATGACTAAATATGACCTAATAAAATAACGCATTTTTAAAAAAAACGTTCAAATTTAAAACATTTAAAGTCACTAAATTCTTACATCACATGAATTCAGTCAGATATTTTTTTTAGACAATTTTGGTGATTTACGGTTTTAGTTGTGATGAATTTCTATTTTTAGAGAATTTGCCTTTTGCTCGTTTCATCAGCTCCAAATATTTTATGTCCCTATAAAATATGAACAATTGCATTATTAGGTAGATTTCGAAGAAAAATCTACCTATTGCAATGGATACCACTTCATGATTTTCGAAAAATTCTTTCATATCTTTACGTTTCATGCTCCCCTAAGTACGAAACCACCGCCTGTTCAAAAAAAAAAAAATTGTGATATATTATATATATATATATATATATATATATATATATATATATATATATATATATATATATATATATATATATATATATATATATATATATATATATATATATTTATATCTTTACACGATAGCGGCCGTAATTTTGAAGATATTTGAACCAAATTTTAATATGTTATTTCTAGGCCCAATAGTTCGGACAAGTTCGTTAATGAGCAAAATTGGCCCAAGGGGGTGGTCGGGGGAGGGGGTTGAAATTTTCAAAAATGTATATCTCGGCCCCTATGAAGTATAGAGAGAAACTTTGTTTGAATAAATTAGAGTACTCGCTATGGAGTTCACAGTGACACCAACGATTCGGGGGTTCGAGTGAGGGTGGGGGTGGGGGATGAAAATTCGAAACTTTTGAAACCACGTCTTGTGGGGTATCGTTGAAAAGCTCTTGATGAGTACTCTACAAATCAATAAATAGTTTCTTTATAGCTCTCATATGACGCGAGATTTTAATGTTTGAAAATAATAACACTTACAAGAATTATTATAATATCATAATTTTGTCTTGTTTAGCGGCTTTGCTAATTTTATTCATTGTTGATCTTGCGCATGGCCTCTCAGAATATTATATCCTATTCTTGTTGTCAAAACAAATGATTGTAGGCTCTTCCTCTTTACTGCAGGTTTGCCATGCCAAGGCTAAAAAAGAAGAGTGCTGCGCAGCGATAATAAATTAAACCAAAAGCACTTTGAAATCTACCTCAGCCTGTAGGCCTGCCTAAAGGGATTTTTTTAGAATGCAAGTTACCTATTAATTTGGCATAAACATTAAATTGATTAAATAAATTTCACATCTAACCTGACCATGTAGTACATATACTGTATAATTGTTCTCCTCTACCAAACTTATAACTGAAATAGGACGTTAAATTACCAATATGACCAAACCATAAAAATTGCCAAAATATGACTTTATATGCAAAATAAAAACTATCCGATTAGGATAACAGGAGTGCAATTCGTGTTTCATTTGTGTTTGCGGCGAGAATGGAGGTCAGGGTAAAAATATGACATTTCATAAACATCCGAACACTACTTATGATGGACAAGCTGAATGAATCTGAAACTCCCTTTAAAGACTGTAAAGGGCACCAGGGGCGTATCCAAGATTTCTTTTCGGGAGGGGCTCAGAAGGTGATGATCTAAAAGTGCCTGAAAAATGACCTTTAATATGACCTTATGGAAATATGACATGAAATATTGAAAATATGAGTTAAGATTTCTGAACACAAATTTTAAAAACTGAATATACACTAGTATATTAATTAATAATAATAAACAAATGACAAGATTTAAGTATTTTATATTACTATTTTTATTATTTTATTTCATTTTATTGTTATGTTTTATATTATTGTTATGAGAAATTAAAGGTGCCTTATGTGGAACATATTAGCATTACTTAACATTTCGGGGGGGGGGGCTGCAGCCCCCTTTGCCCCCTCTGAATACGCCCCTTAAGGGCACAGTGCTGTCTCGTGGAAGAACTGTTGATGTTCCGCAATGAAGGATGGATCGTGATAACAGGCACACCACAAACACAGACAAAGTTATATTTCCGAAAATAACATTTTTTGGATTAAGAAACCTCAAATAGTTATTTATCTGTCAAGTACGCAAAATAACGCTTTAGCGGTCGAATCTAGTATAGCGGCCGAAGCGAAAGCCGAGGCTGAAATACTGGATGAGTCCGCTAAAGTTTCTGCGTACGTGGAACATACAATATTTTTTTTAGTAAAGTCTATATAAATTATCTATATATATATAAAAATGAATGTATGTGTGTGTGTGTGTCCTTTATGCATTACTGCACCATTCATCCGATCGCCATGAAACTTTGGGAAGTTGTTGGGTACATTCCCGGGAAGGTTTCTGTCACACTACATTTTTAATTTTAGCCTTCGTTCGCGAGTTATGAGTGAAAAACGGCAAGAAAACGTGCATTTTTTACGCTTTCGAAGCATCAGTTATTCATTTCAGTTGTCAAATCAATTGCAGAAGGCTTTGTCTATTTTTGTCATACTTTGGAAACAATAGCATCGCGATCGCTTTGGAAGGCAATGGATATCTCATGTTATTATAAACGCCAGAGAAGGGTCATTCCATGTGAAATCAACCAGTGCTCTGAACCTTACCATTTCAGATTTTGATAATTTTTGGTACACTTGTTGTACCCATAGAACAGATGAAAAATACAAAATTTTAAATTTTTTGGGCTATTAGTTTTTGAGTAATAGCCATTAAAAAACGTAAAAAATCGTATTTTTTTTTGCAAAATTTCGATACAGTAAAACTGCGATAACTTAAAAAGTATTAGGCCTAGAGAGCTCAAACTTGTTTTATTCTCTTCAGATTTTAATGGGCTTTAATCTGATATATAACATGACTGTCTTTCATCAACTTACATTTTTTTGGAACAAGTTAAAAAATATATTTTTGAAAATCTCAAAAACACCCCTTTTAATTTAAAAAAAATATATATGTTATTTGTATACTAATAGGCTACCTATATACCAAGTTTCATAATGGACTTACAATGGACTCAGCTAAAAAAAAAATAAAGTCTTCATAGTGCTTAAGCCAAATTTACTGATAAATGTCACCCAAGAGTGCGCATTTAATATTAAGTTTTTAAATACGAATAACATCAATGTTTTATAACTGAATAATGAGAATGTATACATATTTAACTTAATAAGCCATTAAAATGGTTTATTAATATAACACTTTTTTCTAAGTTTTAATGTGTTTGTAAGAATAGCTATAGTTTTTTTATTTTTGCATGTTTCGCCTACACTGTGAACACTAACACCACCAAGAAGAGATAACAAATGAGTGCTCAATTAAAAAAAAGTTAGCCAGAGCCTGTGCTTCTCACAGCATGTGAGTCAGAGCTTTCCTGACACAGCATGTGAGTCAGATTTCCTGTCACACCCTGTGAGTCAGCTCTTTCCTGTCATAACATGTTCATTCCACTTGGCTCTCTTGTTTTTCCCAGTCAGTTGCTGTTAGGATTGTGAACTGTATGGTTGTCTACATATTCATAATGTGTTAAAAATTATTTTAAAGGTTCATGTGCTTAAAAGATAATGTAATTTTTCAACTAAATTGTTTTCGTGTATATATTGAAGAGTTGATACTTCCTTCAAAGTGTTAAGACTGTTATTTATTTAGTTAACTATTATTAGCTTTTGTTATGAAGCTAAATATTTCTTTTTAATTCCTAAAAATGGCAAACAAACAGCAAAAAAAAAAAACTGGTGTATTTATAATGTTAAATGTTGTAACCCATATAAGGAACAAAAACATCCAAAAACGGAGAAAAAATATCTCAGAAATGTGACAGAAAGTATGTGCTCTTTAAATGTGAACATTAAAATGGGTATGAAAATATGTAACAAATGTAGGCAAGAAGTGTATAGTGAACTTAAAATACCAGAACAGGTAGATGATAATGTAGCTGGTACAAGCCAAAAGGATGACATTGTTGACGAATCATTTACTGACCCAGGAACATCAATAGATTACTTGAATAAATCACTGGAACTTATTGGTGAATCCCCAATAAAAAAGAAAAAACTTGTTGTAGAAAGTTATTCCACAAAAAAGATTGAGAAAATAGTGACAAGCTTGGAAAACCAATTAGTTTCTTCTAAGAACGAAAACGAAGAAGAAAACAAAGAAGAAAAATGTGAGTCTGAAATTATTGAACAATTGAAAAAAAAATTTGCCCAAACAACTAAGCGAAGTGAAAAAATGACTATTTTATCAGTGTTACCCCAAAGTTGGACCTGTAAAGAAATTGAAGAAGAGTTTGGTGTCACTAATTATATGGCTCGAGCTGTAAAAAAATTAGTATATGAAAAGGGAGTTCTTTCAACCACGAATCCAAAGCCTGGCAAAACATTAAGTGAAGATACTGCACAGGTTGTTAAAGATTTTTATCAAGAGGATGACATAGTAGGATTATGCCTGGTAAGAAAGATTGTGTTACAATCAGGAATAAGGGATTGAAAATTCAAGTGCAGAAGCGTTTAGTTTTAGCTAACCTAAATGAAATTTATCAAGCTTTTAAAGAAAAACATCCAACTCAACGAATTGGCTTCTCAAAATTTTGTGAGTTAAGACCTAAAAATTGTATTTTAGCTGGTAAAAGCGGAACTCACACAGTATGTGTGTGTACTGTGCATCAAAATGTGAAATTGATGATAGCTGGTTCAGGGATACAAAATTTTAATTTGGATGGATCACCTCTTAAAACATATCACACTTTCCTAGCAAAAATTATGTGTAACCCTCCGGTCCCTCAATGTTACATGAATGAATGCAGCAAGTGTCCAGGGACAACATACCTGAAAGAAGCATTGGCTGAGATATTTCAAAACGAGGTAATTGATGAGGTAACATTCAAGCAATGGGTGACAGTAGGCAGATGTATGATGGAAACAGTTGTGATAGAAATTGATGATTTCATAGAAGATTTTATGGAAAGTCTCTTAAAACTGAAAACTCATTCATTTATTGCATTACAACAGAAAGATTACTTCTTAGAATGTAAGGAAAACCTGGTGGAAGGTGAGATTATCATTAACTGTGACTTTGCAGAAAATTATTCATTTGTATTGCAGGACGAAGTGCAATCATATCACTGGACGAGTAGCCAAGCCACACTGCACCCATTTATTGTATATTATAAGTGGCAAGAAAAACTACGACATATGGAGTATGTTTTCATTTCAGAGTGTTTGCTACACAATACAGTAGCATTCCATGCTTTTCAAAGAAAACTGATACAAATACTGAAAGATACACTACCATTCGAGTTAAGCAAAATCACTTACTTTTCTGACGGCAGTGCTGCGCAGTATAAAAACAGAAATAATTTTTTTAATCTGTGCCTACACAAGAATGATTTTCAAGTAGAAGCAGAATGGCAGTTCTTCGCTACATCACACGGCAAGAGTGCCTGCGATGGATTAGGTGGCACAGTTAAAAGACTAGCTTCCAAAGCTAGTTTGCAAAGACCATACAATGACCAAATACTAACACCAAAACAGCTTTTTGAGTTTGCTAACGACAATATTCCCGGTATAGACTTTGAATACTGCACAGTTGATGATTACGATGCAGCTGAAAAGAAACTTCTTCCGAGATTCAATGATTCAAAAACAATTGAAGGTACTCACAAACTCCATACGTTTATACCGATTTCTGAAAATCGTCTTATTACAAAGTCATTCTCATCAAGTGCACAAAGTGTGACAGAAATTGTAACAAAAGTTGATTACTTAACACCTACAGATTTACAGAAAATTGACTCTGGATATGTTATAGTAGTCTACGACAAATCATGGTGGCTTGCTTCTGTTCTTAAAAAAAATGATGAAAATGAATTTAAAGTTAGCTTTTTACATCCTAAGGGGCCATCCCCCTCATTTTTTTACCCCAAACCAAAAGACATGCTAACAGTACCCAGTAAATCAATTCTAGGAGTAGTAAATCCTGTGACAGCAACTGGAAGAGTGTATACGTTAAGTAAAACTGAAATTAGTGCTTCATCACATGCTTTAGAAAGATTTTTAAGAAATCAAGACTGAGTGAAAGCGTTACAGAAACAACATTAGGCCTACATAAACAATATACAGGTAAATGAAAACTCTTAAACAATGTGATATTACTACTAATACTAAGATTTGTTAAAAACTTGCTATAATTTTATGAATACAATTTGTGGAAATTCCTTTTTAGTAAATAGCCTATGGCAACAATTCAACAATTTTATTTGTAAAATAATTCAAAGCCTGTTCCTTCCTGAAAACTGATAAGTAAATAGCCTACTAGTGTATAGCTTAGACTTGTGTTAAAGGTTTTCTGTGTTCAGTTATGCAATTTATATGTTAAGAAGTATTGTGGAGGATGTTATTACAAACACATTAAAACTTCAAAATATTTAATTAATAAACAACTATATAGGGTTACTGAGTTAAATATGTATACATTCTGATTATTCAGTTATAAAACATTGATGTTATTCGTATTTAAAAACTTAATATTAAATGCTCACTCTTGGGTGACATTTATCAGTAAATTTGGCTTAAGCACTATGAAGGCTTTATTTTTTTTTTAGCTGAGTCCATTGTAAGTCCATTATGAAACTTAGTATATAGGTAGCCTATTAGTATACAAATAACATATATTTAAAAAAAAAAATTAAAAGGGGTGTTTTTGAGATTTTCAAGAATATATTTTTTAACTTGTTCCAAAAAAATTGATGTTAATGAAATACAGTCATGTTATATATCAGGTTAAAGCCCATTAAAAACTGAAGAGAATAAAACAAGTTTGAGCTCTCTAGGCCTAATAGTTTTTAAGTTATAGCATTTTTACTGTATCAAAATTTTGCAAAAAATACGATTTTTTAAGTTTTTGAATGGCTATTACTAAAAAACTATTAGCCCAAAAAATTTAAAATTTTGTATTTTTCATCTGTTCTATGGCTATAACAACTGTACCAAATATCTTTGAAATCTAAAGGGGTAAGGTCCAAATTAATTCTTTTATTGGTTGATTTCACATGGAATGACCCAGAAGTTAATGATAAGGTGATGATAAGGTAATATTAAATATTTATTTAACGTGGAATATGCTTCTTATGAAAGATGGTTTACAGAAAATTCCGGGGAAGTTGCTTAGTTCGGGGTCCAGGCTACAACATTTCTATATGTAATCATAAGTAAAATCTCTTATGTAGGGTCGTTAAATCTGCCTGAAATGTAACGGAATTATAAGTCTGGACAAATGAATATAGAATCTATGGCCTCAGTAGGCTTATTCCATTCTTCATCTATATAAATAAAAACGAATATATGTCTGTCTGTCAAATACATTTACACACATTTTTTTCATCGTGAGCTTAATCGATTTCAGTTCTCATAATCTTCTGAGATTGCAGCAACGCTCGACGGGTAATCTATATAGCCTACATAAAAATGAATGTATGTGTGTCTGTCCTTTATGCATTACTATGCCATTCATCCGATCACCATGAAACTTTGGGAAGTTGTTGAATACATTCCCGCAAAGGCATGCTACATTTTTAATTTTAGCTTTCGTTCGCGAGTTATGAGTGAAAACGGGATTGAGACGTACATTTCTTGCGCTTTCGAAACATCAGTTTTCAGTTGTCAAATCAATTGCAGATGACTTTGCCTACTTTCGTCATACCTTGGAAATAAAAGCATCGCGATCGTTCAAATTTTGTAAGCCCACCATGGCCGAATCATTTGTTTATAATGTCAAGGCACGCAGACAAATGAAATTTTCACTCTAGACGGAAGAAGAATAGTGAATATAGCCCTAAATGGACAAACATTATGCAGGTTTTTTTTTTAGGCCAGGGAACTCGAATCTGAGTTTATTTTTCCCATGTTGCGGTTTCTAATCGTGGAATTCACTTCAAAGCCGGATTTACAGTTGTTTCATTAATTAGGCCTATCAATCGTTTAATTTAGACCTATGAATGTTTCGTGTGCAAAGTGTTAGTAAATATAATAGTTTAATTATTTTGCTCTTAATTTATAATCTTCCTATTAATTATTGTGGGCGAAGCCGCGGGGATCTGCTATAAGCTATAATAAGCTGTAGCTTATCTAGCGTTTTCTGAGGAAATAGTTTGTGTGTGATAAGTCGTTCTTCCCCCATTTCAAATTCTAAATACCTATATAAAGACCTTAAAGACCTCGAGTTTGAAAATCGAAAGTCTTTCATAAGTTATTTTCGCATTTACAAAATACAAAACCCGAGCGACGCCGGGCCTTTTAAGCTAGTATTAAATAAAACAAAATTACCGTATAATTAATTATAATGAAAGGTAGTCAGCCATTTGTTAAAGTTATATTCTCATGGCCGTCTGAATCAGAAAACAACAATGACCGTACGTACCAATACCAAATGTGGTCGTATAGATGCATAATATTCCGCTTTGTCCCTACTCTGAATCCGAATTGTTCTTCCGTGAGCAGAGGTTCTACCAATTTGCTGATTCTTCCCGTCAGTAATTTTGTTAGTAGTTTGAATGCTACTGATTCTAATGCTATCCCTCGGTAAGATTCCGCTTTGTCTGTTTCGCCTTTCCCTTTATATAACATTTTGATGGTGGCTTTTTTCCACAACTTGACTTATGACAATGTACTTGACTTATGACAGTGCCATCTTGCGGTGATATATGAAAACATGGCAAAACCTATGCCATCTTGCGGCGATTTATGCAAACATGGCAAAACCCGCAAAACCTATGCTGAATAAAAAAACTGCAACTGCGTATTTTCACTGCCACCCGGATAATAGCCATGAGCACCTATGATGCCGTGGAGACGCTTGGTTGTTGTTGGAGCAGTGAATTAGCAGAGTGTATGATACAGAATGGACCCTATACTCAAAACGGAATATACCAAGATTGAAATTAAGGAAGAGAATCTAGCAGAAATAAAGAATGAAGGTGTACGTCATATTAAACCTCATTCAATACAGACAGAGGAAATAAAACAAGAGAAAACAGATTCCAGAGATTCTGCGACTTGGAGCATCAGTCACAGAAGTGAACCTGTATTGAATACGTGTGACACGAAGATCAAACGTGATAATTCCGACTACGGAGATCCTACAGCATCCAGCACCAGTCACGGATTAGAGGAGATTTCAGGAGATTATCCATTAAAAAGTGAAGACGATCAGCTAATGCAATCACACTCGCCTGCTGGATGTTCAAGCACATCCTCTGCTGGAAACGGTCAACAAACTCTTACTACAGACAAACATTTCTCATGTGATATATGTACCAAAAAGTTTTCAAAACGAGGGAATCTCAACAAACATCTGCTCACTCATACTGGACACAAAGCGGCATTTTCGTGTGATATATGTACCAAGAAATTTTCCCGAAGATGGCATCTCAAAGAACATATTATGTACACTCACACTGGACACAAAGCATTTTCGTGTGATATATGTACAAAGAAATTTTCCCGAAAAAGTGATCTCAACAAACATCTCCTCACTCATACTGGACACAAAGCATTTTCGTGTGATATATGTACCAAGAAATTTTTCCGAAGAGTGGATCTCCAAAGACATCAGCTAACTCACACTGGACAAAAGCCATTCACGTGTGATATATGTACCAAGAAATTTTCCCAAAGTAGGCATCTCAAAGAACATATGATCACTCACGTTGGACACAAAGCATTTTCGTGTGATATATGTACCAAGAAATTCTCCCGAAGAAATAGTCTCAAAAAACACATGCTGACTCATACTGGACTCAAAGCATTTTCGTGTGATATATGTACCAAGAAATTTTCCCGAAAAGGGCATCTCAATGAACATATGCTCACTCACACTGGACACAAAGCATTTTCGTGTGGTATATGTACCAAGAAATTTTCCCGAAAAGGGGATCTCCAAAAACATCAGGTAACTCACACTGGACAAAAGCCATTCACATGTGATATATGTAGCAAGAAATTTTCCCTAAGAGAGACTCTCAAAAGACATCTGCTCATTCATGAGAAGGACAAACTTTCCTAATGTAATGTGTGCACTCAGCCTTTGTTTTGACAAAAGAATTTGCAGTAAAGAATGTGTTAAAATATCAGAAACAGTGTTGTTAATTAGGAATCCCTACATAAAACGTACGATGTTTATTAATTGACTTAATTGATTACTCTGCTTCAATCTCCCATTACTGAATGACAATTAGTTTCATTACTAAATGATGTTTTATAGGAATTTATAATAATTTTGTTTGTATTTCTAAATACTTTATTTATGTGAATATCAAATTGTGTATCGAGGAAGTTATTTTTTAAATATCCACTGAAATAGAAGGATGTTAACACCTAAAAATCTGATGTGAAAGTCACATAACTTCCTCTGCCCAAATAAAAGTTAGCAGCATTCACATATCCTTTTACAGAATCGTAAGACACAATTTTACGCTAATAATCCTATAAATACCTCTACTTTCAATGATGCGACTAAAACCGAAGGCTATATAACAAACTTTAAAAAAAAGAACAAGTGACTGCAGACGTTTATTGAACTTTCCGCCGTAAAGAATAATTTCCGAAATTTATCGAATATTTCCCTCAGATACTTCTTTACTCTATACCTGGCCAACAATACATCTTTCTCACTTCACATTCTTATATACAATAAGAGGCCGTGAAAAAGCTCTATTCAGTTGTTCATCACACAAGACAAAATTTCTACAAACAGTGGGTGAACAGTGGGTGGCTTGCAACTACCCTCAGAGAATTTTTTTCGAAAAAAAAGTTTCAAATAAAAGTTTTAGCTCTCAGTAAAAGGAACACATGTGCAAATTTTAAAGAAAATCGTTAGAGCCGTTTTCGAGAAAATCGCGAAAAACGAAAATTTCTTCATGTAAAGTCCCCTTAAAAACGAGGGAAATTTGTCGCCAATCTTCGAATCACATCTTCAGAAGGTACCTGACCCAAATACGATATTTTGTTTTCATACGATTCTCCGTTTCGGAGCTAGCCTGTTCACAAACTTCCACACAGACAGACAGACAAGCACACAGACATGTTTCCAAAAATAGTATTTTTGGATTCAGGGGGCCTTGAAACGTGTATATATGCGAAAAACTCAACTTATACTAAGAGATAAAACTTTTATTTGAAATATTTTTTCGAGAAAATTCTTTAGCCACCCACTGTTCACCCACTGTTGGTAGAAAGTTTGTCTTGCGTGATGAACAGGGCTAGGATTTATATGTAATTACATATTTCTTAATTTCACATATAGACACATTTTTTTCACTTATCTTCATCTATTATGTTGTCCTCTATTCAAATTAAACTAATTTATTTTACATATTTTTTCATATTTCTTAAATTAGTACATATTTATATGTAAACTAAATATTTGTCCATATTTCGTGATTTTAATGCAATATTCGTACATATTTCATTCTTAAGAGTAAAACTATATAAAATTTTTGTTTTCAGTGACAGAAAATATGGCAGCACAGGATAAGTTTACAGTTATGTACAGAAATGGATGTGTGAAAAATGATTTGTGTTACATTGAATGAATTTTTTGTAATATAACAAAAATAATTCAGAAACTAGAAAATAATAATCTGACATTATCTCGAAATATTGACATTGTGAAAAACATGATTCATGAACTCAAATGTATACGTGGACATTTAGCCGATCTTATCAAATATAAAGTGGACAATGTGTTTTCAAGAAATCCAGGCTTTCAAGAAATGTGTAAAATCAGTGCAATCTTAAGTATCTCGTCAAATGTAAAACTAGAATCAGTGAATTTTAAACACGAGCCAGTCACTTCATGTGCAGTAGAACGAAGCTTCAGCCAATATAAATCACTTTTGAAAATTTAAAACAACATTTTGTGGCACACTGTTATGATAGCAGAAATTATCAATGGATGAATACAAATAAAGTAAGTTATCTAAAAAAAAAAAATGAATAATTTAATTTATGAATCCAGTGTTTGTAATGCATTTTTATAGGTTCTAAAAGAAACAAAATGTAGTATCTAGTGGTTAAATTTCTTTTGATGTCCATATTTTACAAAATATATTTGCATATGTACGTATTTTGACATTTTTAGTACATATATATGTACATATTTTAACATTTTAAAGTACATATATATGTACATATTTTGACATTTTTTAGTACATATAAATCCTAGCCCTGGTGATGAACAACTGAATTCGCGCTCTTTCACGGCCTCTTATTCTACACTAGCATGTGCCCGCGGCTTCGCCCGCGATAATTATTTTCAAAAATTAAAAATTAAGAGCATAATAGTTAAATCATTATATTTATTAACACCTAAATCACGTGGACTACATACCACGATTAGATAGCGTCCCCTGGTAAAAGCGACCTCAGATTGGAGTTCCTTGGCCCAGAATACCCCTGTACAGTCAGTTTCGTCCAAATCGAACAATGTTTGACCATATTTAGGCCTATATTGATTATCCCTCTTCCGTGTAGGTTGAAAATTTCATGTCTTCGGGCCTTGATATTCTAAATAAATGAATCGTCCGGGATGGACTTACAAAATCAAGCGATCGCCCGCGATAATTATTTCAAGAATTTAAAATTAAGAGCATAATAGTTAAATCATTATATTTATTAACACCTAAATCACGTGGACTACATGTCACGATTAAATAGCGTCGGCTGGTAAAAGCGATCTCAGATTCGAGTTCCTTGGCCCAGAAAATCCCTGTATAGTGAGTTTCGTCCAAATCGAACGATGTTTAACCATATTTAGGTCTATGTTGATTACCCCTCTTCCGTGTAGGTTGAAAATTTCATATGTCTACGGGCCTTGACATTCTAAACAAATGAATCGACCAGCGTGGGCTTACAACATTCTAGCGATCGCGATGCTTTTATTACCACGGTATGACGAAAATAGCAAAGCCAACTGCAATTGATTTGACATTGAAATGTATTACTGAAATCTGATGCTTCGACAGCGCTAAAATCACGTTTTCTGCCAGTTTTTCACTCACAACTCGCGAACGAAAGCTAAAATTAAAAATCCGGCTTCGATGCGCATTCGCCCACCTTTCAGCCCATCTATGTTTAAAATTTCAGATCTCTGCGTTCAGTAGATTTCGCTGGGCATCGTGGACAGACAGACAAACACGTCCTTTTATTATTTTAAGATAGCATGTGCCCGCGGCTTCGCCCGCGATAATTATTTCAAAAATTAAAAATTAAGAGCATAATAGTTAAATCATTATATTAACACCTAAATCATGTGGACTACATATCACGATTAGATAGCGTCACCTGGTAAAAGCGACCTCAGATTCGAGTTCCTAGGCCCGGAAAACCCCTGTATAGTGAGTTTCGTCCATATCGAACAACGTTTGACAATATTTAGGCTAATATTGATTATGCCTATAATAATAATAATAATAATAATAATCCTCTTCGGTGTAGGTTGAAAATTTCACATTATGTTTGCGTGCCTTGACATTAAAAACAAATGAATCGACCAGCGTGAGCTACAACATTCAAGAGATCGCGATGCTTTTATGTCGAAGGTTTGACAAAAATAGCCAAAGCCTAGTGTAATTGATTTGTATTACTGAAAACTCATTCTTCGAAAACGGAATAAATACACGTTTTCTGCCCGTTTTTCACTCATAACTCACGAACTAAAGCGAAAATTAAAATTCCGGCTTCGAGGTGCACATTCCGACCCTTTAGCCCGCCTATGTATAAAATTTCAGATCTCTGCGTTGAGTAGATTTCGCTGGGCATCGCGGACAGACAGACGGAAGACAGACAGACGGAGGACAGACACTTCCTTTTATTAATATAGGTAAGAATGTGAAGTGAGAAAGATGTATTGTTGGCCATGCATAGAGTAAAGAAGTATCTGAGGGAAATATTCGATAAATTTCGGAAATTATATTTTACGGCGAAAAGTTCAATAAACGTCTGCAGTCACTTGTTTTTTTTAAGATTGTTATAATATATCCTGCGCTTTTAGTCGCATCATTGAAAGAAGAGGTATTTATAGTATTTATAGGATAATTAGCGTAAAATTGTGTCTTGCGATTCTGTACAAGGATATGTTAATACTGCTAACTTTTATTTGGGCAGAGGAAGTTATGTGACGTTCACATCAGAATTTTTTAAAATTAAGCTGCGGACACCTGTCTATATGTATTCAGTTTATTGACCAAGATGGTGTATTTTCACTGCCCCTCGGATAATGAGCTATGAGCCCCTATTCTGGCGTGGAGACGCTTGGGTGTTGTTGGAAGAAAAGAAAGTAGTGAATTTAATTTCAGTACAGTAAAGTAACAAGGTGTAGAGTGTATGATACAGAATGGAGCCGGTACTCAAATCTGAATATTCCAAGATTGAAATTAAGGAAGAGATTTCTCAAGCAGAAATAAAGAGTGAACCTGTCCCAATCACATTTGACCTAGTAAAGACAGTGGAAATCAAACGTGAGAATACAGACTACGGAGATTCTGCAGCATGCAGCACTAGTCCCAATTTATGGCAGATTTCAGGAGTTTCACAAGTAAATAATGAAGAGGATCAGCTAATGCAATCACACTCATCTGCTTTAGGGACAAACAAATCCTCTGCTGGAAACAGTCAACAGCTAACTCCTCCAGACAAGCGTTTCACGTGTGATAAATGTGCCAAGAAGTTTTCCCTAAGAGTGTATCTCACAAAACATATGGTCACTCACACTGGACGTAAGCCATTTGCGTGTGATATATGTACCAAGAAATTTCCACGAAAAGACAATCTCAAATCACATCTCCTCACTCACACCGGGCACAAACCATTCTCATGTGATATGTGTACCATGAAATTTTTTCAAAGAGTGCATCTGAATGCACACGTGCTCTCTCACACTGGACATAAACCATTTTCGTGTGATATATGTACCTTGAAATTCTCCCGAAGAGGGAATCTAAACAAACATCTGCTCACTCACACTGGACACAAAGCATTTTCGTGTGGTATATGTGCCAAGAAATTTTCCCAAAGAGGGTATCTCGAAAGACACATGGTCACTCACACTGGACACAAACATTTTGAGTGTGATATATGTACCAAGAAATTTTTCCAGAGTCGGCATCTCAAAGAACATATGCTCACTCACATTGAACACAAAGCATTTTCGTGTGATATATGTACCAAGAAATTCTCCCGAAGAGGGGATCTCAACAAACACATGCTCACTCACACTGGACATAAGCCATTTACATGTGATATATGTACCAAAAAATTTTCCCAAAGAGGAGATCTCGAAAGACATCAGCTAACTCACACTGGACAAAAGCCATTCACGTGTGATATGTGTAGCAAGAAATTTTCCGAAAAAGGGAGCCTCAGAAGACATCTGCTCATACATGAGAAGGACACACTTCGCTAATGTAATGTGTGCACGGAGCCTTTGTTTTGACAAAAGAACTTTAACTAAAGAATATGTTGAATTATCAGAGATGGTGATGTTACATAGGAATTCCTACATAAAATGTACGGTACTTATTGATTAACTTAATTGATTACTCTGCTTCAATATCCCATTACTGAATCACAATTAGTTTCATTACTAAGTGATATTCTACAGTAATTTAAAATAATTTTGCTTGTATTTCTAAATACTTTATTTATGTGAATATCAAATTGTGTACAGAGGAAGTTATTTTTGAAATATCCACTAAAATAGAAGTATGCTAACACCAAAATCTGGCACTAAAAAATTAGACATCTGTTATGTCATCTCTGGTTTATCATAATCACATTCTAGGGATTTATGATTTTATCTAAACCATTTCTTCTATTCCAGAGGAACTGTTGTTAACCTTTCTCTGCACTAACACATCAGTTCTGTTGTATCTGGAAAATATATAACTAACAAATTACCTATTTCTATTCATTCCCACTGCAGTTGTGTTTTGTACACGTGTTATAATGTGAAATCATTCTAGTATTGCCACCAAAGTTAGGTAACTTTGCCTAATGTGAAAGGTAAGGCCAAATTCCCAATGTAGGGGGGCCCATCTTGCGATTTGCACAGGTTTCCACGGACGGGTGATGTTTCTTGTTTTCCAGCGTGGCACATTGACCAACATGGCGCTTTTTCTACATTGCTGAATTCTCCCGAAATTATAGTTTAGTGACAGTTAGGTTAGGAACGGTGTTACTAATTAGTGACAGGTTCTGTAAGGTTGTGAACCCATTTCCCAGAATTCTACATGGTGAGACGTCAGCCACCTGTAATGGCTATCACGAGTTTCTATATAAAAATATGGCAGCATTCATGGCACTTTTTACTAGTTCGTGTTATAAAAGAAAGTGTAATGTTTAGGGCGGGTGGGTTAGACACAAACACTCGTCGAGGCAACATCAGCTCTCCAGAGAACAATCTATAAACATAATACGTGTGATATTAGGTGTTCTATGACCAGAAAATTGGTTTTGGAAGAGGGCCCCCTACAATACGACTTTACCAAGGTAAGTCCAGGGTCTGCAAGAGGGGGGCAGGTTCCATATGGGGGTTTTAGGAAAAATATTTTGGGTTGGCAAATAGCGTAAGGTCTAATTATATCTATATAATGAGAGGAAGTGTTTTTCTTTCTTTCTTTCTTTCTTTCTTTCTTTCTTTCTTTCTTTCTTTCTTTCTGTCTGTCTGTCTTTATGTGATGTCCAGCGAAATCCACTGAATGCAGAGATTTGAAATTTTAAACGTAGATGGACTGGCCAAAAGTGCCTCGAAGCCGGAATTTTTATTTTTGTTGCCGAGTTATGAGCAAAAAACTGTCAAAAAATGTGATATTGGGCGCTTATATTTTTGAAGGAAAGGCTCCTATTATAGTTTATAAAGAAGCTCTGTAAGACAGGACAGGACATTGGAAGCATGTTATAGTTCTTTTCACAGGACAAAATAGTTGGTTAATAAAAATGTTCTAGAAAATAGCCCATGGTTAAAATAATGCTTAAATACGAAACTTACATGTCTAGAATCCTGAAGGCACCAACAATACATTTACAAAAGTCAGCTCTGGCTTTGTGAATTTTTATTTTAAATATCTCATCATATACTATATTTTTTGTGAATATTGCTTTAGAATAGTCAAGTAACTTCCCCTGTTCTCATGTGTTTTACGTAGATTTCAGAAATTAATTATGTCGTAAGTTTTATGCAGTTCCCCAAAGCTACCTGTGAACACTGATGATACATATCGTTTCTCAACTGTTTGTTGAGAGATGAATAATTTGTGAAATTTTTTTGGTAAAGTCAGTGTAATTTTCAGAAATAATATAATTTTTCAGGGGGAGGACTGGTTTGTTTGGATTTTTATTGTCCGCGATACTTCCAGGGTTAAACTATTAATATGTTATTGCTGGTGCCCGCGGCTTCTCCCACCATTATTAATTGACTCCAGCAGTGGCGGACACAGAATTTTTTTTCGGGGGGGGATTTGAATACTAAAAAAATTAATTAACTTACATATTATACAATTAGTTTATAAAACTGGCCACTTAGAGTGCATATATAGCTTTTTTTCAAATTTCTGGGGGGGATCTATCCCCCCAATCCCCCCCTCTGCGTCCGCCACTGGACTCCAGGGTTTTTAAGAAATTTACACTGGCAGTTTATTAAAAATGTTTGTGGTTCAGAGCTGTGAAAAATGTAAGTAAAAATAAAATTAGAATATTTGTTCATTGTGTTCATTTCACTTAGGCTTTCTATAATAAAGAAACGGTATTCCTAATTTTTTTTTTACACTTCGAGAAAGTTTAGACTACGAGAGATGAACATCGCCGAGTATATTCGATGTCTCACGAAGTGAGGGAGCGAGTGAGCATGCTATTGAGGGCCATTGAATTGTATAAGAGTAGATATTTTGCTGTTAAATAAATGATTTGAAAAAAAATAGCATTCGAACTAATAAGCGTGTGGATAGTTAATTATGTATTCGAGTGTTGAAGTTGAGTAAGTAGTCATGTGATTCTGTTAATACATGATTTTATTTGTGCGAGTGAATAATGAGTAATTCCCGGATTTGAAGGTTTTAACCTATTTTCTCCCAGCTTCCTAATTAGAACATTTTAACGTATTTTTCCGTTTTATACTCCTATAGCTTCCGAATATATGAATCTTGAAAGAACCTAAAATGGGCTAAAGAGGACTTTTGCTGAAAAACACGATATTTAAATAGGTTTTAAATTAATGCAAAGGAAAATAAAATTTATTTTCACATATTTAAAATGTGAATTTGTTCATTTTAAGAAAAGACAATATGTTTAATTTATACAACGCAATGAAATTAATAATGTATGTCACTATGGTATTTTTCAAATGAGAAGCCAATTCCTTCACCGCCAATCACGTGTACGAGCTAACGGAAGTACCGCTAGCAGTAAGAGTCTTCCCTCCGTCTCGCCGTCTCTGATTGGACCGCGTATCTAGGCAAGGAGGAGGACAAACGGCTTGTCATCTGCAAAACACTTTAGCCACTTATCTTTGTAACTCGAAAATGTCCTGCCTCGCCGTCGCAGGAAATGAAACTTGAGAAGTCTGGATGAATACTTTGAAATGTGCAAGTAATCCATTGTCGTTTCAACTTTGGAAATAACAAGTTGCAGACCGACGACAGAGAAGTATAGGAGGGTCTTTGTCAAAACATTATAATATACTTATCGGTGTTAATATTAGTGTTTTACTAAGACGGCTGAAATTTAAAAAAACTGCCGTAGCCCATAATAACTACTTAACCATACTAAACCTTAAAAAAAAACTGTGGAACGACTTTAAGATTTTTCTTGGGTAAACATTTAAAATTTAGAACATTCTGGAATTTTCTCGTCGGTTACACGCTAAAAGCTATAGGTCTGTCAAATTTCATATTTCTAGCTCATGAGGAAGTGGGTCAACATTAATGCCTGTAAAGATTTTCGAAGTTTCTTTTTGGAGGGTAAAATATAAAATTTTGAACTTTTTTGAATTTTCCATCGGTTGTAGGCTAAAAGCTGCCAAATTTCATGTTTCTAGCTCATGGGTAAGTGGATAAACATTAGGTTGGGGTCGTTCCCCGGTAATTAATCGAATTTTTCTGAAGTAGAGAGGTCTGGAATGGGGTGTACTCAGCCTCCTGATATAAATTGAGGAGATACTTGATTGAGAAGTAGGATGTCTGATAGTAGGCCTAGTCCCTCTAGGGATGTAGAGCCAGGGAGTTTAGTTTAGTGTCTAATAGATAGATGAAATTAGCAATATAGGTTTCGCCACAAAGTGACTACATTTGCAATTAGCATCTCTGTTAGGGACTTCATAGTTCATAGCTCGCGCCCTAACTTGCTTGCAGACAGCAGCCGACGCGACGTGCTCTAGCGGTGAAGACAAGAATCACGCCTTGTTCGCAGACTGAAAGCGACGACGAAAACCTTTAAACCCCGGGAGTATTACCACGCAGTCGAGCCTCTCGCACCCGTTACTAGCCGGCAAGATGAGGCAGCAAGTCGTGGCTTTTCTAATGCGACGACCCCGCGCATTTAAATGTTTAAATGATTTAAAATTGTTAAATATCGCGTGAAGCGTGTTTATAGATAATAAAAACCTACCACAAGGACGATTTCGAAGTAGTTTAATGGTAGGCATATACAGTACTATAATAAAAAAAAAATCAAAATATTCTTTACATTAAAAACTGGTCGTTGTGCAACACTGCAACATGATCAGGGGCCGCCACTGATTTTAAGTCATCATTTGGCTAAAGTTAGCTATTTTCAAGAGAAGGGCGATAGAATGCAAGCTCCATGACATTCAAAGTGAATTTATTGGTCTCTGAGAAGAAACTTAAAGTATTATAAAATTCACTTGCAGTTGATGTTATACCTGACTCAATCTGATCAGGTATGTTTGTGATAGTTTGTTTATTTTTTCTTACACAGTACAGTGTTTTACATAGTTTACATATACTTATAAACTACATTTCTTAAAGTTTAACACACACATTTACAAATTAATAATTTACATACAAATATTCAATGCATGTTCAATATTTAAACATGCTACATTTTACATTATTCATTTTAATATTATTTCTAGCTCTATTTTTACAGTATATGAAAGATGAATTATACAAATTGAATGATAAATTTAAGAATATAGTATATACACACTTACAAAGAATAGAGATCACTTATATTATAAAAACAGTTTGATAAAAGAAAGGATTTAAGCATTTTCTTAAATGAAATTTCTGTTTTTTGTGATGTGATATGAGAGGGGAGTGAATTAAATACTTTAGAGCATAAGTAGTATGGAGAAGATTCGAATAGATGGGTAGAGTGTTTCGTCAGTGCTATGCTGCTTTTATGTCGGGTGTTGTAAGAGTGGTAGTCAGAATTAACTTTGAAAAGGAGTCTATGAGAATAAGCAAACAGGGCGGCTTCAAAAATAATGATACATGGTAGTGGGAGGATCTTGTGGGTTTTAAATAAAGGTTTGCACTAGAAGAAAGAATCCAAAAAAGGAAGGAAATATGGCCAGACTTCTACGCCACAGAAGCGATGCTGAACAGACACCAACCAAGACCTGCGCCACTTCATAACATCTCTCGCGGCACACGGCTATCACCACAAAATCTGCCAAGACAAAACATTCCACACACCCACGGAAGCATGCATATGCGAACTATGTCAGCAGAGCAGCGAAAGATACCATGTTATCACCTGCAAACAACAAGGAAAGCAAATAATCGAGTTCTGTGAAACCGAAAGGAAGTGAAGTGACATCTAAGCTACCTACGCAAATATCTGCACAACTTGTGCGCATTTCGCTATTATAAATAAAGGTTTGCAGGAATCGAGAGGCTTGGCATTGTAAATGGTACGTATTATGCGTTTTTGCAGGACAAAGATTCACAGAACCCATACTATACTATTTATGACCTAAAAAAGTGGAAAATATGGCTGTAAATATCCCTTTACAAAGGACTAAATATGACCTAATAAAATAACGCATTTTAAAAAACAAATGTTCAATTCAGTCAGATATTTTTTAAACAATTTTGGTGATTTACGGTTTTAGTTGTGATGAATTTCTATTTTTAGAGAATTTGCGTTTGCTCGTTTAATCAGCTCCAAATATTTTATGTCCCTATAAAATATGAACAATTGCATTATTTTTAGAATGCAAGTTACCTATTAATTTGGCATAAACATTAAATTGATTAAATAAATTTCACATTTAACCTGATCATGTAGTACATATACTGTATAATTGTTCTCCTCTACCAAACTTATAACTGAAATACGACGTTAAATTACCAATATGACCAAACCATAAAAATTGTCAAAATATGACTTTATATGCAAAATAAAAACGGGACGATTAGGATAACAAATGCGCAATTGGTGTTTAATGTGTGTTTACGACGAAAACGGTGGTCAGGATAAAAATATGACATTTCATTAACCCTACTTATGATGGACAAGCTGAATGAATCTGAAATTCCCAAGGTATCTTTATACGTTTCAAGTGAAAATCTGCATTTTTCAAACAGGATTTCTGATTTTTTTTAGAGTGAGTCAGACATCATTCAACTAAATATATAAGCTTTAATGAACCACAGATTATTGTCTCTGTTGGACATTACATGAGAATATTTTAGGAGAAAAATTCCTCTGACACTGGGACTTGAACCCAGGACCTTTGGCTATTCGCGCCAATGCTCTACCAACTGAGCTAAGCCGGAGTCCAATTCACAGCGCCGGATGGAACCTCTCTCCTATGACTAAATGCCCTAATGGTCTACCTCACAGACAGACAAGTTATGTCATTTGCAGTACTGTGAGTCACACTAAGTAGTGATTTTTGTGACCGGGCTCCCACTGTTATTTTACAGTTGACATTCAAGATAGATATATAAGCTTTAATGAACCACAGATTATTGTCTCTGTTGGACATTACATGAGAATATTATAGGAGAAAAATTCCCCCGACACTGGGACTTGAACCCAGGACCTTTGGCTATTCGCGCCAATAACAGTGGGAGCCCGGTCACAAAAATCACTAATTAGTGTGCCTCACAGTACTGCATACGACATAACTTGTCTGTCTGTGAGGTAGACCATTAGGGCATTTAGTCATAGGAGAGAGGTTCCATCCGGCGCTGTGAATTGGACTCCGGCTTAGCTCAGTTGGTAGAGCATTGGCGCGAATAGCCAAAGGTCCTGGGTTCAAGTCCCAGTGTCGGAGGAATTTTTCTCCTATAATATTCTCATTCAACTAAGTTAATGCAATATTAGTTAACCAAAAAATAATATGATTGTGTTCTAAAAAAATTATTTTGAAAAATAAACATGCAAATTTTAAAAAAATTCTGGTTTGCTTAAAAGACATGCAAACTATGTTTAAAAATTATGTGATGATTCCTCATAATGTAGGTTAGATCCTGAACCTAAGTTATTGCTAGCATGCCCTACAATAAATAAGAAAAAAAAAATCTTAGAACTTTGGCGGGTGAAAAAAATTATTCATTGTAATTTTTAAACTCCTCACAGCTTCAATTCTTAACATATTCTTAACCATTTACGTTCAGGCTCTGACTGGTTTTATTGGCTTTCATTTGGTGCAAGAATGAAGCCTCTAGCTCAGTTCTAAGTGTTTTTATCTTTTTTTGAATCCTAAAAAATTGCGAGAAATAAAGTTTTGAGAAAAGGGGAATTGAAGTTTACGGATACTTTTAAAACTTAATAATCTTATTTGGAACTTTCAAAATGCCCCTGCAACATAGGAACTAGATATTGGACTGCCATCTTTATGAGGAAGGCAGTACTACATCCTCAGCAGCTATGAAAAATATTACAGCTAGAATGGAGAGGGAATTTTAGAAGATCAGACAGAATATGAAGAACAATGCCGTTATCTTTTCAGGACAAGAAGGCTTGCGCCAACCCTTTAAATGATGATTTAAATACATTTATGACCTATTAACCCAAACAAATTTAACATTTTCTGAAAATAGAGACTTCAATCTTTTATTCTAATTTTTTTTTTTTTTAATTTGTAAAAAAATTACATTTCAAACGTATATAGATACCGGTATCTCTAAAGGGCAGAGATATCTCTCTTAAGACTCTAAAGGGCACAGCGCTGTCTCGTGGAAGAACTGACGATGTTTCGCAATTAAGGATGGATCGTGATAACAGGCACACCACAAACTCAGACAAAGTTATATTTCCGAAAATAACATTTTTGGATTAAGAAACCTCAAATAGTTATTTATCTATCAAGTACGCAAAATAACGCTCTTGGGGACGAATTTTTAGTAAAATCTATATAAATTACCGTATAATTAATTATAATGAAAGGTAGTCAGCTATTTGTTAAAGTTATATTCTCATGGCCGTCTGAATCATAAAACAACAATGACCGTGCGTACCAATACCAAATGTGGTAGTGTTTATTCATAATACATGAGTCCCTTGTTTATAAACAATATTCAGGGTGTCCACTGGTCGGGAAAAGCCGGGAATCCGGGAAAAGGCCGGGAATTTCGTTTGGTAGGGAAAATCCGGGAAAAGTCAATAAATTTGTTAAAATATCCGGGAAAATTCGAAAAATTGCAAAGCTGAAGATAAGAACTAGAAGAGGACAAAAGAAAACTACTCTTAGAGTCCGAAAAAGCTGCAGCTGCTCTAAATGAACAAATTAAGTTGCTGAAGAAAAAGTAAGTGGGATCAAAAAGACTTCTAAAGAATAATAGGCCTATATGAAGGTATATTTAATTTATTTTTCTGTTCGTTACTTTTGTATCTCTTATAGCCTAAGTAATTATTGTTTGCAGTTACTTTTGTAGCATTTTTTCCCCTTACTTAAGGTTTGTATAATCCTATAATTTTTCTCACACAGTTATTTGAAAGTACTGTACTTCATAATCATATTTTGGTCGGGAATTTCTGAAATGATCAATGAAAACCAGGGAATAAGTCGGGAATTTCTTCAGCATTACTTGGTGGACACCCTGATATTGCATACCAACTAGTATTTACGAAAAGCTTTTGAAAATATAAATGATAATGCCGACGAAATTTCAATCCAAGCCAGAAACATTGAATTGAAGCTCTAGTAGGCAGATTTTTGAAGTAAAACTTCTTTAGTGGCGGTAGAGGGTGAATCGGGGAAATCAGTCACACTCAAAACCGACTTGTTTCGGTGCGGACTGCACAGAAAACAATCAACTCAATGATTAGGAGTAATCAAAATAAATTTTTCAGACCTTACTTCCTCAATGGCAATAGACAATTCCTAACCAATCTAAAGGTATATTATCTATTTTATGGAACCCGGAGGTTCATTACCGCGCAAATCCAAAATTAAAAATACAAATTTCCAAAATGAAAAAAAAAAACAAAATTAAAAAATAAAACATCCAAAAATCCAAAATTTAATAAATAATAAATTCCAAAATTTAAAAATAAAAAATAATAATTAAAAAATCGAAAATACCAAAATTTAAAAAATCTAAAAATCCAACATTTAAAAAACTAAAATACAAAATTTAAAAATTCAAAGAATCAAAATTTAAAATAATCCAAAATTAAAAAATTCAAAGATCCAAAATAAAAAAATTAAAAATCCAAAATTAAAAAATACCAATTTCCAAAATTTAAAAAATTATAAGGTATAACAACCAAAAATCCAAAATTTAATAAATAATAAAATATAATAATAATAATAATAATAATAATAAACAATTGAAAGATCGAAAATTTAAAAAATCCAAAATAAAAAATTAAAAGATCCAAAATTAAAAAGTCCACAATCCAAAATTTAAAAAGTCCAATAATGCCTAATTGAAAAAATCCAATAATCAAAAATTGAAAAAATAAAAAAGAAATTACTTCTGTCGCGTGGCGTTCCACGCACTCTTTTTTTCTATGAAAGGAGCTACAGGTATGAAGATGTTACAGTCGCATTTTTAATTTTCAGTCTCGTTAGCTACTTATGAATTGGTTGCATTGAGAGAAACAGCACCAAATGAATAGTCATAGCTTCTACATTAGAGGACTTCGTGTTCTAACACAACAAGCACTTTATAGCCTCCATTTTCCACGGCTGATGACAAGACACAGCACTCTAGTGAGTAGGGTTGCCACCTGTCCCGAATTAGGCGGGACATCCCGCATTTTAAAGACATTTTCAGCGTCCCGAATTATGCCTAAGAGGGACGCATTATATTGCGGGACGCCAAATTATTCCAAAACAAAATATGAGACAGCAATTCTTGGTGGCGTCTTTTGTGAATTTCGTCTCATGGTCAAGATATCGATGTCGTTCCATCGCTAAAATGTATCGTGTTGGCAGCATTGAAATCACCGCCCATGATGTTATTCTTTGTAATTTATTTGTATAAGTCGCGCGGGCATTCTTGGGGTATGTCAGTGATCTGTACAACCAGCGTGCGAGCCATTAACTGGTGATCCGACGGGGAAGTACCGAAAACAGATCATATGATGGCACTGATTTGCCAAGTACAGTTCCTTCTGGAAATATAGCACAGCAAGACGTGAGTAGTGTTATCAGTTGTAATTTGAATCCACGTTCTCTGTGTGTTTTATGTGTCGTTCGTTGAGTAAGAACTAATTAAATATTTCTCCTGTTATTCCTAAACTTAGTGGTAAGCCATTATCTAGTCAGAGTCTGGATTGCCAATGTTCATAATTTTTTCGAAACATGTCTATGAGTGTACATTGTCTTTTGAAATTTTTGAGAAAGCTTTAAGTTCCTTAGAGAAAGTATTTGACTTCACAGAAAACAATCTTTATGGCACACTGAAGAACTTGAATCTTTCAAACATCTCAAAGACTCTGTGAAGGCACATAATGTAGAATCTGATGTTAATTTGGATGAGTTAGGCCTATATGAGGAATTCTGCTTTAGTTCAGATATAATAAATGCTACTAAAGTAAAGAACACATTCCCAGTTTCAAATGCTTTGTTCTGAGCATTCCTGGTAGCAATGCCTTTGTGGAAAGAGTTTTCTCTCTCTTGAATCTTAAATGGACAGAATCCAGAAACAGGTGCTCAGCTGACCTCATAAAGAGTGAAATCATTTCTACAAATGTTACAGATACCTGCAAAGATTATTTAGTGAGGGTGAAACAGAACAAACAACTATTAGAAGCTGCCAAATCAAACAAGAAATACTGCTTCAAGTCATGAATTTGCCCAGGCTTTTTTTAAATTATTTTGCTAACCTTTTCTTTTCTAATGTTAGTGTTACTGTTACATAGCCTATTCAGTTTTGGCTTTGTAATATAATCCGTCTTTCAGTTATTAATAAATTGTTCCGTGTACAAATTTAGGTATGAAGATCGGCGATCTGCATATATTCGATAAGTGTCCCTCCTTAGCCTTACCAAAAGGTGGCAACCCTACGAGTGAGAGACTTTGTTTATGTGCCGATGATGGTGTCATTATTCACGAATTAATAAGATTATGTGTGTAAATTAAGTTTTTGTATAAGCCAAAGGTCCCAATAGAGCTCTATTCATATATTGAGATAACGGCCTGTCCTAAAAAATTAAATTCTTTAAGAAAACAAAAAAAATGGCGTATTTGCACTGCCCCTCAGATAATAGTCTAGACTACGAACACTTTTACAGCCTTGGAAACGCTTGGGTGTGATACAAAATGGAGCCTGTACTCAAATCTGAATATTCTAATATTGAAATTAAGGAAGAGATTTCTCAAGCAGAACTAAAGTGTGAACCTGTATTTACTACATGTGACATAGTACAGACACAGAAAATCAAACAAGAGGATACAGACTACGAAGATCCTGAGTCATGGAGCATCAGTCACAAATGTGAACCTGTATTTATTACGTATGACACGGAGATCGAACGTGGCAATTCAGACTACGGAGATTCTACAGCACACAATTTAGAGCAGATTTCACCTGCCGTGTGTACGACCATTTCATCTGCTGGAAACAGTCAACAGCCTACTTGTACTCGCGACAAACATTTCACGTGTGATGTGTGTAACAAGACATTCTCCAGAAAAGGACATCTCAAAGCACATAATATGTTCTCTCACGCTGGACATAGGCCATTTACCTGTGATATATGTGCCAAGAAATTCCCCCAAAAGTCGAATCTCAGAACACATATGCTCTCTCACACTGGTCAGAAGTCATTCTCGTGTGAAATATGTCCCAAGATATTTTCCCTAAAAGAAAAGCTCAAGAATCATCAAATCACTCACACTGGACATAAGCCATTTACCTGTGATATATGTAACAAGAAATTCGGCCGAAGAGGGGATCACAAAAGACATCTGCTAAAACACACTGAACCTAAAGCATCTCACACTGACCATAAGCCATTTACGTGTGATGTATGTACCAAGAAATTTTCCCATAAAGGGGATCTCAAAAGACACATGCTTATTCACACTGGACATACACCATTCTCATGTGAAATGTGTACAATGAAATTTTCCCGAAGAGAGAGTCTGAAAAGACATCTCTTTATGCACACTGGACATAAACCATTTACGTGTGATATATGTACCAAGAAATTTTCCCTAAGAGAACATCTCAAAAGACATCTGCTCATACATGAGAAGGACAAAATTTCCTAATGTAATGTGTGCACTGAGCCTTTGTTATGCCAAAAGAACTATACTAAAGAATGTGTTCAAATGTTAGGAATCATAACGTTAAATAGGAATCCCTATATCAAACATAGGCACGTTAGTTACTGTGCTTTAATCTTTCATGACTGAAACACAGTAGTTTCATTACTAAATGATGTTTTGTAGTAATTTTTAATAATAATTTTGTTTGTATTTCTAAGTCTTTACTTACTATTAATATTAATAAAAGTAAAGGTAAAGTGATCCCTATACAGGCCATGGAGGCCCAGAGGGTTCCAGGAGGTTGAGGCTCCCAGATTTTGGACATTCGGCACGTGAAGGTTGTAAGGTGGTGAGCCTTACGCACCGGCCGCCTTTACCCCCAGGATTGCTCCTGGTACTCATTTCTGTTTGAGGCTGAGTCGACCCCAGGGCCATAGTGCCACCAGAAGGATTAGGCCAATTGAAAAACTCCAACGACCTCATCGGGAATCGAACCCGCGACCTTCCGGTTTGTAGCGCAGCGCCTCAACCACTACGCTACGGCGTACCCCCATTAATATTAATAAAAGTTTAAAATTTTTCAGTGTCAAATTGTGTATCAAGGAACTTATTTTTTAAATATTCACTGAAATAGAAGGATGTTAATGCCAAAATCTAATGTCATTGTTGGTGACGTCATAATCACATTTTAGAGAAATTATGATTTTATCTAAATGAATTTCTACTAAACTCTTGTCACTGTCAAAAGGACGAAAAAAGGGAAAATTATTGCGAAAAAAGGTAGGAAAAAAAGGGATATAAAAGTAAGAGAGCGTAAAAATTCAGCAGAGAGATACATGTTTGTTTTATGTAAAGCCTTTGCTTGCTCTACAGCTGCTGATTCTGTAACATCTAACGACTGAAGAAATTTTTTGATCTTGTTGAAATTCTCACAGAGGAAAATAGCACACGAAATCCACGTTCCCCTCCTTGTTATAATGGGAAACTTAGGCAATGGCAAGCCTGTGTTTTCCCTGTAATGCTCTATTCTGCTGGGAGGAATTATCTTTTCAATGGTGAATCAGTGAAAACAATTTTTAATGTTTTCATATCACCAAATACTATGTAATTTACGAATTTTTCAAAATAAATTAACAAAAAAGGCACTGGAAAGGGAAAGTTCCTAAAAGAAGGGAGATGAGCCTAAAAAAGGGACGTTAAAACCAGGTCGTTTGCAGTAAGAACTTACTCAGTAATGTCCTGTTCAATTTTATCATGTTTTGTGATGGAATGTTAAAAAAAAAGGAATTCCCTTTAAAATTCGGTCTCTAGTTATAACGTCTCCCATACCCCCCTGAAAATTTTAAAAATTAAGATGCTCAATAACGAGTTTTAAAATTCCCACGCTTTATACTCATATTAAGTAATTTATAATCAGACTTAAAAAATTGTACTTTTTTTTTTTTAATTTTTATATATATATATATATATAATCATTGGGGAGGTTCGCCTCTGATGCCATGGGCCCAATAGAGTACTGTTCATATAATATTGCTACCTCACTGGGCCTGTCATCAAGAATTAAATTCTTTAACACAAAATGGCGTATTTCCACTGCCCATCAGATAATAGCTATGAGCACTTTTACTGCCGTGGAGACGCTTGGGTGTGATACAAAATGGAGCCGGTACTCAAATCGGAATATTCCAAGATTGAAATTAAGGAAGAGATTTTTCAAGCAGAACTAATGACATTTGACTTAATAAAGACAGTGGAAATCAAACAAGAAAATACAGACTACGAAGATTCTACAGAATGCAGCACCAGTCACAATTCTGAACCTGCATTTATTACGTGTGGCACAATACAGACAGTGGAAATCAAACAAGAGAATACAGACTACGGAGATATTGAGTCATGGAGCATCAGTCAGAAATGTGAACCTGTATTTATTACGTATGACACGGAGATCGAACGTGGCAATTCAGACTACGGAGATTCTACAGCACAGAATTTAGAGCAGATTTCGCCTGCCGTGTGTACAACCATTTCATCTGCTGGAAACAGTCAACAGCCTACTTGTACTCGCGACAAACATTTCACGTGTGATGTGTGTAACAAGAAATTTTCTCGAAGAGGGGATCTCAATAGACATCTACTCATTCACACTGGTCAGAAACTATTCTCATGTAATATATGTACCAAGAAATTTTCCCAAAGAGGGCATCTCAAAGAACATATGGTCACTCACACTGGACACAAACCTTTTTCGTGTGATACATGTACCAAGAAATTTTCCCAAAGAGGGCATCTCAAAGAACATATGGTCACTCACACTGGACACAAAGCATTTTCGTGTTATATATGTACCAAGAAATTCTTACGAAGAGGGGAACTCAACCAACATCTGCTCACTCACACTGAACACAAAGCATTTTCGTGTGATATATGTACCAAGAAATTCTCCCGAAGATGTCATCTCAAAGAACATTTGCTCACTCACACTGGACACAAAGCATTTTCGTGTGATATATGTTCCAAGAAATTCTCCCGAAGAAGGCATCTCGAAAGACATCAGCTAACTCACACTGGACAAAATCCATTCACGTGTGATATGTGTAGCAAGAAATTTTCCGAAAAAGGGAACCTCAGAAGACATCTGCTCATACATGAGAAGGACACACTTCGCTAATGTAATGTGTGCACTGAGCCTTTGTTGACAAAAGAACTTAAACTAAAGAATCTGTTGAATTATCAGAGATGGTGATGTTAGATAGGAATCCCTACATAAAACATACGTTAGTTATTGATTACTAGGGGGCGGATTTCCATGACATGTCATGTTTTTCCCCTTTGCATTATTTCAGGTTTCCGACTAATTTAAACCCGATTCCAAGCATCCTGGTGAAAATGGAACGGCTTTTATTGTGCATATAACTGCATATTTAGGAAATTTTCAAGTATTGTAGCATATTTAGTATGAATATGCATATTTAGGTCATATTTTTGGCATATTTGTGTGCATATTAAAGAAATTTTGAAGTTTCATAATATATTTTGTAAATTTTGCATTATAATGATAGTTTTAGAGAATTTACAGATGTTTTAATAAAATGAAGTGTTATGAAACTTAAAAAAATACACACAATGTGTAAGTGGTAAAGTCATGTTTTAAATTTTATTGGTCATAATTTAATGTTTTTTAGGTCATAAATGCATGCATATATCCTATTTTTTAGGTCATAGAAATCCGCCCCCTATTGATTACTTTGCTTGAATCTCCCATTACTGAAATACAATTAGTTTCATTACTAAATGATGTTTTACAGTAATTTATAATAATTTTGTTTGTACTTCTAAATACTTTATTTATGTGAATATCAAATTGTGTATCGAGGAAGTTATATTTGGAATATCCACTGAAATAGAAGGATGTTAATACCTGGCACCAAAAAATTAGACTTATCTATTATGTCATCTCTGGTTATGTCATAATGACATTCTACAGATGGGTCATTCCATGTCAAATCAACCAATTCTACTATGAGATTTGAACCTTGACCTCTCAGATTTGTATGATTTTTTTTCCAGGTATTGTACCTCCTAAATCTAGTTTAAATTTCAAATTTCAAATTATTCTGACTTTTGGTTTGTGAGTTACAAGGGTTTAAAAATCCAAAAAACTACAGTTTTCTATTGCTTTAAGATTATTATAAAATGCTATAGCTAAAAAACTATACCACCTAGAGAGCTCAAACTTGCACCATTCTTTTCCTCTTAAAATTCCCTTTCATTTGATGTATCACAGAGCTATGTTTCTTAATTTTTGAAATGTTAAAAAAGTTCCCAAAAAAGTTTTTTTGAAATTTCCAAAATACGTACCCTCGGATTTTTTGGGAAAAATTATATGTGTTGTCCATTCTAATTGACTACATGCATGCAAAATTTCAAGATGGGATCTCAACGGGTTCTTATTTTAAAAAAATATTTTACTACCAGAATACATGATAGTGAGGTATATAGCGGACTATTTCTAGGCTATGAATACTAAGGTACATAGGCTAATTCTACCAAACCTAAATTATTTAGATAACTTTGCGTTCATATGCAACATTTCCCTCTTGTTGTTTGTTAATTAAATGATGTGTAGTGTTGTTTTTAATTTAATTTTCATAATACTGTAACCAGTGCTTTTTTTCTAACAAAATAGGTGGCGGTACTCACCGAAACTTTTAAACTGAAGCTCATGGGAGCACCCATATTTCTTCCAGAAGTCATTTTTCTGAGTTAACGTCTAACAAACGGGCCTATCATGGACAGACTTTTTTCCCCCTGAATTCAGTAAAATTACCGATACTTGCGACGTTCTCTTCAGGTTCATTTTATTCAATGTTTGCAGGTTTATGAGATATTTCAAAAACATCCTCATGCTTTCTTTTATTGCGTACCAGTACAAAATAATTACTTATTTACTCATTTCACTGAACCACGTGCACACCTTGATCCTACAATTTATAAGCAACTATGAACTCGCTCAACTCTGCAGAACAAACCAAGGGTTTATGCTTTTCAAATTACACGTAAGCAACGAATGCAGTTAAATTTAAACACGCACTAACCTCCTGATTAACTTTGGTCGTTAGCTACTTATTGCATGTTTGTTACTACATTAGCATTAACTGCACTTGGTGCAATACTTACACCTTTAGAATGACCTTGACCATAGGAGGTGTTTGCTGGGGACTGGAAAAATCAACCCCCAACCATCTTGCAGTCCAGTAGCCACAGCAATTTACTGAAACTATCATGTGTTCGTATGTAAGCAATTATGTATGTAGAAATCTAGCAAAACCAAGAAACAAGCTTGATTTTAAGTAATAGGCCATAGGAACTGTGATAAGAATATTGGCGAGTAATATGCGAATTTTATTTTTTGTACAAAAAAAAAGGTGCCGGTACTGAGTACCGTTGCGTACCGTCACAAAAAAATCACTGCCTGTAACTATACATAAGAAGGAAGAATAAATTTTAATTTATATACAACATGCTAATAGTGAAATTTTGAACAAAGCCACTCACCTTGAATCATCCAAAACTCTTAGTAATATCAACTCATATAGTTATAAATAGTAGAGGTTATCTTTTGCTTCGTTTTCCAGTATTATTTGTAGTCTAATCATTTAGAAAGAGTCCCATATAAAAGAAATGGGTAAAAGTTGTTTCACCTTGTGAAAAAGTTTAACTTGTTGATATTTGCGTGGATAGAACTGTATTTCTTAGAATATTAGGTATTTACCGTACATAGTTAATAGTATTTATACACTTTAAAAGTTTTCACTGAGGGTAACACAATTTAAATGTTTCTTTTTGATCTTTTTTAAGATATTTTTCCAAAGCAAGAGAAGACAGCCTTATTTCTTCAGCACTTAAGAGTATACGTATGTTCGTCCCGTTGCTGTAGTTGGATCCACTGTTTGCAAAAGAGTGTTTCCTGGGACATCTAATAAATCTCTTGGTTGTGGATAACAAAAAAAAAAAAAAAAAACGGGCTGGACCTTTTGGGTGTAAAAAATTTATTCCATACATGCCATTGTGTTTTTCTTCAATGCATCCCAGCAACCAAGAGTCATCATAAGCTACTGTCACAAAACCAGCAGCAATGTTTTCCAAACCTGATGGTGTTATTTGTACACAGTTGTCACACATTCAAGAGATTCATCAAGGCTGAAATGATAAGGCTTGACAGTAATGTGACTCTCTGTGTGGGGTTTATATGAGTGAAACTTTTGCGTTCCCACAATCGCTTTTGATTCACTGAGCCGAGAAAGTAATCATTCTTTAGTCTCTTCGTAGTCTTCTGTTGTGCAATATTCAAAGTCAATGTTTTTTATATTTTCCAAGGCAAATTTATAAAGTTCTTTGGGTGTTAAAATTTGTTGGTCATATGACCTTTTTATCTGGCTAAAAGATAGCCGCTTACCAATCCTGCCAAGGCCATCACATGCACTCTTGCCATGGGATGTTGCAAAGAACTCCCACTCTGCCTCAACTTCAAAATCTGTTTTGTGCAAGCATAAATTAATTCTTATTCTTAAACTGGGCAGCGCTCCCATCAGAAAAGTAAATAATCTTTTTAAGTGCAAAAGGCAAGGTTTGCTTTAAGATTTCTAGCAGTTTTTTCTGTAATACATAGAAAGCGACTGTATTAAGTTCCAGGCAATCTGATATAAAAACATACTATACTATTTTCACTTTAAGTTCAAAGGAGATGTAAACAAACTCTAAAGTACCACTCCGCCGAGCATGTGACAATGTCACGTGGAGATTTACCCGCCACGGAAAGAAATGGAATGAGAATTTGGTATATTCCAGTGTTCTCAATAGTACTTTTAAAATATTTTTTAAGACATGCACCATTGTTGAAAAATGTTATATTTATTTTGAAAAGATCGATACATCTGTACAAAATTAGGCTTAATATTAGTACTTAAGAAAGTCATAGACAGTTAACAAGAAGATATTAACGAGTATAAAAATTACTCTCATTTTGCAATGTTGGCTGCCCACTTCAGAGGCGTTTTCTTTTTGAATTCATTAATTTCTGTTTGTAACCGCCCCAATGCTATCAGAGCTGTAAGTTACATGTAACTTTTGACGAATTTTTTGTCTTGTTCTAGCACACAACTTTCTTGTCCTCACGTACGTGTTGTATAACCGATATAAATAAATAAATGAACACACATTCAGCAGGTTATTGGGAGGGGGTTGTGGCAAGTTCATTCCAAGATGGCGTGCTTGAGCATTCACACAGCCGTCGTAAACGCCTACAATTTACATCTGTTGTAACGGTTTAATTAGTTCACTTAGTTATTATGCGTCAGGAAAATCTGATCAAATTAATTTTGTTTCATATACAGATCTGCTTCAGAAACGTGTTTTTAAATTTCTCTGCACGGAAATAGCTACAAAAAGGTACGGTTTGAACCGAACTATTTTATTAAGAGCAAGAGTATGCATACAAAGCAGCAAAAGTTACAGTTCGTCCACTAGCCAATGAGGCGCTCCCTTGTCACGTGGCTTTGTTTACATCTACTTTGAACTTAAAGTGAAATTAGTATACATGTGGTTTAGTTTCCCCTCCCATTTGTAATATATGATGAAAGGATGCAGTGTAGCTTGGCTGGTAGTCCAGTGGAATGATTGTATTTTGGCTTGTTTGACGAAAGAGTAGTTTTCCGCAAAATCACAGTTGAATACTACATGGCCTTCAGTTAAATTTTCCTTGATTTCGCTGACTAGCTATAAATGAATGAGTTTTGAGCTTTGTTAGTGTGTCCAAAACCTCATCAATAAAGTCATCGCTACATTACTACAGTTTCCATCACACACATATCTACAGTTACCCACTTTTTCATTGAACTTTGTATTCAATAATTCTTGAAATCTAGGAACACCAGGTCATTCTTTACAAACATTCATAAAACAATGTTGAGATGGTGGATTGCACATCATCTTGACCAGATAGGAGTGATAAGATTTCAAAGCAGTGTCATCCCCATCTAATACAAAATTTTGCATTTTTGCACCATACATCATTAGCTTAATGTTTTGGTGTAAGGTACACACACAGACAGTACGTGTGCCACTTTTTCCAGCCAGGATACACTTCTTCGGCCTCAGGTCGCAAAACTTTGAAAAACCAATTTTGTTTGCTGGGAATTTTTCCTTAAATAATTGGTATATTTCTTGCAAATTTGCCAACACTAGTCTCTTTTGTACCTGGATTTTTCCATCTTTATTTTTTTATAGTCACACAATCTTTTTTCCCTGGCATCATTCTACTAATGTCGTCAGAATTGTAGAAGTCTTTTACAGAGTCAGCCTAGAAATAATCCACTATACACCTCACTAGCATGTAATCTGGTAGTCAAATATTTTTTTAAACAAGAATCCATTGAGATCCCATCTTGAAATTTTGCATGCATGTAGTCAATTAGAGTGGACAACACGTATAATTTTTCCAAAAAAATCCGAGGGTACGTATTTTGGAAATTTCCAAAAAAGTTTTTTGGGAACTTTTTTAACATTTCAAAAATTACGAAACATAGCTCTATGAGACATCAAATTAAAAGGAATTTTCAGAGGAAAAAAATGGTGCAAGTTTGAGCTCTTTAGGTGGTATAGTTTTTGAGCTATAGCATTTTACAATAATCTTAAAGCGATAGAAAACCATAGTTTTTTGGATTTTTCAACCCTTGTAACTCACAAACCAAAAGTCAGAAAAATTTTAAATTTTAAATTTAAACTAGTTTTGGGGAGTACAATACCTGAAAAAAAAAATTCACACAAATCTGAGAGGTCAAGGTTTAGACTGTTAGTTGATTTGACATGGAATGACCCAGATTTGTGATTTTATCTAAACGAATTCGTCTATTCCAGAGGAACTGTTGTTAACCTTTCTCTGCACTAACACATCAGTTCTGTTGTATCTGGAAGATATATAATATAACTTGCCAGAAATTGCAAAATTATAATTTGATGTTATGTTTTCATGTGTTAGTAACAAGCTAACAAATTACCTATTTCTATTCATTCCCACTGCAGTTGTGTTTTGTACACGTGTTATAATGTGGAATCATTCTAGTATTGCTACCAAAGTAAGTAAACTCTACCTAATGTGAAAGGTAAGTCCAGGGTCTGCAAGAGGGGGCAGGTTCCATATGGAGGTCCCAGGAAAAATATTTTGGGTTGGCAAATAGCGAAAGGTCTAATAATATCTATATAATGAGAGGAAGTGTTTTTCTTTCTTTCTTTCTTTCTTTCTTTCTTTCTTTCTTTCTGTCTGTCTGTCTGTCTTTATGTGATGTCCAGCGAAATCCACTGAATGCAGAGATTTGATATTTTAAACATAGATGGACTGAAGGGTTGCGAAAAGTGCATTGAAGCAGGAATTTCGATTTTCGTTGGAGAGTTATGAGCGAAAAACTGTCGAAAAATGTTGGTGCTAATCTTTTTGAAGGAAAAACTCCTATTATAGTTTATAAAGAAACTCTGTAAGACAGGACAGGACATTGGAAACATTGTTACATGTTATAGTTCTTTTCACAGGACAAAATAGTTGGTTCATAAAAATGTTTTAAACTAGAAAATAGCCCACGGTTAAAATAATGCTTAAATACGAAACTTACATGTCTAGAATCCTGAAGGCACATTTACAAAAGTCAGCTATGGCTTCGTCAATTATTATTTAAAATATCTAGTCATATACTACATTTTTTTTGAATACTGCATCAGAATAGTCAAGTAACTTCCCCTGTTCTCATATGCTTTACGTAGATTTCAGAAATTAATTATGTCGTAAGTTTTATGCAGTTCCAAAGCTACCTGTGAACACTGATAATACATATCGTTTCTCAACTGTTTGTTGAGAGATTAATATGATGTGAATTTGATTTGATAAAGTCAGTGTAATTTTCAGAAATTATATAATTTTTCAAGGGGAGGAGCGGTTTGTTTGGATTTTTATTGTCCGCGAAACTTCCAGGGTTAAACTATTAATATGTTATGGCTGGTGCCCGGGGCTTCTCCCGCCATTATTAATTGACTCCAGGGTTTTTAAGAAATTTACACTGTCAGTTTATTAAAAATGTTTGTGGTTCAGAGCTATGAAAATTATAAGTAAAAATAAAATTAGAATATTTGTTTGTGTTCATTTCAAATAGGTCTTATATAATAAAGAAACGGTTTTCATAATTGTTTACTCTTCGTGAATGTTTAGACTGAGAGATAAACATCTCCGAGTATACCTGATGTCTCACGAAGTGAGGGAGCGAGTGTGCACGCTATTGAGGGTCGTTAAATTGTATAAGAGTAGATATTTTGCTGTTAAATAAATGATTTGAAAAAAAAAAGCATTCGAACTAATAGCGTGTGGATAGTTGAAGTTCAGTTAGTAGTCATGCAAATCTGTTAATACATGAATTTATTTGTGCGAGTGAATAATGAGTAGTTCCCGGATTTGAAGGTTTTAACCTATTTTCCCCCCAGCTTCCTAATTAGAACATTTTAACGTATTTTTCCGTTTTATACTGCTACCTTCCGAACATATGATTCTTGTAGAACCTAAAAAGGGCTAAATCGGACTAAAGGGCCTAAAAGGGGCTAAAGAGGACTTTTGCTGAAAAACACGATATTTAAATAGGTTTTCGAATTAATGCAAAGGAAAATAAAATTTATTTTCACATATTTAAAATGTGAATTTGTTCATCTTAAAAAAAGACAATATGTTTAATTTACACAACACAATGAAATTAATAATGTATGTCACTATGGTATTTTTCAAATGAGTAGCCAATTCCTTCACCGCCAAATCATGTGTACGAGCTAACGAAGTACCGCTAGTAGTAAGAGCCTTCCTTCCGTCTCGCCGTCTCTGATTGGACCATATAGGCAAGGAGAAGGACAAACGGCTTGTCATCTGCAAAACACTTTAGCCAATTATCTTTGTAACTTGAAAATGTGCCGCCTCGCCGTCGCAAGAAATGAAACTTGAGAAGTCTGCAATACTTTGAAATCTGCAAGTAATCCATTGTCGTTCCAATTTTGAAAATAACAAGTTGCTGACCGACGACAGAGAAGTTTAGGAGGGTCTTTGTCAAAACATTATAATACACTTATCGGTGTTAATATTAGTGTTTGATTAAGACGGCTGAAATCGTTTGTTTAAAACCTAAAAAGGGCTATCCCACAGAAATAAAAGGCTAAAATACCTTTTATAAAAGCCTAAATATCTTGGACCTAATGATGAGTCACTAAACATAAAAGACATAGATAAGGAGGTTATGTCATCGCTGAAAGAGGGTTTGTCTTTCGAAGGGAGACATAAAAATCAGTGAGCCATCTAATGGGAATTTTTGAAGTGAAACTTCTTTAGCCGCGGTAGGTGTAAATCGAGAGCTTGTGTAACGCTCAAAATCGTCATGAAATTAGTGAGGTGTGACGGAACGGACTACACAGAAATCTATCAACTCAATGATTAGGCTTATCCAAAATTTAAAAAAACCAATTAATTCAAAATTAAAAAATCCAAAAAATAAAAAAATTCAAAGATCCAAGATTTAAAAAAATGCGAAATTAAAAACCAAAATTTCAAATTAAAAAACCTCGAGATCCAAAATTAGAAAGTCCAAAAATTAAAAAAAAAAAAAAAAAAAAAAAAATCCTAAATAAATAACTATACAAAATTTTAAAAAATAAAAAAGATCAAATTAAAAACATCATTGTAAGGTAACTCTGCCTAATGTTCAGGGTCCGCAAGAGGTGGGCAGGTTCCATATGGAGGTCCCAGGAAAAATATTTTGGGTTGGCAAATAGTGAAAAGTCTAATAATATCTATACAGAGTGTTAATAAATAACACCGAAAAATCGAATGAAAGGAACAGCCCACCTACGTGCATAGTATGTTTCATTTACGATGTACCGTATTCTTTTAGCGAGATAGATCGGTTTTTGCACTTTGTTATGTGGTATCTATGACAATACAATTCACATAGGGAACACACGCAATGACTGTCGGGGGTATGATAATATTTTGTGGTGGTAGCCATGTACAGCTAGGCTTGTTAGCATGTGTCGCAAGTCCTGGTTGGTCTTTGTCCATCCTCAGTCAACCATGGCATCGGTACAATAAAAATCTAGTCCTATATCTTCCTTCTTCTGATTTCTTTCTTGTAGGTGTAGCGATGAGTTCGTAGTAGATGGTAGTGCTAGTCTCATTCTGAGGTCATCAATCAGGAAAGATTCCTTAGCCAACTCGTAAGCTAGACGGGATGGTGCAAATTTTGAAATACCAAGGGCATGTTTAAGGAATCTTGCTTGCGTCTGAGCTTGTCCCATATTAACTCCAGACCGTAGCTGATTATTGGGACCGAAATATTTTACCTGCATATAGAGGGGAGTTAGATAAGCAACTTTTATTAGGAGATTTTTACTGTACTATGTAAAATGTGATGCTACAGGGCATTAATGTCATTATAATTTGGTGCTCATAACTCAATAATGTAGCGAGATAGGGTTAAAATGTTCATTAAATTGACTTCATGCCTTCTTAGTGATTGATAAAAACCTGATTGTTAATCATTCATCAACAGCTATGACATAATTTAGTGTTTACATAATCTGCAATATTTACAGACTAATCACATGACTGGCCATTAGTCTGTTTTTTATTCATAACTACTAACTACAGTGTTAACAATGAAGTTCCTTTGTTTTGCATTTTTTCTAATGTTAGAAGTCAGTGGCGACCAAGCCCTGGGTGATTTTATGCTGTAACAGGAAAAATTAAATTCATAGACCAAAAATCTCTTCATAAAAGTTGCTTGTCTATGTTCCCTCTATACATAGGTAAAATATTTCTGTGTTATTCATGAACACCCTGTATAATGACAGGACGTTTTGTCTGCCTTTATGCAATGGCCAGCGGAATCCACTGAATGCAGATATTTGAAATTTTAAACATAGATGGACTGAAGGGTGGCCAAAAGTACCCCGAAGCTGGAATTTCGATTTTCGCTTTCGTTGGCGAGTTGTGAGTGAGAAACTGGCAGAAAACATGATTTTTTTTTTTCATTCATTGAAGCATCAATATTGAAAATTTTGCATCGATGTCAATATATTGATATATATCGAAACACTTCATTTTATTGATATATATCGAAATTTAATATCACTTTCGTACTGAGGTCATTTTCCCAGGCAGCGTTTTCTAATTGTGGAATATACTCCAAAGCTGGATTTTTGGTTGTTTCATTATAATAATTAATTGTTTAGTTTATGAATGATTTATGTGTTAGTATAAATGTTTTTATTAATGTTGCTCTTAATTTTTTATTTTTGAATTAAGCTGCGGACACCTGTCGGTATGTATTCACTTTATTGACCAAGATGGTGTATTTTCACTGCCCCTCGGATA
Source organism: Ectobius pallidus (assembly GCA_964059195.1). Taxonomy (NCBI): domain Eukaryota; kingdom Metazoa; phylum Arthropoda; class Insecta; order Blattodea; family Ectobiidae; genus Ectobius; species Ectobius pallidus. Next base: position 182,412,054 of record CAXKWD010000005.1, on the reverse strand, counting down.
ATGAGCTATGTGCCCCTATGAATGAATGAAATGAGAAAGGTTCGCCCGAGTGGGCATTGAGTAACTGTTTCACTCTTTGCTATACTCGGTCAGAGATTTTGTTCTGTTTGGGCACGTCGTAATATGGTATTTATCGCATCTCTGTTCACAAAGTTCGCACACGCATCTGTCGTTTGGGCTGTGATACGATTTATTCTTGCATATTTTGTGGTGAAAGCCGTGGATGGCTAGCCGTGTTACCACATGTCTCTGTTCCTGAAATTCCTCTGCCCAGTTTCTTTCAATCATTGCTCCCGTTGCATAAAATTCGGGTTCGATTTCAGCTCTCTTCCTGATTCGTCTTTCCAGCAGTTCATTGTAAGGTCTGGTAGATGGCAGTGTCAGGTTATGAGCCCCTATGCTGGCGTGGAGACGCTTGGGTGTTGTTGGAAGAAAAGAAAGTAGTGAATTTAATTTGAGTACAGTAAAGTAACAAGGTGTAGAGTGTATGATACAGAGTGGAGCCGGTACTCAAATCTGAATATTCCAAGATTGAAATTAAGGAAGAGATTTCTCAAGCATAAATAAAGAGTGAACCTGTCCCAATCACATTTGACCTAGTAAAGACAGTGGAAATCAAACGTGAGAATACAGACTACGGAGATTCTGCAGCATGCAGCACCAGTCCCAATTTATGGCAGATTTCAGGAGTTTCACAAGTAAATAATGAAGAGGATCAGCTAATGCAATCACACTCATCTGCTGTAGGGACAAACAAATCCTCTGCTGGAAACAGTCAACAGCTAACTCGTACTACAGACAAACATTTCTCATGTGATGTATGTACCAAAAAGTTTTCAAAACGGGGGAGTCTCAACAGACATCTGCTCACTCACACTGGACATAAGCCATTTACATGTGATGTATGTACCAAAAAATTTTCCCAAAGAGGGCATCTCAAAGAACATATTATGTTCACTCACACTGGACACAAAGCATTTTCGTGTGATATATGTACCAAGAAATTTTCACGAAGAGGGGATCTCGAAAGACATCAGCTAACTCACACTAGACAAAAGCCATTCACGTGTGATATGTGTAGCAAGAAATTTTCCGAAAAAGGGAGCCTCAGAAGACATCTGCTCATACATGAGAAGGACACACTTCGCTAATGTAATGTGTGCACTGACCCTTTGTTTTGACAAAAGAACTTAAACGAAAGAATGTGTTGAATTATCAGAGATGGTGATGTTGCATAGGAATTCCTACATAAAATGTACGATACTTATTGATTACTCTGCTTCAATCTCCCATTACTGAATCATAATTAGTTTCATGTTGCTAATTGTATATTTAAATTGTATATTTTGTAATTATTATTTTAATAATTGTAAATATGTAATATATAAATTTGTTTGTAATTGTTTTGACGCGTCCCATAACATGTATATGTTCAGCTGGACTAAATAAATCTTACCTTATCTTATCTTATCATTACTAAATGATGTTTTATAGTAATTTATAATAATTTTGCTTGTATTTCTAAATTATTTATGTGAATATTAAATTGTGTATCGAGGAAGTTATTTTTGAAATATCCTCTGAAATAGAAGTATACTAACACCAAAATCTGGCACCAAAAAATTAGACATCTGTTATGTCATCTCTGGTTTATCATAATCACATTCTAGGGATTTATGATTTTATCTTATCGATTTCTTCTATTCCAGAGAAACTTTTGTTAACCTGTCTCTGCACTAACACATCAGTTCTGTTGTATCTGGAAAATATATAACTAACAAATTACCTATTTCTATTCATTCCCACTGCAGTTGTGTTTTGTACACGTGTTATAATGTGAAATCATTCTAGTATTGCTACCAAAGTTAGTTAACTCTGCCCAATGTGAAAGGTAAGGGCAAATTCGCAATGTAGGGGGGCCCATCTTGCGATTTGCACAGGTTTCCACGGACGGGTGATGTTTCTTGTTTTCCAGCGTGGCACATTGACCAACATGGCACTTTTTGTACATTGCTGAATTCTCCCGAAATTCTAGTTTAGTGACAGTTAGGTTAGGAACGGTGTTACTAATTAGTGACAGGTTCTGTTAGGTTGGTGAACCTATTTCCCAGAATTCTACATGGTGAGACGTCACCCACCTGTAATGGCTATCACGAGTTTCTATATAAAAATATGGCAGCATTCATGGCACTTTTCACTAGTTCGTGTTATAAAAGAAAGTGTAATGTTTAGGGCGTGTGGGTTGGACATAAACATTCGTCGAGGCAACAACAGCTCTCAAGAGAACAATTTATAACATAATACGTGTGATATTAGGTGTTCTATGACCAGAAAATTGGTTTTGAAAGAGGGCCCCCCTACAATGCGACTTTACCAAGGTAAGTCCAGGGTCTGCAAAAGGGGGGCAGGTTCTATATGGAGGTCCCAGGAAAAATATTTTGGGTTGGGAAATAGTGAAAGGTCTAATAATACCTATACAGGGTGTTAATAAATAACACCGAAAAATCGAATGAAAGGAACAGCCCACCTACGTGCATAGTATGTTTGATTTACGATGTACTGTATTATTTTAGCAAGACAGATCGGTTTTTGCACTTTGTTATGTGGTATCTATCACAATACAATTCACATAGGGAGCACACGCAATGACTGTCGGGGGTATGATAATATTTTGTTCTGCATATTTTGTGGTGGTAGCCATGTACAGCTAGGCTTGTTAGCATGTGTCGCAAGTCCTGGTTGATCTTTGTCCATCCTCAGTCAACCACGGCATCGGTACAATAAAAATCTAGCCCTATATCTTCCTTCTTCTGATTTCTTTCTTGTAGGTGTAGCGATGAGTTCGTAGTAGATGGTAGTACTAGTCTCATTCTGAGGTCATCAATCAGGAAGGATTCCTTAGCCAACTCGTAAGCTTGACGCGATGGTGCAAATTTTGAAATACCAAGGGCATGTTTAAGGAATCTTGCTTGCGTCTGAGCTTGTCCCATATTAACTCCAGACCGTAGCTGATTATTGGGACCGAAATATTTTACCTGCATATAGAGGGGAGTTAGATAAGCAACTTTTATTAGGAGATTTTTACTGTACTATGTAAAATGTGATGCTACAGGGCATTAATGTCATTATAATTTGGTGCTCATAACTCAATAATGTAGCGAGATAGGGTTAAAATGTTCATTAAATTGACTTCATGCCTTCTTAGTGATTGATAAAAACCTGATTGTTAATCATTCATCAACAGCTATGACATAATTTAGTGTTTACATAATCTGCAATATTTACAGACTAATCACATGACTGGCCATTAGTCTGTTTTTTATTCATAACTACTAACTACAGTGTTAACAATGAAGTTCCTTTGTTTTGCATTTTTTCTAATGTTAGAAGTCAGTGGCGACCAAGCCCTGGGTGATTTTATGCTGTAACAGGAAAAATTAAATTCATAGACCAAAAATCTCTTCATAAAAGTTGCTTGTCTATGTTCCCTCTATACATAGGTAAAATATTTCGGTGTTATTCATGAACACCCTGTATAATGACAGGACGTTTTGTCTGTCTTTATGCAATGGCCAGCGGAATCCACTGAATACAGATATTTGAAATTTTAAACATAGATGGACTGAAGGGTGGCCAAAAGTACCCCGAAGCTGGAATTTCGATTTTCGCTTTCGTTGGCGAGTTGTGAGTGAGAAACTGGCAGAAAACATGATTTTTGTTTCATTCATTGAAGCATCAATATTGAAAATTTTGCATCGATGTCAATATATTGATATATATCGAAACACTTCATTTTATTGATATATATCGAAATTTAATATCACTTTCGTACTGAGGTCATTTTCCCAGGCAGCGTTTTCTAATTGTGGAATATACTCCAAAGCTGGATTTTTGGTTGTTTCATTATAATAATTAATTGTTTAGTTTATGAATGATTTATGTGTTATTGTTGAAGGAATGTGTTTATTAATGTTGCTCTTAATTTTTTATTTTTGAGTTAAGCTGCGGACACCTGTCGGTATGTATTCACTTTATTGACCAAGATGGTGTATTTTCACTGCCCCTCGGATAATGAGCTATGAATGAATAAAGAAGTTCGCACAAATGTGCATATAGTGGTGTGTCATTCAAGACAGAATTTCTTTAAGGACGCTCCTCTATTTGGGCACTTTAGTACGTGGTATCGTTCACATTCCTGCTCACAGCGACTACACACACACTCGCTGCCGGGTTCGTGATAAGACTTGTTCTTAGAGATGGGAATCTGTTACTTTTTTTGGAACAGTTACGTTACTGTTACAGTTACACGAAAGTAACTGTTATTTATAACCGTTACCTGTTACTTTTCTTGTATATTACGTAGTTAATCGTCAGATCACTTCCCACTTGTAGGGGAATGCCCTTTATCTCCCCCCCCCCCCACAACGGTTATGGACGTAGCCAAGGCTGGGGCTCTAGGGAGGGACCCCCGAAATAAAAAACAGTTGTAAAATTAAGCTTTCAATTAGGGATGATAATCGATAGTTAAAATATCGAGGTTAAAATCGGAGATAACCATCGATATGACGATAATATCGGCCTGAAAACATCGATGTATTTAGACAAAAAACATCGATGTATATTTAAAAAGGGCCATGGTATCAGAAAATTAGGCAAAATTCATAAATAAACAGAAGAATTTCCATGAAAGCAATCGATGTAAAAAATCAATGTTTTGGGAAATTAAGCTCCTGTAAATAAAATTATATCGTAGAACCAAGGTAGCCTATTAATCTTCTTTTTGTTACAAAAACATCCATGTCGGGGAGAAACATCGATGTAGCAAAAACATCAGTTGTTTTCCATCGATGTAAAAAACATCGATTATCGTCATGAAAATAAACTTTTTGGAATTTTCCTGTGGTTTACAGCCTAAAAGATATAAGTATACAAAATTTCTAGTTTCTAGCTCATGTGGAAGTGGGCAAGCATTCATGTCAGTGAGCGAGCCCTTTTTTCGGAGGTTTTTAGGGCTAAAAATATAAAAACTACTTTTTGGAATTTTCCTGTGGTTTACAGCCTAAAAGTTATATGTGTACCAAATTTAAAGTTTCTAGCTGTAATGTCAGTGAGCGAGCCCTTTTTCGGGGATTATAGTGCTAAAAATTTAAAAAAATACTTTTTTGGAATTTTCCTATAGTTTACAGCCTAAAAGCAATGTGTGTACCAAATTTAAAGTTTCTAGCTCATCTGGAAGTGGGCAAACAGTAATGTCAGTGAGCGAGCCCTTTTTCGGGGGTTATAGGGCTAAACATTTTTAAAAATTACTTTTTTTTGGAATTTTCCTATGGTTTACAGCCTAAAAGCTACATGTGTACCAAATTTCAATTTTCTAGCTCTTCTGAAAGTGGGCAAACAGTAATGTCAGTGAGCGAGCCCTATTTCGGGAGTTTTTAGAGCTAAAAATTAAAAAAACCACTTTTTGGAATTTTCCTGTGGTTTACAGCCTAATAGCTATATGTGTACCAAATTTCAAGTTTCTAGCTCATCTCGAAGTGAGCGAGCCCTTTTTCGGAGGTTTTTAGGGCTAAAAATAAAAAAAAAATACTTTTTGGAATTCGCCTGTGGTTTAGAGCCTAAAAGCTATATGTGTACCAAATTGAAAGTTTCTAGCTCATCTGGATGTGGGCAAACGTTAATGTGAGTGAGAGAGCCCTTACTCGGGGGTTTTTGGGCTAGAAATTAAAAAAAAAAACGTTTTGGAATTTTCCTGTGGTTTACAGCCTAAAAGCTATATGTGTACCAAATTTCAAGTTTCTAGCTCATCTGGAAGTGGGCAAACATTAATATCAGTGAGTCAGTCAGTCAGCCGTGTAGCTTTATATTATAGGGATTTTATTATTAGTAGTAAAATTATCAATATTATTTCGAATAATTTACTACAGTTATTGAATTCACATTTCATGCTATATACCCACATTCTAAGTTTAAATTGTCCAGTAAAGGCAATATCGTATTTTGATAAATTTTTAAGTGGTATGTAAAGCAAGAAATATATATGAGATCAGACAGCATGAATTCTATGCATGAACTCTTGACGCCCATTAATAATTAAAAAAATAACTTTTTAAATTTTTTTTATTTTTTTTTATTCTTATTTTTATGTAATTTTTATTTTTTAATATTTTTATTTTTTAATATTTTTATTTTTTGTTTTTTATTATTTTTATTTTTTATTTTTTTAATTATTTTTGTTTTAATTAAGAAAATAACTTTTTAATTTTTTTATTCTTTATTTATTTTTTATTCTTTTTTTTTGAAATTTTAATTTTTTAATATTTTTATTTTTTAATATTTTTATTTTTATTTTTTGTTTTTTTATTATTTTAATTTTTTATTATTTTTTATTTTTTAATTATTTTTGTTTTTCAAATATTGGAAGTAACAGATGTAACGGAACGAGGCGAAAGTCACGGATAAAACACTTGTAACAGAAATATTAGAATTAACTGTAACAGGTCAGAGTAACTGGAGCAGGTGGAAATAACAGTAACGGGTCCAAATAACTGGAGCAGGTGGAAATAACAGTAACGGGTCCAAATAACTGGAGCAGGCGAGAGTATCAGTAACAGGTCAGAGTAACTGGAGCAGGTGGAAATAACAGTAACGGGTCCAAATAACTGGAGCAGGCGAGAGTATCAGTAACAGGTCAGATTAACTGGAGCAGGTGGAAATAACAGTAACGGGTCCGTGTAACTGGAGCAGGTGAAAATAATGTAACGGGTGTAACTCTCGACACGTTACTTTGTTCCAGACCAGTTACATTCGCTCGACACCGACAAATTTCTCAACGCAACTAATAATAACAATAATAATAAGTAAATAAATAAAATAAAAATAAAAATAAAAATAAAAATAAAAGTATTAAAAAAAACCCTGAGAAAAAGGAGAGCTGCTGAGAAATTTGGAGAAACTATACAGAATTCTTATATATTTATATATATTTACACGCTAGCGGCCGTAATTTTGAAGATATTTGAACCAAATTTTATTATGTTATTTCTAGGCCCAATAGTTAATGAGCAAAATTAGCCCAAGGGGGGGTCGTGGGAGGGGGTTAAATTTTGAAAAAATTATATCTCGGCCCCTATGAAGTATAGAGAGAAACTTTGTTGGAATAAATTAGAGTACTCCCTATGGAGTTCACAGTGACAGTAACGATTCGGGGGTTTTAGGGGTACGAGTAGGGGTGGGGGATGGAAATTCGAAATTTTTGAAACCACGTCTTGTGGGGTATCGTTGAAAAGCTCTTGATGAGTACTCTACAAATCAATACCTAGTTTCTCGATAGCTCTCATATAAGGCAAGATTTGAATGTTTTAAACAAGTGCTCTTTCCTCTTTTTTGCAGTTATTATTGCGGGTTTATCATGCCAAGGCTAAAGAAGAAGAGAACTGCGCAGTGACAATAAATTAAACCAAAAGTACTTCGAAATCTACCTCAGCCTGTAGGCCTGCCTAAAGGGATTTTATTTCACTTCACACAAATGCAATTAATAGGAAATGATCAATCTCCGCCATTTCATGCAGATGTCTAAACTTAAATAGATGAATTTTCGCTTCTCATTGCAATGATTGCTCGATGGCGTAGTGGGTAAGATGAAGGTTGAATAGTAGGAAAGGGTAAAGAAGTGGTGAAGGGGGGGAGTCAGAATTTCCAATACTGCTAGTTGTTCCACCATTCACATCTAGATGTCTGGAGTGGGAAGAGCTAAAGGGACGACCTGATTTTCCCTCGTTTTTTTAATAAAAAAAATCCCGGGGGAGGACCCCCATTTTTTGGATTTCCAAATAATAGCAAACTTTCGTCTGTGTCGGTCCCTCCTTTCAGTATTTTCTGGTTCCGCCTTTGGTTGAGACGAAAATAAGCTATCCTAGGAGGAGCTTTGGTAACCGTTACTTTTGATTTTTTGTAACAGGTCGTTACCGTTACATACATGTAACAGTTACAAAGTAACAGTTACAAGAAATATTCCCCATCTCTACTTGTTCTTGCACAACTTAAAATGGAAGCCATGGACCGCCATGCGCGTGACCAGGTGCCGCATCTCGTAGTTTGCACGCATCCACTCCCTATTTGCCATAGCATCCGTTCCATAAAAGTCCTTCCAAATGTGCGCTCTTTTCTGTTGCAGTTCTGCAAGCAGTTGCTCGTAGCTTGGTGTAGATGGCAGCAGCATCTGGAGGCGAAGTTCTTCAATTAGGGATATCTCCCCTGTCAACTCGTAGGCAAGGCGGGACAATGTGAATTTTGACACCCCCAGTATCCTTTTCATGTACGTCGCCTTAACTCTCTCGATGTGCTTCAGGTTTTTAGTGCTCAGAGTCTTCCATGTTCCCTCCAGTCCATAGGTTACTATTGGAACTATTTTTACTCGGAATAGCTGCATGGCTGCCCTGATGGACATCCTGGTGATGTCTGGGATGTCACTGATTGCTTGTATTGCTTTTGTAGCCCTGTCTATTGTATGCTCTGTAAATGTATTGCCTTTGGTCTGGAATGTGACGCCGAGGTATTTGAAACTGCTTACCGTTGCTAGAGTGCTGTTGTTGTGAGTTATCCGTTCGGCTGTTGCTATTCTGCCCCCTTTCCTGAATACCATGTGAACTGTCTTTTGCATGTTGATTTCTAGGTCGTTGTGTTGTGCCCATGCCACTAGCTGGTTGAATGAGATCTGTATGTCCTCGCATTTTTCTGATGTTAGAGCCATATCATCTGCATACATGTATATCTTTGTATTGCCGTTGATGGCCTGTGGTGCATCTGCCGTTACTATGAGGAACAGGAGTGGACTCAGGGGGTCTCCCTGCAGTACTCCATTGGTCTGTGCAATTTCATTTGATCTGGTCACGTTGTCTTGTATTGTTATCGCATTGTTTGCTAGGATGTCCTGAGTTATTGCGGCTATGTAGTGATCTTTACCAATAAGTTGTTCCAGTTTTGATAGTAGCAGTTTTCTATTGATCATGTCAAAGGCCTTGGAAAAGTCAATGAAGATGGTATGCAGTTTTCCACTTGGCTTGTTCAAGGCTTCTTCAATGTCTTGTTGCAAGCAACTAACTGCTTGAAGGGTTGAGCGTCCTCTTCTGAATCCGAACTGTTGTTCCGGTATGCTCTGATCTACGATGGCTGTCAGTCTTTTCTGCAGTATGCCGGTGAGGATCTTGAAAAGGTTGCACTCCAGGGCAATACCCCTGTAGGCATTTGGGTCTCCAGTATTCCCTTTTCCCTTGTATAGCATCTTGAGCGTCGATTTTCTCCAACTATTCGGGATTCTCCCCTGCCTGATGCACTCGTTCATCAACGATGCCCATACTTGCTTCATTTTGGGGGTCACCGCTTTCAGATGTTCATTGAAGATGCAATCTGGTCCGCATGCCTTTCCATTTTTTGTATGATGTATGGCTTCTTCTATCTCGCCTTCTGTTATGGGCGGGAATGTGCTTGTCGTTCCTAGAGTTCTGGGTCTTGGTCTGGTTTCTTTAGCCTTCAGGACCTTGGCCATGTGAGTTTCCCAGGTTTCCATGGGAATATCCCTTGGGAATCGTGGTCTTCTTGGGTTCAGGATCTTGTATGGGTTGGCTTCTGCTTCCTCTATCTTTCTTCTGTCAGATGCTTCTTGGTGTTCTTCTTTTCGTTTCTTTATTAATTGTTTGTACTCTCTACGAGATATTGCATAAGTGTCGAGATTCTGTTGGTTTGGAGAGTCCAGAGCTGTGTGCAGGGCTCTGAGTACCTTTCTCCTCGTTTCATGGCATGTCGAGTTAAACCAGGGTTTTGCTTTCCTCTGGTTCGGCTGATAGAAGTGCATGGCTTCTTGCATAATGGTTTCTAATAGCCCCAGTGCTTCATCCAGGCTGCCTTCTGAGATCTTTTGTGTGGCGTTTGTGATCTTTTCTGTTTTAATTTTATCCACATCAAGTTTCCTTGTAGGGAGTTTAGGAGTCAGCGTTTGCCTAGTGTTCTGTTGTAGCAGGGTCATTTCCGTCTCGACTGGCAAGTGTTTCCTGATGACAGTAGGGATAGTTCTTTGCCCTGTTGGGTACAAGCTCACCATGTTCGAGAAGAAGAGGTCAATTGCACTTTTGCCATTGGGTGCTATGTAGGTGATCAGGTCTTTCTTATTCACTAGTTGCATCCCTTCCTCTTCTAGGTATTCCAAAACTTTTGTCGCTTTGAGGTTTGGAGCATCTATCCTGCAGTTTAGGTCCCCGGCGAGTATCAAAGGGCTTGCTTGGTCGATTTTTGCCATGGCATCACTAATTTCTTCTATTATTTCTATTGCTGAGATGTCTGGTTGGAAATATAAGCAGATCACCGTGCACAGCTTGGTCTTTATAAGTAGCATGTGCGCTGAGGAGTCTATTACCTGGAAAGGGGAGAACCTGGACTTAAGTAGACAAGTTATGCCTCCTTTTGGCCTTCCCCTGTGTTCTTGAGTCGCCAGGGAGTGTATGGCGTACATACCTTTTGTGGCCCACTCGCTCGTCAACATTGTTTCAGTTAGTATTACTATATCATACTTGTGAAAATAATTATCGGGGAGTATACTTTCGACATTCCTTAACCCTTCGATGTTCCACATCAGCGTATTTATCTTGGTGTGGTTTAAACGTGTCTTTATGTGTCTCTCTATGTCGTCATTTGATATGTGACCCGGCTTAAAATCTCGCCCCTGTTGGTTGGCGGCGAAATCGATACTGTCGTACGAAGATACCTGCTGGCCAGAAGCTTGGCTCGCTTGCTTTCTGTAAGTCGTTTAGCGGGATGCCGACCTTGAATGCCTTAAGGTAACCCTTTGTCTGCAGCTCTTCGCAATCTATGACTTGCGAGATTCCTTGCTTTTGTATATGGTTTTCTATTTTCTCTTTGGTGGTGCTTTGGTGCAGTTTCCCGATGTACAGCCACGCGTTTCTTGTTCCTGCTTGCAGATCTGTGTGTGCTGCCTCCAAAGTTCCCGTTATCTTGAGTTCATTTCTTTGACGTCTTGTTCTTCTGGTAGTGACTTCAGTCACTAATGATAATGAGCTATGAGCCCCTATGCTGGCGTGGAGACGCTTGGGTGTTGTTGGAAGAAAAGAAAGTAGTGAATTTAATTTCAGTACAGTAAAGTAACAAGGTGTAGAGTGTATGATACAGAATGGAGCCGGTACTCAAATCTGAATATTCCAAGATTGAAATTAAGGAAGAGATTTCTCAAGCAGAAATAAAGAGTGAACCTGTCCCAATCACATTTGACCTAGTAAAGACAGTGGAAATCAAACGTGAGAATACAGACTACGGAGATTCTGCAGCACCAGTCCCAATTTATGGCAGATTTCAGGAGTTTCACAAGTAAATAATGAAGAGGATCAGCTAATGCAATCACACTCATCTGCTGTAGGGACAAACAAATCCTCTGCTGGAAACAGTCAACAGCTAACTCGTACTACAGACAAACATTTCTCATGTGATGTATGTACCAAAAAGTTTTCCCTAAGACGGTATCTCACAAGACATATGGTCACTCACACTGGACGTAAGCCATTTGCGTGTGATATATGTACCAAGAAATTCTTACGAAGAGGGGATCTCAACAGACATTTGCTCACTCACACTGGACACAAAGCATTTTCGTGTGATATATGTACCAAGAAATTTTCCCAAAGAGGGCATCTCAAAGAACATATTTGCACTCACACTGGACACAAAGCATTTTCGTGTGACATATGTACCTTGAAATTCTCCCGAAGAGGGAATCTAAACAAACATCTGCTCACTCACACTGGACACAAAGCATTTTCGTGTGATATATGTACCAAGAAATTCTCCCGAAGAGGGTATCTCAACAAACATCTGCTCACTCACACTGGACACTAAGCATTTTCGTGTGGTATATGTACCAAGAAATTTTCTCAAAGTGGGCATCTCAAAGGACATATGCTCACTCACATTGAACACAAAGCATTTTCGTGTGATATATGTACCAAGAAATTCTCCCGAAGAGGGGATCTCAACAAACACATGCTCGCTCACACTGGACATAAGCCATTTACATGTGATATATGTACCAAAAAATTTTCCCGAAGAGGAGATCTCGAAAGACATCAGCTAACTCACACTGGACAAAAGCCATTCACGTGTGATATGTGTAGCAAGAAATTTTCCGAAAAAGGGAGCCTCAGAAGACATCTGCTCATACATGAGAAGGACACACTTCGCTAATGTAATGTGTACACGGAGCCTTTGTTTTGACAAAAGAACTTTAACTAAAGAATGTGTTGAATTATCAGAGATGGTGATGTTACATAGGAATTCCTACATAAAATGTACGGTACTTATTGATTAACTTAATTGATTACTCTGCTTCAATCTCCCATTACTGAAACACAAATAGTTTCATTACTAAAAGATATTCTACAGTAATTTATAATAATTTTGTTTGTATTTCTAAATACTTTATTTATGTGAGTATCAAATTGTGTATCGAGGAAGTTATTTTTGAAATATCCACTGAAATAGAGGTATGCTAACACCGAAATCTGGCACCAAAAAATTAGACATCTGTTATGTCATCTCTGGTTATGTCATAATCTCATTCTAGAGATTTATGATTTTATCTAAACTGTTTCTTCTATTCCAGAGGAACTGTTGTTAACCTTTCTCTGGACTAACACATCAGTTCTGTTGTATCTGGAAAATATATAACTAACAAATTACCCGTTTCTATTCATTCACACTGCAGTTGTGTTTTGTACACGTGTTATAATGTGAAATCATTCTAATATTGCTACCAAAGTAAGGACAGGACATTGGAAACAGTGTTACATGTTATAGTTCTTTTCATAGGACAAAATAGTTGGTTAATAAAAGTGTTCTAGAAATTAGCCCATGGTTAAAATAATGCTTAAATACGAAACTTACATGTCTAGAATCCTTAAGGCACTGACAATAAATTTACAAAAGTCAGCTCTGGCTTCGTCAATTATTATTTAAAATATCTAGTCATATACTACATTTTTTGTGAATACTGCATCAGAATAGTCAAGCAACTTCCCCAGTTCTCATGTGGTTTACGTAGATTTCAGAAATTAATTATGTCGTAAGTTTTATGGAGTTTCAAAGCTACCTTTGAACACTGATAATACATATCGTTTTTCAACTGTTTGTTGCGAGATGAATATGATGTGAATTTTTTTTTAATAAAGCCAGTGTAATTTTCAAAAATTATATAATTTTTCAAGGGGAGGAGTGGTTTGTTTGGATTTTTATTGTCCGCGATACTTCCAGGGTTAAACTATTAATATGTTATGGCTGGTGCCCGGGGCTTCTCCCGCCATTATTAATTGACTCCAGGGTTTTTAAGAAATTTACACTGGCAGTTTATTAAAAATGTTTGTGGTTCAGAGCTATGAAGAATGTAAGTAAAAATAAAATTAGAATATTTGTTCATTGTGTTCATTTCACTTAGGCTTTCTATAATAAAGAATCGGTTTTCCTAATTTTTTACTCTTCGTGAAAGTTTAGACTATGAGAGATGAACATCGCCGAGTATACTCGATGTGAGGGAGCGAGTGAGCATGCTATTGAGGGCCGTTGAATTGTATGAGAGTAGATATTTTGCTGTTATATAAATGATTTGAACCGCGTATCTAGGCAAGGAGAAGGGCAAACGGCTTGTCATCTGCAAAACACTTTAGTTACTTATCTTTGTAACTCGAAAGTGTCCTGCCTCGCCGTCGCAGGAAATGAAACTTGAGAAGTCTGCATGAATACTTTGTAATGTGCAAGTAATCCATTGTCGTTTCAACTTTGTACATAACAAGTTGCAGACCGACGACAGAGAAGTATAAACATTATAATACACTTATCGGTGTTAATATTAGTGTTTTACAAGACGTCTGAAATAGTTTGATTAAAACCTAAAAAGGGATATCCCCCAGAAATAAAACGCTAAAATACCTTTTATAAAAGCCTAAAAATCTTGGCCCTAATGATGAGTAACTAAACAGAAAAGAGAAAGACGACATAGATAAGGAGGTTATGTCATCGCTGTAAGAGGGTTTGTCTTTCGAAGGGAGACATAAAAATCAGTGAGCCATCTAATGGGTATTTTTGAAGTGAAACTTCTTTAGCCGCGGTAGGGGTAAACGAGAGCTTGTGTAACGCTCAAAATCGTCACGAAATTAGTGAGGTGTGAAGGAACGGACTGCACAGAAAACAACTCAGTGATTATGCTTGTCCAAAATTTAAAAAAATCCAATATCTCAAAATTAAAAAATCGAAAATCCAAAATTTAAAAATCCAAAAAAATTCGAAGATCCAGAATTTTAAAAATCCAAAATTTAAAACCAAAATTACAACATTAAAAAACTCGAAGATCGAAAATTAAAAAGTCCAAAGATCCAAATTTAAAAAAATAAATAAAAAACCTAAATAAAAAATAAATATACAAAATTTAAAAAATCAAAATTAAAAAAAATAATAAAAATTAAAAAATTAAAAATCCAGTATTTTAAAAAATAAAAAATTCTAAATTTAAAAATAAAAACAAAATTAAAAAATCCAAAAAAGTAAAATATTCAAAGATCTAAAATTAAAAAATCCCAAATTAAAAAAATTAAAAAGATCAAAAATTTTAAAAATCCAAAATTCAAAATTGAAAAAGTAAAAAAAAACCCAATATTAAAGAGTCCAATTTTCCAAAATTGAAAAAAAAATCCAAAAATTTAAACAAGTTTCACTTTTGTCGCGTGGAGTTCCACGCACACTTTTTTTTAAGAGTGTTAGAGCCCTGGCCAATAAAGGTATCATTTTAAGTCATCATTTGGCTAAAGTTTGCTATTTTCAAGAGAAGGGAGATAGAATGCAAGCTCCATGACATTCAAAGTGAATTTATTGGTCTCTGAGAAGAAACTAAAAGTATTATAAAATTCACTTGCAGTTGATGTTAGGCCTATACCTGACTCAATCTGATCAGGTATGTCAATTTCACAGAAGCCATACTATACTATTTATTAAGTGCCAGTATGGTACTTTATGAGATTGTGTGGGGGACGAAAAAATGTCTGTCAGTCTGTCTGTCTGTCCGTCCGTCTGTCCGTGCGTCTGTACGCACCATAACTCAAGTACGCTTTTTCGGATTTTCATGAAACTTGGTATAAACATTCATAATGTCGATGGGAAGAACCCTATTTATATTGAACCAAATCGGTTCACCGGTACCGGAGTAATGCCCAATTTAGTGCCTATTTTAATAGATTATGGCGCCTTTCTCATAGAAAGGCGCCATCACTCAAATACGCTGTAACGGATTTCCATGAAACTTGGTTCACCAATTTATGACGTCCATGAGAAGTGCCCTATTGAATTTGAACCTAATCTGTTGACCGGTACCGGAGTAAAACCCAATGTAGTGTATATTTTAAAGACGCGGTAACTCAAATACGCTTTACCGGATTTTTATGAAACTTGGTATACACATTTACAATGTCCATGGGAAGACGTCTATTCATAATGGATAAAATCGGTTGATCTGTTTCGGAGTAATGCTCAATTTAGTGCCTATTTTATGGCAATATACGTATTCGAAAGAATTTATAAAACAAATGAAAATCAGTTATCTTGACAACATAGCCTATTGTTTTACTGTGATTTTATAAGGCCTTGGAAATTAAATTACAGGTAGCTATGACAAAAAACATTATTGTTTTACATGCGCTTATCCAACTAGACCGTTAAAATGACCCAGGTGGCCGAGATGGTAGACCTTTCTTCTTCCGTAAGCCCTGCTTAATGAATAAATCTGGAGCTTAACTTGGAAATCAATTAAAAAAAAAACATATTCTGCATATCATAATTGCAGTCATAACTGATTAAACAAAAAACATACTGGCACTTTTTTACATCAGTTTACCTGATTTTATTACCTAAAAAAGTGGAAAATATTACTGTAAATATGCCTTTACAAATGACTAAATATGACCTAATAAAATAACGCATTTTAAAAAACAAATGTTCAATTCAGTCAGATATTTTTTAAACAATTTTGGTGATTTACGGTTTTAGTTGTGATGAATTTATATTTTTAGAGAATTTGCGTTTGCTCGTTTCATCAGCTCCAAATATTTTATGTCCCTATAAAATATGAACAATTGCATTATTTTTAGAATGCAAGTTACCTATTAATTTGGCATAAACATTAAATTGATTAAATAAATTTCACATTTAACCTGATCATGTAGTACATATACTGTATAATTGTTCTCCTCTACCAAACTTATAACTGAAATACGACGTTAAATTACCAATATGACCAAACCATAAAAATTGTCAAAATATGACTTTATATGCAAAATAAAAACGGGCCGATTAGGATAACAAATGCGCAATTGGTGTTTAATGTGTGTTTACGACGAAAACGGTGGTCAGGATAAAAATATGACATTTCATTAACCCTACTTATGATGGACAAGCTGAATGAATCTGAAATTCCCAAGGTATCTTTATACGTTTCAAGTGAAAATCTGCATTTTTCAAACAGGATTTCTGATTTTTTTAGAGTTAGTCAGACATCATTCAACTAAGTTAATGCAATATTAGTTAACAAAAAAATAATATTATTGTGTTCTAAAAAAATTATTTTGAAAAATAAACATGCAAATTAAAAAAAAAATTTCTGGTTTGTTTAAAAGACATGCAAACTATGTGTTAAAATTATGTGATGATTCCTCATAATGTAGGTTAGATCCTGAACCTAAGTTATTGCTAGCATGCCCTACAATAAATAAGAAAAAAAAAATTCTCAGAACTTTGGCGGGTGAAAAAATTATTCATTGTTCCTTTTAAACTCCTCACAGCTTCAATTCTTAACATATTCTTAACCATTTAGGTTCAGGCTCTGACTGGTTTTATTGGCTTTCATTTGGTGCAAGAATGAAGCCTCTAGCTCAGTTCTAAGTGTTTTTATCTTTTTTTGAATCCTAAAAAATTGCGAGAAATAAAGTTTTGAGAACAGGGGAATTGAAGTTTACGGATACTTTTAAAACTTAATAATCTTATTTGGAACTTTCAAAATGCCCCTGCAACATAGGAACTAGATATTGGACTGCCATCTTTTTGAGGAAGGCAGTACTACATCCTCAGCAGCTATGAAAAATATTACAGCTAGAATGGAGAGGGAATTTTAAAAAGATCAGACAGAATATGAAGAACAATGCCATTATCTTTTCAGGCCAAGAAGGCTTGCGCCAACCCTTTAAATGGTGATTTAAATACATTTAAGACCTATTAACCCAAACAAATTTAACATTTTCTGAAAATAGAGACTTCAATCTTTTATTCTATTTTTTTTTTTTTTTTTTAATTTGTAAAAAATTTACATTTCAAACGTATATAGATACCGGTATCTCTAAAGGGCAGAGATATCTCTCTTAAGACTCTAAAGGGCACAGCGCTGTCTCGTGGAAGAACTGACGATGTTTCGCAATTAAGGATGGATCGTGATAACAGGCACACCACAAACTTAGACAAAGTTATATTTCCGAAAATAACATTTTTGGATTAAGAAACCTCAAATAGTTATTTATCTATCAAGTACGCAAAATAACGCTCTTTGTGACGAATGTTTTAGTAAAATCTATATAAATTATATGAAATAAAACAAAATTACCGTATAATTAATCATAATGAAAGGTAGTCAGCCATTTGTTAAAGTTATATTCTCATGGCCGTCTGAATCATAAAACAACAATGACCGTGCGTACCAGTACCAAATGTGGTAGTGTTTATTCATAATATATGAGTCCCTTGTTTATAAACAATATTGCATACCAACTAGTATTTACGAAAAGCTTGTGAAAATATAAATGATAATGCTGAGGAAATTTCAATCCAAGGCAGAAACATTGAATTGAAGCTCTAGTAGGCAGATTTTTTAAGTAAAACTTCTTTAGTGGCGGTAGAGGGTGAATCGGGAAAATCAGTCACACGAAATCAGTCACACTCAAAACCGACTTGTTTCGGTGCGGACTGCACAGAAAACAATCAACTCAATGATTAGGAGTAATCAAAAGAAATTTTTCAGACCTTACTTCCTCAATGGCAATAGACAATTTCTAACTAATCTAAAGGTATATTATCTATTTTATGGAACCCGGAGGTTCATTACCGCGCAAATCCAAAATTAAAAATCCAAAAATTAAAAAAATACAAATTTCCAAAATAAAAAAAAAAAAAACAAAATTAAAAAATAAAACATCCAAAAATCCAAAATTTAATAAATAATAAATTCCAAAATTTAAAAATAAAAAATTAATAATTAAAAAATCGAAAATACCGAAATTTAAAAAAATCTAAAAATCCAACATTTAAAAAACTAAAATAACAAATTTAAAAATTCAAAGAAACAAAATTTTAAAAATCCAAAATTAAAAAATTCAAAGATCCAAAATTAAAAAATACAAATTTCCAAAATTTAAAAAAATTAAAAAGTATAACAACCAAAAATCCAAAATTTAATAAATAAAAAAATTAAAAATTAAAAAATCAAAAAATTTTAACCATAAAAAATTCAAAGATCGAAAATGTAAAAAAATCCAAAATAAAAATTTAAAGTTCCAAAATTAAAAAGTCCACAATCCAAAATTTAAAAAGTCCAAAAGCCCAATATTAAAAAATGCCTAATTGAAAAAATCCAATAATCAAAAATTGAAAAAATAAAAAAAGTTTTACTTCTGTCGCGTGGCGTTCCACGCACTCTTTTTTTCTATGAAAGGAGCTACAGGTATGAAGATGTTACAGTCGCATTTTTAATTTTCCGTTCCGTTCGCTACTTATGAACTGGTTGCATTGAGAGAAAAAGGCAGTAATTGACAAGTCGTAGCTTCTACATTAGAGAACTTCGTGTTCTAACGCACCAAGCAATTTATAGAAGCCGCCATATCCCTCGGCTGATGAGCCTGGGACAGACACAGCACACTCTAGTGAGAGACTTTGTTTATGTGCCGATGATGGTGTCATTATTGACGAATTAATAAGATTATGTGTGTAAATTAAGTTTTTTTATAAGCCAAGGGCCCAATAGAGCTCTATTCATGTATTGAGATCACTGGGCCTGTCCTCAAAAATTCAATTCTTTAACAAAACAAAAAAATGGCGTATTTGCACTGCCCCTCAGATAATAGCTACGAACACCAGAGCCTATACGGAACTTCTGCAGTAACTCTACATGAAAAGAAATGAGATATGGCCAACTTTCTACGCAACAGACGCGATGACCCACAGGGAGTGGACTCAAGCCAGATATGACCTACGACATGTGGTCACAAGATACGCCGTACACGGATTTCATCATCGAATATGCCAGACGGAGAAGTTCCACGACCCAAACGTTGACTGCAGGTGCAAACTATGCGGAGTAATATGTGACCGATACCACCTGCAATGGTGCAAAAAAAGGGAAAACTCTATGACAAACTTTTGTACTACATAATGCACATTGTGCGATATCCATCATATTATTATTATAATAGCTACGAACACTTTCACTGCCTTGGAAACGCTTGGGTGTGATACAAAATGGAGCCTGTACTCAAATCTGAATATTCTAATATTGAAATTAAGGAAGAGATTTCTCAAGCAGAACTAAAGTGTGAACCTGTATTCACTACATGTGATATAGTACAGGCACAGAAAATCAAACAAGAGAATACAGACTACGAAGAGTCTACAGAATGCAGCACCAGTCACAATTGTGAACCTGCATTTATTACGTCTGACACAATACAGACAGTGGAAATTAAACAAGAGAATACAGACTACGGAGATTCTGAGTCATGGAGCATCAGTCAGAAATGTGAACCTGTATTTATTACGTATGACACGGAGATCGAACGTGGCAATTCAGACTACGGAGATTCTACAGCACACAATTTAGAGCACATTTCACCTGCCGTGTTTACAACCATTTCATCTGCTGGAAACAGTCAACAGCCTACTTGTACTCGCGACAAACATTTCACGTGTGATGTGTGTAACAAGAAATTTACTCGAAAAGGACATCTCAAAGCACATAATATGTTCTCTCACGCTGGACATAAGCCATTTACCTGTGATATATGTACCAAAAAATTCCCCCAAAAATCGAATCTCAGAACACATATGCTCTCTCACACTGGTCAGAAGTCATTCTCGTGTGAAATATGTCCCAAGAAATTTTCCCTAAAAGAACATCTCAAAAATCATCAAATCACTCACACTGGACATAAGCCATTTACCTGTGATATATGTAACAAGAAATTCGGCCGAAGAGGGGATCACAAAAGACATCTGCTAAAACACACTGAACCCAAAGCATCTCACACTGACCATAAGCCATTTACGTGTGATGTATGCACCAAGAAATTTTCCCATAAAGGGGATCTCAAAAGACACATGTTTATTCACACTGGACATACACCATTCTCATGTGAAATGTGTACAATGAAGTTTTCCCGAAGAGAGAGTCTGAAAAGACATCTCTTTATGCACACTGGACATAAACCATTTACGTGTGATATATGTACCAAGAAATTTTCCCTAAGAGAACATCTCAAAAGACATCTGCTCATACATGAGAAGGACAAAGTTTCCCAATGTAATGTGTGCACCGAGACTTTTTTATGCCAAAAGAACTTATACTAAAGAATGTGTTCAAATGTTAGGAATCATAATGTTAAATAGGAATCCTTACATCAAACATAGGCACGTTATCAATTTTATGGTAAATGTTCCACCTATATACTAGTAGTTTTTAATAACAACATATATTGCTTGAACCCGATTATGATTGGGTTCAGGCAATATATGGTGTTATTAAAAAACTACTAGTATATAGGTGGAACATTTACCATAAAATTGATTT
The DNA here is from genome assembly GCA_964059195.1 of Ectobius pallidus. NCBI lineage: Eukaryota > Metazoa > Arthropoda > Insecta > Blattodea > Ectobiidae > Ectobius > Ectobius pallidus. Next base: position 182,391,134 of record CAXKWD010000005.1, on the reverse strand, counting down.
ATGCTATACTAGTTGAAATTCTTATATTTTAAGCTTTATAATGAAGTTTATTAATAATTATAGGCACGATAGTTACTGTGCTTTAATCTTTCATGACTGAAATACAGTAGTTTCATTACTATATGATGTTTTGTAGTAATTTATAATAATTTTGTTTGTATTTCTAAGTCGTTATTTACTATTAATATTAATAAAAGTTTAACATTTTTCAGTGTTAAATTGTGTATCAAGGAACTTATTTTTTAAATATTCACTGAAATAGAAGGATGTGTCATGGTTGGTGACGTCATAATCACATTCTAGAGAGATTATGATTTTATCTAAATGAATTTCTACTAAACTCTTGTCACTGTCAAAAGGATGAAAAAAAGGTAAAATATTGCCAAAAATGGTCGGAAGAAAGGGAAAATTATTGCCAAAAGAGGTAGGAAAAAAAGGGATATAAAAGTAAGAGAGCGTAAAAATTCAGCGGAGAGACACATGTTCGTTTTATGTAAAGCCTTTGCTTGCTCTACAGCTGCTGATTCTGTAACATCTAATGACTGAAGAAATTTTTTGATCTTGTTGAAATTCTCACAGAGGAAAATAGCACACGAAATCCACGTTCCCCACTTTGTTATAATGGGAAACTTAGGCAATGGCAAGCCTGTGATTTCCCTGTAACGCTCTATTCTGCTGGGAGGAATTATTTTTTCAATGGTGAATCAGTGAAAACAATTTTTAATGTTTTTATATTATCAAATACTGGGTAATTTACGAATTTTTCAAAATAAATTAGCAAAAAAAAAGTACTGGAAAGAGAAAGTTCCTAAAAGAAGGGAGACGAGCCTAAAAAAGGGACGTTAAAACCAGGTCATTTGTAGTTGAAACTTACTGAGTAATGTCCTGTTCAATTTTATCACGTTTTGTGATGGAGTATAAAAAAAAGAATTCCCTTTAAAATTCGGTCTCTAGTTATAACGTCTCCCATACCCCCAGAAAATTTTAAAAATTAAGATGCTCAATAACGATCTTTAAATTCCCACGGTTTATACTCATATCAAGTAGTTTATAATCAGACTTAAAAAATTGTACAATTTTCCTTTATTGGGATCTGTGAGCCTGTCATCAAAAATTAAATTCTTTAACACAAAATGGCGTATTTGCACTGCCCCTCAGATAATAGCTACGAGCACTTTTACTGCCGCGGAGACGCTTGGGTGTGATACCAAATGGAGCCTGTACTCAAATCGGAATATTCCAAGATTGAAATTAAGGAAGAGATTTCTCAAGCAGAAATTAAGAGTGAACCTGTCCCGATCACATTTGACTTAATAAAGACAGTGGAAATCAAACGTGAGAATTCAGAATACTCTGATTCTATTGAATGCAGCACCAGTCACAATTCTGAACCTGCATTTATTACGTGTGGCACAATACAGACAGTGGAAATCAATCAAGAGAATACAGATTCTAGAGATTCTGAGTCATGGAGCATCAGTCACAAATATGAACGTTTATTTATTACGTATGACACGGAGATCGAACGTGGCAATTCAGACTACGGAGATTCTACAGCATCCAGCACCAGTCACAATGTAGAGCAGATTTCGCCTGCTGGAAACAGTCAGCCTACATGTACTCGCGAGAAACATTTCACTTGTGATGTGTGTAACAAGAAATTTTCTCGAAGAGGGGATCTCAAAAGACATCTACTCATTCACACTAGTCAGAAACTATTCTCATGTAATATATGTAGCAAGAAATTTTCCGAAAAAGCGCATTTGAAAAGACATTTCCTTACCCACACTGGACATAAGCCATTTACGTGTGATATATGTACTAAGAAATTTCCCCAAAAATCGAATCTTAAAACACATATGCTCACCCACACTGGTCAGAAGTCATTCTCATGTGATATTTGTGCCAAGGAATTTTCCCTAAGTTACCATCTCAAAACACATCTACTTACTCACAGTGGCGATAAGCAATTCACCAGTGATGTTTGTACCAAGAAATTTGCCCAAAGTTGGGATCACAAAATGCATCTTGAAACACACACTAAACCTAAAACATCTCGCACTGACCATAAGCCATTTACATGTGATATATGTACCAAGAAATTTTTCCATAAAGGGGATCTCAAAAAACACATACTTATTCACACTGGACATAAACCATTCTCATGTGAAATGTGTACAATGAAGTTTTCCCGAAGAGAGAGTCTGAAAAGACATCTGTTTATGCACACTGGACATAAGCCATTTACTTGTGATATATGTATGAAGAAATTTTCCCTAAGGGATCATCTCAAAAGACATCTGCTCATACATGAGAAGGACAAACTTTCCTAATGTAATATGTGCACTGAGCCGTTGTTATGCCAAAAGAACTTCTACTAAAGAATGTGTTCAAATGTTAGGAATCATAATGTTAAATAGGAATCCCTACATCAAACATAGGCACGTTAGTTACTGTGCTTTAATCTTTCATGACTGAAACACAGTAGTTTCATTACTAAATGATGTTTTGTAGTAATTTATAATAATTTTGTTTGTATTTCTAAGTCTTTACTTACTATTAATATTAATAAAAGTTTTCAATTGTTCAGTGTCAAATTGTGTATCAAGGAACTTATTTTTTAAATATTCACTGAAATAGAAGGATGTTAATTCCAAAATCTAATGTCATTGTTGTTGACGTCATAATCACATTCTAGAGAAATTATGATTTTATCTAAATGAATTTCTACTAAACTCTTGTCACTGTCAAAAGGACGAAAAAAGGGAAAATTATTGCCAAAAAATGGTCGGAAGAAAGGGAAAATTATTGCGAAAAAAGGTAGGGAAAAAAGGGATATAAAAGTAAGAGAGCATGAAAATTCAGCAGAGAGATACATGTTTGTTTTATGTAAAGCCTTTGCTTGCTCTACAGCTGCTGATTCTGTAACACCTAATGACTGAAGAAATTTTTTGATCTTGTTGAAATTCTCACAGAGGAAAATAGCACACGAAATCCACGTTCCCCACCTTGTTATAATGGGAAACTTAAGCAATGGCAAGCCTGTGATTTCCCTGTAATGCTCTATTCTGCTGGGTGGAATTATCTTTTCAATGGTGAATCAGTGAAAACAATTTTTAATGTTTTCATATTACCAAATACTATGTAATTTACGAATTTTTCAAAATAAATTACCAAAAAAAGGTACTGGAAAGGGAAAGTTCCTAAAAAAAAAAGGGAGATGAGCCTAAAAAAGGGACATTAAAACCAGGTCATTTGCAGTAAGATATTACTCAGTAATGTTCTGTTAAATTTTTCACGTTTTGTGATGGAATATAAAAAAAAGGAATTCCCTTTAAAATTCGGTCTCTAGTTATAACGTCTCCCATACCCCCAGAAAATTTTAAAAATTAAGATGCTCAATAACGAGTTTTAAAATTCCCACGCTATATACTCATATTAAGTAATTTATAATCAGCTTTAATCATTGGGGAGGTTCGCCTCTGATGCCATGGGCCCAATAGAGTACTCTTCATATAATATTGCTCGATCACTGGGCCTGTCCAACGCCACCTTGGAACAAGGCCGCAACACGCATGACCAGAAAAGCTGTGACGTCACGGCTAGGGGTCCTATTATGGCGTACTGTTGTATGTGTAAGCTCGTGTGGTGAAGCTTTTTAATTGCATTCGGAGATAAAATAATTATTTAAAAATTAAGTTGGTCGATTCCTATGCATTCTTAATAAGTATATATTTACATATATACATAAAATATATGAAGAAGTATTGCACGGCAGCTTGTGAAGGAATTGAATCCACGTCCCAATTCTGTGGTGAGTTGAACATTTGAAGTGTTTTTAATATTTACCACTTAGATGCAGATTGTGCATTTTGTACTTGAATAAGCCTATTTAGGCTTTGATGTATCAAAATAGGCATATTTTCAGATTATTTTAAAACTGCATTTAATATTAACTGGGAACTACCTAGGCTATTTACTTTAGGTATGTAACATAACCTAGAATTGTTCCATAGGCCTATTATCGGCACTTCTCGATTCTTTTCAGGTGTGTGAATTAAATTTCAATCCATGTGATATTGAAAGGACTACATCAGTATACGACCCAAAAACTGGAACGTTATTAACTGCACCATTGGATCGGCCACGCTTGAGAAAAGGTTGGTTCCTTTTTTTCAGCTATCCTGTTCAGATTACTAAGAAGCCTAGGAATAAGAGTAGAATCGGTCTCACCCTAGTCCCCTAGTAGGGCCTAATTCCCAAATACAATTGTGTTAAAAGGTTCATTATCTACTCCTTGCTCTTGTTAAGTCTTAGGACTTCATTGCCGTTTTTCTGCCTAAAGCTTCTGTTAAGGATAAAACACAAATTCAGAATTCTTAAGTTTTTACCAGAACCTGTTTTTGATACTTTGTCTACTACAAGGTTATGTAGGCCTATGCTTAATCTTTTTTTTTTTTCATCAGGCGCAGTACCTTCTATCTTGCCTGAATGCCCTACTTACTTGTCGACTCCATCAACATCCAGAGAAGACCCAGAGGATCGTAGACAATGATTGGAGAATGCTTTCCTGAATGCAGCTGTAGCAGAAAGTATATTGAACCAGGAGAATCATATGAAGAAAACTTCAATTAGTTCACTTGATGAATTGTATAACATAATCAGTGATTGTGACCTGAAGAAGGAATGGATAGTGGTGAAGAAAGACATGTCCCTGTGTTTTATATGTGCCATATCCTAAAGTTCTTTGTCATGCTATAATCGATGACAAACTCAGCCTGTCAGTGCATGTAAATGACATACAGATCAGTCGATACAAAATGTTACAATGCCAACCACTGTAAGTACCACATCTGATTTATGTTGTCTTTTAAATAATGTTTATTTAAAATTCATGAATGTGGAAAGCACAAGCATTGAAGACAACATTGTTTTTGTGGCTGATATTCTAAGTGGTTTAGCTTTAAAATTGCCAGATAATCAGGATGCAATCCTGTTTTTGAAAAAAACAGGTTTCTCTCATAAACTGTAAAAAATCGAAGGCAAGATATAGTTGGGACACATTAGTATTCTGGTCACTTGTGCACTCCATATCACCCCAGTGGTCTCATCGCTATGCCTTGTCCTATGGCTATATCAAGGTTATGTAGTAAACTTTCAACTACACCTATACTGGAGCAGAACCCAGAACATTTGCTGAAGTATCTTGCTAAAAAAATGACATTACTAAATGGTGACGATAAGATTATTGTTGTTCTGATGGATGAAATTCATTTGAAACCACAATTGGATTATAAAGGGGGAAACATTGTAGGTCATTCATACGGTGGTCCACCCATGTCTCCATTTGTATTGTATGTGGGCATATTGGCTTTCAGGGCCTTTGTGTTTTGAAAGGGTCTCTCTGTGCTTCTTCTATTATCTTTGCTGCTTGTGTTTCCATGTAGTCTTCCTTTTTATTTATCAGGAGGGCTTTGTATTCCCTTCTTGATTGACTGCATAGTGACAGATCCTCTTCCCTTCGGGAGACACGTGCTTTATGTAAGTTGTTTATTACTGCTTTTCTCTTATTATAACAAGCTGAGTCGAACCATGATTTTGCTCTTCGGGACCCTAGTATCTTCGTTACTGTAGCTTTCCGTATCAGGCATTCTATGGACCTCATTGCATTATTCAGATCATTTTTTCCTATCTCTTCTCCACAGGCTGTTTTTATGGTAATATGATAATTTAAACTTATAAATTTACTATATAAATTTTACTAAATGTACCGTATTTCTAAGCACACCTGACATCTTTGTATTAAAGAATAATGACATTAATGTTGTGTTATATTTTTATATCATGTGATGTTCCCTTTCCTTGTCTTTTATATACTTCAAGGCAAAAAAAGTGTACAAAATATATTTTTAATTAGGCTGTAAGCTTTTATATGTTGTGCAATGTACTGTTGCGTTATTTTCCTTTATTTTTATTTTCATTCTGTCGGAAATCCGAAAATATAGTTAGAAATATGCTAAAAATTCCAATAGCTTAAAAGAAATTGCAAAAGTAAAATTGTAGGACTAAATACTGAAAATGTTTTACTTTGATGTTATGAGGATAAAACTTGCAGAATATTTTATATCACGGCAACAGGACAGGGTTTTTTAGTTTATAAAGTTATAATTTTACTAAATGTATTTGTAAGCACACCTGACAACTTTGTATTAAAGAGTAATGACAATGTTGTGTTTTTTTTTTAAATCATGTGATGTTCCCTTTCCTTGAGTCTTTTATGTATTTCAAGGCAAAGAAAGTGTACTAAATATATTTGTAATTAGGCTTTAAGATTTCATATGTTATGCAATGTACAGAGTGTTATTTTCCTTTATTTTTATTTTCAATCTGGCGGAAATCCGAAAATATAGTTAGAAATATGAAAAAAATTCCAATAGCATAAACGAAATTGCAAAAGTAAAATTGTAAATAACTGAAAATGTTTTACTTTGATGTCATGAGGAGGAAACTTGCAGAATATTTTATAACACGGCAACAGGACAGGTTTCTTTAGTTCCTTAAAATGAAAACGAAAATTGCCATGCATAGGCCTAAATATACAAAAGTGCTTTCATTTATATTCAACATGCAAAAATACTAGTAAAATAAATCATCCGCTGATTAAATATTTCCGTACGAACTTGGAGGATATCGCGAAGTAGTCGGACCCCTGCTGTGACGTCACTCGTTCCGTGTTGCGGCCTTGTTCCAAGGTGGCGTTGGCCTGTCATCAAAAATTAAATTCTTTAACACAAAATGGCGTATTTGCACTGCCGCTCAGATAATAGCTACGAGCACTTTTACTGCCGTGGAGACGCTTGGGTGTGATACCAAATGGAGCCTGTACTCAAATCTGATTATTCTAATATTGAAATTAAGGAAGAGATTTCTCAAGCAGAACTAAAGTGTGAACCTGTCTTCACTACATGTGACATAGTACAGACACAGAAAATCAAACAAGAGAATACAGACTACGGAGATTCTGAGTCATGGAGCACCAGTCACAATTCTGAACCTGCATTTATTACGTGTGGCACAATACAGACAGTGGAAATCAAAAAAGAGAATACACATTCTAGAGATTCTGAGTCATGGAGCATCAGTCACAAATGTGAACCTGTATTTATTACGTATGACACGGAGATCGAACGTGACAATTCAGACTACAGAGATTCTACAGCACACAATTTAGAGCAGATTTCACCTTCCGTGTGTACAACCATTTCATCTGCTGGAAACAGTCAACAGCCTACTTGTACTCGCGAGAAACATTTCACGTGTGATGTGTGTAACAAGAAATTTTCTCGAAGAGGGGATCTCAATAGACATCTACTCATTCACACTGGTCAGAAACTATTCTCATGTAATATATGTAGCAAGAAATTTTCCGAAAAAGCGCATTTGAAAAGACATTTCCTTACCCACACTGGACATAAGCCATTTACGTGTGATATATGTACTAAGAAATTTCCCCAAAAATCGAATCTTAAAACACATATGCTCACCCACACTGGTCAGAAGTCATTCTCATGTGACATTTGTGCCAAGAAATTTTCCCTAAGTTACCATCTCAAAACACATCTACTTACTCACAGTGGAGATAAGCAATACACCTGTGATGTTTGTACCAAGAAATTTGCCCGAAGTTGGGATCACAAAATGCATCTTGAAACACACACTAAACCTAAAACATCTCGCACTGACCATAAGCCATTTACATGTGATATATGTACCAAGAAATTTTTCCGTGGAGGGGATCTCAAAAAACACATGCTTATTCACACTGGACATAAACCATTCTCATGTGAAATGTGTACAATGAAGTTTTCCCGAAGAGAGAGTCTGAAAAGACATCTGTTTATGCACACTGGACATAAGCCATTTACTTGTGATATATGTATGAAGAAATTTTCCCTAAGGGATCATCTCAAAAGACATCTGCTCATACATGAGAAGGACAAACTTTCCTAATGTAATAAATATGTGCACTGAGCCGTTGTTATGCCAAAAGAATTTATACTAAAGAATGTGTTCAAATAAATGTGTAAAGATGTTTTGTAGTAAATATAATAATTTTGTTCGTATTTCTAAGTCTTTATTTACTATTAATTTTGATTAAGGTTTAACATTTTTCAGTGTCAAATTGTGTATCAAGGAAGTTATTTTAATCACTTATCTCTAAATTTATGGTTGGTGATGTCATAATCACATTCTAGGGAATTATGATTTTATCTAAACAAATTGTACTCCACAGGAACTACCAAACTCTTGTCACTGTTGTTCACTCTGTATGTATGACTGGTATAAATGTTACACATGGATTATTAGTAAGACCGCATTGTGGCACAATTGTTCATAGAAAACAAGATGATGGTCACAGTCACTATGTTGTATGTAACACAGATTTAACAAGCTTTCAGATGTCTGCACAGTCAAACGTGCAACATTGAGCTCTCATAGTGTGGGGAAATAAACCATGTATTCGACAATTGCTGCATCCATCCCATGCCAATAGCCCAGACATACATGTCTCCAGGCTTTTGTGTGTGTAAGTATGTCAAGTCGACAGTAACACATGAAGACTACAGAATCAAGCTATCCACTATTGATTTTATGACACTAAATATGTGTTCTTAACATATTACTCCTAAACTAAAACTCCGTGGCGCTACATCCCTGGAGGGACTTGGCCTACCACCTTACCGCTGCGTCATCTATCGGAGGCAGATGGCAGGATTGGGGGCATGTGGTCAGCATGCCGGTACCCACGACCGTTAATGGTGGTTTTCATGTCCGCAGCTGCTATTTCTCTAACAAGTAGCTCCTCAATTTTAATCACGAGGCTGAGTGCACCCAGCCAGGCCTCCCTACCTCAGGAAAATCCGAGGAGGTACCAGTGATCGAATCCTCGCGGACATCTGTAGTCAGTGACCCTAACAAGACCACGTTGGCAGTCAAGGAGGTCTATGAGTTCTCAATAAAGCCGTGAAGTATGAGAAGACGCCTGTTGATATTGCCCAATTTTCCAGAATAATGAACAGATTTGGCACTCTGCTGATGATGCAGGAACACCACCTGCGAAACGGCCGTCCAGAAGTTTACCAAGGTAAATAAAGTGCGTTAAAGAAAGTGTTTTTATTCAACTATTTTATTTAAAGCTCGCCCTTAGATTAACAAATAAAAGAATTAATAAAAGTCGTGTCAAACCTGATCATTTAGCACTTGCTCATTCCTTCAAAGATTTTAATAATTTACGTAAAGCGTTTCGGTTTTTTTAATGGTGGATATTTTTACATATTAGTTTAACATACAAAAGAGTTAAGCACAATGTTGCCATTTTTATAAATTTCAGTTTTCAATCACATCTTATGTGCTGTTTTATGAGACCCCTCGACCCACGGTCACTGCACACAGAGCTTTGACGACTATAATTTCGGGATTGGCTACTGCCTTCAGGCATGAAATTTCTTGTCGTGCATTAATGCGCATAGTGTTTTTAGTACAAAAAAAGAAAAGAAAATGCTAATTTTGACAAAATTGGTATATATTTAACCGTCTACCCTTAAGTAATACTGTGGAAAAAGCCTCCCCAAAAAGAATGATCGCTGTCCCATCCAGAGAATGGTAAAGTTGATTAATGGTGGTTAGACAGTAGATAACACATAACAGTGCTGATAATGATATAATTAATTTTCCTCGCTCTTTTGACAGCTAGAAATGCATGCATATAACTTATGTAAATTATCTGTTGAGTGTATTGTTTTCATGATCAAACGAAAGCTGGAGATGAGGTGCTGGACAGATTATCAGCTGTTGGTACTGTGTATAGTCTATACCCAATTTAGTGCCTATTTTATGGTAATATTTAGAATGAATTTTCAAATGCAAATCAGTTGTCATGACTACATATTCTTTTACATTCTTCATATACGGCTTTTGAAATTGCAATACAGTTAGCTTTGACAAATGACACTATTCCTTCACATATGCTTGTCAAACTAGACCGTTAGACTGAGTGAGGTGCCCTAGATGGACTTGCATTCGGGAAGTCCCTGATTTAAATCCCGGAGCCGGCCAATTTGACTTTTTATTTTTATTTTTATGTGAGTGTGCGATTGTCAAGATATTACAAATCTCTATAGTTCAGCTGATGCTGGATGATTTTAATCTGATATTTTTAAAACCAAACCTTTGTTCTTCCATAAGCCCTTCTAAATTAATTAATCTGGAGCTTAACTAGGCATCAATTAAAAAAGAAAACTTATTTGATGCATATCTTAATTGCAATTATCACTGATTAAACAAAAGCATTCTGGCATTTGTTACATCAGTTTACCTGTTTTTTTTTATACAGAATATAAACAATGTTGTTAAATTCAGTAATACAATCTGAATGCTTTATTCTATACTCCAACTTGTATGCAGCTTTACAAACCATTTTTTGCACGACGTAACTAATTAGTGGTACTTACGAATATTGTTGCCGTGGATCATAACTTGACATTCCCGCACACAATCTGGTTGCTATGAAAATGAAAGAAATCTCCATGCGGTAAAAACTACAAAAAAGCACAAGTGCCGTAAGTAAAATCATCATAATACAAGCCTTTATGGAAGACCGGAACCAAGGACCCCCAGTTAGTGGCGATTTGAACAGGACAAATATTCGGTCCCCATGACAACAAACTCATGCGAATCACTTTCTGAAATATAACATGCATCTTTAATAGTGTATATACATAATATTTTCAGCTAATATCTCAATTTATATAAATAATCATCATGCAAAAAATAGCATGCAATACTCGTGCCGTAAGTGCATAACGGATCTCGGAAATTGAAAAACTAACTTTTGCATAATTGAAGAACTGTTTTCAGTTTGAATTAAGTTGTCCTACACGGTGAAATGAAATTACACAAAATTTAGTTCATTACTGGTTTATTTGTTGAAAAATATCATTACATGCTGTGAATTTGTATTATGTTATAGTTTTAGAAATTAGGCTATGTAGAAGGACTAAAACATATTTTTAACGTCTGACATATTTCATTTTAACTTTTGAATTAATTGTCAAACTGCCGCCCCTGAAAATTTGCCGCTCTAGGCTGCAGCCTACTTCCTATTTAGAAATACAGCCCTGGATATTGGTCGTAATTCTAATACTAGTTAAAATTGGTAAATATTAAAAAATGTAGGCCTACAATTTACAAGTCATTTGTTTCTAAAATCTCTTGTTTCTATTTATAGATAAAATGATAAATTTTTTAGAGTTACTTTGTTAAAATATATGTACAGATAACAGAGCATTTTACATGGTGAAAGTCTTCTATAAAAATAAACTTGAATGTCTTTAATTTATTGAATTGCGTCCATATGATTTCGCAAGTATGATCTTCAGGGCCCGGATTCTGATGACCTAAAAATGTTTGAAAAATGACCTATAAAATGATCCTAAATTTTTAAGAAAATGATTTAATAACTATAAAAAATGACATATAAACTGACATTTTATTTATAAAAAATAATTATTATTGTACACACAAACTTTTAGACTAGTTTGTACATAATTGTAAAAAACTGTAAATAACTGTAATGTTGTGAATGTTCTTTTCTCACGGAAATTTATAATTTACTGGCACTGAGGCACTGGTGAGTCAAAATTCGGCATATCCTTTTGTGGTCTGCCGGATTATATTGTTGTTTATTGAGGGTAAACAGTAGTTTCAACTCTCAAATCCAAGCAGACTCTGGTGCCAAGTCAATCTAATAACAATAATAATATAATACAAAATTGTGCCGTTTCTTTGATTGTTATTTCCGACTGAGACATGACAACACTTTAACGCCGAATTTTTCCTTCTTACATTAAACAAACAACACTTCAAAGACAGCACCGCTAGCGGTGAAAAAAGTTAATACACTCAATGTAAATACATGAAAATGAGTAAATAAGGAAGCAAATGACACGAAAATGAAAAAATAATGACCTAAAATTGAAAAAAAAAATGCCCTAAAAATATAAAATGGCATAAAATGACAAAAATGACCTAATAAAAATGTATTTCTATAATCTAGAGGCCATGAGTAGCATTTATCTATGCAGCACCAATAAAAAGATGACATGTCATTAGAATCCGGGCCCTGATGATCTTGCACGTTGACAGATGAGTATGTTGGGCATTCGTGAAGTTAATTTCTCAAGCCTTGCAGAGGAATACACTAATATTTGTCTTGTAAAGACTGAGATGATAGGCTAGGAGGTCCACACTTATATTTTATATCTGGCTATGTGCTGGAGGAGTTCACTAGCCGAGATGTAAGTAAAGTAAAGTGTTCCCTATTACAGGCCATGGAGGCCCACAGCGTTCCAGGAAGGTGAGACCCAGATTTTTAGACATCGGCACATGAAGGTGGCAAAGTTGTCAGCCTTACCCACCGGCCGCCTTTACCCCCAGGATTGCTCCCGGTACTCATTTCTGTTAGAGGCTGAGTTGACCCCAGGGCCATAGTGCCACCAGAAGGATCAGGCCAATTGAAAAACTCCAACGACCTCATTGGGAATCGAGCCCCTGACCTTCCGGCTTGTAGTGCAGCGCCTCAATCCCTATGCTACGGCGTACTGCCAGTCGAGATGTACATTTCGGTATTAATAATTTATACCATCTTCAGTCTTACGAGTTTTCTAGAAGTTAGCACTCTGTTGCTGATTTGTGTACACAACAAAAAAATCCTCTCATTGTAAAGGTGATCCACAAATTTATATAGCCTATATACTTTCTGGCCTTTTATTGCTATTTGAGGGTATAATAAGGCGTAAAAAGATTTTAGTTGATCAATGTGATTTCCCTCAAAGAAAAAAGATGAAATTTATCAATAAGAATAGGAGCATTTCTAATTTTCTATTTAAATATTATGAAATTGACCAATTGGAGTCATTCTCTCCCCACTTGACCGACATCTCATAGTTACAGATAGCTTTCTCCGAACAGCCAATTTTCTGCGCTGCGATCATGGAAACATTTATCAAGAAGATAAAATTAAAAATTCGAGCCAGGTTCGATTCCTGGTGAGGCCTTGGAGTTTTTCAATTGGCCTAATCCTTCTGGTGGCACTATGGCCCTGGGGTCAACTCAGCCTCTAACGGAAATGAGTACCAAGAGCATTCTTGGGGATAAAGGTTGCCGGTGCGTAAGGCTGACAACTTGACCACCTTCACGTGCCGATTGTCTAAAAATCTGGGAGCCTCAACCGCCTGGAAAACTCTGGGCCTCCATTGCCTGTTATAGAGAATACTTCACTTTTTTAAAAACTTTTAGAGTTTAAATTTAGAACAATACTATCTGTGATCGTTGTAATAACTGGCATAAACCTAAATGTGAAATTATGAAGAAAAATAAAATGATTCAGCAGAAGTTGAGGCCACTTTAAACATATAGACCAGCGTTTCTCAACCTTTTTGAACCCAAGGACCACTAAAATGTTTAAAAAAATTAACGGGCCCCTAATTTTACATCCCATTTTTAAAAGAAGACCTATATTCTTAAAATTTGGGGTATTAATTATTGGTCATTATAATGAAATATGTGAACAAATTTTACTTCTTTATTTTCCACTTGCTTTATGATATTTTTTAATTATGTCTGCACCATCTTCGCAGACCACCAGTGGTCCGCGGACCATAGGTTGAGAAACGCTATTGTAGCAGCGGTTTTTTTTTTCGTTTGGAATGAACAACTAACAGTATGTTGGACTAAAACACACTCTTGTGTGCACAGCCAGAATTAAATGTATAGAAGTCTGTGGTACAACTTTTTGAGCCAAAAATTGTTTCATGAGACATCGGCTTGTAATGTGACTTTCTGTTTGTCCATAGGTTTTAAGTGGTCTTCCTAGTAGCCACACTCAATAGGATTAGGACAAAATAAAAAATTCAAAAATCCAAAATTTAAAAAATAAAAATCCAAAATTAAAACATATAAAATCGAAAATTCAAAAATTGAAAATAAAAAAATAAAGAATTCAAAGATCTAAAATTCAAAAAAATCGAAAATTAAAAAATTAAAAAATCCAAAATTAAATATCAAAAACCCAATATTAAAACGTCCAACAATCCAAAACTGAAAAAAAAATACAATAATAAAAATTGAAAAAATAAAAAAATAAAAACAAGTTTCACAGGAGCTAGGTTTCAAATTTATTTAGAAAAGCGGTCTTGAGGACCAAAATTACTTAATTGTTATCCATAGAAGCTTAATCACTTACAAATGTAATCCATGAAGAATATCCTCATTTAGTCATTCTTAAATAATAATAATAATAATAATAATAATAATAAAATCGGGCAAACTGATGTAACAAAGTGCCAGAATGCTTTTGTTTAATCAGTGATAATTGCAATTATCATATGCAGAAAATAAATTATTTTTGTAATCGATTTCCGAGTTAAGCAGGACTTACTGAAGAACAACGGTAGCATATGTGAAGGAATATGTAGTTAGTGTTATTTGTCAAAGTTAATGGTATTGGAACTTCTCAAGCCGTATATGAGCACTAAAATATGGCCTTAAAATGACTAAATAATAACCCAAATATCCTAAATATGACCACAAAAGAACGTATTTTCTAAAAATAAATGTTCCAATTTACAACGTTTAATGACATTAAATTATTACATCACATTGATTGAATAAGATGATAATCTTTTATCAATCTTTCAGGTGATTTATAGTTTTACTTGTAAAGAACTTCTAATCTATTGGAAGTTGTTAACAACAAGCAGGAAGAGGTAATTGTGGTAATTGTGCTATTACTTGTTATTTTTTTTATTTTTATTTATTTATTTATTTATTTATTATCATTATTACATAGAATTGCAAATACAAATACAAGTACAAATACATATTTATACAAGTAAAATAAAACAATTTTCAAAATTCAAAATTAACTACAACTACTATTTAAAAAGAGGAAAAGAAATATAGGCTATATCTTCACAAGAAGTATTAACATTAGTAATACACCCGAATGAGGAAGACTGCTCGTGCTCGGGTGCCGTTTCAAAAATATCAAAGTGAAGAAAGAGGAGAGACAAAGAAATAGAGTGTATAATGTGCTTAACTAAAAATGAAAGTAAAAAAAAAAAAATATTAAACATAAATACATAATAGGAGTGAAACAAACATTACTTAAAAGCTAAAAAATTACAAAAAATTCTTTACATATCTATTAAATTTAACAGTGGAGTATGCTGAGAGATCAGGATTTTTTCTGATAATTAAGTTATAGAAGCGCGGTCCAAAATTAATGCTATGCTTTAATCCTGCCGATGTGAGACATTTGGGTTCTAATAGGAGTAAATTAGTATTTCGTCTAGTTTTGTAGATATGATCACTGGAAGAGTATTTTATACGATGTTTGTGAAAATATTGTCCCTTCACATTTCAGTTACAGTAAAACCAAAATATTCGTTACTTTTTTTCGGAAAAAAACTTAAGTCTACAATTTAGTGAACATACTGCATAGTTGTGCTATTTTACCGAATTTATAACTAAAATATGACGTTAAATTATAATAATACAAGTATGACAAAGACTGTGAAAAAAAAATATTTAAAAAAATATGCAAAATAAAATCGTCCCTATTAGGATAACAAAAATGCAATTCAGGTTTAATTTGTGTTTGTGGCGAGAATGGAGATCAGGATAAAAACATTCATAAACATCCGAACTCTATTTATAATACAGTGCTGTAAATTAATATAATAATTATTATTGCATGGTTTCACATTTTAATATTTTTTATAACTGTATATTCATATTCTCATTTGTAATATTCTAATAGCGTGTAATGTGTTCTGATGGACTTAGTAAAATCAACTGAAACTAATGCCATCGAACTTGCGAACAGAGAACCAACATCTTGCTGATTAATGAAGTTGGTGTTTTCTATTACAATTATATACTAACATGTGCCCGCGGCTTCGCTCGCGATAATTATTTCAAAAATTAAAAGTTAAGAGCATAATAGTTAAATCATTATGTTTATTAACATCTAAATCACTTGAATTACATACCACGATTAGATAGCGTCGTCTGGTAAAAACGACCTCAGATTCGAGTTCCTTGGCCCAGAAAACCCCTGTATAGTAAGTTTCGTTCAAATTGAACAATATTTGACCATATTTAGGCCTATGTTGATTATCCCTCTTCCGTGTAGGTTGAAAATTTCATGTCTATGGGCCTCACATTCTAAACAAATGAATCGTCCAGGATGGTCTTACAAAATCAAGCGATTGCGATGTTTTTATTTCCAAGGCATGACAAAAATAGCCAAAGCCAACTGTAATTGATTTGACATTGAAATGTATTACTGAAAACTGATGCTTTGAAAACGCAAAAAAAAAAAGGCACTTTTTCTGCCCGTTTTTCACTCATAACTCACGAACGAAAGCTAAAGTTAAAATTCCGGCACTTTGTTAATGCAATATGAAAGCATTACCAGCTATGCTCCACTCAGCGAAAAATTCTTAAAACATTGGATACTGGAAAACATTGACTAATGATTTTAAAAGGGGTAATTAAAATCTTTTTATGAGATATCCACAGCCAAACCTACGGCATGCAGATATATAAAATTGAACATATTTGATTGGACTAGGCTCCGAATGACATAATTTTAATTAGCTGTTTTACTTTTTAGTAATATTTTATTATTACTTTATTTCTTAATGTACGAGATTTAAACTCTTTTTTGGCACACATATAATTATTTGTAACTTTCGTTTATTCGCAATCAACATAAACCCAATTGCTATCTAAAATAAGGAAGTAAGTAATTTATTGTCACAAACATTTACAAAATAGCTTAAAAGCTGGTAAACTGGTGACTAATGATTATTTTTCTGTGAAAGAAGTTACAGGTATGAAGATGTTACAGTGGGATGTTTAATTTTCAGTTTCCTTCTGTAGTTATGAACCGGTAGCATTGAAAGAAACAGACGGCAATGTTAACAAATCGTAGCTTTAACATTAGAACACACCAAGCAATTTAAACAAGCCGCCATTTTCCTTCTGTTCAGCCTGGGAACACCAAAGATTTATAAACTCACTGGATCGCTAACAGCAGTGGCTCAGAGCGCCAGAAAACGGTCCGACCACTACGCGCCTCCCCACACCACCGGTGGGCAAGAACAGAGCTCTTATAAGCAGTTCGAAACACTCAAGAGACACCTCTCCACCCATTCAACAGGGTTGTGTGCAAACAGTCACCCTCAGTTTATTGGTAGCAAGCCAACAGTTAAGCTTATAAGAGTAGCCTAATTGATCAGTTATTTGATAACTTGAATAGCCGTGATCCATTTGGGACACACTTTAAAGGACCCATTAACCTATAAAACAAAGAGTATGATGACAACATGCTGTCTGATGCTTCAAATTACTTATCAAAATTAAAAATTGATGGTATTTCTATTTTAGATTATCCAAGGAAAACATTTGCCATTGGTTTTTTTAAAGTGATATATGCTCTATTCGAAGAAAAATCTACCTATTGCAATGGATACCATGTCATGATTTTCGAAAAATTCTTTCATATCTTTACGTTTCATGCTCCCCTAAGTACGAAACCACCGCCCGTTCAACAAAAAAAAATTGTGATATTTATATATATATATATATCTTTACACGCTAGCGGCCGTAATTTTGAAGATATTTGAACCAAATTTTAGTATGTCATTTCTAGGCCCAATAGTTCGGACAAGTTCGTTAATGAGCAAATTTGGCCCAAGGGGGTGGTCGAGGGAGGGGGTTGAAATTTTAAAACATTTATATCTCTGCCCCTATGAAGTATAGAGGGAAACTTTGTTTCAATAAATTAGAGTACTCCCTATGGAGTTCACAGTGACACCAACGATTCGGGGGTTCGAGTGAGGGTGAGGGATGAAAATTCGAAACTTTTGAAACCACGTCTTGTGGGGTATCGTTGAAAAGCTCTTGATGAGTACTCTACAAATCAATAAATAGTTTCTTGATAGCTCTCATATGACGCGAGATTTTAATGTTTGAAAATAATAACACTTAAAAGAATTATTATAATATCATAATTTTGTCTTGTTTAGCAGCTTTGCTAATTTTATTCATTGCTGATCTTGCGCACGGCCTCCCAGAATATTATATCCTATTCCTGTTGTTAAAACAAATGATTGTAGGCTCTTCCTCTTTACTGCAGGTTTGCCATGCCAAGGCTAAAAAAAGAAGAGTGCTGCGCAGCAATAATAAATTAAGCCAAAATCACTTCGAAATCTACCTCAGCCTGTAGGCCTGATTAAAGGGATTTTTTTTTTCTTCTGTTAGAAGTGCAAGTGGATATATTAAGAATCCCAACGTTAGGCAGTTTTTATGGGCCGTTAGAAAACGAATGTTTAGAAATAGTGTAAGGCCATCAGCTAATAGCAATTGTTTACAGTTTGACATAAACCATCAGAATTCAGTTCTAAGATTCTCAGAGTGTGCAATGGTAGATAAAATAGTAGAAGAAAATAATACTGACTCTTGAATTACTAGAAATAGCGGATATTTTGGATAACTATGACGAATCTTATTACAAAGATAACATTTTGTATTATATCTCAGGTTTTGTAGATAAAACCATTCAGAAAAGACTAAAATGTGAGGAATGTTGTGAATTGTTATTGACAAGGAATGACAACTTAAGTAGATACACACTAGGGTTCCCAGACGTCCCGTAAGGTAAGGGAACGTCCCTTTTTTCGCTAATTCGTCCCGTTGTCCCGAAAGAAGTCTCAGGGTGTCCACTGGTCGGGAAAATCCGGGAATCCGGGAAAAGGCCGGGAATTTTGTATGGTCGGGAAAATCCGGGAAAAGTCAATGAATTTGTTAAAATATCCGGGAAAATTCGAAAAATTGCAAAGCTGAAGATAAGAACTAGAAGAGAGGAAAATAAAACTACTCTAGATGAACAAATTAAGTTGCTGAAGAAAAAATAAGTGGGATCAAAAGGACTTTTAGACAATAATAGGCCTATATGAAAGTATATTTAATGTATTTTGCTGTTCCTTACTTTTGTATCTGCTATAACCTAAGTAATTATTGTTTGCAATTACTTTTTTTTACTAAAAATTTTTCTTATTTAAAGTATTATAATCCAATAATTTTTCTTACACAGTTATTAGAAAGTGCTTCATAATGATATTTTGGTCGGGAATTTCTGAAATGATCAATGAAAATCAGGGAATAAGTCGGGAATTTCTTCAGCATTACTTGGTGGACACCCTGAGTCTTCGGGATGCAGTTTTGTCCCGTATTTTCATTTTTAAATTGTAATGATTTTTTACCCTCCAGAGACAATCCAGAAATAAATGGGACGGCAGTGCTGGTTAACAGTTGCTAGCTTCACTGCGATTTGCGGGACCATTCGGGATACTTAGCATGAGTATGATCATGCTTGGTCGTGTCGGTTTGCTCTGTTGTATTTAGAAAAACCCCGTTGGAATTTCATCTTTGTAATTTAATCCTGTTGCAGCCAGTAGCGTAGGGAAGGGGGGTCTGGACCTCCCCCGAGATGAAAACCTAAAATTCTATTTAAGTTGTTTAAGCTCTAATTTGTAAAATTTTAATTATTTTATTTAATAATAAAATACTGAACTTGTTGCACCAGTGACTTAATTAGAACATTTCAAAACGGAAATGTGAATATACTGACGTGTTAATAGCTAATTTTCTATTTTTTAAAAATGAAAATGGAACAGTTGAATATCAGAAAACCAAACTGTGTGTAAAACCAGTAAAAGCATTGTCTATTGTATTTTTTTTCCAATGAAGATTGTGTGGCATTCCGATTTCCATGACATGGTGCTTCAAAATATGCAATTGTTGAATCAAATTCATTCCTTAAAGAAGTATGATCCATGAGTGTGATTTGTAATAAAATTAAAGGTGAGCCTATTATTTATCTTTTGTTGTTGCTTGTTTTAAGTTTGAAATAAACTAGGGCAGACTCATATGTGGTACCCAATGCCTTGGGATTGTATTGTTTGTTTTCAACACAGATCCAAGTGTCCCATATTTTTTCCTCGGGAACCCTAGTAATACGCACTCTTTACGGATTTTGTATCAAGAGGAAAATTGTTAAGGGCACCAGAAGGTGTAATAACAAATAAAATTGTAAGCGGTCATTTAGCTAGAGAGAAAACAAACTCTATTTCAACGAAGTTTGGGTTTCGATAGAAATGTATGTGTAAAAATAAACATGATTGTTACATAAGTGTAGTTTGTCCTTTTTTACATTCATCCCACTTAAATAATGCAATATGCAATTCGAACGAGCATAAAACAACGACAACATAAGGATTGTGCCATTTAAAATAATGCAGCTGCCCGCGCGTCTTGCCCTTCGATGGTGGGGGGAGCGCCCGAGCAGACTGGACCGAATTCCTACCACTCAGTCAGCAATCCAGTGTATTTATAAATCTTTGGGGAACACACACCCCACTCGAGGGATAGACTTTATATATCGTCTCCAAGATGGCGTATTTTCACTGCCTCTCGGATAGTGATCTATGAGCACCTATGCTGCCGTGGAGACGTATGGGTGTTGTTAGATGAAAAGAAAGTAGCGAATTTAATTTCAATACAGTAAAGTAACAAGGTGTAGAGTGTATGATGCAGAATGGAGCCTATACTCAAATTGGAATATACCAAGATTGAAATTAAGGAAGAGATTTCTCAAGCAGAAATTAAGAGTGAACCTGTCCCAATCACATTTGACCTAATAAAGACAGTGGAAATCAAACGTGAGAATTCAGACTACGGAGATGCTACTACATGCAGCACCAGTCCCAATTTAGAGCATATTTCAGGGGTTCCACAAGTAAATAATGAAGAAGAGGATCAGCTAATGCAATCACACTCACCTGCTGTATCTACAAGCACATCCTCTGCTGGAAACCGTAAACAGCTAACTCGTACTCCAGACAAACATTTCTCGTGTGATGTATGTAACAAGAAATTTTCTCGAAGGGGGAATCTCAAAACACACATGGTCACTCACACTGGACATAAGCAATTTTCGTGTGGTATATGTAGCAAGACATTTCCCGAAAGATGGCGTCTCAAAGCACACATTCTAACGCACACTGGACAGAAACCGTTCTCATGTGACATATGTAACAAGACATTTTCCCAGGAGGGGATGTCTGAAGGAATTTTTAATAACTCAATATTCTACGATATGAACCAATATTTCCATCTTGCATAAGTCTTTCACCTTACAGTTTTGTATATTGTCGTTATAACATGCATGTTTATCCTGATTTGACGTGTTCTATATCCTTGAGCCTCACTCAACAAATTATCTACAGAACGAAATATCTACGTGAAGTTTTGTAGTAATTTGTAATAATTTTGTATTTTTAAGTACTTTATTTACTGTTAATGTTACTAAAGGTTTGACATTTTTCAGTGTCAATTTGTGTATCAAAAAAGTTATTTTTTAAATATGTTAACACCAAAATCACACATTGCATTTATCAAAATATGATACTTATCTCTTATGTCATGGTTGGTGATGTCATAATCACATTATAGAGAATTATTATTTCATTTAAATGAATATCTTCTACTCGTAACCTGTTAACCTGTAACCCGGGGGGGGGGGGGGGGAATTCCACCCTCTAAAAACAAAAAAATTGTAACATTAAGCACAAATTATTCAAACGGTCAGCCTTGTAATAAATTTTGTAAAGACAACATAACCCAAATACTTAAATTAAAGCAATGACATTCATTATTTTGAAATACAGTTGTAATGAAATGTCGAAATGTTCATTTTGATTTAAATTATTCCCAAATAATTAATTTTTATGAGTAAAAACTTCCCCCCCCCCCCAAGATGTCTCTCTGGATCCGCCCCTGAACTCTGCATCGAGAATCAAGATTTATTATTATGTTTTTGAACTGCTTCAAAATGCAGTTACCAACATTCATGTGAGTACGGAGTGAAAGGTTATATACAAAACAGAATGTTCTATGGTATCTAAGAGTTCAGTGGCGCCTGCTTATATGGCCCATGGGGCTCTAGCCCACCCAATAATTTATCATGTATTATTATAATTTACTATCTTCAAAGGCCCGGCGTCACCCGGGTTTTTTTATTTTGTAATTGAAAATTATCTTATGAAGGACTTTCGATTTTTAAATTCTAGGTCATCATATAGGTATTTAGAATTTGAAATAGAAAGAAGGACTTATCACACTCAAACTATTCCCTCAGAAAACGCTTGGTATAGCTTTTTATGGGTCATAGAGGATGTAGAATTTTGCATCCCATCGCATGTACACAGCAAGCCTGGTAGGGGTTCAAATAAGAAGAAGCAGAAATTCCTGTAACATAAAATTGTATTGTCTTTGAGGAGTATTTTATTTCTCACTCTCATATTACCATAAAACCGTTTTGGGGATGAAATTAAACAGAAATAGAATATCACTTTCATACTTCTCTCTCCAAAAACTTGCGATATAATAATATACATATTACCATACCTCGTATTGTTTTCTCTATGTCCAGGGTAGAGAAAGTTATGTGAGTGCATTATTTTCGTGGATTTCATTCTTTAATATTTATTTATAACATGAATTATATTGATAGCTTCTCTATACTAATTTGTTAAACTCCCATTTCATTTATTTCCAAACCCAACTTAGACCAGTGGCAACAATACACTGTTGTGATTTGGATTGGATAATTCTGTGTAATAAGGGATTAAGTATTCTCTAAAACATTTGATTTTTTGCATTTAAAATCAAAATTTTTCAAAATCCTTTCTTGGTGAGCACCTACGTTATGAAACGAAGGTACTGTCAAAATTCCAAGTCTCTACCTGTTATAGTTTAGGCTCTGTGTTGATTCTCTATCATTAAGTCAGTCAGTCAGGACAAAGCCTCTTATATATAAAGATATCAGTGTATTAGAGTATGAATTAATGTTAAGAATCTAACTTTAGACCTCAGCTATTTGTTAAGCTCTGCTTAATGAATCGATCTGGAGTTTAACTCGGAGATAGATTACAAAAATAACTTATTTTCTGCAAGGGGCTATCATAATTGCAATCTTCACTGATTTAAAAAAAAAAAAAAAAAGCATTCTGGCACTTCATTAAATCACTTTACCTGATTTTATTTTAGGTAGATTTCGAAGAAAAGCTACCTATTTCAATCGATACCATGTCATGGTTTTCGAAGAAATTCTTTCAAATCTTTACGTTTCATGTTTCTTTAAATACGAAACCACTGCTCGTTCAAAAAAAAGTGATATTTATATATGTTACGGTCAATGTAAACAATTGGGCATTATTTATAATGCCCGGGCATTAAAAAAATGCCTAATGGGATGTGACAAAATGATAAATTATATAGAGATTAACATATTGCCCGGGCATTATGAATAATGCTGGAAATTGAATGGGCAATTTGAGATTCATATTTCTCTACATACAAATATAAGAGGATATAATATTAAAGGAAATAAGTATGAAAAATACGTACGCCTAACACAAACAAAACACATATACATATACACACAAAATGTCAAATCCAAGAGCAGCTTCCACTTTTGTGACATTTCGAGTTGCATAGGGTAGGTTAGGGAGAATCACACCAGACGCACGTTGCCAAATTGCTGTCAATTTATTAAAGTGACCAGAGAAATTGTAGCAGTATTAATATTGACCGGGCAGTGTAAGAAATTATCCTAGATTGTCGTAAAATTATTAAATTGCCCGATTTTGTCGGTCATTATTTATAATGACCAAGCATTATGATAAATGCCCCGAATAATCTGATTGACCGTAACATATGTACTGTATATTAATTAATATGTGGGAATGCACCCAATGGGTATTGAATTAAGTTCGTCACTCTTTGCAAAACTTGGTCAAAGATACATCTCGACATTTGCAAGTCAGTACGTCTGGGTTGTGGTAATTTTCTGTCTTACACACTCGGTGATGAAAGCCGTGCACGGCGAACCGCGTCATCACCAGGGCCCGGATTCTAATGACATGTCATCTTTTTATTGATGCTGCATAAACATTACCAACTTGTGGATAAATCGTAATCATGGCCTGTAGATTATAGAAATGCATTTTTATTAGGTAATTTTTTGTCATTTTATGCAATTTTATGTTTTCAGGGCATTTATTTCAATTTTAGGTCATTATTTTGTCATTTTTATGTCATTTGCTTCCTTATTTAGTCATTTTCATGTATTTACATTGAATGTATTAACTTTTTTTGTCGCTAGCGGTGCTGTCTTTGAAGTGTTGTTTGTTTAATGCAAGAAGGAAAAATTCGGCGTTAAAGTGCTGTCATGTCTCAGTCGGAAGTGAGAATTAAAGAAACGCCAAAATTTTGTATTATATTACTGTTGTTATTAGGTTGACTTGGCACCTGCTTGGATTTGACAGTGCAAGCTACTGTTTACCCTCCATAAACAACAATATAATATCCGGTAGACCACAAAAGGATGTGCCAAATTTTGACTCGCCAGTGCCTCAGTGCCAGTATAAATTTCCGTGAGAAAAGAGCATTCACAACAATATGGTTATTTATAGTTTTTACGAACTAGTCTATAACTTTGTGTGTACAATATTAATTTTTTATAAATAAAAGATCAGTTTTTAGGTCATTTTTTTTAATAATTATTAAGTCATTTTCTTTAAAATTTAGGGTCATTTTATAGGTCGTTTTTCAAACAATTTTAGGTAATTTTATAGGTCATTTTTTATAATTATTAAGTCATTTTCTTTAAAATTTAGGGTCTTTTGTAGGTCATTTTTCAAGCAACTTTAGGTCATTTTATAGGTCATTTTTTTTATAATTATTAAGTCATTTTCTTTAAAATTTAGGGTCATTTTATAGGTAGTTTTTCAAACAATTTCAGTTCATTTTATAGGTCGTTTTTCAAACAATTTCAGGTCATTTTATAGGTCATTTTTTTATAATTACTAAGTCATTTTCTTTAAAATTTAGGGTCATTTTATAGGTCATTTTTCAAACAACTTTAGGTCATTTTATAGGTCATTTTTTTTATAATTATTAAGTCATTTTCTTTAAAATTTAGGGTCATTTTATAGGTCGTTTTTAAAACAATTTTAGGTAATTTTATAGGTCATTTTTTATAATTATTAAGTCATTTTCTTTAAAATTTAGGGTCTTTTTTTAGGTCATTTTAAAGGTCATTTTTTTTATAATTAAGTTATTTTCTTTAAAATTTAGGGTCATTTTATAGGTCGTTTTTCAAACAATTTCAGGTCATTTTATAGGTCATTTTTTTTATAATTATTAAGTCATTTTCTTTAAAATTTAGGGTCATTTTATAGGTCATTTTTCAAACAACTTGAGGTCATCAGAATCCGGGCCCTGGTCACCACGTGTCGGAGCTCGTAGCCGGCTTGTGTCCATTCTCTATTCATCACTGCGTCCGTGGCGTAGAATTCTGGCCATATTGTTTCCCTCTTCTTATATAGTTCTTCTCGGAGTTCTCTGTAGGCTGTTGTTGTTGGCAGCATCAAGCGGTAGTGAAGTTCCTCTATAAAGAACTGTTCTTTTGCAAGGATATAATAATTATGTCAAACGGGAAAGCGTGTATTTGGACAGACATAGCGCCCTCTTTCGGAACATTCCTTTTATTATTTCTCTGTATACTGTATATGTATCTTTACACGCTAGCGGCCGTAATTTTGAAGATATTTGAACAAAATTTTCTTATATAGTAGGCCCAATAGTTCGGATAAGTTCGTTAATGAGCAAAATTGGCCCAAGGGGGTGGTCGGTGGAGGGGGTTGAAATTTTAAAAAAATTATATCCCGGCCCCTATGAAGTATAGAGGGAAACTTGGTTTGAATAAATCAGATTACTTCCTATGGAGTTGACAGTGACACCAACGATTCGGGGGTTATGGGGGTACGAGTGGGGGTGGGAGGATGGAAATTCTAAATTTTTGAAACTACGTCTTGTGGGGTATCGTTGAAAAACTCTTGATGAGTACTCTACAATTGAAAAACTCCAACGACCTCATCAGGAATCGAGCCAGCGACCATCCGGCTAGTAGCGCAGCGCCTCAACCACTACGCTACGGTCTACCCCCAGTCGAGATGTACATTTCGGTTTTAATAATTTATACCATCTTCAGTCTTACGAGTTTACTAGAAGTTAGCACTCTGTTGCTGATTTGTGTACACAAAAAAAAAAAATTCCTCTCATTGTGAAGGTGGTCCACAAATTTATAAATAAATAAATATATATATACTTTCTGGCCTTTTATTGCTATTTGAGGGTATAGGCCGTAAAAATATTTTAGTTTATCAATGTGATTTCCCTCAAAGAAAAAAGATGAAATTTATCAATAAGAATAAGCGCATTTCAAATTTTCTATTTAAATATTATGAGATCGACCAATTAGAGTCATTCTCTCCCCACTTGACCGACATCTCATAGTTACAGGCAGCTTTCTCCGAACAGCCAATTTTCTGCGCTGCGATCGTGGAAACATTTATCAAGAAGATAAAATTAAAAAAATTCTAGCTAAGGATATTAAAATAGGCTAGGGCTACAAACAGGAAGGTCACAGGTTCGATCCCCGATGAGGTCACTGGAGTTTTTCAATTGGCCTAGTACTTCTGGTGGCACTATGGCCCTGGGGTCAACTCAGCCTCTAATGGAAATGAGTACCAGGAGCATTCTTAGGGATAAAGGTTGCCGGTGCTGACAACTTGACCACTTTCACGTGCCGATTGTCTAAAAATCTGGGAGCCTCACCGCCTGGAAAACTCTGGGCCTCCATGGCCTCTTATAAGGAATATTTTTTTTTTTTTTTTTTTTTAATACTTAGAGTTCGAATTTAGAACAGTACTATCTGTGATCGTTGTAACAACCGGCATAAACCAAAATGTGAAATTATGAAGAAAAATAAAAATATTCAGCAGAAATTGAGGCCAATTTATACGTATAGACTAGGGTAAGGTGGTACATTTTCGAACATGGTACAATTCTGAACGGACTAAGATTTTTATCCATTTTGGGGTTTCAAATGTTAGCCAACCTCTTTTTAAAAATATAGCGTCCATACTGATTGTTTTGTTGATCTGTATCCGCGAGAATGATGTTTTAAGTTGACTCATTCGGCCATAAAATATTATTTTCCAATCGAAGGTAAGAACTCCATGCTGGAAAAATGGCACGTTATAAAATTGCTTATAATCCCACGTTGTGTTACTGGAATACATTGTTGAGGACCAATTTTTAACTCATACCAACAAATAGCGTAGTCTTTAATACGTAAGTCATTGGCACAACAATGGTCATTCGTGAGCGGAATTTGCAACTAGGTATAATTTACAAAAACTAGCTCGAGGTACAAATACGAACGGATTTTAGGTACAATTTCGAACAGTACTTTAACCCGCGATCGCTTGCATGGACAAGCTGTTTTGCTATCACAGCATTCTGCATGTTTATTATTATTAACTGTGCCAGTCAAATATTTAAAGGATGGCATCACACAGCTTTCAACAGTGGTATTATTTTAACGAAGATTTATGAACTGCACTTCCTCCGGATTGCTATTACATCTCAGCAATTATGCAGTACTGAATAGCAAACAGAAATCGTTCTGGAGTTGTTAAGTATTTTTTATTATTGCTCTTGATGTTATGACAGACCCGCCTGCATGGTCTAGCGGTTGCTGACTACGGACCCGCAAGTCTGGGTTCGATCCCCGTTACCTCCTCGAATTTCTCTGAGGTAGGGCGATTTGGAACGGGGTGCATTCAGCCTCCTGACACCAACCGAAGAGCTAATTCATAAAGAAGTAGCGGCTCCGGTTCAGTAAGCCATCAATAACTGACGTAGGAGTCGGCATGATGACCACATGCCCCAAACCTGTCATCTGCCTATTCAAAACGTGACAGTTCATTATTACGCTCATATTATTGATAAATAATAATAATAATAAAATATAATATTTGGAAGAAAGCAATTCGTTCGTTGAAAATGCCACTGTTCGAAATAGTACCCACTGGTGTTTAGAATTGTACCTACTGTGGTACATTTTCGAACGATATTCTGGAAATGAAAGATTGATTGCCATGACCAATTTTACAGCTGTTTGACTTCCATATTTTTTTGAAGGGTCAACTACATTGCCAACTTTGTGATTACGATACAGTTGAACTTGTCTTAAGTTTACTGTGTTCATAAAAAAAGAATATTTGTTAAGTGTTCGAAAATGTACCACCTTACCCTATTGTAGCAGCGGGGTTTTTTTTTTTCGTTTGGAATGAACACCTAACAGTATATTGGACTAAAACACACTCTTGTGTGCACAGCCAGAATTAAATGTATAGAAGTCTGTGGTACAACTTTTTGAGCCAAAAATTGTTTCATGAGACATCGGCTTGTAATGTGACTTTCTGTTTGTCCATAGGTTTTAAGTGGTCTTCCCAGTAGCCACACTCAATAAGATTAGGACAAAATAAAAAAAATCCAAAATTTAAAAAGCAAAAATCCAAAATTAAAACATATAAAGTCCAAAATTAAAAAATTGAAAATAGAAAAATAAAGAATTCAAAGATCTAATATTTAAAAAAATCGAAAATTAAAAAATAAAAAATTCCAAAATTAAAAGATATAAAAAATTTAAAAAATCCAAAATTAACTATCAAAACACCCAATATTAAAAAGTCCAGCAATCCAAAACTGAAAAAAATCCAAAATTAATTGAAAAAATAAAAAAATAAAAATAAGTTTAACAGGAGCTAGGTTCCAAATTTATTTAGAAAAGCTGTCTTGAGGACCAAAATTACTTAATTGTTATTCATAGAAGCTTAATCACTTACAAATGTAATCCATGAAGAATATCGTCATTTAGTCATTCTTAAATAATAATAATAATAACAATAATAATAAAATCGGTCAAACTGATGTAACAAAGTGCCAGAATGCTTTTGTTCAATCAGTGATAATTGCAATTATCATATGCAGAAAATAAGTTATTTTTGTAATCGATTTCCGAGTTAAGCAGGACTTACTGAAGAACAACGGTAGCATGTGTGAAGGAATATGTAGTTAGTGTTATTTGTCAAAGTTAATGGTATTGGAACTTCTAAAGCCGTATATGAGCACTAAAATATGGCCTTAAAATTACTAAATAATAACCCTAATATCCTAAATATGACCACAAAAGAACGTATTTTCTAAAAATAATTGTTCCAATTTACAACGTTTAATGACATTAAATTATTACGTCACATTGATTCAATCAGATAATCACTTTTTAACAATTTCACTGCAAATACTTGTAAAGAACTTCTAATCTGTTAATGTTTCTAGATACTACTGCAAATGTGTTAAAAACATGTATACTGGAAGTTGTTAACAACAAGTAGGAAGAGGTAATTGTGCTATTACTTGTTATTGTCCCTTCACATTTCAGTTACAGTTACCAAAATATTCGTTACTCTTTTTCGGAAAAAAAACTTAAGTCTACAATTTATTGAACATACTGCATAGTTGTGCTATTTTACCGAATTTATAACTAAAATATGACGTTAAATTACAAATATGACAAAGACTGGGAAAGAAAATATAAAAAAATATGCAAAATAAAGTCGTTCCGATTAGGATAACAAAAGTGCAATTCAGGTTTAATTTGTGTTTGTGGCGAGAATGGAGATCAGGATAAAAACATTCATAAACATCCGAACTCTATTTATAATACAGTGCTGTAAATTAATATAGGCCTAATATTTATTATTGCATGGTTGCACATTTTAATATTTCTTATAACTGTATATTCATATTCTCATCTCTATATATATCAAAGGCTTTGTCCTGACTGACAGGAATCAACGTAGAGCCTAAACTATAACAGGTAGAGACTTGGAATTTTGACAGTACCTTCGTTTCATAATGTAAGTGCTCACTAAGAAAGGATTTTGAAAAAATTCTGATTTTAAATGCCAAAAATCAAATGTTTTTGAGAATACTTAATCCCTTCTTACACAGAATTATCGAATCCGAATCACATTTGACATTAAAACATATTTTTGCCAGTGGGTTTCAGATGGGTTTGGAATTAAATTAAATGGAAGTTTGACAATTACAGTTGGCCTTGTCTATTTTTGTCATACCTTGGAAATTAAACTTTCGCGATCGCTTGAATGTTGTAAGCCCTAATATGGTCAAACATTGTTTTATTTAGACGAAACTCACTATACAGGGGTTTTCTGGACCAAGGAACTCGAATCTGAGGTCGCTTTTACCAGGCGATGCTATCTAATCGTGGTATGTAGTCCACGTGATTTAGGTGTTAGTAAATATAATGATTTAACTATTATGCTCTTAATTTAACTATTATGCTCTTAATTTTTAATTTTTGAAATAATTATCGCGGGCGAAGCTGCGGGCACATGCTAGTTTGTAATATTCTAATAGCGTGTAATGTGTTCTGATGGACTTAGTAAAATCAAATCAAACTAATGCCATCGAACTTGCGAACTGAGAGCCAACAACTTGCTGTTTAATGAAATTGGTGTTTTCTTTTACAATTATAGACTAGCATGTGCCCGCGGCTTCGCCCGCGATAATTATTTCAAAAATTAAAAGTTAAGAGCATAATAGTTAAATCATTATATTTATTAACAACTAAATCACGTGAATTGCATACCACGATTAGATAGCTTCGTCTGGTAAATGCGATATCAGATTCGAGTTCCTTGGCCCAGAAAACCCGTGTATAGTGAGTTTCGTTCAAATTGAACAATATTTGACCATATTTAGGCCTATGTTGATTATCCCTCTTCCGTGTAGGTTTAAAATTTCATATGTCTATGGGCCTTACATTCTAAACAAATGAATCGTCCAGGAGGGTCTTACAAAATCAAGCGATTACGATCCTTTGATTTCCAAGGCATGACAAAAATAGCCAAAGCCAACTGTAATTGATTTGACATTGAAATTTAATGTATTACTAAAAACTGATGCTTCGAAAACGCAAAAAAAAGGCACTTTTCTGCCCATGTTTCACTCATAACTCACGAACGAAAGCTAAAGTTAAAATTCCGGCACTTTGTTAATGCAATATGAAAGTACTGTATTACCAGCGAAAAATTCTTAAAACATTGGATACTGGAAAACATTGACTAATGATTTTAAAAGGGGTAATTAAAATCTGTTTCTGAGATATGCACTGCCAAACCTACGGCATGCAGATATACGAAATTGAACATATTTGATTGGACTAGGCACCGAATGACATAATTTTAGTAAGCTGTTTTACTTTTTAGTAATATTTTATTATTACTTTATTTCTTACTTTACGAGATTTAAACTCTTTTTTGCCACACATATAATTATTTGTAACTTTCGTTTATTCGTAATCAACATAAACCCAATTGCTATCTAAAATAAGGAAGTAAGTACTTTATTGTCACAAACATTTACAAAATAGCTTAAAATCTGGTAAACTGGTGACTAATGATTATTTTTCTGTGAAAGAAGCTACAGGTATGAAGATGCTACAGTCAGATGTTTAATTTTCAGTTTCCTTCTTTACTTATAAAACAGAGAGACAGCAATGTTAACAAATCGTAGCTATAACATTAGAACACACCAAGCAATTTAAACAAGCCGCCATTTTCCTTCTGTTCAGCCTGGGAACACACAGCACACTCTAGGGATAGACTTTATTAACCGTCTCCAAGATGGCGTATTTTCACTGCCCCTCGGACAATAGCTATGAGCACCTATTCTGCCGTGGAGACGTTTGGGTGTTGTTGGAAGAAAATAAAGTAGAGAATTTAATTTCAGTACAGTAAAGTAACAAGGTGTAGAGTGTATGATACAGAATGGAGCCTACAATCAAATCGGAATATATCAAGATTGAAATTAAGGAAGAGATTTCTCAAGCAGAACTAAAGTGTGAACCTGTCCCAATCACATTTGACCTAATAAAGACAGTGGAAATCAAACGTGAGAATTCAGACTGTGGAGATTCTACAGCACGCATCACCAGTCACAGCTTAGAACAGATCAATGAAGAGGATCAGCTAATGCAATCACACTCACCTACTGTATGTACAAGCACATCCTTTGCTGGAAACAGTAAACAACTAACTCGTACTCCAGACAGAAATTTCTCCTGTGATATATGTAGCAAAAAATTTTCACGAAGAGGAACACTCAACAGACATCAGCTCATTCACACTGAACATAAGCCATTCTCGTGTGATATATGTAAGAAGAAATTTTCCCTAATAGAATACCTCAAACAACATATTCTCACTCACACTGGACATAAGCCATTTTCGTGTGATATATGTACCAAGAAATTTTCCGGAAGTTCGACTCTAAAAAATCACATGCTGACTCACACTGGAGATAAGCCATTTACATGTGATTTATGTACGAAGAAATTTTCCGAAAGGGGGAATCTCAAAAGACATCGGCTGACTCACACTGGACATCAACCATTTACATGTGATATATGTACCAAGAAATTTTCCCTAAGACAGAACCTCAAAATACACATGCTCACTCACACTGGACATAAGCCATTTACATGTGATATATGTACCAAGAAATTTTCCCGAAGTGGGGATCTCAAAAGACACATCTCTACGCACACTGGACATAAGCCATTTACATGTGATATATGTACGAAGAAATTTTACCGGAGAGGGGATCTCAAAAAACACATGCTGACTCACACTGAACATAAGCCATTTACATGTGAGATATGTACAAAGAAATTTGCCCGAAGACATGAACTCAAAACTCACATGATCACTCACACTGGACACAAGCCATTTACATGTGGGATATGTACCAAGAAATTTTCTGAAAGAGGGACTCTCAAAAATCACATCCTTAAGCACGCTGGACACAAGCCATTCTCGTGTGCTATATGTACCAAGAAATTTTCCGAAAAAGGGCATCTCAGAAGACATCTGCTCACACACGAGAAGAACAAACTTTCTTAATGTAATGCGTGCACTGAGCCCTTGTTTTTCCAAAAGAACATGCATTAAAGAATGTGAAAATATCAGAAATGGTGATGTTAAATAAGAATCCTTACACAAAACATTCGTTAGTTATTGATTAGGCTACTCTAAAGCAGAATAAAGTTTCATGACGGAAACATTTATTTTCATTACTAAATGATTGGTACATGTAAGGGAGAGGTGGGGAATTGTGCGCACTTAAGCGAGCATCGGTCTTGTGATGATGTTATAAGAGGTAGCACATATGCACTTATCGGCAAGAAAACCTTAGTGAAGCTATTTCGTTGTATGAAAACAGTTTTACTGCCAAGTTAGTGTTAAAGGACTACAACTGAAAATGACACAGCTATGCATTTGCGCACATTTACCCGCCCAATAGGGTACTCGTGCACATAGGATGGGAAATTGTGCGCATGGGGAAATGTTTTAGAATCATGATAAAACAACGTGACTTGGTATAAACTTATATTACTTATTATTATTATTATTATTTGATTGTTGACATACTTGTAACATTAACAATGAAATCTTTCTCAGTTCCTACAGAGTGATCATTTTCAATTTTTAAAATGTTCACTTCTCCGATAAACAAAAATCACATGTAATTTTTAGGTGATTTTTCTCCAATACACTCAGCATGGTTCCAAGTAGAACACATCTGTACCACAGTTCTTTATCTTTTCCTGCTTCTCCACAGATACAGCACAATAGTTCTTTAGAAGTTGTGGGTATCAGTGCTTTCCATGCCACATTGTCAAATTCATTAAAATCACTGTCACTGTAATCATCGAAAATACTGGACACATCTGATACTTCTGATGACTCACGTGTAAACTTTTGGCATCTGAAGAATAGACACACAAAAAAAAAATTCCCGTAAAATCACGTCGCATTTACTTACACAAGGGGAATCGTGCGCATGATTCGGCTTTCTTGCTCACCATTACCCAACTCTGCTTTCAATACATATCTCTCTAAACCCGTATTTACTAATCTACTTTATTTAAATTTCGAATTCATCTAAAAACACAGCTAACAATGCCATTTAAGAATATATTTAGTTTACAACAATGTAATGAAAATTATAGGCTTACCTTCTTATTTTCTGGCAGCGGGAAATAGCAACAGGATATTAGAAACTGACGCTTTGGCTCACTCCAGCTCTCATGGCCTTCACAAAGCAACTGGTAGAGGGTACTAGTAGTTGGAATCGGAAATTTTAACATGGAGTGGTCATTTTTAAGAGCGCACAATTCCCCGCTGCGCACAATTACCCAACTGCCCCTTACGTACAATTACCCAACTGCCCCTTACGTACAACTAGAAACATGAATGATTTACACATACCAGCTAATTCATTAAAACCGTTCAGAAGGGTGCTTGTTATTCTGCAATACAGATTTACAATAGGTTTCCAAGAAACATTAAATTATTGTGTATTAAAAGAAAATGCAAATCTTTCAAAAGATGTCTCAAGGAATTTTTAATAACTCAACACCTTCTACAATATGAACCAATATTTCCAGCTTGCATAAGTCTTTCAGCTTACAGTTTTGTATATTGCCGTTATAACTTGCATTATATCCTGATTTGACGTGTTCTATATCCTTGAGCCTCACTCAACAAATTATCTACAGAACGAGATATCTACTTGACGTTTTGCAGTAATTTGTAATAATTTTGTATTTTTAAGTACTTTATTTACTGTTAATATTACTAGAGGTTTGACATTTTTCAGTGTCAAATCGTGTTTCAAGGAAGTTATTTTTGAAATATGTTAGCACCAAAATCACACATTGCATTTACCAAAATATGAGACTTATCCCTTATGTCATGGTTGGTGATGTCATAATCACATTCTAGAGAATTATTATTTTATTTAAATGAATATCTTCTACTCTTAACCTGTAACTAACCCGCGGGGGGGGGGGGGGAATGGGGAAAATTCCCCCCTAAAAAAAGAAAAATTGTAACATTAAGCACAAATTATTCAAACTGTCAGCCTTCTAATAAATTTTGTAAAGACAACATAACCCAAATACTTAAATTAAAGCAACAACATTCATTATTTTGAAATATAGTTTTAATAAAATGTCGAAATGTTCATGTTCATTTCAATTATTCCCAAATAATTAATTTGGGAAAAAATAGTTTTATGCTGCACCCTAGGCTCCTCTCAATTGAGGCCCACCTGGAAAGGTGGCGTTTAGGGTTTCGTCACAGAAGAAATTCAATGTGAGACATAATAAACCTCGTGCTATTCAGTATATTGCTCCTAAACTAACATAAACGTTCCTAACCTAACAAAACGGCGAAGCTTGGCTGGGGTGCAGCATAAATCTATCTTTTGCCATTAATTTTTATGAATAAAACCTTCCCTCTATACTTCGGTCCCCCCCCCCCCCAAATGTCTCTCTGGATCTGCCCCTGAACTAAAATGGGGTTGTCTCTGGATCTAGAATAAAAATTTATTATGTTTTTGAACTGCATCAAAATGTAGTTACTAACATACATGTGAGTACAGAGTGAAAGGTTATATACAAAACAGAATGTACTTATACATCAGTTCTATGGTATCTAAGAATTCAGTGGCGCCTACTTATATGGCCCATGGGGCTCTAGCCCACCCAATAATTTATCATGTATTATTATAATTTACTATCTTCACTCGGGTTTTTTATTTTGTAACTGGAAATTATCGTATGAAGGACTTTCGATTTTTTAATTATAGGTTATCATTTAGGTATTTAGAATTTGAAATAGGAAGAACGTCTTATCACACTCAAACTATTCCCTCAGAAAACGCTTGGTATAGCTTTTTATGGCTCATAGAGGATGTAGGATTTTGCATCCCATCGCTTGTACACAGCAAGCCTGGTAGGGGTTCAAATAAGAAGAAACAGAAATTCCGGTAACATAAAATTGTATTATCGTGGCTGAAAATGTTGTTTCTCACTCTCATGTTACCATAAAACCGTTTTGGGGATGAAATTAAACAGAAATAGAATATCACTTTCATACTTCTCTCTCCAAAAACTTGCGATATAATAATATACATATTACCATACCTCGTATTGTTTTCTCTATGTCCAGGGTAGAGAAAGTTATGTGACTGCATTATTTTCGTGGATTTCATTCTTTAATATTTATTTATAACATGAATTATATTGATAGCTTCTCTATACTAATTTGTTAAACTCCCATTTCATTTATTTCCAAACCCAACTTAGACCAGTGGCAACAATACACTGTTGTGATTTGGATTGGATAATTCTGTGTAATAAGGGATTAAGTATTCTCTAAAACATTTGATTTTTTGCATTTAAAATCAAAGTTTTTCAAAATCCTTTCTTAGTGAGCACCTACATTATGAAACGAAGGTACTGGCAAAATTCCAAGTCTCTACCTGTTATAGTTTAGGCTTTGCGTTGATTCTCTATAATTAAGTCAGTCAGTCAGTCAGGACAAAGCCTCTTTTATATATATATATATATATATATATATATATATATATATATATATATATATATATTTAAAGATATCAGTGTATTAGAGTATGAATTAATGTTAAGAATCTAACTTTAGACCTCAGTTATTTGTTAAGCTCTGCTTAATGAATCAATCTGGAGTTTAACTCGGAGATCTTTTACAAAAATAACTTATTTTCTGCAATCTTCATTGATTTAAAAAAAAAAGCATTCTGGCACTTCATTAAATCAGTTTACCTGATTTTATTTTAGGTAGATTTCGAAGAAAAGCTACCTATTGCAATCGATACCATCGAAAATATAAAAACTGAAATGACCCATTTCTGGAGATTTAGCCATATACAGTATAAGGAGCATTTTCTCAGAAAGTATGTATCGAATGGAGATGTGTTTTGAAGTGAAACTTCTTTAGCCGCGGTAGGGGTAAATCGAGAGCTTGCGTTACGCGCAAAATCATCACGAAATTAGTGAGGTGTGACGGAACGGACTGCACAGAAAACAACTCAATGATTAGGCTATCCAAAAAATAAGAAAAATAAAATTAAAAAAAAAAAACTAAAAGTCAAAATAAAAAAGTCGAAGATCCAAAATTAAAAAGTCTAAAGATCAGAAATATAAAAAAATAAAGAATCAAAAAAAAAAGTGTAAATCAATTTAACCAAAATTTAAAAAATAAAATATCCAAAATTTAAAAAATCTAAATATCCAAATTTTAAAAAATAAAAAAAATAAAAAATAATTAAAATATTCAAAAATCAAAATTTAAAAATAAAAAATCCAAAATGTAAAAATAAAAGAATCCAAAATTAACAAATCAAAATTAAAAATTAAAAAAATCAAAGATCTAAAAGTTAAAAAATCCAAAAATCCAACAGGGTAATCCATTAGAAATGAACCAAATTTAATAAATTTTGTTGCTCGACATTTTTGATTTTCCTAATTTTTTTACCAGTTATTTCCCAACTAAAGGTGAGTTCAAAACTATGGTAAAAACTTTTTTGTGCTCATACTTTTTTTTTGGCGGCCATTTTAAGTTTGCTTTTTAACCATATTTCAGTCGAAAACATGTTTTGCACAAATGTACGTAACTCTGTTAATTTTATAGATAACAAGACAAAATAAACACCAAAATTATCAGAATGAAATGCTCTACATTTTTGTTTTAACACAATATTACCTAAGTAGTGAGGAAAGTGAAGAAAAAAATTCAAAACTACAAATTGAAAATTGACTTAAAACGGGAGTTTTGGTGCCGCAAAATTATTAGAAGGTAGAAAGACTCGCCCTTAATTTTTTTTTCTGGTATAGACCTACTATAGGACTACTCGCTGTAGAAGTTTAAAGCTTGAGAACTTTGCGGTTTTTTTTATACAATTTTTCACAAATGCCCAAAACCGTATTTTGGCAATATTTGAAGTAGAATATCTCAAAAGGGACTGAGTTAAAAATTATGAAATTTATACAGATAACACCTCTTTATGATATAAAGATGTGATAAAAATTTGGTGACTGAGACTCAACTGGTTCCCGAGTTACAGTGCATCGAATTTGGCCAAAAATTGCGTTATAGGCACACGAAATTTAACGGTAATTTAATAGTAAAAATTCACTTTGTAATTTTAAATATAAAATTTTTGTGAGCCTAAGTTTGTTACACAAAAGAGTTGTATATGTAGGCTACATTTCATCAGTTAGCATGACAAATTTTTGGTTTCCTCAAAGCTTTGAAGAGTGTTGAAATTTCGGTGCATAGTTTGCAGTTATGGCCAACTTCGATGGACTATAACTCGGGAACCAGTTGAGTCTCAGTCACCAAATTATTTATCACATCTTTATATCATAAAGAGGTGTTATCTGTATAAATTTCATAATTTTTCACTCAGTCCCTTTTGAGATATTCTACTTCAAATATTGCCAAAATACGGTTTTGGGCATTTGTGAAAAATTGTATTAAAAAAACCGCAAAGTTCTCAAGCTTTAAACTTCTACAGCGAGTAGTCCTATAGTAGGTCTACACCAGAAAAAAAAATTAAGGGCGAGTGTTTCTTCCTTCTAAAAATTTTGCGGCACTAAAACTCCCGTTTTAAGTCAATTTTCAATTTGTAGTTTTGAATTTTTTTCTTCACTTTCCTCACTACTTAGGTAATATTGTGTTAAAACAAAAATGTAGAGCATTTCATTCTGATAATTTTTGTGTTTATTTTGTCTTGTTATCTATAAAATTAACAGAGTTACATACATTTGTGCAAAACATGTTTTCGACTGAAATATGGTTAAAAAGCAAACTTAAAATGGCCGCCAAAAAAAAAAGTATGAGCCCCAAAATTTTTTTACCATAGTTTTGAACTCACCTTTAGTTGGGAATAACTGGTAAAAAAATTAGGAAAATCAAAACTGTCGAGCAACTTGGCCTGGTTCATTTCTAATAGATTGACCCGTTCATTAAAAAGTCCAACAATACAAAATTTAAAAATCCAATAATCCAAAATTTAAAATATCCAAAAATTAAAACAAGCTTCACTTTTGTCGCGTGGTGTTCCACGCACATTTTTTTTTACAGCTATTTCATAGAAATATGAAAACATACTGAATTAAGGATATTTCTCTTTCGTAATTTTTAATGAAGATATAATATTTTTAACTTTCTTTAAATTTAATTTCTCAAAAAATTTATAAAATCTGAACAAGTTGAAGTATTACAAAATACTCCGATCACAACGTGTATCTTCATGTAGACATGAAACCCTGAAAATTTGGACATTATAACTGTAATATTTTTGTAGTAAATGCTCCTTATGTCTAAGAAAATTGAACATTGTAAAAATAGGGGTTTCCCATGTCTATTTAAGGTTCCAATAAAGGACTTCCTTTGCTGCCATGCCTCATTGAATTCGTTGACTGTTCAGAAGCTGGTATATTTGCACGAGTCACCGCCCTCATAATAGCTGTTAACCGCTGGCAGGAAGACAATCAAGTGTTGTTGGATACAAAATGGAGCCTATAGTCAAGATTGAAGTTAAGGAAGAGATTTTTCAAACAGAACCAGAGAGTGAACCTATATTTATTACGTGTGACAAAATACAGACCTCGCAAATCAAACGTGAGAATTCAGACCACGGAGATTCTACAGCACGCAGCACCAATCACAGCTTAGAGGACATTTCGGGCGTTTCCGTAGTAAACAATGAAGAACATCATCTCGCGCAATCACACTCACCTGCTAGAATCAGTGAACAGCTATCGCGTATTCGAGGTAAACATTTCTCTTGTGATGTTTGCGCTAAGAAATTTATCCGAAAAGAGGAACTCAACAGACATCTACTCACACACACTGGAGACAAACCACACGCGTGTGATATATGCCCCAAGAAATTTTCCCAAAGAGGGAATCTCCAAACACATATGTTGACTCACACTGGTCTCAAGCCATTCTCGTGTGATATATGTCCCAAGAAATTTAACGTAAAAGGGCATCTCAGAAGACATCTGCGTATGCACGCTGGAGATAAGCCATTTAAATGTGATATATGTACCAAGACATTTTCCCAAAGAGGGAATCTCAAAATACACGTGCTCACTCACACTGGAGATAAACCATTTACATGCGATATATGCGGCAGGAAATTTTTCCTAAGGGAGCATCTCAAAAGACATCTGCTTATTCACACTGGGCATAAGGCATTCACCTGTGATATATGCGCCAATAAATTTTCCCAAAGAGAGAATCTCAGAAGACATCTGCTCACACACGAGAAGAACAAACTTTCGTAATGTATTGTGTGCACTGAGCTTTTGTTTTGCCAAAAGAACTTGCACTAAAGAATGTTAAAATATCATAAATGGTGTTGTTAAATAGGAATCCCTACATTTGTTTGTTATTGATTAGGCTATTCTAAAGCAGAATAAAGTTTCATGACTGAAACACATTTATTTTCATTACTAAATGATGTGTACATGTACAGTCGGTCAAATAAAAAACGTCGGGACTCGTATGCAGTTAAAATTAATGTTTTAACGCATTAGTTCACATGTTTCCTATAAAAACACAAAATACTGGTCATTCTCGGAACATATGAGGCCATGCGACAGGAGGGAAAAAATGAACAACGCGGAAAACGCAACACTCGATATTCAACTTAATGTATTGTCATAATTCATTTTGCTTTGTGTCATCGCCACATACAAATGCTAAAGTGAGAGAAAGTGTAGTTAGGGCTGTAATTGACCTGCATTTTTCGGCCTCTGAAGCAGCGAGCAGGTTCCATATTTAAGAAAGAGCAGCTCATAGGTGGGAACTCCACTATAATGCAACCGGAAGTTTTCATAGGAAACGTGGATCTGGTCGGGCGCGTATTTCGATGCTAGATTGGTTGCAGAAGCGTAAGTTATTGATTTTGCACTACAAGTACCGGTATTATAAAATAAAATCTTTAAAAATGCTCCTTGAATAATCATCTTCCTCGCGAATCTATTAATTATTAATATTACAAAAATTTGCAACCAAGAATATGGCAGATTTGAGGCATATAGCCACAGCCTTTTATACATGTTTTTTTTTAACAAAACTGACTAAATAATCAAAAAAATACATGGATAGACAAGAGGCATGTGTGAACCTAACCTTAAGTCTTCCTGCACATGCACATATGCTCGTTCGTGATACTTTATAAAATAACGCCCGACGTTTTTTATTTGACAGACTGTACGTACAACTAGAAACATGAATGATTTACACATACCAGCTAATTCATTAAAACTGTTCAGAAAGGTGCTTGTTATTCTGCAATACAGATTTACAATAGGTTTCCAAGAAACATTAAATTATTAAAACCGTCAAAGTGAAACATACACAAAGATAAAATATTTGAAAAAATCAGTGGATAAAATATACCTCGATGCAACGTTTCGACCTTGTCCCCCAGGTCTTCCTCAGGCAACTGACTGCTGCACATCGACACTGCTGACCATGTCGTCCTCCATTGGCGCTGCCGTCGCCTCGAGCTGGTTACCAACTTTCTCACTGCCCGCACCATCATTTCCCCCAACTTCCCGATTTAAAAACCTTGTACTTCTGTGGTGTTCGAGGTTCCATTAATTTGGGATTTCATATGCGGATTCGGGACAAGCTTCTACCGGCGGAAATTTTGGTATATATACGATACCAATTTTTTTGTTTTTTTGTTTGTTTGTTAGGCGTACGTATTTTTTATACTTATTTACTTTAATATAATATCCTCTTATTTTTGTGTGTAATAGAAATACGAATAACAATTCTCTCAAATTGCCCATTCAATTTCCAGCATTATTCATAATGCCTGGGCAATGTGTTAATTTCTATATAATTTATCATCTTTTCGCATCCCATTGGGCCCTTTTTAAATTGCCTGGCCATTATAAATAATGCCCAATTGTTTACATTGACCGTATCATATATAAAAGGCTTTGTCCTGACTGACAGAAAATCAACGCAGAGCCTAAATTAGGTAGAGACTTTGAATTTTGACAGTACCTTCGTTTCGTAATGAAAATGCTCATTAAGAAAGGATTTTGACAAACTTAGTTTATTTTAAATGCCAAAAGTCAAATGATTTTTGAGATTACTTAATCCCTTTTTACACAGAATTACCAAATACAAATCACAGTTCACAAGACAACAGTGTATTGTTGCCAGTGGTCTCAGATGGGTTTGGAAATAAATGATTCGGGACATTGACAAATTAGAGAAGCTATCAGTATAGTTCATGTTGTATTTAAATATTAAAGAATTAAATCCACGAAAATAATGCAGTCACATAACTTTCTCTACCCTGGACATAGAGAAAACAATACGAGGTATGGTAATGTGTATATTATTATATCGCAGGTTTTTGGGGAGAGAAATATTAAAGTGACATTGCATTTCTGTTTAATTTCATCTCCAAAACGGTTTTATGATAACATGAGAGTGAGAAATAAAATACAATACAAAGACAATACAATTTGGTCACTGGACTTTCTGTTTCTTCTTATTTCAACCCCTACCAGGCTTGGTATGTAGAAGCAATGGGATGCAAAATTCTACATCCTCTAAGAGCTATAAAAAGCTATATCAAACGTTTTCTAAGGGAATAGTTTGAGTGTGATAAGTCGTTCTTCATTTCAAATTCAAAAGGACCTATAATTTGAAAATCGAAAGGCCTTCATTGTTAATTTCGAATTACACAATACAAAACCCGGGCGACGCCGGGCCTTTTAAGGTTGTACAATATAAGAATAATTAATGGTAACGTAATTTAAAGTATGTCATTATTATAATTAATATTAATACGTATTCTTTTACCCGTGACTTTTGTAGTTTTCATATATGTAGGCCTAACCAACAAAATCGCATGTATTCAATACATTTATTACATTGAATTAATATTACATTGAAATCTTTAGAAATTGAAATATATTGTTCTACTTGAAAATCGTTATTTTTCATTTTATATATTTTTTATTGTGATAATAACTTTTAATATCGTATCTATTAATTAATTAATTCTAAATCCAGATTGTAGCAATTTTTAGGATAGGCCTTTATCATAATTCAGAGTATTTAAAGTCCCATCAGATGCACAGGTGGGATAGCAATGCATGGAAAATGAAAGAGCTAATAAAAAACACAACAATGGGCAGACTTTGTTTTTTTTTTATAAAAGGATGAGCTAAGGTAACTAACAGATGAAGGGTCCAGCCCTATCTCCTTAAAATTACAGTTTTAATTTTTACTAATCGAAATTTTAAAAAATGTGTCCTTACATCCAAGGATTATAATTAGGCCCGAAATTTTTCATATCTATATTAATAAAAGGAAGTGTCTGTCCGCGATGCCCAGCGAAATCTACTCAACGCAGAGATCTGAAATTTTATACATAGGCGGACTAAAGGGTCGGAATGTGCACCTCGAAGCCGGAATTTTAATTTTCGCTTTAGTTCGTGAGTTATGA
The DNA here is from genome assembly GCA_964059195.1 of Ectobius pallidus. Classification (NCBI taxonomy): domain Eukaryota; kingdom Metazoa; phylum Arthropoda; class Insecta; order Blattodea; family Ectobiidae; genus Ectobius; species Ectobius pallidus. Next base: position 182,347,565 of record CAXKWD010000005.1, on the reverse strand, counting down.
GTGAAAAATGAACAAAAAACGTGTATTTATTCCGTTTTCGAAGCATGAGTTTTCAGTAATACAAATCAATTACACTACAATACTATGCACGTTGGTGCGCTGTTCCTTTCATTCAAATCAATTACACTAGGCTTTGGCTATTTTTGTCATTCCTTCGACATAAAAGCATCGCGATCTCTTGAATGTTGTAGCTCACGCTGGTCAATTCATTTGTTTTTAATGTCAAGGCATAATATGAAATTTTCAACTACAATGAAGAGGATTATTATTATTATTATTATTATTATTATTATTATTATTATTATAGGGATAATCAATATTAGCCTAAATATGGTCAAACGTTGTTCCATTTGGACGAAACTCACTATACAGGGGTTTTCTGGGCCAAGGAACTCGAATCTGAGGTCGCTTTTACCACGTGACGCTATCTAATCGTGATATGTGGTCCACATGATTTAGGTGTTAATATAATGATTTAACTATTATGCTCTTAATTTTTAATTTTTGAAATAATTATCGCGGGCGAAGCCGCGGGCACCTGCTATCTTAAAATAATAAAAGGACGTGTTTGTCTGTCTGTCCACGATGCCCAGCGAAATCTACTGAACGCAGAGATCTGAAATTTTAAACATAGATGGGCTGAAAGGTGGGCGAATGCGCATAGAAGCCGGATTTTTAATTTTAGCTTTCGTTCGCGAGTGAAAAACTGGCAGAAAACGTGATTTTAGCGCTGTCGAAGCATCAGATTTCAGTAATACATTTCAATGTCAAATCAATTGCAGTTGGCTTTGGCTATTTTTGTCATACCTTGGTAATAAAAGCATCGCGATCGCTAGAATGTTGTAAGCCCACGCTGGTCGATTCATTCGTTTAGAATGTCAAGGCCCGTAGACATATGAAATTTTTCAACCTACACGGAAGAGGGATAATCAACATAGACCTAAATATGGTTAAACATCGTTCGATTTGGACGAAACTCACTATACAGAGATTTTCTGGGCCAAGGAACTCGAATCTGAGATCGCTTTTACCAGGCGACGCTATCTAATCGTGACATGTAGTCCACGTGATTTAGGTGTTAATAAATATAATGATTTAACTATTATGCTCTAACTTTATGCTCTTTTTTATCGCGGGCACATGCTAGTAAAAGAATAAATCCTGTAATTCTCCTACCTTAAAATACGTGATTCATGATGAAAACATATAATTGACGGCCATCTTATCTGGGTAAACAGGTTGACCAACACGACAAACCTAAAGGGAGATATAATATGGCACTTTACGGAACGCGTGAATTCGGTATGCCCCCACAAAACTAATATCACTGTTCCTAACCTAACCTAACCATGCCACTGAAATACAGGGTGTCTCAAGAAAATGTACTAACACTTTGAATGAGTACAGTATAGTATATTGCGATACAAGGGCCGTAAGGCACGTTTACGGGTCGAGGAAGCAGATTGAAAACCCGAGGCGCAGCCGAGGGTTTTTAAGTTCGAGACCCGTAAATGTGTTGCATGCTATTTTTTCCACGATGATTATTTATATCAATTTAATTATATTAATTGTGATATTACCTGAAAATATTATGTAAATACATTCTTGAAAATAGCTGTTTATTTCAGAAAGTGATTCGCATGTGTTTGTTGTTATGGGAACCGAATATTTGTCCTGGGTGCTTTGGCCATAAAGGCTTGTATTATGAAGTGTATCGTAATGAATTATGACGTGGCGCTAGCACCGTAAGTAATTTAACCGCATCGCAACGCCCTTAGCAACACGATTGTGTGGGAATGTCAACTTACAATCCATGTAAACAACTTTCGTAAGTAACACTTACTAGCTAAGGAGTGCAAAAACATTAATTATCACCATAAAGACAAGTTTAAAGGCTTGAATTACAGATGTACAGATTACAGTACCATCGAGATGTAAGAGCTCACCTCCATGCACCTTATCCAAACACATGGACTGGACGAAGGGGTAGCATTGAATACCCTGCGAGTTCCCCAGACCTCACGCCAATGGACTTCTTTTTATGGAGATACCTCAAGGACAGAGTTTAGCGCAGAAAACCAAGAACAATTGATGCATTGAAATTGGAAATTGAAAGACAATGTCGCGAAATTCCAAATGAAATGTGTTGTGACGCTTGCGTTATCAGCTTTGTCTGGACAATGGCGGTCATCAATTCGAACATTTGCGAACATGATTCTTTAATTACATGTTTCTTCTGTAATTCGAGCCTTTAAACTTGTCTCTATGTTCATAAATAATGTTTTTATACTTAGGGCCGTGGAAAGAAAGCAAGGGCCCCAGGGATAAATTTTCCCGGGCCTCCGTCAAATATTAAATTCACTACCCAACTCGCCCGTTATAATGTAAGCAACAAAATGATCATGTAATGATATCCGGTACTTTATAAGATTGTGTGGTAGACAGTCTCATAAAGTACCGTCTGACTGTCTGTCTGTCCTTGTGCCTGTAAGCGCGATAACTAAAATACGCTTTATCAGATTTTCATAAAACTTGGTATACCATTTACAACGCCCATTTGACGAAGCCTATTGATTTTGGACCAAATCGGTTAACTGATGCCGGGAACGAAACGAGAAAATACATTAAAATGTTTTATTTAGGAACAATTTTTTTTTCTGTATGTACCAGTTTAATCCTTTGAAAATTATGATTTTAAATGCCGAACGTTATTGAGGCCTACTGTTGAGTCCAAAGAATTTCTGCTTCTACTTTTAAAAAATAGCCATTTTTCTACAAGAACAACTGATTAATTCCGTGTCACCGTTATACGACAGGACAAAATACTGATAAAATAATCGCATAAAACTTAACTTAAGCCATTTATTGACTTAGAACCAATTTTATTTTAGAACAAATTTAGATAGTAAAAAATAATACCGGGTTGGCCGGATACCCGTTTTAGGGTTCTGGCCCCGGCTGCCCCTCCCTCTCGTCGGGCCTGTTTATACTCATTCAAAGTGTTAGTACATTTTTGAAGTAAAACTTCTTTAGTGGCGGTAGAGGGTTAATCGGGAAAATCAGTCACACTAAAACCGTCACGAAATCAGTCACAATCAGTCACACTAAAAACGTCTTGTTTCGGTGCGGACTGCACAGAAAACAATCAACACAATGATTAGCAGTAATCAAAGGAAATTTTTCAGACCTTACTTCCTCAATGGCAATAGACAATTCCTAAGAAATCTAAAGGTATATTATTTATTTTATGGAACCCGGAGGTTCATTACCGCGCAAATCCAAAATTAAAAAATACAATTTTCCAAAATTAAAAAAAAAAAACAAAATTAATAATAAAAAACATCCGAAAATCCAAAATTTAATAAATAATATATTCCAAAATTTAAAAATAAATAATTAAAAATTAAAAAAACGAAAATACCAAAATTTAAAAATCTAAAAATCCAAAATTAAAAAATCTAAAGTCCAAAATTTAAAAATCCAAAAAAATAAAAATTCAAAGAATCAATATTTAAAAATCCAAAATTACAAAATTCAAAGATCCAAAATTTAAAAATGCAAAATTAAAAGAATTAAAAATCCTAAATTAAAAAACACAAATTTCCAAAATTTAAAAAAACAAGATTAAAGATTATGACATCCAAAAATAAAAAATTAAAAATCCAAAAATAAAAAAAAATAAAAAACAAATAAACAATTCAAAAATCGAAAATTTAAAAAATTCAAAGATCCAAAATTAAAAAGCCCAAAACCCAAAATTTAAAAAGTCCAAAAACCCAATATTAAATAGTCCAATAATGCAAAATTTAAAAAAATCCAATAATAAAAAATTTAAAAAAATTTAAAAATAAAATAAAGTTTTACTTCTGTCGCGTGCCGTTCCACGCACTCTTTTTTTGGGGACTCCTGTAGAATCTACCTGCCATTACTTACCTTAACGCAAAAGGACAGTTGGTCATCCTGCTTTGCAGTTGCTTATCCTACTTCGCTCAATACCATGATATGGCTGGCGTGTTTTATGCGTAATAAAAATGAACTGGACGCAATTTATTGGTATTGCGCAATATTTCATTTTACAAGATTATGGCTCCTACACTTGCTTTATTTTAATTATTGCAATTTAAACAATCCGCCGTTTTCCAAGATGGCGTATATGCACTGCCTCTCAGATAATAGCTATGAGCACTTATATTGCCATGGAGACATTTGTTTGTTGTTGGAAGAAAGTATTGAATTTCATTTCAGTAAACCAACAAACATAGTATAGAGCGAATGATACAGGATGGAGCCTATTATCAAATCAGAATATACCGAGATTGAAATGAAGGAAGAGATTTCTCAAATAGAACTAAAGTGTGACCCTGTCCCATTTGACCTAATAAAGACTGTGGAAATCAAACGTGAGAATTCAGGCAGCACCAGTCCCAATTTAGAGCAGATTTCAGGAATTTCACAAGTAAATAATGATGAAGAGGATCAGCTGATGCAATCACACTCACCCCCTGTATGTACATCCTTTGCTGAAAACAGTCAACAGCTAACTCCTACTCCAGACAAACATTTCTCGTGTGATATATGTTTCAAGAAATTTTCCCGAATTGGGAATCTCAAAAATCATCTGGTTATGCATACTGGACTTAAGCCATTCTCGTGTGATATGTGTTTCAAGAAATTTTCCCGAAGAGGGGTTCTCAAAAAACACCTTCTTATTCATACTGGACATAAGCCATTCACATGTGATATTTGTACCAAGAAGTTTTTACTAAAAGGACAACTTAAATTACATATGGTCTCTCATACTGGAGAGAAGCCATTCTCATGCGACATATGTAACAAGAATTTTTCTGTAAGAGGGACCCTCAAAAAACATCTGCTTACGCACACTGGACATACGCATAAGCCATTTACATGTGATATATGTGCCAAGAAATTTTCCCAAAGAGGGGATCTCAAAACACACATGATCACTCACACTGGACATAAGCCATTTTCGTGTGAAGTATGTGCCAAGAATTTTTCCCGAAAAGGGAATCTCAAAAAACATATGCTTATGCACACTGGACATAAGCCGTTTACGTGTGGTATATGTACCAAGAATTTTTCCGAAAAAGGACATCTCAAATCACACATGGTCACTCACACTCTAGATAAGCCATTTACATTTGATATATGTACCAAGAACTTTTCACATGGAAGGAGTCTGAAAAGACATATGTTCACACATGAGAAGGACTTATACTAAAGAATGCGTTGATGATGTTAAATATAATTCCGTACATAAGACTTGTTAATTATTGGTTACTCTTCTTCATTCTTTGACTGAAACACATTTATTTTTATTTCTAAAGATCGTTTGTGGTAATATATAAAAAAAATTTGTTTGTATTTCTAAATGCTTTATTTATATGAATATCAAATTGTGTATCAAGGAAGTTAGTTTTTAAATATCCACTGAAATAAAAGGATGTTAACACGAAAATTACGCATTCCATTTACCAATGTCATTTATTGGTGATGTCATAATCACATTCTAGGGAATTATGATTTTCTTATTTTCCAGAGGAACAGTTGTTAACCTGTCTGTGTACTAACACATCAGTTGTTGTATCTAGCAAATGTATATTACTAGCAGGTGCCTGCGGCTTCGCCCATGATAATTAATTGAAAAATAAAATATTAAGAGCAAAACAACACGATTGTTAGTATAAATTATAAAAAAATTACAAATGGAACTGTTATACAGGGTGTTAATGAATAACACCGAAATAGTTTACTCGTATATAGAGGGGACATAGACAACCAGCGTTTATTAGGAGATTTTTTTTATCTATGACGTAAAATGTGTGTGCTACAGGTCATTAAAGCCATTACAATTTAGTGCTCATAAGTCAATAATTAAGCGAAATAGGGTTAAAATTTTCATTAAATTGGATTCATGCTTTCTTAGTGATCGATAAAAACCTGATTCTTAATCATTCATCAACAGCTATATAATAATTTAGAGTTTTCATAATCTGCAAAATTTACAGACTAATCACATGACTGGCCGCATCTGCATTATTTTTTTTATTCATAACTCCAGTGTTAACAACGAAGTTCCTTTGTTTTGCATTTTTTTCAAATGTTAGAAGTCAGTGGCGGCCGTGCTTGCTTATCTATGTCCCGTCTATACACAGGTAAAATATCCCGGCGTTATTCATTAACACCCTGTATAATAAAATACCACTTATTTCAGTGAGAAGGATGGTGTTGTTTTTTCTTTCTTTCTTTTCTTTCTTTCTTTTCTTTCTTTCTTTCTTTCTTTTCTTTTGACAATCTCTGAAATATTGGGTTAATTTCAGCCTTAAATCTACTTCAATGTTCAAAAATCTCCCACGGACCACGCTTTGAGAACCCTTGCATTAGAGGACTTGGGGTTTAACACTCCAAGCAATTTAAACAATCCGCCATTTTCCTTCTTATGATCCTGCGACAGACACAGCAGAGAGACTTTGTTGACCGTCCCCAAGATGGCGTGTGTGCACTGCTATTCGGATAATAGCTATGAGCACCTAAGCTGCTGTGGATACGCTTGGGTATTGGACAACTGTGTGTATAGTGTACCATACAGAATGGAGCCTATACTCAAATCGGAATATACTAAAATTGAAATTAAGGAAGAGAATTCTCAAGCAGAACTAGAGAGTGAAGTTGTACCTTTTACACCTCACACAATACAGACAACGGAAATAAAACAAGAGAATACAGACTACGGTGATTCTACAGAATGCAGCACCAGTCACAATTCTGAACCTGTATTTATTACGTGTGACACAATACAGACAGTGGAGATCAAACAAGAGAATACAGACTACGGAGATTCTGAGTCATGGAGCATCAGTCACAAATGTGAACCTGTATTGATCACATGTGACACGGAGATCATAGGTGAGAATTCAAACTACGGAGATTCTACAGCACACGATTTAGAGCAGATTTCACCTGCCGTATGTACAACCATTTCCTCTGCTGGAAACGTTAAACGGCGTACTCGTACTCGCGACAAACATTTCACGTGTGATATATGTAACAAGGAATTTTCCCAAAAAGCTAATCTCAAAACACACATGGTCATTCACACTGGACATAAGCCATTTTCGTGTGATATATGTACGAAGAAATTTTCCCTAAAAGGCCATCTCAAGATACATCTACTCACTCACGCTGACCATAAACCATTTACCTGTGATATTTGCACCAAGAATTTTTTCCAAAAAGAGCATCTCAACAAGCACATGGTCACTCACAGTCTACATAAGCCGTTTACATGTACTATATGTTCCAAGAAGTTTTCACAGAAAGGGAGTCTCAAAAGACATCTGCTTACACACACTGGACATAAGCCATTTATATGTAATCTATGCACCAAGAAATTTTCCCGAAGAGGGGATCTCGAAAGACATCTGCGTATGCACGCTGGAGATAAGCCATTTACATGTGATATATGTGGCAGGAAATTTTCCCTAAGGGAGCATCTCAAAAGACATCTGTTCACACATGAGAAAAACAGAATTTCCTAATGTATTGTGTGGAGTGAGCTTTTGTTTTGCCAAAAGGACTTGCACTAAAAAAATATGTTAAGATATCAGAAATGGTGTTGTTAAATAGGACTCCCTTCATGAAATATTCGTTAGTTATTGATTACTCTGCTTTAATATTTAATGACTGAAACACATTAATTTTTATTTCTAAAGATGTTTTGCAGTAATTTATAATAATTTTGTTTATATTTCTAAGCCTTTATTTACTAGTAATATTAATAAAACTTTAAAATTTTTCAGTGTCAAGTTGTGTGTCAAGGAAGTTATTTTTGAAATACCCACTGAAATAGAAGGATGTTAGTTTAGCTCCAAAATCTTGCATTGCATTTACCAAAAAATGTGAGATCTATTATGTCATCATTGGTGATGTTATAATCACAGGCAAAGTCGCAATGTAGGGGGGCCCATCTCGCGATGTGTGCAGGTTTCCACGGATGGTTCATGTATTTTGTTTCTCAGCGTGACAGGTTGATGAACATGACGCTTCTTGTACATTGCTTATGAACAGTGATATTAATTTAGTAGGGCATTCTGAATTCTGCTGAAAGCCAGGTTTATTGTATTGGTGAACCTGTTTCCCAGAATCAAACGTGTTCAGCTGCTGTGACGTCACACCTCTAACGTCGAATCACGAGTTTCTTCATATAAAATATGGTGGAATTCCCGCTACTTTTCGCTAGATCATGTAATAAAAGGAAGTGTAACGTTTAGGGCGGGTAGGTTGGACCAAATCATTCATCAGGGCAACATCTCTCCAGAGAACCATCTATAGTGTTTTATGAAGTGAAAGATGGTTTTCAAAGTGGGGCCCCCCTACAATGCGATTTTACCTCACATTCAGGGAATTCTCATTTTATCTAAATCAACTCCACAGGAACTACTAAACTCTTGTCACATTTGAATATGCTAGCGTGCATAGCTTCTGGGCGCAGGGATTAAGGTTTTCACTGTTATGGTATTAATAGGTCTATATAATTCTGTGTATCATAGGCCTATATCTGTGTTTTATCATGATTTATTGATTAATGGTGACTTCAATACATATAATATTCTGCATTGCAATTGAGATATTTCAGAAAATTGCCAACTTAACGATTTTATAAGAGACTGTTTTACGATTTTTATAACCTATTTTCCAATTTTTAGAGCCTATTTTAGGTACCTAAAACAGCATTTTTAGCGACCTAAAAGTTGGAAGTCTATGATGAACACAAAACCATTAAATTTTTAATAATAAAATTTCACATTAATTAATTCTGTATGCACTTAGTTCATTTCCTTCTGATAAGCTGGAGGTGAGGTGTTGAATTGATTATCAGCTGTTGGTACTGTGTATCGTCTTTATTCACTTCCATGTAACAAAAGTTAGTTGTCATTTATTAATTGCCAGTATGGTACTTTATGAGATTGTGTGTGGGAAGAGAAAATATCCGTCTGTCCGTGTGTCTTTATGAGCAATAACCCAAATATGCTGTATCGGATTATCATAAATCTCGGTATACACATTTAAAATGTCCATGGGAACAAGCCTATTGATATTGGACCAAATCGGTTGACTGGTACTGGAGTAATACCTAATTTGGTGCCTACTTTGTAGTAATATTTAGAAAGAATTTTCAAATACAAATCAGTTGTCATGACAGCATATTGTTTTAGTGTTCATATACGGCTTTGGAAATTGCAATACAGTTACCTTCACATACATTTATCAAACTAGCCCGTTAAACTGAGCGACGTGGCCGACTCGCTTTCTGGAGGTCCCTGGTTCAAATCCCAAAGCCGACCAATTTGACATTTTTTAAATTAATTTTTTATTTTTATGAGAGAGTGTGATTGTCAAGATATCACAGATCTGTATAGTTCAGCTGATGCTGTACGATTTTGATGTGAAAAAAAAAAAAAAAAAACCTAGACCTTCGTTCTTTCGTAAGCCCTTCTGAATGTCTTAATTTCTTAATCTGGAGCTTTGGAGCTTGACTTGGAAATCAGTTAGAAAAACTTATTTTCTGCATATCTTAATTGCAGTTATCACTGATTAAACAAAAGCATTTTTGTTACATCAGTTTACCTGATTTTATTTTATTTTTGTTTGCTTTTGCTTTTATACACTGAATATGAATTATGAGTTGACTGCATTCTGATATTTTGCTTTCTTGTATTGCAGGTGAGTTCCACATCCACACTTCTGTCGGAAAAGGTAAAACCTCAACACATTTCATACTGTGGTAGACATAGGAACAGAAATCCATACTACGCCTGCATTGGATTTATATTAATTATTAATTTTATAATCAAATGCCAGAGTTTTGGCGTGTGAAATATTCTGTACCAGAGTGAGTGCCAGTCTGTATTGCTTAGGAGAGAGTGTACTTAACTACCACCCATTTAATTCAATGCCACACGTTTCAAATTTCTACAAATCCCTTTAGGGAAGCCTACAGGCTGAGGTAGATTTCGAAATGCTTTTGGTTTAATTTACTGTCGCTGCGTAGCACTCTTCTTCTTTAGCCTTGGCATGACAAACCCGCAATAATAACTGCAAAAAAGAGGAAAGATCACTTTTTCAAATATTCAAATCTCGCCTTATATGAGAGATATCAAGAAACTAGTTATTGATTTGTAGAGTACTCATGAAGAGCTTTTCAACGATATCCCACAAGACGTACTTTCAAAAAATTCGAATTTCCATCCCCCACCCGTTCCCCCAAAACCCCCGAATCATTGGTGTCACTGTGAACTCCATAGGGAGTTCTCTAATTTATTCAAACAAAGTTTCCCTCTATACCTCATGGGGCCCGAGATATAAATTTTTCAAAATTTAAACCCCCTCCCCTTGGGCCAATTTTACTCATTAACGAACTTGTCCGAACTATTGGGCCTAGAAATAGCATAATAAAGTTTTGTTCAAATATCTTCAAAATTACGGCCGCTAGCGTGTAAAGATATATATATATATATACCATTTTTTTTTTTTAATTTTTTTTTTGAACAGGCGGTGGTTTCGTACTTAGGGAGGCATGATACGTAAATATATGAAAGAATTTTTCGAAAGTCATGACATGGTATCGGTTGCAATAGGTAGATTTTCCTTCGAAATCTACCTAAAAGGACTCACATTGACTGCCATTGTACAGAGTTTCATCCTATATTTTCCACCCAATTATCCATCTATAGTTATAAGAGGAATAGTTTGTCTGTCTGTGCGTGATGCCCAGCGAAATCTACTGAACGCAGAGATATGAAATTTTAATCTTAAATGGATTAAAGGTTGGGCGAATACTCTTCGAAGCCGGGTTTTTAATCCTAGCTTTCGTTCACGAGTTACGAATGAAAAACTGGCAGAAAACGTGAATTTTTTTTGCGCAGTGAAGAATCCGTTTTGTTAATAAATTTCAATCGTCAAATCAATAGCAGGGGGCTTTGCTTTTTGTTGTTGTCATAACTTGAAAATAAAAAAACCAAGGAAGGAAATGCGTCAGCAAATAGCTGCACTGCAAGAGACACAATACATAGGAAACGAGAGGGTGGAACGTCCAGCTAGCCGCGTGCGAGGATCCGACGTGTGTCGAGGTGTCAGCGAAAGCAATCAAGGCCAAACACCATCAGCTTCTTCTCGAGATGTGACGTCACCACGGAGGGCATGTACGAATCAGCTGGTCAGCCAAGGACGGGAAAGAGCTACATATAGTGAAGTGAAATTACCGAGTGAGAGAAGGCCTATCAGATTTTCTATCCCAGTGGGGCCATGGTCGAAACAAAGTTGCACAGATGATAACACGAGTAAGGGGGGAGGGAAAACGGAAGGGATTGAATTAAGGAGTAAAAAGAAATTACCAACTTCTAATCTCTTGTAGGGTTCAGTGTACATTCGTTGCTTAAATCAACATCAGGAATATGCGTCCGGCTTTTTTAGAGTGCAACAGATAGCAGTGTAAACACATAAGCGAAAATGAAATTACAAGAATGTGGCAGCTAAATTAAATAACCAGTGAAGTGTAATGCGTTATGCACAGAGAGTTTGAGGCAAAGACGTTCTATATATGTTTGAGTAGTTGCAAATACGAAAAATTTTCTAACAAATGTCATTATAATAAGTTTATTTATTTAGAGCATTTTTACCGGCAAGAGTAATAGAATATAATAGTGTCATAATGTGAACAGATAGAAGGCATATGAACATATTTCAAAAGGAAACTTATCTCTATATGTTTACACACACTCCACGAAAATGTATTATGGTGTTTAAGATGTCTACAGGTAAAATGACAAGCGTCAAATCCGGTAGACTCTTTTGTATTTATTCTTTCTTAGTACAATAAATATCATATCATAACTTGGAAATAAAATCATCGCGATCTTTTTACTTTCTCGCATATACAGTACATAGTATAGAGAAAGTATTGTGATCGTGAAATAAATCGAAATTGAGATAACACTGGAAATGCATGTTTCACGATGCCTAGAAACAGACAAAAAGTGTTTTTGGAATGACGTCTGTCTGTGGACAAACACAGCGGGTAAACGGTTCAATGTACTTACTTCATTTTTTAACTAAGAATTTTTTTCGGAATTTTATCGAACTGCCCAGAATTTGAGTTTTATAACTGAAATATTAAGGGGACTTTTCATGAAGGTTTTTTGAAAAAAAAAAATATTTTTGAAAAATTGGCTCTAACGATTTTAATAAAAATTTAAAATTGGGAACTCTTATCTATGGCTACTAAAATAGCTATATCCGTTTTTCTGGCAAAATGTCTTCGGGGGTACTTTACTCGTATCCATTTTCAATTTTTCTAGACTATCTCCATTACATTGGGCGATGCATGGAAACTTAGCACAGTCAAGTTGTAGAGAAAATTAAAAGGAACATTTTTTGTTAAGTAAATTTCTATATAAAATTAATAGGTATGAAGATAAAAACAAAATAACATGACAAATGCAAATTTCACAAGATTAAAATATATTCTTCTTTTGCCCATAGTAACAAGAATACTATAGGCCTAGTCTAATTATTGTTGTAAAATGTAGTCAGTTTACCACAGTCTAATCAATTAGAGCGCTATGGTTTCTTTAGGGTAATTGGTAAGAGGTCCTGGGTTCAAATCAAATTTCGTGGCCACCGAAATTTACCAGTAAACTTGTGCAATAACTCATTCGTGCAGCATTTAATTCTATTGTTTGGCCATATCTCAATGTATCCTGCCTTTGAGATTGAGGAAACCATGCAAACCCCAAGTTATTATTAGCGGGCGGATTTCTATGACCTAAAAATAGGATATACGCATGCATGTATGGCCTAAAAAACATTAAAATATGACCAATAAAATTTAAAAGATGACTTTACCACTTACACATTGTGTATATTATTTTAAGCTTCATTACAATACATTTTATTAAAATACAGTGTTAATTATTTAAAATATCTGTAAATTCTCAAAAACTATCGTTATAATGCAAAATTTACAAAATATATGAAACAAAAAAATTCTTAATATACACATAAATACGCCAAAAATATGACCTAAGTATACATATTCGTACAACATTTGCTACAATAGTTGAGAAGTTCCTAAATATGCAGTTTTATGCACAATAAAAGCCGTTACATTTTCACCAGGATGCTTGGAATCGGGTTTAAATTTTTCGGAAACTTGAAATAATGCAAAGGGAAAAAATGTGACATGTCATAGAAATCCGACCCCTAATTATTATTAATCCACTGTAAAATCATTGAACATATAAGTCGACCCTGATTCTTTCCGTTCTAGATAATTGTTAGTTGTATGGAAATGTAATAAATAAAATTTAATTGTCTCTATAATTTAGTGTCATATGTTTATATTGTTTAAACTAAATGGCTGAAGAACAGTCAAATATTGATTATCTTAACACCGAGTCCGATGATGTAGATTCCAACAATGAAAACTGATGTAGAAATATATCCAGTTTACTTTAAAACATTCAGTTTTTAAAACATATTCAAGGTCTCAAAATGCCACTAAACTAAACGAACAATCAGACAAACCGTACCTTATGCATTAAGAAAACCCAGTAGACATCCATATAGTGTTAAATTTTGCAATATACAGTATAAGGAGCATTTTATCAGAATGTATGTAACCAATTGAGATGTGTTTTTTTTTACAGGTATTTCATATAAATATGTAAAAGATACTGAATTAAGGATATTTCTCTTTAATAATTTTTTATGAAGCTATAATTTTTTAAATTTTTATTTTAGTTTCTCAAAAAATTTATAAAATCTGAACAAGTTGAGGTATTACAAAATGCTCCGATCAGAACGTGTATCTTCATGTAGACATGAAACCCTGAAAGTTTGAACATTATAACTATAATAATAATAATATCATATAATATCAATAATTATATCATATAAAGATGTACAGGGTACAAATGATATTGGACACGTCAGATCTTACATGCTAAATATTCCTTACATTTGCATTTATTTTCATATTCACGCTTATGCTTATATTAATTAAATAAGTAAATAAAATAAAATAAAAGAAACATGGAAATTTGGCCTTATATGAGAGTTAATACAGAGCAAGGGAGGAACAGACATGTTTCTATTAGTAGTTTCATAATATTTTAGTAGTAAATGTTCCTTATAAGAAAATTTAACATTGTAGAGATAGGGTTTTTCCCATGTCTATTTAGCGTTCCCTTAGAGCAGCGTTTCTCAACCTATGGTCCGCAGACATAATTTTAAAATATCATAAAGCAAGTGGAAAGTAAAGAAGTAAATTTTTTCACATATTTCGTTTTAATGACCTACAATTAATACCCCAAATATTAAGAATATAGGCCTTTTAAAAATGGGATGTAAAATTAGGGGTCCGTAATTTTTTTTAGACATTTTAGAGGTCCTGTTCAAAAAGGTTGAAAAACGCAGCCTTAGAGGACTTAAACAAGCCGCCAATTTCCTTTGCTGCCATGCCTCTCAACATTGAATTCGTTGACTGTTCAGAAGCTGGTATATTTGCACGAGTCACTGCCCCTGATAATAGCTATTAGGAAGACAATCTAGTGTTGTTGGATAAAAGTTATGAGTTAACCTTATAGTGTAGGATACAAAATGGAGCCTATAGTCAAGATTGAAGTTAAGGAAGAGGTTTTTCAAACAGAACCAGAGAGTGAACCTATATTTATTACGTGTGACAAAATACAGACCTCGCAAATCAAACGTGAGAATTCAGACTACGGAGATTCTACAGCGCGCAGCACCAATCACAGCTTAGAGGACATTTCGGGCGTTTCCATTGTAAACGATGAAGAAAATCATCTTGAGCAATCAGACTCACCTGCTAGAATCAGTAAACAGCTATCGCGTATTCGAGGTAAACATTTCACTTGTGATGTTTGCGCTAAGAAATTTATCCGAAAAGAGGAACTCAACAGACATCTACTCACACACACTGGAGACAAACCACACGCGTGTGATATATGCGCCAAGAAATTTTCCCAAAGAGGGAATCTCCAAACGCATATGTTGACTCACACTGGTCTCAAGCCATTCTCGTGTGCTGTATGTCCCAAGAAATTTTCCCTAAGAGGGAGTCTCAAAACGCATATGTTGACTCACACTGGACTCAAATCGTTCTCGTGTGATGTGTGCAACAAGGAATTTTTCCAGAGAGGACATCTGAAGACTCATATGTTGATTCATACTGGTCTCAAAGCATTCTCTTGTGATATATGCAACAAGAAATTTTCCGAAAAGGGCCATCTCAAATCACATCAATTCACTCACACTGGACAAACGCCCTTCTCGTGTGAGTTATGTACTAAGAAGTTTTCCCGTAGAATTAGTCTGAAAATGCATCTCCTCACTCACACTGGTGACAAACCATTCTCTTGTGAAATATGTGCAAGGGTATTTTCTCGAAGAGGTGATCTCAATAGACATATGTTCACTCACACTGAAGATAAGCCCTTCCCGTGTGACATATGTACCAAGAAGTATTCTCGAAGAAGTTTTCTGAAACGACATCTTCTCACTCACACTCGTGATCAAGAAATTCTCCGAATAGAGGATTCCCAAAACACACAAGTTCACTCATAGTGGTCAAAATCCATTCTCTTGTGATGTATGTAGTAAGGAATTATCCTAAAAAGGTGATCTCAAAACGCGTCTTTCTCATATTGGAGAGAAGCTCTTTTAACTTGACTATTTTTCCAAGGAATTTTCGCTAAGAGGAAGTGTTAGAAGACATCTGTTTACACATGGGAGGGTCAACCTTTCTTAATGTAATGCCTGCACTGAGCCTTTGTCTTGAGCAAAAAAAAAAAAAAAAAAAAAAAAAAAAAAAAAAAAAAAAAAAAAAAAAAACTAATTCAATAAACGTTTAAAAATATAGTGGTGATAAAATACTCTAGTAATTAATTTATTATGCTTTCTGTTTCAAGGCTCATGCACATTTATTTTCATATCTAAGTATTTTTTTTCTACTTATAATTTAGGTTCTTCTTCTGATTGTAAATTTTAATTGAGTAAATTTTTATTGTGTCTAATTTTGTGTAAAGTATCATATTTCTGAAATATCCTCATTTATAGAAAAATCAGCCATTTCATTTGATCAAAATTCAGACTTGTCAATTACGTAATCTGCTGATGTCACAAACGTTCATTCTGTTAAATTTCCTGATCATCTAATGGTAGTCTTCTAATAAATAGACACTACTAAACTATAGTCTTACCGCTATGGTAACACACATAAATTGCCACAAACAGCACAATTTAATTAATATAGCAATGCTGAGTTTAATACGTTAGAAGGGGTTATGATTTGAAGGTTTCAACCTATTTTTCCCCCAGCTTTCTAATCAGAACATTTTAACGTACTTTTCCCTTTCATACCCCTAGCTTCCGAATATATGAATATTTTAGAACCTGAAATGTGGTAATCAGACTGAAGGGCCTAACTGGGGCTATGGAGGACTTTTGTTGAAAAACTAGGGGCTAAAGAGGACTTTTGTTGAAAAATTAGGGGCTAAAGAGGACTTTTGCTGAAAAACTAGGGACTAAAGGGTACTTTTTTTTAGAAAAACACTAATTTTAAATAGATTTTCCATTTAATGCAAAGGAAAATAAATGTGAATTTGTGCATTTCAAGAAGAGACATAATAAAAATAAATTTATACAACGCACCGAAATTGAAAATGTATATGCCGCTTGTCTTTATAACTCGAAAATTTGCCGCTCGCCTTCGCAGGTTATGAAACTTAAGCCGTCTGCAATACTTAGAAATCTGCAACTAATCCATTGTCGTTTCAACTTTAAAATAAGTTTCGGACCGACTACAGAGAAGTGTATTAAAGGAACAAATTCGTGACACTCGAATCTACTTATTTTTGTAGGTCGAAAGTTAATTGAGTGGTGTATCGAATAATGGAAATTAATTAAAGGGCAAATATCTCAATTGTAAATTCTATTTTTCGAGTGCCGATATAAGGAAGAGTTACTTGTTTATTTTATAAAAAGAATTAGAATAACTGTGTCAAAATTATAGGCTAATATTATTTTCGGTATTAATATTAGTGTTCATTATTATGTTTTACTAGCATGTGCCCGCGGCTTCGCCCGCGATAATTATTTCAAAAATTAAAAATTAAGAGCATAATAGTTAAATCATTATATTTATTAACACCTAAATCACGTGGACTACATACCACGATTAGATAGCGTCGCCTGGTAAAAGCGACCTCAGATTCGAGTTCCTTGGCCCAGAAAACCCCTGTACAGTGAGTTTCGTCCAAATCGACCAATGTTTGACCATATTTAGGCCTATATTGATTATCCCTCTTCCGTGTAGGTTGAAAATTTCATATGTCTTCGGGCCTTGATATTCTAAACAAATGAATCGTCCAGGATGGACTTACAAAATCAAGCGATCGCCCGCGATAATTATTTCAAGAATTAAAAATTAAGAGCATAATAGTTAAATCATTATTTTATTAACACCTAAATCACGTGAATTACATACCACGATTAGATATCGTTGCCTGGTAAAAGCTATCTCAGATTCGAGTTCCTTGGCCCAGAAAATCCCTGTATAGTGAGTTTCGTCCAAATCGAACGATGTTTAACCATATTTAGGTCTATGTTGATTATCCCTCTTCCGTGTAGGTTGAAAATTTCATGTCTACGGGCCTTGACATTCTAAACAAATGAATCGACCAGCGTGGGCTTACAACATTCAAGCGATCGCGATGCTTTTATTTCCACGGTATGACAAAAATAGCCAAAGCCAACTGCAATTGATTTGACATTGAAATGTATTACTGAAATCTGATGCTTCGACAGCGCTAAAATCACGTTTTCTGCCAGTTTTTCACTAATAACTCGCGAAGGAAAGCTAAAATTAAAAATTCGGCTTCGAGGTGCATTCGCCCACCTTTCAGTCCATCTATCTTTAAATTTTCAGATCTTTGCGTTCAGTAGATTTCGATGGGTATCGTGGACAGACAGACAAACAGCATGTGCCCGCATGTGCCCGCGGCTTCCCCCGCGATAATTATTTCAAATTATAATTATTAACACCTAAATCACGTGGAGTGCATTCCACGATTAGGTAGCGTCCCCTGGTAAAAGCGACCTCAGATTCGAGTTCCTTGGCCCAGAAAACCCCTGTATAGTGAGTTTCGTTCAAATCGAACAATGTTTGACCATATTTAGGGTTGATTATCCTTCTTCCGTGTAGGTTGAAAATGTCATATGTCTGTGGGCCTTGACACTCTAAACAAATGAATCGTCTAGGATGGACTTACAAAATCAAGCGATCGCGTTGCTTTTATTTTCAAGGTAGGCTATGAGGTATGTTGACAAAAATAGCCAAAGCCATCTGTAAGTTATTTGATATTGAAATTTATTACTGAAACTGATGCTTCTAAAACGCAAAAAAATGCACGTTTTCTGCCAGTTTTTCACTCATAACTCACGAACGGAGGCGAAAATTAAAATTCCGGCTTCGAGGTGCACATTCCGACCCTTTAGTCCGCCTACTTATAAAATTTCAGATCTCTGCGTTGAGTAGATTTCGCTGGGCATCGCGGACAGACAGACGGAAGACAGACAGACGGAGGACAGACACTTCCTTTTATTAATATAGATTAAGACTTAAAAAATTGTTTGTTTCAAACCTAAAAATGTCATTTCTACGAAAATAAAAGGCATATTTTGTGCATATTAAAGAATTTTGAAGTTTCATATATTTTGTAAATTTTGCATTATAATGATACTTTCTGAGAAATTACAGATATTTTAAATAATTAACACTATAATTTTATAAAATGTATTATAATGAAACTTTAAAAAATAAATACAACGTGTAAGTGGTAAATTCATATTTTAAATTTTATTGGTCATGTTTTAATGTTTTTTAGGTCATAAATGCATGCATATATCCTGTTTTTTTAGGTCATAGAAATCCGCCCCTAGTTATAAGTAACACGCGAATTTAAACAAGCCGCCATTTTCCCAACACGCTGGACAAGCAGGCATATTTTGCTCCAGTCACTGCTTCTCAGATAACACCTATGTATGGTATTTTCAATGGAGAGGTATAATTTAGCTCAAGTGCACTTATACCGAAACTTGAGTCATTACCATAATTTATTTTTCAATAAACAACAAAGTGTGGTGAAGGTAAGGTATTTATAACACAGAATGGAACATTTACTTAAATCAATGTATACTGATATTAAAATTAAGGAAGAGATTTCTCAAACACAACCAAAGAGAGAACCAATACCAATTACTTTTGACACAATAAAGGCAGCGGAAACCAAACGTGAGAATTCAGACTACGGAGATTCTACAGCATACAGCACCATTCACAAGCAGGAAGCTGTAGCCATTACATTTGGCACAATACAGACAGCGGAAATCAAACAAGAGAATGTGGACTGTGGCACAAATCACAGCTCAGAAGAGATTTCAAGAGCTTCCCTTTTAAACAATGAAGATGATCAGCTAATGCAATCAAGTTCACCTGATGTGCGTACAAGCACACGCTCTGCTAGAAACAGGAAACGACTATCTCGTACTGGAGACAAATATTTCTCATGTAATAAATGTAGGCCTTCCAAGAAATTTTCAGAACGATGGAAACTCAGAAGACATTTGGTTTCGCACACTGGACATAAGCCTTTATCCTGTGATGTATGTAACAAGAAATTTTCCGACAAGTGGCATCTCAGAAGACATTTGCCTACTCACTCTGGAGACAAACGTTTTTCCTGTGATGTATGTAACAAGAAATTTTCTGATAGATTTAGTCTCAAACGTCATTTGTTTACTCATACTGCTGAGAAACAATTGTCCTGTCATACATGTAATAAGAAATTTTTCGACAGAAGGGATCTCAGAAGACATTTGCTTACTCACACTGGACTTAAACCATTTTCCTGTGATACATGTACCAAGAAATTTTCTGACAGGTCGTATTTCAAAAAACATTTGCTTACTCACACTGGGCATAAACCATTTTCCTGTGATACATGTACCAAGAAATTTTCCGACAAGTCTTATTTCAAAAAACATTTGCTTACTCACACTGGCCTGAAACCATTTTCCTGTGATACATGTACTAAGAAATTTTCCGACAGGTCGTATTTCAAAAAGCATTTGCTTACTCACAGTGGACTGAAACAATTTTCCTGTGATACATGTGCCAAGAAATTTTCCGACAGGTCGTATTTCAAAAAACATTTGCTTACTCACACTGGACTGAAACAATTTTCCTGTGATACATGTGCCAAGAAATTTTCCGACAGGTCGTATTTCAAAAAACATTTGCTTACTCACACTGGACTGAAACAATTTTCCTGTGATACATGTACCGAGAAATTTTATCGAAGAAGGGATCTCGAAACACATCAGCTCATTCACACTGGGGAGAAGCCATCATTCTCGTGTGATATTTGTGGCAAGCAATTTTCCCGAAGAGGGGACGTCATAAGACATCTGAACACACACAAAGGGCAAAAGCCTTTCTCGTGCGATACATGTGCCAAGAAATATACGTGTAGAGGGGATCTCAAAAGACATCTGCTCACGCACAATGTTTTCAAGCCATTCTCTTGTGATACATGTTCCATGGAATTTACCCAAAAAGTAAGTCTCAAAAGACATGTTTTCAAGCAACACCCCAATCAGACTGGACAAAAGGCAAGCTCTTCTGTCTTTTGTGACATATGTAGCAAGACATTTGCCGAAAAGGGAAGTCTCCAAAGGCATCTTCTCATTCACACAGGACAAAAGCCATTCTCTTGTGACATATGTTCCAGGGAATTTAACCAAAGAGACACTCTTAAGGGACATCTACTCACCCACACTGGACACAAGCCTTTGTCAGGGAAAAGTTGTAAGAAATTTCGCCCAAAAAATGATCTAAAAACACTCAGCACTCACACTCAACACAAACCATTTACTTGTGACAAGTGTTCAGCGGACTTTTCAAAGAGCTCAGATCTCAAAAGACATATTCTCACTCACACTGGTCTCAAGCCATTCTCATGTCATATATGTTCCAAGAAATTTGCACAAAAAGGGAGTCTCACAAGACATTCCCTTACACATGGGGGTATTTTATTTTCCTAAAATAGCTTTGTTTAAAGAATGGACTGAGATATCGCAGATGATGATTTCCATAAAGTTGCCCAAGTTAGCAATTAGGCATAATCACGTGCAGGTTCACACGGTTGCTGCAATCTTTGCCTCTTGCACATTGTATATTAGTAGGCCTACTAATGACTCCTGTGCTCTGTAGGAAGTGTGACATTAGTTGGATTACTTTTATTGTGCCGTTTGAGAATGAATTACGTCTCTAATACTAAACCATTGATTTCTGAGTGTAATCTATCCACTGAGAAAATGGTAAACTCTAATCGTTGCCAACAAAGAGTTGGCTGAAAAAGTGGCAGAAAGATTTTTTTAAGTTTTTTTTTTTTTTTTTTTTTTTTTTTTCTTTTCTTCAGAACTTTGATTATGATACAGGATGTTTCCCCCCCCCCCCATAGTTTAATTTACCTAGACCTTAATTGGACTTCATTACGCAGAAAATTTCACAGAACAGTGTGAGAGATTGGAATTCATTTTGACAGGAAGTGTGTGAATGTCAAATAGATTAGAGGGCTGGGAGTGAATATGACAAAAATATGTAACATTGTGGTAGAATCATTCAAGAACTCTTGTGTTTGGTGGAGAAGAAATTGACAGTTTTCTAATTTCTTTGAAGAACGTTTTACCAGTGGAGAAAAGAGATAATGATACATTGCTTGCTGTAATAACACTGTAGATTTTGTTTCTGACTGTTGCACATCTTATGATTTTTTGGAGAATGAAGAGTTTGTTCACAAGAGAGTCAATCATTCAGTTTAGTTTGAAATGAAATGTGTGTAGGAATGCAATTCCTCGTAATCGGTCACCTGTACCTACTTAAAACGTACTAACTCGTGAACGAAAGCGAAAATTATAATTCCGACTTCGAGGTGCATTTTTCGACCCTTCAATCCACCTATGTTTAAAATTTCAGCTCTCTGCATTCAGTAGATTTTGCTGGGCATCGCGTACAGAAAGACCGATAGAGAGAGAGACAAACACTTCCTTTTATTGTTATAGATTAATAATACAAATATATAAATTATATTACAATAACTGTAATAAAACACATGTGTGTCACGTATAAAGCATAGAAGTTATTCTGTGAGTGGTTGGGATGTTTCAGAGAGTAATCATCCCTTTAATGAGAGAGTACAGTCGGTCAAATAAAAACGTCGGGACTCGTATGCAGTTAAAATCGAAGTGTAGTTAGGGCTGTAATTGACCTGCATTTTTCGGCCTCTGAAGCAGCGAGAAGGTTCCATATTTCTTAAAGAGCGGCTCAGAGGTGGGCACTTCACTATAGTGCAACCGGAAGTTTTCATAGGAAACGTGGATCTGGCCGGCCGCGTATTTCGATGCTAGAGTGGTTGCAGAAGTTGAATGTAAGTTATTAATTTTGCACTACAAGTACCGGTATTATAAAATAAAATCTTTAAAAAATGCTCCTTGAATAAACATATTCCTCGCAAATTTATTCATTATTATTATAAGAACTTCCATGCAAGAATATGGCGGACGTGAGGCATATAGCCACAGCCTTCTATACATGTTTGTTTTGGAACAAAACTGACTAATTAATCAAGAAAATACATCGACAGGCAAGAGGCAGGTGTGAACCTAACCTTAAGTCTTCCTGTACATGCGCATATGCTCGTTCGTGGTACTTAATCAAATAATGCCCGACGTCTTTTATTTGTCTGACTGTACATCATTTCTTGTTATCAACTGCTGCGTTATACTCACTTTTGCATTAAGTTAGTGGCAGCTAGGTTAGGAACAGTGATATTAGCGTTAGTGATGTGTAGAGACAGATGATGATGAATGACTTTCATCTTAAGATTGCTTTTTATATTAAAGTAAGATATAATTTTCCCATCTCATACCCTCATTTAAATAACAATGCTTGGATGGTTTCCTCTAAATTCCTCAAGTATTTATTCTTTAACATAAAATAATACATTGATACCCAGGTTAAAATTGTCAAGGTAAAATTTAATCTGGGTATCATTATAGTATTTTATGTTAAAGAATAAATACTTCAGGAATTTAGAGCAAACCATCCAAGCAATGTTATTTAAATGAGGGTATGAGGTGGGAAAATTATATCTTACTTGAATATAAAAAAACCCTCATTGGAAACAAAATGAAGTTTATTAATATTGCTTTTTATGAGAATATTATAGGAGAAAAATTCCTCCGACACTGGGACTTGAACCCAGGACCTTTGGCTGTTCGCGCCAATGCTCTACCAACTGAGCTAAGCCGGAGTTCAATTCACAGCGCCAGATGGAACTTCTCTCCTATGACTAATTGCCCTAATGGTCTACCTCACAGACAGACAAGTTATGTCATATGCAGTACTGTGAGGCACACTAATTAGTGATTTTTGTGACCGGGCTCCCACTGTTATTGTACAGTTAACATACAAGATAGAGATGTAAGATAGAGATGGGAGCCCGGTCACAAAAATCACTAATTAGTGTGCCTCACAGTACTGCATATGACATAACTTGTCTGTCTGTGAGGTAGACCATTAGGGCAATTAGTCATAGGAGAGAAGTTCCATCTGGCGCTGTGAATTGAACTCCGGCTTAGCTCAGTTGGTAGAGCATTGGCGCGAACAGCCAAAGGTCCTGGGTTCAAGTCCCAGTGTCGGAGGAATTTTTCTCCTATAATATTCTCATGTAATGTCCAACAGAGACAATAATCTGTGGTTCATGAAAGCTTACATCTCTTGCTTTTTATGTTTTTAAATCCTTTATTATTGTTAATAATATGCATTTACACTTTAGTCTACACATGACCAGTGTGAAAGAATTATTGTTCCATCCATTTGAAAGTTTTCATTGACTTTTTTTCCCTAATTTTTCCAGTCACTAAGACTCAGTATTATATATATAGCCTATAGTTATCTTCAAGTTTTAACTTTAAAAAGTAAACGGAATCTGAAGTTCAACTGCAGATGCTATTTTATAATGTCCTGGTTAAATTAAACCGTAGCAGAATGATATTGATAGACCTGGTGGCCTAGAAAAGATGATCTATAACATTATATCTAAGAATAAAGCTGTTTGACGCAGATGAAAGGTGACCGATTTTGAATGTTTGTAGCAAAATGCCCCTAATTAATAAAAATAATGTTCTAACTTCTCCAGCAAAGAAACGGAACTTCTAGTGAAGAAGTACAGTACAGTAAATGAGTACAGAAATACAATATAGGCTACAAGTTTTGGAGTTATTTCATTTATCATAGGCCTATATCAAAATTGATGGAATAAGGTTAGGACTGCCCCCTTTGTCAGTCTGAATCTATTTAAACGCTCAAAAATTCATTGTACATCTGAAGGAGTTTAGATCTATCTCAGAAAATTCTGAGTTTCTGAAGTCTTTCAATTGTGTGAAAATTCTCTTCATCATTGCTCGAATTTTTTAGTAATATAGATGAATCCGCCATTTTGCAACATTGCCTTAACCTCTAGTTAAATGGAAGGTGAGGTTCAGTCAAGTTAAACACAAATTTAACTGTAGGTTAAGGGAATATTTCAACTTTGTTTGTAATATCAGACCTAAGTCTTTTTTTTTCAATTTTATGAGCCAAAATAAAATACTTACTGGGACACTTACTTATATATTCCATGGCAATAGACAATTCCACAACAAGCTAAAGGAATGTTATCTATTTTATGCAACCTGAAGGTTCATTGCCGCGCTTACCTGAGCCCGCCATTCAACCCTATTCTGTGCTAACTCCATCCAACCATCCCTCGCAAATCCTACTTCCCTTAAATGTATCCTAATATTGTCCTCCCACCAATGCCTAGGTCTTCCAAGTGGTCTTTCCCCTTCGGGTCTCCCAGTCAATATTTTTGAGATATGTCTTTCCTCCCCCATTTCATCCTCCGTGATTTAATTACCCTTACTATAGTACAAGTTATGAAGCTCGTCGCTATGCATTTTTCATCTCTCTTAGGTCTGAATATTTTCCTAAGCCCCCTCAGATTATGTAAGGGGCCAGGTCTCACATCCATATAATGCAACCGGCAGGATAATAGTCTTATAAGTCTGGGATACTTTCAGTATCATATTTTGAAAAATGTAAGATTGTGTCTTCATTAAATAGGACAAAGACAGGTGGGAAAAAATAGTTTTATGCTGCTCACTAGGCTCCTCCCGCCAACTCTCTAATGGGATTTAGGGTTTCATCGCAGAAGAGATTCAATGTGAGACATAATAAACCTCATGCTATTCAGTATATTGCTCCTAAACTAACATAACAATGCTAACCTAACAAAACCTGTCACTGACCTAGAATTTACCTGTCATTATTTAACTAAATGCAAAAGCTTTTTACCCTTCCACACCTTTCATAAAACATTGTTACAACTCTAAAGGAAGCCATGTTACAATAGGTGAGTGCGCATTGGCTCGGAAGCGAGGGGAAGGAACCGGGGGACAGGTTTTGCATGGTGTGCGGCATAAATCTATCTTTTACCAGACAGGTTTAAGGGTTAATTTCCTTTGAAAGAAACACAAGACATTCTAGGACTCGGCAGGATTTACTGTTGGTTGCACGCGGCTGCAAGTGTACAAGGAATAGGGTTTGCGAAAGCGGTATTTGTTAGGAGGAGAGATGATCACCGGTGCTGGGACGTTCTTCTCCTTTTCCTGAGAGTACAGTGTGATGAGGGCATCCAACGTGTAGAACATGCCGAGCAACAGGCATAGCAACCCCGTGGCTCGCAGCTGATTCATGCCTGTGATCCACCCGTATGGAGGGGCGTAGTCTTTGTTTATGTCATCAGCTGACGGCTGGTATTCCTCCAGAGATATCCACGAACCCAGGGCTTCCTGGCCAGACAGCGTGAACAGGATCCCACCAGCGCCGCAGAACGTTAGCAACTGTAACAAGGGAACAATACAGTACAGCACATTCGCATGACTACCCTAAGTGAGCATTCTCACTGAAGTAGCATAGCATGCGAATCGCACTACCTGGATGCAGGCTGCACATCGAGTAGCATGGTTCACAGTTTTGGATTCATACCGAAGTAGCAAATGTGATCTGCTGTTTAACGTAAATTATATATTTTCACTGTCTTCAACAATATTGAGAAACCCATTTAAGATAATGTAATTTACCTAAAGATCATATAGTTTCAGCAATTTTAATCCAGGCTTTTTCCTACTAGTTTCCAGCAATTTCATGACATCTTTGCCATAATCTACCGCTATACAAGCGAATATGTGTTGAATTTTCTTAACAATTAGAAAACATCTGAAAAGGCAACTGTACGCATGCGTCATCCCGAGTAGCATCGCATGAAATAATAACTCTTTTATTAAGTAATTTTCAGCAAAAAATAAATAAATAAAATCAACGAAAAAGAAAAACCAAGGCCCCCCCGGATACGCCAATGCATGTAGGCCTAGATAAGTATTTACTAAACTACAGACAATTTGAGTCCTAGTGTCAGCGGAATGTTTCTCTTAAATTCTTCTCTTGTAATGTTTGACAGAAACTGGATTTTATGGATTCATGAATATATATATCTGCATTTTATAATTACGTTAGTGTAAATGACAGTGGAAACCCGGTCACAAAATCACTAAATTAGTTGGTAGAGCATCGACACCCAGTGTCAGGAGAATTTTTCTCCTATGATATTCTTATCGTTAGACATAGTTTTAAATTGGATATGTATATATGTATTCATGAACCACAGATTATTGTCTGTGTTGGACATTACATGAGAATATTATAGGATAAAAATTCCTGACCTGGCTTCAAATCCCAGTGTCAGAGGAATTTTTCTCCTATAATATTCTCATAGTTTTAATCCTTTTTTTTCCTCCATCATCCCCGGAGCCCTCGACCATAGGCCATACTCCGGTCCGAACAACTTTTCGGCGCATTTGTTCTGTTGCGTCATTTTCCCTTCTTCTAGGTCCTAAATAAAGTGACCAGACGTCCCGTTTTGACCGGGACAGTCCCGTTTTTCAACCTGGTGTCCCAGTGTCCCGAAAGGTTTTTGTTGGGACGCCCATTTGTCCCGTTTTCGTAGAATAGGAAATTTATTTCGTATTTCGGTTGATTAAGATATTTAAATCTGTTCAGGTCAGGATAATTACTTTATGTTCATCCTTCTTAACCTAAGAAAGATTGTTACTGATGCGCATCGTCATCGTCATCGTTCGTTATGAGCAACAGCCATGGAAACAGTCATAACTCATAACATGGAAAGAAGTTGAAATGTGATACCTTTGATTAGTCGTGTTTCTGGTAAATCAAATATTGATGACAATGATATGTTTAATGAATGTTTGTGTTAAACAGTTTGCTACAGCAGATAAAATCAGTCAATGAAATAATGAAGGAAAAGAAGCCCATCTGAGATGGGTTGAAATGTTTCAGCATTTCTCCTCTAAAAGCTTGTCATTTAGCAATTTTTCTAAGATTGTAGAATTTGGATGTTCACTGCCAGGCACTAATGCACCCGTAGAAAGAATTTTTTCACACATGAATAAAATAAGGACATCAGAAAAAACACAAATGAAAGTTGAAACACTGAAAGCATTGTTGCTTATCAAAATTAATCTGAAATATAGTTGTCTTGATTTTTTCAATTATCTGAAGCAGATTGAGAATCTTCTGAAGAGAATTCATTCTTCAGACTAGTATGTCTAAACCAGAAGTTTCAATTATGTGGGCCTTAATGCACTTCCTGATAGAATTGTAAACTCTTCTTTTAAAATTTTAGGACAAAAGTGAAAAATCTGCTTACTGTCAGTCCTTTGTATAATCTTGAAGTGTTTTTTAATTTAGACTTTTGCACTATTTGAGTTTTATGTATTGTAAATTAATCATATAAATCTATGACCCGGCCAATTGTAATTTACTTAACGCTCAATAAATATGAATTATAAATTATCCTACAGTACTAAGAGCTGTGTAACATAGTTTTATCTATGATAATTACCTATATTGAATCTGCTAATAAATGAACAGGGTTATATTGTGTTGTGTAATTCAACAAAATTATGTCCTAAATAGGTAAATAAATGGTTATCTCTATTTTCCCGTATTTTAAGATAAAAAAATATGCTATTTCCCTGAATATAAAGTACAGATGAACGATTAAGCCTTACGGTAAGAACTTTTTTAGTCTTAAACATTGTAAAACTCAGTGTTGATAAGTGTCCCGGTTTCACCTTCAGAAAATATGGTCACTTTATCCTAAATCAATGGGGAAATGTGTTCGCTTCAGCACTAATAGAACTGTGTATTTTCTCTAGGCTATGTTCAGTCGGTGGTCGTATTCACCTGATAGAGTGAGGGAAACCCTCGCTGGGATCGGCTACTACGACGGTAGTAGTGGCCTGTCCATTCTCTAGGGAGCATAGTTATTCCACAAGGACAAATACAGCAACTGAATATAGTTTTCACTACGTATCTATGAAACTTTTCAATAGTCTTCCAATAAGAATAAGGAATATTCCTACACCGACATTCAGGAAGACAGTCCAGAACAAACTGATGGTTAACCCCATTTATAATGTAAATGAATTTTATAGTTTTAGTGGATGGTGATTAATTTTAATGCTTACGATGCCATACATGTACTTGTCTACGGCCGAATTTATCTGTCTATCTATCTGTCTGTCTGTCTCTGTGTCTGTCTGTCTACCTGCCCTTCTGTCTGTCTCTCTACCTATCTATCTGTCTACCTACCCATCTATCCATCCGTTTATCTATCTATCTATTTATTGGCTAGTATCGTTTCCAGTTTTTCTAGGCATCGTGTTGTTTTCTGACACCTATTACATGTGTCGCGAAGTCTTTAACCATTTTTAGCGTATCACGTTCACTGTCTTGACAGTAGCAGAGGTTACTGTATGCATTACCGCGAAGTCTGGTAGTATTTGCCCCATGATGAGGCACAGGACGATCACGGCGTTGATGATGATGAAGGAGCTGGAGGTGGCGTAGGTGAGGCGGATGTTCTTGCACTGAGAAATAGCGCCGTTGGTGCAGGCGTCCAGAGCCAACCCAAGACAAATGCTCGATATCACCTGGGAACATACATGGAGAATTCGTATCTACAATTTTGTCGAAAAACGTATTTAGATAGTTTTTTTAAATTATTTTTTATTATGCCAAGTTTTTATTAAGTGCCAGAATGGTGGGGACAGAAAATTTCTGTATACGCGATAACTCAAATACGCTTTATCGGATTTTTATGAAACTTAGTGTACGCATTTATAACATCCATGGGGAGAAACCTATTGATATTGGACCAAATCGGTTGACCGGTACCGGAGTAATGCCCAATTTAGTGCCTATTTTATCTTAATATAATATAATTTATCAAATGCAAATCAGTTCTCATGGCAGTATATTGTTTTACAGTGATCGTATACGGCTTTGGAAGTTGGAATACAGTTAGCTTTGACAAATAACACTACTCACATATTCCTTCACATATGCGTACCAAACTAGACCTTTGTTCTTCCGTATGCCCCGCTTAATGAATCGATCTGGAGCTTAACTCGGAAATCGATTACAGAAATAACTTATTTTCTGCATATCATAGTTGCAATAATCACTGATTGAACAAAATTACATCAGTTGACTTGATTTTGTGATAGGTGTTGTAGTTAGGGTGGCCATTTCTAAAATGTCAGAAAGGAGGACACACTTCTTCGGTAATCTAGCACAGTATAAACTTCGGGCATGGACGGCTGGACAGCAGATATTACATGGTAATAACCCTGACTAATTTTACTTAACTTAATAACTGCATTTATATAAAATAAATGATTATACACAGCAAAAAGGGATTTTAATCTCTATTTATATTTTTGTCCTTTCTTTGCCATCCGCAGGAGGTTTTTGTTGGTCAGGAATTCCTCATACATGGAATTACACTCTTCCGAGAGTCTCGAAAAGGGGGACAAATCAACGTCCGGCTTAAAGCCGCGCCGGATGGAGGACTGCTTAGCAAAAAGGCTTACAGTCCGGCCAAAAGTCGGACGTCTGGCCACCCTGGTTGTAGTATAGGGTGGCCATACGTCTTGTTACGACCGGGACAGTCCCTTTTTTTAGGTTTGTCCCGTCGGTTCTCAAAAACTGGCCAGAAAACTTCATTTCAAACGTTAATACGAGACCTTAATTAATGTGGAAAACACTGAATTCAAAATTCCACTTACCAGTTCTGTGCACTTCCTGAACCCGGTGGTGGCCCTGAGGAAGCTCTTCACGTACTCCCCCATTCTGACGTGGTTATCTTGGCGGGCGTGGGGCGTTCCTGCAGCACAGCATACTCTCAGATTAAACCCCCATCACGAAACCTGTTTCCATGGTAACCGAATTGCTATGCCATTAACCAATAGGAAAGTATGTTGACTATTCCATTCATATGACACGTATTTTATATTGACGTATAACGTTTAACGATTCCTCGGATGTCGACCAATGAAGTTCGTTTATTTGTAATATCCTAATATGCTTCCAAGGATGTATTTTTATCTAATAAAACGTCAGCTCGTTGCTGGACACGTCAAGGTATTAATATGCAGTGATTAATTGGTCAGATATGTGTAGCTTTTTGCTGCCAGTGAACAGGATAAAACACATGATTTAATACAAGATAATTTGTTTAGAAATGTAGTTAATATAAATGTGCATTGATTAAAAACACTAATTTCGATTTACTGGAAGCCAGTTCGCGTGAATTGGGTGAACTGTTTCTCTTTCCCATGTTGGTAGCGTTCGTTAGAATCTGGTAACACATTCGACTAATCGATCTTTTAGAAAGCCATGATCTGACAGCTGGCAAATCAGTGATTTGATTTGTAACAACACAAGTAAGAAACTAGTTATTATTTATATTATCTGATAATTTTATCCATGGAATAGTCTTAATAAATCCCACTCGTGATTACGAATGAAAAACAATGCAAACTTCACTATATGGTCTACTTACTCTAATAATATAGCATGTTTCTTTCTGATATTTTGTCCACATCATCAGCTGCTATAAAGAATATATAATTGTTTGATGTGTTTATGGCTTAGGTTTATTATAATTTCTTTTTAAAATATAGCAATTTGCATAGCTGTAAAAAGGTTTATTACTGTAATAATCTTAAATTTTGTTAATGATTTCAATTTTGTTCTAGTGATGTGTTATTCATACTAAAATATAGACAAAAGAACCTCCATCTGTGCTCTTTTTTAAGGCATATGTCCTCATTTGAATAAAGAATCTAGTACCTTTAGTTAGGGCTAAAGAAATAAAAAAATAAATTAACAAAACATTATTTATTTGGTAAGTTTACATTCATGACCTCCTATGTACATTACATTTGATCATTCTAAATCTACGTGATTGTCTTTTGTTTAAATTGAACTTTAAGCATTTAATCTAGCTAGAGTCTTGAATAAAAAATAAATATTGGTGAAAATACTTGATTATGTATTGGAAAGCAGGTTTGCAACCTAATAGAACAAATTGCAAGAAACCTGATAGACTAGCAATATTTATAATTCGTTTCTTTCAGTTCATCACATTTCCTTGTAACTACTGAAATCAAATATTTAATGGTTTTTAGCACACAAAAACACGCATTATAGACATTTTTGCTAAACTAAAACATAGACAATACTGACGAAGTTGAAAGACGCTAAAATTGCAGGTAGGCCTAATTGTAGCGTCTTCCAACTCGCAATGAAGCGTTACTTGCGATTTGAAAGCGTTTCCAGCTTGATTTAGAGCTTCTGGAATCTATTCTTATCACAGTTTATTCATAGAGTCGTTAAGCTTCTGTTTTCAATAGCGAAAACACAACAATCCAGTTTCTTCATGAATTGATGTTGTTTTGTTTGATACGAAGCATGAGCCACTGTGACAAAATCAAAGCCTGCTGACAATCATGTCTCGATCTGCACTATAGACTGTAGTTATTATGAATTGTTCGGTTTCGTCGTTAAATATAGGCCTACACTAACCTTGAGGTATTAACTAAATTCTATGATAGACAATCTAAAGATTTTACGTCAGAAACGCAATTTTTGAAGTTATCTTTAAGTTAAACCTTTTATACCTTTCTTAAAACTTAAATGTTGACTTTATATTATTAAAAATTTAGTTTCATACAACCTTAACAGGATTAAGAACTTTTATACAGGGTGTTAATGAATAACACCGGAATATTTTACCTGTCTATAGAGTGGAAATTTTATTAGGAGATTTTTGCTATATGGATTCAATTTTTCCTGTTACAGCATAAAATCTCCCAGGGCATGGCCGCCACTGACTTCTAACATTTGGAAAAAAATGCAAAACAAAGAAACCTCCTTGTTAACACTGGAGTTAATAATCAAAACAGCAATGCACTGGTGGTCAGTCATGTGATTAGTCTGTAAATTTCAATCTTAACAGAAGGCCTTGTAAAGGCCTACCTTGGGTAATTTAATCTATACCTGTAATAATTTAATTTAGGTCAAGTCTTAACAAATGAACGTAGAAACCACGGCCTCAGTTGGGTTATTCCATTCTTGATGCTGAATACGGAAGGCTTTGGCTACAATGCAGTCAGATGTTTTTAAAATATTTAAAAGGGAATGTATGTTAAATTATAGCTATACTGATTTAAAAATATTAACTAAATAGCAGGCTATAACACATGAGAAGGGAGTATACATATTGCCTTTTCTACTTATTGGAAATGTAAAAACTAGTAGTAACATAACGGAGCGCGTTGTACAGGGTGTTAATAAATAACACCGAAATATTCTACCTGTATATAGAGGGGACATAGACAAGCAACTTTTATTAGGAGATTTTTGCTCTATGGCGTAAAATGTGTATGATACAGGGCATTAAAGTCATTACAATTTGATGCTCATAAATCAATAAATACGCGAAATAGGGTTAAAATGTTCATTAAATTGACTTCATGTCTTCCTAGTGATCGATAAAAACCTGATCCTTAATCATTCATCAACAGCTATATCATAATTTAGTGTTTCCATAATCTGCAAAATTTAGAGACTAATCACATGACTGGCTGCCATTGCATTAGTTTTTGTATTCATAACTCCAATGTTAACAACGAAGTTCCTTTGTTTTGCATTTTTTTTTTTTGTAATGTTAGAAGTCAGTGGCGGCCATGCCCTGGGAGATTTCTTGCTGTAACAGGAAAAATTGAATCCATAGAGCAAAAATCTCCTAATAAAAGTTGCTTGTCTATGCCCCCTCTATTTGTAAGAAAATGGAGAGAGGTATTTTTGTTCTAAGAAGAATTAAGAATTGCATTTCACTCGAAGCTTTAAGGACTGTGTATTTTGCTCTTTTACAAAGCCATATTGTTTATGGAATATATCTCTGGGGCAACTCCAGGGAAACAAATTCGATTTTACTTCTCCAAAAAAAGGCCCTGAGGATAATGGCAAACAAAAGTCAGAGAGAAAGCTGTAGACCTCTTTTTACTGAAATGAATATTATGACAGTTTTTAACTTATATGTATTTTATTGTATCTTATTTGTCAAGAATAATCTAGAGAGTTATACTGATATAGAAATGCATAATTATAATACAAGACATAGGGCAGATTTAAATTTACCGAAGTGTCGTTTAAATAGTTCTTATAACACTTGTTTTTATAATGGAATTAATTTATTCAACAAACTGCCTTTACCCATAAATAGTTTTAAAAATTATGTATATGCATGGCTAATAAGGAGGCCATTTTACTCTGTACACGAATTCCTTACTGCTGACTTTGTCTTATAAGAACTGTTATTATACCCTTAGCAACCAGGGAAGGCGGTTGAGGCCAGGTAGGTTCCTTCACCCGCTAGCACCCTCACATTTACAAGCAGAGGGAATTAGGACCAACCGTAATTTCCTCCCCGTGAGTCACCTAGTCTACTTCAATCAATCAATCTTAGATTTTTTAATATGTCATTTTATCTTAAAATGTTTGTTATATATCAATTCTACACATAATTACAAGAAAAATGACACCAAACAATGTATAATTTACTTTAATAGGAACATAGGACTTGAAAGCAGTTTTCTCGTAACTTTTATTTATGAATTTGTTAGAAATGTTCCTACTAAAGTAAATTATACATTGTTTGCTGTCATTTTTCTTGTAATTATGTGTAGAATTGATATATAACAAACATTTTAAGATAAAATGACATATTAAAAAAATCTAAGATTGATTGATTGAAGTAGACTAGGTGACTCATGGGGAGGAAATTACGGTTGGTCCTAATTCCCTCTGCTTGTAAATGTGAGGGTGCTAGCGGGTGAAGGAACCTACCTGGCCTCAACCGCCTTCCCTGGTTGCTAAGGGTATATGTATATTGACGATGCCTCACCTGTATGGACATAGGCTAACATTAAACATTATTATACACAGGTAAAATATTTCGGTGTTATTCATTAACACTCTGTATTTAGGCACAACATAAAAGGTTTCACGTACAGCCTACGATGAGACTCAGTCAAAATTATTTTTTGGCACGTTTTCTTCTCTCTTCATCCGTACACCACGGAGAGCACAAAGTCCAGGAAGTAGACGAAGGCGTTGAAGATGCCGATGATGCCAGACGCTATCATCATGTCCATATACTGCTTGGAGTATACAGGGTGTTCTGCTCTCTTCCACAGATGTCTCCAGTCGTCAATGATGACGGAACCGGAAGCCAAGAACAGCGATCCCCCAGCGAACGCAAACAGCAACCACTGGAACAAAAACATTTCTATCAAACACTTTGGAACGTGATTTTGAGATGTCACCCCTCCCCCCTATGACGCCTGTCTGCATGTGAACCACTTTATTTATTTGCGCAGTTTTCTTTCAGTATTGTCTAAAAAGAATTAGTGAACGCCGCTTAATGTAATCGCGGATAAAGTTATCAGTCGGATAATGTTATCGCTTTTATAAAGTCCTGTACGGATTAATATTCATACATTGAAAAAATGTTTATTGTGATCTAAGATTCGGTTTATGTTATTAAATTTTCCTTTTTACGGCTTTATTTCCAAGTACTGTACAGTCGGTCAAATAAAAAACGTCGGGACTCGTATGCAGTTAAAATTAAAGTTTTAACGCATTAGTTCACAAGTTTCCTATAAAAAACATAAAATACAGGACATTCTCGGAACATATGAGGCCATGCGACAGGAGGGAAAAAAATTAACAACGAGGGAAAAAATGAACTACGTGGAAAGCGCAACACACGATATTGTCATAATTCATTTTGCTGTGTGTCATCGCGCCACATAGGCCTACAAATGCTAGCTTGAAAGAAAGTGTAGTTAGGGCTATAACTGACCTGCATTTTTCGGCCTCTGAAGCATCGAGAAGGTTCCATATTTCTTAAAGACCATATTTCTTAATGCGACCAGAAGTTTTCATAGGAATCGTGGATCTGGCCGGCCGCGTATTTCGATGCTAGATTGGTTGCAGAAGTTGAACGTAAGTTATTAGTTTTGCACTACAAGTACCGGTATTATAAAATGAAATCTTTAAAAAATGCTCCTTGAATAATCATATTCCTTGCGAATTTATTAATTATTAATATTATAAGAATTTGCAACCAAGAATATGGCGGATGTGAGACATATAGCCACAGCCTTCTGTACATGTTCGTTTTGGAACAAAACTGACTAAATAATCAAGAAAATACATGGAGAGACAAGAGGCAGGTGTGAATCTAACCTTTAAGCCTTCCTGTACATGCGCATATGCTCGTTCGTGATACTTAATCAAATACCGCCCGACGTTTTTTATTTGACCGACTGTACGTCATTCAAAATTTTGTTTTTAAGGCTTTCGTTTATAACTTAACTGTATTGTGTTGTACTGGAGGTAGCAATTCTGTTCCCAGCTCACAGGATGACCAGTTCGAGGGGGTGGCATTACCTAACTTTCTCTTTTAAGCAATAAAACATGTTTCACCCTACAGTTAAGCTGCAGCTTTTGATTTATGAAGATAACAGTGTTGATGTGCAGTGATGGCTGGTGTAAAATGAAAAGATTGGACAGGCGTTAGATGTTTTGTTACGCGGTGTTCACACAGATCAGTATAGACTTCCAAAAACGCTCGTAACTGAGTATGGAGTATTGGTTAATGGACTCCTGATATAGCCTCGAAGCTAAAAGGAGTATAAATAGAGCTGAAATAAAAAATAAAAAAGTTTCCAAATGGCAACCGGATTTACGCAACATATTATTCTATATTTCATTGTTGAATGAATAAGGTGATTTGTTTATTCATGAAGATAAGTAGAAGCGTTGTGATTCACATTTCCGGAGTGAAGTTGCAGTAATTATGCTAATACGCCGCACTGTGATAATTACCGCATGCACTTCACTAACCCTGTTAATACCAACACACAAGGACAAACTTGTTTTCTCTCCAGTGTGAACAACCCCACATGTGTAAGTAAAGCTTTCTTTTTGACAGGTGCCTAGAAAAACCGTACATATAGGAGGGTCGTCCACAAAGTAAGGCCCTTTACAGAAACAAAACACAATTTCATGGAAATATTTATTGCATCAGAGATAATAATCTCACACGAATCTATTAATTCTACATTAATTAAACTAAGTTATTTCAAAAATAAGTTATGTAATCAATATTAAAAATTAAAATGAATTGTGCAACGGTGTCTTTAACACATCCACCGTTGTACAATTCATTTTAATTTTTAATATTGATTACATATTTTAGCTTTCACGGTGGAAATCAGGTTCACAATATGACTAAGTTATTTGTACTTACACATGATCAATAAAATTGTAACTTTATGCAGTTTAAACAAATATGAATACATTTAATAAAACTGACTTCAGTAGGCTATAGGTAATAGGCTATTAGGCTATTAATGTAATACATTGGTCAATGTTTAGAAACAAATAATCACATGTCAACTATTATTATATAGGCCTACAATGTATACAAAATACCCGTTTGCAAGTGTGGTTACTTTGAATGAACTAGCTACAATAGAGTCTGTATTGCTTATGTAATATATTGGTCAAAATTTATTGAAAAGAAACTATCTACATAACCGGAATTGAGACATTTGTCATACCGTAGGACCAACTTTTGAACACTTGTGTCGTAGAAGTCTGCAGCCTGGGATTTGAACCGTTGTGTGATAACCTCCGTTTCTCTGTCAATCTACCATTCTCTGTCATTTATTGAGGGATAGAAAAAGGTGAAAATCTCCGGGTGCGCGGTCCGAGCTATAGGGTGGAGACTTCAACACTTCCCTGCAAGTCTCCTGCAAAAGTTCGGCTGGGAAATATGGATTTTTACACACCTCCCAGTAAGATTCGTGCAGAAGTTCGACTGCTAGGTGTTTAAACATCCACCCTACAGCCCGGACCTCGCTCCCAGTGATTGCCATCTTTTCCTACGCCTCAAGAAATGACAGAGAGGTGGAGATGTTTGTCACACAGCTGTTCAAATCCCAGGCGGCAGACTTCTACGACACAGGTATTCAAATGTTGGTGTCATGGTAAGACAAATGTTTAAATTCCGGTGGCGAATATGTTGAAAGATAGCTGAACACTTGCTATAAATATTTCCTTGAAATTATACTTTGTTTCTGGTAAAAGGCCCCAGGGAAACTTACTTTATGGTCGCGCCTCGTATATTTTGACTAGCTTAAAAGGCCCGGGTTTTGTACTTTGTAATTCGAAATTAACTTATGAAGGACTTTGGATTTTCAAACTCTAGGCTCCTTATATAGGTATTTAGAATTTGAAATGAGGAACAACGACTTATCACACTAAAACTGTTCCCTCAGCTTCTTCAATTTGTCAAAGTCCCGTTTCATTTATTTGCAAACCCACCTGAGACCAATGTCAACAATACACTGTTGTCATGTGAACTGTGATTTGGATTTGACAATTCTGTGTAAAGAGGGATTAAAAGTATTCTAAAAACATTTGATTTTTGGGATTTAAAACCATTTTTTTCAAAATCCTTTCATAGTGAGCATTTACATCATGAAAGATAATTCCAAGTCAATACCTATTATACAGGGTTCCCACAAATGATCTTTCGGGTTTCGAAAATGTGTAACTTGTGTTTAAATAAACTTACAAACATGTAACTGGTACTAATGGAAAGAGAAACTCAAAAAGTTTTGATTATAGTATCACAGTTGGCAACAATGACGTATAATGACATTCAACATTGCGCATTGTCGAAAGCGAGAAAATTAACAAACATAACGTTAGAGTCTGCAGCATGTCCGCGACTCTCCTAAAGTAAACGTATTCTGCGCTTTAAGTGTGCAGAAAGTGTACGGCCCGTTCTTCTTTGTAGAGAATACAATTGGAGGATTTGAGTACCTGGATATGCTACAACAATGGCTCCTGCCTCAGTTGGAACAGGAAATGCCCAACATGATATTTCAACAGGACGGCGCACCCCCTCATTTTCATAATGAAGTCAGATTGGAGCTCAACACCAGACTACCGAACCGATGGATTGGCCGTGTTGGTAATGACGATGAAGAACTTCTTCCTTGGCCTCCGCGTTCGCCAGACCTCACACTCTTGACTTCTTTTTGAGGGGTTATGTCAAAGATCTTGTGTACAAGCCACCTCTTCCACAGACCATCCTTGACCTAAGAGAACGCATCACAGCAGCCATTGGAACAGTTGACCATGGCATGTTACAACGTGCCTGGGCGGATATGGACTACAGGCTTGATGTGTGTCATGTTACCAATGGAGCTCACATTGAACATCTGTAAGGTACTATAATCAAAACTTTTTGAGTTTCTCTTTCCATTAGTACCAGTTACACGTTTGTAAGTTTATTTAAACACAAGTTACACATTTTCGAAACCCGAAAGATCATTTGTGGGAACCCTGTAGTTTAGGCTCTACGTTGATTCTCTGTCAGTCAGGACAAAGCCTTATATAGACAAGGTATAAACAAGCGGAATAAAACCCTATACAAGAAATAAGTTAGTGGCAATGTGGTCAGCATCACTCACCATGTACTTGGGCATCTTCTCTGATTTGAACTGGCCCAGGACGACGGCCGTGTTGATGATGATGTAGCCCGCATACGTCACGATGACGAGGCCGATGTGGTGTGTGTTGATCTGCAGTTTGTTGCCGATCGGGTCCACGATCAGCCCGACACAGATGATGGAGAAAGACAGCTCCACCAGCTTGAGGACGAACAAGGCTCGAGAGGCCACCGTGGTCTTGTCGTCCGCCATCCTGAAGCAAAAGTATTGTATTCGACCCCCGAAATTCTACGTTCATTTTTAACATAGGTCCCCTGCATCCAAAAATGCTATTTTCAGAAACATGTATGTATCTATGAACAGCCTAGCTCCAGAACGAAAGATCGCATGAAAACAATTTTTTTTTTTATTTTAGCTAGGTAGGCTACCCTGTGGGGCAATGGCGCAGGAAAAGGGGGTCCAGGGGGTCCGGACCTCCTCCGATATCAAAACCTAAAATTATATTTAAGTTATTAAAGCTCTATTTTGTGAAGCTTTTAATTATTGTATTTAATAATGACATAATAAATTGTAAATGTAGGCTTTCTATTTCCAATGTTCCATGTGTTTTTTAACTTGTCTTATAAATAGTAATAAGCAGGGCCCGGATTTTGATGACCTAAAAATAGCTTAAAAAATGAGCTATAAAATGACTGGAAAAATACAGAAAAATTACCCAAAAATTAATAAAAATGACCCAACAATTTATGTGAAAGTGGCTACTTTATTCATCAGATTTGTATCTATTCTACATTTATGATGTTGATCCAAT
This sequence comes from Ectobius pallidus, assembly GCA_964059195.1. NCBI lineage: Eukaryota > Metazoa > Arthropoda > Insecta > Blattodea > Ectobiidae > Ectobius > Ectobius pallidus. The sequence continues at coordinate 182,307,529 of CAXKWD010000005.1, read as the reverse complement.
TATAGGTTTGTAATTAGTTAATTGGCACATACGGTTAAATGCAAACAGCAAACACCGTCTTTCTGTATCCAAATTAAAATTATAACAATATCTATTTAATTGTGATTATTTAGAGTTCTCATAATATTAAATGTAAGTAAATGCACAAAAACTCCATAAAATGCAAGAAACAACACAAAATGAAAATAATGACTTTAAAATTTAAAAAGTACCCAAAATTCGAAATATGGGAATAAAAGACTCTAAAATGACCAAATAATGACTTTAAATTTTTTTAAATGACCTAAAAATGAAAAATTGGAAAAAGTGACTCTAAAAATTTTCATTTTTGTAATCTAGGAGTCATAATCACAATACCTGCGCTAGTGAGCAACCTCCATGATGTGCCAGTTAAAAGATGACATGTCATCAAAATCCGGGCCCTGGTAATAAGTGTGAACATTCGTAGTAAGGCAAGCCAATCAAATTATATGTTCCCTTACTTCACCCCTTTTCACCGCTCATCTAGGCCTGAGCGTTGTTCATTGGCTGATGCGGTATCTGTTTATTAATGTACTGTTTTCTTTATTTTCAGGTAAGGAGTTCTAATCATCCACGTACTGGGAACGGGTTCTAGTAAAGGTAGGCCGTAAAATGTAGAATTCTCCTTAGGTCCAAATAATTTTTAATATATAGGCTACAGTAGGATTTGTTTAATACGACGTCGGATAATTCGAAATATTGGACAGTTGGAATAAATATTCATTCCCCTTGAAATCCATATATAAATGTATGTTCAAAATATGAAGGTTAAATGATGGCTTGAATATAATTATATAAATGCGTATCATGAAATAATCTATTAAATAAGGGCAATTTGTTTTTGCATTATTTTGCATTTTTCGTCATTTTCAAGAAATAGGTCATTTTTAGGTCATTTTCGGCATTTTAGGTCATGTTTCAGTGGAGGTAGAGAGGAGCTTTTCCATGTACAAATCGTTACTTTCAGACAACAGACAATCGTTTTTATTTGAGATTCTCTGCCAAGTGTTCATAGTTCATTTTAATTCTGGTTGATTGTAAACACCATAACAGTTTGTCTTGTAGCAATAAAGACTTTTCTTTCTCTTTAAATGGCACATATTTGCTAGGGTAATTTGATGGGCATGCCAGTTCAGGAAGAATTTCGGACCAAGTAGTATAAATTTACTTACTTTTTTAGTAACAAAATAAGTGTGTTTTATAATGTAAATTCATATATAACGCACTGTCATAAATTGTTTTTAGCAAGTCATTACTTTAAAAAACTAATTATAATTTATAGGTAAATTTATTGGTGTTTTTTTTAAATTCTGGGTAATTTTTTCGCTATTTTTGGGTCATAAATGCATTTTTATTTTGCATTTTTTCACTATTTAGTCGTCATTAAATGCCTTGCCCTACTCATGGAAGTTGACTTAACCTTCCTATTTTCACGTATGTGTTAACTAATATATTGTAGGAAGCTAATGGATAGGAAAGTAGTGAATAAAGCCACTTGTAGGAGTTTGCGTGGTGGAATGTGGCGGTGTTATTTATTCTAGACACAGCTGTGTTGACATTATACACGCAAGTGTGTTGCTTCTCAAGTCAGAGCCTCCTGTCTTAACTGATAACTTCTTTACAAGGGCGCTGTTATAGGAGGCCTCTCTTGCTTGCTTATTCATGTGCCAATATTCCTCCCAAATTTGATGATTTTAGCTGCGCTGTAACTGCGTAAAAAATTCATAATGTGTTGGAAATATAAACAAATGTACTGAAAATTTAAAAATGTAACTATGTAAGAGATACGGTAAAATGAGAAAGGGTCAAATTTGAACTTCTCTCAAAATCCGATACTGGTGGTGGATTTACTGTTTAGCTACTATTAGCCTCCAGAAAATGCCTGCATGAGCTTTGATGTTGCGTCAGTCATTTTGAATTAGATTTCGGTAGTAAAAATTAAAATTTGAACTTTCTTGAATTTTTCCATCGGTTACAGGCAAATAGCTTAAGCATGCCAAATTTTAATTTTTTTGGCCCGTCTGGAAGTGGTCTGGGTTTTTGTTGAGCTAAAAAAAACCGCGCTATGAAGACGGAATTTATGACCTAAAAGTATAAAAACCCTAAAAATAAATATTATTTTCTAAATTGACTTTTTATTGTTTAGAGTGGTAATTTTAATAAATAATTGCATTATTGAATTCAAGTAACGTACCAATACTACAGCATTCTTTTATTTTCTAAGTACGTTGAAAAGTTTTCCTTAATTACTGGTAGTTTTTTGTCGGAGGGTACGCCGTAGCGTAGTGGTTGAGGCGGTCGCGGGTTCTATTCCCGATGAGGTCGTTGGAGTTTCTCAATTGGCCGTATCCTTCTAATGGCAATATGGCCCTGGGGTCGACTCAGCTTTTAACAGAAATGAGTACCAGAAGCTATCCTGAGGGTAAAGGCGGCCGGCTGACAACCTTACCACCTTCACGTGCCGAATGTCCAAAATCCGGGAGCCTCAACCTCCTGGAACCCTCTGGGCCTCCGTGGCCTGTATAGGGAACACTTTACTTTTTACTTAGTTTTCTGTCATTTGTTTCCAGTTTTACTTTGAATTACAATAAACACTTCATGCCGGAAGAATATATTGAAGGGATGACTGCACTGGGGTGGAGATTAAAAATGAATTAGAAAATATCAGAGGAAACTGAAATCACGACTTTATTATTATTATTATTATTATTATTATTATTATTTAAAATTCTTGCACAAAATAGGATCGAAGTGGACTAAAAATGGGAAATGTAATTTTAAAGATCTTAAAAGTACAAAACATGTCCAACAAATATGCCTAAAACGGCTATTTTATTATTATTGAAAATTCTTGCACTAAATTGGACTGAAATGAACTAAAAATAGGGTAAAAAAACTTAAAAGTGCAAAAAATGTCCAAAAAAATTATCCAAAATGGCTATTTTATTATTATTGGGAGTTCTTGCATAAAATTGGACCGAAATGAACTAAAAATGGCAAATTTAATTTAAAAAATGCCCAACAAATATGTCTAAAGAGGCTATTTTTTTATTATTGGGAATTCTTGGACAAAAAAGGGACTAAAAATTGGAAATTGAATTAAATAATCTTAAGAGAGAAAAGTACGTCTGCTTACCTGTATGTTGTCGGCACTCGCACTGTAAAGAGGAAGTAGTTGAGTGTGTTATATATACCTGTGTGTACACTGGCTAAATACTCCATCACGCGCTCGCTAACTCAATGTGTCACATTCTGCGGAATCTCAAGGATTCGGCACCAGCTAATAACTGACTCCATCACAATTTGCAATGAATGGAAAAGACACATCGTATTCTTTGGTTTTAAACGATTTTGTTCTTTGCTACCTAACTGTGATATTTTAATCTTACATAACTGCTAGATGGTTCATTTAACAGAAAAATAATTAAAACATATTTAGTAACACTTGCACACGAAACATTCATAGGTCTAAACTAAACGATTGATTGACCTAATTAATGAAACAGCTATAAATCCGGATTTGAAGTGAATTCCACGATTAGAAAGCGCAGCATGGGAAAAACAACCTCAGATTCGAGTTCCCTGGCCCAGAAAACCCCCGCATAGTGAGTTTCGTCCAAATCGAATAATGTTTGCCTATTTAGGCCTACATTCATTATCCCTGGTCCGACTATGTTGAAAATTTCAGATGTCTGCATGGCTTGACATTATAAACAAATGATCGACCAGGGTGGGCTTACAAAATGAAGCGATTCTTTTATTTCCAAATTAGAACAAAAAATGGCAAAGCCACCTGTATCACTAAAAACTGATGGATAGCGAAAAAGAAAATCACGTTTTCTGCCAGTTTTTTTACTCATAACTCGCGAACAAAAGCTAAAATTAGCATACAGATTCGAAATGAAACGATTTAAACGCACCTCAGATTCATGAACCTAACCTAAGTCGTGCTTAAAAAGTTAAAACAACTGATGATTTAAAAAAACTAAATTCCCGATTTCAAGGTGTATTTCACGGTTTAAGTGCGATGCCCCGGGGGAAAAATTTCAAATTCGAGTTCCCTAGCTCAAAAACCCCTCCCAAAACGAGTTCCATCCACAGCATTCAGTGCTCTTTTTTGCCCGGTTGCTATGGCAATTAATCTCACAATTGAATACTGTCTTGTTAATAGGTGGCGTTGGATGTGCATAGATTAGATACGAAGTTTGGTTGCTATGGTAATCCGAGCAAGGCCACCTTCAATTAATTTCACAATTGAATACATAGAAATATTATAAGTTATATTTACTAACACTCAAGATCATACAAATTGGTCAAACAAAAGTGAATGATGCATCACTGGTACAATTACAAACAGAAGTAATGTTATGTTGATACTTGTGAGTACCACGTGATGACGACGTCCAGGAGCATGACGATGGCGTTGGTGAAAGACAGCCCCACCAGCGCGTACTTCCAGGTGAATACGTCCTTTGAGCCGTCGGTGACGTTGAAGAAGGTCTCGTATATGCGATCCACCGGATCTGTGAAGTCTTTGACAGTGATGAGAATGCCCGCCATGTAGGAGAGGATGCCGCCCACGCCCAGGCAGAGAGTGGCCTGAAACAGGAGGATTTGTTAGGACTATTCCACGAATAAAAATATAACGGATTATACAAATAAGAAGTACTTTCCTGCTTTGTTATATAAAAAACAAAACTGTCACAGCATAGCCTACTATGAATCAACCATCCATGAATCGATTCGAGTTACCATGTTGTGCATATAACTTCATTCAGGCAAGCTAAGAACAGAACAGGATAAAAGCACACGAACTGGCTTCCACTGAATTGAAATTGTTTTTAAATCGATGTACATTTATATTATTTCAATTTCCAAACAAGTTGTGTTGTATAAAATATTGTGTTTTCATCCTCTTCAGTAGCACCAGTATTTCAAAATACTCAACTGTAGTTTAAAATACTCAATTGTATTTCGAAATACTCAACTGTATTTTAAAATACTCAATTGTACTCAATTGTATTATAAAATACTTAGTTGTATTTCGAAATACTCAACTGTATTTCAAAATACTCAATTGTATTTCAAAATACTCAACTGTAAGTCAAAATACTCAATTGTGTTTCAAAATACTCTAGTGTATTTCAAAATATTCAACTATTTCAAAACACTGAATTATATTTCTAGAAAGGAACGTACATTGTGTGTCAGAAAATCTCAACAAACTCCAATCGGATTTCATTATGTTGATTGTATTTCATAAAAAGTTAACTTGTATATCAGGAAACGTAAATTTAAAACTCAACTTGGTCAGGAAACGTTCATTGTTTTCGTATTTCAGAAAGGTACATTTTATCACAGGTAATCCCACGAGAGTTTACGAATTTATCTGATGAAACTCGTCAACTCGAGTTGGATTTATTAAGACTATTCCATGAATAAAATGTAACGGATTACACAAATAATAATTACTTTCTTGCCTGTTGTCTAAAAACAAAACTAACAGTTGTGTGACCACGGCATACTATGAATCAACCATTCATGAATCGATTCGAGTTGTGACCAGAGCTACCAATGGTGCATATAAGACTTAGTTAACCTAATTCATGTACCCTACAGCAGAACAATAAAAGCACATCATCTGGTTTGCACCGAATCGAATTTTTTTTAACTCAATGTAGACATATTATTTCAAATTCCGAACAAGTTATGTTGTATAAAACAAAGCTGCGTCTCCTTTGATATACATTTAACACCAACATGTTGCAGTTAACATATTATGTTAAATGTTTATCATCAACTTGTTGATGTATACAAGTCAAGTGGTTTGCCAATTAACAACTGTCTCCACTACAATGTTATAGGTTAACATGTGTTGGCGCGGTTACTAACAGAAATGAATAACATTCAAAACGAAAACGCCTCTGAAGAGGGCAGCCAACATTACAAAATGAGAGTAGATTTATATACTCGTTATTATCTTCTTGTTAACTAAATAATGACTTTCTTAAATATTAATTTTGTCTAGATGTCTTGATCTTTTCAAAATAACTATCACTTTTTTCAACAATGGAGTATGCCGTAAAAAATAATTTTAAAAGTAGATGCAATACTATTGAGAACACTGATATATCAAATACTCACATAATACAAAATGGATGCCGGGAATATTGAAGAAGCCGTCGACTCCTTTTTGTTGACCCGGAAATTCCCGAACCAAAGTCGATTAAGCTGGCGATCGCTTTTCGTTTCCCGGAAATTCCCGAAACAAAGCCGATATTGACCGAATAGTCAATTGACTTGACATGTTGTCCATTTTCTCCGGAAAACAAATTAACATCTGAAAATGTTAAGTGCAACACGCTGGGTTTGCATGTCAAGTCAATTGGAACGCGAAATTGCAATATACATGTCAACATGAACTTGTTAATATCGACATGTTGGTGTTAAATGTATATCAATGGAGACGCAGCTTAATGTGTTTTCATTGTGTTCACTGGCAGCACGTTGATACTTAGATTTCCAGTAAGTGCGAGTGACTATAGAATGACTTACCAGAAGCGGTTTAGGTGGGTCGTTAAACACGTACGTTATAACTATGATGGTCATGTAGTAACCAACTGCCTGGTACGCCACGATGAGGAGTAAATGTGTTTCCCGAAAGGCCGTTGAGTTGATTCCATGTGCGGCACCCGCTATCACCTGCAAACACATAATGTTTGTTGCATTTTTTTTTTTATTTTACCCCTGGTCATAACTCAGTTATTAGTTATGAGTTCATGGCTCTAAATTATTAGTAAATATTGCTAATATTATTAGTAAACTGTTTCATAGACTGCAGAACTAATAAAATTTACTGATAATATTAGTCATTTTTCTATAAGTATATTTGGGGTAATAAGTTATTCTCAAATTCATGTGATTCAGATTTTGTGATCTTAAAATGGTGAAAAATGAATCACTCAGATTTAATTATCAATTTAGAAAAAGCTTACATACGCTATCAAAGGAATATTTTTCATAACACGATTTTAGGATTTGAGGTTAGATTTTAGTAAACTTACATAAACCTATTTTGAATAAATGCCTGGCAGGTTTATTCATTTCTTAGAGCTAGTTATTATGAAGATGTATGTAGGCCGTCCTGCTTTAAAATAGTATTGATAAAAATACTTAAGTAAGGGAAAAACACAAATATAACCGCCAAATTAATCAGCTGACTAATTAACTAATAATATTAGTGAAGAGAAACAAGACTTTAACTAATAAATACTATTATGAGTTCTAATATTATTAGCAAATTCTATGAAACAGAGCCCTGGTCATTGCTCCAATAATCCCAACTTAGTATCTCTCTGTATTTTACTCTATATTTCCATTGGAGTCATCACTGACATTCGCGAAGCGCGATAACACGAATTCTTCTCATTTCCACAAATTTTTGCTGTTTAGATCCATATCCCCCCCCCCCAAAAGTTTGAATCACTTATATAAACATAACCTTACGTTTCAAACGAATTCCAGCAAAAATAGTTTATTTGGACAAAATCGTAAGATTAATTCAATTTTATGAACTATTTTCATAATTTCTTGTACTTTTTCCCTCATGATTTTGTCAAGAAGTAAGTGCGTCGGCCATGTTGCCATAGAGAAGCAATTTTCGCTCCAAAACTAACTGCTCACTGCACATCGTGCAGCCAAGGAGGAAGAACCTGTAGTTTCTAATATTAAATTCCTAAATTCTAACGTTCAGTATGTTCAGTACTGAACTTGTGAAAAGTTCGAAATGGATAAATATTTCCTATAGTAAACGAAAATACAGGATGCGGGAAATTTGAATTAAGGTGACAATAAAAATACCTGATATTCTTAAGATAGTACGGGTAAGTGGATGATAAAATTTGCGTTCATCGATCATTAGAAAAAAAAACACCGGCAAATCTAGTAATAACACTGAAATATTTTGCTTAAAATTAAAATAATTTTCACTGATCTCCACTGATCTTCAACTGCAGTTACTGCCTACGTGTATTATAGGAAAGGGAGTTCCGGAACCTGTGGTTCTCCTGCCATTTCAGTTGTATCCTTCAAGTCTGGCACTAGAATAGAGTAGACAGTAGAGAGTTTACCAGAGCTCTTGGTACCGTCCAATTCAATTCCCTTCCACTCACTCTCCCCCTCGCCTCTGTTGGATGTCTTCCTAGTTGGACCACTCTCTAAGTCTCCTCCTCACTGTCTACGCAGCAGCAAAAGTCCTCAGCCAGACCAAATCTCGTCAGGTTTAGTCCAAAAACCCATGATCCGTAAGGATTTGCGTGGTTGAGTAATCCGGGTAGATCTTCCGGCACCCAACATTCGGTAAATAGGAAACTCATTGTTGCTTGTTGCCATCTCCTCTACCAGTTTCTGATTGCCGAGAATTTTCATTATAATTTCTGCAGAGATTGAGGTTTCGTATGTTCATAGGTCCTTGGGTCATGACCATTATTGAAGTGCCTTAGAGAGTATGATGTTTCCTCCAGCAGAAGTTCCTGCAGTAAAATATGCTTTAGTCTCTCTAAAAGGGGCTTGTTTCAGATAATACTTACCATTGCACAGAACTTGAGTACGAAATGGTGATTGCTGAAGAGTTCATCAAACCTCGCTATCATGATTCCACGTAAACTGTTTATATTGTTGTCATGAGCTACTCTGATAGTCATTTATTAAAAAATCCCGTTTCCGGCTGAACATAGAGATCATAGGAATGGAGGGGGTTTTTAGTATGGCTATTCTTACGTCAAATGGTGCCCTCGCAAAGGAACAATATCACTGACAGATCTTGATTCGACTATACTGTAATGCAAAAACAACGAATACGTTTATTGTGTTGAAAATATTGGATAAAGCCGTAATTCTTAAAAATGATAGTTTTAAAAACAGTGGAGATTCTGCTTTCGATATTCTGTCTACCAAGGAAGTGATAATTTTCCTTGTTCTTGGTCCTCATTTTGGTCACCCCTTGCAGTAAGGGTTAGTCTATAAATAATTGTTTTAGACAACAGTATTAGATAATATTGAGAAGGTTTACAATAGCTTTTAGTGGATTTGACACTATACCTACTGAGAGAGTTATAAGTAGGGTTCTGATGTTTATGACCTAAAAATGTGGAAAGTATGACTGCAGATATGCTGTTAAATTCTATTGAAACTTAAAAAGCCTATGTCTTCAATTAAATGATTAAAAAAAGGCAAATTGAAGAAATCCGCCCCTACTGACATTATACTTGATCCAAGATGTGTACGGAGCAAAAGTAAACAACCGAATGTGCAAGTACAAAGCACAGTTCACAATAGTTCGTTTTTGAGACTTTTTAGTCGATTACATTCAGCAAAGTCAATTGAAGTTTCTTTTTATATTAAGAGCCAAAGGTCCCGGGGTTCGATTCCCAATGTTTTGTACATGTATTTACAATCTTTATGTTCTCGCTGCTGCATAAAAATTTATCTCATACATTTCTTTATCGGTGACGTAAGTTCTGAAGGCCCTAGCTCGCAATTTTCTTCTATATTACAGATTATTAGAGGTTATGCCTATTACTTTCACTTACAATAGGTAGTGTACTTCATCATACATTATGTAAATGAAATGTACAACGAATTAATTAATTATGTTGTGAAATATGTCTTTTGCTTGGTAACTTATGTCACTTGTTTTTCTTCAGAATCAACAAATTTTCCAAGGCAACGATAAAAACAAATGAAATCTTCTTTGCTACAGTGCTTTGCAGATGACAAGCCCTATGTCCTTCAAATGCATAGATACGCGGTCCAATCAGAGACGGCGAGACGGAGGGAAGACTCTTACTGCAAGCGGTAGTCTTTTAGCCCGTACACGTGATTGGCGGTGAAGGAAAAGGCTTCTCATATGAAATATACTTTAGATATATGTTACACCTCACTTAACAGAACTTAATGTTTTCACAATTACCACCGCCGTCTCGAGAATTACACTGCCTGTCCTATGCTTTATTTTAACATGGAGTTTAGAGAATTGCTCAATTGCCTAGTTTCTCCAGTAGAGGCGACACAATTCACACCCAGATTGCAGCAATCACCGCCACCTATACAACCGCCGTCTCGAGAATACACGAGTAATAGAGTAGAAGGCATTGCCCTATACATTGCCGTACATTGTTTCTATGCGTTTGCTGCGTCAAAATAAACATTAAACAGACACAGATACTTGTGTTATTTGTTTAGAACATAATATTATTCCAGTATATGACACTTACCTTGAAATTGAATTTTGGAGAAATAATTAAAATAAATATAAATTAATTAGACGTATTGATAGTAAATTTTATAATTATTATTTTACAAAATTTTATCCATAGCAATTAAGTACCGGTACCTAGAATAATACAAGTTTAAACATTCAGTTTATGCTATATTACGAGACAGCACTACATAATCAACAATGTCGTAGCAAAAAACAAGAAGCAATCTGGGTGTGAGAGGTGCTGCCATCTGTAATGTCGCCGAGTACGCAAAATTAGCCGTATAGGACAGGCAGTGTATACACGAGTAATACAGTTTAGAAGGCAGTGACAATTACATAAGATATAAATAATTGTACGATGTCTGCGGAATGGAAGTAAACGTCTTTAGTGAAGTTTGCGCTGGTGATATTAACCAATGAAACGACAGAACGCAGTTAGTCAAGGCTCCTTTACTTTTGCTCCATACACATCTTGGATCAAGTATAATCCGTTCTGCCTTTAACAGCGATATAGTACAGTGGATGTCTTACTTGCCAGGGGGAAGATCTGAAGTCCGTGTGGTAGCTTAGAGTCAAATCTGGTTGTTTAATCTTTGGTCCAGTCTTCTTTCAGCTCTTCTTCACTTCCCAAGTCGTATTTATTGATGTCTTTGATTTCCACCATTCCTTCTTCGTCTTCTTCTTCATCATCTTCCTCTTCTTCTCCTTCCCCTGGAAATTATGAAATATATTTATCATTGTAAACACATCGACTACCACATCGATTGATCTAGAGATCGATTTTCGTTTCGGGTGTACAGCTGACAGTATGTTGAATTAATCGAACTCTCGTGTGCAAATCGGAAATCTCTCTTTTAAACGTTGTCCTGACTGACTGACAGACAGACAGAAAATCAGCGTAGAGCCTAAACTATAATAGGTAGAGACTTGGAATTTTGACAGTACATCCGTTTCATAATGTAAGTGCTCACTAAGAAAGGGTTTTGAATTTTTTTTATTTTAAATGCAAAAAATAAAATGTTTTTGAGGATACTTAATCCCTTTTTACACAGAATTATCAAATCCCATGTACAGTGTTCATGACGACAGTGTATTGTTGGCAGTGTTCACAGATAGCTTTGGAAGTAAATGATACGGGGCTTTGACAAATTAGATAAGTTATCGATATAATTCGTTGGTGTAAATAAATATTGAAATCCACGAAAATAATGCACAATGCAATGCAGTCACATAACTTTCTCTATCCTGGACATAGGGAATACCATTTTCTTACTTCACATTTTGATGTATTGCGGGGACATCTTAATCCAGTTGTCTCAGCCTGAGTGTGTGTCAAGGAGTAAGTTATATCAGAAGTCGGTAAAAAAAAAATATATCCATTGATACGTTACTCATGGCTGTAGGCTTTGTATTTTTAGTTGAGAAATATAGATGTTTATCATAGGCCCTAAGCATGTAAAAAGAGACAAAATAGGATCAAACATTTTTAGTCCTATGCGCGCAGTAGGCCTATATTATGTCCCAGCTTTTGGGGAGGAAAGTGTGAAATTGGAACTTAATTTCTTTTTGATTTCATCCCCAAAACGGTTGTATGGTAACATGAGAGTGAGAAATAAAATATTCCGTAAAGACAATACAATTTTATGCTACCGGAAATTCTGTTTCTTCTTATTTGAACCCCTACCCGGCATGGTGTGTAGAAGCAATGGGGCGCAAAATTCTACATCCGCTATGAGCCATAAAAGCTACATCAAGCGTTTTCTGAGGGAATATTTTGAATGTGATAAGTCGTTCTTCCTCATTTCAAAATCTACATATACCTACCTATTTAAGGACTTAGAATGTGAAAATCGAAAATCCTTCATAATTTAATTTCGAATTACAAAATATAAAAAGCTAGTAATTGTATAGAAATGCAACTTGATTTAACTTTTACCTGTGACTACGGTCCATGTGAAATACAGGTCCAGGGCGAGCAGGATGCAGTTGAGGACGCCTGCCATGAAGAGCACGATCATGAAGCCCTCTATCGTGGTGCCCGCGAACTCATTATTGCTGATGTTCTCCAGGAACAGAGTCGTGGCCGTCGCGAAGTTGAACAAGAGTCCAGACATCGAGAACAGACTGCGCTGCGGTTTTAACAAAAAGTTCCTTCTTCAGTTTTTAAACTTCCTTAACAGCCAGTTGGTTTATTTTGTTTCAAATTTGAAATACATATTTCTTTAATGTGTACCCGAATGAGCAAAATAGACAAACTGGAAAGAAACGTTGAAACATTTCAGAGACTTAACACATAAGGTAGGCCTATAGTCCAGTTATTCATTGCATGGCCAGGCGGCTTCAAAGTCGACTATTAAGTCGGTGTTTTTTTATGTTAATTGATCTGACTAAATCGGTCTTGGTTTCCGCTTTCCAAAACAAAAGCAACGTTTCAATATTCTTTCATTGTTATCACTGACCTCGGTTCTTTCCTCGCTTTAATCAATTCACACGTGTTATTGTTTACTGTAACTTGATCTTCCAACCCCGCGTTTCACTCCACGCGGAGTTGACGAGTACTGTCTGACTGTGAGCTGAAGGCCGAGCTGGTGGCATAGTGGGGGAAAGACATAGACAGTAAATGCAAGCGCATGGTAAGGTAGTGGGGGAACTCTAGCTCGGCCTTCAGCTCGCAGCCAGACAGTAGCTGTCACAGCCGTCGCAGGACATTCTTAGATTTTGATTGGCTGGAGTAAGTAGCTGATTGGTGCGGTAAAAATAAATAACATGGGTTAAACAGTCGGCAAACTTTTCCTACTAACAAAAGGAAGCCGCTTGGCCATGCAATGAATAACTGGACTATAATGTCAGGGCCGATTTAAGGGCCCCACAGCTGCGGGGGGGCGGAAGCCAGAGCTCAAGTGAGCCCCTTCTTCATCTTGGACAAACAAAAAAAAAGTAAAAAGCAACTTACAACGGCTGAAACTTACGTGCAGTGTTCCCATTGGCTTCGGGTTTATCAGCGTCACTATCAAAATCAGCAAGAAGTATATCCAGTGACCCATGAAGGTCATCAACACTAGATCTCGCGTGAACCAAGTGGAGTCTTCGAACGACTTCTTGTCGGATATCAAATATGCAATAAACGATGTTACCTATAATAAATGACAAGCATTTATCACCATTTTGAACAGTGAACCATTTCTTCACAACCGTTGTACACGGATGACAGTGGCTGTAGTAATGCAAACATTTAAAAGTTTAAATAGGGTTACCACGTGTCAAATGAAGAGTAGGACAATTTTTCAAAAATGTCGGACATGATATTAATTTAATTTTTTCACTATTCCTTTTTATTTTTTATAATTTAACGAAGAAGAAAATTAAAAATATATATATTAAAAGAAATACTTATACTGAAGATATCTCTAAGATATGTTGTTCAGATGATATTAACAAACGCACAGAAAAATATTCACTCAGAAATATGTATATTTGTGGAAGTTATCAGGGAAACGGCTGTTCGTTGCATGAAACGTGGCAGCCATTTTGAAACGATAATCAACCGTAACTTCAACAGTTTGACTATTTTTGAAAATAGTAGCAATTTTACAAATAGTCAATAAAGAGTATTTCAAATTGCAAGACTGTAGAGCAATTTATTGCTGAGGAAAAAAATAATGAAATTCACATATTTCTGACCAATGAATTTAATCGAAAGCTGTATGTCCCCCCTTAATATGACTCAGTATATATTCTGTACTTAGATTTTACTGACTGTGCCTATTGTATTGTTAACTTATGGCTTTGTAAAGCTATTATTATTATTATGTAGATAATGAATAGGCCTATCCCTTCAGTTTTTCGGTTTATGACCCAGTTTCAAACTTTCATAAAATTTGCACTTTTTTTTTTACAATTTCCACCAACCTTCAACATCTTGCAAAAGGATTTATTGAAAATTGGACAATATTAAAGTTCACGCTAAAGAATTTCACCACATGAGCATGCATGAAAACTTAAGTTCCGGAATTACAGTAATCGATTATTGAAAGCTTCTTCAGTACCTTGTGATCGAAGCATCGCCTGCTATAATGATCACGTATCCAGGTTATCGAATATTGTTCTTTGGTCATCTCTCCTTGATTCTGTAAAGCGTCGCTTATGTAAAAAACACGTTTAACGCGAAACTGTATGTTCATATGTCCAGAAACATAATAGGCCTAAGTAGGACAATGTTTGATTTTCTACAATGCCTGGCCGGACGCCAGACAAGGACATAAAAGCAGGACATGTCCGGCGAAATCCGGATTTCTGGCAATCCTACCAATAAACCGGTTGAATATTTAACAATTTCAACTTCCTTCACCAAATGATTTATTCTTTTCTCAACTAACACAGAACCTACCGTGACGAGTAACGTATCAGTGGATAAAATATTTTGTCTACTTCTGACAAAGCGTGCTCGCACAAACTTTAAGTCCTACCTTCCCTTGAGGCTGAGACAATTGAATATGCATTCACCGCAATGCGGCCACTTATTGATAAAACTTCATCAGATGCCAGAAGATGGACTCAGAGCTGGAGTCCGAAAGCTGAGAGCCCGTGAAGTTTTCGCGGAAAAAAAATTGAAATTATTCAGTTTGTCTTATTGGCAGCTATTATACAACTAGGTTAGTGGCAGTTGCATCAGTTATCAGTGAGATTCTGTGACTTATAATTTACGTTTAAAGTTATGAAAGCTATCAGTATCACATGATTTTTCTGATTTTACTTGATTTCACATTTTACGATCAAACTAGCTTCTTATGGTATGGTTTCTACCAGATTCTGAAGAATATAACCTAATATTTGGCAGTTTTCAGACTTTTTCCTGCGAATTGTCAGCAGTATGTGGAACCAGTGGCGTAACGAGGGGGGGGGGTTTGGGGGGTTTGAACCCCCCCCCCATTGATTAAAAAAAGGAAAAATGTATAAATTTTTTAAGTCTGCTTATAAATTACTTAATACGAGTGGGAAGCGTGGGAAGCTTAAAACTCGCTATTGTGCATCTTAATTTTTTTAATTTTCCGGGGAGGACTCCCGGAAGCTTAAAACTCGTTATTGTGCATCTTAATTTTTTTAATTTTCCCGGGGAGGACCCCGGACCCCCCTCTCCCTGGGGGGTATTCCATACCCCCCAGACCCCGCGGATGTTATAACCCCCCCCCCATATGGTCGGCCTGGCTACGCCTATGTGTGGAACCAGTTAATTCATTCCCGAAAGGAATTCCTGGTGTCTCTACAAGTCATTACTTGGCTATTTTGTTTGGTTTCGAACAATTTTGAAGTCATGATCCGCTGTTAAAAATACAATTTCTAATTGCGTTTTCCCTGATTTAAGCATTTGAAATGTGTATACTACCAAAATTGAAACGGGAGATATTTTTTATGTCCTCACCATATAAGGTATAAATAACTTACCATCGAGATGACTTTGAAAACATATTTCTTGCTTATAAGCTTGGTGCACTGGCCACCCATAGTGCCATAGTTTCTTCAGTTCTATGCTTACCACAACTACAAAAACTCAAAATATTTAATAATATTTAATATGAAATATAAGGAGGTTAAGAAATCACACGGAATTGCAACAATGCAATGCAGTATTTCTTTTCCATGCGTGGCCTTCTCTAAAATAATTAATTGCAGAAGTCTTCTGCTTCAAATGTGGTGTTAAAGCCCCCCTATATAGATAATACATGTCAAAAAGTTTTTAAGTGATACCATGGCCTTCTTTATATTTTACAAGGCTAGAAGGTTCAGATATGGGAATCAGTATGCTTTTTCCCTAATGGCTATTATTACGAGATTTCAAAAAGCTTGTAAAATGTTTTCCAAACATAAAATCAATCTGTATTCACCCTTACACAATATGTTTGGATTATTATAGAGTAATAGTCCAGTAAATCTGTCAGAAAATAAGGGATTGCTGCTTAAAATGTGGGATAGTTTTGTGTTATATGTTGTGTTGGGCGTGTACCCTAAATTCCACGTTTTCGACCACGTCATTTGGTATTTTTTTCTTGTGAAAAAGTATATCTGGTGAATGGTTGGTTTTACAAAATGATTTCCCTTTCTCAGATTTAAACTAGAGACATTTTACTTCTGTTTCAGCCCAAAACCAGTTCTGTAGGTCAAATAGTGACGAAAATATAGGCTTTAAAAATAATCGTGATTTTTTTTTAGGTTTTTTGTTGCTGAATATCTCCTAAAATAAGTTCCCTTTAGGCAGGCCTACAGGCTGACGTACATTTCGAAGTGCTTTTGGTTTAATTTATTGTCGCTGCGCAGCACTCTTCTTCTTTAGCCTTGGCTTGACAAACACGCAATAATAACTGCAAAAAGAGGAAAGAGCACTTTTTCAAACATTCAAATCTCGCCTTATATGAGAACTATCAAGAAACTAGTTATTGATTTGTTGAGTACTCGTCAAGAGCTTTTTCAACGATACCCCACAAGACGTGGTTTCAAAAATTTCGAAT
Source organism: Ectobius pallidus (assembly GCA_964059195.1). Lineage (NCBI taxonomy): Eukaryota > Metazoa > Arthropoda > Insecta > Blattodea > Ectobiidae > Ectobius > Ectobius pallidus. The sequence continues at coordinate 182,290,744 of CAXKWD010000005.1, read as the reverse complement.
TTCCAACCCCCCCCCCCCACCCCCACTCGTACCTCCAAAACCGCCGAATCGTTGGTGTCACTGTAAACTCCTTAGAGAGTACTCTAATTTATTCAAGCAAAGTTTCCCTCTATACTTCATAGCGGCCGGGATATACATTTTTCAAAATTTCAACTCCCTCCCCTTGGGTCAATTTTGCTCATTAACGAACTTTTCCGAACTATTGGGCCTAGAAGTAACATAATGAAATGTGGCTCAAATAGGCTATCTTCAAAATTACGGCCGCTAGCGTGTAAAAATATACGGGCGGTGGTTTCGTACTTAGGAAGCATGAAACGTAAAGATGTATAATAATTTTTCGAAAGTCATGACATGGTATCAATTGCAATAGGTACCGGTAGATTTGTCTTCGAAAACTACCTAAAAATGATTTCAGAAAATGACACGTAATTTTGGAAATAGTTTTATTCGGAGGCGACTTCCCCCTCTGTCGACATGGCCAAAGTTCTAGACGTCTTTGGCTTCCAGAACAACATCACACATATGTCCACCACAATGAGGACCACCATAGCAAACTCCACCCCTGCCAGGATTGGCCAGTTGGCCGACGCCCCATCTTCCTCCTGGTGGTAGTACTCCAGAACCAGGAACGCCCCAGAGGCGGCGAAAGTGGGGAGAGCGAGACCCAGGAACGTCAAGCACTGGAACCAAAATACACCACTCATATCACAGTGTTCAATGAAAAATTCTATTAGATCTAGGTCATAAATAGGGGGCGGATTTCTATGGCATATCATATTTTTCCCCTTTGCATTATTTCTGGTTTCCGACTAATTTAAACCCGATTCCAAGCATCCTGGTGAAAATGTAACGACTTTTATTGTGCATATAACTGCATATTTAGGAAATTTTCAACTATTGTAGCATATTTAATACGAATATGCATATTTAGGTCATATTTTTGGCATATTTGTGTGCATATTAAAGAAATTTTGAAGTTTCATATCATATTTTGTAAATTTTGCATTATACTGATACTTTTTGAGAATTTACAGATATTTTAAATAATTAACACTATATTTTAATAAAATGTATTGTAATGAAACTTTAAAAAAATATACACAACATGTAAGTGGTAAAGTCATATTTTAAATTTTATTGGTCATATTTTAATGTTTTTTAGGTCATAAATGCATGCATATATCCTATTTTTAGGTCATAGAAATCCGCCTCTAGTCATAAAAATGAAACGATAGAAATATGACTATAGACACAATTGGTTCAAATTCCACATTCAGTCAAACCTCTGAATAACGAACAATATATAACTTATATATATATTATTATTATTATTTTTTTTTTTTTTTTTTTTTATTATTATTATTTTTTTTTGTCATGCAACTTTCCTAAACTCAGGTAAACTCATGTAACAAAGTGCCAGAGTGAATTTGTTTAATCAGTGATAATTGCAATTATGATATGCAGAAAATAAGTTCACCACAGATCAGTATAGACTTCCAAGAACACTGGTAAATGAGTATGGATTATTGGTTAATGGACTCCTAAAGGAAAGTAAAAACAATTAAAAACCTTGTTACTGGTTGAAAAAAATAGTTGCTTGCAGTCTATTACTTTATTAGCCAACGAGTGGTTCAGTGATTCACAGTTACGTATTATTTTATGAAAAAATACTTTAAATTCTGTTTTGTAGTGTATTGTCTTATATACAGGGGGTCCACTGGTCGGGAAATGGCCGGGAATTTTGTATGGTCGGGAAAATCCGGGAAAAGTCAATGGATTTCTTAAAATATCCGGGAAAATTATAAAAATTATAAAGCTGAAGATAACTAGAAGAGAAGAAAAGAAAACTACTCTTAGAGTCCGAAAAAGCTGCAGCTGCTCTAGATGAAAAGAAAGTTCCTGAAGAAAAAATAAAAGACTTCTAGAAAATAATAGGCCTATATGAAAGTATATTTCATTTATTTTACTGTATCTGGTATAGCCTAAGTAATTATTGTTTGCAATTACTTTTGTTACTAAAAGTTTTTTCTTATTTGAAATATGTATAATCCTATAATTTTTTTTACACAGTTATTAGGCCTACATAGTGCTTCATAATCATATTTGGGTCAGGAATTTGTGAAATAATCAATGCAAATCAGGGAATAAGTCGGGAATTTCTTCAGCATTGCTTGTTGGACACCCTGTATATATGAATAAAGAACCTTCATTTAATTATTTCGGCTACTGTTATCAATCGGTTAATATTATCAGATTAGCTGCGTCCCGAAGCATAGGCGTAGCGAGGGGGGGTTTTGGGGGTTTGAACCTTCCCATTGATTAAAAAAAGGAAAATTGTATAATTTTTTTAAGTCTGCCCATAAATTGCTTAATACAAGTATAAAGCGTGGGAAGCTTAAAACTCGTTATTTTGCGTCTTAATTTTTAAAATTTTCCGGGGAAGGACCCCCGGAAGCTTAAAACTTGTTATTTTGCATCTTAATTTTTAAAATTTTCCGTGGGAGAACCCCCGGAAGCTTAAAACTCGTTATTTTGCATCTTAATTTTTTTAATTTTCCGGGGGAGGGCCCCCGGGCCCCCCTCTCCTTCCATACTCGCCAGACCCCGCGGATGTTATAACCCCCCCCCCCCATATGGTCGGCCTGGTTACGCCTATGTCCCGAAGTGATCACAATAAGCGGCGTATTGGTATTTTACGCTTGTACAGAGCTAAATATAGCTAAGGAAAGCTGTTTTGTACAATTTTGCTCTAATCGCTGTTACCAAAAAATATGGTGCCAGTTCATGAGCCAAATAGTCACTCACAAAAACAAGTCGCAACTGTCACATTTCTAAATGACATTATTTCCATGGTGCGATAAGCTTAGTCAGATGTGTAGGCCTACTTCCATTCCGTAAAATTACCTTATGTAACTGTGAAAACATAAGTTCTGTTAAGTGAGTTGGATGCTTTCCTATTTAAATCATAGGCTTACATGCAATACAACATATATCTAGCAAACACGATTTCATTTGTTTTTATAGCTGCCTTGGCAAATTTGTTGATTCCGAAGAAAAACAAGTTTCTAAATACCACCGCCGTCTCGAGAATTACACTGCCTGTCCTATGCTTTATTTTAACATGGAGTTCAGAGTATTGTTAAATTGCCTAATTTATCCAGTAGAGGCGACACAGTTCACACCCAGATTGCAGCAATCACTAATCAAAATAAGCATTAAACAGACACAGATACTTGTGTTATTTGTTTAGAACGTAATATTATTCCAGTATATGACACTTACCTTGAAATGGAATTTTGGAGCAATAATTAAAATAAATGTAAATTAATTAGACGCATTGATAGACTATATTATGAGCACCGCCGTCTCGAGGAGTAATACAGTTTAGAAGGCAGTGATTATGAGACGGCGGTGACAGCACTACATAATCAACAATGTCGTAGCAAAAAACAAGAAGCAGCCTGGGTGTGAAAGGTGCTGCCATCTGTAATGTCGCCGAGTACGCAAAAATTAGCCGTATAGGACAGGCAGTGTATACACGATTAATACAGTTTAGAAGGCAGTGATTAGAAGACAGTGGCGTGCATATCCTTGGGAGATTTTATGTTATAACAGGAAGAATTGAATCCATAGAGCAAAATTCTCCTAATAAAAGTTGCTTGTCTAAGGGCCGATTGTATAAACAGTTTGATCTTGGATCAGAGACTAAACTGATCTCAGTTCACGCTGAACTCGGAAATTTTTGTTGTATAAACGCTAATCTGAGATCAATTCGCACTGAACTTGGATCAATTTTGACTGGAGAAATTTCTCCGATCAAACTAGCTGATCTCAGTTCAAGGGGCTGTTTTCGTATTTGAGATATAAGATTAGCTCATTATAAACATAATATTAGTCCTACCTGTGTGGTTACGATAAATATAAAGAAAATACACAATAGACAACTTCATACATTTCTAGCTATAACGCAGTTGTGCATACATTTCTAGCTATATAGTAGTTGTGCGTATATATGCTATGTTTTAGGCTCCTTATAATGCAGTGTAACATAACTCTACAGTATAACCTGTACGTTATTATTATGTTGCACTAATTACTATAATACGAAAATAACCCTTGCACCACAATTGCAACTAATACGAAATTATCAATCTTCGCCATTTCATGCAGCTTCCTTAACCTTAAACACAGGAATTCTCGTCCTTAGCCGTGAAAATGTTAAGCCGATTTATAACGCCAGGAATGAAATTACAAGAACATTTGTCACCGCATTTTGCTCTTGCACAGATATTATCGCATCCGTCTTTTTGGATTCTATAATATCTTTATATTTTCCCAAGACAATTTCAATTGGGAACGATCCTTTTTCTGCTAAATTTCGATCACATTTTCCCTTCCTTTCGCAAAGCACACGGTCTGAATACAAAGGAAAACAGAGTAACAATGCTCTCGCCTCGCGATACTCAGCTGTTTCTGCGATGTTGCCAAGCGTTCATGTATGAACTAGGATCCAAATTGAACTTCGATTAGTTGACCTTAGATCAGTGTTATACAATACGATTCCAGTCTGAACTTAGATCATTTTCTGATCTTAGATCATAATTGATCTCCAGTCAGTGATGTTTATACAATCGGCCCTAAGTCTCCTCTATATACAGGTAAAATCTTTCGGTGTTATTTATTAACACCCTGTATATCACCAATGAGTAAGGAAAAAGTTTGTCCAGTGGCGAGAAGATACAGATTGTAAATATATAAAAACTTTAACATAATACCCTGATATATCTGTGCAAGATATAGAAATGAAAGTTCGTCATCCGTGAGCATAATTTCAAGTACGGAATACAGATCTACAAGAGACGTCAAGTCACCGGTCAAAATAAACCAAAATCAAAGACAAAAATCACTTGGCAGAATTGTAAATCGAACCCGGTACCCTTGGCGCTTAATATAAACAAGAAAGTTCAATTGAGTTTACTGTATGTAGTCGATTAAACAGCAGAGTGGCCAGACGTCCGGCTTTTGGCCGGACTGTAAGGCTTTTTGCTAAGCAGTCCTCCATCCGGCGCGACTTTGTGCCGGACGTTGATTTGTCCTCCTTTTCGAGACTCTGATGGATCGTTAAAGCGTATTAATAAAATTTGTTTTCGGAAGAATGTTAATTCCATGTATAAGGAATTCCTGACCAACAAAAACCTCCTGCGGATGGCAAAGAAAGGACAAAAATATAAATAGAGATGAAAATCCCTTTTTGCAGTGTATAATCATTTATTTTATATAAATTCAGTTATTAAGTCTGAAATTGTCAGGATTATACCATGTAATATCTGTTGTCCAGCCGTCCATGCCCCAAGTTTTATACTATGCTAGATTACCGAAGAAGTGTGTCCTCCTTTCTGACATTTTAGAAATGGCCACCCTATTAAACAGTCACAAAAACGAACTCTTGTGAACTATGCTTTGCCCTTTCACACTCCGTAAACATCTTGGATCAAGTATAGTATGTGACTGACCGTAACTTTCTTGGGAGGCTCTGACTCCAGGACGTAGGCCAGAATGATGGTAGCGGTGACGATGGAATATCCTGTGAAGGACATCACGACGCCGATGTGGGTGAAGAAGTAGCTGTAGAGGAAAGTGGACTGGACCTCTGTGTATATCATGCCCAGCAAACACAACAGCTGCAACAAAGGCAATATCTAAATGCGTTTCAAACAAGACCAAACAAACATTTAATGAATGTCACAAAATGTCGGGATTATTTGAATATTTAATCATGCTATTTTAACAGTTTCATGGCATTGTCAATAAATTTTGTGCCAATAAAATGTTCACAACGAATCTCTTACAAGCTTCCTACGGTTTATCAGTGGACACCCAAAACTTAATAATTTCTCCTTAATGTTGATGCGTTTTGAATCAAGTACGTGGTTTTTCATGATTTTTTTTCAATTCAGCTGTGTTTATATTGCATTTAGCTACGAGCCATATCAGGAGATCGGGTAGGCCATGGAACTATTGGTTTTCAATTGTTTCTAATGTTCGTGTATTAATGATATTAATTTAAATGGATATGATATAGGATGAAATGGTAAGGATGATTAATTGTATGTAAATATCCAATTTGGCATTTGCCTTTACGACTGGGGAAACCATAAAAAAACCCATGTCAAATTGGCCGGCCACGGGATTTGAACCTGGGTGCTCCCGAATGCGAGTCCAAGACATTACCATCTTGTCCAAATTAAAATTGTTTACTTTATTAAGAAGAGAAGATTATCTCAGAGAGGTCTTTCGAAAACTCGGTCGATATGGAAAACTGCACTATTTTAGTTGGTAACTAGATACCAAAACATCAGAAATTCTTTCTTGGAATCAGTAATTTTTAGAATGTAGACAAAAATGTAAAAAGTTATCAACCATGTCAGGACTTCGGGATGTGTGTGTGTATACAGTAGGGTAGGCCATGGAACTATTGATTGTCAATTGTTTCTATTGTTGCCCAACCATTTAACTCTTCTGAATATAAGATATCCACAGATGTAACCGAAAGAATATGACCTTAAATCACGAAACAATGTGGCCAAAACTGCAAAAGTGACCTAAATGAGTATATATATTACGTGTAAAACGAATCTAAAAGCAATCAGGAGCGTGCAATTATTTTTTTAACCAATGTTATGATTGAAATAAAAATCAGGAAGAAATATGACATCTAGTCGTAGTTACCATTTTCACTGACTACAAAAACTCACCAGTTGGATACATTTCAGAAAGAAGCTCACATCGTAAACTAAAAACTGAAAATCTGCTGGCATTTTCAGTCTAGATACTTAGTATACGTAAAGACTAATAGTGTGACTATAGAGAAACACAAACATGATGTCTTTGACTATTGTTGAATCCAACGCCTTCTTATTCTTCCGTTCCGTGATTTCCAGAGGATCTGAAACCTCTATGTGGACTTGGTAGCGGTTCAATTTAAACCACTTAGCGGGGAACAGAATTGGATTTTGGATGAAAATTGTAATTATTTTATTCTTGTATTTTATTATCTGAACTTCTTTAAAATGACGTGTCATATATAATTGAAACGTTTCGTTTTATAAGGGTCTAAGTGCCAAAATCATGATTGTGTAGAAAACAAGACATAGATCCACAGAAAAACGTCATGGAGATAGACCCAGCGCTATATCTTGAAATTTATTGCTACTAACGTGGCTTTCCCTGGACCTTGGACCCTCCTGAAATGCATTGGTCTGGGTACATGGATCCACTTAAAATTATCACCTGAAAAAACCATGATTTTGGCACTTAGACCCTTATAAAACTAAACGTTTCGGTTGTACCTTAATTGTATCCGTGCCATTTTTTAATGAGAAGATTCAGACTATGGAGCAAAACTGTTTTAACTTTGTGGTCGTAATACGGATGTTAATTGCGAAAAACATCTTACTACTGTGGCAGTACTAGCTGGAACAGTCAATGCCCTGGAAGTGCTCCTCCATATTTATCCAGTGTTAACAAACTCCAATTAAAGTTTGTTTGAGATTGAGAGAATGAGATTTGTGGCCAACTGGAGTTCAGCTCCAATATTTTCTAGCTGCTTCCGATTTTAACTTTTTTTTAAGTATTTCTAAGAGAGGCTTTAAATTTAAAATAAAAGCTGATATAACTTACTGTACAATTCCAAGGCTATTTAAAGAGGATTTCCGAAGTATTGCTTGAATAGATTTTTATGATTTTAAAATATGCTAAAAATCTATATGTGGAAAGACAAAATTTGAGAAAAGTCACATGGTACTTAAAAAGTTCATAAAATTAGATTGTAATAATAATAATAATAATAATAATAATAATAATAATAATGTTTCAATAAATAAGTTAAAGTGTTCCCTATACTGGCCATGGTTCCAGGAGATTGAGGCTCCCAGATTTTTTAGACATTCGGCACATGAAGGTCGTCATCCTTAGGCACCGGCCGCCTTTACCCCCAGGATTGCTCCTGGTACTCATTTCTGTTAGACGCTGAATCGACCCGAGGGCCATAGTGCCACCATAAGGATTAAGCCAATAGGCCAATTAGCGCCTCAACCACTACGCTACGGCATACCCCCTATAAATAAGTATATTTGTGAAAAATCATTGTTTCAGTTGTATGTAACTGGAAGTGTAAAAAAGAACAAGTTTCTAGTTTTAGTAGTTTTTGAGAAAAGTTACCTTATAATTAACATTGTTAACATAGGCTATTCCGCTATTTTTCTTTATTGAGTATCAGGATACAAGAAATGCTAAGGCTGCTTCTTATAGAGAAAGATAAGATCAGCGACCATGAGACCTCCGTTGCTGATAGCGAACAAGGCCGGAATGAACCACCGCGTGCTCTGACCTCCAGAGTGGACGAAATCCACCGTGCCGAACCCTGCCAGCAAGTTTATGATGACGCCAACTAGCAGCAGTATTGTTATCTGAAACAGACGTGGTCTATTACTATTACAGGGCTCAGGATGGTTGTTAGTTACTGAAGATGGGAGCACGAATATCACTTTCTTTATCTTAGTTTTACCTCTCCCTTTTAGGATTTAAGCGACCCAAGCCGCCCGGGCCTTATAGGGATTATCTTTGGATCACATACATACTTTTTTCACCAGACAAGGACATGGAGGGTCTTCCTGGATGAGTGATCAGCCCAATGCCGGGGGCCACCTCCGAGACAACACGAACACACAGGACGAGACACACCATTCACACACGCACACTCTCTGAACAAGGCGAGGATGGGATGCAGATGATAATGACGGCCAGATGATATCTGGGGACCACAAGGGCCTAAAGTTACCCGAAATTTGTCTCACAGGTGTGGAAAAACCCCACCTAGGTAAACGAATATCACTGAAATGTAAAATTGTTTCTTACAATGGTGTTTTTGGCCGGAGTCTTGACGAGCTCTATTACCAGGAGGCCGATAATTATCTCCAAGTACACGAAGAATGCCACCATGGATGTGGAACCGATGGGAAACGTCAGCTGGTCGTACTTCCTCCTCGTCGGGTCGTCCCAGGCTTCTTTTACCAGCCAAGTGTATACAGCGGCGCCTGCCAAAGCAACGACCTGGGGAAAACAACACTTCTACTTCTTTATAAATACTTTATAATCCACGGGCCGGCTAAAATATTATAAAACAAAACCGCATATCTCTATATAATATAAAAGGCTTTGTCCTGACTGACTGACTGAATGAATGACTGACTGACTGACTGATTGACTGAATGACAGGAATCAACCTACAGCCTAAACTATAACAGGTAGAGACTTGGAATTTTGACAGTACCTTCGTTTCATAATGTAGGTGCTCGCTAAGAAAGGATTTTGAAAAATTCTGATTCTAAATGCCAAAAATTAAATGTTTTTGAAAATACTTAATCCCTTTTTACATAGAATTATCAATTCCAAATCACAGAATATATTGTTGCCAAATGGTATCAGGTGGGCTTGTAAAAAACAATTGAAATGCACTTTTGACAAATAAGAGAAGTTATCAAAATAATTAATGTTATAAATAAATATTACAGAATGAAATCCACTAAAATAATGGAATCACATAACTTTCTCTACCCTGGACATAGAGAAAACAAAACGAGGTATGGTAATGTGTATATTATTATATTATATCGCAGGTTTTTGGAGAGAAAAGTATGAAAGTGATAATGCTTTATGGTAACATAAGAGTGGGAAATTTCCCGCCTCGATATTACAATTTTATGTTACAGGAATTTCTGTTTCTTCTTATTTAAACCTCTACCAGGCTTGCTGTGCACTGTACAAGCGATGGGATGCAACATTCTAGATCCTCTATGAGCCATAAAAAACTATATCAAGCGTTTTCTGAGGGAATAGTTTGAGTGTAATAAGTCGTTCTTCCTATTTCAAATTATAAATGCCTATATAAGGACCTAGAATTTAAAATTGAAAATCCTTCATAAGGTAATTTCCAATTACAAAATACAAAACCCGGGCGACGCCGGGTCTTTTAAGCTAGTAGGCCTATATGGCATTATTTTCTTTTAGAGAATGGCCGTGGAGTCTGAGTGCACCTGTAAAGACCTGCCAGCTTGCAGAAGAATGTTGCAGCGATATGGCAAATTTATGACGTCAATATAATCTGGCTACAGCGTAGTGACATAAGACAGAGAAAAGTAGGTTTAAATTTCCACTGATTCTATTACTTTTAAACAAGATCCTTGTTGTTCTTCTTCTTAATTAAACCTCTTCCGATGCAGGATCGTTGTATGGCGTACGCCACACGAGCTTTAAAGCCGAACTTCTGCAGGAGACTTGCTGGGAGGTGTTTAAACATCCACCCTTCAGCCCGGACTTCGCTCCCAGTGATTTTCATCTTTTCCTACACCTATAGAAATGAAACTTATTTTGTGGACTGCTCTCGTAGATATTTTTACAGAGTACTGGGCAGAGCAAGCTTATTATACCTGATATCCGTTCATAAATTTCACCCTGAGTCGACCCCAAGGTTAGGGTGATACCAGAAGAATAAACTCAGCGACCTCAGCGGGGTTTGAAGTGTAGTGCCTCTGCGGCGAACCTCTCTTATGGAATAAATGTTATATATACTCACCGCTTCAGTAATACGAAGAATGAAAATATTCCTTTCCTTCATGTTTCTTGTTGCAGTATGCAGACCTTCAGCAATTGTGTCTTCTTTTGTTTATCCGTCTTCTGTTCGACAATCAGTGTTCTTCTTCTCCTTTCCTTCGTGCTCTTAACAGTTTTCTCACATTACTCGATCTTATTTTACCAAAATTAATTAAATGACAAGAGTTTGCTTGCCTTTAGCTTGATTTTTACTTTCTTTACCCTATCAGTGCTATAGGTAGAAGAAAATATATTGCGTTCGACTCTGAAATTCCTCGTCGAGTTTCCAAACTACGCGTATAGGCGATGACTAAACCACGGCCCCCTTTATAAAGAATAAAGATGGCTGTGATAAAAATACATTATCAGTAGGGCTGTACCGATTAATCGATTAAACATTTAATCGTCGATCAATTACATTTTCCGATTAATCGGTTTAGTCTAATTCTGAAATTTTTTTTTCGAGAAATGGGTCAAATGACCAAACTCCTTTCTCTCGCTTCTCCGGCCTTGGCACATCATGTGCCATTCAGCCTAATGTGTCCAAACAATTCCCGTTATTCAGAAACCTGAAGGGTAGTTTAGTCAACAAATTCGTGTGTCTCAAGTCTTGGCTGAAAAAGTAACCGGAAATGTAAGTTTTGTGTATATTTTTTCACTAGTTAACTAACAATGGTATTCATTAATTGAGGATTTCTTCTGATTATCTGTAGTTTAGTAGTTATTAAACGTGTAAAACAATATTAAATGTACACTTTGATTTCGTTTAAAATGCCGACCTGTTGGTCGATTAATCAGTCGATTAATCGGTCGATTAATCGATTAAAGTCAAGCGTTAACTCAATTAGAAATTTTAATCGATTTTCAGCCCTAATTATCAGTGCAGACAACTTCAAAATATATTCCTTCACGGTTATGAATGCGGAAAAGCAAAGTATTTTCAAGAAAATCGCTAAAATAAAATTCTCTTCATGTAAAGTGATTGTAAAAATGAAGAGAAAATCGTTGCCACGCTTTGAAAGATACACACCCAAATCAAAACTTATTAATACACTCAGTAAGTATGGGCAATACACCTTTCTCACATTGTGATACAGAGTAAGAGACCGCATTGCAAGGAGTAGCCTACGTATTCAGCAATCAGCATGCAAGACATAAAGGTTTACGACATATCAGATAATTTTTAAGAAAAAAATTTCAAATAGATATGTCAGATCTTAATATAAGAACCTCATGTACAAAATTTAAACATAATCATTAGAGTCGTTTTCGAGAAATGTCCAAAAAAATTGCATTTTGTTCGTGTAAAGCGGTACTAAAAGTAAGAGAAAGTCGTCTCACATCCGCAGATACGAGCTAAAAAAGAAACCTGTAGTAAACAAAAACCATTATGTCTCTCTCACTCTTAAGTCATACGAGTAATGTGCTAGAGTGAGACATATGTATAACTCGATCGGTAAGACCTGAGCCAAACAAACGGCTACGATGACGTAATCTAAATCTGCCTGACCTTCATAGCACGTGATGTTCTTTGCTATACTTGGATTCAGGGTAGGAACATAGTGTAGGAGATGTACCTGCAACTCAACGTTGCAATACACAACCGCTGTCTCACTCACTCCCTTTCATTCTGTAGACAAGGAATGGGGAAAGCCGGCAACGCAGGTGCACCTGCGTTGCCGGCTTTCCCCATTCCTTGTCTACAGAATGAAAGGGAGTGAGTGAGACAGCGGTTGTGTATTGCAACGTTGAGTTGCAGGTACATCTCCTACACTATGTTCCTACCCTGAATTCAAGTGTAGTTCATACTGTACAGACCGTGTAAAAACATCTTAGTTAGCCTCACAGCATTCAATAGTGAAGACCCAACAGCGATATTCTGTGAGTTACATACCATTACTTGAATAATATTTCATAACTAAACAAAAAAATACTTTATGTACGGTACTTTATTTTTGTTTTCAATAGTTACGGGCTATTATGAACTACATAGTTTGGAATGAATTGTATAGTATATGTAATCTTTTCTACCCTTACTCCATTGCTACCGACGGACGATAAGCTATCTGCGCGTGTTTGGCTCAGGTCCTAGCGTTCCAGTTATACTGGTTTTTGTTTACTTCAAGTTTCCTTCTTAGACCGGTCAGACTTTAGTGAATACGGTTTATGCTGTTGACTAGGGCAAGGCATTTGATGATTTTGCATCTTTTTTATATGAAGGTTAAAAGATAGCTCCAATGTATATAAATGCATATCATTAAATAATTAATTAAATAAGGGCAATTTGTTTTTGCATTATTTTGCTTTATTTTGCATATTTCGTCATTTTTCAAGAGATAGGTCATTTTTTGGCAATTTTTAGGTCATTTTCGGCATTTTTAGGTCATTTTCGGCATTTTTAGGTCATTTTCAGCATTTTATGTCATTTTTTGCATTTCAGGTAATTTTCGGCATTTTAGCAATAAAGATTTTTTCCTTTTTAAATAGCACATATTTGCTAGGGGCAATTTGATGGGCATGCCAGTTCAGAAAGAATTTATTTTTCGCTAAGGGTGTCCAAGTACTGTAATATAAATTTACTGATTTCTTTAGTAACAAAATAAGTGTGTTTTATATTGTAAATTCATGTATAAAGCATCGTCATAAACTGTATTTAGCAATTCATTATTTAAGAAAAAACTAATTATAAGTAATAATGGTAAATTTATAGGTCATTATTTTAAGATTTTGGGTAATTTTTTCACTATTTTTAGGTCATAAATGCATTTTTTATTTTGCATTTTTTCACTATTTTATGGTCATTAAATGCCTTGCCCTACTGTTGACAGACAAACAGACATGTTTCAGGGGAATATTTCCTCTGTGTACAACACTTGAAATAAAACAAGGCTCTGCTTAAGGTTTTATTTGCCAGTGAATGTGAGGATAGCATCAAACAACATAAGGACGCAATTCGTGAAGGCTAGGAAGGACAAGAGGAGCCACAAGAGGTTTGGTCTGGTGGCGTCCGAGAAAGCGATGAGGACAAGCAGACCGTCCGCAGCGTATAGCAGAGCCCCCATGCTCAGGCACAGCAACACCTGCACACAGGAGATCCCAGAGAAAATCTATCTGTCGAAAGGTGAAGTCAGACTGAAAACTTCAATGCCATAGCCGGGATTTGAACCAGGATCTTCGGCTGCTCTAACCAACTGAGCTATCATGGCAACATGCCGGTACAACACTAAATTCTCCAACTGACTCGCTTATCTGTACCACCAGCGTTCTCAATATGAGATACCAACCAGTGGCATGTTATTACTACAAATAATAATAATAATAATAATAATAATAATAATAATAATAATAATAATAATAATAATAATAATAATAATCAATAATAACTATTATTGTTTAATTTACTTATTTATACTACCTGTAAGTGCTTAAAGGCCTAGGCTTCATAGTAAACCACAAGTAGGCCACAGTGGAATGATAATTCTTTCACACTGGCCGTGTGTAGGCTAAGATGAAAAGGTGAAGTCAGAATGAAAAATCCAATGCCGTAGCTGGGATTTTAACCAGGATCTTCGGCTCTCCATACCGCTGCTCTTACCAGCGGTCAGTTGTAGAATTTAATGTTGTACCGGCATGTTGCCATGGTAGCTCAGTTGGTGAGAACAGCGGCACGGAGAGCCGAAGATCCTGGTTATGGCATTGAAATTTTCAGTCTGACTTCACTTTTCCGTCTTAGCCTACACACGGCCAAGTGTGAAAGACTTATCATTCAAAATTCTAGCTGTGTTTGACAGAAGCAGAGAGAAATGTTTGAAGCCCATATCTATGTAGGCCTAGTAGAATTTCAACTATCCGGACAGCTTTGAGGCCGTATTCAAGTGGTTTTTGCAGCAGCGAGCATTGGGAAACCCTCTTTCAGGGCCAGTTATTTGCGAAATGGCAAAACTTTCTTTAGCCTGTTTATCAGCGAAACAACTCACTCTGACCAATAAAGTTCAGGATATGACAGTTTATGTAAGTACAGTTCTGTAAAATTCAGATTTTTTTAAATTATCCCATTATCCGGATATTTGATTTTTCGGATCGAGTCCGGATAAACGGAGTTCTACTTCCCAAACGTACTTACAAATAACTTTCCAGGGCGTTCCTCGTATAAGTAGACAAGCAAGGTGATGGCGAGAAGGACGAAGTAGCAAGGGAAGACCAAGACTGTGAGGTTGGATCCAGCAGTGGAGATGAGAGAGTCAGCTGTTTTCTGCTGTTCAGGCGACGCGCCCCACTTCGTGTATCCGCCGTGGCTGTTCTTGACGAAGACCCAGAGAAGCGTTCCACTGAATGCCATCACCTCAAACAAACACAACCTCCTTATCATCATATCTGTAGCTTCTACAGACATTGAACACAGCGATTGGATATACACAGTGCCAATAGGCCAATTAGCGCCTCAACCACTACGCTACGGCGTACCCCCAATAAATTTTATTTTTATATTAATGAAAAATCATTGTTTCAGTTCTGGCGCAGGGTATGTAACTGGAAGTGTAAAAAAAAAATCAAGTTTCTAGTTTTAGTAGTTTTTGAGAACTGAGCCTGATAATTCAAACTGTGAGGTACTTTATTAAGAACTACCGGCTTCGGTATCGGAACCGACCATGCTGATCACATGCCCTCCAATCCTTCCATCTGCCTGTGGTAGATGACGCAGCGGTCGGATGGTAGGCCAAGTTCCTTCGGGGATTCAGCGCCATGGAATTTAGTATTTGTTCAATGAACTAAATACATACATGGTGAACTAGTTCACTGAAGTAAACAATGAATAGATTAGCAAAGCGTACGTAGGCCTATATTGTATTTAATCTACGAAATTACCACAACTTACGTATGGATTCATTCATAACTTTACAAGTAAACAGTACAGAAATACTCCCGTATTTCCACAGCGCAATAAGCCGGCACATAAACGTTATGTTGTTGTACTTACAACTTCAGCAATCTTGAACTTGAACAGTCTCTGGTGTATTTGAGCCTTAAAGGAAGCTGCTTTCCTCTCCATCGTCACGTTATTGAAATATCTTTACAATGTTTTCTTTTGTTTCTGACACATCAATATTTTCAGCAAGGAAACAAAAGAAAATCGCTTAGTGTTGCCAATGCAGGAAAATACGATTCCCTCGCATTTACTGTATATAGGGGAGAAGGGAAGTTTTTAGGCTGTAACCAACTGAACAATTATAAAAAGTCCAAATTTTTATCTTTAACCTCCGAAAAATTGCACCGAATACACTTATATTGTTTTTTTTTTTTTTTTTTACTAAGGTGTATTTTAGCTATAAATATAATTTAAGTTATTGTGAATCAAACAAACATAGACATAGGCCACAACAGTCATTAGTGAAAATACTGTTGTGCAATACCGATATATATATCTACTGTTTTTATTGCTGGTGATCTTATTTGATTTCATAAGACATTTTATGCACAAAATAAAGGACATAGGCCTATATGAATATTCTACAATACTGAATTAAAACACTGTGAATAAAATCTGGCCCTCTTTTAAAGCAATATTCATTAAAGCAATTTTAAGGAGAATGAGGGAATAAGGTGGACACTTATTTTAAATTTGCTATGTAATAATTACCCTCATAGGGCAATCATGAAATTTGTCAACTTAAATAAATAGTGTTTAATACTATTTAACACTAGGGAAATTTATTTATCGTATTGACATCAACACTGCCCTCTTGAACTTGTCAGTGACACTTTGAGATGCACTTACACTAACGCCAGTTTCCTATCGATTAGTTTAAAAAAAGAGTGCGTGGAACGCCACGCGACAGAAGTAAAACTTTATATTGTTTTTTTATTTTTTCAATTTTTGATTATTGAATTTTTTCAATTTTGCTTCATTGGACTTTTTAATATTGGGTTTTTGGACTTTTTAATTTTGGATTTTGGACATTTTAATTTTGGATCTTTAAATTTTGTATTTTTTGAATTTTCGATCTTTGAATTTTTTATTTTTTAAATTTTTTATTTTTGGATTTTTAAATTTTTTATTTTATTATTCATTAAATTTTAGATTTTTGGGTGTTATAATTTTTAATTTTGTTTTTTTAAATTTTGGACATTTGTATTTTTTAATTTTGGATTTTAATTTTTTTTAAATTTTGGATCTTTGAATTTTTTAAATTTTGATTCTTTGAATTTTTTTATTTTTTGGATTTTTTAATATTGTATTTTAGTTTTTTTTTAATTTTGGATTTTTAGATTTTTTCAATTTCGGTATTTTCGATTTTTTTATTTTTTGCTTTTAAATTTTGGAATTTATTATTTATTAAATTGTGAATTTTTGGATGTTATAATTTTTAATTTTGTTTTTTTAAATTTTGGAAATTTGTATTTTTAAATTTTGGATTTGCGCGGTAATGAACCTCCGGGTTCCATAAAATAGATAATATACCTTTAGATTGCTTAGGAATTGTCTGAAAAATTTCCTTTGATTACTCCTAATCATTGAGTTGATTGTTTTCTGTGCAGTCCGCACCGAAACAAGTCGGTTTTGAGTGTGACTGATTGTGACTGATTTCGTGACGGTTTTAGTGTGATTGATTTTTCCAGATTTACCCTCTACCGCCACTAAAAAAGTTTTACTTCAAAAAGTCGGGTACTGAAAGTTATGATTTTTTATTGATGAATTAGAGTACACTCGGTGATCTCCCAGAAGACGTCCGCCAGGTACAAGACACCTGCAGCGCAGTTCACCGCAAGCTTCAGTATAATGTGCTGCCTCCTGGTGTTCTTGTCCTCAATACTGAGGTTGTCTATGGTCACCCCTGTGCAGACGATGAACAGGCCGGCGGCTATCAAGTTCCACACGGTTTCCTATCAACACAGCCGAAACATTTATGGCTTATTTTGAGAGTAGGTTATGTTCGCGAAACGAGTCCATAAAGGCGACTGTAGCAATCCTACGAGCAAAGTAAGATCCAGGGTGTCCACTGGTCGGGAAAATCCGGGAAAAGGCCGGGAATTTCGAATGGTCGGGAAAATCCGGGAAAAGTCAATGAATTTGTTATCCGGGAAAATTTTAAAAATTGCAAAGCTGAAGATAAGAACTAGAAGAGAAGAAAAGAAAACTACTCTTAAGAGTCCGAAAAAGCTGCAGCTGCTCTAGATCAACAAATTAAGTTGCTGAAGAAAAAATAAGTGGGATCAAAAAGACTTAGGCCTATAGACAATAGTAGGCATATATGAAGGTATATTTAATATATTTTACTGTTCCTTACTTTTGTATCTGTTATAACGTAAGTAATTATTGTTTGCAATTACTTTTGTTGCGGTACTAAAAGTTTTTCTTTTTAAAAGTATTTATAATCCAATAATTTTTCTTACACAGTTATTAGAAAGTGCTTCATAATGATATTTTGGTCGGGAATTTCTGAAATGATGAATGAAAATCAGGGAATAAGTCGGGAATTTCTTCAGCATTACATGGTGGACACCATGAGATCATTTTACCATGTGTATCGTACACTATTTTTAGACAGCTGTTGATATTTGTGAAATCGTAATAAATGTTAGATTTATTGTAATGAATTACGCACTGTAAAGCCAGCCATATGTTTCTGTGAACAGCCTAGCTCGAGAAAACAAAATCGATTTGGGCCCAGCATAGAACCCTGGGGAATAGCGGATACATACCAGCAAAGGAGTACAGGGGTGTCCAGATAGGTGTCCGATGTAAAGCACAGAGGATATGATCACATAACCGATGCAAGCGGCTGGCACGATGGTGTAGCCCGAGAAAGTCTCCGCCATCGGCAAATTCACGTGAGCGAAGACGCAGACACTTGCGCAAGCCTACAGAAATGAAATGTTTCCTATCACTGTTAAGCTGAAGTATAGACCGGGAGGAGAGCATTCATCTGCTTTCTGTCCCATAATTCATAGCAATTAACTGATTATTATGCCTACATTTGCAACCCACGACAAACGAAGTTGTGAGTCAATTTATCATAGGTAATCCCACGAGAGTTGACGAATTTATCGATAGATTCGCGACTGCGCAGCAAGAGCGAATTTATCTGATGAAACTCGACAACTCGAGTTGGATTTATTAAGACTATTCCACAAAAATAAAAATGTAACGGATTATACAAATAATAATTACTTTAGTGCTTTGTTGTATAAAAACAAAACTAACAGCTCCGAGATCACAGCATGCTATGAATCAGCCATCCATGAATCGATTCGAGTTACCATGTTGTGACCAGTGCTACCAATGGTGCATATAAGACATAATTAACTTCATTAAGGTATGCTAACAGCAGAACAGAATAAAAGCACACGAACTGGCTTGCACCGAATCGAAATTGTGTTTTTAATCAATGTACGTTTATATTATTTCAATTTCCAAACATTTTATGTTGTATAAAATAATCTGTTTTCGTGCTGCTTAATGGCAGCATGTGACGTATTAATCACTGCACACTGATGCTTTCGTGTCCAGTAACGAGCTGACGATTTTACCCGATAAAAGGGAGTTTCCTTACGATTCCTACAAGAATATTGTAAGATAAAAGGCCGTGATTGGTCTATATCCGAGGAATTATTATACGTTATTGTTCAATATGAAACACGCGGCGGATGAGTGGAATAGTCTTGAAAGAATCCGGACTTCGAGTTATATTTATTGTGAATTTTTAGGGAATACTCACAGAATTAAGCATGTAATGAATAAAACGCATCGCTATTTGTGTCATTGTAGCGAGAGACTTTAGTTTGTATCCAGTGTAGTTTCTAGTATGGAAGCAGAAGTGGTGGATACTTATCATTTCCAGAAGCTTGAACATTGCCCTTCGAGTCCAAGCCCTTCTGAAGACGCTTTTCATCCCTCCTGGACAATTCCTTCTCCTTTCGCTATCAAACATTCTCATTTTCCAAATGATATTGAGTAAATATCTCGTTTCATTTGTTATTGATTCGCAGCAGGCCATGATCATTGTTATTGTTCAGTGTGCAGGAAGATGAGGATTCATTAGCTAGAAATTCCAATCATTCAATGCGATTTTATTTTGTTCGTACTGTATTACTCACAGGAAATGAAAATCATTTGTTACTGTCTAAATCTGCAATGAACGAGAAATGCAGGTTATGTGAATTTGCGATTTTTGTGCAGGGAGGGAAATTTTCTTTTGACTCGCCATAAATTATTAGCCTAAGTGTTTGCTTTAAAATGTGTGTCGATTTAAATGTTTTCAACCGTATTAATATGTAACTGAAAGAAACAGAAATATACGTGAAATCTTAAGGGGATACGGAATGATCTATGCTTAGCGTATCAAATTAGGCTATGCTGTATAGAAGGTCCCTTTTCGCAGGATTCACTGAAGCTAAGTACCTGATTTTTGGACAGGCTATTCAGAAGAATTAGTATAGGCCTACACATTTGAATTATGTTATTTATTACTTTGTATTTCCTTTGGTATTATTCGTAGTGTCCAACATTCTGAAAAAGTAATAGAATCAAGGTTTGCAAGACTTTCTATTAAAATAATTACTAGGGCAAGGCATTTATGAACTAAAAATAGTGAAAAAAATCTGATGTGAAAGTCACATAACTTCCTCTGCCCAAATAAAAGTTAGCAGTATTCACATATCCTTGTACAGAATCGCAAGACACAATTTTACGCTAATTATCCTATAAATGCCTCTTCTTTCAATGATGCGACTAAAAGCGCAGTCTATATAATAAACTTTAAAAAAAAAAGAACAAATGACTGCAGACGTTTATTGAACTTTCTGCCGTAAAATATAATTTCCGAAATTTATCGAATATTTCCCTCAGATACATCTTTACTCTATGCATGGCCAACAATACATCTTTCTCACTTCACATTCTTATATAGAATAAGAGGCCGTGAAAGAGCGCGAATTCAGTTGTTCATCACGTAAGACAAACTTTCTACAAACAGTGGGTGAACAGTGGGTGGCTTGTAACTACTCTCAGAGAATTTTCTCGAAAAAAAATGTTTCAAATAAAAGTTTTAGCTCTTAGTATAAGCAACCCATGTGCAAAATTTAAAGAAAATCGTTAGAGCCGTTTTCGAGAAAATCGCGAAAAACGAAAATTTCTTCATGTAAAGTCCCCTTAAAAATAAGAGAAAATAGTCGCCAATCTTATCCTCACATCTTCAGAAGGTACCTGACCCAAATACGAAATTTTGTTTTCATACGATTTTCCGTTTTGGAGCTAGCTTGTTCACAGATATTCCACACACACTGACACACAGACATGTTTCCAAAAACAGTATTTTTGGATTCAGGGGGCCTTGAAACGTGTATATATGCTAAAAACTCAACTTCGAATTTTAGGGTCGTAAACAATACTTCCTCTACCTATAGTACATATGGTACAGGCAGAGGAAGTGGGCTAAAAATGACATTTTTTTAAATGACCAATAAATTTACCATTATTAGGCCTACTTATAATTAGTATTTTTACTTCCTCTGCCCGTACCATAGGTACTATAGGTAGAGGAAGTATTGTTTTCGACCCCCAAATTCGAAGTTGAGTTTTTGACATATATACACGTTTCAAGGCCCCCTGAATCCAAAAATACTATTTTTGGAAACATGTCTGTGTGTCAGTGTGTCTGTGTGGAATATCTGTGAACAAGCTAGCTCCAAAACGGAAAATCGTATGAAAACAAAATTTCGTATTTGGGTCAGGTACCTTCTGAAGATGTGAGGATAAGATTGGCGACTATTTTATCTTATTTTTAAGGGGACTTTACATGAAGAAATTTTCGTTTTTCGCGATTTTCTCGAAAACGGCTCTAACGATTTTCTTTAAATTTTGCACATGGGTTGCTTATACTAAGAGCTAAAACTTTTATTTGAAACTTTTTTTCGAAAAAATTCTCTGAAGGCAGTTACAAGCCACCTACTGTTCACCCACTGTTTGTAAAAAGTTTGTGTTGTGTGGTTAACAATTGAATACACACTTTTTCACGGCCTCTTATTCTATATAAGAATGAAGTGAGAAAGACATATTGGAGGGAAATATTCGATAAAGTTCGGAAATTATTCTTAAGGACGGAAGTTTCAATAAATGTCTGCAGTCACTTGTTTTTGTTTGCTATATAGTCTGCACTTTTATTAGTCGCATCTTTTTCAGAGAAGAGGTTATCAGGTATTTATCGTATAATTAGCGTTAAATTGTGTCTTGTGTTTCTGTACAAGGATAGGCCTATGTGAATACTCCGAACTTTTATTTGGGCAGAGGAAGTTATGTGACTTTCACATCAGATTTTTATATAATGACTTGCTAAAATAAGTTTAATGGATGACAGTGCGTTACAATAAAAAACACATTTATTTTGTTACTAAAGAAGTAACTAAATTTATACTACTTGGACACCCTTAGCGAAAAATAAATTCTTTCTGAACTGGCATGACCATCAAATTGCCTCTAGCAAATAAGTGCCATTTAAAAGTAAATCATAAATAATTCTTGATGCTACAAGACAGACTGCTGTGTTCACAATAAATCTGAGTTAAAATGAACTATGAACTCTTGGCGGAGATTCTAAAATAAAAAACGATTGTCTGTTGTCTGAAAGTAACGATTCGTACATGGAAAAGCTCCTCTCTACCTCCACTGAAACATGATCTAAAATGCCGAAAAAGGTCTAAGAATGCCGAAAAAAATCTAAAAGTGCCGAAAATGACGAAAAATGCAAAATAGAGCAAAAAATGCAAAAACAGATAGCCCTTATTTAATCAATTAGTTTATGATACACATTATATATATTCGAGCTATCTTTTAACCTTCATATAAAAAGATTGACAATCATCAAATGCCTTGCCCTACTAATTACTAAGTGGTGAAAAGGTGAACCTTTTACGTAAAGTAGAAGCTGAGACACTATACTTCTTGCATGATAAATAACAACTAACAGCCAACGGACATTAAAGTGATTTATTTAAAGAACTTTAAAAAGAGCTTAGCTTTTTTTTACATAAATAATTTCCTTGCACATTTAGTAAACATAAATTCATTTCATTTTTGTCATTATGCTCAAACGGCCATTTTTAAATAGCAGGTACCCTAAAGTATACCTGTGCAAAATTTTATGCCGTTTGGACGCTTGGAACAGGTGCTGTTTCACCAGTTTTAAATCTGCGTGCGCTTCAAACTACCAGTACATGCAAACTGTTTTCTCAGTTTCAATTTGCGTGTTGTTTTACCACATTCAAAATCTGTCTTCTCCCACAGAAATACAGTGAAATATTTTGACAATATACTTTACAGTGTGTGTAATAGAATGTCTAGTGATATTTCCTTTATATACAGGGTGTTTAAAAAATACTTTTACAAACTTCGGGAATGGGTTCCTTACACCAAAAGCAGGAGGAAAGTTCACATGAACATAAGTCCCATAATCCTTGTTTACAATGACAGATGGATAGGCAGAGGAGGACCAGTTCCATGGCCTGCACGTTCTCCCGACCTCAATCCTTTGGATTTTTAACTCTGGGGACAGTTTAAACTATTGGTTTGTGGAGCAGACATCCCGGATGAAGAAACTTTTAATCGACGTGTCATGGAAGCCTGCGAAACCATTCGACACCATCCCGGAGTATTTGAAAGGGTGCGACAGTCCATGATTCGACGAATGCATATCTACACCTTTTCAACCTCAATTTCGGAAAAAGTAATTTCAATTTCGGAAAAAGTAATTTCAATTTCGGAAAAAGTAATTTCAATTTCGGAAAAACTAACTTCAATTTCGGAAATACGAGGGCTTTTTTTTTAACCTCCGATGGGGCATAAAATGAAAACCACAGTGAAAATCATAACTGTTTTATTTGGAACATTTAGGTACACCTTCTAGCTACTTCTCTACATAATCTCGCTCCGATTGAGTAATTTCTCGTAGCGTGGTACCAACTTTACTATACCCTCTTCATAGAAGCTTGCCGCCAGCGTATTGAGAAGGGTCTTCACGGTATTTTGAAGAGTTTTGAAATTCTTCAATCGAAGCGAGATTATGTAAAGAAGTAGCTAGAAGGTATACCTAAATGTCCCAAATAAAACCGATTTGATTTTCACTGTGGTTTTCATTTTATGCCCCATCGGAGGTTAAAATAAATAGCTCTCGTATTTCCGAAATTGAAGTTACTTTTTCCGAAATTGAAATTACTTTTTCCGAAATTAAAATTACTTTTTCCGAAATTGAAATTACTTTTTCCGAAATTGAAATTACTTTTTCCGAAATTGAAGTTGAAAAGGTGTAGAAGCAAGAGGACATTTCGAGCATTTGATTTGAGTTTTGTGTGTTGACGTGTTATGAGTGTACCAATGTGTTGAACTGTTCCTAATGAGAAAACAAGGATTATGGGACCTATGTTCATATGAACCTTTTTCCTTCTTTTCATGTAAGGTACCCATGCCCGAAGTTTGTAAAAGTATTTTTGAAACACCCTGTATATATCAGAAATATTCAAATAAAGAAACTGAAATGGAGCATATTTTAATAACTTTTATTCTTAAGTTTTCAAATCTTTATCACATATGTCAAAATAGCGTGGGAGATTCGATAACTTCAGAATATTTTTGAATGCTTCCGAGTATATGCAGTCATTTTCTTCACCACAAGTGACCTCCTATTATTTGAAATTTATTCCGGAAACTATAATAAAATAAATAAAGATAGCAGGTTTCATCTTTGTCGCCAGCTTCAGGATTCTGGTCGCCAATGGCGGACATCTCGCGCCCTGTTAATCTTGCTGATGTTCGGATGTTTATGACCTAAAAAAGTGGAAAATATGACTTCAAATATGTCCTTAAAAATGACTAAATATGCCCCAAAAATCCTAAATATGACCTAATAAAGTAACGTATTTTCAACAAATAAATGTTTCAATTTAAAACGTTTAAAGACACTGAATTCTTAAATCGCATGAATTCAATCAGATAATTACTTTTTAACAATTTTTGTGATTTACAGTTTTACTTGTAATGAACTTCTTTTTTAAAGAATTTTCTCCTGTTTGCTAGCTTCATCAGCTTCAAATACTGGTAATATTTTGTAGACCTTGTATGTCCCTATAAAATAGGAACAATTGCATTGATTTTAAAACTGAAGTTACTATTAATTTGACATAAGAATTAAATTAATGAAATAATTTCAAGTTTAACTCAACCATGTAGTACATACACTGTATAATTATTGTGCTCCTTTACTGAAATATGACGTTAAATTACAAATATGACTAAAATATGACCAAGATCATAAAAATGACCAAAATATGACTTTATATGCAAAATAAAAATAGTCCGATTAGGAAAAAAGCGTGCAATTCGTGTTTAATTTGTGTTTGAGGCGAGAATGGAGGTCAGGATAAAAATATGACATATCATAAACATCCGAACCCAACTGATTACTCTATGACAGCGTTTCTCAACCTATGGTCCGCGGACCACTGGTGGTCCGCGATGATGGTGCAGATGGTCCGCACACATAATTAAAAAATATATATAGCAAGTGGAAAGTAAAGAAGTAAGATTTTTTCACATATTTCGTTATAATGACCTATAATTAATACCCCAAATACTGTATTAAGAATATAGGCCATCTTTTAAAAATGGGTTGTAAAATTAGGGTCCGTAAAATTTTTTAGACATTTTAGAGGTCCTCGGGTTCAAAAAGGTTGAGAAACGCTGCTCTATGATGATGTTCAAATGTTAAAAGTCCATTCTCTGGTGTCCTACTTCACGTATAAAAAAATAATAAAAAGAGAGGGAACAGTGAATTGGTTATTTGTCTTGGCTGAAGTGGATGAAGCTGAGGACTGTGTCCAGCAAATACGTGGCCCCGGTCACGACGCACAGACTTCCGACAGCGAGCCCCACTTCTCGCTCTGACGAGGAGGACGTGAACTTGTGGTCACTCTGGTAGCCGTGCCAGTAGTGGAGGGCCGTGCCCCCTACGGCAATCCACATGAAGGTGCCCACGAAGTTCATGATGATCTCCTGCAACGACAATAAAGGGACTTTTGTGACAAGTTGTATGTAACTGAAAAGCATTTGACGTACAATTTACGTTCTTTTCTAGAAATACAATTCAGTGTTTTGAATTGAGTATTTTGTAATACAGTTGAGTATTTTGGAATACAATTGGGTATTTTATAATACAGTTGAGTATTTTGGAATAAAATTAAGTATTTTGAAATATCATTGAGTATTTAGAATACAATTAAGTATTTTATAATAAAATTAAGTATTTTGAAATACAATAATTGAGTATTTTATAATTTTAATGCAGTTGAGTATTTCGAAATACCATTGAGTATTTTGAAATGCAATAATTAAGTATTTTATAATACAGGGTAGTATTTTGAAATAGAATATGAGTATTTTGAAATACAATTGAGTATTTTATAATACAGTTGAGTATTTAAGCATTTTGAAATATCATTGAATATTTTGAAATACAAAACAGTATTTTCAATTAGAACTGAGTATTTCGAAATAGAACTGAGTATTTTGAAATAGAATTGAGTATTTTGAAATACAATTGAGTATTTTGAAATACAATTGGGTATTTTATAATACAGTTGAGTATTTTGGAATAAAATTAAGTATTTTGAAATATCATTGAGTATTATGAAATACAATTGAGTGTTTAGAAATACCATTGAGTATTTTGAAAGAGAATTGAGTATTTTGAAAGAGAATTGAGTATTTTGAAATAGAATTGATTATTTTGAAATAGAATTGAGTATTATGAAATACAATTGAGTATTTTATAATACAGTTGAGTATTTTGGAATAAAGTTAGGTATTTTGAAATATCATTGAGTATTTAGAATACAATTAAGTATTTTATAATAAAATTAAGTATTTTGAAATACAATAATTGAGTATTTTGAAATGCAATAATTGAGTATTTTATAATACAGGGCAGTATTTTGAAATAGAATGAGTATTTTGAAATACAATTGAGTATTTTATAATACAGTTGAGTATTTTGGAATAAAGTTAAGTATTTTGAAATATCATTGAGTATTTTGAAGTAGAATTGAGTATTTTGAAATACAATTGAGTATTTTATAATACAGTTGAGTATTTTGGAATAAAGTTAAGTATTTCGAAATACCATTGAGTATTTTGAAATGCAATAATTGAGTATTTTATAATACAGGGTAGTATTTTGAAATAGAATGAGTATTTTGAAATACAATTGATTATTTTATAATACGTTTGAATATTTCGGAAGAGAATTGAGTATTTTGATATATCAAGTGTTGTGTACTCACCACGAGGGACTTCTTGTGCTCCGTGGTACCGAAGCAGAAGGACGTGAGGGTGACGAGTGTGTATATGAGAAACCCCACCATGACGCCTGACGCCACGATCTCGGCGTCCGGGTTCTTCTCCTCATTAAGGTTCCACGTCCCACCGACTCCAAGGAACCTCCCATCGTAACCCACTCGATACAAGATGAGGATTATGATGTTCAGGATCTGAAGATCAAGAGTTCATATCCAAGTTTACAATTTCGTCAGAAACAAGAAAAATATTCTAAAACCAAGTCAAGGAAAAACTCTGATGTGAAGTATGGAAGAAAAAGGAACCAAAGTGGGCCATCTTTAATTCTGTTTGTTTATTCTGACAGAGAATATTATACGAGACAAATTCCTCCGACACTGGGACTCGAACCATCATCTGTCTGCATCGCTACTATTACGCAAGATATCTTGAATATTAAATTTCACTAAACAATAGTTGACGTTTATCAATTGATTGTGTTTTGTTCGCAGATAACAGCCACATTGATTATATGTCATGTGATTTTTAATAGTACTGTTTCAATCTAAAATGCTATTAAAAGTAACTTATTCAATTTTAATGTATTTTATTAATTACTTATTTCATATTATTCGTTATAAAGTCTTTTAAATGGAACTCCCCTAGAAAAAATTGTAAACTAAACTAAACTCCGTGACGCTACATCCCTGGAGGGACTTGGCCTACCATAGGCAGATGGCTGGATTCGGGGCATGTGGTCAGCATGCCGACACCCACGACCGTTAATGGTGGTTTCCATGACCGGAGCTGCTTCTTCTCTATGAAGTATCTATTCAATTTGAATACTATAAATAAATATTAAAATTATATATATATATATATATATATATATATATTGCTTTGGAGTATTGACAATACAATGAAAATAGATCAGTGAAATAAAAGTATAGCGGTAAATATCCTCTCATAATCTCATTCCATTATCGTGAACCAGTGGCGGACGCAGAAATTTTTTCGGGGGGGGGAGGATTTGAATAGGTAGAAAGAATACTAAAAAAAATTAATCAACTTACATATACAATTAGTTTATAAAACTGGCCACCTAGAATACTTTTTTCAAATTTCGGGGGGGATGTAACCCCCCTATCCCCCTCCCCTGCGTCCGCCACTGTCGTGAACAGTTCCAGAGGAAATGGAAAACAAACTTCGTGAATGTAACATTAGTGGAATCCGCCACTTGTTTCTGTTTACATCTACTTTTTAGTCAGGTTCCTTGTTACTATAAATAGCAGAATGTAGTGACGTTTGTTTTGGAGTGGGAATATTGACAACTGGCGTAGCGTTCCAAAGCCTCCTGAAAGATGAACTATTCGCGTCCCACTTCCAAGTTGTGTTCAGGCGGCTTTGCTTATCATATCTGTGATGTTTACATGGCTTATCTCCCTCACCTCTGAGTTGTGAAACTCAAGTCATGGCCTTCTGCTTAAATAAAGTAATTTAATATTAAGCATTGTTGAGTGTTGTAAAATCGAATAGGCTACTCAGCGAAGTGTATACAGAAAATAGCAGAGAGTATTAATGTGAACGTATTTAAAAATTATAATATCTCTTTGTATACAACTAGCAGATGCTCGCGATTATATAATCAACTGTTACTTACATACTTAGTCTACTTACTCAATGGCAATAGACAATTGCTCAGCAAGCTAAAGGAATATTATCTATTTTATCGAACCCGAAGGTTCATTGCCGCGCTTACCTGAGCCCGCCATTCAACCCTTTTCTGTGCTAGCTCCATCCAATCATCCCTCGCAAATTCTACTTCCCCTAAATCTATCCTAATATTGTCCTCCCACCTACGTGTAGGTCTTCCAAGTGGTATTTTCCCTTAGGGTCTCCCAGACAATGCTTTTGAGATATGTCTTTCCTCCCCCATTTCATCCTCCGTGATTTAATTGCGTATTTGAGTTAATATGTTGTGCAAAATCAAAATAATGATATTAGGTTTAATAAATTGTCCATATTTTGTAACATTAATGTGGGATTATAGATATTTCTGTACAGAGAGGAGAGACAGGAATGTTATCAGGAGGCTGGGGTTGAGATAAAGATAACAGGTGGCCGTGCACGTGACGCAGTGACTCACTTTTCTCACGTGTATAGCAGTGCATACCTTATCCTCCTTACTGTTTTGTTTATATTACTAACACCTTTTCAACTTTATATTTAAAAAAATCCCTTTAGGCAAGCCTACAGGCTGAGGTAGATTTCAAAGTGCTTTTGGTTTAATTTATTGTATCTCTTCTTCTTTAGCCTTGGCATGGCAAACCCCCAATAATAACTGAAAAAAAGAGGAAAGAGCACTTTTTCAAACATTCAAATCTCGCCTTATAAGAGAGTTATCGAGAAACTAGTTATTGATTTGTAGAGTACTCATCAAGAGCTTTTCAACGAACACCACAAGACGAATTTCGATCCCCCACACCCCCCCACCCTCGCTCGAACTTCCGAATCGGTGTCACTGTGAACTCCATAGGGAGTACTTTAATTTATTCAAACAAAGTTTCCCTCTATACTTCATAGGGGCCGAGATATAAATTTTTCAAAATTTCAACCCCCTCCCCGACCCTCCCATTGGGCCAATTTTGCTCATTAACGAACTTGTCCGAACTATTGGGCCTAGAAGTAACATAATAAAATTTGGTTCAAATATCTTCAAAATTACGGCTGCTAGCGTGTAAGGATATTATATAAATATCACAATTTTTTTTTTTTTTAACGGGTGGTGGTTTCGTACTTAGGGGAGCATGAAACGTAAAGATTTGAAAGAATTTTTCGAAAGTCACGACATGGTATCGATTGCAGTAGGTAGATTTTTCTTAATAGGACCACAGAGGGAGGTGGCCGAGATGGTAACGTCTTGAACTCTCATTCGGGAGGTCCCAGGTTCAAATCCCGTGGATAGCCAGTTTGACATGGATTTTTTCATGTTTCCCCAGTCGTAAAGGCAAATGCCGAATTGGATATTTACATACCATGAATCATCTTCTATCATATCCATTTAAATTAATGAGTTAAAATTTACTCCATTAAATGCACTGACAATAGAAACAATTCACAATCAATACTTCCATGGCCTACCCTACTCCTGGCATAGCCTCGAAGCTAAAAGGAGTATAAATACAGCTGAAAAAAAAATAGGACCATTTACATTTTGAAAAAAAATGTAAACTGTGTTCGCTGAAATGATTATATCTTCGTAAATTAAAAGTTGAAAATTTTAAATGTTTAGAAACATGTTTCTGTGTTCAGACAATGTAGATCCGTTATCGTACGCGACATTTCCCATCGTTTGAACTATGTATAGATTCAATGTTTTAACAATTAGGCCTACCTGATGGACTCTGATTCCTGTTGGAACGATAACAGTTCAATCGATAGTTTGTATCGATATATAATGAGTTATGACATCGGTTCATATTGAAAGACAACATTAATAGGTTAGGTCTACTAGTAGTTCTGTGAAACTAGACTTCGCCTTCAAAAAAACCTAAGATCTGATCTTCATTTTGAAAAGGAATAAAAAAAATAAAAATCCTTAAACATACGTCGTTTTTAATTCCTGCATGGACATTCATGCTACATTGCAAGGAAATAGAACGAGGTAGGTCATGAAAATGTAACACGCACAACCTGATGAAATGCCTACAATCTTTCAATCTGACATAGGCCTACTCCTTATTGACTACTTCTACAACTGCATACTATTTTCAAAATTAATTGAACTGTTACAGTTAGGGGCAATTATCTTTCAAAATTTGAGCCACGTTTCATGCACTGAAAAGCCGTTTCCTTGATAACTTCCTCAATTATCAATATTTCTGAGTGATTATTTTTCTGTGTATTTGTTAATATCATATGAACAACACCAGTGGCGGACGCAGGGGGGATAGGGGGGTTACATCCCCCCCCCCCGAAATTTGAAAAAATGTACTCTAAGTGGCCAGTTTTATAAACTAATTGTATATGTAAGTTGATTAATTTTTTTAGTATTCTTTCTACCTATTCAAATCCCCCCCCCCGAAAAAAATTTCTGCGTCCGCCACTGAACAACACTATCTACAATCATTCATTTAACATTAATAGTTTTATATATATATATATATATATATATGAAAAAGATGTCAAAAAATCGAATTTTTAAAAATACTTATGCTGTAGATATTCCAAAGATCGTAGCTGATGATGTTCATATGATGTTTGCAAATAGATAGAAAAAAGAATCACTCTGAAATATTGCCATTTGTGGAAATTATCACGGAAACGGCATTTCAGTGCATGAAATGTGGCTGCCATTTTGTAACAATAACTACCCATAACTGTAGCAGTTTGATTAACTTTGAAAATTGTAGAAGGAGTCAATAAAGAGTATGTTAAATTGCAAGATTGTACAGAAATTCATTGCTGGGGGGAAAAAAAATCATGAAATTCACCTTTTTCTCACCTATGAATTTTCCCAAAAACTGTATGTCCCCCATAATAGTTTCTTATGTTCCTGGTACAGACCTATTTCCTTTTAGAAATAGTAAGATAGTTGATACAATAGCAAATTTTCCTTTCCCATGGTTTTGACTTGGTTTCCAATGCCGCCTGATACCACCACACAACAATGTAGCTCATGGGATATAGAAATAGCTGCAATACTTACGATTTTAAACACCTTCAAGAAAATCGTCCCGATCGTTTGGAAATCCACCGCCATTTTTGCAGAATATCCGTGTTATACACGCTTTACACCAAACACAACTGCAGGTATCTCTAACACTTGAAGTTTATCTTGCTTTTGGGTGTATTCGTCATATCTTTTAATTATCTCCCTTGTTCCATGCAATACCGGCTTACGTCACCAGTTGGCGTTATCTCCTGATGAGAATAAAGTAGCCTAATTCTGTGAATGCCTAGGCCTAACCATATGTTAAATGCTTTATACTACACGTCATTATATCTTGGGGTTCTTCAAGCCGTGTTGAGGTTAGGTTCTGATATGAAGTTTGTGAATAACTTCTGTGATTTGAGGGCTATCTATTATTATTAGGGCAAGGCATTTGATGATTTTGAATCTTTTTTATACGAAGGTTTAAAGATAGCTCTAGTACATATATAAATGTGTATCATGAAATAATTTATTAAATAAGGGCAATTTGTTTTTGAATTTTTTTGCTTTATTTTGAATTTTTCGTCGTTTTCAAAAGATCATTTTTTGGCAATTTTTAGGTCTTTTCGTCATTTTTAGGTCTTTTCGGCATTTTAGGTCATGTTTCAGTGGAGGTAGAGAGGAGCTTTTACATGTACAAATCGTTGCTTTCAGACAACAGACAATCGTTTTTATTTGAGAATCTCCGCCAAGTGTTCATAGTTCATTTTAATTCAGGTTTGTTGTAAACACCACAGAAGTTTTAAAGATTTGTTATTTCTTCTTTAAATGGCACATATTTACTAGGGGCAATTTGATGGGGCATGCCAGTTCAGGAAGAATTTCTTTTTCGCTAAGGGTGTCCAAGTAGCATAAATCTACTTTTCTTTAGTAACATAATAAGTGTGTTTTATAATGTAAATTCATAAATAACGCACTGTCATCCATTAAATTGCTTTTAGAAATTCATTACTTTAAAAAAGAACTAATTATAAGTAATAATGGTAAATTTATTGGTAATTTTTGTTAAAATTATGTGTCTTTTTTCACTGTTTTTAGGTCATATGTGTTTTTTTTAATTTTGAATTTTATCATTATACTGTGGTCACTAAATGCCTTGCCTTAATAATAATAATAATAATAATAATAATAATAATAATCATAGTTGTTATTATTATTATTATTATTATTATTATTATTATTATTATTATTATTATTATTATTATTATTATTATTATTCCTTCATGTACCATAGTTGGCTGGAGGAAGTAGTCTTCACCACAATGTTTGTATTTAGTTTGCACGAAAACGGCAATTTTTATTGAAAAGAAAAAGAAAGTATTATTTCTTGCTCTTTCCTCAGGTCGTTGAGATTTTTCAATTGGCCTAATCCTTCTGGTGGTACTATGGCCCTGGGGTCGACTCAGCCTCTAACAGAAATGAGTGCCAGGATCAATTCTGTACCAATTATGTACCAGGCCGGTGCGTAAGGCTGACAACCGTACCACCTTCATGTGCCGAATGTCCAAAATCTGGGAGCCTCAACCTCCTTGAACCCTGTGGGCTTCCATGGCCTGTATAGGGATTACTTTACCTTTACTCTTTCCTCTACTAATATTAACAAATTTATAGCAGTATGGATGTATGGATAATAGTCACCCAGTGAAGGTCGGTTAAAGTTTAGGGACAATTGTTTTCCTGTAAAAAAAACTCACTCGGGACAAAACTGGTGTTTGAGTTGGAATAAGCTGTATTATCTGCAACGACACCGAAATATTTCACCTGTATATATAGAGGGGACATAGACAAGCAACTTTTATTAGGAGATTTTTGCTCTATGATTTAAAATGTGTATGCTACAGGGCATTAAAGTTCTTAAAATTTGGTGCTCATAACTCAATAATTGAGCGAAATAGGGTTAAAATGTTCATTAAATTGACTTCATGCCTTCTTATTGATCGATAAAAACCTGACTCTTGATCAATCGTCAACAGCTAGGCCTATATCATAATTTAGAGTTTTCATAATCTGCAAAATTTACAGACCAATCACATGACTGGCCGCCACTGCATTAGTTTTATTATTCATAACAGCAATGGTAACAACGAAGTTCCTTTGTTTTGCATTTTTTCAAATGTTAGAAGTCAGTGGTGGCCATGCCCTGAGAGTTGTTTTGCTGTAACAGGAAAAATTGAAACCATAGAGCAAAAATCTCCTAATAAAAGTTGCTTGTCTATGTCCCCTCTATACACAGGTAAAATATTTCGGTGTTATTCATTAACACCCTGTATATATTTTAAATTAAAAATTCAAATTTTAAAGAGAAAAGTATCAAAAATTCATCTGGTATATTTGTCCTGGAGTTTATAAGCCCAAGTAAAAGTCTGTGTAAGAAATGATATTGATTCATTTTGTATCTGAACCTATTTTTCTATTGTTTTCTTAATTAAACTGAAATTAATGCATTAACCCTAATTTGAATGCTATTTGAATATTATTATGCATTAAAATATCTCACTGGCATAAAAAGTAAGAAAATAATATTTTCACAGTTGCCCCTCTTAAGCCATTTTTGCTGATCTGTTTATCTTATCTGCGGACTGCGCAGGTCCGCTGGGGTGAGATAAAACTGATATCAACTATGAGCAATCACCAGGTTACATTGCTTCAATTTCTCCAAAACCATGAGCTGGTTACGTCACTTCCGGTATTCGTCACACTTGTGAACCAAACTGGCTTTGTCAAGTGTTGACAGGCAATGACTAAACTTTTCGGGAAGTATTCTTGTCTTGAGAGGAGTAAGATTTTTTGTGTATTGTAGATGCATTAGCATAGGCGCCGACTTTTGGGTGCCAGGTGCCTTCTTCCCCCCACATTTCAGGTTTTTGTCATGTAAGGCTTATGTAAAAACCTTACTTACTTACTCAGTGGCAATAGACAATTCCTCAGCAAGCTAAAGGAATATTATCTATTTTATGGAACCCGGAGGTTCACTGCCGCGCTTACCTGAATCCGCCATTCAACCCTATTCTCAACCTTCCCTCTCAAATCCTACCATCCCTTAAATCTATCCAATATTGTCCTCCCACCTACGTCTAGGTCTTCCAAGTGGTCTTTTCTCTTTGGGTCTCCCAATCAGTACTTTTGAGATATGTCTTTCCTCCCCGTTTCATCCTCCGTGATTTAATTACCCTTACTACATCCGGTGACGAGTACAGGTCCTGAAGCTCGTCGTT
The DNA here is from genome assembly GCA_964059195.1 of Ectobius pallidus. Classification (NCBI taxonomy): domain Eukaryota; kingdom Metazoa; phylum Arthropoda; class Insecta; order Blattodea; family Ectobiidae; genus Ectobius; species Ectobius pallidus. The sequence goes on along the minus strand of CAXKWD010000005.1, from coordinate 182,255,847 downwards.
ATGCAATTTTCTCCAGTCCCCATTTTCATCTCTCTTGGGCCCAAAACGGACTAACAAGATAATATTGCAAACAGTTTGAATCTCTAATGTTCAGTGTTCCTACCTACCACTTCATAACTGTTTTCTGCTGTTATCTAGCGTCTTAATGTGTAACTACTTGTTGACCGGTAACGGGGCAATCTCCCCTACTGTTTTGTACTGCGTCCCCTGTGAATGACAAGAGCTGTTTTGTTTTGCAGGAACTTGGCCTGGCCATCTCAGATGAGCAGATCGCTGAGATGGAGACTCGCGTGTACGACATCGACTTCAAGAAGGCTGCGGCCGAGGAGAAGTTGACACGGCATGACGTCATGGCGCACGTGCACGTGTTTGCGGAGCTGTGCCCCAAGGCGGCGCCCATCATACACTTGGGGGCTACTTCCTGCTACGTGGGCGACAACACCGTGAGTAATGTCAGGTGACCTGGGTGGCCAGTTTGCGAAATGTTAGGTGTAATAACTTATTGTTGCGAAGCAATAAATTTGAATTATGAAAAAATGAAAACTTCTTTGTCTGAAATAAGTAACTTGTATTTTTAGACAGAAGCACAATGGTAGAAGATAATAAAACAGGAAATTATGCCATTGAGTGGTATAAAATGATAAAATTTCAGGGTAACCAACTTTGATTTCTTCACATGGAAAATACTCTTTTAGCTAAGAATAATTGCATATGGTTAATAAATAGACTCAGTTTCATAGAAATTGAAAATCTTAAAATTGACTACGTCTTTTTTAATGTGAAATTTCTCACCGTGAACGCAAAAATCGGCGTACTTGGTGGGTTAAAAGCGTTGTTCTTAAGTTGGCAGCCGTGTACCAGAATATTAACAACACTTGTCAGTGAGCTCCAATATGGGTAATTCATTACAAATATTACTATTACAGAAATATTAGCAGCTGTCTAAAAATACTGTATGATACACATGGTAAAGTGATCTTACTTGATGGGCTCGTTTCGCAAACATAACCTACTCGTAAAATAAAATCCCGTTTTCATCACTTGGATCATAAACTGTGAAATATTATTGGGGCAGTCAGTAGAGGTATTATATGATGCAAAAGATGGTGTGAAGATTTTATTTTTTTAACTTGTATATACAGATACAAACATGTAAAAAACAAAACTGCTAACACGGGCGACCTCGGAAAAACTTTTGGCAGCAAAAAAAAAACCTCGAAATTTTAGTACTTTTTTATTTTTTGCATATAACTCCTAAACGGTATATCCTAATGAAAAAGTTACTATGTAATTAATTAAAGAGCATTAAATTTTGCGTCGAATGAGTATCACAACATGATAATTCGGTTAAATGGTGTGGTCGAAAACCACGGTCAAAGATCGACGATTTTTTCAAACTTTGTCAAAAATTGAGATGTAGTACTATGATATATGAGTCTGCAGCTTGGAAACGAGTACTCTAAGAGAAAAGCTCGTAGAATAAAAGTTCTAGAGCATGAAATTCTGCATTCACTGAGTACAACAATTATAATTAAATAAAATAAATAATTAATAATAGCAATAATAATAATAATAATAATACAGCCATTTCATAAAATATGGGAATTTTTCCCTCATAGAGAGAAGTTATAAAATTCTTGTAATTGGGTGGTCAAAAATAAGGTTTAAACCTCAAATTCTCTGAATATTAAGGACTTAGGGCATGTGTAAAATCTGTCGATTTACTTATTTTTTGCTTTGAGTTACTTTTTTCTTGCCATTTTTAGCATGATATTGACACTCTTTAATACCAAGTAATCAAGTAGTCACCTATGTTCATTTTCATTTGAGAGAATATACATCTTAAGGTACAATTTGGTATAAGATTAACTTCAGAAAATATGTGTGGTTAATTACTATGTAAAATAACAAACAAGGGAATTTTTGTCCCACCCGTAACCGTGATAGTTTTGTTAAATTATTATTAATGAGTTAAATAAATGTTTTGACAACCTGGAAACAGTTTATAATTTGTATTTAATCCCTCATACCTTCATTAATAACAACATTAAGACCCTAACATTAATAGCAGAACGGAAAATGAGCTTTTGTTTTGCATCATTAAAATCAGTGTCCAAAATATGTCCCACCCGTAATAGATTTTGGAAAACAAATTTAAAATAATGCTTTGCATGTAGTGTGGAGGAGAAGGCATTGTAAATTTTACAGAATGTGAAGAACCATTTCTAATTTGTTAATTATGATATGTAATAAACAAAAATAGTTTTTATAATTTGCTAGAATGTCCTACCCGTAATTATGAAATGGCTGAATAATAATCACAATTATCATAATTATTATTATTTAACAATAATTTAAGTATAATTATATTTAGTGTATGTCTAATGTATAGTGTCTATGTAGGCAGCATTTACCCCGCTTTCCTCCAATGCTATAGAGAGTGACAGTATTTTGCAGTAGTGGACGGAGGCTATCTGTTTCGTAGCATATTTCTGATTTATATTGGTTGTGTTACAGGACTTGATAATTCTTCGTGACGGCTTCGACATTCTCCTCCCCAAGCTGGCGGGGTGTATAGATAGGCTTGCCAAGTTTGCAGACCAACACAAGTCCTTGCCTACCCTGGGATTCACTCATCTGCAGTAAGTATTCACTTTCGTTAAAGTAAAAAAAAATGAAGTATACTGATGAAAATCTTCAAACATAGTTAGCAATGTCTGACATTTCTCCTTCATTGAATATAATTAGCTTTTATTTGAGGAAGTTTAAAGACCCTTTTTTTATGCTTTAATGCTACGAGAAGCCAGAAGGGGGACGAGTTCTCAGCATTCGTATCATTTCGGTTATCTTCGTTTACGAGTTATAAGTTTTGCAGGCAAGAAATGCATATAATATATGAATGCACAGGTACCATGCGTAGTGTTGCCACACTTCCGATTCTTAACAGATCTTTGCACGGCAGACAAGACAGCATTCTTATGTTATGGATATTGACTCTGGGGACGCTTGTAGTAGAATGCTGTTGGGACACTAAGTCGGAAAAAAAGTAAATAAAAATATATATAAATATGATATATATATATATATACACATGGGTTGAATTTTTAGTAGTGGCGACTATTTTATTTCTCCACATATAGCATAAATACATGGTTCTAACTTCTGTAGGCCTTCGATGTAATCCTCACCATTGCATACATGTTCCCAGCGATGTGTAAGTCTTTGAACCCCGTTTGGCTTTGCTAATCTACTGATGGTGTGAAGAGAGTGGTCGGTTGCCTGTAAAACATGATTGGGATAGCGTGATCTTAAAACATACCTTTCCTCCAAGCCCAAATGTAATTGCGGAGTACTATTGCTCTTTTTGCAAAACAATCTGCGAGCAGCTCTAAACAGAAAATGGCGACACTTCGTGGACAATCCACCCATCATTCTGCATGACAACGCTAGGGCACATATGACAGGAGTTGTGCCAGAACTGTTCAATCGTTGGGGCTGGGAGATACTCTTATCACCCTCCATACTCTCAAGATTTAAGTCCTTGTGACTTTGACCTAATTCTGAACTAATTCGTATTGGTGGCAACCGACCGCTCTCTTCACACCATTAATAGATTAGGCAGTGCCAACGGGATCCAAAGACTTCCACATCGCTGGGAACATGTTGTATGCAATGGTGGTGATTATATCTAAGGCCTATAAAAGTTAGAACCATGTACGTATGCTATATGTGGAGAAATAAAATAGTTGCCACTACTAAAAAATCAACCCATGTATATATATATATACGTTTAGAATTAATAAGGAAGGCAGAAAGAAGATCAAAATGAAGAATCACTGCAAACCCATCCAAGGATTGAAGACTAAAGGAGGAGACATTTTTTTTTGCATAAATGATTACTTCATACATTTGTCAGACATCTTGATTGATATTTAGGAACCGTTCGCCATTTTTAAAGGCAAGGAGACCATTTTTAAAAACCTCCGCACAGCTCTTTAATAAACAGCTAGGCCCAGTTCTCCTTCAGTATAAATTATTTATATTTTCCAGGCCCTCTGTTCGAATTTCCCTCTCGTTTTGTTATAAATTCCTCAAATGGCGTGCCCTCTGCCATCTCTTGCCACTTCTGTGAACTACTACCACAGAATCAAGTGAGAATTTGTAAGATGGCACATAAGGTATAAAATCAACCTAGACTGTATTTGATTATTATTTCTACATAAACCTTATGATCTCTAGGGAAAAACCTACAATATATTCTAAATAATACATATTTTATGGCGATTATGATATAGTATCATAAAGTAAAAGTGTACATTCAGCATACATTTTGACTTTCGTAGTACTTCGTCCATGTGAGGCAGTGGCCGCCATGTTCGTGTACGCAAATTTTAAAGATTAAATTGGCATCCTAAAACCAACAGGATCATTAAGAAGAAAAATGACAGCTATGAAGACAGCGAAACAGCGTTGGGAGCAGAAAGAGGTTAGGCCTAACACAAGCAATACTAGTAGAAGTAGAAACTAATTTGGGATCCCAAAGGAACTTTAGGTTGCCCCCAAGTCCCCCCACTCCTACTCCTGTAATTGTGAAATATGATTTTTGGTGCAAGGGTCTTTTATTATTCAGTGGAAGGGGAGCTTGCGGGTGACTTATATTACCCTTATGCCGGCCCTGGATCACCTTGTTTTTCTATATTGAGGGCTTTGCCCCCAACCCCTACTGACCCCCTGCATACATCCACCAGGAACTTCAAGTATGGTAACTCGGTATCGGCCACGTAGTTCCTTCCTGTGCCCCTGGACACCCCCTCAAAGTTTTTCCCAGACCCCCGTCGCCTGGAGTTTTAAGTACAGTAATTGTTAGAACTAGGGATCTAACCATAATATAACTAAATGCTTATATAAAACTATTGGCAGCAATGGATAAGTCTGTGCAGGAAGAATCAATAAAGATAAGAGATTGTCGGGAGTCAGTGGGAGAGTTGGTGGTCAACTTGCGGACCATGTAACAGGTCGGGACACCTCGTTCTGAAAAAGAGCAGAATGGGCATAAGTTGTCATAAGGTCACAAATAAAGCGCTTAATCAAAAATCAAATGGGAAAAAATAGTTTTATGCTGCGCACTAGGCTCTTCCCACCAACTCTTGGGAATAGGACTCACCTTGGAAGGCGGTGTTTAGGGTTTCGTTGCAGAGAGGCGAAAGATACACTTATAAGTAAGAATCAGCTTGAAAAATTTTATGTCGATTCTTACTTGTATTAATATCCCAGACATGGATTTAATGTCTATTTCCTTTCCCTCCACTTAATTAATAGATACATTTATGCCGTGCACCGCCGAAGCTCCACCCACTCTCACCTGCCCGCTCGTTTCCCCTGCTGATCATTGCTTCCGAGCCAATGCGCATGCTACTGCTTGCTTCCCCTACATCTATCACGGCTATGTACTTGCTCAGTGCCGATACTGCAGCTCACTCTTGTAGCCTTTGTCATATACGTATGAAGCATGTTAAATTAAGACAGCATCACAAAAGAAAAACAAATATTGTTAAGAGATAGATTTAGCCTATGCTGCACACCAGGCAAGATCTGCCTGCCGGTTCCTTCCCCTCGCTTCCGAGCCTGCGCATGCACCTCACTATTGTACCATGGCTTCCTTGAAAGTTGTAAGAATGTTTTATGAAAGGTGTGGAAGGGTAAAAAGCTTGTGCATTTAGTTAAATAATGATAGGTAAATTCTAGGTCAGTGACAGGTTTTGTTAGGTTAGGAACGTTTGTTAGTTTAGGAGCAATATACTGAATAGCGCAAGGTTTATTATGTCTCACATTGAATCTCTTCTGCGATGAAACTCTAAACCCCTCCTTCTGAGGAAGGTCCCATTAGAGAGTTGGTGGAAAGAGCCTAGTGCGCAGCATAAAACTATTATTTCCTGAGATTCAATGTGAGACATAATAAACTTCGTGCTATTCAGTAACTTATATTGCTCCTAAACTAACATAACATTCCTAATGTAACAAAACCTGTCACTGACCTAGAATTTGCCTATCATTATTTAACTAAATGCTGAAGCCTTTCATAAAACATTGTTACAACCGTCAAGGAAACCATGGTACAATAGTGAGGTGCGAGAGCAGGCTTGGAAGCCAGGGGAAGCAGCCGGCAGGCCGATCTTGGCTTGTGCGTGGTTTAAATCTATGTTTTGCCAATCAAATAGAAAAGAAACATTAGATGTGTAGTCAGTATGTAAAAACATTTACCATCAATTATGCGAATAATGAGATTTCATTAATTTTTACGTAGGCCATGGTGCTTTAAAGTAGTAGGCTACAGATTTAACTGCCAAATCAATCAGCTTGCTATTGTACATATCTCTATTTTTTAACAAGATTTTATTAAATATTGTAGCTCAAACATTATGCTTGCATATTTATTAAGATAAACTCTATGTTCTGTTGTACAGACCTGCCCAGTTGACGACAGTGGGGAAGCGATCCTGTCTGTGGCTCCAGGAGTTGCTCATGGACGAGAGAGCTATTCGCCGGGCTAGAGACGACCTCAGGTTCCGTGGCGTGAAGGGCACCACTGGCACACAGGCTTCCTTCCTGCAGTTGTTCGAAGGCAATGGCTGCAAGGTGAAACAGCTGGACCAGCTGGTGACCAAGATGGCCGGCTTTGAGAAGTCTTTCATTGTATGTGGCCAGACGTACACTCGGAAGGTGGATGTGGAGAGCATTTCTGTTCTCAGCAGTCTGGGAGCCACCGTTCACAAGGTAATGACAGGTTTGTGAAGGAAATTACTTGTTTTCTCTTAGCTAAAGACAGAAGTTGTGTTTTGCCCTCTGTGGACGTGTAATTCCAAAACATAATTCATTGATTTAAGCCATTGGCAACCTACATTTCTTACACATTGCGCACCCATAAGTACTAATATTTTCAGACACTTAGAACACTCGTATCTGTTTTCACTTCTCTTCTCTTTTGCTTTTTACACCACACAATCATGGCAAGGATTAGGGGCAATAAATTTACAAAGTGGACCCAATTATAAGCTTCAAGACGGATAAAAAAAGGGCCCTGGTGACTCCTGCCATGTTGAGGTTAGAAAATCAGCTTCTGACAAGAAACATTTCCTGTACTTCGTAGATATGGGAAAGGCTACAAAATAATGTTTTTCGGTAAAGTCGCATTGTAGGGTGGCCCACTTTCAAAACCAATTTTCTTGTCATAAAACACCTAATATCACACGTATTTTGTTACAGATTGTTCTCTGGAGAGCTGATGTTGCCCCGACGAATGTTTGTGTCCAACCCACCCGCCCTAAACGTTACACTTTCTTTTATAACCCGATCTAGCGAAAAGTGCCGTGAATGACGCCATATTTTTATATAGAAACTCGTGATTGGACGTTACAGGTCTGACGTCTCACCAGCAGACCACGTAGAATTCTGGGAAGCAGGTGCACCAATACAATGAACCTCGCGGGACATACAACATAGCACATTTACGAAACGGGAGAAATCAGAATGCCTTACTAAATTAATATGACTGTTCCTAACCTAACAGAACCTGTCACTAATTAGTAATTTCGGGAGAATTCAGAATTCCCTACTAAATTAATATGACTGTTCCTAACCTAACAGAACCTGCCACTAATGTAGAATCTTTGATAACTGATAAGTAATGTACAAGAAGCGTCATGTTGGTTAACCTGTCTCCCTGGAAAACAAAACACATCACCCGTCTGTGGAAACCTGTGCATATCGCGAGGTGGGCCACCCTACATTGTGACTGCCTGTTTTTCTACATGATAAATGTAGCTGCTTTACAGCACTTCTCAGAAAATTATTGAGGGCGTTGACCTCCTAACCTATACTGATGGCCAAGTGCACCAACCTTGGTATTCAAAATACCGCGATAAAGTTGCTTAGTTTACCCCGGGAAAGTCATACTTTCGTTGCCCTGTGCTCAATTTCGACTTTTACCACGGTAAGATGCCGTGAAGGAGCTGTAAAGTGAGAAAACCATTGTTTTCTTTGCAAGATGGAGGTCAGCATAATGTATCATATCTAGGCCAAAAGCTAATATAACATAATGAATAACGAGAGACAGGTGAGATCTTTTTGAAGAATGAACGATGGTAGGCCTACATATCTTTGCGAATACTGTACTGTAGCATCCATTGAAATGACCTCAACCAAACCAGGTCCATCCAGTAGTAGGCCTAACCAACTCATTTTCATGATTGGTACAGTATCTACGGTGTTTGAATTCAAAGTCAGACATATATACGCAATATAATATTCCATTTTATCCTTATGAACGTTTATTATCTCTATATATATAAAAGGCTTTGTCCTGAATGAATGAATGAATGACTGACTGACTGACAGGAATCAACGTACAGCCTAAACTATAACAGGTAGAGACTTGGAATTTTGACAGTACCTTCGTTTCATAATGTAGGTGCTCACTAGGAAAGGATTTTGAAAAATTCTGATTTTAACTGCCAGAAATTAAATGTTTTTGAAAATACTTAACCCCTTTTTACACAGAATTATCCAAACAAATTCACAGAACATATTGTTGCCAGTTGTATCAGGTGGGTTTGAATTAAATGAAATGGATGTTTGACAAATTAGAGAAGGTATCATTATAATTCATATTATCTGTATTAATAAAAGGAATTGTCCTCGATGTCCAGCGAAATCTACTGAACGCAGAGATCTGAAATTTTAAACATAGGTGGGCTGAAGGGTCGGAAAATGCACCTCCAAGCCGGAATTTTAATTTTACTTTTCGTTCGTGAGTTATGAGGGAAAAACGGGCAAAAAACGGGCATTTTGTGCGTTTTCAAAACATAAGTTTTCAGTTATACATTTCAATGTCAAATCAATTACAGTTGGCTTTGGCTATTTTTGTCAAACCTTGAAAACAAAACTTTCGCGATCGCTTGAATGTTGTAAGCCCTAAATATGGTCAAACGTTGTTTTATTTGGACGAATCTCACTATACAGAGGTTTTCTGGGCCAAGAAACTCGAATCTGAGGTCGCTTTTACCAGACGATGCTATCTAAAATGAAATAAAAATTAAACCTGAAAGCCGTGCTCACCATCATGATTCTGTTTAAATATAACTTTTCATTCCTTGCAACTTTGTGTTAATCATAACATAGTTACCAATTAGTTTAAATATCTGAGTAATATATAACGCTATATGACGAGAAATATTAGGGTACATTTAGAAACTTGTACCATTGTTCAAACTTTCTAATAGTAAATCAGCTGCAGAACATAATATCCAAATTCTCGCCGAAGGAATTCCACATAATATCGTACAAATAACTGTGTCTTAATACTATTGCCAAAGACAATTCATAAAATAAGTCTACGGTATCTTCTTGTTGAATAATAAGGCAACAAATAAATGAAATATGTAAAACCATTGGGCTTACGCAAGTCACCCTGACTGGCAGATGTGCAGAGAGAGAGAGCGAAACTAGCAGCCATGGAAGTAACCAACACAAAATTTATCAATGGGAATGGATTCGTAGCAGAGTAACCGCGAATATATTCAAACGTTTGGAAACCATGGTATTGTAGCAATGGTGCACAAATTTTCTTAGAATACCGCGATATTACTTTTACCTCGGTTATGAATCAGCTGAGAAGACCAGAGAATGGTGCACTCGGGCATGAGAGTGACTGGGAAACTGTAGAAGGCCTGTCAGGCTATCTAGCGAAAGCTAGAATAACCACATATTCATTATCGATTTATATCCTGTGAAAGCTGAATAGCAATAAAATAAAATATTATATTATTACTATTAATGCCTATTGTACATTGTATATATACTTAATGGCAAATATAGTATTGTTAATTATAATATTTCAAATGTTACAGATTTGCTCAGACATTCGCCTGCTGGCAAACATGAAGGAATTGGAAGAACCGTTCGAGAGCACACAGATAGGCTCAAGTGCAATGCCGTACAAGAGGAACCCCATGCGCAGTGAGAGAGCATGTTCCATTGCACGCCATCTCATGACGCTGCAGGGCAACACGCTGCAGACAGCAGCTACGCAGTGGATGGAGCGCACTCTCGACGACTCTGCTAACAGGTGCGTTGTTACACTAACACTTACTGATCATATTACCTTGAGTTGAAAATGGGATGGTAAAAACAGAACACTGGAAAAATACATACAACATACAATACAATACATACAACATACAGTTGGCATACAACTTTTTTCCCATCATTATACTGCTTCTCGACTGTAATAAATTTTAATTGATCTTCGATGTTAAAATAACAGAGCCATCAGTTTGTGTATACACTGAACAAAAGATACCGTATATACTCAAATACTACCCGCATATTTTTTTCAAAAATCGCGAACGAAAAACTGGGGTGCGGGTATTATTTGAATACTGGACTCCTCTTATCTGAATTTTGACAATTGTGTACCATATCGGCTCATTATAGCACGATGCTTTGTAATAGCATCACAGTAGGCTTATAGTATAACAGTAACGAAGCTGTAATGAAAGGAAAATGAAACAAAGAAGATGCTTTCTTATGCACATGGTCCGCATAGAGACGCCAAACAAGCAATGCAGTCACAGCGCACGTGCAGTACAATAATTCTGGGAAAAGTTCGGTAGAGTTCGGCGATTTCCAGACTACTTTGACCTTGGATCGGACCGAGTTGGACGCACGTCATCGCGGGTGATTCCCGCTGAATGAAGAGTGTTGTTGTTGTTGAGGTATTACTCTGCGCATATAAGACGGCGAGATTTCGGCGGGCTGTTACCATGCACGTTATTTTTATAAGTGCCTTTTAGCCTACCATATTTAATTATTTTATGATATGAAATGTTAATTATAACTGTTTAATGAAGAATAAAACTGGCAAAATAACTTTATGTATGGGCCTGTATATTTTTTTTTTTAAACTTCTTAATGAAAAATTTGGGTGCGGGTATTATTTGGGTATATACGGTAATGTCATCAGAACAGAACTTTGCTATCAAAGTACACCATTCACCGCACCACACAAATAAATCTCTGCAGATATCACTACTTAATATCGAACTTGTGGTTATTCAGTTCACTCGTATTCATGATACTGGAATATGATTATAGTTTATAATCCCGAGGAAATTTCAATCCAAATCAGAAACACTGAATTGGAGCTGCTGCCAGTAAAATCTCGGCTGCAGTAGACTATGAGAAGGAATATATTTAAATGCTGGTAAGCAATATTTCTCTTCTGAACCAAGATGTGAAAAGTTGTTGGCTTTTATTTGTTGTTATATGATGAAGTAGGCTACTGTATTTTGCGAAAAACCCTGGGGTAAAGTTTCTGATTATCCTAAAGAAACATGTTGCCTTAAATTTGTTGTTTTATGATCAAATATATGCTTAAATCTGTGTTAAAGTTGATGTGACTGGCCCAGAGATGCCAACTGCTACAGAATTTCCGTATTTTCTACGATTTTCTTGAATTTGCTACGGCATTACGGAAATTGTACTGAATATTACGGATTTTACAAATCCCAATATCTATTTTTGAAATGTTTTGTTTCTCACGCGAACATAAAAAAAAGTTAATGTGTCAGCAGAGATGCCAACTGTTATCATGAGAAATAGTTTGTAAAAAAAAATTCCGTTGTGTTGGCGACATTGGACACTACAATTTTTGACGTGAGTGTGTGTTAACCAAAGATGTTATATCTTACAGTTATAACATAATTGTAGTTATAACATATTTGGTGTTAACATATTTCCTCTTTTTTATTATCACTGTAATGCCGCCGACGACTGCCGACGCCGTTGCTTGCTAGAAGTTTTATTGAGTGTTGCAGTGCAAGTAGAAACTCGAGGAAATATGTCGTGTAAACGTAAAACCAGTGACGAGTTTGATGGACAAAAACGAACTGCGGCAAATCAGCAGTATCGAAACAGTATACGGAAGAGTTTCCTTGCCTCGGACCTTCAAAAATATCACCGAATCACGTATTTTGTGAAACCTGTAATTGTGATTTTTTGGTTAAACATGGAGGACTCACACTACTGATAACCACCTTTCAAGGTTGGCATCTCTGCTGGCCAATGCCATCTGGATTTTGCTTATAGATTGCCATGAAGACTTTAGCGACCTAGACCAATAAAATTGCATTTTAAATGCAGTTTTATGCAATTTTAGTGGCCTAGATCGCTAAAATATAATTTTTTGGCTTGTTACCAGTTCGACAAGCACCTGTTTTAGAGAGTGTGTACTAAAAAATTATTTATTTCACGAAATATCCACCACTTTATTTCACTATACAATCAGGCTCCTATATATGACAAGACAGTCTCGTGAGAAACATGAAAACTTTGTTTATGAAGTGACTGAAAAGTGGATTTGTGTTTCAGGAGAATCACTTTGGCCGAGGCTTTCCTCTCAGCCGACAGTGTGCTGGTGACATTGCAGAACATCTGTGAGGGCATAGTGGTCTACCCCAAGGTAATTGAACGCCACATCAAGCAGGAGCTGCCGTTCATGTCTGCTGAGAATGTCATCATGGCCATGGTGAAGGCCGGAGGAGATCGCCAGGTTAGTAATGACTAGGGACCGGATTTTTAGGTTTTTAAAAACACTGTTTTAGGTTTTCCATTAGGTGAAATAGTTTTTTTTAGGTTTTTTCGTCCAAAATATTGTTTTCGGGTAGAATAATTGGTTTGATGAATTTGAATGTGCTAATAGTATTCAATGCATAATACTTGTAAAGTTTAACTTAACAAAATTGACTTAAATTTGTGTAAACTTGCTTTAGGACAATATTAAACAACTGAAGAAAGAAAGCATAAACAATCAAAAGAAGTAGTGACAATAAGATTGCCTCACAATTCCTGGTTACAGTATATCACTAAATATCTTTCAAGATTGTCAACTGTGAGTTGTATTGAATGACAACGTCTGTCATATACAGCATTTATACAGAGCACACGTAGAAACCCGCGGTATGCAACGTCATAAAATAACCTTAGAAGAAGAAGAAATTCAGGTCGTCGCCAATCCACTGCCGTAATAAACTCGATTTAATTTGTTTTGGCACAATTAACACGTCTTCTTTAACAGGGAAGTACTAAAGGCAAACAAGCGCTTTAAAACACAGAAGTCTATATCCTTGTTCATACACGGCAACAATGGTGGTTCATACGAATATTTTAAAAGAAATACGCCGGAACTCTTACACTTCCTCTCTTGATACTGTCCTTCCTAGACGACAGTGGGTTGAACGAAACGCGACAAAAATTATTGCCTCACCGCAAAATGCCGATTTCTCAACTGACAAACAAAAACAAAAAAAAAGTAGCCTAAATTAGATATTTTAGGTTTTATATCCCGTTTAGGTACATTTAGGTTTTTATACCCTATTTAGGTATTTTTAGGTGCCACAGAATTAATGTGGGTGAATCCTATGGACATGATTCGAAAAAGTGTATGAGCGCTTTTTGTTTTGGAAGTAAGGAAAAAAATAGGTAAAAACCTAAGAATCCGGTCCCTAGTAATGACATCCATCATTGATGTTTAGAACAAAAGTATTTTTCTTTGTAGGCTACAACCTTAGACAAAAATGACTGGACTCTTCAAGTATGAATTTGTTTTAGTTCCATTCTGATACACAAGAGTGAGGACAAACCAGTGGATATCTGTGTGTCATAGCTCCTTGGTAAAACTCTGATTTTGTACGCCTGTTCGAATCTGCCTGCGTGTATATAGTTTTTTATTTTCAATCTTTACTTTCTCATGGGAAACTAATAATACAGTAGAACCCCGCTAATTCGAGCTAATTGGGGCTGAGGCTACCTCGAATTACAAAAAACTCGGATTATACGGAAATATCACAAAATCAATGGGTAAATCATAAATAAGTGTTTAATGAGCACAATAATTGTTAAAAAATAAACAATATAGTAGGCCTACATACTTGTGTTACGCCTGGATGTATATCGGCAAGCATTTTTAATTTGCTACTTCGGCATCCTTTAAGGATTAAGTCATTGTCGACCCTTAATGGAGTGGAACGGGAAAGCGGCGCTACTTGCCCTAAGTGGGACAGTTTTACCTGCATTTTTGTACATGGAAAAATTGAATGTAAGCTCAAAATGTAATACATTCGGAAGTGCGTAAAAGTTACATGCGGACACCGTATAAAAACTGGATTTTACTCTAGTTTTATGGAAAATTTTAATTTTCTTAAGACCACCTCGAATTACATGGAACCTCGAAATACCGGGGCTCGAATTATCGAGGCTCTACTGTATACAAGGTTTAGGAATGAAGTTTTTTTGACAGTGAAACTATACTAATTATTCAAAGTAGTTGAACGTTTGAAACACTTTTAGCTCACTTACGTACCTTTACTAGGACATGTTTCAAGAGGTAAGTACCCTCCCATCGTCGGCTAGCGGTTGACTGGCATTCTGGCGACTGCCAGTCGACCGCTAGCCGACGATGGGGGGGTACTTACCTCTTGAAACATGTCCTAGTAAAGGTACGTAAGTGAGCTAAAAGTGTTTCAAACGTTCGACTACTTTGAATAATAAGCTCTACTGTATACCGTATCTATACTCGAATACTACCTGCCCCATAATAAACCCGCACCCAAATTTTTCAAAAGGAAATTTGAAAAGAAAAGAAAACAAAACAAATCTATAGGCCCATATATAAAACTATTTTGCCTGTTTTATTCTTATTTAAACAGTTATAATTAACATTATGTATAATAAAGGAATTATATATGGTAGGCTAAAAGACTGCATGGTAACAGCCAGCCGAAATCTTGTCATCTTATACACACAGTGTAACACTTTTCAACAAACAACAACCCTCATTTCTTGAATTCAGCTGTTCTGCGGGAATCCACACGTGATGACGTGTGTCCAACTCAAGGTTAAAGTCGTGCGGAAATTCACCAAACTTTCCCCGAATTAGTGGTTCTGCTTGTACTGCACTGTTTGCCTGGCGTCTCTATGCGGACCATGTGCATAAGGAAGCATCTTCTTTGTGTCATTTTCCTTTCATTCCAGCTTCGCTACTGCTATATTATACTGTGATGCTACTGCAAAGCATCTTGCTATATTGAGCCGATATGGTACAAAATTTCAAAGTTCAGATGAGAGAAGCATTGGCGCAAATAGCCAAAGGTCCTGGGTTCAAGTCCCAGTGTCGAAGGAACTTTTCTCCTATAATGTTCTCATGTAATGTCCAACAGTAACAATAATCTATGGTTCATGAATGCTTACATATCTATATAAAAAGTGTGTCTTGTGTTCCGTAAAATACGGTACTTTTTTACTTTTACTAAGAAATAAAATGAACAACGAATGTGTAGTAATGTTGAGATTTTATTATTTTTTCCTTAGGAATGTCATGAACACATTCGAGTCCTGTCGCAAGAAGCTGGAGCACAGGTGAAGCAGCATGGACTGGACAACGACCTGGTGGACAGAATCCGCAAGGATCCGTACTTTGCCCCCGTCATTCCTCAGCTGGATTCTCTGCTTGATCCATCAACCTTCGTTGGACGAGCACCAGACCAGGTAGGACAGCACTTTGAAGTTAGATGTTAGATTTAGAAAATGCTCAACTTTTTCTAAAGTCATTTAGATTTTTACTTACATTTATTTATTATTTGCGATCTGAATTAAAAGATATCTACCAAGAAATTTTGGTTAGGTCTATATCATTTTCTTTTAGAAGAATTGAATCATTTACTTCAACTTCAATATTTTGATGGAAGAATTTAGGAATACAGTGAATGCCATTTAATGTAATCAGATAATGTTATCAGTCGGGTAATGTTATCACTTTTATAATACATTTTAAAACATGCTGTTTATTGTGATCAAAGATTCGGTTTATGTTATCACATTTTCCTTTTTGCGGCTTTATTTCCAAGTACTGTACATCATTCAGAATTTCTTTTTTAAGGGTTTCGTTTCTGACTCAACTGTATTGTGTTGTACTGGAAGGTAGCAATTCTGTTCCCAGCTCACAGGATGACCATTCCCTAACTTTCTCTTTTAAGCAATAAAACATGTTTCACCACACAGTTAAGCTGCAGGTTTTGATTTATGACATGCAGTGATGGCTAGTATAAAATGAAAAGACTTGGACAGACAGGCGTTAGATTTTTGTTACTCGGTGTTCATCACAGATCAGTATAGACTTCCAAAAATACTCGTAACTTTTAACTGAGTATAGAGTATTGGTTAATGGACTCGTAAAGGAATGTAAAAACAATAAAAAACTTTGTTACTGGTTGAAAGAATAGTTGCTAGCAGTCTATTGCTGAATTAGCCTATGAGAGGTTCAATGATTCACAGTTAAGTATTATTTTATGAATAAATAGCTTTTAATTCTGTTTAGTAGTGTATTATCTTATATATGAATAAATTACCTTAAATTAATTCTTTTGGCTACTGTTATCAGTTGGTTAATATTATCAGATTAGCTGCGTCCCAAAGTGATCACAATAAGCAGTGTGCACCGTATACCTTTTATAAACTACTTTTAAAGGGGAAAAGTTGGGTATGCTGTTGGAACTGCAGGACACATGAAATTTCTTGTGTGTGCTGCCTAAATGTAGCGCTTTGTGTGTTACGAGATGTTTTAGTGTTTGCAATAGATAGAGTGTGTTTACTCGCTTCTAGTGCGTTATATCCTGCTATTTAGTTATATTTTACCATTAATATAGCTATAATTTAACATACATTTCCTGTTAAGTTTGTATATCTAAAGATAGGCGTACATTCGAAAACATCTGACTACACTGCATGTTTTTCTCAATTTTAAAGGTTGACACGATAACTACAACTTCTCTGTACCTCTTGATGAAGATGAGTCTTTCTCATTATAATCTCTGAGCACGTTGATTCACTAACAGTCATAACCTGCATGGGCTAGTAACCTCCTTAAACTTACACCTGTTTGAAGATCTGCACTGTATAGTTGATTAATACAGCACACAGTAACCTAAGACGACACTTTTTATGCTTGGTACAATGGTTTTAACTGAAGTCAGTAGTTGTAATTAGATCAGGGAGGATAAAATATGCTGGACATAGGGGAGGAAAAACGTACCTAAAAATATTGACTAGAAAGGCCTAGAGGCGTAGGTGGAAGGACAATATTAGGATAGATTTAAGGGAAGTAGGATTTGAGAGGGATGGTTGTACGGAGTTAGCACTGAATAGGGATGAATGGCGGGCTCAGGTAAGCGCGGCAATGAACCTCCGGGTCCCATAAAATAGATAATATTCCTTTAGCTTGCTTAGGAGTTGTCTATTGCCATTGAGTGAGTAAGTAAGTGTTTAAAATGAAATCTAGGCTGTTCACAAAGTTTAGTGCAGATTTAACATTAATATCAGTTTCATAATGGATAGCACTTATTATTTTGCTGTTTTCTTACAAACTGTTCAATATACCAATGACAAAGACAGAGTATAATAAAGAATATAAACATATACTAGAAGTGGCAACGATTAATGGGTTTAAGACAAATTTCATAGACAAAATGATTAGAAGACACGCTAAGAAAAACAAGATCAGAGAAATTAGTACATTGGATACTTTAGAAAAAACACAGCAACATTACAAAAAATTTACTTACCACCCTAAATTCTTTAATAAATTTGAGAAAGTGTTTAAAAACCACAATATAAAATTGGCACCAAAGAATAATTATACCATTAGGAACTTGCTCAACCACCCACTGAAGAATAGTACACCAAAAACCAAACTATCAGGTATCTACCAAATAGAATGTGCAGATTGTGATCAGATCTACATTGGACAAACCAGGAGGAGTTTGGAAATAAGAATGAAGGAACACTTAAAAAACGTAAAACTAATGCAGACCGAAAGATCAGCAGTTGCATACCATTGCTGGACAAAAAATCACAGTGTTAAAAAGGAGATCAAACTATTAAAACACGTTAAGAAACCATCCGAACTGAACGTATGGGAGAAAATATTCATCACTAAGAAAGAAGACAAGGTTATGAACTTTGAAATCCCACCTATAGACGACGTAGTGCGACTTACAAAAACGGAACGAGAGGGCAACACAGAACAATGTATATATACAAACCAACATGGCAACCAGAATAACAGTCGACCACCAGCTGATGATGGGAGCGAATAAGGCCTTTGAAACTAGTCCTGTATTATTAAAAGTGACGTAAGTGGAGAATAAAGTGTTTTTATCATTCTAAATTTTGTTTTTTTTTTAGACTTATCAAACTCGATTGCCACAACAGACCAATTAGCGAGTAGCGGCACAGCGGTAGCTGCTGCTTCAACAGAATTTAATTTTCTTAAACAAACAGGAAGCTCATTTCAAGTTCGAGGCATAGGAAAATTTGCCATTAAAAGAGTAAACTTTGTCATTGTTACACATCCAGCACCAAAATTTCAGTGTGGTATACTGCAGAACTAAACTTACCAAAAGTTGACAACTTCTTGCCCAAGCCATTTATGGTTAGGTTAATTGTGAGTAGTCAGAGAGAACGGAAGTTTGCGGTTATTTGAACAGGACTATGGACAGCAGACAAACTTGTGTCAGATTATTAAGACTTCAGGAACGATTTGGGCCCTGTTTCATAGAACTTTTACACTCATATTGTTAGCAAATACTTAATAATATTAGTTACTATTAGGGCTAGGACTTTTAGGTAAATACATATTTTTTTTGCTATTACTTATAATTTCTGGACTTTGTCAAAGTTTCGGTTGGGACCTTTGGATTCAAAATACTGAGTTTCATATCACATAAAAAAAAAATATTTTTGATATTTCTTATTTGAATAAATATTTTTGGTAACTTAATTATTTTTACATATTTTACCACATATCATGTTTAGAAATAAATATTTTGACAGTATTTGTAAAATTGCGCCATATTTTCAATGTGTTGCTTTGTTATGTTCAGTCAGAGAATAAATCAGGGCGGATTTGGCCTTCATTAGTGCAAATTTCTGTTTCCTCTCCCACTGCATTACTAAGTTGGTAATAACAAAACAGTTCTTGACAGAATCAATAAAAGAAACCAAACACATTGAAAACAAACTTAACAAAATCAGTGGTTCAAAAGCAAACAAAATTAAAGAAAAATTCCTGTCATGCCTAAATAAGAATGAAGGGTTACAAGTGTTGCGCAAGATTTCAGAAATTTTAATGGGTAACAGTGTAGAGAACTTGGAGCAGATGGAACATCTGAGTGTCAGTGTTACAAATATGCAAGATGTTGAACGTACATTTTCAAGATACAAGTCTCTGTTCCGTGAAAATCGTCACAGCTTTAAGATGCACAACTTAAGATCTACTTTTGTCACTCACTGCAACAGTTCTACACTTGCTGACTAGAATGACTAGATGAGTAGGACTTCTTCTGTAAATATTGGTTAAAGTTAATTAAAATATTTTCATATTTTTTAACATATTTTCGACTTTTTAAACACACAAAAAATAAATATTTTCGTTTTTATAAGCACCTAAAAGTCCGAGCCCTAGTTATTATTATTAGTCTTCTGTTTCATAAGAATATTTTCTAATAATATTAGTTATGAGTTCATGGCTCTAAATTATTAGTAAATATTGCTAATATTAGTAGTAAACTGTTTCATAGACTGCAGAACTAATAAAATTTACTGATAATATTAGGTGTTTTTCTGTAAGTGTATTTGGGCTAATAAGTTATTCTCAAACCCATGTAATTCAGATTTAGTGATCTTAAATTTGTGAAAAATTAATCACTCTGATTTAATTATCAATTTAGAAAAATCTTACATACGCTATCAAAGGAATTTTTGTCATACCAAGTTTTTAGGATTTGAAGTTATATTTTAGTACATAAGCCTACTGCTATCTTGAATAAGTGCTTGGCAGATTTATTCATTTCTTGGAGCTAGTTATTATGAAGATATATGTAGGCCGTGCTGCTTTGAAATAATATTGACAAAAAGACTAAGAAGGGGAAAAAAAAAAAAACCAGACATAACCTCCAAATCAATCAGCTGACCAATGAACTAATAATATTAGTGAACGAGATTTTATGAGTAGTGTTCATATATCTGTGAAACAAGATTTTCTTAACTAATCTAATACAGTGAACTCTTAGTAATTCGAACCCCAAGGGGAATTAGAAAAAAATCGAATTATCCAAATTTCGAATTAACCAAAACTGTGACTTTTTAAACGAAAATGCCGTAAAAATGTTAAAAATAAACTCATTGCAATAAATAATAATTGTATAGCAAATCTTACCTTAATGACTGCCATCCTGTTGTTATGATGTTAAAATATACTATTTTCTTCCACACTAAAACTGTAACCCTAAATTTAATAAAGGAACTGGTGTATGCTCCACACTTTGACATTTTCAAACACAGTCACACTTTGAGGAAAGAATGAACACTAAAATTTTCACATAAGTGTTGAATCCCTCCAAGACTGTAGCGGAGGGGGGTGAACTTCGCGTTCCATTGAACATCTATTCAGCAGGAGTTAAAAATATACTTTAGTACTCTACCTGCTAGGGACTAGGGTTCTTCAGCGAAATAGAGAATTCTTGTGGAATTCCTGGAAGTAATGAACTCTTGGAATCCTTACAACATTAACATGAAACAAATTTTGGCTTCGATTTATCCAAATTAAGCTTAAAAAGTTCGAATTCATTGCAATTTTTTAACATACATTTATGTAGGAATTTCAAGGGGAATGAGTATTTATTCGAATTATACAATATTTCGAATTATCCAACGTCGAATTAACCAAATTCGACTGTATATAAAATCGAAAGTGTGTGGATATGTGGGTATGTTTGTATGTATGTATGTTCCTTATACAAATCTACATTTCTTTACCAATTTACACGAAATTTTGCACACATACCCAGTTAAGCCCAGGATGTAACGCGGTTAACATTAAAATTGAAACAAATCAGTCCTTCCCTTGAAAATTATATAATTTCTGAGAATATTATATTGAAAAAAAAATGAAATGCTGTTCAGTTCACAGGACAACAGTGTATTGTTTACTGTGATCACATAGGGCTTTGGGAACTATATAATATTGGACTTGAACGAATTATGATTCCATCGATGTAATATATTGGCGAAAATAATTACTGAAAAATGAAATCCATGAAAATACAGCACAGTGTGATGCAGTCACATAACTTTCTCTACCCTCGACATAAATATTTTCGTACTTCACATTTTGATGTAGAATAAGAGGTCGTGCAGGTTCATGTCATCCTTAATTTGTTCCATGTTTGTTGCTCTTCCTTTGCTATTCTTGCCTTCAATTGTGCCTTCGGTAATGATTTTTAAAAGACTTTGGTGCTTTAGTAAATGCCCTATGAGTTTTATGTAATACTAACAGTCACAAACTGGAACGTTGAATGGTCTTTTTCGAAAATTAAGATGTTAAAAAAGCGATTGAGGACTTCCATGATTCAAACTCACCTTTCTCACCAGATGCTCTTAAGCGTGGAATTCGGACTAGGACAAAATATAGATTTTTCTGACATCATTTTGATGCACAACAATTTTATATTGTTTTAAGTAAATATTGATGTGTAATATTGTTCTCAAAAGCGTTTGCATATAATAGCTTCAGTTTTTCTGATTTCTGTAATTCTAAATATTGTAATTTTTGCTCTTGCCCTATTGCAATGTACAGTTTAATGCAGGCCTTTCCAACTCGAGCACTCTGCGCTGGTGCGCACCATCGCAGCACCCAATGGCAGCACGGTGCTCTCCTTCCCCATGTCGCTACTGCATGTGCGTGCGTCAGCACAATAGCTGACCTCGCTTTCTTGGTGGATGTAATGTCTTATTTAAATATTTAGTTGCAAGGGAGAAATTAGTTAATTAGCACCATGTGTGACAGAATTAAGGCTTTCAAAATGCATAATTTATTATTTCAAGATCAACTTAAAGCCGGAAATGTTGACAATTCTCCTTCATTAAAATCATTAACTTTGTCTATTTACGAAAACTTCGAATAGCATCAGACGTTGTTACAGAAATTGCACGATGAATGCAATGCCCATTCACAGAAATTGATTATATGGCACCTCAACTTGAATATTTATGACGCCATATTTTGTCCTGAAAATCACCATCATGTTTCCAAACAGAGATGATAAAAGTACAGGTACTACTATTACACCGGCGATTTGCTTTCATTTTACAATTTCATTCATCCACAGAAATTTCCCAGACTTCACGCACTTGCTTAAAACTTACGCCAGTGTTCGAGACAACTTATGCATGCGAACAGATGTTTTCAATTACGAATTTAAATAAAAGTAAAACCAGGACTTCTCTGTCTGATGTTGCCTTAGAGGCTGTACTTTGAATTTCTATTGCCAAATCGATTGTACGAAATATTGGTAAATTAGTTGCGGCAAAACGATGTTAACAATCTACTTAAATTCTAAATGCTCACAAACACAATATAAGTAGATAATAAATGGTGTGTTTATGTGTTCACAAAATTGTTATTAATAATGTTTTCATAAGCTGAACGCTGGCTAGACCTGTGGAGTTGCCTCTGGTGCTACACCGGTGCTCGCCTGCGCCGTGGAAGCACCTGAGTTGGAAAGGCCTGGTTTAATGTATGAAATTGCAGGGATATTACTTTCATTGAAATATAGTTTAAATAGTAAAATGTGACTGTATTTTTAAGGACTGAATCATTATTTTAAGGCCTCCACATTAAGATTGCTCTAGGCCCCCTCAAGGGTTAAATCTGAAAAGAATGTATAAATATAAAAATCTGATCTATTCAACTTCTGCTTGGACAAAAACCACCTTGCACTGCTTTCAAAAATATGCCTGCCTAACATTTCAATTTGCACTTCAAAATATTTGCAAGTAACGAAGAAAACTAACAAATAGCGTATGCTTACTGCTTTTTGTGTAATCAGAGTTGCATGCAAGAAGAGCCGAAGCAATTCAGAGCATGAGAAATGAGAAATATAGAAAAGTCACAGGAAGATTTTCTTTGGAATTGATGTGAGTATACAATTTCTTGTGAATATGAATTGGTTTGGTATTGCATGAGTAGAAATGCATGGAGAAGTAACCATGTTGGCTATACTGTATTACTGTAGAACAGAATGGAAATGATAACGAAGGGCAAGGACCTTTCCTCGTACATAGGCGATGTAAATTATGTGAAGGCTGGATACTTTGGAAGATTAACGTTTCTCATTACAGGCCAGCAAAAGATTTTAGGAATTAAAACAGTAAATAGTTGGCTCTAGTAAGGGCAGAGGTAAACTCCAGATTGGATATTTACTTACCTTGACTCATCGGGCATTATTTACCACCTAATATCATCATAATCATTAGAGCCCAGATTTCTAAGCAAAATGTTTATTTATGACACTCCTTGACGAGCAATTTTAACTTTATTTAATAATGCTTACCGGTATTTTGCTTATTCTGGTAGGAAAATAATTTTGCTTTCTTATTTTGTGATGTCAAATTAAAATGACATATTTTAATCAAAACTGTGACATTCAAAGAGCTTACTTCACTCCTAGGTGTCATTGTCGTCAGTTTCCTTTCTTATGTCGGCTAATAGAACTACTGAAAAATCCAGATTATAAATCACATTTTCAGATTTCTAAAAAGCTTTCCGTTGAATAAATAGATATTGAAGAGGAATTTATAGAAGAACTGTGTTGCTTTTCACATGCTCCTGTGAACATTTTTACTTCACTGACAGACACAGGAGCTTCCTTACAGACTGTAACGGAAACTAATAACTTATTTGATTCTCATGTAATTTGCTTTTGCTTATTTTGAGACTTATTTCTTACATATTCGTGCTTATTTCATTATTTTATTTCGGTTATAAATCCAGACTCGCTTCATTATATTCAGTAACAAATAAATAAATGCATGGCTCATGTATTCATTGGTAATTTCAAACGTACCTATCTTATAATAATAATAATAATAATAAAGGAAGTGTTTTTCTTTCTATCTGCTGTCTGTCTGCGCGCAATCCCAGCAAAATCTACTGAACGCAGAGATCTGAAATTTTAAACTTAGATGGACTGAAAGGTGGGCAAATGCACCTTGAAGCCGGATTTTTTATCTTTGCTTTCGTTCACAAGTTATAAGTAAAAGCTGTCAGAAAACGTGCATTTTTTTCGCTATCCAAGCATCAGTTTTCAGTAATACATTTCTTTGTCAAATTAGTTGCAGATGGCTTTGTCGTTTTTTGTCATAATTTGGAAATAAAAGAATTGCTTTATTTTGTAAGCTCACCTTGGTCGATTCATTTGTTTATAATGCCAAGGCCCTCTGACATTTTCACCCTAGATGGAAGAAGGATAATGAATGTAGGCCTAAATGTCAAACATTGTTCGATTTGGACGAAACTCACTATGCAGGGGTTTTCTGGGCCAGGAAACTTGAATCTGAGGTCGTTTTTCCCATGCTGCGCTTTCTAATTGTGGAATTCACTTCATAGTCTGATTTTTAGCTGTTTCATTAATTATTAATCTTTTAGTATAGGCCTATGAAAGTTTCACGTGCAAGTGTTAATAAATACAATGTTTTAATTATTTTGCTCTTAATTTTTAATCTTCCAATTAATTATCGTGGGGATCTTCTAGTTATAAATAACCTAATAATCAGTATTACAGAGGAAAGGTCCATGCCCCAGTATGACATTGTTTTTTCTAATACACTGCTGACATTTGACAGTCTATAAAAATGTTAAAACTTCTTTCAGGTGACGGAGTTTTTGGAGGAGGAGGTACATCCTGTCCTGAAGCAATACAAAGGCAAGATAGACAAGCCGGCCGTGCTTGAGATATAAGTCACATGTGCCATGACTGCATATATATATATACTTCATGCATTAGACACAGTCTGAACAGTGTAAAGAGTGGGTAAACGTGGTATTGAAATAATTGAAGAGCGTTTTTTTCAAAAGCCGATATCTACATTGATGGCTCAGTGCCAGAGGTGACTAAGTGCCATCAAGAAAAGTGCTAATATTTGTGTGTATTGACCAGCAAAGATCGTATTTTATCTACGCCAAACATGACTAGCAGCCATTACTTTGTCTGTAACTGATACAGCAAGGCTGTTTGTCATGTTTGGCGTAGATAAAATACGATCTTTGCTGGTCAATACACACAAATATTAGCACTTTTCTTGATGGCACTTAGTCACCTCTGGCACTGAGTCATCCATGTAGATATCGGCTTTTAAAAAAACGCTCCTGAATTCAGTGTATTAGCTTGTGGTTCAGTCTCATGGTACGTTGCCACAATAATTACAGTAGATTTTGATTTTAGATGCATGTGTGTGCCAGGGGCGTATCCACGATATTTTTTTCGGGAGGGGCTATAAGTCTAACACTACTATCACTGTAGACCAGTGGTTCCCAAACTTTTCAGTCTGCGGACCCCTTGAAAAAAATTAAAATTTCGCGGACCCCCTCTGGGTTTTTAAAAAACTAAATAAATACTTTGATTCAAATGTATTGCAATCAATAGACAAAATAACAATATCAATGGTAACAAACAGAGTTTACTCCTTAATGTGAATAGTGAAGCTGCTTTAGAAGATTTATGTAATTTGATAAAATTACGAGATATCTTATTTCTTCTTAAACCTCCTGCGGACCCCCTAAAACACCATCGCGGCACTGCTGTAGACCCCAGAAGTTTATGGAAATCATATCTTTAATAAAGCAACCTATCACATGCTAGTGTTGAAATGTTCAAGGTATCTAGAAATAACAGTTGCATGTTTTGTTCGTTTTCCAATAATGCATCATATTTGCTCCATATTAAAATAGCCGTGCTTATTTAACCAGTTTCTTACAATTCTATCGATATATTATGTCAGATTTTAAATATTGTGAATTTCCCTCTTAATTCAAAAATTTTCAGCTATTTGGCTAAGTGAATGTTTTGGGAACCGACTCTAAAATTTGTTGAGAGTACATAGCCTAATTTTCTTGTAACCGATTGTATAATATGAAAGCAACGTTTCATTCATTAGTTTGCAATTTACTAAAATTTATTGCAATAACCGTGTTTAATTTTAAATTTATATTATGTAATTTATACAACTTATACTATATATATATTTTTTTTAAATTTATTATGTAATTCAGCCAATAACAGAACGTTTAGTATTAAAATTACTTAAATTATAGAGCATACCTCATTTTTCCTGAGCATATTTTACAAATTTCAGGTAAATATTCTATTTTATTTTGAATTTTGTAAATACTTAGACAAAGCAGTAACGGCATTTCTATTTCACGCATTTCATGAGTCAGGATGTCTAATATTTGTCAAATTAAAATGTCCCTATGTGCAACATATTAGCATTACTAAACGTTTCGGGGGGGGGGGGGCTCCAGCCCCCTCAGCCCCCCTCTGAATACGCCCCTGGTGTGTGCCCTGGGACATTGTATTGTTATATCAAGGGTTTATAATTAGAGATACCTAGTTTTCGCCCAGCCTCTTTCCAACTCGAAATGCTTCGGTCACTTCCCAACCTTGCAGTTCAATCTTCATCTTGTGCTCCAGAATTTCCTTAACTTCTTGCAAAGGCAATATTCCTCGTCTTTCCTCCACTCCTGTAAAAACTAGATTGAAAGCCCGATATCTATTCTCCAGTTTCGCAACTCTTATTCTCAGATTTTCCACTTCTCTTCTCATTCCTTTAAGCTCTTCTCTGATCTCGAGTTGATCTTCTTTCGCCGCCTTGATGATTTTATTCCCTATTTGGTCTTCCATGCCATCAAGCCTTCTAAATATCTTTTCCACGTTGTCTTGGCTATCGGCCGGGCTATTTATTCATTCATACAAGAAAATAAGTAATAAAATCTTCTTGGCTTCCGGGTATCTGCCGCGTCATATTTGAGAAATCTGCCGACGTTTCGACCATCTTGCCGTGGTCTTTATCTAGGCTACTGCAGCTCACACCAAAAGTCTCCTGTATATATAGGGGCAGTGAATATTTCCTTCCCAGCCAATCACATCCACTATCCAATGCTCTGTTGTGATTGGTTCAAACACATGGAAGGAAAAACGTATGTTATCATTACAAAATGGCAGCCAAATTTTGTGCACTGAAGTGCCATTTCCCTGATAACTCAAACATTTATTGACATACTAGCTTAAAAGGCCCGTCGTCGCCCGGGTTTTTTTATTTTTACTATCTTATGAAGGACTTTCGGTTTTAAATTTAAGGTCATTATATAGGTATTTAGACTTTTAAATAGGAAGAACGACTTATCACACTCAAACTATTCCCTCCGAAAACGCTTCATAAACTTTTTATGGCTCATAGAGGAAGTAGAATTTTGCAATCCCATCGCTTGTACAGTACCCAGCAAGCCTGGTAGGGGTTCAAATAAGAAGAAACAGAAATTCCGGTAACATAAGATTGTATTGTCTTTGCAGAATATTTTATTTCGCACTCTCATATTACCATAAAACTGTTTTGGGAATTAAATTAAACAGAAATACAATATCGCTTTCATACATCTCTACCCAAAACATATTACCTTACCTCGTATTGTTTTCTCTATGTCCAGGGTGACTGCATTATTTTCGTGGATATTGATAGTTCTCTCATTTGTCAAATTTATCCTACTTTCATTTTTGTTCCTAACCCATCTGATACCATTGGCAACAATATGTTCTGTGATTTGGAATTGATAATTGTGTAAAAAGGGATTAAGTATTCTCAAAAACATTTGATTTTTTTGGCATTTAAAATAAAAAAAATTTCAAAATCCTTTCTTAGTGAGCACCTACATTATGAAACGAAGGTACTGTCAAAATTCCAAGTCTCTACCTGTTATAGTTTAGGCTCTACGTTGATTCCTGTCAGTCAGTTATTCATTCCGTCAGTCAGGACAAAGCCTCTTATATATATATATAGAGATTTGGGTAAGGTTCATGGATCTATGGTTAATTTTAATCGTTTCATTTCAAGTTTGTATGACAATATGGCAGCATAACATTCGTTTTGTTCATTTAATTATTTATATTTCCTACATTAAACAATATAATTAAGAATGAATTTATGTAATTCGTGCAATTTATGTAGAAACAATGTTAGTGTTAATAAATATGTTTTACAGGGTGTCCACTGGTCGGGAATAGCCGGGAATCCGGGAAAAGGCCGGGAATTTTGTATGGTCGGGAAAATCCGGGAAAAGTCAATGAATTTGTTAAAATATCCGGGAAAATTCGAAAAATTGCAAAGCTGAAGATAATTCAGTTAATAGTGCGAAAGCAGAAAAAAGTAAAGCAAATTTTCTGGTCAGAGAACTAGAAGAGAAGAAAAGAAAACTACTCTTAGGGCTTGTACGACGAACACCTGATATCATATTTATCTGCCAGATAGAAAACCTATCTGGAAGTTGGTCGAGAATTGCGTATTGTGATCTCCTGACAAAATCTGTCTGGCAAGACAACTTCCAGATAAGCTTGCAGGAGGATGGAGTGGCTGACAAATTTCCAACTGCTAGTTGGAAAGCTTGGTTGAAGCAAGATGGCAGCACCACGAAGCGTCCTTGGCCACTTGAATTTTAGAACTGATGCCGGAAGATTTAATTTACACAAAAATGTCATTTTATGCTCACTTATGAATGAAATAGAATTGCACAAATCTATTAATGCACTTAAAACGATATGTTATTATGTAATTTAATTGTACAAATACAAATCCGAGCTGCCGCACCTAGCGGACGCCTACCGAACTACAACAAACACACCTCTTTGCTCAATCAGCTAAGGACCATTTTACAAAATTTTACTGCGTTCTTCCCGGTAGCAGTTCAGCGGTGGTATTACACGACATCTTCTAGTTAAGCTATCAGGAAGTCACGTATCGGGAGGAATTGTCGGCAGGTGGTAATACCGGCCCTTAGAGTCCGAAAAAGCTGCAGCTGCTCTAAATGAACAAATTAAGTTGCTGAAGAAAAAATAAGTGGGATCAAAAAGATTTCTAGACAATAATAGGCCTATAAGCTTAGGCCTATATTTTACTGATCCTTTTTTATCTTTTATAGCCCAAGTAATTATTCTTTGCAATTACTTTTGTTACTAAAAGTTTTTCTTATTTAAAGTATGTATAATCCTATAATTTTTTCTTACACAGTTATTAGAAAGTGCTTCATAATCATATTTTGGTTGGGAATTTCTGAAATGATCAATGAAAATAAGGGAATAAGTCGGGAATTTCTTCAGCATTACTTGGTGGACACCCTGGTTTTAGTTATTCTGTTAAATAAATTATTTATATAAAACATTTAGCAGTTGAGTAAATAATCGTTCACAAAGCCCGGACACTTGCATTTGGATCTTGTGTTACTAGCGTGTATGCCTCTATCATCACGACTGACCTAATAGACTGAACCCAGGCTTGGTTGATACAATGTAGGAAATATGAACTGATATTAGCATTGTATTATGCAGTGTAAAAATATTGTACATTTATAAGGAGAACATTGGGATGCAGAATAGAATTGCTAACAGTATATTGTGTATTTTCTATCTGTGTTTTCAAGCTATAGTTTTATAACAATAAATGAAATGAGTGCTGATACTAATTTTCTTCACTTTACTTCTGCTCAAATACAGTCAACCCTCGATATAATGCCACCATCCGTTCTCTCACATTTTAGTGGCACAATAAAAATGGTGTAGGGTCAATCCGTTAGAAATGAACCAAATTGAATAATATTTGTTGCTCAACTTTTTTGATTTTCCTAGTTTTTTAACCAGTTACTCCCCAATATTAGGTGAGTTCAAAACTATGGTAAAAATTTTTGTATGCTCATACTTTTGTTTTGGCAGCCATTTTAAGTTTGCTTTGTAACAGTTTTTCGGCCAGAAACATGCTTTGCACAAATATATGTGCATAATTAATTTGTTATAGATAACAAGACAAAATAAAGACCAAAATTATCAGAATGAAATGCTCTAGATCAGCGTTTCTCAACCTTTATGAACCCGAGGACCTCTAAAATGTCTAAAAAAAGTTACGGACCCCTAATTTTACATCCCATTTTTAAAAGAAGACCTATATTCTTAATATTTGTGGTATTAATTATAGGTCATTATAACGAAATATGTGAAAAAATTTACTTCTTTACTTTCCACTTGCTTTATGATATTTTTTAATTATGTCTGCGGACCATCTTCGCGGACCACCAGTGGTCCGCGGACCAAAGGTGAGAAACGCTGCTCTAGATCTTTGTCGTGAGAAACACATTGTTGGCGTCCAGAGAGGTAAGATTGTACCCACGTGACTACTGCATTTGATAAGTGTAGTGACCTCAATTGAGCAGTTAAAAGGTCTGCGTCAATGGTGTCAAAGGCTCGCGAAAAGTCAAGTAAGGTAATAGCCGTCACTTCACGTCGGTCCATGGCCTCGCGAATATCTTCACTGATCTTAAGTAGGGCAGTGGAGGTGCTGTGATTTGATCTGAAACCAGATTGTAATGGGTCAAGTAAATTATAAATGATTAGGTACTCAGTCAGCTGCTTGTACACAATGCGTTCGAGGGTTTTCGTTCAAGTCGGAAGTATACTGATGGGTCTGTAGTGCTTGGGGATGTTTGGGAGATTTACTTTAGGAAGAGGTTGGATAAGAGCAATTTTCCATTATTGCAGGAAGGTAGTGGTGATGAGAGAGGCGTTGTAAATATGGGTTAAGGTAGGAAGAATAACATTGATGATTTTGTTTAGCATTTATATATTAATGCCATCCGTGCCTTCTTCTTTCGATTTATTTTGCGAGAGTGCCTTTTTTACTTGTAAGGGCGTTACATTGGAAAAAAAGAATCTCTCATGGTGTGGAAGAAGAGGTAGGGTTGACAGATGATTAATAGTATTTTGTTTGGTGACGTCATCTAAGGTCCTGGTTGGTATAGTAGTGAAGTATTCGTTCAAATCAAATCTTATGTATTTTTTATGGGAGAAGATCCGTTCCTTGCATTTATTGGCACAGAGCGAGGGTGGCACTGTAAAGAGGGGCATTATATCGAGGGTTGACTGTATTTTGTTAATTGATCTGTTTTAACTTTCTAATTTCTTGTTTAAATTTTTAATATGTAGGCTGTACCAGTATCAGAACCAGTGGCACCAACTTATATGGGCCCGTGGGGCTCAAGCCCACCCAATAATTTGCTGTGAATTATCTTAAATATTTATTATAATTATTAGGCCTATTATTACTAAAAAATCATGTTTAGTCGGTGCAAAACCAAATTTAGGCTAGCCTATAGGTTTATACTCGTACAAGCGTTGACACAAGTAACATGATCTCCCTTGTTTCAATTAACTTACGGTACGATCGCGATCGTTTGCAATTGTTTCTGAATCCTTCAAATTTATAGCCTACGACAAATTTACTCTGTTAATGCCAGTTTTCCCAGCATTTTCCTAAATACTTTTTTTCCGGTTTGAAAAGACTGAAGACATTATTACGTTCAACAATATTATAGAGAAGAGTTAATTTCACACATTGCTGTTCTAAGTGTAACCCTACATACGGATAACGGGGGAAAGTTGACTTTCGATTTTGCTTGTTGAAGAATTTATAGGGAGAAGTACTGTACATGTAGGCCTACAACATGCAGTGCTACTCAATAGTCATTGCATGTTTTACTTTATTTTATTTTAGTTGTTACTTAATATCTTTCCTCCAAAGGTCCCCGTAATTATAAACTTTGAATAATTAAATTAGAGTCCCACCCGGGAGGTGTTGGTAGCATGGTTGCCTTCCACCTTGTCGGCCAGTGGTTAAAAATTTCCGGGTTAATGTTTTTGAGCCCACCCAATGTTCTTCAAAAGTTGGCGCCACTGATCAGAACAGGTACAGATTTGCTAACTTTCCACTTGTGTTTTTTAATAAAGTTGAAATTGAACTCGCACTAAACATTAAGCTGAGGGCATTTGTTTTTTTGTTTTTCGGGGGGGGGGGGAGGGGATAGCTATTGTTGCGAAAGGGCACCCTTGTATATTATATTGAGCAGGCCTAAGTCTGATCTAATGAGCCTTTGTTGAATGTGCAGAACAGGGTTGCCAGATCAGAAACGTAGAGCAGTGATACCATTATTCGAAAATAGTCATATGCTAGTTAAAACTGTCGTAATGAACTTATTGCGATGATAATAATAATAATAATGATAATTAATAGTCAGTACTATACACCTTACATATATCATGTAATTGTTAATAAATCATCTTATTTGTAAATGATTGGGCGTATTTCATTCTCTTCCGATGTGTTAAATTTGGTAAAATACAATCAAATTCAATAAACAATAATTGCAACAGTGTTGTTATTATTAGCAACATGCTTACAACAAAAACCATGAGGAAACAAAGAGCTGGAAGATATATCAAAATTCCATAGAGGATTTATTACAAAAATATACAACGCTATGTTAAAATGGAAAAATGTTAATACAGAGGAAGCCAAAAGAAACTACAGGAGACTAAACAACGAACTAAAAAGGGAAACCATGAAGGCGAAGGAAGAATGGTGGAAGCAAAGATGTGAAGAAATAGAGGACTTAGAGAAAAAAGGAAGATATGATCTCATGTACCACGAAGTTAAGTGTTTGGATTATGGAAAGAATACAAGAAAAGAAATATGGCTGATTGAGAATGAAAATAAAGAAGAAATAACAGACAAACAGGGAATATTGAACACATGGCAAAATTATGTAGAAGAATTATACGAGACAAGGAATCGCCCAGCTATCTTGGATGTGGAAAAAGAAACAGATGTATCTGAAGATGAAAAAGGATTTACCATTTTGATAGAAGAAGTTGAGCTAGCAATTAAAGAAATGAAAATTGGAAAAGCAGCAGGAATAGATGGAATCCCCATTGAGATGGTTAAATGCTTAGGTGAAGGGAAGAAAAAAATTCATTCCTTGTGCAACAAGATATATGAAGAAGGTGAATGGCCTGAAGAATTTACAGAGACGGTGCTAATACCAATACCGAAGAAAAATAATGCGAAGAAATGCAAGGAGTACAGGACTATCAGCCTGATACCTCATTCCGCTAAGATTCTCCTGAGAATATTGAACCGACGTTTACGTTCTAAGATGGAAGGTGAATTGGAGGAAGAACAGTTTGGCTTCAGGAAGGGAAAAGGTACGAGAGATGCGATTGGATTGATACGAATAATCGGAGAAAGATATATAGGAAGAGGTAAAGAAGTGTATGTAGCATTTGTTGATCTGGAAAAGGCCTTTGACAGAGTAGATTGGATTAAACTTATAGAGATCCTGAAGAAAATTGGTGTGGACTGGAAGGAGAGGAGACTTTTATGCAATCTATATATGAAACAGCAAATGAAAGTAAGGATAGGAGAAGAAATGACAGAGGGCAGAGTAATGGGAAGAGGGGTAAGGCAAGGATGCCCTTTATCGCCTACTCTCTTCAACATATACTTGGAAGATTTAATAAAGAACTGCTTCCTGAACAAGGGAGGAGCAAACATAGGAGGAAGAAGAATAAAGTGCATAAGATTTGCCGATGATATGGCTTTGCTAGCAGAGGATGAAACAACACTGAAAAACATGCTGATGGAGCTAAATGGCAGATGTGAGGACTATGGAATGAAGATAAATATAAATAAGACGAAGACCATGGTTATCGGAAGAGAACCTAAGAGGATAGACACGCGAATCAAAAATGAAGCAGTGAAACAAGTGGATAGTTTTAAATATCTGGGTTGTACTATAAATAGCAACATGAACTGCTGTCAGGAAGTAAAACAGAGGATAGCCATGGCAAAAGAGGCCTTTAATAGAAAAAGAAGAATTTTTTGTGGGCCCATGGCAAAAGATCTTAGGAAGAGGCTAGTAAAGTGCTTTGTGTGGAGTGTAGCACTGTATGGAGCAGAGACTTGGACGCTACGGAAGAGTGAAGAAAAACGACTGGAATCATTTGAGATGTGGATTTGGAGAAGGATGGAGCGTATACAATGGGCAGACAAAATTAAAAACAAAGACGTGCTAGAAAGAGTGGGAGAAAGAAGAACATTGTTGGAGCTCCTAAAGAAGAGGAAAAGAAATTGGCTGGGACATTGGCTAAGAAGAAATTGTCTGCTGAAGGATGCTTTAGAAGGAATGATAAATGGAAAGAAGGTTCGAGGCAGAAGAAGATATCAGATGATAGATAACATTAAAATAAATGGATTGTATGCCGATACAAAAAGGAAGGCTGAGAGCAGGAAAGAGTGGAGAATGCTTAGTTTGCAGTGAAAGACCTGCCCTTGGGCAGAACACTATGAATGAATGAATGAATGAATGTTAAAAATAGTCGTACAATTAGGCATACGACTCATGGTTGCGTCGTACGTCGTACAAGTTTGTGAATACGACTATAGTCGTACGTATGGCAACCCTGGTGCAGAATCTCCTATAGTTCCTCGAGTCACTGCCTGCCAGATAATAACTATCCGTTATCTTCCAGTGAGATGATGGAGTATAGGGTCATGAAATTAGAAACTATAAATATTAATACAGTTTCAGTTGAGTAAGCGAACAACGTGAGGTTATACAGAATGGAGCCCGTACTTAAATCAGAGTATAAGATTGAAATTAAGGAAGAGATTTCTCAAACAGAAGTAAAGTGTGAGCCTGTGCCAATCACATTTGAGCTAATGAAGACGGTGGAAATCAAACGTGAGAATTCAGACTACGGAGATTCTACAGCATGCAGCACCAATCACAGCTTAGAGGAGATTTCAGGAGATTCTCCATTAAACAACGAAGAGGATCAGCTAATGCAGTTACACTCATCAAACACTTCCTCTGTTGGTAACAGTAAACAGCTAACTCTTACTCCAAGCAAACGTTTCTCGTGTGATGTATGTTTCAAGAAATTCTCCCGAAGAGGGTATCTCAATAGACATCTGCTTACACGCACTGGACATAAGCCATTTACATGTGATATATGTATCAAGAATTTTCCCCAAAAACGGTATCTCAAAACACATCTTCTCACCCACACAGAACATAAACCATTTACGTGTGATATATGTAGCATGAAATTTTCCCTAAGACAGAGTCTAAAAAATCATGTCCTCACTCACACAGGACATAAGCCATTTACGTGTGATATATGCACTAAAACATTTTCTTGTAAAAACACACTCGAAGTACACATGCTCACGCACACTGGACATAAACCATTTATGTGTGATAAATGTGGCAAGAAATTTTCCTTAAGACAGCATCTCAAATCACACATTGTCACTCACACTGGACACAAGCCATTCACGTGTGGTATATGTAGCATGAAATTTTCCCTAAGACAGAGTCTCAAAAATCATCTCCTCTCTCACACAGGACATAAGCCATTTACGTGTGATATATGTGCCAAGAAATTTTCCGATAAAGGACATCTCAAAAGACACATGCTGACTCACACTGGACATAAACCATTTACGTGTCATATATGTGCCAAGAAATTTTCCGAAAGAGGGAATCTCAAAAGACACATGGTCACTCACACTGGAAATAAGCCATTCACTTGTGATATATGTGCGAAGGAATTTTCCGACAAAGGACATCTCAAAAGACATCACTTAACTCACACAGGGCATAAGCCATTCACGTGTGACATATGTACCAATAAATTTTCCGAGGCAGGGAGTCTCAAAAGACACATGCTGACTCACACTGGACATAAACCATTTACGTGTCATATATGTGCCAAGAAACTTTACCAAAAAGGGCATCTCAAAAGACATCTGCTCGCCCACACAGGACATAAGCCATTTGCGTGTGATATATGTAGCAAGAAATATTCCCGAAGTGGGGATCTCAAAAGACACATTCTCACTCACACTGGACATAAGCCATTTGCTTGTGATATATGTACCAAGAAATTTTCAGAAAAGGGGAATCTCAAAAGACATCTGGTAACACATGAGAGGAACAACATTTCCTAAAGTAATGTGTGCATTGATTCTTTTCCGTGGGAAATGTGAATAATAATAATAATAAGATTTTTTTTTTGTAGAAACACATGAGTTCATCAAGTGTATTATTATGAAACTTCTGTTTGGAAACCCAAGATGAAGTTGTGCATACAGTATTCCAGAATAATCTAAAGTCATACAGAAGATCTATGGTAGTAGTGATGGGAGACTTTAACATTAATTCATCTTGATATGGAGAAGTTAATCCAGAACCTATGTCACTTTATAACAACATTTTTATTTAACTCTGACTTTATTCTGTATTCTGTCAATGTATTGAGTATACTACTGCTACATATGCCATTTTTTAGCCTGGCTTTCCTATCATAAGTAGGCTAGACTTTAAAGTTTGCATAGATTAACATTGTGTTCTGGGTGAACTGTGTTTTAAAAATTAAATTTATAATGTTTGTTTAAATGACACACAAATTCTCAAGTATTAATTGCGTTTTAAATAACGAGGAAATGTTTGCACATGTATTCGATTTCTATGTAGGCCTATACCTATATAAAGCATTATGCCGGTTGTCGACCAAGAGCTAAGTTAGTTTAGCTTAGCTCACATACAGTGCAGGATTTCATATGTAGTTGTGCCTACACCTATATAAAGCATTATGCCCGTTGTCGACCAAGAGCTAAGTTAGTTTAGCTTGTTTAACAATTCAGTCCACAAACTTTCCAACTCTGTCAGATTATTAAAATATAAAATATAATATACAAGACAAACTAAAATTTTCAAACAGTGGATAACTGGAATAATAAATTATAGCACATCGTTTCAACTGGTTCCTCCCAGTTTTCATTAGGTACTGGTTGGTAGATCAGCTGGGTTGAATGGTGTAACCCCCTCTACGTCACCATCATCATCAGTGAGGGGTGGGTGGGTAGATTCACTAAGTAGACGCTCAGATGCTGGAGGTTTTATACCGTGAAGAAACATGGTGTTACTTTGAAATCTATTAATCCATTCCATAGGGATTGAAAAATCAGATTCAGGGCATTTTCTAATCTGCCAACTAATTTTAGGGGTAACACTGTCTTGAACCATTCTACGGATGACATTAATCCATTCATCTTGCAGGTCACCCTCTTAATTATTAACACATGTGTCCTGATTACTGGCAATATGTTCAGCTTCACATATCTTTCTCTTAATCAAGTCCCTCTCAACTTTCACCACTTCCATGTCTTTAATGCTGTGCTTTAAGGAGACCATATGTTGGCTTAATCCTGTGTTAGTCTTCATATTTCGAATGTCTCTAGCATACTCCTGGAGCCTGATTTTAAAAGTTCTCCCCATTTCCCCAAAATATACCCCATCACAAAGAACAGAGTAGACCCCAGGGGCATCAAGAAGGTTCTTTTTACAACCTGCTTTTTTTTTATGCTGTGAGAAAATACTCTCCCCACTTTAAAGGCAGGTGTTAAACCAAATTTACACAGCACTTTGCCAAAATTCTGGCTGACACCTGGTTTGTAGGTAACACGTATTTATCTGTGGGGTTTTTTTATTTTTTAATTGTATACTCCACACTCAGTGGCGTAGCAAGCTTAGGTGGTACCCTGTGCGGAAAATTTCTTGTCCCCCCATTTAAATTATTAAAAGATGGAACATTTCCAAGTGTTATTTTTTGGATAGTCAAAGGCAATCCCACGTATTATTGTTCCCACGAGTTTATCGATAAATGCAGCTGCAACGAATTTATCTGATGTAACTCGTAAACTCAACGGATTATGCAAAATTAATAATAATTACTTTGTTACATAAAAATAAAACTAAGCTCCGAAGTCAAGATATACTATGAATCAACCAATCATACAGCGATTCGAGTTACCATGTCGTCGCCATGTTGTAACCAGTGCTACCATTGGTGCATATTAGACATAATAGTTAACCTAATTCAGCCAATTTTTTTAGGATTAAGGGAAGATATACATATCAAGTACGTTATGCTGAACATTGTACATTGTACTGTTAAACGACAATGAATTCTATTATTATTATTATTAATCTAAAGTGCGTTATAGACAGACAGATATACATTGTTTTCATGAGCGACAGACTGTGGGTGTTACTGTTAATAAAGCGAACAATTAGGCCAAAATACACTCCCGAAATTGTGTAAATTTTTATTTTTTAGTGATTTTTTAATATTTTTTATATTTTGTTTTCCAAGCGAAATCTCGAATTTTGGACAGATGAATTTTGATAAAAGGACAAAATTTTGTATTTATGTCAGATACCTTTCAAGATGTGAACCGAAGATTGGAGACACGTTTTCCTTATTTTTGCATAAAGAAAGTTTTCTCGAAAACGGCTCTGTCGATTTTCTTTAAATTTTTCACGTGGGTTGCTTATACAAAGAGCTAAAACTTTTATTTGAAACACTTTTTCTAAATAATTCTCTGAAGGGTAGCTATAAGCCACCCACTCTGAATACGCGCTCTTTGCAATACGGCATCTTGCAACGGAAAATCGTACGAAAAGAAAATTTTGTATTTGGGTTAGGTACCTTTTGGGGATGTGACACGAAGATTGGCGACAACTTTCTCTTATTTTTAAGTTAAGGCATAATGAATAGAGGAGAAAGTGTGATGACTGAGGTAGTTCACTGGTTCCGCCGCTAGGTAGCAGTTACTCTGCTTGAGATTCGCGGGAGCAAGATTACTACTGGCGGTATAGGAAAAATTGCAAACATTCTTAAACAAAATAATACATTAATCTATTTCAAAATGACTCACTTTATCTAAATTGAATTGTTAGATACTTTTGACAATTTTCGGGCTGCTTTACACGTCTTGGAAGATCTCATCTCCATAAATAAACATGGCCGTGTGTAACAGTAATTTCTCAGATTGCAAGAAGCTTGACCATAACATTTCGTTCCACATCTTTCCAAAAATCGAAGATGTTCACAAGCAATGAACAATTATATAATATAGGTATGAAACAGCTAAGGGATGATTTGATCTAATATTGTGTTGCCTAGAAAATAGGGTAGAGGGTATGTTAGTGTAATATCATGAG
The DNA here is from genome assembly GCA_964059195.1 of Ectobius pallidus. NCBI lineage: Eukaryota > Metazoa > Arthropoda > Insecta > Blattodea > Ectobiidae > Ectobius > Ectobius pallidus. Next base: position 182,216,738 of record CAXKWD010000005.1, on the reverse strand, counting down.
AATTTTTTTTAAAGAATGTACATTTGTATAGAAATAACAACGTATAATTAGGGTAGAAAACAGCTAAGGGATATTTTATAAATTAATATTAATATTACATTGTATAGAATATTACTGAGTAGGCTGTTAATTTGTATTAATATTGTATTAATAGTAATATTATTTATATTAATATTAATTTTCTCCTGGCTGTATGGGGTAAGTTATGTAGGTGAAACACGGTCAAAAGTGTAGATCTGTGTACAAATTATGTGAACAGAGATAATATAAACTAAGGGATGGTTTGTGAATTGCAGGGCATGGAAAATTTCATAAGCAGCACTACAAAAATAGGGCGCGTGATCTTTAAAATTGGCGTCTCAACATCCGATAAAGACGCACATACGCAAAAATTGTTTTGCAATGCATTCTACATATATCACACAATGTTTCAAAGCATTTTCCCTGATTTTTTCATAAAAAAATTAAATCCTCTTGCCTTAACTACAGCCCGCTATTTGCTCAAACACTCGACCATTCGCCGTTCGCTGTAACTGATGTACGTCTTATGCTGTTAAATTATATTATTAAAAAAAGGATCAAGATATTAAACTAATAAGACATTTGCTATAATAATTATACATAAAAATTACTAACATAAGTGAACAGAAAATATGATAAATAATCCAATAAATGCATAAATAAAAGTAGTGCAGATTTACTAAGTTAGAAAAAAGCTTCATTCGCTCCTTTTCCCCAACGGGTCAATCTTGCAGTATGGGTACAAGTAGTCAGTTAATATAGTATTGTTATTGAGTCCACGAATAAATTATGTAAAAATTTTACGTTATTGCTGGTATTTTATGGAAAAGATGCCTGCCAATACCTCAATACCATTCTGATAGCTTTAGCTTTAGAGTAATTACTATTACTCGTTAACCATTATAAATATATAGGTGGTACTCGATTTATAATAAGATCCAAATATTTCACTAAACCTTACATGCTTGATCTCTTTCTGGACACAAAAATAAAGTAATAAATGTCGCATAGTCAAATTTGCTTCACCCTCAACATTTCACGATCGTTCCACATCATTCAGACGGCTGTGCGCCAGGAATAATTACCACTCAATTACTCGTAAACCATCTAAGATATAAAGGTGGTACTGAATTTAAAATAAAGTTGAAATATTCCACTAAAACTTTCTCGCTTAAAGTTTTTACGGGACACAAAAATGAAAAAAATTGTCGCATAGTCAAATTCCGTTTCACCCTCCATGAATTTTATGTAATTGGTGATGTTTATATAATGAAATAAAAACATTTATGTCCGCATTTTTTAAATCTCTGTTTTAACCATCAGAAGGACTGTGTTGTGCAGATTATTTCCGCACAAATTTCACAGAAATAGGACCAAGGGTTAATTAAAGATTGCGAGTTTAATCATAAGATGCCAAACTATCATGATGCAGCATTGAGAAGTTGAAACGCAAGCGAAGGTGCTGCCAGTGTTTCGGTGGACCGCCGCTCTCCCTATACCCACCATTGTATTAGCGGCGAAGTCATCACACTTTCTCATTCTATTCATTATGGTTAAGGCTAACTTTTATTTGGGCAGAGGAAGTTTTGTGAATTATACATCAAATTTTCATAGGTTGATCCTAAGAAATTTCATATATAAGTAATGTGACTATTTTACGGAACTATAGTATTAATAATCTATTCTTAAATATGCGCAATACCAGTTCAAAATCTAGATTGAAGGAGACTTCGGAGTCAACTCACATTCGAAGTTTATTTTCGTCAAAGTCATGACTGCCGCAGCGGGTAGAATTGGTTGCAGCTTGAGTAATATAAAATATCACCGATTGTTGAATTCTCATTTAAATTAAAAAAACTGCAGAGACAAGCATCGACAGAAATAAACACCCCTCCCCTAACCATAATATTATTGTTCCTATCAACTAGGGCTCGGACTTTTAGGTGCTTATGAAAACGAAAATATTTATTTTTTATGTGTTTAAAAAGTCGAAAATGTTAAAAAATATGAAAATATTTTGATTAACTTATTTAACCAATATTTACAGAAGTATCCCTACTCATTTAGTCATTCTAGTCAGCAAGTGTAGAACTGTTGCAGTGAACGACGAAAGTAGATCTTAAGTTGTGCATCTTAAAGCTGTGACGATTTTCACGGAACAGAGACTTGTATCTTGAAAATGTACGTTCAATATCTTGCATATTTGTAACACTGACACTCAGATGTTCCATCTGCTCCAAGTTCTCTACACTGTTACCCATTAAAATTTCTGAAATCTTGCGCAACACTTGTAACCCTTCATTCTTATTTAGGCATGACAGGAATTTTTCTTTAATTTTGTTTGCTTTTGAACCACTGATTTTGTTAAGTTTGTTTTCAATGTGTTTGATTTCTTTTTATTGATTCTGTCAACAATTGTTTTGTTGTTTCCAACTTAGTAATGCAGTGTGAGAGGAGACAGAAATTTGCACTAATGTAGGCCAAATCCGCCCTGATTTATTCTCTGACTGAACATAACAACGCAACACATTGAAAATATGGCGCAATTTTACAAAAACTGTCAAAATATTCATTTCTAAACAAGATATGTGGTAAAATATGTAAAAATAATTAAGTTACCAAAAATATTTATTCAAATAAAAAATATCGAAAATACTTTTTATGTGATATACTACTCAGTATTTTGAATCCAAAGGTCCCAACCGAAACTTTGATAAAGTCCAGAAATCATAAGTAGTAGCAAAAAAAATATGTATTTACCTAAAAGTCCTAGCCCTAGTATCAACACAGCGGCCAGTTCAGCCGGGTTTTATTACCTTTGGTGATTGAATTTAAAACTAAAAGAAGTTTCAATACGCATGTTGACTTTTAGAAAGTTGTTAAGCTTATTTAATTGTTTGAAATAATATTATAATTTTCTTTAAATTCCCTTGAGCGATTTTATACTTACAAATACACATTTTTATTTTGTCACCCCCAGATGATGGCACCCGGGGCGGCCCGCACCCCCCTTCCTACGCCACTGTCCACACTCGCTTTTCTCCAAATCCTTTCTATAAACTTTCTGGATGTTTCAAGAAAGTGAATAAATGCAATTCAGGATTGTGCCTTTTATTATTACTGAAATTTACAGCAGAATAATAAGGTCCTTTCGAATATCGCGTGTTCTAATAAATACAACACTCCTATTTATTTACATACTTCCCGGAGTAGTTAATGTAGTCTTACTTTATCTATCATGCTTTCTACCATGCGTTTCCGGAAATCATATTTAAACAATAATAGCACTTTTAAAATTTCATTTAAGGCAACAGTATTGCAGTCCCGCAATTCAAAATTTACTTTCACGTAATTACACAAATCTTGCGTAGTGAATTTGTTCTTCCTGAATAATTTGAATAATTCCATGCGGGTCATAACCCGTAATTTACTTCTAGTGTGTGACATTCTAATTTTTTGGATCCCATGTTTTCCCTAAAATATAAAAATAAAGTACGGTATATCTAAAAAGACTGTAGAATATTTTCATAAGTTTTATGAAAATTAACTAATTACATTAATTGAATATTTTTAATTTGTTAAAGTTAATTGAAAGCTTTTATTTATTTGAAATTACTCAAATAAATATCTTATTAATCTTTAGGTATTATTTATTACGGGTTCTATTGATTCAATGCAGCCTACTGATCGAAATCCCATATTTTACTAATAAACATATTCTGCAAGAAGCAATTTTATTTCTTGGATTCTTGGAAAGAAATAGACTTTTCAGAAAAAGGCGCAACTTGCGCACTTTGCGGTTCAAAGCATCTTATAGCCCATTAATTGAACTATGATCTGGTGAATTTTTAAGGTGCTGTATATTTTTTATAAGTCAATTTAAAGTTTTTGGAAAAAATAAATTAACTTTTTTATCTTTATAGAATATAAACTAATATGACGGACATACAAATATGTATATATGTATACTTGTTATCAAATAACTTGGATTAAATTATCCAGTAGTAATAAATTCCTCCACTAGTCCGTGCTTCCTTCCAGCCACTAACAAACCTCAATGAGAAATAAACCGTCCTATGCATGACGCAAAATCGGCAAACCTTCATTCAACTTTTGGGATATGTCAAGCTGTCATAAATCAAAGTACCTTTATTTAAAGGTTCATTCCTGATAAAGGGATATGTTTTCTTTGTTATCAGACTGTTTTTGCTTACTTTGACAAGGGTGACCAAAATGAGTTTCGTCCCGCTAGATTCGCGTTTTGGACCACTTCTTAATAGCTTCCTCATTCCACCGCACTACATTTACACTCACTTCTTGGAAATGCAGTACAATATGTTTCTTAAATAACCTTCCTAACATTAACGCCGGTTTTAAAAGAATTCTGCAACTGAAATAAATCACTGCTAGCTATATTTTGTAAAAATGTTTCTTATATTCACTGGTACTAAATGAATTGGCACAGTAACGAGGTTTCTTGTGTATTTTTTATGGGAGAAGATCCGTTCCTTGCATTTATTGGCACAGAGCGAGGGTGGCACTGTAAAGAGGAGCATTATATCGAGGGTTGACTGTATTTTGTTAATTGATCTATTTTAACTTTCTAATTTCTTGTTTAAATTTTTAATATGTAGGCTGTGCCAGTATCAGAACAGGTACAGATTTGCTAACTTTCCACTTGTGTTTTTAAAAGAAGTTGAAATTGAGCTCTCTCTAAACATTAGGCTGAGGACGTTGGTTTTTTGTTTTTCGGGCTGGAGGGGGGAATAGCCATTGTTGCGAAAGGGCACCCTTGTATATTATATTGATGTAATGGGCCTTTGTTGACTGTGCAGAAGCTCCTATTTTTCCTCGAGTCCCTGCCTGCTAGATAATAACTAGCCGTTATCTTCCAGTGAGATGATGGAGTATTGGGACATGAAATTATAAACTATAAAGTAAATACAGTTTCAGTTCAGTAAGCGAACACCGTGTGGTTATACAGAATGGAGCCGGTAGTGAAATCGGAATATACCAAGATCGAAATTGAGGAAGAGATGTCTCAAGCAGAAATAAAGAGTGAACCTGTCCCGATTACATTTGACCTGATAAAGACAGTGGAAATCAAACGTGAGAATTCAGACTATGAAGATTCTACTGCATGCAGCACCGTTCACAGCTTAGAGGAGATTCTCCATTAAACAATGAAGAGGATCAGCTAATGCAATCACACTCAATTGCTTTATGTACAAGCAAATCCTCTGCTGGAAACAGTAAACAGCCACTTTCTACTCCAGACAAACATTTCTCATGTGATACATGTAGCAAGAAATTTTCCCAAAGACAGAATCTCAAAAATCATCTCCTCACTCACACAGGACATAAGCCATTCTCATGTCATATATGTACCAAGAAATTTTCCGAAAGAGGGAACCTCAAAAGACACATGGTCACTCACACTGGAAATAAGCCATTCACTTGCGATATATGTGCCAAGAAATTTTCCGAAAAAGGACATCTCGAAAGACATCAGTTAACTCACACTGGACATAAGCCATTCTCGTGTGATATATGTACCAAGAAATTCTCCGAAAGAGGAAATCTCAAAATTCACCTGTTCACGCACACTGAACATAAACCATTCTTATGTGATATATGTACCAAGAAATTTTCCCGAAGGGAGTATCTCAAAAGACACATGCTCACTCACACTGGACATAAACCATTCTCGTGTGATATATGTGCCAAGAAATTTTCCGAAAGAGAAACTCTCAAAAAACACCTGTTCACGCATACTGGACTTAAACCATTCTCGTGTGATATATGTACCAAGAAATTTTCCGAAAGAGAAAATCTCAAAAAACACCTGTTCACGCATACTGGACATAAACCATTCTCGTGTGATATATGTAGCAAGAAATTTTCCCGAAGTGGGTATCTCAAAAGACACATTCTCACTCACACTGGACATAAGCCATTTGCTTGTGATATATGTACCAAGAAATTTTCAAAAAAGGGGAATCTCAAAAGACATCTGGTAACACATGAGAGGAACAACATTTCCTAAAGTAATGTGTGCATTGATTCTTTTCCGTGGGAAATGTGAATAATAATAATAATAAGATTTTTTTTTGTAGAAACACATGAGTTCATCAAGTGTATTATTATGAAACTTCTTTTTGGAAACCCGAGATGAAGTTGTGCATACAGTATTCCAGAATAATCTAAAGTCATACAGAAGATCTATGGTAGTAGTGATGGGAGACTTTAACATTAATTCATCTTGATATGGAGAAGTTAATCCAGAACCTATGTCACTTTATAACAACATTTTTATTTAACTCTGACTTTATTCTGTATTCTGTCAATGTATTGAGTATACTACTGCTACATATGCCATTTTTTAGCCTGGCTTTCCTATCATAAGTAGGCTAGACTTTAAAGTTTGCATAGATTAACATTGTGTTCTGGGTGAACTGTGTTTTAAAAATTAAATTTATAATGTTTGTTTAAATAACACAAATTCTCAAGTATTAATTGCGTTTTAAATAACGAGGAAATGTTTGCACATGTATTCGATTTCTATGTAGGCCTATACCTATATAAAGCATTATGCCAAGAGCTAAGTTAGTTTAGCTTAGCTCACATACAGTGCAGGATTTCATATGTAGTTGTGCCTACACCTATATAAAGCATTATGCCCGTTGTCGACCAAGAGCTAAGTTAGTTTAGCTTATTTAACAATTCAGTCCACAAACTTTCCAACTCTGTCAGATTATTAAAATATAAAATATAATATACAAGACAAACTAAAATTTTCAAACAGTGGATAACTGGGATAATAAATTATAGCACATCGTTTCTACTGGTTCCTCCCAGTTTTCATTAGGTACTGGTTGGTAGATCAGCTGGGTTGAATGGTGTAACCCCCTCTACGTCACCATCATCATCAGTGAGGGGTGGGTGGGTAGATTCACTAAGTAGACGCTCAGATGCTGGAGGTTTTATACCGTGAAGAAACATGGTGTTACGTTGAAATCTATTAATCCATTCCATAGGGATTGAAAAATCAGATTCAGGGCATTTTCTAATCTGCCAACTAATTTTAGGGGTAACACTTTCTTGAACCATTCTATGGATGGCATTAATCCATTCATCTCGCATGTCACCCTCTTAATTATTAACACATGTGTCCTGATTACTGGCAATATGTTCAGCTTCACGTATCTTTCTCTTAATCAAGTCCCTCTCAACTTTCACCACTTCCATGTCTTTAATGCTGTGCTTTAAGGAGACCATATGTTGGCTTAATCCTGTGTTAGTCTTCATATTTCGAATGTCTCTAGCATGCTCCTGGAGCCTGATTTTAAAAGTTCTCCCCGTTTCCCCAAAATATACCCCATCACAGTCATCACAAAGAACAGAGTAGACCCCAGGGGCGTCAAGAAGGTTCTTTTTACAACCTGCTTTTTTTTTTATGCTGTGAGAAAATACTCTCCCCACTTTAAAGGCAGGTTTTAAACCATATTTACACAGCACTTTGCCAAAATTCTGGCTGACACCTGGTTTGTAGGTAACACATATTTTTCTGTGGGGTTTTTTTCTTTTTTAATTGTATACTCCACACTCGCTTTTCTCCAAATCCTTTCTATAAACTTCCCAGTGTACCCATTAATTTTTGCTAGCCTAAGTATGTTTTTCTTTTCTTCAAACAGATCTGCAGGATTATTACAGTTCTAGTGACTAAGTTTTCCCACACATTAGATTTAGTTCCATGAAAATGTGCTGATTTATTATGGTTATATTGTTCACATTTGTTAGGTTTCCTGTACACTCCGGTGAACACTCGGGGGAGCGACGAAGCTAATTCGTAAGTCGAGAAAATTTATACAATTGTTAACCGATTTTTCGATAGGGATTGCCAAACCCTCGTCTTGAGAGAATATTATACCATCGAAACTGGAGAAATTATAGTTGGTACAAGCAGCATACCTCGTTTGCCACAATGAATCAACACCTTCCCCGGTTTTAGTTTGTCTTTTATAATATATTTTATATTTTAATAGTTTAGCTTAGCTCACATACAGTGCGGGATTTCATATGTAGGTGTGCCGACAAAACTACATATGAAATCCGGCTCAATTTTATATGAAATCCCTCACTGTATGTGATTAAAGTTAGCTTAGCTCTTGGTCGACAACTGGCATAACTACCGGTATTATTATTATTATTATTATTATTTTATATTCCTTCATCCCTCCATCTGTTTCCCCGCCAAGTAGCAAATACAATATCTGTGGTTGTAACTATTAGTTAACCAATTAAATTTACTGTACTGAGATGTTTGAAATGTTTGGTTATTTTCATGCAAGACAATCTCAAGCTCAGGATTGGTCATTTACCTTAGGTTCACACTTTTTTCTTTCATAAGACTGAATTGAAAACACTGAAACATAATCAAACACATAGTTTAGCTTAGCAATGAGAATGTAATGTTTATGTTACCCCGGTTTCAAGCGAGCAGGTATCTGTGGGGTGACACTACAACCCCGATAAATCTTTAGACTGTCTTCTCTCATCGAGTAGGTTAACATTTGGTGGGAAAAGTCATATAACTCGCACTTGATCGAGACTGCAACTTGGCTGACTTCTATGCAGTCTCAACTCGCCTTTGTTGCCTAAGCACTCGGGAACACAAGTTTACACCTAACAACAGTAGAAGTGGGGTATGCAGCGGCGAAAAATATTTTAATGATAGCACTAATGGGTTTATAATGATTAATAACTTGGTTGATGATGGTTTTATTTCTTTCTTTAGGATTCCACTTTTCTTAGCAAATTATTTAAGTAGACTCAGTCTCAAAGTCTACCCTCTCGCTACGCCCCTGCACTTTAATGTTGCAACTGGAGATAAGAAACTGAATTTAATCAGGATTTGAGGTCATTTAGGTCTTGCATACTTTTCTTTCCCAGAGATAGTTGGGTGTTGCTTTTTCGATCTTAAACAGGGTAGAAAAAGAGTTGCTCTAATTGGTCACAAATATTGATAACTTTTCAACAGCCATATAAATAGAAAAGGAAGCATGCAAGGCTTATAAGGAATGAAGGAAAAAATCACATTTCTCAAGGCCGTATTTCGCTCTTTAGACATTTTGTAAAATCAACATATATTGTGATAATTCATGGATTCAATTTGATTAATATTGGTATTTTAAGCATGAACAAAGCTAAATATATGTAAGGAATGCTATTATCTAAAATTTCACGCTTATCACTCTTACCAACATAACACAAAGCATACAGCAAAGAGAAGGTTCAGTGGAACCAACTTCTGGCATAGCTTACTCAGATAAATCTTATACTCTACTAGAAGGTGCAAGCGGCTTTGCCTGTGTTTATTTACTCAACTGCTATATGTTTTGTTTAAATTACTTCTTTAACATAAAAATAAATAAAACATATTTATTAATACTGACATCGTTTTTACATAAAAATTCCATCCTAATTTGTCTGCTTAGAGCCTATAATAAATACCCATATTTCTCAACTAAAACTACAAAGTCTACAGCTATGAATAACGTTCAGTGGATAGAATTTTTTACCGATTTCTGATATGGCATAACTTATTTGTTCACACACACTCCGACTGAAAAAATCTGAAAATGCTGTCCCTACGATACGAACTGTTATTGTACATCAAAATGTGAAGTTAGATAATGGTGGAGAAAGTTGTGTGACTGCATCACATTGTGCATTATTTGCGTGGGTTTTATTATTTATTTACACCAATGAATTATATTGATAGCTTCTCTGATTTGTCAAAGTTCCATATCGTTTACCAGTATTTCCAAAGCTACCTGTGACCACTGCCAATAATACACTGTCATCATGAGAACTCTTCATGGAATTTGATTTGGATTTGATAATTCTGTGTAAAAGGTATTGTCTCCTCTTAAACATATGATTTTTGGCATTTGAAAACAAAATTTTCCAGAATTCTTTCTTAGTGAGCACTGACATTATGAAACGAAGGTACTGCCAAAATTCCAAGTTTCTAACTGTTATAATTTAGGCTCTTCGTTGATCCTCTGTCATCAGTCAGGACAAAGCCTCTTATATACAGCGTGTCCACAGTGAGATTCCCGCATATTAAACAAATTAGGCAGAAAGAAAATTATGTTTACGATAATTGCTATAGATGAAAATGGTATTGTAAATAATTAAGTTTTCGTTGTAATTCCAGTTCAGTGCACTTGCTCGTGGGCTCCTCGGGTGGCGTCAAGATTGCCTTACCTATAATCGATTCCATGCCATGTGTTGCATAGCATGTCTTCTTTCATAGAGTTTATGACATCTCTTATGCGTTGTTTCGGCATAATCCCAATGACTTGGAACCATTCACGCGATATTCACATTTCCACGGACTGTGTGATGTTTTTTGTTTATGAGCGAGGCAGTGTGACCAACTGTTCTTGTATATAGTGACAGCAGACGATTTTATGCCGTGCACCAGCCAAGCTCCGCTGTTTTGTTAGGTTATGTTTATGTTAGTTAAGTCACAACCACCATTTCTTACGAACACCTAGTGGCTTGTACCTTTGTAGGTTTGTCAGACTGTTCACCCACAATCATCTCGTTTAGCGATATGACGTCACACCTCCAACGTCCAATGACGACAGAAAAAATGGCAGAGAACAAGGAAGTTTTCGCTAGATTGTGATATAAAAGAAAGTGTATCAATTACGGTGGGTGGGTTGGACCCAATCATTCGCCAAGACAATATCTCCTCTCCACACATCTAACTATAACAAAATTCGTGTTATATAAGTGTTTTATGAAGAGAATCTCGGTTCTAAAAACTGGGTCTGCATCAATGGGATTTTACCGTTGTGTTCATTTGATTTCATTTGATTTATTAAGTCCATCGGAACATATGCATGTTATGGGACACGTCAATATAAATACAAATATATATACTTACAGTTGAAGAAATATGTACAATATGAAAATTTCTTTACAGAGTATAAAATATAGATATTAGCAAATTATTGACTTATATTAATTTATAGCCTAAGTACCAGTTTTATAATTCAGATAAGTAAAATTATAAAAAATAAAAATACAAAAAATAAAAATACAAATACAAATACAGTACAGTACATCGTTCACTCTGGTAGTGTATACTCTACCTTTGACGTACCCCCATAAGAAGAAATCTAGTGGGGTAATGTCAGTGGATCACTATAGTGCCGTACTTCAGACTAGGCAGCTGCCTAGGGCGGCAGATTTGAAATGGGCGGCTTTTAAGCTGTTACTGTTTTTTTCTTAATATATTAAACATTTTATTCATAACTCTTCAAAATAGTAAACTAATGTAACACACAATGAAATAGAAATGAATAACATTAACAATATGGTCAAATTTAATCAACGATCTAGTTCCATTGTTGCTGTAATGAAATTGGAACTCTCTTTCCATTTAATCGCCTTTGATTAAACTGACATCTGATATTATTATTGTTATTATTATTATTATTATTATTATTATTATTATTATTATTATTATTACTAGCCTATTTCAGTTACAATAATGCTTATTTTAGGTTACTTTGTGGTCCATTCATGTGGAAATAAGGAGGCAAAAATATATTTCTCTGCCTAGGGGCACTTAAGTAGCTAAATACGCCCCTGGACCACTACGGCCAATCCAACGATGTGGGAATGTGTCATTTAAAAACCGTCAGACTAAAAGGCTCCAATGAGGTGGAGCATCATCCTGCTGAAAGATGCTATCTCTGGCACAGCAAAGTTCTCCAACATGTCCCAGTAATTGTTCCAAGTGATAGTATCCTCTTGAAAGAAAAATAGCCCAACAATTTGACTTTACAGAAGTTCGCAGCAAACGTTTACTTTTGGACAGTCACAGGCACGTTCTATGAATGCATGGGGATTTTGTGTACCCCATATATGCACATTTTGTAGATCTGCTATAGGACTACTTGCTGTAGAAGTTTCAAGCTTGAGTTCTTTGCTCTTTTTTTTATATAGGCCTACAATTTTTTAAAAATGCCCAAAAGCGTATTTTGGCAATATTTGAAGTAGAATATCTCAAAAGGGCTTGAGTGAAAAATTATGAAATTTATGTAGATAACACCCCTTTATGACATAAATATGTGATAAATAATTTGGTGACTGAGACTCAACTGGTTCCAGTGTAACAGTGCTTTGAATTTGGCCAAAAATTGCGTTATACGCACACCAAATTTTATGCTAATTTAATAGTAAAAATTCACTTTGTAATTTTAATTACAAAATTTTAGTGAATCTAAGTTTGTTACACTCAAGGGTTGTATATTTAGGCTACATTTCATCAGTTAGCATGACAAATTTTTGGTTTCCTCAAAGCTTTGAAGAGTGTTGAAATTTCGGTGCATAGTTTCAGTTATGGCCAACTTCGACGCACTATAACTCTGGAACAAGTTCAGCGCATAAGTTCAGCTTCCGAGACAGAGTTACTTTCTCTTGTGATATGCCTATGTGATATTGTCATCAAGTTCTTCTAACAGTATGTAAATATTATTTATGGGGAATCTTGAAAAATAAAGTGTATAGGTCAATTTCCCATACACAAGAAGAACTTAAAGACAATATCACAAGAGAAATTAACTCTAACTCGGAAGCAGAACTTACGCGGGTGAAAGAAAATTCCCTAAAAAAGGTGCCAGTGTTGTGCTTATGCAAGAGGAGAACATTTCCAACATCTCTTGTGATGAGGTACATGGTTATTTTCGTTGTAATTTTAACTGTAAATGTGAGAACCTGAATCATTACACCAACCGCGGCATTATTAGCGTAGATAATTCACCCGATCGCTCGGGAGTTGGAGCTGTGCCAGCCGCGACGCAGAAATCCGCGTCATTGGCCAACTCTTGCGTGGGACTCACTACCTGCTCCACCCTCATGCAGGCTGTCTGACCAACTTCTTAACATAGCTTCCTCATTCCACCGCACTACATTTACACTCACTTCTTGGAAATAACTTACAGTACAATATGTTTCTTAAATAATCTTTCTAACATTAACGCCGATTTTAAAAGAATTCTGCAAATGAAAAAAATCACTGCTAGCTATAGTTTGTAAAAATGTTTCTTATATTCACTGGTACTAAATGAATTGGCACAGTAACGAGGTTTCTTGTGTATTTTTTATGGGAGAAGATCCGTTCCTTGCATTTATTGGCACAGAGCGAGGGTGGCACTGTAAAGAGGGGCATTATATCCAGGGTTGACTGTATTTTGTTAATTGATCTGTTTTAACTTTCTAATTTCTTGTTTACATTTTTAATATGTAGGCTGTATCAGAACAGGTACAGATTTGCTAACTTTCCACTTGTGTTTTTAAAAGAAGTTGAATTTGAGCTCTCAGTAAACATTAAGCTGAGGGCGTTTGTTTTTTTGCTTTTCGGGGGGGATAGCTATTGTTGCGAAAGTGCACCCTTGTATATTATATTGAGAAGGATTAAGTCTGATGTAATGGGCCTTTGTTGACTGTGCAGAACAGGGTTGCCAGATCAGAAACGTAGAACAGTGATACCATTATTCGAAAATAGTCATATGCTAGTTAAAACTGTCGTAATGAACTTATTGCGATAATAATAATAATGATAATTAATAGTCGGTACTATACACCTTACATATATCATGTAATTGTTAATAAATCATCTTATTTGTAAATGATTGGGCGTATTTCATTCTCTTCCGATGTGCTAAATTTGGTAAAATACAATCAAATTCAATAAACAATAATTGCAACAGTGTTGTTATTATTAGCAACATGCTTACAACAAAAACCATGAGGAAACAAAGAGCTGGAAAATATATCAAAATTCCATAGAGGATTTATTACATAAATATACAACACTATGTTAAAAATAGTCGTACAAATAGGCATACGACTCATGTATGCGTCGTACGTCGTACAAGTTTGTGAATACGACTATAGTCGTACGTGTGGCAACCCTGGTGCAGAAGCTCCTATATTTCCTCGAGTCACTGCCTGCCAGATAATAACTAGCCGTTATCTTCCATTGAGATGATGGAGTATAGGGACATGAAATTAGAAACTATAAATATTAATACAGTTTCAGTTGAGTAAGCGAACAACGTGAGGTTATACAGAATGGAGCCCGTACTTAAATCAGAGTATAAGATTGAAATTAAGGAAGAGATTTCTCAAACAGAAGTAAAGTGTGAGCCTGTGCCAATCACATTTGAGCTAATGAAGACGGTGGAAATCGAACGTGAGAATTCAGACTACGGAGATTCTACAGCATGCAGCACCAATCACAGCTTAGAGGAGATTTCAGGAGATTCTCCATTAAACAACGAAGAGGATCAGCTAATGCAGTTACACTCATCAAACACTTCCTCTGTTGGTAACAGTAAACAGCTAACTCTTACTCCAAGCAAACGTTTCTCGTGTGATGTATGTTTCAAGAAATTCTCCCGAAGAGGGTGTCTCAATAGTCATCTGCTTACACACACTGGACATAAGCCATTTGCGTGTGATATATGTACTAAAACATTTTCTTATAAAAACTCACTCACAACACACATGCTCACACACACTGGATATAAACCATTTATGTGTGATAAATGTAGCAAGAAATTTCCCTTAAGACAGCATCTCAAATCACACATGGTCACTCACACTGGACACAAGCCATTCACGTGTGATATATGTAGCAAGAAGTTTTCCCTAAGACAGAATCTCAAAATTCATCTCCTCGTTCACACAGGACATAAGCCATTTACGTGTGATATATGTACTAAAACATTTTCTTGTAAAAACACACTCGAAGTACACATGCTCACGCACACTGGACATAAACCATTTATGTGTGATAAATGTGGCAAAAAATTTTCCTTAAGACAGCATCTCAAATCACACATTGTCACTCACACTGGACACAAGCCATTCACGTGTGGTTTTTGTAGCATGAAATTTTCCCTAAGACAGAGTCTCAAAAATCATCTCCTCTCTCACACAGGACATAAGCCATTTACGTGTGATATATGTACTAAAACATTTTGTTATAAAAAAACACTGAAAACACACATGCTTACACACACTGGACATAAACCATTCTCGTGTCATATATGTGCCAAGAAATTTTCCGAAAGAGGGAATCTCAAAAGACACATGGTCACTCACACTGGAAATAAGCCATTCACTTGTGATATATGTGCCAAGAAATTTTCCTATAAAGGACATCTCAAAAGACATCACTTAACTCACACAGGGCATAAGCCATTCACGTGTGACATATGTACCAATAAATTTTCCGAGGCAGGGAGTCTCAAAAGACACATTCTCACTCACACTGGACATAAGCCATTTGCTTGTGATATATGTACCAAGAAATTTTCAAAAAAGGGGAATCTCAAAAGACATCTGGTAACACATGAGAGGAACAACATTTCCTAAAGTAATGTGTGCATTGATTCTTTTCCGTGGGAAATGTGAATAATAATAATAATAAGATTTTTTTTTGTAGAAACACATGAGTTCATCAAGTGTATTATTATGAAACTTCTTTTTGGAAACCCGAGATGAAGTTGTGCATACAGTATTCCAGAATAATCTAAAGTCATACAGAAGATCTATGGTAGTAGTGATGGGAGACTTTAACATTAATTCATCTTGATATGGAGAAGTTAATCCAGAACCTATGTCACTTTATAACAACATTTTTATTTAACTCTGACTTTATTCTGTATTCTGTCAATGTATTGAGTATACTACTGCTACATATGCCATTTTTTAGCCTGGCTTTCCTATCATAAGTAGGCTAGACTTTAAAGTTTGCATAGATTAACATTGTGTTCTGGGTGAACTGTGTTTTAAAAATTAAATTTATAATGTTTGTTTAAATAACACAAATTCTCAAGTATTAATTGCGTTTTAAATAACGAGGAAATGTTTGCACATGTATTCGATTTCTATGTAGGCCTATACCTATATAAAGCATTATGCCAAGAGCTAAGTTAGTTTAGCTTAGCTCACATACAGTGCAGGATTTCATATGTAGTTGTGCCTACACCTATATAAAGCATTATGCCCGTTGTCGACCAAGAGCTAAGTTAGTTTAGCTTATTTAACAATTCAGTCCACAAACTTTCCAACTCTGTCAGATTATTAAAATATAAAATATAATATACAAGACAAACTAAAATTTTCAAACAGTGGATAACTGGGATAATAAATTATAGCACATCGTTTCTACTGGTTCCTCCCAGTTTTCATTAGGTACTGGTTGGTAGATCAGCTGGGTTGAATGGTGTAACCCCCTCTACGTCACCATCATCATCAGTGAGGGGTGGGTGGGTAGATTCACTAAGTAGACGCTCAGATGCTGGAGGTTTTATACCGTGAAGAAACATGGTGTTACGTTGAAATCTATTAATCCATTCCATAGGGATTGAAAAATCAGATTCAGGGCATTTTCTAATCTGCCAACTAATTTTAGGGGTAACAATCAATCAAATTTATTGTCATTAAACAACGTGTACATGTTGTAATAGACATTGTCAACATAATATACAATAATAAGATAGTATCTGATATACAATTTATATAGAAAGAATATAATGAAAGTGCTAAAATTAAAACCTTAAGTCATTCATATCACATATTTCATATTCGTCTACACTGTAAAAAACATTTAGTTATAAACCATTTCTTTAAGACTTCCTTAAAACGTCTAAGTGTAACTGTTCTAGCATTCAAAGGCAGCTTATTAAAAAGCTTAGCACCTAGGTAATTAAAACTTTTCTGGGTTTTGCTTAGTCTAGCAAACTTAATATCTATAAGATCCCTAAACCTAGTATCATAATCATGATGGTCTTGGAGTTCCAATTCATTAAAATGTTGTTTCACGTATATAAGACACTCCAATATATACAATGAGGGTAATGTTAAGATACCTAATTCAACAAAATAATTCCTACAAGAAACCCTTTTTCCTATACCTTTGATACACCTTATAGCCTTTTTTTGCCATAGGAAGACATTTTTGGCACCTGGAGAGTTACCCCACAGTAATATACCATATAACAGATGTACATGAAAAAAGGCAAAGTAGGCAGTGACTATCAGAGTAGGTCCAGTACAGAGTTTGAGTTTATTTAATAAATATATTACTCTAGACAAACGTATACAAACGTTTCTAGCATGCGTTTCCCAACTAAGAGTAGAGTCAAAATTAATGCCCAAAAGCTTAACATTTTTGTTTTCTACATTAGGCTTATTTAGGCTGAAAATAATTTCTTCGGTTTTGTTCTCGTTTACAACAAGTGAATTTGCTGCAAACCACAAAAGGGATCTTTCTATCATATAATTTTTTATTGCTACATTGACCTCTGTATTCTTATTTGAGGTTAATAAGGTGGTATCATCCGCATACAGAATGCATTTATTTGGAACAAAACTAGGAAGGTCATTTACATATATTAAAAACATAAAAGGACCAAGGACAGAGCCTTGTGGCACTCCTGTAACTACTTTTAAAAGGTTAGAGCACTTTCCTCTAATTTTTACATATTGGTATCTATCCACCAGATAAGACTCTAGGAGTTTTATGTCATTACCTTGAGAGCAATAAAATTTTAATTTATCTATTAAAAGTGTATGTGGTACCATGTCAAAAGCCTTGCTTAGGTCTAGCATAACGGCAGAGGTTTCCTCTTTAGCTTCAAAACCTTCGATTATATGTGATACTACTTCACTACTTCTCTTAATCAAGTCCCTCTCAACTTTCACCACTTCCATGTCTTTAATGCTGTGCTTTAAGGAGACCATATGTTTGCTTAATCCTGTGTTAGTCTTCATATTTCGAATGTCTCTAGCATGCTCCTGGAGCCTGATTTTAAAAGTTCTCCCCGTTTCCCCAAAATATACCCCATCACAGTCATCACAAAGAACAGAGTAGACCCCAGGGGCGTCAAGAAGGTTCTTTTTACAACCTGCTTTTTTTTTTTATGCTGTGAGAAAATACTCTCCCCACTTTAAAGGCAGGTTTTAAACCAAATTTACACAGCACTTTGCCAAAATTCTGGCTGACACCTGGTTTGTAGGTAACACATATTTATCTGTGGGTTTTTTTTCTTTTTTAATTATATGCTCCACACTCGCTTTTCTCCAAATCCTTTCTATAAACTTCCCAGTGTAGGCCTACCCATTAATTTTTCTAGCCTAAGTATGTTTTTCTTTTCTTCAAACAGATCTGTAGGATTATTACAGTTCTAGTGACTAAGTTTTTCCACACATTAGATTTAGTTCCATGAAAATGTGCTGATTTATTTTGGATATATTGTTCACATTTGTTAGGTTTCCTGTACACTCGGGGGAGCGACGAAGCTAATTCATAAGTCGAGAAAATTTATACAATTGTTAACCGATTTTTCGATAGTGAACTTGATACGATTATGACATGTTCCAAACTCAGCTAGTAAGTCATTCAAAATGTCACCATTAGTAATCACAAGGGTGTCGTCCAGTATCGTAAATACATAACCACACTTTCCACATTTTTAGTGATAATAGGATTCTCTACATAGTACATGAATATGTCGGACACAAAGCTCGAAATAGGGTTGCCCATTGCCAAACCCTCGTCTTGAGAGTATATTATACCATTGAAACTGAAGACATTATAGTTGGTACAAGCAGCATACCATCTACTGTATTCGTTTGCCACAATCGAATCAACACCTTCCCCGGTTTTAGTTTGTCTTGTATATTATATTTTATATTTTAATAGTTTATCTTAGCTCTCATACAGTGCGGGATTTCATATGTAGTTGTGCTGACAAAACTACATATGAAATCCGGCTCAATTATATATGAAATCCCTCACTGTATGTGATTAAAGTTAGCTTAGCCCTGGGTCGACAACTGGCATAACTACAGGTATTATTATTATTATTATTATTATTATTATTTTATATTCCTTCATCACTCCATCTGTTTCCCCGCCAAGTAGCAAATACAATATCTGTGGTTGTAACTATTAGTTAACCAATGAAATTTACTGTACTGAGATGTTTGAAATGTTTGGTTATTTTCATGCAAAACAATCTCAAGCTCAGGAGTTGGTCATTTACCTTAGGTTCACACTTTTTTCTTTCATAAGACTGAATTGAAAACACTGAAACATAATCAAACACATAGTTTAGCTTAGCAATGAGAATGTGATGTTTATGTTACCCCGATTTCAAGCGAGCAGGTATCTGAGGGATGACACTACAACCCCGATAAATGTTTCAGTAAAATCCCATTTCAACTCCCCCCATATTATAACACGAGATGATCTCCATAAAACACTTAAAAACACATGGATTTCAAGACATATCATTCTCGGGAGAGGAGATGTTGTCTTCACGAGTGATTTGGTCCAACCCACCCACCCTAAACAGTACACTTTCTTTTATAGTGGGAAGTTGCAAAAAGGAGAGATATTTCCGCCATGTTGATTATTAAGACTGGAGTAGAAGCGCATGATTGGACGTTGCCAGTGTGACGTCGTCTAGCGATGAACTGTGACCAACGTAACGAGACGAAAAATATAATATGCCACATTTTCGAAACCGACAAACAGTGTTTCGTACATTCGAAAATGCAAGGGCGCTTCGCCTCTGCTGCCACCTCCGCTCACGCACTTAACTAATGTGATTAGTTTATGCATTATTTAGCTTTATGTAGGCCATCGTACTAAAAAAACTAAACTCCGTGGCGCTACATCCCTGAAGAGACTTGGCCTACCACCCGACCGCTGCGTCATCTCCCGTAGGCAGATGGCAGGATTGGGGGGCAAGTGGTCAGCATGCCGACACCCACGGCCGTTAATGGTGGTGTTCTTGACCGGAGCCGCTACTTCTCTATCAAGTAGCTCCTCAATTTGGAATCACGAGGCTGAGTGCACCCCTACCAGACCTCCCTACCTCAGAAAAATCCGAGGAGGTACCGGGAATCGAACCCGGGCCGACGGATCTGTAGTCAGCGACGCTAACCACAAGACCACGCCGGCGGACACAGGCCATCGTACTGCTGCAACAAAGATAGTTGGTCACCCTGACCGGTTAAAAACAAATACATTGCGCCGGACGTCTGAAGAAGCCATATCGCGACAATGGGGGGAGTTGTTCTGGGACTATACCAACGTTTCTAGTCTCTGCGTCGGTGCCATATGTCGCTCTTCCACAAGAAATTAGACTGTCTTCTCTCAACGAGTAGGTTAACATTTAGTGGGAAAAGTCATATAACTTGCACTTGAATTTGACTGTAATGATCCAGTCTCAACTCGCCTCTGATGCCTAAGCATGCGGAAACACAAGTTTACACATAACAGTAGAAGTGGGGTATGCAGCGGTGAAAAATATTTTAATGATAGCACTAATGGGTTTATAATGATTAATAACTTGGTTGATGATGCTTTTATTTCTTTCTTTACGATTCCACTTTTCTTAGCACTTTATTTAAGTAGACTCAGTCTCAAAGTCTACCCTCACGCTATGCCCCTGCACTTTAATGTTGCAACTGGAGATGAGAAACTGAATTTAATCAGGATTTGAGGTCATTTAGGTCTTGCATACTTTTCTTTCCCAGAGATAGTTGGGTGTTGCTTTTTGAATCATAAACAGGGCAGAAAATGGTTGCTGTAATTGGTCACAAATATTGATAACTTCTCAACAGCCATAGAAATAGCAGAAAAGGAATGAAGGGAAAAAAATCACATTTCTCAATTACCTATAGAATGGGCGTATTTCGCTCTTTAGACATTTTGTAAAATCAACAAATATTGTGATAATTCATGGATTCAATTAGATTTGATTAGATTAGATTAGATTTTATTTAGTCCAACTGAACATAACCATGTTATGGGACTCGTCAAATGAATACAAACAAGTACATCTATATACAAATTTACAATTCCACAGTCAAAGAAAATAAAAATACATGACTTTAGTGTACATAATGAATTATACAATCCAATAATCTAAGAAAATGAAATACAGTATTTACATAGAACTTATACAATTCAATAGTGTAAGAAATTTAAATACAATATTTACATAATTACTTATAGGCTATATTTGAAACACTAGTCTCTGCATATTCAACACAATCTTGCCTAACACTTCCACTATTGCTGCTGCAGTATTCTGAGATGCCTGGTGGTAGTTGCAGGTTACCTGAAACATAGAGAAAAGAGGGCAGTATCTACAAGGAAAAAACAGCTTGGTATTTAGCTTACATGGCATATGTCAAAATTTTAAACTTAAATGCAAAATGGCAAATTTTCTAGTAAGATGGATTTGACTTCATATTTAAATTTTTTTATGTTGCATTGCTTTATGTGCTTAGGCAAGATATTATATAATTTAATACCTCTGTGTGAGATACTCTTAAGACTTCTGGTCAACCTATGACAGGTCATATGTATATTATGGGATGTTCTGGTATCATACTCGTGACATTCATAATTTTTCTGAATGAGTTTGTATTTTGATGGATAAAGCATACTGTTTCCAAAATAGGCTATAGATGCTTGGTATTGGTAAGATTTTTAGTTCTTTGAATACATTCTTGCTGTCTGATCTGACTTGTTTAATAATTTTGAGTATTCTTTTCTGTAGTTTGAAGATCTGAGATTTGATTAGTATTGGTATTTTATGCTTGAACAAAGCTAAATATAGGTAAGGAAAGCTATTATCTAAAATTTCAACATAACACAAAGCATACAGCAAAGAGAAGGTTCAGTGGAACCAACTTCTGGCATAGCGCACTCAGATAAGTCCAAACACATTATTTGTTTAAAATTGTCTTATACTTTACTAGCAGGTGTGCGCGATTATTTACTCAACTGCTAAATGTTTTGTTTAAATTACTTCTTCAACATAAAAATAAATAAAACATATTTATTAATACTGACATCGTTTTTACATAAAAATTCCATCCTAATTTGTCTGCTTAGAGCCTATAATAAATACCCATATTTCTCAACAAAAACTACAAAGTCTACAGCTATGAATAACGTATCAGTGTATAGAATGTTTTACCGACTTCTTATATGGCATAACTTATTCGTTGACACAAACTCCGACTGAAAAAAACTCAAAATGCTGTCCCTACAATACGAACTGTTATTCTACATCAAAATGTGAAGTTAGAGAATGGTAGAGAAACTTGTGTGACTGCATCACATTGTGCATTATTTTCGTGGGTTTTGTTAGGCCTATTTATTTACACCAATGAATTATATTGCTACCTTCTGTAATTTGTCATTGTCCCATATCATTTATTTCCAAAGCTACCTGTGATAACTGCCAATAATACTCTGTCTTCATGAGAACTCTACATGGAATTTAATCTGGATTTGACAATCCTGTGTAAAAGGTAGGCCTATTGTCTCCTCTAAAACATGTGATTTTTGGCATTTAAATAAAAATTTTCCAGAATTCTTTCTTAGTGAGCACATACATTATGAAACGGATGTACTGCCAAAATTCCAAGTTTCTACCTATTATAATTTAGGCTCTTCGTTGATCCTCTGTCATCAGTCAGGACAAAGCCTCTTATATACAGCGTGTCCACAGTGAGATTCCCGCATATTAAACAAATTAGGCAGAAAGAAAATTATGTTTACTATAATTGCTATAGATGAAAATGGTATTGTAAATAATTAAGTTTTCGTTGTAATTCCAGTTCAGTGCACTTGCTCGTGGGCTCCTCGGGTGGCGCAAAGATTGCCTTACCTATAATCGATTTCATGCCATGTGTTGCACAGTTTATGACATCTCTTATGCGTTGTTTCGGCATAACCCCAATGACGCAGACCCATTCACACATATTCACATTTCCTCGGACTGTGTGATGTTTCTTGTTTATGAGCGAGGCAGTGTGACCAACTGTTCTTGTATATAGTGACAGCAGACGATTTTATGCCGCGCACCAGCCAAGCTCCGCTGTTTTGTTAGGTTAGGAACGTTTATGTTAGTTAAGTCACAACCACCATTTCTTACGAGCAGCTAGTGGCTTGTACCTTTGTAGGTTTGTCAGACTGTTCACCCACAATCATCTCATTTTGCGATATGACGTCACACCTCCAACGTCCAATGGCGGAGAACAAGGAAGTTTTCGCTAGATTGTGATATAAAAGAAAGTGTATCAATTACGGTGGGTGGGTTGGACCCAATCATTCGCCAAGACAACATCTCCTCTCCACACATCTAACTATAACAAAATTCGTGTTATATAAGTGCTTTATGAAGAGAATCTCACTTCTTAAAAATGATTCCGTTTCTGTAGGATTTTACCATTGTGTCAAGTCCAGTACATCGTTCACTCTGGTAGCGTATACTCTACCTTTGACGTACCCCCACAAGAAGAAATCTAGTTGGGTAATGTCAGTGGACCACTACAGTGCCGTATTTAAGACTAGGCAGCTGTCTAGGGCGGCTTTTAAGCTGTTATTGTTTTTTTCTTAATATATTAAACATTTTATTCATAACTCTTCAAAATAGTAAATTGATGTAACAGACAATGAAATAGAAATGAATAACATTAACAATATGGTCAAATTTAATCAAAGATCTAGTTCCATTGTTGTTGTCAATGAAATTTTAACTCTCTTTCCATTTAATCGCCTTTGATTAAACTCTGACATTGTGATGATATTATTATTATTATTATTATTATTATTATTATTACTAGCCTATTTCAGTTACAATAATGCTTATTTTAGGTTACTTTGTGGTCCATTCATGTGGAAATAAGGAGACAAAAATATTTTTCTCTGCCTAGGGGCGCTTAAAATAGCTAAATACGCCCATGGACCACTACGGCCAATCCAATGATGTGGGAATGTGTCATTTAAAAACCATCGGACTAAAAGGCTCCAATGAGGTGGAGCATCATCCTGCTGAAAGATGCTATCTGTGGCACAGCAAAGTTCTCCAACATGTCCCAGTAATTGTTCCAAGTGATAGTATCCTCTTGAAAGAAAAATAGCCCAACAATTTGACTTTACAGAAGTTCGCACCTAACATTTACTTTTGGATAATCACGGACGCTTTCTATGAATTCATGGGGATTTTGTGTACCCCATATATGCACATTATGTAGATCTGCTATAGGACTACTTGCTGTAGAAGTTTCAAGCTTGAGTTCTTTGCTCTTTTTAGGTAGATTTTCGAAGAAAAATCTACCTATTGCAATGGATACCACTTTATGATTTTCGAAAAATTCTTTCATATCTTTGCGTTTCATGCTCCCCTAAGTACGAAACCACCGCCCGTTCAAAAAAAAATTTTGTGATATTTATATATATATATATATATATATATATATATATATATCTTTACACGATAGCGGCCGTAATTTTGAAGATATTTGAACCAAATTTTAATATGTTATTTCTAGGCCCAATAGTTCGGACAAGTTCGTTAATGAGCAAAATTGGCCCAAGGGGGTGGTCGGGGGAGGGGGTTGAAATTTTTAAAAATGTATATCTCGGCCCCTAAGAAGTATAGAGGGAAACTTTGTTTGAATAAATTAGAGTACTCCCTATGGAGTTCACAGTGACACCAACGATTCGGGGATTCGAGTGAGGGTGGGGGTGGGGGTGGGGGATGAAAATTCGAAACTTTTGAAACCACGTCTTGTGGGGTATCGTTGAAAAGCTCTTGATGAGTACTCTACAAATCAATAAATAGTTTCTTGATAGCTCTCATATGACGCGAGATTTTAATGTTTGAAAATAATAACACTTGAAAGAATTATTATAATATCATAATTTTGTCTTGTTTAGCGGCTTTGCTAATTTTATTCATTGCTGATCTTGCGCACGGCCTCCCAGAATATTATATCCTATTATTGTTGTCAAAACAGTTGATTGTAGGCTCTTCCTCTTTACTGCAGGTTTGCCATGCCAAGGCTAAAGAAGAAGAGTGCTATGCAGCGACAATAAATTAAACCAAAAGCACTTCGAAATCTACCTCCGCCTGTAGGCCTGCCTAAAGGGATTTTTTTTATGTAGGCCTACAATTTTTAAAAAATGCCCAAAAGCGTATTTTGGCAATATTTGAAGTAGAATATCTCAAAAGGGCTTGAGTGAAAAATTATGAAATTTATGTAGATAACACCCCTTTATGACATAAATATGTGATAAATAATTTGGTGACTGAGACTCAACTGGTTCCAGTGTAACAGTGCTTTGAATTTGGCCAAAAATTGCGTTATACACACACCAAATTTTATGCTAATTTAATAGTAAAAATTCACTTTGTAATTTTAATTACAAAATTTTAGTGAATCTAAGTTTGTTACACTCAAGGGTTGTATATTTAGGCTACATCTATTATGTTGTCCTCTGTTCAAATTAAACAAATTTATTTTACATATTTTCCATATTTCTGACATTAGTACATATTTATATGTAAAATAAATATTTGTCCATATTTAGTGATTTTATTGCAATATTCGTACATATTTCATTCTTAAGAGTAAAACTATATAAAATTGTCGTTTTCAGTGACAGAAAATATGGCAGCACAGGATAAGTTTACAGTTATGTACAGAAATTAATGTGTGAAAAATGATTTGTGTTACATTGAATCAAAGTTTTGTAATTTTACAAAAATAATTCAGAAACTACAAAATAATAATCTGACATTACCTGAAAATATTGACATTGTGAAAAACATGATTCATGAACTCAAATGTCCAAGCCGATATTATCAAATGTAAAGTGGACAATGTGTTTTCAAGAAATCCAGGCTTTGAAGAAATGTGTAAAATCAGTGCAATCTTAAATAGCTCGTGAAATGTAAAACTAGAATCAGTGAATTTTAAACACGCGCCAATCACTTCATGTGCAGTAGAACGAAGCTTCAGCTAATACAAATCACTTTTGAAAATTTAAAACATTTTGTGGCATACTGTTATGGTAGCAGAAATAATCAATGAATGAATACAAATAAAGTAAGTGATCTGAAAAAAAATTGAATAATTTAATTTATGAATCCAGTATTTGTAATGCATTTTATAGGTTCCAAAAGTAACAAAATGTAGTGTCTAGTGGTTAAATTTGTTTTGAAGTCCACATTTTGACATTTTTAGTACATATATATGTACATATTTTGACATTTTTAAGTACATATATATGTACATATTTTGACATTTTTTAGTACATATAAATCCTAGCCCTGTTCATCAGTTAGCATGACAAATTTATAATTTCCTCAAAGCTTTGAAGAGTGTTTAAATTTCGGTGCATAGTTTCAGTTATGGCCAACTTCGACGCACTATAACTCTGGAACCAGTTGAGTCTAGTCCTATAGTAGATCTATACAAGAAAAAAAAATTAAGGGCGAGTCTTTCTTCCTTTTAATAGATAGTTTTGTGGCACTAAAACTCCCGTTTTAAGTCAATTTTCATTTTGTAGTTGTGAACTGTTTTCTTCACTTTGCTCACTACTTAAATAATATTGTGTTAGAACAAAAATCTAGAGCATTGCATTCTGATAATTTTGGTCTTTATTTTGTCTTGTTACGTATAAAATTAACAGAGTTGCATACATTTGTGCAAAACATGTTTTTGACTGAAATACAGTTACAAAGCAAACTTAAAATGGCCGCCAAAAAAAAGTATGACCCTAAAAAAAATATTACCATAGTTTTGAACTTACCTTTTATTGGGAAATAACTGGTAAACAAATTAGGAAAATAAAAAATGTCGAGCAACTTGGCCTGGTTCATTTCTAATGGATTGACCCTATAATGCAGGGCTGTACTCTATTGGAAAACGAAAATTTAATAAAAGGAAAAAATAGCGAACTTTAGTACAAAGTATAATACTGTACAGTAACTAAATTTATTTCAGTATATGTCCTTTGCTACAGTACACAACGGGGTTGAAAATCATTTGTGTCCGTGTAACTGATAACTGTAACTGAGTAGGCCTAACTGTAGTGCAGCGTTTAACAGCTGAATGGACACTGGACTAAAAGAAGTGATAGTTTGGAATGTCTCATTGTATGAAGGCCTCTTTCTACAGTGAGTCCCACGCAAGAGTAGGCCGATGACGCGGGTTTCTGCGTCGCGGCTGGCACAGCTCCAACTCCCGAGCGATCGGGTGAAATATCTACGCAAATAATGCCGCGGTCGTTGTAATGATTCAGGTTATCACATTTACAGTTAAAATTACAATGAAAATAACCACGTACTTCATCACAAGAGATGATGGAAATGTTCTCCTCTTGCATCCAGACAATACTGGCACCTTTTTAGGAAATTTTATTTCACGTGCATAAGTTCAGCTTCAGAGACAGAGTTACTTTCTCTTGTGATATGCCTACGTGATATCCCACTCAGCACACATACGTAAAATATATGTAAAATTTACGTTATCCCTAGATCTAGGTAATGTACATAACACATATTGGTTAAATAAAATCTACATATAATATACGCTCAAATGTCCCACTTTTTTATGTATTTTTTTACGTCTATTCATGTCAATACAGACATTTAATATATATCAATTATACGTGCAATCGCATACATACTATTGATGTACAATATCTGATACGTAAAATATATGTAAAGATGATCTATCAAACGTATATTTTACATATATAATTTATGTAGCCTAAATACACTGCATACATAAATACACTGCTTGGTTCACTGTTTGCAAATACATTGGTTCATAAATGTACATTGCTCACATACATTTCACATATACTATCAATACATGAGATATCAATAACTAAAAATATCATCAAGAACACTTTTTGTGCTTACTATCTTGCAGTTTTTTGGGACTTCTTGCTGAGGTATTTTGAAATTATTTATTGTGAGCAAAACACTGAGATCGCTCATAACACACACTGAACCAAGAATTTTCGGAACATCATCATTAACATCCATTAAGCACAGCACTAGCCTTTCTACTGCCATTATGCTAATCCACTGCCCTTTAAGTCCTTCTTTTACACTTAGGAAGTACTGCATCACATCTTCCAAACAATGCAGAGATTGTCGTTCAGCATAACTTTTAAGTTCTTTTAAGCTTTCTGCAACTGCTTGGTTTAAATTTTCTTCTTCTGCATCAATTAATCTTCTGCATGATGGACCTGGTCTTGACAAGTACTCAGGCAGATTAGAAAATATTGATGATTTGAAGGTACTGCACCAAGTTTCAGTTTAGGGCAAGTTCTAGGAAATGTTTTTATTTCACCGTTAACTACAAATGTCTCTGTTCTTATCACACTCTCTCAGGAAAATGCTTCACACAAATAACAGGCTTGCTTACCCCTGTAAAGTCTGTAGGAATGTTTTTAAGCCACTTCTTCTTAAATTCTTCGTCTTTTGGTAAAGAAAATGTACTAACACTTTCATGTTGTGACTTGTAGTTACTTTTACAGCCAGCAACAATACATCACCTAGGCATTGTGAATTCCTGAAACAATTAAGAAATACTTTAGCAGCGTTGTCATAAATTATTATGATCAGAACTAATTACCACAGCATCTGTATTATAAATCAGTTTGCAAGTCGTTGAGGTTATGATAGGCCTATTTATGTATGTGAAACAAATCTTGCACAGGGACTTACCAGTACTGTTTTCTGTGTAAATGTTTTTCTTCTGTCTCATTTAATATTCTACATGAAGGGCCAGGTCACATTCAGATAGGAAATGTATTCATCATCACTGCAAGTTGCGTAATATTTCGTCAGCTTTAAATACACACACATGTACATTTATTCTTCGTTTCTATGTTATATACATAGGGAGTAGTTGCAACAGAACAGTGCAATTCTCTCCACACACAATTTCTTGTTAATAAAACACTATAAAAGAGGAACTTATACACAAGCATATGTAGCCTACAGATGAAACACCGATCTTCATTGCTGACGTCACAGACAAGATGGCCGCCAGTCCACATTCCTTCCGCGTCACCGGTGCGGTGGTGTTCTTCCGAGCACCTACGCAACCGCAAGCTTACCAAAGAAGTAAGAAAAATAGTCCTACTGAATTTCCGGATGTAATAATTTTAAACCATTTTTAAAATTTCTGATTAGCGTGAGTAAATTGTATTTAATTAACAAAATCGATTTACTAGAGTAAAACACAATAAACCGGTGTTTACAATGTCAAATTCTTGACGTATAATTTACGTATAATTACGAATATTTTTTTGCGTTATTTTGATATTAGCAAATGAACAGTAAATTCGATTTTGTTTTATAATTACTTATGTAACAGTACTTAATTTTGATGTATAATGAATATAAAGCAGGATTAAACTACAATTTTTATACATGTATATATTGGATATAAAATATACGTATAATTTATGTTTTGAATTTGACCAAACCCTAATATATATATCTAGCTCTAAAACATACGTATATTATACATATCGTGCTGCGTGGGATTGTCATCAAGTTCTTCTAACAGTATGTAAATATTATTTATGGGGAATCTTGAAAAATAAAGTGTATAGGTCAATTTCCCATACACAAGAAGAACTTAAAGACAATATCACAAGAGAAATTAACTCTAACTCGGAAGCAGAACTTACGCGCGTGAAAGAAAATTCCCTAAAAAAGGTGCCAGTGTTGTGCTTATGCAAGAGGAGAACATTTCCAACATCACTTGTGATGAGGTACGTGGTTATTATCGTAATTTGAACTGTAAATGTGAGAACCTGAATCATTACACCAACCGCGGCATTATTAGCGTAGATAATTCACCCGATCGCTCGGGAGTTGGAGCTGTGCCAGCCGCGACGCAGAAATCCGCGTCATTGGCCAACTCTTGCATGGGACTCACTGTACCTGCTCCACCCTCATGCAGGCTGTCTGACCAACTTCTTAACATAGCTTTCTCATTCCACCGCACTACATTTACACTCACTTCTTGGAAATAACTTACAGTACAATATGTTTCTTAAATAATCTTCCTAACATTAACGCCGGTTTTAAAAGAATTCTGCAAATGTAAAAAATCACTGCTAGCTATAGCTTGTAAAAATGTTTCTTATATTCACTGGTACTAAATGAGGTTTCTTATGTATTTTTTATGGGAGAAGATCCGTTCCTTGCATTTATTGGCACAGAGCGAGGGTTGACTGTATTTTGTTAATTGATCTGTTTTAACTCTCTAATTTCTTGTTTAAATTTTTAATATGTAGGCTGTACCAGTATCAGAACAGGTTCAGATTTGCTAACTTTCCACTTGTGTTTTTAAAAGAAGTTGAAATTGAGCTCTCACTAAACATTAGGCTGAGGGCGTTGATTTTTTGTTTTTCGGGGGGAAATGGGAATAGCCATTGTTGCGAAAGAGCCTACGTAACATGACATATTAAAACACTAGCTTAAAAGACCCGGCGTCGCCCGGGTTTTGTATTTTGTAATTGGAAATTAGCTTATGAAGGATTTTCAATTTTAAATTCTAGGTCCTTATATAGGCATTTATAATTCGAAATAGGAAGAACGACTTATTACACTCAAACTATTCCCTCATAAAACGCTTGATATAGTTTTCTGTGGCTCATAGAGGATCTAGAATGTTCCATCCCATCGCTTGTACAGTGCACAGCAAGCCTGGTAGAGGTTTAAATAAGAAGAAACAGAAATTCCTGCAATATCGAGGCGGGAAATTTCCCACTCTTATGTTACCATACCATAAAGCATTATCACTTTCATACTTTTCTCTCCAAAAACCTGCGATATTCTCATTACCACACCTCGTTTTGTTTTCTCTATGTCCAGGGTAGAGAAAGTTATGTGATTCCATTATTTTAGTGGATTTCTTCTGTAATATTTATTTATAACATGAATTATTTTGATAACTTCTCTTATTTGTCAAAAGTGCATTTCAATTGTTTTTTCCAAGCCCACCTGATACCATTTGGCAACAATATATTCTGTGATTTGGAATTGATAATTCTATGTAAAAAGGGATTAAGTATTTTCAAAAACATTTAATTTTTGGCATTTAGAATCAGAATTTTTCAAAATCCTTTCTTAGTGAGCACCTACATTATGAAACGAAGGTACTGTCAAAATTCCAAGTCTCTACCTGTTATAGTTTAGGCTGTACGTTGATTCCTGTCATTCAGTCAATCAGTCATTCATTCAGTCAGTCAGGACAAAGCCTTTTATATAACTTATATAGAGATTGAGAAGGCCTAAGTCTGATGTAATGGGCCTTTGTTAAGTGTGCAGAAACTCCTATTTTTCCTCGAGTCACTGCCTGCTAGATAATAACTAACCGTTATCTTCCAGTGAGATGATGGAGTATTGGGACATGAAATTATACTCTATAAAGTAAATACAGTTTCAGTTCAGTAAGCGAACACCGTGTGGGTATACAGAATGGAGCCCGTACTTAAATCAGAGTATAAGATTGAAATTAAGGAAGAGATTTCTCAAACAGAAGTAAAGTGTGAGCCTGTCCCAATTACGTTTGACCTAATCAGGACAGTGGAAATCAAACGTGAGAATTCAGACTATGGAGATTCTACAACATGCAGCACCAATCACAGCTTAGAGGAAATTTCAGGAGCTTCTCCATTACATAATGAAGAGGAACAGGTTCATGTAGGGCTCTTGGGTCTGCGTATATTTCACAAGTTTTCAGTCAATATTGTGATCTAGGTAGCAATGAACTAACCAGCATAGCCAACCGAACAGAATACATTACACTAGAAACGCATTCCCTAGCGTAATAAAGGATAAATTGAGTAATTCCCGTTCTACATACAGGTGACAATTTAATTTAGAATAGGCACTTGTAGTTAAAGGTTTAATATCAAAACTAGCGCAACAGCCCGTTCTACTCACGGGTGACAGTTAAATAAATCGTTCTACTCACAGGTGACAGTTTAATTTGGAATAGGGACATGTAGTTAAAGGTTTAATATAGAAACTAGCGCAACAGCCCGTTCTACTCACGGGTGAGAGTTAAAATACCCAATTCTGCTCACGGGTGACAGTTAAATTTGGCATAGGCACTTGTAGTTAAAGGTTTAAAATCAAAACTAGCGCAAGGGCACTTTCTACTCACAAGTGATGGTTAAAAAATCCCGTTCTGCTCACAGGTGGAAATTTAATTTGGCATAGGCACTTGAACATGAATATGACAACGGTAATAATTAGCTCCTTCCGTATTTCGAGAAATTTCCGATTTTCGAACAGTTTATGCAGAAAACGAGGCAACGATAATAAAAAAAAAGTATTTATGTAGAGGAAAAATTTTGTTCTGACTTGACATACATGTGTTACCTATAATTAGATCCTTCTGAACCCGAATATAACAATAATAATAACCAGTTCCTTTCCCACTTCGGGAAAATTCCGATTTTACAATCGTGTCACACAGTTTACGCAAAGAAAGTAGGAATGTTCCAAACAAAAATTCATTACGCGGAGGAAAATTTTTTTTCCCACCTAAAATACGTATGTAACCTGTAATGCGACCCTTCTGAACACGAATATAACAATAATAATAACCAGTTCCTCGACACTTTGAGGAAATTCCGATTTTCCATTAGTGTCACACAGCTTACGCAGAAAAAGTATCACCGTTTCAAAACAAAAATTCATTACATGGAGGGAAATTTTTTTTCCGACCTAAGTTACATGTGTTATCTATAATTCGACCCTTCTGAACACGAATATAACAATAATAATAACCAGTTTCTTCCGCACTTCGAGAAAATTCCTGGTTTCCATTAAAATCACACATTTTTCGCAGAAAAAGTAGAACTGTTTAAATAAAAATTGATTACAAAGAGTAAAAATTTTTTCTGACATGACTTACATGTGTTATCTATAATTCGACCCTTCTGAACACGAATATAACAATAATAATAACCAGTTCCCTACGTACTTCGAGAAAATTCCGATTTCCCATTAGTGTCACAGAGTTTACGTGTAAACTCTGTGACACTAATGGGAAATCGGAATTTTCTCGAAGTGCGGAAGAAACTGGTTATTATTATTGTTATATTCGTGTTCAGAAGGGTCGAATTATAGATAACACATGTAAGTCATGTCGGGAAAAAAATTTTACTCTTTGTAATCAATTTTTATTTAAATAGTTCTACTTTTTCTGCGAAAAATGTGTGAT
This sequence comes from Ectobius pallidus, assembly GCA_964059195.1. Lineage (NCBI taxonomy): Eukaryota > Metazoa > Arthropoda > Insecta > Blattodea > Ectobiidae > Ectobius > Ectobius pallidus. The sequence continues at coordinate 182,183,534 of CAXKWD010000005.1, read as the reverse complement.
TTTAATGGAAAACCGGAATTTTCTCGAAGTGCGGTAGAAACTGGTTATTATTATTGTTATATTCGTGTTCAGAAGGGTCGAATTATACATAACACATGTTAGTCATGTCGGGAAAAAAATTTTACTCTATGTAATCAATGTTTATTTAAATAGTTCTACTTTTTCTGCGAAAAATGTGTGATTTTAATGGAAAACCGGAATTTTCTCGAAGTGCGGAAGAAACTGGTTATTATTATTGTTATATTCGTGTTCAGAAGGGTCGAATTATAGATAACACATGTAACTTAGGTCGGAAAAAAAATTTCCCTCCATGTAATGAATTTTTGTTTTGAAACGGTGATACTTTTTCTGCGTAAGCTGTGTGACACTAATGGAAAATCGGAATTTCCTCAAAGTGTCGAGGAACTGGTTATTATTATTGTTATATTCGTGTTCAGAAGGGTCGCATTACAGGTTACATACGTATTTTAGGTGGGAAAAAAAATTTTCCTCCGCGTAATGAATTTTTTTTTTGAATATTCCTACTTTCTTTGCGTAAACTGTGTGACACGATTGTAAAATCGGAATTTTCCCGAAGTGGGAAAGGAACTGGTTATTATTATTGTTATATTCGTGTTCAGAAGGGTCGAATTATAGGTTACATACGTGTCTTAGGTCGGAAAAAAACTTTTCCTCCATGTAATGAATTTTTGTTTGAAACATTCCTAGTTTTCTTGTGTAAACTGTGTGACGGTAATGGAAAATGGGTTTTTTCTCGAAGGGCGGAAGGAACTGGTTATTATTATTATTATATTCGTGTTCAGAAGGGTCCAATTATAGGTTACATGGGTATTTTACGTCGAAAAAAAAACTTTTCCTCCATGTAATGAATTTTTGTTTGGAACATCCCTACTTCTTTTGCGTAAACTGTGTGACACGAATGGAAAATCGAAATTTCCTCAAAGTGTCGAAGGAACTGGTTATTATTATTGTTATATTCGTGTTCAGAAGGATGGAATTGTGGGTAACACGTGTATGTCAAGTCAGAACAAAATTCTTCCTCTACATAAATACTTTTTTTTTATCGTTGCCTCGTTTTCTGCATAAACTGTTCGAAAATCGGAAATTTCTCGAAATACGGAAGGAGCTAATTATTACCGTCATGTTCAAGTGCCTATGCCAAATTAAATTTTCACCTGTGAGCATAACGGGATTTTTTAACCATCACCTGTAAGTAGAACGGGCTGTTGCGCTAGTTTTGATATCAATCCTTTAACTACACGTCCCTATTCCAAATTAAACTGTTACCTGGGTGTAGAACGGGCTGTTGCGCTAGTTTTGGTATTAAACCTTTAACTACATGTCCCTATTCCAAATTAAACTGTCACCTGTGAGTAGAACGTGTTTTTTTTAAGCGTTTTCCATTCTGATAGGTTGGCTGTATAGTGGCATTTCATTTGTTTTGTTGGCTGTTGTGTTTCACTGCCTCTCGGATGAACATTGACTGATGCACGGTAGAAATAGCGGAGACCAGCTGCTTTCCTGCGTAGACCCAAGAGCCCTACATGTACCGAGGAACAGCTAATGCAATCACCTACCATGTGTAAGAGCACATCCTCTGGTGGTAACAGTAAACAGCTCACACGTACTCCAGACAAACATTTCTCATGTGATAAATGTGGCAAGAAATTTTCCCGAAAACACCATCTCAAATCACATCTCCTCACTCACACTGCACATCAGCCGTTTACGTGTGATATATGTAGCAAGAAATTTTCCCTAAGACAGTATCTCAAAAATCATGTCCTCACTCACACAGGACATAAGCCATTTACGTGTGATATATGTACTAAAACATTTTCTTATAAAAACTCACTCAAAACACACATGCTCACGCACACTGGATATAAACCATTTACGTGTGATAAATGTGGCAAGAATTTTCCCTTACGACAGCATCTCAAATCACACATGCTCACTCACACTGGACACAAGCCATTCACGTGTGGTATATGTAGCAAGAAATTTTCCCTAAGACAGAATCTCAAAAATCATGTCCTCACTCACACAGGACATAAGCCATTTACGTGTGATATATGTACTAAAACATTTTCTTATAAAAACTCACTCAAATCACACATGCTCACTCACACTGGACACAAGCCATTCACGTGTGGTATATGTAGCAAGAAATTTTCCCTAAGACAGAATCTCAAAAATCATGTCCTCACTAACACAGGACATAAGCCATTTACGTGTGATATATGTACTAAAACATTTTGTGATGAAAATACACTCAAAACACACATGCTCACGCACACTGGACACAAACCATTCTCATGTCATATATGTACCAAGAAATTTTCCGACAGAAGGAATCTCAAAAGACACATAGTTACTCACACTGGAAATAAGCCATTCACTTGTGATATATGTGCCAAGAAATTTTCTCGAAGGCACAATCTCAAAACACACCTGCTCACTCACTCTGGAAATAAACTATTCACGTGTATTATATGTAACAAGAAATTTTCAAGAAGTGGGTATCTGAAAATACACCTGCTCACTCACACTGGAAATCAACCATTCACGTGTAATATATGTAACAAGACATTTTCTCAAAGACAGGAACTCAAAAAACACCTCACTCACACTGGAAATAAACCATTCACGTGTGATATATGTACAAAAAAAAATTCACACAGAGGATATCTCAAAAAACATATACTCAATCATGAGAGGAACAACCTTTCCTAATATAATGTGTGCATTGATTCTTTGCCTTGGTAAGTGTGAAACTTCTGGTTGAAAACCTCAGAGGAAATTCTGCATACAGTATTCCAGGAAATTCTGATGCCGTACAGGAAGTTCTATGGTAGTAGTGATGGGAGACTTTAACATCAATTCATCTTGTTGAGGAGAAGTTAATTCAGAACCTATTGTCATTTTATAACAACATTTTTATTTAACTCTGACATTATTCTATGTTCTGTCAATGTATTGAGTATACTACTGTACATATGCCATTTTTTAGCCTGGCTTTCCTACCATAAGTAGTCTACGCTTTAAAGTTTGCATAGATTAACTTTGTGTTCTGGGTGAACTATGTTTTAAAAATTAAATTTATAAAGTTTGTTTAAATGACACACAAATTCTCAAGTATTAATTGCGTTTCAAATATCGAAGAAATGTTTGGACATGTATTCGATTTCATGTAGGCCTATACCTATATAAAGCATTATGCCGGTTGTTGACCAAGAGCTAAGTTAGTTTAGCTTAGCTCACATACAGTACGGGAATTCATATGTAGTTGTGCCTATACCTATATAAAGCATTATGCCGGTTGTCGACCAAGAGCTAAGTTAGCTTAACTTAGCTCACATACAGTGCGGGATTTCATATGTAGTTTTGCCGACAAAACTACATATGAAATCCGGCTCAATTATATATGAAATCCCTCACTGTATGTGGTGAAAGTTAGCTTAGCTCTTGGTCGACAACTGGCATAACTACTGGTATTATTATTATTATTATTATTGCTCAGGAGTTGGTCATTTACCTTAGGTTCACACTTTTTCTTTCATAAGACTGAATTGAAAACACTGAAACATAATCAATCACATAGTTTAGCTTAGCAATGAGAATGTAATGTTTATGTTACCCCGTTTTCAACCGAGCAGGTATCTGTGGGGTGACACTACAACCCCGATAAATCTTTAGACTGTCTTCTCTCATCGAGTAGGTTAACATTTGGTGGGAAAAGTCATATAACTCGCACTTGAATGAGACTGCAACTTGCCTGACTTCTATGCAGTCTCAACTCGCCTTTGATGCCTAAGCACGCGGAAACACAAGTTTACACCTAACAACAGTAGGAGTGGGGTATGCAGCGGCGAAAAATATTTTAATGATAGCACTAATGGGTTTATAATGATTAATAACTTGGTTGATGATGCTTTTATTTCTTTCTTTAGGATTCCACTTTTCTTAGCACTTTATTTAAGTAGACTCAGTCTCAAAGTCTACTCTCACGCTACACCCCTGAACTTTAATGTTGCAACTGGAGAGAAGAAACTGAATCTAATCAGGATTTGACGTCGTTTCGGTCTTGCAAACTTTTCTGTCCCAGAGATAGTTGGGTGTTGCTTTTTCGATCCTTAACAGGGCAGAAAAGAGTTGCTCTAATTGGTCACAAATATTGATAACTTTTCAACAGCCATATAAATAGAAAAGGAAGCATGCAACGCTTATAAGGAATGAAGGAAAAAAATCACATTTCTCAAATAGCTATGGAAAGGCCTTATTTCGCTCTTTAGACATTTTGTAAAATCAACAAATATTGTGATAATTCATGGATTCAATTTGATTAATATTGGTATTTTAAGCATGAACAAAGCTAAATATATGTAAGGAAAGCTATTATCTAAAATTTCACGCTTATCACTCTTACCAACATAACACAAAGCATACAGCAAAGAGAAGGTTCAGTGGAACCAACTTCTGGCATAGCGCACTCAGATAAGTCTTATACTCTACTAGAAGGTGGCAGCGGCTTTGCCTGTGTTTATTTACTCAACTGCTAGATGTTTTGTTTAAATTACTTCTTTAACACAAAAATATATTTATTAATACTGACATCGTTTTTACATAAAAATTCCATCCTAATTTGTCTGCTTTTACATGCTTACGTTAGAGCCTATAATAAATACCCATATTTCTCAACTAAAACCACAAAGTCTACAGCTATGAATAACGTATCAGTGGATAGAATTTTTTACAGACTTCTGATATGGCATAACTTATTTGTTGACGCACACTCCTACTGAGAAAAACTGAAAATGCTGTCCCTACGGAACAAACTGTTATTGTACATCAAAATGTGAAGTTAGAAAATGGTAGAGAAAGTTATGTGACTGCATCACATTGTGCATTATTTTCGTGGGTATTATTATTTATTTACACCAATGAATTATATTGCTGGCTTCTGTAATTTGTCAAAGTCCCATATAATTTATTTCCAAAGCTACCTGTGACCACTGCCAATAATACACCGTCATCATTAGGGCCCGGATTTGTATGTAAAAAAATATTTTTTTTCATGATGCGTACATTCCTAAAACAAAGTTTTATATCCAAATCGAGGTCCGGCAAACGCAAATTCCAAATTTTATTTCACATAAAAACACATATTTTACAAAAAAAGTTATGTGAATAAATATTTTCGATATTTTCTCCATAATTACATATTTTAGTACTTTTCAGGATTTTTTATGTAATTTTTTTTTCCTGATGCTCATATCAAGGTCCGAAAACCGCAAATTCTAAATTTTATTTTACATAAAAATACATGTTTTACAAAAAAAGTTATATGAATAAATATTTTCGATATATTCTCCATAAATAAATATTTTAGTACTTTTCCTCATTCTCTTTTAACATTTTACAACAAAAATTTGTATCTCGAATGAATTCAACACAAATGCTTCACTTGCACGGGGAAGAACAGAACGCAATCTCAACATTGCATAGTTCAGTTAAAGAAATACAATATGTTGAAAGGTACCGTAACTTAACACTATCTCAGGTTCGAAAATAGAAGTTCTAAGAACAAAATTTAAAGGTATGTTTGAGAAAATTGGTGGCTACCAAACCTTCTGCAAAGTCGCTCATGTTTTGGAAGGCCAAAACATAAGTGAACTTGATCGTGTGTTTGTTAGTGATATACAGTACACCTCTTCAAATATGCAAGGTTAACATTGTGTGATATAGAACGTTCATTTTCTCAATGTAAGGCATTATTCTCGGATAATAGGCAAGGATTTGTGATCCATAATCTGGAGATGACATTTGTTGCGCACTGCAACTCCAGTCAGCATTTTACATCTGATGTTTAGCTGCAATTGGTGAGTTTCAGTACACATTCTGGTGTGTTTGTGTCTTTTTCAGAAAAATATTTTTTTAGTTTTAGCACATATTTCTAAAATTTTAGCACATATTTTAAACATTTTTAGCACATAAAAAATAAATATTTTTAAGTTTTTTAGCACATAAAAATCCGGGCCCTAGTCATCATGAGAACTCTGCATGGAATTTGATTTGGATTTGATAATTCTGTGTAAAAGGAATTGTCTTCTCTAAAATATATGATATTTGGCATTTAAAATAAAAATTTTGCAAAATCCTTTCTTATTGAGCACTTACATTATGAAACGAAGGTACTGCCAAAATTCCAAGTTTCTACCTATTATAGTTTAGGCTCTACATTGATTCTCTGTCAGTCAGGACAAGGCCTCTTATATACAGCGTGTCCACTGTGAGATTCCCACATATTAAACAAACTCTATCTTTGACGTACTCCCACAAGAAGAAATCTAGTGGGGTAATGTCAGTGGACCACTAAGGCCAATCCAACGATGTGGGAATTTGTAATTTAAAAAGTGTCAGACTAAAAGGCTCCAATGGGGTGGATCTGAATTTTTTTACATAAGTGGACAGATGGGGGGTCATGAATGCAGCATTGAATAATTTGTTTGAAACTCACTGTGTGAGGCTTTCTTGGGCTAGGGAACTCAAATGTGAGGCCTTTTTTCTCCCCCGGGCGGTGCATTTTAATTGTGAAATGCACGTTGACAACTGATGTTCAACTCTTTAATTATCAATCATTTAATTTATTATACATGATATGCATGTAACGGTAAAGTTAATGAATTTGTGGTTCGTTTTAATCGTTTCATTTCGAATGTGTGTACCCTTATGACACCACAGGATTCGTTCAGTCGTCTTTTTTATTTACTACGTCTAACACTATAATTAAAAATAAAATTCATGCAATTTATGTGAAAAATGTCAGTGTTAATAAATATATTACAGCTCAACTAACGGCATATGAAAAGAAATATCAGCAATGACACAATATCGTTCAAGGTACATAAGTAAAAAGAGGTAAGTCCTTCAGCTAGGAATGATGATGGATTCTCTGTCGGTGTGTGTAGAGAGGTATTTTATATCTTCCGTAGTCCTGGGGTAATATCCAAGTGATATATCTTTTTACTCTAGTCATAATTGAGACATCTCTCTACATTGGTTTCTCAGAGTTGCTAAATTCATTAGAAACCTAGTGCATAATGATTAAGGTAACACGTTTAGCTTAATTTTTAACATGAATAATAATAGTAAACATTTTTTTCCCTGAAAAACATAATCTACAATTTTACAATACAGTAGAACTCCAATTATCTGGATTAATTGGGAAATCATATATCTGGGTAATTGGATAAAACCAGGGGAAGGCAATTTTTTTTAAAAAACTGGGAAAAAATAAATTTTAAGTCGTACCTTGGATGAACGTTCCCACCCACCGCTCCCTCGCGATGCACTTTCTTTTATACCACTTCTTCTGTTCTCATATTTCGTAGAAACTCGTGATTGGACGTTGGTAGTGTGACGTCATACCGGTAAACGAAAGTTGACAGGCTTACTAACCTCTGGAAGATATAGTATGCCACATTTTCGAAACCTACAAACAGTGTATCGTACATTATTCGAAAATGCAAGGGCGCTTCGCTTCAGCTGCCGCCTCAGCTCGCGAACTTAACTATGTGGATACTGTTATACATTATTTAGACTATGTGAAGAGGTGATTGTGTTCTGATCGGGAGTGCCGAGTGAGCTAGAGGGTTGTCATTTTGGTGCAAGGGTTGGTAGCTGGTATTTGGTACGATCGGGAGTTTGGAGAGAAGAACGATCGGGAGTGCCGAGATAACAAGCGTGTGGTCGCCAATAGCAACGCATTGTTCGGAGCTTAAGGGTCGACTTACTCTTATCTTTCGCCAAAAAAACTAAACTCTATAGTATTGTCTTATGTAAATTGTCACATGTTTAATATATCCCATAGAATATGTTGTTTTATTGTCGATTTTGTCGACTAACAGTTTTGCTTTTTGTCAAATACTTGCCTCTGAAAGAGGGTTTCCCAAAAACCACTTGAATACGGCCTCAAAGCGTTCCGTATAGTTGGAGTTCTATTGAACAAGTAGGGGGAAAAAAGCAGACCGACTAAAATATCTAAGTTGCCAATATGAGCCACTTCGCATGCCCAGCGGCATTCACAGGATAGCAGGGAATGTATTGAAATTTGATCTAGTGTTGACTGTTGACTTAGCCCATTTCGAAACCCATTAGAAAATAAGCTATTAAAATCCATCATTGTGCTACGGAATTGCTTAACAACCAAGGCTCTGAAATCAGCTACAAGAGTTGGTCCGCTTTTTTTCCCCTACCTGTACGTACAATCAAGATCTTATATTCACACAAAGATTAAAATGCACTTACCACAAAATTAGGCTTTTGCAGTTGCCTCTGTTTATTTTCTGGTGAACCACAAAGTATATTTGTTTCTTTTGAGGTAAATAACAGAATTGTAGACTGTTCATTCAGAAAACAATTTTATTAATTCTTTTTACAGAACACATTATTTATAAATTTGTATCTTCTGTCAGGTTTGTTTTATTTGTAAAAATTCTGGACATAAAATGTAATTTACAACTTACTTTAAGTATAAAAATGCACATAGAGCTGAAGAAGTATACAGTATATAGAAACGAGTGATTACAAAATTAATTGAGGGGCTGAAAGCAATAGTGAACCAAATTCCATTTATAAAAAGAGAGATAATGACAAGGTTCAATCAATATTGAATAACTTTATAATCTACAACACACAACTTAACTGATGGCTTTGAACTTAATGTTTTGTATTACTATATAATATAAAGCCACATTTCTGGCTGATTCACTGACATTAATGTTTGCCCACTTCCAGATGAGCTAGAAACTTGAAATTTGTTACACATATAGCTTTTAGGGTGTAAACCACAGGAAAATTCCACAAAGTTTATTTTTATAATTTTTAGCCCTAAAAATCCCCGAAAAAGGGCTCGTTTTCCATGGCAATGATATTATCAAATATTATTCACATAAGGCTCTGCCAATAGATCTTTTAGAAAACCTTTCCCGAGAAACTCAACGGGGGTTTGAGGGCAGAGCCCCCAATGAGTGAAGCGAGTTACATTCTATATTGCCATGGTTCACTGAAGTGGTTCAAAGTTATCACAAAAAGGTCTACCTAAAGCACCTCCATTTTCAACACACTTTTACCCCATTATCACTATTTCTGCCTGTTTTCCTCCAATTTTAACTTTTATTTTCACAACTGCTGGATGTAAAAATAGCAGGCATTAAGAGGCACTATACTTCACATGGAGATGGAATGTTTTAATATTATATTATATGTAGCAAAGAAAAGAGTTCAGCTGGTTTCTCACCGTGAGTAGAGATGTCCACTATGGACCTCAGCCCTTCAATTGAAGGGCCTAGTTCCATAAGGGCGTATGGCACAATGACATAGTTTTGAGAAATCTTGTTTTTAAACAATGTTGCCACTCACAAGTAGGTGGTTTAAAGTTTATTTTTATAACATGTATTTTTGAAGGACAGGCTAAATTTGCAAAGTAGAGTATATTGGGATTTTTACAACTAGAGGTACCTAAACATGTTAAACAAAAACTGAAGTACTTTTACAATAGCGAAATCTTTTTACTTTGTATCATATTATTTGTTTTTACTTTACTTTAGTAGAAACCTGTATTATACAGTGAGAATTGCATGTTTGCCAATGAATACCACTATAGTCATTAATGCAATAGATGATAAGCAAAACAATCTATTTTGAATGAAGTTACACCAGAAAATGCAAGTTCAGTTTTTATAAACATTTGCTTGGACGGTAGCACTGCGGAAAATAAAAAGTTGATAAACACACTTCTATAACAAATAGGAAGTGTGCCTTGCGCCTGTATGGATTTGAATGTGCAGTCTCACAGGTCTTTTCTTATAACTGAGCAGAGGTTCAAGGCACAAGTACAAATAGTTCACTGAGTATTTAAGACATGTGAGGAGATGGCATAAATTTAAAAAGCTCAAAATTAAAGATTTGTGCCTTACGCCCTTATGGAACTAAGCCCTTCAATTATAATATTTCAAGGAAAGATTACATTGACATAATATTCAAGGAGTGCAGATTTGTATTGAAACAATCCAATGTCTATCTCTTGCTTCCAACATCACAAATAAAAGTAAAGAAATTTCCAACTTGAAGTTAGATAGTGTCTGGTTAACAGATTGCTTGTAAGGCACACTGACATCTTACTAACATACTTAAGTTCATCACCAATGTTTTATACGTATGTGGGTTAACTCACTTTTCCATAACACCTACCAGGGAGATAGGGAGTAAAGAAGGTAAAGAACAAGAGGGAGAGAGAATGACAGAAGGAGAACTAGAGAGACTAAGATATAGAGAGACAGATATAGAAAAAACAGACGGATATAGACAGAGCAGAGAGATATAGGCAGAACAGACATATAGGCAGAACAGAGAGAGATGGATTAAAGATTAAAGATAGATATAGACAGAACAGACAGATGTAGTCAGAACAGACAGATGTAGATAGAAAAAATCTATAGACCGAATAATAAACAGTAATAGTAAAATATTTAAAGGTATTTAAGAAGGAAGATTTAAGTATTATATAGGCAGAACTGACAGATATAGACGAAACAGAGATATACAAATTTAAGATGTAAACAGAACAGATAGATATAGACAGAACAGACAGATATAGACAGATATATTCAGAAAAGACAGATACAGAAAGAACAGACATATAGGCACAAGGAGCAGAAATTACAAACGGATATAGACAGAACAGAAATGTATTGTCAGAACATAGAGATATAGGCAGAACAGAGAGATATAGATTAAAGATAGATATAGACAGAAAGGATAGATATAAAGAGAACAGACAGATATAGTCAGAAGAGACAGATATAGACCGAACGGACAGATATAGGCAGAACTGAAGGTATAGACGGAACAGAGAGATACAGATTTAAGATGTAGACAGAACAGATAGATATAGACGGAACAGACAGATATAGAGAGAACAGACAGATATATTCAGAAAAGAAAGATATATTCAGAAAGGAAAAATATATTCAGAAAGGAAAGATACAGAAAGAACAGACATATATAGGCACAAGGAGCAGAAATAGGCAGAACTTACAAATAAAGACAGAAGAGACGGATACACAGAAGAGATAGATATATGCAGAACACCAAGATATAGAAGGAACAGACATATATAGGTAGAACAGATATACGCAAAACGGACAGATGTAGGCTGATCAGAAAAATAGAGAGAGAACAGACAAATATGGACAGAATAGACGGATGTAGACAAAACAGACAGATATAGGCCGAACATAGAGATAAAGGTTGATCAGGACTGATATCGATGGAAGGAAAGGTAGATATAGACGAAACTAACAGACGTAAGAGACATATATAGACGGAAAAGACAGATACAGACGTTACAGACCTATATGGTCAGAACACAGATGTAGACATAACAAAAAGAAGGAAATTGAAGATAGATATAGACAGAACAGATAGATATGGACGAAACCGACAGTTATACATGTAATGTAGACACTACAGAGAGATATAGACAGAACAGACAGTCATAGAAAGAACAGACATATATAGACAGAGAGATATAGATTGAAGGTACAGACAGAAAGGATAAATATAGAACAAACAGACAGATATAGGCAGAACTGACAGTTATAGACTGAACAGAGAGGTACAGATTGGAGAAATAGAAAAGTGAGGTATAGACAGTCCAGACAGATATAGACATACTAGACAGTTATAGACAGAAGAGACAGAATAGATAAATACAGTTTGAAGACAGATATAGACAGAACAGATAGATATATGAAGAAGACACAGATGTAGAGAGTATAGTCATACATAAATAGTACCGACAGATATAGTCAAATCAAACAGAACCAGGCCGAACAGACAGATATAGACAGAACAGACAGACAAAGTCAGACAAACAGATGTCAGAACAGACAGATATAATCAGACAAACATGTCAGAACAGACAGAACAGAGAGATATATAGATTGAAGGTACAGACAGAAAGGATAAATATAGAACAAAGGCAGAACTGACAGTTATAGACAGAACAGAGAGGTACAAATTAGAGAAATAGAAAACAGAGGTATAGACAGGCCAGACATATATAGACATACTAGACAGTAATAGACAGAACAGACAGAATAGATAAATACAGTTTCAAGACAGATATCGACAGAACAGATAGACATATGAATAACACACATATGTAGAGAGTACAGTCATACATAAATAGAACAGAAAGATATAGGCTGAACAGAAATACAGGCAGACAAACATATGTCAAAACAGAAAGATATTGGCAGAGCAGACAGAACAGGAGATATAGATTCAGGCTACAGACAGAAAGGATAAAATAGTCCGAACAGACAGATATAGGCAGAACTGACAGATATAGACAGAACAGAGAGGTACAGATGGGAGAAATAGATAGAAGAGAGAAACATATAGACAGAACAGACAGAATAGATAAATACAGTTTGCAGAGAGATAGACAGATATAGACAGAACAGATAGATATATTAAGAAGACATAGATTTAGAGAGTACAGACGTTCATAAATAGAACGGACAGATATAGTCAAATCAGACAGATGTAGGCCGAACAGACAGATATAGCCAGAACAGACAAATATAAGCTGAACAGACAGATATAGGCTGAACAGACAAATATAGCTGAACAGACAGATATAGGCTGAACAGACATATAGACTGAACATACAGATATAGACGGAACAGACAGATACAGGCTGAACAGACAGATATAGGCAAACAAAGAGATGTCAGAACAGACAGATATGCAGAGCAGACAGAACAGAGAGAGATATAGATTGAAGGTAAAGACAGAAAGGATAAATATAGAACGAACAGGCAGAACTGACAGTTATACACAGAACAGAGAGGTACAGATATGAGAAATAGAAAACAGAGGTATAGACAGGCCAGACAGATATAGACATACTAGACAGAACAGACAGAATAGATAAATACAGTTTGAAGGCAGATATAGACAGAACAGATAGATATATGAAGAACACATATATATATAGAGAGTACAGACATACATAAATAGAACAGACAGATATAGTCAGAACAGACAGCTATAGGTCTAACAGACAGATATAAGCTAAACAGAGACATAGGCAGACAAACAGATGTCTGAACAGACAGATGTAGGCAGAGCAGACAGAACAGGAGATATGGATTGAAGGTACAGAAAGAAAGGATAAATATAGTCCAAACAGAAAGATATAGGAAGAACTGACAGATATAGACAGAACAGAGAGGTACAGATTGGAGAAGTAGACAGAAAAGAGAGGTATAGATAGAAACCACAGAATAGATATATTCAGTTTGAAGAGAGATAGACAGATATAAACAGAACAGGCAGATATTGACAGAACAGATATAGACAGAACAGAAGGATAAAGATAGGAGATTTTGACAGAACAGATATAGACAGACCAGACAGATATTGGCATAACAGACTGAACAGATAAATACAGTTTGAAGATAATAGACAGAACAGATAGATATAGACAGAACAGGCAGATATAGAATGAAGATATAGACAGAAAGGATAGATGTAGACCGGACTGACAGATATATGCTGAACTGGAAGATATAGACTGAGTAGATTGATATATTCAGAACAGAGAGATATAGATTGAAGGTATAGACAGAAAGGATAGATATAAACGGCAGACAGATATAGGCAGAACTGACAGATATAGACAGAGCAGAGATACGGATTGGAGATATAGATAGAACTGAGATATATATATATACAGTTTGAAGATAGACAGAAAAGATAGATATAGGTACACAGAACACACAGATATAGAAAGTACAGACAGATATACACAGAACAGAAATATAGTCAAATCAGACAGATGTAAACAGAACAGAGAGATACGGATTGGAGATATGGACAGAACAGAGAGATATAGATAGACCAGACATATATAGACAGTAAATACAGAATAGATAAATACAGTTTGAAGATAGATAGACAGAAATGACAGAACAATAGAAAGTACAGACATATAGACCGAACAGACAGATATAGACAGAACAGACATATAGGCAGAATAGAGAGATATAGATTGAAGATGCAGACAGACTGGATAGATATAGACCGAATAGATAGATATAGGCAGAACTGACAGATATTGCCTGAACAGACAGATATAGACCAGGGAGATATAGGCAGAACACACAGAATAGAGAGATGTAGATTGAAGATACAGACTGGAAGGATAGATATAGACAGAACAGACTGATATAAACAGAACTGATAGATACAGATTGGAGATATAGACAGAACTGATAGATAAATGAAGAACAGACAGATATAGGCAGAACAGAAAAATATTGTCTGAACACGAAAATATAGGCAGAACAGACAGATATTGTCAGAACAGACAGAACAGATATAGGTAGAACAGACAGAACAGATATAGGCAGAACAGTCAGATATGGACAGAAAGAGAGATATAGATAGAAGATACAGACCGAAAGGATAAATATAGACCGAACGGACAGATATATGCAGAACTGACAGATATAGACAGAACAAATAGATATGGACGGAACAGACAGATATAGACAGAAAAGAGATATATAGACAGAACTTAGACAGAGAAGACAGGTACATTCGGTACAGACAGATATAAACAGAACAGACAGATTTATGCAGAACAGATATATATATATATATATATATATATATATATATATATATATAGTCAGAACAAATAGATGTAGTCAGAACAAATAGATGTAGTCAGAACAGACAGATGTAGGCAGAACAGACAGATATAGGCAGAACAGATAGATATAGACAGAACAGATAAGAAAAACACACATATAAGGCAGAAGAGACAAATAAAGACAGCACAGACAGATTTAAGCTAATCGGAAAGATAAAGACAAAACAGAGATTTGGACAGAATACACAGATAGAGAAAGACAGTGAGATTTAGGCGGGACAGATATCGACGGAAGAAAATGTAAATATAAACGAAACTGGCATGTTTACGTAAGAGACATATATAGACGGAAAAGACAGACACAGACTTAACAGAAGGATATAGTTAGAACAGACAGATTTATGCAGAACAGATATATATATATATATATATATATATATATATATATATATATATATATATATATATATATATATATAGTCAGAACAGACAGATGTAGGCAGAACAGATAGATATAGACGGAATGGTCAGATTTTGACAGAACAGACAGTTATAGGCTGAACAGGCAGATATAGGCAGAACAGACATTGTCAAAACAGACAGATGTAGACAGATATAGGTAAAAACGAGAGAACAGATCTTGAAGATGCAGACAGAAAGGATAAATATAGACTGAACGGAGATATATAGGCAGAACTGACAGATATAGACAAAACAGAGATATAGATTGAAGATATAGACAGAAACAGATAGATATAGATGGAACAGACAGATATAGACAGAATAGACAGAATAGACAGATATTGACGGAACAGACAGATATAGACAGTACACATTCAGAACACAGATATAGAAAGAACGGACATTTATAGGCACAAGGTGCAGAAATAATCAGATCTTACAGATAAGGACAGGACAGAGGGATATAGACAGACCGGATAGATATATATAAATATAGAAAGAACAAACATATAGGCAGAACAGGCAAATAAAGACAGAACACACAGATTTAGGCTGATCAGAAAGATATAGACAGATCAGAGAAATGGACAGAATAAACAGATTGAGGGAAAACAGTGAGATACAGGCGGAACCGAGAGATATAGACAGGGCAGATAACGACGGAAGAAAATGTAGATATAGACGAAACTGACATATGGACGTCAGAGACATATATAGATGGATTAGACAGATATAGACGGAAAAAACAGATGTAGACTTAACAGACAGATATAGTCAGAACAGACAGATATAGACAGAACAGACAGATATAGGCAGAACCGACAGATTTAGGCAGAACAGATTGATATAGTCATAACAGATAGATATAGTTAGAACAGACATATATAGTCAGAACATACACATGTAGAAAGAACAGACAGATATAGACGGATGGGACAGATATAGCAGAAAAGACAGATATAATCAAAACGGACAGATATTGGAAATAACAGACAGTTAAGGGTAGAAAAGACAAAATAGACAGAACAGGCAGATATTGCCAGGACAGTCAGATATGCAGAACAGACAGACATAGGCAGAAAAGACATGTATAGTCTGAACAGACAGATATAGACAGAATAGTTAAATACAGATTAAAGATAGATGTAGACAGATATAGACAGAACAGATAGATATATGGAGAACACACAGATATAGAAAGTACAGACATTTATAGGCAGTGCAGAAGATAAAGATAGAACAGACAGATATGGACAGTTCAGACCGATATAGGCGGAACAGACATATAGTCAGAACATAGAAATATAATAAGACCATACAGATACTGACAGACCAGACAGATAGAGAAAGAACAGATATAGGCAGAACAGACAGATATATTCAGAACAGATAAAGACAGATATAGATAGAACAGACAGATATGGACAGAATAAACAGAACAGATATGGACAGAATAGACAGATATAGACAAAATATATATATATAGGCAGGACAAAGATATAAGTGGAACGAACAGATATAGGTTGAACAGACAGATTTCGACGGAAAGGTAGATATGGACGGAATTTACAGATTTCGACGGAACAGTAGGTATAGACGGGACAGACATATATAGATAGACGGAACAGACAGATATGGACAGAACAGGCAGATATAGGTAGAACACACAGATATATGAAGTGACGGATATAGGCAGAACAGATATATATATATATATATATATATATATAGAGGAGAGAGAGAGAGAAGGAGGGAGAACAAATTTGTTCAGAGAAATAAACAAAAAGGATAGTTAATTAAAAGTATGTAATAAAATTGAATAGAATCAAGAGACTGGATATGTTAATAGCCTAACTGAAAGAGATGTATTATTTATTATAATAATTGGTAATGACGTAAAGAAATAGAACTTTACTTTGAATTTTAAAAAATCAATAGAAAAGGTTATGAATATTAAAGGCATTAGATGAAAGACATAACATAAATAGAAATGGAGAGTTCGATTGTTTGAGAAGAGGAACTAGACTGAGAGAAGACTATAGTGAGAGTGAGACTTTCAGAATTAAATCTAGACTGTGAGAGAAGTTAACAAAAATAAATGCATAAGTTTCATAAGACAGAGATCTAGGGAAAATGAGGACGTTAGAAAAACGAAGAGAGCGAGGGCAAGTGAGAAAAACAGAAAACGAGAATGTGAGAGAGTGACAACTAGAGACAGAAAAGAGAACGAAACGGAGAACAATAAGCGGATAAAAATGTTGAGAGAGAATTATGTAGATAGATAGAAGTAGAAAGAGATTAAACGAGAGAAAATGACGGGGAGTAATAGAGCTAGCTAGAGATTCAAGGAGAAGTAGAGCGAAAGAACGAAATAAAGTGAACTATAGATAGAGGTATCGAGAGATAGAATTAGAGAGAATGAGAGAAAGAGTGTGAGAGAAAGGGAGAGACAAGTAGGGGGAACAAATTTGTTTAGAGAAATGAAAGTTACATAATTAAAAGTATGTAATAAAATTGAATAGAATCAAGAGATTGGATATGTAAATGACTGAAAGAGACGTATTATTTATTATATTTGCTAATGACTTGAAGAAATAGAACTTTACTTTGAATTACAACATTTTCAGTAGAACATATTTGTGAATAGTAAAAGCATTAGATGAAAAAGTAAAGACATAAGAAAAAAGGAAATGGAAAGTGCCATTGTTAGAGAATAGGTGCTAGACTGAAAGAAAACGAGAAGGAAGAAAAATAGAAAGAATTTGAGAGTGAGACTGTCAGAATGAAACCTAGACTGTGAGAGAAATTGTAAAGTGTATGGCATCTTAACTAACATACGTATGTTGATCAGTGATCACTAATGTTTTTATACTTATGTGGGTTAACTCATTTTTCCATAACAATGTTCAACTAGGGAGCGAGAGTAAAGTAGGTATACAACAAGAGGGAGAGAGAACGAGAGAGAGAGAGTAAGAATGACAGAAGGAGAACTAGAGAGAAAACGAGAGACTAAGATATAGAGAGACAGAATCTGAAAGAGGACGAAGTGAGATTGATTTGAGAGTAAAAGACACAGATAGAGGTAACAAGTGAAAAGAAGAGGACAAGAGAGACAGAGAGTGAGGCCAGAAATCGTACTTAGACATAACTAGAGAGTGACTGAAACCCATGCAAATAATTTAAAGAGACAGAGATAATTTGCAGCAAGTATTATATATATATAGTATATCGGCCGGTTTCGCGACCTGTTGGCGTCGTAGGCCCGGCCGGACTTTTTTTTTTTAACTGGTTTGTTGCGTGACGTGCTTGGTAGAACAGACAGAATAGATAAATAGTTTGAAGATAGGTATAGACAGAACAGATAGATACAGACAGAACAGAAAGATATAGACAGATCAGATATAGATAGAACACACAGATCTAGCAAGACCAGACATATATTAAAAAATGACAGATATAGGCAGAGCAGAAGATAAGACAGAACAGACAGATATAGCCAGAACAGACAAATATGGGCAGAACAGACCGATATAGGCAGAACAGAGAGATATAGGTGGAACAGACAGGAATAGATATCGACGGTAAAGATAGAAATGGACGGAACAGACATATATAGACGGAAAGCAAAAGCATAGACGGAGAGGACAGGTATAGGCGGAACAGACAGATATAGTCAGAACATACAGATATAATCAGAACATACAGATACTGACAGAACAAACAGATATAGAAAGAACTGACAGATATAGTGAGAAGAGACAAATGTAGACACAACGTTCAGATATAGGCAGAACTGACAGATATAGACGGAACAGACCGGTACAGATTGAAGATATAGACTGAACAGACATGTGGATGATCCCGGTTTTGCATTGTGCTATATAAACCGATGCAGTTTTCATAAACTGCATAGTCGCAAAAATGGCTCACGTATTGAGGTCAGATACTCAATCTGCTGCAGGCTACTGGACCACCACCACCTACGACGATGCAGTAAATTTCATTAGAAAAAACTAATAAATTAGTCATCCACGCGTCGGCTCTATTCATCAGAGACGGCGAAGAGATCCTGCTGCATATTCCCGTCTCCGTCAGTAGGCTATTGGACATTGATGAACTGCAGATCCAAGATTTTTTCGGGGAGGTGTTTGAAAAACTAACCGACCCAGACGAATATCCGGATGCAGCAGGGTCTGGCATGGCGTTTATTAGCATCGATCGGTGGTGGTTTAAGATTGCTCCTGACGTCGGAGTGTGAGGTGATGGATGTGGACGAAGTTGACGTCGGCGTCTCCGACATCGTAATGACAAAGACCTCCGACACGCTGATAGGATGCATTGCTCTCCACCATACTAGAAGACCCGGTGACAACCTGATCCAGCGTCGGGAGAAGGTACGTCCTGGTTGCGACGCCGCATGAAAAGAATGCAGCTCGCGTCCATATCTCCGGGCATACGACGGCAGCGAGATTTAATTTTCGCATCTTCAATAACAGAGGTAATGTTCTGTATCAAAAGCGGTGCGGTCCCGATAACCGGGAATATATAAATTTGTTTTTATTGCGGAATTCGCAAATATAAATTAATCATTAAATTGGATGCCTTTTTAAATGATAGGACCCGCGAAGTCCGGCAATTTTGCGAACATTGCCTCAAATATCGTGTCCCTAATAAATGCGAGGTGGAGGTTATGTCAATGGGGTCAGACGAGGACAACACTGTACGGCCTCGGGCCAAACCAGACTGCATATATGCATGGGCTTGTTTGTTATGCAGATTTTGAATCGTACATAGAACGAGACCAACAGCAACACATCCCGTCCGGGTCGCGGTGTGGAAAGGGGAAATAATTAAGGAGGGTCTGCCGACGAAGAAGATAAGGAAGAGAAAGAGGAGGCACAGAGACAAAAAGATGGTATGACATGTAAAGAATAAGTATAATATAAAGAAAGATCCAGTCAAAGAGACAGAATAACTTAGGTTGACACATACAAGGCGAGAAAAACACGTGTATGTATGAATATACATGTATAGAAGTAGGTAGAATTATATGGTCCGATTAATGAAGCAGGAATACGGAGAATAAGGTTAAACCTAGAAATAAATAAGATATTGCATGGAGAAGACATTGTTAGGCATGTGAAATCTTTAAGACTTAGCTGGCTATGTCATGTAGAAAGAATGGGAAAAGAAAGAACACCAAAAAATCTACTGCATGGAGACATAATGGGGACCAGAAGAAAGGGTAGACCAAGAAAAAGATGGATACAGGATGTAGAACAGGACTTAAAAAAGATGGGCGTAAAGAATTGGAAAAGACAGGCTCAGGAAAGAGATGCATGGAAGAAGATTGTGAAGGAGGCCAAAGCACATCAAGGGCTGTAGTGCCGAGAAAGAAGAAGAAGAAGTAGATAGAAAAGGAAAGATAAAATAAGAAAACTAGATTGTGAACGATAGAAAGACATATTGATAGAGAGCTAAACAGGGAGAGAATTAGAGGGAGAAATATTGACAGAGAGATAGAAAGTTTTAGATAAAACGATCGAGAGAAAGACAGAGAACGATAAAAGTAGGAGACAGAGAGAGATAAACACATGCAAGTATAATAAGGGGACAACAAGGACGAAAGAAAGAGGACGAGCTGAAAAAAGAAGACTAGAGATAACGTGCATGGGTGATAACTGTAGAGACAAAAGAAAACTAGAATACGACAGATAGAGAAAGGAAAAGAGAGAAAGCTAAACAGATAAGGGTAGAGAGAGATTGTACGAGAGAGAACTATGGAGAGATGTAGAGCTAGATAGAGGACGATAGGTAGAGCGGAAGAACGAAGTAGAGGAAATATAGATAGAGGTATCGGGAGAGTAAAAGATAAAGAAAGAGAGATATGGAAGTAGAGTGAACTAGATATAGAATTAGAGAGAACGAGAGAGAGTGAGGACGTTGGAGATTGAGAACTAGAGAGAGAGAGAAGGGAAGATAGAACAGAGAGACAGAAGGAGGGAGAAATTAGATGGATAGAACTATTGAGAGAACTAGGAAACAGAGACAAAGGAGGAGAACGGGAGAGAGAGAGAGATGTGAAAGAACCAGGGACAGAGAAGATAATGTACTACTTTATATGGACATGCAAGGAAAGACATTCATATAATATACAAAGACATAGAAGACAAGAAAACAGATCATTTCATTTAGTGGTAACAAAGAATAAGAGAAGAAAAAGGTTAACACATGCAGAAAATATAAACACACAAAATGACAGAATACTGTATAGAGAGACAGAATCAAAAGAGAAATTGAGGGATGACGAATGGCATAATGACAGAATGATGAGAGCGTAAAAAACACAGACAGAGATAACAAGTGAAAAGAAGGGAAAGATAGACATAATTAGAGAGTGATTGAAACACATGCAAATAATGTAAAGAGACAGAGATAAGTAGCAGCAAATCTTACAAGAGATAATGAGAAAGATAAGATAGAGAAAGAGAAAGGTTAACAATGAAATAATATTAAGACGCAGAGACTAAGAGATGATATGAATAAGTATAATATAAGGAAAGATGCAGTCAAAGAGATAGAATAGCTTAGGTTGACACAGACAGTGAGAGAAAAACATGTGGGTGTATGTATATATATATATATATATATATATATATATGAAAGAGTGAGAGAGAGAAGAAAGACATAGGAAGAGACAAGTAGGGACAGTAAATTTGTGTAGAGAAAGAAGAAGTATAGATAGTTAAAAGTATGTAATAAAATAGAATAGAATCAAGAGACTGGACAAATTAATAAACAAAAATAAATACATAAATTTCATAAGAGAGAGATCTAGGGAGAATGAGGACGTGAGAAAGAAGAATGAGAGCTAGGGCAAGTGAAAAAAATCAGAAAACGAGAACGTGGGACAGAAGAGAGAGCTAGAAATAGAAGAGATAACGAAAAGGAGAAAAATAGGCAGATAAATATCGAGAGAGAGAGAGAGAATTTAGTAGGGAGATAGAAGTAGAAAGAGATTAAACGAGAGAGAACGACGGGGAGATAAATAAGTCGGTAGAAAAGGAAGGGTAAAATTAGAAAACGAAAACAAGATTATGAACTATAGGAAGACATATTGAAAGAGAGTCAAACAGAGTGAATTATGCCCGGTTTCTACAAACTAGTGAATTACTATGGGTAAATTATCCATTGACAAATTAGTTCCATTTAACTTACAATGATATAATGAGCAAGGCCTTGGAGTTGTACAGTTAATTTAATTCAGAAGGCTTTGATTCTCATTGTTTAAATATTACTATTGATCCTATGAAAGGTTAAATTTTATCCAGCCATCCATGAAAGGATAAATTAACCCGAAGATTTACCCTTGGAAAGATCTAGCCCGAGTTTGTAGGAACATTTTTTCTGTCATTTTCATATTTACCCCAGAGGACATTTATCTAGAAACTCGCCACAAGTGTAAGTGATTGCTATCTTTAAATTATTTGTGCTTGTGTGGTGTTATTCTTGTGTAAATTCTGTGCATTGGATAATTTACCCATAGGTAATTCGCGAGTTTATAGAAACCGGCCATTAGAGAAAAGAATAGTGACAGGGAGGGAGAAACTTATAGATAAAGCGATCGAGAGAAAGGCAGAACGATAAAACTAGTTCGCAGAGATAAAAGAGAGAGAGATTGAGATATATATATAAACACATGCAAGTATAATAAGAGGACAACATGGATGAAAGATGAAAAAAAGAAAACTAGAGATAAGTGCGTGGGTGTAGAGAGAAAAGAAAACTAGAATACGACGGAGAGTTAGAATAAGGAAAAGAGAGAGAGAAATCTAGATAGATAAAAGTAGAGAGATATTGTACGAGAGAGAGCTATGGAGAGATATAGAGCTAGATAGAGAATGAACGAGAGGTATGGAAATAGAGTGAACGAGACGTAGAATTAGAGAGAACGTGAGAGTGAGAACGTTGGAGATTGAGAACTAGAGTGAGAGAGAGAGAGAGAGAGAGAGAGAAGGGAAGATAGAACAGAGAGACAGAAAGGAGGGAGAAATTAGATGGATAGAACTATTGAGAAAACTAGGACACATAGACAAAGGCAGAGAGAGAGAGAGAGATGTGAAAGAGCCAGAGACAGAGAAGTTAGTATACTTCTTTATATAGACATGCAAAGAGAGATATTCATAGAATATGCAGAGACACAGAAGACAAGGAAACGGAAATTTTCATTTATTGGTAATAAGAAGGAATAAGAGTAGAAAAAGGTTAACAGTGAGAGTCAAACACGTGTGTGTATAGAGAGAGAGATAGAGAGACAGACAGACAGACAGAGAGAATTAGGTACATAAATAGAAGTAGAAAGAGATTAAACGAAAGAGAAAACGAAAACGAGATTGTGAACGATGGAAAGACATATTGATAGAGAGGTAAACAGAGAGAGAATTAGTGAGAGAAACTTATAGATATAACAATCGAGAGAAAGACAGAGAACGATAAAACTAGGAGACAGAGAGAGATAAACACATGCAAGTATAATAAGGGGACACCAAGTACGAAAGAGAGTTTGAGGACGAGATGAAAAAAGAAAACTAGAGATAACGTGCATGGGTGATAACTGTAGAGACAAAAGAGAACTAGAATACGACAGATAGAGAAAGGAAAAGAGAGAAAGCTAAACAGATAAGGGTAGAGAGAGATTGTACGAGAGAGAACTATGGAGAGATGTAGAGCTAGATAGAGGACGATAGGTAGAGCGGAAGAACGAAATAGAGAGAACTATAGATAGAGGTATCGGAAGTGTAAAAGATAAAGAGAGATATGGAAGTAGAGTGAACGAAATATAGAATTAGACAGAACGAGAGAGTGAGAACGTTGGATATTGAGAAGTAGAGAGAGAGAGAGAGAAGGGAAGATAGAATAGAGAGACAGAAGTAGGGATAAATTAGATAAATAGAAGTATTGAGAGAACTAGGGAACATAGACAAAGGCAGAGAAGGTGAGGAAGATGTGAAAGAGCTAGATACAGAGAAGTTAATATATTACTATAATATATACATGCATAGAGAGAAACATTCATATAATGTACAGAGACACAGAAATCAAGGAAACAGAAAATTTCATTTAGTTGTAATAAGAAAGAATAAGAGAAGAAAAAGGTCAACACATGCGAATAATGTAAACACAACAAGATACAATGAGACATGTAAAAGGAACAGAACATCTTTTTTCTACACTGAGAGAGAAAGAGAGTGAGAGAGAGTGACATGTAGACAGAACAGATTACAGACAATTAAGAGAAAGAGAGAGAAATAGCCTATGTAATAATAGAAAATAGAATCCTGAGACTAACCGTTATAATTAGAGAGAATTTACTATTGATGTAAAGAAACCGAATTTAAGTATGAGACAGGATATTTTTCTAGAGAATAATATTAGGAGATATGAAAATGTAGGCCTAAAGAAGTAAACCAAAATAAATACGTAACTTTTCTTGAAGTTTTGCACCTCGGATGAGTGATTGAACAGTATTTATAATAGCTAAGCTCATCCACATTCAACACACACACACATTCTCTTTCTGTTTCTGTCCAGTTCGTATCGTACAACACCATCTCTTTTCATGTAGTCTGAAGCTTTCTTCATTTTCAGTTGGCCGAAATGCAATTTCCAGTTAACCTTGAAAATGAAATCCAATAATAATTACCAGAATAACTTTTCTTGTCACACATTTTTTACTGTACCTTTTCAACCTAAAGTTCAGAAATAGTAATGTTTATTTCGGAACAGTTTAAAAATAAACACATAGGCGTGAATTAAATGAATGGTTACTAAAATTCTAGGTTCCTAACAGAATGGTTATTGCTTATATAACAGAGGATAATGTTTCCACATAACGTGAAGGAATGACTTATTTACTCGTAACCATTGGTAACTGTAGCTCTCAATTATTTTCTGACTTAAAAATTACCAAGGCCTCCTTACATATACTATAGTAATAATGTCATTTTTATGGAAGGAAACAACTAAGATCTATTATTGCCCAGAGTTACGAGTAAATAAATGTTCATTAATGTTGTACTGCAATCAATTATGATTAAATTCATAGTCATGGTTGAAAATTATTCCTGAAGTACGGTATGGAAAAGTACGGCATAAATTTTGCATATTGCAGTGAATAGTTATTACTTTATATTATATTGTATGTAAACTGTAGAGTTTCTTTATTTTATTAATCAGTAATTTAATTTATATATATATATATATATATATAGTATTCCGAAAAAAGGACATGCCTCTGGGAAACTGAAGAGATGCTGTTAAATTCTATGTAGTTCAAAGAATTGTTAGGTTAGCAATAACTATTTTGTTAGGAAACTACGGTATAGTTTTAACAACCATTAATGTAATTTAGGCCAATGTGTTTATTTTATTTAACACTGTTCTGAAATAAAGATTACTATTTCCGAAATTGAAGTTACTTTTTTCCGAAATTGAAATTATTTCTTTCCGTAATTGAGATTGAAAAGGTGTCAGAACATGGATACACTATTTTCACCATCAATATGAAGTATTTTATCTATTGCTGCTGTAAAAGTAGACGTTCAGTTGATTGCATTTTGAACCTTCAGACACAGTTTGTAAGAGAATTTGATTGGTTCATGTAAAAGCGCTGTCACTTGATGAGGCACGTAATAGAGGGATGGGGATATTAAAATTTCAAAGTTATGTAATGAGTATAATAATTATATCCATGCCAAAAACATTGTCTTGAAATTATATTCTTGGTTTAGGCAACCCTGACTCGAAGAAATATTTTATATTAAAAATTGTGACACTTGTTTTGATTTGTATGTGGAGAATTTCTTCCCAAATTTTTCGATTAGACCGTCTTGAGTATAAGGGAATATAATATGCTCTAAAGGAGAAATAGAAGTGGGAGTTCATATTCCGATAGGCTGTAACGCTAATGACATAAATAGTAATAGTATATTGCGATACAAGTGCCGTAAGGCACGTTTACGGGTCGAGGAAACAGATTG
Organism: Ectobius pallidus; assembly: GCA_964059195.1. NCBI lineage: Eukaryota > Metazoa > Arthropoda > Insecta > Blattodea > Ectobiidae > Ectobius > Ectobius pallidus. The sequence goes on along the minus strand of CAXKWD010000005.1, from coordinate 182,157,302 downwards.
AAAACCCGAGGCGCAGCCGAAGGTTTTTAAGTTTTCGAGACCCGTAAATGCCTTTACGGCCCGTGTGTTGCATGCTATTTTTTGCACGATGATTATTTATATCAATTTAATTATATTAATTGTGATATTACCTGAAAATATTATGTAAATACATTCTTGAAAATAGATGTTTATTTCAGAAAGTGATTCGCATGTGTTTGTTGTTATGGGAACCGAATATTTGTCCTGGGGGCCGTGTCCATAAAGGCTTGTATTATGAAGTGTATCGTAATGAATTATGACGTGCCGCTTGGACCGTAAGTAATTTAACCTCATCGCAACGCCCTTAGCAACACGATTGTGTGGGAATGTCAACTTACGATCCATGTAAACAACTTTCGTAAGTAACACTTACTAGCTAAGGAGTGCAAAAAAGTAATAGCTACTGCATTCACACTGGAAACGTCTTACGCTATTGCACAATATACCATATTGATTGTCACACAATGTAAGAAATCTGTTAAACAATATCAACTTACCAATTATATTGATGCCTGAAATAAACATCTATTGGAGAACGTAGAATTAGTTACTAGCTGTTCAAAAGCTTATTTATTATTATTATTATTATTATTATTATTATTATTATTATTAAATTTTCTGATGTTACTGGTAGGCCTACACTGATTTATATCCCTGGTTTAGTGTAATTAAAGCCCTATATACTATTCTGGTGAGATGAGGTATAAATAATTATGTAGTTTCTAGGGTTTTTAAACAGAAATCACTGTTACCCTAAAGGAAAATAAGCGTAACTAAATTAGTTTGGATAAATGAGGCCCTAACCTCCGTGAAAATTAAACATAGTAAAAGCTATGTCAGAATCATGCAAGAAAAATGAAGAAATGTTGAAGTGTTTCGTGCATAACCGAGTGCTAGAGAATGTACTTCAATTAAGCCTGAAACTGGGAGCAATGGAAAGAGCACTCTATTATCCGGAAAGCTAGATTTGCAGCTAAGGAAGAAGCTTTTGAAATGCTGCATATGGAGCTGAAACGTTGACAATGAGAAAAAAAGAAAGGCAATATTTAGTTATCTGTGAAGAAAATGTGGACAGACAGAATGAAGAATTTTTTTTTAGATAGCTGATGAGGAGAGATGTATTTAACTGGTTAAGACATATCATGAAAAGAAAAGGACTTCTGCCGGATGCCATCGAAAGAAAAATAAAAGGAACAAGAAAACTTAGTTGATATCCTAGATGACATCAAGAAGAAAAGAAGCTATGGAGAGTTTAAAGATATAGCTGAAGATAAAAAGAGTTGGACAGTGAAATTATACTTGTAAGGCAGAAATGCCTATTAAAATAAGGAAATTAATTAGGCCATTAGGTAGCTTTTCAAGAAGTATATGTATTTCTTTTCTTAAAACTCATCTCACCTCTTTGTTCCTTTTAAACTCCATAAGATTTTTTTAAATAAAAGTTGTTCGCTGAGAAATCGCCAAGTCCCAACTATCATAATGTATCTCATGCAGCTTTGAAGCCATGTCCCCGAAATGATTAGTTATCAATAGGGGGCGGATTTCTATGACCTAAAAAATAGGATATATGCATGCATATATGACCTAAAACATTACAATATGACCAATAAAATTTAAAATATGACTTTACCACTTACACATTGTGTATATATTTTTAGGTAGATTTTCGAAGAAAAATCTACCTATTGCAATGGATACCACTTTATGATTTTCGAAAAATTCTTTCATATCTTTACGTTTCATGCTCCCCTAAGTACGAAACCACCGCCCGTTCAAAAAAAAATTTTGTGATATTTATATATATATATATATATATTTATATATATATATTTATATATATATATATCTTTACACGATAGCGGCCGTAATTTTGAAGATATTTGAACCAAATTTTATTATGTTATTTCTAGGCCCAATAGTTCGGACAAGTTCGTTAATGGGCAAAATTGGCCCAAGGGGGTGGTCGGGGGAGGGGGTTGAAATTTTAAAACATTTATATCTCGGCCCCTATGAAGTATAGAGGGAAACTTTGTTTGAATAAATTCGAGTACTCCCTATGGAGTTCACAGTGACACCAACAATTCGGGAGTTCGAGTGAGGGTGGGGGTGGGGGTGGGGGTGGGGGATGAAAATTCGAAACTTTTGAAACCACGTCTTGTGGGGTATCGTTGAAAAGCTCTTGATGAGTACTCTACAAATCAATAAATAGTTTCTTGATAGCTCTCATATGACGCGAGATTTTAATGTTTGAAAATAATAACACTTAAAAGAATTATTATAATATCATAATTTTGTCTTGTTTAGCGGCTTTGCTAATTTTATTCATTGTTGATCTAGCGCACGGCCTCCCAGAATATTATATCCTATTCTTGTTGTCAAAACAAATGATTGTAGGCTCTTCCTCTTTACTGAATTCAGTTCTTATTACTGCAGGTTTACCATGCCAAGGCTAAAGAAAAAGAGTGCTATGCAGCGACAATAAATTAAACCAAAAGCACTTCGAAATCTACCTCCGCCTGTAGGCCTGCCTAAAGGGATTTTTTTAAGTTTCATTGCAATACATTTTATTAAAATATAGTGTTAATTATTTAAAATATCTGTAAATTCTCAAAAAGTATCATTATAATGCAAAATTTACAAAATATGATGTAAAACTTCAAAATTTCTTTAATATGCACACAAATATGCAAAAAAACCTAAATATGTATATTCATACTAAATATGCTATAGTAGTTGAAAATTTCTTAAATATGCAGGTACATGCACAATAAAAGCCGTTCCATTTTCACCAGAATGCTTGGAATCGGGTTTAAATTATTCGGAAACCTGAAATAATGCAAAGGGGAAAATATGACATGTCATAGAAATCCGCCCCCTAGTTATCAAACATAATCCAATACATACCATACGTGTTGACATCCCGATACATGCATTGGCAGCCGGGCTGATCCAGTAGCGAATATACCCAACTCAAGTCAGCAAAACTACACACTACAGCTATTTCCATCTTTACTCCGTCCATTCTCATTATAGGCCTTCTTATTGAAAATTAGCTATGAATATCATTAAAATCCATGTAGTTTACTTCTCAACATTGTCATTTGTTTAATCAAATATACGCACGGTTCTGTATGCCACAACAATGTGAAGCATGGCCGACGTTACGCGGGTTTCTTCCGCTTCGTGCATTCAGAATAAAGAGGGCTTTGGAAGTGTCAAATTACAGTTTAATGTTCCACCTAATAAACTTAATGCATGTAGTATTTTGCGAACAATTATTAGAATTTAATCAATGAAACTGTTTCTAAATTACATATATTAAAAGCAATAATGAAAATTAATGGAATAATATACTGATATGGAATGAGATAAACCATTCTGGTGGCAGTGATTTTGGAGTAAACATGGAAACGTTTGCTGGCAATCCCCAATAAAAAGACAGAAGTGAAGATGTGCGCCTATATCTACTTGTGCATAAAGAAAGCAACATAAAGGTTAGTCAAGGAAAATAAACTTTGATTAAAAAAGAATTTTATTTTTACAAGTTCTAAAAATAAAAAAGAATGATAAAAGTACTGAAAATACAGAGGAAGGTTAAGAGCATTTTGACAAAAATCCTCCGGAAGAAAAGATAGAGGCAAGAAGACCCTTCATCCATGGATGCTGAGGCTTCGAAAGCACATACATGAGTACAGTCAAGTACATACACACAAGAACATCTGTTAAGCGCAGTGGTTGTAATATTTTTTTTTGTTCACTCGAGCTTCTTCTCACATTCAGCCAATAGTAGAACAGATCCAGAAATTTCCATCCAGGAGAAGAAAGAAGAACAAACAGACGACAGAAGAAGTTAATAAAGATGGAGATGTAATCACAAGTTTACGCTGCATTGATTGTGTCCACACTAAAATAGTTTCAGACTAGATGAAAATGGAAAACATAGAAACTACTTTTTATGGCAATTTGAGGGGTTGTAGTGCCCTAAAAGTTGATAATAATTCTTTTCATATCACAGATTGAGGAACGGGTTGTTAGCAGAACAGATCTCGAATTTCAAAACGTTATATTGTCAGATTTATATGCACCTGAAGAATTATTTTGGCACTTCTATTGTTCAGGGACATTTAGAGTTCTATAATATCTAGTTGTTCATTACTAAGAATTTTGAGTTCCAGAAAATGAAAGAATTTCTAAAGTATGACTCCCGACCAGCGTTCGGGCGGGCCACTCAGGAGTTTCGTTTTGTGATTCGAGACTTTAGTGCAAGGAAAAATAATCCAGGAACCAGAATTCAAGGTGGGAATGACGATGATATTGTGTTGTTTGAAGTTATCTTAAGGTTTTTTGGCGATTCGGATGCCGCTGAAGGTTGACTCCGGAGTGGATTCGCTCTCAGGACCCAAACCACCGCCTTCTAGAAACACGGCCGCCTTGTCTCCGACATCCATGTCTAGGAGGGCTATGTTCGCACCTCCTCCCCCTCCAGTAGACACGATGGTGTTCCAGGATTGGCTGCTGGACGTCTTCTTCTTCAAGACAAATCTGTCAACAAAAAAAAAGAAAATCTGCCAAAACTGCCTGGATTAGGACTATGATGTTCGCTCGTATAAGCCATGACATCGGCAGTGTTTTCATGGTGGGCTTTGGTTTATAGAATGACCTATACCATAAATATATTTATTACAATATTCCGCCTTTACCCTTAACATATAATACACAACTTATCATGCAAATGCATTTCGGCGTATGCTGCGCCATCTTCAGTTCATATAAGATGTAATGAACACTACAATTCTTCTCAAATAATGTTGTTTATAAAATTTGTTAATTGGTAACCTAGGTCACCGTTTAGTCTAACACCCTTATCACAGATATGTAGGACTTCCATGGTGTTATTTAAGTTATCCAATCTATGACCACTATCAAGCAGGTGTTTAGCATACGCTGAGCGTAATCTGCCATGTTTCTGACTTTAAATATGGCAGATTACGCTCAGCGTATGCTAAACACCTGCTTGATAGTGGTCATAGATTGGATAACTTAAATAACACCATGGAAGTCCTACATATCTGTGATAAGGGTGTTAGACTAAATACATTGGAAAACTTTCAAATTTATAAGAACAGAAATAACATCCTTAATGAAAACATAATTGACCAGAATCATTTATTTGACTTGACTACAACGGTGACCTAGGTTACCAATTAACAAATTTTATAAACAACATTATTTGAGAAGAATTGTGGTGTTCATTACATCTTATATGAACTGAAGATGGCGCAGCATACGCCGAAATGCATTTTCATGATAAGTTGTGTATTATATGTTAAGGGTAAAGGCGGAATATTGTAATAAATATATTTAATATTAACCCTTATCTGTTGAAAATGAGTTATTTTAATAATTTTGACCTATACAATGTTAAATACTATTAGATTTTCTTTGCCCATTGTTGATATTATGTTCGCTGGTTTGATTTAGAATTTGCATACACACTGCTTTCTTGATGTTTTAAAGGGTCTTGTTTGCTGCTCCATTTTAATAATAGGCCTATTTCCCGGTGCCGAAGCCAAACATATTTTTCTTAGGCGTAGGCACAAAAGTATGTAATTATTTACACAGTAACTGAAACATTATACAAAAAGGAACCGTCTTTTGCTGATTCACCGAATCAGATCAATCTTGTAAAATTTCACAGTTTTCCATAAATAAAACATCTACAGAAACATTGCCTGCAATCTAATATAATATTTGAGCTGGTCTTTCCAACGCCACCTATTAAAATGACCGTATTCAAAATGGTATTGCTCGGTTGCTATAGCAACCGGGAAAAAGAGCATCGCTGAAACCGATTTTTCCATTATGAGGACATCGATAATTTGTCGATGGCTTCTATTTTGTTAACACGCTTTACTAGATACATTTGTTTACAATATTTCGAATCGCAGAGATATGATTTTTTTTACGTAGGTGGGCAGAAGGGGATAATGAATGTACGCCTAAATGGGAAAATGGACGAAACGCGCTATGCGTTTTTTTTCTAGGGAATTCGAATCTGCGGTCGTTTTTTCCCCAGACGGCGCACTTTAATTGAGAAACGCACCTCGAAGCCGGGTTCTTAGATTTTTAATTACGAATGGTTTTAATTTTCTTGTGCTTGATTTGGGTAAGGTTCATGAGTCTGTGGTTAATTTTATTCGTTTAGTTTTTTTACAATTTAGAATTATGTAAATAATGCAATTTACATAAAACCATGTCATTGTTATTAAATATTATGTTTTAATTGGTTTTCTGTTAAATAAATGATTTAAATAAGAAATCTAGAGGGTGAGTAAATAAATAATGCTCATGAAGTGTTTTTATTCTTAGGGTCAGCACTACGGCCACTTCCCAAGACACTGCTGAGGGTGAGTCACAAGACATTTATTCAATTTCAAACAAACAGAGCCAATTTACTCCCATAAGCTAAGCTTTAATCAAATTTATTCGCTAAGGATTGCAGTCATAACAAATTGACAATATTTAAGTTCGTTAAACAGGCATGGAAAATAATATTACCATCAAATGAATATAATGAAACACGTTTTGGGGTCGTATTCGGGAGGTCCCAGGTTCAAATCTCGTGGCCGGTCAATTTCACATGCGTTTTTTCATGGTTTCCTCAGTCATAAAGGCAAATGCCGAATTGGATATTTACATACCATGAATCATCCTGTATCATATCCATTTAAATTAATATCAGTTGAAATTTACTCCATAAAATATGCCAATAATAGAAACAATTGACAAGCAATAGTTCCATGGCCTACCCTACTCTCCAGACACATAGTCTCGAAGCTAAAAGGATTATATCACCGCCGTCTCGAGAATTACACTGCCTGTCCTATGCTTTATTTTAACATGGAGTTCAGAGTATTGTTAAATTGCCTAATTTATCCAGTAGAGGCGACACAGTTCAAACCCAGTTTGCAGCAATCACTAATCAAAATAAGCATTAAACAGACACAGATACTTGTGTTATTTGTTTAGAACGTAATATTATTCCACTTACCTTGAAATGGAATTTTGGAGCAATAATTAAAATAAATGTAAATTAATTAGACGCATTGATAGACTATATTATGAGCACCGCCGTCTCGTGGAGTAATACAGTTTAGAAGGCAGTGATTATGAGACGGCGGTGACAGCACTACATAATCAACAATGTCGTAGCAAAAAACAAGAAGCAGTCTGGGTGTGAAAGGTGCTGCCATCTGTAATGTCGCCGAGTACGCAAAATTAGCCGTATAGGACAGGCAGTGTATACACGATTAATACAGTTTAGAAGGCAGTGGATTATATACACAGCTGAAATAATAAAAAAAAAAGTGCTGCATGATCAATAAATGAAGGGCTCGGCGGAAATAGTGCTAACCTAACCTAACCTCATTTTGAGATCACATGTTTAAAGTTTGCTCAAATCTTGCATATCTTCTTTTTATCTTTCTTTTAATATGTATTATGTTACTAACAAGAACTATTGACAGAATTAGTCTGTGCCTGAAACATTGAAAAAATAGTGACTAAGAAAAAATATAAGTAGTGCATCAATATAAACTTTTACGAAAAGAGGGTTAGCGCTATCTTCCCCTGACTGAGTTTCCGAGTCAGGAATTATCGATGGTCTCACCACGCTACAATTTAGCAACACCGCCGCTAGAGGACGGTGTAGGCCATGACTGTACAGGACCGCCATAAAGCACAACAAATAACCTTGACCAAAATTAAAATTTGATTGAACCGACCGCGTTATCAGAATTAAATTTGAGATAGACACTCCCCAGGTCATGAGGAACGTATGATGAAAATTTCAGACCTCTAGGTGAAAGGGTCTTTTTTGTCTAAATACATCGATGGTTTCAGGTCGATATTATCGTCACATCGATAGTTACGGCCGATTTTAACTATCGATGGTCATCCCTAGTTCTGAGTGTTCGGCAGCCTTTTATACCCTCAGGTGAGGAATTGTGCATACCTGGTTTCTGCGTTCTTGCCGGTGCCTGAGAACGCGAACTGGTAGAGGCCGGGGCAGTGGGAAGTGAACTCCCCTGATTCTCGGGCCCACCCGACGCTCTTGTCTATCAGCGACGTCCTGTAGCTCAGCTTCGCGTCCTGCTTGGTTGGGGCGATGGCTCCTGCAGCAGAGAACGCCACTGCGCCGTTGCAATCGTGGATGTTGGTGGCGTACTTCCTCGCGCCGACAACGCCACCTGTCGGCTCCGGCACTGCGGCTGCGCACAGCGACGCCACCACCAGCGATAGTCCTACCGCCACGTGCCTCAACCTATAGCAAACAAGAACATTTTTTTTATTGCGGGCGCCACTTCTTAAAGGCTTTTTAAAAAACTGCCTCTACCTGCTGCCACCCTAATCCTCTTTGGCCTGTCAATCAGTGAATAGAAAGATAGTTAGGCGTATTCACACCTGTCTGCGGTCCAAATACGTACCAAAACACGGTTACTTCACTTGAAAAGTGGTGAATGACAGCGGCAACACTGGGGGAAGCCACGCGACTACCAAAGCACCTGTTCTTTGTCGGTGCAGATTTTCGGATTAGGGAACAATGCTATTATATTCTTTTTTCCACTACGTAACTAATTAGTGATACTTACGAATATTGTTGCCGTAACTTGAAATTGGTTGCTATGAAAACAAAAGAAATCTCAGTGCTGTAAAAATTACAGGAAGTTATGTGGGCGTTTCACATCAGATTTCATTTTTTTTCTGAGTTTTCAAATGATACTACAATAATCTACTCTTATACAATTCAACGGCCCTAAATAGCGTGCTTGCTCGCTCGCCCGCTTCGTGAGACATCGGGTGTACTCGGCGATGTTCGTCTCTCGCAGTGTAAACTTTCATGACGACTACAGAATTAGGAAAACCGTTTCTTTATTATATAAGGCCTAAGTGAATTGAACACAATGAACAAATATTCTAATTTTATTTTTACTTACAATTTTCATAGCTCTGAACCACAAACATTTTTAATAATATACCAGTGTAAATTTATTAAAAATCCCGGAGTCAATGAATCATGGCGGGCGAAGCACCGGGGGCACCTGCAGTAAAATATTGATGGTTTTACTCTTGAAATATCGCTGATAATAATAATCCAAACAAACCATTCCTTCCCTTGAAACATTATATCATTTCTGAAAATTACACTGAACTGATCAAATAAAATTCACATCATATTCATGTCAATAAACAGTTGAGAAACAATACGTATTATGTGTCCACAGGTTCCTTTGGAACTGCATAATCGATTCTGATATAGTTTTCCTAGGGGGCGCTTTCTAATCGTAGAATGTAGCCGGAATTTTAGCTGTTTCATTAATATTATTAATGGCTTAGTTTATGAATGATTCGCGTGCAAGTGTTAATAAATATAATGCTTTAATAATTATTATACTCTTAATTTTTAATTTTTAATTTTTATATGAATTATCGTGGGCGAAGCCGCGGGCACCTCCTAGTAGAATACAATCAGACACATAACTCAACTATTATTTCCGGTAAAATCCCATCTAGGGAGATCATTTTTTTAGAACCGAGATTCTCTTCATAAAACACTTATACCACACTAATTTTGTTATAGATAGATGTGTGGAGAGGAGATGTTGTCTTGGCAAATGATTTGGTCCAACCCACCCGCCCTAATTGATACACTTTCTTTTATATCACGATCTAGCGAAAACTCTCTTCTTCTCCACCATTTTTCTGTCCTCGTCCTCCTGATTGGAAGTTGGAGGTGTGACGTCATATTGCTAAACAGTGGATGAACAGTGTGACAAACCCACAAGCCACTAGCTGCTCGTAAAAAATGGTGGTTGTGCTATTCAGTATATTGCTCCTTAACTAACATATACGTTCCTAACCTAACAAAACATCGGAGGTATTCAGTATATTGCTCCTTAACTAACATAAACGTTCCTAACCTAACAAAACATCGGAAGTATTCAGTATATTGGTCCTTAACTAACATAAACGTTCCTAACCTAACAGTTGGTAACCGTGTATCTGTCATAAACAAAAGAATCACACAGTCCGTGGAAATGTGAAGATCGCGGAAATGGTCTCCTTAGTTGGGATTACGCCTTATTTCCTAACACAGAACTAAATTCAAGAGATAAGAGCTCTAAAAAAAAATTACTGTAGGCCTTGTCGATTCACCCCCCAACATACCTCTCGTTTCCCCGCAACACATCATAGACCTCGCAAATACGCCTGCAGCAACTAGAAGCTAACTCGAAGACAAATAGAAACCACGGGGGAAAAATACTCAGAGAAGGCTTTGTCCTGGAACTAAGTTTGCACTGGCGCTGTCTACAACCATATAGGGAAGTTTGAGTGACACTGAGCGATACTCTAGTAATCATGATGGCACCCCTGTTGATAGAAAAAGCAAATGGCCGCGATGTGTGAACTGTGCTACTTTTTTACATAAAATTAGTGTATGTGTAAGTGTTTGTGTGTCGGTTTAAGTGTAGACTTTACTATAACAAGTTTGTGGAGACTTCAGAACAGGAGATGGGCCTTGGTTCGACTCTGTAGGTGAGTGTTTCAGTGATTTAGTTCACAGGATAACTAAGTTTTGCATGTACATGTTTTTAAGCAACAGCGATGTATGTTATTATTTTAATGTTTCTGATTATACATAAAGAATGCGTTCTATTCATCTTTTGCTACTCGATGCAGATATTCAGATGGTGCCCGGCGCTTGGGGGTTCCGTGATTTGAGCTACGTTAAAACAATTTATGGACAGACCAATTGTAGAGGGCCCGTATTTAACCTACATTCTCTTCATAAAACACCTAATATTGCACGTATTTTACTATAGATAGTTCTATGGAGAGGAGATGTCTTAGCGAATGATTTGGTCCAACTTCCCCCTCCCCCAAAATTATACAATGCCTACCACGATCTGGCGGAAAATAAGCAATACGTTTTCTATTGTATTGAAATGATAAGTCCAAAACTGCGTTCAGCATGTTCGCTTTAAGAATTTTGAATAATATATTACAACAGGATGCATTACTTATGGTAGGCTATATTTTGCATATTTTAACTCGGTAATGAGGTACGGGATCATTTTCTGGGGCAACTCTTCCCATAGGGAGAAAATATTTAGGTTACAAAAGCGGGCAATAAGAATAATATGTGGAAAGAAAAAAAGGGAATCTTGTAAACCGCTATTTGAAAAATTAAAAGTCCTCACTCTTACAGGGGAGTATATATACTCTGTTATGTGTTTTGTAGTGAATAATATTGATAAATTTCAAACTAATTTTAGTGTACATGGACGTACTACCAGAAACATGAATGATCTACACAGACCAAATAACTTGTTAAAACTCTTTCAGAAGGGTGCTTATTATTCTGCAATACAGATATATAACAAGCTTCCAAACAACATTAAATGATTATGTATTCAAAGAAAGAGCAAACCTTTCAAAACATCTGTCAAGGAATTTTTAATAACTCACACCTTCTACAATAGGAATGAATATTTCTAGCTTGAATAAGTTAGGCAGCTTACAGTTTTGTATAGGCCTATTGTTGTTATAGCATGCATGTTTATTCTGATCTGACGTCTTCTATATCCTTGAGCCTCGCTATAGGATCTATAGAACGATATATCTACATCTACATATATAAAAAATAAAGTGTTCCCTATACAGGCCATGGAGACCCAGAGGGTTCCAGGAGGTTGAGGCACCCAGACTTTTGACATTCGGCACGTAGCCTATATTGTTCTTATACCGGTAACAGGTTTATTCTGATCTGAGCCTCGCTCAACATAGGATCTACAAAACGAGATATCTACATCTACATGGCAATTTCTTTTTTAATCTGGTAGAAATGTTAGTTAGAACATCTTAAAACTGCCGTCTAAACTCTAAGTATCTTCAAATTATGGGCTTGACCTCTTCTCATGTTGGACCCACTTGTTGCAGCTGAACCGAAAGTGCGGATTTTTACAGCATTCTTGTTAAGGAAGTTAGAAAGGAAGTTCGTACTGGAGCTGCGCGTGTGTAGAGACAAATGCCTTTCACATTTCACTCCGTAATGCCGCTCCAGGCTCCCCTAATTGACGTGATCTATTCTGTCTGTGCGTTATCTTGAGTAATTTGCTTCCTTATTCTATAAATCATGCATTTTCTTAACTCCTTGTTTTCCTGTAGGCCTACATTCCGTCGGCCTGGGTAGCACAGTTAGTATTTTGCTGGCTTTATGCTCCCTAGGTCGTGGGTTCGATTCCGGCTCAGGTCGATGCCATTTATGTGTGCATAAATGTGACAGGCCCATGTCAGTAGATTTACTGGCATGTATAAGAACTCCTGCGGGACAAAATTCCGGCACAGGCCTAAGTTGCAGTACATCCCATTCCTTGCTGTCTCCTCAATAAATAGCCTACATTTAAAAATCTGGTGTGAAAGTCACATAACTTCGTCTGCCCAGATAAAAGTTCGCCTCTTAGTACAATATAATTATTATCAGGGCCCGGATTCTGATGACCTAAAATTGTTTGAAAAATGACCTATAAAATGACCCTAAATTTTAAAGAAAATGACCTAATAATTATAAAAAATGACCTAAAAACTTATATTTTATTTATAAAAAATTATTATTGTACACACAAAGTTATAGACTAGTTTGTACATAATAGTAAATAACTGCAATGTTGTGAATGTTCTTTTCTCACGGAAATTTATACTGGCACTGAGGCACTGGCGAGTCGAAATTCGGCATTTCCTTTTGTGGTCTGCCGGATTATATTGTTATTTAATTGAGGGTAAACAGTAGTTTGCATTCTCAAATCCAAGCAGGTGACAGACTCTGGTGTCAAGTCAGTCTAATAACAATAGTAATATAATACAACATTTTTGCGTTTCTTTGATTCTCCTTTCCGACTGAGACAGGACAACACTTAACGCCGAATTTTTCCTTCTTGCATTAAACAAACAACACTTCAAAGACAGCACAGCTAGCGACGAAGAAAAGTTAATACACTCAATGAAAATACATGAAAATGACTTAATAAGGAAGCAAATGACACGAAAATGACAAAATAATGACCTAAAACTGAAATAAATGCCCTAAAAATATAAAATGGCATAAAATGACAAAAAATGACCTAATAAAAATTCATTTCTATAATCTACGGGCCATGATTAGTATTTATCCACTGGTTGGCAATGTCCATGCAGCATCAATAAAAAGATGACATGTCATTAGAATCCGGGCCCTGATTATTATGCATGACATTCTCTTCGTGTAAATTGGTTGTAAAAATGAAGAGAATGTCGTTACCGCATCACATCGCATCCCCGAAGGATACACAACCCAAATATAATCTGATTATGCACTCACATAACTTTTTTTATTATAAGCATGGGCAATACATCTTTCTCACTTCACATTGTGAAATAGAACAAGAGGCCATATTGCAAAGAGTGCGTATTCAGTTGTTTCAACCTGATGCAAAGCTTTATTGTTCACCAGGCAAGACTGAGTTTCTACAAACAGTGCAGTGGTGGCTTATAATTACCCTTCAGAGAATTTTTTACGAAAGTAGTTTCAAATTGAAGTTTTAGCTCTCAGTAAAAACGCACCATGTGTAAAATCTAAACAAAATCGTAAGACCCGGTTTCTAGAAAATCGCTACAAACGAAATTTTCTTCATGTAAAGTGGCCTTAAAAATAAGAGAAAATCGTCACCGATCTTCGTGTCATATCGCCAGAAGGTACCTAAACCAAACACATTTTTTTTTCCATACGATTTTCTGTTTTTTCTCGTTTGTTCACAGACACACATCCACATACATATAGTATTTTTGGATTCAGGGACTTCTAAATCTGTATTTATCTTAAAAACTCAACTTCGAATTTAGGGGTCGAAAACAATATTTCCTCTATTATGGTACAGGCAGAGGAAGTAAAAATTTATTAATTTATGGTTTCATGTTTCATCCAAATAAAAGACTTTTTTCCAGAATTCATATAAAAACTGAGGTTATGTATACTTTTCGCGTTATTCCGCGATTCAGAAGGGGTTATAGGAAGCAGCAACATGCATTTCTTCAAACATTTCTCTAATTGAGAACAATTCGTGTTATCGCGTCTCGCGACTTTCATATCGTACTTAAAATATATGGAATAAGGAAGGTCATGGCCATACTGAATACTGGGCCCTGTTTCATATAAATTTTACACTCATTGTGTATTAGCAAATACATAATAATAACTTATTAGTTAATATTATTAGTCTTCTGTTTCATAAGAATGTTTTATAATAATATTTTTGCACTCCTTAGCTAGTAAGTGGTACTTACGAACTTTGTTTACATGGATCGTTAGTTGACATTCCCACACAGTCTTGTTGCTAAGGCCGGTTGCGATGAGGTTAAAACACTTACGGTCCAAGCGCTACGTCATAATTCATTACGATACACTTATACGCTTCATAATACAAGCTTTTATGGCCACGGCCCCCAGGACAAATATTCGGTTCCCATAACAACAAACACATGCGAATCACTTTCTGAAATAAACATCTATTTTCAAGAATGTATTTACATAATATTTTCAGGTAATATCACAATTAATATAATTAAATTGATATAAATAATCATCGTGCAAAAAATAGCATGCAACACACGGGCCGTAAAGGCATTTACGGGTCTCGAAAACTTAAAAACCTTCGGCTGCGCCTCGGGTTTTCAATCTGTTTCCTCGACCCGTAAACGTGCCTTACGGCACTTGTATCGCAATATACTATAGTTATGAGTTCTTGGCTCTAAATTATTATTAAGTATTGCTAATAGGCCTATTATTAGTAAAATGTTTCATAGACTGCAGAACTAATTAAATTTACTCATGATATTAGGTGTTTTTCTATAAGTGTATTTGGACTAATAACTTATTCTCAAACCCACGTAATTCAGATTTCGTGATCTTAAAATTGTGGAAAATGAATCAATCTGATTTAATTATCAATTTAGGAAAAGTTTACATACGATATCAAAGGATTTTTTGTCATAACGAGTTATAGGATTTAAGGTTAGACATAGTAGGCCTACATAAGCCTGCTGGTATTTTGAATAAGTGCCTGGCAGATTTATTCATTTCTTAGAGCTAGTTATGAAGATATATGTAGGCCGTGCTGCTTTGAAATAGTATTGAAAAAAAGACTAAGAAGGAAAAAAACACAAACAACATAACCTCCAAATCAATCAGCTGATTAATGAACTAATAATATTAGTGAAGAGATTTTATGACTAGTGTTCATATCTCTATGAAACAAGATTTTGATAACTAATAAATAATATTATGAGTTCTAATATTATTAACCAATAAGTTCTACGAAACAGGGCTTTGGATATGGAATTGTAGGTGGCCGTGACATTGTATGGAGAATATTAACTCATTTCTAGGAAACAAAGGAACGATGCCAGAGAAACTAAACGCATACAGAAACAGCAATCTGTGAAATTTCACAACCATTATGTTTGTTTGCGTATTCATATACGGGACTATTTCCTACTAATACCAATGTGATACCTATGAAATTAAAAAGAGAAACAGAAAGTTAATTTTCTAGGAACACTTACCCCCATCTGCCATCAGATATTTCCAAGTTTGTACACTGAACACACTACATTGCACTTCAGGAAGTCCGATGTTAGGAAGACTGAAGCCTTCAGGAGGGGAACCTTCCCTTTTATACAAGAGAAGCTCGATATGGTAATGGTGATGTTTTACGAATTTGCGGCGATTAAAAATGGAGATCAACGGCCGAGTGAGGTTAGGTTCGCCCACAATCTGCAGCCGGGTGGGAATGGTCCAGGTCAGGGTTGTCCAGGTGTGTCGCAACTCAATCAAACTTTCCCCTTCTACGGATTGAAAACATAAACGCTATCATAATTGCTATTTATTAAGTTAAAGCGCCAGAATGGATTGTTGGTCGGAAACTTGTTATTTTAAAGTTGAAACGACAATGGATTAGTTCAGTGGCGTATTCTCCATGAATGCAATGAATGCACTGCATGCGTTGTAGAATAAAGAAATTACTAACAGTCATCGATAATATAAAAATAGCACCATTTAAATGGCAGAGGAATCAACAATAACGCTTGAAAACCATTAATTCTGTTCCAAAGAAGTGTTTTCTAGGCCGAATAACAGATGGCGACGGCGCGCGTGTTTCTGCGCAAGATTGTGCGTGATGGCTTATTAGTTCTCCTAAATGCCTAGGCGAGGTGCTGAGGTATTCTCACCACTAGTCTGCTACCATGACGTCATAACTCTGATCCGTGAAATACAGACACTTTGCATGCAACACGAGTCAGTGCATCTGTAAGGTGCGAAGATTCTTTGTTGAGTGTACTTCAGTGAATTTTGCCGCTGAATATTCAAAGCAAGGGTGATTCTGCAAGTGATATTATATTAAGTGTATTTTTTCCTTTCCACTCACGTTCATCCAGTGATAAGTTAAGAGTTAGTTAAGAAAGGGAGACCTACTCCCGATTTGAAAAAACTTATCGAGAACAAAGTGAAGAACTTCTTGCGTACCTATAACTCGGAATTTTATACTAAGGTAGTTTGGTTATGCGGCTCTGTAACTTTGTGTAAGCTGTTCTGCTGGCTGTGTTTGTTGCTCGGGAAGGATAAATCTCCTTGTATCAGTAAGGATCGGAGTTATTAGGATCTTAACAATTTACCCACTACAATTCCAAGCTAAATCAGAGTCTCACATCCATGCATGGATATCCTTCGGATTGTTTGGTAAAAGCAGGATTTTTTAAAAATTCATATATTTAAAGTCGCTTTTTAACTGCCAGGGTCACAAGCGACCACAATAATTAATACATTTATATTGAACAAGTGCTACAAGAAGTGAAGTATGAAGAAAAACATATATGAAACTTCAAATTTAGTAAGAAGAACACCATATTAAACATAAAAACGACTGGAAGTAATTTAGCAACTATTGACAAACTATGAACTGATTTGGCATTATATGAATGATAAAAGCAGGATTGATTTACTCTTAAATGAACAAACCCGGGCAAGTGTTTTAAAACACAATAAAACTCTGAAAGAGAACCGAAAAGTGTTAAAGAGACTGACAGCAGCCACATGCTTTTTAGGGCAACAAGAATTCGCATTTCGAGGGCATAATGAAAGTTCCGATTCCAACAATCGAGGGAATTATGTAGAGTTAATTCATTTGTTGGCGGAGTTCGATGACAAACTGCAAGCACACTTGACTACTGCCACTGTATTTACTGGATTATCTCCTCTGATACAAAATGATTTAATACAGAGCGTTCGTGGTGTTATCTTAACAGAGATAAAAAGTCAGATTAAAGCAGCAACATTTGTTGCTATTTTCCTAGATGAAACTTCCGACATCAACTGTTCACAGCTGTCAACTGTATTTAGATATGTTTATAAGGAACAAATCTTTGAAAGATTTGTAGGATTTAGCGACGTTAGTGCCGATAGATCAGCTGACTCCCTTGCTAAACTTGCAATAGAGCAACTAACACAGTTTGATTGCAAAGGAAAAGTGGTAGCTCAGACCTATGATGGAGCAGCCATCATGGCGGGACATTTAAATGGAGTACAGGCAAAGGTGAGGGAAGTAATTCCTCAGGCCATATTTTTTTTTTTTTTTTTTTTTTTTTTTTGGCGGAAACAAACGTACTGAGCACATTTTTTTTTTTTATGGCTCTAACATTTATTTATTGATTTATTACAAGAGATATTACAAGAGGTATTACATTTAGTAATACACCCGAATGAGCAAGACTGCTCGTGCTCGGGTGCCGTTTCAAAAATATCAAAGTGAAGAAAGAGGAGAGACAAAGAAATAGAGTGTATAATGTGCTTAACTAAAAAAGAAAGTAAAACAAAAACATTAAACATAAAAACATAAATACATAAAAGGAGTGAAACAAAAATTACTTAAAAGCTAAAAAATTACAAAAAATTCTTTACATATCTATTAAATTTAACAGTGGAGTATGCTGAGAGATCAGGATTTTTTCTGATAATTGAGTTATAGAAGCGCGGTCCAAAATTAATGCTATGCTTTAATCCTGCCGATGTGAGACATTTGGGTTCTAATAGGAGTAAATTAGTATTTCGTCTAGTTTTGTAGATATGATCACTGGAAGAGTATTTTATACGATGTTTGTGAAAATATTTTAATATAGAAAATTTGTAAATTTGGTCCAAACTTAAAACATTAAATTCCGAAAATATTAGGCTAGTTGGGTAATCAATGTGTTTTCTTAGACAGATTTTTATTATTCTTTTTTGTAAAAGGCAGAGGGGCTTAAGGGTAGTTTTCGCTAATCCTCCCCAGACGAGAATGCCATATTGAATAATGGACTGGAAAAGTGCTAGATAAACGGAACGTAAAACAGTAATGGGCATACAGTGGCGTAAAATGACAAATTTATGAATTGTTCGGCGTAGTCTATTACAGATGTAGTTAACATGGTGAGACCATTTAAGGTGTTTATCAATAAAAATACCCAAATATTTCACAACGGCTGTTTCTTTCAGTGGTAAGCATTTACAATTCACATCAAAATTACAATTATGTATTATTAAATTTAAATTTGTACATTTTTTCCGCGCTATCTGACCAGTAGATGTTAATGAGAAAGGAACTAATGTTGATTTATCCACGTTTAGTGACAGAAGGTTAGAATCGAACCATTTTTTTATAATTTTCATGCCAGTATTAGCGTATTTATATGCTACTTCCCATGAATGACCACTGAAAATCACAACAGTGTCATCTGCGTATGAAAATATGGAGGCATTTATTTGATCTAGGTTTAAATTTAGCAAATCATTTACATATATTAAGTATAAGATTGGTCCTAATATCGTTCCTTGTGGCACACCAATATCAATATTTGATATTTCACTTATATGGCTGTCAACCTTTGTCATTATACATCTATTGCTCAGATATGATTCAAATAATTTGTAAACTGTTCCTCTAATTCCTATCTTATTCAGTTCATCTAATAGTATCGAGTGAATAACAGTATCAAAAGCTTTACGTAAGTCCAAGAAAATTCCTAAACAATTATTACCTTTGTCTAATTCTTTAATAATGTTACCTGTAACGTTAATCTGTACATTGTTACGCCCACAAACTGAATCTGTTGTTATCATAGGCAGTGTCGTGTATAAAATCTTGTACGGTGGTTTTTGCTAACCTTACTGGTTTTGTAACATTTTTTGGACATTCCTCGAAAAGAACGAACCTATTAGACAGGATAGTAAAGAAGAGATTTCCAAAACTTGCACCAACACGATGGAGTTTCTCAAGTCGCAGATCATAGAACCGAACTTGAAGAGCTTCATGGCTACATTTTGGAAAATCAAGACGATTGGGATACATTCGCCATAAATAAAGCACGTGGATTTCTAACGTTCTTAAAGAGATTTCAAATTCAACTTTCTCTCGTGCCTATTTCAAGAAGTAAAGAACGAACCTATGACAGATGTTACATACAACAGTGATATATATGTATAGGCCTATATATAAATATATATATATATTTATATTTCATGTTGCATGCCTTACCAAAATTTTCAGGATACGCCACTGGATTAGTTGCAGATTTCAAAGTATTGCAGACGGCTCAAGTTTCATTTCCTGCGACGGCGAGGTGGCACATTTTCGAGTTACAAAGACAAGTGACAAAGTTATATAAATGTACATTGTTAGTCTCTGTATGTTGTATAAATTTATTTTTATTATGTCTTTTCCTAAAATGCACTAATTCACATATTCATTTTCCTTTGCATTAATTGAAAAATGTATTTAAAAATCATGTTTTTCTGCAAAAGTCCTCTTTAGTCCCAATATTTTCAGCAAAAGTCCTCTTTAGCCCCTTATAGGCCCTTCAGTCTGATTTAGCCCTTTTTAGGTCCTATAGGATTCATACATTCGGAAGTAATGGTCATATTTAGAATTTCTGAGATTCTGTGGGGAACGAGAAAATGTCTGTCTATCTGTCTGTACGCGCGATAACTCAAATACGCATTATCGGATTTTCATGAAATTACGTATACGCATTTATAACGTCCATGGATATTGGACCAAATCGGTTGACCGGTACCGGAGTAATGCCCAGATTTGTGTATATTTTAAGGTAATATATTAGAAAGACATTTGAAGAATTTTTCAGTATTTCCATTAGCCGAAAAAAGAAAGCAAACAGACAATAAATAAACAATAATGTGACCAGGGGCGGATCCACGGGGGGGGGGGGGGGGGAGTGGGAGAAATTCCCCCCCCCAAAATTTGTAACATTAAGCACAAATTATTCAAAATTTATTAGAACTAGGGATGGGTCTTCGATACTTTAGATACCTCGATACTCTCGATACTTGAATGGTATCGGCATCGAACGATACTTCAGAAAACTCGCTCGATACTTTTTCGATACTTTTGTAATTCTGCAATTAAGTGAGAATGCTAGTATTTTTTAACAAAAACTTGTAAGTGGACTGTTTAAAAAACAAATTTTAGTTTTAATATAGAGTTTAAAAATAATTATAGGCTACTGATGATATTAAATTTTGTCTCGTTAAAATGCAGATTTAATTAATTTAGTTGGTATTACACAGTTCTCTCAAATTTTAATTTTTTTATGTACCTATTTATTGAAAATGGAAATGTTGAAGGTATCGAGTATCGAAGCATCGAGTATCGAGGAAAAAATCATGTATCGGTATCGAGTAGCGAGTATCGAGAAAATCTGGTATCGACCCATCCCTAATTAGAACATAACCCAAATACTTAAATTAAAGCAACGACATTCATTATTTTGAAATACCTTTGTAAGAAAATGCTGAAATGTTCATTTTGTTTTCAATTGTGTACAGGGAATAATTAATTTTTATGAGTAAAAACTTCCCTCTCTACTTTGGTTCCCTCCCCCCGAAATGTCTCTCTGGATCCGGCCCTGAATGTGACAGATTTTAGTAAAATATGCTATTTAATTCAAAATAATAACTTTTACGCAAGCAAAGTCGTTTTTCTCTCAGAATAAGCAAAATAAACACTGTAGGCCTACAGATAAAGTTAAAATTGCTTGTCAAGGAGTATTATGAATGGGGTTCGGATGTTTATGACCTAAAAAAACTTGAAAATATGACTGCAAATATCCCGTTAAAAATGACCAAATATGACTAAACAATCCAAAATATGACCTAATGAAAGAACGTATTTTCTAAAATCAATTTTCCAGTTTAAAACGTTTAATGGTACTAAATTATCACATCACCTGAATTCAATCAGATAATCACTGTTTTTAACAATATTACAGGTGATTTACATTTTTACTTGTGATGAACATCTATTTTTAAAGAATTTTCTCCTGTTTGCTCGCTTCATCAGCTCCAAATAGACCTACTCGTAAAATTTGGAGACTTTGAGTGTCCCTATAAAATATGAACAATTGCATTGATTATAAAATTAAGTTACCTGTTAATTGGGCATGAACATCAAATTAATTAAATACATTTCAAATTTAACTCGACCATTTAGTGCATCTATGCCCAGTTTCTACAAACTAGTGAATTACCTATGGGTAAATTATCCATGGACAAATTAGTTCCATTTAACCTACAATGATATAATGAGCAAGGCCTTGGAGTTGTACAGTTAATTTAATTCAGAAGGCTTTGATTCTCATTGTTTAAATTATTATTGATCCTATGAGAGGTTAAATTTTATCCAGCCATCCATGGAAGGATACATTAACCCGAAGATTTACCCTTGGAAAGATCTAGCCCGAGTTTGTAGGAACATTTTTTCTGTCATTTTCATATTTACCCAGAGGACATTTATCTAGAAACTCGCCACAAGTGTATGTGATCGCTATATTTAAATTATTTGTGTTTGTGTGGTGTTATTTTTGTGTAAATTCTGTGCATTGGATAATTTACCCATAGGTAATTCGGGAGTTTATAGAAACCGGCCATTAGACCATTATTAAGTTATGATTGTGCTCTTTTACCGAAGTTATAACCGAAATATGACGTTAAATTACAAATATGACCATAAACATGACCAAAATATGACTTTAAATGCGAAATAAAAACGGTTCTATTAGGATAACAAACGTGCAATTCGTGTTTAATTTGTGTTTGCGGCGAGAATGTAGGTCAGGATAAAAATAAGACATGTCATAAACATCCGAACCCTAGTTATGAAATATAACATTTATGCTTGTGTTTAGGAGTCTGGAAATAAATATGCATTTTTCTTATAAATCCGGGATCTAGTCATTACAAAAGCCCGTAATTTCCAACTGGATTTACAGTGATTGCTAGACTTACCGATCAGTGGATAAGCACTTTTATGAGAGTATACACAACACGGAGGAGAGACAGTCACATTGTCGTGATTGACAAGTGAAAGGAGACATCTCTTACTGTCTTTTGTTTTTACTTTCAAACTGGTAATAAATATTCCATTAGCTCCTTATCGCCGTTGCTAAGTGTCTACTTTAAAATATCCCGTAAGTACTATGTGTCATAATTGCCCCCAGGTCGTAGTGTACATTCCCATGTCTTGGTATCTCTACTGTAACCGGAATGTTGTTATAATATATATTACCTGTACTTCTTTAGATTGTTGTCCTCTTTAATCGAAAAGCTTAGAAGTTTACATTATTTTGCTATTTCTCCATCTCTTAACGCTAACAAATTGTCGTCTTAACTCACGGCCCCCAGTAAATAATCTCTCTATATATAAAAGGCTTTGTCCTGACTGACAGGAATCGACGTAGAGCCTAAACTATAACAGGTAGAGACTTGGAATTTTTACAGTACCTTCGTTTTATAATGTAGGTGCCCACTAAGAAAGGATTTTGAAAAATTCTGATTCTAAATGCAAAAAATTAAATGTTTTTGAAAATACTTAATCCCTTTTTACATAGAATTATCAATTCCAAATCACAGAATATATTGTTGCCAAATGGTATCAGGTGGGCTTGGAAAAAACAAATGAAATGCACTTTTGACAAATAAGAGAAGTTATCAAAATAATTCATGTTATAAATAAATATTACAGAATGAAATCCACTAAAATAATGGAATCACATAACTTTCTCTACCCTGGACATAGAGAAAACAAAACGAGGTATGGTAATGTCTATATTATTATATTATATCGCAGGTTTTTGGAGAGAAAAGTATGAAAGTGATAATGCTTTCTGTTTAATTTCATCTCCAAAACGGCTTTATGGTAACATAAGAGTGGGAAATTTCCCGCCTCGATATTACAATTTTATGTTACAGGAATTTCTGTTTCTTCTTATTTAAACCTCTACCAGGCTTGCTGTGCACTGTACAAGCGATGGGATGCAAAATTCTAGATCCTCTATGAGCCATAAAAAACTATATCAAGCGTTTTCTGAGGGAATAGTTTGAGTGTAATAAGTCGTTCTTCCTATTTCAAATTATAAATGCCTATATAAGGACCTAGAATTTAAAATTTAAAATCCTTCATAAGCTAATTTCCAATTACAAAATACAAAACCCGGGCGACGCCGGGTCTTTTAAGCTAGTAACTTATATAGCAGGCCAAATAAGAGATTCCATTGTTTGTTGTTACCATAGCAACAGATAATGATTGTGATGGGATTTTATTTAGTCATGGCCGTCTACTTATGTATAACTCTGAACACACAATAAGGCGTAAAAATAATATGTTTTTGTTTGTGTACTGACTTAAACTCCATTAGGAGGCATTTCGTAACATTGATTCCTGTTCGTGATGTTGGGGGCGTCTCCTGTCCTTGGCTGTCTTGTTTATCAAAAACTAGTTTACACAAATAAAAGCGACATCAGATTGTTATTCTATAGAGCAAAATTTGTCGTGCTGGGAAGTAATTTATTTTAATTTGCTGTTTTACCACAGTATATAATTTCTTAAATTTGATATTTGAAAGTGTGGAATTGGAAGAAAAGTTGGAATATTTACGTCCGTATCATTCTGGGTGAAGCAATCAGTACCGAATTATTCACATACCTAGGTAATATTATCTTTACAGCATCTATCCCTTTAGGTTTCCCAGTGCCCGGTTGCTCTGAACTCTTGAATTGGCTGCTTGTAAATTATTCGATGTATAGAATTTCCAAAGGATAACTGTTTGCATTTCTACAAACCAACAGCCTAAATTTGCCGTTGAATAAATTAGCCATGAGCAAGTTAGTTCGAAAATCGCCCAACAGAGCACTAATGTAGTTCAAATTTAATATTACACTCGATTTACATTAAAAAGGTTTTGATTATTCAATCTGTCTTTAATATGAAGGAAATAATTGCAATTAGTTTCGACCTAATCTTTGATATTAAATTATCGATATTTTTATTAGAACTACCTTTCTTTTAATCTTCCTAAATTATAGCCTAATAATACAGGGTGTCCACTGGTCGGGAAAATCCGGGAAAAGGCCGGGAATTTCCTATGGTCGGGAAAATCCGGGAAAAGTCAATGAATTTGTTAAAATATCCGGGAAAATTCGAAAAATTGCAAAGTGTGATCAAAAGACTTCTAGACAATAATAGGCTTATGTGAAAGTATATTTAATTTATTTTATTGTACTAATTTTTGTATCTGTTATAGCCTATACTTTGCAATTACTTTTGTTACTAAAAGTTTTTTCTTATTTAAAGTATGTATAATCCTGTAATTTTTCTTACACAGTTATTAGAAAGAGCTTCATATTTTGGTCGGGAATTTCTGAAATGATCAATGAAAATCAGGGAATAAGCCGGGAATTTCTTCAGCATTACTTATAATAACAATACGAATAATAATAATAATAATAATAATAATAATAATAATAATTTATTTGTTTACTTGACGTATTATGTATGCTTTAACTGCACATAAGACATTTCTTTATAAAAGAGCCTTTGTTCTGACTAACTGACTTGATGGCAGAGAATCAACGTAGAGCCTAAACTATAAGTGCTCACTAAGAAAGGATTTTGCAAAATTTTGATTTTAAATCCCAAAAATCAAATGTTTTTCAGAATACTTAATCCCTTTTTACACAGAATTATCAAATACAAATCACAGTTCACATGACAACATGTTGTTGCCAGTGGTCTAGGATGGGTTTGGAAATAAATGAAACGGGACTTTGACAAATTAGAGAAGCTATCAATATAATTCATGTTATAAATAAATATTGAAGAATGAAATTGACAAAAATAATGCAGTCACATAACTTTCTCTACCCTGGACATAGAGAAAACAAAACGAGGTATGGTAATGTGTATATTATTATATTATATCGCAGGTTTTTGGAGAGAAAAGTATGAAAGTGATATTGCTTTCTGTTTAATTTCATCCCTAAAACAGTTTTATGATAACATGAGAGTGAGAAATAAAATATTCCGCCTCGATATTACAATTTTATGCTACAGGAATTTCTGTTTCTTCTTATTTGAACCCCTATCAGGCTTGCTGCGTAGGCTACTGTACAAGCGATGGGATGCAAAATTCTACTTCCTCTATGAGCCATAAAAAGCTGTATGAAACGTTTTCTGAGGGAATAGTTTGAGTGTGATAAGTCGCTCTTCCTATTTCAAATTATAAATACCTATATAAGGACCTATAATTTGAAAATCGAAAGTCCTTCATAAGTTAATTTCTAATTACAAAATAGAAAACTTGGGCGACGCCGGGCCTTTTAAGCTAGTATTACTTGTTTAAGCGTCTTGTTGCTGTTGTAGCGAATAATATTTAATTTGTTCGATACGGAATTAGTCCTAACTTATTTAATAATATAGGGAATGTACTTTAGGGGTCGCTGTACATCCCTCGAGAGAGCGAATATCCACAGGGATCCGTCCTACGCATGACGCGTGAGAAATCAAGTGAGGATACCTACGCGCATTGCGAAACCTACGCGTGCGCCGATCTCTTCAGAGGTCAAGAACAATTGCAAGCGAATTATTCATGTCGTTGCCCTGTCAACAAGATGCCACTTCCTCAATTTCCCTCCAATGCAATTATGACGATGGCTAATAAATATGTATCTCCTATTAACCCTGCCAGCCAAACAGATTTAAATTCAATTCTCAGAGACACGCATGACAAAAAGGAAAGTTTGCTTGTGGATGGTTGTCATGGGATTGTAATTTAGTCATGGCCCTCTTATTAAATAAAAATTATAACAGGCCATGCCTAACAGTAAAACAGATTGATTACAGCATGCAATGTTTATTGTTACCATAGCAACAGATAATGATTTGATGGCCTTGTGTTTTAGTCATGGCCCTCTACTTGAATAAAAATTTTAATAGGCCATGCTTAAGAAGGTAGGTACAGCTTAACACCTTCAAAAATATATATATATATATTTTATACATATTTTATATTATAAATATATATATATTTTATACATATTTTATATTATAAATATATATATATATATTATATATATATATGTATATTATACATATATTTATATTATAAATATATTATATATATATTATACATATATTATACATATATACATATATTATATTATACATATTTTATATTATAAATATATATATATTTTATAAATATTTTTAAATTTATACCATAATTATTTAAGATCATTTTAAAAAAACTTATTTAAAAATCTGCATTGGTTTAAAAGTTATGATTTTAATACCAAGTCGCTGATTTTAGTCAGTCGCAAAGGATGGAAAGGCACAAAATTTGATGTTCTATTTTGAAAGCTCATTTCCCGTAAACTGAATTTTTCAAAACTTGGTTTCAAATAGTTCAGAAACTACTAATCAGATCCTAATGAAACTTTTTGTGCATGTTAACATACACATTACCTAGGGAAATGACCAGAATTGTGTATTGGTATATTTCTGATAAAAAATAAATCGTACGATAAATACGTATACGTATACGAATACGTATTCAAAATTCGTAGGAAGAGTCTTACGTCAACTTAAAAGTAAATTAAAAATATTATTTATTCAGCTAGAAATCTGATTGTGGTCATTTCCCTACAATTAACTTTAACCTTCAAAATGAAAAAAAAAAAAAAAAAAAAAAAAAAAAAACCAGAATTTCAATATCTTGAAAATTAGTCAAGTTATTACTGATAATCTTAATTCTAGTATAGCGAGTACCCGCCATTTTGAATAATTAAACTAAGCATTTATTTTCATTTTAGGAAGTTGAAAGTTGGCTCATTACATTTTAGGAACATAATATGTTTAACTACTTAAATATTAATTTTATATCATTTATATACAGCCTACTGAGAAAAAAAGATTCAATATCATTAATTTTTTAGTCTCCAAAGCTGTACCTACCCCCTTTAGTAAAAGAAATTGATTAGAGCATGGATTGTTTACTGTTAACATAGCAAGAGATAATTATATTTTAGTCATGGCCCTCTACTAAAATGAAAATTATAAGAGGCCATGCTTAAGTAAAAGAGATTGATTACAGTTTGTTTATTGTTACCATAGCAACGGATAATGATTTGATGGCCTTGTATTTTAGTCATGGCCCTCTTATTAATTAAAAATCTGATGTGAAATTCACATAACTTCCTCTGCCCAAATAAAAGTTAGCAGTATTCACGTATCCTTGTACAGAATCGCAAGACACAATTTTACGCTAATTATCCTATAAATACCTCTTCTTTCAATGATGCGACTAAAAGCGCAGTCTATATAACAAACTTTAAAAAAAAAAAAAAAAAAAAAAAAAACAAACAAACAAACAAATGACTGCAGACGTTTATTGAACTTTCTGCCGTAAAATATAATTTCCGAAATTTATCGAATATTTCCCTCAGATACATCTTTACTCTATGCATGGCCAACAATACATCTTTCTCACTTCACATTCTTATATAAAATAAGAGGCCGTGAAAGAGCGCGAATTCAGTTGTTCATCACGTAAGACAAACTTTCTACAAACAGTGGGTGAACAGTGGGTGGCTTGTAACTACCCTCAGAGAATTTTCTCGAAAAAAATGTTTCAAATAAAAGTTTTAGCTCTTAGTATAAGCAACCTATGTGCAAAATTTAAAGAAAATCGTTAGAGCCGTTTTCGAGAAAATCGCGAAAAACGAAAATTTCTTCATGTAAAGTCCCCTTAAAAATAAGAGAAAATAGTCGCCAATCTTATCCTCACATCTTCAGAAGGTACCTGACCCAAATACGAAATTTTGTTTTCATACGATTTTCCGTTTTGGAGCTAGCTTGTTCACAGATATTTTCCACACAGACACACACACAGACATGTTTCCAAAAATAGTATTTTTGGATTCAGGGGGCCTTGAAACGTGTATATATGCTAAAAACTCAACTTCGAATTTTGGGGTCTACCTATAGTACCTATGGTACGGGCAGAGGAAGTAAAAAATTATTGCAGGCCATACTTAAATAAAAGAGATTAGAGCATGCATTAGCGAGAGCTAGAGAATAATTTTTGTTTTGGATAAACTTCGGCAATGGAAAATAAAATGTTACATTGACGCCTCTAATACCGTGACGTCATGAACACTATCTTGTGGCGGTTTTCGGGAACAATGGGATCGGAGAACGCGGAAGACGTAGTGTGGGAGTACCATCTTCGATGCCTGAGACGTGAAGAGAGAAAGGCAAATCTTGCACGTCCATCTCATTGTTTTCTCATAAATATCCACAAAACTTTCTCTGGCTCGTACCGACCTGCGGTTTACCACCGGCTTATTGTTTTTTTTTTTTTTTTTGTCAAACTGTGAGCTTTCTTAAATCGATGAAGCGTGTGCATCAGCTCTCGCTAAGTTCCACTGTTTTCCAATGTAAAAAAATTAGAACATTTAAATAGACACCGATTAGTGTACACTTCAGTAATGAGTTTAGTAACCCACTCACTTTTGCAACGTGTTTATACTAACAGAAAATACCATGGACTTTGTTTCTATAAATACTTTCTTGTTTATCGAAGTGGCAAGTATGGAATGCACCTGGGCCCAGTTTCATAGAAGTTTTACACTCATACTATTAGCAAATACATAGTAATATTGGTTGTTGTTATTAGTCTTTTGTTTCATAAGAATATCTTCTAATAATATTAGTTATGACTATACCCTTAGCAACCAGGGAAGGCGGTTGAGGCCAGGTAGGTACCTTCACCCGCTGGCACCCTCACATTTACAAGCAGAGGGAATTAGGACTAACCGTAATTTCCTCCCCATGAGTCACCTAGTCTACTTCAATCAATCAATCTTAGATTTTTTTAATATGTCATTTTATCTTAAAATGTTTGTTATATATCAATTCTACACATAATTACAAGAAAAATGACACCAAACAATGTATAATTTACTTTAATAGGAACATTTATAACAAATAAATAAATAAAAGTTACGAGAAAACTGCTTTCAAGTCCTATGTTCCTGTTAAAGTAAATTATACATTGTTTGGTGTCATTTTTCTTGTAATTATGTGTAGAATTGATATATAACAAACATTTTAAGATAAAATGACATATTAAAAAAATCTAAGATTGATTGATTGAAGTAGACTAGGTGACTCATGGGGAGGAAATTACGGTTGGTCATAATTCCCTCTGCTTGTAAATGTGAGGGTGCTAGCGGGTAAAGGAACCTACCTGGCCTCAACCGCCTTCCCTGGTTGCTAAGGGTATAGGGTTCGGATGTTTATGACATGTCATATTTTTATCCTGACCTCATTCTCGCCGCAAACAGAAATTAAACATGAATTACACGCTTGTTATTCTAATCGGACCGTTTTTATTTTGCATTGGTCTTGGTCATATTTTGGTCATATTTGTAATTCGACGTCATATTTTAGTCATAAGTTCGGTAAAAGAGCACAATTATACAGTGTATGTACTACATGGTCGAGTTAGGTTTCAAATTTATTTCATTAATTTAATGTTAGGCTATGCCAATTGAATAGGTAACTTACCTTTTAAAATTAATGCAATTGTTCATATTTTGTAGGGATACGCAAGATCTATAAAATATTAGAAGTATTTCGAGCTGATTAAGCGAGCAAATAGGAACAAATTCTTTAAAAATAGAAGTTCATTACAAGTTAAAACTGTAAATCACCAAAATCGTTAAAAGTGATAATCTGATTGAATTCATGTAAAGTAAGAATTTAGTGTTTTTAAACGTTTTAAACTAGAACATTTATTTTTTGAAAATACGTTATTTTATTAGGTCATATTTAGGGTTTTTGGGTCATATTTAGTCATTTTTAAGGGCATATTTAGTCATATTTTCCACTTTTTTTGCTCATAAACATCCGAACCCTAGTTATGAGTTATTAGCTCTAAATGATTAGTAAATATTGCTAATATTATTAATATACTGTTTCATAGACTGCACAATTAATAAAATTTACTGATAATATTAGATGTTTTTTCTATAAGTGTATTTGGGCTAATAAGTTATTCTCAAACCCATGTAATTCAGATTTAGTGATCTTAAAATTGTGGAAAATGAATCACTTTGATTTAATTATCAATTTAGAAAAAGCTTACATACGCTATCAAAGGAATTTTTGTCATACTTTTTAGGATCTGAGGTTAGATTTTAGTACATAAACCTATTTTGAATAAGTGCCTGGCAGATTTATTCACTTCTTAGAGCTAGTTATGAAGATATATGTAGGCCGTGCTGCTTTGAAATAGTATTGACAAAAAGACTAAGAAGGAAAAAAAACACAAACAACATAACCTCCAAATCAATCAGCTGATTAATGAACTAATAATATTAGTGAAGAGATTTTATGAGTAGTGTTCATATCTCTGTGAAACAAGATTTTGTTAACTAATAAATAATATTATGAGTTCTAATACTATTAACTAATACTATTAGCAAGTTCTATGAAACAGGGCCCTGGTTGGAATTAATACGTTTGGGAAAATACCGAACCTAATTGCCTTGGTAAATAAAATAAAAAATTGTTATAAAAATGGTGTATACACAATATATTCACAACGTTGCCGTATAATTTTACTATACAACGCTAAAGAAAAACATTTGTAATGGGAAAGTGTGAACCGAATGATTCCTTTTGGAACAGTCAAACGTAAAATGTATTGAAATCTTATTAATTTCATGATCGGTTGCTATGGTAACGCATGGCCTGCTGAGTAGTGAAAGCTGTGGTTTCTGGGCCAATGCCACCTGTCTCTGCATTTACATTAAGTGTAGCAATCTCCAGTAAATGCCACAGGGGCTGTGATTGTTGCTTCTAATCGTTCAATTCCGATTCAACGCCTGTTTTTATCTCATTCTCTAGCGATTAACAGCCAACCTCTCATTAGAAATCTCCGACTTTGCCACGGTTACATCATAGGCACTGCAATTACTCTTTATTATGAGTTGTGATACTCTATTCTGCGTTGTATTTATTTTAGGATAATGATATAATTACAAGTGACTCAGAATCTCAAAGAATTCGGGGAAATGGTTTGAGTACATTTGAAATTCTCTAGACAAATCTTCTCGCAATTGCGTTGCTCTTGGATTTATCTGTAATTTCATAAATATGCCTTATATTGCTAACTAGCAGGTGCCCCCGGCTTCGCCCGCGATAATTAATTGAAAGATTAAAAATTAAGAGCAAAATAATTTTAAAATTATATTTATTAACACGTGAAACATTCATAGGCCTAAACTAAACGATTAATAATGCTAATGAAACAACCAAAATCCGGATTGAAGTAATTTCCACGATTAGAAAGAACAGAATGGGAAAAACAACCTCAGATTCGAGTTCCCTGGCCCAGAAAACCAATGCATAGTGAATTTCGTCCAAATCGAACAATGTTTGCCCGTTTAGGCCTATATTCATTATCCGTCTACGTTGAAAATTTCAGCTGTCTGCGTGCCTTGACATTATAAACAAATGAATCGACCAGCGTGGGCTTACAAAATCGACGAGATGCTTTTATTTCCAAGGTATGACAAAAATAGGCAAAGCCACCTGCAATTGATTTGACAATTGAAACGTATTACTGAAAACTGATGCTTCTAAAACGCAAAAAATTCGCGTTTTCTGCCAGTTTCTCATTCATAACTCGAGAACGAAAGCTAAAATTAAAAATCCGGCTTCGAGGTGCATTTTCCGACCCTTCAGTCCACCTATGTTTAAAAATTCAGATCTCTGCGTTCAGTAGATTTCGCTGGGCATCGCGCACAGACAGACAGACAGAAAGACAAACACTTCCTTTTATTGACTGGGAAATGGATGGTATTGCAAGATAGCCTATTAGAGTGGAATGCGATCATATTGCCGACACGCCTGGTGGGGTGTGAACGACCCCATAAGGACCCGCTAAGCCCACGCTCCCTGCTTTTTATTATACTACCAAATTTCTCATATCCAGACGCTCTGCATGCTTCTCTTGTTTACAGTCATTCATTTGTTTCGTTCATTTGTCATACAGCCGCCATTTCCATTAGATTATTACGTGAATAATGCATGACCGTGCTACCAGTAGACATCGTATGCTCTTCTTCTTGAAACGGGATTTAAAAAAAAATAAAAAATACTTACACATACGTGGTTTTTAATGAGTTCAAGAAACATTTCTGCAAGATTGAAAGAAAATCGAACAACGAGTTTGGTCATGACTACATAACAAACAAAATTGCAAACAAACCAAATGCAGGTAAATCATTAGACTTAGGTTAAAACTGTAATAGAACAAGGCTGTAGAAATTGTTTACAATCGAGCTAATCCCACAAGAGTTTAAGAGTTTATCGATAGATTTGCTACTGATGAAATTCTGATGAAACTCGTAAACTCGAGTTGGATTTATTAAGACCCTTCCATGAATAAAAATCGGATGTGAACGTCACATAACTTCCTCTGCCCAAATAAAAGTTAGCAGTATTAACATATCCTTGTACAGAATCGCAAGACACAATTTTACGCTAATTATCCTATAAATACCTCTTCTTTCAATGATGCGACTAAAAGCGCAGGATATATTATAACAAACTTAAAAAAAAAACAAGTGACTGCAGACGTTTATTGAACTTTTCGCCGTAAAATATAATTTCCGAAATTTATCGAATATTTCCCTCAGATACTTCTTTACTCTATGCATGGCCAACAATACATCTTTCACACTTCACATTCTTATATAGAATAAGAGGCCGTGAAAGAGCGCGAATTCAGTTGTTCATCACGTAAGACAAACTTTCTACAAACAGTGGGTGAACAGTGGGTGGCTTGTAACTACCCTCAGAGAATTTTCTCGAAAAAATGTTTCAAATAAAAGTTTTATCTCTTAGTATAAGCAACCCATATGCAAAATTTAAAGAAAATCGTTAGAGCCGTTTTCGAGAAAATCGCGAAAAACGAAAATTTCTTAATGTAAAGTCCCCTTAAAAATAAGAGAAATTTGTCGCCAATCTTCGAATCACATATTCAGAAGGTACCTGACCCAAATACGAAATTTTGTTTTCATACGATTTTCCGTCTTGGAGATAGCCTGTTCACAAATTTCCACACAGACAGACACACAGACACACACACAGACATGTTTCCAAAAATAGTATTTATGGATTCAGGGGGCCTTGAAACGTGTATATATGCTAAAAACTCAACTTCGAATTTTAGGGTCGAAAACAATACTTCCTCTACCTATAGTACCTATGGTACGGGCAGAGGAAGTAAAAATGTAACGGATTATACAAATAATAATTACTTTCGTCCTGTGTTGTATAAAAACAAAACTAACAGCTGCGAGATCACGGCATGCTATGAATCAACCATCCATGAATCGATTCGAGTTAACCATGTTGTGACCAATGCTACCAATTGTGTATAAGACATAGTTAACCTAATTCAGATAAGCTAACAGCAGAACAGAATAAAAGCACACGAACTGGCTTGCACCGAATCGAAATTGTGCTTTTAATCAATGTACATTTCTGTTATTTCAATTTCCAAACAAGTTATGTTGTATAAAATAATATGTTTTCGTGCTGCTTAATGGAAGCATGTGACGTATTGATCACGGCACATTGATGCTTAAGTGTCGAGCTGACTTTTTATCAGGTAAAATCGCATCCTCATATTAATAGCAAGCATTTTATAAAATAAACGATTGTGATTGGTCTATATCCGAGGAATTGCTAAACGTATCAAATCAATATCAATATCAAATACGCGTCATATGAGTGGAATACTCATAATTAAATACACGCGAGATTACGAGTTTAATCGATCTTAAGGATTTTTCGGTGATATTACAAATCTATTTCCTGTTAATTTTTAGCGATTTTAGCCTATTTTTGCAACATCAGTAGATAAAAATTGCAGTAAATGCGTTTAATAAAGTGAATTTTAGAAACCTGCAGGTCTTAAAAATATCTCCGGTCGTGTTTAGTCACTAGTATCATGGGCGTCGGCATGGGGGGGGGGGGGGCAAGGGGGGCAACTGGCCCCTCTTGATTGCCTTATGGATTCATTTATTTGTGGTACTCTTTGTCAACTTACAGTTGTAGCATGGAGAATAGCCTAAAAAAATAGAATTACTTTATAATGAGTTTAGCAAGTATTAACTAATTATAACTATAATATGTATTTATAATAATATCTCACCAAGGCCATTGCTCAAAAGAGCGTATTCTGTTAACTTAAAAAACTTTGAAGCCTCGTCGAATTCAGCTTGGGTTCAAAATAACGACCCGGTTAACTAAGTGAATATTAATGTGTTTAGCCTAATCGTTTGAAATTGAGGTCCGAAATTGATTCTGTCCCCCTCCTTAATAAAATTCCTGGCGACGCTGCTGACTAGTATGCTAAAAAAATCTATTAATCCGTAACCACAACTATGAATTATATATAGCCTATATATGAGGCACCAGGTTCCAAAAACCGTCATATCCACTTTTGATCGAAATTGAGTTAGCAATGGTTTCTGAATCTACTCCATCTTGTCCATCATCCTGTTAAAAAATAATGTTCCAAACTACGTCGTATCTCCCTCATTATAAATCGTAAACTTAGCTAAAGTGCACTTATGGCCTTGCTATATTGACGATGAATATTAGAACATAACCATCCGTTCCTTTGTTACATACTGGACATTATATTCAATTGAAATGTTTGTTTCTTGGAGTTATTTTTTCATTCTGGCTTTTTATGTCAGCAGTTAAGAACGTATGAATATTTTAATAATATAAATTATAACCACACCATGACATCTTTTATGAAAATTAAATAGGTTTTCTTGAAGATAGAAGGTAGGTTTTCATGCCAAATACCCTCTAATCCCTGCGTTGCAGTTCCAGAACCCGCCTTGTTGAGTGTACAGTTCCAAATAACTTCTTATCCAAAATATTATTCCTTATTATGACATAACCCTTAAAGTTTGAAGGATTAAACTTTGCAGTCTGATTCTTTGTGTTGTTAGCTATTGTTTGAACTTTAGGTTTAAGCAGAATATTTAAGAAAACCTTATATAAACGTTTTTCGTGGTTTGTGAAAAATCATACAAAATGGATAAGAAGCTTTTTGGATCCTGATGCCTCATATATAGAAACAGTAAGAAAAGTTAATATTCCGTAACGTTTTCATGACCGGAAGAGGTCAAAGGCCTTTCAATGGTCTTGTTTCCACTTCCGAGTGGGCTGACGCGATGTTTCAAAATAAAGTAAACTCCTAAATCTGAAGGATATGCCGATGTTTCCACGTAGGAAGTTACAAAAATAAACATCTACATCACCCAATAACCAGGGAATTTCACAAGATGTCAAGAACTGAGCATTTCGCAAGCTGGACAGCCAACAATTACACAGAGAAATATAGCGACGGAGGAGGCGTTGGAAGCGACGATAATCATAATAATGACTGGCAGCGATGCTCATTTGTCTAGAAGCCTCCGCCCTCTGTGAACACTTCATCATCACTTGGGATTGAGACATAGAGTGACTCATTTGCAATAGGAAGTGGAGATTTCAAGAGACCATATGGGACATTGACCAGGATTAAGCAATGCTATATAGGGACCATCACATTCATAAATACAACACGACTTAACCAGCTGCAGTATAGACTTAAATGTATTATTAAAAAATACATACAACTAAATACGAGACGAGAAGATAAAGAGTTTCTGAACCTCATAAAAGCAAGCATTTCCTTGTTTGAGTCTATACTTAACTTCTACCTTAAAGTAAAGTAAAGTAAAGTGATCCCTATACAGGCCATGGAGACCCAGAGGGTTCCAGGAGGTTGAGGCTCCTAGATTTTGGACATTCGGCACTTGAAGGTGGTAAGGTTGTCAGCCTTACGCACCGGCCGCCTTTACCCCCAGGATTGCTCCTGGTACTCATTTCTCTTAGAGGCTGAGTCGACCCCAGGGCCATAGTGCCACCAGAAGGATTAGGCCAATTGAAAAACTCCAACGACCTCATCGGGAATCGAAACTTCTACCTTAACATGTCATATTTTTATCCTGACCTCCATTCTCGCCAAAAACAAAAATTAATCACGAATTGCACGCTTGTTATTCTAATCGGACACTTTTTATTATGCATATAAAGTCATATTTTGGCCTTTTTTGTGGTCTTGGTCATATTTTGGTCATATTTGTAATTTAACATCATATTTCAGTTATAAATTTGGCAAAGGAGCACAATTAGCCTATACAGTGTATGTATTACACGGTCCAGTTAAATTTGAAATTTATTTAATTAATTTAATGTTTATGACAAATTAATAGCACCTTAAATTTTAAAATTAATGCAATTGTTCATATTTTGTAGCGACACCTCAGTGTCTGCAAAATATTATTACGAGTATTTGTAGCTCATGAAACGAGAAAACAGGAGAAAAGTCTAAAAATAGAAGTTCATCACAAGTAAAACTGTAAATCACCAAGTGATTACCTCATTGAATTCATGTGATGTAAGAATTTAGTGTCTTTAAACGTTTTAAATTGTAACATTTATTTTTTGAAAATACGTTACTTTTATTGGGTCATATTTAGGGGTTTTGGGTCATATTTAGTCATTTTTAAGGGCACATTTGCAGTCATATTTTCCATTTTTTTATGTCATAAACATCCGAACCCTAAATATTAGTATCTATGATTGCTACTCCCAGAAATTTGAATTCCTCCACTTGTCGAACGATTTATCGGCTAATCTAACATTTTGTAGAGCATTATTTTGACGTTCCAAGACCATATAGGCCTACTTAGTTTTTTCTGCATTAATTTCCAATCCAACATACATGCAGGCATCGAAAAGACTTTCTGCATTTCTCCCGAAATAGGAAATACAAGGAAATAATTCATATTTAGTAGTGATTGTGGACAAAGATAAGTTATGACATTTGCCTCTGTAGAAATGAGTTCACAGGCTATTGAGTGTTGCAACAGTAAAAGTGATCGGGCCTTTCTCCTTGCAACGAACTGCATTGTATAACCTCGATCAGGAAACCAACGCCTTCTCTGAAGTATAGCTTACACATGGGCCTGTCTGTAGAATTCATCAAGTCTATACCAATCAGTAAGATATCATAAAAAGATACTGTCTTTTACAACACATATTTACCTTTCTCCGATTCTCTGGTGAAAGCCCCGCTATTTTCAGCAAATTGGGCGGCAAGATACGAATTAGAAATTGAATGTAGTAGGGGTGGAATATTAATAATAATAATAATAATAATAATAATAAATTTGTTCCCTAAACATAATGTAATAGAATTCGTCAGTATATCAAAGTATGAACAAGATTCATTGAGGATTAATTTAAATATCTTCTCGTTGAGATTCTACAGATTCATAAATTCAACAAAAACCATTTGTGAAGTCTAGTTTTAAAAATCCTTAAGGGAAGACTAGTCAAGGCCCTTGTCAGCAGATTGTATAATCTGAGTCTCTCAATTTTATAAGATTTTGAAGTTATGTGGAGTCGATGATATGGTATGTGAACATTTTTTCCATGACGTATTTGGTATTTTCTACAGTATTTCTGATAGGAAAATTTACTTCATTTTACTTTATGAAAATCAGTACATCATAAATATACAAATTTATGACTGTTAAAATTATCTCAGATATAAATAAAGGTTTAAAGCGGATAAAACCTCAAAATATTGACTATGTGACTGTTTTAGCTTTTTATACTGGATTAGCCTTCGGAATAATTTGTTTAATACAATTAAGGAAAAGCTTTCTCAATTAGGTCTCATGTGGCTATGGTTAGATCAACAATTACATGGGAATTTGCTATATGCAAAGGTGAAGAGAAGATGCAATGATGTAGAGAGACAAATATTAGCATAGGTTTTACAAGACAAGAGATCTCTTGTATTTTATATAAACAAGAAAACAGATGGGTAAAGAAAAATATGTTGAAATATGCAACTATAAATAAAATCAGGTAAACTGATGTAACAAAGTGCCAGTATGTTTTTTTAATCAGTTATGACTGCAATTATGATATGCAGAATGTGTTTTTTTTTAAAATTGATTTCCAAGTTAAGCTCCAGATTTATTCATTAAGCAGGGCTTACGGAAGAAGAAAGGTCTACCATCTCGGCCACCTGGGTCATTTTAACGGTCTAGTTGGATAAGCGCATGTAAATCAATATGTTTTTTGTCATAGCTACCTGTATTTTAATTTCCAAGGCCTTATACGATCACAGTAAAACAATAGGCTATGTTGTCAAGATAACTGATTTTCATTTTTTTTATAAATTCTTTCGAATACGTATATTACCATAAAATAGACACAAATTGAGCATTACTCCGAAACAGGTCAACCGATTTTATCCATTATGAATAGACGTCTTCCCATGGACATTATAAATGTGTATACCAAGTTTCATAAAAATCCGGTAAAGCGTATTTGAGTTACCGCGTCTTTAAAATATACACTAAATTGGGTTTTACTCCGGTACCGGTCAACAGATTAGGTTCAAATTCAATAAGGCACTTCTTATGGACGTCATAAATGTGTATACCAAGTTTCATGGAAATCCGATACAGCGTATTTGAGTGATCTAATCTATTAAAATAGGCACTAAATTGGGCATTACTCCGGTACCGGTGAACCGATTTGGTTCAATATCAATAGGGTTCTTCCCATGGACATTATAAATGTGTTTTCAAAGTTTCATGAAAATCCGAAAAAGCGTATTTGAGTTATGGTGCGTACAGACACACGGACAGACAGACGGACAGACAGGCGGACAGACAGACGGACAGACATTTTTTCGTCCACCACACAATCTCATAAAGTACCATACTGGCACTTAATAAAGAGTAGGTTTTGTTTGAAAGGAGTTGGCATTTGCCCCTTGTGTAATCTGAGGGAAGACGCCAAACACATTTTGATTGAATTACAAAAACAATAGTCTGTAAAATATAAGGTTTAATTAATTATATTTCTAAAAATTAAAATACTAATATAGTTAATAATTCTTATAATACTTTATAAAAATTACAATACAAATATAATTAATAATCCTTTATATTTTACGGGGGGGTACGCCGTAGCGTAGTGGTTGGGGCACTGCGCTACAAACCGGAAGGTCGCGGGTTCGATCCCCGATGAGGTCGTTGGAGTTTTTCAATTGGCCTAATCCTTCTGGTGGCACTATGGCCCTGGGGTCGACTCAGCCTCTAACAGAAATGAGTACCAGGAGCAATCCTGGGGGTAAAGGCGGTCGGTGCGTAGGGCTGACAACCTTACCACCTTCATGTGCCGAAGTCTAAAAATCTGGGAGCCTCAACCTCCTGGAACCCTCTGAGCCTCCATGGCCTGTAATAGGGAACACTTTACCTTTATATTTTACGGACTATTGTTGTTTTTGTACAATAATTATATGAAAATTTGTTTTTGAGTTGACTATTACTTCCACAATTAAAACCAAACACAAAATTCTTCTTCCAGTTTCATTTTACAAAATTAAAGACGGTATAAGTTGGTTTTCTGGGGTCGACTCAGCCTCTAACAGAAATGAGTACCAGGAGCAATCCTGGGGTAAAGGCGGCCGGTGCGTAAGGCTGACACCTTCACGTGCCGAATGTCTAAAAATCTGCGATCTTCATCCTCCTGGAACCCTTAGGGCCTACATGGCCTCTATAGGGAACACTTTACTATAAGGTGGTTTTAAAATTATATTTTGCTCTACATTATCGGAATCCTGCCTTATTAAGTCATTAGTCGTATAAGTTAGCAAAGAGAAAACATGTTACATCATAAAAGCAATTCTGAGCTGTTAAATTGATCTCTGAGGCACTTATAAACAAACAGAGTGTCGCAAGACAGCCAAGTGAATGACCTGCTGGCTTTAGTCAAGTTCCTGCTTCGAATGCAATAAAATCTATCCCAAGGATTTCCAATTTCGTGAATCGGATGTCGAAACCCGATAGGTAGGTGTGACAAGTTGTATCCATTCTCCCACTTGCCTTCTTTTGTTTTACTTATCGCCCAGAACTCATAAATCTTGACGCCGGCTCATTAGGCCCTAAGTTCAACTCCAGGTAGAGATCAACAACCTTAAACACGCCTCTTCTGTTTATAAATATATTCCCGCGCATTGTTATAATAGAAATCCAAGATACCATCATACGATCATTATTCCACAGCTTTAGAGATATTTTTGATCATGTTAAAAGGATATGTACAGATCAACAAACGGTTCGGTTCCGTGAAGACTGTGGACGGTTTGTCCCGTTTAAACTCAACAGCTCGGTCTTGACGTTTGTTACGTCCAAACACGTTGTTCGACTTCCTTTCGACGGCCATAACTGAAATACAAGGCCATCAAATCATTATCTGTTGCTGTGGTAACAATAAATAACGCCTGCTCTAATCAATCTCCTTTACTTAAGCATGGCCTCTTATAATTTATATTGAAGTAGAGGGCCATGACTAAAATTCAGTCCCATCTGAGTCATTATCTGTTGCTATGGTATCAACAAACAATTAAATCTCTTTTATTTAGCTTGCTAGGCTATATAATTTGTTTTATTTATTGGGGGCCATGAGTTAAGGCGACAATTTGTTAGCGTTAAGAGATGCAGAAATAGCAAAACAATGTAAAATTCTAAGCTTTTCGATTAAAGAGGGCAAAACTTAAAGAAGTACTGGTAATATAATATATTATATTCTTGAGTTTTGTCCATTCTGTAGCGATAATCTTAATGATTTATGTATAGCGTCGAGCTTTATCACTGGTACTCACTACTAAATTGCGGTATTTTGTTACCTGTTGGAGCGCTTTCAACCGCATGGAGCGGCCATCTTCAGCAACTCAGCTGAAGATGGCCGCTCCATGCGGTTGAAAGCGCTCCAACAGGTAACAAAATACCGCAATTTAGTAGTGAGTACCAGTGATAAAACTCGACGCTATACATAAATCATAATATATTATATATATTATAGAAAACATTCCAGTTACAGTAGATATACCTAGAAGCACTATTTCGACATGAATATTCCTTGAAGTCACTAAAAACGACGAATGTTTAAGGTTTTTATAATTTTTTTTTTATATCGATTTTGAAAATGATGACCGTTCAAATGCTTCCATTCCAAGTAATGTACAGATCATTTGAACGATTATAGCCAAACGGTTCAAGCTATAAATTGTAGCTAAATTGCTCGTAAATTGTATTTCCTTACAAGTCTGGAAAATCGTAGCAAACTGCCTACACAATATCCATGGAATGGCAGGTAAAAACAATTTGATTTGCATAGCATTTGCATTATTCTTTAGTTTCTGAATATCTGAAATATTAAATTAAAGAGCATTGGATACCCAACAGGATTTCCAACTGGCGTAGCAGTCCAGATAATTAGTTATGACCTTAGGACCGTATGTGGGAGCCTTGAAGGACTGCAACTCGGGCGGATCCTGACGTGTGACCTCACACCTTTGTAAACCGTACAAATGTCAGAGGGCACAACTTCACTTTATCAACATAATGAGATTTCCTTCCCTAAGACAATAGACGCCACTCACTAGGGATATGTCATTATTACACTAACGCCTGGACCACGAGCTCGTTTTTCCGTGTGTAGACCGTTTTAAAACTGGGTAAGAAGAGCATCGCTAACGTGGGTGAAAAGTGGAAGCATGGAGAATCCAAATTAAAGCGCAATGAAAATTCATCAAAACGGACGAGAGTGGAGCCATGTTGTAAAGATATTATAATGCAAGATGAAAATGGCAAAGCAATCGAGGAGAAATATATTTTCGGATTATACAATTGCCTAGGACAAACGAACGTGAAGTGTCAGATCCCCCCTTTTTTTTATACTTTGGCATTTAATTTAGAAGCCGGAATTCTGTGACCAAGCTAGTTGTATAGTATGTGTGTAATAAGTTTGATAATAAATATAATGTTAATAATAATAGTAATAATAATAATAATATTTTGTCGTTTCATTTATTTAGAGATGCTACAGACAATTTTTACAAATTTTAAATAATTTTACATAATAATAATAATAATAATAATAATTCACTGACCAATCCAATGTAAGGATATGTGGAGCTTCAACCAATTTCAACTATCTTCACAGTTATATCATTTTATTTTTATGATTTTCATTTTATAGCATTTTGTTATTACCAATCACTGCTTTGGCTAAGAATTTATTTTCTAAAATAAATATAATAATGTTTTGGTGCACTTGTTTTTATGTAAATTCACAAGGACTGAACACTGAAACATCTTCACACCTCTAGCTTCTTTGATAAAAAAAAAATATTAATCATTGAACACAGGGGTATGGTAGGCCTATATGACGAATGCAATGGTAATTGTGTGTATATAAACAGCATGAAAATCTCTATATATATTATATAAAAGGCTTTGTCCTGACTGACTGACTGACTGACAGGAATCAACGTAGAGCCTAAACTATAACAGGTAGAGGCTTGGAATTTTGACAGTACCTTCGTTTCATAATGTAGGTGCTCACTAAGAAAGGATTTTGAAAAATTCTGATTCTAAATGCCAAAAATTAAATGTTTTTGAAAATACTTAATCCCTTTTTAAATAGAATTATCAATTCCAAATCACAGAATATATTGTTGCCAAATTTTATATGATGGGCTTGGAAAAAACAATTGAAATGCACTTTTGACAAATAAGAGAAGTTATCAAAATAATTCATGTTATAAATAAATATTACAGAATGAAATCCACTAAAATAATGGAATCACATAACTTTCTCTACCCTGGACATGGAGAAAACAAAACGAGGTATGGTAATGTGTATATTATTATTTTGTATCGCAGGTTTTTGGAGAGAAAAGTATGAAAGTGATAATGCTTTCTGTTTAATTTCATCCCCAAAACGACTTTATGGTAACATAAGAGTGGGAAATTTCCCGCCTTGATATTACAATTTTATGTTACAGGAATTTCTGTTTCTTCTTATTTAAACCTCTACCAGGCTTGCTGTGCACTGTACAAGCGATGGGATGCAACATTCTAGATCCTCTATGAGCCATAAAAAACTATATCAAGCGTTTTCTGAGGGAATAGTTTGAGTGTAATAAGTCGTTCTTCCTATTTCAAATTATAAATGCCTATATAAGGACCTAGAATTTAAAATTGAAAATCCTTCATAAGCTAATTTCCAATTACAAAATACAAAACCCGGGCGACGCCGGGTCTTTTAAGCTAGTCTAGTATAATCCGTTAACTGAAGTATAAATTACACGGTGTTATTTTAGTAATTAATTTAATCTAAGGTGACGAATATGGAAACATTAAAAAATCTCGCGACGATTCAATTTTTTCGCCATAAGCTATCGCGTTTACGATGACAAAAACAGAGTAGTTTTATTTACTTTGTTAGACATTGCCCACTAGCCCATGTGGCCTCTCCCTTGTGTTATGCAACCTCTGTGGTTATCAACAGCTAAATCTGTGTAATACACGCAAAGGTCGACAACCTTTTTGGCACCTGCGCAGAAAGGCGTTAGCTTCCACCCCTGACCGCGTAGGCTGCCC
The DNA here is from genome assembly GCA_964059195.1 of Ectobius pallidus. NCBI lineage: Eukaryota > Metazoa > Arthropoda > Insecta > Blattodea > Ectobiidae > Ectobius > Ectobius pallidus. Next base: position 182,113,186 of record CAXKWD010000005.1, on the reverse strand, counting down.
AAAAGCGACTTCCAGGTTCAAAGAACGTAACACGATGCCTTGGAGAAACTGCCGTCGCTTTTTCTATCCTCCCTTGCCAATATGGAAATGGTGGTAACCATCAGCTATAACTTGTGTGATACAACATATTTACTAGTACTTTGCACCCTGGAAAAAGCTTTGTATAACTTTGCTTTTGCCCCCCCCCTTGTACATCCAACGCCACCTATTATCCAATACGCCACGTATCCAATTGTGAAATTAATTGAAAATAGCCTTAATCGGTTACCATAGCAACCGGGAATAAAAAAAGAGCATCGCTCAAATCGATTTTTGCAATTTTTCAATTTGTCGATCGCTTCGATTGTTAATCCGCTCTGCTTGATTCATTTGTTTATAACATTACGACACGCAGAGATGTGATTTTTTTTAAACAGGTGGACAGAAGGGCATCATCAATGTACGCCTAAATGGGAAACTTTGAATGATTTGGACAAAACTCGCTGTGCTTTTTTTTTTTAACCCTTTTTTTACTAGGGAATTCGAATCTGAGGTAGTTTTTCCCCGGGCGGTGCACTGAAATGCTCCTCTAAGCCGGGTTTTTAGCTTTTTAATTATAAACAGTTAGGCCTATGCATGATTTGGGTAAAGTTCATGAATCTGTGGTTCGTTTTAATCGTTTCATTTCCGATATGTAAAAAAAAAGTTCTCAATTTTAATATACTCTTTTAATTACTTTTCCGTGAAATACGAAAATGATTTAAATAAAACATCTAACAGCTGAATTAATAATGTTATTTTGATCAGGCATGTTCTATATCTAAGAGATTCACTCCTCAAAAGAACGAGGAAACTTCATGATCAGCCTAGTATAATGCAGTTCAAACAAACCGCAGAACTCAGCTCGCTCTGGTGATAGACGTTGCACTAACCATTGCCTCTCAGATAATACTGCCAGAACAAGACTGGATCAATAATTTGTAATATTGCCAACTAAGCGAAATTCCCGTTAAATTTGGTTGATTTTAAACGGGGAAATTATGATTTGTACGCGTAGTGGAAATTGTACTTTGGAATACTTTTAAAGATCTAAATTTTTCTTTTATATTTGTTTGGGAGTGTGCTGATATTGCAAAAAATTCGTAATATTAATTCCGGATTTAGAACACTTTTAGTGTAACTTTTTTTTTTAGTTGGCAACCGTTTATAATTTATTTTCAGTTCTGTAAACAAACGCTGTGAAGTGAATGTAAGCCGTAAGAATGGAGTCTGTATTTAAATCGGAATATACAAAGATTGAAATTAAAGAAGAGATTCTTCAGGAACAACCAAAGAGTGAACCAACATCTATTTCGTTTGACACTATACCGCTACAGATTATCAAACTGGAGAAAACAGACGATTCTACAGAATGCAGCAACATTCACAAATTTGAAAAGACTTCTGGATATTCTCAAGTAACTAATGAAGAAGATGATCAGCTATTCCAGTCACACTCATCTGCTGTATCCACAAACACATCCTGTGCTAGAATTGGCACAATAGCTATACAGAAAATCAAACTGGAGAAAACAGACGATTCTACAGAATGCAGCAACATTCACAAATTAGAACAGACTTATGGAATTTCTCGAGGAATTAATGAAGATGATCAGCTAATGCAATCATACTCACCTGCTGTATGCACAAGCACATCCTATGCTAGACACAGTAAACAGCTAACTCCTACTCTAGACAGACATTTCTCGTGTGATATATGTAGCAAGAAATTTTCCTTAAAAGAGAGTCTCAAAAGACATGTGTTAATTCACACAGGATATAAGCCATTTACGTGTGATATATGTACCAAGCCATTTTTGCGAAGAGGAGATCTAAAGGCACATTTGGTCACTCACACTGGTCAAAAACCATTCTCTTGCGATGTCTGCACAAAGAGAATTTCCCTAAAATCGGTTCTTTTTAGACACATGATCATCCACAGTGGACAGAAACCATTCTCATGTGATGTCTGCACAAAGAAATTTTCCGTAAAAGCGCGTCTTTTAAGACACATGATTATTCACACTGGACAGCAACCGTTCTCGTGTGACGTCTGTACTAAGAAATTTTCCTTACGAGAGAATCTTATAAGGCATTTGCTCCTTCACTCTGGGTACAAGCCATTCTCTTGTCATTTCTGTACCAAGAAATTTTTGCAAAGAGGAGAACTGAAAATACACATTGCCAATCATACTGGACACAAACCATTCTCTTGTGATGTCTGTGCAAAAACTTTTTCCGTAAAATCGCATCTTTCAAGACACATGCTTATTCACAGTGGACACAAACCGTTCGTATGTGATATTTGTACAAATAAATTTTCCCGAAAATGTCTTCTCAAGTTACATTTGGTTTCTCACACTGTGCACAAGGCATTTTCGTGTCATTTATGTGGTAAGAAATTTTCTCAAAGCAAGAGTCTCAAGGAACACCTGGTAACTCACACTGGGCTCAAACCATACTCTTGTAACATCTGTGCGAAGAAATTTTCTCGAAGAAACACACTGAAATCACATTTGCTCACTCACACCGGACACAAGCCATTCTCTTGTAATATCTGTACAAAGAAATTTTCTCAAAAAGTGACTCTGACAACACATCTGCTTACTCATAGTGGTGAGAAGCCATTCTCTTGTGATGTATGTAGCAAGAAATTCTCCCAAAGAGGGAGTCTGAAAACACACATGTTCAATCACACTGAACACAAGCCTTTCTCGTGTAATATATGTACCAAAGAGTTTTGCACAGAAGCGAATCTCAAAAAACATCTGCTAATTCACACTGGTCAGAAACCATTCTCTTGCGATGTTTGTGCAAAGAAATTTTCTCAAAGAGGGAATCTCAAAACACATTTGGTTACTCACACTGATAACAGGCCATTCTCTTGTCATATATGTACCAAAAAATTCTCTCTAAGACAGACTCTCAAAAAACATGTGCTCATCCATGAGAGGAAATACATTTCCTAATGTAATGTGTGCATCAAGCCTTTATCTTGTAACCATGTGGTTTCATAGCAAGACAAGTGAAAGAATAGTGAGATATGAGTTGTCAGGGTGGAAATAGTTTTGCGAGAGTTTGACTTTTCTCTCTCCTCCCCCCCCCCCCCATATCAGTGAGCAGCAAAATGCAGTCTGTGGCTTTTCGTTCAGTTGGTATATAGGAGTACCGCTTGGTATTTAGAAGTGTTGCTTACTTATTTATATGATGTACTGTTAATCTAGAACCGTCATTTCTGTAAAAAAAGATCTTGGGAGTTTATATTGATGGAATTTTCATGTTAGGAAGCTTTGTAAAAAAAAATCTTCTGTAGTCTATTCATTTGTGTGCATTAAGAATTTCCTGCTTTGATATTAAAAAACACAGCTATGACTTGTGTGATACAACATATTTACTGGTACTTTGCACATTGGGCAAGGCTTTGTATAACTTTGCTACTGCCCCCACTCACTAACCCCTCCCCCCCCAAAAAAAGTGATTATTTAAGTGTTAAGTCTGGGTTTTACCTAAGAATGAATCAATAGTATTCCGATAGAATTTTTTTATCGTGAGTAATCCAATCACTAGCTAGGCTACATAACAAAAATAAATTTCATTTTCTAAAATAAAAGTAATAATGTTTTGGCTAAAAAAAATGCATGACTTGTATTGTAATATCATTTACAAAGAATTGCCTAAATCATTTAAAATATTTGTAATCTGCTGTACGCTGTCAAGATTTAAAACTAGGCTAAACGAATATCTATTCAAAAAACGCTTTAATTTAGGTAGAAAGCTTTTTCTTTTTTATTGTTTCTTGTATATTGTAGGTCTTAGTTTAGTTACTTCTTTTCCAAGTGTAAAACATTTTACTAAATTAGCTTAATTTTATATAACATAGACTGAATTAACTACTATAGCCTATGTGTATATTTAACTAGTATATTCTTACTACTTACAGAACTATGCTAGTGTATTTGTTTGGTCCATTCTCTGTCTCTGATTGAGTGTAAGAGAAGGCCAGATTAAATAAAGATTTATTATTATTATTATTATATTTGAGCTGTGCCATTTCCGTGTAGATCCAACACCACCTATTGACAAGACTGTGTTCATTTGTGGGATTAGTTGAAGATGGCCTTAATCGGTTACCATAGCAACCGGTAATAAAAAGAGCATAGCTGAAATCGATTTTTTCCATTATAGGATCAATTTGTCGATCCCTTATATTTTGTTAACCCGCTTGATTCATTTGTTTATAATATGTTTTTTTTTTTTTTTTTTTTTTTTTTTTTTTTTTTTTTTTTTTTTTTTTTAACATAGGGTGGACAGAAGGAGATAATGAATGCATGCCTACATGGGAAAACTTTGAATGGTTTGGACAAAACTCATTATGTGGTTTTTTTTCTCCCTAGGTAACTCGAATATGAGGTCTTTTTCGTTGGGTGGCGCATTTGAAGTACACCTTGAAGCAGTGCTTTAGTTGGGCCGGTACGCACCGGTACTGCGTACCGGTATATAATTATTTTCCTTCTACCATACCGGGAAAAAGATGTGCTCCGGTACATCGTACTGGCAGTACAAGAACGATATTGTCCTAAAATACTTATTAAATGTCCAATTCAATAAGAGAGTGTATTTGTTAATAATGACAAACACTATTAAATTCGCAGTAGATATGCGTTCTAATGTTCACCTTCGTGCGCATTTCTACAATAATTACTTTCTCCTTAGATTACATGTTGGCTATCCTGATAAGGTGCTCGGTTTTTTAAAACTCTTTTGTATGAGGCGATATGGAAAATTTTGAAGTAAGGTGAGTACCCCCATAAAATATTTTCCAACTAAAGCACTGCCTTGAAGCCAGGGTTTTTAGTTTTCTAACTATCAATCTTTTAGTTGTTTATGCATGATTTGGATAAGGTTCAAGAATCTGAGGTACGTTTTATTGATTCCATTCCCTGGTCTAGTATTCAAATTTGTTTAACGTGAATTGTGTATTAAAAGCAAATGAAAATCTATCAAAAAAAGCTCTCAAGGAATTCTTAATAATTCACACCACCTACAATATGGGAGAATATTTCCAGCTTGAATAAGTTTAGCCGTTAAAGTAGAGTACACCATAACATCCATGTTATTTCGATCTGAGATGTTCTATATTTTAGAGCTTCACTCTTCAAAAGAATGAGGAAACTTCATGATAAGCCCAGGGGCGGATCCAGAGGGACATTTTCGGGGGGGGGACCAAAGTAGAGAGGGAAGTTTTTACTCATAAAAATTAATTATTCCCTGTACACAATTGAAATCAAAATGAACATTTCAGCATTTTATTACTAATGTATTTCAAAATAATGAATGTCGTTGCTTTAATTTAAGTATTTGGGTTATGTTGTCTTCACAAAATTTATTAGAATAATAAATTTTGAATAATAAATTTGTGCTTAGTGTTACAAATTTTAGGGGGGAATTTCCCCCCTCCCCCGTGGATCCATACATGGCGCAGCCTGGTATAATGCAGTTCAAAATAACCGCAGCACTCAGCTCGCTCTGGTGATAGACGTTGCACTAACCATTGCCTCTCGGATAATACTTGATTGCTAGCACAAGGCTGGATCAGTAATTTTTAACATTCCTAACTAAGCCGAATGCCAGTTAAATTTGGTTGATTTTAAACGGGAAAATTATAATTTTTATGCGTAGTGGAAATTGAACTTTAGCGGAGTATTTTTTAAAATACAAAATTGTCTTTATTGCATTTGCGTGAGATTATGGTGATGTGGTTTTCAGATCGTCGTTTTAGTGGAACTTTTTTTAGTTGGCAACATTTTATAATTTACTTTCAGTTCATTAAACAAACGGTGTAAGTGAATGTAAGCCGTAAGAATGGAGCCCGTATTTAAATCGGAATATACAAAGATTGAAATTAAGGAAGAGATTCTTCAAGAACAACCAACGAGTGAACCAACATCTATTTCATTTGGCACAATAGCGCTACAGAAAATAAAATTGGAGAATACAAACGATTCTACAGCATGCAGCAACATTCAAAAATTAGAACAGACTTCAGGAGTTTCTCAAATAAATAATGAAGAAGAGGATCAGCTAGTACAATCACACTCATCTGGTGTATGTACGAGCACTTCCTCTGCTGGAAATCGTAAACAGCTAACTCGTACTGTAGACAAACATTTCTCGTGTGATATATGTAGCAAGAAATTTTCCTCACGAGACAGTCTCAAAAGACATATTTTAACTCACACAGGACATAAGCCATTTACGTGTGATATATGTAACAAGAAATTTTCCTCACGAGACAGTCTCAAAAGACATATTTTAACTCACACAGGACATAAGCCACTTACGTGTGATATATGTAACAAGAAATTTTCACGAAGAGAGAGACTCAACAGTCATCAGGTAATTCACACTGGACATAAGCCATTCACGTGTGATATATGTACCAAGAAATTTGCCCAAAGACAGAATCTAAAAATACACATGGTCACTCACACTCTACATAAGCCATTTACATGTGATATATGTACCAAGAAATTTGCCCTAAAACAGAATCTCAAAACACACATGGACACTCACACTCTACATAAGCCATTTACATGCGATATATGTACCAAGAAATTTTCCGTAAAAATGAATCTCAAACAGCATTTGCTTACGCACTCTGAACATAAGCCATTTACATGTGATATATGTAATAAGGCATTTTTGCGAAGAGGAGATCTAAAGAAACATTTGGTCACTCACACTGGACAAAAGCCATTTTCTTGCGATGTTTGCACAAAAAGATTTTCCCTAAAAGAGGTTCTTTTAAGACACATGATCATCCACAGTGGACAGAAACCATTCTCGTGTGATATCTGCACAAAGAAATTCTCCGTAAAGGCGCGTCTAATAAGACACATGATTATTCACACTGGACAGCAACCATTCTCATGTGATTTGTGTACAAAGAAATTTTCCATAAGAGATAATCTTATAAGGCATTTGCTCATTCACTCTGGGCACAAGCCATTCTCTTGTAATTTGTGTAGCAAAAATTTTTTACAAAGAGGAGAACTGAAAATACACATTTCCAATCATGCAGGACACATTCTCTTGTGATGTTCTGTGCAAGACATTTCCCCGTAAAGTCGCATCTTAAAAGACATGCTTATTCACAGTAGACACAAACCGTTTGTATGTGATATTTGTACAAATAAATTTTAACGAAAATGTCTTCTCAAATTACATCTGCTTTCTCACACTGTGTACAAGGCATTTTCTTGTGATTTATGTGCTCAAGAAATTTTCTCAAAGCCTACTGGACATATTTTCCTGAAGAATGGATTTTCTTCTGCAGTTTCTAATTTTGCTTTAAGTAATAGAAAATTCAAGGTGACTATATTCTAAATTTACTTTGGTAAGCAACAATACTTTCAGCAATTTAACTTTCATTCAGCGATTCAACCCTAATCTGTTCTAACTCCATCCAACCATCCCTTGCAAACCCTACTTCCCTTAAATCTATCCTAATATTGTCCTCCCATCTACGTCTAGGTCTTCCAAGTAGTCTTTTCCCTTTGGGTCTACCACAGTCCCTTTGAATAGTTATTGCATTGTGACTAACATTTGGAACTGGAATATTATTTTATAACAAAATAAGACAAAGAGACTTCTCTACAATACTCTGCCATTCATAACGGGTCATCTGGTCACTTAAATACCGTAAAAAATTTAATGCTTTATTTGTAAAGAATATTATGCTGAATTATAAAATACACTGGAAAAGTTGATATGGTGTTCTTTCTATACAGAGTGTTAGACAATAGACAAGTTTGTTCGTCGTTAAGCATATCACAAGAAATGCAATAGACTTCGTCAGGTAACAGTAATTGGTAGGCTACCAGCCTACTACTTATACAATATGGCCTATTTTAAAAGGCAACGTAACCTATTTATGTCTTAACGATAATTCTTAAAACTAACTTATTATTTAAAACTTATAGGCCTAGCAGATTTATGTGTAAACAATTCTAAAGACAAGCCTAAAGAATAGCACCGAAATATTTTACCTGTGTATAGAGGGGACATAGACAAGGAAATTTTATTAGGAAGCTTTTGCTCTAAGACGTAAAATGTATATGCTACAGGGCATTAACATCATTGCAATTTGGTGCTCATAAATCAATAATGAAGTGAAATATGATTAAAATTTTCATTAAATTGACTTCACGCCTTCTTAGTGATTGATAAAAACCTGATTCTTAATCTTATCTTAATAGGGGTTGTTAAGAATGGGGTACCTCAGGGATCAATACTAGGACCTTTGCTCTTTTTAATTTTCATTAATGACTTGCCCTATAACTTAAGTGACGAATCAAAGGTATTGCTCTTCGCAGATGATACTAGTATAGGCCTACTTGTAACAGGAACGTCACAAGAACATTTGTCAAGAATAGCTACAAAGGCTTTTCACAAGTTAAACACATGGTTTATAGCTAATAAAGTGACACTTAATATTGATAAGACCCATTTTATACAACTTAGGACAAAAAACAGATATATCTAAAATCTGAAATTAATTATAGAACACAAATCATACAAGAAATTAGCAATGTAAAATTTTTAGGACTGCAAATTGACCAAAATCTTGACTGGAAGACACACATAGAAATGATAAGTCCAAAACTGAGTTCAGCGTGCTTTGCTTTAAGAATGTTGAATAATATATTAAAACAGGATGCATTACTTATGGTATATTTTGCATATTTTCACTCGGTAATGAAGTAGGGATCATATTCTGGGGCAACTCTTCCCATAGGGAGAAAATATTTAGATTACAAAAGCAGGCAATAAGAATAATATGTGGAAAGAAAAAAAGGGAATCTTGTAAACCGCTATTTGAAAAATTAAAAGTCCTCACTCTTACAGGGGAGTATATATACTCTGTTATGTGTTATGTAGTGGATATTATTGATAAATTTCAAACTAATTTTAGTGTACACGGACGTACTACCAGAAACATGAATGATCTACACAGACCAAATAACTCGTTAAAACTCTTTCAGAAGGGTGCTTATTATTATGCAGTACAAATATATAACAAGCTTCCAAACAACATTAAATTATTATGTATTCAAAGAAAGAGCAAACCTTTCAAAACAGCTGTCAAGGAATTTTTAATAACTCACACCTTCTACAATTTGGAGGAATATTTCCAGCTTGGATACAGGACGAGATATCTACATCTACAATTTAGTGGTTCAATAATCTGATATATTTTGAGACTAATCACATGACTGGCGGCCACTGCATTACTTTAAATTCATTCATTCATTCATTCATTCATTACTCCAGTGTTAAGAATGAAATTCCTTTTTTTTTTTAAAGTAAAACTTCTTTAGTGGCGGTAGAGGGTAAATCGGGAAAATCAGTCACACTAAAACCATCACGAAATCAGTCACACTCTTACTTGTTTCGGTGCAGACTGCACAGAAAACAATCAACTCAATGATTAGGAGTAATCAAAGGAAATTTTTCAGACCTTACTTCCTCAATGGCAATAGACAATTCCTAAGCAATCTAAAGATGTATTATCTATTTTATGGAACCCGGAGGTTCATTACCGCGCAAATCCAAAATTAAAAAATACAAATTTCCAAAATTTAAAAAAACAAAATTAAAAATTATAACATCCAAAAATCCAAAATTAAATAAATAATAAAATCAAAAATTTTAAAATTAAAAAATTGAAACTAAAAAATTTAAAAAATGAAAAAATAAACAATTCAAAGATCGAAAATTTAAAAAATCCAATATTAAAAATTCAAAGATCCAAAATTTAAAAAGTCCAAAAACCCAATATTAAAAAGTCCAATAATGCAAAATTGAAAAAATCCAATAATCAAAAATTGAAAAAATAAAAAAATAAAATAAAGTTTTACTTTTGTCGCGTGGCGTTCCACGCACTCTTTTTTTAATTAATTTTTTTCAAATCTTAGAAGCAGTGGCGGCCATGCCCTGTTAGATTTTACTGTAACAGGAAAAACTCAATCCATAAAGCAAAATTCACTTAATAAGTGGCCCTCTATACATAACACAGCAATTTAAAGAAGGCGCCAACTTCCTTTATGTACAGGGGTTGGTTCAATGCGTATATTATCCTCATTACATGATTTGCATATTATTATCACTGCTTCTGAGATAATACTAAACCTGTAAACACTATAGTGACAAGACATATCTATTTGATTCCAGTCAGCTGATTTAACCGTGTGATGAATGTAAATTGAGAGATACAAAATGAAGGCTGTACTAAAATCGGAGTGTTTTAAGATTGAAATTAAGGAAGAAATTCCTCAAACAGAACCAAAGTGTGAACCTCAAATCAAAGGTGAAAATACGGAAGATTTTATAGCATCCAATGCTATTCGCAACTTTCAGATGGTTTCAGGAGTTTATGAAGAAGAGGATCATCTAATGCAATCACACTCACCTGATGTTTGTACAAGTACATCCTCTGGAAAGAGGAAACAGCTAACTCGTACTACAGACAAACATTTCTCTACCAATAAATTTTCTAAAAAATCTGATCTTGAAACACACATGCTTCTCATCCACGACGATCAGAAACCATTTTGTGATATATGTAAGAAGACATTTTCTCAAAGACAGTATCTGAGAAGACATTTGCTAACTCACACTGGAGAGCAGCCGTTTTTGTGTGTTACATGTAACAAGAAATTTTCGGAAAGGGGGAATCTGAATAGACACATTCTCACTCACACTGGACAGAAACCATTCTCTTGTAACGTCTGTACAAAGAAATTTTCCCAAAGAGGGAGTCTCTTCAAACATCTGCATACTCACATTGAACACAAACCATTCTCTTGTGATGTTTGTAAAAAGAAATTTGCCCTGAGAAAAACTCTCAAAAAACATCTGTTGACTCATGTAAATGTAAAGGTAAAGAAGGCATTTTGTGATGTTTGTAAAAAGTCATTTTCCCAAAGACAGTATCTCAAAAGACATTTGCTCACTCACACTGGAGAGCAACCATTCTTATGTGATATATGTAACAAAAGTTTTTCGGAAATTTGTAATCTTAAGAGACATATCCTCACTCATACAGGACAGAGACCGTTCTCTTGTCGTCTCTGTACAAAGAAATTTTCTCAACGAGCGGCTCTTGATATCCATGTGCTCAGTCACACTGGTCAAAAGCCATTTTCTTGTGATATATGTACTAAGAATTTTTTGCGAAAGGGGGATCTCCAAAGACATCTGCTCATTCATTCTGGACGGAAACCATTCTCTTGTGATGTTTGTGCAAAGAAGTTTTCCGAAAAAGGGAATCTAATAAAACATGTGTTTACACACACTGGACACAAGCTATTCTCGTGTGATATATGTACCCAAAAATTCAAACAAAAACGGAGTCTCAAAGCACATCTGCTCACTCATGAGAGGAACGACCTTTCCTGATGTGGTGAGTGCACTGAATCTGTGTCTAGTTGAGGCTGTTACAACTGAATACACACACTGGCAAGGTGGTCTCAAAGTAATACAATAAGAGTATCAAATTTTGTAGAGGTAACCGCTCAGGTATTGCAATGGAAACCCTTAAGCCCACTGCTATTTATAATAGCTACAATTGATAGAGAAATAATTCCAGGAAATGTAATCCTGTACATGTATGCTGACGATATTGTACTGGTCTCAAGATCTCCAGAAGATTTGCAAGCCACTCTTGACTTGTTGAGCAGAAGCAAATGAAGAAAATGAAGAAAAGACCGTATCAATGACATTCAGGAAAGATGGAATGGGAACCATCTTCCTCTGTGTTGTGTTACTATTTCACGGATTCTGCTATTACATATTAAACTTACACAACTGATATAATTAATCACGGAGCCCTTGTCCCATATCAAAATAATTTTTTTTTTAAATAAACGACATTACACAAGAACACATTAATACAAACGAAAAACAGCTTTTGGACATAAGACTTGTGGCTTTCTTGGCGCTGATTATTAATAATGGTTTCACAGGCTATAAGCTGACTAAAAGGATATATTATGATATCCAAGCTTCCAGTTGCGGCCTTCAGAAGGTGACTGCAGTGTGTCAAACGGTCCTTTTTTTTTTTTTTTAAAGGAATGTCCTTTAAAATGGTGACTATTAAAAAAGTCCTTTAATTGTCCCTTTTGACTCAACTTTGGAATAGGTCCCTTCAAAAAAAAGTTGCCGTTTCCTGCGTTTTTCTTGTTGTTCAGAATTTTTAAGGCCTACGCGTCATTGACATATTTTTTTTTAATTATACAAACGTATTATATCATTTATTTATATTAACAGATTAATTGCACATTCGACGAATTCTTGACTTAACAGGCACGCGCCATTTTGGATTGGAGACGTCATGTACTGCTGCCAACATTGCTGGAATTGTGTACCCTAGGTCACGCTGCCAATTTCCAACGTGAAGACACTGACTCTAATGCGCAGTTTCGTAACGCTACAAGTGAAGCTGCAGCTAGCACTTCCAATTAAATTAAATGTACCGAAATGTTTGTTTCATCTATTTGTGATGGAAATGAATGTATGCAATTCTAAAATTAGTAGGCCTACAATACCTCAAACACTAGTACAATATTTACAATAATAATAATTATTTACAAGTAAAGGCGCTAAACCTACTTAACTTTAAACTCTAATCGACAGGATAAACAGTCCTGATATCTTCTTCATTTCCTGAAACGGATCTGCTAGTCGGTGCTTACAGTCCAGACGCCACAAGTATTCTACCAAATGGGTACCGGTATCTACCTGTTCGCGTCTGATACTGCCCCTGGCTAGGCGTGTACGGAGAGATCGCCAACGTGACTCGATATTGTTTGTATGAACACCAGTCACATTTACGATTTTCACAATTTGGGACTTGAACCCATCTGCAGAACACGTCTGGGGTTTTGGTGTATATATTGGCAGCAGTGACTTCAGATGTTGCCTCCATTCCTAGTCTCGGCACTTCGGGAATCTTCGCAGTTCATAGCATATCAACGTGAACTTTCGGACTTAGAAAATTTTCGAGGGACTTATACCAAAGTTTTTTTCATGCTGTCCTTTTTTTACGTAATGTATTCAATTTATATACATATAGCCTATCAAGAGGCCATTAAAAATGAGTTTTTTTTTTTTTACTATTTCCTTTATTTAATAGATAATACGTTAAAAACTTAAATTTAAGCTGAACTTTTCCTGCAAAGAACTCTGCAAGATTTCAGATTGTTCAGACTCTTATTCAAGGTCCGTTTTCAGTTGCTAAAGTTGAAAGCAGTGATTAAGACAAACTCCAAACGGTAACATATTGTTATTAACGGTATATTAGTACAATGTGTTGTATTTAGTTTCCCCCCCCCCCATCCCCCTTTTCACTCGGTGTGTCCGTCCTTTAGTTTAAAACTTTCAGTTGGACACAGTGTGACTGGAAGCTTGGATGTCATGTATCCTTTTAGTCAGCTTATAGCCTGTGAAACCATTATCAAAAAAAGTGTTTTGGAGTTTTTTTTTTATTCTAATAATGCTGTAATGCATACCTGGGAGATTAATTTGATTTTCTTTCAATTTTTTGTTTAATTATTTTTTATTTCTTTATTATATAAATACCGTATATACCCAAATACTACCTACCCTCTGAATAATACCCTCACCCAAATTTTTGGAAAGGAAATTTTTAAAAAAATTTATAGGCCCATGTATAAAATTATTTTGCCAGAAAATGCCAGTCTTAACAATTGACATAGGTTTCCATGGTTTTAGTTTGAAAATGTCTAAAACATATTAGGGAAATGTGGATAGTGCTGCTTACAAATAACAAGAAATACAGTCATATATTTCTTTCTTTCTTGGTTTCAAAACGGTTGTTTGTTAGTTGCCTCTTCTAGCCACTGGATCGCTTTCAAAAGGATGCATTTTCCTTTCATTACAGCTTCACCACTGCTATACTATACTGTGATGCTACTACAAAGCATTGTGCTATATTGAGCTGATATGGTACAAAATGTCGAAATTCTGAAGAGAATAGTTTTGCGATTTTTAGAAAAATAGACTATAAAATGGGTAAGTTCATAAGTTGATATTTTGTGCACTTTTCTCCACACAATGATTTAATTGTTCGTCTGACATATTATGAATTTAACAAATCCAGAAATCCTATAGAACTTCACCGTAAATGGTGATTCGTGATGATTTTGAAATTAGTACATTGTAAATAATGTTACATGCGTTTATGTTTCTTCGGACTGCCAATATGTCGGCCAGGAAGTCGTAGGATCGAATCCTGGGAAGGAAGAATTAAAAAAAAAAATGAAAATAATAAAAATATTAAGTTATATTAAATAGTATTATTCATTTGTCAATTTAATTTACAGAATACTCCTAAATTCTTAATTATTTTTATTAATTATCCTACTGATTGTGTTCCAAATATATTCAGACCTAAGAGATGAAAACTACATAATGACGAGCTTCATAACCTATACTCGTCACCGGATATAGTAAGGGTCATTAAATCACGGAGGATGAAATGGGGAGGAAAGACATATCTCAAAAGTATTGACTGGGAGACCCGAAGGGTAAAGACCACGTGGAAGACCTAGACGTAGGTGGGAGGACAATATTAGGATAGATTTAAGGGAAGTAGGATTTGCAAGTGATGGTTAGATGGAGTTAGCACTGAATGGGGTTGAATGGCGGGCTCAGGTAAGCGCGGCAATGAACCTCCGGGTTCCATAAAATATATAATATTCCTTTAGCTTACTTAGGAACTGTATATTGGCATTGAGATATATATATATTTATATAATATAATATAATATATATGTTAGTTGTTAAATTTTCACTTGACAAGCAAACTTAGATTTACCTTTGGTAATCCGGACGGCCGTTTCGCACTATTTTAGTGCATCATCAGCGGTTTTCGAACTGCTACTGGTGGGTGCCTGTGTTGTACACCTAGGTGGTGTGGGTGTTGCGTTGGGCTTGAGGTGGGAGTGGGAGTATTTGGCGGTGTTTGAATGTCAGGTATCGTGTCAAAAAGTGTGTGTGATTTGAAGTGTAGTTGGTCATTCAGTATAGATGTGGGGTGATTTTTTGTGTGTTTATATATTTCTAGTTGTTCTATTGTGTTTAGTTTGCGACTTTTGTGGAGTGTGTGGAGAATTTCCATGTTCGTGTCTATGTTAGTGTAATTGTGGTTTGTGTCAAGTAGGTGTTCTGCATAATCTGATTTTCTGTTGTGGGAGTGTTTGAGTGCTTTTATGTGTTCTTGGAATCTTGTTCTAAAGGATCTGCCAGTTTGGCCTATATAGAAGTTGGGACAATTATTGCATTTCAGTTTGTATACTCCAGTTTTGTTGTAGGTGTCCATTTGTGTGCTTCTCCTTGTTAGGTGTTTCTTTAGCGTGTTGTTCGTTTTGTAGGCTATGTTGTACTTGAGTTTTTTGAAAGTTGATGCTGTTTTGTGAGTTTTCTTACCGTAGTATGTTAGTGTGATGAACTTCGTTTTTGGTTCTTGGGTTTGTGTGTGTTCTTTTAGCTTGTGTTTAGTGTTTCTTAGTATTCTATCTACTGTGCTGGGGTTGTAACCATTTTCTTGGGCTATGTATTTGATGGTGTTTAGTTCATTTTTGAAATCTTCCATCTCCATTGGTATATTGAGTAGGCGGTGAACCATGAAGTGGTAAGCTGCGTGTTTGTGTTGGGCAGGGTGGTTGGATGAGTTATGTATAGTTGTTACTGTGGTTGTGGGTTTCCTGTAAATTTTGAATTTGTGTTTATTGTCTGTTTTGGTGATTGTGACATCTAAGAAGTTGATGGCTTTGTCTTCTTCTGTTTCCAGTGTAAATTTCATAGATGTGTGTATCTTATTGATGTATGTGTGAAGCTGTTCGACCTGTCTTTTGTTCCCATTGTACATCATTAGGACATCATCGACATACCTGTACCAATATATGATTTTGTTTGCGTGTTTATTTACTTCTGTGTTAAGTATGTACTTTTGTTCAAGATTGTGTACATATATTTCAGCTAGTATGCAGGAAATGGGAGACCCCATAGGGAGGCCTTCAGGTTGTTTGTAGAACTTGCTGTTGTATGTGAAGTAGTTTTGTTGTGTAATAGTTCGTGTGATGTTGATTATTTCGTTTATATGTTCTTGTGGAGCCTTGTTGTCTTTTAACATTTGTTCCAGTATTTCAAGTGTTTCTGTTATGGGGACTTTTGTGTATAGGTTTGTGATGTCAAATGATGCAATTGTTGCGTTGTGGGGAATTTCAATATCCTTAATGTTGTTGACTAATTCAATGTTGTTTTTGACAGCTCTGTGGTTTTTGAATACAATGTTTGATCTTATTATGGCACAGTAGATAGAATACTAAGAAACACTAAACACAAGCTAAAAGAACACACACAAACCCAAGAACCAAAAACGAAGTTCATCACACTAACATACTACGGTAAGAAAACTCACAAAACAGCATCAACTTTCAAAAAACTCAAGTACAACATAGCCTACAAAACGAACAACACGCTAAAGAAACACCTAACAAGGAGAAGCACACAAATGGACACCTACAACAAAACTGGAGTATACAAACTGAAATGCAATAATTGTCCCAACTTCTATATAGGCCAAACTGGCAGATCCTTTAGAACAAGATTCCAAGAACACATAAAAGCACTCAAACACCCCCACAACAGAAAATCAAATTATGCAGAACACCTACTTGACACAAACCACAATTACACTAACATAGACACGAACATGGAAATTCTCCACACACTCCACAAAAGTCGCAAACTAAACACAATAGAACAACTAGAAATATATAAACACACAAAAAATCACCCCACATCTATACTGAATGACCAACTACACTTCAAATCACACACACTTTTTGACACGATACCTGACATTCAAACACCGCCAAATACTCCCACTCCCACCTCAAGCCCAACGCAACACCCACACCACCTAGGTGTACAACACAGGCACCCACCAGTAGCAATTCGAAAACCGCTGATGATGCACTAAAATAGTGCGAAACGGCCGTCCGGATTACCAAAGGTAAATCTAAGTTTGCTTGTCAAGTGAAAATTTAACAACTAACTTTTGTTAAAGCAATCAAGAATGGACACTCAAACATACAGTTATAATATATATATTTGAGACCCCTTACTTGCGCCTGTGCAGAAATCCGCCACTGGTACGGAAATAAATCTGGGCATAAACATCGTGAAATCCTACATCGATATACTGTAATACTGAGTAATAGTTCTATTGATTTAATTGATGATCTTTTTATATGTATGATTTCTGTTTTTCTTCTTGTCTCTGGCATCCTCTGAATGGGGAAAACAATTTCGAATAAAATAGTTAAATTCATGGAATATTTACAAGGAGGCCGTTACATAATTGGAAACCGGCTTCGTGTAGTCATCGCCATGACAACCAGTATCATTTGTCTTTTTTTTCTTCTCGTTCCTCGGTGCCGGAACAAATCGCACGCTAGCTTTCAACACATGAGCTGCCAAACTTTCCAATAATGGCGAGGGACTAGTTTGTGTCGCGGAACAGCCTTGATTTCAATGTTCCTGTCACGATATCGTACACTTCTGTATTATCTTGTCTTTCGAACACAAGTCATACAAAACATTTTCCGTACTAGTAAATCCGTGTGAAACTTTCGTATTTCCACCAGAATTTAACCAATTAATCAGGTTCACCATTATTCAGTCATTTATAATAACATTAGAAATTCTTAAAAATATACAGGGTGTTAATGAATAACACCGAAATATTTTACCTGTGTATAGAGGGGACATAGACAAGTAACTTTTATTAGGAGATTTTTGCTCTATGGATTCAATTTTTCCTGTTACAGCATAAAAACTCCCAGGGCATGGGCGCCCCTGGCTTCTAACATTAGAAAAAAAAATGCAAAACAAAGGAACTTCGTTGTTAACAC
Organism: Ectobius pallidus; assembly: GCA_964059195.1. Taxonomy (NCBI): domain Eukaryota; kingdom Metazoa; phylum Arthropoda; class Insecta; order Blattodea; family Ectobiidae; genus Ectobius; species Ectobius pallidus. The sequence continues at coordinate 182,095,166 of CAXKWD010000005.1, read as the reverse complement.
TTTAGTTATGAATAACAGAACTAATGCAATGGCGACCAGTCATGTGATTAGTCTGTAAATTTTGCAGATAATGAAAACTCTAAATTATGATATAGCTGTTGATGAATGATTAAGAATCAGGTTTTTATCGATCACTAGGAAGGCATAAAGTCAATTTAATAAAAATGTTAACCCTATTTCGTGTAATTATTGACTTATGAGCACCAAATTATAAGGAATTTAATGCCCTGTAGCATACACATTTTACTTCATAGAGCAAAAATCTCCTAATAAAAGTTGTTTGTCTATGTCCCCTCTATATACAGGTAAAATATTTCGGTGTTATTCATTAACACCCTGTATATAGGCTACCGATTTCTCAGAATGCACTGGCAATATTTTCGTATATGATTCTCTGACATGATTTAACTGCAAACAGGTCATATTGCGTGTTCAAGATCATCGGGTATTCCAGGAGGTCTTGCAAATATTTTCAAATTTAATTTCTCTGCTTTGTTACTAAATGCCAGAATGGTACCTTATGAAATTGTATGGTGGACGGGAAAATGTTTTCCGTCTTGAAATTCTATTCAAGTTACTAAAGCTCCATTTGTGCCAAATACCGGTATTTAATTATTTCATTTAATAATAAAATACTGAACTTGGAAATGTAGGCCTATTATTTCCACTGTTCCATGTGTTATTTAACTTTTCTTATAAGTAGTAATAAGTGTTATAACTCAGGTAACAAGTTCTTGTTTAAGTTGGCATGTAATCAGATCTGGTAACTAGTTTTTCAGTAATAAAATAGCGTAAATTGTTATTTTCATTAGTCTAATACATAACATTTTCGGGAGCAAAAGTTCCCAAACCCCCCTTTCTTGGGGAGGGGGATTCCATACCCCCAAACCCCCCTGTACTTACGACTCCTCCCCGAAATTATTTTCTGGGGAGGAAAGACATAACTTAAAAGTATTGACGGGGAGACCCGAAGGGAACAGACCAATTGGAAGACCTAGACGTAGATGGGAGGACAATATTAGGATAGATTTAAGGAAAATAGGATTTGAGAGGGATGGTTGGATGGAGTCATCACAGAATAGGGTTGAATGGCGGACTCAGGTAAGCGCGGCAATGAACCTCCGGGTTCCATAAAATAGATAATATTCCTTTAGCTTGCTGAGGAATGTCTGTTGCCATTGAGTACGGAAGTAATTGTTGTAGTAATAATAATTTTTTTAAAGGAATTTTCCACAATACAATGGTTTTCCTTCATCCCACAACAATCTTTTGCCTCCATAAAGTCCCTGTCCATAGCATCTTCTTCACTTAATCCTTTTCTCGCCATACTCCTTTTCACCCCATCCATCCAACATTATTTGGGCTTCCTTCTTCTTTTCCCTTCTACTTTCCAATCCAAAATTGTCTTGGGTATTCTATCCTCTGTCATTCTGAGTACATGTCCATACCATCTCAAGCGTCTTTCTTCTACAATTTCCAAAATATTCTTTTCAACTTGCATTATTTCCTTTATTATATTATTCCGAATTTAATAATAATAATAATAATAATAATAATAATAATAATAATAATAATAACGTTAATAACTATAATGAAAAAGAAAACTAATTTAATGCTTCAGTAATATTTTACTTTTGATGTAGGGATTTTTTTTATTTTCTTTTGAAATTGGGAATTTTGTTGTTGTTATGTTGGTAGCGCTAGATTTTCAAGAAAGCCGTTTGCTGTACCGTATAATATGCGAACGTTGTTGTCTGCTGTGAGAAATTGAGTTTCGTTTTTGCAGTGTAAATTTTCAACATTATTAGAATTTGGAAGCATCCTCAGGGAACTACAGAACATTGTAATTGTTTATTTATATTTTAAAATAATATATCAGTGCCATCAATACATTTTAACCTAAAATTCTTCCACGAGAGACGTTGAAGGGCTTCTAAACTCCAACTTAACCTAAAATTAGCATTGACATACGGAATAAAATTCTAGTCTGTCTTCTATAATAAATACTGTGTTATTTAAAATCATTTAAGTGCAATCCGAAGGAAGTAGTCAATTCCAATCAGCAAGTAGATCCCATAATATTTAATTGATCACTGTTTCTGCTCAATTGAACAGCATGACCGGTGTAAGGAAGGAGATGTTTCTATTCTGTAATATGACTTAATCATATATAGTCACACACACACACACACTCCTATTGCACATCTGAGTCCACGGGTCCCCGAAATCAAAACCTAAAATTCATGGCAAGGTAGGGTCGTTGCCCCGCTCTGGAAATTTGGTTTACACATAAATCAGTAAACTAAATTACTATAAGCAACTAATATGAAGTGAGACTTAGGTTTCCACGTACTATAATATGAGTTGTTTGTAACAGCTGTCTGCCTTAGATGCAGCAAGCATTTAAGAATAATAATTCCATTAATCTTGAAGTCATTTCCAGTCGTTTATTGTAATGAAGGTAAAGCAATGGACGTAGTCTATCCCAATTTATATAGATAATAGGCCTATCTGTGAAATTGTTAGGGGTAGAAAAAGTCATGTGAGTGTACTACACTAAATTTTTACTGTGTATCCATTGCCATAGGTCCAACTACAGTAAATCAAGGATGATGATGATGATGATGATAATATTCCGGGTATACCCGTATTCCGGGTCCAGTTTAGGTCAGATAATCGAGACTTTACTGTAGGAATAGGTTGCAGAAATAATTGTATTATTTTCCATGTTCACAGGATGGAGGAAGACTTCACCACCATAATCTTCATGTGCCTCATGATGATGAAGAAGTTTTGGACCCGGAGGCCGGTCCTGCCATGGGATAGAGCTGTGGGAGGGAGACCCCACGACCCGACCGAGGGACACTAGGCCGGATGATACTGCGTAGGATACATATGGAACTACAAACTGACTTCGAGGGAATTCGGTGGTGAGTGTTACTTTGATACTTTACAAACTTTGCTTACCACTCATAAATAGGGGCGGATTTCTATGACCTAAAAAATAGGATATATGCATGAATTTATGACCTAAAAAAACATTAAAATATGACCAGTAAATTTTTTAAATATGACTTTATCACTTACACATTGTGTATACATTTTTTTAAGTTTCATTACAATACATTTTATTAAAATATAATGTTAATTATTTAAAATATCTGTAAAGTCTCAAAAAGTATCATTATAATGCAAAATTTACAAAATATGATATGAAACATAAAAATTTCTTTAATATGCACAAAAATATGACCTAAATATGCTACAATAGTTGAACATTTCCTAAATATGCAGTTATATGCACAATAAAAGCCGTTGCATTTTCACCAGGATGCTTGGAATCGGGTTTAAATTAGTCGGAAACCTGAAATAATGCAAAGGGGGAAAATATGACATGTCATAGAAATCCGCCCCCTAATCATAAACGTACGATTTCTATGCCTACCCCTTATTACATAACCAGAGATGGACAAACAAAATATTTAGAGTCATTAATATAATCGAGCTACGAACTAGAGACCTGCAGAGAACATAGGTCTTACGTCTGAATATATCGGCTTTGACTAAACATAATTGTAAGAATCAAGAATCAAGAAGTTTCGTCCACAGTTTTGTTTACAAATAATGCTTAAAGTTATGGTTACATAGAGATTAAAATAAGCTAAAAAGACAGATCATCAACATTACAATCTCTGAATTCTTCTATACTCTATATATTACTTTATTTCGAATCCAAGTATCTAGAGCATTTTTAAATTTAGTTGCAGGCGCAGTGTAAGCTTGTTTTGGTAATTTATTAAATAGATCTGGACTTATATATTTGTGAGAGTTATGTACTTTGGAGAGTCTAAAGTTCGGCATATCTATTTTATGTCTACGTCATGTGTTATGAGAGTGTACAGTTAGTCTAAGACGGGTTACATCTAGATTTTCTTTCATGTTTTTTAAGCATTGGTAAATATACAACCCGGGTACAGTGATGATATTTAATTCTTTGAATGCGTTTCTGCATGTATCCCTAGAACCTAACCCAGCTATGCATCTGATTGCCTTTTTTTGTCATTTAAATACTGTTTTTGCACCTGGAGAGTTGCCCCAGAGTAGAATTCCATATTGTAGGTGGGAGTGGAAAAAAGCATAATATGCATAGAGCAGCAAGTTCTTACTTATACTTTACCGAGGAGGTGTGCTTATCCCAGGTTAGTTAGATAACTTAGTTAGTAAGATAACTGAGGTGACCCATGTAGATGAATTGAGTTCCTTGTAATAAAATTATTAATTGCTATTGATAACTACCCTACCCGTGAGTATAAAGAAACTTACTTACTGAATGTGGTCAAGAATACAAAACTGACGAATTCAACTTACCTGTAACAAAAAGAAACAATTGCTTTAGATAAAATATGTATGAATCAAGGAATTATATAAATTTTGTGTAGAAATCGGGAAGAACTCGTTTTAAATGTCTTAGGTTAGGTTAGGGGACAAGTTATAGTCCTAATAATTTTGCAGATGCGAAGTGTTTTATAATTAGGCGTACAGTATATCTTATATTGATATAGGATTCATAGTTTTAATTGATATATCGGTTTATGTAAATTGTGTTTAGACATTTAATGACAATTTATTGATATCTAACGAACGCTTAATGTTGTTTAGGAATGCTTCTAAATATACAACGGTGTTTTTTCCATAGAAAATATTTAAATCATCAGTAGGCTTCGGATGTTTATACCATGTCATATTTTTATCCTGACCTCCGATCTCCACGCTTGATATCCTCATCGGACAGTTTTTATTTTACATATAAACTCATATTTTGGACTTTTTTTTTGTGGTTTTGCTCATATTTCCGCCATGTTTCTATTTGTATGTCATATTTCAGTTATAAATTCGGTAAAGGAGCACAATTACACATTGTATGTACCGGTACTACATGGTCGAGTTAAATTTGAAATTCATTTCTTTAATTTAATATTTATGCCAAATTAATAGGTAACTTAAACTTTAAAATTAATGCAATTGTTCATATTTTATAGGGACACGCAAGGTCTACAAAATATTACGAGTATTTGGAGCTGATGAAGCGAGCAAACGGAAGAAAATTCTTTAAAAATAGAAGTTCATTACGAGTAAAGCTGTAAAATTGTTAAAAAGTGATTATCTGATTGAATTCATGCGATGTAAGAATTTAGTGTCTTGAAACGTTTTAAATTGGAACTTTCTTTTTAAATACATGATTTGATTAAGTAATATTTAGGATTTTTGGGTCATCTTTAGTCATTTTAAGGGCATATTTTCAATCATTTTTTCCGCATTTTAGGTCATAAACATCCGAACCCTAATTATCAGAAAATAGTGAAGATGTTTGTTTATCATTAATGTTATTAAGAAAAACAACAGGTCCTAGTATTGATCCCTGCGGCAATTTACAATTCACAATCTACATGTCATTCCCATAAATATACAGCCCTCAAGTATTATTATTTTGTATTAGTTTGTTTACTAATTGAATGAATAACAGTGTCGAAAAGTTTCCTAATGCCATTAAAACAAAACTCGGGGGACCCATGAAGTACAGTAAAGCATTGGACGGTGGTCAGGTATGAATCTGTTAGCTAGTTATGGCCTTCCAACACCGAAATGGCAACAGAGTTGCCTGGTCAGTAATAAAGCTGTTTTCCACTAATAGTGCTGGTTTGCATTTAGCTTTATAAGGGCCACGCCTAGGATTGCGCAGTTCAAGTAGTCGGATAATAACGAAGCTTTATGACATGCAAGATATACCGGAACCCCGCCCGCGCCGCTGTGGCCCATATTAGGTCCTGCTTCAAGCCAATTCATTTCTCTTTCTGTACCTTACCTTTTAATACTCGTTTTTTACAGCCTGTTGACTTATAAGGCAAGCGATTACTGGTTTGTGCGAAAGTGAATTATTCTGTGATGTACAGCTCACTCATCTGTTTCGCACTGTGATTATTGCGTGTTGCATGGCCCACTTCGATGCGAGCGTTGCAACGAATAAGTCTGTAATTTTAATGCAAGGCCATGCTAGGGAAATAAAACCACATTTTACAGCAATTCTTATGCTAATTATTGCACGATCTTTATTCTGGAGAGAATTTCGATTTTAACAGTGCCAGAACTGAATTTATATTAAAATAAACATTCATCAAAGTGATATCAGTGGGTTTCGAACTTTAAAATCCATGCAGAAAATTGTAGTGGAATGGCTGCTTTTCTCGAATGGCGATCCTAACATGTGGATAAAATTCCTCATATTTCAACATATCATAGGTAATCCCAGGATAGATTACGACGATAAAACTCGTAATCTCGAGTAAGATTTATTAAGACTATTCCATGTAACTGTAACGGATTTTATAAATTATTATTATTTTCTTACTTCGTTGACAATATTGTCAGCCGTAAGATCACGGCATACTAGATGAATGAACACTCCACGAATTGATTCGATGAATTGATCCGAGATCCCAGTGCTACCAATAGTGCGCATCACAAGATGGAGGGCGTCGTAGTAGTTGCTTACATCAAAAAGCTATAAAAGCACACGAACTGGCTTGCCCCGAATCGAAGTTGTGTTTTCGATCAATGTACATTTATATTATTTCAATTTTCAAACAAGTTATGTTGTATAAAATAATGTGTTTTCATTCTGCTCATTGGTAGCATGTGGCGTATTAATCATCGCACGTTCACACCTTGTAACGAGCTGACGTTTTATCAGATAAAATTGGCATCCTCGCGATCCGGGGAAAGATATTATAAGAAAAAGATCGTGATTGGTCTATATCCGCGGAATTGCTAAACGTTATTGGTCAGTATCAAACCACGCGGCGTATGAGTGGAATTGCATATTAAAATTATCACTCTAAATAATAACAAAAGTTCAAAAACTCTTTTCCCTCCGATTAAATTTGAAACGTAACATTTATTTTAGGTAATTTTTTGTATAACTTTTATTGATTTGCAGCGGTCGGGTGGTAGGCCTTGTCCCTTCAGGGATGTAGAGCCACGGAGTTTGTTTGATTGATTTTTGTATGATTTTTAAGTCTTAAATCCGTACTTATAGGTAGACCTGGGATTTTAGGCTCTAAAAAAAGTTAGTTTTAAAACAAGAATAGGCTTTTAAAAGGGAAAATAGGCACTTAGAATATGCTTTAAAAATGTGTAAATAGATAGAAAATAGCCTTTAAAATATTACAATGTACACTTAGAGTGTAACATGGTCTTTTTTTATTGCAAGAAACATGGTATACCTATTCTTAACAGAATTAACGGCAAAATTAGGCATCACGAACTATATTCTCTTAAACAGGTATTCTTTCACTGGTTACTTGACATAGAAGGCTTCTCCATTAATCCTCCCCTTCCCCCGTCAGTCGCCATTCCTTTAGCTACAATTGTTTGGAATAATCAAGTTTCTGTGAAAAACCCACCTCCGATGTTCTGCTTTTCATTGAGGGATGTCCATTATAAGACAGAAGTTGAATTTTATTTTAAATGTAGCCTACAAAATAGGCATTTTAGGCAGTAATATAGTAAAATAGGCTCTAAAGGCCCAAATACGCATTTTAGGGCACTATAAAATTCTATAAATGTAAGTGATTTATCATGAGATGTCCACAAATTTAAAAATTTTCATGTTATTTCATAAGGAATAAAATAGGCATTTGCCTTAAAATCCCACGTCTACTTATAGGATATTTTTTGGTAAAATAAAGTAATTTGTGATTTAACTTGTGAAACGGGCCGTGGGAATAAACAGCATTGCAGAAAGTGGCTAATTATAAAGCTCGCCGCTATGTGTGAGTGTTTTGTTTTTATGCGAAGGTCGAGGGAACACAAAAACAGACTGTCAACAAACACTTTGTCCTTCGCACTGACATCTCTCCGCCGTCGGGGTTGGTTTGTCCTGACCTTCTTCCGCTAACAATTCCTATTACTTCATGATTTCATTTCCTCTGGTTACAAATGCGAGTTATTCTTAAAATGCTTTACGCTGTTGGTTTTATTGCCTATTATGTCATTATGTACTCAGTGGGCTTGAAGTGCGGACCTTTTAATTAACAATTCTGCGGTGTTATTAAGTGCCAGTTTGGTACTTTATGAGATTGTGTGGTGGACGAAAAAATGTCTGTCCGTCTGTCCGTGTGTCTGTGTGTCTGTACGCACCATAACTCAAATACGCTTTTTCGGATTTTCATGAAACTTTGAAAACACATTTATAATGTCCATGGGAAGAACCCTATTGATATTGAACCAAATCGGTTCACCGGTACCGGAGTAATGCCCAATTTAGTGCCTATTTTAATAGATTATGGCGCCTTTCTAATAGAAAGGCGCCATCACTCAAATACGCTGTATCGGATTTCCATGAAACTTGGTATACCCATTTATGACGTCCATAAGAAGTGCCTTATTGAATTTGAACCTAATCTGTTGACCGGTACCGGAGTAAAACCCAATTTAGTGTATATTTTAAAGACGCGGTAACTCAAATACGCTTTACCGGATTTTTATGAAACTTGGTATACACATTTATAATGTCCATGGGAAGACGTCTATTCATAATGGATAAAATCGGTTGATCTGTTTCGGAGTAATGGTCAATTTAGTGCCTATTTTATAGCAATATACGTATTCGAAAGAATTTATAAAAAAAAATGAAAATCAGTTATCTTGACAACATAGCCTATTGTTTTACTGTGATCTTATAAGGCCTTGGAAATTAAAATACAGGTAGCTATGACAAAAAACATATTGATTTACATGCGCTTATCCAACTAGACCGTTAAAATGACCCAGGTGGCCGACATGGTAGACCTTTCTTCTTTCGTATCCCTGCTTAATGAATAAATCTGGAGCTTAACTTGGAAATCAATTTAAAAAAAAAAACATATTCTGCATATCATAATTGCAGTCATAACTGATTAAACAAAAACATACTGGCACTTTTTTACATCAGTTTACCTGATTTTATTTACGATACAAGTGATAAGTAGACTTCGGATTTTAGGTAAAAACCTATTTTAATCCTTAATTGATATGTGGACGAAAACTTGTATAAGCATGTTTCATAAGTGACTATGCCTAAAACTGATACTTTTATACGACCTAAAACAGCCTATTTTTACGTTAGAGCCTAATATTGCCTTTTTGCTTCTTTTTCCTCTAAAGTTCAAAATAAGTCATCTTTTGTTATAAATTCTAGCATTTATTTTCAATTCGTACTAAATTTTTAGCTCAGAATGTGCAGTACATGACATATTTATGACGTGGTTAAATAGTAAGGAATGTTTTGTCTTCAGTAGAAAAACTCCTTAAAATTCCCAAGATTATGTAGTGTTTTCTCCTGACTCCCACATCCAGTAACAAAACAAATAAAAGAACTGTTTTATATCATGATTATTGATTAATGGTGACTTCAATAAATATAATATTCTGCATTGCAATTGATATATTTCAGAAAAATGGCAACTTAACGATTTTATAAGAGACTATTTTACGATTTTTAGAGCCTATTTTAGGTACCTAAAACAGCATTTTTAGCGACCTAAAAGTCCGAAGTCTAGGGTTTGGAAGTTTATGACCTAAAAAAGTGGAAAGTATGACTGTACATATGCCGTTAAAAATGACTAAATATGACCTAATAAAATTACGTATTTTCTAAAAATAAATGGTCCAATTTAAAACGTTTAATGACACTAAATTATTACGTCACATTAATTCAATTAGATAATCACTTTTTAACAATTTTACAGGTGATTTACAGTTTTACTAGTAAAGAACTTCTAATCTTTTAAAGTTTCCAGACACCACTGTAAATGTGAACTGAAAATATTTGGAAGTTGTTAACAACAAGGAGGAAGAGGTAATTGTGCTATTATTTGTTATTGTCCCTTCACATTTCAGTTACAGTAAAACCAAAATATTCGTGACTCTTTTTCGGAAAAAATTGTAAGTCGACAATTTAGTGCACATACTGCATAATTGTGCTCTTTTGCCGAATTTATAACTGAAATATGACGTTAAATTACAATTATGACCGAAATATGACCTTATATGGGAAATAAAAATGATCCGATTAGGCTAACAAATGTGCAATTCATGTTTAATTTGTGTTTTCAGCGAGAATGGAGGTCAGGATATAATTATGACATGTCATAAACATCTGAACCCTAGTGATAACATAGAAAAAATAGTATGCAATACACATGCGTTAAGAATTTCGGCAATTTAAATAGACTTGCCTTCCTCTATTCCCCAATGCACTTACCTAACTTGCATCTTAATATACTATTGACTCTAACGTTAAATTGGAACGGAATACAATATGTCAAGGCCGACTGTGATTAGATGCGGAATAAGAGTTCATTTGTTTAAACATACTGTAACGCTAATCAGATGTAGCATAACCTATCAAGATAATATAGTAATTAATACTCGTGTAAGAGTGGGAAAGAGAGAGTGACAGGGGGCCGTGAGGAGTGGTACGAACTGGTGCAACAAGAAGGCCGAGCTAAGCCGGGCTGCAAAAGTGAAAGGCAAACCGTTATTCCAGTCAGCCGTGAGATGCATATCTTATACCGGGTGTTCCAAATTTCCTGTGTAAGTTTGTTCCAGTTGGGCCAGTGAATTTAATATTTGACGGGGGCCCGGGAAAATTTGTCCCTTGGGTCCTTGCTTTCTTTCCACGGCTCTGTGTATAGACACACATCCCGAAATCCTGATATGGCCTCACTGCTAAAAGGAGTATAAATACAGCTGAAATAATAATAATAATAATAATAATAATAATAATAATAATAATAATAATAATAATAATAATAATAATAAACACGGTCTTCTTTGGAAAAAGGATTTTCAAATAGCTTCAAAGATCCTGGAATTGTTTCCAAGTATATAATTTCTCTGTTTTTAATTTGTTGAATAACGTAAAGAAATATAATTGATCGTTTCTATGGTTACACACATTGTTGAAGTGCTGCACTTATTTCTTCGTGATCTTAAAGCAACGTTCTTGCCCAAGATTCGATTTCTGCATGAACAAAAACTTCCGTTCGTGCATACGTCGCCACGGCCCACTGAGCATCGCAGACTCGTGCCCTGGATGTGCAATGAATTCATCCCTCGACCCAGTTCCTGCGCTTGTCGCCATTTCTTTGTTTTCTCCTTGCATACGCGATTCGCGACTGTTTTATTTCTTTTCCTGAAACGCCCATAGGATACACAACCCAAATAAAATCTTATTAATGTACTTTCTTAACTTTCTGTAGTTTAAGCATGGCCTATACATTTTTATCACTTCACATTCTGATACAGAACAATATTGCAGAAGTTCACGCATTCAGAGTGGGTCGCTTATAACTACCCTTCAGATAATTTTTTCGAAAAAACGTTTCAAATAAAAGTTTTAGCTCTTAATATAAGCAATCCTTATGCAAAATTTAAGGAATATCGTATGAGAAAATCGCCAAAAACAAAAATGTCCTCATGTAAAGTCCCCTTAAAAATAAGAGAAACTTGTCGCCAATCTTCCTGTCACATCCTTAGAAGATACCTAACCCAAATACAAAATTTTGTTTTCATACGTCTTTCCGTTTTGGAGCTAGACTATTTACACACAGACATGTTTCCGAAAATAGTATTTTTGAACTCAGGATAGGCCTACCTCAAATCGTGTATTTATGCTAAAAACTCAACTTCGAATTTGGGGGTCGAAAACAATGCTTCCTCTATCTATAGTGCCTATGGTACGAGCAGAAGAAATAGGCTAATAATAATGTGGAAATAATAAATCTTAATGTACATTTATCCAACACAATAAACAGGCTCTGAAGGCTAAGTTTGTATAGACAAACATAATATGAATAATGATATGAGGTGACGTTAATATTACTACTGGTAAATAAAATAGAGTGAGCTCCTGAAATGTATAACTTTAAAAGAAGCGTTACGTAAGCCAACATAACGGTATCTGACCAATCAAGTTAAATTGAGTTAATTATTTGTAGCCTACAGTAGTTGTGATCAAATGAGGGAAGCGAATTGGACCCGCCTTCAGTTGTTATTCCGGTTTTACGTAATCGATTTATTGCTAGCGAGAGTGGAAATGTGGCTTTCCATTACGTGACTGTCTTTTATCTCCATCTCTGTTACTAATAATAATAATAATAATAATAATTCAGATGGGAAATTTCTTGTTCTGTCCTAGGCATAAACAGTAGAAAATATATTGAGCTGAACATCTTCCACTTGTGTTACCTAACGCAATGATTAAGAAGCATGACTGGGGTAACACAATTCCTTATAAGGACGTCTTCACCTAGTTGCAAGGAATCGTGACCGGGGATGTGAATAGTCCTATAGGCACCTCAAGGAAATCCACTCAACAAGCTACCATATGGGTGAGATTTCTGTCTATGAGCAGAAGTTCCTATTATTTAGCAAATGAAACTACAGTGAACACCGCTTAATGTAATCGCGGATAATGTTATCAATCGGGTATTGTTATCACTTTTATGAAGTCCCGTACAGATTAATACTCATACATTGAAAAAATGCTGTTTGTTGTGATCAAAGATTCGGTTTATGTTATTACAATTTTTTAAGCTTTATTTCCAAGTACGTCATTCAAATTTTTTTTAAGGGTTTCGTTTCTAACTCAACTGTATTGTTTTGTACGAGGAAGCAATTCTGTTTCCAGCTCACAGGATGACCAGTTTGAGAGGGTTTCATTACCTAACTTTCTCTTCTAAGCAATAAAACATGTTTCACCCCACTGTTAAGCTGCAGCTTTTGATTTATTCAGATAATAGTGTTGTCATGCAGTGATGGCTAGTGTAAAATGAAAATACGTTAGTTGTTTTGCTATGCGGTGTTGACCACAGATCTGACTTTCAAAAACACTCGTAACTGAGTATGGAGTATTGGTTAATGGACTCCTAAAGGAAAGTAAAAACAATTTAAACTTTGTTACTGGTTAAAGCGGTTGCTTGCAGTCTATTACTGTATTATGAGTGGCTCAATGATTCACAGATACGTATTGTTTTATGAATAAATATTTTTAATCCTGTTTTGTAGTGTATTATCTGGTATATGAATAAATAACATTCATTTAATTCCTTCGGCTATTGTCATCAATCGGTTAATATTATCATATTAGCTGCGTCCCGAAGTGATCACAATAAGCGGCATGCACTGTACTACGCCACCAAGTTATCTCTGCATGCAGAAAATATGTTAGGAATGTGCCTTCCGTCTTGATCTCCCTCCTTTGACGTTGCCACTTCCTATTCACTGAGTTAAGTCATTTGGCTACAAGAGGGGTGCTGAGAATTACTGTGTTTTTAAGTGACCTGACACCTTCGGCAGTCGTTCTCGAAATGAATAATCTGGCAACCATGTCCCTACTGGGGAAAATGCGTAGAAATGATCTGTTGAAGGAACACCCCCTGCCGCCACGCTGCCACTTTCTGTCTACTTGCGTTGGGTTATTTGGCTGGAAGAGGGGCGCTGAGAATTGCTGTGTTTTTAAATGACCTGACACCTTCGACAGTCATTGTCCAAATGAATAATCTGGCAACCACGTTATGATCTTTCGCACGTGTTTAGGTATTCGCCACCCACTGCTTCCCCTACATCCCTTCCGTATAGTGGTAGCTGAGCGACACTAGCGCTAAAACACTTCCCCTATCGCCGTGCAGATTTAACTTGGTGGCATAGTATATAAAATTTCTAGCTCATCAGTGACATGAACCCATGCAAAGCAGATTAAGGTAACTGTGGATATGAAAGCAGAGTTTAAGGTTATTTCTTTCCGCTGGACTTGACGTGTTAGCCTTCAAAAGAGAACCGTTACACTGCATTTCCTATATGCAGTATCGAAGGATGTCTAGTTACACCTTTCATATCGGAATTTCCTCTCTGCTTTTCAGTGCCATGTCCTGTATGATCTTGTCCAGACAAATCCCTAGAATTTGCGTGAAACGTTTTAAGTCCCTGTCTCTTGGAGACAGTCCTCGGATTTACTCTTCCGCATAGGCGTAACCAGGCCGACCATATGGGGGGGGGGTTATAACATCCGTGGGGTATTCCATACCCCCCAGGGAGAGGGGGTCCGGGGGTCCTCCCCCGGAAAATTTTAAAAATTAAGATGCAAAATAACGAGTTTTAAGCTTCCGGGGGCCTACCCCGGAAAATTTTAAAAATTAAGACGCAAAATAACGAGTTTTAAGCTTCCCACGCTTTATACTTGTATTAAGTAATTTGTGGGCAGACTTAAAAAAATTATACAATTTTCCTTTTTTTAATCAATGGGGGGGGGGGTTCAAACCCCCAAAACCCCCCTCGGTACGCCTATGCTCTTCCGTCCCTGAATTGTCGCCACATTTGGCCCAATCTCCTTGAATTTATAACTCGATCGGTAAGACCTGATCCAAACACGCGCTGATAGCTTATCGTCCACCGGTAGGAATGGAGTAGGGTTAGAATAGAATGTATATACTGTACTATTCATTCCAAACTATGCAGTTAATAATAGCCCGTAACTATTGAAAACAAAACTAAAGTGAATAAAGTATTTGTTTTTTTTAGTTATGAAATATTATTTAAGCAGTGGTATGTAACTCGCAGAATATCGCTGTTGCTGTGAGGCTAAATAAGATGTTTTTACACGGTCTGTACAGTATGAACTAGCAAAGAACATCACGTGATATAAAGGTCAGGCAGATTTAGATTATGTCATCGTAGACTACTGCGCAGCCGTTTGTTTGGCTCAGGTTTTACCGATCGAGTTATATAACTTTACACATCTTCCTTAATTTAATCTCTTTATATATAAAAGGCTTTGTCCTGACTGACTGACTGAATGAATGACTGACTGAATGAATGACAGGAATCAACGTACAGCCTAAACTATAACAGGTAGAGACTTCGAATTTTGACAGTACCTTCGCTTCATAATGTAGGTGCTCACTAAGAAAGGATTTTGAAAAATTCTGATTCTAAATGCCAAAAATTAAATGTTTTTGAAAATACTTAATCCCTTTTTACATAGAATTATCAAAACAAATTCACAGAACGTATTGTTACCAGTGGTATCAGGTGGGCTTGGATTAAATTAAATGGATGTTTGACAATTTGAGAAGGTATCATTATAATTCATATTATCTATATTAATAAAAGGAATTCTCCTCGATGTCCAGCGAAATCTACTGAACGCAGAGATCTGAAATTTTAAACATAGGTGTGCTGAAGGGTCGGAAAATGCACCTCGAAGCCGGAATTTTAATTTTAGTTTTCGTTCGTGAGTTATGAGTGAAAAACTGGCAAAAAACGTGCATTTTTTGCGTTTTCAAAACATAAGTTTTCAGTTATACATTTCAATGTCAAATCAATTACAGTTGGCTTTGACTATTTTTGTCAAACCTTGAAAACAAAACTTTCGCGATCGCTTGAATGTTGTAAGCCCTAAATATGGTCAAACGTTGTTTTATTTGGACGAATCTCACTATACAGAGGTTTTCTGGGCCAAGAAACTCGAATCTGAGGTCGCTTTTACCAGGCGATGCTATCTAATCGTGGTATGTAGTCCATGCGATTTAGGTGTTAATAAATGTAATGATTTAACTATTATGCTCTTAATTTTTAATTCTTGAAATAATTATCGCGGGCGAAGCCGCGGGCACATGCTAGTTTCCTATAAAACGAACTCTTGTGAACTGTGCTTTGTACTTTCACACTAGGTTGTTTACTTTTGCTCCGTACATATCTTGGATTAAGTTTATAGAAAATTCTATATACACTCTTGATTATTTACATACTTTAATGTAAAGTGTAATATGGCTGAAGTACCTGGAGTTTAAACGAAGCAAAGGTCTTCGACGAATGTAAATCTGCCGGAAGTGCATTAGGCAATAACACATGATTATGACGAGTAATAAGAATTGGATGCTATGAGTTTGAACATCTGGCGTTTGTTTATGCAATACAATAAGTCGTGATGCCCTGCGGTCACACCAGGGAAAGTTAATGCAGGCAAATAAATTAACAAGTGTCCATAATTACTTAAATGATGCCTGCATTATATTCGGTAATATAACATAATGTCTGGATTTTATAGACTAATCCACTCATACGCCGCGTGTTTGATATTAAGTAGGGATGGGTCCTCGATACTTTCGATACCTCGATACTCTCGATACTTGCATTGTATCGGCATCGAGCGATACTTCAGAAAACTCGCTCGGTACTTTTTCGATACTTTGGTAATTCTGCAATTTAAGGAAATCCCTTACTGCTTTTACTAGTCTACTAAATATAGCAAATACTTTTATTTCTCCTTGAAATGGAGAAAACCACCCTGTGACTTTTGTCTAGTCATAAATACTTTCCAACTTTTAAAATCCAAACAGAAGAGATTCTTAATTGTTTCGTTTCCTGTCAAACGTTTCAATAACAACCAACAAGCAAGCTGGCTGTCCAAACGCCACTGTAATTTTTTATCAAAAACTTGTAATTGTTTCAAAAAATAATTTTAGTTTTAGTCTAGGGTTTAAAAATAATTATAGGCTACTCATGATATTTAATTTTGTCTCATTAAATATGCGTACTTAATTAATTTAGTTGGTATTACACAGTTCTCTCAACTAGCAATTTTTTAGTGTACCTATTTATTGAAACTGGAAATGTTGACGGTATCTAGTATCGAGAAAATCTGGTATCAACCCATCCCTAATATTAAGCAATAACGTTTAGCAATTCCTCGGATATAGACCAATCACCAATCTTAAATATCCTTCCTCCGATCGCAAGGACGCAATTTGATCTTGATTTGTATATTTTTTTTCAAATGTTAGAAGTCAGTGGCGGCCATGCCTGGGAGAATTTATGCTCCAAAAGGAAAAATTGAATCCATAATGCAAAAATCTCCTAATAAAAGCTGCTTGTCTATGTCCCGTAAAATATGTCGGTGTTATTCATTAACACCCTGTATAATATGCTTAGATACTTTTACAACAGGGCTGCTTTGTGTAAAAACATTTGCATGGAAGTGTGGCCTTTGCTTGTCTCTATGGTAACGGTTTCATTAGGTGGCCATGATACTTGTCCACGCCTCATTCCCTCTGATATGCTTGGACAATCTCGCCATGAAATCTACATTTCTACAAATTGCTGCCCCAGTTTTATACCCCAGACACGATTTTTATTTAAATGTACACTTCTGTTGCTACTTTTATCTGTTGTAATATCATTCGTGCACATTCCTTCGTACTCTACAACTTCCATTTCATTTAGTTTCTATTCTTCTTTACTGAATATTCATTTTATTTATTAAGTGCCAGAATGGTACTTTCTGAGATTGTGTGGGGACAGGAAAATATCTGTTTGTCTGTCCGTGTGTCTATATGCGCGATAACTCAAATACGCTTTATCGGACTTTTATGAAACTTTGTATACGCATTTATAACGTCCATGGGAAGATGCCTATTCATTTTGGACCAAATCGGTTGACCGGTACCGGAGTAATGCCCAATTTAGTGCCTATTTTATGGTAATATATTAGAAAGAATTTATCAAATGCATTCAATTATCATGACAACATATTGTTTTGCAGTGTTCATATACGGCTTTGGAAGTTGCAATACAGGTATTTTTGACAAATAACATGATTATCAAACTAGACGTTTGTTCTTCCGTAAGCCCTGCTTAATGAATCGACCTGGAGCTTAACTCTGAAATCGATTACAAAAATAACTTATTTCCTGCGTACCATAATTGCAACAAAAGCATTCTGGCACTATGTTATATCAGTTTACCTGATTTTATTTATATTTAAAATAATGTATTGCGGTATATTATTCTTTGAGGGAATTACTGTGTAAGTGGTTTTTCATGCCTTATACCCTAAGCAAGTCAGGTTGGTAGGACTGTTTGAGTATTAACACAGATAATATTACACACTGAAATATTGGTAAATCATCAATGTGCTAAAATACATATTTACAAATTAATATACTACAACTCTTGTCTATCGTACAGCATTTCTGTGTGTGCGTATTCACTCCACTGCAGGGTAGCTAATTTCGGTTGCTTCACAGGGAAAATAGTATTTTAGTTAAGAGTATTTGTATAGAATTTGCAGTGATGGGCTGAGATACATTTTACTTAATTACAATTACAAATTCAAAAAGTAATCAGTAAAATTACAATTACATTTACAATTACTTTACAAAATGGCAGTACCTAAAAATTCCTTGTTTTTTGTTGTTTTGGGAAAAGCCCAAATTATTAATGAACAAACAAAAAAAACATATCAATGAGAAAATTTTCGGAAACATTGAGTAACTTTTTGTTAATATTAATTCTAATTTTGATATTAGTTGCAAAAACAGTGATGATGACTATATAGCAAGCGAGAATGATACTAATACTAACGACTACTAAATTGTAACAATTACAATTTTATTTCCAGAAGTAAATTACAAGTAGAAATTACATTTTTTTAATTATTGATTACAAGGAAATGGGACCAAAAAAGGAATTGTTACTGTAATCCGATTACTTTTACTCAATTAGGCTACTTCCCATCACTGAGAATTTGAAAATGTTAAATTTAATTACTTCTTTGTTTCTGTGTTTCTGTACTTCTGTCTTTTTTTCCCTTGTTTTGAATTCCAACTTGTAACGATGTGGTTATTTATGAAAGGTCAGGACAAGTCAACATATTACATTAACCGTGGGGAGAGGAAAACATCCGGAAGTCGGACAGGAAAACCTACTTTCAAATGGACCAGTCGGACCCGTCGCTCGCTTTATCATGTCTCATAATATTCGTCTAGGAAAGTTCAAAAGCACATCTTGCATTTATAAAGCTTATCTCACGAGGTTTGTTGTAACGCATACGTTGAATGTTTGAAGAGATATTTCTTCAATTAACGTGATACTGAGCGAGGTGGCCGAGATGGTAACTTCTGGGACATACATCCGGGAGGTCCCAGGTTCAAATCCTTGGCCTGCCAATTTGACATAGGTTTTTTTTCATGGTTTCCTAGTCGTAAAGGCAAATGCCGAATCGGATACAGTCATAGGCGTAACCAGGCCGACCATATGGGGTGGGGGGGGGGGGGTAAAACATCCGCGGGGTCCTCCCCCGGAAAATTTTAAAAATTAAGACGCAAAATAACGAGTTTTAATCTTCCCACGCTTTATACTTGTATTAAGTAATTTATGGGCAGACTTAAAAAAATTATACAATTTTCCTTTTTTTAATCAATGGGGGGGGGGGGGTTCAAACCCCCCCCCCTCGGTACGCCTATGGATACAGTATTTACATACCATGAATCATCCCACCATTTCATCCTGTATCATATCCATTTATATTAATATCAGTTGAAATTCACTCCATTAAAATACACCTATTTGACTATGTCGCTTGCAATGACACAAATAACGATGATGCATTTTATTCATTTTCGTGGTTTTAATTCTTCGTTGCATGCTTAGTTACGAAGTATTCGCTAAACAATCGCAATAAATATAAGTCGCGGTCTGGATTTTCTCAAGAGAAATTCATCAACTCTCGTTACATTACCTACGATAAATGGAAAATTGATATAAGTAATACTATATTCAGATAAGACATTAATTGCGATCTGAAGCATTGTGAGTCACACGTGATTGGTCCAGATCTGCAATTACTATGGAGCATATCAGAGTGGCATGGCTGCATTGTGTTTACAACTGACCTACTTATTCTGGAGATACAATCATTATGCAATGAAAAGCAACAAGTTCTAATCATACAGGGTGTTCAATAATCACTGTTTGAATAATATAACAACGACGAAAAAGGATGTAAATAGCGGAGTAAAATACTCCTTTGATAGCAGAGGTTCATGAACGTCCGTTTCCCGAACTTTTAGTAAAAAATTAGGTGGTCAATCTTCTTGTTGGTCCAGTTTTAAATCTACCTTTTGAAATATGCATTCTTTACAATAAAGCAGCGTTTCTCAACCTTTTTGAACCCGAGGACCACTAAAGTGTTTAAACAAATTTACGGACCCCTAATTTTACATCCCATTT
Source organism: Ectobius pallidus (assembly GCA_964059195.1). Classification (NCBI taxonomy): domain Eukaryota; kingdom Metazoa; phylum Arthropoda; class Insecta; order Blattodea; family Ectobiidae; genus Ectobius; species Ectobius pallidus. The sequence goes on along the minus strand of CAXKWD010000005.1, from coordinate 182,075,057 downwards.
TCAAAAGAAGTCCTATATTCTTAATGTTTGGGGTATTAATTATAGGCCATTATAACGAAATATGTGAAAAAAAAATTACTTCTTTACTTTCCACTTGCTTTATGATATTTTTTAATTATGTCCGCGGACCATAGGTTGAGAAACGCTGCAATAAAGCATTAATGCAATCGTTTAGTAATAATTTTAAGCTTGAAGTCTTTGTTTTGATCGTATTTTGTCATCAGCTGTCATCAACACACGTGGACAATGTATTGGAAAGGGGAAAGACTGACGTAACGCATGCCCAATCAAATAACGTTACTGGCGGAATGATACAAATGAAATGTTTACATGCATTGGACTTCTCAAAGTGAGTGGATAACAAGTCTATGACATTCGTCAGCGCCTCCTTAGATCTGTCAGTGTTATTGTGTAACAGATGGCCGTGTGTCGCTTGTTACCATGACAACGTGGGAGTGTGAGTGTGGTTGTTATGATTCATGTGCTGCACCAGACAGCTGCATACGGCGCCTCGGTAACCCCCTGACATTCCTCGTCAGTCGTGACTACTTTCACTCACGTTGGCCATGGCGTTACAAAATCCCGTCCTGTCTGTCATATGGTCATATCAGCGATAGGAAACCCCGGAGAGGTTGGCTTGTAAGAGAATAAACATAAATTTCATAAATGTATTACAGTATTTGGTATTCACGAATTACCAGCTCTTTATTAAGTGCCAGTATGGTACTTTATGAGATTGTGTGGGGGACGAAAAAATGTCTGTCTGTCCGTCCGTCTGTCCGTGCGTCTGTACGCACCATAACTCAAGTACGCTTTTTCAGATTTTCATGAAACTTGGTATAAACATTCACAATGTCGATGGGAAGAACCCTATTGATATTGAACCAAATCGGTTCACCGGTACCGGAGTAATGCCCAATTTAGTGCCTATTTTAATAGATTATGGCGCCTTTCTAATAGAAAGGCGCCATCACTCAAATACGCTGTAACGGATTTCCATGAAACTTTGTATACCCATTCATGACGTCCATGAGAAGTGCCCTATTGAATTTGAACCTAATCTGTTGACCGGTACCGGAGTAAAACCCAATTTAGTGTATATTTTAAAGACGCGGTAACTCAAATACGCTTTACCGGATTTTTATGAAACTTGGAAAACACATTTATAATGTCCATGGGAAGACGTCTATTCATAATGGATAAAATCGGTTCACTTGTTTCGGAGTAATGCTCAATTTGGTGCCTATTTTATGATAATATACGTATTCGAAAGAATTTATAAAAAAAATGAAAATCAGTTATCTTGACAACATAGCCTATTGTTTTACTGTGATCTTACAAGGCCTCGGAAATTAAAATACAGGTAGCTATGACAAAAAACACTATTGTTTTACATGCGCTTATCCAACTAGACCGTTAAAATGACCCAGGTGGCCGAGATGGTAGACCTTTCTTCTTCCGTAAGCCCTGCTTAATGAATAAATCTGGAGCTTAACTTGGAAATCAATTTAAAAAAAAAACATATTCTGCATATCATAATTGCAGTCATAACTGATTAAACAAAAACATACTGGCACTTTTTTACATCAGTTTACCTGATTTTATTTCTCTCTCACTTTCTCTCTTCCTCTCTCTCTTCCTCTCTCTCTTTTTCTTTCTTTCTCTCTTTCTCTCTCGGTTTCTGGCGTTCTTTCCTTGACGGAAGTGTGGCCCCATCTGGGACCCATGTTAGGCGAAACTTGAAATTTGAATATCTAATGATCAAGAGATCCTTAGACCTAAGTAGCTACATACTATCCAGACTAAGGTCGACACAGGGATCTGTTTAAGAAATACTATTAATCAGTGACCAATCAGCAGGGCCCGGATTCTCATGACCTAAAATTGTTTGAAAAATGACCTATGCCCTGAATTTTAATGAAAATGACTTAATAATTATAAAAAAATGACAAAATAATGGCCTAAAATTGAAAAAAAATCCCTTTAGGCAGGCTTTTGGTTTAATTTATTATCGCTGCGCAGCACTCTTCTTTTTTAGCCTTGGCATGGCAAACCTGCAGTAAAGAGGAAGAGCCTACAATCATTTGTTTTGACAACAAGAATAGAATATAATATTCTGGGAGGCCGTGCGCAAGATCAACAATAAATAAAATTAGCAAAGCCGCTAAACAAGACAAACTTATGATATAATAATTCTTTTAAGTGTTATTATTTTCAAATATTAAAATCTCGCGTCATATGAGAGCTATCAAGAAACTATTTATTGATTTGTAGAGTACTCATCAAGAGCTTTTCAACGATACCCCACAAGACGTGGTTTCAAAAGTTTCGAATTTTCAACCCCCACCCCCACCCTCACTCGAACCCCCGAATCGTTGGTGTCACTGTAAACTCCGTAGCGAGTACTCTAATTTATTCAAACAAAGTTTCCCTCTATACTTCATAGGGGCCGAGATATACATTTTTAAAGATTTCAACCCCCTCCCCCGACCACCCCCTTGGGCCAATTTTGCTCATTAACGAACTTGTCCGAACTATTGGGCCTAGAAATAACATATTAAAATTTGGTTCAAATATCTTCAAAATTACGGCCGCTATCGTGTAAAGATATATATATATCACAAAATTTTTTTTTGAACGGGCGGTGGTTTCGTACTTAGGGGAGCATGAAACGTAAAGATATGAAAGAATTTTTCGAAAATCATGACATGGTATCCATTGCAATAGGTAGATTTTTCTTCGAAATCTACCTAAAAATGCCCTAAAAATATAAAATTGCATAAAATGAGAAAATTGACCAAATAAAAATGCATTTCTATAATCTAGAGGCCATGATTAGGATTTATCTACAAGTTGGCAATGTCTATGCAGCATCAATGAAAAGATGACATGTCATTAGAATCCGGGCCCAACGTCACTTTATAAGCTTCACTTTTTTTTTTGTTCGAAAAATGAAGGCCATTTACATAATTTATAAGTTAGGTAGGATTCGGATGTGTATGACACGTCATATTTTTATCCAGACCTCCGTTCTCTTATTTATTTTAAACACGAATCGTACACATTCTTTTTTTTTTCATATAAAGTCATATTTTGGTCATTTTTGTGGACTTGGTCATATTTTGGCCATATTTGTAGTTTAACGTCATATTTCAGTTATAAATTTGTTAAAAGAGCACAATTATACAATGTATGTACCACATGGCCGAATTAATTTGAAATTTATTTCAGTTATTTAATGTTCATGCAACTTAGATTTTAAAATTAGGGACACTCAAGGTCTCCAAAATTTACGAGTATTGGAGCTATTGAAGCGAGAAAACAGGAGAAAATTCTTTAAAAATAGAAGTTCATTACAAGTAAAACTGTAAAATCACCAAAATTGTTAAAAAGTTATTATTCGATTGGTGTAAAAATTTAATGTCTTTAAACGTTTTAAATTGAAACATTTATTTTGTGAAAATACGTTATTTTATTAGGCCATATTTATGATTTTTTTAGTCATATTTAGTCATTTTTAATGGCATATTTGCAGTCATAACCACCATTAACGGCCGTGGGTGTCGGCATGCTGACCACATGCCCCCAATCCTGCCTATGGTAGGCCTAGTCCCTTGAGGGATGTAGCGCCATGGAGTTTAGTTTATTTTCAGTCACATTTTCCACTTGTTTTGGTCATAAACATCCGAACCCTGCTTATAGGAAGCTAGCTTCGTTCCTATTTACATTGTAGCTTAGCGGCCAACCTACATTGAGTCCTCTAGAATTTTGAATAATGCTTATAAACACTTCCGATGCATTTAATGGCGGGGTTTGCATCCACGCCTGCGCAACGGCCTCACACACAAAGGCCATAAGTCACCAGAACAACCGAGCCTTGAGGGACACCTCGATTACAGTCATTATCAACTTTATCGTCGATACGTAAATGTCTTGTGGTTCAGACGTTCCATATCGAGCTATTACAGTATTACAGTAATTCAATTACTAACAAGGACACGCAAGATAAACAGTTATTTGATGGCAGCAAGGCTCCCTAAATTAATATTTAGTCACCTTTGTCTATATGTGCATAGCAAGATGCTCTGAGGTTCTCTCTCTGTAGTCATCAGTTTTACAACTGGTTTGATGCAATTCTCCAGTTCTTCCTATCTTGAGCCAGTCTCTTCATGTCTTCATATCTTTTACATCCAAAATCGCCAATAATCTGTTTTGCATATTCTAATCGCGGTCTTCCCTTACAATTTTTCCCCTCTATTGTTCCTTCTAATATAGTGTTGACCAAGCCTGGATGCCTCATAATGTGCCCCACTAGTCTGGCCCTTCTTCTAATGAGTGTCGTCCATAGACTTCTTTGCTCCTCTATTCTTTCTAAGACCTCTTCGTTAGATATTCTGTCAGTCCACCTGATTTTCAACATTCGTCTATAGCACCACATCTCAAAAGCTTCTATTTTATGCCTTTCACTTTTTCCTAAAGTCCACGTCTCACTGCCATAGAGTGCTATGCTCCAAACATATAACTTTAGAAATTTTTTTCTGACTTTTAGGTCAATATTTGACACCAATAGACTTTTCTTGTTAAAGAAAGCCCTTTTTGCTTGTAATATCCTGCTTTTCACATCATCTTTGCTTCGTCCATCTTTAGTAATTTTGCTCCCCAAGTAGCAGAATTCATTCACCTCCTGTATTTTGTCATTTCCGAGTTTAATGTTCTTCATGTTGCTCTGAGGTTAATACAGAAATAAAGATTGTTGATCTGATGCTATCAAATGTTGATCCAGTGAAGTAGAGAGAGAGAGGAGAAAACAGTAGAAGAGATTTTATGCAGTAACAGAGAATCTAAAATTTAAGTACTGGATTAATGGAGTAAGAAAATTTAAAAATAATTGCAATTATGGTATGCAGAAAATAAGTTATTTTTGTAATCTATGTCCGATTTAAGCTCCAGATCGATTCATTAAACAGGGCTATGGAAGTTTGATACTTAATCTTACTTCAAACTCGTATACACTGATATAAGAAATTCTTAAAACATGTCAACATTTCGCAAAATGCACTGGCAAAGAACTCCGCTTAATATGCATAGGCCTAATTATTTCACAATAATATACCTTCTGTATATTATCATATAGTACTCCTTTCAACTTTATCAACGAAATAAATGAACAACTGACTGCGTTGGAGTCAAGGCCCTCAATGATTAGCAAAGCGGCATTGTAGTATAGTCATGATTCCCCATTTAAAAAGCATTTAATTAGTCGTTACTCCGGTACCGGTCAACCGTGTTGATCCAAAATAAATTAGCTTCCTTCCATGGACATTATAAATGCGTATGCCTAGTTTCATGGAAATCCGATAAAGCGTATTTGAGTTATCGCGCGTACAGACACACAGACAGACAAACAGACAGATGAAGATACATTTTCACAGTCATAAGAATAAGATGATGCAGAAAAATATTGTCGAAGGAAAACATTCAATAAGACTTTTGCCTAGAAGGTAGGCTATAGGCCGATGAAGAACATTAAAAGGAGGTGGAGGAAAAATGACCAAAAGATAAGGGAAACTAAGAAAAGGCTGCAAGTGATCAAATTAAGGATATTTTCCTATAGGCACTTCCCTCATAAAACTGAACGAAGAAATTCTCTCGTAGTCATTCATCATAACACCTAGATAATATGAAAATTCTACAAAAAACACTTCCTGTTTACATGACGTCATCCGAGGCGGATATTTGAAAATGCACAGTAAACTGCCATTGTATTCTTGAAATTATTAATAACATTTTTAGCCTTCGGGGAGCATTGTTAATTACAACTTCCGGCCAGTAGAGTGCACCAGCGTTTCTGCTCTGCAGATTTTTACGCGCGAGTCATTTTGTCGGCGGAATTGACCTTAGGCTTATTGACATAGCTGTAATTTATTTCACATTTTTATCCCCTACCTCTTCCTCATTCATAACTGCCTGGTGCAATTTCATACTGGTTGCTATGGCAACTATGACAGGTACATGTTAAATGAATGTCTTACTTTATTTTGCATGCATACTATAGAGGTCATATGCGAATTAATGTCCAAGGGAGATAATAGAAACAGGAATGGATCTCATTTTCTTTCTTTCTTTCTTTCTTTCTTTCTTTCTTTCTATCTTCATTCATACATCTTAAAATTGGTCCTTGACAACACTATTTAATCCTATTTAATTTAATCCTTGCATTAACCTAATTTAGTTTATAATAATTTTTTTTTAGACTATTCAATTCATACGCCGCGTGTTTGATATTGACCAATAACGTTTAGCAATTCCTCGGGATATAGACCAATCACGGCCGTTTACCTTTTAAAATGCTTGCTATTAATATGAGGAAGGGATTTTACCTGATGATATCGTCAGCTCGTTACTGGACACGTAAGGCATCAATGTGCAGTGATTAATACGTCATATGCTGCCATTAAACAGCACGAGAACAGATTATTTTATACAACATAACTCGTTTGGAAATTGAAATAAATGAAATGTACAGGTAGGGGGGAAAGCGGAGCGACTAAAATGTCTATGTTGCCGATATGAGCCACTGCGCATGCCTAGCGGCAATCACAGGATAGCAGGGAATGTATTGAAATTTGTTCTACAGCCGATAAATTGCTTGAATTGAGAAATAATTTCACGTAATTTGCATTGCTTGTGAAAACAAACGTTTCCGTTACATCTCTTACATTTATTCACGTATCACAAGACTCTGAAATCAGGTACAAGATACGGTCTGCTTTATTTCCCCTACCTGCTAAAGAAATATTATCTTATTTTATAGAACCCAGAGGTTCATTGCCGAGCTTACCTGAGCCCTCCATTCAACCCTATTCTGCGCTAACTCCATCCAACCATCCCTCGCAAATCCTACTTCCCTTAAATCTATCGTAATATTGTCCTCCCACCTACGTGTAGGTCTTCCAAGTGGTCTTTTCCCTTCGGGACTCCCAGTCAATATTATTTAGATAAGTTCTAATTCTCCAAAATCTCATTTAGTTTTAGAAGTATATAGTTTTAAACTATACAGCTTTGAAGTCATGATTCGTAACCAAGTGCCTGCTTAACTCCTTAACCTTTAGCCGCGCTCATTATAAATCTTTGGTCTTTGGTTAAGCACATCTCACTTAACAATATGACTGACTTCTTCGTGTTTGGCTTAGTTTTATCTTGTATACCATATCTATCTCTATATAAATATAAAAGGCTTTGTCCTGACTGACTGACAGGAATCAGCGTACAGCCAAAACTATAACAGGTAGAGACTTGGAATTTTGACAGTACCTTCGTTTCATAATGTAAGTGCTCACTAAGAAAGGATTTTGAAAAATTCTTATTTTAAATGCCAAAAATCAAATGTTTTTTGGAATACTTAATCCCTTTTTACAGAGAATTATCGAATCCGAATCACATTTGACATTAAAACATATTGTTTCAGATGGGTTTGGAATTAAATTAAATGGAAGTTTGACAATTACAGTTGGCTTTGTCTATTTTTGTCATACCTTGGAAATATTCTATCGCGATCGCTTGAATGTTGTAAGCCCTAATATGGTAAACATTGTTTTATTTGGACGAAACTCACTATGCAGGGGTTTTCTGGACCAAGGAACTCGAATCTGAGGTCGCTTTTACCAGACGATGCTATCTAATCGTGGTATGTAGTCCACGTGATTTAGGTGTAAATAAATATAATGATTTAACTATTATGCTCTTAATTTTTAATTGTTGAAATAATTATCGCGGGCGAAGCCGCGGGCACCTGCTAGTCTCTATATATTCTTTGACGTTTAAACTTCATAAACATACACTATTTTGCATTAATCACACAATGTCTGTGTAAACTGGTTGGGAACTCCAACGCTGGCATAAAACACGAACTCTGACACGTTGCGTCAGGCAGGTACTAATGACATGGAGATTAATACTTAATTTGCATCCAGCTTGCGAAATAACTCGATTCACACATCAGCTGTTTATACAATGGACATAAAAAGTAGTCATAAAATGCAAATTCTAAACTTGTTTACGTTACCTCTCCCTTCTTTTCGTTTAGGCCTACTCTTTTCTTTTTAAATGGCACATATTTGCTAGGGGCAATTTGATGGGCATGCCAGTTCAGAAGGATTTTTTTTCCGCTAAGGGTGTCCAATTAGTATAAATTAACTTTTTTAGTAACAAAATAAGTGTTTTACAATATAAATTCATATGTAACGCACCGTAAAAAAAGTACAAAAAAAAAAAAAAGTAGTCAAAGTACTGTTCTACAAGGTTCGTGGAATACCTGGCAACTTAAGCTGGGGACATACACCATGTTTGGTCTAAAATTAATTTTTCAGTTGATTAATTAATCAATTTTTAAGAAGAAACAACCCGAACGAGGTGGCCGAAAGAATAACGTCTTGGACTCGCATTTGGGAGGTCCCAGGTTCGAATCCCGTGGCCGAAAAATTTTACATGGTTTCCCCAGTCGTAAAGGCAAATGCCAAATTGGATATTTACATGCCATGAATCATCCTCACCAATTCATCCTGTATCGTATCCATTTAAATTAATGAAAATTATTTATTTTAAATTGAAATTTTTAATAACTTTTTAATACTCATTTTAGCTACGAAGGAGTTCGGGATGTGTGTTGGTACAGTAAGGAAAAAAAGTAGTCAGAAAATGCAAATTCTGAACTTGTTTTCGACACCTCCCCCTGCTCTTCGTTTACTCTTTTTTTTTATTTACTTTTCTTGTGACATTTATTTTTATCTTTGTGCTTTCTTCTCGTTTCATATTTCTGCTTTCTTCCTCCCTTTTTGCCTGTGTGCCAATTCTTCTTCAAACCTTACTTCCCAAGAATTTTCTATGTTTAGATAGATTTCGAATAATAGTCATGTATCCAGATCCAGTTTTTTCTGGTGTTTGTTAGTTTTACTGCTCGATTTGAAAGACTGCGCAGTTTTAGCTGATAACTTGTACCGTAACTAGTGAAACCAAAATATCAGTGACTCTTTCTAGGAATTAGTAATTTTCAACATGTAAATAAAAATCAGCCATTTAACTCTTGTGAATATAAGATCATATCCACAAATCAGCCATTTCAAAAAATATGGGAATTTTTCCCTCAAAGAGAGATGTTGTAAAACTAGTGTGATTGGGAAGTCAAATAAAAGTTTAAAACCTAGGGTTCACGGAATATTCAGGAATTATGTGTATTGGAAATTGTTTCATGTGTAAAATTGGTCGATTTCTTATTTATTGAATTGAGTTACTTTTTTTTTGCCATGTTTAGCATTATTTTAACACTCTTTAATACCAAGTAGTCAAGAGTAATCAGCTATGTCCATTTTCATTTGAGAAAATATACATCTTAAGGTACAATTTGGTATAAGATTAACTTCAAAAAATATGTGTGGTTAATTACTATGTAAAATAACAAACAAATGATTTTTGTCCCACCCGTAACAGTGATAGTTTTATTAAATTATTGATGAGTTAAATAAATGTTCTGACAACCTGGAAACAGTTTACAATTTGTATTTAATCCATCATACCTTCGTTAATAACAACATTAAGACCCGAACAGTAATAGCAGAACAGAAAATGAACTTTTGTTTTGCATCATTAAAATCAGTGTCCAAATTATGTCCCACCAGTAATAGATTTTCAAAAACAAATTTAAAATATTTAAAATAAATTTTAAATAATGCTTTGAATGTAGTGTGGAGAAGGCATTGTAAATTTTACATACTGTCAAGAACCAATTCTAGTTTATTATTTAAGATATGTAATAAACAAAAATAGTTTTCATAATATGCTAGAATGTCACACCGGTAATTATGAAATGGCTGAAATGTAACCAAATTTGACAGTAAATAAAAAACATGCACAATATGGCCAAATATAGCCCAAATACGAAAAATAAAATATATCTAAAAGTAATCGGAAACGTTTGGTTCTTTATTAAATCAAGGCTATGACTGAAATAAAACTCTGGAAGAAAATAATGACATGCCATAAACACCCGGGCCGTAGTTAGCCTATGGTTGTTTTGAAGGCATATTTTAACGCTTTCAGGTTCTGTACTGCAATATTAATAAATTGGGGGCGGATTTCTATGACCTAAAAATAGGATATATGCATGCATTTATGACCTAAAAGACATTAAAATATGACCAATAAAATTGAAAAGATGACTTTACCACTTACACATTGTGTATATTATTTTAAGTTTTATTACAATACATTTTATTAAAATACAGTGTTAATTATTTAAAATATCTGTAAATTCTCAAAAAGTATCATTGTAATGCAAAATTTACAAAATATAATATGAAACTTCAAAATTTCTTTAATATACACACATATATGCCAAAAAAATATGACCTAAATATGCATATCCATACTAAATATGCTACAATAATTGAAAATTTCCTAAATATGGAGTTATATGCACAATAAAAGCCGTTCCATTTTTACAAGGATGCTTGGAATCGGGTTTGAATTAGTCGGAAACCTGAAATAATGCAAAGGGGAAAAATATGACATGTCATAGAAATCCGCACCCTATTAATAAACAAGACAAAAACAGGCTCGTAGTCTTCAGAACTGGAAATGTTGTCGAAAGTGTACTGAGTTAAGAACTACATGTATTAATACTCGAGTGAAATTAAATTGTTCCGCTCTAGTTTCTCTATGTTGTACGTTATAACGCATGTGCGACTGTCCTCTTTATTATCATTATTATTATTATTTCTTCAGCCGATTGATTCAATAATTTCCGTTTATCTAAGTTACATGGATGTTAAATCTATCTTATATTTATATTAATAAAAGGAATTGTCTGTCTGTCCGCGATGCCCAGCGAAATCTACTTAACGCAGAGATCTGAAATTTTAAACATAGGTGGACTGAAGGGTCGGAAAATGCACCTCGAAGCCGGATTTTTAATTTTAGCTTTCATTCGCGAGTAATGAGTGAAAAACTGGCAGAAATGACGGTTTTTTTTCGCTATCCAAGCATCCTTTTTCAGTAATACATTTCATTTGACAAATCAATTGCTGGTGGCTTTGCCTATTTTTGTCATATCTTGGAAATAAAAGCATCGCGATCGCTTGAATTTTGTAAGCCCACGCTGGTCGATTCATTTGTTTATAATGTCAAGGCACGCAGACATCTGAAGTTTTTAACATAGACGGAAAAGGGATCATCAATATAGGCCTAAATTTGGTCAAACACAGTTCGATTTGGACACTATGCAGGGGTTTTCTGGGCCAGAGAACTCGAATTAATTTTCCACGTGCAACTATTTTTATAATTACCAGGGCCCTCATTCTGATGACGTAAAATTGTTTGAATAATCTAATATATAAAATCGAAAGTGTGTATGTATGTTTGTTCCTTATACAAATCTACATTTCTTTACCAATTTACACGACATTTTGCACACATACCCAGTTAAGCCCGGGAAGTATAGCTGTCAACATTAAAATTGAAACAAATGAGTCCTTCCCTTGAAAATTATATAATTTCTGTGAATATTCTACTGAAAAAAATGAAATGTTGTTCAGTTCACATGGCAACAGTGAATTGTTTACTGTGATTACATAGGGCCTTGGCAACTATATAGCCTAATGCTGGACTTTAACGAATTATGATTCCATGTAATATATTGGCGAAAATAATTACTGAAAAATGAATTACACGAAAATAAAGCACAGTGTGATGCAGTCACATAACTTTCTCTACCCTCGACATAAGAAATATTTTCTCACTTCACATTTTGATGTAGAATAAGAGGTCGTATTGCAGGAGCAACTTAAGTGTGTGAGTATGCTATATCAGAAGTCGGTAAATAGTCAGTTATCCATAGCTGTAGGCTTTGTATTAGTTGAGATTTATCATAGGCCCTAAGCATGGGATGGAACATTTTGAGTCCTATACTCGCAGTATATTATGTCCCGGGTTTTAGGGGAGGAAAGTATGAAAGTGATACTGCATTTCTCTTATTTCAGAACCGAAACGGTTGTATGGTAACATGAGAATGAGAAATAAAATTTTCCGTCAAGTCAATACAATCTTATGTAATTTATGTTTCTTCTTATTTCAACCCCTCCCAGGCATGATATGTAGAAGCAACGGAATGCAGCATTCGACATCCTCTATGAGCCATAAGTCCTCCATAAGTTAATTTCAAATTACAAAATGCAAAGCCCGGGCGACGCCGGGCCTTTTCAGCTAGTGACCTATAAAATTACCTTAAATTTTAAAGAAAACTACTTCATAATTATAAAGAATGACCTAAAAGTGATATTTTATTTATAAAAAAATTATTCTTCACACAAGATTATAAACTAAATTCTACATAATTGTAAAAACTGTAAATGCAGAAAGGATGTTGTAGGTCTAAAAACTTTCTTTGTTCTTGATTGGAGCATTTGAAAAGAAAAGCAAGAAAATTGTTTTTAAAGTAGATTCTACAAAACTGTTGGAATTATAATAACCTAGTAATTTATTTAAATATTACCCATATGAAAAAAGAAGACAAAAAAGTAATATACTCAATGTAAATGTCACGAAAATGACAAAATAATTACATAAAATTGAAATAAATGCCCTAAAAATATAAAATTGTATAAAACTACAAAAAATTACCTAATGAAAATGCACTTTTATAATATAGGGGCCATGGTTAGGATGTATCTACAAGTTGGCAATTTCTATGCAGCATGTCATTAGAATCCGGGCCCTGATAATTACCAACAACAAACAATTAAAAACCTCTACTTCCACAAAGTACGTACAGGGTGTTAATGATTCAATTCTTCTTGTTACAGCATAAAATCTCCCAGGGCATGGCCGCCACTGGCTTCTAACATTTAAATAAATGCAAAACAAAAAATCTGATGTGAAAGTCACATAACTTCCTCTGCCCAAATAAAAGTTGACACATCCTTGAACAGAATCGCAAGACACAATTTTACGCTAATTATCCTATAAATACCTCTTCTTACAATGATGCGACTAAAAGCGCAGGCTATATAACAAACTTAAAAAAAAAAGTGACTGCAGACTTTTATTGAACTTTCCGCCGTACAGGATAATTTCCGATTTTATCGAATATTTCCCTCAGATACTTCTTTACTCTATGCATGGCCAACAATACATCTTTCTCACTTCACATTCTTATACAGAATAAGAGGCCGTGAAAGAGCGCGTATTCAGTTGCTCACCACGCAAGACAAACTTTCTACAAACAGTGGGTGGCTTGTAACTACCCTTCAGAGAATTTTTTCGAAAAAAAGTTTCAAATAAAAGTTTTAGCTCTCAGTAAAAGGAACACATGTGCAAATTTTAAAGAAAATTTTAAAGAAGCCGTTTTTGAGAAAATCGCGAAAAACTAAAATTTCTTCATGTAAAGTCCCCTTAAAAATAAGAGAAAATATAGTAGCCAATCTTATTCTCACATCTTCAGAAGGTACCTGACCCAAATACGAAATTTTGTTTTCATACGATTTTCCGTTTTGGAGCTAGAGTGTTCACAGACAGACAGACACACAGACATGTTTCCAAAAATAGTATTTTTGGGGTCGAAAACAATACTTCCTCTACCTATAGCATCTATGGTACGGGCAGAGGAAGTAAAAAGTAATTACTTCTTTGTTAACACTGGGGTTGTGAATGAAATAACTAACGCAATGGGTGCCAGTCATGTGATTACCCTGTAAATTTAGGAGATTAAACACTAAATTATGATACAGCTGTTGATGAATGATTAAGAATCAGGGTTTTACCCATCAATAAGAAGGCATGAAGTCAATTTAATGAAAATCTTAACCCTATTTTGATTAATTATTGACTTATGAGCACCAAATTGTAATGTCTTTAATGCCCTGTAGCATACACATTTTACGTCATAGAGCAAAAATCTCCTAATAAAAGTTGCTTGTCTATGTCCCCTCTATATACAGGTAAAATATTTCGGTGTTATTCAATAACACCCTGTATATTCTTAGGTCATTTTCAAATAACATTTAGTACTTTTAAGCCTTGTCATTACTCACATTGTAACTGGTGTGATGTGATCTGGTTGTACCCGCGGCCGCGGCGGGGCTCTGGTGTCTTCAGCCGGCCCGTTCTGTCCTTTGCTCCATGTTTCTCACCATGTTTACTCTTTATATACCCGCCCCTCTCTCCTGTGCTGCACGGCGGGGGAATTGATCGGTAAAAGTGCTGCCTTCATTTCCCCTTCGCTTCCTGACTCCTGTTACGGCATGGTTGTACCAGAGTTGTACCAACTTAAATGTACCAAGACAAAAATGTTTTATCTACTGCTGTTGCAAATTTAATATCAATTGACAGTTTTCCATTGCAAAAGTTTGACATTAATGTGGTTTTGTAAGCCGTTCGGTTAATGGCATCGTACGGTTAATGTTATCGTTCGGTCAATATAATCGTTCGGTTAATGTTACCGTATGGATAGTGTAATTATTCGGATAATGTTATCTTTCGGATAATGTAATCGTTCGGAAAATGTTATCGTTCGGTTAATGTTATCGTTCGGTTAATGTTATCGTATGGATAGTGTAATAATTCGGATAATGTTATCGTTTGGATAATGTCTTTCGGATAATGTAATCGTTCGGTTAAAGTTATCGTTCGGAAAAAGTTATCGTTCGGTTAATGTTATCGTATGGATAGTGTAATAATTCGGATAATGTTATCGTTCGGATAATGTTATCGGTCGGTTATTGTAATCGTATGGATAGTGTAATAATTCCGATAATGTTATCGTTCGGATAATGTAACCGATCGGTTAATATTATTGTTCGGATAATGTAATCGTTCGGTTAATGTAATCGTATGGATAGTGTAATAATTCGGATAATGTTATCGTTCGGTTAGTGTAATGGAATGGATAGTATTATAATTCGGATAATGTTATCTTTTGGATAATGTAATCGTTCGGTTAATGTTATCGTTCGGATAATGTTATCGTTCGGTTCATGTAATCGCATGGATAGTGTAATAATTCGGATAATGTTATCGTCGATTAATGGAATGGATAGTATTATAATTCGGATAATGTTATCTTTCGGTTAATGTAATCGTTCGGTTAATGTTATCGTTCGGAAAATGTAATCGTTCGGTTAATGTTATCGTCTGGATAGTGTAATAATTCGGATAATGTTATTGTTTGGATAATGTCTTTCGGATAATATTATCGTTCGGTTCATGTAATCGTTCGGTTCATGTAATCGTTCGGTTAATGTTATCGTTCGGATAATGTAATCGTTCGGTTAATGTATTCGTATGGATAGTGTAATAATTCGGATAATGTTATCGTTCGGATAATTTTATCGTTCGGATTAACCGTTCGGTTAATGTTTTCGTTCAGATAATGCAATCGCTCGGTTAATGTAATCGTATGGATAGAGTAATAATTCGGATAATGTTATCATTCGGTTAATGTAGTGGAATGGATAATATTATAATTTGGATAATGTTATCTTTCGGATAATGTACTCGTTCGGTTAATGTTATCGTTCGGATAATGTTATCGGTCGGTTATTGTAATCGTATGGATAGAGTAATAATTCCGATAATGTTATCATTCGGTTAATGTAGTGGAATGGATAATATTATAATTTGGATAATGTTATCTTTCGGATAATGTACTCGTTTGGTTAATGTTATCGTTCGGATAATGTTATCGTTCGGTTATTGTAATCGTATGGATAGTGTAATAGTTCGGATAATGTTATCGTTCGGTTCATGTAATCGTTCGGTTAATGTTATCGTTCGGATAATGTTATCATTCGGTTATTGTAATCGTATGGATAGTGTAATAATTCGGATAATGTTATTGTTCGGATAATGTTATCTTTCGGATAATGTAATCGTTCGGTTAATGTTATCGTCTGGATAGTGTAATAATTCGGATAATGTTATCGTTCGGTTCATGTAATCGTATGGATAGTGTAATCATTCGGATAATGTTATCGTTCGGATAATGCAATCTTTCGGTTAATGTAATCGTATGGATAGTGTAATAATTCGGATAATGTTATCATTCGGTTAATGTAGTGGAATGGATAATATTATAATTTGGGTAATGTTATCTTTCGGATAATGTACTCGTTTGGTTAATGTTATCGTTTGGATAATGTTATCGTTCGGTTATTGTAATCGTATGGATTGTGTAATAGTTCGGATAATGTTATCTTTCGGTTCATGTAATCGTTCGGTTAATGTTATCGTTCGGATAATGTATTCGTTCGGTTCATGTAATCGCATGGATAGTGTAATAATTCGGATAATGTTATCGTTCGATTAATGGTATGGATAGTATTATAATTCGGATAATGTTATCTTTCGTTCAATGTAATCGTTCGGTTAATTTTATCGTTCGGAAAATGTAATCGTTCGGTTAATGTAATCGTATGGATACTGTAATAATCCGGATAATGTTATCGTTTGGATAATGTCTTTCGGATAATGTAATCGTTCGGTTAATGTTATCGTTCGGATAATGTAATCGTTCGCTTCGTAAACGTATGGATAGTGTAATCATTCGGATAATGTTATCGTTCGGATAATGTAATCTTTCGGTTAATGTAATCGTATGGATAGTGTAATAATTCGGATAATGTTATCATTCGGTTAATTTAGTTGAATGGATAATATTATAATTTGGAAAATGTTATCTTTCGGATAATGTACTCGTTTGGTTAATGTTATCGTTCGGATAATGTTATCGTTCAGTTATTGTAATCCAATGGCTTGTGTAATAGTTCGGATAATGTTATCGTTCGGTTCATGTAATCGTTCGGTTCATGTAATCGTTCGGTTAATGTTATCGTTCGGTTCATGTAATCGTTCGGTTAATGTTATCGTTCGGATAATGTAATCGTTCGGTTATTGTTATCGTATGGATAGTGTAATAATTCGGAAAATGTTATCTTTCGGATAATGTAATCGTTCGGTTAATGTTATCGTTCGGTTCATGTAATCGCATGGATAGTGTAATAATTCGGATAATGTTATCGTTCGATTAATGGTATGGATAGTATTATAATTCGGATAATGTTATCTTTCGTTTAATGTAATCGTTCGGTTAATTTTATCGTTCGGAAAATGTAATCGTTCGGTTAATGTAATCGTATGGATACTGTAATAATTCGGATAATGTTATCGTTTGGATAATGTCTTTCGGATAATGTAATCCTTCGGTTAATGTTATCGTTCGGTTAATGTTATCGTTCGGATAATGTAATCGTTCGGTTCATGTAAACGTATGGATAGTGTAATCATTCGGATAATGTTATCGTTCGGATAATGTTATCTTTCGGTTAATGTAATCGTATGGATAGTGTAATAATTCGGATAATGTTATCATTCGGTTAATTTAGTGGAATGGATAATATTATAATTTGGATAATGTTATCTTTCGGATAATGTACTCGTTTGGTTAATGTTATCGTTCGGATAATGTTATCGTTCGGTTATTGTAATCGAATGGATTGTGTAATAGTTCGGATAATGTTATCGTTCGGTTCATGTAATCGTTCGGTTAATGTTATCGTTCGGTTCATGTAATCGTTCGGTTAATGTTATCGTTCGGATAATGTAATCGTTCGGTTAATGTTATCGTTCGGATAATGTTATCGTTCGGATAATGTTATCATTCGGTTATTGTAATCGTATGGATAGTGTAATAATTCGGATAATGTTATCGTTCGGATAATGTTATCTTTCGGATAATGTAATCGTTCGGTTAATGTTATCGTTCGGATAATGTTATCATTCGGTTATTGTAATCGTATGGATACTGTAATAATTCGGATAATGTTATCGTTCGGTTAATGTTATCGTTCTGATAATTTAATCGTATGGATAGTGTAATAATTTGGATAATGTTATCGTTCGGTTCATGTAATCGTATGGATATTGTAATAATTAGGATAATGTTATCGTTCACATAATGTAATCCTTCGGTTAATGTTATCGTGTGTTAATGTTATCTTCGGTTAATTTTATTATTTGGATAATGTTATCGTTTGGTTAGTGTAATCGTTCGGATAATATAATCATTCTGATAAATTTATCGCTCCGATTATGTTATCGTTCGTAGAGGGCCATGACTTAAATACTACCAAAATCATTATGTGTTGCTATGGCGATAGGCCTTTTAAGCAATTTATACTGTAATTAATTCATTAGAATAGAGGGCCGTGGCTACATGCAGTCATTTAAAGTTTGCGCGGTTTCAGTTGTTGTTTTCTAACCTGTTTTAAGATTCATCCAACGTAATGAGAGGCTAAATAAGGAGAGGAAGACCGGGTAATTAAATCAAGAAGATGCGGAAACTTAGCGGCGGGGGCGACCTGACCTTTCCATCTGGTCTTGGCTTGCAGGTACCCGGGCATTTACGTGGGTTTAAAGGTTACCCATCATTTCCACTTCACCATGTTTGCAAATTATCTCCAGACGCGTGGTTTTGTTTTTTTGACGTCACCACAATGAAAGTCCATAGGGTAGGCTAGGAAATAGCTCACACAAAAATACGCGGCGTGTCAATGGAATAGTAAAATTCTCTGAAGGGTAGTTATAAGCCACCCACTATTTGTAGAAACTCAGTCTTGCCTGGTGAACAGGTTGAAACAACTGAATACGGCCTCTTATTCTTTATCAGCATGTGAAGTGAGAGGAATCAGCTGATTTCCAGCAATTCTCACTAATTTCCAACACAACGTTCTGGTTCGTTAAGGCTCACTTCTCTGTGAATGTTTTTTTGTTCACAGCTGACGCTATAATCTAGAGGATAAACCTTTAATGAATACTGTGGTATGCCTGATACAATTTTCAGATATTTTAAATTTTCAATATCAAATTATTACTAATTTTTTCACATCACGTTTACAATAATCTTGTGTTGCAAATACATCAGATTATTTAGGTTTATCTTCTTCTAGATTATAGTGTCAGCTGTGAATAAAAAAATTATACCAATCAGATTGGCCCTTTGCAAGAAATCATATTTCTTAAGCCTTATCGCATTTTGAAAAAAAAAAAAAAAATAAAAGTTTCTAATATCAACCTTCGTATTTGTGACATTATAATAATGTTTGTCCACATTTCAAGCCCCAAGTGTATACTTCTAATGTCCAAAATTTCATTTTGTTATTGGAAATAGGGTTGAAGATATTGAACTTTTACTGCAATGCCTGCTTGGGCATGGTCTCTTGGTGTATGAGCCTCCTCAATAGAAAGACGAAAGTATTTTCGTCTGTGGCAGCCATTTTATCAGCTGTTCACGTTCTCATTTGTGATTGGTTGTTATCTATGTTTAAGTTTTCGTTGCGAATGTTCAAAGCCGTGCTAAAGTTTACTGTTAAAAGTGGCTTGGTTCTAAAAGGGCCAATGTCATAAAACTTGCTTTTGAGATAACTGACATTGAAGCTTTTACAGAAGTAACATTTTTTGCTGAGAACTTCCGATTTTGGCCTCTTAGGTTTCTGTATTATGTCTATTAATAGCAACAGACATTAGCACGAAAGATAAAGACTAGCCGAGATCAATAATGCATAGATCTCATTTTGCAAGAAATTGACATTGGCCCTTTTAGAACCAAGCCACAGTATTAAGTGCCAGTATGGTACTTTATGAGATTGTGTGGGGGACGAAAAAATGTCTGTCCGTCTGTACGCACCATAACTCAAGTACGCTTTTTCGCATTTTCATGAAACTTGGTATAAACATTCATAATGTCGATGGGAAGAACCCTATTGATATTGAACCAAATCGGTTCACCGGTACCGGAGTAATGCCCAATTTAGTGCCTATTTTAATAATATTATATTATAAAGGCACCTAACTGAAATACGCTGTAACGGATTTCAATGAAACTTGGTATACTCATTTATGACGTTCATGAGAAGTGCCCTATTGAATTTGAACCTAATCTGTTGACCGGTACCGGAGTAAACCCCAATTTAGTGTCTACTTTAAAGGCGCAATAACTCAAATACGCTTTATCGTATATTTATGAAACTTCGTATACGCATTTATAATGTCCATGGAAAGACGTCTATTTATAATGGATAAAATCGGTTTACCTGTTTCGGAGTAATGCTCAATTTAGTGCCTATTTTATGGTAATATACGTATTCGAAAGAATTTATAAAAAAATGAAAATCAGTTATCTTGACAACATAGCCTATTGTTTTACTGTGATCTTATAAGGCCTTGGAAATTAAAATACAGGTAGCTATGACAAAAAACACTATTGTTTTACATGCGCCTATCCAACTAGACCGTTAAAATGACCCCGGTGGCCGAGATGGTAACGGTTTGGCCTCACATTCTGGAGTCCATAGTTCAAAACCCGAAACCGGCAAATTTGAATTTTTTTTGGTATTTTTGTGTGAGTGTGCGATTGTCAATATATCACAAATCTGTACAGTTCAGTTGATGCTGGAAGATTTTAATCCAATTAAAAAAACTAGACCTTTGTTCTTCCGTAAGCCCTGCTTAATGAATAAATCTGGAGCTTAACTTTGAAATCAATTTAAAAAAATCATATTCTGCATATCATAATTGCAGTCATAACTGATTAAACAAAAACATACTGGCACTTTGTTACATCAGTTAACCTGATTTTATTTTCTATGTAATGGCCCATTAAGCTATACCTCTCTTCTGCAAAGAATAAAATTCGCGTATTCACGGCTTTATCCTCTTGTAATTATCCCACATTTAATTCCTTGTGTTAACTCTTTTCTGAGAATGTTCTCAGGATTAACCTATTTAAGCTCAGAATGGATGACTCAGACATCTTACCTTGGGTATGATTGTATCTCCTTTAGTGACACCAATGAATATTAAAGCAAATGACATCTTGGATCTGTAATTATTTATTAATGGCCCTTTCTTTACGTCACTACCGGTCATTACGCCAGCTGACGTCACAAACACCGCCCCCTTATGCTTTTTTCTGAAAAAAAAATAGAGAGTAATCATGATTCCAATATAATATTTCCTGACAGAGCTCATCAAATTGAAATTATCACAAAGTTGTTAGGTATTTGGCTACAAAATTACCTCGAGTGAGACCAGCAAGTTGAAACTAATAATAAATTAGGCTTACTGTATGTTTACATTCAAGTAGCCTATACGCTATGGTAGGCCTATTATAAGTTTGTATCATTCACCACCTTGCAGATAATCATAGATAAACCCACGAGAGATTACGAATTTATCCATAGATCGCGACTGCGCAGCAGGAGCGAATTTACCTGATGAAACTCAACTCGACTTGGGGTATGTTAAGACTATTCCATGAATAAAAAGTAACGGATTATACAAATAATAATTACTTTCTTGCTTTCTTGTATAAAAACAAAACTAACGGCTGAGAGATCACGGCATACTATGAATCAACCATCCATGAATCAATTCTAGTTACCATGTTGTAACCAGGGCTACCAATTGTGCATAAAATTCAGGTAAACTAACAGCAGAGCAGAATAAAAGCGCACGAACTGGCTTGCACCGAATCGAAATTGTGTTCTTAATCAATGTAAATTTACATTATTTCAATTTCCATACCAGTTATGTTGTATAAACTAATCTGTTTTCGTGCTGCTTAATGGCAGCATTAATCACTGCGCGTTGATGCTTAAGTGTCCAGTAACGATCAGCATGTTTTACCCGATAAAACGTAATCCTCGCGATTCCTAGAAGAATATTGTAAGATAAACGGCCGTGATTGGTCTATATCCGAGGAATTGCTAAACGTTATTGGTCAATATCAAACACGCGGCGTACGAGTGGAATAGTCTGTGATAACTAGGGGGCGGATTTCTATGACATGTCATATTTTTCCCCTTTGCATTATTTCAGGTTTCCGACTAATTTAAGCCCGATTCCAAGCATCCTGGTGAAAATGGAACGACTTGTATTGTGCATATAACTGCATATTTAGAAAATTTTTGAACTATTGTAGCATATTTAGTATGGATATGCATATTTAGGTCATATTTTTGTGCATATTCAAGAATTTTTGAAATGTCATATCATATTTTGTAAATTTTGCATTATAATGATACTTTCTGAGAATTTACAGATATTTTAAATAATTAACACTATATTTTAATAAAATGTATTGTAATGAAACTTTTAAAAAATGTACACAATGTGTAAGTGGTATTTTAAATTTTATTGGTCATATTTTATTTATTTATTTATTTAACCTGGCGGAGTTAAGGCCATAGGGCCTTCTCTACCACTCAGCCAGGGCAAAAACTTGAAATACATAATAATAATAATAATAATAAAAATAAATTAACAAGAAATGATATATCTGAATACAAGAAATGTGCTTTAAATACAAAGAAAAATTCTAACATAAGTTCTTTAATGTTTTTTGGGTCATAAATGCATGCATATATCCTTTTTTTGGGTCATAGAAATCCGCCCTCTAATGATAACCGTTTCCCTTTCGTTTTCCGGTGCTGGAAACGTATCAAACCTCTTGTGTTCAATAGCTACAGCGGAGGTAAATTTTGTACAATTTTCTGTCAACACAATATGATGAATACATTAAGCTATGACACTGCCATGCTTTAGAAAGGACATTGACTGTACCAACTACAAATACTTCAATTGAAATGCATAAGATTGGACGGTACATGACAATGCAGCTTATTGCCCCTCCCTCCCTCCTCTCTCTCTCTCTCTCCGCCCCTTCCACTGGAAGAATGAAATCTCGTTGTAAAGAACCTTGAACTGGTTACCTCTTGCGCGTACACAACATAAGAATAACGATATTCCACATTAGTCATGGCCCTCTACGTAAATAAAATTATAAGAGGCCATGCTTAAGTAAAAGAGATTGATTAGAGCATGCGTTGTTTATTGTTACCATAGCATCAGATTGTATGGGGCTGTATTCTAGTCATGACTAGGGTTCGGATTTTAAAATAGAGAGATTGTCCACCTTAGAACCCTTGTCGTTGCACTTATCTGGGGCCTTTTATAAAATATAAAATAACATAGAAGGCACGAGCACACGTTAAAAACACTGTTGTCATATTATTACAACTTCTTCTTGGTCCCAGATGCGTCCCAGTGTTTTTAAAGACCTAAAAATCCGGTCCCTAATAACAATACACGGCAAATTATTGGGTGAACTTGAGCCGCCCCATGGGCCCAAGTTGGCGCCACTGATAAGACACTCATTTCATACACAAACTTGCCTCAGAAATAATGTTACTTTGAATGAGGCTAAACAACTGCAATACATTTCACAAAATTCAGTGGCATATAACTCCGCTAATTATTTCACAGTAATAGTATTTGATAGTACTTATTTTCATCTACATCAGCCAAGTAAACAAACATCTGACTGCACTGCAGACAAAGCCCCCAAATGATTAAAAATGCGACATTGGTGTATAGATATGATTTAAAAAAATGTGACCTTTAATTAGTTGTTACTCTGGTACCTGTCAACCGATGTGGCCCAAAATAAGTAGGCTTTTTGCCATGTACATTATAAATGTATATACCAATTTTCATGAAAATCCGATAAAGAGTATTTGAGTTATCGCACCTTTTGCTATATAATACCATAAAAAGGCACCAAATTGGGTATTATTCCGGTACCGGCCAACCGATTTGGTCCAATATCAACAGACATCTTCCCATGGACATTATAAATAGGTATTCCAAGTTTCATGAAAATCCGATAAAGCGTATGTGAGTTATGGCGCCTTTAAAATATACACTAAATTGGGTTTTACTCCGGTACCGGTGAACCGATTTGGTTCAATATCAATAGGGTTCTTCCCATTGACATTATAAATGTGTTTTCCAAGTTTCATGAAAATCTGAAAAAGCGTATTTGAGTTAGAGCGCGTACAGACACACGGACGGACGGACAGACGGACAGACATTTTTCGTCCCCCACACAATCTCATAAAGTACCATACTGGCACTTAATAACTAATTCAGCTGGTATAGGCATATACGCATCGCAGAAATGGGCATTTCTTGGAGACGTATGCTATTGTGGCCATGGACAAACATATTATGATCTAATTTATAATATATTTTATAAAAGCCTAAAAATCCGGGCCCTAGTTATGAAACAGTATTTTAATCCAATAAACAAACAACTTTATATTTGAATAGATTAAATAGTATTATTCCTTATAAAATTAGCAGACTTGATTATTCATCACTGTATTCCTGTAACAGCTGTAATTAGTATATTAGGGGGAACCTCTCCACATTACACCTTATAACTAGACCTGGGATTTTAAGGCAAATGCCTATTTTGTTCCTTAGGAAATAACATTTTTTAATATGTTGACGTTTTGTGATAAATCACATACATTTATAGAGTTTTATAGTGCCCTAAAATGCCTATTTCGACCTTTAGAACCTATTTTACTATTTTAGTGCCTAAAATGCCTATTTAGTACATTTAAAATAAAACTCAACTTCTGCAATTTTTACAATCCTATAATGGACATCCCTTAATGAAAAGCAAAACATCAGAGGTGGGGTTTCACAGAAACTTGAAGATTCCAAACAATTGTCTAATTTTGCAGTTAATTCTGTAATAGGTATACCAGTTAAAAAGAAAAGACCATGCTACAGTTTAAGTGTATAATGTAATATTTTAATCTATTTTCTATCTATTTACACATTTTTAAAGCATATTTGTAAGTGCCTATTTTCTCTTTTAAAAGTCTAATTATTTGTTTTAAAAACCTATTTTAGGTGCCTAAAAATAATTTTTTAGAGCCTAAAATCCCAGGTCTAGTAATGATTCACCTACATTGTAAAATTATTCCTCAAAGTCACTGGTGGAGGGTGACGAGGTCGTGAAGTTTTGGAAAATACTGTACTTGATTGCTCACTGAAGAATGGATATGTTTTTACAATAACAACAGCTCTCACGGGCGATTGACACTCAAACTGCAATTTCTCCCAAGAGATGTCTCATCGTAGCTAAAACGGGTCATCAGTCAAGTGTGACCACACTTTCTTGCTGTGACAATTTCGTGATGACACTGAAAACTCTGTTATTTTGGATATCAAATTCAATAACGTTTTCTTTAAGGGAACCAAAAATAGGTAAAATAGTTTCACATTCTAGTATAGAATATGGAATAAGAGGCCGTATTGCAAAGAGTGCGTATTCCGGTGTTTCAACCTGATGCAAAGCTTTTATTGTTCACCAGGCAAGACTGAGTTTCTACAAACAGTGGGTGGCTTATAACCAGGGCTAGGATTTATATGTAATTACACATTTCTTAATTTCACATATAGACACATTTTGTTCACTTATCTCCATCTATTATGTTGTCCTCTATTCAAATTAAACAAATTTATGTTACATATTTTTCCAAATTTCTGACATTAGTACATATTTATATGTAAAATAAATATTTGTCCATATTTAATGATTTTAATGCAATATTCGTACATATTTCATTCTTAAGAGTAAAACTATATAAAATTGTTGTTTTCAGTGACAGAAAATATGGCAGCACAGGATAAGTTTACAGTTATGTACAGAAATTAATGTGTGAAAAATGATTTGTGTTACATTGAATCAAATTTTTGTAATATAACAAAAATAATTCAGAAACTACACATTTAGCCGATCTTACCAAATGTAAAGTGGACAATGTGTTTTCAAGAAATCCAGGCTTTGAAGAAATGTCTAAAATCAGTGCAATCTTAAGTAGCTCGTCAAATGTAAAACTAGAATCAGTGAATTTTAAACACACGCCAATCACTTCATGTGCAGTAGAACGAAGCTTTAGCTAATACAAATCACTTTTGAAAATTTAAAACAACATTTTGTGGCATACTGTTATGGTAGCAGAAATAATCAATGAATGAATACAAATAAAGTAAGTGATCTGAAAAAAATTGAATAATTTAATTTATTAATCCAGTATTTGTAATGCATTTTTATAGGTTCTAAAAGTAACAATTTGTAGTGTCTAGTGGTTAAATTTGTTTTGATGTCCATATTTTACAAAATATATTTGCATATATATGTACGTATTTAGACGTTTTTAGTACATATATATGTACATATTTTGACATTTTTAAGTACATATATATGTACATATTTTGACATTTCTTTGTACATATAAATCCTAGCCCTGCTTATAACTACCCTTCAGAGAAAAAATTATTAAAATAAAAATTCCAGCACCTCATGAACAAAATTTTAAAGAAACATTGGTTAAAAATCTTATTTTTCTTCATGTAAGGCAGTAATAAAAGTAAGAAAAATTCCTTATCAATCTGCATTTCACATCCCCGAAAGTTATCTAGCCCAAATGTAAAATTTTGTTTTAATACGAATTTCCATTCACAGACAGACACACAGACATGATTTTGAAAATAGCATTTTTATTCAGGGACCTCAAAATGAGTATTTAAGCTGACTATTCCACTCATACGCCGCATGTTTGATAGTGAACAATAACGTTTAGCAATTCCTTGGATATATACCAATCACGGCCGTTTATCTTACGATATTCTTATAGGAATCGCGAGGATTACGTTTTATCGTTACTGCTCGTTACTGAACACGTAAGCATCAATGTGCAGTGATTAATACGTCATATGCTGCCATTAAGCAGCATGAAAACAAATTATTTTATACAACATAACTTGTGTGGAAATTGAAATAATATAAATGTATATTTGATTAAAAACACAATTTCGAATCGGTGCAAGCCAGTTCGTGTGCTTTTATTCTGTTCTGCTGTCAGCATACCTGAATTAAGTAAACTATGTCTTACATGCACCATTGGTAGCACTGGTCACTACATGGTAACTCGAATCGATTCATGGATGGTTGATTCAATCGTATGCTGTGATCTCACAACTGTTAGTTTTGTTTTTATACAACAAAGCACGAAAGTAATTATTATTTGTATAATCCGTTACATTTTATTCATGGAATAGTCTTATTAAATCCAACTCGAGTTGACGAGTTTCATCAGATAAATTAGAATCTATCGGTAAACTCGTAAATTCTCGTGGGATTACATATGAAAACACATAATCGAATTACCTCAAACTTTTCATTATTATTATTATTATTATTATTATTATTATTATTATTATTATTATTATTATTATTATTATTATTATTATCAGTGATGGGAAGTAATTGAGTAAAAGTAATCGGATTACAGTAACAATTCCTTTTTTGGTCCCATTTACTTGTAATCAATACTTTTTTAAAAAAATGTAATTTCTACTTGTAATTTACTTCTGGAAATAAAATTGTAATTGTAAACAATTTAGTAATCGTTAGTATTAGTATCATTCTCGCTTTCTATATTGTCATCATTACTGTTTTCGCAACTAATATCCAAATTAGAATTAATATTAAGAAATAGTTACTCAATATTTCCAAAAATATTCTCATGGGTATGTTTATTTTTTTCCATTAATAATTTTAGCTTGTGCCCAAAACAAACCAAAATCATTAAATTTTTGTAAAGTAATTGTAAATGTAATTGTAATTTAACTGATTATTTTTTGAAAAAGTAATTTGTAATTGTAATTAAGTAAAATGTCTCTCGGGTAATTGTAATTCAGCCCAATTACTTTCTTTTTGTACTTTTCCCATCACTGATTATTATTATAGTAGAGATTTTGTTTCCGATCAGTTGAAGGGTGCAGCATGCGGCTCACCTTGCCCATAATGTCGCCATGGTAACGGTACTCTGGAATTCTAATTCTGTGCCCACGCTGCCAGTTATGGAAAGCATTGTACGATCCCAAGGACAATCGGAAAACGTTTTTTAATGAGTTTATATGTCATTGCATTCAACATTAGCAACATACATAGTATATTTTAAAATACCAATCGAAAAAATTTTTGGTAAATTCGTAATGCAGCGGAATTCATGCTTTCTTGGTTGGCAACAATTTGTTTGTAAACAACATAATCAACTGTTTAAAACAGTTGAAGAGAAACGTTTCCGTGATCTATTTGTAGGTAAATTTATATGTATCTTGAAACTATACGAAAGGCAAATAATAAACCAATATTTCGCTATGATAAGGAATGGGTGACTGGAGAAAACTGTATAACTACAAGTTTCATGACCTGTACTCTTCACCGGATATAGTAAGGGTAATTAAATCACGGAGGATGAAATGGGCTGGGCATGGGGGAGGAAAAACATATCTAAAAACATTGACTGGGAGACCCGAAGGGAAAAGACCACTTGGAAGACCTACAAGTAGGTGGGAGGACAATAGTAGGATAGATTTAAGGGAAGTAGGATTTGAGAGGGATGGTTGGATGGAGTTAGCACAGAATAGGGTTGAATGGCTGGCTCAGGTAAGCGCGGCAATGAACCTCTGGGTTCCATAAAATAAATAATATTCCTTTAGCTTGCTTAGGAATTGTCTATTGCCATTGAGTGAGTAAACTTGTAGATTGTGTTAGTGTTATCATGACAAAAGTAAATAAATAAGTAAATATCTACATTACGGACCAAATTTATATTAAGTTACCCAAATAGTCATTAATGTTATGTGGAAATATAATAATAGATACACGATGATAGTAATAGGAATCATAGGCGTAACCAGGCCGACCATATGGGGGGGGGGGTTATAACATCCACGGGTCTGGAGAGGGGGGTCCGGGGGTCCTCCCCCGGAAAATTAAAAAAATTAAGATGCAAAATAACGAGTTTTAAGCTTCCGGGGGTGATCCCCCGGAAAATTTTAAAAATTAAGACGCAAAATAACTAGTTTTAAGCTTCCGGGGTCTTGCCCCGGAAAATTTTAAAAATTAAGACTCAAAATAACGAGTTTTAAGCTTCCGGGGGCCTCCCCGGAAGATTTAAACAATTTAGACGCAAAATAAGGAGTTTTAAGCTTCCCACGCTTTATACTTGTGTTAAGTAATTTATGGGCAGACTTAGAAAAATTGTACAATTTTCCTTTTTTAATCAATGGGGGGGGGGGGGGGGGTTCAAACCCCCAAAACCCCCCTCGGTACGCCTATGGTAGGAATAATTGTATTTGTAGTGGTTAAAATGAAGGAAATTGATAATTATTTTTGAAGTAAAACTTCTTTTCTCGCGGTTGGGGTAAATCTGGAAAATCAGTCACACTAAAACGAAATCAGTCACAAAATCGGAATCGAATTGAGAATATCTGCAACGTTCTTTTGATACGTGGCTCCTTCCTCTTTTATGCCCACTACTATGTAGTAGGCAATGGGTACCTAGGCAAAGCCCATTTGCCCCGTAATTTTGAGTATCATTTGGAGGTGGTAAAATCAGTCACACTCAAAACTACGTGTTTCGGAGCGGACTGCACAGAAAACAATCAACTCAATGATTAGGAGTAATCAAAGGAAATTTTTCAGACCTTAATTCCTCAATGGCAATAGACAGTTCCTAAGCAATCTAAAGGTATATTATCTATTTTATGGAACCCGGAGGTTCATTACCGCGCAAATCCAAAATTAAAAAATACAAATTTCCAGAATTAAAAAAAAAAAACAAAATTAAAAATTCAAACATCCAAAAATCCAAAATTTAATAAATAATAAATTCCAAAATTAAAAAATTAAAAATTAAAAACTAAAAATAGAAAATACCAAAATTGAAAAAATCTAAAAATCCAAAATTAAAAAAACTAAAATACAAAATTAAAAAATCCAAAAAATAAAAAATTCAAAGAATCAAAATTGAAAAAATCCTAAATTAAAAAATTCAAAGATCCAAAATTAAAATATCCAAAAATCAAAAATTAAAAACATTAAAAATCCAAAATTAAAAAATACAAATTTCCAAAATTAAAAGAAAACAAAATTAAAAATTATAACATCCAATAATCCAAAATTTAATAAATAATAAAATTAAAAATTAAAAAATCCAAAATAAAAAAATAAACAACTTAAAGATCGAAAATTTAAAAAGTCCAAAAACCCAATATTAAAAAGTCCAATAATGCAAAATTGAAAAAATCCAAGAATAAACAATTGAAAAAATAAAAAATAAAAAAAAGTTTTACTTCTTTCGCGTGGCCTTCCACGCACTCTTTTTTTTTTTTTTTTTTTTTTTTTTACGGAAGGAAGGAGAACGACTGTGACATCTGGTGTTATCCTCTATAATCTGTATAACGGGCTGGTCTCTTTTTCTTTACCCCTAACTGGCTCAGACCGTAAAATGGAGATTTAGGCCTACATAGAAGGAATGTGATTTTAATCGTGGTAACGACTGGCTTAGCTCAGTTGGTAGAACAGTTGCAGGGATAGTCTTAAAAAACATTAAATTGATTTTTCTTCAATTTCATCTATTCATCTATTCGCTGATGTCTGACACTTCTTGGTTTAAATAAGTTTTACTTTTAACTTCGTTGTCACTTATATGGACTATTTCCACAATAACATTATTCTAATGTCCTTGGATTTAATCCTGCCATTTATAGAATACTATGATTTAAACAAATAAAAAAAAAAATAGAATGCCACTATGGGAAGTATTTTGGGTATGCCAATACTGGGAACGCGCCGCGATCTTCATTTTTTCGAACATGTGCAACCAGGGTTGCCAGATCAAAAACGTAGAACAGTCGTACAAATATTCGAAAATAGTCGTATGCTAGTTAAAACTGTCGTATACTTTGTGATTTTTCAATGAAATTAACTTATTACGTTAATAATAATAATAATAATAATAATAATAATAATAGTAATAATAATAATAATAATAAATAATAATAATCAGTACTATACACTTTACATATATCATGTAATTGTTAATAAATCATCTTATTTGTCAATGATTATTCATGTTTCAATCTTCCGATGTGCTAAATTTGATAAAATACAATAAAATTAAATAAACAGTAAATGCCACAGTGTTGTTATTATTAGCAACATGCTTACAACAAAAAACCATAAGAAAACAAATAGCTGGATATATATACAAATTTAAAATTCGTCAGTACATTCATTAAACAAATATAAAATGCTATGTTAAATCAGTCGTACAAATAGGCGTACGACTCAAGGTTGCGTCGTACGTCGTATAAATCTATGAAATAGTCGTATGTGTACGACTATAGTCGTACGTATGGCAACCCTGTGTGCAACGCCTACTAAGCGTTGGCCTGTGCGCTTTTCCCATATTATTAATCTGGTATTAAATGAGACAGCTTCTCATAGTACGGTGAATTAAAAGAATGGATTCTGTACTTAAGTTAACATTTACCAAGATTGAAATTAAGGAAGAATTGGAGATAGAATGTGACCCCGTTACATCTGACTCTATACAGACGGAGCAAATCAAACGTGAGAATACAGACGATTCTACAGCATGCATCTCCATGCACGGAGTAGAACAGGTGAAGGTGAAATGCCCAGAAATTTCCGAAGAGAATAATGAAGAAAAGCATCAGGTAATGCATTTTACAGATGAATCGTTACCGTTACCTGATGTATGTAAAAGCGTACATTCTAAAACAATTCATCCCGAGCCTCAACAGCTTACTGAGAATCCTGCCGAATCTCTTTCGTGTGATTTCTGTAACAGGAAATTTTCACGAAGGAGAGATCTAAGAAGACATTTGCTCATTCATTCAGGAGAGAGCCCATTTTCTTGTGATTTCTGTAATATGAAATTTTTTCATAAAGGGGAATTTCGAAGACATCTGCGCATTCACACGGGAGAGAAGCCTTTTAAATGTGAGGTTTGTAACAAAGGATTTTCTGTAAGTGGAAGTCTCAAGGTTCACCTGGTAACTCATACTGGAGACAAACCTTTCACATGTGATGTATGTGACAAGAGTTTTTCTCTGAAACACATTCTCAGTGCACATATGTTAACTCATACCGGAGCCAAACCTTTCTCGTGTGATATGTGTAAAAGGACATTTTCTCGAAAAAACATTCTCCAAAAACACATTTTCACACATACCGAAGAGAAACCGTTTTCTTGCGGCGTCTGTAGCAAGACATATTCAGAGGGAGCACGACTCAGACGACATCTCTCCATTCATACAGGATACAGACCATTCTTGTGTGATTTGTGCAATAAAACTTTTTCTGATAATTACGAGCTTAAGAAACATCAACTCACTCATACTGGATACAGACAGTTCTCATGTGATGTGTGTACTAAATCATTTTCAAGAAAAGATATTCTTGTAAGACATAAACGTATTCATACGAGAGAAACCATTCCTGAATCAATGTCTACACCAGGTCTTTGTGAAGAAGTCCAAACAGACGCAGGAGTTAAACCTGTCTGATAAAGTGCTTTCCTCAGACTTGTATACGAATTGACAAGGGAACCATTTCTCAAAGAAGATCTAAGAGTGTTGCTCCAACTAACAGGTGCAAGGCTGTATTGACAGAAAGGGAGAGGAATGTAGTGAGATAGACCAAGACTTTTACGCCACGGAAGCTATGATAAATAGGAAATGGGAGTGCGCAAATCAACCTCAACAGCATGTTCTTACCAGTGATGGGAAGTAATTGAGTTAAAGTAATCGGATTACAGTAACAATTCCTTTTTTGGTCCCATTTACTTGTAATCAATACTTTTTTAAAAATGTAATTTCTACTTGTAATTTACTTCGGGAAATAAAATTGTAATTGTTACAATTTAGTAGTCGTTAGTATTAGTATCATTCTCGCTTGCTATATCGTTATCATTACTGTTTTTGCAACTTATATCCAAATTAGAAATATTAACAAAAAGTTACTCAATATTTCCAAAAATATTCTCATGGGTATGTTTATTTTTTTCCATTAATAATTTTAGCTTGTGCCCAAAACAAACCAAAATCATTAAATTTTTGTAAAGTAATTGTAAATGTAATTGTAATTTTACTGGTTATTTTTTGAAAAAAGTAATTTGTAATTGTAATTAAGTAAAATGTCTCTCAGGTAAATGTAAGTCAGCCCAATTAGTTTCTTTTTGTACTTTTCCCATCGCTGGTTCTTACTCTTTTTCCGTACATGGCTTTCACCACAAACTATGTTTGAAATCAGGGTTCCATCATGCAATGGAAAATTGGCTTTGCTCTCTGTGCGGGCAGAAATGTGGACAATACTACCTGGAAACCTGCACAAAAAGGACAAGAGACTCTTAATCTCTTTGCATATTTTGTGCGCATTTCAACTTTATTATAAAGTGCTTTCCAATAATTTCCTAACATTTAGTTATATACCTACTGCACTGACAAAATCTAGTTTTGAACCATAAATTTTAAAGTGTTAAAATAAAAATGTTGTAGGCCTACTTTTCAGCTCGATCAATAAAATTAAATAACATCAGTTCAACCTTTATTTTGCACATGGGTGTACGGTGGAGGAGGGTTGAAGGGGTTGAAACCCCTCCCGAAATATCTGTGATGTTCAATAATTTTAAAAATACATTGGTTTGGTTATTTTATTATATTTTCTTACATAACACAGCATTATTTTAAAAAAACTCTTGTAAATTTTAATTTCTCATTAATGATTCTATACTCTCGTAATTTATTTAATAATAACGCACATACTTAATCTCAACGAGCAAATTATCTGAAGTAACTTCTACTGTAGAGAAAGCATAGGCCTATTGCCAGTGCTATATTTAAGACTAGGCAGCTGCCTGGGGCGGCTTTTAAGCTGTTACTTTTTTTTTTTAAATATGTTAAACATTTTGTTCATAACTCTTCAAAATATTACTAATGTAATGCACAATGAAATAGAAATGAATAACATCGACAACAATACACACCTGTTTATTTATTTATTATTATTATTTTTATTATTATCATTAGCCTACTATTTCAGTTACAATAATATGCTTACTGTAGGTTACTTTGTACATTCATGTGGAAATAAGGGGCAAAAATATTTTTCTCTGCCTAGGGGCGCTTAAGTAGCTATATACACCCCTTTGTTATTAAATAACTTATTAATACTGGTGGGATTTTAATTTTATACTTCTTATAAATGTGACGCGTTGCTGATAATCAAAATTTCCTTCATAATCTCTATATATACAAAAGGCTTTGTCCTGAATGACAGGAATCAACGTACAGCCTAAACTATAACAGGTAGAGACTTGGAATTTTGATAGTACCTTCGTTTCATAATGTAGGTGCTCTCTAAGAAAGGATTTTGAAAAATTCTGATTCTAAATGCCAAAAATTAAATGTTTTTGAAAATACTTAATCTCTTTTTACATAGAATTATCAATTCCAAATCACAGAATATATTGTTGCCAAATGGTATCATGTGGGCTTGGAAAAAACAAATGAAATGCACTTTTGACAAATAAGAGAAGTTATCAAAATAATTCATGTTATAAATAAATATTACAGAATGAAATCCACTAAAATAATGGAATCACATAACTTTCTCTACCCTGGACATAGAGAAAACAAAACGAGGTATGGTAATGTGTATATTATTATATTATATCGCAGGTTTTTCGAGAGAAAAGTATGAAAGTGATAATGCTTTCTGTTTAATTTCATCCCCAAAACGGCTTTATGGTAACATAAGAGTGGGAAATTTCCCGCCTCGATATTACAATTTCATGTTACAGGAATTTCTGTTTCTTCTTATTTAAACCTCTAACAGGCTTGCTGTACACTGTACAAGTGATGGGGTGCAAAATTCTAGATCCTCTATGAGCCATAAAAAACTATATCAAATGTTTTCTGACGGAATAGTTTGAGTGTAATAAGTCGTTCTTCCTATTTCAAATTATAAATGCCTATATAAGGACCTAGAATTTAAAATTGAAAATCCTTCATAAGTTAATTTCCAATTACAAAATACAAAACCCGGGCGACGCCGGGTCTTTTAAGCTAGTTTCTTATAAATGATTCAATAACCAGGATATTTATGTGGTGTGACCTGTTGGATATCAGCTTTCAATACTTAAAGCCAAATTTTCTGGAATGGACTTAGCTCCAGAAACCAGCACATGTAGTTAAAACGAAATTACTAAGTCTGCAATCAACTTGCTGATACAGAAACAACAGAACGTAGATACAATGATTCTTAGTGCTCTGCTTAAAGAAATCATCTGGATTACAGCCCATAGTGTGTATTACATCCAAAATACACATCAATGATAATTTCTCAAAAGAAATGTTTTATTTATAGACTATTTAAAACAATAAATGGACACATACTTAAAGAAAACAGTTTGAAATACAGTGCTGCATAGCAAACATCCTATTATCAATAGTGTACTAATAATCACAATACAACTGTTTGGTCCTAAAAATAGTGTATTAAGTTGCAATAATAATAATAATAATAATAATAATAATAATTTATTCATCCGTATGATCATATACAGTAAAACCTGCCTTAAAGACCACCCCTCTTTAGCGACCACCTCCTTTTAAGACCAATTTTTATAGGAACGGACAGTAAAACCCATTAGGCCAATGTTATTTGTACCCCTATTAAACGACCACCCCTCTCCCCGACCAACGACCAGAGTTTAATTTTCGTTCAACTCCTCTATAACGACCAAAATCGTAAAAAAAAATTACTCAAATGATAGGCATTAATCAGCATTTGAAGAGAAATACTGATGTGGGCACTGCAATTTTCAATACAATGCTTTGGGTTGTTTTCTTTTCGCGTTCTGGGAAAATCCTTACAGTAGACAGCGTACAAGTACCGTACAGCGCACGGCGTGAAAAGAACACATTCCAATCTCCTACTTCTGACCTGCTTGTTTCAATACACTTAAGAATTCATGCCTTTATTATCTACATGATCGCAGTGACTCGGGGGGGGGGGGGGGATAATTCTATTTCTTATGAAGACGTTTATTCAGTGGACATGAGGGGGTTCTGAAATTCTCGATTCTAAGAAACGTGATGGACGAGTCCCTTTCATTGTCCACCAAGCAAATTGTAATGCAGGGAAAATAAACGTGTCTTTCTTTTCCCGGAAAACATTACCCAGGTATACTGTAAATAGAGGCTCGGTCTTCTTGGCCTGCATAGATTAAAGTGTCTTATTGTTGTGCTGCAAATTTTAAATACATTGAAAGTAAGTACTAATCAACTGTGTGTTACATAAGACACCTACTGTATTGTACCGTATTTATTCTATTGTATTTTCACTTTCAAGATATAAAAATGCATTCCCCCTATTAAGAGACCACCCCTCTTAAAGACCACTTTTTTGTGGAACCAGCGATGGTCGTTATATAGAGGTTTCACTGTACATGATATTGGATACGTCAAAGATATTATAACTTATAAATTAGGTTCTTCCAAATATTCATCTACACTTTAAAAGTAGTTTCTTAATAGTAAAGATTCTACTTGCTTCTTAAATCTTTTTGAGCATCTGATTTCTTTCAGTGTTTGTGGAAATTTATTATACAATTTCATACAATTATATACTACAGTACTTTCATATAATTTGATGTTGTGTCTTTTATTATGCTCACACTTTATCTTGAACCGAAAAAATGCGGGGGTGAGGGGAGCTGATATTGCATGCAGTACGTTAAATTGCTTTTCCTTCCAATTTATTTATTTGGTTTATTGGTTATTCGCTGATGTCCGACACTTCTTGGTTTAAAGAATCTTCATTTTTAACTTCGTTGTTACTTATATCGACTATTTCCACAACACCTTTCTTCTAAAGTACCTGGATTTAATTGTGTCATTTGCAGAATAATAAGTTGTAAACAAATAAAAAAAAAAATAGACGATAGTTCAAGAATGACGCTAAGGGAAGTTTTTGGGTATGGCAACACTGGGAACGGGCCGCGATCTTCATTTTTTCAAGCGAGGCCTTCTTGATATGGACTGTTTTAAGCATTATGGAGTGTTTGGCTCAAGATAAAGTGTGCGAATAATATTACTTACTGATGGCTCTCTATATTTATAGTTGAAATGTTGAGATATTTTTTTTGTATATAATAAAACTTGTAGTACCGGTATATAAATGCATGGAAAAGGTAATATTTTTTGTAAATTAAATAGTGTCTTATATGATTCATTTTGTTTTCTACTCATGATCACTCTTAATACCTTTTTTGCACTCCTTAGCTAGTAAGTGTTTCTTACGACAGTTGTTTACATGGCTCGTAACTTGACATTACCACACGCAATCTTGTTGCTAGGGGCGACGGGCGGAAAGTTACTTTACCGCCCGCAAATGCTTATTTGCGAGCAGAAATGACCAAGGCCTCCCTGCTTTATAAATATTCGGTTGCCATAAACAATAACAAATGCGAATCCCTTTCTGAAATAAGCACCATTCTTCAAGTCTGTATTTACATAATATTTTCAGGTAATATCACAATTAATATAATTAAATTGATATAAGTAACCGTCGTGCAAAAAATAGCATGCAACACACGGACCGTAAAGGCATTTACGGGTCTCGAAAACTTAAAAACCCTCGGCTGCACCTCGGGTTTTCAATCTGTTTCCTCGACCCGTAAACGTGCCTTTCCGCCCTTGTGTCGCAATATACTATTTCTGAATTTTAAAGATACTTTCCGCTTTTTTCCCCCCAAAAATGACTTTGTATCTCAGTAAGCGTGACAACATTATATTCAACCCCCTCCAAACAGAATTTCACCGTACGCCCTTGCAGACATATATGTTTTTATAATAAAATATTTATTAAAATGACGTCTTTTTGTTCTATCATTGTGTTTAAAGAATTAAAAACCTTAACATTAACACAATCTCCAGCTTCTTCTTGCGTGTTCATCATTGTATAGCTGCTGAATATAGGCCTACTCAGGATCAGGGTTGCCAGATCAGAAACGTTGAACAGTCGTACCAATGTTGCAAAATAGTCGTATGCTAGTTAAAGCTGTTGTATACTTTATGATCTTTCAGTGTAATGAACTTATTGCATTAATAATAATAATAATAATGATGATGATAATAATAATAATGATAATGATGATAATAATAATAATAATAATAATAATAATAATAATAATAATAATAATAATAATAATAATAATAATAATAATAATAATAATAGTCGGTACTATAAACCTTACATACATCATGTAATTCTTAATAAATCATCTTATTTGTAAATGATTAGGCGTGTTTATCTTCCGATGTGCCAAATTTGGTAAAATACAATAAAATTAAATAAACAGTAATTGCAACAGTGTTGCTATTATTAGCAACATGTTTACAACAAAAGTGTTGAGAAAACAAATAGCTGCTGAAAAATATATCAAAATTCAAAATTCCTCAGAGGATTGATTAAATAAATATAAAACGCTATGTTAAAAATAGTCGTACAAATAGGCATACGACTCATGGTTGCATCGTACGTCGTACAAATCTATGAAATAGTCGTATGTGTACGACTATAATCGTACGTATGGCAACCCTGCTCAGGATCTACAGAATAAGATATCTGTAGTTATATCCCTCCCATACAATAAACACATGTAATTTTTTTTTTTAATATCAAGCCGACTTTACTGATTTGTTACACAGTTTGAATTGGGAGCCATGCATGGCCAGTCCAGTCCATATACTTATTTACTCAATGGCAATAGACAATTCCTCAGCAAGCTAAAGGAATATTATCTATTTTATGGAACCCGGAGGTTCATTGCCGCGCTTACCTGAGCCCGCCATTCAACCCTATTCTGTGCTAACTCCATCCAACCATCCCTCACAAATCCTGCTTTCCTTAAAACTAGGCTATTCTAATATCTAAGTCTAGGTCTTCCAAGTGGTCTCTTCCCTTTGGATCTCCCAGTCAAAATTTTAAGATGTAATGATTTCATTAAACTAGTAGAGCTGAAATTTTGCAAAAAATAGCGTTTATACACGAAAAGGCTATAGGACAATAAGCCCCTCTGCTATTTCACCTAATATCATGATCATTAACATTCAATAGCAATTAAAATTACTTACTTACTTACTCAATGACAATACACAATTCCTAAGCAAGCTAAAGGAATATTATCTATTTTATGGAACCCGGATGTTCATTGCCGCACTTACCTGAGCCCGTCATTCAACCCTATTCTGTGCTAACTCCATCCAACCATCCCGTGCAAATCCTACTTCGCTTAAAGCTATTCTAATATTGTCCTCCCACCTATGCCTAGATCTTCCACATGGTCTTTTCCCTTTGGGTCTCCAAGTCAATACTTTTGAGATACTATGTCTCATGAACAGATAACAGTTTAATAAATACCAGCAGGTGCCCGTGATTATTTACTCAACTGCGGGATGTTTTGTTTAAATAATTTATTTAACAGAAAAGAATTAAAGCATATTTATTAACATTGACATCGTTTTTACATAAATTTAGAAATTGCATAATTTTTTCTGATAATTAGTATTAGCAATCTGATGCGCATTGGGATTTTGAATCTTCAGACAGCCAATCCTCTGCAGCTCTTTTCTGTTCCATAATTGTTTTGTGTAACGCAACAAATCAATAAATAAAATGGAATCCTTTGAGTATACATTCCAAGTAGGATATTTATTTCACGCTACGCTGTGTATAACATACAACAATGATATCGTAAGGCCCACAATACCTGAACATAACATATTTTAATGAATTATATCGATACCTGTGATCACAACAAAATTTTCTCAAGCGTGGAAATTATCCTATACCGGATTTTGTATCCCATTGCTTCTACACAGCAAGCCCGGTAAGGGTTCAAAGAAGAAACACAAGTTCTGGTAACATACAATTGTATTGTCTTTGCGGAATATTTATTTCTCATTTTCATGTTATCATAAAACCATTTTGGTGCTGAAATTAAACAGAAATGTAATATCCTTTTCATACTTCTCTCTCCAAAAACCTGCGATACAATAATATATATTATCATACCTCGTATTGCTTTCTCTATGTCCAGGGTAAAGAAAGTTATGTGACTGCATTATTTTCGTGGTTATTGATAGTTCTCTAATTTTCCAAATTCTAGTCTCATTTTTTTCCAACCCCATCTGAGACCCACTGGCTACAATATGTTTTAATTTCAAATGTGATTTGGATTCGATAATTCTGTGTAAAAATTGATAAAGTATTCTCAAAAGCATTTGATTTTTGGCATTTAAAATCAAAATTTTTCAAAATCCTTCCTTAGTGAGCACCTACATATATGTGTTTGTTTTATTTCTATCTCTATATATATATATATATATATATATATATATATATATATATATATATATATATATATATATAGAGATAGAAATAAAACAAACACGTAATGTGACTATTTCCATACGATGAAAATTATTAAAAAAATAAAAAAAGAAACTTTAATTAATATGCTGGTTGAAGTGGGTTTCCAACCTTGCTTACAAGAGAACAGAAACAGTAAGCAGATAACGTAAAAGTGTAATTTGGTAAGATTGATTTAATGTTAAGTTTTAGTGTGATAGTATGTCATTCCCCCATGGCATAGTTACAGAATCCACTGGTGCATCTTTTCTAGAAATTGGTATCAGTCCAATCTTGCATCAGAAGGGCATTTTGAATATAGTTGAATATAGTAGTTTGGCAAGAATGTACTAAAAGACAGCTGCAAGAAATTACAGTATAATACTACACAAACGAGCAGTAAAAATCATATTTGGTTTAAATTATTATACTCTTACTAAAGATGTATACTATATAACAGGGATTGAACCACTAACAGTCAGTTTGAAAATATCCTCAGTAATTTTTGCTTATAAAGTTATAAATAGGGTTCGGATGTTCATGACATATCATATTTTTATCCTGACCTCTAATCTTGCCGCAAACTGAAATTAAACACGAATTGCACTTTTGTTATCCTAATTGGACCGTTTTTATTTTGCATATAAAGTCATATTTTGGACATTTTTATAGTTTAGGTCATATTTCGGTCATTTTTTAATTTAACGTCATATTTAAGTCATAAATTCGGTAAAAGAGCACAATTGCACAGGTCATATTTTGGACATTTTTATAGTTTTGGTCATATTTCGGTCATTTTTTAATTTAATGTCATATTTCAGTAATAAATTCGGTAAAAGACCACAATTACACAGTATACTGTAGGCACTAAATCGTAGAGTTAAATTTTTTTTGAGAAAGAGTTACTAATATGTTGGTTTGACTGTAACTGGAATGTGAAGGGGCAATAACAAGTGCAGGTCGTTGGAACATAATGCACGGGATTTTACCTCCTTCCTCCTTGTTAACAACTTTCAATAGAGACAGTTTTAAAAGATTTTCAGTTCACACTTGCAGTGGTATCGGGAAACATCAAAATGCCGACTAATAAGTGTTCTGAAAGTGTAAAACTAAAAAGTTTTGTTAAAGAGTTTGGAGAAAACCACTTCTGCACCGACGGGAAAATTTTGTATTGCAAAGTGTGTGAAATTAAAGTGACGGCTGCAAAACGATTTAATGACATTCTTCAAATATGCACCTGTGATATCCTGTAACGTCGAACGGAGCTTCTCGCGGTTTAAGACGATATCAAGTGACAACAGGAGAAGATTTCTATTCGATAATCTTAAAATGCACGTGGTTGTATAGTGTAATGCAGACAAAAATGGAGACTGAAAACTGGTACGTAATAGCCTACTTTGAAATTTATTTCATTAATTTAATGTTTATGCCCAATTAATAGGTAATTTAATTAGATGTCCATTACAAGCAAAACTGAATAATATGTAAAATTCTTAAAAACACGATCCTGATTGCATTCATGCGATGTAGTAATTTAGTTTCATTAAACGTTTAAAAATGAAACATTTAT
This sequence comes from Ectobius pallidus, assembly GCA_964059195.1. Lineage (NCBI taxonomy): Eukaryota > Metazoa > Arthropoda > Insecta > Blattodea > Ectobiidae > Ectobius > Ectobius pallidus. The sequence goes on along the minus strand of CAXKWD010000005.1, from coordinate 182,033,232 downwards.
TTTTAGAAAATACTTTCTTTTATTAGGTCATATTTACGATTTTTTGGGGTCATATTTAGTCATTTTTAAGGGCATATTTAAGGTCATATTTTTAGGTCATAAACATCCGAACCCTAGTTATAAATGATATATGCTTCAGTAATCTAAACCTACGTACAATTAATTAAATGCATAATTATTCCACTAATTTCAGCCAATACCACTAAATACGGTCTGAACATTTTGCCAAGAACTGAAAGTCAAAAGTGCTTTCAAATATTTAGGTATAGTGTAAAAGTAATGGGGAAATCATTTGTCATACGCATGAAAGAAAGACTAAAGATTGGCTCTTTGGCTCATAGGTCCTTTGTCAAATAAATAAATAAACCAACAGTAGCTTGGTTATGGCTAGGGTGTAGAAAAGTGCAGAATCCTCTGTCTCCCTCATCTGGTTTATTATGGGCTTGATGTTCACTGGAACAGTCTCATTGATGCTGTGAATGACATCAAGGGTAGATCTCTAAATCTTTAGAACAAGTCGCCACTTAAGCTCCGCCCACCCCGGCCGAGCATTGCTGTATGTAAATGTACGTGTTAATAATACATTATTTTTATTATTACCGGTATTATTATTATTATTATTATTATTATTATTATTATTATTATTATTATTATTAAGGAAAAGCAATGAGTTGATAATTTTCTGATTGAATCCTGAACAGCTGTTTTTTATTTTCATTTTCTTTCATTAACCCTTGGGTACGATGTATTTTGAAATCAGCTTAGAGGAGACAGACTATAGCGCTTTGTGCAAAAACATTGACCTTCCACAGTCCGTTAGATGATAATTCGTCACAATCACTGCCATTGAAATTACGTTGGACAAACTGTAGTCCAGCTGATATTAGATGCTTTTGTAGCAAATTGAAATATACCTAAACTTACATTCAAGTTTCACTTAATTACATAAGATGATATAAGACTGTTTTACGTAAAAACCATAATGATTATGTAGATCGAATTGTAAAATGTACATTTGTGCGAACTTCTTTATTCATTCAATTGTAAAATGTAGATTGTACATTGATGTTAACGTTAAGGCTGTGATAAAGTAAGCATGGAGGAAGTGGAAGATAATATACACATAAAATTGGAATGTGTTGAGACTGAAATTCACGAAGAATCTAACGAATGGGAATATGTAGAATGCAAGAATTTGGAAAAGACAGAGCCTGAGGATTCGAACATCGAAGAAACAAAAGAATCTGTAAAGCCGTCAGCAGGGTACAAGGAATTATATGAATGCACAGACGAAAAATCAGATATCAGTGAGCCCAATCGAAGGAACATAGTTCAAGTTGTTGATAATGGTAACCTCGACGCTACAGATGAATCTCTCGAAGAGTTCCAAGGCGACAGGAGTTTTCGAATCGATCAACTTGACGCAGCAGAGAACCCAGCATCAAGTGATGATTACTCTGAATCTTATAAAAATTACGTGCATACAGTTTTTCATGACCAAGTAAAACCATTTTCATGTGATATTTGTCAGAAAACATTCTCCAGAAAAAGATATCTTATACAACATCGGCTTAGGCATATGGGAGAGAAACAGTACCCATGTCCAGAGTGTTCTAAATCGTTTGCTCAAAAATTTGAGCTTGAGAGTCACATTTTTACTCATACGGGGGAGAAACCATACTCCTGCGACATATGTAGCAAAGCATTTAACTATAGGAGCAGCTTGAAGCGGCATCAGGGCACTCACGTAGTAGAGAAAACATTCGCTTGCGGGATTTGCAGTGAGAAGTTTTCGGAGAGAAGCAAACTAAAGCTACACCAGCTTCAACATACTGAGGAAAAACCCTTTGCTTGCCAGATGTGTCCAAAGACTTTTTTCGTGGAAAAGTACCTTAGAGCACACATGTTAATCCATACTGAAAAACAGTTTTCGTGTGATTTGTGCTCTAAGTCGTTTCGTCAAAAAGTTGAATTGCAGAATCACATCCGAACTCATAAAGGAGACAAACCATTTTCATGCGCGGTGTGTGACAAGAAATTTACTTACAGGAGCAAGTTTAAAAGGCATATGTTCACTCACACTGGCGAAAAATTATATTCCTGTGATGTTTGTCAGAAGAAATTCGCCTCTTCCAATGGCCTAAAAGGACATGAAATGATGCACACTGGAGAGAAACCTTTTGCATGCGATTTATGCCAGAAGAAGTTTTCTCATAGAAGTAATCTCAAGATACACATCCTTAGTCATAAGAAAAAGGGTATCTCAAAGCAGGTAGCTCAAGATACACACGCTTGAGCGCATGTAAACAATTTTCATGTGGTTGGTGTTAATGCTTTTTCTCGGAAAAGTAGGCTATCTTTAGACATAAATGTTTCTACTTTCAAGACCACAAAAGCATTGAGATGTTCGCTGGAGAGGTTCTTGTAATAAAAAAGGAGAAAGGTTCTTTGCTGTACTCATTTAGTGATCTGGTGTTTCTTCTACACTTAGTTAAGGGGGGACATCCAGCTTTCAATGAAATTCATTGGTGATAAATATGTGAATTTCATTATTTATATCTCAGCAATGAATTGCTCTACAGTCTTGCAATCTGAAATACTCTTTATTGACTATTTCTACAATTGCATATTATTTTCAAAATTAATATAACTGTTACAGTTTATTATTTCAAAATGGCTGCCAGGTTAAAAATAACAGTTTAAAAATAACAGGTTAAAAATAACTGGTCAAAAATTACGGTAAAAAATAACGGTTTAAAAATAACGGTTTAAAAATAATACCTTATAAATAATACCTTAAAAACAAAACCTTAAAAATAAAGGTTTTAAAAAAAGGTTTAAAAATAACGGTTTAAAAAAGGTTTAAAAATGACGGTCCAAAAATGAGTCTAAAAATAACGAGTAAAAAAACGGTTTAAAAATAATACCTTACAAATACCTTAAAAATAAGGGTTTAAAAATAACGTTCTAAACATACCGGTCTGAAAATAGCGGTCTGTTAAATTTTCCTTTGTAAACGTTAAATTTTGACTTGTAAACGTTAAGTTTTGGGTTGTAAACGTTAAATTTTGACTTGTAAACGTTAAATTTTTACTTTAACACTTTAACTTTCATTTAAAAATAACAGGTATAAAAAATAACAGGCATAAAAAATAACAGGTATAAAAAATAACAGGCATAAAAAATAACAGGCATAAAAAATAACATGCATAAAAAATAGCAGGCATAAAAATAGCAGGCATAAAAAATAACAGACAATACATCCCCTATCCCCTTTGAAAAAAACGAAAATTGCACCCGGATTTAGAAGATGGCTAACCCCTTTGAAAAAAACGAAAATTGCACTCTGAATTCGAATTCGAATTCGAATTAAATAAAACTAACGAAAAAGAAAACAGATATCAGTACTTTACACTTCATATGACTATCAGTGTTGAATTTCGCGCGATTTTTCTATTTTTCTTAATTTTACTTTCAATTACTATCATCAGTTCAAAATTGCCTTTATTCACATTCCCATATGTTACGGCATTTCTTTTACTTCTGAGCAGTTTATAATACCTACATATTCTGTAATACCGCTATAAAAATGACAAAAATACGCGAAACATCACTTGCTTACGCATCTTTTACGATGCTTCGATTAAATCGATATATTTTTTATGTTAAATCGATTAATATATCGATAGTCCTGGAGATTCGAGATAATCAATCGGTGGCGGTGCTTGGAGGTGGGAAACCAGCTACGATGGATCAACCGGCTATATTGTGCTAATTTTTACCATTATTGCCTAAAAACACTCGTACGCGATTTTAAGCCGCAGGCATATTTTGTTGGGCTTATTCTAGGAAAAAAAGTGCAGCTTATATTCAGATAAATACGGTATATCAGGGCTGTCCAACTGCAAGTGCCCCAAGGGCCGCTTTAAAGAAAATGCGGTTTGGAGAGCCACATTATAAAATACTTTGTATGTAAGTGTATCAGTGAGTTTTAATAGGTATGGTATACAAAGAGAAATAACGCATTTGTGTTATTATTTTAATTTATTCAAAAAATATCAAATTACAAAAATATTAGTGGGAAATTTGTGGGTGTTGGTTTTCATTAACTAATGCATCAGTATTAACTTTAATATTTGTTGTTGATAAACGAAGCAACTGAGTAAGTGACTTATCAGAGAGGGAACATTTATATTTTGACTTTATAAATTTTGTATATGAAGGTAATTTATACATTTAGAGGCCGAAAAAAGTGAGGCCGCAGGGACATAAATAGCTCACATTTTGGGAGGAAATTTACATCCACAAAAACAGGGACCAGCTGATGAATTTTGATGTACCCAACAATTAACAACTGATCGTACCAAATCCAACTGCTTTGAATTTCTTAATGCTTAAACGAATGTGTTATTAAGTGCCAGAATGGTACGTTTATAAGATTGTGTGAGGGACGGGAAAATGTCCGTCCGTCTGTGTGTACACGCTAGCATTGCCACCTGTCCCGAATTTGGTGGGACATCCTGCATTAAGAACATTTTCAGCGTCCCGAATTATGCCTAAGAGGGATTCATTATATATATATTTTTTATTATTTTGGTAGCCTTTTCTTTTCTAATGTTAGTGTTACTGTTACATAGCCTATTCAGTTTTGGCTTTGTAACGAATATAACTTATACAATCTTTCTCTTATTAGTAAATTGTTCCATGTACAAATTTAGGTATGAGGATTGGCGATATGCGTATATTCGATAAGTTTCCCTCCTTAGCTTAACCAAAAGGTGGCAACCCTAGTACACGCAATAACTCAAATACATCAATATAAATATTAGATGGAAATTTACAGTGAAGTGTTGAAATCTGTAGCAAGATTGAGATCGGAAATATACACACTAAACTTCACTAAAAAGATATATTTACCCAGTATGATCATTTCAACGGGTCTTCCCGCCATCATCAGCTGATTCCAACTCAAATACACTTTATCGGATTTTCATGAAACTTCCTTCAAGGCAGCAAACATCAATATAACTTATAGCAGCTTATTGTGTGACAGTGAAGATTGCTTCTGAAAGTACAGTTTCATTTGAAGCATTTAGTAATGTCTTGACTGTTCAAGGTAGAAGTATATGAACAGACATTGATCGGTTCAAAATGACTAGCTATCAATATTATTGGTAACTTTCAAATTAAAATGATTTATAATGTAAATTAAGTTACAGTATGATATGATACTATAAAAAATTGTATGTAATATAGATGTTGAAAGGTTCATTGCATCCTTGCATAATTTGCAAATGTGGTGTACCTCAGGTTGCGACCAGTCGGACTCTGATGTCCAATTAGTGCCTCATGCCACTTTTTTCTATTGGCTTGTCACAAAATTACTCTTTTTTTTTATTTTTATTTATTTACTTAGAAACTTCCAGTGACAGAATTGTTTTCTAGGGACAGAACCAGGGATATTTGCTCTTCTGGTACAGAAACTCAAAATTGGGGACTTTGAGAATATTAGGTCTTTCTTCCGAATTATTTGTAGTTGATAAATTGTATTATTATTACTATTGAATTTCCAAAAGTACAGAACCCTATTTTACCAGCTGCCATACTAGGGTTATAGATTAAACATATAGTAGACTACATATACATATTACAATTTTGCAAATTTTAAACTTTCATGAATAGTGTATTTATACACTATTCATGAAAGTTTAAATATCTTTATAACTTTGCTTATTTAAGAAAAGAGGATAGATCGGTGTAGTGAAATCAAAATTTAAAAATATAAATACAATATTAACTGATAACGTTCATGCGTAAATGATGGATAATGAAATAAGAGATGCCTAACAGACTGGCTTTCCTCTTTACGTTTACAATTTGCAGAGGTAGAAATTTTAAATCTATGTAACTATTCACCAAATTTCCCATGTCCTGTTAAGAATTGAGTCATAATATAATCCGGAATCAAAAGTATACAAGCTATTCTATCTTGCACTCTTGGGAAAAACAAATCTTTCATTGTGCTGCCGTTATTCTTTTCTTGCCAAAGCCAATCCCATTGGTTGTGCATATGATAAATTGTTTTAGAAGTAATGATGCTAGAGCGAACTCCCTTGAACATTTCAGACGCTACTCATGTAGATCTTGTTGTTTTCATTTGTATTAGAAATAGCTTTTGTTTCATTTCTGCTCATTTTTATTGTAACGACGTATCATTGCCTTGAATACGCTCTCTTATCTGTCAGCATCTTTCAAAGCAATTAATTTATTTTGCAGCTGTTGCCAATTTTTGCACAGTTATTAATTCAGTATTATTGGTATCGTACATGAACTAGCTCTGCTGGTAGCGAAGATATTGAAAAAACACAATTACATGGTGCAGAACAGGAAATATGCAAAGATTTCTGTGTGTTTATAAACACTATTTCCTAAGGATTAATGAATTTCATTTTTTGTTCTTTGAGGGATGTAATAGTTAAGGAAATAATGGGCAGTTTTTCGCCTTATACCCTCAAAAATGAGGTTGCCAAACCAAGGATTTTTTGTTTTGTTTTAATAATTAGCCTCAAATATTTAATTGATAAAACAGCAGAATCAAATTTGAGTTTTAATTCATTTAAAATATTTAAATTCAGTATTCTTAAAATTCTAATGACATGTAATTAGAATTGATTCTGCTATTTTATCAATAAATATTTGAGGCTACTGCAGATAAAAACTTTCCTAGGTTTATCGATCTCATTTTTGAGGGTATAAGGCGAAAAACTGCCCACCATTTCCTTAAGAATTTCCCAAGTGTGTTCTCATGTCAAAATAAAGGGATGGATTGTTTCGCAACTTGAATAAAATTTCGTTGTCATTCTGGCAGAAGTCACTAAGTCCAAAATCTAGATTCAGCTAGAGTTTGAATAAACCACTGTGAATATTACAGACTTAGTGAAACTAGAAGTATTAGTTACATGGAAATGGGTCAAGATGTAGTGAGTTCTACTTGTCCTTTGACTCAAAATGGCCATGTTTGGTGTTTAGTGACTTCTGCTGTAGAGACAATTTATTTAGCAACATTCCTTTGTGTTGTCATCCCAACCTGATTCCTAAACCAAGCTCGTCTTCTCCCAGAACCATCAGCGGGAAAGGAAAAGATATGAACCCTCCTATGAGGGTTCAATGATAACTTGGGTTTCGATGGGTGCATTTTAATAATTCAAACACAGAAATAATCCTTAGAGAGCCCTTTAATGTATATTAATAAAAGGAGGTGTCTGTCTCTCTGTCCGCGATGCCCAGCAAAATCTACTCAACGCAGAGATCTGAACTTTTAAACATAGGTGGACTGAAGGGTTGGAAAATGCACCTTGAAGCCGAAATTTTAATTTTTGCTTTCGTTCGTGAGTTATGAGTGAAATACGGGCAGAAAACGTGCATTTTTTGTGTTTTTGAAGCATCAGTTTTCAGTAATGCATTTCAGTGTCAATCAATTAAAGTTGGCTTTGGGTGTTTTTGTCATACATCGGAAATAAAAGCATCGTGATCGCTTGATTTTGTAAGTCCATCCTGGACAATTAATTTGTTTAGAATGTCAAGACCCGCGGACACGAAATATTCAACCTACAGGGAATTCCGGGCGCATTTTTCGAAATTTTCAAAGGGGTTAGCCTTCTTCGAATTCCGGGCGCATTTTTCGAAATTTTCAAAGGGGTTAGCCTTATTGGAATTCCAGGCGCATTTTTCGAAATTTTCAAAGGGGTTAGCCTTCTTGGAATTCCGGGCGCATTTTTCGATATTTTCAAAGGGGTTAGCCTTCTTGGAATTCCGGGCGCATTTTTCGAAATTTTCAAAGGGGTTAGCCTTCTTCGAATTCCGGGCGCATTTTTCGAAATTTTCAAAATGGTTAGCCTTCTCGGAATTCTGGGCGCATTTTTCGAAATATTCAAAGGGGTTAGCTTTCTCGGAATTCTGGGTGCATTTTTCGAAATATTCAAAGGGGTTAGCCTTCTCGGAATTCTGGGCGCATTTATCGAAATTTTCAAAGGGGTTAGCCTTCTCGTTATTCTAGGCGCATTTTTCGAAATATTCAAAGGGGTTAGCCTTCTCGGAAATCTGGGCGCATTTTTCGAAATTTTTAAAGGGGTTAGCCTTCTCGGAATTCTGGGCGCATTTTTCGAAATTCTCAAAGGGGTTAGCCTTCTCGGAATTATGGGCGTATTTTTCGAAATTTTCAAAGGGTTTAGCCTTCTCAGAATTCTGGGCGCATTTTTCGAAATTTTCAAACGGGTTAGCCTTCTCGGAATTCTGGGCGCATTTTTCGTTATTTTCAAAGGGGTTAGCCTTCTCGGAATTCTGGGCGCATTTTTCGAAATTTTCAAAGGGGTTAGCCTTCTTGGAATTCTGGGCGCATTTTTCGAATTTTTCAAAGGGGTTAGCCTTCTCGGAATTCTGGGCGCATTTTTCGAAATATTCAAAGGGGTTAGCCTTCTCGGAATTCTGGGCGCATTTTTCGTGATTTTCAAAGGGGTTAGCCTTCTCGGAATTCTGGGCGCATTTTTCGAAATATTCAAAGGGTTTAGCCTTCTCGGAAATCTGGGCGCATTTTTCGAAATTTTCAAAGGGGTTAGCCTTCTCAGAATTCTGGGCGCATTTTTCGAAATTTTCAAAGGGGTTAGCCTTCTCGGAATTTTGGGCGCATTTTTCGAAATTTTCAAAGGGGTTAGCCTTCTCGGAATTCTGGGCGAGTTTTTCGAAATTTTCAAAGGGGTTAGCCTTCTCGGAATTCTGGGCGCATTTTTCGAAATTTTCAAACGGGTTAGCCTTCTCGGAATTCTGGGCGCATTTTTCTATATTTTCGAAGGGGTTAGCCTTCTCGGAATTCTGGGCGCATTTTTCGAAATTTTCAAAGGGTTTAGCCTTCTTGGATTTCTGGGCGCATTTTTCGAATTTTTCAAAGGGGTTAGCCTTCTCGGAATTCTGGGCGCATTTTTCGAAATATTCAAAGGGGTTTCCTTCTCGGAATTCTGGGCGCATTTTTCGTAATTTTCAAAGGGGTTAGCCTTCTCGGAATTCTGGGCGCATTTTTCGAAATATTCAAAGGGGTTAGCCTTCTCGGAATTCTGGGCCCATTTTTCGTAATTTCCAAAGGGGTTAGCCTTCTCGGAATTCTGGGCCCATTTTTCGTAATTTCCAAAGGGGTTAGCCTTCTCGGAATTCTGGGCGCATTTTTCGAAATTTTCAAAGGGGTTAGCCTTCTCGGAATTCTGGGCGCATTTTTCGAAATTTTCAAAGGGGTTAGCCTTCTCGGAATTCTGGGCGCATTTTTCGAAATTTTCAAAGGGGTTAGCCTTCTCGGAATTCTGGGCGCATTTTACGAAATTTTCCAAGGGGTTAGCCTTCTCGGAATTTTGGGCGCATTTTTCGAAATTTTCAAAGGGGTTAGCCTTCTCGGAATTCTGGGCGCATTTTTCGAAATTTTCAAAGGGGTTAGCCTTCTTGGATTTCTGGGCGCATTTTTCGAATTTTTCAAAGGGGTTAGCCTTCTCGGAATTCTGGGCGCATTTTTCGAAATATTCAAAGGGGTTAGCCTTCTCGGAATTCTGGGCGCATTTTTCGTAATTTTCAAAGGGGTTAGCCTTCTCGGAATTCTGGGCGCATTTTTCGAAATATTCAAAGGGGTTAGCCTTCTCGGAATTCTGGGCGCATTTTTCGAAATTTTCAAAGGGGTTAGCCTTCTCGGAATTCCGGGCGCATTTTTCGAAATTTTCAAAGGGGTTAGCCTTCTCGGAATTCTGGGCGCATTTTTCGAAATATTTAAAGGGGTTAGCCTTCTCGGAAATCTGGGCGCATTTTTCGAAATTCTGAAAGGGGTTAGCCTTCTCGGAATTATGGGCGTATTTTTCGAAATTTTCAAAGGGTTTAGCCTTCTCAGAATTCTGGGCGCATTTTTCGAAATTTTCAAAGGGGTTAGCCTTCTCGGAATTTTGGGGGCATTTTTCGAAATTTTCAAAGGGGTTAGCCTTCTCGGAAATCTGGGCGCATTTTTCGAAATTTTCAAAGGGGTTAGCCTTCTCAGAATTCTGGGCGCATTTTTCGAAATTTTCAAAGGGGTTAGCCTTCTCGGAATTTTGAGCGCATTTTTCGAAATTTTCAAAGGGGTTAGCCTTCTCGGAATTCTGGGCGAGTTTTTCGAAATTTTCAAAGGGGTTAGCCTTCACGGAATTCTGGGCGCATTTTTCGAAATTTTCAAAGGGGTTAGCCTTCTCGGAATTCTGGGCGCATTTTTCGAAATTTTCAAAGGGGTTAACCTTCTCGGAATTCTGGGCGCATTTTTCGAAATTTTCAAAGGGGTTAGCCTTCTCGGAATTCTGGGCGCATTTTTCGAAATATTCAAAAGGGTTAGCTTTCTCGGAATTCTGGTTGCATTTTTCGAAATATTCAAAGGGGTTAGCCTTCTCGGAATTCTGGGCGCATTTTTCGAAATTTTCAAAGGGGTTAGCCTTCTCGTTATTCTAGGCGCATTTTTCGAAATATTCAAAGGGGTTAGCATTCTCGGAATTCTGGGCGAATTTTTCAAAGGGGTTAGCCTTTTCAGAATTCTGGGCGAGTTTTTCGAAATTTTCAAAGGGGTTAGCCTTCTCGGAATTCTGGGCGCATTTTTCGAAATTTTCAAAGGGGTTAGCCTTCTCGGAATTCTGGGCGCATTTTTCGAAAATTTCAAAGGGGTTAGCCTACTCGGAATTCTGGGAGCATTTTTCGAAATTTTCAAAGGGGTTAGCCTTCTCGGAATTCTGGGCGCATTTTTCGAAATTTTCAAAGGGGTTAGCCTTCTCGGAATTCTGGGCGCATTTTACGAAATTTTCAAAGGGGTTAGCCTTCTCGGAATTCTGGGCGCATTTTTCGAAATTTTCAAAGGGGATAGCCTTCTCGGAATTCTGGGCGCATTTTTCGAAATTTTTAAAGTCGTTAGCCTTCTCGGAAATCTGGGCGCATTTTTCGAAATTTTCAAAGGGGTTAGCCTTCTCGGAATTTTGGGCGCATTTTTCGAAATTTTCAAAGGGGTTAGCCTTCTTGGAAATCTGGGCGCATTTTTCGAAATTTTCAAAGGGGTTAGCCTTCTCGGAATTTTGGGCGCATTTTTCGAAATTTTCAAAGGGGTTAGCCTTCTCGGAATTCTGGGCGAGTTTTTCGAAATTTTCAAAGGGGTTAGCCTTCACGGAATTCTGGGCGCATTTTTCGAAATTTTCAAAGGGGTTAGCCTTCTCGGAATTCTGGGCGCATTTTTCGAAATATTCAAAGGGGTTAGCCTTCTCGGAATTCTGGGCGCATTTTTCGTAATTTTCAAAGGGGTTAGCCTTCTCGGAATTCTGGGCGCATTTTTCGAAATATTCAAAGGGTTTAGCCTTCTCGGAAATCTGGGCGCATTTTTCGAAATTTTCAAAGGGGTTAGCCTTCTCAGAATTCTGGGCGCATTTTTCGAAATTTTCAAAGGTGTTAGCCTTCTCGGAATTTTGGGCGCATTTTTCGAAATTTTCAAAGGGGTTAGCCTTCTCGGAATTCTGGGCGAGTTTTTCGAAATTTTCAAAGGGGTTAGCCTTCTCGGAATTCTGGGCGCATTTTTCGAAATTTTCAAAGGGGTTAGCCTTCTCGGAATTCTGGGCGCATTTTTCGATATTTTCGAAGGGGTTAGCCTTCTCGGAATTCTGGGCGCATTTTTCGAAATTTTCAAAGGGTTTAGCCTTCTTGGATTTCTGGGCGCATTTTTCGAATTTTTCAAAGGGGTTAGCCTTCTCGGAATTCTGGGCGCATTTTTCGAAATATTCAAAGGGGTTTCCTTCTCGGAATTCTGGGCGCATTTTTCGTAATTTTCAAAGGGGTTAGCCTTCTCGGAATTCTGGGCGCATTTTTCGAAATATTCAAAGGGGTTAGCCTTCTCGGAATTCTGGGCCCATTTTTCGTAATTTCCAAAGGGGTTAGCCTTCTCGGAATTCTGGGCGCATTTTTCGAAATTTTCAAAGGGGTTAGCCTTCTCGGAATTCTGGGCGCATTTTTCGAAATTTTCAAAGGGGTTAGCCTTCTCGGAATTCTGGGCGCATTTTTCGAAATTTTCAAAGGGGTTAGCCTTCTCGGAATTCTGGGCGCATTTTACGAAATTTTCCAAGGGGTTAGCCTTCTCGGAATTTTGGGGGCATTTTTCGAAATTTTCAAAGGGGTTAGCCTTCTCGGAAATCTGGGCGCATTTTTCGAAATTTTCAAAGGGGTTAGCCTTCTCAGAATTCTGGGCGCATTTTTCGAAATTTTCAAAGGGGTTAGCCTTCTCGGAATTTTGAGCGCATTTTTCGAAATTTTCAAAGGGGTTAGCCTTCTCGGAATTCTGGGCGAGTTTTTCGAAATTTTCAAAGGGGTTAGCCTTCACGGAATTCTGGGCGCATTTTTCGAAATTTTCAAAGGGGTTAGCCTTCTCGGAATTCTGGGCGCATTTTTCGAAATTTTCAAAGGGGTTAGCCTTCTCGGAATTCTGGGCGCATTTTTCGAAATTTTCAAAGGGGTTAACCTTCTCGGAATTCTGGGCGCATTTTTCGAAATTTTCAAAGGGGTTAGCCTTCTCGGAATTCTGGGCGCATTTTTCGAAATATTCAAAAGGGTTAGCTTTCTCGGAATTCTGGTTGCATTTTTCGAAATATTCAAAGGGGTTAGCCTTCTCGGAATTCTGGGCGCATTTTTCGAAATTTTCAAAGGGGTTAGCCTTCTCGTTATTCTAGGCGCATTTTTCGAAATATTCAAAGGGGTTAGCATTCTCGGAATTCTGGGCGAATTTTTCAAAGGGGTTAGCCTTCTCAGAATTCTGGGCGAGTTTTTCGAAATTTTCAAAGGGGTTAGCCTTCTCAGAATTCTGGGCGAGTTTTTCGAAATTTTCAAAGGGGTTAGCCTTCTCGGAATTCTGGGCGCATTTTTCGAAATTTTCAAAGGGGTTAGCCTTCTCGGAATTCTGGGCCCATTTTTCGAAATTTTCAAAGGGGTTAGCCTTCTCGGAATTCTGTGCGCATTTTTCGAAATTTTCAAAGGGGTTAGCCTTCTCGGAATTCTGGGCGCATTTTTCGAAAATTTCAAAGGGGTTAGCCTTCTCGGAATTCTGGGCGCATTTTTCGAAATTTTCAAAGGGGTTAGCCTTCTCGGAATTCTGGGCGCATTTTACGAAATTTTCCAAGGGGTTAGCCTTCTCGGAATTTTGGGCGCATTTTTCGAAATTTTCAAAGGGGTTAGCCTTCTCGGAATTCTGGGCGCATTTTTCGAAATTTTCAAAGGGGTTAGCCTTCTTGGATTTCTGGGCGCATTTTTCGAATTTTTCAAAGGGGTTAGCCTTCTCGGAATTCTGGGCGCATTTTTCGAAATATTCAAAGGAGTTAGCCTTCTCGGAATTCTGGGCGCATTTTTCGTAATTTTCAAAGGGGTTAGCCTTCTCGGAATTCTGGGCGCATTTTTCGAAATATTCAAAGGGGTTAGCCTTCTCGGAATTCTGGGCGCATTTTTCGAAATTTTCAAAGGGGTTAGCCTTCTCGGAATTCCGGGCGCATTTTTCGAAATTTTCAAAGGGGTTAGCCTTCTCGGAATTCTGGGCGCATTTTTCGAAATATTTAAAGGGGTTAGCCTTCTCGGAAATCTGGGCGCATTTTTCGAAATTCTGAAAGGGGTTAGCCTTCTCGGAATTATGGGCGTATTTTTCGAAATTTTCAAAGGGTTTAGCCTTCTCAGAATTCTGGGCGCATTTTTCGAAATTTTCAAAGGGGTTAGCCTTCTCGGAATTTTGGGGGCATTTTTCGAAATTTTCAAAGGGGTTAGCCTTCTCGGAAATCTGGGCGCATTTTTCGAAATTTTCAAAGGGGTTAGCCTTCTCAGAATTCTGGGCGCATTTTTCGAAATTTTCAAAGGGGTTAGCCTTCTCGGAATTTTGAGCGCATTTTTCGAAATTTTCAAAGGGGTTAGCCTTCTCGGAATTCTGGGCGAGTTTTTCGAAATTTTCAAAGGGGTTAGCCTTCACGGAATTCTGGGCGCATTTTTCGAAATTTTCAAAGGGGTTAGCCTTCTCGGAATTCTGGGCGCATTTTTCGAAATTTTCAAAGGGGTTAACCTTCTCGGAATTCTGGGCGCATTTTTCGAAATTTTCAAAGGGGTTAGCCTTCTCGGAATTCTGGGCGCATTTTTCGAAATATTCAAAAGGGTTAGCTTTCTCGGAATTCTGGTTGCATTTTTCGAAATATTCAAAGGGGTTAGCCTTCTCGGAATTCTGGGCGCATTTTTCGAAATTTTCAAAGGGGTTAGCCTTCTCGTTATTCTAGGCGCATTTTTCGAAATATTCAAAGGGGTTAGCATTCTCGGAATTCTGGGCGAATTTTTCAAAGGGGTTAGCCTTTTCAGAATTCTGGGCGAGTTTTTCGAAATTTTCAAAGGGGTTAGCCTTCTCGGAATTCTGGGCGCATTTTTCGAAATTTTCAAAGGGGTTAGCCTTCTCGGAATTCTGGGCGCATTTTTCGAAAATTTCAAAGGGGTTAGCCTACTCGGAATTCTGGGAGCATTTTTCGAAATTTTCAAAGGGGTTAGCCTTCTCGGAATTCTGGGCGCATTTTTCGAAATTTTCAAAGGGGTTAGCCTTCTCGGAATTCTGGGCGCATTTTACGAAATTTTCAAAGGGGTTAGCCTTCTCGGAATTCTGGGCGCATTTTTCGAAATTTTCAAAGGGGATAGCCTTCTCGGAATTCTGGGCGCATTTTTCGAAATTTTTAAAGTCGTTAGCCTTCTCGGAAATCTGGGCGCATTTTTCGAAATTTTCAAAGGGGTTAGCCTTCTCGGAATTTTGGGCGCATTTTTCGAAATTTTCAAAGGGGTTAGCCTTCTTGGAAATCTGGGCGCATTTTTCGAAATTTTCAAAGGGGTTAGCCTTCTCGGAATTTTGGGCGCATTTTTCGAAATTTTCAAAGGGGTTAGCCTTCTCGGAATTCTGGGCGAGTTTTTCGAAATTTTCAAAGGGGTTAGCCTTCACGGAATTCTGGGCGCATTTTTCGAAATTTTCAAAGGGGTTAGCCTTCTCGGAATTCTGGGCGCATTTTTCGAAATATTCAAAGGGGTTAGCCTTCTCGGAATTCTGGGCGCATTTTTCGTAATTTTCAAAGGGGTTAGCCTTCTCGGAATTCTGGGCGCATTTTTCGAAATATTCAAAGGGTTTAGCCTTCTCGGAAATCTGGGCGCATTTTTCGAAATTTTCAAAGGGGTTAGCCTTCTCAGAATTCTGGGCGCATTTTTCGAAATTTTCAAAGGTGTTAGCCTTCTCGGAATTTTGGGCGCATTTTTCGAAATTTTCAAAGGGGTTAGCCTTCTCGGAATTCTGGGCGAGTTTTTCGAAATTTTCAAAGGGGTTAGCCTTCTCGGAATTCTGGGCGCATTTTTCGAAATTTTCAAAGGGGTTAGCCTTCTCGGAATTCTGGGCGCATTTTTCGATATTTTCGAAGGGGTTAGCCTTCTCGGAATTCTGGGCGCATTTTTCGAAATTTTCAAAGGGTTTAGCCTTCTTGGATTTCTGGGCGCATTTTTCGAATTTTTCAAAGGGGTTAGCCTTCTCGGAATTCTGGGCGCATTTTTCGAAATATTCAAAGGGGTTTCCTTCTCGGAATTCTGGGCGCATTTTTCGTAATTTTCAAAGGGGTTAGCCTTCTCGGAATTCTGGGCGCATTTTTCGAAATATTCAAAGGGGTTAGCCTTCTCGGAATTCTGGGCCCATTTTTCGTAATTTCCAAAGGGGTTAGCCTTCTCGGAATTCTGGGCGCATTTTTCGAAATTTTCAAAGGGGTTAGCCTTCTCGGAATTCTGGGCGCATTTTTCGAAATTTTCAAAGGGGTTAGCCTTCTCGGAATTCTGGGCGCATTTTTCGAAATTTTCAAAGGGGTTAGCCTTCTCGGAATTCTGGGCGCATTTTACGAAATTTTCCAAGGGGTTAGCCTTCTCGGAATTTTGGGGGCATTTTTCGAAATTTTCAAAGGGGTTAGCCTTCTCGGAAATCTGGGCGCATTTTTCGAAATTTTCAAAGGGGTTAGCCTTCTCAGAATTCTGGGCGCATTTTTCGAAATTTTCAAAGGGGTTAGCCTTCTCGGAATTTTGAGCGCATTTTTCGAAATTTTCAAAGGGGTTAGCCTTCTCGGAATTCTGGGCGAGTTTTTCGAAATTTTCAAAGGGGTTAGCCTTCATGGAATTCTGGGCGCATTTTTCGAAATTTTCAAAGGGGTTAGCCTTCTCGGAATTCTGGGCGCATTTTTCGAAATTTTCAAAGGGGTTAGCCTTCTCGGAATTCTGGGCGCATTTTTCGAAATTTTCAAAGGGGTTAACCTTCTCGGAATTCTGGGCGCATTTTTCGAAATTTTCAAAGGGGTTAGCCTTCTCGGAATTCTGGGCGCATTTTTCGAAATATTCAAAAGGGTTAGCTTTCTCGGAATTCTGGTTGCATTTTTCGAAATATTCAAAGGGGTTAGCCTTCTCGGAATTCTGGGCGCATTTTTCGAAATTTTCAAAGTGGTTAGCCTTCTCGTTATTCTAGGCGCATTTTTCGAAATATTCAAAGGGGTTAGCATTCTCGGAATTCTGGGCGAATTTTT
Organism: Ectobius pallidus; assembly: GCA_964059195.1. Lineage (NCBI taxonomy): Eukaryota > Metazoa > Arthropoda > Insecta > Blattodea > Ectobiidae > Ectobius > Ectobius pallidus. Next base: position 182,016,604 of record CAXKWD010000005.1, on the reverse strand, counting down.
CAAAGGGGTTAGCCTTCTCAGAATTCTGGGCGAGTTTTTCGAAATTTTCAAAGGGGTTAGCCTTCTCAGAATTCTGGGCGAGTTTTTCGAAATTTTCAAAGGGGTTAGCCTTCTCGGAATTCTGGGCGCATTTTTCGAAATTTTCAAAGGGGTTAGCCTTCTCGGAATTCTGGGCCCATTTTTCGAAATTTTCAAAGGGGTTAGCCTTCTCGGAATTCTGTGCGCATTTTTCGAAATTTTCAAAGGGGTTAGCCTTCTCGGAATTCTGGGCGCATTTTTCGAAAATTTCAAAGGGGTTAGCCTACTCGGAATTCTGGGCGAATTTTTCGAAATTTTTAAAGGGGTTAGCCTTCTCGGAAATCTGGGCGCATTTTTCGAAATTTTCAAAGGGGTTAGCCTTCTCGTAATTTTGGGCGCATTTTTCGAAATTTTCAAAGGGGTTAGCCTTCTTGGAAATCTGGGGAGTTTTTCGAAATTTTCAAAGGGGTTAGCCTTCACAAAATTCTGGACGCATTTTTCGAAATTTTCAAAGGGGTTAGCCTTCTCGGAATTCTGGGCGCATTTTTCGAAATATTCAAAGGGGTTAGCCTTCTCGGAATTCTGGGCGCATTTTTCGTAATTTTCAAAGGGGTTAGCCTTCTCGGAATTCTGGGCGCATTTGTCGAAATATTCAAAGGGTTTAGCCTTCTCGGAAATCTGGGCGCATTTTTCGAAATTTTCAAAGGGGTTAGCCTTCTCAGAATTCTGGGCTCATTTTTCGAAATTTTCAAAGGGGTTAGCCTTCTCGGAATTTTGGGCGCATTTTTCGAAATTTTCAAAGGGGTTAGCCTTCTCGGAATTCTGGGCGAGTTTTTCGAAATTTTCAAAGGGGTTAGCCTACTCGGAATTCTGGGCGCATTTTTCGAAATATTCAATGGGGTTAGCCTTCTCGGAATTCTGGGCGCATTTTTCGTAATTTTCAAAGGGGTTAGCCTTCTCGGAATTCTGGGCGCATTTTTCGAAATATTCAAAGGGGTTAGCCTTCTCGGAATTCTGGGCGCATTTTTCGAAATTTTCAAAGGGGTTAGCCTTCTCGGAATTCTGGGCGCATTTTTTCGAAAATTTCAAAGGGGTTAGCCTACTCGGAATTCTGGGAGCATTTTTCGAAATTTTCAAAGGGGTTAGCCTTCTCGGAATTCTGGGCGCATTTTTCGAAATTTTCAAAGGGGTTAGCCTTCTCGGAATTCTGGGCGCATTTTACGAAATTTTCAAAGGGGTTAGCCTTCTGGGAATTCTGGGCGCATTTTTCGAAATTTTCAAAGGGGATAGCCTTCTCGGAATTCTGGGCGCGTTTTTCGAAATTTTTAAAGGGGTTAGCCTTCTCGGAAATCTGGGCGCATTTTTCGAAATTTTCAAAGGGGTTAGCCTTCTCGGAATTTTGGGCGCATTTTTCGAAATTTTCAAAGGGGTTAGCCTTCTTGGAAATCTGGGCGCATTTTTCGAAATTTTCAAAGGGGTTAGCCTTCTCGGAATTTTGGGCGCATTTTTCGAAATTTTCAAAGGGGTTAGCCTTCTCGGAATTTTGGGCGCATTTTTCGAAATTTTCAAAGGGGTTAGCCTTCTCGGAATTCTGGGCGAGTTTTTCGAAATTTTCAAAGGGGTTAGCCTTCTCGGAATTCTGGGCGCATTTTTCGAAATTTTCAAACGGGTTAGCCTTCTCGGAATTCTGGGCGCATTTTTCGATATTTTCGAAGGGGTTAGCCTTCTCGGAATTCTGGGCGCATTTTTCGAAATTTTCAAAGGGGTTAGCCTTCTTGGATTTCTGGGCGCATTTTTCGAATTTTTGAAAGGGGTTAGCCTTCTCGGAATTCTGGGCGCATTTTTCGAAATATTCAAAGCGGTTAGCCTTCTCGGAATTCTGGGCGCATTTTTCATAATTTTCAAAGGGGTTAGCCTTCACGGAATTCTGGGCGCATTTTTCGAAATATTCAAAGGGGTTAGCCTTCTCGGAATTCTGGGCGCATTTTTCGAAATTTTCAAAGGGGTTAGCCTTCTCGGAATTCCGGGCGCATTTTTCGAAATTTTCAAAGGGGTTAGTCTTCTCGGAATTCTGGGCGCATTTTTCGAAATATTTAAAGGGGTTAGCCTTCTCGGAAATCTGGGCGCATTTTTCGAAATTCTGAAAGGGGTTAGCCTTCTCGGAATTATGGGCGTATTTTTCGAAATTTTCAAAGGGTTTAGCCTTCTCAGAATTCTGGGCGCATTTTTCGAAATTTTCAAAGGGGTTAGCCTTCTCGGAGTTTTGGGGGCATTTTTCGAAATTTTCAAAGGTGTTAGCCTTCTCGGAAATCTGGGCGCATTTTTCGAAATTTTCAAAGGGGTTAGCCTTCTCAGAATTCTGGGCGCATTTTTCGAAATTTTCAAAGGGGTTAACCTTCTCGTTATTCTAGGCGCATTTTTCGAAATATTCAAAGGGGTTAGCATTCTCGGAATTCTGGGCGAATTTTTCAAAGGGGTTAGCCTTCTCAGAATTCTGGGCGAGTTTTTCGAAATTTTCAAAGGGGTTAGCCTTCTCAGAATTCTGGGCGAGTTTTTCGAAATTTTCAAAGGGGTTAGCCTTCTCGGAATTCTGGGCGCATTTTTCGAAATTTTCAAAGGGGTTAGCCTTCTCGGAATTCTGGGCCCATTTTTCGAAATTTTCAAAGGGGTTAGCCTTCTCGGAATTCTGGGCGCATTTTTCGAAATTTTCAAAGGGGTTAGCCTTCTCGGAATTCTGGGCGCATTTTTCGAAAATTTCAAAGGGGTTAGCCTACTCGGAATTCTGGGCGCATTTTTCGAAATTATTAAAGGGGTGAGCCTTCTCGGAAATCTGGGCGCATTTTTCGAAATTTTCAAAGGGGTTAGCCTTCTCGGAATTTTGGGCGCATTTTTCGAAATTTTCAAAGGGGTTAGCCTTCTTGGAAATCAGGGCGCATTTTTCGAAATTTTCAAAGGGGTTAGCCTTCTCGGAATTTTGGGCGCATTTTTCGAAATTTTCAAAGGGGTTAGCCTTCTCGGAATTCTGGGCGAGTTTTTCGAAATTTTCAAAGGGGTTAGCCTTCACGGAATTCTGGGCGCATTTTTCGAAATTTTCAAAGGGGTTAGCCTTCTCGGAATTCTGGGCGCATTTTTCGAAATATTCAAAGGGTTTAGCCTTCTCGGAATTCTGGGCGCATTTTTCGAAAATTTCAAAGGGGTTAGCCTACTCGGAATTCTGGGCGCATTTTTCGAAATTATTAAAGGGGTGAGCCTTCTCGGAAATCTGGGCGCATTTTTCGAAATTTTCAAAGGGGTTAGCCTTCTCGGAATTTTGGGCGCATTTTTCGAAATTTTCAAAGGGGTTAGCCTTCTCGGAATTCTGGGCGAGTTTTTCGAAATTTTCAAAGGGGTTAGCCTTCTCGGAATTCTGGGCGCATTTTTCGAAATTTTCAAACGGGTTAGCCTTCTCGGAATTCTGGGCGCATTTTTCGATATTTTCGAAGGGGTTAGCCTTCTCGGAATTCTGGGCGCATTTTTCGAAATTTTCAAAGGGGTTAGCCTTCTTGGATTTCTGGGCGCATTTTTCGAATTTTTGAAAGGGGTTAGCCTTCTCGGAATTCTGGGCACATTTTTCGAAATATTCAAAGCGGTTAGCCTTCTCGGAATTCTGGGCGCATTTTTCATAATTTTCAAAGGGGTTAGCCTTCACGGAATTCTGGGCGCATTTTTCGAAATATTCAAAGGGGTTAGCCTTCTCGGAATTCTGGGCGCATTTTTCGAAATTTTCAAAGGGGTTAGCCTTCTCGGAATTCCGTGCGCATTTTTCTAAATTTTCAAAGGGGTTAGTCTTCTCGGAATTCTGGGCGCATTTTTCGAAATATTTAAAGGGGTTAGCCTTCTCGGAAATCTGGGCGCATTTTTCGAAATTCTGAAAGGGGTTAGCCTTCTCGGAATTATGGGCGTATTTTTCGAAATTTTCAAAGGGTTTAGCCTTCTCAGAATTCTGGGCGCATTTTTCGAAATTTTCAAAGGGGTTAGCCTTCTCGGAGTTTTGGGGGCATTTTTCGAAATTTTCAAAGGTGTTAGCCTTCTCGGAAATCTGGGCGCATTTTTCGAAATTTTCAAAGGGGTTAGCCTTCTCAGAATTCTGGGCGCATTTTTCGAAATTTTCAAAGGGGTTAACCTTCTCGTTATTCTAGGCGCATTTTTCGAAATATTCAAAGGGGTTAGCATTCTCGGAATTCTGGGCGAATTTTTCAAAGGGGTTAGCCTTCTCAGAATTCTGGGCGAGTTTTTCGAAATTTTCAAAGGGGTTAGCCTTCTCAGAATTCTGGGCGAGTTTTTCGAAATTTTCAAAGGGGTTAGCCTTCTCGGAATTCTGGGCGCATTTTTCGAAATTTTCAAAGGGGTTAGCCTTCTCGGAATTCTGGGCCCATTTTTCGAAATTTTCAAAGGGGTTAGCCTTCTCGGAATTCTGGGCGCATTTTTCGAAATTTTCAAAGGGGTTAGCCTTCTCGGAATTCTGGGCGCATTTTTCGAAAATTTCAAAGGGGTTAGCCTACTCGGAATTCTGGGCGCATTTTTCGAAATTATTAAAGGGGTGAGCCTTCTCGGAAATCTGGGCGCATTTTTCGAAATTTTCAAAGGGGTTAGCCTTCTCGGAATTTTGGGCGCATTTTTCGAAATTTTCAAAGGGGTTAGCCTTCTTGGAAATCTGGGCGCATTTTTCGAAATTTTCAAAGGGGTTAGCCTTCTCGGAATTTTGGGCGCATTTTTCGAAATTTTCAAAGGGGTTAGCCTTCTCGGAATTCTGGGCGAGTTTTTCGAAATTTTCAAAGGGGTTAGCCTTCACGGAATTCTGGGCGCATTTTTCGAAATTTTCAAAGGGGTTAGCCTTCTCGGAATTCTGGGCGCATTTTTCGAAATATTCAAAGGGTTTAGCCTTCTCGGAAATCTGGGCGCATTTTTCGAAATTTTCAAAGGGGTTAGCCTTCTCGGAATTCTGGGCGCATTTTTCGAAATTTTCAAAGGGGTTAGCCTTCTCGGAATTTTGGGCGCATTTTTCGAAATTTTCAAAGGGGTTAGCCTTCTCGGAATTCTGGGCGAGTTTTTCGAAATTTTCAAAGGGGTTAGCCTTCTCGGAATTCTGGGCGCATTTTTCGAAATTTTCAAACGGGTTAGCCTTCTCGGAATTCTGGGCGCATTTTTCGATATTTTCGAAGGGGTTAGCCTTCTCGGAATTCTGGGCGATTTTTCGAAATTTTCAAAGGGTTTAGCCTTGTTGGATTTCTGGGCGCATTTTTCGAATTTTTCAAAGGGGTTAGCCTTCTCGGAATTCTGGGCGCATTTTTCGAAATATTCAAAGGGGTTTCCTTCTCGGAATTCTGGGCGCATTTTTCTTAATTTTCAAAGGGGTTAGCCTTCTCGGAATTCTGGGCGCATTTTTCGAAATATTCAAAGGGGTTAGCCTTCTCGGAATTCTGGGCCCATTTTTCGTAATTTCCAAAGGGGTTAGCCTTCTCGGAATTCTGGGCGCATTTTTCGAAATTTTCAAAGGGGTTAGCCTTCTCGGAATTTTGGGCGCATTTTTCGAAATTTTCAAAGGGGTTAGCCTTCTCGGAATTCTGGGCGCATTTTTCGAAATATTCAAAGGGGTTAGCTTTCTCGGAATTCTGGGTGCATTTTTCGAAATATTCAAAGGGGTTAGCCTTCTCGGAATTCTGGGCGCATTTTTCGAAATTTTCAAAGGGGTTAGCCTTCCCGGAGTTCTGGGCGCATTTTTCGAAATTTTCAAAGGGGTTAGCCTTCTCGGAATTCTGGGCGCATTTTTCGAAATATTCAAAGGGATTAGCTTTCTCGGAATTCTGGGAGCATTTTTAGAAATATTCAAAGGGGTTATCCTTCTCGGAATTCTGGGCGCATTTTTCGAAATTTTCAAAGGGGTTAGCTTTCTCGGAATTCTGGGTGCATTTTTCGAAATATTCAAAGGGGTTAGCCTTCTCGGAATTCTGGGCGCATTTTTCGAAATTTTCAAAGGGGTTAGCCTTCTCGTTATTCTAGGCGCATTTTTCGAAATATTCAAAGGGGTTAGCATTCTCGGAATTCTGGGCGCATTTTTCGAAATTTTCAAAGGGGTTAGCCTTCTCAGAATTCTGGGCGAGTTTTTCGAAATTTTCAAAGGGGTTAGCCTTCTCGGAATTCTGGGCGCATTTTTCAAAATTTTCAAAGGGGTTAGCCTTCCCGGAATTCTGGGCGCATTTTTCGAAATTTTCAAAGGGGTTAGCCTTCTCGGAATTCTGGGCGCATTTTTCGAAATATTCAAAGGGGTTAGCCTTCTCGGAATTCTGGGCGCATTTTTCGAAATTTTCAAAGGGGTTAGCCTTCTCGTTATTCTAGGCGCATTTTTCGAAATATTCAAAGGGGTTAGCATTCTCGGAATTCTGGGCGAATTTTTCAAAGGGGTTAGCCTTCTCAGAATTCTGGGCGAGTTTTTCGAAATTTTCAAAGGGGTTAGCCTTCTCAGAATTCTGGGCGAGTTTTTCGAAATTTTCAAAGGGGTTAGCCTTCTCGAAATTCTGGGCGCATTTTTCGAAATTTTCAAAGGGGTTAGCCTTCTCGGAATCTGGGCCCATTTTTCGAAATTTTCAAAGGGGTTAGCCTTCTCGGAATTCTGGGCGCATTTTTCGAAATTTTCAAAGGGGTTAGCCTTCTCGGAATTCTGGGCGCATTTTTCGAAAATTTCAAAGGGGTTAGCCTACTCGGAATTCAGGGCGCATTTTTCGAAATTTTTAAAGGGGTTAGCCTTCTCGGAAATCTGGGCGCATTTTTCGAAATTTTCAAAGGGGTTAGCCTTCTCGGAATTTTGGGCGCATTTTTCGAAATTTTCAAAGGGGTTAGCCTTCTTGGAAATCTGGGCGAGTTTATCGAAATTTTCAAAGGGGTTAGCCTTCACGGAATTCTGGGCGCATTTTTCGAAATTTTCAAAGGGGTTAGCCTTCTCGGAATTCTGGGCGCATTTTTCGAAATATTCAAAGGGGTTAGCCTTCTCGGAATTCTGGGCGCATTTTTCGTAATTTTCAAAGGGGTTGGCCTTCTCGGAATTCTGGGCGCATTTTTCGAAATTTTCAAAGGGTTTAGCCTTCTTGGATTTCTGGGCGCATTTTTCGAATTTTTCAAAGGGGTTAGCCTTCTCGGAATTCTGGGCGCATTTTTCGAAATATTCAAAGGGGTTTCCTTCTCGGAATTCTGGGCGCATTTTTCGTAATTTTCAAAGGGGTTAGCCTTCTCGGAATTCTGGGCGCATTTTTCGAAATATTCAAAGGGGTTAGCCTTCTCGGAATTCTGGGCCCATTTTTCGTAATTTCCAAAGGGGTTAGCCTTCTCGGAATTCTGGGCGCATTTTTCGAAATTTTCAAAGGGGTTAGCCTTCTCGGAATTCTGGGCGCATTTTTCGAAATTTTCAAAGGGGTTAGCCTTCTCGGAATTCTGGGCGCATTTTTCGAAATTTTCAAAGGGGTTAGCCTTCTCGGAATTCTGGGCGCATTTTACGAAATTTTCCAAGGGGTTAGCCTTCTCGGAATTCTGGGCGCATTTTTCGAAATTTTCAAACGGGTTAGCCTTCTCGGAATTCTAGACGCATTTTTCGATATTTTCGAAGGGGTTAGCCTTCTCGGAATTCTGGGCGCATTTTTCGAAATTTTCAAAGGGGTTAGCCTTCTTGGATTTCTGGGCGCATTTTTCGAATTTTTCAAAGGGGTTAGCCTTCTCGGAATTCTGGGCGCATTTTTCGAAATATTCAAAGGGGTTAGCCTTCTCGGAATTCTGGGCGCATTTTTCGTAATTTTCAAAGGGGTTAGCCTTCTCGGAATTCTGGGCGCATTTTTCGAAATATTCAAAGGGGTTAGCCTTCTCGGAATTCTGGGCGCATTTTTCGAAATTTTCAAAGGGGTTAGCCTTCTCGGAATTCCGGGCGCATTTTTCGAAATTTTCAAAGGGGTTAGCCTTCTCGGAATTCTGGGCGCATTTTTCGAAATTTTCAAAGGGGTTAGCCTTCTCGGAATTTTGAGCGCATTTTTCGAAATTTTCAAAGGGGTTAGCCTTCTCGGAATTCTGGGCGAGTTTTTCGAAATTTTCAAAGGGGTTAGCCTTCACGGAATTCTGGGCGCATTTTTCGAAATTTTCAAAGGGGTTAGCCTTCTCGGAATTCTGGGCGCATTTTTCGAAATTTTCAAAGGGGTTAACCTTCTCGGAATTCTGGGCGCATTTTTCGAAATTTTCAAAGGGGTTAGCCTTCTCGGAATTCTGGGCGCATTTTTCGAAATATTCAAAAGGGTTAGCTTTCTCGGAATTCTGGTTGCATTTTTCGAAATATTCAAAGGGGTTAGCCTTCTCGGAATTCTGGGCGCATTTTTCGAAATTTTCAAAGGGAATAGCCTTCTCGTTATTCTAGGCGCATTTTTCGAAATATTCAAAGGGGTTAGCATTCTCGGAATTCTGGGCGAATTTTTCAAAGGGGTTAGCCTTCTCAGAATTCTGGGCGAGTTTTTCGAAATTTTCAAAGGGGTTAGCCTTCTCAGAATTCTGGGCGAGTTTTTCGAAATTTTCAAAGGGGTTAGCCTTCTCGGAATTCTGGGCGCATTTTTCGAAATTTTCAAAGGGGTTAGCCTTCTCGGAATTTTGGGCGCATTTTACGAAATTTTCAAAGGGGTTAGCCTTCTTGGAAATCTGGGCGCATTTTTCGAAATTTTCAAAGGGGTTAGCCTTCTCGGAATTTTGGGCGCATTTTTCGAAATTTTCAAAGGGGTTAGCCTTCTCGGAATTCTGGGCGAGTTTTTCGAAATTTTCAAAGGGGTTAGCCTTCACGGAATTCTGGGCGCATTTTTCGAAATTTTCAAAGGGGTTAGCCTTCTCGGAATTCTGGGCGCATTTTTCGAAATATTCAAAGGGGTTAGCCTTCTCGGAATTCTGGGCGCATTTTTCGTAATTTTCAAAGGGGTTAGCCTTCTCGGAATTCTGGGCGCATTTTTCGAAATATTCAAAGGGTTTAGCCTTCTCGGAAATCTGGGCGCATTTTTCGAAATTTTCAAAGGGTTTAGCCTTCTTGGATTTCTGGGCGCATTTTTCGAATTTTTCAAAGGGATTAGCCTTCTCGGAATTCTGGGCGTATTTTTCGAAATATTCAAAGGGGTTTCCTTCTCGGAATTCTGGGCGCATTTTTCGTAATTTTCAAAGGTGTTAGCCTTCTCGGAATTCTGGGCGCATTTTTCGAAATATTCAAAGGGGTTAGCCTTCTCGGAATTCTGGGCCCATTTTTCGTAATTTCCAAAGGGGTTAGCCTTCTCGGAATTCTGGGCGCATTTTTCGAAATTTTCAAAGGGGTTAGCCTTCTCGGAATTCTGGGCGCATTTTTCGAAATTTTCAAAGGGGTTAGCCTTCTCGGAATTCTGGGCGCATTTTTCGAAATTTTCAAAGGGGTTAGCCTTCTCGGAATTCTGGGCGCATTTTACGAAATTTTCCAAGGGGTTAGCCTTCTCGGAATTTTGGGCGCATTTTTCGAAATTTCCAAAGGGGTTAGCCTTCTCGGAATTCTGGGCGCATTTTTCGAAATATTCAAAGGGGTTAGCTTTCTCGGAATTCTGGGTGCATTTTTCGAAATATTCAAAGGGTTTAGCCTTCTCGGAATTCTGGGCGCATTTTTCGAAATTTTCAAAGGGGTTAGCCTTCCCGGAATTCTGGGCGCATTTTTCGAAATTTTCAAAGGGGTTAGCCTTCCCGGAATTCTGGGCGCATTTTTCGAAATTTTCAAAGGGGTTAGCCTTCTCGGAATTCTGGGCGCATTTTTCGAAATATTCGAAGGGGTTAGCTTTCTCGGAATTCTGGGAGCATTTTTAGAAATATTCAAAGGGGTTATCCTTCTCGGAATTCTGGGCGCATTTTTCGAAATTTTCAAAGGGGTTAGCTTTCTCGGAATTCTGGGTGCATTTTTCGAAATATTCAAAGGGGTTAGCCTTCTCGGAATTCTGGGCGCATTTTTCGAAATTTTCAAAGGGGTTAGCCTTCTCGTTATTCTAGGCGCATTTTTCGAAATATTCAAAGGGGTTACCATTCTCGGAATTCTGGGCGCATTTTTCGAAATTTTCAAAGGGGTTAGCCTTCTCGGAATTCTGGGCGAGTTTTTCGAAATTTTCAAAGGGGTTAGCCTTCTCGGAATTCTGGGCGCATTTTTCTAAATTTTCAAAGGGGTTAGCCTTCCCGGAATTCTGGGCGCATTTTTCGAAATTTTCAAAGGGGTTAGCCTTCTCGGAATTCTGGGCGCATTTTTCGAAATATTCAAAGGGGTTAGCCTTCTCGGAATTCTGGGCGCATTTTTCGTAATTTTCAAAGGGGTTAGCTTTCTCGGAATTCTGGGCGCATTTTTCGAAATATTCAAAGGGTTTAGCCTTCTCGGAAATCTGGGCGCATTTTTCGAAATTTTCAAAGGGGTTAGCCTTCTCGGAATTCTAGGCGCATTTTTCGAAATTTTCAAAGGGGTTAGCCTTCTCGGAATTTTGGGCGCATTTTTCGAAATTTTCAAAGGGGTTAGCCTTCTCGGAATTCTGGGCGAGTTTTTCGAAATTTTCAAAGGGGTTAGCCTTCTCGGAATTCTGGGCGCATTTTTCGAAATTTTCAAACGGGTTAGCCTTCTCGGAATTCTGGGCGCATTTTTCGATATTTTCGAAGGGGTTAGCCTTCTCGGAATTCTGGGCGCATTTTTCGAAATTTTCAAAGGGTTTAGCCTTCTTGGATTTCTGGGCGCATTTTTCGAATTTTTCAAAGGGGTTAGCCTTCTCGGAATTCTGGGCGCATTTTTCGAAATATTCAAAGGGGTTTCCTTCTCGGAATTCTGGGCGCATTTTTCGTAATTTTCAAAGGGGTTAGCCTTCTCGGAATTCTGGGCGCATTTTTCGAAATATTCAAAGGGGTTAGCCTTCTCGGAATTCTGGGCCCATTTTTCGTAATTTCCAAAGGGGTTAGCCTTCTCGGAATTCTGGGCGCATTTTTCGAAATTTTCAAAGGGGTTAGCCTTCTCGGAATTCTGGGCGCATTTTTCGAAATTTTCAAAGGGGTTAGCCTTCTCGGAATTCTGGGCGCATTTTTCGAAATTTTCAAAGGGGTTAGCCTTCTCGGAATTCTGGGCGCATTTTACGAAATTTTCCAAGGGGTTAGCCTTCTCGGAATTTTGGGCGCATTTTTCGAAATTTTCAAAGGGGTTAGCCTTCTCGGAATTCTGGACGAGTTTTTCGAAATTTTCAAAGGGGTTAGCCTTCTCGGAATTCTGGGCTCATTTTTCGAAATTTTCAAAGGGGTTAGCCTTCTCGGAATTCCGGGCGCATTTTTCGAAATTTTCAAAGGGGTTAGCCTTCTCGAAATTCTGGGCGCATTTTTCGAAATTTTTAAAAGGGTTAGCCTTCTCGGAAATCTGGACGCATTTTTCGAAATTCTGAAAGGGGTTAGCCTTCTCGGAATTATGGGCGTATTTTTCGAAATGTTCAAAGGGTTTAGCCTTCTCAGAATTCTGGGCGCATTTTTCGAAATTTTCAAAGGGGTTAGCCTTCTCGGAATTTTGGGGGCATTTTTCGAAATTTTCAAAGGGGTTAGCCTTCTCGGAAATCTGGGCGCATTTTTCGAAATTTTCAAAGGGGTTAGCCTTCTCAGAATTCTGGGCGCATTTTTCGAAATTTTCAAAGGGGTTAGCCTTCTCGGAATTTTGAGCGCATTTTTCGAAATTTTCAAAGGGGTTAGCCTTCTCGGAATTTTGAGCGCATTTTTCGAAATTTTCAAAGGGGTTAGCCTTCTCGGAATTCTGGGCGAGTTTTTCGAAATTTTCAAAGGGGTTAGCCTTCACGGAATTCTGGGCGCATTTTTCGAAATTTTCAAAGGGGTTAGCCTTCTCGGAATTCTGGGCGCATTTTTCGAAATTTTCAAAGGGGTTAACCTTCTCGGAATTCTGGGCGCATTTTTCGAAATTTTCAAAGGGGTTAGCCTTCTCGGAATTCTGGGCGCATTTTTCGAAATATTCAAAAGGGTTAGCTTTCTCGGAATTCTGGTTGCATTTTTCGAAATATTCAAAGGGGTTAGCCTTCTCGGAATTCTGGGCGCATTTTTGGAAATTTTGAAAGGGGTTAGCCTTCTCGTTATTCTAGGCGCATTTTTCGAAATATTCAAAGGGGTTTCCTTCTCGGAATTCTGGGCGCATTTTTCGTAATTTTCAAAGGGGTTAGCCTTCTCGGAATTCTGGGCGCATTTTTCGAAATATTCAAAGGGGTTAGCCTTCTCGGAATTCTGGGCCCATTTTTCGTAATTTCCAAAGGGGTTAGCCTTCTCGGAATTCTGGGCGCATTTTTCGAAATTTTCAAAGGGGTTAGCCTTCTCGGAATTCTGGGCGCATTTTTCGAAATTTTCAAAGGGGTTAGCCTTCTCGGAATTCTGGGCGCATTTTTCGAAATTTTCATATGGGTTAGCCTTCTCGGAATTCTGGGCGCATTTTACGAAATTATCCAAGGGGTTAGCCTTCTCGGAATTTTGGGCGCATTTTTCGAAATTTTCAAAGGTGTTAGCCTTCTCGGAATTCTGGGCGAGTTTTTCGAAATTTTCAAAGGGGTTAGCCTTCTCGGAATTCTGGGCGCATTTTTCGAAATTTTCAAACGGGTTAGCCTTCTCGGAATTCTGGGCGCATTTTTCGATATTTTCGAAGGGGTTAGCCTTCTCGGAATTCTGGGCGCATTTTTCGAAATTTTCAAAGGGATTAGCCTTCTTGGATTTCTGGGCGCATTTTTCGAATTTTTCAAAGGGGTTAGCCTTCTCGGAATTCTGGGCGCATTTTTCGAAATATTCAAAGGGGTTAGCCTTCTCGGAATTCTGGGCGCATTTTTCGTAATTTTCAAAGGGGTTAGCCTTCTCGGAATTCTGGGCGCATTTTTCGAAATATTTAAAGGGGTTAGCCTTCTCGGAAATCTGGGCGCATTTTTCGAAATTCTGAAAGGGGTTAGCCTTCTCGGAATTATGGGCGTATTTTTCGAAATTTTCAAAGGGTTTAGCCTTCTCAGAATTCTGGGCGCATTTTTCGAAATTTTCAAAGGGGTTAGCCTTCACGGAATTCTGGGCGCATTTTTCGAAATTTTCAAAGGGGTTAGCCTTCTCGGAATTCTGGGCGCATTTTTCGAAATTTTCAAAGGGGTTAACCTCGGAATTCTGGGCGCATTTTTCGAAATTTTCAAAGGGGTTCTCGGAATTCTGGGCGCATTTTTCGAAATATTCAAAAGGGTTAGCTTTCTCGGAATTCTGGTTGCATTTTTCGAAATATTCAAAGGGGTTAGCCTTCTCGGAATTCTGGGCGCATTTTTCGAAATTTTCAAAGGGGTTAGCCTTCTCGTTATTCTAGGCGCATTTTTCGAAATATTCAAAGGGGTTAGCATTCTCGGAATTCTGGGCGAATTTTTCAAAGGGGTTAGCCTTCTCAGAATTCTGGGCGAGTTTTTCGTAATTTTCAAAGGGGTTAGCCTTCTCGGAATTCTGGGCGCATTTTTCGAAATTTTCAAACGGGTTAGCCTTCTCGGAATTCTGGGCGCATTTTTCGATATTTTCGAAGGGGTTAGCCTTCTCGGAATTCTGGGCGCATTTTTCGAAATTTTCAAAGGGTTTAGCCTTCTTGGATTTCTGGGCGCATTTTTCGAATTTTTCAAAGGGGTTAGCCTTCTCGGAATTCTGGGCGCATTTTTCGAAATATTCAAAGGGGTTTCCTTCTCGGAATTCTGGGCGCATTTTTCGTAATTTTCAAAGGGGTTAGCCTTCTCGGAATTCTGGGCGCATTTTTCGAAATATTCAAAGGGGTTAGCCTTCTCGGAATTCTGGGCCCATTTTTCGTAATATTCAAAGGGGTTAGCTTTCTCGGAATTCTGGGTGCATTTTTCGAAATATTCAAAGGGGTTAGCCTTCTCGGAATTCTGGGCGCATTTTTCGAAATTTTCAAAGGGGTTAGCCTTCCCGGAGTTCTGGGCGCATTTTTCGAAATTTTCAAAGGGATTAGCTTTCTCGGAATTCTGGGAGCATTTTTAGAAATATTCAAAGGGGTTATCCTTCTCGGAATTCTGGGCGCATTTTTCGAAATTTTCAAAGGGGTTAGCTTTCTCGGAATTCTGGGTGCATTTTTCGAAATATTCAAAGGGGTTAGCCTTCTCGGAATTCTGGGCGCATTTTTCGAAATTTTCAAAGGGGTTAGCCTTGTCGTTATTCTAGGCGCATTTTTCGAAATATTCAAAGGGGTTAGCATTCTCGGAATTCTGGGCGCATTTTTCGAAATTTTCAAAGGGGTTAGCCTTCTCAGAATTCTGGGCGAGTTTTTCGAAATTTTCAAAGGGGTTAGCCTTCTCGGAATTCTGGGCGCATTTTTCGAAATTTTCAAAGGGGTTAGCCTTCCCGGAATTCTGGGCGCATTTTTCGAAATTTTCAAAGGGGTTAGCCTTCTCGGAATTCTGGGCGCATTTTTCGAAATATTCAAAGGGGTTAGCCTTCTCGGAATTCTGGGCGCATTTTTCGAAATTTTCAAAGGGGTTAGCCTTCTCGTTATTCTAGGCGCATTTTTCGAAATATTCAAAGGGGTTAGCATTCTCGGAATTCTGGGCGAATTTTTCAAAGGGGTTAGCCTTCTCAGAATTCTGGGCGAGTTTTTCGAAATTTTCAAAGGGGTTAGCCTTCTCAGAATTGTGGGCGAGTTTTTCGAAATTTTCAAAGGGGTTAGCCTTCTCGGAATTCTGGGCGCATTTTTCGAAATTTTCAAAGGGGTTAGCCTTCTCGGAATTCTGGGCCCATTTTTCGATATTTTCAAAGGGGTTAGCCTTCTCGGAATTCTGGGCGCATTTTTCGAAATTTTCAAAGGGGTTAGCCTTCTCGGAATTCTGGGCGCATTTTTCGAAAATTTCAAAGGGGTTAGCCTACTCGGAATTCAGGGCGCATTTTTCGAAATTTTTAAAGGGGTTAGCCTTCTCGGAAATCTGGGCGCATTTTTCGAAATTTTCAAAGGGGTTAGCCTTCTCGGAATTTTGGGCGCATTTTTCGAAATTTTCAAAGGGGTTAGCCTTCTTGGAAATCTGGGCGAGTTTTTCGAAATTTTCAAAGGGGTTAGCCTTCACGGAATTCTGGGCGCATTTTTCGAAATTTTCAAAGGGGTTAGCCTTCTCGGAATTCTGGGCGCATTTTTCGAAATATTCAAAGGGGTTAGCCTTCTCGGAATTCTGGGCCCATTTTTCGTAATTTCCAAAGGGGTTAGCCTTCTCGGAATTCTGGGCGCATTTTTCGAAATTTTCAAAGGGGTTAGCCTTCTCGGAATTCTGGGCGCATTTTTCGAAATTTTCAAAGGGGTTAGCCTTCTCGGAATTCTGGGCGCATTTTTCGAAATTTTCAAAGGGGTTAGCCTTCTCGGATTCTGGGCGCATTTTACGAAATTTTCAAAGGGGTTAGCCTTCTCGGAATTTTGGGCGCATTTTTCGAAATTTTCAAAGGGGTTAGCCTTCTCGGAATTCTGGGCGAGTTTTTCGAAATTTTCAAAGGGGTTAGCCTTCTCGGAATTCTGGGCGCATTTTTCGAAATTTTCAAACGGGTTAGCCTTCTCGGAATTCTGGACGCATTTTT
The DNA here is from genome assembly GCA_964059195.1 of Ectobius pallidus. Lineage (NCBI taxonomy): Eukaryota > Metazoa > Arthropoda > Insecta > Blattodea > Ectobiidae > Ectobius > Ectobius pallidus. The sequence continues at coordinate 182,000,941 of CAXKWD010000005.1, read as the reverse complement.
CGATATTTTCGAAGGGGTTAGCCTTCTCGGAATTCTGGGCGCATTTTTCGAAATTTTCAAAGGGGTTAGCCTTCTTGGATTTCTGGGCGCATTTTTCGAATTTTTCAAAGGGGTTAGCCTTCTCGGAATTCTGGGCGCATTTTTCGAAATATTCAAAGGGGTTAGCCTTCTCGGAATTCTGGGCGCATTTTTCGTAATTTTCAAAGGGGTTAGCCTTCTCGGAATTCTGGGCGCATTTTTCGAAATATTCAAAGGGGTTAGCCTTCTCGGAATTCTGGGCGCATTTTTCGAAATTTTCAAAGGGGTTAGCCTTCTCGGAATTCTGGGCGCATTTTTCGAAATTTTCAAAGGGGTTAGCCTTCTCGGAATTCTGGGCGCATTTTACGAAATTTTCCAAGGGGTTAGCCTTCTCGGAATTTTGGGCGCATTTTTCGAAATTTCCAAAGGCGTTAGCCTTCTCGGAATTCTGGGCGCATTTTTCGAAATATTCAAAGGGGTTAGCTTTCTCGGAATTCTGGGTGCATTTTTCGAAATATTCAAAGGGGTTAGCCTTCTCGGAATTCTGGGCGCATTTTTCGAAATTTTCAAAGGGGTTAGCCTTCTCGGAATTCTGGGCGCATTTTTCGAAATATTCAAAGGGTTTAGCCTTCTCGGAAATCTGGGCGCATTTTTCGAAATTTTCAAAGGGGTTAGCCTTCTCGGAATTCTAGGCGCATTTTTCGAAATTTTCAAAGGGGTTAGCCTTCTCGGAATTTTGGGCGCATTTTTCGAAATTTTCAAAGGGGTTAGCCTTCTCGGAATTCTGGGCGAGTTTTTCGAAATTTTCAAAGGGGTTAGCCTTCTCGGAATTCTGGGCGCATTTTTCGAAATTTTCAAACGGGTTAGCCTTCTCGGAATTCTGGGCGCATTTTTCGATATTTTCGAAGGGGTTAGCCTTCTCGGAATTCTGGGCGCATTTTTCGAAATTTTCAAAGGGTTTAGCCTTCTTGGATTTCTGGGCGCATTTTTCGAATTTTTCAAAGGGGTTAGCCTTCTCGGAATTCTGGGCGCATTTTTCGAAATATTCAAAGGGGTTTCCTTCTCGGAATTCTGGGCGCATTTTTCGTAATTTTCAAAGGGGTTAGCCTTCTCGGAATTCTGGGCGCATTTTTCGAAATATTCAAAGGGGTTAGCCTTCTCGGAATTTTGGGCGCATTTTTCGAAATTTTCAAAGGGGTTAGCCTTCTCGGAATTCTGGGCGCATTTTTCGAAATTTTCAAAGGGGTTAGCCTTCTCGGAATTCTGGGCGCATTTTACGAAATTTTCCAAGGGGTTAGCCTTCTCGGAATTTTGGGCGCATTTTTCGAAATTTTCAAAGGGGTTAGCCTTCTCGGAATTCTGGGCGAGTTTTTCGAAATTTTCAAAGGGGTTAGCCTCCTCGGAATTCTGGGCGCATTTTTCGAAATTTTCAAACGGGTTAGCCTTCTCGGAATTCTGGACGCATTTTTCGATATTTTCGAAGGGGTTAGCCTTCTCGGAATTCTGGGCGCATTTTTCGAAATTTTCAAAGGGGTTAGCCTTCTTGGATTTCTGGGCGCATTTTTCGAATTTTTCAAAGGGGTTAGCCTTCTCGGAATTCTGGGCGCATTTTTCGAAATATTCAAAGGGGTTAGCCTTCTCGGAATTCTGGGCGCATTTTTCGTAATTTTCAAAGGGGTTAGCCTTCTCGGAATTCTGGGCGCATTTTTCGAAATATTCAAAGGGGTTAGCCTTCTCGGAATTCTGGGCGCATTTTTCGAAATTTTCAAAGGGGTTAGCCTTCTCGGAATTCCGGGCGCATTTTTCGAAATTTTCAAAGGGGTTAGCATTCTCGGAATTCTGGGCGCATTTTTCGAAATTTTCAAAGGGGTTAGCCTTCTCGGAATTCTGGGCGCATTTTTCGAAATTTTCAAAGGGGTTAGCCTTCTCGGAATTCTGGGCGCATTTTACGAAATTTTCCAAGGGGTTAGCCTTCTCGGAATTTTGGGCGCATTTTTCGAAATTTCCAAAGGCGTTAGCCTTCTCGGAATTCTGGGCGCATTTTTCGAAATATTCAAAGGGGTTAGCTTTCTCGGAATTCTGGGTGCATTTTTCGAAATATTCAAAGGGGTTAGCCTTCTCGGAATTCTGGGCGCATTTTTCGAAATTTTCAAAGGGGTTAGCCTTCCCGTAATTCTGGGCGCATTTTTCGAAATTTTCAAAGGGGTTAGCCTTCCCGGAATTCTGGGCGCATTTTTCGAAATTTTCAAAGGGGTTAGCCTTCTCGGAATTCTGGGCGCATTTTTCGAAATATTCAAAGGGGTTAGCTTTCTCGGAATTCTGGGCGCATTTTTCGAAATTTTCAAAGGGGTTAGCCTTCTCGGAATTCTGGGCGCATTTTTCGAAATATTCAAAGGGGTTAGCCTTCTCGGAATTCTGGGCGCATTTTTCGTAATTTTCAAAGGGGTTAGCCTTCTCGGAATTCTGGGCGCATTTTTCGAAATATTCAAAGGGTTTAGCCTTCTCGGAAATCTGGGCGCATTTTTCGAAATTTTCAAAGGGGTTAGCCTTCTCGGAATTCTAGGCGCATTTTTCGAAATTTTCAAAGGGGTTAGCCTTCTCGGAATTTTGGGCGCATTTTTCGAAATTTTCAAAGGGGTTAGCCTTCTCGGAATTCTGGGCGAGTTTTTCGAAATTTTCAAAGGGGTTAGCCTTCTCGGAATTCTGGGCGCATTTTTCGAAATTTTCAAACGGGTTAGCCTTCTCGGAATTCTGGGCGCATTTTTCGATATTTTCGAAGGGGTTAGCCTTCTCGGAATTCTGGGCGCATTTTTCGAAATTTTCAAAGGGTTTAGCCTTCTTGGATTTCTGGGCGCATTTTTCGAATTTTTCAAAGGGGTTAGCCTTCTCGGAATTCTGGGCGCATTTTTCGAAATATTCAAAGGGGTTTCCTTCTCGGAATTCTGGGCGCATTTTTCGTAATTTTCAAAGGGGTTAGCCTTCTCGGAATTCTGGGCGCATTTTTCGAAATATTCAAAGGGGTTAGCCTTCTCGAAATTCTGGGCGCATTTTTCGAAATATTCAAAGGGGTTAGCCTTCTCGGAATTCTGGGCCCATTTTTCGTAATTTCCAAAGGGGTTAGCCTTCTCGGATTTCTGGGCGCATTTTTCGAAATTTTCAAAGGGGTTAGCCTTCTCGGAATTCTGGGCGCATTTTTCGAAATTTTCAAAGGGGTTAGCCTTCTCGGAATTCTGGGCGCATTTTTCGAAATTTTCAAAGGGGTTAGCCTTCTCGGAATTCTGGGCGCATTTTACGAAATTTTCCAAGGGGTTAGCCTTCTCGGAATTCTGGGCGCATTTTTCGAAAATTTCAAAGGGGTTAGCCTACTCGGAATTCAGGGCGCATTTTTCGAAATTTTTAAAGGGGTTAGCCTTCTCGGAAATCTGGGCGCATTTTTCGAAATTTTCAAAGGGGTTAGCCTTCTCGGAATTTTGGGCGCATTTTTCGAAATTTTCAAAGGGGTTAGCCTTCTTGGAAATCTGGGCGAGTTTATCGAAATTTTCAAAGGGGTTAGCCTTCACGGAATTCTGGGCGCATTTTTCGAAATTTTCAAAGGGGTTAGCCTTCTCGGAATTCTGGGCGCATTTTTCGAAATATTCAAAGGGGTTAGCCTTCTCGGAATTCTGGGCGCATTTTTCGTAATTTTCAAAGGGGTTGGCCTTCTCGGAATTCTGGGCGCATTTTTCGAAATTTTCAAAGGGTTTAGCCTTCTTGGATTTCTGGGCGCATTTTTCGAATTTTTCAAAGGGGTTAGCCTTCTCGGAATTCTGGGCGCATTTTTCGAAATATTCAAAGGGGTTTCCTTCTCGGAATTCTGGGCGCATTTTTCGTAATTTTCAAAGGGGTTAGCCTTCTCGGAATTCTGGGCGCATTTTTCGAAATATTCAAAGGGGTTAGCCTTCTCGGAATTCTGGGCCCATTTTTCGTAATTTCCAAAGGGGTTAGCCTTCTCGGAATTCTGGGCGCATTTTTCGAAATTTTCAAAGGGGTTAGCCTTCTCGGAATTCTGGGCGCATTTTTCGAAATTTTCAAAGGGGTTAGCCTTCTCGGAATTCTGGGCGCATTTTTCGAAATTTTCAAAGGGGTTAGCCTTCTCGGAATTCTGGGCGCATTTTACGAAATTTTCCAAGGGGTTAGCCTTCTCGGAATTCTGGGCGCATTTTTCGAAATTTTCAAACGGGTTAGCCTTCTCGGAATTCTAGACGCATTTTTCGATATTTTCGAAGGGGTTAGCCTTCTCGGAATTCTGGGCGCATTTTTCGAAATTTTCAAAGGGGTTAGCCTTCTTGGATTTCTGGGCGCATTTTTCGAATTTTTCAAAGGGGTTAGCCTTCTCGGAATTCTGGGCGCATTTTTCGAAATATTCAAAGGGGTTAGCCTTCTCGGAATTCTGGGCGCATTTTTCGTAATTTTCAAAGGGGTTAGCCTTCTCGGAATTCTGGGCGCATTTTTCGAAATATTCAAAGGGGTTAGCCTTCTCGGAATTCTGGGCGCATTTTTCGAAATTTTCAAAGGGGTTAGCCTTCTCGGAATTCCGGGCGCATTTTTCGAAATTTTCAAAGGGGTTAGCCTTCTCGGAATTCTGGGCGCATTTTTCGAAATTTTCAAAGGGGTTAGCCTTCTCGGAATTTTGAGCGCATTTTTCGAAATTTTCAAAGGGGTTAGCCTTCTCGGAATTCTGGGCGAGTTTTTCGAAATTTTCAAAGGGGTTAGCCTTCACGGAATTCTGGGCGCATTTTTCGAAATTTTCAAAGGGGTTAGCCTTCTCGGAATTCTGGGCGCATTTTTCGAAATTTTCAAAGGGGTTAACCTTCTCGGAATTCTGGGCGCATTTTTCGAAATTTTCAAAGGGGTTAGCCTTCTCGGAATTCTGGGCGCATTTTTCGAAATATTCAAAAGGGTTAGCTTTCTCGGAATTCTGGTTGCATTTTTCGAAATATTCAAAGGGGTTAGCCTTCTCGGAATTCTGGGCGCATTTTTCGAAATTTTCAAAGGGAATAGCCTTCTCGTTATTCTAGGCGCATTTTTCGAAATATTCAAAGGGGTTAGCATTCTCGGAATTCTGGGCGAATTTTTCAAAGGGGTTAGCCTTCTCAGAATTCTGGGCGAGTTTTTCGAAATTTTCAAAGGGGTTAGCCTTCTCAGAATTCTGGGCGAGTTTTTCGAAATTTTCAAAGGGGTTAGCCTTCTCGGAATTCTGGGCGCATTTTTCGAAATTTTCAAAGGGGTTAGCCTTCTCGGAATTTTGGGCGCATTTTACGAAATTTTCAAAGGGGTTAGCCTTCTTGGAAATCTGGGCGCATTTTTCGAAATTTTCAAAGGGGTTAGCCTTCTCGGAATTTTGGGCGCATTTTTCGAAATTTTCAAAGGGGTTAGCCTTCTCGGAATTCTGGGCGAGTTTTTCGAAATTTTCAAAGGGGTTAGCCTTCACGGAATTCTGGGCGCATTTTTCGAAATTTTCAAAGGGGTTAGCCTTCTCGGAATTCTGGGCGCATTTTTCGAAATATTCAAAGGGGTTAGCCTTCTCGGAATTCTGGGCGCATTTTTCGTAATTTTCAAAGGGGTTAGCCTTCTCGGAATTCTGGGCGCATTTTTCGAAATATTCAAAGGGTTTAGCCTTCTCGGAAATCTGGGCGCATTTTTCGAAATTTTCAAAGGGTTTAGCCTTCTTGGATTTCTGGGCGCATTTTTCGAATTTTTCAAAGGGATTAGCCTTCTCGGAATTCTGGGCGTATTTTTCGAAATATTCAAAGGGGTTTCCTTCTCGGAATTCTGGGCGCATTTTTCGTAATTTTCAAAGGTGTTAGCCTTCTCGGAATTCTGGGCGCATTTTTCGAAATATTCAAAGGGGTTAGCCTTCTCGGAATTCTGGGCCCATTTTTCGTAATTTCCAAAGGGGTTAGCCTTCTCGGAATTCTGGGCGCATTTTTCGAAATTTTCAAAGGGGTTAGCCTTCTCGGAATTCTGGGCGCATTTTTCGAAATTTTCAAAGGGGTTAGCCTTCTCGGAATTCTGGGCGCATTTTTCGAAATTTTCAAAGGGGTTAGCCTTCTCGGAATTCTGGGCGCATTTTACGAAATTTTCCAAGGGGTTAGCCTTCTCGGAATTTTGGGCGCATTTTTCGAAATTTCCAAAGGGGTTAGCCTTCTCGGAATTCTGGGCGCATTTTTCGAAATATTCAAAGGGGTTAGCTTTCTCGGAATTCTGGGTGCATTTTTCGAAATATTCAAAGGGTTTAGCCTTCTCGGAATTCTGGGCGCATTTTTCGAAATTTTCAAAGGGGTTAGCCTTCCCGGAATTCTGGGCGCATTTTTCGAAATTTTCAAAGGGGTTAGCCTTCCCGGAATTCTGGGCGCATTTTTCGAAATTTTCAAAGGGGTTAGCCTTCTCGGAATTCTGGGCGCATTTTTCGAAATATTCGAAGGGGTTAGCTTTCTCGGAATTCTGGGAGCATTTTTAGAAATATTCAAAGGGGTTATCCTTCTCGGAATTCTGGGCGCATTTTTCGAAATTTTCAAAGGGGTTAGCTTTCTCGGAATTCTGGGTGCATTTTTCGAAATATTCAAAGGGGTTAGCCTTCTCGGAATTCTGGGCGCATTTTTCGAAATTTTCAAAGGGGTTAGCCTTCTCGTTATTCTAGGCGCATTTTTCGAAATATTCAAAGGGGTTACCATTCTCGGAATTCTGGGCGCATTTTTCGAAATTTTCAAAGGGGTTAGCCTTCTCGGAATTCTGGGCGAGTTTTTCGAAATTTTCAAAGGGGTTAGCCTTCTCGGAATTCTGGGCGCATTTTTCTAAATTTTCAAAGGGGTTAGCCTTCCCGGAATTCTGGGCGCATTTTTCGAAATTTTCAAAGGGGTTAGCCTTCTCGGAATTCTGGGCGCATTTTTCGAAATATTCAAAGGGGTTAGCCTTCTCGGAATTCTGGGCGCATTTTTCGTAATTTTCAAAGGGGTTAGCTTTCTCGGAATTCTGGGCGCATTTTTCGAAATATTCAAAGGGTTTAGCCTTCTCGGAAATCTGGGCGCATTTTTCGAAATTTTCAAAGGGGTTAGCCTTCTCGGAATTCTAGGCGCATTTTTCGAAATTTTCAAAGGGGTTAGCCTTCTCGGAATTTTGGGCGCATTTTTCGAAATTTTCAAAGGGGTTAGCCTTCTCGGAATTCTGGGCGAGTTTTTCGAAATTTTCAAAGGGGTTAGCCTTCTCGGAATTCTGGGCGCATTTTTCGAAATTTTCAAACGGGTTAGCCTTCTCGGAATTCTGGGCGCATTTTTCGATATTTTCGAAGGGGTTAGCCTTCTCGGAATTCTGGGCGCATTTTTCGAAATTTTCAAAGGGTTTAGCCTTCTTGGATTTCTGGGCGCATTTTTCGAATTTTTCAAAGGGGTTAGCCTTCTCGGAATTCTGGGCGCATTTTTCGAAATATTCAAAGGGGTTTCCTTCTCGGAATTCTGGGCGCATTTTTCGTAATTTTCAAAGGGGTTAGCCTTCTCGGAATTCTGGGCGCATTTTTCGAAATATTCAAAGGGGTTAGCCTTCTCGGAATTCTGGGCCCATTTTTCGTAATTTCCAAAGGGGTTAGCCTTCTCGGAATTCTGGGCGCATTTTTCGAAATTTTCAAAGGGGTTAGCCTTCTCGGAATTCTGGGCGCATTTTTCGAAATTTTCAAAGGGGTTAGCCTTCTCGGAATTCTGGGCGCATTTTTCGAAATTTTCAAAGGGGTTAGCCTTCTCGGAATTCTGGGCGCATTTTACGAAATTTTCCAAGGGGTTAGCCTTCTCGGAATTTTGGGCGCATTTTTCGAAATTTTCAAAGGGGTTAGCCTTCTCGGAATTCTGGACGAGTTTTTCGAAATTTTCAAAGGGGTTAGCCTTCTCGGAATTCTGGGCTCATTTTTCGAAATTTTCAAAGGGGTTAGCCTTCTCGGAATTCCGGGCGCATTTTTCGAAATTTTCAAAGGGGTTAGCCTTCTCGAAATTCTGGGCGCATTTTTCGAAATTTTTAAAAGGGTTAGCCTTCTCGGAAATCTGGACGCATTTTTCGAAATTCTGAAAGGGGTTAGCCTTCTCGGAATTATGGGCGTATTTTTCGAAATGTTCAAAGGGTTTAGCCTTCTCAGAATTCTGGGCGCATTTTTCGAAATTTTCAAAGGGGTTAGCCTTCTCGGAATTTTGGGGGCATTTTTCGAAATTTTCAAAGGGGTTAGCCTTCTCGGAAATCTGGGCGCATTTTTCGAAATTTTCAAAGGGGTTAGCCTTCTCAGAATTCTGGGCGCATTTTTCGAAATTTTCAAAGGGGTTAGCCTTCTCGGAATTTTGAGCGCATTTTTCGAAATTTTCAAAGGGGTTAGCCTTCTCGGAATTTTGAGCGCATTTTTCGAAATTTTCAAAGGGGTTAGCCTTCTCGGAATTCTGGGCGAGTTTTTCGAAATTTTCAAAGGGGTTAGCCTTCACGGAATTCTGGGCGCATTTTTCGAAATTTTCAAAGGGGTTAGCCTTCTCGGAATTCTGGGCGCATTTTTCGAAATTTTCAAAGGGGTTAACCTTCTCGGAATTCTGGGCGCATTTTTCGAAATTTTCAAAGGGGTTAGCCTTCTCGGAATTCTGGGCGCATTTTTCGAAATATTCAAAAGGGTTAGCTTTCTCGGAATTCTGGTTGCATTTTTCGAAATATTCAAAGGGGTTAGCCTTCTCGGAATTCTGGGCGCATTTTTGGAAATTTTGAAAGGGGTTAGCCTTCTCGTTATTCTAGGCGCATTTTTCGAAATATTCAAAGGGGTTTCCTTCTCGGAATTCTGGGCGCATTTTTCGTAATTTTCAAAGGGGTTAGCCTTCTCGGAATTCTGGGCGCATTTTTCGAAATATTCAAAGGGGTTAGCCTTCTCGGAATTCTGGGCCCATTTTTCGTAATTTCCAAAGGGGTTAGCCTTCTCGGAATTCTGGGCGCATTTTTCGAAATTTTCAAAGGGGTTAGCCTTCTCGGAATTCTGGGCGCATTTTTCGAAATTTTCAAAGGGGTTAGCCTTCTCGGAATTCTGGGCGCATTTTTCGAAATTTTCATATGGGTTAGCCTTCTCGGAATTCTGGGCGCATTTTACGAAATTATCCAAGGGGTTAGCCTTCTCGGAATTTTGGGCGCATTTTTCGAAATTTTCAAAGGTGTTAGCCTTCTCGGAATTCTGGGCGAGTTTTTCGAAATTTTCAAAGGGGTTAGCCTTCTCGGAATTCTGGGCGCATTTTTCGAAATTTTCAAACGGGTTAGCCTTCTCGGAATTCTGGGCGCATTTTTCGATATTTTCGAAGGGGTTAGCCTTCTCGGAATTCTGGGCGCATTTTTCGAAATTTTCAAAGGGATTAGCCTTCTTGGATTTCTGGGCGCATTTTTCGAATTTTTCAAAGGGGTTAGCCTTCTCGGAATTCTGGGCGCATTTTTCGAAATATTCAAAGGGGTTAGCCTTCTCGGAATTCTGGGCGCATTTTTCGTAATTTTCAAAGGGGTTAGCCTTCTCGGAATTCTGGGCGCATTTTTCGAAATATTTAAAGGGGTTAGCCTTCTCGGAAATCTGGGCGCATTTTTCGAAATTCTGAAAGGGGTTAGCCTTCTCGGAATTATGGGCGTATTTTTCGAAATTTTCAAAGGGTTTAGCCTTCTCAGAATTCTGGGCGCATTTTTCGAAATTTTCAAAGGGGTTAGCCTTCACGGAATTCTGGGCGCATTTTTCGAAATTTTCAAAGGGGTTAGCCTTCTCGGAATTCTGGGCGCATTTTTCGAAATTTTCAAAGGGGTTAACCTCGGAATTCTGGGCGCATTTTTCGAAATTTTCAAAGGGGTTCTCGGAATTCTGGGCGCATTTTTCGAAATATTCAAAAGGGTTAGCTTTCTCGGAATTCTGGTTGCATTTTTCGAAATATTCAAAGGGGTTAGCCTTCTCGGAATTCTGGGCGCATTTTTCGAAATTTTCAAAGGGGTTAGCCTTCTCGTTATTCTAGGCGCATTTTTCGAAATATTCAAAGGGGTTAGCATTCTCGGAATTCTGGGCGAATTTTTCAAAGGGGTTAGCCTTCTCAGAATTCTGGGCGAGTTTTTCGTAATTTTCAAAGGGGTTAGCCTTCTCGGAATTCTGGGCGCATTTTTCGAAATTTTCAAACGGGTTAGCCTTCTCGGAATTCTGGGCGCATTTTTCGATATTTTCGAAGGGGTTAGCCTTCTCGGAATTCTGGGCGCATTTTTCGAAATTTTCAAAGGGTTTAGCCTTCTTGGATTTCTGGGCGCATTTTTCGAATTTTTCAAAGGGGTTAGCCTTCTCGGAATTCTGGGCGCATTTTTCGAAATATTCAAAGGGGTTTCCTTCTCGGAATTCTGGGCGCATTTTTCGTAATTTTCAAAGGGGTTAGCCTTCTCGGAATTCTGGGCGCATTTTTCGAAATATTCAAAGGGGTTAGCCTTCTCGGAATTCTGGGCCCATTTTTCGTAATATTCAAAGGGGTTAGCTTTCTCGGAATTCTGGGTGCATTTTTCGAAATATTCAAAGGGGTTAGCCTTCTCGGAATTCTGGGCGCATTTTTCGAAATTTTCAAAGGGGTTAGCCTTCCCGGAGTTCTGGGCGCATTTTTCGAAATTTTCAAAGGGATTAGCTTTCTCGGAATTCTGGGAGCATTTTTAGAAATATTCAAAGGGGTTATCCTTCTCGGAATTCTGGGCGCATTTTTCGAAATTTTCAAAGGGGTTAGCTTTCTCGGAATTCTGGGTGCATTTTTCGAAATATTCAAAGGGGTTAGCCTTCTCGGAATTCTGGGCGCATTTTTCGAAATTTTCAAAGGGGTTAGCCTTGTCGTTATTCTAGGCGCATTTTTCGAAATATTCAAAGGGGTTAGCATTCTCGGAATTCTGGGCGCATTTTTCGAAATTTTCAAAGGGGTTAGCCTTCTCAGAATTCTGGGCGAGTTTTTCGAAATTTTCAAAGGGGTTAGCCTTCTCGGAATTCTGGGCGCATTTTTCGAAATTTTCAAAGGGGTTAGCCTTCCCGGAATTCTGGGCGCATTTTTCGAAATTTTCAAAGGGGTTAGCCTTCTCGGAATTCTGGGCGCATTTTTCGAAATATTCAAAGGGGTTAGCCTTCTCGGAATTCTGGGCGCATTTTTCGAAATTTTCAAAGGGGTTAGCCTTCTCGTTATTCTAGGCGCATTTTTCGAAATATTCAAAGGGGTTAGCATTCTCGGAATTCTGGGCGAATTTTTCAAAGGGGTTAGCCTTCTCAGAATTCTGGGCGAGTTTTTCGAAATTTTCAAAGGGGTTAGCCTTCTCAGAATTGTGGGCGAGTTTTTCGAAATTTTCAAAGGGGTTAGCCTTCTCGGAATTCTGGGCGCATTTTTCGAAATTTTCAAAGGGGTTAGCCTTCTCGGAATTCTGGGCCCATTTTTCGATATTTTCAAAGGGGTTAGCCTTCTCGGAATTCTGGGCGCATTTTTCGAAATTTTCAAAGGGGTTAGCCTTCTCGGAATTCTGGGCGCATTTTTCGAAAATTTCAAAGGGGTTAGCCTACTCGGAATTCAGGGCGCATTTTTCGAAATTTTTAAAGGGGTTAGCCTTCTCGGAAATCTGGGCGCATTTTTCGAAATTTTCAAAGGGGTTAGCCTTCTCGGAATTTTGGGCGCATTTTTCGAAATTTTCAAAGGGGTTAGCCTTCTTGGAAATCTGGGCGAGTTTTTCGAAATTTTCAAAGGGGTTAGCCTTCACGGAATTCTGGGCGCATTTTTCGAAATTTTCAAAGGGGTTAGCCTTCTCGGAATTCTGGGCGCATTTTTCGAAATATTCAAAGGGGTTAGCCTTCTCGGAATTCTGGGCCCATTTTTCGTAATTTCCAAAGGGGTTAGCCTTCTCGGAATTCTGGGCGCATTTTTCGAAATTTTCAAAGGGGTTAGCCTTCTCGGAATTCTGGGCGCATTTTTCGAAATTTTCAAAGGGGTTAGCCTTCTCGGAATTCTGGGCGCATTTTTCGAAATTTTCAAAGGGGTTAGCCTTCTCGGATTCTGGGCGCATTTTACGAAATTTTCAAAGGGGTTAGCCTTCTCGGAATTTTGGGCGCATTTTTCGAAATTTTCAAAGGGGTTAGCCTTCTCGGAATTCTGGGCGAGTTTTTCGAAATTTTCAAAGGGGTTAGCCTTCTCGGAATTCTGGGCGCATTTTTCGAAATTTTCAAACGGGTTAGCCTTCTCGGAATTCTGGACGCATTTTTCGATATTTTCGAAGGGGTTAGCCTTCTCGGAATTCTGGGCGCATTTTTCGAAATTTTCAAAGGGGTTAGCCTTCTTGGATTTCTGGGCGCATTTTTCGAATTTTTCAAAGGGGTTAGCCTTCTCGGAATTCTGGGCGCATTTTTCGAAATATTCAAAGGGGTTAGCCTTCTCGGAATTCTGGGCGCATTTTTCGTAATTTTCAAAGGGGTTAGCCTTCTCGGAATTCTGGGCGCATTTTTCGAAATATTCAAAGGGGTTAGCCTTCTCGGAATTCTGGGCGCATTTTTCGAAATTTTCAAAGGGGTTAGCCTTCTCGGAATTCTGGGCGCATTTTTCGAAATTTTCAAAGGGGTTAGCCTTCTCGGAATTCTGGGCGCATTTTACGAAATTTTCCAAGGGGTTAGCCTTCTCGGAATTTTGGGCGCATTTTTCGAAATTTCCAAAGGCGTTAGCCTTCTCGGAATTCTGGGCGCATTTTTCGAAATATTCAAAGGGGTTAGCTTTCTCGGAATTCTGGGTGCATTTTTCGAAATATTCAAAGGGGTTAGCCTTCTCGGAATTCTGGGCGCATTTTTCGAAATTTTCAAAGGGGTTAGCCTTCTCGGAATTCTGGGCGCATTTTTCGAAATATTCAAAGGGTTTAGCCTTCTCGGAAATCTGGGCGCATTTTTCGAAATTTTCAAAGGGGTTAGCCTTCTCGGAATTCTAGGCGCATTTTTCGAAATTTTCAAAGGGGTTAGCCTTCTCGGAATTTTGGGCGCATTTTTCGAAATTTTCAAAGGGGTTAGCCTTCTCGGAATTCTGGGCGAGTTTTTCGAAATTTTCAAAGGGGTTAGCCTTCTCGGAATTCTGGGCGCATTTTTCGAAATTTTCAAACGGGTTAGCCTTCTCGGAATTCTGGGCGCATTTTTCGATATTTTCGAAGGGGTTAGCCTTCTCGGAATTCTGGGCGCATTTTTCGAAATTTTCAAAGGGTTTAGCCTTCTTGGATTTCTGGGCGCATTTTTCGAATTTTTCAAAGGGGTTAGCCTTCTCGGAATTCTGGGCGCATTTTTCGAAATATTCAAAGGGGTTTCCTTCTCGGAATTCTGGGCGCATTTTTCGTAATTTTCAAAGGGGTTAGCCTTCTCGGAATTCTGGGCGCATTTTTCGAAATATTCAAAGGGGTTAGCCTTCTCGGAATTTTGGGCGCATTTTTCGAAATTTTCAAAGGGGTTAGCCTTCTCGGAATTCTGGGCGCATTTTTCGAAATTTTCAAAGGGGTTAGCCTTCTCGGAATTCTGGGCGCATTTTACGAAATTTTCCAAGGGGTTAGCCTTCTCGGAATTTTGGGCGCATTTTTCGAAATTTTCAAAGGGGTTAGCCTTCTCGGAATTCTGGGCGAGTTTTTCGAAATTTTCAAAGGGGTTAGCCTCCTCGGAATTCTGGGCGCATTTTTCGAAATTTTCAAACGGGTTAGCCTTCTCGGAATTCTGGACGCATTTTTCGATATTTTCGAAGGGGTTAGCCTTCTCGGAATTCTGGGCGCATTTTTCGAAATTTTCAAAGGGGTTAGCCTTCTTGGATTTCTGGGCGCATTTTTCGAAATTTTCAAAGGGGTTAGCCTTCTCGGAATTCTGGGCGCATTTTTCGAAATTTTCAAAGGGGTTAGCCTTCTCGGAATTCTGGGCGCATTTTACGAAATTTTCCAAGGGGTTAGCCTTCTCGGAATTTTGGGCGCATTTTTCGAAATTTCCAAAGGCGTTAGCCTTCTCGGAATTCTGGGCGCATTTTTCGAAATATTCAAAGGGGTTAGCTTTCTCGGAATTCTGGGTGCATTTTTCGAAATATTCAAAGGGGTTAGCCTTCTCGGAATTCTGGGCGCATTTTTCGAAATTTTCAAAGGGGTTAGCCTTCCCGTAATTCTGGGCGCATTTTTCGAAATTTTCAAAGGGGTTAGCCTTCCCGGAATTCTGGGCGCATTTTTCGAAATTTTCAAAGGGGTTAGCCTTCTCGGAATTCTGGGCGCATTTTTCGAAATATTCAAAGGGGTTAGCTTTCTCGGAATTCTGGGCGCATTTTTCGAAATTTTCAAAGGGGTTAGCCTTCTCGGAATTCTGGGCGCATTTTTCGAAATATTCAAAGGGGTTAGCCTTCTCGGAATTCTGGGCGCATTTTTCGTAATTTTCAAAGGGGTTAGCCTTCTCGGAATTCTGGGCGCATTTTTCGAAATATTCAAAGGGTTTAGCCTTCTCGGAAATCTGGGCGCATTTTTCGAAATTTTCAAAGGGGTTAGCCTTCTCGGAATTCTAGGCGCATTTTTCGAAATTTTCAAAGGGGTTAGCCTTCTCGGAATTTTGGGCGCATTTTTCGAAATTTTCAAAGGGGTTAGCCTTCTCGGAATTCTGGGCGAGTTTTTCGAAATTTTCAAAGGGGTTAGCCTTCTCGGAATTCTGGGCGCATTTTTCGAAATTTTCAAACGGGTTAGCCTTCTCGGAATTCTGGGCGCATTTTTCGATATTTTCGAAGGGGTTAGCCTTCTCGGAATTCTGGGCGCATTTTTCGAAATTTTCAAAGGGTTTAGCCTTCTTGGATTTCTGGGCGCATTTTTCGAATTTTTCAAAGGGGTTAGCCTTCTCGGAATTCTGGGCGCATTTTTCGAAATATTCAAAGGGGTTTCCTTCTCGGAATTCTGGGCGCATTTTTCGTAATTTTCAAAGGGGTTAGCCTTCTCGGAATTCTGGGCGCATTTTTCGAAATATTCAAAGGGGTTAGCCTTCTCGAAATTCTGGGCGCATTTTTCGAAATATTCAAAGGGGTTAGCCTTCTCGGAATTCTGGGCCCATTTTTCGTAATTTCCAAAGGGGTTAGCCTTCTCGGATTTCTGGGCGCATTTTTCGAAATTTTCAAAGGGGTTAGCCTTCTCGGAATTCTGGGCGCATTTTTCGAAATTTTCAAAGGGGTTAGCCTTCTCGGAATTCTGGGCGCATTTTTCGAAATTTTCAAAGGGGTTAGCCTTCTCGGAATTCTGGGCGCATTTTACGAAATTTTCCAAGGGGTTAGCCTTCTCGGAATTTTGGGCGCATTTTTCGAAATTTTCAAAGGGGTTGGCCTTCTCGGAATTCTGGGCGAGTTTTTCGAAATTTTCAAAGGGGTTAGCCTTCTCGGAATTCTGGGCTCATTTTTCGAAATTTTCAAAGGGGTTAGCCTTCTCGGAATTCCGGGCGCATTTTTCGAAATTTTCAAAGGGGTTAGCCTTCTCGGAATTCTGGGCGCATTTTTCGAAATTTTTAAAGGGGTTAGCCTTCTCGGAAATCTGGGCGCATTTTTCGAAATTCTGAAAGGGGTTAGCCTTCTCGGAATTATGGGCGTATTTTTCGAAATGTTCAAAGGGTTTAGCCTTCTCAGAATTCTGGGCGCATTTTTCGAAATTTTCAAAGGGGTTAGCCTTCTCGGAATTTTGGGGGCATTTTTCGAAATTTTCAAAGGGGTTAGCCTTCTCGGAATTTTGGGGGCATTTTTCGAAATTTTCAAAGGGGTTAGCCTTCTCGGAAATCTGGGCGCATTTTTCGAAATTTTCAAAGGGTTTAGCCTTCTCGGAATTCTGGGCGCATTTTTCGAAATTTTCAAAGGGGTTAGCCTTCTCGGAATTCTGGGCGAGTTTTTCGAAATTTTCAAAGGGGTTAGCCTTCTCGGAATTCTGGGCTCATTTTTCGAAATTTTCAAAGGGGTTAGCCTTCTCGGAATTTTGAGCGCATTTTTCGAAATTTTCAAAGGGGTTAGCCTTCTCGGAATTCTGGGCGAGTTTTTCGAAATTTTCAAAGGGGTTAGCCTTCTCGGAATTCTGGGCGCATTTTTCGAAATATTCAAAGGGGTTAGCCTTCTCGAAATTCTGGGCGCATTTTTCGAAATATTCAAAGGGGTTAGCCTTCTCGGAATTCTGGGCCCATTTTTCGTAATTTCCAAAGGGGTTAGCCTTCTCGGATTTCTGGGCGCATTTTTCGAAATTTTCAAAGGGGTTAACCTTCTCGGAATTCTGGGCGCATTTTTCGAAATTTTCAAAGGGGTTAGCCTTCTCGGAATTCTGGGCGCATTTTTCGAAATATTCAAAAGGGTTAGCTTTCTCGGAATTCTGGTTGCATTTTTCGAAATATTCAAAGGGGTTAGCCTTCTCGGAATTCTGGGCGCATTTTTCGAAATTTTGAAAGGGGTTAGCCTTCTCGTTATTCTAGGCGCATTTTTCGAAATATTCAAAGGGGTTAGCATTCTCGGAATTCTGGGCGAATTTTTCAAAGGGGTTAGCCTTCTCGGAATTCTGGGCGAATTTTTCGAAATTTTCAAAGGGGTTAGCCTTCTCGGAATTCTGGGCGAATTTTTCGAAATTTTCAAAGGGGTTAGCCTTCTCGGAATTCTGGGCGCATTTTTCGAAATATTCAAAGGGGTTAGCCTTCTCGGAATTCTGGGCGCATTTTTCGTAATTTTCAAAGGGGTTAGCCTTCTGGGAATTCTGGGCGCATTTTTCGAAATATTCAAAGGGTTTAGCCTTCTCGGAAATCTGGGCGCATTTTTCGAAATTTTCAAAGGGGTTAGCCTTCCCGTAATTCTGGGCGCATTTTTCGAAATTTTCAAAGGGGTTAGCCTTCCCGGAATTCTGGGCGCATTTTTCGAAATTTTCAAAGGGGTTAGCCTTCTCGGAATTCTGGGCGCATTTTTCGAAATATTCAAAGGGGTTAGCTTTCTCGGAATTCTGGGCGCATTTTTCGAAATTTTCAAAGGGGTTAGCCTTCTCGGAATTCTGGGCGCATTTTTCGAAATATTCAAAGGGGTTAGCCTTCTCGGAATTCTGGGCGCATTTTTCGTAATTTTCAAAGGGGTTAGCCTTCTCGGAATTCTGGGCGCATTTTTCGAAATATTCAAAGGGTTTAGCCTTCTCGGAAATCTGGGCGCATTTTTCGAAATTTTCAAAGGGGTTAGCCTTCTCGGAATTCTAGGCGCATTTTTCGAAATTTTCAAAGGGGTTAGCCTTCTCGGAATTTTGGGCGCATTTTTCGAAATTTTCAAAGGGGTTAGCCTTCTCGGAATTCTGGGCGAGTTTTTCGAAATTTTCAAAGGGGTTAGCCTTCTCGGAATTCTGGGCGCATTTTTCGAAATTTTCAAACGGGTTAGCCTTCTCGGAATTCTGGGCGCATTTTTCGATATTTTCGAAGGGGTTAGCCTTCTCGGAATTCTGGGCGCATTTTTCGAAATTTTCAAAGGGTTTAGCCTTCTTGGATTTCTGGGCGCATTTTTCGGATTTTTCAAAGGGGTTAGCCTTCTCGGAATTCTGGGCGCATTTTTCGAAATATTCAAAGGGGTTTCCTTCTCGGAATTCTGGGCGCATTTTTCGTAATTTTCAAAGGGGTTAGCCTTCTCGGAATTCTGGGCGCATTTTTCGAAATATTCAAAGGGGTTAGCCTTCTCGGAATTCTGGGCGCATTTTTCGAAATATTCAAAGGGGTTAGCCTTCTCGGAATTCTGGGCCCATTTTTCGTAATTTCCAAAGGGGTTAGCCTTCTCGGAATTCTGGGCGCATTTTTCGAAATTTTCAAAGGGGTTAGCCTTCTCGGAATTCTGGGCGCATTTTTCGAAATTTTCAAAGGGGTTAGCCTTCTCGGAATTCTGGGCGCATTTTTCGAAATTTTCAAAGGGGTTAGCCTTCTCGGAATTCTGGGCGCATTTTACGAAATTTTCCAAGGGGTTAGCCTTCTCGGAATTTTGGGCGCATTTTTCGAAATTTTCAAAGGGGTTGGCCTTCTCGGAATTCTGGGCGAGTTTTTCGAAATTTTCAAAGGGGTTAGCCTTCTCGGAATTCTGGGCTCATTTTTCGAAATTTTCAAAGGGGTTAGCCTTCTCGGAATTCCGGGCGCATTTTTCGAAATTTTCAAAGGGGTTAGCCTTCTCGGAATTCTGGGCGCATTTTTCGAAATTTTTAAAGGGGTTAGCCTTCTCGGAAATCTGGGCGCATTTTTCGAAATTCTGAAAGGGGTTAGCCTTCTCGGAATTATGGGCGTATTTTTCGAAATGTTCAAAGGGTTTAGCCTTCTCAGAATTCTGGGCGCATTTTTCGAAATTTTCAAAGGGGTTAGCCTTCTCGGAATTTTGGGGGCATTTTTCGAAATTTTCAAAGGGGTTAGCCTTCTCGGAATTTTGGGGGCATTTTTCGAAATTTTCAAAGGGGTTAGCCTTCTCGGAAATCTGGGCGCATTTTTCGAAATTTTCAAAGGGTTTAGCCTTCTCGGAATTCTGGGCGCATTTTTCGAAATTTTCAAAGGGGTTAGCCTTCTCGGAATTCTGGGCGAGTTTTTCGAAATTTTCAAAGGGGTTAGCCTTCTCGGAATTCTGGGCTCATTTTTCGAAATTTTCAAAGGGGTTAGCCTTCTCGGAATTTTGAGCGCATTTTTCGAAATTTTCAAAGGGGTTAGCCTTCTCGGAATTCTGGGCGAGTTTTTCGAAATTTTCAAAGGGGTTAGCCTTCACGGAATTCTGGGCGCATTTTTCGAAATTTTCAAAGGGGTTAGCCTTCTCGGAATTCTGGGCGCATTTTTCGAAATTTTCAAAGGGGTTAACCTTCTCGGAATTCTGGGCGCATTTTTCGAAATTTTCAAAGGGGTTAGCCTTCTCGGAATTCTGGGCGCATTTTTCGAAATATTCAAAAGGGTTAGCTTTCTCGGAATTCTGGTTGCATTTTTCGAAATATTCAAAGGGGTTAGCCTTCTCGGAATTCTGGGCGCATTTTTCGAAATTTTGAAAGGGGTTAGCCTTCTCGTTATTCTAGGCGCATTTTTCGAAATATTCAAAGGGGTTAGCATTCTCGGAATTCTGGGCGAATTTTTCAAAGGGGTTAGCCTTCTCGGAATTCTGGGCGAATTTTTCGAAATTTTCAAAGGGGTTAGCCTTCTCGGAATTCTGGGCGAATTTTTCGTAATTTTCAAAGGGGTTAGCCTTCTCGGAATTCTGGGCGCATTTTTCGAAATATTCAAAGGGGTTAGCCTTCTCGGAATTCTGGGCGCATTTTTCGTAATTTTCAAAGGGGTTAGCCTTCTCAGAATTCTGGGCGCATTTTTCGAAATTTTCAAAGGGGTTAGCCTTCTCGGAATTTTGGGTGCATTTTTCGAAATTTTCAAAGGGGTTAGCCTTCTCGGAATTCTGGGCGAGTTTTTCGAAATTTTCAAAGGGGTTAGCCTTCACGGAATTCTGGGCGCATTTTTCGAAATTTTCAAAGGGGTTAGCCTTCTCGGAATTCTGGGCGCATTTTTCGAAATATTCAAAGGGGTTAGCCTTCTCGGAATTCTGGGCGCATTTTTCGTAATTTTCAAAGGGGTTAGCCTTCTCGGAATTCTGGGCGCATTTTTCGAAATATTCAAAGGGTTTAGCCTTCTCGGAAATCTGGGCGCATTTTTCGAAATTTTCAAAGGGGTTAGCCTTCTCGGAATTCTGGGCGCATTTTTCGAAATTTTCAAAGGGGTTAGCCTTCTCGGAATTTTGGGCGCATTTTTCGAAATTTTCAAAGGGGTTAGCCTTCTCGGAATTCTGGGCGAGTTTTTCGAAATTTTCAAAGGGGTTAGCCTTCTCGGAATTCTGGGCGCATTTTTCGAAATTTTCAAACGGGTTAGCCTTCTCGGAATTCTGGGCGCATTTTTCGATATTTTCGAAGGGGTTAGCCTTCTCGGAATTCTGGGCGCATTTTTCGAAATATTCAAAGGGGTTTCCTTCTCGGAATTCTGGGCGCATTTTTCGTAATTTTCAAAGGGGTTAGCCTTCTCGGAATTCTGGGCGCATTTTTCGAAATATTCAAAGGGGTTAGCCTTCTCGGAATTCTGGGCCCATTTTTCGCAATTTCAAAAGGGGTTAGCCTTCTCGGAATTCTGGGCGAATTTTTCGAAATTTTCAAAGGGGTTAGCCTTCTCGGAATTCTGGGCGAGTTTTTCGAAATTTTCAAAGGGGTTAGCCTTCACGGAATTCTGGGCGCATTTTTCGAAATTTTCAAAGGGGTTAGCCTTCTCGGAATTCTGGGCGCATTTTTCGAAATATTCAAAGGGGTTAGCCTTCTCGGAATTCTGGGCGCATTTTTCGTAATTTTCAAAGGGGTTAGCCTTCTCGGAATTCTGGGCGAATTTTTCGAAATATTCAAAGGGTTTAGCCTTCTCGGAAATCTGGGCGCATTTTTCGAAATTCTGAAAGGGGTTAGCCTTCTCGGAATTATGGGCGTATTTTTCGAAATTTTCAAAGGGTTTAGCCTTCTCAGAATTCTGGGCGCATTTTTCGAAATTTTCAAAGGGGTTAGCCTTCTCGGAATTTTGGGGGCATTTTTCGAAATTTTCAAAGGGGTTAGCCTTCTCCGAAATCTGGGCGCATTTTTCGAAATTTTCAAAGGGGTTAGCCTTCTCCGAAATCTGGGCGCATTTTTCGAAATTTTCAAAGGGGTTAGCCTTCTCAGAATTCTGGGCGCATTTTTCGAAATTTTCAAAGGGGTTAGCCTTCTCGGAATTTTGAGCGCATTTTTCGAAATTTTCAAAGGGGTTAGCCTTCTCGGAATTCTGGGCGAGTTTTTCGAAATTTTCAAAGGGGTTAGCCTTCTCAGAATTGTGGGCGAGTTTTTCGAAATTTTCAAAGGGGTTAGCCTTCTCGGAATTCTGGGCGCATTTTTCGAAATTTTCAAAGGGGTTAGCCTTCTCGGAATTCTGGGCCCATTTTTCGATATTTTCAAAGGGGTTAGCCTTCTCGGAATTCTGGGCGCATTTTTCGAAATTTTCAAAGGGGTTAGCCTTCTCGGAATTCTGGGCGCATTTTTCGAAAATTTCAAAGGGGTTAGCCTACTCGGAATTCAGGGCGCATTTTTCGAAATTTTTAAAGGGGTTAGCCTTCTCGGAAATCTGGGCGCATTTTTCGAAATTTTCAAAGGGGTTAGCCTTCTCGGAATTTTGGGCGCATTTTTCGAAATTTTCAAAGGGGTTAGCCTTCTTGGAAATCTGGGCGAGTTTTTCGAAATTTTCAAAGGGGTTAGCCTTCACGGAATTCTGGGCGCATTTTTCGAAATTTTCAAAGGGGTTAGCCTTCTCGGAATTCTGGGCGCATTTTTCGAAATATTCAAAGGGGTTAGCCTTCTCGGAATTCTGGGCCCATTTTTCGTAATTTCCAAAGGGGTTAGCCTTCTCGGAATTCTGGGCGCATTTTTCGAAATTTTCAAAGGGGTTAGCCTTCTCGGAATTCTGGGCGCATTTTTCGAAATTTTCAAAGGGGTTAGCCTTCTCGGAATTCTGGGCGCATTTTTCGAAATTTTCAAAGGGGTTAGCCTTCTCGGAATTCTGGGCGCATTTTACGAAATTTTCCAAGGGGTTAGCCTTCTCGGAATTTTGGGCGCATTTTTCGAAATTTTCAAAGGGGTTAGCCTTCTCGGAATTCTGGGCGAGTTTTTCGAAATTTTCAAAGGGGTTAGCCTTCTCGGAATTCTGGGCGCATTTTTCGAAATTTTCAAACGGGTTAGCCTTCTCGGAATTCTGGACGCATTTTTCGATATTTTCGAAGGGGTTAGCCTTCTCGGAATTCTGGGCGCATTTTTCGAAATTTTCAAAGGGGTTAGCCTTCTTGGATTTCTGGGCGCATTTTTCGAATTTTTCAAAGGGGTTAGCCTTCTCGGAATTCTGGGCGCATTTTTCGAAATTTTCAAAGGGGTTAGCCTTCTCGGAATTCTGGGCGCATTTTACGAAATTTTCCAAGGGGTTAGCCTTCTCGGAATTTTGGGCGCATTTTTCGAAATTTCCAAAGGCGTTAGCCTTCTC
The DNA here is from genome assembly GCA_964059195.1 of Ectobius pallidus. Classification (NCBI taxonomy): domain Eukaryota; kingdom Metazoa; phylum Arthropoda; class Insecta; order Blattodea; family Ectobiidae; genus Ectobius; species Ectobius pallidus. The sequence continues at coordinate 181,978,851 of CAXKWD010000005.1, read as the reverse complement.
GGAATTCTGGGCGCATTTTTCGAAATATTCAAAGGGGTTAGCTTTCTCGGAATTCTGGGTGCATTTTTCGAAATATTCAAAGGGGTTAGCCTTCTCGGAATTCTGGGCGCATTTTTCGAAATTTTCAAAGGGGTTAGCCTTCCCGTAATTCTGGGCGCATTTTTCGAAATTTTCAAAGGGGTTAGCCTTCCCGGAATTCTGGGCGCATTTTTCGAAATTTTCAAAGGGGTTAGCCTTCTCGGAATTCTGGGCGCATTTTTCGAAATATTCAAAGGGGTTAGCTTTCTCGGAATTCTGGGCGCATTTTTCGAAATTTTCAAAGGGGTTAGCCTTCTCGGAATTCTGGGCGCATTTTTCGAAATATTCAAAGGGGTTAGCCTTCTCGGAATTCTGGGCGCATTTTTCGTAATTTTCAAAGGGGTTAGCCTTCTCGGAATTCTGGGCGCATTTTTCGAAATATTCAAAGGGTTTAGCCTTCTCGGAAATCTGGGCGCATTTTTCGAAATTTTCAAAGGGGTTAGCCTTCTCGGAATTCTAGGCGCATTTTTCGAAATTTTCAAAGGGGTTAGCCTTCTCGGAATTTTGGGCGCATTTTTCGAAATTTTCAAAGGGGTTAGCCTTCTCGGAATTCTGGGCGAGTTTTTCGAAATTTTCAAAGGGGTTAGCCTTCTCGGAATTCTGGGCGCATTTTTCGAAATTTTCAAACGGGTTAGCCTTCTCGGAATTCTGGGCGCATTTTTCGATATTTTCGAAGGGGTTAGCCTTCTCGGAATTCTGGGCGCATTTTTCGAAATTTTCAAAGGGGTTAGCCTTCTTGGATTTCTGGGCGCATTTTTCGAAATTTTCAAAGGGGTTAGCCTTCTCGGAATTCTGGGCGCATTTTTCGAAATTTTCAAAGGGGTTAGCCTTCTCGGAATTCTGGGCGCATTTTACGAAATTTTCCAAGGGGTTAGCCTTCTCGGAATTTTGGGCGCATTTTTCGAAATTTCCAAAGGCGTTAGCCTTCTCGGAATTCTGGGCGCATTTTTCGAAATATTCAAAGGGGTTAGCTTTCTCGGAATTCTGGGTGCATTTTTCGAAATATTCAAAGGGGTTAGCCTTCTCGGAATTCTGGGCGCATTTTTCGAAATTTTCAAAGGGGTTAGCCTTCCCGTAATTCTGGGCGCATTTTTCGAAATTTTCAAAGGGGTTAGCCTTCCCGGAATTCTGGGCGCATTTTTCGAAATTTTCAAAGGGGTTAGCCTTCTCGGAATTCTGGGCGCATTTTTCGAAATATTCAAAGGGGTTAGCTTTCTCGGAATTCTGGGCGCATTTTTCGAAATTTTCAAAGGGGTTAGCCTTCTCGGAATTCTGGGCGCATTTTTCGAAATATTCAAAGGGGTTAGCCTTCTCGGAATTCTGGGCGCATTTTTCGTAATTTTCAAAGGGGTTAGCCTTCTCGGAATTCTGGGCGCATTTTTCGAAATATTCAAAGGGTTTAGCCTTCTCGGAAATCTGGGCGCATTTTTCGAAATTTTCAAAGGGGTTAGCCTTCTCGGAATTCTAGGCGCATTTTTCGAAATTTTCAAAGGGGTTAGCCTTCTCGGAATTTTGGGCGCATTTTTCGAAATTTTCAAAGGGGTTAGCCTTCTCGGAATTCTGGGCGAGTTTTTCGAAATTTTCAAAGGGGTTAGCCTTCTCGGAATTCTGGGCGCATTTTTCGAAATTTTCAAACGGGTTAGCCTTCTCGGAATTCTGGGCGCATTTTTCGATATTTTCGAAGGGGTTAGCCTTCTCGGAATTCTGGGCGCATTTTTCGAAATTTTCAAAGGGTTTAGCCTTCTTGGATTTCTGGGCGCATTTTTCGAATTTTTCAAAGGGGTTAGCCTTCTCGGAATTCTGGGCGCATTTTTCGAAATATTCAAAGGGGTTTCCTTCTCGGAATTCTGGGCGCATTTTTCGTAATTTTCAAAGGGGTTAGCCTTCTCGGAATTCTGGGCGCATTTTTCGAAATATTCAAAGGGGTTAGCCTTCTCGAAATTCTGGGCGCATTTTTCGAAATATTCAAAGGGGTTAGCCTTCTCGGAATTCTGGGCCCATTTTTCGTAATTTCCAAAGGGGTTAGCCTTCTCGGAATTCTGGGCGCATTTTTCGAAATTTTCAAAGGGGTTAGCCTTCTCGGAATTCTGGGCGCATTTTTCGAAATTTTCAAAGGGGTTAGCCTTCTCGGAATTCTGGGCGCATTTTTCGAAATTTTCAAAGGGGTTAGCCTTCTCGGAATTCTGTTCGCATTTTACGAAATTTTCCAAGGGGTTAGCCTTCTCGGAATTTTGGGCGCATTTTTCGAAATTTTCAAAGGGGTTGGCCTTCTCGGAATTCTGGGCGAGTTTTTCGAAATTTTCAAAGGGGTTAGCCTTCTCGGAATTCTGGGCTCATTTTTCGAAATTTTCAAAGGGGTTAGCCTTCTCGGAATTCCGGGCGCATTTTTCGAAATTTTCAAAGGGGTTAGCCTTCTCGGAATTCTGGGCGCATTTTTCGAAATTTTTAAAGGGGTTAGCCTTCTCGGAAATCTGGGCGCATTTTTCGAAATTCTGAAAGGGGTTAGCCTTCTCGGAATTATGGGCGTATTTTTCGAAATGTTCAAAGGGTTTAGCCTTCTCAGAATTCTGGGCGCATTTTTCGAAATTTTCAAAGGGGTTAGCCTTCTCGGAATTTTGGGGGCATTTTTCGAAATTTTCAAAGGGGTTAGCCTTCTCGGAATTTTGGGGGCATTTTTCGAAATTTTCAAAGGGGTTAGCCTTCTCGGAAATCTGGGCGCATTTTTCGAAATTTTCAAAGGGTTTAGCCTTCTCGGAATTCTGGGCGCATTTTTCGAAATTTTCCAAGGGGTTAGCCTTCTCGGAATTTTGGGCGCATTTTTCGAAATTTCCAAAGGCGTTAGCCTTCTCGGAATTCTGGGCGCATTTTTCGAAATATTCAAAGGGGTTAGCTTTCTCGGAATTCTGGGTGCATTTTTCGAAATATTCAAAGGGGTTAGCCTTCTCGGAATTCTGGGCGCATTTTTCGAAATTTTCAAAGGGGTTAGCCTTCCCGTAATTCTGGGCGCATTTTTCGAAATTTTCAAAGGGGTTAGCCTTCCCGGAATTCTGGGCGCATTTTTCGAAATTTTCAAAGGGGTTAGCCTTCTCGGAATTCTGGGCGCATTTTTCGAAATATTCAAAGGGGTTAGCTTTCTCGGAATTCTGGGCGCATTTTTCGAAATTTTCAAAGGGGTTAGCCTTCTCGGAATTCTGGGCGCATTTTTCGAAATATTCAAAGGGGTTAGCCTTCTCGGAATTCTGGGCGCATTTTTCGTAATTTTCAAAGGGGTTAGCCTTCTCGGAATTCTGGGCGCATTTTTCGAAATATTCAAAGGGTTTAGCCTTCTCGGAAATCTGGGCGCATTTTTCGAAATTTTCAAAGGGGTTAGCCTTCTCGGAATTCTAGGCGCATTTTTCGAAATTTTCAAAGGGGTTAGCCTTCTCGGAATTTTGGGCGCATTTTTCGAAATTTTCAAAGGGGTTAGCCTTCTCGGAATTCTGGGCGAGTTTTTCGAAATTTTCAAAGGGGTTAGCCTTCTCGGAATTCTGGGCGCATTTTTCGAAATTTTCAAACGGGTTAGCCTTCTCGGAATTCTGGGCGCATTTTTCGATATTTTCGAAGGGGTTAGCCTTCTCGGAATTCTGGGCGCATTTTTCGAAATTTTCAAAGGGTTTAGCCTTCTTGGATTTCTGGGCGCATTTTTCGAATTTTTCAAAGGGGTTAGCCTTCTCGGAATTCTGGGCGCATTTTTCGAAATATTCAAAGGGGTTTCCTTCTCGGAATTCTGGGCGCATTTTTCGTAATTTTCAAAGGGGTTAGCCTTCTCGGAATTCTGGGCGCATTTTTCGAAATATTCAAAGGGGTTAGCCTTCTCGAAATTCTGGGCGCATTTTTCGAAATATTCAAAGGGGTTAGCCTTCTCGGAATTCTGGGCCCATTTTTCGTAATTTCCAAAGGGGTTAGCCTTCTCGGAATTCTGGGCGCATTTTTCGAAATTTTCAAAGGGGTTAGCCTTCTCGGAATTCTGGGCGCATTTTTCGAAATTTTCAAAGGGGTTAGCCTTCTCGGAATTCTGGGCGCATTTTTCGAAATTTTCAAAGGGGTTAGCCTTCTCGGAATTCTGTTCGCATTTTACGAAATTTTCCAAGGGGTTAGCCTTCTCGGAATTTTGGGCGCATTTTTCGAAATTTTCAAAGGGGTTGGCCTTCTCGGAATTCTGGGCGAGTTTTTCGAAATTTTCAAAGGGGTTAGCCTTCTCGGAATTCTGGGCTCATTTTTCGAAATTTTCAAAGGGGTTAGCCTTCTCGGAATTCCGGGCGCATTTTTCGAAATTTTCAAAGGGGTTAGCCTTCTCGGAATTCTGGGCGCATTTTTCGAAATTTTTAAAGGGGTTAGCCTTCTCGGAAATCTGGGCGCATTTTTCGAAATTCTGAAAGGGGTTAGCCTTCTCGGAATTATGGGCGTATTTTTCGAAATGTTCAAAGGGTTTAGCCTTCTCAGAATTCTGGGCGCATTTTTCGAAATTTTCAAAGGGGTTAGCCTTCTCGGAATTTTGGGGGCATTTTTCGAAATTTTCAAAGGGGTTAGCCTTCTCGGAATTTTGGGGGCATTTTTCGAAATTTTCAAAGGGGTTAGCCTTCTCGGAAATCTGGGCGCATTTTTCGAAATTTTCAAAGGGTTTAGCCTTCTCGGAATTCTGGGCGCATTTTTCGAAATTTTCAAAGGGGTTAGCCTTCTCGGAATTCTGGGCGAGTTTTTCGAAATTTTCAAAGGGGTTAGCCTTCTCGGAATTCTGGGCTCATTTTTCGAAATTTTCAAAGGGGTTAGCCTTCTCGGAATTTTGAGCGCATTTTTCGAAATTTTCAAAGGGGTTAGCCTTCTCGGAATTCTGGGCGAGTTTTTCGAAATTTTCAAAGGGGTTAGCCTTCACGGAATTCTGGGCGCATTTTTCGAAATTTTCAAAGGGGTTAGCCTTCTCGGAATTCTGGGCGCATTTTTCGAAATATTCAAAGGGGTTAGCCTTCTCGGAATTCTGGGCCCATTTTTCGTAATTTCCAAAGGGGTTAGCCTTCTCGGAATTCTGGGCGCATTTTTCGAAATTTTCAAAGGGGTTAGCCTTCTCGGAATTCTGGGCGCATTTTTCGAAATTTTCAAAGGGGTTAGCCTTCTCGGAATTCTGGGCGCATTTTTCGAAATTTTCAAAGGGGTTAGCCTTCTCGGAATTCTGGGCGCATTTTACGAAATTTTCCAAGGGGTTAGCCTTCTCGGAATTTTGGGCGCATTTTTCGAAATTTTCAAAGGGGTTGGCCTTCTCGGAATTCTGGGCGAGTTTTTCGAAATTTTCAAAGGGGTTAGCCTTCTCGGAATTCTGGGCTCATTTTTCGAAATTTTCAAAGGGGTTAGCCTTCTCGGAATTCCGGGCGCATTTTTCGAAATTTTCAAAGGGGTTAGCCTTCTCGGAATTCTGGGCGCATTTTTCGAAATTTTTAAAGGGGTTAGCCTTCTCGGAAATCTGGGCGCATTTTTCGAAATTCTGAAAGGGGTTAGCCTTCTCGGAATTATGGGCGTATTTTTCGAAATGTTCAAAGGGTTTAGCCTTCTCAGAATTCTGGGCGCATTTTTCGAAATTTTCAAAGGGGTTAGCCTTCTCGGAATTTTGGGGGCATTTTTCGAAATTTTCAAAGGGGTTAGCCTTCTCGGAATTTTGGGGGCATTTTTCGAAATTTTCAAAGGGGTTAGCCTTCTCGGAAATCTGGGCGCATTTTTCGAAATTTTCAAAGGGTTTAGCCTTCTCGGAATTCTGGGCGCATTTTTCGAAATTTTCAAAGGGGTTAGCCTTCTCGGAATTCTGGGCGAGTTTTTCGAAATTTTCAAAGGGGTTAGCCTTCTCGGAATTCTGGGCTCATTTTTCGAAATTTTCAAAGGGGTTAGCCTTCTCGGAATTTTGAGCGCATTTTTCGAAATTTTCAAAGGGGTTAGCCTTCTCGGAATTCTGGGCGAGTTTTTCGAAATTTTCAAAGGGGTTAGCCTTCACGGAATTCTGGGCGCATTTTTCGAAATTTTCAAAGGGGTTAGCCTTCTCGGAATTCTGGGCGCATTTTTCGAAATTTTCAAAGGGGTTAACCTTCTCGGAATTCTGGGCGCATTTTTCGAAATTTTCAAAGGGGTTAGCCTTCTCGGAATTCTGGGCGCATTTTTCGAAATATTCAAAAGGGTTAGCTTTCTCGGAATTCTGGTTGCATTTTTCGAAATATTCAAAGGGGTTAGCCTTCTCGGAATTCTGGGCGCATTTTTCGAAATTTTGAAAGGGGTTAGCCTTCTCGTTATTCTAGGCGCATTTTTCGAAATATTCAAAGGGGTTAGCATTCTCGGAATTCTGGGCGAATTTTTCAAAGGGGTTTGCCTTCTCGGAATTCTGGGCGAATTTTTCGAAATTTTCAAAGGGGTTAGCCTTCTCGGAATTCTGGGCGAATTTTTCGTAATTTTCAAAGGGGTTAGCCTTCTCGGAATTCTGGGCGCATTTTTCGAAATATTCAAAGGGGTTAGCCTTCTCGGAATTCTGGGCGCATTTTTCGTAATTTTCAAAGGGGTTAGCCTTCTCAGAATTCTGGGCGCATTTTTCGAAATTTTCAAAGGGGTTAGCCTTCTCGGAATTTTGGGTGCATTTTTCGAAATTTTCAAAGGGGTTAGCCTTCTCGGAATTCTGGGCGAGTTTTTCGAAATTTTCAAAGGGGTTAGCCTTCACGGAATTCTGGGCGCATTTTTCGAAATTTTCAAAGGGGTTAGCCTTCTCGGAATTCTGGGCGCATTTTTCGAAATATTCAAAGGGGTTAGCCTTCTCGGAATTCTGGGCGCATTTTTCGTAATTTTCAAAGGGGTTAGCCTTCTCGGAATTCTGGGCGCATTTTTCGAAATATTCAAAGGGTTTAGCCTTCTCGGAAATCTGGGCGCATTTTTCGAAATTTTCAAAGGGGTTAGCCTTCTCGGAATTCTGGGCGCATTTTTCGAAATTTTCAAAGGGGTTAGCCTTCTCGGAATTTTGGGCGCATTTTTCGAAATTTTCAAAGGGGTTAGCCTTCTCGGAATTCTGGGCGAGTTTTTCGAAATTTTCAAAGGGGTTAGCCTTCTCGGAATTCTGGGCGCATTTTTCGAAATTTTCAAACGGGTTAGCCTTCTCGGAATTCTGGGCGCATTTTTCGATATTTTCGAAGGGGTTAGCCTTCTCGGAATTCTGGGCGCATTTTTCGAAATATTCAAAGGGGTTTCCTTCTCGGAATTCTGGGCGCATTTTTCGTAATTTTCAAAGGGGTTAGCCTTCTCGGAATTCTGGGCGCATTTTTCGAAATATTCAAAGGGGTTAGCCTTCTCGGAATTCTGGGCCCATTTTTCGCAATTTCAAAAGGGGTTAGCCTTCTCGGAATTCTGGGCGAATTTTTCGAAATTTTCAAAGGGGTTAGCCTTCTCGGAATTCTGGGCGAGTTTTTCGAAATTTTCAAAGGGGTTAGCCTTCACGGAATTCTGGGCGCATTTTTCGAAATTTTCAAAGGGGTTAGCCTTCTCGGAATTCTGGGCGCATTTTTCGAAATATTCAAAGGGGTTAGCCTTCTCGGAATTCTGGGCGCATTTTTCGTAATTTTCAAAGGGGTTAGCCTTCTCGGAATTCTGGGCGCATTTTTCGAAATATTCAAAGGGTTTAGCCTTCTCGGAAATCTGGGCGCATTTTTCGAAATTCTGAAAGGGGTTAGCCTTCTCGGAATTATGGGCGTATTTTTCGAAATTTTCAAAGGGTTTAGCCTTCTCAGAATTCTGGGCGCATTTTTCGAAATTTTCAAAGGGGTTAGCCTTCTCGGAATTTTGGGGGCATTTTTCGAAATTTTCAAAGGGGTTAGCCTTCTCCGAAATCTGGGCGCATTTTTCGAAATTTTCAAAGGGGTTAGCCTTCTCCGAAATCTGGGCGCATTTTTCGAAATTTTCAAAGGGGTTAGCCTTCTCAGAATTCTGGGCGCATTTTTCGAAATTTTCAAAGGGGTTAGCCTTCTCGGAATTTTGAGCGCATTTTTCGAAATTTTCAAAGGGGTTAGCCTTCTCGGAATTCTGGGCGAGTTTTTCGAAATTTTCAAAGGGGTTAGCCTTCTCAGAATTGTGGGCGAGTTTTTCGAAATTTTCAAAGGGGTTAGCCTTCTCGGAATTCTGGGCGCATTTTTCGAAATTTTCAAAGGGGTTAGCCTTCTCGGAATTCTGGGCCCATTTTTCGATATTTTCAAAGGGGTTAGCCTTCTCGGAATTCTGGGCGCATTTTTCGAAATTTTCAAAGGGGTTAGCCTTCTCGGAATTCTGGGCGCATTTTTCGAAAATTTCAAAGGGGTTAGCCTACTCGGAATTCAGGGCGCATTTTTCGAAATTTTTAAAGGGGTTAGCCTTCTCGGAAATCTGGGCGCATTTTTCGAAATTTTCAAAGGGGTTAGCCTTCTCGGAATTTTGGGCGCATTTTTCGAAATTTTCAAAGGGGTTAGCCTTCTTGGAAATCTGGGCGAGTTTTTCGAAATTTTCAAAGGGGTTAGCCTTCACGGAATTCTGGGCGCATTTTTCGAAATTTTCAAAGGGGTTAGCCTTCTCGGAATTCTGGGCGCATTTTTCGAAATATTCAAAGGGGTTAGCCTTCTCGGAATTCTGGGCCCATTTTTCGTAATTTCCAAAGGGGTTAGCCTTCTCGGAATTCTGGGCGCATTTTTCGAAATTTTCAAAGGGGTTAGCCTTCTCGGAATTCTGGGCGCATTTTTCGAAATTTTCAAAGGGGTTAGCCTTCTCGGAATTCTGGGCGCATTTTTCGAAATTTTCAAAGGGGTTAGCCTTCTCGGAATTCTGGGCGCATTTTACGAAATTTTCCAAGGGGTTAGCCTTCTCGGAATTTTGGGCGCATTTTTCGAAATTTTCAAAGGGGTTAGCCTTCTCGGAATTCTGGGCGAGTTTTTCGAAATTTTCAAAGGGGTTAGCCTTCTCGGAATTCTGGGCGCATTTTTCGAAATTTTCAAACGGGTTAGCCTTCTCGGAATTCTGGACGCATTTTTCGATATTTTCGAAGGGGTTAGCCTTCTCGGAATTCTGGGCGCATTTTTCGAAATTTTCAAAGGGGTTAGCCTTCTTGGATTTCTGGGCGCATTTTTCGAATTTTTCAAAGGGGTTAGCCTTCTCGGAATTCTGGGCGCATTTTTCGAAATTTTCAAAGGGGTTAGCCTTCTCGGAATTCTGGGCGCATTTTACGAAATTTTCCAAGGGGTTAGCCTTCTCGGAATTTTGGGCGCATTTTTCGAAATTTCCAAAGGCGTTAGCCTTCTCGGAATTCTGGGCGCATTTTTCGAAATATTCAAAGGGGTTAGCTTTCTCGGAATTCTGGGTGCATTTTTCGAAATATTCAAAGGGGTTAGCCTTCTCGGAATTCTGGGCGCATTTTTCGAAATTTTCAAAGGGGTTAGCCTTCCCGTAATTCTGGGCGCATTTTTCGAAATTTTCAAAGGGGTTAGCCTTCCCGGAATTCTGGGCGCATTTTTCGAAATTTTCAAAGGGGTTAGCCTTCTCGGAATTCTGGGCGCATTTTTCGAAATATTCAAAGGGGTTAGCTTTCTCGGAATTCTGGGCGCATTTTTCGAAATTTTCAAAGGGGTTAGCCTTCTCGGAATTCTGGGCGCATTTTTCGAAATATTCAAAGGGGTTAGCCTTCTCGGAATTCTGGGCGCATTTTTCGTAATTTTCAAAGGGGTTAGCCTTCTCGGAATTCTGGGCGCATTTTTCGAAATATTCAAAGGGTTTAGCCTTCTCGGAAATCTGGGCGCATTTTTCGAAATTTTCAAAGGGGTTAGCCTTCTCGGAATTCTAGGCGCATTTTTCGAAATTTTCAAAGGGGTTAGCCTTCTCGGAATTTTGGGCGCATTTTTCGAAATTTTCAAAGGGGTTAGCCTTCTCGGAATTCTGGGCGAGTTTTTCGAAATTTTCAAAGGGGTTAGCCTTCTCGGAATTCTGGGCGCATTTTTCGAAATTTTCAAACGGGTTAGCCTTCTCGGAATTCTGGGCGCATTTTTCGATATTTTCGAAGGGGTTAGCCTTCTCGGAATTCTGGGCGCATTTTTCGAAATTTTCAAAGGGGTTAGCCTTCTTGGATTTCTGGGCGCATTTTTCGAAATTTTCAAAGGGGTTAGCCTTCTCGGAATTCTGGGCGCATTTTTCGAAATTTTCAAAGGGGTTAGCCTTCTCGGAATTCTGGGCGCATTTTACGAAATTTTCCAAGGGGTTAGCCTTCTCGGAATTTTGGGCGCATTTTTCGAAATTTCCAAAGGCGTTAGCCTTCTCGGAATTCTGGGCGCATTTTTCGAAATATTCAAAGGGGTTAGCTTTCTCGGAATTCTGGGTGCATTTTTCGAAATATTCAAAGGGGTTAGCCTTCTCGGAATTCTGGGCGCATTTTTCGAAATTTTCAAAGGGGTTAGCCTTCCCGTAATTCTGGGCGCATTTTTCGAAATTTTCAAAGGGGTTAGCCTTCCCGGAATTCTGGGCGCATTTTTCGAAATTTTCAAAGGGGTTAGCCTTCTCGGAATTCTGGGCGCATTTTTCGAAATATTCAAAGGGGTTAGCTTTCTCGGAATTCTGGGCGCATTTTTCGAAATTTTCAAAGGGGTTAGCCTTCTCGGAATTCTGGGCGCATTTTTCGAAATATTCAAAGGGGTTAGCCTTCTCGGAATTCTGGGCGCATTTTTCGTAATTTTCAAAGGGGTTAGCCTTCTCGGAATTCTGGGCGCATTTTTCGAAATATTCAAAGGGTTTAGCCTTCTCGGAAATCTGGGCGCATTTTTCGAAATTTTCAAAGGGGTTAGCCTTCTCGGAATTCTAGGCGCATTTTTCGAAATTTTCAAAGGGGTTAGCCTTCTCGGAATTTTGGGCGCATTTTTCGAAATTTTCAAAGGGGTTAGCCTTCTCGGAATTCTGGGCGAGTTTTTCGAAATTTTCAAAGGGGTTAGCCTTCTCGGAATTCTGGGCGCATTTTTCGAAATTTTCAAACGGGTTAGCCTTCTCGGAATTCTGGGCGCATTTTTCGATATTTTCGAAGGGGTTAGCCTTCTCGGAATTCTGGGCGCATTTTTCGAAATTTTCAAAGGGTTTAGCCTTCTTGGATTTCTGGGCGCATTTTTCGAATTTTTCAAAGGGGTTAGCCTTCTCGGAATTCTGGGCGCATTTTTCGAAATATTCAAAGGGGTTTCCTTCTCGGAATTCTGGGCGCATTTTTCGTAATTTTCAAAGGGGTTAGCCTTCTCGGAATTCTGGGCGCATTTTTCGAAATATTCAAAGGGGTTAGCCTTCTCGAAATTCTGGGCGCATTTTTCGAAATATTCAAAGGGGTTAGCCTTCTCGGAATTCTGGGCCCATTTTTCGTAATTTCCAAAGGGGTTAGCCTTCTCGGAATTCTGGGCGCATTTTTCGAAATTTTCAAAGGGGTTAGCCTTCTCGGAATTCTGGGCGCATTTTTCGAAATTTTCAAAGGGGTTAGCCTTCTCGGAATTCTGGGCGCATTTTTCGAAATTTTCAAAGGGGTTAGCCTTCTCGGAATTCTGTTCGCATTTTACGAAATTTTCCAAGGGGTTAGCCTTCTCGGAATTTTGGGCGCATTTTTCGAAATTTTCAAAGGGGTTGGCCTTCTCGGAATTCTGGGCGAGTTTTTCGAAATTTTCAAAGGGGTTAGCCTTCTCGGAATTCTGGGCTCATTTTTCGAAATTTTCAAAGGGGTTAGCCTTCTCGGAATTCCGGGCGCATTTTTCGAAATTTTCAAAGGGGTTAGCCTTCTCGGAATTCTGGGCGCATTTTTCGAAATTTTTAAAGGGGTTAGCCTTCTCGGAAATCTGGGCGCATTTTTCGAAATTCTGAAAGGGGTTAGCCTTCTCGGAATTATGGGCGTATTTTTCGAAATGTTCAAAGGGTTTAGCCTTCTCAGAATTCTGGGCGCATTTTTCGAAATTTTCAAAGGGGTTAGCCTTCTCGGAATTTTGGGGGCATTTTTCGAAATTTTCAAAGGGGTTAGCCTTCTCGGAATTTTGGGGGCATTTTTCGAAATTTTCAAAGGGGTTAGCCTTCTCGGAAATCTGGGCGCATTTTTCGAAATTTTCAAAGGGTTTAGCCTTCTCGGAATTCTGGGCGCATTTTTCGAAATTTTCCAAGGGGTTAGCCTTCTCGGAATTTTGGGCGCATTTTTCGAAATTTCCAAAGGCGTTAGCCTTCTCGGAATTCTGGGCGCATTTTTCGAAATATTCAAAGGGGTTAGCTTTCTCGGAATTCTGGGTGCATTTTTCGAAATATTCAAAGGGGTTAGCCTTCTCGGAATTCTGGGCGCATTTTTCGAAATTTTCAAAGGGGTTAGCCTTCCCGTAATTCTGGGCGCATTTTTCGAAATTTTCAAAGGGGTTAGCCTTCCCGGAATTCTGGGCGCATTTTTCGAAATTTTCAAAGGGGTTAGCCTTCTCGGAATTCTGGGCGCATTTTTCGAAATATTCAAAGGGGTTAGCTTTCTCGGAATTCTGGGCGCATTTTTCGAAATTTTCAAAGGGGTTAGCCTTCTCGGAATTCTGGGCGCATTTTTCGAAATATTCAAAGGGGTTAGCCTTCTCGGAATTCTGGGCGCATTTTTCGTAATTTTCAAAGGGGTTAGCCTTCTCGGAATTCTGGGCGCATTTTTCGAAATATTCAAAGGGTTTAGCCTTCTCGGAAATCTGGGCGCATTTTTCGAAATTTTCAAAGGGGTTAGCCTTCTCGGAATTCTAGGCGCATTTTTCGAAATTTTCAAAGGGGTTAGCCTTCTCGGAATTTTGGGCGCATTTTTCGAAATTTTCAAAGGGGTTAGCCTTCTCGGAATTCTGGGCGAGTTTTTCGAAATTTTCAAAGGGGTTAGCCTTCTCGGAATTCTGGGCGCATTTTTCGAAATTTTCAAACGGGTTAGCCTTCTCGGAATTCTGGGCGCATTTTTCGATATTTTCGAAGGGGTTAGCCTTCTCGGAATTCTGGGCGCATTTTTCGAAATTTTCAAAGGGTTTAGCCTTCTTGGATTTCTGGGCGCATTTTTCGAATTTTTCAAAGGGGTTAGCCTTCTCGGAATTCTGGGCGCATTTTTCGAAATATTCAAAGGGGTTTCCTTCTCGGAATTCTGGGCGCATTTTTCGTAATTTTCAAAGGGGTTAGCCTTCTCGGAATTCTGGGCGCATTTTTCGAAATATTCAAAGGGGTTAGCCTTCTCGAAATTCTGGGCGCATTTTTCGAAATATTCAAAGGGGTTAGCCTTCTCGGAATTCTGGGCCCATTTTTCGTAATTTCCAAAGGGGTTAGCCTTCTCGGAATTCTGGGCGCATTTTTCGAAATTTTCAAAGGGGTTAGCCTTCTCGGAATTCTGGGCGCATTTTTCGAAATTTTCAAAGGGGTTAGCCTTCTCGGAATTCTGGGCGCATTTTTCGAAATTTTCAAAGGGGTTAGCCTTCTCGGAATTCTGTTCGCATTTTACGAAATTTTCCAAGGGGTTAGCCTTCTCGGAATTTTGGGCGCATTTTTCGAAATTTTCAAAGGGGTTGGCCTTCTCGGAATTCTGGGCGAGTTTTTCGAAATTTTCAAAGGGGTTAGCCTTCTCGGAATTCTGGGCTCATTTTTCGAAATTTTCAAAGGGGTTAGCCTTCTCGGAATTCCGGGCGCATTTTTCGAAATTTTCAAAGGGGTTAGCCTTCTCGGAATTCTGGGCGCATTTTTCGAAATTTTTAAAGGGGTTAGCCTTCTCGGAAATCTGGGCGCATTTTTCGAAATTCTGAAAGGGGTTAGCCTTCTCGGAATTATGGGCGTATTTTTCGAAATGTTCAAAGGGTTTAGCCTTCTCAGAATTCTGGGCGCATTTTTCGAAATTTTCAAAGGGGTTAGCCTTCTCGGAATTTTGGGGGCATTTTTCGAAATTTTCAAAGGGGTTAGCCTTCTCGGAATTTTGGGGGCATTTTTCGAAATTTTCAAAGGGGTTAGCCTTCTCGGAAATCTGGGCGCATTTTTCGAAATTTTCAAAGGGTTTAGCCTTCTCGGAATTCTGGGCGCATTTTTCGAAATTTTCAAAGGGGTTAGCCTTCTCGGAATTCTGGGCGAGTTTTTCGAAATTTTCAAAGGGGTTAGCCTTCTCGGAATTCTGGGCTCATTTTTCGAAATTTTCAAAGGGGTTAGCCTTCTCGGAATTTTGAGCGCATTTTTCGAAATTTTCAAAGGGGTTAGCCTTCTCGGAATTCTGGGCGAGTTTTTCGAAATTTTCAAAGGGGTTAGCCTTCACGGAATTCTGGGCGCATTTTTCGAAATTTTCAAAGGGGTTAGCCTTCTCGGAATTCTGGGCGCATTTTTCGAAATTTTCAAAGGGGTTAACCTTCTCGGAATTCTGGGCGCATTTTTCGAAATTTTCAAAGGGGTTAGCCTTCTCGGAATTCTGGGCGCATTTTTCGAAATATTCAAAAGGGTTAGCTTTCTCGGAATTCTGGTTGCATTTTTCGAAATATTCAAAGGGGTTAGCCTTCTCGGAATTCTGGGCGCATTTTTCGAAATTTTGAAAGGGGTTAGCCTTCTCGTTATTCTAGGCGCATTTTTCGAAATATTCAAAGGGGTTAGCATTCTCGGAATTCTGGGCGAATTTTTCAAAGGGGTTAGCCTTCTCGGAATTCTGGGCGAATTTTTCGAAATTTTCAAAGGGGTTAGCCTTCTCGGAATTCTGGGCGAATTTTTCGAAATTTTCAAAGGGGTTAGCCTTCTCGGAATTCTGGGCGCATTTTTCGAAATATTCAAAGGGGTTAGCCTTCTCGGAATTCTGGGCGCATTTTTCGTAATTTTCAAAGGGGTTAGCCTTCTGGGAATTCTGGGCGCATTTTTCGAAATATTCAAAGGGTTTAGCCTTCTCGGAAATCTGGGCGCATTTTTCGAAATTTTCAAAGGGGTTAGCCTTCCCGTAATTCTGGGCGCATTTTTCGAAATTTTCAAAGGGGTTAGCCTTCCCGGAATTCTGGGCGCATTTTTCGAAATTTTCAAAGGGGTTAGCCTTCTCGGAATTCTGGGCGCATTTTTCGAAATATTCAAAGGGGTTAGCTTTCTCGGAATTCTGGGCGCATTTTTCGAAATTTTCAAAGGGGTTAGCCTTCTCGGAATTCTGGGCGCATTTTTCGAAATATTCAAAGGGGTTAGCCTTCTCGGAATTCTGGGCGCATTTTTCGTAATTTTCAAAGGGGTTAGCCTTCTCGGAATTCTGGGCGCATTTTTCGAAATATTCAAAGGGTTTAGCCTTCTCGGAAATCTGGGCGCATTTTTCGAAATTTTCAAAGGGGTTAGCCTTCTCGGAATTCTAGGCGCATTTTTCGAAATTTTCAAAGGGGTTAGCCTTCTCGGAATTTTGGGCGCATTTTTCGAAATTTTCAAAGGGGTTAGCCTTCTCGGAATTCTGGGCGAGTTTTTCGAAATTTTCAAAGGGGTTAGCCTTCTCGGAATTCTGGGCGCATTTTTCGAAATTTTCAAACGGGTTAGCCTTCTCGGAATTCTGGGCGCATTTTTCGATATTTTCGAAGGGGTTAGCCTTCTCGGAATTCTGGGCGCATTTTTCGAAATTTTCAAAGGGTTTAGCCTTCTTGGATTTCTGGGCGCATTTTTCGGATTTTTCAAAGGGGTTAGCCTTCTCGGAATTCTGGGCGCATTTTTCGAAATATTCAAAGGGGTTTCCTTCTCGGAATTCTGGGCGCATTTTTCGTAATTTTCAAAGGGGTTAGCCTTCTCGGAATTCTGGGCGCAATTTCGAAATATTCAAAGGGGTTAGCCTTCTCGGAATTCTGGGCGCATTTTTCGAAATATTCAAAGGGGTTAGCCTTCTCGGAATTCTGGGCCCATTTTTCGTAATTTCCAAAGGGGTTAGCCTTCTCGGAATTCTGGGCGCATTTTTCGAAATTTTCAAAGGGGTTAGCCTTCTCGGAATTCTGGGCGCATTTTTCGAAATTTTCAAAGGGGTTAGCCTTCTCGGAATTCTGGGCGCATTTTACGAAATTTTCCAAGGGTTTAGCCTTCTCGGAATTTTGGGCGCATTTTTCGAAATTTTCAAAGGGGTTGGCCTTCTCGGAATTCTGGGCGAGTTTTTCGAAATTTTCAAAGGGGTTAGCCTTCTCGGAATTCTGGGCTCATTTTTCGAAATTTTCAAAGGGGTTAGCCTTCTCGGAATTCCGGGCGCATTTTTCGAAATTTTCAAAGGGGTTAGCCTTCTCGGAATTCTGGGCGCATTTTTCGAAATTTTTAAAGGGGTTAGCCTTCTCGGAAATCTGGGCGCATTTTTCGAAATTCTGAAAGGGGTTAGCCTTCTCGGAATTATGGGCGTATTTTTCGAAATGTTCAAAGGGTTTAGCCTTCTCAGAATTCTGGGCGCATTTTTCGAAATTTTCAAAGGGGTTAGCCTTCTCGGAATTTTGGGGGCATTTTTCGAAATTTTCAAAGGGGTTAGCCTTCTCGGAATTTTGGGGGCATTTTTCGAAATTTTCAAAGGGGTTAGCCTTCTCGGAAATCTGGGCGCATTTTTCGAAATTTTCAAAGGGTTTAGCCTTCTCGGAATTCTGGGCGCATTTTTCGAAATTTTCAAAGGGGTTAGCCTTCTCGGAATTCTGGGCGTTTTTCGAAATTTTCAAAGGGGTTAGCCTTCTCGGAATTCTGGGCTCATTTTTCGAAATTTTCAAAGGGGTTAGCCTTCTCGGAATTTTGAGCGCATTTTTCGAAATTTTCAAAGGGGTTAGCCTTCTCGGAATTCTGGGCGAGTTTTTCGAAATTTTCAAAGGGGTTAGCCTTCACGGAATTCTGGGCGCATTTTTCGAAATTTTCAAAGGGGTTAGCCTTCTCGGAATTCTGGGCGCATTTTTCGAAATTTTCAAAGGGGTTAACCTTCTCGGAATTCTGGGCGCATTTTTCGAAATTTTCAAAGGGGTTAGCCTTCTCGGAATTCTGGGCGCATTTTTCGAAATATTCAAAAGGGTTAGCTTTCTCGGAATTCTGGTTGCATTTTTCGAAATATTCAAAGGGGTTAGCCTTCTCGGAATTCTGGGCGCATTTTTCGAAATTTTGAAAGGGGTTAGCCTTCTCGTTATTCTAGGCGCATTTTTCGAAATATTCAAAGGGGTTAGCATTCTCGGAATTCTGGGCGAATTTTTCAAAGGGGTTAGCCTTCTCGGAATTCTGGGCGAATTTTTCGAAATTTTCAAAGGGGTTAGCCTTCTCGGAATTCTGGGCGAATTTTTCGTAATTTTCAAAGGGGTTAGCCTTCTCGGAATTCTGGGCGCATTTTTCGAAATATTCAAAGGGGTTAGCCTTCTCGGAATTCTGGGCGCATTTTTCGTAATTTTCAAAGGGGTTAGCCTTCTCAGAATTCTGGGCGCATTTTTCGAAATTTTCAAAGGGGTTAGCCTTCTCGGAATTTTGGGTGCATTTTTCGAAATTTTCAAAGGGGTTAGCCTTCACGGAATTCTGGGCGCATTTTTCGAAATTTTCAAAGGGGTTAGCCTTCTCGGAATTCTGGGCGCATTTTTCGAAATATTCAAAGGGGTTAGCCTTCTCGGAATTCTGGGCGCATTTTTCGTAATTTTCAAAGGGGTTAGCCTTCTCGGAATTCTGGGCGCATTTTTCGAAATATTCAAAGGGTTTAGCCTTCTCGGAAATCTGGGCGCATTTTTCGAAATTTTCAAAGGGGTTAGCCTTCTCGGAATTCTGGGCGCATTTTTCGAAATTTTCAAAGGGGTTAGCCTTCTCGGAATTTTGGGCGCATTTTTCGAAATTTTCAAAGGGGTTAGCCTTCTCGGAATTCTGGGCGAGTTTTTCGAAATTTTCAAAGGGGTTAGCCTTCTCGGAATTCTGGGCGCATTTTTCGAAATTTTCAAACGGGTTAGCCTTCTCGGAATTCTGGGCGCATTTTTCGATATTTTCGAAGGGGTTAGCCTTCTCGGAATTCTGGGCGCATTTTTCGAAATATTCAAAGGGGTTTCCTTCTCGGAATTCTGGGCGCATTTTTCGTAATTTTCAAAGGGGTTAGCCTTCTCGGAATTCTGGGCGCATTTTTCGAAATATTCAAAGGGGTTAGCCTTCTCGGAATTCTGGGCCCATTTTTCGCAATTTCAAAAGGGGTTAGCCTTCTCGGAATTCTGGGCGAATTTTTCGAAATTTTCAAAGGGGTTAGCCTTCTCGGAATTCTGGGCGAGTTTTTCGAAATTTTCAAAGGGGTTAGCCTTCACGGAATTCTGGGCGCATTTTTCGAAATTTTCAAAGGGGTTAGCCTTCTCGGAATTCTGGGCGCATTTTTCGAAATATTCAAAGGGGTTAGCCTTCTCGGAATTCTGGGCGCATTTTTCGTAATTTTCAAAGGGGTTAGCCTTCTCGGAATTCTGGGCGCATTTTTCGAAATATTCAAAGGGTTTAGCCTTCTCGGAAATCTGGGCGCATTTTTCGAAATTCTGAAAGGGGTTAGCCTTCTCGGAATTATGGGCGTATTTTTCGAAATTTTCAAAGGGTTTAGCCTTCTCAGAATTCTGGGCGCATTTTTCGAAATTTTCAAAGGGGTTAGCCTTCTCGGAATTTTGGGGGCATTTTTCGAAATTTTCAAAGGGGTTAGCCTTCTCCGAAATCTGGGCGCATTTTTCGAAATTTTCAAAGGGGTTAGCCTTCTCAGAATTCTGGGCGCATTTTTCGAAATTTTCAAAGGGGTTAGCCTTCTCGGAATTTTGAGCGCATTTTTCGAAATTTTCAAAGGGGTTAGCCTTCTCGGAATTCTGGGCGAGTTTTTCGAAATTTTCAAAGGGGTTAGCCTTCACGGAATTCTGGGCGCATTTTTCGAAATTTTCAAAGGGGTTAGCCTTCTCGGAATTCTGGGCGCATTTTTCGAAATTTTCAAAGGGGTTAACCTTCTCGGAATTCTGGGCGCATTTTTCGAAATTTTCAAAGGGGTTAGCCTTCTCGGAATTCTGGGCGCATTTTTCGAAATATTCAAAAGGGTTAGCTTTCTCGGAATTCTGGTTGCATTTTTCGAAATATTCAAAGGGGTTAGCCTTCTCGGAATTCTGGGCGCATTTTTCGAAATTTTCAAAGGGGTTAGCCTTCTCGTTATTCTAGGCGCATTTTTCGAAATATTCAAAGGGGTTAGCATTCTCGGAATTCTGGGCGAATTTTTCAAAGGGGTTAGCCTTCTCAGAATTCTGGGCGAGTTTTTCGAAATTTTCAAAGGGGTTAGCCTTCTCAGAATTCTGGGCGAGTTTTTCGAAATTTTCAAAGGGGTTAGCCTTCTCGGAATTCTGGGCGCATTTTTCGAAATTTTCAAAGGGGTTAGCCTTCTCGGAATTCTGGGCCCATTTTTCGAAATTTTCAAAGGGGTTACCCTTCTCGGAATTCTGGGCGCATTTTTCGAAATTTTCAAAGGGGTTAGCCTTCTCGGAATTCTAGGCGCATTTTTCGAAAATTTCAAAGGGGTTAGCCTTCTCGGAATTCTGGGCGCATTTTTCGAAAATTTCAAAGGGGTTAGCCTACTCGGAATTCTGGGCGCATTTTTCGAAATTTTTAAAGGGGTTAGCCTTCTCGGAAATCTGGGCGCATTTTTCGAAATTTTCAAAGGGGTTAGCCTTCTCGGAATTTTGGGCGCATTTTTCGAAATTTTCAAAGGGGTTAGCCTTCTTGGAAATCTGGGCGCATTTTTCGAAATTTTCAAAGGGGTTAGCCTTCTTGGAAATCTGGGCGCATTTTTCGAAATTTTCAAAGGGGTTAGCCTTCTCGGAATTTTGGGCGCATTTTTCGAAATTTTCAAAGGGGTTAGCCTTCTCGGAATTCTGGGCGAGTTTTTCGAAATTTTCAAAGGGGTTAGCCTTCACGGAATTCTGGGCGCATTTTTCGAAATTTTCAAAGGTGTTAGCCTTCTCGGAATTCTGGGCGCATTTTTCGAAATATTCAAAAGGGTTAGCTTTCTCGGAATTCTGGTTGCATTTTTCGAAATATTCAAAGGGGTTAGCCTTCTCGGAATTCTGGGCGCATTTTTCGAAATTTTCAAACGGGTTAGCCTTCTCGTTATTCTAGGCGCATTTTTCGAAATATTCAAAGGGGTTAGCATTCTCGGAATTCTGGGCGAATTTTTCAAAGGGGTTAGCCTTCTCGGAATTCTGGGCGAGTTTTTCGAAATTTTCAAAGGGGTTAGCCTTCTCGGAATTCTGGGCGAATTTTTCGAAATTTTCAAAGGGGTTAGCCTTCTCGGAATTCTGGGCGCATTTTTCGAAATATTCAAAGGGGTTAGCCTTCTCGGAATTCTGGGCGCATTTTTCGTAATTTTCAAAGGGGTTAGCCTTCTGGGAATTCTGGGCGCATTTTTCGAAATATTCAAAGGGTTTAGCCTTCTCGGAAATCTGGGCGCATTTTTCGAAATTTTCAAAGGGGTTAGCCTTCTCAGAATTCTGGGCGCATTTTTCGAAATTTTCAAAGGGGTTAGCCTTCTCGGAATTTTGGGCGCATTTTTCGAAATTTTCAAAGGGGTTAGCCTTCTCGGAATTCTGGGCGAGTTTTTCGAAATTTTCAAAGGGGTTAGCCTTCACGGAATTCTGGGCGCATTTTTCGATATTTTCAAAGGGGTTAGCCTTCTCGGAATTCTGGGCGCATTTTTCGAAATATTCAAAGGGGTTAGCCTTCTCGGAATTCTGGGCGCATTTTTCGTAATTTTCAAAGGGGTTAGCCTTCTCGGAATTCTGGGCGCATTTTTCGAAATATTCAAAGGGTTTAGCCTTCTCGGAAATCTGGGCGCATTTTTCGAAATTTTCAAAGAGGTTAGCCTTCTCGGAATTCTGGGCGCATTTTTCGAAATTTTCAAAGGGGTTAGCCTTCTCGGAATTTTGGGCGCATTTTTCGAAATTTTCAAAGGGGTTAGCCTTCTCGGAATTCTGGGCGAGTTTTTCGAAATTTTCAAAGGGGTTAGCCTTCTCGGAATTCTGGGCGCATTTTTCGAAATTTTCAAACGGGTTAGCCTTCTCGGAATTCTGGGCGCATTTTTCGATATTTTCGAAGGGGTTAGCCTTCTCGGAATTCTGGGCGCATTTTTCGAAATTTTCAAAGGGTTTAGCCTTCTTGGATTTCTGGGCGCATTTTTCGAATTTTTCAAAGGGGTTAGCCTTCTCGGAATTCTGGGCGCATTTTTCGAAATATTCAAAGGGGTTTCCTTCTCGGAATTCTGGGCGCATTTTTCGTAATTTTCAAAGGGGTTAGCCTTCTCGGAATTCTGGGCGCATTTTTCGAAATATTCAAAGGGGTTAGCCTTCTCGGAATTCTGGGCCCATTTTTCGCAATTTCAAAAGGGGTTAGCCTTCTCGGAATTCTGGGCGAATTTTTCGAAATTTTCAAAGGGTTTAGCCTTCTCAGAATTCTGGGCGCATTTTTCGAAATTTTCAAAGGGGTTAGCCTTCTCGGAATTTTGGGGGCATTTTTCGAAATTTTCAAAGGGGTTAGCCTTCTCGGAATTCTGGGCGCATTTTTCGAAATTTTCAAAGGGGTTAACCTTCTCGGAATTCTGGGCGCATTTTTCGAAATTTTCAAAGGGGTTAGCCTTCTCGGAATTCTGGGCGCATTTTTCAAAATATTCAAAAGGGTTAGCTTTCTCGGAATTCTGGTTGCATTTTTCGAAATATTCAAAGGGGTTAGCCTTCTCGGAATTCTGGGCGCATTTTTCGAAATTTTCAAAGGGGTTAGCCTTCTCGTTATTCTAGGCGCATTTTTCGAAATATTCAAAGGGGTTAGCATTCTCGGAATTCTGGGCGAATTTTTCAAAGGGGTTAGCCTTCTCAGAATTCTGGGCGAGTTTTTCGAAATTTTCAAAGGGGTTAGCCTTCTCAGAATTCTGGGCGAGTTTTTCGAAATTTTCAAAGGGGTTAGCCTTCTCGGAATTCTGGGCGCATTTTTCGAAATTTTCAAAGGGGTTAGCCTTCTCGGAATTCTGGGCCCATTTTTCGAAATTTTCAAAGGGGTTAGCCTTCTCGGAATTCTGGGCGCATTTTTCGAAATTTTCAAAGGGGTTAGCCTTCTCGGAATTCTAGGCGCATTTTTCGAAAATTTCAAAGGGGTTAGCCTTCTCGGAATTCTGGGCGCATTTTTCGAAAATTTCAAAGGGGTTAGCCTACTCGGAATTCTGGGCGCATTTTTCGAAATTTTTAAAGGGGTTAGCCTTCTCGGAAATCTGGGCGCATTTTTCGAAATTTTCAAAGGGGTTAGCCTTCTCGGAATTTTGGGCGCATTTTTCGAAATTTTCAAAGGGGTTAGCCTTCTTGGAAATCTGGGCGCATTTTTCGAAATTTTCAAAGGGGTTAGCCTTCTCGGAATTTTGGGCGCATTTTTCGAAATTTTCAAAGGGGTTAGCCTTCTCGGAATTCTGGGCGAGTTTTTGGAAATTTTCAAAGGGGTTAGCCTTCACGGAATTCTGGGCGCATTTTTCGAAATTTTCAAAGGGGTTAGCCTTCTCGGAATTCTGGGCGCATTTTTCGAAATATTCAAAGGGGTTAGCCTTCTCGGAATTCTGGGCGCATTTTTCGTAATTTTCAAAGGGGTTAGCCTTCTCGGAATTCTGGGCGCATTTTTCGAAATATTCAAAGGGTTTAGCCTTCTCGGAAATCTGGGCGCATTTTTCGAAATTTTCAAAGGGGTTAGCCTTCTCAGAATTCTGGGCGCATTTTTCGAAATTTTCAAAGGGGTTAGCCTTCTCGGAATTTTGGGCGCATTTTTCGAAATTTTCAAAGGGGTTAGCCTTCTCGGAATTCTGGGCGAGTTTTTCGAAATTTTCAAAGGGGTTAGCCTTCTCGGAATTCTGGGCGCATTTTTCGAAATTTTCAAACGGGTTAGCCTTCTCGGAATTCTGGGCGCATTTTTCGATATTTTCGAAGGGGTTAGCCTTCTCGGAATTCTGGGCGCATTTTTCGAAATATTCAAAGGGGTTAGCCTTCTCGGAATTCTGGGCCCATTTTTCGTAATTTCCTTCTCGGAATTCTGGGCGCATTTTCGAAATTTTCAAAGGGGTTAGCCTTCTCGGAATTCTGGGCGCATTTTTCGAAATTTTCAAAGGGGTTAGCCTTCTCGGAATTCTGGGCGCATTTTTCGAAATTTTCAAAGGGGTTAGCCTTCTCGGAATTCTGGGCGCATTTTACGAAATTTTCCAAGGGGTTAGCCTTCTCGGAATTTTGGGCGCATTTTTCGAAATTTCCAAAGGGGTTAGCCTTCTCGGAATTCTGGGCGCATTTTTCGAAATATTCAAAGGGGTTAGCTTTCTCGGAATTCTGGGTGCATTTTTCGAAATATTCAAAGGGGTTAGCCTTCTCGGAATTCTGGGCGCATTTTTCGAAATTTTCAAAGGGGTTAGCCTTCCCGGAATTCTGGGCGCATTTTTCGAAATTTTCAAAGGGGTTAGCCTTCTCGGAATTCTGGGCGCATTTTTCGAAATATTCAAAGGGGTTAGCTTTCTCGGAATTCTGGGAGCATTTTTAGAAATATTCAAAGGGGTTATCCTTCTCGGAATTCTGGGCGCATTTTTCGAAATTTTCAAAGGGGTTAGCTTTCTCGGAATTCTGGGTGCATTTTTCGAAATATTCAAAGGGGTTAGCCTTCTCGGAATTCTGGGCGCATTTTTCGAAATTTTCAAAGGGGTTAGCCTTCTCGGAATTTTGGGCGCATTTTTCGAAATTTTCAAAGGGGTTAGCCTTCTCGGAATTCTGGGCGAGTTTTTCGAAATTTTCAAAGGGGTTAGCCTTCACGGAATTCTGGGCGCATTTTTCGATATTTTCAAAGGGGTTAGCCTTCTCGGAATTCTGGGCGCATTTTTCGAAATATTCAAAGGGGTTAGCCTTCTCGGAATTCTGGGCGCATTTTTCGTAATTTTCAAAGGGGTTAGCCTTCTCGGAATTCTGGGCGCATTTTTCGAAATATTCAAAGGGTTTAGCCTTCTCGGAAATCTGGGCGCATTTTTCGAAATTTTCAAAGAGGTTAGCCTTCTCGGAATTCTGGGCGCATTTTTCGAAATTTTCAAAGGGGTTAGCCTTCTCGGAATTTTGGGCGCATTTTTCGAAATTTTCAAAGGGGTTAGCCTTCTCGGAATTCTGGGCGAGTTTTTCGAAATTTTCAAAGGGGTTAGCCTTCTCGGAATTCTGGGCGCATTTTTCGAAATTTTCAAACGGGTTAGCCTTCTCGGAATTCTGGGCGCATTTTTCGATATTTTCGAAGGGGTTAGCCTTCTCGGAATTCTGGGCGCATTTTTCGAAATTTTCAAAGGGTTTAGCCTTCTTGGATTTCTGGGCGCATTTTTCGAATTTTTCAAAGGGGTTAGCCTTCTCGGAATTCTGGGCGCATTTTTCGAAATATTCAAAGGGGTTTCCTTCTCGGAATTCTGGGCGCATTTTTCGTAATTTTCAAAGGGGTTAGCCTTCTCGGAATTCTGGGCGCATTTTTCGAAATATTCAAAGGGGTTAGCCTTCTCGGAATTCTGGGCCCATTTTTCGCAATTTCAAAAGGGGTTAGCCTTCTCGGAATTCTGGGCGAATTTTTCGAAATTTTCAAAGGGTTTAGCCTTCTCAGAATTCTGGGCGCATTTTTCGAAATTTTCAAAGGGGTTAGCCTTCTCGGAATTTTGGGGGCATTTTTCGAAATTTTCAAAGGGGTTAGCCTTCTCGGAATTCTGGGCGCATTTTTCGAAATTTTCAAAGGGGTTAACCTTCTCGGAATTCTGGGCGCATTTTTCGAAATTTTCAAAGGGGTTAGCCTTCTCGGAATTCTGGGCGCATTTTTCAAAATATTCAAAAGGGTTAGCTTTCTCGGAATTCTGGGCGCATTTTTCGAAATTTTCAAAGGGGTTAGCCTTCTCGGAATTCTGGGCGCATTTTTCGAAATTTTCAAAGGGGTTAGCCTTCTCGGAATTCTAGGCGCATTTTTCGAAATATTCAAAGGGGTTAGCATTCTCGGAATTCTGGGCGAATTTTTCAAAGGGGTTAGCCTTCTCAGAATTCTGGGCGAGTTTTTCGAAATTTTCAAAGGGGTTAGCCTTCTCGGAATTCTGGGCGCATTTTTCGAAATTTTCAAAGGGGTTAGCCTTCTCGGAATTCTGGGCCCATTTTTCGAAATTTTCAAAGGGGTTAGCCTTCTCGGAATTCTGGGCGCATTTTTCGAAATTTTCAAAGGGGTTAGCCTTCTCGGAATTCTAGGCGCATTTTTCGAAAATTTCAAAGGGGTTAGCCTTCTCGGAATTCTGGGCGCATTTTTCGAAAATTTCAAAGGGGTTAGCCTACTCGGAATTCTGGGCGCATTTTTCGAAATTTTTAAAGGGGTTAGCCTTCTCGGAAATCTGGGCGCATTTTTCGAAATTTTCAAAGGGGTTAGCCTTCTCGGAATTTTGGGCGCATTTTTCGAAATTTTCAAAGGGGTTAGCCTTCTTGGAAATCTGGGCGCATTTTTCGAAATTTTCAAAGGGGTTAGCCTTCTCGGAATTTTGGGCGCATTTTTCGAAATTTTCAAAGGGGTTAGCCTTCTCGGAATTCTGGGCGAGTTTTTGGAAATTTTCAAAGGGGTTAGCCTTCACGGAATTCTGGGCGCATTTTTCGAAATTTTCAAAGGGGTTAGCCTTCTCGGAATTCTGGGCGCATTTTTCGAAATATTCAAAGGGGTTAGCCTTCTCGGAATTCTGGGCGCATTTTTCGTAATTTTCAAAGGGGTTAGCCTTCTCGGAATTCTGGGCGCATTTTTCGAAATATTCAAAGGGTTTAGCCTTCTCGGAAATCTGGGCGCATTTTTCGAAATTTTCAAAGGGGTTAGCCTTCTCAGAATTCTGGGCGCATTTTTCGAAATTTTCAAAGGGGTTAGCCTTCTCGGAATTTTGGGCGCATTTTTCGAAATTTTCAAAGGGGTTAGCCTTCTCGGAATTCTGGGCGAGTTTTTCGAAATTTTCAAAGGGGTTAGCCTTCTCGGAATTCTGGGCGCATTTTTCGAAATTTTCAAACGGGTTAGCCTTCTCGGAATTCTGGGCGCATTTTTCGATATTTTCGAAGGGGTTAGCCTTCTCGGAATTCTGGGCGCATTTTTCGAAATATTCAAAGGGGTTAGCCTTCTCGGAATTCTGGGCCCATTTTTCGTAATTTCCTTCTCGGAATTCTGGGCGCATTTTCGAAATTTTCAAAGGGGTTAGCCTTCTCGGAATTCTGGGCGCATTTTTCGAAATTTTCAAAGGGGTTAGCCTTCTCGGAATTCTGGGCGCATTTTTCGAAATTTTCAAAGGGGTTAGCCTTCTCGGAATTCTGGGCGCATTTTACGAAATTTTCCAAGGGGTTAGCCTTCTCGGAATTTTGGGCGCATTTTTCGAAATTTCCAAAGGGGTTAGCCTTCTCGGAATTCTGGGCGCATTTTTCGAAATATTCAAAGGGGTTAGCTTTCTCGGAATTTTGGGCGCATTTTTCGAAATTTTCAAAGGGGTTAGCCTTCTCGGAATTCTGGGCGAGTTTTTCGAAATTTTCAAAGGGGTTAGCCTTCACGGAATTCTGGGCGCATTTTTCGATATTTTCAAAGGGGTTAGCCTTCTCGGAATTCTGGGCGCATTTTTCGAAATATTCAAAGGGGTTAGCCTTCTCGGAATTCTGGGCGCATTTTTCGTAATTTTCAAAGGGGTTAGCCTTCTCGGAATTCTGGGCGCATTTTTCGAAATATTCAAAGGGTTTAGCCTTCTCGGAAATCTGGGCGCATTTTTCGAAATTTTCAAAGAGGTTAGCCTTCTCGGAATTCTGGGCGCATTTTTCGAAATTTTCAAAGGGGTTAGCCTTCTCGGAATTTTGGGCGCATTTTTCGAAATTTTCAAAGGGGTTAGCCTTCTCGGAATTCTGGGCGAGTTTTTCGAAATTTTCAAAGGGGTTAGCCTTCTCGGAATTCTGGGCGCATTTTTCGAAATTTTCAAACGGGTTAGCCTTCTCGGAATTCTGGGCGCATTTTTCGATATTTTCGAAGGGGTTAGCCTTCTCGGAATTCTGGGCGCATTTTTCGAAATTTTCAAAGGGTTTAGCCTTCTTGGATTTCTGGGCGCATTTTTCGAATTTTTCAAAGGGGTTAGCCTTCTCGGAATTCTGGGCGCATTTTTCGAAATATTCAAAGGGGTTTCCTTCTCGGAATTCTGGGCGCATTTTTCGTAATTTTCAAAGGGGTTAGCCTTCTCGGAATTCTGGGCGCATTTTTCGAAATATTCAAAGGGGTTAGCCTTCTCGGAATTCTGGGCCCATTTTTCGCAATTTCAAAAGGGGTTAGCCTTCTCGGAATTCTGGGCGAATTTTTCGAAATTTTCAAAGGGTTTAGCCTTCTCAGAATTCTGGGCGCATTTTTCGAAATTTTCAAAGGGGTTAGCCTTCTCGGAATTTTGGGGGCATTTTTCGAAATTTTCAAAGGGGTTAGCCTTCTCGGAATTCTGGGCGCATTTTTCGAAATTTTCAAAGGGGTTAACCTTCTCGGAATTCTGGGCGCATTTTTCGAAATTTTCAAAGGGGTTAGCCTTCTCGGAATTCTGGGCGCATTTTTCAAAATATTCAAAAGGGTTAGCTTTCTCGGAATTCTGGTTGCATTTTTCGAAATATTCAAAGGGGTTAGCCTTCTCGGAATTCTGGGCGCATTTTTCGAAATTTTCAAAGGGGTTAGCCTTCTCGTTATTCTAGGCGCATTTTTCGAAATATTCAAAGGGGTTAGCATTCTCGGAATTCTGGGCGAATTTTTCAAAGGGGTTAGCCTTCTCAGAATTCTGGGCGAGTTTTTCGAAATTTTCAAAGGGTTTAGCCTTCTCAGAATTCTGGGCGAGTTTTTCGAAATTTTCAAAGGGGTTAGCCTTCTCGGAATTCTGGGCGCATTTTTCGAAATTTTCAAAGGGGTTAGCCTTCTCGGAATTCTGGGCCCATTTTTCGAAATTTTCAAAGGGGTTAGCCTTCTCGGAATTCTGGGCGCATTTTTCGAAATTTTCAAAGGGGTTAGCCTTCTCGGAATTCTAGGCGCATTTTTCGAAAATTTCAAAGGGGTTAGCCTTCTCGGAATTCTGGGCGCATTTTTCGAAAATTTCAAAGGGGTTAGCCTACTCGGAATTCTGGGCGCATTTTTCGAAATTTTTAAAGGGGTTAGCCTTCTCGGAAATCTGGGCGCATTTTTCGAAATTTTCAAAGGGGTTAGCCTTCTCGGAATTTTGGGCGCATTTTTCGAAATTTTCAAAGGGGTTAGCCTTCTTGGAAATCTGGGCGCATTTTTCGAAATTTTCAAAGGGGTTAGCCTTCTCGGAATTTTGGGCGCATTTTTCGAAATTTTCAAAGGGGTTAGCCTTCTCGGAATTCTGGGCGAGTTTTTGGAAATTTTCAAAGGGGTTAGCCTTCACGGAATTCTGGGCGCATTTTTCGAAATTTTCAAAGGGGTTAGCCTTCTCGGAATTCTGGGCGCATTTTTCGAAATATTCAAAGGGGTTAGCCTTCTCGGAATTCTGGGCGCATTTTTCGTAATTTTCAAAGGGGTTAGCCTTCTCGGAATTCTGGGCGCATTTTTCGAAATATTCAAAGGGTTTAGCCTTCTCGGAAATCTGGGCGCATTTTTCGAAATTTTCAAAGGGGTTAGCCTTCTCAGAATTCTGGGCGCATTTTTCGAAATTTTCAAAGGGGTTAGCCTTCTCGGAATTTTGGGCGCATTTTTCGAAATTTTCAAAGGGGTTAGCCTTCTCGGAATTCTGGGCGAGTTTTTCGAAATTTTCAAAGGGGTTAGCCTTCTCGGAATTCTGGGCGCATTTTTCGAAATTTTCAAACGGGTTAGCCTTCTCGGAATTCTGGGCGCATTTTTCGATATTTTCGAAGGGGTTAGCCTTCTCGGAATTCTGGGCGCATTTTTCGAAATATTCAAAGGGGTTAGCCTTCTCGGAATTCTGGGCCCATTTTTCGTAATTTCCTTCTCGGAATTCTGGGCGCATTTTCGAAATTTTCAAAGGGGTTAGCCTTCTCGGAATTCTGGGCGCATTTTTCGAAATTTTCAAAGGGGTTAGCCTTCTCGGAATTCTGGGCGCATTTTTCGAAATTTTCAAAGGGGTTAGCCTTCTCGGAATTCTGGGCGCATTTTACGAAATTTTCCAAGGGGTTAGCCTTCTCGGAATTTTGGGCGCATTTTTCGAAATTTCCAAAGGGGTTAGCCTTCTCGGAATTCTGGGCGCATTTTTCGAAATATTCAAAGGGGTTAGCTTTCTCGGAATTCTGGGTGCATTTTTCGAAATATTCAAAGGGGTTAGCCTTCTCGGAATTCTGGGCGCATTTTTCGAAATTTTCAAAGGGGTTAGCCTTCCCGGAATTCTGGGCGCATTTTTCGAAATTTTCAAAGGGGTTAGCCTTCTCGGAATTCTGGGCGCATTTTTCGAAATATTCAAAGGGGTTAGCTTTCTCGGAATTCTGGGAGCATTTTTAGAAATATTCAAAGGGGTTATCCTTCTCGGAATTCTGGGCGCATTTTTCGAAATTTTCAAAGGGGTTAGCTTTCTCGGAATTCTGGGTGCATTTTTCGAAATATTCAAAGGGGTTAGCCTTCTCGGAATTCTGGGCGCATTTTTCGAAATTTTCAAAGGGGTTAGCCTTCTCGGAATTTTGGGCGCATTTTTCGAAATTTTCAAAGGGGTTAGCCTTCTCGGAATTCTGGGCGAGTTTTTCGAAATTTTCAAAGGGGTTAGCCTTCACGGAATTCTGGGCGCATTTTTCGATATTTTCAAAGGGGTTAGCCTTCTCGGAATTCTGGGCGCATTTTTCGAAATATTCAAAGGGGTTAGCCTTCTCGGAATTCTGGGCGCATTTTTCGTAATTTTCAAAGGGGTTAGCCTTCTCGGAATTCTGGGCGCATTTTTCGAAATATTCAAAGGGTTTAGCCTTCTCGGAAATCTGGGCGCATTTTTCGAAATTTTCAAAGAGGTTAGCCTTCTCGGAATTCTGGGCGCATTTTTCGAAATTTTCAAAGGGGTTAGCCTTCTCGGAATTTTGGGCGCATTTTTCGAAATTTTCAAAGGGGTTAGCCTTCTCGGAATTCTGGGCGAGTTTTTCGAAATTTTCAAAGGGGTTAGCCTTCTCGGAATTCTGGGCGCATTTTTCGAAATTTTCAAACGGGTTAGCCTTCTCGGAATTCTGGGCGCATTTTTCGATATTTTCGAAGGGGTTAGCCTTCTCGGAATTCTGGGCGCATTTTTCGAAATTTTCAAAGGGTTTAGCCTTCTTGGATTTCTGGGCGCATTTTTCGAATTTTTCAAAGGGGTTAGCCTTCTCGGAATTCTGGGCGCATTTTTCGAAATATTCAAAGGGGTTTCCTTCTCGGAATTCTGGGCGCATTTTTCGTAATTTTCAAAGGGGTTAGCCTTCTCGGAATTCTGGGCGCATTTTTCGAAATATTCAAAGGGGTTAGCCTTCTCGGAATTCTGGGCCCATTTTTCGCAATTTCAAAAGGGGTTAGCCTTCTCGGAATTCTGGGCGAATTTTTCGAAATTTTCAAAGGGTTTAGCCTTCTCAGAATTCTGGGCGCATTTTTCGAAATTTTCAAAGGGGTTAGCCTTCTCGGAATTTTGGGGGCATTTTTCGAAATTTTCAAAGGGGTTAGCCTTCTCGGAATTCTGGGCGCATTTTTCGAAATTTTCAAAGGGGTTAACCTTCTCGGAATTCTGGGCGCATTTTTCGAAATTTTCAAAGGGGTTAGCCTTCTCGGAATTCTGGGCGCATTTTTCAAAATATTCAAAAGGGTTAGCTTTCTCGGAATTCTGGGCGCATTTTTCGAAATTTTCAAAGGGGTTAGCCTTCTCGGAATTCTGGGCGCATTTTTCGAAATTTTCAAAGGGGTTAGCCTTCTCGGAATTCTAGGCGCATTTTTCGAAATATTCAAAGGGGTTAGCATTCTCGGAATTCTGGGCGAATTTTTCAAAGGGGTTAGCCTTCTCAGAATTCTGGGCGAGTTTTTCGAAATTTTCAAAGGGGTTAGCCTTCTCGGAATTCTGGGCGCATTTTTCGAAATTTTCAAAGGGGTTAGCCTTCTCGGAATTCTGGGCCCATTTTTCGAAATTTTCAAAGGGGTTAGCCTTCTCGGAATTCTGGGCGCATTTTTCGAAATTTTCAAAGGGGTTAGCCTTCTCGGAATTCTAGGCGCATTTTTCGAAAATTTCAAAGGGGTTAGCCTTCTCGGAATTCTGGGCGCATTTTTCGAAAATTTCAAAGGGGTTAGCCTACTCGGAATTCTGGGCGCATTTTTCGAAATTTTTAAAGGGGTTAGCCTTCTCGGAAATCTGGGCGCATTTTTCGAAATTTTCAAAGGGGTTAGCCTTCTCGGAATTTTGGGCGCATTTTTCGAAATTTTCAAAGGGGTTAGCCTTCTTGGAAATCTGGGCGCATTTTTCGAAATTTTCAAAGGGGTTAGCCTTCTCGGAATTTTGGGCGCATTTTTCGAAATTTTCAAAGGGGTTAGCCTTCTCGGAATTCTGGGCGAGTTTTTGGAAATTTTCAAAGGGGTTAGCCTTCACGGAATTCTGGGCGCATTTTTCGAAATTTTCAAAGGGGTTAGCCTTCTCGGAATTCTGGGCGCATTTTTCGAAATATTCAAAGGGGTTAGCCTTCTCGGAATTCTGGGCGCATTTTTCGTAATTTTCAAAGGGGTTAGCCTTCTCGGAATTCTGGGCGCATTTTTCGAAATATTCAAAGGGTTTAGCCTTCTCGGAAATCTGGGCGCATTTTTCGAAATTTTCAAAGGGGTTAGCCTTCTCAGAATTCTGGGCGCATTTTTCGAAATTTTCAAAGGGGTTAGCCTTCTCGGAATTTTGGGCGCATTTTTCGAAATTTTCAAAGGGGTTAGCCTTCTCGGAATTCTGGGCGAGTTTTTCGAAATTTTCAAAGGGGTTAGCCTTCTCGGAATTCTGGGCGCATTTTTCGAAATTTTCAAACGGGTTAGCCTTCTCGGAATTCTGGGCGCATTTTTCGATATTTTCGAAGGGGTTAGCCTTCTCGGAATTCTGGGCGCATTTTTCGAAATATTCAAAGGGGTTAGCCTTCTCGGAATTCTGGGCCCATTTTTCGTAATTTCCTTCTCGGAATTCTGGGCGCATTTTCGAAATTTTCAAAGGGGTTAGCCTTCTCGGAATTCTGGGCGCATTTTTCGAAATTTTCAAAGGGGTTAGCCTTCTCGGAATTCTGGGCGCATTTTTCGAAATTTTCAAAGGGGTTAGCCTTCTCGGAATTCTGGGCGCATTTTACGAAATTTTCCAAGGGGTTAGCCTTCTCGGAATTTTGGGCGCATTTTTCGAAATTTCCAAAGGGGTTAGCCTTCTCGGAATTCTGGGCGCATTTTTCGAAATATTCAAAGGGGTTAGCTTTCTCGGAATTCTGGGTGCATTTTTCGAAATATTCAAAGGGGTTAGCCTTCTCGTTATTCTAGGCGCATTTTTCGAAATATTCAAAGGGGTTAGCCTTCTCGGAATTCTGGGCGCATTTTTCGAAATTTTCTAAGGGGTTAGCCTTCTCGGAATTCTGGGCGCATTTTTCGAAATATTCAAAGGGGTTAGCTTTCTCGGAATTCTGGGAGCATTTTTAGAAATATTCAAAGGGGTTATCCTTCTCGGAATTCTGGGCGCATTTTTCGAAATTTTCAAAGGGGTTAGCTTTCTCGGAATTCTGGGTGCATTTTTCGAAATATTCAAAGGGGTTAGCCTTCTCGGAATTCTGGGCGCATTTTTCGAAATTTTCAAAGGGGTTAGCCTTCTCGTTATTCTAGGCGCATTTTTCGAAATATTCAAAGGGGTTAGCCTTCTCGGAATTCTGGGCGCATTTTTCGAAATTTTCTAAGGGGTTAGCCTTCTCAGAATTCTGGGCGAGTTTTTCGAAATTTTCAAAGGGGTTAGCCTTCTCGGAATTCTGGGCGCATTTTTCGAAATTTTCAAAGGGGTTAGCCTTCCCGGAATTCTGGGCGCATTTTTCGAAATTTTCAAAGGGGTTAGCCTTCTCGGAATTCTGGGCGCATTTTTCGAAATATTCAAAGGGGTTAGCCTTCTCGGAATTCTGGGCGCATTTTTCGTAATTTTCAAAGGGGTTAGCCTTCTCGGAATTCTGGGCGCATTTTTCGAAATATTCAAAGGGTTTAGCCTTCTCGGAAATCTGGGCGCATTTTTCGAAATTTTCAAAGGGGTTAGCCTTCTCCGAATTCTAGGCGCATTTTTCGAAATTTTCAAAGGGGTTAGCCTTCTCGGAATTTTGGGCGCATTTTTCGAAATTTTCAAAGGGGTTAGCCTTCTCGGAATTCTGGGCGAGTTTTTCGAAATTTTCAAAGGGGTTAGCCTTCTCGGAATTCTGGGCGCATTTTTCGAAATTTTCAAACGGGTTAGCCTTCTCGGAATTCTGGGCGCATTTTTCGATATTTTCGAAGGGGTTAGCCTTCTCGGAATTCTGGGCGCATTTTTCGAAATTTTCAAAGGGTTTAGCCTTCTTGGATTTCTGGGCGCATTTTTCGAATTTTTCAAAGGGGTTAGCCTTCTCGGAATTCTGGGCGCATTTTTCGAAATATTCAAAGGGGTTTCCTTCTCGGAATTCTGGGCGCATTTTTCGTAATTTTCAAAGGGGTTAGCCTTCTCGGAATTCTGCGCGCATTTTTCGAAATATTCAAAG
The DNA here is from genome assembly GCA_964059195.1 of Ectobius pallidus. Taxonomy (NCBI): domain Eukaryota; kingdom Metazoa; phylum Arthropoda; class Insecta; order Blattodea; family Ectobiidae; genus Ectobius; species Ectobius pallidus. The sequence goes on along the minus strand of CAXKWD010000005.1, from coordinate 181,945,081 downwards.
GGGTTAGCCTTCTCGGAATTCTGGGCCCATTTTTCGTAATTTCCAAAGGGGTTAGCCTTCTCGGAATTCTGGGCGCATTTTTCGAAATTTTCAAAGGGGTTAGCCTTCTCGGAATTCTGGGCGCATTTTTCGAAATTTTCAAAGGGCTCGGAATTCTGGGCGCATTTTTCGAAATTTTCAAAGGGGTTAGCCTTCTCGGAATTCTGGGCGCATTTTACGAAATTTTCCAAGGGGTTAGCCTTCTCGGAATTTTGGGCGCATTTTTCGAAATTTTCAAAGGGGTTAGCCTTCTCGGAATTCTGGGTTAGTTTTTCGAAATTTTCAAAGGTGTTAGCCTTCTCGGAATTCTGGGCGCATTTTTCGAAATTTTTAAAGGGGTTAGCCTTCTCGGAAATCTGGGCGCATTTTTCGAAATTCTGAAAGGGGTTAGCCTTCTCGGAATTATGGGCGTATTTTTCGAAATTTTCAAAGGGTTTAGCCTTCTCAGAATTCTGGGCGCATTTTTCGAAATTTTCAAAGGGGTTAGCCTTCTCGGAATTTTGGGGGCATTTTTCGAAATTTTCAAAGGGGTTAGCCTTCTCGGAAATCTGGGCGCATTTTTCGAAATTTTCAAAGGGGTTAGCCTTCTCAGAATTCTGGGCGCATTTTTCGAAATTTTCAAAGGGGTTAGCCTTCTCGGAATTTTGAGCGCATTTTTCGAAATTTTCAAAGGGGTTAGCCTTCTCGGAATTTTGAGCGCATTTTTCGAAATTTTCAAAGGGGTTAGCCTTCTCGGAATTCTGGGCGAGTTTTTCGAAATTTTCAAAGGGGTTAGCCTTCACGGAATTCTGGGCGCATTTTTCGAAATTTTCAAAGGGGTTAGCCTTCTCGGAATTCTGGGCGCATTTTTCGAAATTTTCAAAGGGGTTAACCTTCTCGGAATTCTGGGCGCATTTTTCGAAATTTTCAAAGGGGTTAGCCTTCTCGGAATTCTGGGCGCATTTTTCGAAATATTCAAAAGGGTTAGCTTTCTCGGAATTCTGGTTGCATTTTTCGAAATATTCAAAGGGGTTAGCCTTCTCGGAATTCTGGGCGCATTTTTCGAAATTTTCAAAGGGGTTAGCCTTCTCGTTATTCAAGGCGCATTTTTCGAAATATTTAAAGGGGTTAGCATTCTCGGAATTCTGGGCGAATTTTTCAAAGGGGTTAGCCTTCTCAGAATTCTGGGCGAGTTTTTCGAAATTTTCAAAGGGGTTAGCCTTCTCGGAATTCTGGGCGAGTTTTTCGAAATTTTCAAAGGGGTTAGCCTTCTCGGAATTCTGGGCGCATTTTTCGAAATTTTCAAAGGGGTTAGCCTTCTCGGAATTCTGGGCCCATTTTTCGAAATTTTCAAAGGGGTTAGCCTTCTCGGAATTCTGGGCGCATTTTTCGAAATTTTCAAAGGGGTTAGCCTTCTCGGAATTCTGGGCGCATTTTTCGAAAATTTCAAAGGGGTTAGCCTACTCGGAATTCTGGGAGCATTTTTCGAAATTTTCAAAGGGGTTAGCCTTCTCGGAATTCTGGGCGCATTTTTCGAAATTTTCAAAGGGGATAGCCTTCTCGGAATTCTGGGCGCATTTTTCGAAATTTTTAAAGGGGTTAGAATTCTCGGAAATCTGGGCGCATTTTTCGAAATTTTCAAAGGGGTTAGCCTTCTCGGAATTTTGGGCGCATTTTTCGAAATTTTCAAAGGGGTTAGCCTTCTTGGAAATCTGGGCGCATTTTTCGAAATTTTCAAAGGGGTTAGCCTTCTCGGAATTTTGGGCGCATTTTTCGAAATTTTCAAAGGGGTTAGCCTTCTCGGAATTCTGGGCGAGTTTTTCGAAATTTTCAAAGGGGTTAGCCTTCACGGAATTCTGGGCGCATTTTTCGAAATTTTCAAAGGGGTTAGCCTTCTCGGAATTCTGGGCGCATTTTTCGAAATTTTCAAAGGGGTTAGCCTTCTCAGAATTCTGGGCGCATTTTTCGAAATTTTCAAAGGGGTTAGCCTTCTCGGAATTTTGGGCGCATTTTTCGAAATTTTCAAAGGGGTTAGCCTTCTCGGAATTCTGGGCGAGTTTTTCGAAATTTTCAAAGGGGTTAGCCTTCTCGGAATTCTGGGCGCATTTTTCGAAATTTTCAAACGGGTTAGCCTTCTCGGAATTCTGGGCGCATTTTTCGATATTTTCGAAGGGGTTAGCCTTCTCGGAATTCTGGGCGCATTTTTCGAAATTTTCAAAGGGTTTAGCCTTCTTGGATTTCTGGGAGCATTTTTCGAATTTTTCAAAGGGGTTAGCCTTCTCGGAATTCTGGGCGCATTTTTCGAAATATTCAAAGGGGTTTCCTTCTCGGAATTCTGGGCGCATTTTTCGTAATTTTCAAAGGGGTTAGCCTTCTCGGAATTCTGGGCGCATTTTTCGAAATATTCAAAGGGGTTAGCCTTCTCGGAATTCTGGGCCCATTTTTCGTAATTTCAAAAGGGGTTAGCCTTCTCGGAATTCTGGGCGAATTTTTCGAAATTTTCAAAGGGGTTAGCCTTCTCGGAATTCTGGGCGCATTTTTCGAAATTTTCAAAGGGGTTAGCCTTCTCGGAATTCTGGGCGCATTTTTCGAAATTTTCAAAGGGGTTAGCCTTCTCGGAATTCTGGGCGCATTTTACGAAATTTTCCAAGGGGTTAGCCTTCTCGGAATTTTGGGCGCATTTTTCGAAATATTCAAAGGGGTTAGCCTTCTCGGAATTCTGGGCGCATTTTTCGAAATTTTCAAAGGGGTTGACCTTCTCGGAATTCTGGGCGCATTTTTCGAAATTTTCAAAGGGGTTAGCCTTCTCGGAATTCTGGGCGCATTTTTCGAAATATTCAAAAGGGTTAGCTTTCTCGGAATTCTGGTTGCATTTTTCGAAATATTCAAAGGGGTTAGCCTTCTCGGAATTCTGGGCGCATTTTTCGAAATTTTCAAAGGGGTTAGCCTTCTCGTTATTCTAGGCGCATTTTTCGAAATATTCAAAGGGGTTAGCATTCTCGGAATTCTGGGCGAATTTTTCAAAGGGGTTAGCCTTCTCAGAATTCTGGGCGAGTTTTTCGTAATTTTCAAAGGGGTTAGCCTTCTCAGAATTCTGGGCGAGTTTTTCGAAATTTTCAAAGGGGTTAGCCTTCTCGGAATTCTGGGCGCATTTTTCGAAATTTTCAAAGGGGTTAGCCTTCTCGGAATTCTGGGCCCATTTTTCGAAATTTTCAAAGGGGTTAGCCTTCTCGGAATTCTGGGCCCATTTTTCGAAATTTTCAAAGGGGTTAGCCTTCTCGGAATTCTGGGCGCATTTTTCGAAAATTTCAAAGGGGTTAGCCTTCTCGGAATTCTGGGCGCATTTTTCGAAAATTTCAAAGGGGTTAGCCTACTCGGAATTCTGGGAGCATTTTTCGAAATTTTCAAAGGGGTTAGCCTTCTCGGAATTCTGGGCGCATTTTTCGAAATTTTCAAAGGGGATAGCCTTCTCGGAATTCTGGGCGCATTTTTCGAAATTTTCAAAGGGGTTAGCCTTCTCGGAATTTTGGGCGCATTTTTCGAAATTTTCAAAGGGGTTAGCCTTCTTGGAATTCTGGGCGCATTTTTCGAAATTTTCAAAGGGGTTAGCCTTCTTGGAATTCTGGGCGCATTTTTCGAAATTTTTAAAGGGGTTAGAATTCTCGGAATTCTGGGCGCATTTTTCGAAATTTTCAAAGGGGTTATCCTTCTCGGAATTCTGGGCGCATTTTTCGAAATTTTCAAAGGGTTTAGCCTTCTTGGATTTCTGGGAGCATTTTTCGAATTTTTCAAAGGGGTTAGCCTTCTCGGAATTCTGGGCGCATTTTTCGAAATATTCAAAGGGGTTTCCTTCTCGGAATTCTGGGCGCATTTTTCGTAATTTTCAAAGGGGTTAGCCTTCTCGGAATTCTGGGCGCATTTTTCGAAATATTCAAAGGGGTTAGCCTTCTCGGAATTCTGGGCCCATTTTTCGTAATTTCAAAAGGGGTTAGCCTTCTCGGAATTCTGGGCGAATTTTTCGAAATTTTCAAAGGGGTTAGCCTTCTCGGAATTCTGGGCGCATTTTTCGAAATTTTCAAAGGGGTTAGCCTTCTCGGAATTCTGGGCGCATTTTTCGAAATTTTCAAAGGGGTTAGCCTTCTCGGAATTCTGGGTGCATTTTTCGAAATATTCAAAGGGGTTAGCCTTCTCGGAATTCTGGGCGCATTTTTCGAAATTTTCAAAGGGGTTAGGCTTCCCGGAATTCTGGGCGCATTTTTCGAAATTTTCAAAGGGGTTAGCCTTCTCGGAATTCTGGGCGCATTTTTCGAAATATTCAAAGGGGTTAGCTTTCTCGGAATTCTGGGAGCATTTTTAGAAATATTCAAAGGGGTTATCCTTCTCGGAATTCTGGGCGCATTTTTCGAAATATTCAAAGGGGTTAGCTTTCTCGGAATTCTGGGTGCATTTTTCGAAATATTCAAAGGGGTTATCCTTCTCGGAATTCTGGGCGCATTTTTCGAAATTTTCAAAGGGGTTAGCCTTCTCGTTATTCTAGGCGCATTTTTCGAAATATTCAAAGGGGTTAGCCTTCTCGGAATTCTGGGCGCATTTTTCGAAATTTTCTAAGGGGTTAGCCTTCTCAGAATTCTGGGCGAGTTTTTCGAAATTTTCAAAGGGGTTAGCCTTCTCGGAATTCTGGGCGCATTTTTCGAAATTTTCAAAGGGGTTAGCCTTCCCGGAATTCTGGGCGCATTTTTCGAAATTTTCAAAGGGGTTAGCCTTCTCGGAATTCTGGGCGCATTTTTCGAAATATTCAAAGGGGTTAGCCTTCTCGGAATTCTGGGCGCATTTTTCGTAATTTTCAAAGGGGTTAGCCTTCTCGGAATTCTGGGCGCATTTTTCGAAATATTCAAAGGGTTTAGCCTTCTCGGAAATCTGGGCGCATTTTTCGAAATTTTCAAAGGGGTTAGCCTTCTCCGAATTCTAGGCGCATTTTTCGAAATTTTCAAAGGGGTTAGCCTTCTCGGAATTTTTGGCGCATTTTTCGAAATTTTCAAAGGGGTTAGCCTTCTCGGAATTCTGGGCGAGTTTTTCGAAATTTTCAAAGGGGTTAGCCTTCTCGGAATTCTGGGCGCATTTTTCGAAATTTTCAAACGGGTTAGCCTTCTCGGAATTCTGGGCGCATTTTTCGATATTTTCGAAGGGGTTAGCCTTCTCGGAATTCTGGGCGCATTTTTCGAAATTTTCAAAGGGTTTAGCCTTCTTGGATTTCTGGGCGCATTTTTCGAATTTTTCAAAGGGGTTAGCCTTCTCGGAATTCTGGGCGCATTTTTCGAAATATTCAAAGGGGTTTCCTTCTCGGAATTCTGGGCGCATTTTTCGTAATTTTCAAAGGGGTTAGCCTTCTCGGAATTCTGGGCGCATTTTTCGAAATATTCAAAGGGGTTAGCCTTCTCGGAATTCTGGGCCCATTTTTCGTAATTTCCAAAGGGGTTAGCCTTCTCGGAATTCTGGGCGCATTTTTCGAAATTTTCAAAGGGGTTAGCCTTCTCGGAATTCTGGGCGCATTTTTCGAAATTTTCAAAGGGGTTAGCCTTCTCGGAATTCTGGGCGCATTTTTCGAAATTTTCAAAGGGGTTAGCCTTCTCGGAATTTTGGGCGCATTTTTCGAAATTTTCAAAGGGGTTAGCCTTCTCGGAATTCTGGGTGAGTTTTTCGAAATTTTCAAAGGGGTTAGCCTTCTCGGAATTCTGGGCGCATTTTTCGAAATTTTTAAAGGGGTTAGCCTTCACGGAATTCTGGGCGCATTTTTCGAAATTTTCAAAGGGGTTAGCCTTCTCGGAATTCTGGGCGCATTTTTCGAAATTTTCAAAGGGGTTAACCTTCTCGGAATTCTGGGCGCATTTTTCGAAATTTTCAAAGGGGTTAGCCTTCTCGGAATTCTGGGCGCATTTTTCGAAATATTCAAAAGGGTTAGCTTTCTCGGAATTCTGGTTGCATTTTTCGAAATATTCAAAGGGGTTAGCCTTCTCGGAATTCTGGGCGCATTTTTCGAAATTTTCAAAGGGGTTAGCCTTCTCGTTATTCTAGGCGCATTTTTCGAAATATTCAAAGGGGTTAGCATTCTCGGAATTCTGGGCGAATTTTTCAAAGGGGTTAGCCTTCTCAGAATTCTGGGCGAGTTTTTCGTAATTTTCAAAGGGGTTAGCCTTCTCAGAATTCTGGGCGAGTTTTTCGAAATTTTCAAAGGGGTTAGCCTTCTCGGAATTCTGGGCGCATTTTTCGAAATTTTCAAAGGGGTTAGCCTTCTCGGAATTCTGGGCCCATTTTTCGAAATTTTCAAAGGGGTTAGCCTTCTCGGAATTCTGGGCCCATTTTTCGAAATTTTCAAAGGGGTTAGCCTTCTCGGAATTCTGGGCGCATTTTTCGAAAATTTCAAAGGGGTTAGCCTTCTCGGAATTCTGGGCGCATTTTTCGAAAATTTCAAAGGGGTTAGCCTACTCGGAATTCTGGGAGCATTTTTCGAAATTTTCAAAGGGGTTAGCCTTCTCGGAATTCTGGGCGCATTTTTCGAAATTTTCAAAGGGGATAGCCTTCTCGGAATTCTGGGCGCATTTTTCGAAATTTTCAAAGGGGTTAGCCTTCTCGGAATTTTGGGCGCATTTTTCGAAATTTTCAAAGGGGTTAGCCTTCTTGGAATTCTGGGCGCATTTTTCGAAATTTTCAAAGGGGTTAGCCTTCTTGGAATTCTGGGCGCATTTTTCGAAATTTTTAAAGGGGTTAGAATTCTCGGAATTCTGGGCGCATTTTTCGAAATTTTCAAAGGGGTTAGCCTTCTCGGAATTCTGGGCGCATTTTTCGAAATTTTCAAAGGGTTTAGCCTTCTTGGATTTCTGGGAGCATTTTTCGAATTTTTCAAAGGGGTTAGCCTTCTCGGAATTCTGGGCGCATTTTTCGAAATATTCAAAGGGGTTTCCTTCTCGGAATTCTGGGCGCATTTTTCGTAATTTTCAAAGGGGTTAGCCTTCTCGGAATTCTGGGCGCATTTTTCGAAATATTCAAAGGGGTTAGCCTTCTCGGAATTCTGGGCCCATTTTTCGTAATTTCAAAAGGGGTTAGCCTTCTCGGAATTCTGGGCGAATTTTTCGAAATTTTCAAAGGGGTTAGCCTTCTCGGAATTCTGGGCGCATTTTTTGAAATTTTCAAAGGGGTTAGCCTTCTCGGAATTCTGGGCGCATTTTTCGAAATTTTCAAAGGGGTTAGCCTTCTCGGAATTCTGGGCGCATTTTACGAAATTTTCCAAGGGGTTAGCCTTCTCGGAATTTTGGGCGCATTTTTCGAAATTTTCAAAGGGGTTAGCCTTCTCGGAATTCTGGGTGCATTTTTCGAAATATTCAAAGGGGTTAGCCTTCTCGGAATTCTGGGCGCATTTTTCGAAATTTTCAAAGGGGTTAGCCTTCCCGGAATTCTGGGCGCATTTTTCGAAATTTTCAAAGGGGTTAGCCTTCTCCGAATTCTAGGCGCATTTTTCGAAATTTTCAAAGGGGTTAGCCTTCTCGGAATTCTGGGCGCATTTTTCGAAATTTTCAAAGGGGTTAGCCTTCTCGGAATTCTGGGCGCATTTTTCGAAATATTCAAAAGGGTTAGCTTTCTCGGAATTCTGGTTGCATTTTTCGAAATATTCAAAGGGGTTAGCCTTCTCGGAATTCTGGGCGCATTTTTCGAAATTTTCAAAGGGGTTAGCCTTCTCGTTATTCTAGGCGCATTTTTCGAAATATTCAAAGGGGTTAGCATTCTCGGAATTCTGGGCGAATTTTTCAAAGGGGTTAGCCTTCTCAGAATTCTGGGCTAGTTTTTCGTAATTTTCAAAGGGGTTAGCCTTCTCAGAATTCTGGGCGAGTTTTTCGAAATTTTCAAAGGGGTTAGCCTTCTCGGAATTCTGGGCGCATTTTTCGAAATTTTCAAAGGGGTTAGCCTTCTCGGAATTCTGGGCCCATTTTTTGAAATTTTCAAAGGGGTTAGCCTTCTCGGAATTCTGGGCGCATTTTTCGAAATTTTCAAAGGGGTTAGCCTTCTCGGAATTCTGGGCGCATTTTTCGAAAATTTCAAAGGGGTTAGCCTACTCGGAATTCTGGGAGCATTTTTCGAAATTTTCAAAGGGGTTAGCCTTCTCGGAATTCTGGGCGCATTTTTCGAAATTTTCAAAGGGGATAGCCTTCTCGGAATTCTGGGCGCATTTTTCGAAATTTTTAAAGGGGTCAGAATTCTCGGAATTCTGGGCGCATTTTTCGAAATTTTCAAAGGGGTTAGCCTTCTCGGAATTTTGGGCGCATTTTTCGAAATTTTCAAAGGGGTTAGCCTTCTTGGAAATCTGGGCGCATTTTTCGAAATTTTCAAAGGGGTTAGCCTTCTCGGAATTCTGGGCGAGTTTTTCGAAATTTTCAAAGGGGTTAGCCTTCACGGAATTCTGGGCGCATTTTTCGAAATATTCAAAGGGGTTAGCCTTCTCGGAATTCTGGGCGCATTTTTCGAAATTTTCAAAGGGGTTAGCCTTCTCAGAATTCTGGGCGCATTTTTCGAAATTTTCAAAGGGGTTAGCCTTCTCGGAATTTTGGGCGCATTTTTCGAAATTTTCAAAGGGGTTAGCCTTCTCGGAATTCTGGGCGAGTTTTTCGAAATTTTCAAAGGGGTTAGCCTTCTCGGAATTCTGGGCGCATTTTTCGAAATTTTCAAACGGGTTAGCCTTCTCGGAATTCTGGGCGCATTTTTCGATATTTTCGAAGGGGTTAGCCTTCTCGGAATTCTGGGCGCATTTTTCGAAATTTTCAAAGGGTTTAGCCTTCTTGGATTTCTGGGAGCATTTTTCGAATTTTTCAAAGGGGTTAGCCTTCTCGGAATTCTGGGCGCATTTTTCGAAATATTCAAAGGGGTTTCCTTCTCGGAATTCTGGGCGCATTTTTCGTAATTTTCAAAGGGGTTAGCCTTCTCGGAATTCTGGGCGCATTTTTCGAAATATTCAAAGGGGTTAGCCTTCTCGGAATTCTGGGCCCATTTTTCGTAATTTCAAAAGGGGCCTTCTCGGAATTCTGGGCGAATTTTTCGAAATTTTCAAAGGGGTTAGCCTTCTCGGAATTCTGGGCGAATTTTTCGAAATTTTCAAAGGGGTTAGCCTTCTCGGAATTCTGGGCGCATTTTTCGAAATTTTCAAAGGGGTTAGCCTTCTCGGAATTCTGGGCGCATTTTTCGAAATTTTCAAAGGGGTTAGCCTTCTCGGAATTCTGGGCGCATTTTACGAAATTTTCCAAGGGGTTAGCCTTCTCGGAATTTTGGGCGCATTTTTCGAAATTTTCAAAGGGGTTAGCCTTCTCGGAATTCTGGGTGCATTTTTCGAAATATTCAAAGGGGTTAGCCTTCTCGTAATTCTGGGCGCATTTTTCGAAATTTTCAAAGGGGTTAGCCTTCCCGGAATTCTGGGCGCATTTTTCGAAATTTTCAAAGGGGTTAGCCTTCTCGGAATTCTGGGCGCATTTTTTCGAAATATTCAAAGGGGTTAGCTTTCTCGGAATTCTGGGAGCATTTTTAGAAATATTCAAAGGGGTTATCCTTCTCGGAATTCTGGGCGCATTTTTCGAAATATTCAAAGGGGTTAGCTTTCTCGGAATTCTGGGTGCATTTTTCGAAATATTCAAAGGGGTTATCCTTCTCGGAATTCTGGGCGCATTTTTCGAAATTTTCAAAGGGGTTAGCCTTCTCGTTATTCTAGGCGCATTTTTCGAAATATTCAAAGGGGTTAGCCTTCTCGGAATTCTGGGCGCATTTTTCGAAATTTTCTAAGGGGTTAGCCTTCTCAGAATTCTGGGCGAGTTTTTCGAAATTTTCAAAGGGGTTAGCCTTCTCGGAATTCTGGGCGCATTTTTCGAAATTTTCAAAGGGGTTAGCCTTCCCGGAATTCTGGGCGCATTTTTCGAAATTTTCAAAGGGGTTAGCCTTCTCGGAATTCTGGGCGCATTTTTCGAAATATTCAAAGGGGTTAGCCTTTTCGGACATCTGGGCGCATTTTTCGTAATTTTCAAAGGGGTTAGCCTTCTCGGAATTCTGGGCGCATTTTTCGAAATATTCAAAGGGTTTAGCCTTCTCGGAAATCTGGGCGCATTTTTCGAAATTTTCAAAGGGGTTAGCCTTCTCCGAATTCTAGGCGCATTTTTCGAAATTTTCAAAGGGGTTAGCCTTCTCGGAATTTTGGGCGCATTTTTCGAAATTTTCAAAGGGGTTAGCCTTCTCGGAATTCTGGGCGAGTTTTTCGAAATTTTCAAAGGGGTTAGCCTTCTCGGAATTCTGGGCGCATTTTTCGAAATTTTCAAACGGGTTAGCCTTCTCGGAATTCTGGGCGCATTTTTCGATATTTTCGAAGGGGTTAGCCTTCTCGGAATTCTGGGCGCATTTTTCGAAATTTTCAAAGGTTTTAGCCTTCTTGGATTTCTGGGCGCATTTTTCGAATTTTTCAAAGGGGTTAGCATTCTCGGAATTCTAGGCGCATTTTTCGAAATTTTCAAAGGGGTTAGCCTTCTCGGAATTCTGGGCGCATTTTTCGAAATTTTCAAAGGGGTTAGCCTTCTCGGAATTCTGGGCGCATTTTTCGAAATTTTCAAAGGGGTTAGCCTTCTCGGAATTCTGGGCGAGTTTTTCGAAATTTTCAAAGGGGTTAGCCTTCACGGAATTCTGGGCGCATTTTTCGAAATTTTCAAAGGGGTTAGCCTTCTCGGAATTCTGGGCGCATTTTTCGAAATTTTCAAAGGGGTTAGCCTTCTCGGAATTCTGGGCCCATTTTTCGTAATTTCAAAAGGGGTTAGCCTTCTCGGAATTCTGGGCGAATTTTTCGAAATTTTCAAAGGGGTTAGCCTTCTCGGAATTCTGGGCGCATTTTTCGAAATTTTCAAAGGGGTTAGCCTTCTCGGAATTCTGGGCGCATTTTTCGAAATTTTCAAAGGGGTTAGCCTTCTCGGAATTCTGGGCGCATTTTACGAAATTTTCCAAGGGGTTAGCCTTCTCGGAATTTTGGGCGCATTTTTCGAAATTTTCAAAGGGGTTAGCCTTCTCGGAATTCTGGGTGCATTTTTCGAAATATTCAAAGGGGTTAGCCTTCTCGTAATTCTGGGCGCATTTTTCGAAATTTTCAAAGGGGTTAGCCTTCCCGGAATTCTGGGCGCATTTTTCGAAATTTTCAAAGGGGTTAGCCTTCTCGGAATTCTGGGCGCATTTTTTCGAAATATTCAAAGGGGTTAGCTTTCTCGGAATTCTGGGAGCATTTTTAGAAATATTCAAAGGGGTTATCCTTCTCGGAATTCTGGGCGCATTTTTCGAAATATTCAAAGGGGTTAGCTTTCTCGGAATTCTGGGTGCATTTTTCGAAATATTCAAAGGGGTTATCCTTCTCGGAATTCTGGGCGCATTTTTCGAAATTTTCAAAGGGGTTAGCCTTCTCGTTATTCTAGGCGCATTTTTCGAAATATTCAAAGGGGTTAGCCTTCTCGGAATTCTGGGCGCATTTTTCGAAATTTTCTAAGGGGTTAGCCTTCTCAGAATTCTGGGCGAGTTTTTCGAAATTTTCAAAGGGGTTAGCCTTCTCGGAATTCTGGGCGCATTTTTCGAAATTTTCAAAGGGGTTAGCCTTCCCGGAATTCTGGGCGCATTTTTCGAAATTTTCAAAGGGGTTAGCCTTCTCGGAATTCTGGGCGCATTTTTCGAAATATTCAAAGGGGTTAGCCTTCTCGGAATTCTGGGCGCATTTTTCGTAATTTTCAAAGGGGTTAGCCTTCTCGGAATTCTGGGCGCATTTTTCGAAATATTCAAAGGGTTTAGCCTTCTCGGAAATCTGGGCGCATTTTTCGAAATTTTCAAAGGGGTTAGCCTTCTCCGAATTCTAGGCGCATTTTTCGAAATTTTCAAAGGGGTTAGCCTTCTCGGAATTTTGGGCGCATTTTTCGAAATTTTCAAAGGGGTTAGCCTTCTCGGAATTCTGGGCGAGTTTTTCGAAATTTTCAAAGGGGTTAGCCTTCTCGGAATTCTGGGCGCATTTTTCGAAATTTTCAAACGGGTTAGCCTTCTCGGAATTCTGGGCGCATTTTTCGATATTTTCGAAGGGGTTAGCCTTCTCGGAATTCTGGGCGCATTTTTCGAAATTTTCAAAGGTTTTAGCCTTCTTGGATTTCTGGGCGCATTTTTCGAATTTTTCAAAGGGGTTAGCATTCTCGGAATTCTAGGCGCATTTTTCGAAATTTTCAAAGGGGTTAGCCTTCTCGGAATTCTGGGCGCATTTTTCGAAATTTTCAAAGGGGTTAGCCTTCTCGGAATTCTGGGCGCATTTTTCGAAATTTTCAAAGGGGTTAGCCTTCTCGGAATTCTGGGCGCATTTTACGAAATTTTCCAAGGGGTTAGCCTTCTCGGAATTTTGGGCGAGTTTTTCGAAATTTATGGCCTTCTCGGAATTCTGGGCGCATTCTTCGAAATTTTCAAAGGGGTTAGCTTTCGCGGAATTCTGGGTGCATTTTTCGAAATATTCAAAGGGGTTAACTTTTTTGAAAGTAACTTTTTTCAAAGTAACTTTTTTGAAAGTAACCTTTTTCAAAGTAACTTTTTTGAAAGTAACTTTTTTGAAAGTAACTTTTTTGAAAGTAACCTTTTTCAAAGTAACTTTTTTCAAAGTAACTTTTTTGAAAGTAACTTTTTGGAAGGTAACTTTTTTCAAAGTAACTTTTTTCAAAGTAACTTTTTTGAAAGTAACTTTTTTGAAAGTAACTTTTTTCAAAGTAACTTTTTTCAAAGTAACTTTTTTGAAAGTAACTTTTTTCAAAGTAATCTTTTTCAAAGTAACTTTTTTCAAAGTAACTTTTTTGAAAGTAACTTTTTTCAAAGTAACATTTTTCAAAGTAACATTTTTCAAAGTAACTTTTTTGAAAGTAACTTTTTTGAAAGTAACTTTTTTGAAAGTAACTTTTTTGAAAGTAACTTTTTTCAAAGTAACTTTTTTTAAAAAGTAACTTTTTTCAAAGTAATCTTTTTCAAAGTAACTTTTTTGAAAGTAACTTTTTTGAAAGTAACTTTTTTCAAAGTAACTTTTTTCAAAGTAACATTTTTCAAAGTAACTTTTTTGAAAGTAACTTTTTTGAAAGTAACTTTTTTGAAAGTAACTTTTTGAAAGTTACTTTTTTGAAAGTAACTTTTTTCAAAGTAACTTTTTTCAAAGTAACTTTTTTAAAAGTAACTTTTTTGAAAGTAACTTTTTTGAAAGTAACCTTTTTCAAAGTAACTTTTTTGAAAGTAACCTTTTTCAAAGTAACATTTTTCAACGTAACCTTTTTCAAAGTAACTTTTTTCAATGTAATCTTTTTGAAAGTAACTTTTTTCAAAGTAACCTTTTTGAAAGTAACTTTTTTCAAAGTAACTTTTTTGAAAGTAACCTTTTTCAAAGTAACTTTTTTGAAAGTAACTTTTTTCAAAGTAACTTTTTTCAAAGTAACTTTTTTCAAAATAACTTTTTTCAAAGTAACTTTTTTCAAAGTAACTTTTTTCAAAGTAACTTTTTTCAAAGTAACTTTTTTCAAAGTAACTTTTTTCAAAGTAACTTTTTTCAAAGTAACTTTTTTGAAAGTAACCTTTTTGAAAGTAACTTTTTTCAAAGTAACTTTTTTGAAAGTAACTTTTTTGTAAGTAACTTTTTTCAATGTAATCTTTTTGAAAGTAACTTTTTTCAAAGTAACCTTTTTGAAAGTAACTTTTTTCAAAGTAACTTTTTTGAAAGTAACTTTTTTGAAAGTAACCTTTTTGAAAGTAACCTTTTTGAAAGTAACTTTTTTCAAAGTAACTTTTTTGAAAGTAACTTTTTTGAAAGTAACTTTTTTCAATGTAATCTTTTTGAAAGTAACTTTTTTCAAAGTAACCTTTTTGAAAGTAACTTTTTCAAAGTAACTTTTTTGAAAGTAACCTTTTTCAAAGTAACTTTTTTCAAAGTAACTTTTTTGAAAGTAACTTTTTTCAAAGTAACTTTTTTCAAAGTAACTTTTTTCAAAGTAACTTTTTTGCAAAGTAACTTTTTTCAAAGTAACTTTTTTCAAAGTAACTTTTTTGAAAGTAATCTTTTTGAAAGTAACTTTTTTCAAAGTAACTTTTTTGAAAGTAACTTTTTTGCAAAGTAACTTTTTTCAAAGTAACTTTTTTGAAAGTAACTTTTTTGAAAGTAATCTTTTTGAAAGTAACTTTTTTCAAAGTAACTTTTTTGAAAGTAACTTTTTTCAAAGTAACATTATTCAAAGTAACTTTTTTGAAAGTAACCTTTTTGAAAGTAACTTTTTTGCAAAGTAACTTTTTTCAAAGTAACTTTTTTGAAAGTAACTTTTTTCAAAGTAATCTTTTTGAAAGTAACTTTTTTCAAAGTAACTTTTTTGAAAGTAACTTTTTTGAAAGTAACTTTTTTCAAAGTAACTTTTTTGAAAGTAACTTTTTTCAAAGTAACTTTTTTCAAAGTAACTTTTTTGAAAGTAACTTTTTTCAAAGTAACTTTTTTGAAAGTAAGTTTTTTGAAAGTAACTTTTTTGAAAGTAACTTTTTGAAAGTAACTTTTCGAAAGTAACTTTTTTGAAAGTAACTTTTTTCAAAGTAACCTTTTTGAAAGTAACTTTTTTGAAAGTAACCTTTTTCAAAGTAACTTTTTGGAAAGTAACTTTTTTCAAAGTAACTTTTTGGAAAGTAACTTTTTTGAAAGTAACTTTTTTGAAAGTAACTTTTTTGAAAGTAACTTTTTTGAAAGTAACTTTTTTGAAAGTAAGTTTTTTGAAAGTAACTTTTTTGAAAGTAACTTTTTTGAAAGTAACTTTTTTGAAAGTAACTTTTTTCAAAGTAACTTTTTTCAAAGTAACTTTTTTCAAAGTAACTTTTTTCAAAGTAACTTTTTTCAAAGTAACTTTTTTGAAAGTAACTTTTTTGAAAGTAACTTTTTTGAAAGTAACTTTTTTGGAAGTAACTTTTTTGAAAGTAACTTTTTGGAAAGTAACTTTTTTCAAAGTAACTTTTTTGAAAGTAACTTTTTTGAAAGTAACTTTTTTCAAAGTAACTTTTTTCAAAGTAACTTTTTTCAAAGTAACTTTTTTCAAAGTAACTTTTTTCAAAGTAACTTTTTTCAAAGTAACTTTTTTGAAAGTAACTTTTTTGAAAGTAACTTTTTTCAAAGTAACTTTTTTCAAAGTAACTTTTTTGAAAGTAACTTTTTTGAAAGTAACTTTTTTGAAAGTAACTTTTTTCAAAGTAACTTTTTTCAAAGTAACTTTTTTCAAAGTAACTTTTTTCAAAGTAACCTTTTTGAAAGTAACTTTTTTGAAAGTAACTTTTTTGAAAGTAACTTTTTGAAAGTAACTTTTTTGAAAGTAACTTTTTTGAAAGTAACTTTTTTGAAAGCAACTTTTTTGAAAGCAATTTTTTTGAAAGTAACCTTTTTCAAAGTAACCTTTTTGAAAGTAACTTTTTGGAAAGTAACTTTTTTCAAAGTAACTTTTTTGAAAGTAACTTTTTTGAAAGTAACTTTTTTCAAAGTAACTTTTTTGAAAGTAACTTTTTTGAAAGTAACTTTTTTGAAAGTAACTTTTTTGAAAGTAACTTTTTTGAAAGTAACTTTTTTGAAAGTAACTTTTTTGAAAGTAACTTTTTGGAAAGTAACTTTTTTCAAAGTAACTTTTTTCAAAGTAACTTTTTTGAAAGTAACTTTTTTCAAAGTAACTTTTTTGAAAGTAACTTTTTTCAAAGTAACTTTTTTCAAAGTAACTTTTTTGAAAGTAACTTTTTTGAAAGTAACTTTTTTCAAAGTAACTTTTTTCAAAGTAACTTTTTTGAAAGTAACTTTTTTGAAAGTAACTTTTTCAAAGTAACTTTATTCAAAGTAACTTTTTTCGAAGTAACTTTTTTGAAAGTAACTTTTTTGAAAGTAACTTTTTTGAAAGTAACTTTTTTGAAAGTAACTTTTTTGAAAGTAACTTTTTTGAATGTAACTTTTTTCAAAGTAACTTTTTTGAAAGTAACTTTTTTAAAAGTAACTTTTTTGAAAGTAACTTTTTTCAAAGTAACTTTTTTGAAAGTAACTTTTTTGAAAGTAACTTTTTTGAAAGTAACTTTTTTAAAAGTAACTTTTTTGAAAGTAACTTTATTCGAAGTAACTTTTTTCGAAGTAACTTTTTTGAAAGTAACTTTTTTGAAAGTAACTTTTTTGAAAGTAACTTTTTTGAAAGTAACTTTTTTGAAAGTAACTTTTTTGAAAGTAACTTGAAAGTAACTTTTTTGAAAGTAACTTTTTTGAAAGTAACTTTTTTGAAAGTAACTTTTTTGAAAGTAACTTTTTTGAAAGTAACTTTTTTCAAAGTAACTTTTTTGAAAGTAACTTTTTTGAAAGTAACTTTTTTCAATGTAACATTTTTCAAAGTAACTTTTTTCACAGTAACTTTTTTGAAAGTAACTTTTTTGAAAGTAACCTTTTTGAAAGTAACTTTTTTGAAAGTAACCTTTTTCAAAGTAACCTTTTTGGAAAGTAACTTTTTTCAAAGTAACTTTTTTGAAAGTAACTTTTTTCAAAGTAACCTTTTTGAAAGTAACCTTTTTGAAAGTAACTTTTTTGAAAGTAACTTTTTTGAAAGTAACTTTTTTCAAAGTAACTTTTTTGAAAGTAACTTTTTTCAAAGTAACTTTTTTGAAAGTAACCTTTTTGAAAGTAACCTTTTTGAAAGTAACTTTTTTGAAAGTAACTTTTTTGAAAGTAACTTTTTTGAAAGTAACTTTTTTGAAAGTAACTTTTTTGAAAGTAACTTTTTTCAAAGTAACTTTTTATAAAGTAACTTTTTATAAAGTAACTTTTTTCAAAGTAACTTTTTTCAAAGTAACTTTTTTCAAAGTAACTTTTTTCAAAGTTACTTTTTTGAAAGTAACTTTTTTGAAAGTAACTTTTTTCAAAGTAACTTTTTTCAAAGTAACTTTTTTCAAAGTAACTTTTTTCAAAGTAACTTTTTTCAAAGTAACTTTTTTGATAGTAACTTTTTTCAAAGTAACTTTTTTCAAAGTAACTTTTTTCAAAGTAACTTTTTTGAAAGTAACTTTTTTGAAAGTAACTTTTTTGAAAGTAACTTTTTTGAAAGTAACTTTTTTCAAAGGAACTTTTTTGAAAGGAACTTTTTTCAAAGTAACTTTTTTCAAAGTAACTTTTTTCAAAGTAACTTTTTTCAAAGTAACTTTTTTGAAAGGAACTTTTTTCAAAGTAACTTTTTTGAAAGTAACTTTTTTCAAAGTAACTTTTTTGAAAGTAACTTTTTTCAAAAGTAACCTTTTTGAAAGTAACTTTTTTGAAAGTAACTTTTTTGAAAGTAACTTTTTTGAAAGTAACTTTTTTGAAAGTAACTTTTTTCAAAGTAACTTTTTTGAAAGGAACTTTTTTCAAAAGTAACCTTTTTGAAAGTAACTTTTTTCAAAAGTAACCTTTTTGAAAGTAACTTTTTTGAAAGTAACTTTTTTGAAAGTAACTTTTTTCAAAGTAACTTTTTTCAAAGTAACTTTTTTGAAAGTAACCTTTTTGAAAGTAACTTTTTTGAAAGTAACTTTTTTCAAAGTAACTTTTTTGAAAGTAACTTTTTTCAAAGTAACTTTTTTGAAAGTAACTTTTTTCAAAGTAACTTTTTTCAAAGTAACTTTTTTCAAAGTAACTTTTTTCAAAGTAACTTTTTTGAAAGTAACTTTTTTGAAAGTAACTCTTTTGAAAGTAACTTTTTTGAAAGGAACTTTTTTCAAAGTAACTTTTTTGAAAGTAACTTTTTTCAAAGTAACTTTTTTGAAAGTAACCTTTTTCAAAGTAACTTTTTTGAAAGTAACTTTTTTGAAAGTAACTTTTTTCAAAGTAACTTTTTTCAAAGTAACTTTTTCAAAGTAACTTTTTTGAAAGTAACTTTTTTCAAAGTAACTTTTTTGAAAGTAACTTTTTTGAAAGTAACTTTATTCAAAGTAACTTTTTTGAAAGTAACTTTATTCAAAGTAACTTTTTTGAAAGTAACTTTTTTGAAAGTAACTTTTTTGAAAGTAACTTTTTGCAAAGTAACTTTTTTGAAAGTAACTTTTTTCAAAGTAACCTTTTTGAAAGTAACTTTTTTCAAAGTAACCTTTTTGAAAGTAACTTTTTTCAAAGTAACTTTTTTGAAAGTAACCTTTTTGAAAGTAACCTTTTTGAAAGTAACTTTTTACAAAGTAAATTTTTTCATAGTAACTTTTTTGAAAGTAACTTTTTTCAAAGTATCTTTTTTCAAAGTAACTTTTTTCAAAGTAACCTTTTTGAAAGTAACTTTTTTGAAAGTAACTTTTTTCAAAGTAACCTTTTTGAAAGTAACTTTTTTCAAAGTAACCTTTTTGCAAGTAACTTTTTTGAAAGTAACCTTTTTCAAAGTAACTTTTTGGAAAGTAACTTTTTTCAAAGTAACTTTTTTGAAAGTAACTTTTTTCAAAGTAACTTTTTTGAAAGTAACTTTTTTGAAAGTAACTTTTTTCAAAGTATCCTTTTTGAAAGTAACTTTTTTGAAAGTAACTTTTTTGAAAGTATCTTTTTTGAAAGTAACTTTTTTCAAAGTAACTATTTTCAAAGTATCTTTTTTCAAAGTAACTTTTTTCAAAGTAACCTTTTTGAAAGTAACTTTTTTGAAAGTAACTTTTTTCAAAGTAACCTTTTTGAAAGTAACTTTTGTGAAAGTAACCTTTTTGAAAGTAACTTTTTTGAAAGTAACTTTCTTCAAAGTAACCTTTTTGAAAGTAACTTTTTTGAAAGTAACCTTTTTCAAAGTAACTTTTTGGAAAGTAACTTTTTTCAAAGTAACTTTTTTGAAAGTAACTTTTTTGATAGTAACTTTTTTGAAAGTAACTTTTTTCAAAGTAACTTTTTTCAAAGTAACTTTTTTGAAAGTAACTTTTTTCAAAGTAACTTTTTTCAAAGTAACTTTTTTCAAAGTAACTTTTTTCAAAGTAACTTTTTTCAAAGTAACTTTTTTGAAAGTAACTTTTTTCAAAGTAACTTTTTTGAAAGTAACTTTTTTGAAAGTAACCTTTTTCAAAGTAACTTTTTTGAAAGTAACTTTTTTCAAAGTAACTTTTTTCAAAGTAACTTTTTTCAAAGTAACTTTTTTGAAAGTAACTTTTTTGAAAGTAACTTTTTCAAAGTAACTTTTTTGAAAGTAACTTTTTTGAAAGTAACTTTTTTCAAAGTAGCCTTTTTCAAAGTAACTTTTTTGAAAGTAGCCTTTTTCAAAGTAACTTTTTTGAAAGTAACTTTTTTCAAAGTAACTTTTTTGAAAGTAACTTTTTTCAAAGTAACTTTTATGAAAGTAACTTTTTTCAAAGTAATATTTTTCAAAGTAACTTTTTTGAAAGTAACTTTTTTGAAAGTAACTTTTTTGAAAGTAACTTTTTTGAAAGTAACTTTTTTGAAAGTAACTTTTTTGAAAGTAACTTTTTTGAAAGTAACCTTTTTGAAAGTAACCTTTTTGAAAGTAACTTTTTTGAAAGTAACTTTTTTGAAAGTAACTTTTTTCAAAGTAACTTTTTTGAAAGTAACTTTTTTCAAAGTAACTTTTTTGAAAGTAACTTTTTTCAAAGTAACTTTTTTGAAAGTAACTTTTTTGAAAGTAACTTTTTTGAAAGTAACTTTTTTCAAAGTAACTTTTTTCAAAGTAACTTTTTTGAAAGTAACTTTTTTGAAAGTAACTTTTTTCAAAGTAACTTTTTTCAAAGTAACTTTTTTCAAAGTAACTTTTTTCAAAGTAACTTTTTTCAAAGTAACTTTTTTGAAAGTAACTTTTTTCATAGTAACTTTTTTGAAAGTAACTTTTTTGAAAGTAACCTTTTTCAAAGTAACTTTTTTGAAAGTAACTTTTTTCAAAGTAACTTTTTTCAAAGTAACTTTTTTGAAAGTAACTTTTTTGAAAGTAACTTTTTCAAAGTAACTTTTTTGAAAGTAACTTTTTTGAAAGTAACTTTTTTCAAAGTAACTTTTTTGAAAATAACTTTTTTCAAAGTAACTTTTTTCAAAGTAACTTTTATCAAAGTAACTTTTTTGCAAGTAACTTTTTTGAAAGTAACTTTATTCAAAGTAACTTTTTTCAAAGTAACTTTTTTCAAAGTAACTTTTTTGAAAGTAACTTTTTTGAAAGTAACTTTTTTCAAAGTAACTTTTTTCAAAGTAACTTTTTTGAAAGTAACTTTTTTCAAAGTAACTTTTTCAAAGTAACTTTTTTGAAAGTAACTTTTTTGAAAGTAACCTTTTTCAAAGTAAATTTTTTGAAAGTAACTTTTTTGAAAGTAACTTTTTCAAAGTAACTTTTTTCAAAGTAACTTTTTTCAAAGTAACTTTTTTCAAAGTAACTTTTTTGAAAATAACTTTTTTCAAAGTAACTTTTTTCAAAGTAACTTTTTTGAAAGTAACTTTTTTCAAAGTAACTTTTTTGAAAGTAACTTTATTCAAAGTAACTTTTTTCAAAGTAACTTTTTTGAAAGTAACTTTTTTCAAAGTAACTTTTTTCAAAGTAACTTTTTCAAAGTAACTTTTTTGAAAGTAACCTTTTTGAAAGTAACTTTTTTGAAAGTAACCTTTTTCAAAGTAAATTTTTTGAAAGTAAATTTTTTGAAAGTAACTTTTTTGAAAGTAACTTTTATGAAAGTAACTTTTTTGAAAGTAACTTTTTTGAAAGTAACTTTTTTCAAAGTAACTTTTTTCAAAGTAACTTTTTTCAAAGTAACTTTTTTCAAAGTAACTTTTTTCAAAGTAACTTTTTTCAAAGTAACTTTTTTCAAAGTAACTTTTTTCAAAGTAACTTTTTTCAAAGTAACTTTTTTCAAAGTAACTTTTTTGAAAGTAGCCTTTTTCAAAGTAACTTTTTTGAAAGTAGCCTTTTTCAAAGTAACTTTTTTGAAAGTAACCTTTTTCAAAGTAACTTTTTTGAAAGTAACCTTTTTCAAAGTAACTTTTTTCAAAGTAACTTTTTTGAAAGTAACTTTTTTGAAAGTAACCTTTTTCAAAGTAACTTTTTTGAAAGTAACTTTTTTGAAAGTAACTTTTTTGAAAGTAACTTTTTTCAAAGTAACTTTTTTGAAAGTAACTTTTTTCAAAGTAACTTTTTTCAAAGTAACTTTTTTCAAAGTAACTTTTTTCAAAGTAACTTTTTTCAAAGTAACTTTTTTCAAAGTAACTTTTTTCAAAGTAACTTTTTTCAAAGTAACTTTTTTCAAAGTAAATTTTTCAAAGTAACTTTTTTCAAAGTAACCTTTTTCAAAGTAACCTTTTTGAAAGAAACTTTTGAAAGTAACCTTTTTCAAAGTAACTTTTTTGAAAGTAACTTTATTCAAAGTAACTTTTTTGAAAGTAACTTTTTTCAAAGTAACTTTTTTCAAAGTAACTTTTTTCAAAGTAACTTTTTTGAAAGTAACCTTTTTCAAAGTAACTTTTTTGAAAGTAACTTTTTTCAAAGTAACCTTTTTCAAAGTAACTTTTTTGAAAGTAACTTTTTTCATAGTAACTTTTTTCAAAGTAACCTTTTTGAAAGTAACTTTTTTCAAAGTAACTTTTTTCAAAGTAACTTTTTTGAAAGTAACTTTTTTGAAAGTAACTTTTTTGAAAGTAACTTTTTTGAAAGTAACTTTTTTCAAAGTAACCTTTTTGAAAGTAACTTTTTTCAAAGTAACTTTTTTCAAAGTAACTTTTTTCAAAGTAACTTTTTCAAAGTAACTTTTTTGAAAGTAACTTTTTTCAAAGTAACTTTTAGCAAAGTAGCTTTTAGCAAAGTAAATTTTTTGAAAGTAACTTTTTTGAAAGTAACTTTTTTGAAAGTAACTTTATTCAAAGTAACTTTTTTCGAAGTAACTTTTTTGAAAGTAACTTTTTTGAAAGTAACTTTTTTGAAAGTAACTTTTTTGAAAGTAACTTTTTTGAATATAACTTTTTTCAAAGTAACTTTTTTGAAAGTAACTTTTTTGAAAGTAACGTTTTTCAAAGTAACTTTTTTGAAAGTAACTTTTTTGAAAGTAACTTTTTTGAAAGTAACTTTTTTGAAAGTAACTTTTTTGAAAGTAACTTTTTTGAAAGTAACTTTTTTGAAAGTAACTTTTTTGAAAGTAACTTTTTTGAAAGTAACTTTTTTGAAAGTAACTTTTTTCAAAGTAACATTTTTCAAAGTAACTTTTTTCAAAGTAACCTTTTTGAAAGTAACCTTTTTGAAAGTAACTTTTTGCAAAGTAACTTTTTTGAAAGTAACTTTTTTCAAAGTAACTTTTTTGAAAGTAACTTTTTTCAAAGTAACTTTTTTGAAAGTAACTTTTTTCAAAGTAACCTTTTTGAAAGTAACTTTTTTCAAAGTAACTTTTTTCAAAGTAACTTTTTCAAAGTAACTTTTTTGAAAGTAACTTTTTTGAAAGTAACTTTTTTCAAAGTAACTTTTTTGAAAGTAACTTTTTTCAAAGTAACTTTTTTGAAAGTAACTTTTTTCAAAGTAACCTTTTTGAAAGTAACCTTTTTGAAAGTAACCTTTTTGAAAGTAACTTTACGAAAGTAACTTTTTTGAAAGTAACTTTTTTGAAAGTAACTTTTTTCAAAGTAACTTTTTTGAAAGTAACTTTTTTCAAAGTAACTTTTTTT
Organism: Ectobius pallidus; assembly: GCA_964059195.1. Lineage (NCBI taxonomy): Eukaryota > Metazoa > Arthropoda > Insecta > Blattodea > Ectobiidae > Ectobius > Ectobius pallidus. Next base: position 181,922,391 of record CAXKWD010000005.1, on the reverse strand, counting down.
AAAGTAACTTTTTTCAAAGTAACTTTTTTTAAAGTAACTTTTTTCAAAGTAACTTTTTTCAAAGTAACTTTTTTGAAAGTAACTTTTTTGAAAGTAACTTTTTTGACAGTAACTTTTTTTGAAAGTAACTTTTTTGAAAGTAACTTTTTTGAAAGTAACTTTTTTCAAAGTAACCTTTTTCAAAGTAACTTTTTTCAAAGTAACTTTTTTCAAAGTAACTTTTTTGATAGTAACTTTTTTCAAAGTAACTTTTTTCAAAGTAACTTTTTTCAAAGAAACTTTTTTCAAAGTAACTTTTTTGAAAGTAACTTTTTTGAAAGTAACTTTTTTGAAAGTAACTTTTTTCAAAGTAACTTTTTTGAAAGGAACTTTTTTCAAAGTAACTTTTTTGAAAGTAACTTTTTTCAAAGTAACTTTTTTGAAAGTAACTTTTTTCAAAAGTAACCTTTTTGAAAGTAACTTTTTTGAAAGTAACTTTTTTCAAAGTAACTTTTTTGAAAGTAACTTTTTTCAAAGTAACTTTTTTGAAAGGAACTTTTTTCAAAGTAACTTTTTTCAAAAGTAACCTTTTTGAAAGTAACTTTTTTGAAAGTAACTTTTTTGAAAGTAACTTTTTTCAAAGTAACTTTTTTCAAAGTAACTTTTTTGAAAGTAACCTTTTTGAAAGTAACTTTTTTGAAAGTAACTTTTTTCAAAGTAACTTTTTTCAAAGTAACTTTTTTGAAAGTAACTTTTTTCAAAGTAACTTTTTTCAAAGTAACTTTTTTCAAAGTAACTTTTTTCAAAGTAACTTTTTTGAAAGTAACTTTTTTCAAAGTAACTTTTTTGAAAGTAACTTCTTACAAAGTAACTTTTTTGAAAGTAACTTTTTTGAAAGTAACTTTTTTCAAAGTAACTTTTTTCAAAGTAACTCTTTTGAAAGTAACTTTTTTGAAAGGAACTTTTTTCAAAGTAACTTTTTTGAAAGTAACTTTTTTCAAAGTAACTTTTTTGAAAGTAACCTTTTTCAAAGTAACTTTTTTGAAAGTAACTTTTTTGAAAGTAACTTTTTTCAAAGTAACTTTTTTTAAAGTAACTTTTTTCAAAGTAACTTTTTTGAAAGTAACTTTTTTCAAAGTAACTTTTTTGAAAGTAACTTTTTTGAAAGTAACTTTATTCAAAGTAACTTTTTTGAAAGTAACTTTATTCAAAGTAACTTTTTTGAAAGTAACTTTTTTGAAAGTAACTTTTTTGAAAGTAACTTTTTGCAAAGTAACTTTTTTGAAAGTAACTTTTTTCAAAGTAACCTTTTTGAAAGTAACTTTTTTCAAAGTAACCTTTTTGAAAGTAACTTTTTTCAAAGTAACTTTTTTGAAAGTAACCTTTTTGAAAGTAACCTTTTTGAAAGTAACTTTTTACAAAGTAAATTTTTTCATAGTAACTTTTTTGAAAGTAACTTTTTTCAAAGTATCTTTTTTCAAAGTAACTTTTTTCAAAGTAACCTTTTTGAAAGTAACTTTTTTGAAAGTAACTTTTTTCAAAGTAACCTTTTTGAAAGTAACCTTTTTGAAAGTAACTTTTTTGAAAGTAACTTTTTTCAAAGTAACCTTTTTGCAAGTAACTTTTTTGAAAGTAACCTTTTTCAAAGTAACTTTTTGGAAAGTAACTTTTTTCAAAGTAACTTTTTTGAAAGTAACTTTTTTGAAAGTAACTTTTTTCAAAGTATCCTTTTTGAAAGTAACTTTTTTGAAAGTAACTTTTTTGAAAGTATCTTTTTTGAAAGTAACTTTTTTCAAAGTAACTATTTTCAAAGTATCTTTTTTCAAAGTAACTTTTTTCAAAGTAACCTTTTTGAAAGTAACTTTTTTGAAAGTAACTTTTTTCAAAGTAACCTTTTTGAAAGTAACTTTTGTGAAAGTAACCTTTTTGAAAGTAACTTTTTTGAAAGTAACTTTTTTCAAAGTAACCTTTTTGAAAGTAACTTTTTTGAAAGTAACCTTTTTCAAAGTAACTTTTTGGAAAGTAACTTTTTTCAAAGTAACTTTTTTGAAAGTAACTTTTTTGAAAGTAACTTTTTTGAAAGTATGCTTTTTGAAAGTAACTTTTTTGAAAGTAACTTTTTTGAAAGTAACTTTTTTGAAAGTAACTTTTTTCAAAGTAACTTTTTTGAAAGTAACTTTTTTCAAAGTAACTTTTTTGAAGTAACTTTTTTGAAAGTAACTTTTTTCAAAGTAACTTTTTTCAAAGTAACTTTTTTCAAAGTAACTTTTTTGAAAGTAACTTTTTTCAAAGTAACTTTTTTCAAAGTAACTTTTTTCAAAGTAACTTTTTTGAAAGTAACTTTTTTGAAAGTAACTTTTTTCAAAGTAACATTTTTCAAAGTAACATTTTTCAAAGTAACTTTTTTGAAAGTAACTTTTTTGAAAGTAACTTTTTTCAAAGTAACTTTTTTCAAAGTAACTTTTTTGAAAGTAACCTTTTTGAAAGTAACTTTTTTGAAAGTAACTTTTTTGAAAGTAAATTTTTTGAAAGTAACTTTTTTCAAAGTAACTTTTTTGAAAGTAACTTTTTTCAAAGTAACTTTTTTCAAAGTAACTTTTTTGAAAGTAACTTTTTTGAAAGTAACTTTTTTCAAAGTAACTTTTTTTAAAGTAACTTTTTTGAAAGTAACTTTTTTCAAAGTAACTTTTTTGAAAGTAACTTTTTTCAAAGTAACTTTTTTGAAAGTAACCTTTTTCAAAGTAACTTTTTTGAAAGTAACTTTTTTGAAAGTAACTTTTTTCAAAGTAACTTTTTTGAAAGTAACTTTTTTGAAAGTAACTTTTTTCAAAGTAACTTTTTTCAAAGTAACTTTTTTGAAAGTAACTTTTTTGAAAGTAACTTTTTCAAAGTAACTTTTTTGAGAGTAACTTTTTTGAAAGTAACTTTTTTCAAAGTAACTTTTTTGAAAATAACTTTTTTCAAAGTAACTTTTTTCAAAGTAACTTTTTTCAAAGTAACTTTTTTCAAAGTAACTTTTTTGAAAGTAACTTTATTCAAAGTAACTTTTTTCAAAGTAACTTTTTTCAAAGTAACTTTTTTGAAAGTAACTTTTTTGAAAGTAACTTTTTTCAAAGTAACTTTTTTCAAAGTAACTTTTTTGAAAGTAACTTTTTTCAAAGTAACTTTTTCAAAGTAACTTTTTTGAAAGTAACCTTTTTGAAAGTAACTTTTTTGAAAGTAACCTTTTTCAAAGTAAATTTTTTGAAAGTAACTTTTTTGAAAGTAACTTTTTCAAAGTAACTTTTTTGAAAGTAACTTTTTTCAAAGTAACTTTTTTGAAAATAACTTTTTTCAAAGTAACTTTTTTCAAAGTAACTTTTTTCAAAGTAACTTTTTTGAAAGTAACTTTATTCAAAGTAACTTTTTTCAAAGTAACTTTTTTGAAAGTAACTTTTTTGAAAGTAACTTTTTTCAAAGTAACTTTTTTCAAAGTAACTTTTTTCAAAGTAACTTTTTCAAAGTAACTTTTTTGAAAGTAACCTTTTTGAAAGTAACTTTTTTGAAAGTAACCTTTTTCAAAGTAAATTTTTTGAAAGTAAATTTTTTGAAAGTAACTTTATTCAAAGTAACTTTTTTGAAAGTAACTTTTATGAAAGTAACTTTTTTGAAAGTAACTTTTTTGAAAGTAACTTTTTTCAAAGTAACTTTTTTGAAAGTAACTTTTTTCAAAGTAACTTTTTTCAAAGTAACTTTTTTCAAAGTAACTTTTTTCAAAGAAACTTTTTTCAAAGTAACTTTTTTCAAAGTAACTTTTTTCAAAGTAACTTTTTTCAAAGTAACTTTTTTCAAAGTAACTTTTTTCAAAGTAACTTTTTTGAAAGTAGCCTTTTTCAAAGTAACTTTTTTGAAAGTAACCTTTTTCAAAGTAACTTTTTTGAAAGTAACCTTTTTCAAAGTAACTTTTTTCAAAGTAACCTTTTTGAAAGTAACTTTTTTGAAAGTAACCTTTTTGAAAGTAACTTTTTTGAAAGTAACTTTTTTCAAAGTAACCTTTTTGAAAGTAACTTTTTTGAAAGTAACCTTTTTCAAAGTAACTTTTTTGAAAGTAACTTTTTTGAAAGTAACTTTTTCAAAGTAACTTTTTTCAAAGTAACTTTTTTCAAAGTAACTTTTTTCAAAGTAACTTTTTTCAAAGTAACTTTTTTCAAAGTAACTTTTTTCAAAGTAACTTTTTTGAAAGTAACTTTTTTCAAAGTAACTTTTTTCAAAGTAACTTTTTTCAAAGTAACTTTTTCAAAGTAACTTTTTTCAAAGTAACCTTTTTGAAAGAAACTTTTGAAAGTAACCTTTTTCAAAGTAACTTTTTTGAAAGTAACTTTATTCAAAGTAACTTTTTTGAAAGTAACTTTTTTCAAAGTAACTTTTTTCAAAGTAACTTTTTTGAAAGTAACCTTTTTCAAAGTAACTTTTTTGAAAGTAACTTTTTTCAAACTAACCTTTTTGAAAGTAACTTTTTTCAAAGTAACCTTTTTCAAAGTAACTTTTTTGAAAGTAACTTTTTTCATAGTAACTTTTTTCAAAGTAACCTTTTTGAAAGTAACTTTTTTCAAAGTAACTTTTTTCAAAGTAACTTTTTTCAAAGTAACTTTTTTGAAAGTAACTTTTTTGAAAGTAACCTTTTTCTAAGTAACTTTTTTGAAAGTAACTTTTTTCAAAGTAACTTTTTTGAAAGTAACTTTTTTCAAAGTAACTTTTTTGAAAGTAACTTTTTTCAAAGTAATCTTTTTGAAAGTAACTTTTTTGAAAGTAACTTTTTTCAAAGTAACTTTTAGCAAAGTAACTTTTAGCAAAGTAACTTTTTTGAAAGTAACTTTTTGAAAGTAACTTTTTTTAAAGTAACTTTTTTCAAAGTAACTTTTTTCAAAGTAACTTTTTTGAAAGTAACCATTTTCAAAGTAACTTTTTTGAAAGTAACTTTTTTCAAAGTAACTTTTTTCAAAGTAACTTTTTTCAAAGTAACTTTTTTCAAAGTAACTTTTTTGAAAGTAACAATTTTCAAAGTAACTTTTTTGAAAGTAACTTTTTTCAAAGTAAGTTTTTTCAAAGTAACTTTTTTGAAAGTAACTTTTTTCAAAGTAACTTTTTTCAAAGTAACTTTTTTCAAAGTAACTTTTTTCAAAGTAACTTTTTTCAAAGTAACTTTTTTGAAAGTAACTTTTTTGAAAGTAACTTTTTTCAAAGTAACTTTTTTGAAAGTAACTTTTTTGAAAGTAACTTTTTTGAAAGTAACTTTTTTCAAAGTAACTTTTTTCAAAGTAACTTTTTTGAAAGTAACTTTTTTGAAAGTAACCTTTTTGAAAGTAACTTTTTTGAAAGTAACTTTTTTGAAAGTAACTTTTTTGAAAGTAACTTTTTTGAAAGTAACTTTTTTGAAAGTAACTTTTTTTGAAAGTAACCTTTTTGAAAGTAACCTTTTTGAAAGTAACTTTTTGCAAAGTAACTTTTTTGAAAGTAACTTTTTTCAAAGTAACTTTTTTGAAAGTAACTTTTTTCAAAGTAACCTTTTTGAAAGTAACCTTTTTCAAAGTAACTTTTTTCAAAGTAACTTTTTTCAAAGTAACTTTTTCAAAGTAACTTTTTTCAAAGTAACCTTTTTGAAAGAAACTTTTGAAAGTAACCTTTTTCAAAGTAACTTTTTTGAAAGTAACTTTATTCAAAGTAACTTTTTTGAAAGTAACTTTTTTCAAAGTAACTTTTTTCAAAGTAACTTTTTTGAAAGTAACCTTTTTCAAAGTAACTTTTTTGAAAGTAACTTTTTTCAAACTAACCTTTTTGAAAGTAACTTTTTTCAAAGTAACCTTTTTCAAAGTAACTTTTTTGAAAGTAACTTTTTTCATAGTAACTTTTTTCAAAGTAACCTTTTTGAAAGTAACTTTTTTCAAAGTAACTTTTTTCAAAGTAACTTTTTTCAAAGTAACTTTTTTGAAAGTAACTTTTTTGAAAGTAACCTTTTTCTAAGTAACTTTTTTGAAAGTAACTTTTTTCAAAGTAACTTTTTTGAAAGTAACTTTTTTCAAAGTAACTTTTTTGAAAGTAACTTTTTTCAAAGTAATCTTTTTGAAAGTAACTTTTTTGAAAGTAACTTTTTTCAAAGTAACTTTTAGCAAAGTAACTTTTAGCAAAGTAACTTTTTTGAAAGTAACTTTTTGAAAGTAACTTTTTTTAAAGTAACTTTTTTCAAAGTAACTTTTTTCAAAGTAACTTTTTTGAAAGTAACCATTTTCAAAGTAACTTTTTTGAAAGTAACTTTTTTCAAAGTAACTTTTTTCAAAGTAACTTTTTTCAAAGTAACTTTTTTCAAAGTAACTTTTTTGAAAGTAACAATTTTCAAAGTAACTTTTTTGAAAGTAACTTTTTTCAAAGTAAGTTTTTTCAAAGTAACTTTTTTGAAAGTAACTTTTTTCAAAGTAACTTTTTTCAAAGTAACTTTTTTCAAAGTAACTTTTTTCAAAGTAACTTTTTTCAAAGTAACTTTTTTGAAAGTAACTTTTTTGAAAGTAACTTTTTTCAAAGTAACTTTTTTGAAAGTAACTTTTTTGAAAGTAACTTTTTTGAAAGTAACTTTTTCAAAGTAACTTTTTTCAAAGTAACTTTTTTGAAAGTAACTTTTTTGAAAGTAACCTTTTTGAAAGTAACTTTTTTGAAAGTAACTTTTTTGAAAGTAACTTTTTTGAAAGTAACTTTTTTGAAAGTAACTTTTTTGAAAGTAACTTTTTTTGAAAGTAACCTTTTTGAAAGTAACCTTTTTGAAAGTAACTTTTTGCAAAGTAACTTTTTTGAAAGTAACTTTTTTCAAAGTAACTTTTTTGAAAGTAACTTTTTTCAAAGTAACCTTTTTGAAAGTAACCTTTTTCAAAGTAACTTTTTTCAAAGTAACTTTTTTCAAAGTAACTTTTTCAAAGTAACTTTTTTCAAAGTAACTTTTTTGAAAGTAACTTTTTTGAAAGTAAATTTTTTGAAAGTAACTTTTTTTTTAACTTTTTTGAAAGTAACTTTTTTTAAAGTAACTTTTTTGAAAGTAACTTTTTTGAAAGTAACTTTTTTCAAAGTAACTTTTTTAAAGTTTTGAAAGTAACTTTTCGAAGTAACTTTTCCAAGTAACTTTTCAAAGAAACTTTTCAAAGAAACTTTTCAAAGAAACTTTTCAAAGAAACTTTTCAAAGAAACTTTTCAAAGAAACTTTTCAAAGTAACTTTAAAGTAACTTTAAAGTAACTTCAAAGTAACTTCAAAGTAACTTCAAAGTAACTTCAAAGAAACTTCAAAGAAACTTCAAAGTAACCTCAAAGAAACCTCATAGAGACCACAAAGTGACCACAAAGTAACTTCAAAGAAACTTCAAAGAAACTTCAAAGTAACTTGAAAGAAACATGAAAGTAACTTGAAAGTAACTTCAAAGTAACACCATAGTAACTATAAAGTAACTTCAAAGTAACTATAAAGAAGGCAAAAGTAACTTTCAAAGTAACTTTAAATTAACTTCAAATTAACTTCAAAGTAACTTCAAAGTAACATCAAAGCAACTTTAAAGTAACTTTAAAGTAACTTGAAAGTAAGTTCAAAGTAACATGAAAGTAACATAGTGACGTCAAAGTAACGTCGAAGTAACTTGAAAGTAACGTTAAAGTAACGACAAAGTAACTTACTTCAAAGTAACTTACTTCAAAGAAACTTCAAAGTAACTTCAAAGTAACTTGCAAGTAACTTGAGAGTAACTTCACAGTAATTTGAAAGTAACATACTTCAAAGTAACTTACTTCAAAGTAACGTCGAAGTAACTTGAAAGTAACGTCGAAGCAACTTACTTCAAAGTAACTTATTTCACTTTGAAAAACATGAAAAATGCACCCAGTATTCGAAGAAGGCTAACCCCTTTGAAAAAAAATGAAAAATGCACCCAGAATTCGAAGAAGGCGAAAGTAACTTTCAAAGTATCTTCAAAGTAACTTCAAAGTAACTTCAAAGTAAAGTAACTTCTTGCAAAGTATCTTCATTCAAGGTATTTTCAAATTAAGAGTTTTATCACATAACAAGCACACACAGAGTCTGCACTGGTTTTTTGAAAATTCCTTGTGCAGCATATCATGAAATAAAATCTGTGGACCATGAAACGGGTCACCATGTGTCGCAAACCGTAGCAGGCTTCCTTCCAGTCATCACTGGTCATGGCGTCTGTGGTATAGAAGTCCTCTGGTATCTCCGTCTTCTTCCTCCAGTGTTCGGCAATGGCATTCTTGTAAGCTGGTGTCATTGCCAGTAGTAAATATGAACTTACTAAAATGGTATTCGACTATGTTTTACATCAGTCGGACCAAGAGTTACACTTTGGGGCCATTACTTTCACCCTGGAGAGTATGCTGAAAAAGACAATTACTGTATTTGCATACAAAACAGAATATGTATATGAAAATATTCAGCAAGTTGCAACAAAAATAATAAAGCAAATGATTTTGAAGTTGAACCATTTTTTATTTAAATCTTCTTGGTCTGTTACATTTACAAGACATTGCATTGTACTGAATTATAAAATTATAATATACGTTAAAAATAATTAACTTTAGGTAGAACTTATAAAAAAATGGAAATTGTTCTCTTATAATAATTTCATATTTTTAAAACAAATTAAAAAGAAAAAAACATTTGATGCAACTATAAAAAATTAATGTACTTGCCAACATTACTGAAATTTAAAGTACCAAAGGTTAAAATAGGAAAAGGAGACAAAATGTAGCACTTCAATGTTTAGAAATTTTTTTATGTTTGGACAATACCACTTTTTGTCACACTGCATTTAGAACAAATTGTAGAAAAGTGGGTGTTATATGAAAAGAAAGTACTGACCATATCCACTCATTTTTCTAGCAACAGTTAATAAAATTCAAAATGGTACCACACTTCCTACTAAATCAGTTCCCAATAAACCCAAGGCTAAAATATATTTAAACAATTTGGGAGGATTAATTTATTTGGTAGGCAAAAATAAGATTATTTTATATTTCCTGTTTTGGTATAGTTGTTCTCAAGTTGCCTGGAACCACATCAGGCAAGCAATGTATGCTCCAAGGTCACTTCTGCCGACTGTTTACTATGAAGTAAATATATGAATTCTAACAGCCAATATCCAATAGTAAATATTTGTGTATTCTTTGCAAGTGTTACCCGCGAGCAACTCTGCCAAATAAAGAGTATGCATAAAATTAACTTCATGATCATAATTTGTTTTTAATCAATCTGTCTCGCAAACTTGTAATTATCAGATTGCTCCCGGGTCCTGTTTCATAGAAGTTGCCAATAATATTAGAACTCTAATATTTTTCATTAATTATCAAAATCTTGTTTCATAGAGATATAAACACTACTCATAAAATCTCTTCATTAGTTCATTAGTCAGCTGATTGATTTGGAGGTTATTTCTGGACAAAAATTCCTTTAGATAGCGTAGGTAAGCTTTTTTTTTTTCTTTCTAAATTGATAATTAAATCGAAGTGATTCATTTTCCAAAATTTTAGGAATACAAAATCTGAATTACAAGGGTTTGAGAATAACTTATTAGCAAAAATTTACTTATAGAAAAACACCTAATAAAACTGTTTACTACTAATATTAGCAATATTTACTAATAATTTTGAGCCATGAACTCATAACTAATATTTGAAAATATTCTTATGAAACAGAAGACTAATAATAATAACTAGGGCCCGGATTTTTATGTGCTAAAAAACTTAAAAATATTTATTTTTTATGTGCTAAAAATGTTAAAAATATGTGCTAAAATTTTAAAAATATGTGCTAAAAAAATCTGAAAACTTACTAGAACAAATAATATTGAAACTCGCCAACATCAGATGTAAAATGCTGACAGGAGTTGCAGTGCACAAATGTTATCTCCAGATTATGGATCACAAATCCTTGTCTATTATCCGATAATAATGCCTTATATTGTGAAAAAGAATGTTCTACATCACACGATGTTAACCTTGCATATTTGAAGAGGGGTAGATCACTAACACACACACACACACACAATCAATTCAATTATGTTTTGGCCTTCCAAAACTTTGCCACCATTTTTCTCAATCATACCTTTAAATTTTGTTCTTAGAACTTCTATTTTCGAACCCGAGATAGTGTTAAGTTCCTTTCAACGTATTGTAATATTGCCAATGTTGAGATTGGGTTCTGTTCTGTTCTTCCCTGATAATCATTCTCACCTCATTGCAAGTGAAGCATTTGTGTTGAATTCTTTCGAGATACAAATTTTACAACAAAAATTTGTATCTCGAAAGAATTCAACACCTTTTATTTTTCAACACCTTTTATTTTTCAACACCATTTATTTTTCAACACCGTTTATTTTTCAACACCGTTTATTTTTCAACACCGTTTATTTTTCAACACCGTTTATTTTTCAACACCGTTTATTTTTCAACACCGTTTATTTTTCAACACCAATTATTTTTCAACACCAATTATTTTTCAACACCAATTATTTTTCAACACCAATTATTTTTCAACACCAATTATTTTTCAACACCTTTTATTTTTCAACACCTTTTATTTTTCAACACCTTTTATTTTTCAACACCTTTTATTTTTCAACACCTTTTATTTTTCAACACCTTTTACTTTTCAACACCTTTTACTTTTCAACACCTTTTACTTTTCAACACCTTTTACTTTTCAACACCTTTTACTTTTCAACACCTTTTACTTTTCAACACCTTTTACTTTTCAACACCTTTTACTTTTCAACACCTTTTACTTTTCAACACCTTTTACTTTTCAACACCTTTCACTTTTCAACACCTTTCACTTTTCAACACCTTTTACTTTTCAACACCTTTTACTTTTCAACACCTTTTACTTTTCAACACCTTTCACTTTTCAACACCTTTCACGTTTCAACACCTTTCACGTTTCAACACCTTTAATTTTTCAACACCTTTTATTTTTCAACACCTTTTATTTTTCAACACCTTTTATTTTTCAACACCTTTTATGTTTCAACACCTTTCACGTTTCAACACCTTTCACGTTTCAACACCGTTAATTTTTCAACACCTTTTATTTTTCAACACCTTTTATGTTTCAACACCTTTTATGTTTCAACACCTTTTATGTTTCAACCCCTTTTATGTTTCAACACCTCTTATGTTTCAACTCCTTTTATGTTTCAACACCTTTTATGTTTTAAACGCCCCTCTTATTTTTTAAACGCCCTTCTTATTTTTTAAACGCCCCTCTTATTTTTCAAACGCCCCTCTTATTATTCAAACGCCCCTCTTATTTTTTAACAACCCATTGGTATTTTTTTTAACAACCCATTGGTATTTTTTAACAACCTCTTGTTATTTTTTTTAACAACCCCTTGTTATATTTTTTTAACAACCCCTTGTTATTTTTTTAACCCCTTGTTATTTTTTTTAACAACCCCTTGTTATTTTCTTTAACTACCCCTTGTTATTTTTTTGACAACCCCTTGTTATTTTTTTGACAACCTCTTGTTATTTTTTTGACAACCTCTTTTTATTTTTTTGACAACCTCTTGTTATTTTTTTGACAACCTCTTGTAATTTTTTTTCACAACCTCTTGTTAATTTTTTAACAACCTCTTCTTATTTATTTAACAACCTCTTGTTATTTTTTTAACAACCTTTTGTTTTTTTTAACAACCACTTGTTATTTTTTTAAACAACCTCTTGTTATTTTTTTAACAACATCTTGTTATTTTTTTAACATCTTGTTATTTTTTTAACAACCTCTTGTTATTTTTTAACTACCTCTTGTTATTGTTTTGACACCTCTTGTTATTGTTTTGACACCTCTTGCTATTGTTTTGACACCTCTTGCTATTGTTTTGACACCTCTTGTTATTTTTTTGACACCTCTTGTTATTCTTTTGAAACCTGTTGTTAATTTTTTTAACCTCTTGTTAATTTTTTGAAACCTGTTGTTAATTTTTTGAAACCTCTTGTTATTTTTTTGAAACCTCCTCTTATTTTTTTAAACCTCTTGTTATTTTTTTGAAACCTCCTGTTATTTTTTGAAACCTGCTGTTATTTTTTTGGAACCACCTGTTATTTTTGGAACCTCCTGTTATTTTTGGAACCTCCTGTTATTTTTTGGAAACCTCCTGTTATTTTTTAAAACCTCTTGCTATTTTTTGAAACCTCTTGCTATTTTTTGAAACCTCTAGCTATTTTTTTGAAACCGCTTGTTATTTTTGAAACCTCTCGTTATTTTTGAAACTTCTTATTTTATTTCAAACCTTTTTTTATTTGAAACCTCTTATTTTTTTTGAAACGTCTTATTTTTTGAAACCTCTTATTTCTTTTAAAACCTCTTTTCTTATTTTTTTGAAACCTCTTATTTCTTTAAATCCTAATTTTTTTAAACCTCTTACTTTTTTAAAACCTCTTATTTTTCAAACAAATCTCTCATTTTTTAAACACACCTCTTATTTTTTAAACACCTCTTATTTTTTTTAACAACCTCTTATTTTTTTTAACAACCTCTTATTTTTTTAACAATCCCTTATTGTTTTTAACAACCTATTGTTATTTTTAACACCCTTTTGTTATTTTTTTAACAACCTCTTGTTATTTTTTCAACAACCTCTTGTTATTTTTTCAACAACCTCTTGTTATTTTTTTCCAACCTCTTGTTATTTTTTTAACAACCTCTTGATATTTTTTTAACAACCTCTTGTTATTTTTTTAACAACCTCTTGTTATTTTCTTAACAACCTCTTGTTATTTATTTAAGAACCTTTTGTTATTTTTTTAACAATCTCTTGTTATTTTTTTAACAACCTCTTGATATTTTTAACAACCTCTTGTTATTTTTTAACCTCATGTTATTGTTTAACAATCTCTTGTTATTTTTAGGTAGATTTTCGAAGAAAAATCTACCTATTGCAATGGATGCCACTTTATGATTTTCGAAAAATTCTTTCATATCTTTACGTTTCATGCTCCCCTAAGTACGAAACCACCGCCCGTTCAAAAAAAAATTTTGTGATATTTATATTTATATATATATATATATATCTTTACACGATAGCGGCCGTAATTTTGAAGATATTTGAACCAAATTTTATTATGTTATTTCTAGGCCCAATAGTTCGGACAAGTTCGTTAATGGGCAAAATTGGCCCAAGGGGGTGGTCGGGGGAGGGGGTTGAAATTTTAAAACATTTATATCTCGGCCCCTATGAAGTATAGAGGGAAACTTTGTTTGAATAAATTAGAGTACTCCCTATGGAGTTCACAGTGACACCAACAATTCGGGGGTTCGAGTGAGGGTGGGGGTGGGGGATGAAAATTCTAAACTTTTGAAACCACGTCTTGTGGGGTATCGTTGAAAAGCTCTTGATGAGTACTCTACAAATCAATAAATAGTTTCTTGATAGCTCTCATATGACGCGAGATTTTAATGTTTGAAAATAATAACACTTAAAAGAATTATTATAATATCATAATTTTGTCTTGTTTAGCGGCTTTGCTAATTTTATTCATTGCTGATCTTGTGCACGGCCTCCCAGAATATTATATCCTATTCTTGTTGTCAAAACAAATGATTGTAGGCTCTTCCTCTTTACTGCAGGTTTACCATGCCAAGGCTAAAGAAAAAGAGTGCTATGCAGCGACAATAAATTAAACCAAAAGCACTTCGAAATCTACCTCCGCCTGTAGGCCTGCCTAAAGGGATTTTTTTTTGACAACCTCTTGTTATTTTTTTGACACCTCTTGTTATTCTTTTGAAACCTGTTGTTAATTTTTTGAAACCTCTTGTTAATTTTTTGAAACCTGTTGTTAATTTTTTGAAACCTCTTGTTATTTTTTTTGAAACCTCCTGTTATTTTTTTAAACCTCTTGTTATTTTTTGAAACCTCCTGTTATTTTTTTGAAACCTCCTGTTATTTTTTTGGAACCTCCTGTTATTTTTTGGAACCTCCTGTTATTTGTTGGAAACCTCCTGTTATTTTTTAAAACCTCTTGCTATTTTTTGAAACCTCTTGCTATTTTTTGAAACCTCTTGCTATCTTTTGAAACCGCTTGTTATTTTTGAAACCTCTTGTTATTTTTGAAACTTCTTATTTTATTTCATCCTTTTTTTTATTTGAAACCTCTTATTTTTTTTAAAACGTCTTATTTTTTGAAACCTCTTATTTCTTATTTTTTTGAAACCTCTTATTTCTTTAAATCCTAATTTTTTTTAAACCTCTTATTTTTTTAAAACCTCTTATTTTCAAACACATCTCTTATTTTTTAAACACACTTCTTATTTTTTTACACCTCTTATTTTTTTAACAACCTCTTATTTTTTTAACCTCTTATTTTTTTAACAACCCCTCATTGTTTTTAACAACCCATTGTTATTTTTTTAACAACCCATTGCTATTTTTTTAACAACCTCTTGCTATTTTTTTTAACAACCTCTTGTTATTTTTTTTACAACCTCTTGTTATTTTCTTAACAACCTCTTGTTATTTATTTAACAACCTTTTGTTATTTTTATAACAATCTCTTGTTATTTTTAACAACCTCTTGTTATTTTTTAACAACCTCTTGTTATTTTTTAACAACCTCTTGTTATTGTTTAACAATCTCTTGTTATTTTTTTGACAACCTCTTGTTATTTTTTTGACAACCTCTTGTTATTTTCTTGACAACCTCTTGTTATTTTCTTGACAACCTCTTGTTATTTTTTGACAACCTCTTGATATTTTTTTGACCTCTTGTTATTTTTTTGACAACCTCTTGTTATTTTTTTGACAACCTCTTGTTATTTTTTTGACAACCTCTTGTTATTTTTTTGACAACCTCGTGTAATTATTTTGACAACTTCTTGTTATTTTTTTGTCTCCTCTTGTTATTTTTTTGACATCTCTTGTTATTGTTTTGACACCTCTTGTTATTGTTTTGACACCTCTTGTTATTGTTTTGAAACCTCTTGCTATTTTTGAAACCTCTTGTTATTTTTTATCCCTCTTGTTATTTTTTAATTTAATTAAACAGAAATGCGCACAAATTGTGCAAGTTTTAAAGAGTTATAACATCTTACATCTTACATCTTACAAAACTCCACTAGGTTCTTATGCCTTTGTTTGCACGTGACGACATGATATCTCTCACAAAGTTGATCGCACAGTTCGCATACACAGTTGCTGTCAGGGTCGTGATAACTCTTAGTTTTACATATTTTATGGTGGTAACCATGCACTGCTAACGAGTTTACCAGGCGTCGGAGTTCTTGGTTGGTTCCTGTCCATGTTCTGCTCGTCATGGCCTCCGTCGTGTAGAAGCTGGGCCAGATCTCTTCTCTCTTATTTTGTCTTTCTTGCATCAACCTCTTCCAGCTGTCCGTGGATGGTAGGGCTAACTTAATTCGTAGGTCTTCCATGAAGAAAGGCTCTTTGGCAAGTTCGTAAACTAGTCTGGATCTTGTATGCTTTGATACTCCTAAGGCAGCTTTCAGGAAGCGTGATTTGACAGCTTCCAATGTTCTTAGGTCTCTAACGCTTAGTTTTTCCCATACTATGTCTATTGCATATGTGGCGATGGGGACTATTTTTGCGTCGAATAACTCCATGGCAGTTTCTAGTGAGATTCTGGATAGTGCTGTGATGTCAAACATGGCTTTCGTGGCAGCTGTTGCTCTAGATTTTATATGCGTTCTGAATGACCTGCCTGTGGTTTGTAGTGTCAGACCCAAGTATTTGAAGGCGTTTACGCTCTTGAGGGGTTCTGGTCCTAGGTAGATTTTGTCCTTCGCTGATTCTCGGCCTCCATTGCGGAAAGTCATCTTTACAGTTTTGTCTGTGTTGATTTCTAGTTTGTTTTCTTTTGCCCACTTGTCCAGTTGATTGGTTGCCTTCTGAAGTTCTTCTATGGAGTGAGACCCGATAACCATGTCGTCAGCATAAATGTATATTTTCACATTCTCTGCCTCTTCTCTGATCGTACGTACAACGTCGTGTGTGGCCACGTTGAATAGCAAGGGACTTAGGGGATCTCCCTGAAGTACGCCATTGGTTTGTGTTATTTTCTTGGAGGTGGTGACGCTGTCTGCGATCTGAATGTAGTTGGCTGTCAGCATGTTGTGAACGAGCGTTGTGAATTTGTTTCTTTCTCCCGTTACGGATTTTAGCTTTGAGAGGAGTATGATTCTGTCAAGTGTATCGAAAGCCTTCGTAAAATCTATGAAGACTGCGTGGAATTTTCCTAGGGGGACTCTTAGCGTGTTCTCTATATCATCGACTAGGTTTCTGATGGCCTGTAAAGTGTTCCTTCCTTTTCGGAACCCAAATTGCTCTTCCGGGATCTTGTCTTCAACTTCCTCAGATATTCGTGTTGTGATTAATCTTGTGAGTATTTTCAATATGCCCCTTTCCAGAGCTATCCCTCTGTAGGAGTTGGGGTCCGATTGGCTTCCCTTCCCCTTGGGTAGCATCTTGATTGTTGATATTCTCCAACTTTCTGGTATGTTGCCCTCCCGCACACATAGGTTCAAAAGTTCGGTGACTGCCTGGAGTAGGAGACCGACGGAACCTTTAAAGTGTTCGTTACAGATACCGTCCGGTCCTGGTGCCTTTTTGCTTTTCAGTGCTAGAATTGCATCATGTACTTCTTCCTCCGTGAAGAGATTGTCGTCTCCCTGACCAGCTTCCATATCGATCGGTTCGTAGGCGGCACTGGTTTTGCTTTTGTTAAGAATGTTGCTGAAGTGTTCCTCCCACACTGCTATATCTATTTTCCCGCTATTTTCTTGTTATTTTTGAAACCTTTTATTTTATTTGAAACCTCTTTTTTTAAAAAAAGCTCTTATTTTTTTGAAACCTCTTATTTTTTTTAAAACCTCTTATTTTTTTAAATCCTAATTTTTTTAAAACCTTTTATTTTTTTAAAACCTTTTATTTTTTTAAAACCTTTTATTTTTTAAACTTTTTATTTTTTAAACCTCTAATTTTTTTAAACCTCTTATTCTTTAAACCTTTTATTTTCTTGAAAACCTCTTATTTCTTTTAAAACCTCTTATTTTTTAAAAACCTCTTATTTTCTAATCCTCTTATTTTTTTAAAACATCTTATTTTTTTAAAACCTCTAATTTTTTTTAAACCTCTTATTTTTTAAACCTCTTATTTTTTTAAAACAAGTTATATTTTTATTACCTCTTATCTTTTTATAACCTCTTGTTTTTTATAACCTCTTTTTTACCTTTTTTTACAACCTTTTTTTAAACCTCTTTTTTTATAACCTCTTTTTTTTTATAACATCTTTTTTATATAACCATGGGCACCGTGCAGCAGATTATAATATTATTATACTTTTGCTTTATCTTAAACTAACAACAGACTCTTGAGCAACGCTATTTGAATTTGCAATACATTACCGATATCATAAATAGACCCTAATATTACAAAAATGAACTAGAAAACAAAATAAAAATATGAATATAATAAAGAATTTGATTAATCATACCTCTATTCATCTTCATCCTTTCCTAACAGAAGACCAAGAGACAGGACAGAATACTGCACCACCGTCATGCAAAAGTTGACACACAGTAGCACTTCGTGGCATTGTTTTTACGTATTGTTTTTATCTGGAACCAAATCATTTCGATTGGATTAAGGACGCAATGATATGGAGAGAGTTGTAACATTTTATGTATATCTACAACTTTTCAACCTCCATTTCGGAAAAAGTAATTTCAATTTCGGAAAAAGCATTTTCTATTTTGGAAAGGTGAATTTAAATTCGGAAAAGGTAAAAGGTAATTTCGATTTCGGAAATACAAGGGCTATTTTTTTAAAATGTCCAATTGGGCATAAAATGAAAACCACAGTGAAAATCAAAAACGGTTTTATTTGGAACATTTAGGTACACCATCTAGCTACTTCCCTACAAAATCTCGCTCCGATTGAGTCATTTGTCGTAGTGTGGTACCAACTTTACTATACCCTCTTCATAGAAGCTTTCCGCCAGCGTATTGAGAAGGGTCTTCAGAGAATTTTGAAGAGTTTTGAAATTCTTCGCTGGTGTGAAAGCGCTGTCCTCCTAGATCTTGGGTTTGTTCGGGAAATTTGTGTGCATCGATTGTTTGGATTGTTCTTTTGATTCTGGATTGTCATAACGAATCCACATTTCATCTCCTGTCATGATGGATTTCAAAAACCCGTTCCCATGCAGAGTGACTTTCATCTTTTTCGGCAGCTGATGGCCTGGGAGGACAGCGCTTCCACACCAACTTAATGTAAAGTGTTCCCTATTGCAGGCCATGGAGGCCCAGAGGGTTTCAGGAGGTTGAGGCTCCCAGATTTTTAGACATCGGCACATGAAGGTGGTAACGTTGTCAGCCTTACGCACCGGCCGCCTTTACCCCCAGGATTGCTCCTGGTACTCATTTCTGAAGGATTAGGCCAATTGAAAAACTCCAACGACCTCATCAGCAATCGAACCCGCGACCTTCCGGTTTGTAGCGCAGCACCTCAACCACTACGCTACGGCGTACCCCTTTAACCAATGTACATTTCTATTATTTCAAATTCCAAAGTAAAATATTGTAGTATGTTTCATCCTCTTTCAAATGAGACCCTTTTCAGCCTGATACCACCAGTCAGAAAAAAGTTATGAACTTTTACTTATATGACTGCACGGTGGAAAAAAGTTCAGAAGAACTAACTTTGAAGAGTAAAAACAAACTTTTATGTTAGTCAAATGTTATTTTCAATAAGATATTTGGAATCCTGGTGAAATTTTAAGTAAGAACAGTTGGGTTTCATGACTTAATATTAAGTAACAACTTTACAAATAATTTTTTACCAAAACGTGCCACTTTCAACCTGCACTCCTAGCAACAAATTGTCTAAAAACACGCAATTTTTAAAAAATCATAACAAAAAAACTAAAGTGAATTTGCACAAAATGAAAAATACGGGTTGTTATATTTGTCCATAGATGATGTAAAAAAAATTTCAAGAAAATCTGAGGGGGTGGGGTGCAAAATGTTGTTTTCTCTGGAGATTTGATTTGGAATGAGACCCTTAAAGCATTATATTTATTAACGCTTGCACGTGAATCATTCCTAAACTAAACCATTAATAATTAAAGAAACAGCTACAATTCCGGCTTTAGAGTACATTCCTCGATTAAGAAAGCGCCGCCTGGGAAAAAGATCTCATATTCGATTATGCAGTTCCAAAGCTAACTGTGAACCACTGCCTTCTAGACTGTATAATTCTCGTGCATAATTCTTGAGACAGCGGGTGATAATACATATCGTTTCTCAACCACTTTGTTGACAGATGAATATGATGTGAATTTTATTTGATAAATTTTCAGAAATTATATAATTTTTCAAGGGAAGGAGTGATTGGTTTGGATTTTTATTGCCCGCGATACTTTCAGGATTAAAATATCAATAGCCTATATTAAAGCTGATGCCCGCAGCTTCACCAGCCATTATTAATTGATTCCAGGATATTTAAGAAATTTACACTGGCAGTGTATTAGAAATGTTTGTGGTTCAGAGGTATATGGAAATTGTAAGTAAAAATAAAATTAGAATATTTTTTCATTGTGTTCATTTCACTTAGGACTTAGCCTATATAATAAAGAAATGGTTTTCCTAATTTTGTACTTTTCATGAAAGTTTAGAGTGAGAGAGACAAACATCGCCGAGTATACCCGATGTCTCACGAAGTGAGCGAGGGAGTCAGTACGCTATTTCGGGCCGTTGAATTCTATAAGAGTAGATAGTTCTCTGGAGAGGAGATGTTATCTCGACGAATGATTTGGTCCGACCCACCCACCCTCAACAATACACTTTCTTTTATAACAC
The DNA here is from genome assembly GCA_964059195.1 of Ectobius pallidus. Lineage (NCBI taxonomy): Eukaryota > Metazoa > Arthropoda > Insecta > Blattodea > Ectobiidae > Ectobius > Ectobius pallidus. The sequence goes on along the minus strand of CAXKWD010000005.1, from coordinate 181,902,526 downwards.
GATCTAGCGAAAAGTAGCGTCAATTCCGCCACATTTTTACCTCTGTATGATGAAGAAACCCGTGATTGGACGTTAGAGGTGTGATGTCACACCAGCAGAACACACAGAATTCTGGGAAACAGTTTCACAAACACAACCAACCTCGCTGGAGAGTTACAATAAGGCAAATTTACAAAACGGGAGAATTCAAAATGCCCTACTAAATTAATATCACTGTTCATAACTTAACACAACCTGTCACTAACACTAATATCACCGTTCCTAACCTAATTGCTACATGTTGGTCAATCTGCTTCTCTAAAAAACAAAAAAAACATCACCTGTCCATGGAAGCCTGCGCTCACATCATGAGAAGGGTCCCCCTACATTACAACTTTGCCAAAAGATCATAAACCATAAATAAATGAAACTAAAAATCTAAGTGATTTTAGAAGAGCATTTTCCAATCTAACAGTTGTCCAACAAAACTAGATTTAGAAACCTACCTGGTCTGGTGCTCATCCTACGAAGGTTGTTGGATCAAGCAGAGAATCCAGCTGAGGAATGACGGGGGCAAAGTACGGATCCATGCGGATTCTGTCCACCAGGTCGTTGTCCAATCCATGCTGCTTCACCTGTGCTCCAGCTTCTTGCGACAGGACTCGAATGTGTTCATGACATTCCTAAGGAAAAAAATAATAAAATCCCAACATTACATCTCATTCATTGTTCATTTCATTGCTTAGTAAAAGTAAATAAGTACCCTATTTTATGGAAAACAAGATGCACTTTTTTACCTTGAAAACAGAGCCTTGAAAGTTGGATGCATCTAATGCTCCGAAGTATACTAACAAAACTAAAATTATGGTAAATATTGTCGGAAAACCATAGTTATAAACAAGGTGTTGTAAACAATAAGATAGTTACGAATATTTACACAGACTGTACATCAGTGCACTTGTGACAAATGGTAAAACAAGGATAGCTGGAAGCCAGGTAAGTTATATAATGCGAAAAGAAATGAATGCTGAGTTCTTTTATATGAAAGGAGTTGTCTCCTCCGGGTAGTTTAAATGAAGGCAATGGCCTCTAAACAGCCTTGTCCCATTACACTTGCCATATGCTGTAAAAGTATTTTTAGTCTTTCATGAGAAATCAGTTCATTTGTTAAAATTTATGTGATGCCACCTGTACAGAAGAGATTTTCGTACAACACAGGTTTTAAGTTAGAAGTGATTTACACTGATTCCAATGTATAAGGTTATAGTTTGTTTATTAAATGAAGTAGCCTATATTACTTACTTTACAATTTTTCGTGGGCAATAAGAATAATATGTGGAAAGAAAAAAAGGGAATCTTGTAAACCGCTATTTGAAAAATTAAAAGTCCTCACTCTTACAGGGGAGTATATATACTCTGTTATGTGTTATGTAGTGGATAATATTGATAAATTTCAAACTAATTACAGTGTACATGGACGTACTACCAGAAACATGAATGATCTACACAGACCAAATAACTCGTTAAAACTCTTTCAGAATGGTGCTTATTATTCTGCAATACAGATATATAACAAAATCAGGTAAACTGATGTAAAAAGGTGCCAGTATGTTTTTGTTTAATCAGTTATGACTGCAATTATGATATGCAGAATACATATATATATATATTTTAATTGATTTCCAAGTTAAGCTCCAGATTTATTCATTAAGCAGGGCTTATGGAAGAACAAAGGTTTATTTTTTTTAACCTGATTAAAATCTTCCAGCATCAGCTGAACTGTACAGATTTGTGATATATTGACAATCGCACACTCACACAAAAATACCTAAAAAAAAAAGTGAAATTGGCTGGTTTCGGGATTTGAACCATGGAACTCCATAATGTGAGGCCAAGACGTTACCATCTCGGTCACCTGGGTCAGTTTAACGGTCTAGTTGGATAAGTGCATGTAAAACAATAGTGTTTTTGGTCATAGCTAACTCTATTTTAATTTCCAAAGCCTTATAATATCACAGTAAAACAATTGACTATGTTGTCAAGATAACTGATTTGCTTTTTTTTTTTTTTTTTATAAATTCTTTCGAATACGTAGCCTATATTATCATAAAATAGGCACCAAATTGAGCATTATTCCGAAATAGGTCAACCAATTTCATCCAATATCAATAGACGTCTTTCCATGAACATTATAAATGTGTATAGGCCTACCAAGTTTCATAAAAATCCGGTAAAGCGTATTTGAGTTACCGCGTCTTTAAAATAGACACTAAATTGGGTTTTACTCCGGTACCGGTCTACCGATTTGGTCCAATATCAGTAGACATCTTCCCATGTACATTATAAATGGGTATACAAAGTTTCAGGAAAATCCAATAAAGCATATTTGAGTTATCGCGACTTTTCATATATTAACATATATTAAATTGGTCATTATTCCGGTACTGGCCAACCGATTTGGTTGAACATCAACAGACGTCTTCCCATGGACATTATAAATGCGTATACGAAGTTTCATAAATATCCGATAAAGCGTATTTGAGTTATTGCGCCTTTAAAATATACACTAAATTGGGTTTTACTCCGGTACCGGTCAACACATTAGGTTCAAATACAATAGGGCAATTCTCATGGACGTCATAAATGGGTATACCAAGTTCGGTTCAATATCAGTAGGGTTCTTCCCGTAGACATTATAAATGTGTTTTCCAAGTTTCATGAAAATCCGAAAAAGCGTATTCGACTTATGTCGCGTACAGACACACAGACGGACGGACAGACATTTTTCGTCCCCACACACAATCTCATAAAGTACCATACTGGCACTTAACAAGCTTCCAAGCAACATTAAATTATTATGTATTCAAAGAAAGATAAAACCTTTCAAAACATCTGTCAAGGAATCTTTAATAACTCACACCTTCTACAATTTGGAGGAATATTTCCAGCTTGGATAAATTTTGCAGCTTGCAGTTTCTGTATATTATTGATATAATATGCATGTATTTTTTGATCTGACATGTTCTATATCCTTGAGCCCCGCTCAACACAGGATCTACAGGATGAGATATCTACAACTATATCTACATCTACATCGTTTAGAATCACATTAAATTTCCACTTAAAATCAAGGTGTGTCTTATGGTCGGGAGCGTCTTATAGTCCGTAATATACGTTACTTTTTTCTGAATTAATTTTTTTTTTTTTTCAGAAATAAGGAAACATTTTCTGAAATGAAGATTGAAAATAGTTTTGGTTACTTGTCGCATGGAGCGCTAGTGTCGTCCGGTTCACATGTTGTCATAGGACTTTTAACACACAGTTTCTTTACTGTATTAATTCTTGTACTGTTGTCAGGTTGCCTATAATGTTTTATGACAGGATCAATTCTGTCATAACCAGAACAATGTACAAAAATTGGGAGAAAAAATAAATTTAGGTTGCACCTTGGGATGAATGTTGTTGCCCACCACACCCTTGCGATGCACTTTCTTTTATACCACGATCTAGCGAATTCTTCTGTCCTCATATTACAAAGAAACTCGTGATTGGACGGTGGTGTGACGTCATACCGCTAAACAGAAGGTGACAGGCTGACTAACCTGTATGCCATAATATGCCACATTTTCAAAACCTACAAACAGTGTATCGTACATTATTCGAAAATGCAAGGGCGTTTCGCTTCGGCTACCGCCTCCACTTCGCGCACTTAACTATGTGAATAGTGTTATGCATTATTTAGACTATATGCAGAGGTGATTGTGGTGCGGTCGGGAGTGCCGAGTGAGCTAGCGGGCTGTCATTTTGGTGCAAGTGTTGGTAGCTGGTATTTGGTACGGTCGAGCGTCGAGAGAAGGAACGGTCGGGAGTGCCGAGATAACAAGCATGTGGTCGCCATAGCAACGCAGTGGTTCGAGCATAAAGGGCAACTTACATTTATCTTTTGTCCATAAAACGACTGGCAGCAATGGGTAAGCCTGTGCAGGAAGAATCAATGAAGATGGAAGAATGTCGGTAACCAACGGGAGTGTTGGTGGCCAACCTCCAGGATGCGTAACAGGTTTTAACACCACACGCTGAAAGGGAGCAGACCCCACGAATCACTTTGCAGAATTCTGATAGACTTAAATACAATTCAAAAGCTTGCATTTTAGGCCTGGACATAGAATGTAGTCTTCCTGAGCATGACCAGCATGCTAGAATCAACAGAAACAAATACAACTTATGCCTTCATCAGACCCTATGAAAGAGATTTTTGCTCCCCCATTTACTAGTCTTGACAGTTTTCAGGTTAAGTTTACGAAATTTTCAGTACACTACTAAAAGTACGTTTCGTGTTGACCTGCATCTATTCGTGATTAAAATATTATTACCAAATATATGTTAATTTGAACGGGTCAGAACCGTACTTCCGTACAAACACAACAAAATCGACATTCACTTCAAACATGGTTATGATGCAATGGTAAAACTAATAACAGAAATACAACATACCTGCTCTGCAAAGTTTACGTATCCGTCACAAATTTGAATAAGGCATTTGTTGCAAATTAATTCTTGCAGATCCATTACACATAACTACATAATTATTCACATTTCACATTAACTTGGAATGAGAACTCGTTCGGTCAGCTGTTTAAAAGTCCAGTAGGGCCAACATAACAGTAAAACTTTCCCTACCAGCCATTACCAACAGCAAAGCCCATTACTAACAATTAATATATATTTAATTTTTAGTCACTTGTTAAACTATCGAGTGTATTTTAACAATTTAACTCTTGCAGATCCATTACATATAACTATATAATTATTCACAATAACTTGAAAGATCAACCGTAATGTTTCAGTCAGCTGTTTCCTCCGTGGCTGTTTAAACGAAGTACAACACTCAACAGTAAAACTTTACCTACCAGCTATTACCAACAGTACAGTCCATTATTACCATTTGATAAATATTTAATTTTTCGTCGCTTATAAAACCATCGAGTGTATTGAGATTTTTAATCAGCCAATTTCTGGTTCAATAACAAAAAAACTACGCAAAAGTATTGCTTATCACGATTGAGAAATATGTAGACGTAGATGTAGATATTTCGTCCTGTAGATCCTGTGTTGAGCAAGGCTCAAGGATATAGAACACGTCAGATCAAAAAATGCATGCATGTTATAACAATAATATACAGAAACTGCAAGCTGCCAAATTTATACAAGCTGGAAATATTCCTCCAAATTGTAGATGGTGTGAGTTATTAAAAATTCCTTGACAGATGTTTTGAAAGGTTTGCTTTTTCTTTGAATAAATAATTTAATATGCCATTTTGAACTTTAATCCAAAAGTAAAACATAAAAAAAATATAGATTCAATTTTAGGCAGATATTTCATTACTGACAGCGCCAACATACGATGGAGAAACTCCTTTCAAAAGGCACCCAACACGAGAACATCACAATAAGCATTGTTCTTGGTTATTTAATGTAATTTTTTTATGCAGTTACCGGTTTATTAAAATATTTATCAAATCTTGAAGTATATAATATATCCCATTTTACCCATGTATGCTTGTTAAAATACAAATTCGGAATGAAATCTTCCTTACGATTTATGCACCGGTATCATAAATAAATTTCATACATTAGTTTAACCACATATTATGTTCAGTTCTTTGCATACCCAGGAGACTTCCTTTTGTTAGAGGAACTCTGCCGCCACCTCAACCCATGCTATGTATTTTTACCACACCAAACAGCTAGGTACCTTGGCCAATAAAAATCTAAGAAAAACAATAGGAAAGTAAATTGAAATTTATAGACCACACATTTCTACTGTTTTATGTATTTATATATTTATTGCATTTATGTATGACCATGTCAATAGCTAGTTTTTACTACTCTATGGCCAGTATTCATAGTTGTAATAAGTCGTACTTATATCCAAGTCAAACTTTAATCTCGTCTTGAGTTTCTGACACTAACAAGTCTGACTTATGACTTAGTTACTTTATGAAGTCAGATTTGACAGTGTTGAGCTTATTGCCATTCATAGTCATTAAAGTGAGACTTATTTGTCGAAATAAGTTGTACTTTATCAAGTCAAGGGTCCCCCTAAATTATTTCAGTTTAAGCCAGTACCATGGATAGTAAGTTTGAGGATCTGGGCGAGGTATTAGAAGAAACTTGCACCCCAAAGCGTTATTTTGGAAAGACGATGAATCCTTTCAAATTCTACAGTGCCAATGAATTTAAAAAGTGATTTAGTATCAAGAAGATACAATTTTGGAAATATCAATCGCCTATCTTTCATCAGCATTTTTCTCTGCTGGCATTTGATATCGGCCCAAAGCTTCCTAAGCTGTTTTGAATCTCTCTAAAACAATAATTAATATCGAAATAAATACATAAGCGTACTGGTATTAATTCGGAACAATCCCCAAGCTAATATATACGCACAATATTCTCAAGAAACTTGATCGGTTTACTTACACACTGCATAATATGACTGGATGAATTTAATTCTTTGTTTACAATGCACAGCGCCGTCTGTATTTTTATATCACGACAGCGAAATACGTACTCAGATGGCTTTGCATTACATGAAATCTGAACAAATCTTAAATATGATTGGCTAATTCAATTGTTACGGCAGTGAACGCGTGATTTTTCATATTATTGAGTTCAACTTTAATATGTAGAATAAGTAGAGCTTTATGAAGTCAGACTTAATAAAGTAGGACTTTAAAGAAGACTATGAATACGAAAAACATATAAGTCGACTTGTAAAATAAGTACAGCTTTATAAAGTCGGTTCTTAAGTTGCCGACTATGAATACCGGCCTATATAACAAATAAGTTTGAACTGAATAGACCCTAATATTACAAAAATTCACTACCACTAAAAATGAACTAGAAAACAAAATAAAAATATGAATATAATAAAGAATTTGATTAATCATACCTCTATTCATCTTCATCCTTTCCTAACAGAAGACCAAGAGACAGGACAGAATACTGCACCACCGTCATGCAAAAGTTGACACACAGTAGCACTTCGTGGCATTGTTTTTACGTATTGTTTTTATCTGGAACCAAATCATTTCGATTGGATTAAGGACGCAATGATATGGAGAGAGTTGTAACATTTGATGTATATCTACAACTTTTCAACCTCCATTTCGGAAAAAGTAATTTCAATTTCGGAAAAAGCATTTTCTATTTTGGAAAGGTGAATTTAAATTCGGAAAAGGTAAAAGGTAATTTCAATTTCGGAAATACGAGGGCTATTTTTTTAAAATGTCCAATTGGGCATAAAATGAAAACCACAGTGAAAATCAAAAACTGTTTTATTTGGAACATTTAGGTACACCATCTAGCTACTTCCCTACAAAATCTCGCTCCGATTGAGTCATTTGTTGTAGTGTGGTACCAACTTTACTATACCCTCTTCATAGAAGCTTGCCGCCAGCGTATTGAGAAGGGTCTTCACAGCATTTTGAAGAGTTTTGAAATTCTTCGCTGGTGTGAAAGCGCTGTCCTCCTAGATCTTGGGTTTGTTCGGGAAATTTGTGTGCATCCATTGTTTGGATTGTTCTTTTGATTCTGGATTGTCGTAACGAATCCACATTTCATCCCCTCTCACGATGGATTTCAAAAACTCGTTCCCATGCCGAGTGACTCATTTTTTTTGGCAGCTGAAGAAAGATCTGGGAGGACAGAGCTTCCCCACCAACTTAAAGTAAAGTGTTCCCTATTACAGCCCATGGAGGCCCAGAGGGTCCCAGGAGATTGAGGCTCCCAGATTTTAGACATTCGGCACATGAAGGTGGTAAGATTGTCAGCCTTTACGTACAGACTGCCTTTACCCCCAGGATTGCTCCTGGCACTCATTTCTGTTTGGGGTTGAGTTGACCCCAGGGCCATATGGCCACTAGAAGAATTAGGACAATTGAAAAACTCTGACCTCATTGGGAATCGAACCCGTGACCTTCCGGTTTGTAGCGCAGCGCCTCAACCACTATGCTACGGCATCAGACTGAAGCTCACCACCATAGGGCATCCTCCATGCCTTTTCCCCCAGGATTGCATAATAGTTAAATCATTATATTTATTAACACCTAAATCACGTGGAGTGCATTCCACGATTAGGTAGCGTCCCCTGGTAAAAGCAACCTCAGATTCGAGTTCCTTGGCCCAGAAAACCCCTGCATAGTGAGTTTCATTAAAATCGAACAATGTTTGACCATTTTTAGGCCTTCCGTGTAGGTTGAAAATTTCATGTCTGCGGGCCTTGAAATTCTAAACAAATGAATCATCCAGGATGGACTTACAAAATCAAGCGATCACGATGCTTTTATTTCCAAGGTATGACCAAAATAGCCAAAGCCAACTGTAGTTGTTTTGACATTGAAATGTATTACTGAAAACTGATGCTTCGAAAACGCAAAAAATGCATGTTTTCTGCCCGTTTTTCACTCATAACTCACGAATGAAAGCAAAAATTAAAATTCCGGTTTCGATGTGCATTTTCTGACCCTTTAGTCCACCTGTGTTTAAAATTTCAGATCTCTGCGTTGAATAGATTTCGCTGGGCATCGCAGATACATGCACCCATCGAAACCCAAGTTTTCATTGAACCCTCGTACCAGGGTTCATATCTTTTCCTTTCCCGTTGATAGTTCTGGGAGAAGACGAGCTTGGTTTAGGAACCAGGTTGGGATAACACAAAGGAATGTTGTTAAATAAATCGTCACTGCGGCAGAAGTCACTAAACATCAAACATGGCCATTTTGAGTTATTGGGTATACTCAAAAAGGGCAAGTAGAACTCACTATATCTTGACCCATTTCCATGTAACTAATACTTCTAGTTTCACTAAGGCCCGTTCTTACGATGTCCAGTTAAGTAGGAGTAAATGATAACTGGTAGTTTATTTTACTGTCGGAGTAAAGTTCCAGTAAACGCTTCTTTGTTCTTATCATCTCCTAGTTAAAGTTTACTCCCGGTTAACGCAATCAGACAAAAGTCACAGCAGTTGGTACGAGCGTTTCTCAGTTGTTTGCGGCAGTTTTTCAACTGTTTTAATTGTTTCGTGTGTTTTTGCAATGGATGAGGTTATGGCTGATATAAAAGAAATAAAGAGACACAGCAATTTCTTTTCAAGTGAAGAATAATTGTTTCTGAATGATATCGACGAAAAGCGTCATATAATTCAAACTAAATAAACACACAGTAAGGTGTGGCCATAAGAGCAAAGCTCAAAAAGACGTATCAGAAAAACTATTGTGAAATATGTAACTTCCTCTGAATTTAATTATAGTTTACAGTACACAGTACGGGCAGTAGTGTGCAAGTCGGATAATTTGCGAGGCAAGACCTAAAACCTAATAAGTTTGTGTATGAAATGTGTAGCTAATAACTACAGGATATAGCCTACTACGAGATGTTTTCAAATGAAATTATTAGCTCTTAGCATAACATATTAAAATACATTATATATAGGCCTATATGGTTTATGTATTAGGCCTACACTTATTATACAATTCCTGTTAAATAAGAATAAAATCCTCCTCAAGTAAAGTGGTTGTAAAAATGAAAAGAAAGGTACCACGTTTCGAAACCCCATCCCCGAAGGATGAAAAACCCAAATATGATCTGATGTACGGGTAGAGGAAGCAAATAGTAAAGTAATTGTTTGTCCAAACTTTCATAATAATTTGATCTAGTTTTCAATATCGTTTTTATTTATTTTTACATATATTGGCATTGTTCATCACCAGTGACATTACGAAAGCAGCTAAATAACTTCATCTCTCCATTTTAATTCAATTCGCGAGAGGTATAACCTCAAAAAATCCTCCGGTTAGGAGTTTACTTGTACATTTTCCTACAGTAAAGATTACTGCCAGTTAAGAGCTTTTTACCAACAGTTAACACCTAACCAGATATTGTAAAATCGAACTGTCAGTAAAGTAACCGTAAAAGTAGCCGTAAATATTTTACTGGAGGTGGTAATAACGGGCCTAAGTCTGTAATATTCACAGTGGTTATTCACACTCTAGCTGAATCTTGAAACTAAGAAACTTAATATAATTTTCAGCCTCTGTACTAGTAAATATTCAAAACCACATAATATGACGTATTAAGACCGAATATGAAAGACTTGGAAAGTAAACATATTAAAATTTTTGTTTATAACTTGCATTACGTAATTTATGTATTGGAAAATATACATGTACTAATTTTTACAGATTTTGTAAAACGCAAATTAGTTGAGCATGTTCATTGTCATATTACTACATATAATAGCGATTACATTAAAGACATTTGGTGTGGAATAATTCAAACAAAGTATACCACTGTTATTCGAGTGAATTATACTTTGTTTGTTTTATTCCACTGTTATTCGAGTGAATTATACTTTGTTTGTTTTATTCCACACCAAATGTCTTGAATGTAATCGCTATTATATGTAGTAATATGACAATGAACATGCTCAACTAATTTGCGTTTTACAAAATCTGTAAAAATTAGTACATGTATATTTTCCAATACATAAATTACTTAATACAAGTTATAAACAAAAATTTTAATATGTTTACTTTCCAAGTCTTTCATATTTGGTGTTAATACGTCATATTATGTGGTTTTGAATATTTACTAGTACAGAGGCTGAAAATTATATTTAAAGTTTTAATACATAATTTGTACTAGTTGAATTCTTTCCAGCTTCAGAATGAAATTCATTAATGACTTGAAACTAAGATTTTGGACTTAGTGACTTCTGCCAGAATGACAACAAAATTTTATTCAAGTTGCGAAACAATCCATCACTTTATTTTCACATGAGAACGCACTTAGGAAATTCTTAAGGAAATGGTAGCAGTTTTTCGCCTTATACCCTCAAAAATGAGATCGATAAACCAAGGAAAGTTTTTATCTGCAGTAGCCTCAAATATTTATTGATAAAACAGCAGAATCAATTCTAATTACATGTCATTAGAATTTTAAGAATACTGAATTTAAATATTTTAATTGAATTACAACTCAAGATTGATTCTGCTGTTTTATCAATTAAATATTTGAGGCTACTGCAGATAATTATTAAAACAAAACAAAAAAATCCTTGGTTTGGCAATCTCATTTTTGAGGGTATAAGGCGAAAAACTGCCCATTATTTCCTTAACTATTACATCCCTCAAAGAACAAAAAATGAAATTCATTAATCCTTAGGAAATAAACACACAGAAATCTTTGCATATTTCCTGTTCTGCACCATGTGCTTGTGTTTTTTCAATATCTTCGCTACCAGCAGAGCTAGTTCACGTACGATACCAATAATACTGAATTAATAACTGTGCAAAAATTGGCAACAGCTGCAAAATAAATTAATTGCTTTGAAAGATGCTGACAGATAAGAGAGCGTATTCAAGGCAATGATACGTCGTTACAATAAAAATGAGCAGAAATGAAACAAAAGCTATTTCTAATACAAATGAAAACAACAAGATCTACATGAGTAGCGTCTCAAATGTTCAAGGGAGTTTGCTCTAGCATCATTACTTCTAAAACAATTTATCATATGCACAACCAACTGGATTGGCTTTGGCAAGAAAAGAATAACGGCAGCACAATGAAAGATTTGTTTTTCCCAAGAGTGCAAGATAGAATAGCTTGTACACTTTTGATTCCGGATTATATTATGACTCAATTCTTAACAGGACATGGGAAATTTGGTGAATAGTTACATAGATTTAAAATTTCTACCTCTGCAAATTGTAAACGTAAAGAGGCATCTCTTATTTCATTATCCATCATTTACGCATGAACGTTATCAGTTAATATTGTATTTATATTTTTAAATTTTGATTTCACTACACCGATCTATCCTCTTTTCTTAAATAAGCAAAGTTATAAAGATATTTAAACTTTCATGAATAGTATATTTGCAAAATTGTAATATGTATATGTAGTCTACTATATGTTTAATCTATAACCCTAGTATGGCAGCTGGTAAAATAGGGTTCTGTACTTTTGGAAATTCAATAGTAATAATAATACAATTTATCAACTACAAATAATTCTGAAGAAAGACCTAATATTCTCAAAGTCCCCAATTTTGAGTTTCTGTACCAGAAGAGCAAATATCCCTGGCTCTGTCCCTAGAAAACAATTCTGTCACTGGAAGTTTCTAAGTAAATAAATAAAAATAAAAAAAAGAGTAATTTTGTGACAAGCCAATAGAAAAAAGTGGCATGAGGTACTAATTGGACATCAGAGTCCGACTGGTCACAACTTGAGGTACACCACATTTGCAAATTATGCAAGGATGCAACGAACCTTTCAACATGTATATTACATACAATTTTTTTATAGTACCATATCATATTCTAACTTAATTTACATTATAAATTATTTTAATTTGATAGTTACCAATAATATTGATAGCTAGTCATTTTGAACCGATCAGTGTCTGTTCATATACTTCTACCTTGAACAGTCAAGACATTACTAAATGCTTCAAATGAAGCTGTACTTTCAGAAGCAATCTTCACTGTCACACAATAAGCTGCTATAAGTTATATTGATGTTTGCTGCCTTGAAGGAAGTTTCATGAGAATCCGATAAAGTGTATTTGAGTCGGAATGAGCTGATGACGGCGGGAAGACCCGTTGAAATGATCATACTGGGTAAATATATCTTTTTAGTGAAGTTTAGTGTGTATATTTCCGATCTCAATCTTGCTACAGATTTCAACACTTTACTGTAAATTTTCATCTAATATTTATATTGATGTATTTGAGTTATTGCGTGTACTAGGGTTGCCACCTTTTGGTTAAGCTAAGGAGGGAAACTTATCGAATATACGCATATCGCTAATCTTCATACCTAAATTTGTACATGTAACAATTTACTAATATAAGAGAAAGATGGTATATATTCATTACAAAGCCAAAACTGAATAGGCTATTTAACAGTAACACTAACATTAGAAAAGAAAAGGCTACCAAAATAATAAAAAATATATATATAATGAATCCCTCTTAGGCATAATTCGGGACGCTGAAAATTTTCTTAATGCAGGATGTCCCACCAAATTCGGGACAGGTGGCAATGCTAGCGTGTACACACAGACGGACGGACATTTTCCCGTCCCTCACACAATCTTATAAACGTACCATTCTGGCACTTAATAACACATTCGTTTAAGCATTAAGAAGTTCAAAGCAGTTGGATCTGGTACGATCAGTTGTTAATTGTTGGGTACATCAAAATTCATCAGCTGGTCCCTGTTTTTGTGGATGTAAATTTCCTCCCAAAATGTGAGCTATTTATGTCCCTGGACATAGTCTTTAATTCTGGCTCCGAACTAATTTCATGACACTTTTTCCAAACATGTGCAGCTATACTCGCCGCCACCGATCTTATCAAGAGGTTAATTAAACACCCACCAGGAGGCACAGCTGTTGTTCCTACCTCAGATGAAGTGGAGCTGAGGATTAGTCAGGATTTTGGCTTGAAACATGTTCAGGTTAGTTTGAATTAGGTGAAGTTATACATGTTAAATCTCCGTCTCAAGTATTAAACAGGCTGTCCTACATGAGATGCGGCCTGCGGCCTCACTTTTTTCGGCCTGTAAATGTATAAATTACCTTCATATACGAAATTTATAAAGTCAAAATATAAATGTTCCCTCTCTGATAAGTCACTTACTCAGTTGCTTCGTTTATCAACAACAAATATTAAAATTAATATTGATGCATTAGTTAGTGAAAACCAACATCCTCAAATTTCCCACTAATTTTTTTGTAATATGATATTTTTTGAATAAATTAAAATAATAACACAAATGCGTTATTTCTCTTTGTATACCATACCTATTAAAACTCACTGATAAAGTTGCATACAAAGTATCTTATAATGCGGCCCTCCAAACCGCATTTTCTTTAAAGCGGCCCTTGGGGCACTTGCATTTGGACAGCCCTGATATACCGTATTTATCTGAATATAAGCTGCACTTTTTTTCCTAGAATAAGCCCAACAAAATATGACTGCGGCTTAAAATCGCATGCGAGTGTTTTTAGGCAATAATGGTAAAAATGAGCACAATATAGCCGGTTGATCCATCGTAGCTGGTTTCCCACCTCCAAGCACCGCCACCTATTGATTATCTCGAATCTCCAGGACTATCGATATATTAATCGATTTAACATCGAAAATATATCGATTTAATCGAAGCATCGTAAAAGATGCGTAAGCAAGTGATGTTTAGCGTATTTTTGTCATTTTTATAGCGGTATTACAGAATATAAACTGCTCAGAAGTAAAAGAAATGCCGTAACATATGGGAATGTGAATAAAGGCAATTTTGAACTGATGGTAACTGAAAGTAAAATTAAGAAAAATAGAAAAATCACGCGAAATTCAACACTGATAGTCATATGAAGTGTAAAGTACTGATTTCTGTTTTCTTTTTCGTCAGTTTTATTTAATTATATTAAATAAAATTATAATATCATAACTTAAGTCAGCTGATACTTTCTTTTTCTTATTTCAGGCTTATTTCAGCTAAGAAATATTATGAAAATGAGGCAATTTAATTTTTCACTTTGGGGTTAATTTAATTATTTTTCCTTTACTTTACTGCTAAAAAGGCAGGTGCGGCTTATATTCGGATAAATACGGTATACTGTTAAATAGGCTAGATTAATGTCAACTTTTAGAATTATCCGATGCAAGGGAAAGGCTAGTTTTACCCGAGATATCCCTAAGACCATACTGTAGCCTAGCTCGCCTTAGCAAGCTCAAATTGATAACAGTGATTGCTTCTGAAGTAACAGGTGTATGAAATTATTTACCATGCATCTACTTCTTTCCATAACCTTGGGAGAACCCGGGTTTTTGCTCAATGTCCACACCTTCCAGCTCTTCCTGCTGCTGGTTCTTGAGGACCTCGTTGAGCTCGTCACGGATGAGGTCGTCTACAGGGCGAGCCAGTACGCTCTCTATCCAGTCTGTGTCTATGCCACCAAACACTGTGGGGCTGTCAGCAACATTGCAGCCAACGTCCCAGCTGTACGTTCCGCTCAATTCGTGATGACCATCACCGCGGTCGCAAGCAATGGGGCCACCAGCATCCACCTGCAGACAGTAAAAAGAATGTACTCTTAGCAAAATGTATGAAATTCAATGGTAAATACTTAGGAAACAAATTTTAGGTAATTTTAATTTTATTAGAGAAATCAACAAATTTTTCTTAAGAATAAAACCATTTATTATTATTATTATTATTATTATTATTATTATTATTGTCCAAGAATCTATAACTCCATAATTAGGTCATGTACAAAAATAATAAATATGAAGGGCAACAAATTCAATAGGTATACTAAAAATCTTATTTCTAGAGCCCGGATTTGTATGCATAATCAAATAAAATATGCATGCAAGTATGCACGAATAATTTTAAAAATATGCACCATTATAAGCAAAAACAAGTGATCAAAAATCAAAAAAACTTTTTTTGGGGGATAATTTTACTACGTCTGTCAGTGAAGAAGGTTTTATACAATGAAAATGTTCTTTTTACATCGCATGATGTCACATGTGCATGTGAAAAATACATCGACTCTTCTTCAGTGAATCCTGAAAACATTGTGGTAGGCCTACGTCGTTTTTGCGCAATGTAGACTCTTGTGGGAATCTTTTGTTTGTGTTTATTCTAAGAAACTCCGAAGCTGTACATTATTAAGTTTCAGCTTCAGGGGATCCAGAGTTCATATCCACCCACCCATCCAACCATTTATACATAAATAAACATGTAAATAAAATATATATAGACTGATTATTCAAAAGTAGTCGAATGTTTAAAACACTTTTAGCTCACTTACGTACCATTACTAGGACATGTTTCAAGAGGTAAGTACCCTCCCATCGTCGGCTAGCGGTCGACTGGCGTTCTGGCGACTGTGTTGTGTGAAGTTCTGTGTGCTGCCATCTGTTTTCTTTGTGGTGAGTCTCATGACGTCAAGACCATGCCATGAACTTTGAGATCCCGCCCGAAGATGACGTCGTGGGACTCACCACAAAGAAAACAGATGGCAGCACACAGAACTTCACACAACACAGTCGCCAGAACGCCAGTCGACCGCTAGCCGATGATGGGAGGGTACTTACCTCTTGAAACATGTCCTAGTAATGGTACGTAAGTGAGCTAAAAGTGTTTTAAACATTCGACTGCTTTTGAATAATTAGTATAGTTTCACTGTCTAAAAAACTTCATTCCTAAACTTTGTATATATAGACTGGTTGAAATACTTTTTTTTATCATTCGACTTGAGCTTCTATGGACTGCGTATTAACAACCAATCTCATTTTCAGTGTCTGTGTCTTGTTTGTTTGCCGGCTTTGACATCCTGCTAGTATCAGAACTTTCTTCCACTCCTCTGGTAAAGGGCCTCTCCGTCTTCTGAGTTCTGCCTCCACCATCATAAAGCCCTGATAGCTTTTCACCATCTTTCTGAAGCGATCCCTGTCATTGTTTTCATCCTCTGTAATGCCCATCTCTCTCATATCTTCCTCACACTCTTGGAACCATCTCAACTCAGAGTCTTTATTAACTATCTAAAGGGGAATATATAATTTAATACCACATTTAAGAGTAAAACATGCACTTTTTCATTTAAAACTTAAAATATGCATTTCCCCCCGGAATATGCATTTATATGCACACAAATACTGGTCAAATTGTCTAGAAAAGTGGCACTTACAAAATATATCATTTACGCATACTTTTAAATATATAAAAAAGAACATGCAATTTGCATACAAATCCGAACTCTACTTATTTCGTAGGCTATAATTTACTTCACTCTGTAATTATTAGATTTTAAAGAACCATTTTCCCATTTTGTATTTTACTCTAGGTATTGTATTTTAAGTTAGTTATATTTTGTATTTAATAGTGTACTGAGTAATATAAATAACTGAGCATTTGCTCATTTGGGTGATCATCTGATGCATCTCTCTCTTGTGCTGTACATAATAAATAAAATAATAAAATAGTAATATGTCCATGTTACGATGGAGAAATTAAAGATACCGTATTGCCCTAAATCTAAGACGACCAGCCATTCCACCATGAATTTTTGAAGGATAGTTATGAAAAAAATAAATAAAATAGCTTATTAATTCATTTTGCTTAACACAAAACGGAATTTTAAGTTCATATCGTAACTTCTTCTCTTGCCTTTATTTATGCATTGAGACACTGAAGATGATTTCTTTTCCACATGGTCTGCCATGACTGGTGGTCAAAGAAAGCAATAAGTAATGGTGCAATACAAGCAGAAGCACGAATTCGGGAAAATTAAATTTGGTAAAGTTCGGTGAATTTCCGCATGACTTTGACCTTGGGTTGGGTGCACGTCATCTTCTGGGGATTCCCGCTGCACAGCTGAATTCATGAATGGAGAGTTGTTGCAAGTGTTAGGCTGCAGGTATAAGACGAGTATAAACACTAGCATGTGCCCGCGGCTTCGCCCGCGATAATTATTTCAAAAATTAAAAATTAAGAGCATAATAGAAAAATCATTATATTTATTAACACCTAAATCACGTGGACTACATACCACGATTAGATAGCATCGTCTGGTAAAAGCGGCCTCAGATTCGAGTTTCTTGGCCCAGAAAACCTCTGTATAGTGAGATTCGTCCAAATAAAACAACGTTTGACCATATTTAGGGCTTACAACATTCAAGCGATCACGAAAGTTTTATTTTCAAGGTATGACAAAAATAGCCAAAGCCAACTGTAATTGATTTGACATTGAAATGTATAACTGAAAACTTATGTTTTGAAAACGCACAAAATGCACGTTTTTTGCCCGTTTTTCACTCATAACTCACGAACGAAAAGTAAAATTAAAATTCCGGCTTGGAGGTGCATTTTCCGACCCTTCAGCCCACCTATGTTTAAAATTTCAGATCTCTGCGTTCAGTAGATTTCGCTGGACATCAAGGACAATTCCTTTTATTAATACAGATAATATGAATTATAATGATACCTTCTCTAATTTGTCAAACATCCATTTCATTTAATCCAAACCCACCTGATACAACTGGCAACAATATGTTCTGTGAATTTGTTTGGATAATTCTGTAAGTATTTTCAAAAACATGTAATTTTTGGCAGTTAAAATCAGGATTTTTCAAAATCCTTTCTTAGTGAGCACCTACATTATGAAACGAAGGTACTGTCAAAATTCCAAGTCTCTACTTGTTATAGTTTAGGCTGTACGTTGATTCCTGTCAGTCAGTCAGTCATTCATTCAGTCAGTCAGGACAAAGCCTTTTATATATATAGAGATTTTGAGGAAAAAACATTGTCTTATATTCGGGCCAATACGGTATGTTGACTACTTCTACTGACCTTGCAAAGGTCCTGAGAGGGATTGGCTGGAACGGCACACTGGAAGCTAGGGTTGAGCTTGAAGTAGCGACCAAGATGGGTCTGTCTGAGTTTCTCCTCGCACTGCGACTGTGGGATCAGCGTGACAGAGACCTGGTGCAAGACGCTGCCCGGAACATTCCCTGAAAACAGAATCAAGGCACTGAAATAAAGTAACTGATATACAAGGTTTTTAAGATTTATTAGCCAAATGTAAAAAGTGTACAAGGCTTTGTCAAGTACATGAAACAGCAAGATAAATTTTAGTTACAACAAATATACTTGATTTCTAGGTTATAAACTTATATTAAAAATTAATAAACTGGTATAATTTACTACATATCTTATAATTTAGTCCTCTCCGTATTTCATACTTTTTAAAATTCAGCTATTGCGTAAAAGGCATTTTCTACTAGAAACGACTTTATTCTTCTTAGCTTCAATTTATTATTTGTTATATTTTTCAGTGTATCAGGTAAGTGATTGGTAAGTGATAGGTTCTTTGCAAGAATTTCTATACACTTGTTGCCTAAGGAACCTCTCAACGATTTCTTAAAATAGTTTTTTATTATTTCTCGCATAATTAGAATGCAGATTTGTATTTTTATTGTCTTTATAACTTATTATTGCAAATTTAATATTTTCATAGATATATATTTGAGTATTTTCGATTTTTTTAAATATAGTTCTGCAAGATTTTATCTGCGGTATTTTCTCTATAACCCTAAGTGCTTTTTTTCGAAGACTAAATAATCTAAGTATTTTATTTTTGCAGTCGAACCCCCACAGAATAATACCATAGTTTAAATGGGAGTGAATGAATGTGAAATGTACTTGTTTGAGGGTCTCTCTATCCATAACTTGTGCAGTCTGTTTTAAAATGTATATACCTTTATTTAATTTCTTTCGGACTTTCTCAATATGTAAACGCCACCAAAGATGTGGTTGACTGCCAGCCGATGATGGGAGAAACACTCCCGAAACTAGTCCAGTTTTTTAAAAATTGACATAAGTGGCGTTAGAAGTGTTTTTATTTTCGACTTTTCTCAATATTGAATTTAGTTCTTAATGTCAAATGTAGAGAGGGGAGATAATTTGAGAAAACCTTATTTCTTATGGTAAATTCCTATGTTGAATGTCTTCATTTAAACTCTTTATATGTAACTCGTTCTTTTGAACTTTGATATTGATTGATACCTTGCAGAGCTGCCTTGCCCCACCCAGTGGCAGTGCAGACACGCTGTGGCTGGGACGGATTCTTCCCCTTGGGAGGCAGACAGATCTTGTCGACATGCTCGTCAAACTTGAGTGGTTCAGACAACATCAGTATGGCCAAGTCACTGAAGAGCGAATTGGGATCAAAGTTGGGATGACGAGCAATAGCAGCCACATGCACCGTCTCGACAGGTTTGGGCTGACTCGATTTGAGTTTCCATGCTCCGGCCTGCACCAGGATCTCGCTGGACTCGATACTGCAACACATCAAACAGTGCATCCATCAGGCGCTGGGAAAGTTTTGAGCATCTCAATTTCAATCATATTCATTTGCGTTCAGTAATGGACTCAGGGGAGGGGCCACAGGGACTTTTTTTATTCATCAAAAATAATTACCTAATAAAATAAAATTCAAACACAATTAAATGCAATGCAAAATAAAACAAAAGCATTTATGTACTCATTCTATCTCGACGAGAGGATTGCAAAATGCAAGTTGAATAGTATTTATATTCCAGACGCTGTGACAACCCATAACACAACAGTTGTTCAAGTTCCTTATCTTTAATTATCAAAGGTAATCCCACGAGAGTTGACGAGTTTATCGATAGATTCGAGACTGCACAGCAGGAGCAAATTTATCTGATGAAACTCGTCAACTCGAGTTGGATTTATTAAGGCTATTCCATGAATAAAAATGTGACGGATTATACAAATAATAATTACTTTGTTATATAAAAGCAAAACTAGCAGCTGCAAGATCACGGCCTACTACGAATCAACCATCCATGAATCGATTCGAGTTACCATATCGTGACCAGTGCTACCAATGGTGCATATAAGACATAGTTGACTTAATTCAGGTAAGCTAAACAGCAGTACAGAATAAAAGCACATGAACTGGCTTGCATCGAATCGAAATTGTGTTTTAACCAATGTAAAGTGTTCCCTATTACAGGCCATGGAGGCCCAGAGGGTTCCAGGAGGTTGAAGCTCCAAGATTTTTAGACATAGGCACATGAAGGTGGTAACGTTGTCAGCCTTACGCACCGGCCGCCTTTACCCCCAGGATTGCTCCTGGTACTCATTTCTGTTAGAGGCTGAGTCAACCCCAGGGCCATAGTGCCACCAGAAAGATTAGGCCAATTGAAAATCTCCGACCTCATCGGGAATTGAACCCGCGACTTTCCAGTTTGTAGCACAGCGCCTCAACCACTATGCTACGGCGTACCCCTTTAACCAATGTACTTTACTATTATTTCAAATTCCAAAGAAGTTATGTTGTATAAAATAATCTGTTTTCGTGTTGTTTAATGACAACATGTGATGTATTAATCACTGCATACTAATGCTTTGGTGTCCACTAACGAGCATTCGATTTTACCCGATAAAACACCATCCTTGCGATTCCTACAAGAATATTGTAAGATAAATGGCCGTGACTGGTCTATATCCGAGGAATTGCTAACATTATTAGTCAATATAAAAAATGCGGCGTATAAGTGGAATAGTCATTATAAATTAATTAACTTCTTGATATTTGATTAATGATTTTAATTTTTGTGAAATGCATAAAAGCAACAAATTCTCAGCAGAACTAAAACTCTGGCAAAAAAAAAATATTTGTTGTTGATAAATTTGGAGGAATCACAGAGAGGACGTAAAAAACATAATTTTGCACTTCCTATTCACAAGTGTGAAAGGAAAAGAAAGAAGACATCCTGAAGATCAATAAGTTGTGATTCCAATATTACAAGAAGCTACAGTACAGCTATCTCACGGAAACAGGAAATCTGCATGCTAAACAATGCCCAGGAACATGGAAGCCAGCGAAAAGGACACTTTGCTCCAGAAGCTTGCCACGACCTAACAGCCTGGAAAGTATCTACTCTTACCACAAAAATGGTATATTTGAATAAATGAATTCATTTAGAACTTACTCTTGCAGACAGTGAGCTGCAGTGACGACGGCTCTGTCGGATATGATGGCAGCGCTGCAGAGTGGGCTCTGGTTAGATATGGTCACTATGAGAGCTTGCCAAGGGTACTCCGAGAAACCTGCATCTGTGTCTGCCAGGCCTTGTCTCGATATCTGTAACAACAACATCTACTATTATAAAACAAGGTGAGGATGAAGCAAAACCTGTCTTGGTGACCAAGTTTTCAAGGTATTCATTTAATACAAGTCTCATTTCATACTGTTACATACAAGTTTCATTTCAGGCTGTTAATGAATAACACTGAAATAATTTAATAATTATAATAATTTTGCCTCACTGCAAATGTGGTGATTGCTGTTCCAACAATCTGAGAAAGTTTGAAGACAGGTTAATGAACTTGGAAATACCGGAAGAGGAAAATTGAATCAAGAAGTTTGTAAAGTCTACACCAGAGGGCACATCGGGTTGCTCTAAACGGAAATCTGACAGTTGACTAGCAGTTGAAAATGCGGAAAAAGTCCGCGAAACGATCGTCCATCAGAATACAGGTAAAAGTGAAGTCTAAAGTGCGTTAAGGTCAACCAATTTGTTTTTGGAAACATAGTATAGTGCTTCACCGTTAAAAAGTTCCACCAATACACTGTTTATTAATTTAATAGAATAATGTTTACCTTTCTAACGTAGTCACTTATCCACAAGAATTAGTATTAGGATATTTTGGGATCTATCTGAAATGATTACAATCATGCAAAGAGCATACAATGAAGAAAGTATTGGTGTCACAAGTACCTGTCTTTTGATGCCACATTCGACTCCTGGTTGAGGACGCGGTCCTGTTTGTCCTGTTTGTCCTGGTAATCGTTGAGGCTGAGTTGGCTGAGCTGGTGCTGGGTATCCTGAAGGTTTTTGCTGAGGGAAAGGCTGTATTGTCTGCTGAGCTGGTGATGGGAAAGATGATGGTTTCTGCTGAGGGAATGGTTGCCGATTTTGCTCAGGCTGTGTTGGCTGAGGCTGAGGGAATTGTGGCTGAGCTGATGGCACTGAAAATGGAGGAGGTTGCGTGCTTGGTATTGGCTGAGAAGGCTGAGGAGATGGAATCTCTTGAGGATATATCTGAGGCTTCGGCTGACCTGAAGGGAAGGGACTGCTTGGATTTCTGGGGTAAGATGGCTGAGAAGGTGGAATCTGAGGCTGTTGAGATGGGAATGGTTTTTGGGAAGGTACAACATTCTGAGGTACAGTACTTGGTCTCTGAGGATATGGAGGTTGAGAAGGTACAGTTTGTGGATACTGAGGCTGTTGAGATGGGAATGGTTGTTGGGATGGAACATTCTGAGGCAAAGTGCTTGGCCTCTGAGGGTACGGTGACTGGGAAGGAGTTTGCTGGGATGTAAATGGTTTCTGAGGGGTTGGCTGGAAGCTTGGTGTGGGTTGCGGGTAGCCAGGAGAAGGTTTCTGAGGCCCAGGGAAGCTTCCTGGTTGTTGAGGCTGGTTCTGAGGCAAAGTGCTTGGTCTCTGAGGGTATGGTGACTGAGAAGGAGGTTGCTGGGACGTAAATGGTTTCTGAGGGGTAGGCTGGAAGCTTGGTGTGGGTTGCGGGTAGCCAGGAGAAGGTTTCTGGGGCCTGGGGAAGCTTCCTGGCTGTTGACTGGGGAAAGGGGTTTGATCTCGTACACAACAAACACCAGAAGCTCCATTGGAGGGCACTCGGCAGCTCTGCAAGGAACGCAAGTGCAGGTGAGAAGTCAGAAAGTGTAAAAAAATGCTCTACAGTGCAATAGTGTACCAAAGATACCAAACAAATATGCTAGAAGACACAAAGAAAATACTCTAGACATAAAAAAAGTTATGAGAAATGAGTATATACAACAAATAGTCTTCAGAGATACCAAGAGAAAGTAGAATATTTGTTGTTGAGACTGATAAAGACACCAACTAGCTTCTGAAAAGAAAGGAACAGTAGAGAATATTAAGTACAATGGCAGAGCATACATTTATTTCTGAAATACTAAACTCGCTTTCCTCTTTTCGACAGAAGTCAGGAAAACTGGAATTTAGCTAATTAAGTACATCTTTGTACAGTCTTTTATAGTCACAAAATAAATGCTTAAAATATATGCTGATTTCACAGAATGCATTGTGTAATTATTGAATCATTATGTGAAATTATATTAAACTCTAATGTGAGTAGCCTATATTTCATTTTAAACACTCCTTACTTATTTACGTGCCAGTATTAATGTATCGTTTACAGCTTGAGAGTGGTTTTTAGTTCTCAAAAAATAAAAAAATAAAAATAATAATAATAATAAAATTAAATAAATAAAAAAATGGCCAATGTAAAATGACAACAAAATTAATTTACATGATATTCTGACATTTTGTGAATTTCTATAAAGAAAATCTCGTTATTTGCAAAAGTATGTTGTCAGGCAGATAGTTGAAGCACTTTGCTACTACAGGCTACTAGGAACTATGTATTAGATTATGCTTAGATTATTGTCTCTGTTGGACATTACATGAGAATATTACAGGAGAAAAATTCCTCCGACATTGGGATTTGAACCCAGGACCTTTGGCTATCCGTGACATTGCTCTACCAACTGAGCTAAGCCAGAGTTCACTTCACAGCGCCAGATGGAACCTCTCTCCTATGACTATTGCCCTTAATGGTATACCTCACAGACATATGCAGTACTGTGAGGCACACTAATTAGTGATTTTTGTGACCAGGCTTCCAGTGTTATTGTACAGTGGTTCACGAATGCTTATGCATTAGATCAAAAGTTCGGAAGAAGTGAAGTTTAAGTGTGTTACAAACCATAATATATATTTAGTATTACATGTAACATTATGCGCAGTTTTATCAAGTTATGGCTACAGATGTTTCATGTTCAAAGTGAAGATAGTCACTATAATAGTCGTAAAGTACATAAGCAACACATAATACAGAAATACACATGCACTAAACACACAAAGGAGAAGCTGAAACACAGAAATTCATATAAGTACAGAGTCTAGACAAGTTATATGGAATGCCACTTTAGAACTGTCTCTGCTATTCACACTTTGAGCTTTTCACACAACTCAAGATGATGTTGGAACTTTGATTTTGTTCTGTTACAAAGTATTTTTCATAACCGAATGAGCTCAAGTACAAGGGCCGTCCATAAAGTAAGTCATTATAGACAAAAAACACAATTTCATGGAAGTTTTTGTTACAACACATACAGCAAGTGAATATTTTTTAACATTAATAAACAGTATGTTGGTGGAACTTTTTAACAGTGAAGCACTATACTATGTTTTTAAAAACAAATTGATTGACCTTAACGCACTTTAGACTTCACTTTTACCTGTATTCTGGAGGACGATCATTTCGCGGACTCTTTCTGAGTTGACTAGCAGTTGAAAATGCGGAAAAAGTCTGCGAAATGATCGTCCTGCAGAATACAGGTAAAAGTGAAGTCTAAAGTGTGTTAAGGTCAACCAATTTGTTTTTAAAAACATATTTTTTAACACATTTGCCATCGAAGTGGAGATATTTTTCATTCCATGGGACCAACATTTAAATACCTGTGTCGGAGAAGTCTGCCGCCTGGGATTTCTATGACGGGTATGCAAAAGTTGGTCCCATGGAATGAAAAAAGTCTCAATTCCGGTGGCAAATATGTTGAAAAATAGCTGAACACTTGCTATATCTGTTGCAACAAACATTTCCATGAAAATGTGTTTTGTTTCTGTAAACAGCCTCAGGGAAACTTACTTTAGAGACAAAGTGTTTTGGGGAAAATAACACATTGCGACCCACCCGAGCCCCCCACCACTACTCTCTAAACCTAGCGGCGGCATTAGAACTACTAGGAGAGTAGCGACGGTGGCGACATCTAGTAAGGAAATGGTGAAAGAGAAAAATAATTTATTTTTCCTTTATTCTCTTCTTCTCTTCCTTTCCCGTCTCTTTCCTCTCTTCCTCTCACCTCCTCTTCACCCTACCTACCTATTCGAGACCTATTCCTAACAGTAAATTTTGGATCGAACGGGGATCGAACGCATGACCCTTAGCATCGTAGCCAAGAAGGACAGTTGAGCACTGAAGGAAGTTCCGGTATATTTTAGTTATCTAATTTAGTTGGCGCTAGCGAGTGTTAACGCAAGAATCGGGTTTTCTAATTTTGAGATTGTTTGTTTGTTATGAAAAGAGTAGTGTTGGTGCAAGGGAATTTTTCTGCATCAATTAACACGGCGTTTTTTAAAATTGGGAAATATTATGTAAACTTCGATTTTTTATATATATATATAATTATGAAATATCCTGTTGGCATGAAATATTAGGGGAGATGTTTGGTACAAGGGAATTTTTTTAATTGTTCGACATTTTCTATAATTTGTGATATTTTATTTTGTTCTTTATAATTGTTTTTAAAAATTGTGAAATATTATGCATGGTGCAAGGCAATCATTAGAGTAAGCTGCGGCTTAACACAGGAAGCTGCATTACCGGCGCTTAGTAGCGGCCGGCAAGAGCAATAGCGGGGTAGATGCGCGGTAGGCGGAGGGGAAGCCTGCCTGGCGGAGAAGGCGACCGGGCCGATGGAAAGGGGAGCCGGGTGGGTCGCAAAGTGTTATCTTGCCGTGTTTTTTTTTTTCCCCCTAACTTAAATGGAAGTTTTGCTAATTTCAAGAAATAAAGTAGGGCTTATAATTAAAACTACTTAGAATCAGTTTTTAATTTTACAAAATTTTCACTTGTTCTTTAAAATTCTTGGAAAATGTAATGCATCCAGCTGAAATTCAACAGATTGTTAGTGAGAACAGCGGCATTCCAAATCTTGTCCAGATATTCACAGAAAGTATTTTGGTTCTACAAGCAGTGCACAGAAGTCTCCATAAAACAGAAAGTGGACAGACATCAGAAGCTCTGTGAAAAAGAAGATAGTTAATAAACACACAGAAGAACCAACACACATATATATATAAATTATTCTTACTGTTATTTGTGATGGGCAACTTCAACTGCTGTTTGACGACGCATCTGTATGTTTACATGCGATCACCTCACAATGTTATCACAGGCAATCCCATGAGAGACCACAAATTGTCATAAGATGCAGATTTTTTTTATACAATCATAAAAATAAACTCAAAATTTCCTGTCAACATCTTTATTCTTAAAAAAAAAATTAAAAATACAATTACCAAATGATTACTTCTATTTCTACATACAAAAATGTAGTCTTTGCTTTTGAAAAACATGCCATGTGCAATTTTCATAAAATAGGAGATTATTATATCAAACAACTCGGAATCTAATGGCCTAATCCTTCTGGTGGCATTATGGCCCTGGGATCGACTCAGCCTCTACCAGAAATGAGTAACAGGAGGGATCCTGGGGATAAAAATGTAAGGCTGACAACCTTACCACAGAGATGCCAACTGCTACGGAATTTCCTTAGTTTCTACGATTTTCTTGAATTTGCTACGACAATACGGAAGATGTACTGAATATTACGGATTTTACGAATCCCAATATCTATTTTTAAAATGTTTCGTTTCTCCCGCGAAAAAAAAGTTAATGACTGTGTCAGCAGAGATGCCAACTGTTATCATGAGAAATAGTTTGTAAAAGAAAACACCCTTGTGTTGGCGACATTAGACACTACAATCTTTGACGTGAGTGTGTGTTAACCAAAGATGTTATATCTTACAGTTCTAACATAATTGTAGTTATAACATCTTTGGTGTTAACGTGTTTTCTCTTTTTGATTATCACTGTAATGCCGCTGACGACTGCCTAAGCCATTGCTTGCTAGAAGTTTTATTGAGTGTTGCAGTGAAAGTAGAATATTGAGGAAATATGACGTGTAAACATAAAATCAGTGACGAGTCTGATGTTCAAAAACGAACTGCAGCAAATCAGCAGTATCGAAGAGTTTCCTTGCCTCGGTCCTTCAAAAATTTCACCAAATCACGTAGGCTATTTTGTGAAAGCTGTAATTGTGATTTTTCGGTTAAACATGGAGGACGCGATGACTGTAGACGCCATGTGATCTCATAAAAGCATGAAGAGTACGGACGCGTCAAGGGGCAGCACAAGAAGACGCATATATTAATTTGCCCGAGACATCGAGCCCCCCCCCCATCCGATTAGACTCGCACTACTGATAACCACCTTTCAAGGTTGGCATCTCTGTTACCACCTTCACGTGCCGAATGTCCAAAATCTGGGAGCCTCAACCTCCTGGAACCCTTAGGGCATCCATGGCTTGTATAGGGAATACAGACTGATCAGATTTTTTCAGGACCTAGGTAATTTCAAGAATTGGCAATATGAACTTTAAAATCAATCAATAATAGTATATCATAAACAACTATGACATATTTTATAAATTACAACGCTAAATACACTAAGAGGAGCTACTCGATAGAGAAGTAGCAGCTCCAGTCATGAAAACCACCATTAACGGCCATGGGTGTCGGCATGCTGACCACATGCCCCCCCCATTCCTGCCATCTGCCTGTGGTAGATGACGCAGCAGACGGGTGGTAGGCCAAGTCCCTTCAGGGATGTAGCGCCACGGAGTTTTAAATACACTAAACTCTTTAGAAAAACTTGCTTTAACTTATACCTCAAGCTTTTATGACGGAAACTTCAGTAACAGACCGTGTCAATGAACTTCTTCAGTGACAACTTTTGCCTCACTATGAGTGTGAGAAAACTGCAAACGGCACTTGTTTATGAAAGGTTGTTAAGGCGTCATTCGTTCGTTCTTATTTTCGACTGTCTTCTTATATCGAAGAAGCCAGCTTGGCTGTCGTATTGTCTGGTTAGCCTACGCTATGTGCTACGCCATTAAAATTGTGTGGAATTTTCCAGCTGCGTAATTGAGTTTCCTCCTGGAAGATTTTGTTTCCGGTACATGTTTGATTTTTCAATAGCAATGACTATATACATTTAATATTTAAAATTTTTACCTGCCCATAAGTACTGTGTTATAAGCAAGGGAAAATAACCTTTTTGGTAAAAAAAAATTTAAAAATGTCTCCGGTTTCTGGAAGATTTTTCTCACGTTTCGTGCTATACTATTTTCACTTTAAGGTCAAAGTAGATGTAAACAAACTCTAAAGTACCACTCCGCCGAGCATGTGACAAACCATGTGGAGTTTTACCCGCCACGGAATGAGGATTTGTTTGTATTCCAGTGTTCTCAATAGTACTTTTAAAATATTTTTTATGACATGCACCATTGTTGAAAAATGTGATATTTATTTTGAAAAGATTGATACATCTGTACAAAATTAGGCTTAATATTAGTATTTAAGAAAGTCATAGACAGTTAACAAGAAGATATTAACGAGTATAAAAAATTACTCTCAGTTTGCAATGTTGGCTGCCCACTTCAGAGGCGTTTCCTTGTTGAATTCATTAATTTCTGTTTGTAACCGCCCCAATCCTATCAGAGCTGTAAGTTACATTTAACTTTTGACGAAATTTCTAGCACACGACTTTGTTGTCCTCACGTACGTGTTGTAAAACCGATATAAATAAATAAATGAACGCATATTCAGCAGGTCTTACCAAGTTACTGGGAAGGGACTGTGGCAAGTTCATTCCAAGATGGCGTACTTGAGCATTCACACAGCTGTCGTAAACGCCTACAATTTACATCTGTTGTGACGATTTAATTAGTTCACTTAGTTATTATGCGTCATGAAAACCTGATCAAATTAATTTTGTTTCATATACAGATCTGCTTCAGAAACGTGTTTTTAAATTTCTCTGCACGAAAATAGCTACAAAAAGGTACGGTTTGAACCAAACTATTTTATTAAGAGCAAGAGTATGCATACAAAGCAGCAAAAGTTACAGTTCGTCCACTAGCCAATGAGGCGCTATCTTGTCACGTGGCTTTGTTTACATCTACTTTGAACTTAAAGTGAAATTAGTATAGAATAACAGTGTGCGGTGCAAAAGAAAACTACAATCTTTATGCAGTGATGGCTAGTGTAAAATGAAGAAACTTGAACAGACAGGCTTTAGATGTTTTGCTACGCGGTGTTCACCACAGATGAATATAAAATTCCAAAAACACTCAAATTCGTTTTTTTAGTATGGAGGATTCGTTAATGGACTCCTAAAGGAAAGTAAAAACAATTAAAAACTTATGTTGAAAAAATATTTCCTTGTAGTAAGGCTAAATTATTGGAACCATTCTTGGATGAAAAATCGATCATTAATATTTTGATTCGGCACTTTAGACCTGATATTCACAACATACTAATTTTGTCAAATGCATCAACTTACAGCTGAGTACTCGAGCTGTTGGCGAGTTTTGAAACATGCGGTATGCGGTATGCGGCTTTTGGCCGGACTGTAAGGCTTTTTGCTAAGTAGTCCTCCATCCGGCGCGGCTTTATGCCGGACGTTGATTTGTCCCCCTTTCCGAGACTCTGATGGATCGGGAAAGCATATTAATAAAATTTGTATTTTCCCGTATGTTCCTGCCAAACCTGCCAACGCTTGTCGATACTATCATTTGTTTAGTTGGTGCCACGGAAAAATCTTAATCTATTCCTAAGGATGGTACGCCTGTCCGTACGATGATAGCATACTATAATTTATTGTATGTAAATGCAGTTATTAAGTAAAGTTAGTCAGGGTTATACCATGTAATATCTACTGTCCAGCCGTCCATTTGCTAGATTACCGAAGAAGTGTGTCCTCCTTTCTGACACTTTAGAAATGGCCACCCTACGCACGAGACAGTGGATGACAAACGAGACGAGCAAAGAGATATGGCACCAAAGTACCACAGAGAAGTTGGCAGTGGGAATAATAAGGGGAATTATAAAAACTTGTATTATGCACAGAGAAGTGCAGAGGGGAACCGAGTTTCGAACTTTGGAACCCAATTCAGGGGCCATAATAGAGGACAAAGCCTAACAGTCGCGAGGGCCGAGTGAATAATATAGAATTTGAATTATAAGAGTTGAAAACAAAGAAAGTTAGGTTATGTTCCCTCTTAAACTGCTGCAAGGAAATACAAAAATATTAGAAGGCAGTGAACGTATCTTTATGAGTATTATTCAATTCATTGTACTTATAAGCAAGTTATTGAGTCACATCAATTTGTTAAAGTTACAATTAAACTAAACTAAACTAGACTAGACTAAACTAGACTAGACTAAACTAAACTACACTAGACTAAACTAAACACATTTACACTACATACAAATGTTTTAACAAGCAAGAACCCAACCTTTGTGTGGACACAAACCCTTACACATTTCTACTAAATGCTCGCATGTGGATTCGTTTCTCTTAATGTGCTGCAGCACACGGCTTGTTCTGGTTCTTCATGTAATTTTATTTTCAAATGCAATACTGTATTTCATTTTACGTATATTTTGAACAGTGTCATGAACAGGATTTCAGTTGGCTCGGCTTTGTAAATTCCTGTGTAGTTCATCAAGTTCTTAAATAGAAGTTACACGGCAGAGATCTGATGTCACAACGTAGGATGCACATGACCATTAATATAATGAATTATTCAAATTGAAGAACAATGAAAAAAATCACGGCAAAGTGGCAATGTAGGGGGACCTTACTCGCGATGTGAGCACGCTACCATGGATGGGTGATGTTTTTTTGTTTTTTTTGCGAAGCAGGTTGATCAACATGTGGCAGTTAGATTACGAACGGTGATTTTAGTATTAGTGACAGGTTCTGTTAGGTTATGAACAGTGATATTAATTTAGTAGGGCATTCTGAATTCTCCCAATTCTCCCATTTCTCTCCCGCGAGGTTGGTTGTGTTTGTGAAACTGTTTCCCAGAATTCTACGTGTTCTGCTGGTGTGACGTCACACCTCTAACATCCAATTACAGAACAAAAGGCGTCTATATTTGGATTCTAAAACTTCTGGAGAATAATATTATGTGAAATATGGCTGTTTTTCGTGTGTAAACAAAAAAAATTACCAATCCACCAAAGTGGGAAACTGTCCCCTTGTTCTTTATCCACACAAAGGATGGAAGAACATTAACAACAAAACGACTAAAACACTCCATGCAGTTAGTAACCTCCCCTACGACCCCCCCTTGCAGGTTGAGATGGAGGGAAACTTTGATATTGTTGGGGATATTGTTGATATTGTTGATACTGTTGGGGTTGTTGGGAATAGGTTGGTTGTTGGGGATATCCCCGTTGAGCTTGTTGATAATTTGGCTGTTGAGGTTGTGGGCGATATGACTGTTGAGATTGTTGATAACATGGCTGTTGAGTTTGTTGATAACATGGCTGTTGAGTTTGTTGGGGATATGATTGTTTAGGTGGTTGGGAGTACGTTGGTTGAGCTGGTTGGGTGTATGTTGGTTGGGAATATGATGGTAGTGGTGCCGGATAAGCCGGTTGTTGTTGTGGTGCCGGATAAGCCGGTTGTTGTTGTGGTTGCTGTTGTGAACAGCAGATGCCTCCCCATTCCGTTCCAACATAACAATACTGAAAGGTAAAATATAACATTTCATGCACACAGCAGCACATTCTATAAACATGAACTCCTTTTAAGACATCTAGATATTAGATTAGGTTAGAATGTTAGACAGACAGTCATATTTAGTACTTATGCTGTAGACCAGGTGTGCTATGAAATTGTTGGACTGTGCCGCGAAAAAATTGCTTGTGTATTCAATATTTTAGTAATACTATTTAGTAATATTACAGAACACCGTAAGCCTACATGCAGTAAGAACTCGAGAAATAAGATGTTCTGTCAATAATATTACACTGTTGATGCAGTTTAGTGAAAAATGTGGGCTTGTTTACTTTTGCACAATTGTTTGATGTGGGGAGGAATCGCAGACAAACACACCCGTAATTCTTGGTCTACAGAAAGAAGTCTGTCACGTTTCTTATTTTAAATGCAGGTCAGTGCCCAAAATCTCTGTTCACACAGATAAGTTGTTGAAAACTGCATTAATATATAGGGTGGGCTCAAAGTCCCATCACCCTCCATAAATTAACACTATATGACGGAATCGTAATTTTGTTTTTCTGTTTCAGATATAAACAATGGCTGATACAGATTGTCAGAAGCACTAAGGTTCACGAGAGTCCAAGAACAGGCGAAACGTTGGAACGTTCTTGGCCTCTCGTGAACCCAAGTGCTTCTCACAATCCGTTCTTCAATGGTGTAGTAACTTGTATCAGCCATTGTTTATATCTGAAACAGAAAAACAAAATTGCGATTCCGTCATATAGTATTCATTTATGGGGGGTGACAGGACTTTGTGCCCACTCTGTAGAATTGGCATGCTTTGATAACACTGAGAACTCTCTTTTCACTGAAATCCCTCTAAAGCAGGTATAGTTACTTGTACGTTGGGGTGTTTCGCTACATTTAGCATAGCGAAACAGTGTGCCGCGAACGAAAAAGTTTGAGAACGCCTGCTGTAGACAATCACAGAATGTATAACCATGTTGAAAACGAAATAATAATAAATTAACTATCAGCTACCAGATGATACTGAAAAATTCGACAAGATCATAAATTAAAAATATGATAAAATTAAATGGAAGGGAAATGATAGATCTTTGCTATGGAGGAAAGTGCATTTAAGCAAACGCATGTGAACTGAACGACAACACACATCATGCTACAAGACAAATTTGTCCAACATGAAATTTTAATTATATCAATCTCGAGCAGGAATTATTAAGAATGATATGTAATGGATTTTGTAAATAAATATTTTCTTACTTTGTTGTGAATATTCTGCTTGCTATGAGATCATGGCATACTAAATTACTGAACAGTCCATGCATCAATTCGCGTTGCCAATGCTACAAACAGTGCGTTACCACAAGATGGTCAGCATCAGAACGCTATAAAAGAACATGAACTGGCTTGCACCAAATCAAAACTGTGTTTTTAATCATTACACATTTTCATTATTTCAATTTCTAAACAAGTTATGTTATACAAAATAATGTGTTTTCATTCTGTTGACTGGCAGAATATGACATATTAATCACAGCATGTTGACGCCTTACGTGTCCAGTAACAAGCTGTTGTTTTATTAGATAAAACTGCATTCTTGCGGCCCCAGGAACCATTGTGATTGATCTATATCTGAGGAATTGTTAGATGTTATTGGTCAATATTAAACACGTGGCGTATGAGTGGAATACTCATAGTAAAAGTTCATGGAATGAACAAAACTTAGTAACATTACAATAACAACTTATTAAATATTTTTCATAGGTAATCCCACGAGAGTTTAGGAGTTTATCGATAGATTCATGACTGCGATTTAGATTTAGAGCTGGATTTATTAAGACTGTTCCATGAATAAAAATGTAACGGATTATAGAAATAATAATTACTTTCGTGCTTTTTTATATAAAAACAAAACTAACAGCTGCGAGATCACGGCATACTATGAATCAACCATCCATGAATTGATTCGAGTAACCATGCTACCAATGGTGCATATAGGATATAGTTAGCTTCATTCAGATAAGCTAATATCAGAACAGAATAAAAGCACACGAACTGGCTTGCACCGAATCGAAATTGTGTTTTTAATCTATGTAAATTTATATACAGTAGAACCTCGGTAATTCGGGCCCGGTATTTCGAGGTTCCGGGCAATTCGAGCTGGTCTTAAGAAATTTAGAGTAAAATCCCGTTTTTATACGGTGTCCGCATGTAAGTTTTACGCACTTCCGAATGTGTTACATTTTGATCTTTCTTTGTCGGGACCTCGTGTCAATCAATTGTACAGTGTATATTTCCCCATCCCTTCAGAAAAGAATACTGTATTGTTACAGTAATCCCTACTCAACGACAATTAAAAGTGTTTTCCTAGTAGCGCAGCTTTCCCATTCCAGTCGATTGGGTCAGACATGACTTAATCCTTAAAGGATGCCGATGTAGTAAATTGGAAATGTTTGCCAATATACATACAGGCCTATTAAAGCTCGAATTATCGGGGTTCTACTGTAATTCATTTTCCAAACAAGTTATGTTGTATAAAATATTCTGTTTTCGTGCCGCCTAATGGCAGCATGTGACACATTAATCACGGCACATTGATGCTTACATGTCTAGTAATGAGCTGAACATTTTATCGGATAAAATCCCATCCTCGTATTAATAATGCTTGCATTTTATAAGATACAGTGAAATCCCCGTACAACGATTACCGATATAACGATAATACTCTTTATAACGCTAAAATATTTTGGTCCCGGCATTCTTTCCATTAAAATAATGTAAAATTCCCCTCGGTTTTACGATACTCTTAATAACGATAAACCTCTCCATTATGATTACATTTAGAATCCCCGTAAAATACCTTTTCCTCGGTACAAGGATAAAAATAGATCGTGAAAGTGCAAACCATGAACTCCCCGGAGCTAACTGAAGAAAACATTGAGGAAATCCAAAACAAGCAGGCGGAAGATGAAGAAGAGGAGGTAGAACAAAGTGTGCATCTACCAACTTGAACCGCACTCGAAGCCATTGCCTCTATGTATGTGTTCTGTGCTTGCGAGAATGTCATTTAGTGAACCTCGAATCAAATAAGGGCATTATTGTGTGTATCCCTGTTCATAAAAAAAGCTAAACAAACTGTCATTTCTGACTTTTACAAACAGGGGCAAAAATGAGTCATCCTGTTTATGGTGCTGTGCTATAATACAATGTGAAATGTGTTTGCTCATAGTGTAATAATTTAAGAGCGGCGGAGTGAATACAGTACAGTATAACAGTTCTTGTGATAAAATTCTTTATTTCTCTAAATACTTAAAGAATTTCAGCTATTGAAGTTGCTTCGTATAGGCCTATACTACCAAAATTTGAACATTTTTTGTAAATTCTCGATATAACAATATATTTTTCTGGTCCCTGCGAAATCGTTGTATCGAGATTTCACTGTAAACGATCGTGATTGGTCTACATCCAAGGAATTGTTAGATGTTATTGGTCAATATCAAACACGTGAGTAGAATAGTCAATGTAAGGCAAGCAGAGAATTCACAATGTTATTTACCTTGAGAGGCTGCACTCTGAGGTTTTCGCCACACTGGTTGTAGTTCTGGCATGTGGCACTGGGGCCGCAGTCTGGCTGAGGTGGTTGAGGTTGTGGTTGTGGTTGAGGTTGTGGCTGTGGCTGAGGTTGCGGTTGAGGCTGTGGTTGAGGGATCTGTTGTGGTAGCTGAACAGCGCCTCCAGTATTCATATTCTTCATCATCATGCCGCCGGGCCAGGGATCTGTGTAGTTGGGATCACGGCAACACTTGCCAATCACACCAGTCGCGGGATCAGCACAGTCCTGAGCAAAACACGTAGTATCAATAACATCTCTGTCAGGTGGTGTTTTAATCATTTATTATTATTATTATTATTATTATTATTATTATTATTATTATTATCAGGGCCCGGATTCTGATGACTTAAAATTGTTTGAAAAATGACCTATAAAATGACCTCAAATTTTAAAGAAAATGACTTGATAATTATAAACATAATGACCTAAAAACTGATATTTTATTTCTTGCATTAAACAAACAACACTTCAATGACATCACCGCTAGGGACGAAGAAAAGTTAATACACTCAATGTAAATACAAGAAAATGACTAAATAAGGAAGCAAATGACATGAAAATGACAAAATAATGACCTAAAATTGAAATAAATGCCCTAAAAATATAAAATTGCATAAAATGACAAAAAATGACCTAATAAAAATGTATTTCTATAATCTAGAGGCCATGATTAGGATTGATTACAAGTTGGCAATGTCTATGCAGCATCAATAAAAAGATGACATGTCATTAGAATCCGGGCCCTGATTATTATTATTATTATTATTATTATTACTATTACTTCCAAGTTTTATAATCTTATTTCACCCTAACATATGTCAGTGTCAGTGTTATGTTATAAATTATATACGACATATATACGATAGGGTGGATCGAAAAGTAACACACAATAATTTATTTTTACAAAAAGTTTAATAGGCACAATTACAAACAAATGCACACATGAAGGGACATCTTTTGTCTATTTTTCTATACAGTCGCCAAGTTTCTCAACAGATTTCTCCCATCGTGATACCAGTTTCAAAATACCCTGTTCCTAGAAGTCCGTTCGGTTGGAGTATAGCCATCTGCGGACTGCTGTTTTCCCTTCTGCGTCTGACACAAAGCGTTTACCGGCCAGGAATTTCTTCAGCAAGGTGTAGTGACATTTTCATGGGCTAAAGAGCATAACCCGAGTGAAATTCACAGGGACATGCATGATGTTTATGGGGATGATTGTATGGACCGTAGCAATGCCTCCAAGTGGTGTGCATTCTTCGAAGATGGTCATGATAACCTTTCATTTGTTTAGTCCCATGAAGAAATTTCTGGCCGGTAAACACTTCGCATCAGATGCAGTCTGCAGATGGCTATACTCCAACTGAACGCACTTCTATGAACAGGGTATTTTGAAACTGGTATCACGATGGGAGAAATGTGTTGAGAACTATGTATATGGAAAAATAGATAAAAGACGTCCCTTCATGTTTGCATTTGTTTGTAATTGTACCTATTAAACTTTTTGTACTGTGAGTTACTTTTCGATCCACCCCCATACATACTTAACTTCAACTAAGAACAAATATTTGAAAAGTCACACAAAAGAATGATAACAAGAGAGAAAAAAAGAAAAGTAAATAATTCAACCTATGGAATGAGAAATGTTAAAAGTTTAAAGGGCATACCACATCTGCAGGAGGATGCCATGGCAGTTGAAGTATAGATGTTGACAATGGTAGCGAAGGCGCTAAAATAGTACAGGTAAAATATACCAAAAGTCAAGTTTTTGTGTAAAATTCAACTCATATATAATTATTATTCTGGCCATATTTCAAAATCAAATATTTAATTTTTTTTTTTTTTTTTGGTGTGTGGTTGTGCTTGCTTATGTGTGTGTAGAAGTGCAATATTATTCTGTTACATAGTCTAGTTCAGTAGTCTTAAGTTTATATTTGTTTGTTTCCTTGTATTTTTTTCAATGTATGGTACGCTTTGACGCAAGGCAGTCTGTAACTGTTACAGGAAGTAATTCAAATAAAAAATTTCAATTAGTCTATATCTGTTTCAAAAGTTGAAATGATGAAAGTATTGTTGCTTAAAGTAAACTTAAAATACAGTTGCCTTGAGTATTTCAATTACTTGAAGCAAAATGAGAAACTTATACGAGGATAATTTTATTTAGTATTTAAATTTATAGTAATAGTAATGTAATGTGTTGCATATAGTAATAACTACACTGCATGTTCATAATAAATAGATAAACACACGTTTAAATTTTCCAGTTCTGCTACGTCTATTATGGTTTCAGTTCTATCGACCCTCGAAACCATGTAACAACTTTCGAGTTAACCGGTATTATGAAAGCATATTTGCTTTTATTAATATGAGTTCATTAACACATTTGGACTTCACTTACCAATCATTTGGTAGGACGTGTTTCACAGGCCATTCGCCTGTATCTTCAACTACCAAATGATTGGTAAGTGAAGTCCAAGTGTGTTAATCAACTCATATTAATAAAATATCGATTCATTTCACTGTGTTAAGTTCAAAACTATTTATATTATTTAGCATATTTGCTTTGTTACTTACAGACAAAGGCACTACGTTCTCGAATGTGTTCCTGTCGAGGGCGTTTGGCTTGTCAGACATTATTCCGTCTACAGTGCAGAAATTCTCCAGCACGCACTTGAGAGCAGCGGCACAGCCGGGATGGGGTGTCGTGTTCAGTGGGCCTGTGTATGGGTTAGGGTTCTGAGTCACTGGTCGCTGCTGCTGCTGCCCATCGTAGATAGAGCCACCTATTGGCTGAGGCTGAGGTTGAGGTTGAGGCTGGGGCTGAGGCTGGGACTGGGGGTAGTTGTAGCTGTTGCCAGCCTGAGGCTGCTGGTAGTTGTAGCTGTTGGCAGGAGAGGCATAGGTAGGCACTGCTGCGCTTGGACTAGCGAGCTGCTGGCCGGGTGGAACGTGCACAAGCCCGGGACCAGCAGGTCTGCTTCCTCCACATCCGTATCCACCACAACCACCAGCGGGTGCTGAGCTCCCTCCAGTGGAGGGGAGACGGCAACAAACTTGTGTCGCTGCATCGCAATATTGAACCTAAAAAACAAAAATAAAAAATCACTATTTATTTAATTATTGTACTAAGAATATTACAGGCTAATGCCCAATTACAATATTCTCGCTTATATTAATACACTAGATTCTAATACTGCACTTACTGCTATAAACAACAAGTTCAATTTAAATGCCTTGGCAGCAGAAATTAGAACTAAGATAATATCATACGAGAAACACATTTGTTTATCCTGGGTACGAGGCCATATGGGCACATTAGGGAACGAAAGAGCTGATGAATTGGCAAAAAATGCTGCGACCTCGAATTTAAATTTTAGCTACAAATTGTGTCCCCTATCTTATGCTAAGAATAAACTTAGAGATTATATTAGGACTGCTTGGAATGAGCATTGGGTGTCCAGCTCCAAAGTGACCACTACGAGAGAAATCTTCTTTCCAACAGTTGAGTGTCGCCTACGCTGTACGAGTGTAAAACCGGACTTCATATTCACTCAGTTTCTGTCTGGGCATGGCAAATTTGGTTTTTACTTTCAACGTTTCATGATCCAAAGACAGAACGGTTATCAATGTATATGTACTGAACAACAAACTGTTGAACATTTAATTTTTCATTGCCCAGTCCTAGAGCATAAAAGAAGAATATTGGACGCACACTTAGATTATTGTAAAAAGAAATTAGATAAACCACTCTTTGATATTTTTAGGAAAAAATGCTGTTATAGAGAATTCCAAAAGTTTTTGTGTTCTATTTTTAAGATGTTATAGTTTTCTTTTATAATAATATATATTAGTTATCTTGTTTTCTTAGAGTAGTAAGGCCTGCATCCAGCCTATGGATAAGAAGTAGTAATATTGCAAATATATTGTCTTGTAACTATAACCCTAATATACCTCCGGGTGGAATAGGGTTTAAGTAATTGTATATTCAATAAATAAATATTAAATATTTAAAGTGATATTCAAAATAATTAAACTAATACTATAATTAAAAAAAACACAGAAAAGAACAGAAACACAAACAATATGACAATTACACAAGGGAACATAATATGAAAAACATAAATAATAATATAATAGTTTTGGAGGAAATATATATATATCAGAAAGATTCAAATAAAGAAAATGACATGGAGCATATTTTAATAATTATTTTAAAAATTTTCAAATTTTTTCACATATATTTTTAAACCGCTTATTGTTAGTATTAAAAATATACTATACTACTAAAAGTATCACAGGTGTACTCAGTTAGTTCGGACTTCAAACTTTTCAGTCATATTAAGGGACCGACGGTGGTCAATGAATGACCGAAATGCGCATATCCAGAAGAAAATTCCACAAAGTTCAACTAATATAACGGAGTGCTACTTTGAACCAGTATTCTTAAACTGGTCTACATTCACTGGATATCATATTACTTGTAAACTATTTTTATATTAATGACATTAATCTGCTGAGATAAAAACAGCAATTTTATATATATTACAACTACAACAGACAATAGTGTAACAGTATAGCCTACAACTTTCAACCTAACTGACAAAGTGCTTTACTTGATATATGATTTATAATAGCTGTAGGGATTTTCATAGGAACTCGGGAAACAAAAACAAAATTTCAGTTAGAGTCATTTTAAACATAAAAGGCTCTGAATTGATAAATTTCATTTTGACCAATTATTTGGAATAAAAGGCTCTATTAAAATATTACTAAACCATTTTTATACCAAGTAATCACTGTAAATTTCATTAACTCCACTATTTTCTACAAATTATTTGTACATTTATGTATTACCTTTGTACAGAATCAAGAAAGTATTGTTAAATTATTTCTGGTACACTTTGTCGTTTCAGGCAATCTATGCAGAAATATGCAGTGTCTGTCTGTTTGTCTCTATGTCCGTCTCTGTTTATGTGTCTATTTCTTTGCTCAGGTAGGGAGTGAGGATTATCTTTGAAGAATTAGCTCGGGGGAATGTACTGTACAGTCATGGTTGATGCGTAAAAAAAAAAAAAAAAATTGGCAAGTTAGTTGTAGAACTACCCAAGTAAAATAAATCCTTCAGAAATCCCACTCAGGATGTGGGGAACGTTTTGAACACACCTTCCAGTAGTTATGCATTCTATTGTGTTTAAGCTTGTAGAAGGCAGAGGAAGAGATGGATATATATGGAATAAGACAATACACAATTATTAAACAATAACCTCGATGTGCACAAAGCATAAATATTTCCATACGTGAAGAAGTCAAAGACCTCACACAGTGTAGGAAGACTTCATCAAGGCCAGAGGCAATCAGGTGGGCATCAGCTCAAAGGCTGAGAACCATAATGAGTCATCTCCAACCATGGTGGGAAAAAAAAACAGCTTGGTCCATCTTCATAATTTTCATTTATCAGTATTATAATAATATTATGTAAACTGAAATAACAAAGTGCCAGAATGCTTTTGTTTAATCAGTGATAATTGCAATTATGATATGCAGAACATAAGTTATTTTTGTAATCGATTTCCGAGTTAAGCTCCAGATCGATTCATTAAGCAGAGCTTACGGAAGAACAAAGGTCTGGTTTGATAAGCATATGTGAAGGAATGTGTGGGTGGTGATATTTGTAATCAAGGCCACAGACAATCAGCTGGGCATCAGCTCAAAGGTAAAAACCGCTAGCAAAGACTGAGGCCGGTATTCATAGTCGCAATAAGTCGTACTTATATCCAAGTCGAACTTTAATCTCGTCTTAAGTTGAGTTTCTGACACAAACAAGTCGGACTTATGACGTAGTTACTTTATAAAGTCAGACTTGATAAAGTCGAGCTTATTGGTATTCATAGTCACTAAAGTACGACTTATTTGTCGAAATAAGTCGTACTTTATCAAGTCAAGGGTCCCCCTGACTTATTTCAGATTAAGCCAGAACCATGAATAATAATTTTGAGGATCTTGGCGAGTATTAGAAGAAACTCACGCCCCAAAGCGTTATTTGCGAAACATGATGAATCCATTCAAATTCTACAGTGACAATGAATTTAAAAAGAGATTTCGTTTCAAGCAGACACAATTTTGGAAATATCAATCGCCTATTTGTGTTGATAAATTTAATGTTATTTATCTCCTACCGAGGGATTTGTATGTCGTGTATAAAATAATTCCACCTATTCCCTCGTATAAAATTTTTTGTTAAAATATCAGCTCATAGCTTAGTCAAATCTAAAATTTATATTTGTCAATATTATAAAACATAATTAAAAATTACATCTGTCAATTTTATAAGATAATTTTCGCATATTGGACAATATATTTCGGCTATTCAGCCACCTTCAAGTCCTTTTCTTTCACCAGGTGACCTTACTCTGTTGGTTAATCCATTACAACATGTGGAATTATTTTATACACGACATCAATCGCCTATCTTTTATCAGCATTTCTCTATGCTGGCATTTCATATCGGCCCTTTGCTTCCTAAGCTGTTTTGAATCTCTCTAAAACAATAATTAATATCGAAATAAATACATAAGCGTATCGGTATTAATTCTGAACGATCTCCAAGCTAATATATACGAAGAATATTCTCAAAAAAACTATTAATTAGTTTACTTACACGCTGCATAATATGACTGGAAGAATTGAATTCTTTGTTTACAATGTACAGAGCCGTCTATATTTTTATATCACGATAGCGAAATACATACTCAGTTGGCTTTGCTTTACATAGAATCTGAAAAAATCTTAAACACGATTGGCTAATTCAGTTGTTACGGCAGTGAACGCGTGATTTTTCATATTATTGAGTTCGACTTTAGTATGTAGAATAAGTAGAGCTTTATGAAGTCAGACTTAATAAAGTACGACTTTAAAGAAGACTATGAATACGAGAAACATATAAGTCGACTTGTCAAATAAGTTCTGCTTTATAAAGTCGGTTCTTAAGTCGCCGACTATGAATACCGGCCTGAGAACCATAGTGAACCATAATGAATCCAACTGGCACTTAACTCTGAGATTGATTAAAAAAAAATAACTTATTTTGTGCATATCATAATTGGAATTATAACTGATTTTATTATTATTATTAATATTATTACACAGAACTACACATTATATGTAGTACAACATTATATGGCGCTGAAACTTGGACCATAAGTAGACAAGCAAACAAATTAATGGTATTAGAAATGGATTTTTGGAGGCGTTCAGCAAGAAAATCCAGGTATAATAGAATAAGGGAAATAATGCAAGTTGAGAAGAATATTTTGGAAATTGTAGAAGAAAGACGCTTGAGATGGTATGAACATGCACTCAGAATGACAGAGGATAGAATACCCAAGAAAATTTTGGAAAGTAGAAGGGAAAAGAAGAAGAGGGAAGCCCAAAGAGTGATGGATAGATGGGGTGAAAAGGGGTATGGCGAGAAAAGGATTAAGTGAAGAAGATGCTATGGACAGGGACTTATGGAGGCAAAAGATTGTTATGGGATGAAAGAAAACCATTGTATTGTGGAATATTCCTCAATGAATAAAAAATTATTATTATGATTATGATTATTATGATTATTATGAATATGATTATTATTATGATTATTATTATTATTATTATTATTATTATTATTATTATTATTATTATTATTATTATTATTATTATTATTATTATTAAGCCTATCACCATCAATTTCACTTGTCATTATGGCCCTCAGATTCTGTACAGTTTATAGCATTTGAGCAGTGGGTGCTGATCCGCTCATTGAAATCCCCACTTCCTGACTGGTTTTCCCTAAAGAGTGAAGTGTGTGGAAGACAAAGACAGAGACTTGTTATGATGTGAGTCAGGAACAAGTACACTCACTGCTCATTAAACTGGTCACACAATCACTCAAGCATAAACAATAGAAATATTTTTGAGACTTCATTTCTTGTACTAAACAGTATATTATTATTTTGTTATATTTCCTTGGGGATTGGGTAACTGTTATTATTAGTAGCTATCAACCTGCCCATGGCCCTCCTATCCTTTGCCTTGGTCAGCAAATTTTGCTCCCCATCTCCACCTATCCTTTCCCTTTTTTTTTCTGTAAACAATTTTTTATTTTTTCCTTTGAATTGCCTAGCAGCTTGATTATTTTTCTTCCAAGACCTGGAGTTCCATGCAACTTCATGCAGGCCTATTCAGTTTGCATTTCTACAAATAACTGAGTTCAGGATTGATCTCTTCTCATTCACTCTTGTCTGGATTTCTTCTTTTAACAATCTTGGGGTATAGTTCGTTAAGGAACCAACCACTTTAAGACATCAATGAATTTCTCACCTGCAATCCATTGTATTAATATTATTGTACTTTTATTATAGTTGACCGCCGACGTGGTTTTGTGGTTAGTGTAGCTGACTACAGATCTGTCGGCCCAGGTTTGATCCCCGGTACCTCCTCGGATTTTTTCAGAAGGTAGGGAGGTCTGGAACGGGGTTCACTCAGCCTCGTAATTCAAATTGAGGCAATACTTGATAGAGAAGTAACAGCTCCGGTCATGGAAACCACCATAAACGGCCATGGGTGGTGGCATGCTGACCACATGCCCTCCAATCCTGTCATCTGCCTATGGCAGCCGGCTGGTAAGCCTGTCCCTTCAGGGATGTAGCGCTACGGAGTTTAGTTTTTTATTATAGTTATTGTTATGACTATATCAACTGCACATGTAGAGCTTTATGATTACAAATACAATACAAATTCAAATTGTACACAAAGGGAAATTCCAGTTTTCATGATATAGTTTGCACTGTCATTAAACTTTATCCAATAAATCAATGCCATTGAATTTTGTAGAATAAAGAATAAACTTTTGATATGCTACTCTTTAAGTTCAAAGAAATGAATCCACTTTTAAATTATGGTTAAAGCTTTCTGGGCTAAGAAGCTTATTGTGGCCGGTTCCCTACACAGAATCATAACGGCTTTATAGCCTGGACACTGGCTGTGAAAGATTACATAA
Source organism: Ectobius pallidus (assembly GCA_964059195.1). Lineage (NCBI taxonomy): Eukaryota > Metazoa > Arthropoda > Insecta > Blattodea > Ectobiidae > Ectobius > Ectobius pallidus. The sequence continues at coordinate 181,857,808 of CAXKWD010000005.1, read as the reverse complement.
TTTTATTTTCAAAACAAGCAATTGAAGCATTGACACTCACCTCAGATCTCACTTGCAAGAGTCCGTGTCCGTCCTGCACTACGACACCGTTACTGCACAGATGTCTGGCTGCGCAGACGTATCCAGCACCCTTGCAAGGCACAGATTGGCCTGTGGGCTGGATGGGGGGCTGTGCACCACCGATGGGCTTCAGTCCGCTCAGGAACGGATTCTTGTTGATGTCGACAGAAGGCTGCGCACCTCCACAGCCGCCGCCCCCACACCCGCTGGGCTGTGCAGGCTGCACTGGCCTCACAGGGGCAGGGGGTGGAGCCGTGGCGCTGGCGAACGGGTTGTTGGGGTTCTGCCACCAGAATGAGTTGCCACCCTCTGGTTGGGGGTTGTACCCGATGCTGTTGTCAGGCACAGGGGTACTGCTTATGGGGTTGTACCCTGACTGTCCCAGGTTAAGACTGTCAATGTCGGGGGGAAGCTGGGTTGTTGTGGTGCGATGCTTCTTGTTGCCGCCCTTGATGGGTCCGTACTGTCCCAGTGATGGGACAATGCAGGCTGATAATATCAGCACTGCTGATAAGTATACAGGAGACATTGTTGTCCCCTTCAACATAAACAAGTTCTGAAAACACACAAATGAGAAAAACAATAATGAGACATGTAAGAGAGGCGGTCTGAGTTTTTAGCAGAATTCAATGGGAAAAAAATTATATTTTCTTTTTTGCATAAAACTGTTATTCAATCATTTTGGTGACTGTTCTCAAGCAGCCAAATTTAAAGACCACTTGATCAAGATATAGCTCAGCACAGTTGGACAGCCCTGCTTTATAGCAGTTACATTGTAATTTAATGACTATAATAATATAAAATATCCACTAAAATATAAGGAAGTTAACATGGAAATCAGCCGTTTCATTTCACGATACAATCAGGCTCCTAATAATTACATACAATTTGCTAATTAAAAGAATTTAAACGTTTTAAAATTTGAATTGTAGTGCTTTCTATCAGCATCAGATGTTCTAAATTGACACAAACCAGTTTACAAAAATATAAAATACTTAAATAAAATGAAAACACAAGGATCAGGGTGTCCACAAAAATTTCAAAATAAATATATAATTTTGTATTTGTCGTAATATAAAGTTGAAATTGAGTTTAATGTTCTGGATATTCACATCGGAGAATATATTTTAGATTTTAGACTTAGATATTAGACATTTTTAGTCATTCCATGACCATAAACTTACATTTCCCTGACCAAAAGAACTGATGTTTTCAAGGTTTTTTGTGAACAAAAACAAAATCCAGCTTGCTCCACAAGCTACAAAATTTTACTGCACTCTTCCCGATAGCAGTTCGTCAGTGGTATTACAAGACAGCGTCCACTTAAGGGAACTGGAAGGTATGTATCCGGAAGTGGTAACATAGCCCCTTATACTAAGTTAACATAATAAATAAACACTTACTTACTCAATGGCAACAGACCATTCCTAAGCAAGGTAAAGGAATATTATCTATTTTATGGAACTGTTCGGTTTAGCGGGAATTTGGAATAAGCGGATTTCATGAATAATGTCAATGTATTGACTTGTTAAGGCGTAAATTAAGTGCCAGCTTTCATTCCATTTTTGTTTCAGGCGTTTTCATCAAGCTTTGGCTCTATGTATATCTCTATTTAACTTCTTTGTATAACAATAAATGTATATAAGCATTCATGAACCACAGAATTATTGTCTCTGTTGGACAATACATGAGAATACTATAGGAGAAAAATTCCCCCGACACTGGGACTTGAACCCAGGACCTTTGGCTATTCGCGCCAATGCTCGACATAGCTGCATATGACATAGCTTGTCTGTCTGTGAGGTAGACCATTAGGGCAATCAGTCATAGGAGAGAGGTTCCGTCAGGCGCTGAGAATTTAACTCCGGCTTAGCTCAGTTGGTAGAGCATTGGCGCGAATAGCCAAAGGTCCTGGGTTCAAGCCCCAGTGTCGGGGGAATTTTTCTCCTATAGTATTCTCAATAAATGTATGTTTATTCACGAAAATCTTTTTAATTTCTCTTGTTTTTAAGTTTAAAAAATCGGTATTTCTTCTGAACTCTGTTCGGAATATGTGGATTTCAGAATAGCGGGACTATACTGTATTTTTGTTTTGGCAGTGGAACCCCACAGAATAACACCACAGTTTAAATGGGAGTGAATGAATGTGAAATATAATTGTTTTAGGGTGTCTTTATCCATAACTTATGCAGTCTGTGGTAAGATGAAAGGCAATATTTCTAGTTGTGGAAAATATGAATATGAAACACAGAAAATATGAATGCTTACCTAACTATATACACACACAATTACACTAGAAACACAAACACTAATGTCATCACTTACTTTGGGTTAAGTCTGCACCATGACCAGTGTTTATATAGCACCGGTTGGTGCAGTGGTGGGGAGTGCAGCCGCCCACGAGTCCTCAAGGTCACCATTGCCTCCAGGCATCTTCTGCAGAAGAGGATGGGTTTTCACGTGTCTGCAGGTTAACTCCCTCCATCACATTTATTGGAGCAGACCAATGACTTCTGCAAATCCTCAACAGCTCCAATAATTAGCAGACAACTGAAGAGTCTTCCCTGTCTTTACTTGAAGGTAATATAACAAGAGGCCAAGATAAAACAAATTAAAACTAAGTGATGTAAACAGTGGAGCATGCGGAATATTGAGAAAAGTCGAAAATAAAAACACTTTTAACTCCACTTATGTCAATTTTTAAAAAAACTAGTCCAGTTTTTTAAAAATTGACGTAAGTGGAGATAAAAGTGTTTTTATTTTTTAATTTTCTCAATAACAAGAGGCCAAGATTTTCTCAAATTGACAAGTCTATACTCTATAATATTTCCTCTACTGTACACGTACGGCAGTTCGAACTAATTGGGACTAGAGCCTGTTCGAATTGTCAAAAATTTGGATTAATGGGATTAACTTATAATTAATATATTAAGGCATACATATAAAGTCTACAAGCTAATTGTACTCAATTGTAATGCGCAGTGTTGTTTTTTGTGATGCAAATGCTATCCAGCTCGTAAAGGTCATTCACCTTCGTTCATCTTCTTGGAAGTTGGGTTTGATTATCAAAGTTTTTGGAATAGCGAGGTACTGCTGTATATAACATTTTGTCCTGATTGATTCATAAACATTGAGCTGAAACTATTGGGATAAAAATAATAAATTTAGTCAGCAGTTTTATTTCATTAAGTAGATACTCACTAAAAAGGGAAATTTCAAAGTTCAACCCAATGGCAAAACATTATTTAATCACATAAAACTTTGTAAATGAACTCCAAAACAAACACTTCACTGTATTTTAAGTGGGATTTTTTACAGCGAACTGATACTATAAAGAGAATGATAGAACCGGTATATGGTGGGCTTTTACACTAAACTTCACTAACTTGTCTTTTTTTAGGAACCATGGTTTCAGTCACCTCGGACACAAGCTGAGGATGATCACAATCGTGACTGAAACTATGGTTCTTGAAAAAAGACAAGTTAGTGAAGCTGAGTGTAAAAAACAGCGACCATATCCTATCATTCGACTTACAATTGAAGGAGTCAGGGGAAGATAGGTCTAACCCTGTTTTCATAAAAGTTGAGATTGCTGCACTATTTATATATTTTTTCTTAGTCACTATTCATTCCACTGTTTCTGACAAACTAATTCTGTCAATAAGTTTTGTTAGTAACATAATAATTATGTACCCCTAATAACAACAACAACAACAATAATAATAATAACAACAATAACAATAATATCTGCAGACTTGAGCATACCATAAAAATGTAATATCTAAAATGAGGTTTCTGTGGGATAGTACTTTCGTCTTCCGACCCCTTCAATTAAACACTTTCCTTCTATTTTCATTTCTTTCCTTCTTTCTTTCTTTCTTTCTTTCTTTGGAAATCAAACCCTAAGGGGATGAAAAGTGGGTATAAAAATTTATCCTGTACATTTTGTTTTTGGTGGATATTCTTGAAATTTAGCCTAAATACTATACAACGCAAATAATGAAATACATTAAATATTAATTATTACAGGAAGTTAGTAATATAAGAATTGAGTCACTTTTTGTGACACTTACTTCACTTGAGTAGCATTTCCCAAAATTCAACCCTTAAAAGATTGAAAGTTTATATGGAGAAACATTATTGACCCTAAACCTTGGAAAAAGTATTTTTTTTTAATAAATAATTAAAAATGGCTTAAAAGGGTATTATAAAAATGTACACTGGAAAAAAAAAAAGATTTCTTTTTGGTTGGATGTTTTTGAAATTTAGCATAAATACTCTAAAAAATGAATAATGAAACATGTAGACCTACCTCAACATTTCCCCAAAATTCAACCCGTAAGGGTATGTATGTATGCTTTATGTAAAATGGTCGTATGGAGAAACAGTATATATTTGCTAGGGCTGAAAATCGATTAAAATTTCTAATCGAGTTAACGCTTGACTTTAATCGATTAATCGACAAACAGGTCGGTATTTTAAACGAAACCAAAGTGTACATTTAATATTGTTTTACACGTTTAATATCTACTACACTACAGATAATCAGAAGAAATCCTGAATTAATGAATACATTATCAGTTAATTAGTGAAAAAAATTTATACAAAACTTACATTTCCGGTTACTTTTTCAGTCAAGACTTGCAAAACTAAACTACCCTTCAGGTTTCTGAATAACGGGAATTGTTTGGACACAATAGGCTGAATAACACATGATGTGCCAAGGCCGGAGAAGCGAGCGAAAGGAGTTTGGTCATTTGACCCATTTCTCGAAAAAGTTTTTCAGAATTCGACTAAACCGATTAATCGGAAAATGTAATTGATCGACGATTAAATGTTTAGTCGATTAATCGGTACAGCCCTAATATTTACACTTCATTATCTGGTAAGAGCTGGAATACTAAAGAAGGATTACTTCTATCTTACAAAATCCATGCGACAGAAGCTGCAGACAAGAGCTAGTCCAGTAAATTTAGGGGAAGTTTGAATGAAATGTTAAATCTAAGTCTTTACCACATATGTCAGAATATTGTACCAGGCCCGACGAGAGGGAGGGGCAGCAGCCCCGGGGCCCGGGCCCAAAACGGGGCCCGGCCGACCAGGTTTTATTTTTTACTTTCTAAATTTACTGTAAAATAAAATTGGTTAAAAGTCAATAAACAGCTTAAGTTATGTTTTATGTGTTTATTTTATCTGTGTCCTGTCGTATAATGGTGACACGGAATTAATCAGTTAATCTGAAACTGAGTAATCTTGAAGAAAAATGGCTATTTTTGAAAAGTAGAAGCAGAAATCCTTTTGGACTCAACAGTAGGTCTCACTAACGTTCGGCATTTAAAATCATAATTTCCAAAAGATTAAACTGGTACATACAGATAAAATTGTTCCTAATTAGAACATTTAAATATATTTTTCCGTTTCGTGCCCGGCATCAATTTGGTCCAAAATCAATAGGCTTCGTTCCATGGACGTCATAAATGGTGTACTAAGTTTAATGAAAATCTGACAAAGCATCTTTGAGTTATCGCGCTTACAGACTCACGGACAGACAAACAGTCTGATGGACAGATATTTTCCTGTCTACCAAACAAAGTACCGGTACCATTCTGGCACCACTTAATAATTATGTAATATCATTACATAATCTTTTTGTTGCATACATTATAAAGGGCGAGTTCGGTAGAGAATTTAATATTTGACGGGGGCCTGGGAAAATTTGTCCCTGGGGCCCTTGCTTTCTTTCCACGGCCCTGTATTGTACTGATACAGAACATAAATTAAATTTTCTTAAAATCTTGGGTTTTCAGTCCTGAATTATGGGATTCTTAAATGGAGATGGTTGGAACCTTGTCAATATTCTCGGCTGGATTACGTTTACCAATGCCTGCTTTCCTGCAACTCATTTTGCATGCAAACAATGATTGGCTGCTGAAATGTCAAGAGTTACATTGATTATCATGAAGAAGAATTCTGTGGTTTTCCTCACTGCTTGTGTGAAGGTCAAGGCCACCTGAAAATTAAACAAATTTCTAAAGAGCAAATATGTCCATATAATCACCTACCAACTGAAACCCTTGTGTAATTTTTTTCAAAAACCATCCTCCAAAAATAAATAAATAATAATTATAATTATTATTATTTCTCTTCTTTCGATTAGGCTAGCTTAGGACCACGTGAAACAGTTGTCTTCTTCTTGTCTTCCCGAAATTTCATTCTTTCTTGTTTCCATTCTTCTGTCCATTTACTTCCTGTTTTTTTCTTGGGGTTTTCTGGAAATTCGCCATCAAATATTGCTTTCCTAAGCTTTTCTCTGTTTGCAATATTCTCCTTTTTGATATCGAGTGGTTTCAAATCTTCTTCAGTTTGCTTGAAAAATGCTGGTTTAGTTTTTGTTTTACTTACATAGGGATCAAAAATTTGTTTGGTAAGTTTGTCTCTTTCCATTCTGAAAATGTGACCATAGAATCTTAATTTCTTTTTTTTGCTGAAAGTATGGCCTATTTTTTATGTTCGTTTGTATAACTCCTTATCTGGTCTCAGTTTGTATATGTTATTCTCCCAAATTGGTCCCATAATTTTCCTTAAGATTCTCTTCTCTGTTTTGCTTATTCTTCTATCTGAGAAGGTGTTTATACACTCTGTCGCATACAGAGCTTCTGGTAAGATTACAGTTTTATAATGCCTCAATTTAGCATTTTTGGATAAGAATTTATATACAATTTATATATATATAAATTGTTGCATGGTAAGCTTTTTCCATTATTATTATTATTATTATTATTATTATTCTGATGTGATACACTCCACGGGTTTCCAATAAATCATAAAGCTGTCCTGACTGAAGAGCCCTAAGGGCTTGTCCACACTAACAGAGTAATTACAGTCCCTAAATGCATAGGTTAAAGGCCAAGGACAGAGTGTGCAGACATAATAGCACACTAGCAGCATCTTCCTCACTCCCACAAATACAAGATAATATATACACAGCTGCAAGGGACTAAAAAAAAAAGAAAATACTGGTAAAATGCAAGTTCAAATCACTGAATTTCCTGCTGATTTTATTATCCTTTAAATATACCGGTTCAATTATTTCCCTGTTAGTCACTGTTATGGGTTATCCTTCAATCTTGTCGCTGTGTTTTCTGGTAGGAGACGGAAGCTACAATTTATTTACTACTTGAAATATCCACCAGGGCACAGCACCATGTTTCATCCATAAGATTTAAGTGAGCATTTTTTTCTCATCACCACCACCACCACGGTTTTTGATGTATGTCTACATCTTCCATATTCTCAATCTCCAAGCCTCTCTATTCTTCCATAGATTCTCAGGAATGTTTTTCTGATTCATGTATTCTAGTATCCCATTAAACCATGTCTTCTTTGGTCTCCTCTTTTCCAAAGAAGTTAAAAAAGGAATGCTACAATTTCTTTAAGTTTGTTGCAGTTAAATTTTGTAAAATAATTAAAATCAGGGTATACTTTGTATTTAATCTACTCTTATACAATTCAACGGCCCTAAATAGCGTGCTTGCTCGCCCGCTTCGTGAGACATCGGGTATACTCGGCGATGTTCGTCTCTCGCAGACTAAACTTTCATGACGACTACAAAATTAGGAAGGAAAACCGTTTCTTTATTATATAAGGCCTAAGTGAAATGAACACAATGAACAAATATTCTAATTTTATTTTTACTTACAATTTTCATAGCTCTGAACCACAAACATTTTTAATAATCTACCAGTGTAATTTTCTTAAAAATCCTGGAGTCAATGAATAATGGCGGGCGAAGCCGGGGGCAACAGCTGTAAAATATTGATGGTTTTATCTCTTGAAATATCGCTGATAATAAAAATCCAAACAAACCATTCCTTCCCTTGAAACATTATATAATTTCTGAAAATTACACTGGATTGATAAAATAAAATTCACATCATATTCATGTCAATAAACAGCTGAGAAACAATACGTATTATGTGTTCACAGGTTCTTTGGAACTGCATAATCGATTCTGATATAGTTTTCCCAGGGGGCGCTTTCATGTCGTGGAATGTACTCTAAAGCAGGAATTTTAGCTGTTTCATTAATTATTAATGGCTTAGTTTATGAATGATTCGCGTGCAAGTGTTAATAAATATAATGCTTTAATAATTATTATACTCTTAATTTTTAATTTTTAAAAGAATTATCGTGGCGAAGCCACGGGCATCTCCTAGTATATAACAACACAAGACTGCAAAACAAAGAATAGGTATGTGACCATTGTATTGTTTTCCTATTGTGCTCAATATATGGTTCCTATGGCAGTATTGCTGTTCTACAGAATTGCTAATAATTAGTATTAATATAAATTAATTACTATCTCTTATTCTTATTCTGAAACTGTTCAGTCTTTAAATTCTGCTGAAATTGTTTTATAGCTTTGTTTTAGTGAGAATAGGCTAGACTTTTGAGGTTAGTTTTGTAAAAATTATGTAAGCCTAGGGGAATTCTCTGGCAAAAGAAGATCATCAAAAGGGCATTAAAATACTGAATCTTGCAAACCCCATTTTACAGAATTGAACATTATGAACATTAAGGTTATGGGTTCGAATCCCAGAGTCAGAGGAAATTTTCTCTTAAAATAATTTATTAGTGTACTTTCCAGGATCTCCACATCGAAAACTTGATATTCTGAATCCACAAGGAACCTGTGAAGTCAAAGAATAACTGGAACGTTAAATTTGAAATGAAAATGAAGTAAACAACAACAAAGATGAAAACTCTTACAGCATCTCTGAATCCAATGTAAATCCCAAGCACCTCAGGCTATCATGCACATGTTGTGAGATAGAGGGGAAACCCAGCAGCCCATACAAGGAACAAGCTCAGAAATACAGAAATTACAAGAATTAAAAACAGGAATCTCAAAACAATTTAAAGTCATAAAGAAACTTATTTATAATGGAGAGAAAACCAAAGATGCAGTGAACAGGAACAAATGTGGCTGCATTGAAGATAAGTATAAGAAGAAAGAAGAGGAAAGCGAGAAAGAAAAGGAACAAAAGAACAGAAGGAAAATGAAAAGGAAGGAAGGAAGGAAAGGAAATGAAAAGCATAGAAGTAAGAGGAAGGAAGGGATAAATGAAAGGAAAGAATGGAATAAAAAGGAAGATTTGGAGAAAGGAAATGAAAGGAGGAAAAGGGAGAATGGGTGGAATAGGGAAGAAAGATAATGAAAGGAATAAATAAATAAATAAATAAATAAATAAGCCCGTCACAATCCCTTAGGGCAAGGGCCTCCTACCATGGTAGGGCTGGCTCTGTTTTACTCTCCCAAGGTGAGCTATTTCCTTGGAGAGTTCAAAGGAATGAAAGGAATAAAAGAAGGAAAAAAAGGAAAATTAAAAGAAAAGAAAGAAAGGATGGAATAGGGAAGAAAGGAATAAAAGGAGGAAGGAAAGAGGAAATAACAGGAAGAAAAGGAAAGAAAGAAGAGAATAAATAAATTCAGTCTTCTTGTTGCAAAGGTTGACAGTTTCCTAAAGAGGCAAAGACATAGTCGCCCACTCTACATAAGGAAGAAATAAGAGGAAGGAACAAATGAAAGGAAAGAATGGAATAAAAAGGAAGATTTGGAGAAAGGAAATGAAAGGAGGAAAAGGGAGAATGGATGGAATAGGAAAGAAAGATAATGACAGGAATAAAAGAAGGAAAGATAGAAAATTAAAAGAAGAAAAGAGAGAAAGGATGGAATAGGGAAGAAAGAAAGGATAAAAGAAGTTAAGGGCCAATTGACAGGAAGAAAAGGAAAGAAAGAAGAGAATAAATAAATTTCATCTTCTTGTTGCAAAGGTTGACAGTTTCCTAAAAAGGTGAAGACATTGTCGCCCACTCTACATCCTCCCCACACCCATACGTGACATCACTCATTGTTGCCATGAGTGGGATTTCCAAGGAGCTTTGACCCACTTGCGCTCTAGGATCTCAATTTGAGTCACTTTTAGCAACGGAAGCAAAGAGCTATGACATCACAGTTGATTCAGATTGACTTTCACTTTCAGTGCAGTCTCTCACGTGCAGGATATTAGCACATTCATCAGCTGATTGTCTCGGTTTAGCTTACAAATGTAGATTATGTGTAATGTATTTGATTGTTTAGTTGCTTTGCTGTGAGGTCTGTCATGTGTACAGGTATTCTAGTAGGCCATGTAATTAATGATCTTCTTCTGTTTATATTGTTGCTGTGTTATGGCTAGTATTATTTAACTCATATTAAATTTTGATAATTTATAATATAATATAATATGTCTTATAATATAATATAAGACAAAAGAGCAGAGATCAATAATGGTAAGTATATAATATACAATCTGGCATTTGTCTTTATCACATGTCCCTCTACCCTCTCTCGGAAAATAAGCATATCAAAATTAGTATAGGTAATGAAACCTCCATTGGAGGCCCCTTCGCCCTAGCTGGGGATCATAGGGTACCAGATTTGTCTTTATGACTGGGAAACCAAACAAACAAACTCAACGGGGTATAAACCAAGGGTCTTCTAAATGCAAAACCTCATTCACTTTCTGTACATCATTAACAGAACATAAGTTAATAGTTCCATAAACAATTATTACTGAATACATACGTACATAGTTTATGAAAAAACTTAAATGGATAATTCAAGTATTAAAATAATTATAGGCCTATTAATAAGTGAAGTTGAAATAAATAAAATAATGAATTTTAACAGTGAAATCTAAAGACAAATCTTCTATACAGCCCATCCCTATATATATATTAGGGATGGGTCGATACCAGATTTTCTCGATACTTGATACTTGATACATGATTTTTTCCTTGATACTTCGATACTCGATACCTTCAACATTTCCAGTTTCAATAAATAGGTACATTAAAAATTAAAATTTGAGAGAACTGTGTAATACCAACTAAATTAATTAAGTCTGCATATTTAATGAGACAAAATTTAATATCATCAGTAGCCTATAATTATTTTTAAACTCTACAATAAAACTAAAATTAGTTTTTTAAACAGTCCACTTACAAGTTTTTGTTAAAAAATACTAGCATTCTCACTTAATTGCAGAATTACAAAAGTATCGAAAAAGTATCGAGCGAGTTTTCTGAAGTATCGTTCGATGCCGATACCATGCAAGTATCGAGAGTATCGAGGTATCAAAAGTAGAAACCTACAAATTGCTACATTTATAACTAATAAAACCTCAAAAACAGAAGATTTAAGCGGCTGGTATAACAAATAATTTATGTTGACTGTTCACGATATTTAGAGACGGAACAAACACATACATATTGTCAATGATGACATAAAATCTCAAATCCAGTTTGAAAGAAATAAAATCTACCTTACACCGTCCTATTAACGAGGACTGGTTCTGCTAGCTAATTGGCTTGGGCATGCTCCTCATTATGTCGCGGATATGGGCGTCATGCAGAGTGGAGATGCGTAGAATAAAGTCACATAACCTGTAATTATTCCACCTTTCAATGTCAAGGACCAACACTTTCTTAATTTATACAGTTATATGATTAACAAAAAAGATCTAATTAATTGTGACGCATGGCTTTTTGGGCTGTACTCTTGCATGCGTTACTTGTAATGTAAAAAACTATACAGCTATGTCATCACTAATTACAGTGTGAACAAAAAGTTACTATGAAACTCAGTCGCAGGTCGTTGTTTAAAACAAGGGGTGCTGCATATACTATTTCATAAACCTACATTTAAAATAAAGAAGATATTTTAAATCCTACTTATGTAATGAAGAGGGTATAAGTATTATTTATATAGCCTATTAAAATTTAAGGATCTGACAATATTGACCTTCTAAATATAATTTAATATTGGTAGAGCTACTTCATTGTCCCTTTAAGAAAAATTGATAAATATTACTTTTTTCCTTGCTTAGCCTGTAATAAAAGTATGGTTCTGAACATTTTCCCAAAGCCAAGATAGGTATGTTAAGGAAGATTCTGTAGAACTTAAATTACTGACTTATGGTACATTTATAGCAGATATTCTATAAAGAAATGCATTTCATCAGCAGGTCCTAACAGGAGGGCAAATGTTGTGGCCATTCACAGAAACAACAACCGAGGAATCAAACCGGAACTCCGTTTGAAAAAGATGTTTTGCCAGCTCAGCAGGTACAAAGACAAGAAAGCTGTCTATTTATCCTATCATCTAAGGACCAAATATGATATCCCTTAGGGCCTGTATTACCACCAGCCGACAATTCCTCCCGATATGTGACTTCCAGATAGCTTAACTGGAAGATGTCTTGTAATACCACCGCTGAACTGCAATCGGGAAGAACGCAGTAAAATTTTGTAAAATGATTCTTAGCTCATTGAGCAAAGAGGTGTGTTTGTTGTAGTTCGGTAGGTGTCCGCTAGGGGCGGCAGCTCAGATTTGTATTTGTACAATTAAATTACACAAGAACATATCGTTTTAAGTGCATTAATCGATTTGTGCAATTCTATTTCATTCATATGTGAGCTTAAAATGACATTTTTATGTAAATTAAATCTTCCAATTCTAAAATTCAGGTGGCTTTGAAGCTTCGGAGTGCTGCCATCTTCTTTCCACCAAGATTCCCTGACCGGGAGTTGGTATATTATCAGCCACTCTATTCTCCTGCTAGCTTAGCTGTACTTTTCAGACAGATTTTGTCAGGAGATCACAGTACGAAATTCTTGGCCAACTTCGAAATAAGTTGTCTATCTGGCAGATAAATCTGATATCAGGTGGACATTGTGCAGGCCCTTAATGTATTGTATACTTTTATATATAAATAATTAATGTTAAATTCCGAAGTAATGAACAATCTGTATCTTATATAAATAAAAAAGAATGCTATTTTTTATTCTGGATCTTCAAGGTCACCATTAGTGGCAGATGATTTATTAAGTTATTAAATCTTTGTGTGTGTAAAATACCCTCCATGGAGAAAATAAACTACCTGGATGGGAAGCCTTACATGCTGATTCCTTTTAACGTACAAACTATTTTGGTTGTTGTGTAACAGCCAGGTAATCCCTTGCATGCAACACATAACAGGTTATGTCAAGATCTTCACTGACTCACTCCGCCCAGCCTCCACAACTGGATTCCACTCTCATGGGAATTTATTAGCATGGCTCCCACCCAATCAGTTCCTGGAAAGGATCTATTTTTGCACCTACTCACATTACCAGGAAAAGTGATCACAACAGATTCTGAGGAACTTATATAACAATGTGGGAATTAATGCTACTTATTATGTTAAGAATAAAAGTTTGGTTTCAGGTCTACTGATCTTAGGTCTAAGAGAAGGAAGATCTAAGTCTACTTCAAAACAGCTCTATAAAAATGAAATTTTCACAGGGAAAGACCAAAGGCAAAAGAAATAAAATCAGCTAAACTGATGTAACAAAGTGCCAGAATGCTTTTGTTTAATCAATAATTGCAAAATGCAGAAAATGTTATTTTTTAAATGGATTTCCGAGTTAACCTCCAGATCGAATCATTAAGCAGGGCTTATGGAAGAAAAAAAGGTCTAGTTTGATAAGCATATGTGAAGGAATATGTGGGTAGTGTTATTTGTCAAAGCTAACTGTATTGCAACTTCCAAAGTCGTATATGAACACTGTAAAACAATATGTTGTCATGAGAACTGAATTGCTTTTGATAAATTCTTTCTAATATATTGCCATAAAATAAGAACTAAATTGGGCATTACTCCGGTACTGGTCAACCGATTTCAACCAAATTCAATAGGCTTCTTCCCATGGATGTTATAAATGCATATACCAAGTTTCATGAAAACCCGATAAAGTGTATTTGAGTTATCATGCATACAGGCAGACAGACAGACAGACAGACATTTTCCCGTCCCCCACAAAACACGCATATTAGCAAATATGGAAAACTTGGTTGCATTTTTAAAAAGGAATTCAGTTGGATAATTAAACTATTGTCAAGGGATGATGATATGGTACTTTGTTGACAATGAGTATAATTATCAAACATTAAACTTAAAGTGGTGGAAAGAATGACTTAATGCTTTGGTTGTAGGGAGAGAAGTAAAGCATTAACTTCCTTGCATTGATATTTCTTTCCTGTATTGGCTAATCTAGAAATCTGAGAAACATAGAACCTCAAAATATATTATTTGAAATTAAACTATTTCTACACATACATGCACATGTTGTTGTTTCATGAGGAAGATTTCCGCTACGAATCTGACAATTCTTTCACTACATTATTTCAACACATAGCAACTCTACAATAATATTCACTTACACCTTCACCTGAGTAACTTGCAAACATATTGGTTAATATCACTTAGGAAATCAGTTCACAAATTGCCATGGCCAAATTGATGAAGTGCTAAGTCTGGAGCTGCTTTATATCCACGGTGGCCAAACCCTGGCTCGTGAGCTGCATGTTGCTCTTCTAACATTCTCTATTTGGCATTTTAATCTTTTTTTCTCAAAAACCGATCTTAGGGATTAAAACAGTTGAAAGAAAGTGGATGTGCGGTAGTTAAATTTTGGAAGCAGGCCTCAGAACAAATTTTAGCTGGTTGACAATATAGGCCTGCATAGTAATTTATATCAGTTTATTATTCTTTGTACAGGTAGGGGAAAAAAAAGCGGACTGACTCTTGTAGCTGATTTCAGAGCCTTGTGATACGTAAATAAATGTAAGAGATGTAACGGAAACGTTTGTTTTCACAAGTAATGTAAATTACGTGAAATTATTTCTCAATTCAAGCAATGTTTATTTCAATACATTCCCTGCTATCCTGTGAATGCCACTAGGCATGCGCAGTAGCTCATATCGGCAACTTAGATATTTTAGTCGGTCCTTTTTTTTTTCCTACCTGTACATGCAGATTTTAATAATCTGATAATATACTCAGTGGCCCCCAATCAACCACACAATTTTTCGATGTATATAGGCCTATTATTTAATTTTAATATTATTTATGTAAAAAAGCTATTATAATAAATTAGGTTCGCTCCTTAAGGTTTAAGTGTGTTGTTATTTGTTCATATTAGAGGGTATAAGGAAAAAAAAAACATCATCCATATAAAAAACAGTGTGCAAAAAGACTGATTTACACTTTTGGGACAGCCTATTTGTGCGAATCGTCGTATTCAACGATGAAGTTAAATTAAATCTAAGTATCAAGCAGTTCTAACTGATGTGAGAACCACCTTAACTGACACCACCAGATTTCAAGATATTAGCAAGCAAAGTGGACAATAGAAAATGTTAATGTTAACAAAAAGTCCAGACAGACAGACAGAAGGAACTTTTTTCTGTTTCTAGGCATTCGTGAAATATGTTTTCCTGCTGTTGTGTCAATTTTGATATTTTGTTGCTATTACAATAGTTTTTTATACTTTGAATATGAGAGAAAATAATAATGGATGCTTGGAGATTTTATCAACATTGAGTAATGATTACGTTGTACTACGAAGAAGACAACACAGAACAGCAGGAAGCATGAGCGGTCCACACAAAAATCTGGAATTTCTCTAATGTCAAGGTCAGCTTCGGGTAAACAAACAAGGAACAAGGATTTCTAGCATCTTTAAGGTCAGTCTGTATTTTGGAGGACTTCCTTAATCTGCTTTTAACATAAGAAACAGGCAAATACCTTAAGCATACCAGAATTGAGGTTCAATATTGTAATTTTTAAAACACGAATGCATGTGATAAGAAACTACCTGATTTCTGAAAGGCAGACACCTAACAAGGAAGACCACGTGAAGACGGAAACAGCAGTGAGATGTTATTTAGCTCATTTCATTTAAACTTGTGATTACTAGGGCAAGGCATTTATTGACCAAAAAATAGTGAAAAAATGACACAAAATTAAAAAAAAAAATACCAATAAATTTTCCATTATTACTTATATTTAGTCTTTTTTAAGTAATGAATTGCTAAAAGCAGTTTAACGGATGACACTGCATTATATATGAATTTACATTATAAAACACACTTATTTTGTTACTAAAGAAGTATGTAAATTTATATTACTTGGACACCCTTAGCAAAAAATTAATTCCTTCTGAACTGGCATGCCCATCAAATTGCCTCTAGCAAATAAGAGCCATTTAAAAAGAAAGAAATAAATTCTTTATTGCTACAAGACAAACTGTGTGGTATTTACAACAAACCTGAATTAAAATGAACTATGAACACTTGGCGGAGATTCTCAAATAAAAACGATTGTCTGTTGTCTGAAAGTAATGATTTGTACATGGAAAAGCTCCTGTCTACTTCCACTGAAACACGACCTAAAATGCCGAAGAAGACCTAAAAATGTCAAAAATGACCTATCTCTTAAAAATGAAAAGAAAGAAAAGAAAAGAGAGAAAAAATGCAAAATAAAGCAAGAAAATGCAAAAACAAATTGCCGTTATTTAATGAATTATTTCATGATACACATTTGTATTTTTTCAAGCATCTTTTAACCTTCATATAAAAAAGATGCAAAATCATCAAATGCCTTGCTTGCCCTAGTGATTACCAATACTTGATAACGGGACGAGAAGACAGAAAATTGTATTTAATGTCGCTTCCAAAGCGACCTATCAGATTTATTCATTGAATGTGTAGTATATTGGTTTTGCCAATGACAATGTACAGGGAAACTGTTTTTTTATTAAAAAAAGCACTGGGTAGAGAAATTACCATAACATTCAAAGCCACCTGTGGTATTCCCTTTCTCTTTGCCACACAGCTGGGTGGGAACTTTAATTACAGTGTTGGCAGCCATGTTCCAAGAAACTAGAGTTCACTTGAAGGAGTATCGAGGCAGCGAGAGATTAATTACACTCATGATATAATCTTAGGTGGAGACCTAGCATATTAAAGCAATCCCTCTTGTGATGATGATTAGGGTTCGGATGTTCATGACCTAAAAAGGTGGAAAATATGACAGCAAATATGTCCTTAAAAATAACTAAATATGATGTAAAAATCCTAAATATGATGTATTAAAGGAACATGTTTTCCAAAAATAAATGTTTCAATTTAAAACGTGTAATGACACTAAAATATTACAGCACATGAATTAAATTAGATAACCAATTTTAAACAGTTTTTCAGATGATTTACAGTTCTACTTGTAATGAACTTCTAGTTTTAAAGAATTTGCTCCTGTTTGCTCGCTTCATCAGCTACAAATAAAGCTTCCCGTATAAAATATGAATAACTGCATTAATTTTAAAATTAAGTTACCTAATAAGGCATAACATTAAATTAATGAAATAATTTTTTTATTTAACTCAACCATTTAGTGAGTATTATACTGTTATAATTTATTAAAACATGTAATGTCATCTCCTTCCTTCCTGAGAAAGATTTAGCAGTTGACAGAGTGTTTGAAAATGGGGAGGAGGCTCCTTGAAATGCGTTATACCAAAATATGGTAAGTGAAGCAAAAAGTGTGTTTATGTCAACTCATATAATAAATTAAATTTAAAAAAAAAATGTAATTCATGCAATTTATGTAAAAAGGAGTCAATGCTAATAAATATATTGTTTTGATTATTTTATGATAAAAAGAATCTAGCGAATGAATTCATAAACGCAGGCAAAGCCACGGTCACCTGCTAGTAAAATAATAAAATCTACAAGAGTTGTCTATCATATTCAAGAGTGTTAACACTGAAACTAACACAATATGTTAATTACAATTTGAATAGCATCTACATTGAATTAAAAAAATTGCCTTTCCAATTATTACAAATTAATTTCCCACAGAACTGTTTACGTTATAAACACAAAGACAATTAGCTTCATTACAAGAGTTAATGCTTTGTATTTATCACGCTTACTAATACATCACAATAATGTTATAATTACCACTTTCATCACATCCATGAGCAATTATCTTGAACGAACAATTACATCATCACCCCTGTAATTCACTTCAGCTTGTGGTTTGGTTCATTAAATACAGTTTTCATTGGTTGGTCTTTGACTTCATGATAAAAACCGTTAAGTGATGATGTTAATAATTACTAATTTAAAAGTATATTGTCAGTCAATCATCACGAAGTAATGTTATTACTTTGTTGTTTGTTTCTACCGAAGGAATAGACTGTAATACAGACACTACCTCTACCTTGTACGCTATCTCTATATATATAAAAGGCTTTGTCCTGACTGACTTAATGACTGAATGACAGGAATCAACGTACAGCCTAAACTATAACAGGTAGAGACTTGGAATTTTGACAGTACCTTCGTTTCATAATGTAGGTGCTCACTAAGAAAGGATTTTGAAAAATTCTGATTCTAAATGCCAAAAATCAAATGTTTTTGAGAATACTTAATCCTTCTTACACAGAATTATCGAATCCGAATCACATTTGACATTAAAACATATTGTTACCAGCGGGTCTCAGATGGCCAAGGAAAAAAAAATGAAAGTAGAATAAATTTGACAAATGAGAGAACTATCAATATCCACGAAAATAATGCAGTCACATAACTTTCTTTACCCTGGACATAGCGAAAACAATACGAGGTATGGTAATATATATATTATTATATCACAGAATGAAATTCACGAAAATAATGCAGTCACATTACCTCCTCTAGCCTGGAAATAGAGAAAACAATACGAGGTAAGGTAATATGTTTTGGGAAAAGATGTATGAAAGTGATATTGTATTTCTGTTTAATTTCATTCCGAAAACGGTTTTATGGTAACATGACAGTGAGAAACAAAATTTTCAGCCACGATAATACAATTTTATGTTACCGGAATTTCGGTTTCTTCTTATTAGAACCCCTCCCGGGCTTGCTGCGTACTGTACAAGCGATGGGATGCAAAATTCTACATATAGCCATAAAAGCTATTTCAAACATTTTCTTAGGGGATAGTTTGAGTGTGATAAGTCGTTCTTTCTACTTCAAATTATAAATACCTATATAAGGACCTAGAATTTATAAATCTAAAGTCCTTCATAAGTTAATTTCCAATTACAAAATACAAAACCCGGGCGACGCCGGGTCTTTTAAGCTAGTATCTATAATAATAAAAGGAGGTGTTTGTCTTTCTGTCTGCCTGTCTGTCTGTCTGTCTGACAAGCATCAGTTTTCAGTAATACATTTCATTTGTCAAATCAATTGCTGGTGGCTTTGCTGTTTTTTTGTGTGTGTCATGATTTGGAAATAAAAGAATCGCTTCATTTTATAAGCCAACCATGCTCGATTCATTTGATTATAATGCCAAGGCCTGCAGACATCTGAAATTTTCAACATAGTTGGAAGAGGGCCTAAATGGACAAACATTGATCGATTTGGACGGAACTCACTATGCACTTTCTGGGTGAAAGAACTTGAATCTGAGGTCATTTTTCCCCGGCGGCACTTTTCAATTGTGGAATGCACTCTAAAGCCGGAATTTTAGGTGTTTCTTTATAATTTTTAATCGTTTAGTTTATCAATGATTCACTTGTAAGTGTTAATGAATATAATGTTTTAACTATGTTGTTCTTAATTTTTAATTTCTGAATTAATTACCGTGGGCACCTGCCAGTCTGTACAATAAGAGGAAGTATGTCTTTCTTTCTGTCTGTCTGTCTGTCTGTCTGTACATGATGCCCAGCAAAATCTACTGAACGCAGAGGCTTGAAATTTTAAACGTAGATGGATTGAAGGGTGGCCGAATGCACCTCAAAGCCAGATTTTTTATTTTTGCCTTCGTTCTCAAGTTATAAGTGAAAAACTGGCAGAAAACGTGATTTTTTTCGCTAATGAAGTATCAGTGAAAAACAGTAAAAAAAAATCTGATGTGAAAGTCACATAACTTCCTCAGCCCAAATAAAAGTTAGCAGTATTCACATATCCTTTTACAGAATCGCAAGACACAATTTTACGCTAATTATCCTATAAATACCTCTTATTTCAATGATGCGACTAAAAGCGCAGGCTATATAACAAACTTAAAAAAAGAACAAGTGACTGCAGACGTTTATTGAACTTTCCGCCGTAAAGAATAATTTCCGAAATTTATCGAATATTTCCCTCAGATACTTCTTTACTCTATACCTGGCCAACAATACATCTTTCTCACTTCACATTCTTATATAGAATAAGAGGCCGTGAAAGAGCGTGTATTCAGTTGTTCATCATGCAAGACAAAATTTCTATAAACAGTGGGTGAACAGTGGGTGGCTTGTAACTACCCTCAGAGAATTTTTTCGAAAAAAAGTTTCAAATAAAAGTTTTAGCTCTCAGTAAAAGAAACACATGTGCAAATTTTAAAGAAAATCGTTAGAGCCGTTTTCGAGAAAATCGCGAAAAACGAAAATTTCTTCATGTAAAGTCCCCTTAAAAATAAGATAAATTTGTCGCCAATCTTCGAATCACATCTTCAGAAGGTACCTGACCCAAATACGAAATTTTGTTTTCATACGATTCTCCGTTTCGGAGCTAGCATGTTCACAAACTTCCACACAGACAGACAGACACACAGACACACACACAGACATGTTTCCAAAAATAGTATTTTTGGATTCAGGGGGCCTTGAAACGTGTATATATGCTAAAAACTCAACTTCGAATTTTAGGGTCGAAAACAATACTTCCTCTACCTATAGTACCTATGGTACGGGCAGAGGAAGTAAAAAGTGATATTTGGCACTAATATTGTTCAAGGAAGGACCCTTAATGTAGTCTATAAAGCAGCTCTGTAAGAAAGAATATTAATCAGCAGGACAGGACATTGGAAAACACTTCCTATGTTACATTTGGAAGTGACATAGCTCTTTTAACAGGAGAAATTAGTTTGTTAATAAAGATGTTTTAAATATTTTGCTGTTAAATAAATTAATTTAAAAAACAATTAACGGTCGAACTACTAACCACGAGCGAAGTCGTGGGAACATGCTAGTATATTAATAAATCAAAGTACATTACAAACTGATAAGTATCTATGAAATCTATGAATACATCAGAGATACAACCAATCATCTAGTATGGCTCAATTTATCAGGTTAGATTATACCTTGTCAGCCAATGGTTCGATTCACATAAATCTAATCGAAAACACGAAACTATTATTTTATACAATAACTCAAAAGAGCTGAATTTGCAAAAAATCATTTGAAAGAAATAAAAAATCAGGTTAACTGATGTAACAAAGGGCCAGAATGCTTTTGTTTATTCAGAGATAATTGCAGTTATATGTTTGCTCCTTAGTAAATAGTTTAATAGCATCACTAAAAGGCTGAAAAATACCAACAAATCCTACCCTATTTGGTCCCTTACGAAAATGAACATATAGCAATATTTGATGGCGAATTTCCAGAGAAACCAAGAAGAAAACAGGAAGTAAATGGACGGAAGAACGGAAACAGCAACATCGCGAAAGAATGAAGAAGTTTTGGGAAGACAAGAAGAAGACATATGTGAAGGAATATGTGGGTAGTGTTATTTGTCAAAGCTAACTGCATTGCAACTTCCAAAGCTGTATATGAACACTGTAAAACGATATGTTGTCATGAGAACTGATTTGCATTTGATAAATTCTTTCTAATATATTACCATAAAATAGGCACTAAATTGGGTATTACTCCTGTACCGGTCAATCGATTTGGTCCAAAATCAATAGGCTTCATCCCATGGACATTATAAATGCGTATATCAAGTTTCATGAAAATCCAATAAAGCATGACGGACATTTTCCCATCCCCCACACAATCTCGAAAAGTACCATTCTGGCACTTAATAAAGTGTCAGCAGAAATTAAGAAACAAAAACAGAAAAATGAGTCACACTATTTATGGATATTAAATTTTAGAACGTTAAAACTGGCAAAAAAAAAAAAATGACTTAACCTTTAATATCATATAAACAGAGATTATGTAATAATTATTAATTATTGTTACAGTGATACTTTGAAAGGTTTAGTTTCTAAGTATCTAATTAATACGATTTGGCAACATGTTATATCATTTAATACCTAACTCATGACACTATTTTTGGTCTAGATGTCTAGATCTAAATTCAACTTCATATTTCTGGTATTGCACTAAAACAATTTAATCCTTGATGTAAATATGCTTGAGGTAGAGAAAGTAGCTTAAAACCTATGCTAGCAGTGAGTGTCTGCAAGTGAAAGTCCACAGTTGCTGGCACCTGACTGTACCCAGAGACTTAAGACCAGTGACCTTGAGCAAATCATAAACAATAGAGAAGAAGATTCGGGCTATACCAGCTTTGCATCCGGGAGGGGGGCCTGCATCACGTTCCTCCTGAGGTAACAATCAATGATCCATCAGGTGCGACCTTTTCATATCAGCACATGAGAGCTGAGGTCATGGATTTTCCATCGCTGGATGATGTGATACTGGGTCAAGTTTAAGGTCAGCTCGGCGTGGCTGGTCTCGCTCACACTTCCTACATCTGCACAAGATGCTAATCTGTTACATGTCAACCAGAACTAATCTAATTACTCTATGGATGGGTGTGCCTTAAAAATGGTGAATTAACTAAAAGGTTAAGTGGAGCAGATGATGAACTCTTTAAAAATAATAGTAAACAAATCTTTGACTTCTTCCGCAAAACAAAACCAAAGTGGTTTAAAGAAACTGAAAAAGACCTAGTTGAGTTAAAAATTACAGAAAATTCACTACTCGATCAAACGGCTAAAATAATAACTAAAGACGAAAATACAAGGTTCCCAGATCTGAAATCCAAACCTATTATCTCAAAAGAAGAGAGGAAAAGAAGATTAGAAAGAATGAAGAAATACTGGGCACTTAGGAAGGAAGAACACACAAAGAAATGACTGGTTCAACGTACCCCAAAGAAAAAAGAAAAAAATATTAATATTAATAATAATAACAGTAGTAGTAGTAGTAGTAGTAGTAGTAGTAGTAGTAGTAGTAGTAATAATAATAATAATATCTTAAGGAAAATTATGGGACCAACTTGGGAGAATAACATATACAAACTCACACCAGAAAAGGAGTTATACAAACAAACAGAAAAATAGGCCATGCTTTCAGGAAAAGAAGCTTAAGGTCACATTTTCAGAATGGAAAGAGACAAACTTACCAAACAAATTTTTGATCACTATGTAAGTAAAAAAAACTAAACCAGCATTTTTCAAGAAAGTTGAAGAAGATTTGAAATTACTCATTATCAAAAAGGAGGATATTGCAAACAGAGAAAAGTTTAGGAAAGCAATATTTGATGGCGAATTTCCAGAGAAACCCAAGAAGAAAACAGGAAGTAAATGGACGGAAGAACGGAAACAGCAACATCGGGAAAGAATGAAGAAGTTTTGGGAAGACAAGAAGAAGACAACTGTTTCACGTGGTCCTAAGCTGGCCTAATCAAAAGGAAAGGAAAAAAAAAGAAAAAGAAAAAATCCAAGAGGTTTAGATGATGAAAATATTTACAAGGATCAATCCCTGGAATGGTTGCAAAAGAGTTCACTCTATCCAGAAACAGAAGGATACGTTGTGGCTATTCAAGATAAAGTAATAAGATAAATTATTTGCAGCAGAGGGAAGCGAAATGAAATAGAACCAATTTTTGCTAAATAATGAAGAGTGTGATGTAGAATCTAAATAAACACGAGTACTCTGACCCATATTGCACTGCTCAGGTCAGGAAATAAGGTGTGATGTCACCTAGACAAGCCCTCATTGTCACAATGGAAAACAATAGAGTTATGCAGATGTAACGGGGCGGGGATATATATGTTGCACTGTATGCAGCGGGTGCCTCTCGGACTTCTCTACGCGACCCCTCGCTTCTGCATACTCCTCATGCCCAACCCCATCACATCATCAGGATTTGGGCCTACCTTCTGCGTCGTTCCATCTCTGGTTGTCGGCTCCCTTGTTCTCCTGTTGTAGAGAGATATGCAGTTGCTTCTAGACTATCCCCCAGACCACAACCCTCAACACCCCTTGCTCCATTCAGGGATGTTCACATTATAGTAATGATTAACGCAAGATACCCTAAACTAAATTCCATTTATTCACAGATTGAACTACTCTAGATATAATACATAGTTTACACCATTCCTACCCTTTCATCATGCACAGTCAACCTAATTAACGTCTCCGGCCATCCTTTCTACCCTCACGACCTTTACAGATATATATCCAGCTACATGGCGACTTACTCCTAACCTCCGAACAATACACTCTACTCCACACTTGCCACTACTGGTCGGTACCACGCCAAGCTGCTTGCGTCTTGCATCCGGGGAAAAACGCCAACTTGCATTTCCCACGATCCGAAATGCTAAGGAAATGCTCTAAACACTAAACTTGCATTATCTCAGGGCTGTACAAAGCTGTACGCTTACACATATGCGATTATAAAAGAGGCTTTTCATATGGAAAGGTGTCAAGTGTAGAACAAACTGCTACTTTTACTGACCTAACTCCTTCTAGAGGTAATGAAGACACTCATGGGCTTGGAAGATGTCACCAAGGAGAATCCATCAGCAACCTTATAGCCAAGGTACTCACACAGAAATGAAGATGGTGTCAGTAATTGCAGAATTGTGATAAATATGAAAAAAATGAAGCAAAGATTACTGCCCCTGTGATACTTCTGAGGACTTTGTTTCTCAACATAATCACAGTGGCTTACTTGTAGCAGCAAGATGGACCATTTCAAGATCTTTTGTGGAGGACAAATATAAACTTGCTAAGCAAGTGTCAATGAAAAAAAAACAAATCAGGTAAACTGATGTAACAAAGTGCCAGAATATTTTTGTTTAATCAGTGATAACTGCAATTATGATATGCAGAAAATAAGTTATTTTTGTTATCGATTTCCAAGTTAAGCTCCAGATCGATTCATTAAGCAGGGCTTACGGAAGAAGAAAGGTCTAGTTCTTTTAAAAAATCAGATTAAAATCGTCCAGCATCAGCAGAACTACACAGATTTGTGTTATCTTGACAATCGCACTCTCACATAAAATCAATACAAAAAACCATGTCAAATTAGGTGACTTTGGGAATTGAACCAGGGACCTCCAGAATGCAAATCCAAGATGTTACAATCTCGGCTACCTCGCTCAGTTTAACGGTCTAGTTTGATAAGCATATGTGAAGGAATATGTGGGTAGTGTTATTTGTCATAGCTGACTGGATTGCAACTTTCAAAGCTGTATATGAACAGTGTAAAACAATATGTTGTCATGAGCACAGATTTGCATTTGATAAATTCTTTCTAATATACTACCATAAAATAGGCATTAAATTGGGTATTACTCCAGTACCAGTCGACCGATTTGGTCCAAGATCATTAGGCTTCTTTCCATAGACGTTTCATCAAAATCTGATAAAGCGTGTTTGAGTTACCTCACGTACAGACATTTTCTCACCCGCCCACACAATCTTATAAGTACCGTTTTGGCACTTAATAAAGATTCTTAACATCCAATAACTGTGAAGATACAACAGCTGCAGAAATCAGAAACTACTTAAATGAAAGAGAATTTATACGCGTCTGCATTATTGTGGGCGGATGCATGTGTTACTCAGATACCAGAGAAATGCTGCATGTTCACAGCAAGAAGTCGTGTCCTTACAGAAATTTATTGTCGACACAACACAATGAACAAGGAAATAAATTCCAGTCCCCTGAGGAAGTCCAGACAATACCAACAGCCTACATACACTTCTACTTTATCTGCACTACACGACATTCCAGTACCACAGTAAGAGAGAGGAAAGAGAAGAGAAGACATAGGAAGGCAGAGAGGAAGAAAGAGAAGAAATAAGAATCTGATGCAACAACGCTCACATAACTTTCTCTACCCAAAAGCATGGGAAATATGTCTTTCTCACTGAGAGTGGGTCGGGCGGGATACGTCTCATGCGAAAGTGCACCTTATATTTGTTTTTCCCCACCTTTCTTCTAAAGTCCCTGGATTTAATTCTGTTGTTTTCAGAATAATATGTTGTAAAGAAAAAAAAAAAAAAAAAAAGAGTGCGTGGAACGTCACGCGACAGAAGTAAAACTTTATTTATTTATGTATTTTCTTCAGTTTTCCTTTTCTTTGTCACTTTCATCCTCTCACGGTATCCTCTTGCTCTTTCTGCAATTGATTTCGGTTTTTAAAGTCTGTGTGTGCCTTTTTATGAGATTTATAGTTTGCATAAGGCAAAATAGATTTTAATATAGGTTCATATGTATCAGTTCTATCATGCACTTCATTTAAAATCATATGCGTTTTCTGCTACGACTTTGTTGATTATAGTGCTGTTCAACTTTTTTCAAAATGTACACAGTCAAACGAAAAGAAAGATTCAGTGTAATTCTCGAGAAGGCGGTGGTTTTAACACACTTTACCAATGTCGGATAATTTATTTAAATTTTGGATAAGCTTAATCATTGAGTTGAATCATTGAGTTTATTGTTTTAATTTTTGGCTGTTTTAATTTTTTTTTAGTTTTGGAAATTTGTATTTTTTAATTTTGGATTTGCGTGGTAATCAACCTCCGGGTTCCATAAAATAGATAATATATCTTTAGATTGGTTAGGAATTGTCTATTGCCATTGAGGAAGTAATGTCTGAAAAATTTCCTTTGATTACTCCTAATCATTGAGTTGATTGTTTTCTGTGCAGTCCGCTCCGAAACACGTAGTTTTGAGTGTGACTGATTTTGTGACTGATTTCGTTTTAGTGTGACTGATTTTTCCGATTTACCCCAACCGCGAGAAAAGAAGTTGTACTTCAAAAATACTCGGTAGTTCAAAAATGCTTCTATGAAAACTTTTTTGGGTATGGCAAAACTGGTAACGGGCCGAAATCTTAATTTTTTTGAGCAAGGCCTTCTTGATGTTGGACTGTTTTCAGCATTATGGAGTGTTTAGCTCAAGATAAAGTGTGAGCACTATAATCAATGTATTAACATTGTTTACCACATGGCAGTTTAGTTCCACTTTTTCCATTGTAATCTTTATATATTACCATAACTTAACATAATTAATGAGAAGATATCCTGCAATCAAGGTTTTTATACACTCATGTTGTGCATTTGTGTATACTGATGTTTATTAAATGAATGACTTGTCAGTTTAATAGTTTGCTGGAATCTTGAAATGGCAGAATGAAATCATCTTTGAACCTTGGTGAGAACCTTGGAACTTATCCTGCACTTCTACAGTCATTTGTTGCAAAACTCTCCATTGTTAAAATGCTCTTGTGACAATTTGGAATGTGGCTTTTGTAAGTATTCATTAAAGTATTATATTAAATTAATCTGAACAAATTTTATATTGGGCATAACTTAAATATTTTAAAATGCTTTTTAACAAGTATTCTGATTTTTGTAAATATATTATATTCTTTTAATGTAATCTGTCAACAATATAGCCATGCATAGGATATGAAAATAAATTCCTGTACAAAATCTGACAATTATATGTAAATTCAAAGCAATCCCAAAAATCTTATGTCGGTTTTGAAGGTTATTTATCTTTAGTTTTGAGGGTGTAAGATGGACAAAAATCTTTAAAATTTCATTTCATTGACAATTCTTCCAGTGGTAGAATAAGTTCTTGAATTGCCAATTCTCTTATAGTGGTACCAGAGTATACGTATTAATACTTATACTTATAAAATTTTAACTAAAGTGTACACAAGGAAATCTCATAATACAAGAAAATAAAGCACGAAGGTCATGCAAAAAATAAAAGATATTAGTAACACAAAGATGAAACACAAAAAAAGTTTTAACGACTTTACGGGTGCTGTAAATGTTTCATGGCCAGACAAGCTGGTTTGTTAATGCAACAAGCGTGGAATACTATTTCTTGTTTTACATTAAACATTAATTACTGGTGGCCGGCAGGAAATACACAGATTACCATCTCTCTCTGATATAACTTGGATTACAATTAAGCAGTGCAGTTTCATAATGCAAACTCCCATCCATGTCAAGCATGAATAATAAAAAAAACACGGATAATCCGAATGTCAAAATTAATACACTGGAAGGTCACGGGTTCGTTTCCTGATGAGGTTGTGGAGGCCCAGAGGGTTCCAGGAGGCTGAGGCTCCCAGATTTTGGACATTCGGCACATGAAAGTGGTAAGGTTGTCAGTCTTATGCATAAGCCTCTATAGGGAACAATTTACTTTTTTTGGATTGTTACTATACTAGATGCTCTTGAGAGAATCTGAACGAGTTATATTTATTGTGAGTATTAAGGGAATACTTACAGAACTAAGCAAGTAATAAATAATTAAAACCACGAAAATGAATGAAGTATCACTATTGGTGCCACTGTAAGCGAAAATGAGAGATCTGAGGCAAGCCAATTGATATATTAGCAAGCTAAAGGAATATTATCTATTTTATGGAACCCGAAAGTTCACTGCCGTGCTTACATGAGCCTGCCATTCAACTCTATTCTATGCTAACCCTATCCAACTATCCCTCACAATTCCTACTTCCCTTAAATATATCCTAATGTTGTCCTGCCAACTACGTTTAGGTCTTCCATGTGGTCTTTTCCCTTAGGTCTCCCAGTCAATACTTTTGAGATATGTCTTTCCTCGCCCATTTCATCCTCCATGATTTAATTACCCTTACTATATCCGGTGAAGAGTATAGGTTATGAAGTTCGTCGTTACGCAATTTTCTTCTCTCTTAGGTCTGGATATTTTCCTAAGCCCTCTGTTTTCCAACACTCACAGATTATGTAAGGGGCTATGTCTCACATCCATATAAAACAACCGGCAGGAAAATTATTTTTAGATTTCTGGACAAGACACGAGAAGACAAGTTCATGTAGTTGCGATAAAATTAAGAAGGCAGACACTTGTGAATGGTTGAAATTCTACATACAGTATTCTTACACTGGATTGGTCACTGACTCATGAGATAAATTATCATAGCAAAAATTAACAACCTATATTAACCTAATTCTTTGAGTCTTAATTTGATTTGATTCTTTGATTCTTAATTCTTTGGATGCAAATAAATAAGAATAATTTAGTAAATTTTGACATGCCAAAGGAAAACGACCTTATCTCCAGAATGATCCATCCAACAGAGACATCTATCGCCCCAACAACGGACCCGGCAGTGGACCTCATCTGAGGATGCAAGCAAGTCACTTGTGAAACGCGTTATGCATAAGTAAACACTTAAAAGTGAAGTTGAGTGATAAAATAAGGTTTTTTATTACTACATTTTACACAATGTTACCGGTGAAAAGACGATTTTGCTATCTGAGAAATCAGTACCAGGATGCACTGAGATCTGAACTCTGACCTTTAACAGTAATTCTCTTCCTTAGACTGCTACGATGAAAATAAATGGCAAAATACATGTCATTAGCATCTTAAACAGTATGTACTCTAAAGCAAAGGCATGACAATGCAAAAGCAAATGTTAATAACAAACTATCAAGAAGAACCGATGATAATCACATGCCTGGTGATCAGAGCCCTGTGATTTATGAAGCGAGCCTTTGTCCCTGACCTTAGTGGTGATGTCCCAATGTCACCTGTATCATGATCAAATTCTCTCATTTCTCATAATACCGGTATCTAAGCGTTATGTAACAAGATTATGGAAGATCTCAAGAAAAATAAATATTCTAAGTGCAAAGTTAGTTCAGCACAGACTTACAAGAAATTAAATACATTCATTCTTGTACTGAACTTTGCTGATGCATAGCGCATTCTAGTGCCATGTTAACCATCACCATCCTTAAGGATTAGGTGGCGCTGCTAGGGAAACAGACTGTCTCGTAATTTACATGGAATCAAAACTACGCCACACAGAGATCTAACACTTTTAACATAGATGAAATGCACCAATTGCACCTCAAAGCCAGATTTTTAATTTTTGCTTTCACTTGTTAGTAAGGAGTCAAAACCTGACAGAAAACAAGATCTTATCACCAGTGCTATTACTTTTGAATTGAAAAACTAATTTCAGGTGGCCTTGTCTGTTGCCATAGGAACTGGGAATGTACGAGGGGTATTCCGAAAGTAAGTTTCGTCAATGTATGGCAGGAGCGGCGTGTTCACCAGGGGAACCAAACAAACGCCAGACGAATCCCCACCCGTGGCTGGTTCCACGACGGAAGTGGCATCAGCGGAGGAGGCATGATGCAGGCGCACTGCACTGTAGAAGAGCAAGTCGCAGCAGACTGGCGTGCCCACAGGTATTAGTGTACCGCTCACGATGGCACGAGAGATTTGGCGCCACTGCCATGTACCGCTATCTCCCCTCTTTCAAACGAGCCATTGCTGCAGCCGCTGAACCTTTTATTGTCCGAGATAGAGCTGTTTGAAATTGATCTCCCGATTTCCGTCCCCGCAAAGTGCGGCCTCCACGAACCCATCTCACACAAACCTTATGGAACATCAATTTGTCACTCAAAATGGTCTGTATGGAACCTTTAGTAATTTAGTAATGTCAGGAAGCTGAGGTGGAGCAGGCTGTGCGCCAATTCCTTGCATCGCAGGGCACCGAGTTTTACCACAGTGGGTTCTTCAAACTGATCGCACGCTACGACAAATGTCTCAATGTCGCTGGCGACTATGTCGAAAAATAGTGCACGGTGTATAGGTCATGCTGCCATGCTGTATTGCTTTTGGGTCAATAAAGTGTCTGTGTGACAAACTGACGAAACTTACTTTCGGAATACCCCTCGTATATGTATGCTTAATTGTTGAGTGCTTTTTGAGTGATTTTACAAGCCTGCTCTGTTTAATTCATTTGTTTATAGTAACAATATTGAATAATTATTTAGGAGGTAAATTACATTAAATTTATTATGGTTGGGAAATTTCAGTTAACATACAGTTGAATAATAATGGATTTCATGATAGGTCATTATTATCAAAATCTATAAATATAAAGATAGACTTGTCAAGACTTAATGAAATAAAACAATACATTATTTCATACAAAAACCATTGTTGATTGGAAAAACTTTTGAAGATTTAAAAAGGTTTCTGATTTAATAGTTTTTCAATTGTATTTTACGCAGAGATAACTTATTCATTAAAACCTCATTTGGTGATTCCAGCAAGGTAAAGACAAAGCAGAGAACCTCCAAAAACATGGAAAAGTGGAATTATAGAAACAATGAAGGACAGTCAGTTAAGAGGACAATGGATAGATGGGACAGAATGGTTGTTCTCAATATGGACAAATGTGTAGTTTACTGTGTATCTGGCAGTCAGATGATGATCTAAACATTGTAAATCTGTCTAAATAATAATAGATGCACACATTCCACAAAATCACACCCACCACCGGTTTCAAATCACACACACCACCTCTACCATATTACACCCTGACCCTTTGCTGAAAATGCAGGAACATCACCCATGAAACAACTAGTCAACTCATGCATGTCTTAATGCTAAGAATTATAAAACAGTAAAAAGTCACATAGGACTTACTTAGAAATACAGTGAACTCTCGATAAACCGGACTAAAGTGGGCAGGGATCTGTCCGAGTTATGAAATGTCCGGCTTATGGAGAGTAAAATATATAATCAATATTAAAAAGTAAAATTTAAAATGAATTGTACAACGGTGGATGCCTTTAAAACACTAGTCCTCCCAACGGATACTTTATCTTTAGTCACCTGAGGAAGGCCCACAGGAACAGGGCCGAAACGTTGTGTTTTATAGTGTTTTAAAGGCATCCACCGTTGTACAATTCATTTTAAATTTTACTTTTTAATATTGATTATATAGGCCTATTTTAGCATTCACGGTGGAAATCAGGACCACAATATGACTAATTATATTTATGGAGAGTAAATTAGGAAATGGTATTTAAGTAATGAAATTTCGTGTTTAAGTTGCAATAACAAAACATATGAGGCAGAACAAAATACTAACACTTACAACTGGAACACTTCAGTTTTATATTGAAATTTCTAGCCAGAATCTGAAATACACGCTGTTACATTATTAGGACACGATGATGATTGATGTGGGCACTTTAAGCATATTTTTCTGAGGAATTTAGGCCGGGAGAAACTGTAAATGTTCTTCTGTGTACACTTTTTCTGTAACTTTTGAATAATTACTTCTCTTCCAATCCTGAAGTGGCTGTAGAATTGCTGTAGAACTGGGTCTGGGTCGACAAGAATCTGTCAGAGTTATCCGAAGTCCGGCATATTGAGGTCCGAATTATCGAGAGTTCACTGTATATGGGGAACTCACAGTAGGCACATGTAGGTTAAGGCTCTAAGGTCTTTATATAGGTTAGGAATGCTTCAGACAATTTTTACAAAACAGTCTTCCAAACAGAATTTATATTATTTTATTAATATGAGTTGATTAACACACTTGGACTTCACTTACCAATCATTTGGTAGGACGCGTTTCACAGGCCATTCGCCTGTATCTTCAACTACCAAATGATTGGTAAGTGAAGTCCAAGTGTGTTAATCAACTCATATTAATAAAATATTGATTCGCTTTACTGTGTTAAGTTCCAAACCATTTATAATATTTATAATATTCCAAACAGAAGTATCAGCTCTTAGTATAAGCACCTTGTCAAACAAAATTTAATCAGGGTGTCCACCAAGTAAAACTGAAGAAATTCCCGACTTATTCCCTGATTTTCATTGATCATTTCAGAAATTCCCGACCAAAATATGATAATGAAGCACTTTCTAATAACTGTGTAAGATAAATTATAGGATTATACATACTTTAAATAAGAAAAAGAAGTATAAAATACTGTAGAAACCAGACTAAAAGTTTTAGCAACGGTGGATAACTAAAAACACTCACCATTAGCACAACGTTTCAACTAGATCCTTCTAGTCTTCCTCAGGCACTGGTTGGCAGATCAGCTGGGTTGAGTGTTGCAACCCCCTCTACGTCACCATCATCATCGGTGGGGGGTGAGTGGGTAAATTCACAAATTGGACGCTCTGATGCGTGAAGAAACATGGTGTTGCGTTGGAATCTCCTAATCCATTCAGTAGGAATTGCAAAGTCGGATTCGGGGCATTTTTTAATCTGCCAACTAATTTTAGGGGGAACGTTGTCCTGAACCATTCTACGAATTACACTAATCCATTCGTCTCCCAGGTCACCATCGTAGTTATTGACACATTTGTCCTGATTACTGGCAATATGAACAGCTTCACAAATCTTTCTTTTAATTAAGTCCCTTTCAACTTTCACCACTTCCAAATCTTTAATGTTATGTTTTAAGGAAACCATATGTTGACTTA
Organism: Ectobius pallidus; assembly: GCA_964059195.1. Taxonomy (NCBI): domain Eukaryota; kingdom Metazoa; phylum Arthropoda; class Insecta; order Blattodea; family Ectobiidae; genus Ectobius; species Ectobius pallidus. The sequence goes on along the minus strand of CAXKWD010000005.1, from coordinate 181,824,501 downwards.
ATCCAGTGTTAGTCTTCAAATTACGAATATCCCTAACATGCTCCTGTAGCCTGATTTTAAAAGCCCTCCCAGTTTCGCCATAATATACCCCATCACAGTCATCACAAAGAACAGAGTAAACCCCTGGGGCGTCAAGACGGTTTATTTTGCAACCAACTTTTTTATGTTGCGAGAAAATATTCTCCAAAGTACTCCCTACTTTAAAAGCAGGTTTTAAACCATATTTACATAGCACTTTGCCAACATTCTGGCTGACACCTGGTTTATAAGCAACACTAACATATTTGTCTGTGGGGTTTGTTTCTTTTTTACTAGTCTGCTCAACACCCGCTTTTCTCCAAATCCTTTCAATATACTTCCCAGTGTACCCATTAATTTTTGCAAGCCTAATTATGTTTTTCTTTTCTTCCAAGAGATCTGCAGGATTATTACAAATTTTTAAGGCTCTAGTGACAAAGTTTTTCCACACATTAGATTTAGTTCCATGAAAATGGGCTGATTTTTTATGAATATATTGTTCACATTTATTAGGTTTCCTGTACACACCGGTTAGCACACGAGGGGCGACCAAGCGAATACGTAAGTCAAGAAAATTTAGACAATTGTTAACTGATTTTTCAATAGTGAACTTGATACGATCATGACACGCTCCGAACTCGGCTAATAAGTCATTCGAGATGTCACAATTAGTAATAACCAGGGCATCATCGACATATCGTAGATACATAGCCACACTTTCCACATTTTTAGTGATAATAGGGTTCTCTAGATAGTACATAAATATGTCGGACACAAAGCCACGTATTCGCTTGGTCGCCCCTCGTGTGCTAACCGGTGTGTACAGGAAACCTAATAAATGTGAACAATATATTCATAAAAAATCAGCCCATTTTCATGGAACTAAATCTAATGTGTGGAAAAACTTTGTCACTAGAGCCTTAAAAATTTGTAATAATCCTGCAGATCTCTTGGAAGAAAAGAAAAACATAATTAGGCTTGCAAAAATTAATGGGTACACTGGGAAGTATATTGAAAGGATTTGGAGAAAAGCGGGTGTTGAGCAGACTAGTAAAAAAGAAACAAACCCCACAGACAAATATGTTAGTGTTGCTTATAAACCAGGTGTCAGCCAGAATGTTGGCAAAGTGCTATGTAAATATGGTTTAAAACCTGCTTTTAAAGTAGGGAGTACTTTGGAGAATATTTTCTCGCAACATAAAAAAGTTGGTTGCAAAATAAACCGTCTTGACGCCCCAGGGGTTTACTCTGTTCTTTGTGATGACTGTGATGGGGTATATTATGGCGAAACTGGGAGGGCTTTTAAAATCAGGCTACAGGAGCATGTTAGGGATATTCGTAATTTGAAGACTAACACTGGATTAAGTCAACATATGGTTTCCTTAAAACATAACATTAAAGATTTGGAAGTGGTGAAAGTTGAAAGGGACTTAATTAAAAGAAAGATTTGTGAAGCTGTTCATATTGCCAGTAATCAGGACAAATGTGTCAATAACTACGATGGTGACCTGGGAGACGAATGGATTAGTGTAATTCGTAGAATGGTTCAGGACAACGTTCCCCCTAAAATTAGTTGGCAGATTAAAAAATGCCCCGAATCCGACTTTGCAATTCCTACTGAATGGATTAGGAGATTCCAACGCAACACCATGTTTCTTCACGCATCAGAGCGTCCAATTTGTGAATTTACCCACTCACCCCCCACCGATGATGATGGTGACGTAGAGGGGGTTGCAACACTCAACCCAGCTGATCTGCCAACCAGTGCCTGAGGAAGACTAGAAGGATCTAGTTGAAACGTTGTGCTAATGGTGAGTGTTTTTAGTTATCCACCGTTGCTAAAACTTTTAGTCTGGTTTCTACAGTATTTTATATTTCTGACCGGTGGAAAGTTTATGGACTTTGAATTTTATTAAATATGTCGTAAGAAAAAGAAGATAGGAAGATAGCAATTTTTGGCAGGAAAAGTTTATCTTCAAGAGCAGCTGAGATTTTTTGGAACCTGGCAGAAGATAAAATTGTATTCATTTTCATCTGTTTTATGTGAGCCATAAATTTTTCGAATTTTCCCGGATATTTTAACAAATTCATTGACTTTTCCCGGATTTTCCCGACCATTCGAAATTCCCGGCCTTTTCCCGACCAGTGGAAACCCTGGGCTAAAAGTAAGAGAAAGTCATTGCTAATCTTCATGTAGCATCGCCAGAAGATATTTATCCCAAGTAAGTCACAGTGGAATGATAATTCTTTCACACTGGCCGTGTGTAGTCGCCACTGGGTTCGTATCTCATATTGAGAACGCCTGGTGGTATACTGGAATTGTGAGTCAGTTGGAGAATTTAATGTTGTACCGGCACGTTGCCATAGTAGCTCAGTTGGTTAGAGCATCGGCAAGGAGAGCTGAAGATCCTGGTTCGAATCTTGGCTATGGCATTGAATTTTTCATTCTGACTTCACACACCTATCCCAAAAACAACATTTTGTTTTTATATAATTTTTTGTTTACAGACACACAGAAAGATAAATATTTCTGAAAATTGGATTGAGAAGACCTGAAAACGTGTATTTACTGTATGTTAAGAACTCAACTTTGAATTTTGTCTACCTGTAGTAGCTACGGTACGGGCAGAAAAATTAAAACTTGTAATCATTGCATTGAATTTTGTTTGAGTATGACTTCAGTCTTATAGGAAACACTTGAGTAACGAGTGAGGAAAGAGGAGGAGGTGCAATTCACAAGGATGTGGTGTCAGCAGCTTGAAAACATGACGGACGATTCATATTTAAAATACTTTATATATAAATAAAACAGTGTACAGTAAAAATGATTATAATATGTACTTATCACTGCAAACCAGCCCTTCAACCTTGTTAACACTAAACAACACAACTCAGGGCCCTATGTTGGTCAGCTGACAAACAACAGCTTCTATCAGCATGTAAGACAATTTCCTACATAACCACCATTATGCCTCAGGGCAATGGCAATAGTTGATCTTAAGGTGTGGTATCTACACCATTTCACTCTCAATTTCGGAAAAAGTAATTTCAAATTCGGAAAAAGTAATTTCAAATTCGGAAAAAGTAATTTCAATTTCGGAAAAAGTCATCTCAATTTTGGAAAAAGTAACTTCAATTTCGGAAATACGAGGGCTATTTTTTAAAGCATTCGATGGGGCATAAAATGAAAACCACAGTGAAAATCAAAACTGTTTTATTTGGAACATTTAGGTACACCTTCTAGCTACTTCTCTACATAATCTCGCTCTGATTGAGTCATTTGTCCTAGCGTGGTACCAACTTTACTATACCCTCTTCATAGCCCTCGCATTTCCGAAATTGAAGTTACTTTTTCCGAAATTGAAATTACCTTTTCCGAAATTGAAGTTACTTTTTCCGAAATTGGAATTACTTTTTCCGAAATTGAAATTACTTTTTCCGAAATTGAGGTTGAAAAGGTGTAGTACTGCATGGTGCTTCTCTAAATGGAAAACAGCCAAGGATGTAAGTTAAAGTTTTAATCTCGTTGCACTAGCCTGACTTGCACTGCTGCCTGTCTCCGTCCACACGAGGACAGGTCAGAATGCTTTACTATGCATCTATTGCCTGGGGGATATTCATTAGAGAGACAAACGCCTTTGCCTTTATGACTCAGTTTTTATATTCCTCATCCTGAAGAAGATGCCTGATTTTCTAATCGTGACAAGAAGCACGAGTTCAAAAATGAAATTAAACTACCAAGTAAAACTCAACACAAGTGGTATTCGGCTAGATTTAAGATTCTCTTCCAAAGTAAAGAATATAATACACTAAAGGTATGTACAGTCGGTCAAATAAAAAACGTCGGGACTCGTATGCAGTTAAAATTAAAGTTTTCACGCATTAGTTCACAAGTTTCCTATAAAAACATAAAATACAGGCCATTCTCGGAACATATGAGGCCATGCGACAGCAGGGAAAAAATGAAGAACTAAGGGAAAAAATTGAACAACGCCAAAAGCGCATCACACGATATTCAACTTAATGTATTGTCATAATTCATTTTGCTTTGTGTCATCGCCACATACAAATGCTAAAGTGAGAGAAAGTGTAGTTAGGGCTGTAATTGACCTGCATTTTTCGGCCTCTGAAGCAGCGAGAACGTTCCATATTTATGAAAGAGCAGCTCGGATGTGGGAACTTCACTATAATGCGACCGGAAGTTTTCACAGGGATCTGGCCGGCCGCGTATTTCGATGCTAGACGGTGGCAAAAGTAGAACGTAAGTTATTGATTTTGCACTACAAATACCGGTGTAATAAAATAAAATCTTTAAAAAATGCTCCTTGAATAATCATATTCCTCGCGAATCTATTAATTATTAATATAATAAAAATTTGCAACCAAGAATATGGCGGATTTGAGGCATATAGCCACAGCCTTCTATACATGTTTGTTTTGGAACAAAACTGACTAAATAATCAAGAAAATACATGGATAGAGAAGAGGCATCTGTGAACCTAACCTTAAGTCTTCCTGTACATGCGCATATGCTCGTTCGTGATACTTTATAAAATAACGCCCGACGTTTTTTATTTGACCGACTGTACATATCGGTAACATGTCCACTGTTCGATATAAAGTTCTTTGGGGAGGGGGGAAATTGGACTCGCAGTGCATTTAAAAAATGCTGATTTCAGTGCTAATTTTCTTGTATTTCGATGGATATTTTGCAAAATCAGGTATTTTATAGACTACTACATTAGACAAGGACCAAAATTATTTTAAAATGTTATCTGAGAATCATGATAAATTTCAGTCTGACTGTTGAAGGTAAATACAGTACAATATCTTAAGTATTCTTGCTGGCTAAAATATCATTACGATGATTTCTGAACAGATGTAAGTATAATTCACTTTATTTACAGAACAAATCTTAAAAGAACCACTTAATTATATATTTTTTATTTTATTTTTATTATTTCAGCTGTATTTATACTCCTTTTAGCTTTGAGGCTATATCAGGAGTTCGGGACCTGTGTCTGTACAGTAGGGAAGGCCATGGAACTATTGCTTGTCAATTGTTACTATTGTCGGTGTATTTAATGGAGTAAAATTCAACTGATATTAATTTAAATAGATGAAATGGTGAGGATAATTCATAGTATGTAAATATCCAATTCGGCATTTGCCTTTAAGACTGGAGAAACCATCAAAAAACTCATGTTAAATTGGCCGACCATAAGATTTGAACCTGGGACCTCCCGAATGCGAGTCCAAGACGTTACCATCTTGGCAACCTCGCTTGGTTAATTATATTATTGTTGTAGTTCGTAGCTATGCATATTAGTAAGTTGTTTCTTGAAATATATTATGCAGGTAAGTACAAATGCATTTCATTCATGATATCGAGGTCATGTGGTAAGGAAATTTCAAAAACGATTAAGTGAAACAGGTCTGTGATTGACAGATTTCAGACCCTCTTACATGTTATTGGTCCAAATGGAAAGAATGAAGAATGTATTAAATACTCACAGCAAATACTTTATTCGAGTGAATGAGATTGCATAATAAGTTAACTCTAAACTAGCAACGCTGTAGATGCTGTCAGCTGACCAACACAGAAGCAGAATTAGCTAAGTGACAGATTAACTTAATTCAATATGTTCTCAATTACTTTCACCTTGAGTATTCACCTTTTCTGGTCTTGCTACAAAAACATTTTTGGTGGGAAACATATTTGTAAATCTCTTCTGCTTGAGATTGAGTGATTGCTTTCTATTGTCTTCATGATTCAGGTAAATTGAGTTTTAATGACACACAAATTGTCTGTGTACAGTAACAAGCAATCTAGGTCACGACGTTGTGCAACTTATAATAATAAAACCATGTCTTTAACTTCAAACAAGACTAGGTAATATGAAGTGAAAGAACCCAGAAGAAAAGACTTAACATGGAACAACTACATACTCTACATACTCTACAAGTCTACAAGTCTACTCAATTAAAGGTAAACTGGAACAAGAAATAGAAAATTAGAATATTAAACCTCATGAACATACACTGATTTAACGCTCTTCATACCAAGCTCGTAGATTCTATGGCCTTCATTTCTTTAAAAAGTTATCAATTTCTATATCTGTCTGTTTTCCTATATCCCCTATGTTGGGGCGAAGGGCCTCCAAGTGGAGGTTTCTGTTACCTAAGTGAATTTTGTTATGCTTATTTTCCGAGAGAGGGCAGAGGGACAGGTGGTAAGCCCATCGCCTATCAACCCCCTCAGGAAACTAAGGTATTACTTGGATGTGAAAGGGCCGAGAAATTTTGTCCAGAGGCTCTAATTTAGGCTTAAGAGTTCTTTTACGTGCCGTAAATCTATGGCCCCCAGCTTAAAGTCCCTCCCGGAGGACTCTGTACCCAGGATGTTTACGTCCTGAAAAATTTATTTGCCCAGTTCTTGGGAACAGAGAGAAAATAGAGGCTTGGTGACTGAGAGTATTAAATACCATAATATTTACTCAATTACTTTTGTACCACAAACAACTTTAATACCACCACTACTGTAAACTACAGTACACAAAACTAATAACAACCAGGGTGTGGATTTTGATCTCCTAAGAGTTGTAAAAAAACCAGGAAGATGAGCAAAATATTCCAAAATCATGTAAGAGATGTATGCTTAATAAAACCACGTCACAACGCAAACTGATACTTTCCAAACTGTAACATATACAGCAAACTCCAGAAGTTATGTAAATTTCTATTATTTCAATTTCTAAACAAGTATAAAATAATCTGTTTTTGTTCTGTTAATGGCAACATATGACATATTAATCTCTGCACACTGATGCTTTTGTGTCCAGTAATGAGTAGACCATTTTACCTGATAAAATACCATTCTCGTGATTCCTACAAGAATATTGTAAGATAAACGGCTATGATTGATCTATATCCGAGGAACTGCTAAACGTTATTGGTTAATATCAAACACGTGGTGGATGAGTGGAATAGTCAATTTATAATTTGAATCAAGATCTAGATAAAATCGTAATAAACTACAATGCAATAAATGGATGTATTAATAGATATTTAGGAAACTCAATGAGGAAGGAGGTTAAACTCAGACTACATAATATAGTTTCAAAACCGATGTTACTGTATAGCAGCAAGACCTGGATAATGAGGAATAAAGACAAAAACAAAACTGAAAGCTCAGAAATGAGATTTATGAGAGTATGAACTGGGCCTGGAAAGTAGTAAGGAGAAAGACGTAGCTAAATATCAAAAGAAGTGGTCAACAGAACGCCATCTGACAGACTACGAAAGCAAGCTATGTTATACAACCCAAAGGGAAGACGGGATATAGGACGGCCGAGGACCAGATGGAAGGATCAAATTCAATAAATAACAATTACTGTATTTGTCCGCTGGCGTGGTCCTGTGGTTAGCGTCGCTGAATACAGATCAGTCGGCCCGGGTTCGATTCCCGGTACCTCCTCGGATTTTTCTGAGGTAGGGAGGTCTGGTAGGGGTGCACTCAGCCTCGTGATTCAAAATTGAGGAGCTACTTGATAGAGAAGTAGCGGCTCCGGTCAAGAAAACCACCATTAACGGCCGTGGGTGTCGGCATGCTGACCACATGCCCCCCAATCCTGCCATCTGCCTACGGGAGATCACGCAGCGGTTGGGTGGTAGGCCAAGTCCCTCCAGGGATGTAGCGCCACGGAGTTTGTTTACTGTATTTACTCGAATATAATGTGCACCTTTTTTGTCCATTTGTAGGTTTCAAAACTGAGGTGCGCTTTAAATTTGAGGGTGCATTAAATTAGAGTACAAATCCATTTCGTCGGTTGACAGTACTGGTAACTTATCTGTGTAAAAATGCCTTGCTGTAATTCTTGACTTCATTGATTTTATCGTTGGCCTATTACTAGCATTACATAGAGCGTATAAGAATACTAGTTAGTAGTCACGAAATGGAGGGCAAGAAGAGAAGAATATCTTCCGATGCTGCTCTTAGCTCTTAGTATGAGCACGTCATGTGTATAATTTAAACAAAATCGAGGATTCCAGTGACGAACACGTCAGTGAATATACTTGTAGGCCTAAAACTGGCAGTTAAAGTTAATGGTGATTTCAAATGTTTACATTCATTATTCCCTTAATACTATGACAAAATTCCAAATAAAATACCTATCCTACCATTGATGCGCATTACATTCGCCAACAAACTCTTTTTTTTTATGATTTCAAGTTTCAAAATCAGGATGCAAATTAAATTTGAGGGTGCATTACCGGTATATTCTAGTAAATACGGTACTTCTGACGCAGAACAGGACAACTCCGAATCCTTGGAAAGGAAGAAGAAGAGTTAATAAATTGAAAAAGTTGCATCAATATCCACACCCTGCTAATACTACGAACACATTTAAATAGTTTGTGAACATGAAGACAATGTTTAAGCAGAGAGTGTTACAAAAATGTGAGATTAATTAAAATAAACACAGGTACAAACAACGTAATGATAAACTACTTCAGTCGTCAACAAAAACGCTTCCTCCACCACATGGCTTTCTCGTTTGGTACAGCTAAGGCATTGAGATATTATTTACAGTCTTTAATACTAAGTAAAGCTTATATTCGTCCTATCGTGTAGGGAGGTCAAAGTTTACATTATCTACAACTCAACTCTCATGCAAGCAATCCTTACAATGTAAACAATCAAGATTCTAAACTAACACAGCATGTATAGAGAGGACAGATCATTCCCTGGGAAACTCATGACTAGGGCCTGGATTTGAAGGTTTTAACATATTTTTTCCCTAGCTTCCTAATTAGAACACATATTTTTTCATTTCACGCCCCTTGCTTCCGAATATATGAATCTTATAGAACCTAAAAAGGACTAAATCAGACTGACGGGCCTAAAAGGGGCTAAAGAGGACTTCTGCAGAAAAACACGATTTTTAAATAGATTTTCCAATTAATGCAAAGGAAATGAATATGTGAATTTGTGCACCTTAAGAAAAGACTCTACGCTCTACGCTATACATAAATCATTAAGAAAAGACTCACTAAATTAACAATGAGTATGTCGCACTTTGTTGCTTGTCTTTGCCACCTCGCCGTTGCAGGAAATGAAACTTGAGCCGCCTGCAATACTTTGAAATCTGCAACTGACCCATTGTCGTTTCAACTTTCAAATAACAAGTTGCCGACCAACGACAGAGAAGTGTATTAAAGAAAAAATCCCTAGTCAGGGACTTAAAAAGAAAGTGCATTTCAAGAATCCTGTAACTGAAGAGTGAAATTTCTGCTGTATATTGTGATTCTGATATGGCAAAAGAAACCACTTATCACCTTCATGAATATATCCAGACCCTTGACAACAGTTTTCCTTTAAACTTACAAACTGTGCAGACTAATCAAAATTCCAGCAACAAGTGCAACAAGGTCTTTTTCTGCTTTAAAAAGAATTAAAATTTACCTAGGGAATTCTAAACTCAGGTAAGAATTAAAATTTACCTAAGGAATTCTAAACTCAGGTAAGGTCGGTGTCACTGGCATTGTTACATACTGAAAAGGTACTGCTGATTGGATCGAGCAGTAAACAGACTTTGAAGATGGCGGAGAAATATTTTTCGGGACAAAAATGACAATGGTTTACAAAAACCAACATGTTGAGCACAGAGATCACCTGGAATCTGAAAGCTTCACAACTGTTAAAATTTGAACAGTTGGCAGTGCGCATGCTTGGAGTGCTAAGTCCACCATGAAAATATAGTCCACGACTCCTTGTGCTTTAGTTAACGACGTGGATACTAGAATGATACAGTCAATGTTTTCATCTCAGCATGTTTCGCTTGAATTTGAATTCCTGCTGCCTCTGTCTGTGACGTCCATGCTTTCAGTTTGAGGGCGAATATAGTACAAGCTAATGATGCTGTGTGCCACGGGATGTAGCGACATGGAGTTTTGTCCTCTCTGTATATGGCATGTATTATCACAATCCTAAATGTATTACATTGTAAGTTTTGCTTGCCACATGAAGATAATCACAAACAACAACTAGAAACATTACCTTATAGAATACGATAATAATATCACCTTGAAGATGAAAATCAGCAAACTAATAAGTAAAATCGTGATATAAAGTCACTTTAAGAAAAACTTGCTGACTGTATAATGACCCGCACAACAATTACTGTCACTTATAGTGTTCACTCAGGATGTGCATTCATACTTCTTGCATTTCAACCAATCACAGTGAAGAAACTAAAACATTTTGCAAAGGTGTCCCTCAAGGATCTGTTCTTGGCCCATGGCTATTTTCAATAGTACAAATGATTTCAGCCATAAAAAGGGACTAATTACTTTAAAACTGATAACATAACTGTACTGAGAGGACTCAAAACAAGAGACAATTGATTTACAACTGGCAATCAATACTATATGATTAACAAATTTTGTCGTCGTTAGAAGGTCAACTAGTGGAGCGAACAGATAAACTAATTTGTCTTGAATGTCAATACACTTGTGGTAGCATTTCTATGTTTAACTTAAAAATTAGGTTTTTATTTCTGCTCAGTGACTCATTCAAATGCAAGACAATGAAACATTACACAACATACATAAGGGGATGCTGGTTCTTTGAACACAGATATATGCATCTTACCAGCTTAGCTTCAGAAGTCACTATAAGAATTAAATTCTAATGGAGGCACTCATTTTGTGCTTCGTACATACTCAAATTACATTTGCCTAAACGGAGTTAGTTTCCACTCACATCTAAAGTTAAACTATGTTGAAATAACTGTAAAACATATTCGAGCCAACAATATTACTACCGAAGTTCTGTTCCCAACAGTAAACAATAAAACGGCAGATGACGTACTGACACAAACTAAACGTGAACTCAATAAACAAGTGTATTTACACAATAAAGCAACGATACGTATTATGATACGAACAATAACTAACTTACAACGTAGCCCATTTGCAACTGATCCATGTGAAAAACACTTGCCAAAACTATAAATTTATTATTAACACACAAATGTAAACTACATTATTCTTGCAGTGGCAGATATAAACAATGCAACATAACATAAAGCCTCTTAGAAATCATTTTGAGGAATATTGCAGTGCAAATTCTAGTGGGTTTGTACACCATTATGAATAAAAAAAATGTAATACCCGAAGGACCCGGGAATATGGCCCAACTATTACAGCGATCAAAATACTCTTCGGATGCATCACATTGAGCTGACCCCCCTCCTTACTGGATTAACTCTGAGGTCGCTTGATATTTTCTCAAGAAAGCATCCTGAGGGAAGCTTTATAAAGAAGCATCCAATTACTGAGTGTTTCGATTTTATTATACTTTTCTGCTTGACACGTTTGTTTATAACGTTACAGAAAGATAGGTTAGTTATTGCTGGAAACTTTCAGTTAGATTTCATAAATGTATGAACCGTAAGCAATAATAGATTTGTTCATCCTTTCAAGTATGAATAACAACAAACAGTATCAAGTGAACAGATATTTCTCGTATTAAGCGCTGTTGTCTTAGACAAATATAAACTTCACAATTACATAATTAAGCTTGATAAAAAACACTCCAACTATTTTAATCTCCAATCCAATGCACTGACACACAAATAAGAACTCAATCTCAATTTGCGTAAAAGATTTGATGATTACTAGTCAAGCAACAGGCTGTTTTAATATTTAAGCTGAACAAAATTATAAAGGCCTTTTAACTACTTGGTCATATCACATAATCTGAGTCGACTCTATTATGTATATATGGCTAACAACACAGGAAGCCCCGATTCTTTATAGATAATGTGATGCATAAGCTTACATGCTAAACCTAAACAATGGAAAAATAATTATCTTGCTTCTACCTTGCACGGCATAAATAATATTAATTATGAAAAAGGTAAATGAAGCAAAGATCACCCGTACTGACCATAGGTTGAAATCCCTCAGAACAAATTATCTCACAGAGAGTTTTCTTCTGCAGCTTTTCTCTCTGCCATTAGAAGAAATGCCAGATACATTTTCTTGAGCTAGAACCATAGATTCATCTGCTGTGATCATTATTATATATTCACCTTGAGCAGGCAATGGAAAACCAATGCAAGTAAAGGTACATACATGTACAGACGATGATGGCAATAATTGTCTATAAGGAAATGACAAAAGCTACAAAAGCAAGAGTGTGCACGAATAATGGAAATAAAACGTAAATAATTCACTTCCGAAGAGAGGTCTTCACAAAATTTAGCACTTATAGCAAGTTACAACTAACTATAGGAGGCATTAACAAATGCAAAGAACAAAAATTAACCAAAGAAATAATCACTTTGGAAGCAATAGAAGAAATACAAGAAAATTACACCTCACCCTCGGACTGATAGGAAATTCAGCAGTCTTCAGGAATTAAAGCATCACTTCAGCACTCGTAAATAGACTCCTTGAAAAACTTACTGAAGTCTATGAAAATAGCAAAACCACAGCAAAAAAATCTGGCAACTAGTTTAAGTGTGATGATTGTGAGAAAGCGTACATAGGAAAATCTAACTGATATTGGAACTTAGAATTAAAGAGTGCATGATCCACCAAGTATATACTTAAATTTTAGCGTTCTCAGGTGAGGCTAACCTGAAACGTTCCTTCAACGAGTCAGCCACCTTGGTATGCCAGGAGGCCCTTGCCTGCTATGGGATGCTTGAGGGCTAATTCTAATAATTCTAATTCTAATCTACCAAGAAGAACAAGAAGGAAAAAAACACTATCTTGGGATGAACATTGTGAAGTTGACAGTGATCGAGAACTGATAAAACGGATCCATGGTCATAAAGAAATTTCAGTCTCGGAGAAGAATTTAATTCATGAGAAGAGCTAAATCATGAACTTGATGATATCTCGAAATTCACATAAGACTTGAGGCTTTCTTGGCGTTGATTATTAATGATGGTTTCACAGGCTATAAGCTGAGTATCCAAGCATCCAAGCTTATGGTCGCTGTATATCCTTTTATTCAGCTTATAGCCCGTAAAATCATTATTAGGGGGCGGATTTCTATGACATGTCATATTTTTCCCCCCTGCAATATTTCAGGTTTCTGACTAATTTAAACCCAATTCCAAGCATCCTGGAGAAAATGGAATGGCTTTTATTGTGCATATAACTGCATATTTAGGAAATTTTCAACTATTGCAGCATATTTAGTATGAATATGCATATTTAGGTCAAATTTTAGGCATATTAAAGAAATTTTGAAGTTTCATATAATATTTTGTAAATTTTGCATTATAATGATACTTTTTGAGAATTTACAGATATTTTAAATAATTTTATTATATTTTGATTTTAATGAAACTTAAAAAAATATACATAATGTGTAAGTGGTAAAGTCATATTTTAAATTTTAATGGTCATATTTTAATATTTTTAGGTCATAAATGCATGAATATATCCTATTTTTAGGTCATAGAAATCCGCCCCTAATCATTATAATAATCTTAAAATTTGTTCAGTGTCTACAGGAGAGTGCCACGGCAGTTGAAAATGGTAGCGACAGTTTCTGAAACTAGTACAGATAAACTATACCAAAAGTGAAGTTTAGTGATAATTTCAACTCCCTATATACGGTAATTATTACGGTATCAATGAACTTCTTTTGTACTATCTGCAAAAACTTAACCTTACAAATAGAGGAAATAGATTATTTTTTAAAATGTTTTAAATGCTTCTTGCAAGAAATTTGTATAAATCATGGTACGTTAGTCTTCAGTCTTTGTGATATTACACTTAAACAATATGGATGTAACACGATAACGTACTTGTTACAAATGGGCTACACAGATGTCGCAGATATAAAACTCGATGTGGCACAACTGCGCAATTAGAAGCAATCGTACAAAACTGATGGTGGAATGTTCTCACTAAACTACAGGAATCTAGTATTTACCCTGACTAACCCTGTTTCATCTTCAATTGAATTGAATTGTCTCTCTTTGTTGAATTAAATACAAGACTCACTTCATAGAAGGAATCATCGATGCAATTTACCTCAACAAGCCAATGACCTTGCATTAAATCCATTATACACAAACATATTCTGCTATAAGAAAAATATACAAACCTTGCAGATCTTTACTCAAAGACGTGAAAATTTAGCTGTTTTCAGTTTATATATTTATGAGGCACTGATGTTTGCCATGTAAGAAAGAACAGTGATGATTTTACGTTATGGGATAGCATCCACAATTATGACACAATATATGCAAAACTATTTTAGGTTCCATAATTACATTAGATTTTACACGACTCATATAATAAGCAATTTAGTTTTAAACTTTATGTACCAAAACCTAGACTTTACAATTTAAATATTTCAATGGCTAATAAATAATCTAGTTTAGAGTTTTTAACATAAGAACTTCTGCTGATGAAATGCCTCATTCCAAGACAATTTGGGTAAGACAATGCCTATTGTATTTTGAATACTTAATGGCAGTCAACACTATATTAAATAAAAATCAGGTAAACTGATATAACAAAGTGCCAGTATGCTTTCGCTGAATCCAAGACGTTACCATTCGGTTAACTCAGTCAATTTGACGATGTAGTTTGATAAGCTTATGTGAAGGAGTATTGTTATTTGTCAAATCTAAATATATTAGGCCTACAACTTGAAATTCTTAAAATACGTCAACATTTCACAAAATTCAGTGGCATATAACTCCGCTAATTATTTCACAGTAATAGTATTTGATAGTACTTATTTTCAGCTACATCAGCCAAGTAAACAAACATCTGACTGCACTGCAGACAAAGCCCCCAAATGATTAAAAATGCGACATTGTTGTATGGATATGATTTTAAAAAATGTGACCTTTAATTAGTTGTTACTCTGGTACCGGTCAACTGATTTGGCCCAAAATAAGTAGGCTTCTTGCCACGTACATTATAAATGTATATACCAATTTTCATGAAAATCCGATAAAGCCTATTTGAGTTATCGCACCTTTTGCTATATAATACCATAAAAAGGCACCAAATTGGGTATTATTCCGGTACCGGCCAACCGATTTGGTCCAATATCAACAGACATCTTTCCATGGACATTATAAATAGGTATTCCAAGTTTCATGAAAATCCGATAAAGCGTATGTGAGTTATGGCGCCTTTAAAATATACACTAAATTGGGTTTTACTCCGGTACCGGTGAACCGATTTGGTTCAATATCAATAGGGTTCTTCCCATTGACATTATAAATGTGTTTTCCAAGTTTCATGAAAATCTGAAAAAGCGTATTTGAGTTAGAGCGCGTACAGACACACGGACGGACGGACGGACAGACATTTTTCGTCCCCCACACAATCTCATAAAGTACCATACTGGCACTTAATAAATAAAAAATAAAATTAAAAAAATGTATATTTGAAGACTAAAAAATAGTTATAACTTTCTTCCTTTCTTATATAAAAACAAAACTAACAGCTGCGAGTTCACGGCATACTATGAATCAACCATTCATGAATCAATTTGAGTTACCATGTTGTGACCAGTGCTACCAATGGCGCATTTAAGACATAGCTAACTTAATTCAGGTAAGCTAACAGCAGAACAGAATAAAAGCACACGAACTGGCTTGCATCGAATCGAAATTGTGTTTTAATCAATGTACATTTCTATTAATTCAATTTCCAAACAAGTTATGTTGTATAAAATAATCTGTTTTTGTGAAGCTTAAATGGCAGCGTGTGATGTATTAATCACTGGACACTGATGCTTACATGTCCAGTAACGAACAGACAATTTTATTGATAAAACAGCATCCTCATAATAATAGCAAGCATTTTATAAGATAAATGATTGTGAATGATCTATATCTGAAAAATTGCTAAACATTATTGGGTCACTATCAAACACGGGGTATATGAGTGGGCTAGTCCAAGTAAAACACCCACGCTATTACGAAAATAAAACAGAATGCAGCCAAATATTGGGTGCTTAAATTTAAAATTATTTAATGGATGGGTGCTACTATTCCATAGAAGAATATCTAATCCACAACTCACAGCACAGTGCATCTTTTGCTACTCCCGGAATTAAGTAGTGCATAAGTATAGTACTTTATAAGTTGTTTCTTATGTTAAGATTATCTGTATTATAAGTTCATTATTTCTTCTTAGGTTAAGATTGACGTATCCTACATCAATGTACTTTGATATAACGGATGAATAAAGTATTATTATTATTATTATTATTATTATTATTATTACAAAAAGATAAAATGAATATGTAAAAGATGAGTTACTATGGCTGTAAATGTTAAGTTGGATTCCACAGATGTGATGTGCGATGGATACAATAAATATCACCATTCACGTTGTTATAGCATACAATATTAAAACTCTCCTTATAAGTGAAATCGGATTATTCCTATTAGTAAGAAATTTATTTCATTCACAAATCAATCACGTGGCTTCTTTCAACAAACAAATTTTTTCTCAGATTTTATACCTCCGCATGGTTCAAAGAATCCCTGTTTCTGCAATAACACCAATTTGATGTTTGTGTCTATTAAAATACTATATATATGGCATAACAACACACATTTTAGTTCCCGAACAACAAAATAATTTCCTCATGTCCCACTCATAATGGATTTAATGCAGTAGGTCATATAGCATAACAGAGGTCAATAGAAACCTTAAATAGTATTGATACGAACATATTTACACTGTAGTCGTAGAAGCTGCTGTACTTAAGGCCATTTAACATTCAGTCAATGCTACCAAATATGTTTGTGCTTCAAGAAACTTTCAATTATAAACACTACAAACTAAAATTTTGAGTAAATTTTTTAGAATTTTCTAAGAAGTGTCAAGAAATGACTGATATCTTCAGTACGATAAAACTCTTAAAAATACAAACAGTCTTGGCTTGTCTGCACTCAAATTAGAAAGACATACAATCTAAAAGTAAAAATTGGACACTTATATAAAAAGACATCTAATTGAAAGTTACTGAGGCAAATGTGTACAGTTTGAATGGCACTTATCTTTCTGATGAGATGGCATCTTCATGGCTACGAGAAGGGGGCCCAGTCCTTCAGACGATCTCCTGCAAGTGCAAATGAAAAACATTGGTAAGTGAGAATTGAGAAATGTACAAGACAATCTGTTTACAAGTAATTAAGTTTTGTTACTACAAGCAAAACAAAATTATATTTAATTTTACAATGAATATATTTTATTATTCTTAATACAACGTTTCGGCACAATCCATAAGGCCTTCATCAGGTACAGCAAGAAGAAAAATTCCAAGTGATAAATAAACAAACTCGAGAAGTTTCCATGGATATGACTCATGAAAATTTGTGTAATAATACCAGACGAGAACAAAAAAACCTTGATAATAAGTATGTTAGTCTAACATACAATCCCATGACTAGTGGAAAGATAGACAAGTTGCTGCGTAAATATGATTTTATTCCTGCATATAAAGCCGGGCGTACTATCGAGAATATATTTTCTCAATATAAACAGGTTGGCAGATTAAAGTATAAAATGGAGCTTCCTGGGATATATTCAATAACATGCAAAGAGTGCAGGGGCTCTTACATCGGTGAAACCGGGAGATCTTTCAAGGTGAGAATGAAAAAGCATGAAAGAGATGTACGGCTCGGGAGACCGGCTACCGGTTTAAGCCAGGATATGATTGATAATATGCATCATATCGATAATCTCAGGATTTTGAAAATCGAACCCGACCCTATTAAAAGGAAAATCCTGGAAGCGGTAAATATCATTGACAACCAAGATAATTTTAATAGATACGAAGGAGACCCTGGAGAAGTGTGGTTGAATATGATCAAAAATTTTAAAAACTGTAGACGGACTGTTACCTTTCCCTCCCCTCCTGATATCGGTAATTTAGACACCCCTTATAACATCCTGGATGAGTGGATTAAAAGGTTTGGAAGAACTTCTAGTTTTCACGTCAATATTCCGGATATTCCAGAAGGCGGTGGATCCGGCGTTTTGACACGAGTCATATCCATGGAAACTTCTCGAGTTTGTTTATTTATCAGTTGGAATTTTTCTTCTTGCTGTACCTGATGAAGGCCTTATGGATTGTGCTGAAACGTTGTATTAAGAATAATAAAATATATCCATTGTAAAATTAAATATAATTTTGTTTTGCTTGTAGTATACATACAATGGAAAAAGGACTTCCTACTACTTTATGTTTAAGTTTTGTTAAAAAGAAAAAAGGAATTTTACTGTAGTATATGATATTGTAATGATCGTGTCAGTTGAACTCACCGAATGTTTTGACTTTCTTGTTGAGAACTTTGTAGTTCCTGAGGAAGAGCTTTGTGTTGTTCTCCATCTCCTCGGAGTGCTCCATACATCGCTGGTCGAACATACCTGCAACATGCAAAGAAATGCTCGATATAAGTAACTTCAATCACCAGTAACTTCAACATAAGAGCACTCCCAATAATACCGGGTGATCTGTACGGGTCTGGATAAAATTAAGTGTTATTATAAAAACCAATATGATTGTAGAACAAATTTCTTGCAGGTTATATTATAGTTAAAAGATGGGAGGTTCCATATTGACAATCAACAATGAATAACCTGAAAGGACAAACAAAAATCATAGATGATTAAAATGGATACAGTGGGCACAATGTGTTCTTTGGTATGCTAAATTTTAGAGTGTGAAAAGAGTTCAAAGGGAATTTCGACGTAAGTATGGTGTGCGTATTCTAGCACTGGGCATAGGAGGTTCTTAATTTTCTAATGCCATTTCCAATGTATGAGATGTGGTCGTGGTGGACCCATTGCTTGGCCCCTAAACTCCTCAGATCTAACCCCTTCTGACTTCTTGTGTGGGGTTTTGTTAAAGACACTGTCTATGCACAGAAACCCAAGAACATTGATGATCTAAGAGTAAAAATTACTCAAGCTTTTCAACAAATCACCCCTCTTCTGTTACAATGGACATGGGCTGAATTGCATCACCGTTATGAGTTATGCAGAGTGCGCTATGGAGGTCAAGCTGAACAATGAGGAATCTCCCATCTTTCAGTGTTTCAACAAATTAAGTTCAATAGTAAATGTTTTATACAGTGTTTTTATTTTATCCATATTCAAATGGATCACTCTGTATAATCACAAGATTATCAGCTCGTGTTTCATCTCTCCACGCCTTTTAGTTTGAGAGAAATACATGTCTTAAATCATGACCACCGACATGCTGATGTTTTTCTGAAAATAGCATTTTGATTCAGAGGACTTCAAAATGTGTATTTATGTTGAAAATGCAACATGGAATTTCAGGGTTGAATATACCGTATTTACCCGAATATAAGCAGAGGTTTTTTCCCAAATTCTTCATTTAAAAAGTATGGGGTCGTCTTACATTCGCAGATTAAGGCAAATCAAACTTTAGTAGTTATGGCAACAGTGTAGAAACATAACATCATGGTTACAGCGATGTGACCAATTTGATAGGGGAAAATACCAATATAAATTTGCGCTAGTTTCGTTGTTTTCGTGAAGGAAAAGGACAGAAGATGTTAACTGTTACTAAACAGAGGTTTCCTTTTTGTTTTAGAGTAATAAGCACGAGGTGTTTACAAGTTCCTGATCGAATTCAATTTACCGATAAACATTGTCACGTTGGCAGTAATGGTGGACCAGAAACATGCTTGCTCCCATGCGGCCATTGTTCTCTATCTCGTTTTTTCTCCTTTTCGCGGCGGGTAAATCTTCACGTGATTGTCACATGCTCGGCTGATTATTAGGGTTTGATCTCCTTTTAAGTTAATGTGAAATTTGTAAAGTTTGCTTCCACAGCCATCAAGAATGGTTCCAAACCATAGGCCCCGTGACTGTTCACGCAGACATTATGACGCTAACTTTAAGTTAAGTTAATGATGCAGAGTGGATGATGAAGATGGCGGGACTTACGCTTTGACGCAGAACAATGCTAGCTCAACGACTACCCGCGGTGTTTGACAACAAATTCATTGCATTTCAGCGTCATGTAATTTGTTTGCGGAAACAACATGACTATTAGGCCATATGGGCAATCCTGATCAGTGATACCTCAGACCATGGGCGTCGGCAAGGGGGGGCAAGGGGGGGCAACTGCCCCCCCTTGGATTGCCTTATGGATTCATTTATTTGTGGTACTCTTTGTCAACCTACAGTTGTAGCATGGAGAATAAAAAAAATAGAATTACTCTATAATGAGTTTAGCAAGTATTAACTAATTATAACTATAATATGTAGGCTATTTATAATAATATCTCACCAAGGTCATTGCTCAAAAGAGCGTATTCTGTTAACTTAAAAAACTTTGTAGCCTCGTCGAATTCAGCTTGGGTTCAAAATAACGATCCAGTTAACTAAGTGAATATTAATGTGTTTAGCCTAATCATTTGAAATTGAGGTCCGAAATTGATTTTGCCCCCCCTTAACAAAATTCCTGGCGACGCTGCTGCCTCAGACTAAGTGCTGAAAGTGAAAATCCAAGTAAACTATTTCCTTTTATTTATTTATTTATTTTTAATTCAATAAATCAAACCCTTTGTAGTCAGAATTTGTTAAAAATGAAATTCTCAAAAAGCCTCTTCAAAATAGGGGTCGTCTTATATTCAGGAAAATAAAAAATCTCAAAAAGCCTCTTCAAAATAGGGGGGTGTCTTATAATCAGGATCATCTTATAATCGGGTAAATACGGTAATACTTCTATCTAGGGTACTTACAGGACGGGAAGATGAAGTAAAAATATTGTGTTACTAGGGGGGAGGAGCCTAGATGAACCATGGCCCACCCTTGCTTTGAACAGCATTCATGATGGTATTACTACATTTATTTTTATACGAGGTTAAATATAATTTTGTTAGTATGATTTATCCATATTTAATTCGTCCCTCGTCAAAATGTTTGATTTGAAGTCTTTTATTCATATTCCTTGCCAATGTCTTGCCACTTTTCATGCTAATCAGGCGGTCCAATTGCCTACATGCTAGTACCAATATACTGACATTCTTTTTGTCTAGGTAGCTACTCACCTCTGATATCAGATTCACCCTCCAGACGAGAATCAATGAATGATGTGAACATGGCCGTCTCTGTGAACCACTCCAAGAAGAGTCTCACGGTCTGCGAGTTAACGGCTTTGATAAATGACTCTCTCTGAAAAGGAAAAAAATCAGTCAATTCCAGTCCAGGTTCATATGCTCAATTGAGGTTAACATGCAGCTTTCTATAGATGTACCAACTTAAAAATCACATCTCACTATTCCTAAATTATTATTAGTTGAGATTTAACCCTTTCACTGCTAACGACGGAACTGTGACGGCGCGGAGAATGGCACCTACGTGTGCTATTGACGGAACTGTTCCGCCCACGAAGTGGGTGCTATGAACGAGACGATTCCACAAGGCATGGAATTTTTTAACACGGTTTTAACGAAAGGATAGTGTCCTGCCATCTATTGGGGTTAGATAGAACTTAATTTCATTGCTTTCCCTGCTCTGTGGTGCAATTTGTTGACGAAAAAGTGAGGCCTTGCACAATGTTGCCGCGAAGTTAGTGCTACGAATAAGAGAATTGCTCGTAGAATAGAATTCTTTAACATGGTTTCAACGAAAGGATAGTGTCCTGCCATCTCTTGGGGTTAGATAGAAATTATTTTCAATGCTTTCCTTGCCCTGTGGTGCAATCTGTAGACGAAAATATGAGGCCTTGCACAATGTTGTGATGTCTGAAGAAGCCATTGAACTCACGAGTCATATGACAAGCGGGGAATCACGTCAAGGCCATGGTATGTTCAATTTCAACACAGTCATTGCTTTCACGAGCAAGGAAAAACATTTCTAACGTGATGACGAAGTTCTGGCGTATTTTAAAACTGCCTTCTTATTTTTCGGATTTAGCGCCGAGTGACAGTGAAAATATCTCAGCAAGGAGGGTATGTCAGCTTGCCAATATCTCAGCAGTGAAAGGGTTAACAATTGCAGATGCTTTTCTGCTGCAACTGAAAATCTATTGGCTTTTTCACCAAAATATTTTTACCGTTTGGTAGAATACACACAGTGAAGATCTTATTTAGGTTTTTTTTTTATCATAGGTAATCCGGCGAGAGTTTATGAGTTTATCTCATAAAACTCGTCAACTCAAGTTGGATTTATTAAGACTATTCCACTCATATGTCGCATATTTGACACTGACTAATAATGTTTAGCAATTCCTCGGATATAGACCAATCACGATCGTTTATCTTACAATATTGTTGTAGGAATCGCGAGAATGGCATTTCATCGGGTACAATCGTTCGCTTGTTACTAGACACGAAAGCATCAATGTGCAGATATTAATAGGTCACATATTGCCATTAAACAGCATGAAAACAGATTATTTTATACAACGCAGTGCAAGTTAGTTCTTGTGCTTTTATTCTGTTCTGCTGTTAGTTTACCTGAATTAGGTTAACTATGTCTTAAATGCACCATTGGTAGTACTGGTCACAACAAGGTAACTCGAATCGATTCATGGATAATTGATTCATAGTATGCCGTGATCTCGCAGCTGTTAGTTTTGTTTTTATACAACTAAGCATGAAAGTAATTATTATTTGTATAATCCATTACATTTTTATTCATGGATTAGTCTTAATAAATCCAACTCGAGTTGACGAGTTTCATCAGATAAAATCTATCGATTAACTCGTCAACTCTCGTGGGATTACCTCCGACTATTCCATGAATAAAAATGTAACAGATTATACAAATAATAATTACTGTCCTGTTATATTCACAACGAGGCTCTAGTTTACTCCGCGTTGACGAGTTTCATCAGATAAAATCTATCGATTAACTCGTCAACTCTCGTGGGATTACCTCCGACTATTCCATGAATAAAAATGTAACAGATTATACAAATAATAATTACTGTCCTGTTATATTCACAACGAGGCTCTAGTTTACTCCGCGTTTCTTTAGTTTAGTTATTTTGGTTTATTCGACTTGTTGCTGAAAGAAGAGAGGACATCTCTATATATGAAGTAGCAGAAGAGGATATGAAGATGGGACCTCAATGATAATGAGTTTAGTAGCACATAATACAACTCCATAATTAATAATCATAATGAAACAGCTAACAATTAGGCTTTGGAGTGCATTCCACGATTAGAAAGCGCCTCTATTGTTTTTGACATTTTATAAACAAACGAATCGAAACGATCCTTAATGCCATGCGATATATTGAAAAAATAGCAATGCTTTTATTTACAACTTATGAAAAAAAAAAAAAAAAAAAAAAAAAGCCTGCAACTGATTTGACAAATGAAATTTATTACCGAAAACTGATGCTTCGATAGCACAAAAAATTCACATTTTCTCATAACTAGTGAACGAAAGTTAAAATTAAAAATTCGGCTTTGAGGTGCATTCGGCCACCCTTCAGTCCATCCATGTTTAAAATTTCAGATCTCTGCAAGCAGTAGATTTTGCTGGGCATCACACACAGACAGACAGATGAACATTACTATTATAGATTATATTAACACAGTCACTTCATTTGTGTGCATTCAATGCTAGGTACTGTTGTTGAAATGATCAATACAAACCCAGCCGCAATGAGCCACAGAAAAAAAGTATTGTGGGTCCTTACCTCAAACACTCTCAAGCCATCCTGCTGCGTCACAATGTGGTTCCTGTAGTGGCCACACACCTCCACAAACATTCTCACAAACGCTTCTGATATCAGCACGTTCCTCGACGCATCTCGAGGCTGTGTTGTGTTGGTGACCAACTGCAGTGCAACTTTCAAACACCGACGAAGCCTTGAAGGCAAGATGCTGGCCTCATCGCCTACTCCCTGGAGCACTTTTGACTCGTCCAAGTCCACCATCAGACTTTCCTCTATTGGACCAGGAACTGTGCTGGCGTCCCTTCCTCTGAGAATTCCTACAATGTATGGAGTGGGGGACAAGCAGATGTCCAACAGCGATGTTGGCAATACTGGGATGAGTGTGTGCTGCCATGAGAATGGGTACAGTATCGACTGCAGGGCTTCTACACAAGATGATAACCGACTGTAACAACAAACACACAACATACCGTAATTAGAAAAGCTGGCATTTCTGTTTATTACAGTTTAAATACCTCTACACAACAATACTCATTTATCCCTGTTTCCATTCCATGTACACCTTAACCCTTTCAGGTGCGAATTTGGATTTGTGACAATAGAACAATAATCTGATGTGAAACATAACTTCTTCTACCTTATGAAATAAAATAAATGTGATACCATTTGCTCAACTATGATTTATTTTGTAATTCGCCGCCTAGGCCTTTCGATGCGCTTGCACCATCTACAGGGCATCGTTTTGTTGGCTTGGAGTTCCAATGACCCCTATAATATAAAGCCACATGGCTGACTGACTCACTCACTCACTGACTCATTCACTCACTGACATTAATGTTTGCCCACTTCCAGATGAGCTACAAACTTGAAATTTGGTAAACCACAGGAAAATTCTAAAAAGTTCATTTTTTAAATCTTTAGCCCTAAAAAAATCCCGAAAAATGGCTCAGTTTACATGGCAACTGTATTATCGAACAGAGTTCACATAGGGCTCTGAAAGGTAATAGCCAATACAACAGACTAATTACACGCACTCTATCTCCCATAGATCTTTTAAAAAACCTTTCCTGAGAGCTTCGGCAGGGGTTTGGGGGCAGACCCCCCAATGAGCAAAGTATTTTTAATTTTAATTATTGGAACTCCAAGCCAGCAAAAAAGATGCCCTGAAGTTGGTGCAAACGAACCAAAAGGCCTAGTCAGTGAATTCTAAAATAAATTATAGTTGAGCAACTTGTATCACATTTATTTTACTTCACTGATTGATCTCAATAGTATTGAACATGTATTTTAATAACTTCCTCTACCGTGATAAAAGTTTCTGCTCTAAGTATAATGTATTACAATACATAATACAGGGTGCGGCAAAACATCCTCCCTATTTTAAAGTTCAAATAAAAAACAGATGGATCAAAATAAAGAAGCTGTATTAACATGAATGATTCTACACAGTGGGAAGTTTCATGTTTTGAAATATGTTTCACTCAAGTGGTGTCCTTCACTATCAATGCATTGTTGAATGCGACTTCGGAAATTCTCCATCGTTCTAACCAAATTTCTTGAGGAATAAGACCAGTCTCTTCCTGTATTGCATTTCTTAGGGCTGGTAAACACCTCAGCCTTAAGATATCCCCACAGGGTGTAAGGTCTGGTGATCGTGCTGGCCAGGGAATGTCGCCATGTAAAGGAATTAAGCGTCCAGGAAACATGTTTCTCAGCATTTGGAGAGAAATCCGAGCTGTGTGAGCGGTGGCTCCGTCCTGCTGAAACCATACCTGTTCAGTCGGAAGTGCATTGAGTCTTGGCGAAAAAAAAGTGTTGATCATGTAAGTGTGCCTTTCAGAGTTTACTGTCACAGTAGCACCATCTTCTTCAAAAAAGTAAGGACCAATTGTCCCGATTCTTCCAACTAAGCACCATACAGTAACACGGTTGCTATGCAGAGGTTTTTCATGAAGTTCATGAGTGTTCTGTCCACTCCAATAACGGAAGTTTTGCTTATTAACACATCCAGATAAGTGAAAATGTGCTTCACCACTAAAAAGGGCCACAGCATCTTATGATACAACTTCAAGGATCACGTTGACACAACTGAAATGGTGAACCTTGCTATAAGAGCACGGAGACAGGATTATGGTCTATTTACACTTAGCAGTGAGGTGAACTAATGTAATATACTGAAAACCCTAAATTCCCACTGTGTAGATATAATTAATATTAATACAATTTCTTTATTTTGATCCATCTGTTTTTTATTTGAAATTTAAAATAGGGAGGATGTTTTGCCGCACCCTTTACAAGCCTAACGTGATATAATATATTATGCTTGTAATGGAATTCGTGTATGAAATTTAAACAAAATCATTAGAGATGTTTTTGATAAAATCACCAAAAACAATATTTTTTTTCACCATGTAAAGTGCCAATCTTTGTATCACATCCACAGAAAGTACCTAACCCAAAATACCAAATGAGCCCGAATATAAGACAATGTTGCAACATTGAATGTCATATGAAGTGTAAAGTACCATTTTCTATTTTATTTTCCGTCAGTTTTATTTCAAGTTAGATGAAATAAAATTACAATTTCACAATTTAAGACAATTCCTCCAACATAGTGTATCAACTACAATGCAATCTATGCCCGGCCCAATACATAGGATTAACCACTGAAACTTTAAGAAAAAGAATGAATGGCCACAGGCATGACTGCAAAAGCAAAAATCCAGATAAACCTGTATCCAAACACACCATGGACCATGGGATATCATTTGAGGACTGTTTCACCATTAAAGTAATCAAAAGCCTCCCTGATAGCTGCAACCCCTCCCAACTCAGAAGGTGGGAACTGGCTCACCAGTGGATAACCAAATCCAGAAACCCCCCCAACCTCAACATCAGATAAAACCTTTTCCCTCCTGGCCAGAGAACATAGGATACCATTCTTCATCAGTTGGCTAGGTTGGCAACCCTACACTTTCTCTTCAAGCTCCATTCTCTAAGTGATTGACAAAGGGCAAAGTTTGTCCGAAAATTTTCGTTTTTATTGTTCTTTCTTTTTATGTGTTTCTATGATACCAGAGCCAGCACCAATTGAAGACCAGCTTCTCCTGCCAATTGATAAGTTCTCTGGCACCTTCCTCTCCTTTTTATATCTTTTTCATACAATTTAAGACAGATGATACTTTCTTTTTCTTATTTCAGTTAAGAAATTTACATTAAGAGACAATTTATTATTTCACCTAGGTGTTAATTTAATTTTTTCCCCATTTACTTTAATATTAAAAAGGCATATTTGCCAACAACATCAGTTCAGCAATCAGAAAGATAAACCATCTTAAAGAAACAGCAGAAAAAGTAGGACTACAAAATCTCCTTTGAGAAGACAAAATTCATGACAAACAATGGACGTTAACAGACCATGGAAAGATTGGAAGAGTTAAGAAGTTTAAGTACCTGGGAAAGTAATCCAAGAGAATGGGCTAGAACAAGAAGCGACCAATATCCGCACCTGGAAATAGAGCGAGCATTCCAACTGACTAAAAACATCTATAATAAGAAGATGCTGAGTATACGAGCCAAATTTAGATATTACAGCACTTGTCAGACCAGAAGGCTTATATGCTTCGAAGACCCTGTGTATGAACTGAAAAGGACAAGTCAATCAGATACTTAAAGGAGAATGCAGGCTACTACAGAAGATCTTGGGCAATAGTAGGTTCGATTAAAATCCAATAAAGAAGTATACAGCAAGATGGAACCAATAACAACGCCAATTAGAAAGAGAAGATTGCTGTTTTATAATGATATGATATGATATGATATTTATTGTACTAAGAAAAATTACAAAAGAGTTACCGGATTCGACGTTTGTCGTTTTACCGGTAGACAATCTTAAAACACAATTTACACATTTTTCGTGGAAGTGTGTGTGAAAGCATAAAGGGCTACTAAACAATATAACTGGATTCCATAAGGGAAACTTCAGAAATTCTTTTAAGATAAAAATCAAAATAAAATAAATGGCGTAAGTTTCATCTGTGCTTTCCTTAAAGCTAAGTTTGTATGTCTTTTTTCTGTTCACATCATGTAACCATTTATATTCTTGTTACTCTTGCCTAAGCCATAAAAAATCGCTAAATAAATAATCTGCATTTTTATGGGATTCAAAAACAATGAACTGGTTTTCTAAATAAACCTTATCATACTGATAGCGTATATATTTGAAAATTAGCCTTTTTGTCAATACTCCGAGTCTTTAAGCATAGCGCACTGAATCGAGTTACCTTACATTACACACGATATTGGCATTAGCTAGCGCTTTTAATTTAATTTTCCGGGCTGTGTTCGCACTGCTTTAATTGCACTGAATGTTATACACTGATCATTCCCCATTATTGAAACAGGACGTAGGCTAAAATAATTATTTCTTTGTGATAATTTTGACTGCTTTTGTTGATCTCCCTGCTTATTGTCGATTAGTAACCAAGTTAAAAGACTGTAAACGTCGTCTGGTTCTCGTTCCAATGCCTGTTGCTTTGTCTGCATTTTCTTCTCCCGCACTCGCCGTATCAAACTTCGTCCATGGATCCTCAGCTGTTCTCGCGTTCATTCGTGTTATCATAGCTCCTACGTCATCTGATTGTGCCTGCGTCATCACCTGGGATGGTCTATGAGCTATTTTTCCCAGGTACGAAGCGACGTCACGGCTCTGGAGTCATTTTCTTCCGACCCGTCCACGCGCAGGCTGGCTGCCCCTTCTTCACAAATCTGCTGATGCTTTTCCTGTTTGCTGTCACTTAATCCGCTTTTGTCTTCAAACTTGACTCCATCCACGTACAATTCCAGGTTCCGGATGATAACCTTTTTTCCAGATTTTCTTAATTCTTTCATTTGTTGTACTAGCTGTCTCCTGACGCATCTTTCCTTTAGGTCTTTATTGATGTAAATATTCGTCCCCCTTAATTTAGGTGCCATCTTCAATGTCATGTGAACCACCTGTTTCATGGCAAATCGCGCGACTATCATTCGTTTGCCCTTCCTATTACCAATCCGATAGGACTCGATAATTTCCCAGCCCTGTAGTTCAGCCTCCAGTTTTTTCTCTAAAATTTCCATAATCTCCATTCTAGGCGTGATTCCTTTTCTCTCTTCTATCCCCGTGAAAACTAAATTGAATTCTCGATTTTTCTTCTCTAATCTTTGTATCCTGCTCCTCAGTTCTTCCACTTCCTTCTTCATATACTTGATCTCTTCTCGGATCTCCTGCTTTACTTCTTTCGTCGTCACACTAATTTTGTTACTCAGTCGCTCTTCCAAGCCATCTAATCTTCTGAATATCTCTTCGAAACTACCCTGTCTGCCTGGTCCCGGGTTCATTTCAATTCCGCCTATCACCAGGAGGGCAATAATCATGATTGAGTGTATCAATGCATTGGCGGTGTTTTCTTTGTTTATTTGCTTCTTCAACCCCGTCTTCTTTTTATTCACAAAACACCCGATTCTGGCTCTGTAAACTGCTACTTCCACTCCCATTGTCCCTTATGTCACTTTTAAACAAATCTTCCGCAGCTCATTCCACACACGTCTTCCCCCAACTGTTGCTTACTTAGTACTGATTGCTGTTTTAAGTATGAACAATAACCGACTCACAAATAAAATCTGGAATTTTCTTAAACCGAAGACATCTAAGTTGAGATGGTTCCAAGAGTGTGAGAAAGATATGAGAGAGATGGGCATTACAGAGGATGAAAGCAATGACAGGGATAGCTTCAAAAAGGTAGTGAAAAACTATGAGGGCTTTATGGTGGAAGCAGAACCCAGAAGACGGAGGAGCAGAAGAAAGCACTGACTGATGGGCTCAAGAGATACTGGCAGGATGTCAAAGCCGGCAAACGAACAAGAAACAGACACTGAAAATGAGATTGGTGGTTAACATGCAGTCCATAGAGGCTCAAGTCGAATGATGATGGGGGGGGGGGGGGGGGGGGGAAAGTAGGGTAAATATGTAAATATGGTTATTAAGAGAGAGAATTATGTTTTGGAATTTCTGTTTACATCTTCTTTTTGCATAGTAATACAGTTTCACAAGCATTTCATACCTGAGTGAATTGCTGATGAGAATGACCCTTCTCTCCAAGAGCAGCGATCCAAACAGTTGTAGCAGCGCTGGCACAGGCAAGGCAGAGAACAGCTGTGTGAGGTCTCGCTCCTCCAGTCTCGAGTCTAGAGGCCTTCTCACTACTGTCGTCACCATGCTGCATATTGGCCCTGCAACAATAAGACAGATACATTGTCAGATTACATATAGATCAGAAGGGACAGTCTTCTCAACATCTATTTTAGGATAGGCAAGGTAAATAATGAAGTGTTTCTTTTTATGAGGTGCGTAAAGTAAGTTTTCCTGGGATCTTTTACAGAAATAAAACAAAATTTCTTGGAAATATTCATTGCAACAAATACAGCAAGTATTCAGGTATTTTTCAAAATATTCACTACCGGAATTGAAACATTTGTCTTACCGTAGCACCAACTTTTGAACACTTGTGTCCTAGAAGTGTGCCACCTGGGATTTGAACCACTGTGACAACCACCTTCGCCCCTCTCTCATTCTTCAGGTGTAGGAAAAGATGGGAGCGAGATTTGGGCCATAGGGTGAATGTTTAAACATCTCCTAGCAAGTCTCCTGCAGAAGTTCGGATGTGATTTCCTTTTTTTTCCTACACCTTGCAAAATGACAAAGAATGACAGAGAGGCCTCGTATAGGGGTATTCTCTTATTTGGAATTTGCGATGTTGCTAAAACTGTCACAGCGTTGAGAGGCTTGATGATCAGTGAAGGCAGCATGCTATGCACAGTACTAGTTGGGTGGCCTCATGACTCATATTTTTTGTTTGAGGAAACCCCAATTTAGGGGGGAAATCAGTCCCATGAGTAGAGTTAAAAAGGTTTTAACGTATGACATTTAACTGTAGTTGTTAGATATTTACCTTGTACATTGTATGTCGTGTTGGCTGTACTGAGCCTCAGTCCTTGTCCGGGTCCTGGGAACTGACATGAGTAAAGCTCCTTGATGAAGGCCGTCTGCAACCACTCGGGCTGTCCGTGCCGAGACTCCAGCTCAGCCAATATCTGTAACCAGAACATTCATCTATTCAGTTCTTCAACATTTTTCATTTTTTAGATAGGTACTGTAGGTTGTAGAAGTAATGTTTATTTTAATTTTTTTATTTTAATTATTCCACTGTGTAAAACAAAAGCAATACATTAAGTTGAATATCGTGTGTTGCGCTTTCTGCGTTGTTAATTTTTTCCCTCGTTAATTTTTTTCCCTCCTGTCGCATGGCCTCAAATGCTCCGAAAATGACCTGTATTTTATGTTTTTTGTAGGAAACTTGTGAACTAATGCGTTAAAACTTTAATTTTAACTGCATATGAGTCACGACGTTTTTTATTTGACCGACTGTACATGCCAACAAGGCAAACAGTACATAATACAAACCAAGAGCAAACTAAACATATTAAGCATCATGCATTTTTGAGATCAATGATCCACATGAACAGCAAAAATGAAAATTCTTGAGTTTTGTCCATTCTGTAGCGATAATCTTAATGATTTATGTATAGCGTAGAGCTTTATCACTGGTACTCACTACTAAATTGCGGTATTTTTACCTGTTGGAGCGCTTTCAACCGCATGGAGCGGCCATCTTCAGCAACTGACTTCCGTGGTGTTGTTGTTGTTGTTGGGAAGACATTTCTGGATTACTGTATCGTACAGCGCGTGCGATTTGAATTGTAACTGTTCGTTTAGGATGTCGGTGTTGTCTTGTGTGGTGTGTCTGTATATTTCATATTGTTCGAGTGTGTTGAGTGTGTGACCTTCGTGGTTAATGTGTAGGATTTCCATGTCTGTATTGATGTCTGATGAAAAGCAAAACATTAGGACAATGCAAAATGAGTCACACACTAGGCTGTATAAATTTTACAAATTTGTTTCTTGAATCTGCGTAAATTAAGTTCATATATTTCAGAATGAGCTCTTATTAGTGAGTTGTATAATCTTGCGCCGAAATTTATACTGTGATTTATTCCAGCAGAGGTAATACATGTATCATAGTTCAATTAATTCTTTTGGCTACTGCTATCAATCAGTTAATGTTATCAGATTAGCTGTGTCTCGAAGCGATTGGAATAAGCGGCATGCACTATACTAAGACGGAAAACTTTTATCTGGACAGAGATTCCTTACCCTGTAGTAGAAGCCGCTGGCTCTGAAGGGACTGATGATGCAGTATGCAAGAGGAAGACAGATGTTGGATCCCTCAGGGAGCACTCGTCTGCAGTAGCCGAACCTCCTCTCTCCGAGCTCGTTAGTGATGACGAGAGAGTAACTCTGCTCATCCACACCACCGCCGCCGGGTGAAGGTGGAGTCGTAGGCATGGGAGGAGGCCAGTCTTTAGCATCCGGGAAGCACAGGTGTTCTATGTGCGGAGGAACATCTGCCTGCAAACACAATTCAATTTCATCAGACAGTGAGTTTAATAAGTACAAGAAGAAATAACATTTAGATATTAAGTTACTGTCTCAATATTACAAACAGTAATATATACAATATATAATAAGTTATGATATAATATCAGGGATGGCCACAATGAGGCATGCAAGCCGCATGCGGCTCTTGAGCCAATCTTGTGCGGCTCTTGGAACCAAGAGTAAATATGATAAAGATTTAAAAAAATATATACCATATTTTACGGACAATAAGACACACTTTTTTACCTTGCCTTGGGTGCATCTAATGGTCCGAAGTACATAAAAAAATTAAAATCATGGTAAATAATGGCGGAATTCCACAGTTATAAAGAAGGTGTTGTAAACAATAAGATATTTACAAATTTTGGCGCAGGAAAAAAAGGAATATTGAGTACTTTTATATAAAAGGAGTTGTCTCTGCCGGGTGGCTTGTCCCGTTACACTTACCATATGCTGAACTGAGGGTTAAAGGATGTAAAAATGTTTTTCATGACAAATCAGTTCAGTTGTTAAAATTTACATGACGCCATCTGTACAGAAGAGATCTTCATACAACGCAGGTTTAAAGTTAGAAGTGATTTACACTGATTCCACTGTACAAGGTTATAATCTGTTTATGCAATGAAGTATACTATTACCTTTAAAATTTTTGGTTTAGATCACATTAAATCTATTTTCCTTTAAATTTCCATTCTAAAATCAAGGTCCGGAGCGTCTTATGGTCCTAGAATACGGTATATCTTATTTAATATGAGGCATACAGTGCTCATAAAACCTCAAACAATTAGTCAATACTGATCTTATTTAATTTAGTGAGTTTATTTAATAACAACATAGAAAATGAAGAAATTTCATCACTAAACTGTGAAAGACTGGTGCTTCTACCTTATTAATGTTTTCCGATAACACAATGCAACCCAATAGTGTTGCCACCTGTCCCGAATTAAGCAGGACATCCCGCATTTTAAGAACATTTTCAGCGTCCCAAATTATGCCTTAGAGGGACGCATTATATTGAGGTATGGCAAATTATTCCAAAACAAAATATGAGACAGCAATTTTTTGTGGCATATTTTGTGAATTTCGACTCATGGTGAAGATATTGATGTCATTCCATCGCTTAATTGTATTGTGTTGGCAGCAGTGAAATCACCGCCCATGATGTTATTCTTTGTAATTTATTTGTATAAGTCGCACGGGCATTCTTTAACTGGTGATCCAATGGGGAAGTACCATAAACAGAACATATGACACTCTGCACTGATTTGCCAAGTACAGTTCCTTCTGGAATTATACAAATTTAGGTATGAAGATCGGCGATCTGCATATATTCGATAAGTGTCCCTCCTTAGCCTTACCAAAAGGTGGCAACCCTACAACCCAAATAATTGGGAATTCACTGTAAAACTCATACCACAGGATAGGTATTAATACAGTACAGAAACTCAGTCCGTTTTTCTGCCAGACGAGCATGCGCGCGCATTTACTAGAGATCGTAGCGGCCATAAAGTAAGACTACAGAAACTACTCCGGGAAGTATGTAAACAAATAGGAGTGCTGTATTTATTAGAACACGCGATATTCGAAAGGACCTTATTATTCTGCTGTAAATTTCAGTAATAATAAAAGACAAAATCCTGAATTGCATTTCTTCACTTTCTTGAAACATCCAGAAAGGTAAGAACGAAAATAAGTAATATTTATTGTAGGTCTACTGGCTTACTTGTGAATCTGGTGTGGTTATGTTTCAAGTTACTTTAATGTAATATTTTAATATTTTATTCTGTTGTAATGATTTCTGGTGTATAAAATAGGTCATTAATGGTCGACAAGAAAACCTAGTAACAAAACATGTAAAATATTTGAGTGAAAATTACAGTCTATCCTTGACACATGCCGAAAACAGACAGTTTATGAATTCTTATAAAAACTCGTTAATTAAAACTGCTGTACCGACGGTGTCTTCAATTCCAAATGCTCCTGAATTTTTTGTTTTGTTTAATGAAGTCCATCCTGCAGTAATTGACGCTACATAGACCTACGATAAATTGAAGTCGTATATTGCCATATAAGGCAAAGAATCAAAATACACTGTCAACAATGACATGCAGGATGAACAAAGCAACAGACCTATAGTATAATTTACGTAATTAATACGTAGGCTATTTAATATCATAATCTGAATTATAAATCATATTAAAGAGAAATAATTTTAAAGGAAAAGTACTAGGCCTAGATACAGTCCCTAACAGTAGCCTTTTTAGGTATTGTTTACCTCTTCTTAACTAGAATATAATACAGTATCCGTTTTATTATTTCTTAAATTTAAAATTAGATTTGCATTAAATAAAAATATTCTGTATTTTTATCTTTTAATAGAACATATTTTGCGATGTGTTTATGTATTTTCCCAAGTCATTTGATATGATGAGAATGTAGTTTTACTAAATCTCCGCATGGAGCGCTAGTGTCGTCCAGCCAACATGTTGTCATAGGACTTTTAACACACAGTTTCTTTACTGTATTAATACTTATACTGTGCTCATACCCTCACATACTTACATCAAGAGGGTATTTGGTTTTGATGTAAGGCACTTTGATCTTCTTGTCTCCTGAGTCGAGATTCAGCCCCACTAGGAGGATGCATTGGAAGAGGTGTGGGAATGCGCTGGGTGTTGTGGCAGTGCTACGTACTCGATGGTACATCCGACTAGAAACTCTGCGCACATACACCTTGCGTTCCTCTGACAACCTAGTCAGCTGCTCCTGTTGTTCGGCCGAGTTGGTAGAACTGGAATCTTCACCATCGCCAGCGGAGTCCACGCACTTGGCTGCCGAAAGACCAGCTGAAACAAACACAAACACTGCATTGTAGATAATATGACTTGGAATACGCTCGTATTCTAATTCATAACCAACTAATACAAGTAAGAATCAGCTTGAAAAATTTTATGTCATAACCGGGATTTGAACACAGATCTTCGGCTTAACGCGCCGATGCTCTACCATTGAGCTACCATGACAACATGCCAGTCTGACATCAAATTCCTCAACTGATTCAGAAGACAAGGCAAACCACGGGAGGTTTCTCTCCGTCGAGAACACACATCCAAACCACCTTGTCTTCTGAATCAGTTGAGGAATTTGATGTCAGACTGGCATGTTGTCATGGTAGCTCAATGGTAGAGCATCGGTGCGTTAAGCCGAAGATCCGTGTTCAAATCCCGGTTATGACATAAAATTTTTCAAGCTGATTCTTACTTGTATTAATATCCCAGACATGGATTTAATGTCTATTTCCTTTCCTTCCACTTAATTCATAACCAACTGTTTAGACCTTCTTTGGAGGCTTATACAGTAGAACTCCAATAATCTGAACTCCAACTATTTGGATCGATTTTAGGCCATGGTCAAGTGGTTTCTGCAGCAACGAGGATCAGATTGAAAACACTTCAACTAAGAAAGTGCATGCAATTCACTGAATGAGAGAAGTTATTTAATTCCTGCACAGTTCTATATCCCTCTGTTATCATCTGGAATAAATAAACTACACTTGAAGTTAATTACTAAAGGATTATAGTTCATTTAACATCACCTTAATCACACCCGAAGATGTTCATCTCCATAACACAAGACAAGTCACTCATCTTTTTGTAACTCATAGCGAATCCACTACTTACGGCCTAGATGGAATATTACCTCATGCTATAAAATTGTATAACATTTTACCTGAAAGTGTGTCCAGTTCCATTAGAAATTTTAAACCAAAAGCATTGTCATATTTTTTAGATGTGTTCTTTAGTCAGTAGGATAGTTACAATATATATTTCTGTATAGTCGTACAAAAAAATGCATATTTCAAAATTGCTTAGTATATTTCAATTTTTCTTTTGTGGTTTGTGGTTTGTTTGTCACTAAGTGAATTTGTTATAGCCTTAAGATAATTGTAGTATGTGTCAGAATTTTTTCCTTAGAACCAATGTACTTATGTTACCCCTTGCATGAGCTTTGCTCTTTGGGGTTGCATTATATATTAAATATTATTATTATTATTATTTAAATAGTTTCTACAGCCATTAATTCATTATCTGCGAAAAAGCAAACCTTTTAGTTGACAAAATGAATAGTCTATCAGAAAAACAACTGACTCTGACAGATAATATGTTCAAGATGTGACACTTTATATAATACAGTACTGTACAATTTAGTTTTTTAATAAACGGCCTGTTTCCATAATTTATCCAACTATCCAGATATTTGATTTTCCGGATTGAGTCCAGTCCCAATTAATCCAGATAATTAGAGTACCACTGTAGTAGCTAACGGTAAGTCGTATTAAAAAACTGAATGCACCAGCAGTTACAAATTTTGAGAGATCTACAAGTTTGGTCTTATGACTTTTTGTCGTATCTCGATCGGTTATACCGTACCCCCTAACCCCTCCCCCCGGGACTTTCGACCCTCCCCGAAATTAATTCCTGGCTACGCCACTGATGTGAGGAATTTTTTAATAAATTTGTTCTCTCAATTTTCTGGTTATCCCACATACACTGATCAAACTTTCTCAAGAAACCATGAAAAACTCAATAGTTTCTGAAATACAGCCCCTTAAAAGTGCGATGACAATATTCGACACCAAGATAATTCCCATACTCATGTATGGGCTAGAGCTAACCTGGCACAAACTTCGCACGAAGGACCTCCACACTCTAGAGAACGTCAAAGCCCGCTTCCTGAAAGCTGCACTAGGAGTGTCTAAATACACTCTATCTAGACTGGTTTATGTGCTTACCCGAGAAACCTTCTTGATAGAAGAACTCAGGACGAAACTCGACCTCCCCGCCACCCCCAGTTGGAAGAAAGCTCTAGATGAGAGGAAAAGGAAAAGGGAAGACATCTGGGAGGAATTTTACACAACGGAAGCCATGATGAACCGGATATGGACAAGCACAAACCAGGAACTCAGACACCTTGTGACATTGATGGCGGTCCATGGATATCACCACAAGATGTGCACAAACCAGTCCTTCCATGAACCGGACGTCCAATGCGAGTGTGTTCTGTGCGGTAATATCTGTGATCGATACCACATCTTAAGCTGTTCCAATCGCGAAGTATCGGTGATAAAATTGTGCACAACATGAGTGACAAATATTATGCACAACTTGTGTGCTCTCTTACTATTATTAAATACAGCCCATTAACTCCATTGAACACTTTGTTATATCAGTTCACCTGACATTATGTTTTAAGATAAAAATTCAGAGACATTAAGGTGAATTGAGGGATAAATTTTGTCTGTGGGTAAAAAAGATAAAGTGATCTGGAACCTTAGTATCTGCTCACTTCCTGTGCTATCAGTTCCACAATGTCATTGACACTTCTTTGTTCACTGCAAGTCTGAATATATAGTCTACACACTTTATCTCGAGCTGAAAAAATGCAGGGGTGAGGGGAGCTGATATTGCATGCAGTATAAGAGACTGGCTATTCCAGAAGGCGGTGAGTTGAAATTGACGTCATTTCTGCAGGGTTGCCAAAACTAGAAAATATAACGTGTGTAGTTTTATGCTGGTACAGAATTGAACTAACTGTAGTTCGTAGCAATTTCAAATCTCGCTATGAAACTAAAGATTTTTTATGGATGCAGACATTATGGTAGAATATATCGCTGGAAAAAGGAATTCAGTAGTATATTTGTTTAGACAACTCTCTCCCAGTCTTCAGAATACACAAAATCGGTTTAAAAGTTGTACCATTGTACATTTACTAGGAGGTTCCCGCGGCTTTGCCCACGATAATTAATTGAAAAATTAAAAATTAAGAGTATATTAATTATTAAAGCATTATATTTATTAACACTTGCATGCGAATCATTCATAAACTAAACCGTTAGTAATTAATGAAACAGCTAAAATTCCGGCTTCAGAGTACATTCCACGATTAGAAAGCGCCCCCTGGGAAAACAATCTCCGATTTGATTATGCAGTTCCAAAGGAACCTGTGAACACATAATACGTATTGTTTCTCAACTGTTTGTTCACAGATGAATATGATGTGAATTTTATTTGATAAATTCAGTGTAATTTTCAGAAATTATATAATTTTTCAAGGGAAGAAATGGTTTGTTTGGATTTTTATTGTCCGCCCGCCATTATTAATTGACTCCAGGATTTTTAAGAAATTTACACTGGTAGATTATTAAAAATGTTTGTGGTTCAGAGCTATGAAAATTGTAAGTAAAAATAAAATTAGAATATTTGTTGTGTTCATTTCACTTAGGCCTTATATAATAAAGAAACGGTTTTCCTAATTTTGTACTTTTCGTGAAAGTTTAGACTGCGAGAGACTAACATCGCCGAGTATGCCCGATGTTTCACGAAGCGGGTGAGTGAGTGAGCATGCTATTTAGGGCCGTTGAATTGTATAAGAGTAGATTTGAATACGCACTTTCACATGCCTGAATTAATATAATATAACTAAATATCTTTCACAAGAATCTGCAGGTAATTAATGCAACTTTCTAGCAAAATAATCAAAATTGACTTCTTTTCTC
This sequence comes from Ectobius pallidus, assembly GCA_964059195.1. Taxonomy (NCBI): domain Eukaryota; kingdom Metazoa; phylum Arthropoda; class Insecta; order Blattodea; family Ectobiidae; genus Ectobius; species Ectobius pallidus. The sequence continues at coordinate 181,785,717 of CAXKWD010000005.1, read as the reverse complement.
CGACAGATTCAGCTTAAAAACACATTAAATTGCTTTTCCTTCCATTTCATTTATTTGGTTTATTGTTTATTGTTTATTCGCTGATGTCCGACACTTCTTGGTTTAAAGAATCTTCATTTTTAACTTCGTTGTCACTTATATCGACCATTTCCACAACACCTTTCTTCAGATAATTCAGATAATAAAAAATAGACGGTAGTTGAAGAATGCTGCTACGGAAAGGTTTTTGGGTATGGCAATACTGGGAATGGGCTGTGATCTTAATTTTTTTGAGCAAGGCCTTCTTGATATGGACTGTTTTCAGCATTATGGTGTGTTTATCTCAAAATAAAGTATGTGATCTTTACCTATGTTTCACTTCAGATTGGCCTATTGAATCCATAACACCTAGGATTTAGTACTGCTACTTGTATTTTACAATGAGTGTAATACCTGACACCAAGGAGTGCAGCATGGTGGAGCAATCACACAAGACACAGATGCAGCATTCCACACTGGCAGCTATCAGACTGATATCCTTGTACTATTTCAACAGATTGAACTGTAAACATCAGCACTGGACCATGCAGCACTGCTCTCATCTATGTGTATGTGTGTGAGTTATCAGTAGAGACCAGGATATGTATGCGGTGAAATAAAATTAACAAAAGCAATGGTATAAAATGCTCAAAGCGGTAAATTAAAGAGATTATCAGAGCAGCAAAATAAAAAATGCAAGGAATGACAATTCAAGTGGAGTAGGTATTGCTTTTCTATTGAAATTATCATAATTAAAATTATCTTTTTTATTATTTTTCAGCTGCGTTTATAGTCCTTTTAGATGCAATGCCATATCAGGAGTTCAGGATGTGTGTCTGTACATTAGGGTAGGCCATGGAACTATTGATTGTCAATTGTTTCTATTGTCGGGGTATTTTTATGGAGTCAATTTCAACTGATATTAATTTGGTACAGGATGAAATGGTGAGGATGAATCATGTAATGTAAATATCCAATTCGGCATTTGCCTTTACGACTGGGGAAACCATGAAGAAATCCATGTCAAATTGGCTGGCGTTTATCTGAGCCCGCCATTCAACCATATTCTGTGCTAACTCCATCCAACCATCCCTCGCAAATCCTATTTCCCTCAGATATATCCTAATATTGTCCTCCCACCCGGTATCTCCCTTAAGGGTCTCCCAGTCAATATTTTTGAGATATGTCTTTCCTCCCCCATTTCATCCTCCGTGATTTAATTACCCTTACTATATTCGGTGAAGAGTACAGGTTATGAAGCTCGTCATTAAGCAGCTTTCTCCAGTCCCTGTGTTCATCTCATGGGTCCAAATATTTTCCTAAGCACCCTGTTTTCGAACACTCTCAGATTATGTTCTTCCCAAAGAGTAAGCGGCCCTAATAATACACACGTATGAATAACAGATCTTCCCTCTTCGGTGACCAAATAGGGTAAAAAGTGTGTAAATTACGTGAGCATATATGGTACACATTACAATCCAAACTGTAAGGGAAGCAGACTGTTACCTTTACTGCTGTCAGGCGATGCTGGACCTGCTTCAGGGTACACCACCACAAACCCGCCATCGTCAGGAGTGGAAGCCATGGAATCTGAGTCGGACCCTGCAAGCTCCAGTGGACTAGTGGGGAGACCCTGCAGCGGCGTCCCGAACGCCTGGTTCATCAATAACTGCACCTGCAAGTAAAACCACAACCTGATGTGAAACATCCTTCCTTTAATATATATTGTCTGAATCAATCACAATCAACTAAAGTAATACAGACATGGAAACATTGTCACTCACTGTCGAGTCACCACTGAAAATGAGTTCATGTGCGAAATGCAGGTATACTTCAAACATATGCAAACTATTAAGAAAAGTGTTTTTATTTTAGACTTTTCTCAACATTCAGTATGCTCCACTGTTTACATCACTTCATTTTAATTTGTTTAACACATACTACCTGATATAATAATAATAATAATAATAATAATAATAATAATAATAATACACACACTATCACCATATTATTATTCCTCACGAACACCTGATTTCGAAGATTTCAGTTCACACTCCGCTGAGGATGCAGCTACATCACACACAAAACTCCCATCCAAAAACTTTACAAGGTAAGTAAAATTGCATTACATATTGTGGGTGCCACTTTTTAAAGACTTCTTTTCCAAGAACTTCCCCTACCTGCTGCCACCCTAATCCTCTTCGACCTATCAATCAGTGAATAGAAAGATACTTGTCTGCGATCCAGTACAATGTAGCCAAACACATACCATAGCACATTTACCTCACTCGAGAAGTAGTGAATGACAGCAGCAACACTGGAGAAACCCATATGACTATAAAAGCACCTGTTCTTTGTCGGTGTTCGTGGATATTTCTGGATTAGGGAACAATGCTATTATATTCTTTTGTAGATAGACGATGGTTTCGGAAGAGGTCTTCTTAAAATGGCACGAACAATAAGTATCTTACACTCTAATTGTGAAATGCCAAAGCCGGATTTTTAGCTTTTTAATTCTTGTTTTAATTGTTTTTAATGATTTGTGTACAATCAATAGTACAAAAACGAAAATATTAAAAACCATATCATATTTTGTGTGTCAGGATGAGTTATGTGATAGTGCTTGACTGTTGTATTTGTTTGGTTGGAGACAAACCTCTGTTTTGAGGAAATTTCTCATTTAATAATAATAATAATAATGATTTGTGTGTAAAGGTAAAGCTTATGAATCTGTGGTTCATTTTATTCGTTCCATTTTGAATTTGTATGCCAATATGGCAGCACAAGAATTGTTTTAATTATTTATTTACTACCAGTAAGTCTAAAATATAATTAAAAATAAAATCATGTAATCCAAGCAATTATGCAGAAATGATGTAACTGTTAATAAATGAAATGTTTTTAGTATTGTGCCACTGAATAATTATTTTTAAAACAATCTAGCAATGGAAGTATAAAAAACACCTGCTAGTTAGTAGATAAAATAACTTTAGTGTTAAATCAACAGATACAAAGCATACGTATGATTAATAAAGTGCAATGAAAGACCATGAACCATAAGAGACATGCAAACAGACCCACAGCTCTGAGTCATGCCACTGGAGCACTGGAGTCCAGAAATAGCCAAAACTTTAACAAGGTGAGGACGGATGCATCACAGACTGGTAGCAAAATCCAATCAATAAACACTGCAACTGAACTGGTGCCAAGAAAACCTCACAGTTATGACCTGACCTTTCATAAGCTGCTTTCACCAAGAAATATGCCTCCATTTAGAATATGTTTATATAAAAAATGTATTGTGATATATTCATATAAATTTCTGTACTCTAAGCTTAGGAAATACAACTTTTTCTGACATTAAATAAGAGGCTGTGTTGCAGGGAATGGGTATTCAATTGACTTAGCATCTTGTTTGCTTTGCAAGACTTGAAGTCCGGGATTGTTTAGGGACAATGGCTAACAAACTACCCTTACATTCCACCCTTGGGCCGAAAATAAATTCAGAAAAGTTTTCAGAAAGCATAGCACCTATAAACAGATACTCTTTAAAAAACCTACTCAAATCTACAAATTTAGAGAACCCCCATGACAGTAAAAAAATCAGGCATCTACCAATTCAAATGTAATGATTGTGAAAAAGTCTATGTAGGAAAAACCAAGAGGATATTGGAAGACAGAACTAAAGAACACATAAACTAAACTCCATGGCGTGGCATCCCCAAAGGGACAAGGCCTACCACCTGACCGCTGCGTCATCTACCTATAGGATTGGGGGGCATGTGGTCAGCATGCCGACACCCATGGCCGTTAATGGTGGTTTCCATGACCGGAACCGCTACTTCTCTATCAAGTAGCTCCTCAATTTGAATCACAAGGCTGAGTGCACCCCTACCAGACCTCCCTACCTCAGAAAAATCCGAGGAGGATCAAACCCGGGCCAACGGATCTGCAGTCAGCGATACTAACCACAAGACCATGCCGGCGGTCAAAGAACACATAAGACATATCAAAATACAGACAAATCAGAGGTAGCGGCACACTTTTGGGATGATGGACATGAAATTGACAGGGATCCAGAACTACTAAAATGTGTCCGTGGCCACAAGGAGCTTTCGGTCTGGGGGAGGATTTTGTTCCACAAGAAGGGGAATTAAATGATGTACTTTGATATCCTGACCAATGAGGACCTCAAAGTCTGTACCACGTCTGCGGGAGGGGGCCACAGCATTTGAAGTATAGCTGTTGACAAAGGTAGCGAAGGCACCAAAAATAGTACAGGTGAACTACACCAAAAGTGAAGTTTTGTGTAAAATTCAACTCTTATATAATTATTACACCCTTTAGAGAATTTTGCAAAAAAATGTTTCAAACAAAATCGATAGTTATAAGCTAGCCCCCATTCATTAACAAACTTAGCGGCCTGTCACACTGAGCTTCGATCGATCAAGACCAACCGACTGCCATCAAGCGCTCTCGACTGAATTTCTGTTCCTTGTCACACTGCATCGAGCGTCATCGATCAACGAAAATATTATAGGTTATGTAGCTATATGATTTTACTAGGTCTACTCATCACTGTATATTAGAGGTAAAGTATATTACCTTATTAGGAATACGAATGCCTATTTCCTGCACATTATCATACTACATATGTTGGGATGTAAGGTTTAATATTATGCCTACTATTTCAGGCTACATCTGTTTACTTCAAGCTTCCATCAGTCGGCCGAGTGAAGAGGTTTGTTGTTTGTTGTAGTTCGATCACCCACCGCTAGGTGCTACAACTCGATCAATTTTTGTATTTGTAAAATTAAATTACATAAGAAGATATAGTTTTAAGTGCCTTAAATGATTCGTGCAATTCTATTTCATTCAAATATGAGTCTAAAACGACATTATTGTGTAAGTTAAATCTTCCAGCATCAATTCTGAAATTCAGGTGGGTACGAAGTTTGCCATCGACTGGCGATTGAAAAACGGACAGGTCTGATTTCACAGACCAGTTGATCTCTCACCCTCGTTGTTGATCGCTGGCAATCGATGCTATGTGACTGGTACCACTGCTGTCTATAGGTTCGTTATATCAGTCAGTCGGTCGGTCGCTCGATCGATCCAGTGTGACAGCCCCTTTAAGTTTTTAGTCTTGCCTCATGAATAATACAATCTTAAATAATACTGTATGTTGCAATCTCTTGAGGTGCCATGTTACCCTGCCACATACCCACAACGCAACCTCTATTTATTTGCAAAATAATTGGAGCCATTCCGCCACGAGGAAGTACCTGAACGCAACTGTTTATGTTTTCCAGCTTACAGAGGTGGGAGGGGTAACCAATCATGTACTTGTAGGGGGATGTTAAAGCGTCTGACCAGGTTCGTTTTATTGACAATTTCCAGCTATCCATTTCGCTGACTATACACAGCAGCTGGGTGTAGGACTAGCCGCCATGTGTTTGTAAGAGAAAGTTATGTGTGTGTACTGCAGTTAATGCAGACTAATTAAAAGAGATTGAATTTCCTGGTAATGGCCACAGTTAGCACTCTTGTTACAAAGAGTTGCATTGATCTGGTGCTAAGTGTTAAGTGCTTGACTCATCACACTTTGCAAGCAATTTCAAAATATTCTGCACTCTCTCTCTTTCCAGCAGTATTCAGTTTGTGCTTGAAAAAAGTTCTAAGTAAAAAACAATCTGTATACAAAATATAAAGAAAATTTACAGTTGTTTTCAAGAAAATCTAGAAAACAAATTTTCCTGTAAATAACAAAAGTGAAAGTAGAGAAAGTACTCTCCAATCGTCCCCAGAAAATACCTAACCCATTCTTTTTATTAAGTCTTTATTTTTAAAATATATTTTACATAAGGTACATCATATGTTTTTTCTTTATTTCTAATTTCTTTTTTTATCACTCTGCTCTTTGTCTCTCCTCCTTTTTCACTCTGCTCTCTTTGGACTTGCGCCGGAGCGTGAGCACCTTCCTCATTCGGGTGTATTTTATGAATATTATATTTATATCTGGAAACCACATTCTTAAAGATAAGGTTTATCGAACAAATCCTCACACATTGGAGGAGCTGAAAGAAAACATTACAAATGAAATTAGGGACATTACAGTGGAAGAACTCACTCGCGTCAGCCAGAATGTGGTTTCCAGATACAATGCCTGTATAACACAGGAAGGACGACACTTCCAACATATGTTATAAGGTAAGATATGTAATACTTTATATAGCCTACACTCTAAGCAGGGAAGCCGCGCGCGAGCCACCCGCGGCTAATGCGGACTCCGTAGCGGAGAGTGAAAACACCGGTCGCCCCGTCTCAACTTATAATAAAGGCCCTGTAGTATATTATGTATCAAAAATTTGTAAAATTTTGTATGTTTAAAATTTAAATTTATTGTTTTTGTATCTCTGAAATGTCATAAATATATGTAAAATTAAAATTAAGTAAATTTAATTTAATTTAATAAATTAATTAAATACAAGTCCTCTTTTATATGACTATTCATTCTCAAGCTATGCTGTTGTGAGACACATGGAGAGGAATTTTTTTCCTACAATTTTTCCTGTAATTTTAATGTATTGTATTCTTGAACTTGTTTAATTGTAAGAGAAGAGGAATGTGTGAAGGAAGTGGTGAAATGTCCTTGAAAGCTGGTCTGGGTATGGTTGAGCTGTCATGCAAGATGTGACACCACTACCACTAATATCATGCAAAATAAAAACAAACCACAAACTTCCATATCTAATAAAATACTTCCTAACTCAATATGCACAAAACTGAATTCTTCCTAATCACAGGCAATCCAATGAACAATTTTGAAATGACAAATAATCGCAAAGAAAGGCTCCAAAATCAAACAAAGAACAGCAAAAGAGATAGCGATACAAAGGTGGCAACAGGAGCTTAAACACAAAATACATCAAAACAGAAGACAACAGAATACAAAAGACCTCCAAGGCAGGAGATATGAATACACAGCTAAATACAGTAGAGTCCTGATATTCCGAAATATTTGGGACCGAACACCGTTCGGTTTAGCGTGCCGTGCTACATAATTATAGTAAATATCTAAAACATAAACTTTATAACATAAAAAAAGGTAAAGTGATCCCTATACAGGCCAGGAGGTTGAGGCTCCCAGATTTTAGATATTCGGCACGTGAAGGTTGCAAGGTTGTCAGCCTTACGCACCGGCCGCCTTTACCCCCCAGGATTATTGCTGGTACTCATTTCTGTTAGAAGCTGAGTCGACCCCAGGGCCATAGTGCCATCAGAAGGATTAGGCCAATTGAAAAATGTGAAGACCTCATCAGAAATCGAACCCAGGACCATCCGGTTTGCAACGTCTTCATAACATAAGATCATTATTAATTGCAAAGCATTTCCGTTAATTAGGCTACACATTTTTTTTTTCTGGTGGTTGAATTACGTTGATTGTAATTATTACAAACAAAGACATCATTTCTTACACAATTCCATATTTATCCGAATAGTCATAGAAGTCCATTTCATGAATGAAATAAGGGGTGGAAGTGTGAAAATTTGAGCCCACCCAATGTTTTTCAAAAGTTAGCGCCAGTGAGCCTAGTAACTTCAAATTTGTCAAGTTCCTGTTTAACTTATCGGATGCAGCGGTGTAGGTATCTATACTTATGTGGAGTGTTGCTGTAACGATATAGCCAGCATGGCATCTTCTATACTTGATATGATACAGTGAGCTTGTCAGATAAGATGTACTTATAGCTACTGCTGTGCCATAATTACATATAACTTAGGGTACAGAATCAATTAGGCTATTAGAGATAACTATGCTGGTGATATGATTTGGGGCCAAAGGTCAATGCTTTGGAATGGAATATAAGAGCAAGATATTTACTCACAGCAAACTGATTTCATACTAAGAGCTAAGCTACTAAGAGAATAAGGGGACACAATTTTGATTTTAAATCATATTCAAAATTTTGAATTTATCTTATAGGGATGGTATACCTCTGGCTTATTTAGGCCTACTGTATTTTGCAAACTATAAAACACACTTTTTTACCTTGGAAACAGAGCTTTGAAAGTTAGGCGTGTCTAATGGTCCGAAGTACACTAAAAAAATTGAAATTATGGTAAATACTGCCGGTAATACCATAGTTTAAACAAGGTGTTATGAACGATTAATTACAAATTTTGTCACAGACTGTACATCAGTGCACTTGTCACAATCGTAAAATGAGGGTAGCTGGAAGCCAGGCATACAATGCGAAAAGAACAGAATGTCAAGTTCTCTTATACGAAAGGAGTTTTCTCCAACAAGTGGTTTAAATGAAGGCAATTACCTCTAAACAGCCTTGTCCCGTTACACTTAAGTTACTGTATGCTGAGTTGAATGATAGAGGGTGTAAAAGTATTTTCAGGCTTTCATGAGAAATCAGTTCAGTTGTTAAAATTTACGCAATGCCACCTGTAGGGCCTACAGAAGAGATTTTCGTACAACGCAGGTTTTAAGTTAGAAGTTATTTACACTGATTCCATTGTACACGGTTATAATTTGTTTATGCAATATTATTCCCTTTAAAATTTTTCGTTTAGAATCACATTAAATTTCTTTTCCTTTAAACTTACATCCAAAAATCAAGGTGAGTTTTATGGTCCAGAGTGTCTTATAGTCCGTAAAATATGGTACATATTTACATAATACAATAAATTTCGTGATATTTCGTTCAATAAGTTTCTTAACCCTTTCACTGCTAACTTAAATATACCGTACACTATGAGTTATAGAATAGAAAAGAATTTATTTAGTCCTTCCAAACATGTTCATATTATAGGACGCATCCAAATATTTACAAACATATATAATACATATTTACACATTATATATAAAACTTACACATTATATAGAAGTACATAGTAGGCCTACTGCCCCATCAAGACAAACACTTTCTCTTATTATATATACGTAACAGAAGCCTGAATAAGTGTTCGCATTAATAAGGGAAGGATTTTTTATAGCATGTTTAGCTACTGGTTAACCAAGTATGACTTCCCCAACTGTTACATAAGTCACTAGCCAAGTGTAACAGCTAACACACCCGGTACCTGTGGAGACCTCTACACAAGCTTCTGATGTCACACAGTCACATAACTTTCTCTACCATAAAACACTTCACATTCTGATATATAAGAGACTTTACAGGGAGCATACTCATTTGTTTTAATCTCATGCAAGACAATGACTGAGTTTGTACAAAACGATGGCTGGCTTATAACTAACCTTTGAAGAATTTTTAAGAAAAAAAAGTTATGAATTAAAGTTTTAGCATCTTCTCTAAAAAAGTAATATTTTAAGAAAATCAATAAAGCTTTTTTTTTTAACAATCATGAAAAGCAGGACATGGCACTAAAAAATTAAAACTGATAATTTTGGTTTGATTTTTGCAGTCATTGTTGGTAAGAATAAAAGAATATGGTCGCTTACTCTTCGGGAAGAACATAATCAGACAGTATTAAAAAACAGGGTGTTTATGAAAATATTTGGACCTAAGAGAGATGAAAACTGCATAACAACGAGCTTCATCGGATATATTAAGGGTAATTAAATCACGGAGAATGAAATGGGAAGGAAAGACATCGCTCAAAAGTATTGACTGGGAGACCTGAAGGGAAAATACCACCTGGAAGACCTAGAAGTAGGTGGGAGGACAATATTAGAATAGATTTAAGGGAGGTAGGATTGGCGAGGGATGGTTGGATAGAGTTAGCACCGAAAGCGGGCTCAGGTAAGCGCGGCAATCAACCTTCGGGCTCCATAAAATATATAATATTTCTTTAGCTTGCTATTTTATGGAACCTGAAGGTTCATTGCCGGCTTACCTGAGCCTGCCATTCAACCCCATTCTGTGCTAACTCCATCCAACCATCTCTTTCAAATCCTACTTCCCTTAAATTCACTCTCCCACCTGCATCTAGGTCTTCCAAGTGGTCTTTTCCCTTCGGGTCTTCAAGTCAATATTTTTAAGATAGTCTTTCCTCCCCCACGTACAGCACAATTCAGCCTCCGTGATTTAATTGCCCTTACTAGGCCTATATCTGGTGAAGAGTACAGTTCATGAAGTTCGTCGTTATGTAATTTTCTCCAGTCCCCATTTTCATCTCTCTTGGGTCTGAATATTTTCCTAAGCCCCCTGTTTTCGAATACTCTCAGATTATGTAAGTGGCCATGTCTCACATATTAACTGCACAATAGAGGAGAAAAATTGTAAAGGAAGACAATGATTAGAATATACATATGGGACTAAAATTAAGTTACTGAGGATGTTGGTTGTGAACATGAAGAGAGAGGAATGTTTAAATTGATACAGCAACCATACAGTACCATCTAGTTAACATCTGGATGTAACAAAAGAAACCACAAGGAATGAAGATGAGAGGCAGACGATTTCATGCTTGAAAGCACAACTACAACAAAGCCAGAGATGAGAGAGGTCTATCACATTGGTATGATAAGGCTGTAGCAGGTACAGTTACCACCAAGACAATCACATGCACTTATTTGGCAATGGGGTCAATGAGCTCAAATTATACTCTATACAGGAACTCCCTATATAAAACTTTTATATAACTTCACTGTGTTAACTGCCAATACAATTTAGTAGCTTATCTACAAATTAATTGGGCCTAAGAGAGATGAAAATGGGGACTGAAGAAAACTGTATAACGAGCTTCATAATCTGTACTCTTCACTGGATATAGTAAGGGTAATTAAATCACGGAGGATGAAATGGGGGAGGAAAGACATATCTCAAAAGTATTGACTGGGAGACGCGAAGGGAAGAGACCACTTGGAAGACCTAGACGTAGGTGGGAGGACAATATTAGAATAGACTTAAGGGAAGTAGGATTTGGGAGGGATGGTTGGATGGAGTTAGAACAGAATAGGGTTGAATGGCGGGCTCAGGTAGGCACGGCAATGAACCTTCGGATTCCATAAAATAGATAATATTCCTTTAGCTTGCTGAGGAATTGTCTATTGCCATTGAGTATGTACGTAAGTATGACTCATCACTAGGGTTACCACTCATCAGGATTACTCCGGATGGTATGGGTATACAAAAATTTGTCCGGTGTCCAGAAGCAGTTGTCCGGGAATCTGATTTCATTTTCCCCATGAGATTTGAGAATGAGATATTTACCTTGCAGTTTACTTGAGATGATAATTTACAGTACTAAACAATAGTTAGATGTACATAAATGAGGGCAGGCATATTATATGTAGATTATCCAATATTGTGAAACAAATTTCATCTGTAAATGTACGTTAAATTTAAAACTTTTTTGATTATTGTAAGACTAAGTTTATCTTTGTTTGCAAGCCTAAGCCTAAAGATTATTTCTAACATAATAATGAATAATTTATTGGTCATTCTTTTTAAATTTGGGGTAATTTTTTTACTATTTTTAGGGCATATATTCATTAATTTTTTTATTTTATAATCATTAAATGTCTTTCCCTATATGTCAATACATAAATTCAGCTCTGAAAGGGCCAAGGCACACTTTTTTGCAAATTGCCACCCACTCTTGATAATGCTAGGGGTTATTTCAGTGTTGAGAAAAAAAATTCATTCATTCAAAATTCAACAACTTAATTCTGTTTTAGTAGTGTATTATTTAATATATGAATGAATAACCATTTAATTCTTTCAGCTAGTGTTATCAATCGGTTAATATTATCAGATTAGCTGCATCCCAAAGTGATCACAATAACCGGCATGCACGGTACATATAAACATTGAAGGTACTACTTTACGTACATATAACCAACAGTGTACAGAAATCTGTCCCATACTCTTGTAAATTAGAGACATAAATGCTATAACTCAGGTTGGGAGTCCTGACTGACTGCGGCACCCAGACAGACAAACTTACAGGCCCGACGAGAGGGAGGGGCCCGGGCCCCAAAACGGGGCCCAGGCGACCAGGTTTTATTTTTTATTTTCTAAATTTAAAATAAAAGTCAATAAACAGCTTAAGTTATGTTATGTGTTTATTTTATCTGCATTGTCCTGTTGTATAACGGTGACACAGAATTAATCAGTTAATCTAGAACGGACTATTCTTGAAGAAAAATTGCTATTTTTTAAAAGTAGAAGCAGAAATCCTTTTGGACTCAACAGTAGGCCTCACTAACATTCGGCATTTAAAATCATAATTTTCAAAAGATCTAACTGGTACATACAGAAAAAATTGTTCCTAACTAGAACATTTTAATGTATTTTTCTGTTTCATGCCCGGCATCAGTTAACCGATTTGGTCCAAAATCAATAGACTTCGTCCCATGAGCATTATAAATGGTATACAAGTTTTATGAAAATCCGGTAAAGCGTATTTGAGTTATCGCGCTTACAGATGGACAGACAGACAGTCCCGTCTACCAGACAATCTCATAAAGTACCGATACCATTCTCGCACTTAATAATTTTATAATATCATTGCATAATTTTTTTGTTGCTTACATTATAAAGGTCGAGTTGGGTAGTGAATTTAAAATCTGAAAAAAATTGTTCCGGGAAAATTTGTCCTTGGGGCCCTTGCTTTCTTTCCACGGCCCTGCAAACTTATTCCGAATAGAAGTGAGCTGGTTGGGGAATTCTGTGGTCAGTAAACAAAACATTGAAATTCAGAGTGTATGTTGTAAATACTTGAAGGAAGAAGTTACTAATATTCACAAACAGCTCTACTACTCAGTGGAATCCCTGAAGGTTACTTGCAAAGATAAGACATGAATCATTATCTCTCACGCGAGGCTAAACATGCAAACTACACTATTCTGAACTCTATAATACAAATATGAAATACAGAGCCCCACATTATTAATCTACTCGCTTTTACATAGTCGGCAGTAGCCTAGCATTTACTATATTACAGTATTATCAACTCATTAAGTACCAGAATGTGATGTCACACATTCTGTATTGTAAACTTGCTTATGTTAAATTAATATCAGTACGTTATAAACTACTGTTCATTAATGTTATTTTCTTTGTAAATATTTTTGTAATTTTTTATTGATATTATAATAGCATGTGTTGGGACGTTTGAACTTGTTTACATGTTTAGGGCATTTCTAATGTAAATCTTTCATAATTTCTCAAGATTTCTTCACTTAGTGCATTTGTTGTATATTCTTGTTCTTTGACTTTGTCTATTGCTTCTGGCTTAACGACAATAAAATATTTATTATTATTATTATGTGCGTGTGGTGGATGGAAAAATGCCTGTCCATGTGTCTGTTTGCATGATAACTCAAATACGCTTTAATGGATTTTCATGAAACTTGGTATATGCGTTTATAATGTCCATGGGAAGAAGCCTGTTGATAAGGATTGATCAAATGCAAACAGTTTTCATGACAACATATTGTTTTACAGTGTTCATATACGGCTTTGGAAGTTGCAATACAGTTAGCTCTGACAAATAACACTACCTACATATTCCTTCACATATGCTTATCAAACTTTAGACCTTTGTTCTTCTGTAAGCCCTGCTTAATGAATCGATCTGGAGCTTAATTCGGAAATCGATAACAAAAATAACTTATTTTCTGCAATTATCACTGATTAAACAAAAGCATTCTGGCACTTTGTTACATCAGTTTACCTGACTTTATTTATTACTATTATATTTAAGATAAATACCGGTAATTCAATAGCTAAGTAGTAGTATGAAATTGCAATTGCTAATGGCGCATTTCTTTCTTTTTCACTTACTCCTTTTCAATTTAATACAAGTTTTTATTACTGACCTATGCTGTTTGCAGACAGAACGCACACATACATGTCTCTACAAATTGTATTTTTATTTCAGGGGTCCTCAAAACATCTATTAATGCTGAAAACTCGAATGGAATTTCACAGTGAAATAAATACTGCCTTCTCCAAGTACCTGTGCCATAGGTAAAGAAAGTAATAATTTAGCGAAGAAAATTACAGTTTTCTTGACATCATCTAAGGCACATCTGCATTAAAAACAGTAATAATAATCTTTACAATAAGAGGAAGTACATATGCCAGTTTATTTGTGTGTGATGCCCTACCAAAGCTAAAGAAGGCATAGACCAAAAATTCTGACATGTGCATGGATGGAAGGGGGATCATGCATGTATGCCTAAATGGGAAAACATTGATCAATTTCAATGAAACTCACTATCTGGGGTGTTTTGGGGAAGGGAATTTCAACCTAAGGCTGGTTTTTCCCGGATGGAACACTCTAATCATAAAAAGCATCTTGAAGCCGGATTTTTAGATATTTAATTTTTATCATTAAATTTATTATTTACTACGTCTAACAATATAATTAAAAACTCTGTGATGTAATTCATACAATTTACGTAAAAACGATGTCAGTGTTAATAAGTATACTTACTTACTCACTCAATGGCACTAGACATTTCATAAGCAAGCTGAAGGAATATTATCTATATGATGGAACCCAAAGGTTCATTGCCGCGCTTACATGAGCCCGCCATTCAACCCTATTCTGTGCTAACTCCATCCAACCATCCCTCGCAAATCCTACTTCTCTTAAATCTATCCTAATATTGTCCTCGCACCTACGTCTAGGTCTTCCAAGTGGTCTTTTCCTTTTGGGTCTCCCAGTCATTTTTTAGACATATCTTTCCTCCCTGATTTCATCCTCCGTGATTTAATTACCCTTACTCTGCTCTGTGAAGAGTACAGGTTATGAAGCTCGCCATTATGCAGTTTCCTGCAGTTTGTTAATAAATATGTTGTTTAATTATGATTCAAAAAGCATGTAGCACTTGAATCAGTAAATGTGGTACCTGCTGTGTGTGTGTGACAGGTTCACGTGTGATATTTATTTACACAGCCTGTGTGAAGGTCCTTGTAACTGTTTCAACAAGACTGACTCATAAAATATATGAACGTTCATGATATTATAAATTACTGGGGACTGTATTCTTTGGTAAGCACAACATTTTACACTTAGGTACATTTAGCTTTATAGGTGCTACTCGCTTCGCTCATTGGGGTCTTCGCCCCCAAACCCCCGCTGAGGTTCTCGGTAAAGGTTTTTTTTAAAAAGATCTATGGGAGATAGAATGTGTGTATTTAGTATGCTGTATTGGCTATTACCTTTTTTTGCCACAAAAAACCTGAAAAAATAAATGTGGGAAGACTTTGGGTTTTTTTTCCGGAATTCCCCCGTCGGTTGCAAGCTAAATGTTTCCCAAGTCTAAGTTTTCTAGATTAACTGGAAGTGTACGTACATTTATGGTGTATTTTATGGAGTAAATTTCAACTGATATTAATTTAAATGGACATTATACAAGATGAAATAGCGACTACGATTCATGGTATGTAAATATTCAATTTGGCATTTCCCTTTACGACCAAGGAAATTAAAGAAAAAGACAAGTATAATTGGTTATAATATGTTGTAAAGAATGCGGGACTTCATCTCCGAGTTATAATTAAAGAATATAAATTATGAAATTTCTTTAACAGATAGAAGACAATTTTGTTAGTTCTGAACAAAAATATGTTAATTGGATTTAATTATTATGAACCTGAGACTTCAGAACGCAAGTCCAAGACGTTACTATCTCGACCACCCCGTTAAGTTTACGGAAATAATTATTTCTAAACTTTCAGAGCCATACGTGAACACAGTTTGATAATACCGTTGCCATGGAAACCGAGCCCTTTTTCGGGGGGTTTTAAGTGCTATAAATTTAAAAAAATTTACTTTTTGGAATTTTCCTGTGGTTTACAGCCTAAAAGCTATATGTGTACCAAATTTCAAGTTTCTAGCTTATCTGGAAGAGGACAAACATTAATGTCAGTGAGCCGAGCCGAGCCCTTTTTCAGGAGTTTTTAGGGCTAAAAATTAAAAAAATTAGCTTTTTGGAATTTTCCTATGGTTTACAGCCTAAAATCTATATGTGTACCAAATTTCAAGTTTCTAGCTCATCTGGAAGTGGGCAAACATTAATGTCGGTGAACCAAGCCGAGCCCTTTTTCGGAGGTTTTTAGGGCTAAAAATTGGAAAAAAATCAACTTTTGGAATTTTTCTGTGGTTTACTGCCTATAAGCTATATGCGTACAAAATTTCAAGTTTCTAGCTCAGCTCGAAGTGGGCAAACATTTATGTTGGTGAGCCGAGCAGAGCCCTTTTAAAGGAGTTTTTGGGCTAATAATTAAAAAAAAAATAACTTCTTGGAATTTTCCTGTGATTTTCAGCCTAAAAGCTATATGTGTACAAAATTTTAAGTTTCTAGCTCATCTGGAAGTGGGCAAACATTAATATCGGTGTGCCGTGCCGAGCCCTTTCTCGGAGGGTTTTTAGGGCTAAAAAATAAAATAATAAACTTTTTGGAATTCTCCTGTGGTTTACAGCCTAAAAGCTATACGTGTACCAAATTTCAAGTTTCTAGCTCATCTGGAAGTGGGCAAACATTAATGTCAGTGAGTGAGTGAGTGAGTCAGCCATGTGGCTTTATATTATAGGGATGTACTAGATTAGATTAATGAGGGATAGTGTAAACCCTTAAGACTTCTCAACACTGCGACCTTAATAGATCTATTGTGAACACCAAAAAAACTTAAACACAAAACAATATTAAATTCACAATGGATATCTTTTTTATTAATATTACGACGTTTCGGCCCAAACCACTAGGCCTTCATCAGGTACATCTAAAATATAAGGAAAGAAAGTTCCAACTGACAAACAAAAAAACTCGCGGAGTTTCCTTGGCTACGACTCGCGTTTACAAAGTCGAATCACCGGTTCCACCGCCTTCTGGATAGTCCGGGACATCGATTTGAAAGCCTGATGTTCTTCCAAATCTCATAATCCACTCTTCAGGGATGCTGTAAATGGTGTCCAAACTAACGATAGCAGGAGGCGAGGGAAATGTTATTATGTGCTTACCGTTTTTAAAACTCTTGATCATACTCAACCAATCGTCCCCATCGTATCTATTCAAACTCCCTTGGTTGCCAATGATGTTTACTGCTTCCACGATTCTCCTCTTAATAGGGTCGGGTTCGATTTTTAGAATCCTTAGATTATCAATGTGCTCCAATAACAAGAAGTGTTTAAAAAATATATTACAAGTCAAAATATATTACACTTCTTTTTATTGGATTTGTATCAGTGGAAATTTGGGACCGATATGGATGTTTTATCAATGTGCTGTCTACTATCAAGCATGTGTTGGCTTAAACCGGTTGCCGATCTCCCGAGCCTAATGTATCGTTCATGTTCCTTCATTTTCACTTTGAATGACCTCCCAGTTTCACCGATATACTCGTTATACTCGATAACTCATGCCCCACATGATTTTCCTTGATACAGCATGAGTCGTATAGGTACTGTATAAGATAAGATGAAATAGAATGTGAAATTTGGAGTTGGTCTACATGACATAGATTCATTTTGTAATGAAGATAATAAAATGTTTAGAGAACAAGTCAAGAGAAATCATTTGACTTGCAAGGCTAGGAATAGGTTGAACAGCTTGGTGAAAGCTAATCTCAAATATGTTTCTAGAAAAGGTGAACAATCCCATTTATTTTTATATATCCAGTAATCATCATCATCATCACCATTATTATTATTATTATTATTATTATGTTTTTGAAAGAGAAAATATAACAGTATTTGCTTTTACAAGTGTTAAAATAGGTACATAAAATCTTACTGTAAGCATAATGAATAGAATGAGAAAGTGTGATGACTTCGCCGCTAATACAATGGTGGGTATAGGGAGAGCGGCGGTCCACCGAAACATTGGCAGCACCTTCGTTTGCGTTTCAACTTCTCAATGCTGCATCATGATAGTTTGGCATCTTATGATTAAACTCGCAATCTTTAATTAACCTTTGGTCCTATTTCTGTGAAATTTGTGCAGAAATAATCTGCACAACACAGTCCTTCTGATGGTTAAAACAGAGATTTAAAAAATGCGGACATAAATGTTTTTATTTCATTATATAAACATCACCAATTACATAAAATTCATGGAGGGTGAAACTGAATTTGACTATGCGACAATTCTTTTCATTTTTGTGTCCCGTAAAAACTTCAAGCGAGAAAGTTTTAGTGAAATATTTCAACTTTATTTTAAATTCAGTACCACCTTTATATCTTGAATGGTTTACGAGTAATTGAGTGGTAATTATTCCTGGCGCACAGCTGTCTCAATGATGTGGGACGATCGTGAAATGTTGAGGGTGAAGCAAATTTGACTATGCGACATTCATTACTTTATTTTTGTGTCCAGAAAGAGATCAAGCGTGTAAGGTTTAGTGAAATATTTGGATCTTATTATAAATCGAGTACAACCTATATATTTATAATGGTTAACGAGTAATAGTAATTACTCCAAAGCTAAAGCTATCACAATGGTATTGAGGTATTGGCAGGCATCTTTTCCATAAAATACCAGCAATAACGTAAAATTTTTACATAATTTATTCGTGGACTCAATAATAATACTATATTAACTGAATACTTGTACCCATACTGCAAGATTGACCCGTTGGGGAAAAGGAGCGAATGAAGCTTTTTTCTAACTTAGTAAATCTGCACTACTTTTATTTATGCATTTATTGGATTATTTATCATATTTTCTGTTCACTTATGTTAGTAATTTTTATGTATAATTATTATAGCAAATGTCTTATTAGTTTAATATTTTGATCCTTTTTTTAATAATATAATTTAACAACATAAGACGTACATCAGTTACAGCGAACGGCGAATGGTCGAGGGTTTGAGCAAATAGCGGGCTGTAGTTAAGGCAAGAGGATTTAATTTTTTTATGAAAAAATCAGGGAAAATGCTTTGAAATATTGTGTGATATATGTAGAATGCATTGTGTCTTTATCGGATGTTGAAACGCCAATTTTAAAGATCACGCGCCCTATTTTTGTAGTGCTGCTTATGAAACTTTCCATGCCCTGCAATTCACAAACCATCCCTTAGTTTATATTATCTCTGTTCACATAATTTGTACACAGATCTACACTTTTGACCGTGTTTCACCTACATAACTTACCCCATACAGCCAGGAGAAAATTAATATTAATATAAATAATATTACTATTAATACAAATTAATAGCCTACTCAGTAATATTCTATACAATGTAATATTAATATTAATTTATAAAATATCCCTTAGCTGTTTTCTACCCTAATTATACGTTGTTATTTCTATACAAATGTACATTCTTTAAAAAATTCTCATCATATTATACTAACATACCCTCTACCCTATTTTCTAGGCAACAAAATATTAGATCAAATCATCCCTTAGCTGTTTCATACCTATATTATATAATTGTTCATTGCTTATGAACATCTTCGATTTTTGGAAAGATGTGGAACGAAATGTTATGGTCAAGCTTCTTGCAATCTGAGAAATTACTGTTACACACGGCCATGTTTATTTATGGAGATGAGAACTTCCAAGACGTGTAAAGCAGCCCGAAAATTGTCAAAAGTATCTAACAATTCAATTTAGATAAGGTGAGTCATTTTGAAATAGATTAATGTATTATTTTGTTTAAGAGTGTTTGCAATTTTTCCTATACCGCCCGTAGTAATCTTGCTCCCGCGAATCTCAAGCAGAGTAACTGCTACCTAGCGGCGGAACCAGTGAACTACCTCAGTCATCACACTTTCTCCTCTATTCATTATGCTGTAAGTTTAACCCAGTTGTATTTAATGGAAAAAATAAAAAATAAACAAAATTATGTATTTGGATCACGTACCTTCTGAAGATGTGACCCAAAGATTGGCGACCATTTTCTCTTATTTTTAAGGGGACTTTACATTAAGAAATTTTCGTTTTTTGTGTATTTCTCGAAAACGGCTCAAACGATTTTCTTTAAATTTTGCACATGGGGTGTTTATAATAAGATCTAAAACTTTTATTTGAAACATTTCTTCGAACAAATTCTCTGAAGGGTAGTTATAAGCCACTCACACTGAATACGCTCTCTTTGCAATACGGCGTCTTGTAACTGAAAATCATATGAAAACAAAATTTTACATTTGGGTTAGGTACCTTTCGGGGATGTGACATGAATATTGGTGACGACTTTCTCTTAATTTTAAGGGGACTTTACATGAAGAAAATTTCGTTTGTCGCGATTTTCTCCGTACTAAGAGGCTAACTTTTATTTGGGCAGAGGAAGTTATGTGAATTTCACATCAGATTTTTAAAAATATATACTGGTATCTGAATTTAATTAAACAAAATTTGGATGAAGAACATTTCACTCTAAACATTAAGCATTTTAATCTAATTGAATATTATAATTTAATATTTTTAATAACTTCTGTACAAGAATTTATTTCACTTTGATAAAAATAAAATAACTTTTGACAAATTGTTAAATTTAATTAAAAACTGTTAAATTCAATTCAATATCATTTTCCCACTGATAACGAACTCTTCATTGCTAACAGTAAACTTTGTGCTGCCTCCATGCACCATTTACTTTCCATTGCCTAAAAAAGTGAAGGTCAGTGAATTGTCCCCCTCCCCAGTGTGTAATTGTCCCTTATGCTGTATGTCCACGCAAGATCCTAATATAGCCTAGCAGAGACATCAACAAAAAGAGAAGTAGATTAACCAGTTTTTGTTTACAAGGCTGTTTCTATAGCAACAGATGTGAACATCTGACAGGAGAAATCAAAGCCTCCTTAACAATAATCTCCACTGTCCATTCACAAGGAGCTCAGACATTCCATTCTGTTTTCACACAAACAACTCTCATTTCTTTTGAAAGGTTTAGCAATTATGATTGATGTGTATACGCTGATTTCTGTTCAAGCACTTAAGGAGCTCTTTAAGAAGAATGCAAGGCAGTTAAAATTCCTAAGCCTACTTCTATTTCAGGGTTGAACTAACAAAATGTCTCTTCAAGTTTCACATTGCTTTTATTATAAAATTATAAGAGGCTTTGTCCTGACTGACTGACGTAATGACTGACAGAGAATCAATGTAGAGCGTAAACTATGTAAACTATAATAGGTAGGGACTTGGAATCTTGACATTACCTTCGTTTCATAATGTAAGTGCTTACTAAAAATCAAATGTTTTAGTGGTGACAAAATACCTTTCTACACAGAAATATCAAATCCAAATCACATTCCATGTACAGTTTTCATGACAACAGTGAATTGTTGGCAGTGGTCACAGGTAGCTTTGGAAATAATCGATATGGGACTTTGACAAATTAGAGAAGCTATCGATATAATTCATTGCTGTAAATAAATATTGAAGATGAAATCCATGAAAATAATATGACTTTGAGTTTTAAGTATTAATGCACATTTTGAGGTCCCATGAATTTAAAAATATAATTTTCAGAACATGTGTGTGTTTGTGATAAGTAGGGAGCGGATTTTTATGTAAACAATTTTTTTTCTGCTTATAGATAGAAGACTACAACTAAAACTAGAATTTTGAATGAGAACCTGGAAGTTTATACAGTGAACGTCGCTTAACGTAATCGTGGATAATGTTATCGGTCGGGTAATGTTATCACAATTCAATATATTCCACCAACTTAAAAAAAACTCATATTCAATCACAAAATGAGAAAAGTCATGATTCCTATGCGGTTTCGTGAACTACAAGAGTGGTATGTCATGGAAAACCAGTGGTTCAGAAAAACTGAAGTTGAATGTTCGATCTGGGGATGCTGTCGAGGAGGCAAAACGGTAATTTGTTTGAGAATGACCCATGTCATGACTTCCGGAAATTTCCAACCGCTTCTGAATAAATATGAATATTCAGATATGTTATTCAAAAGTCAAAAGTGATGTTCTGTGGCAAAATCTACTACCAGTAGGCCCTATTAACTTAAATTTGTTGTTATTGTGGAAACTAAAATAATAATAATAGAAGCAAATAAAATAGCAGTTATCAAGACTGGATGTTTGTTGCCTGCTTGAGAAGTTTGGCCACCAATGGCAATTTGGAAAGTTTGCACCCTAATGTAAGGACTGGAATAATCAGAATGAATCACCCCATGCATAAATTCACATCATATTCATCTGTCAACAAACAGTTGAGAAACAATATGTATTATCAGTGTTCACAGTTAGCTTTGGAACTGCATAATCGAATCTGAGATCGTTTTCCCAGGCGGTGCTTTCTAATTGTGGAATGTACCGTACTCTAAAGTCGAAATTTTAAGTGTTTCATTAATTATAAAATTTAGTAGAAAATATAGACCAACGAGTGTTGAATGTTTCATTAATTATTAATGGTTTAGTTTATGAACGATTCACTTGCAAGTGTTAATAAATATAATGCTTTAATAATTATTATACTCTTAATTTTTAATTTTTTCAATTAATTATCATTGGCGAAGCTGCAGGCACCTGCTAGTAAAAATACAATCCTGCTGATTCTTGTACAGAGATTAGGTTAGGTTAGGGTACAAAGAAAGTGCAACAGAAGTAGACCACAACTAATTCCACAGCAATTTACAAAATCTGTTACCTTCTTCATCATCTTGTGGTCATTTATCACTAACTTGCAACTTTGTGTCACCACCTGTCAATGACACTGCACTTTTCTCACGGAACAAGCACAATCTGATGGAAGACACCTTCTCATTATGGCGTGCACTACTCCAGTTCCACTGCCGTGAACATCCTTGTACCACTTCCTCAATTCAACAGCTTTCAACGTATCATCATGTTTTCTTTCTTTTTCAATTCTTCTTGCATGTTCTAAGCTACTTCCTCTACTTTTTAAAATTTATTTTTATTTCACAGTAAAATTATGCAGTTCAGAAACGCTATCTTCTCGTCTTCTGTCCAGAAATGTAAAAATAAAGATTTATAAGACAATTATCCTGCCCATTGTTATTATATGGATGAGAGACATGGCTCCTTACTCTTCGGGAAGAACATAATCTGAGAGTGTTTGAAAACAGGGTACTTAGAAAAATATTTGGGCCTAAGAGAGATGAAAAGACAATCGAGAGAAATGCAGAAAGTCTATTCGATGCCTGCAGGAATGTTGGATCGGAAATTAATACAGAAAAAAAACTAAGTATATGATCATGGAATGTCAAAATAATGCTCTACAACTTCTTTAGCCGTGGTAGGAGTAAATAGAGAGCTAACCCAAACTTGTGTTACGAACAAAATCGTCACGAAATTAGTGGGACTATGACGGAACGGACTGCACAGAAAACAATCAACTCAATGAATAGGCTTATCCAAAATTTTAAAAAATCCAATAATCAAAAATTAAAAAATCTAAAAATTTAAAATCCAAAAAAGAAAAAAATTAATTAAATAAATTTAAAAAAAAATAATAAAAAAAAAAAAAAAGGAGCACGGGGAAAAGGTATCAGGCATTGAGTGGGAGGGCTATTACTGTTTCGAGCTAGTGGCATGGTGAGCCCTTCACCATTATAAAAAATCTAAAATTTAAAAAATCTAAAATTTAAAAAATCCAAAATTAAAAAAATTAAACATCCAAAATTATGAAATCCAAAATTGAAAAAATGTGTTGCGTGGCGTTCCACGCACACTTTTTTGCAAGCATATCATCCTTCTCATTTCCTTCCAGACCACAATGTGCTCAAATATGAAATGTTCTAAATCTCTCAATGTAAATTAGAAATAAGAGCAAAATAAGGTATATGGTAAAGCTTGGATGAGCCCTCAGCCTTACACAGAGCAGGAAATAGAATAGCCTAATCATCGATATGACTAACACAGAAGAACTGGTCAGATGGGGAAGTACAGTGTAGCTAATCTAACTTGATACTTTCCTTGTTGATGTGCCAGCAATAAGAGCCACCATGATGGAATGTGCTGTCACATGGCACAGATAAGAGGTGGGGGTGAGGTCAGAGTTCATAAAACCTCTGCTGATAACAAATACAATCTCATGTGTGACAAGCTAAATTTGAGGAAGCATTCATGAGTGAACTGTTCAGGTGGACCTTGAAACTTCCACAGAACAGAACAAGAAATTTTAAGTCTCTGTTAATGTTAGCCTATAGCATTTCAGCCTTTTGGCAATTATGAAGAACTAGACCTACCCCTAGTCCGCCAGCGTGGTCTTATGCGGGTTCGGTCCCCGGTACCCCCCTTGGATTTTTCTGATGTAGGGAGGTCTGGAACGGGATGCACTAAGCCTCGTGATTCAAATTGAGGAGCTACTTGATAGAGAAGCAGTGGCTCCAGTCATGGGAACCAATTAATGGCTGTAGGTGTCAGCATGCTGACCACAATCCCTCCATCTGCCTATGGTAGATGACATAGCGGTCGGGTGGTAGGCCTTGACCCTTCAGGGATGTAGCGCCACAGAGTTTAGTTTAGGAGAGCTACCCCTATTTGTTCTTTATATATAGGCCTGTATATAAACTACAGTCCAGAGTAGTTCATAGGTAAACTAAAATCCTCCTATACAAAACTATGATCCAACCAGTACTAATGTACGGATGTGAGACTTGGACCTTTTCCCAGAAGGGTGCAGACATGATAAATATTTTTGAGAGAAAGGTACTACGAAGAATATACGGACCCATCAATGAAAACGGAACGTGGAGAATAAGAAATAATACTGAACATAAACAACTGTATGGAACACCAATAGACATTGTAATTCGTCTTAAGAGGCTACTATGGGCCGGGCATGTGCACAGAATGCCAGAACAAAGGATACCGAAAAGGATAATGAAGGCTTCATTTGATGGGAAGAGGTCCCAAGGACGACCAAAAAATAGATGGGAGGATGCCGTTAGAAAGGATGCTGGACAGCTGCTAGGAATCAGAAACTGGAAATCAGCGGCGGTGGATAGAGAAGTTTGGAGGAGAAAGATTGGGGAGGCCAGGGCTCGATATGGGCTGTAGTGCCATATGATGGTGATGATATAAACTACATAATTATAGAACACTAGCAGGTGACCGCGGCTTCGCCCGTGATAATTATTTCAAAAATAAAAAATAAAAAATTAAGAGCATAATAGTTAAAACATTATATTTATTAACACCTAAACCACGTGGACTACTTACCACTATTAGATAGCGTCGCCTGGCAAAAGCGATCTCAGATTCGAGTTCCTTGACCCAGAAAATCCCTGTATAGTGAGTTTCGTCCAAATCGAACAATGTTTAATCATATTTAGGTCTATGTTGATTATCCCTCTTCCATGTAGGTTGAAGATTTTGTATGTCTACGGGCCTTGACATTCTAAACAAATGAACCAGCGTGGGCTTACAACATTCAAGCGATTGCGATGCTTTTATTTCCACGGTATGACAAAAATAGCCAAAGCCAAATGCAATTATTGATTTGACATTGAAATGTATTACTGAAATCTGATGCTTCGACAGCGCTAAAATCACGTTTTCTGCCAGTTTTTCACTCATAACTCGCGAACGAAAGCTAAAATTAAAAATCCGGCTTCGAGGTGCATTCGCCCACCTTTCAGTCCATCTATGTTTAAAATTTCAGATCTCTGCGTTCAGTAGATTTCGCTGGGCATCGCGGACAGACAGACAAACACGTCCTTTTATTATTATAAGATAGCATGTGCCCGCGGCTACCCCGCGATAATTATTTCAAAACTTAAGTGCATAATAGTTAAATCATTATATTTAATAACACCTAAATCACGTGGAGTGTATTCCACGATTAGGTAGCATCCCCTGGTAGAAAAAGCGACCTCAGGTTCCAGTTCCTTGGCTCAGAAAACCCCTGTATAGTGAGTTTCGTTCAAATCGAACAATGTTTGACCATAATTAAGCCTATGTTAATATCCTTCTTACGTGTAGGTTGAAAATTTCATATATATGCGGGCCATGACACTCTAAACAAATGAATCGTCCACGATGGACTTACAAAATCAAGCGATCGTGATGCTTTTATTTCCAAGGTAGGCTATGAGGTATGATGACAAAAATAGCCAAAGCCAACTGTAATTCATTTAACATTGAAATATATTACTGAAACTGATCCTTCGAAATCGCAAAAAATACACGTTTTCTGCCCGTTTTTCACTCATAACTCACGAACGAAAGCGAAAATTAAAATTCCGGCTTCGAGGTGCACATTCCGACCCTTTAGTCCGCCTATGTATAAGATTTCAGATCTCTGCGTTGAGTAGATTTTGCTGGGCATCGCGAACAGACAGAGGACAGACACTTCCTTTTATTAATATACGAGGGCAATCCAGAAAGTAGATTACGTTTTGGAATAAAAAGTAAACAAAGTATAGGAAACAAATTTTATTATATACAGATGAAAGCCACACTCACATACTACTTTTCTACATAGTCACCATTCAAATTAAGGCATTTATCGTAGCGATGTACGAGCTTGGAAATTCCTTCGTCGAAAAATTCGGCCGCCTGCGCCTTCAACCACTTCGTTACCTCTTCTTGCAGCTGTGCGTCGTCATCAAAACGCTGCATAGCCAGCCACTTCTTCATTGCTGGGAATAGGTGGAAGTCGCTCGGTGCCAGGTCGGGACTGTACGGTGGATGAGGAAACAACTCCCACGTGAAAGATTCAAGAAGTTGACGAGTGACATTTGCCGTGTGGGGCCGGGCGTTGTCGTGAATCAACAAGATCTTAGAGCTCAACATTCCTCTGCGCTTGTTTTGGATTGCTCTTCTGAGTTTTTGGAGAGTGTGGCAATACCTTTGAGAGTTTATTGTAGTGCCTCTTTCCAGGAAGTCCACCAAAATCACACCTTTTCTGTCCCAAAAAACAGTCGCCATCATCTTCCTTGCCGACATTGTTTGCATGCATTTTTTGGGTTTTTTGGGAGAACTTGTGTGCCCCCACTGCATTGATTGCAATTTCGTTTCACAGTTCACGTGTTTCACCCATGTTTCGTCACCAGTAACGATGCGATCGAGTAAAGAGTCACCATCCTTATGGTAAGCGTCCAAAAAGTTCAACGCTGCAGCCATTCGCTGAGTTTTGTGGTCCTCTGTCAAGATTTTTGGAATCCATCTTGCACAAAACTTGTGGTAACCAAGCTTATCGCTGATGATTTCGTGCAACAAACTTCGCGAAATTTGTGGAAAACTCAAAGAAAGTTCCGTTATTGTGAAATTTCGATTTTCACGGACTTTAGCATCGACTTTTTCGACAAGTTCGGCAGTCACTATGCTGGGTCTCCCACTTCGATCTTCGTCGTGAACATTGGTTCGGCCATTTTTAAATCTTATGACCCACTGACGCACTCCACCTTCAGTAATAATGTTGTCCCCATACACTTCACAAAGCTGCCGATAGATTTCTATCGGTTTACAGTTTTTTGCAGTCAGAAACCTTATTACTGCACGCACCTCGCAGCTCGCGGGATTTTCAATTAACGCAGACATTTTAAACCGTCACAGTATCTGAACAGAGCACAGCACGAACCTCTCACTAGCACCGCTAGATGCCGACTGAGCTGCGCAACGCTCTGACCCCAAAATGGCCGCGCTAGCCCCGCCTCTAGCGGACACAGACGAAAACGTAATCTACTTTCTGGATTGCCCTCGTAGATAACACTTACACGCGAATCATTCATAAACTAAACAATTAATAATTATAATGAAACAGCTAAAATTCCAGCTTTGACTGCATTCCATGATTCGAAAGTGCCTCTATTGTATAAACCATTATCAATTGACCAGGGTGAGTTCATAGAATCGAAACATAAATAATTCGATGCAATATATTCAAAAAATCATAATGCTCATATCCAAGTTATGACAAAAGAAAAGGCAAAGCCACCTACAATTGATTTGACAATTAAAATGTATTACCAAAAACTGATGCTTCAATAGTGCAAATAACTCACGTTTTCTGCCAGCGCAAGTTTTTTGGATGAGCAGAATCAGTGATAACATCAAGTGATTTTGCTATCAGTTAACGAATATAGGCCTAGTTTGTCGAGCTGTTCTCCCAAGCAAATTTACACCAAGTTAGTACTGTAAAAACTGGCATATGTATAGATGTATATGTAGTTACCTCGTTCTGTAGATCCTATGTCGAGCGAGGCTCAAGGAAACAGAACACGTCAGATCAGAAGAAATATGCATATTATAAGAACAATATACAAAACTGTAAGCTGCCAAACTTATTCAAGCTGGAAATATTCATTCATATTGTAGAAGGTGTGAGTTATTAAAAATTCCTTGAGAGATCTTTTGTAAGACTTTCATTTGGGAAAGATATGCATTTGCATAAATTTTAAATTTCCCAAAGTCAAAGAGTGTTACAATATTTTGTCGAGCTCAAAGCACATTCATTTTGTGGGATGTTGGCTGGTAGGTATATGGTTATTTAACGACGAGGATGTACTGCAACTTAGGCCTGTGACTGTCGCCAAATGTCCCGCAGGAGTTCTTTTACTTGCCAGTAAATCTACTGACATGGGCCTGTCACATTTATGCACACATAAATGCCATCGACCTGGGCCAGGATCGAACCCGCAACCTTGGGCAGAGTAAGCCAGCGCAATACTAACTGCAGTACCTAGACAGACTTTGTGACATGTGGAATACAGCATAAATTAGTGTAAATCGACTCACGCACATGGAAGGAGCAGTAATTACTTGAGATATCAACATGAAAGTGATAATCCTTGATCAAAAGGGAAACATGCTTTAGTTTAAGGCTAGTTTACACAACGAAATTAGGTTTCGTAACTTAGTTTCGCAACTGTTTTTTATTTGAATGCGCAAGCGCAAGATGAATTGGCGACAATGAGTTACGACACTATGCAGTTTCAGCTGATTCCAACTTTTCATGAAACCATAACAGTAATTTTGATATTTTACGCATATTTATCTTGTTTGCATTTCGTAAAATGAAGTGGGGAAGTGAGGAAATTGTGATTCATATGTGTTTTAAACGTGTTTGTGGGATTTCAGCAACTGGAAATACAGAAATAAGATGAAACGTGCGGTTGCATTGGAATTAGTTTTAAAGAAAATGGGTGTAATTAGTTTCGCCAAATCACTTTCATGAAAGTGGTTGCGAAACCTAGTGTCAGCACGTAAACAAGCCTTAAGATCTAGCATTCTAAACATTCTAATGTAGGCCTATATACAACAGGCCTGGAAATCCTACAATGTAGGCTAAATCTTTCCATTTACGAAGCATAATGCCACTATCAATAATAGGCTAGACTAATAGCAATCCAAAATACAAAATAATACACAACTAGAAAATAGTTCATTACGTCTACAACATGTTTATCAAGTCAAACCAAAGTGCAAAAAAAGAAAAAAGTCCAAACAATGCAATCCATGCAATACAATCAAGTGCTACCAACCGCATCCCCAATCCAACAAGTCAGAGCAAAGCCAACTCACCTTCGTCCTATCTACTTTACTCGCTGCCCCTTCTACGACACCGCCAGCTTGTCCACCTCGCATGAGCGCCGCAAATCGCAACAGAGACGGTTTCTTCTTATCATCGGAATCTGATCCCATGTTTTGAGGCTCGCTTGCTCGTCGCTCAAACACTGGTGTTTTTAATTCACTACTTTTCACTTTTTGTTCACTGTCTGGAGTAGCGGTGGTTCCATCTGGGCTTATTGGTGTGCACTGGTAGAGAAATAATAAGCATCAATTTCACATTCTTCATCACATTTCACTACTTACAAACTTCATATAAAGTTTCCGGAGGTGCTACGACACTCTGCACACTGTGCGTGTTTTTTAACATGAAAACTGCCACAGCCTATTTGAAATTGTCAAGCCTACAACCAATACATACATACCATAAACTCAGTTTGTTCCTAGAATATATACAGAAAGAAAGAATAATTGTAAAGAAGTTGAGGGGATTTTTTAATTCTGTGCATTCTGTACGCAATTTTCTTTTAGAAACAAGAAAAATGGTCATATTCGAGAATGCAGTGTTTTTTAGAATATGGATGTGAGACATAACTTACTCGCTTACTCTTCGGGAAGAACATAATCTGAGTGTGTTCAAAAACAGAGTGCTTAGGAAAATATTTGGGCCTAAGAGAGATGAAAATGGGGACTGGAGAAAACTACATAACCTGTACTCTTCACCAGATATAGTAAGGGTAGAGTAGGATTACTCCCACAACGTCTCTGGCCTTGAAGACTAACCCAGCCAGTGAGCTTCTCGTTACGTCTCGTTACCAAGATGCACGAATTCCCTGCGCGTAAATCAGTAAGCTACCGCTTGGCAGAGAGTAAAGATCATGCTCCACGTTGGCAGGGGTAGAAAATACTGTAATAGTTGAGTGGAGGGATAATAATAATTAAGGAATCGCGCACAATGTGCATTATCTTAACCTAAGACAACCTACCCAGTCCTGAACCCGGGAAAAGGACTTTTCACTACTGAAAAATCCCCGACCCGGCCGGGAATCGAACCCGGGCCGCCGGAGTGGAAGGCAGGCGTGCTACCGACTCACCCACGGAGGGATAATGCCGGAGGGACAGAGACAGACAACACGTGGAGTGGGATAGGTGACCTGAGCCAATCAGGGTGCAGCTACCTCCCCTAGCCAGGTACTCTAAGAGCGGTGAGACTCGCTCCTAAGGTACCGGTATATACGTAGAAACCCAGAGACTTTGTGGAGATAATCCTACTCTAATTAAATCATGGAGGCCGAAATGGGCTGGACATGTTGTGCGCATGGGGGAGAAAAGACATATCTCAAAAGTATTGAGTGGGAGACTTTGGAAGACCTAGACATAGGTGGGAGGACAACATTAGGACAGATTTAAGGGAAGTAGGATTTGCGAGGGGTGGTTGGATGGAGTTAGCACAGAATAGGGTTGAATGACAGGCTCATGTAAGCATGGCAATGAACCTTCGGGTTCCATAAAATAGATAACTTATTCCTTTAGCTTGCTGAGGGATTATCTACCTTATTGCTATTGAGTGTTTTTTAGAACCTACAGAATTCATATGAACTCTATCTGATCCTAAAAATATGCAAAATGAAAGGAAAATCATGAAGAAGTAGAGACTTATATAACCTAAAATGGTGTAATTTGTATTGGTTATTACAAGAATCAGCTGGCAGTCATGATATGGGAACAGTGCAAAGAATCGATCTCATCATGAAACAGCGTAGGCAATCTGACGATGTGCAGTGGTTATGGTGTTGCTGCTAGAACCACCTGTCACAAATCTAACCTAACCTAACCTGTCGCAAACTTCGAGCATGTTCTTCCCATGTGTAAAGCTGTTGCAGTATTGAATGGCAACCAACGAGATGACCGATCATAGGCAACCGCGTTACCCGCTTTTCAACATCGAGCAGACTGCATGCAGAGTGTCGTAGTAGACCAGAGTTTTCACTTACCAAATAATGGAGAACAGCTGTCTTATGTTTGCAAGGTGGAGAGTCTTTCTGAAGTTCTTCTGATGATTTGACAACTTGAGACAGATCTCTAATGCTTTCCCCACTTTTTATGACAGGGCTACGAAGTTTCGGATGGTTTTCTCTAATGGTTTGATTTTTCTTCAGAAACTCAAAAGGCTCTGCATAGATGTGTTCTTCGCTGCGAGAACGGCTGCGCATCAGAGTCCCATAAGGCCTAGCTCCACTAGGTGGAGAAGGATGCTTTTTAGGAATAGCTATGAAGAATTCAGATTGTTGCTTTGGAATTTTCTCATAGAAGTGCATTTGCGAATACATAGGATTGCTGGGACCGTTCGATACACAATTCAAATTAATGCAACCACTGAGCTTTGCACTGTTTTCAGAAGC
Organism: Ectobius pallidus; assembly: GCA_964059195.1. Taxonomy (NCBI): domain Eukaryota; kingdom Metazoa; phylum Arthropoda; class Insecta; order Blattodea; family Ectobiidae; genus Ectobius; species Ectobius pallidus. The sequence continues at coordinate 181,753,923 of CAXKWD010000005.1, read as the reverse complement.
CGTTGAGCTCTTGAACGAACTAAGCAATTCACTTCCTGATGGCAAACTCGGAAGCGGCCCCACCCTACAGTGCACAGCTTCTGGTTCATCATACGTTGCCGTTGCTTTGTCTTCAACGTGTCTCCTCACCATCGGACTCTTCGGTCTTAGTACAACTACTCCAGAGCTTTGCTGGTGGTTTAGCAAAACACTCTCTAACTTCTTCAGTTTTATTTCAGATTCTGTCTTGGATCTAACAGGTTTCCCCGTCTTTTCTGCGCTGGCAACATCTGCAGATGCACTCTTTGTAAAATTTACATGACGAGGAGGCGTGTCTTTACTTGAGGCGACATTCATGGCACTGGTCGTGGCACTTGATACATTGTGAGCAAACGTTCGAGGTGGTTTCTTTGGCGGTGGACCTGGCGGTAACGGGGCCTTTAATGCGGCTTTTAAGGTATCAGTCAAGGTTATATCGCTATCACTGTTTTCTCTCACTCCGTTTTGTTTGCTTTCGTTAACATTATTAAAATTATTTAATTTTGGCGAGTTATTTACTTTGGCATAAGATTCAACGTTGTTATTTTTTAAACCTTTTGACTTTTCTAACGCACGGTTTATCACATTTCGTTTTATTTCTAGCGGAAGCATAGCCTTGCTGTCTTCATCGAACTTCTTGTGCAGAAAAGATGGCACTGGTGCACATGGCGATGAAACTTTCGTTACAGGTGTGTATTCGACACTAGAGTTCACTGGTTTAGAAATCTGATGCAAAAAGGAAGTCGATTTTTCATTATCTGTTTTGTTGTTGGTTTTACAATCACCGTTACTCAAAGAGGCACTTCCAGCATTCCTTGAATCTATTACACCTTCTTCCGAAAGAGCCTTCTGTTTAGTTAACTGTGGTTTCGGGGACTTCTGTAAAGATTGCTCGGTCAATGGCGCTTCTGAAGGCGGAGTGTTTAACCTCTTCACTACAGACTTCACGCTCTGTCCGTCTTCAAAGAGTTTCACTTTGTTATCCACAACTGACTTTGTTCGTTCCCTAATTCCGCTTGTCTGGCCCGTCACGTTCCTACCTTTCACAATTTTGTCGCATCGGAAAGCAGGACTGCGACGAATGTGACTTCCTCTTCCATACAGATTACTGAATTGCCTCTCTGGTTTAATAGGCGTGTTTGAGGTTGACGATTTCATGGTGGATGGCGAGTTTGAAGGTCTTTTAGAAGATTCGGTAGCTGTAGAATTGCTTGTCTCCTGGAGCTTTCTTTTGGGAGAAGTGTTTTTAATTCCATTGCTGGACTGTGTCTTCGTTGCCAAAGCATTGTTATTCGGTGATGACTTATTACCACTTGTATTGTCACTGGATGGTGACTGACCACTGTTAGTTGCCTCGAATTTCTTCTTAATATTCTCAACTCTGCTTCTCGATTCCGGTGGTGACATATATGACATTGTCAATAAAGCAAGTCCAGTATAGCATAGCGTGTGCACATTGCTTTCTAGGGAAGATGGTTAGACTACAAATAGAATTTTTAGCAGTGTTTCGAAAACTTACGTTTCTCTTGAACATTCCACTTGCCAACTTAACGCACCAATGACGTGCTGTTCCAACCTCCTGTTGAGTAAGAAATACATAGCTAGGACTACAAATATATTTCGAGACCACAACTATATTTCTATGCACATAGAATAAAACTGTCTTAACGCTATTATGGAAATTAGCCACGTCAAAGACATAGCGGTTCACGTGCGAAAGTCACACCCTACTTTAGCATAAAAGCAAGTTATTTACTTACCAACGTATTTCCCGGTGATGTTACAAATTCGATTCACCCACGAGTAACAAGAATTCTAATCTCTTATAGATATGGAACTTGAACGGCCACTTGCGGGCTTCCGGATGACACATTATTCATAAGCAATTAAGTAAATAACACTCATTGAAAGCACAGGCGAAGACTGGCAGAATTATACGAATGTCCCCTCTCCGCTCGCTGTTTACGTTATAAGAAATGGCGGTCGATGTTCTTTTTTTTTTATCTTGATACGGAGTTGCCAACTTTCCTCACATGTGGACACGAAGCGGGAATTTCAATTATATTAGATATAGAAAGAAAGAAAGAAAGAAAGAAAGAAAAAAAAAAGACATGATCTATTACAATCCATTGTAATCTATATTTACTAGCGAAAGATGCATCTTTCTTAACTGATATGAAGATAACTATTTTTTTAACAAATGATGTTCTGATCCAAGTCTTTGAGAATTCCCAAGATAGTGCATAAAATTAATTAAATAATTTATCTCTCACATGTAATGATTAAATTTATTATTACTGTTATCATCAGTATTAAAATTATCAATTTCTAGGCAAGTTTATTGAGGAATGGAGGAACTTTCTGATTTAGGAATTTTCAATGTTTCAAGTTGGCTAAATTTTTCTTGTGAGGAAAAAATTTATTCTTAAAGGTCAATTTATGTTAATTTCGTAATAGTTGGGCAAATACCATACACTCCTCTCTATCTGGACTTCGGCTTATACATCTGGACCTTTTAGGAACTAGAGTATTTTTTATTCTGCATACATAACCTACATGCTGACCACATGCCCCCTAATCTTGCCTCTCGGGATCTGGCCTAGGACCATGTACTTTCCTTCTCCATGGAGCTTCCTTCTCGTTACTCATGTAACTGAACATTTTATCAAACTTTTTCAGTTTTCCATAAAATTAGGCTATATCAAATCACCGGGCCCTGGCCTGCGTCCTTTGGGTCCGGGAGCCCTGGCAATCTACCCACAGAGGTCGGATGGCAGGCCTTGTGCCTCAAGGGATGTAGTGCCATGGAGTTTAGTTTAGACTTAGAGCATAGATAGGATTATATATCAATCAATCTTACATGGCCACTGAACCTAACAATTTTATGATTGTCATCTCAGCTGGAACGCAGCGATTGGGACCAAGATACGTTGCCAATATCACTAACATTACTACTTGCTGACTGAACTCAGCAGGTGGCAAATAGTCTACGGATTATAAATGAAACACAGGTATGTTATATACAGGATGACAAATAAAATCAGTATTTGTAGGAGATAAGTGAGGAAATTAATAGACAAGGCATCGAACTTCTTAGTGTAACTTTAACACATTTCTACAAAAAGTATAGAAGGATGCCAAAGTTAAGCACTAGCAGCTAGATTCTAGGTTAGTGACATGTAATGCCAGTGATACATTATGTTAGGTTAGGGACAGTTATAATAGTTAAGCAGCAGCTTACTGAATAGTGCATATTTCATTATGTGCCATATTGAATCTCTTCCTGCCCTGGAAAATTTTGTTGCTGCAAGATTTGTTCCTCTCTTGTTTATCATGGCTTTGTCGAGCTATTCCTACATGGCTTAGTTACTACAACTCTAGCACTACCCCTCATTCTTTGCATGATTGCGGATCCTGTATATCTTACTATTGCAGTGGCGACTCTTGGTTTTTTAGTTGTGTAGGATGGTGTGGAGAGAGCTAATTAACCCATTCACTGCTATTGACGTACATATGAGTCGCCGTAAAAAATGCATAAAGGCTGAGATGTAAATTTAATACAATAATGCTTTATCGTAAAATATTTAACCATGTATGAAAACTGTCGTTTGCGGAAATCAGCTATTCCGCTATAATTTTAGCTATTCCGCTATATAATAGTTGATATCAAACTTGATATTGCTCCAAGAATACTTATATTGAAATATAAACAGCACTGTAAAGTTAATTAATAACTAGGCCTATAATATATACCAAGAAAAGAAAGAAATAAATATTAATAAAAATATGATCACTCCCCTCTTAGAAAACAAGCTATCGAACGTGAGGAAGGACTGTACTGTAAGACGTCCTCAACTTCCTCCATATGAAACTGGCTTCTCACTGCCTTTTCCCTTCCCCCTTCTCTTGCCAGAGCTTTAACAACGGCATGGATACACTGATGACATCCTCTCAAATACCAACCTGCTCAAAACAGAACCGCTAACTTCCTTCCCGAGTGCTCTATGCTGTTTTGTCATTTTATTGTTTTAATTTTTACAATGAATGCTAGTAAACATTTATGTAGATGAATTATGAAGTGTAGGATGATCCTCACATCCTATATGGAATAATCGCCACTGTACTATTGTCAATCAATCTTAGTCCCATTTCCTAATTTATCTAATCCAGTTCTCACCAACCCTTCATAAATACCTTTCTATTTTCAATGTCTGTTCCCTGTATTTTAACATCTTAATGCCTGTATCTCAATATAATGTTAGGTACCCAGTATGATATTCTTTCCTCTCTACTGCAGATCACACAACTTCCTTGCAGGGTCGTATCAAAGATTTCTTTTCGGGAGGGGCTGTGATAAGTCTAACATTATTATCACACACAATTATATTGAATCTTCACACATTACAATAACATAACTATTCAACGATACCCAAACAAAGCAAGTAGGTTTGTTTATTGGTGTGTAAGTCACCAGAGGCGCCAACTTATATGGGCCCATGGGGCTGAAGCCCACTCAATTTTCCCTAGGACTGTTTTGTTAAATTATTTATTACCATTACTAAAGTAAGTTTCGTTGTTGAATCGTTGGAAAACTAAAATCAGGCTATTGTTGATATACATAATATTATCTCCTCTTGTTCCAATTCACTCACGATTGTTTGAAGTCGTTTTCAGTTCATTAAATTTTTAAGTCTTAATCTGTTAATGCAGTTTCCACATCCACCACCATATTTTTATGCTTTTTATGCATAAAATAAAAAATAATATAAAAAATAAATGGTGCAAAAGTACGTTGCACAAACTTTCTCACATATACGTGTTGAAGGCTAGCACAGAAAAAATTAAATTGAAAAGACAATTAAATTTTAGTATTATGAAGAAACTCGTGATTGGACGTTGGAGGTGTGACGTCTTACCGCTAGACGAGAGGTGGCTGGCTGACAAACCTTGCGGGAGATATAATATGCCACATTTTCGAAACCTACAAAGAGTGTATCGTACATTATTCGAAAATGCAAGGGCGCTTCGCTACGGCTGCCGCCTCCGCTTCGAGCACTTAACTATGTGGTTAGTGTTATGCATTATTTAGCTATATGTTGAGGTGGATACAAGACACTTGCGACAATATACAAGGGCAGTTGGTCACTCTGATTCGCTCAGAAACAAAATACATCACACAGTCCGTGCAAATGTGAATATCGAATGGGGGAGCTTAAGGGGCGACTTATCTTTGAATTTCGCCACTACTACTACTACTACTACTACTACTTAGGTTATATTGCACTCTTTAACTGCATGTAGGTCATATCACGTGTTTAGTATGTTTGCGTGAACCATTAGTCTATACCAGCGTTTCTTAACCTTTTTGAAACCGAGGACCTCTAAAATGTTTAAAAAACTTTACGGACCCCTAATTTTACATAACAGTGTTAAAATTAGGCTATATGTAGGCCTATATTCTTAATATTTGGGGTATTAAAATATAGGTCGTTATAACGAAATACATTTTTTTTAATCCGACGGAAACACAGTTATTGAATTGGAATGAAACTATTGACAGTAAAATTATATTTGGAACAGACTTTAATATGTATTACCAATTTGATAATATAATTAGGAATTATGTTATTACTCACTTTTAATGAGACGGTTGAGCTTGTCACCTCTTGCAGAGTTCCTGGATATTTGGCTCATTATTAGTCAAATTTAGTCGAAGATCAGCAGATAGCCTACATTAAGTCGGTTTCTGTATTATGTTTTCAGTTAAACGAGCGATGAAAATCCCTTCTCACAAAGATAGGTTGTTGAAAACTGCATGGCGCCTCTAATAACAAAATTCCGACGAAGTCTTATTTTTTAGTCTGTGCAGTGCATCAGGGGTTTAAAACTGTGGTCCTTAACTGCAAAAGTAAGAAAACTTGCAATATGACCTGTATTTTCGAAAATTTTAAAAACTTTGACATCTAGTGTCCATTTTATGTGAAAAATTTCTACTTCTTTACTTCCCACTTGCTTTATGATAGTTTTAAATTAATTATGTCTGCGGACCATAGGTTGAGAAACGCTGGTCTATATTAACAACTAATTCGCGTCATGTTTCTATTGTTTAGTGATGTCTTTTTATGCGGTATTCAGTTTAAACGATTATAATATCCAGTGACATAGCGGCGATGAGTTATAGAAAATAAGCAAGTCCTACAAACTCGGCGTTCGCCTTTGCGAACGAGGAAACCCTGAAAAACCCAAGTCAATTTGGGCGGCCACGAGGTTTGATTTGAACTCAGGACCACTTCCCTGTTTGCCTATACCACCTCGCTGTAATTGGTTTTGGTGTGTTCATTTCGACTGAGCTAAACTGATTGCATTTCACAATAATAAGTACATTAGGCCTATAGTTTTCTTGTTACTAGGGGCAACATAATGTCATTCATATTTAAATTGACATTTGTGTTCTGAAATTCGCATTTAAGCTGTCCTTATTTCGTTTTTATCTTGATATCTACTACATGTACAAAGAAATGTGTTAAACAAAAAATGTTCATTTTAAATTTCTCTACAACTTTACTGTGGTAGGTTTTCATGTATCGCCTACTGTAATGGATATAATCTAGAAAAATTGAAAATGGATATGAGTAAAGTACCCCTTAAGTCATTTTTGCAGAAATACGGATATAGCCATTTTATTAGTCATAGATAAGAGTTTCCAATTTTAAATTTTTATTAAAATCGTTAGAGCCATTTTTTCACAAATCAATTTTTTTTTTAAAGTTTTCATGAAAAGTCCCCTTAATATTTCAGTTATAAAACTAAATTTCTGGGCGGTTCGACAAAATTTCGAAAAAGTGCTTAATTCAAAAAATTAAGTAAATACAATGAACCGTTTACCCGCTGTGCTTGTCCACAGACGGACAGACGGACAGACGGACAGACGGACAGACGGACAGACGGACAGACAGACGGACAGACGTCATTCCAAAAATACTTTTTTCGGTTTCTAGGCTTCATGAAACATGCTCTCCCGGTGTTATCTCGACTTCGATTTTTTGTCACGATCACAATACTTTCTCTATACTACGTATATGCGAGAAAGTAAAAATAAAAATAAAACTTTATCACATTGGAATTTAATGGGCAAAGCAAGGAATTGTGGCACAAGAAAAGTCTATTTCATGAACCAAGGGGTGAGAGTATGAAAAACTTTATCTTTGAGCCCACCCAATGTTTTTCAAATGTTGGCGCTACTGTACGCCACAGTCACGCCTTAATCTAACTAAGGTAAAGGAATTAAAGCTGTTGAGTCATAGAACAAAATTAAGTTTTTTTGCTTTCCCACTATTGGAGAATTTGTCAAGACCATTCGCTTTACCAATATAATCTACCAGAGGGCAGTACTACCAGCTTGATCAGCTGAGCTAAGCTATACATTCATGCCAGCTTGAGCCGCTTAGGTACAAATTCGATGTTAGGCTGAATTTTGTATATTCTTAGGCAAAGCAGTAATGGCATATCTATTTCACGCATTTCAAGAGTCAGGATGTGCATAAACAGTCTACTATTTGTCAATTAAAATGTCTTTAAGTGCAATATAGTAGCTTGACTTAACGTTTCGGGGGACAGTAGCCCCCTCAGCCCCCCTCTGAATACGACTTGTGGTTAAGGTCACTTACTGCAGATCCATAGGTTCAGGTTCGAACCCCAGAATTTTTCTGAGGTAGAAAGGTCTGGTATGGGGTTCACTCAGCCTCGAGACACAAATTGAGGAGCTATTTGATTGAGAAGTTGTGGCTCTGGTCACGGAAACCATCATTAACGGCCGTGGGTGTTGGCATGCTGACTACATGCCCCCCAATCCTGCCATCTGCTTATGGTAGATGATGCAGCGGTTGGAATGTTGCGTCACATAGTGTGAAAACATATAGTAAGCAAAAATATCTAAAAATTGAGCACTTGATAGTCTAAACAAGCTAAATATTAGCCAAAAATGTACAGTATTATGATAACAATTGTGCAACTGAAAATAACTCCAGAGGCAGTATGCCACTACAGTATTTTGCAGATGACAAGCCGTTTCTTCCTTCTCCTGCTTAGATACGCGGTCCAATCAGAGACGGCGAGACGGAGGGAAGACCCTTACTGATAGCGGCACCTCATTAGCTCGTACACGTGATTGGCGGTGAAGGAATTGGCTTCTCATTTGAAAAATACTGTAATCATTCTTTACCAATACTGATATGAAATTCTTCTAGTCTTCTACTCTTCTTGTGGAAGATGGTTGCCTTCCATCCTGGCGGCCGACATAGTCAGGGATTTTTCAGTAGTGGAAAATTTACTTCCTGGGTTCAAGACTTTGTGCAGCGTTGTCTCTTTATCCCTTTCCACAAGAGTCAGTGGCAAATCTCCGTAGTCATCCTTCGTGAAAGAGCCTTGGTCATCATCCCATGGCTTCGTTCCTGGTCTGGACCTGCCATCAGGCAGAACAATTCTCTCACAGACCAAATTTATCTTAGGATTAACTAATTTACACACAAAAAAAAGCTTAAACTACAGTAAATCATAGAAGCTAACAAATAAAAACAAAATAATACTTACCTTATGGGAGAATAATGACGCTGCGCAGAAATTGACACCAGACAAGAAGTCTCTCTTAACTATTGGGAAGGACACTGATGGAAACTGGTCATAATATAAAACATTTTTACAATAACTTTGTAGAATATAATTGTATCGAAAGAAACTATGTACATTATTTACAATCTTAAAATATCCATTTAGAAAACTATCTACATCCATAACATAATGCCATTACATATTGTAAATATTATGTGACTTCAATAGAAGTACTTAAACAATTCAACAGTTTATTTAATTTTACTATTGCACTTTAAAATATTGTTCATGAATCCAAGCAGAAAATAGTGAGATGTATTAATTAACATTGCTTGTGAAATACGAATGACTTGATTTCTTTGTGGGGTACTCAGCCAGGCAAATGTTTTATAAAGTTCTTAATGAAAACGGACCTCAATATAATCATCCCTTCGAGTTGGGTTTAAGTACTAAGGGTGGGATGTCTTCTGTGGAGGTTTTACGTTCAAGGAACGCATTGGGTAATGCAGACTTTTAACTAAAAAATCTCAGTCTTGTATTGACAAAATTTGAAACTGTTTGCACATGGATGAAACCAGGTCTCAGTCCATGAGCAGAAATATTTTTTATTCTGCTAACTTTAAAATCTGAGGAGGTAAACAGCTGGTAATACATTAGACATTTGATTAAACTTTTCTGGGCTTTGTGGCCGTGGTCTATTGGTTGAGATACCGAATGTTTCGCCTGCATCTATGGCAAGCATCCTCAGCAGCATGGTCTCAAGTGAAGTCACCTCTCCGAGAAGACGCCGCTGAGGATGCTTGCCATAGATGCAGGCGAAACATTTGGTATCTTAACCAACAGACCACAGCCACAAAGCCCAGAAAAGTTTAACCAAATGGACACCAGCAGTGAAAGCCTACATCATTTTACAGAAGAAATTCTTGGTTTGGTCAGGAGACCAGTTATTCAGATTCCGGTTGATTGCATCCCTTTCCAAAAGTGAACACTCGCAAACAAGGCCAGCCTTCCTTTAATGTTCCCCCGACCCATCACAGAGAAATATTTCATAGAAGAAATACAGCCCATGGGGAAAAGTGAGGAACACAAAAGCATAAAAGACTGAAAGGAGATGGGATACACACTGCTGTCCTGACTGCCGAGTGGGAATATCTGCTTCCAAGACAGCCCACACAATTGAAAACTTATCTCTATGTATAAGAGGCTTAGTCCTGACTGACTGACTGACTGACTGACTGACTTACTTAATGACAGAGAATCAACGTAGATCCTAAACTATAACAGGTAGAGACTTGGAATTTTGACAGTGCCTTCGTTTCATAATGTAAGTGCACACTAAGAAAGGATTTTGAAGAATTTTGATTTTAAATGCCAAAAATAAAATGTTTTGGAGAATACTTAATCCCTTTTTACACAGAATTATTAAATCCAAATCACAGTTCACATGATAACAGTGTATTGTTGCCAGTGGTCTCAGTTGGGTTTGGAAATAAATGAAACGGGAATTTGACAAATTTGACAAGTTAGAGAAGCTATCAATATAATTCATGTTATAAATAAAATATTAAAGAATGAAATGCACGAAAACAATGCAGTCACATAACTTTCTCTACCCTGGACATAGAGAAAACAATACAAGAATAAGAATAAGAATAAGAATAAGCTTGGTATGGTAATAGGTTTATTATTAAATCGCAGGTTTTTAGGGAGGGAAGTATGAAAGTAATATTGAATTTCTTTTTAAGTTCACCCCCGAAACGGTTGTATGGTAACATGAGAGTGAGAAATAAAATATTCCACAAAGACAATACAATTTTATGTTACCGGAATTTATGTTTCTTCTTATTTGAACCCCTACCAGGCTTGCTGTGTACAAGTGATGGGATGCAAAATTCTACATCCTCTATGAGCCATAAAAAGCTATATCAAGCGTTTATTGCTGTGTATGGCATTTAAACATGGTGGAGTTAGCTCTATAGCATTAAAATGTCGGATTTTCATGAAACTTGGTATACGCATGGGAAGAAGCCTATTGATATTGGACTAAATCGGTTGACCAGTACCAGAGTAGTGCTGTACAACAATCTTCATTTCTTTTCTTTCATATAGAGTCGCTAAAATACTCAATATAACATTTTTCATGAAACATTTACATAAAATTGACAACTTGGTCCATTTTTTTTTTATTATTTGCCCACTTTGTATAACAAAAAGCATCAAATGAAATATACTATATAGACAATAAATCCATGAAAGGGTAAATTCAAATAAACTCAAAATCTACGGTGGAGAAAAAGCAGAAGTTAGGAAGACTTGAGTTCGCTAAATTGGCATTAGTTCACAGCCAGAAATCTACAGTCTTTGTAGAGAAACAACCATAAAACTGAAAACAAATGCAAATTTATTGCATGGAAACAATTACACAAATACTGTTCTTAACTGGGACTGTTGGATATAAGAAGACGAAAGATTGCTTTACAAAATATATAATTCACTTCGTTCACTTTAACTATAAAATCTACTAACGTTCCTTCTTTAACTTCCTCTCAATTAAATAATTCTGATAACATGCGTTTAAAATCAATAATTGTGAATAAATAAAACACTTAACCTTAAAAAAGAAAAAGAGAGCCTAATTTCCTCTCATTATATAGTTAAGGTTTTGGTAAAATATAATTTGTTATAAAATACAGATTCTGATTTTATAGATGAAGAATTTTCATATCTGAAGCATAAAATTTGTAATTTGTTATTTATTCTGTTTACGTATAATTCTGGCAGCATCAATAAATACAATAACTAGGACTGAATTTGAAATGAACTTTAAAATTATATAGTTTTTTAATGAGAATATTCTAACCATAATTTTTGTGAATGAAGAACCCATAATTTGGAATTTAACTGATAATAATTCCATATTAAAAACAATACAAATCATTTTTGTTTGCTGTTAACAGATCTCAATGAGAATGGAAATTAGGGAGGATTTCATTTAATACGTTTACAGATTATATTGCAGAAATGCAGCACAAATATGTTCTCCTGTCTATATTTATGCCACTTTCAGAAATCATTGCCTACTATGACAAACCCTCTGTAAATTGAGACTTGAGTTCCAGAAGGCTTTGGCGTAGAAAAAGTTATAATTCCATAGTGAGCCATGATTTCTGGAGCCAACAAAAGAACATCAACCAAATACAGATCATGAAACATTACTGGCACACCACACTAATTTTAATCTAATATATAAAATCGAAAGTGTGTATGTATGTATGTATGTATGTATGTTTGTTCCTTATACAAATCTACATTTCTTTACCAATTTACACGACATTTTGCACACATACCCAGTTAAGCCCGGGAAGTATAGCTGTCGACATTAAAATTCAAACAAAATACTCCTTCCCTTGAAAATTATATAATTTCTGAGAATTTTATACTGAAAAAATGAATTGCTGTTTAGTTCACATGGCAACAGTAAATTGTTTACTATGATTACATAGGGCCTTGGCAAGTATATAGCCTAATGCTTTAACGAATTATGATTCCATCGATGTAATATATTGGCGAAAATAATGACTGAAAATGAAATCCACGAAAATAAAGCACAGTGTGATGTAGTCACATAACTTTCTCTACCCTCGACATAAGAAATATTTACTCACTTCACATTTTGATGTAGAATAAGAGGGACAACTTAAGTGAGTGAGTATGCTATATCAAAAGTCTATAAATAATCCTTTCCGCTGTAGGCTTTGTATTAGTTGAGAAATAGGGATGTTTATCATAGGCCCTAAGCATGGGATGGAACATTTTGAGTCCTATGCTCGCAGTATATTATGTCCCGGGTTCTAGGGGAGAAAAGTATGAAAGTGATACTGCATTTCTCTTTTATTTCAGCTCCGAAACGATTGTATAGTAACATGAGAATGAGAAATAAAATTTTCCGTCAAGTCAGTACAATCTTATGTAATTTGTGTTTCTTCTTATTTCAACCCCTCCCAAGCATGATGTGTAGAAGCAACGGAATGCAGCATTCCACATCCTCTATGAGCCATAAAAAGCTATATCCAGCGTTTTCTGATGGAATAGTTTGAGTGTGATAAATCTTTTTCTTCATTTCAAGTTCTACATACATAAAGTCCTTCATAAGTTAATTTCAAATTAAAAAATACAAAGCCCGGGCGACGCCGGGCCTTTTCAGCTAGTATTCTATAAAATAATCTATGGAACTGCTATTTTATAGGGATGCTGCTCTGTATTTTGTTGATATTCAGATCTGTTTAGCCATTTCTTTACTTATTAAATGGCCTTTGATGATATCAGGATTTGTCCAGATTAATCACGAAACGTGCTGGGTTCAATCCGCAACATAACCTGTAAGTATAAATCTGCAGAGGAAGAATTCAGGATATGTCATGGGGTACAGATTTGAACATTTAACATTTTTCTGTTGGATATCACTAAATTTGAGCTTATCAACAACCAACACTTCTCAGACATAAAGCAGATCTGATTCTTGCTATGTTACCTACACATTTCCATACAGGTAAGAGACATTATAAAATTATTATGGAACATTCACTCTTTCATTAATAATAGAAGTTCAATCCGGTAAGTGTTAACTTAACCTGGAAATCTTTTTTAAGCCTGTTTATAAAGATTAGATTAGATTTTTATTTGGTACATGTCACCATTAACAGTTTGTGCAGAAAATAAAGATTGTTCAAACATTTGTGCAAAAATTTGCAACTGTTTGGTGTGTTTTGAAAATTAGTTAAATTAATTGTGCAAACAATGAGTTTAGAAGACCTGTTGAAATGCAGATGAGGGCGATTACTGACTCTATGAGAGTGAAGAATTATTGTAAGAAAAATCATAGATAAAATCTTCCCTGAACTGGGGAAAGCGAAAAACAATAGAGTCCTAAAAAATGTGGGACATTACAAATCGGTGGAGATTAAGAAGTCAATGGGAAGGAAACAGACTACTTTCATACTCACACCGGAGGTAAACGAACAAAATTTATCAAATGTGGTATGGATGCTTGCGAAGACCATACTGAACTGTATATTGGCAAATTTGCACAAAAAGGAAATTTGTTCAAATTGTTTATTTCAAGGGATAAATATATTTGAATAAAATAGTAAATAAAGGCAGCAATAATTCAGATTTATAGTTTTTATAATACTTAAACACTTGACGCTGCGAACTAAGATTACCTTCGGTGATCCGTGATTGGTGATTCGTGAAACATCTTTCACAGTCCTCTCTTGATGTATGCACAGATGAAGTAGCTGCTTGAAAATCACATTTAAGTTGTTTGAATCTAGTAATGTTTTTCTTTCTTTTCAGGAGTACAGCAGTCCTATTTTTGCAGATCTGTTTCCTTTTCTGTAATAATATGACTTCCAAATCTATAAAGAACAGTTTTTCCACAAAATTTTACAAAATATTGAATTATTTTGTGCTTCTGGAAAAAAAAAAAATTACCAGATTCAAACAACTTAATCATGATTTCAAGCAGCTACTTCATCTCTGCATACATCAAGTGATGACTACGAAAGATGCTTCTTAGGTTCTTCGCGGATCACCAAAGGTATTCCTAGTTATTAAGTATTTAAGTATTATAAAAACTTTGCTAATGCAATCAAGAATGGACACCCATACATACAGCTAATTCATATTTATACCTATATAACTGGGTTAGGATAGAGGTCTGAGAAGCATTGGTTGGTATTGAACGCTATCTCCTATATATCACAATGAGGACGACCCTCCTCACAACCTGTTGCACACACCACCACACAGACATTTGCAGCTTCGCACCTTTTCCAGTCAGTAGAAATGCCAACACAATACCTGCACTAGCCTCTTCGCCAAATTCGCTTTTTATAAACTTACTCCAGCAAAATGTGCATCAGTACATAAACCGATTTCCAATAAATGGTTGGCAATTCACTGAATATTACTCATGAAAATTTGAATCTTCTTCTGGACACTCCTCTTTAATGGAAGTTCATCACTCTGAAGTCCGGCGATTCATTCCGCTTCAATGTTACCAACATAAAACACTTTGCACTGCATTAATTTTTAACGTTCCATCATTTTTGTTCCTTACTGGCACTTTTCATTTCCTTCACAACGTTAGTTTACGAAAGCTGCTGTATGTAGTCTGCATAGACTGGACGGAATTGTTTCTAAATCTAATCTTTCTCAAAATAACATATTAAACAATTTTAAAATAAAATAACAATAATAATAATGAATATGCTGGTGAGGAAAATCCAAGGCATATTCTTATACACAGTGAAAATGAGGGACGATTTTCTCAAGGAAGAATGAAATGTATCAGCGAGTGGAATTTGCAAATGAACCATCAGAAATGACGTAACAATGGCAAGGATGTTACTGATCTGCGAGGCACATGTGATTATTCTAGCAAAAATAGAGCGAGGTTGAGAGACTTGAGTTTTTTCTCATCAATGGTTGTTAATTTTATAATATACACTTTTCTATTGCAAAATAACTAGATGGGTTTGACCTGAAAGAGACAAGTTAGTTTTGAAAAGAATAATATGGAACTATTTACATGATAAAACAATTTTAAATGTGGAAAATAATATGCATCAGGATATTAAAGTACAATTCTCAAAAGATGTAAATGAAAATGTATTTTGAACAGACGTAGAACTAAATTATGTACCAGTACCCTATATGGACAAATTTATTTGAAGAAATATTTAAACGTAAACTGCAGACACAAAAAATCAATTGCAAAGAAAAATTAAACGAAGTATGAAGAAACTCAGATAGAAAAACTGACTATGAATAAAAATCAATTTAAAACAAATACGTAAATTTAAATTATGAACAAGAGAACAGAATTTTTAAAAGATCTAAAAATAGACACTGTTTGAAAAATTAATTTTCAAAAGATGTAAAAATAAACTATATATGAGAAACAATTCTGAAAGGATGTAAATGAAAAATCGCTTCAGTAAAGATATAAAACTGTACTATGTACCAGTATATAAGAAATTGTTTTGAAAAATATATAAGAAAAACCAATTTTGAAAAAGACGTGAGAGTACACTTTGAATATGAAAAACTGATTTAGGAAAAATGTATAAGAAAAACCAATTTTGAAAAAGATGTGAAGTACACTTTAAATATGAAAAACTGATTTAGGAAAATCTTAGGAGTAAACATGTGAATAAAAAAATCAATTTTGAGAAGATGATAAGGATACGAATTTACAAAAATAATACTGATCTTCAAATAGGCCTATCCTGTTTTCAAATAACTGTGACCGAGATATAACATGTCTAATAAAAATTCTAATGAATTTCTTTTGTATATGGTATTTAAGAATATTAGGTTATTCCTTTAGTAGGCCCTACGCTTTTTATAAACATTCATTTTTCCTTGAGAAACTTGATTCTCATAGCATACAAATACGCTGAGACAAATGAGCAAAATTACTAAAAATACGATGATGGAACATGATTCACCATTTTCACAAAATGGCTGACAGAAGTTGTGAGCAGACACACACACATTCTCGCACACAATTACACATACGCATTCATCCACTTAAAAATCACTAGTCCATGTGACTAAGACACGAGTAAAATGTAACTGCACTTTGGTTCCATGTAATCATCCGCATCCACCCGGCTTGGTAAAATGAGATTAGGGAGCAAGTGACAGCGATGAGTATGGCAACATTGCAAGGTATTATCAGTTCCTTTGTTTTGAACAATAGACATAATAACAATTCAGTGAAATTCTAAAACAAAATCACTACATTTCCTTAGTAAACAATTTTAATCACCACTAAATTTTGTTCACTAACAGTTCTATCCTTGATCTTACTTTGTTTTTCTAAATTTTAAAATTCAAAGTGCTGATAATTTGGTGCTTTTATAGAATTTCAAAGTATTTTAAAAAAGATCATTGTTGAAAAAAAGAAACGAAATACCCCGAAAGATTTTCTACCGATTCTACATTAGTCAATAAACTTTCAAACAATCTCAGAAGGCTTTTATTTTCTCCAAAAAAACATTCATATTGGTCCCAAATTTCCACCGATTCAAATCCAATAAAAAGATGTGTTTAAAAATATTATAGGTCAGTGGATAAAAGGGGAGACTTGAAACGTTGTGTGTTAATTTTAACTTTTATCCACTGACCTGTAATATTTTTAAACACATCTTTTTATTGTATTTTATTTTCTCCAATTAATTTTTTTTTTTCAATTTTCATTGTTGGCAATTTATAATCTTAATAAACATTTTGGACTAAAACTTCTGATTTCCATTGTTGGCAGTTCAGTGTCTTAGTAAGATTTTCTGATCAAAATTAATGAAGCTTTGAGTGTCTTAATATGATCTTTAGTGTAAATATTGTTAGGGTTTTATTTTTCATTTAGATTAGTTTGTAACAAATTAGTGTCTTAGTAAGATTTTCTGATCAAATTTAATGAAGCTTTGAGTGTCTTAATAAGATCTTTAGTGTAATTATTGTTAGGGTTGTATTTTTTTTTTATTTAGAATTGTTTGTAATAAATCAGTGTTTGAACTGCATTACTGGAATAGTTGAAAGGTTTTTCTACTCATACTGAAATGAAGAAACAAATAGTTAGGTTAGTTGCATGCCACCTTCAGTATAAACATGGTGCTCATTCCAATGGTGTCAAAGATACCTTGCAATGTTGGTCAGACATATTATAGTGCATCAATATAATATTATTTAAAGTAGTTGTTATATAGGATTTTGTCTCCTTCTTACACTGTCACTGTACTCATCGAAACATGGAGGATGATAATATGATTAGGACTGACACCGATGCTTCACACCACATGATCCTGATCGTTGTCGGGATCGGGATCCGTGCTCACGTTGTTGAGCAGCGTGTACGAGTCTCTTATAATCAGCAGCCTGTGCTGTCCGTTAATGATAAAGCTGCTGCCTCGCCTCAAGGTCTCTTTGCCCTTTGCTATCGTCTCTTTAGTGAACACTACGTTCTTGTAGGCTTTCACAAACATTATGACGAGAGTGAGCAGCCCAATCAGGATGCAGCCGTACGAGAACAATGGGGCTGCAAGTTCCCCCACTGTGGTTGCCAAGTAGATCCAACGTCGGATGCTTGGACTCAATTCCGCCACACCCTGTCAACACAATATTTCTTTCTTGACTTTTGCCCATTATTTCTTATTTCTATAACTTAGGACAACACAGGCAGATTGCTCAACAGAATGGTTTCTCAAAGTACAACATTCTTACAATAATAACTGTACCTCAGAGCCAAAGGAACGTAACTCCAAATTTCATATTTTTTTGTTATTTTCATATTCTTTACTAACTTCTTGACCTCTATAGAACCAATTAATATTAAATCCATAATTTCATTAGAAACCAAGATATTGAGAGCCAAATAGTAGTAACTCCATTCCCCTTTATTGTTCAAAATTTTGTTTTTCGCTCCGCCTGTAAAATTTAGTTTTTGGCAGTTACGTTCGTTTGGCTCTGAGAGTGGTTAAATGTAAAATAGAAATTATAAAAATATAAGAATTAAATTCATTAACCTACATTTGTTGGTTTTTTCGAAATGGCAGCAGATCAGAAGGTGCATCCATCCACCACCAGAGGGATTACAAAGCATGCAGCAGTTGAGATCAGCTGAAGATGGAAGCAATAGCTGTTGAAACATGTCCTGCTGTGGCTTCTCAGTGTTAGTCGCAGTATCAGTTATTTGTTTGACGAGCATAAAGTGTGCCATATAGGAGGATAAGCCTGCTCCATGGTTAATAACTAAGCCACATTCAAAAGTGATGGTATTTCAAGTAGTAACAGGCAGATATATATTGGAAGTTTACACAGTGAGTTGGTGTTAATCTGATGATTATAAATGACGATGGTCTTCGAAACTAGTTCAGGTATTTATACAAAAAGTGAAGTATACGTGCTAGACCCAACTCAATATTATATCCTTTTTAGTAACAGGCAGAATCGAATAATTTAACTGTTATAATCTGTGCTCGAGTATTACAAAGAATCGAAACATTATTTGAATACAAAAGTACTTGGAGGATGCAGAATCCGAGAACTTATTGCGATGGAGATCCGAGAAGTGAGAACTCGCCAGCTGTGAGAAATCAAATCGTTATTCGAATGGCAGCTGTAAACAGCAACACAAGCAGTTATTCTCGCAAAAAGGAAAGTGTGATAACATAAACCAAATCTTTGATCACAATAAACAGCATTTTTTCAGTCTATGAGTATTAATCTGTACAGGATTTCATAAAAATGATAACATTACTCGACTGATAGCATTATCTGCAATTACAGGCGTTCACTGTATATAATTTTCAATATCTTGAAAACTTTCAAGAATCAAATAATTCCTATTATTTATTCAAAAACTACCATTACTAATTTCAGGCAACCAAATAATATTTCTTGGGAATTTTGGGGCGTATGAAACACCACTTAAATAACTACAAACCAAACATGTGAAACACATAGCTAATTATGCAGCATAGCATCAGCAAGGTCAGTCTTGAGCTGACGACGATAATGAAAAAAAACTCGGCTTCCTTGAATTCCGATCACTTAAGGGACTTGCCAAGAATATATAATTATCAGATGCATAAAAAGTGTTTAATTTCAATATCGTGTTATTTATATGCATAATGAAAGCATGGATCTCCATTAAGGTGCTGTGACGTGTTTGAAGGACATTGGTTTTCATGATCAGTGCATGCTACTGCGTTAATAAACTTCCTATCGACTGACTTGTGGTAAACTGACCTTAGAATGCTTCCTTGTATTAACCAAAAACATTTAAGAGTATTTTTAAAAGAATGGAAAATTTTTCACAAGGTGATCTAGGTCTATGATAATATAGGAGAAAATTCCTCTGACACTGCGATTTGAACCTAGGACACGGCGAGGAAGCCACAAAAGATAGTTATGTGACAGTGATTTTATGAGACTTGATACATTTTATCTTATTTTATAAAGGTGACGAAATGCAGCTTTTATTTAATTATTGAAGCTCCAAGCCAGTAAAAGATGCCCTGAAGATGGTGTAGAGACACCGAAAGGCCTTGGCAACAGATCATAAAATATATTTATATATTTTAGTGTGGTGTGTTATTTATTTTATTACCAGGACCTTTGGCTATCCGTGCCAATGCTCTACCGACTGAGCTAGCCAGAATTCACTTCACAGCACCAGATGGAACCTCTCTCCTATGATTACACTTAGTGTTGAATAAAAACACTTTCTTCAACGCACTTTATTTACCTTAGTAAACTTCTGGATGGCCGTTTCGCAGGTGGTGTTCCTGCATCATCAGCAGAGTGTCAACTCTGCTGATGATGCAGGAACACCACCTGCGAAACAGCCGTCCAGAAGTTTACTAAGGTAAATAAAGTGCGTTGAAGAAAGTGTTTTTATTCAACTATTTGTTACACAGCGCTAAAGTCGGACACAAAAATGAATACACTTAGTGGTCGACCTCACTGAACATTGGCCATGTCGCGTAATAATGAAAATCTGATACAGCCTAACAGCTCGAAAAGAATCTATTTCATCATGACAATGACTGTGAAAGCTTATGCATATTTATTATCCATTGCTATTATATATAGTCGGCCACGGTGGTCTGGAGGCAGCATGCCTGCCTCTAGATCCGAAGTTTGCATGGTCAAACCTGGCCTCAGTCGATGGATTTTTCAGGATGTAAAAATCCTGTGCATGTAGTCCCCTGGGAGGGACTTTAAGCTGAGGGGCCCGTGTCGTAGATTTACGGCACGTAAAAGAACTGCAAGCCTAAATTAGAGCCTTTGGACAAAATTTCTCGGCCCTTTCACATCCAAGTAATACCTTCGTTTTCGGAGGCGGGTTAAGGGGTGATGGGCTTACCGCCTGTCCCTCTACCCTCTCTAGGAAAATAAGCGTAACAAAATTCACGTAGGTAAACAGAAACCTCCACTTTGTGGCTCTTCACCTCAAAATGGGGGCATAGGATTCGAGAGGCAGAGAGGATATTATTATATAGATATTTACTGTGCTGTGTGTGAGTGACAGAGACAAGCAGAGGGTAAGAAGGATATAACTCCATCACCAAGAGTAGCAGTTGTATCAAAACTAGAGAAGAAATGATGGAGTGATTACCTCTTGCAACCAGATGACTGGAAACACAATGTTCGGGAACTTGGACACCGAGTAAATGTGCGGCGCATGTTCAATTTTGAGATTCAGCTGAACTCGCACCTGACCTTCCACTGGTACCCCAAGACTCTGTAACCAGAACACAAGAAACATTGCTTAAATTACTGTAGTCCTCAACCAATAACAAAATATTTCTGGTAATTTCCAATTTTAAAGAAAAAAATTCTTGTTAACTTGCATAATGAAAAAATCCTGCAAAGAAAATATCATTTAACAGGGGAAGGGCAGGGCCGTATTTCTAAATAGGCTAAGTAGGCTGCAGCCTAGAGCGGCAAATTTTCAGGGGCGGCAGTTTGGCAATTTATTCAAAAGTTAAAATGAAGTATTTCAGACGTTAATAATATTTTCCGTACGAATTAAGAATATTTGTTACTTAAAAATATGTTTTAGTACTTCTACACAGCATGCTTTCTAAAACTATAACATAATACAAATTCACAGCACGTAATCTTGTATTATAACTTTCTTGTAGTGCAATCTCGTAAGAAAGTTATGCAAATTTGAACATGAAGATTACGTGGGATGAGTTGTTTTAGAAAAGTTTGTATATTTTTGAACAGATAAACCAGTAATGAACTACATTTTGTGTAGTTTCATTTCACCATGTAGGACAACTTAATTCAAATTGAACACAGTTCAATTACGCAAAAAACAGTCATTAGCATTAAAATATAAAAATAGGTTTAAAATAGTGATCTCTGATCTCCAAGAACAAATTAATTTATTAATTTCGAAACCCATTTCAATTTTTAACGAATCTTAAAAGAAGTAAGTAAAAAAAGAACAAGTAGATGACTAATTTGATTATATAATTTATTATGTAAACCATTAAAATTGTAGTTTTATCTAAACTAAATGAACTTAATGTTTAAAAAAAGATGAAAACACCAATGAACTCTATCATTTTGTTGTCAGTTATAAAACAAATGTATTAAAGTAAATATGAATATAGAGGGGGCAGCAAATGGACTTTAGCCTATAGGCAGCATAGTCTTAAATCCGGCCCTGGGGAAGGGACCTATGAGATGAGTAAGAATTAGAACCAAAAAAGCTATTTTCATTTATTATAGCAAAAACATTACCATATTGGCCCAAATATAAGACAACCTTGCATATAAGATGACCATGAATTCTTGAAGGATAATTATGAAAAAATAAATAAAATAGCTAATTAGTACATTTTGCTTCATATAAAACATAATTTTGAAGTTCATGTTGCGACCAAAAGTGACAAATTTAGCTTTTAAAAAGGCCAAATGAATTTTAACGTTTTCAACTTACATCAGACTGAGTCTATGCAATTATTTTTAACAAAAAGAGTATTTTCCATGCAAAGTTTTATAACACTCAGTGGCATGATTTTCCTCTTTTAATTATAATTGTCAACCGTTAAAAGCGGTTCTTTTATCTTTGACTGTCTAAAACAAAATTATTACACTGAAATGAAAATAACTCAAAAGAGGTCATTCTGCAAAAAAATTTGAAACAAACAAGAGTACTGAAGAAAATCGTGTGCTCAGCAACCTCCCCCCTTCGGAGTCCTAGGGATAATACAACAATAACAATAATAATATTTTAATGATATAAAATAATATAAGTAGGGTTTGGATATTACAGAAAGGATTGCTATGGAGCACTCAACTTCACTAATTTACATGTACTTACACATGACGCGTTTCACAAGCATCTTACTTGTATCCTCAAATGAGACCTCAGTGGACCTCATTTGAGGATACAAGCAAGATGCTTGTGAAACGCGTCATGTGTAAGTACATGTAAATTAGTGAAGTTGAGTGCTCCATAGCAATCTCTTTTGTAATATTTGATTACAGTAGAACCACGGTAATTCGAGCCCCGGAATTTCGAGGTTCCGTGTAATTCGAGCTGGTCATAAGAAAATTAAAATTTTCCATAAAACTAGAGTAAAATCCCGTTTTTATACGATGTCCACATGTAAGTTTCACGCACTTCCGAATGTATTACATTTTGAGCTTTCTTTCAATTTTTCCATGTACAAAAATGCAGGTAAAACTGTCCCACTTAGTGTTTTCGTTCATAATACACAGAATTAACCTTGGCTTCAGACTGCTAATGCATTTCTATTACACATTGACAGAAACTCGATCTTTCTTTGTCGGGACCTCGTGTCAATCAATTGTACAGTGCATACCATCCTTTCAGAAAAGAATAATGTATTGTTACAGTAATCCCTACTCAGCGACAATGGTAATTAAAAGTGTTTTCCCTGTAGCGCCGCTTTCCCGTTCCACTCCATTAAGGGTCAGACAATGACTTAATCCTTAAAGGATGCCGATGTAGCAAATTGGAAATGTTTGACAATATATACATACAGGTGTAACACAGGTATGTAGGCCTACTATATTGTTTATTTATTTATTATTTAAACCATTATTGTGCTCATTAAAAATTTATTTGCGATTTACCCATTGATTTAGTGATATTTCCGTATAATCCGAGTTTTTTAGGTAGATTTCGAAGAAAATCTACCTATTGCAATGGATACCACTTTATGATTTTCGAAAAATTCTTTCATATCTTTACGTTTCATGCTCCCTTAAGTACGAAACCACCGCCCGTTCAAAAAAAAATTTTGTGATATTTATATATATATATCTTTACACGATAGCGGCCGTAATTTTGAAGATATTTGAACCAAATTTTAATATGTTATTTCAAGGCCCAATAGTTCGGACAAGTTCGTTAATGAGCAAAATTGGCCCTAGGGGGTGGTCGGGGGAGGGGGTTGAAATTTTTAAAAATGTATATCTCGGCCCCTATGAAGTATAGAGGGAAACTTTGTTTGAATAAATTAGAGTACTCCCTATGAAGTTCACAGTGACACCAACGATTCGGGGGTTCGAGTGAGGGTGGGGGTGGGGGATGAAAATTCGAAACTTTTGAAACCACGTCTTGTGGGGTATTGTTGAAAAGCTCTTGATGAGTACTCTACAAATCAATAAATAGTTTCTTGATAGCTCTCATATGACGCGAGATTTTAATGTTTGAAAATAATAACACTTGAAAGAATTATTATAATATCATAATTTTGTCTTGTTTAGCGGCTTTGCTAATTTTATTCATTGCTGATCTTGCGCACGGCCTCCCAGAATATTATATCCTATTATTGTTGTCAAAACAATTGATTGTAGGCTCTTCCTCTTTAGGGTCAATCCATACGAAATCATCCAATAATAAAATAATTTGTTGCTGACCTATTTTATTTTATTTTTAAGTATATATTTTCAGTTTCTATGTGTATCTGGGAGTACAAAACAATTTTTTTCACATTTTTATCACTAACGCTTCGGCAACTAGTGGCCATTTTGCTTAGAAGGATCTGTCATTTTTGGCATTTTCAAAGGTTAGCGGAAAGTTAAATAACTATTTTATTTAAGAAGATATCAACTTGAAGTAAAAACCATCTTAATCTACAAGAAACATTCTATAATTCATGTTATGACCAAAAATTTGTTAGGTCTTAAGGAAATAATCTAAAACTTTATTAGAAAATGCAGTTCCGATTAGAAAAAATTAACAACTTTATAAAACTTTTTTTCATAGAAGGGATGAAAACACATGTTTCATAATTTCCCCCCACAAAGATATAGTAGATCACTAGATGCTAGTAAAATTTGAGATCATTTATATAAATCCTTTAGGTTTTATGAGTCTTCAAATATTGAGATTTTGCAAAATTGTTGATTTTCAAATTAAAATATCTCAAATGGGACTGAACAGAAAAATCTGAAATTTTCTCTAAATATTCCTCTAGTGCCTATTAATCAACATATAAAATTTCATCACTGTGTTCTGACCAGAAGTATTTTATTTTTAATAAAGAAAATGCTAAAAAATAACACTGTCAAATGAGCGAATAACGGTGTTAAAATACAATAAAAATTGTCAAAAATAATATAATTATTTGTTGTTACTAGTAAAATTAAATATGTCATAAAACTAACATATTAAATGTTCCATGATAGTAGTCATAGTGATCAATACTCCAGCAGAAGGAGACCATATTGCCACATTTGCTGAGCAAGCCAGAATATGCTGACTTGAAAAAGGCAAGTCTCTGCAGACTCCTCTGTAGCTCCTTTGTTCAGTAATCAGTAGCTGTGCTTGACTGAAGATATAAAAAAGTAGCCCCTTCAGTTAAAAAAATTGTTTATTTTAGCGATGGAGATGGTAGCCAGTACAAAAACAAAAATAACTTTTTGAATATTTGCAATCACTTTGAAGCTGAATAGCATTTTTTTGCCACTTCTAATGGAAAGAATGCTTGCTATGGGTTTGGAGGAGGTACAAAGAGGGCTGTCTCGATGGCTAGTTTGCAAAGACCATATTTGGACCAGATACCTTCAGCAGAAGAAGTGTTCAAATTTTGTTCTGAAGAAATTAAAGGTATTTCCTATACACTTGTATAAACATTTTTTAAACCTTTGGCTCAGCTGTGGAACAAACTTCTAGCATCATAAGGTGTTACATTCACTCAAAAAAGTTATATTTATGGTGAACACAGTATTTCCATTTTGCCCAAATTTGAAATAAGACCTTTCGAAGTAAAGGACATTGTTGCCTGCATTATGATCAGAACTGGTGGTTTGGTGAAATTCATATTTTTTTAAGTGAAGGGGCAACTTTTTTGCTATTTTCAGTCAAGCACAGCTACTGATTACTGAACAAAGGAGGTACAGAGGAGTCTTTATTGCTCAGCAAATGTGGCAATATAGTCTCCTTCTGCTGGAGTATTGATCACTATGACTACTACCATGGAACATTTAATATGAAGATATATAAGCATTCATGAACCACAGATTATTGTCTCTGTTGGACATTACATGAGAATTTTATAGGAGAAAAATTCCTGCGGCACTGGGACTAGCACCCAGGACCTTTGGCCAATGGTTTGGCCAATTCTCTACCAACTGAGCTAAGCTGGAGCTCAATTTACAGCACCAGATGGAACCTCTCTCCTATGACTGATTGCCCTAATGGTCTACCTCACAGACAGACAAGTCATGTCATATGCAGTCCGGCTTAGCTCAGTTGGTAGAGCATTGGTATGAATTTTTCTCCTATAATATTCTTTAATATGTTAGTTTTGTGACATATTTAATTTTACTAGCAACAACAAAAAATTATATTATTTTTGACAATTTTTATTGTATTTTAACACCGTTATTCGCTCATTTGACAGTGTTATTTTTTAGCATTTTCTTTATTAAAAATAAAATACTTCTGGTCAGAACACAGTGATGAAATTTTATATGTTGATTACTAGGCACTAGAAGAACATTTTGAGAAAATTTCAGATTTTTCTGTTCAGTCCCATTTGAGATATTTTAATTATAAAATCAACAATTTTGCAGAATCTCGATATTTGAAGACTCATAAAACGTAAAGGATTTACATAAATGATCTCAAATTTTACTAACATCTAGTGATCTACTATATCTTTGTGGGGGGAAAATAATAAACATGTGTTTTCATCCCTTCTATGAAAAAAAGTTTTATGAAGTTGTTAATTTTTTCTAATCAGAACTGCATTTTCTAATAAAGTTTTAGATAATTTCCTTAAGACCTAACAAATTTTTGGTCATAACATGAATTGTAGAATGTTTCTTGTAGATTAAGATGGTTTTTACTTCAAGTTGATATCTTCATAAATAAAATAGTTATTTAACTTACCGCTAACCTTTGAAAATGCCAAAAATGACAGATCCTTCTAAACAAAATGGCCACTAGTTGCCGAAGCGTTAGTGATAAAAATGTGAAAAAAATTGTTTTGTACTCCCAGATACTCATAGAAACAGAAAATATATACTTAAAAATAACATAAAATATGCAGCAACACCCATTGGATGATTTCATATGGATTGACCCTTTACTGCAGGTTTGCCATGCCAAGGCTAAAGAAGAAGAGTGCTATGCAGCGACAATAAATTAAACCAAAAGCACTTCGAAATTTACCTCCGCCTGTAGGCCTGCCTAAAGGGATTTTTGTAATTCGAGGTAGCCTCAGCCCCAATTAGCTCGAATTATCGGGGTTCTACTGTACTTCACTGTGATCCCGCATATAATAGTGTTAATTAGGGTTTGGATGTTTATGGCATGTCATATTTTTATCCTGACCTCTGTTCATGTCACAAACACAAATTAAACACAAATTGCATGCTTGTTATCCTGATCGGACCGTTCTTATTTTGCATATAAAGTCATATTTTGGTCTTTTTTGTGGTCTTGGTCATATTTTGGCTATATTTGTAATTTGATATCATATTTCAGTTATAAATTCGGTAAATATGTAATATAATTAGTAAAACAGTTTATCTATTAAGATATTTTAGCAACTATAAGAATTTTGACACTCTCCGAACTATTTACTATGGCTGACTATATCCTCATCTATTATATGGCATTGTTATATGGGGGGCTGCTGCTAGAACTCACATGAATAGGCTGCTTATCTATCAAAAGAAGAGTGTTAGAATCATGTTCAATTTAAATGCTAGGGAATCATGTAGGGAGACATTCATTAGTAAAAGAATCCTCACCATTTTCTCTCTATATGTGTATAGGGTAATTATGTATTTAATAGATAATTATGCACTCGAAAAAAACAATCAAATCCATGAGCATAATACCAGAACCAATATAAATTACCACAGGTGTAATATAAATAAAAATGTGTCAATGAAGGAAGTACAACACTAAGGTGTAAGGTTATTTAATAAATTGCCAGCTGAAATCAAATTAATTGCAGGTGTCTAAAACGACAGTTTCAATCTAAATTAAAAGGGTTCTTAATAACAAAATGTCTGTATAGTTTAGATGAATTGTAAAAATTGTAATTCTTGTAATGTATCTCCTTAATTTTATTTTTATGTGACATGTCCATGTGTCTAATTATTAATCTTTTAGTGTAATATTTGTAGTAATTTTATGTTTATGTTGCTTTTGTGTTTACAATAGATATAGGATAAGTAAGTTACTGTATTATGACGAAGCCAAGGATCTTGTATCCCTACGGTGAATAAAGAATTGAATTGAATTGAAAGGAGTACAATTATACAGTGGTATGTACTACATGGTCGAGTTAAATTTGAAATTAATTTAATTAATTTAAAGTTTATGCTAAATTAATAGATAACTTAAAATGTAAAATTAATGTAATCGTTCATATTTTATAGGGACGCGCAAGGTATAAAAAATATCAAAATATGAGTATTTGGAGCTGATGAAGCAAGCAAACAGGAGGAAACTCTATAAAATTATAAGTTCATTAAGTTACAAGTAAAATTGTAAATCACCAAAATTGTTAAAAAGTTATTATCTGATTGAATTCTTGTGATGTAAGAATTTGGTGTCTTTAAACGTTTTAAATTGGAACATTTATTTAAAAATAAGTTATTTGATTAGGTCATAGTTAGGGTTTTTGGGTCATATTTACTCATATTTAAGGGCATATTTGCAGTCATATTTTCCACTTTTTAAGGTCATAAACATCCGAACCCTAATTATAACAGTAACAATAATAATTATTATTGATAATAATAATTAAATAAATTATTATTACAGTAAAACCTCGTTAACAAGAACTCGCTTACGACGAACACTCTGTTAACAAGAACAAAGAATTGGTCCCGGCAAAGATGTATTGTTTCTTATGAAAGTTTTGTCGGTTAAGGGTCAATCCATTAGAAATGAACCAGGCCAAGTTGCTAGACATTTTTTATTTTCCTATTTTTTTTACCAGTTATTTCCCAACTAAAGGCGAGTTCAAAACTATGGTAAAAAAATTTTTGGGCTCATACTTTTTTTTTGCGGCCATTTTAACTTTGCTTTTTAACCGTATTTCAGACGAAAACATGTTTTGCACAAATGTATGTAACTCTGTTATTTTTATAGATAACAAGACAAAATAAGCACCAAAATTATCAGAATGAAATGCTCTACATTTTTGTTTTAACACAATATTACCTAAGTAGTGAGGAAAGTGAAGAAAAAAATTCAAAACTACAAATTGAAAATTGACTTAAAACGGGAGTTTTAGTGCCGCAAAATTATTAGAAGGAAGAAAAACTCGCCCTTAATTTTTTTTTTCTGGTGTAGATCTACTATAGGACTACTCGCTGTAGAAGTTTAAAGCTTGAGAACTTTGCGGTTTTTTTAATACAATTTTTCAAAAATGCCCAAAACCGTATTTTGGCAATATTTGAAGTAGAATATCTCAAAAGGGACTGAGTGAAAAATTATGAAATTTATACAGATAACACCTCTTTATGATATAAAGATGTGATAAAAATTTGGTGACTGAGACTCAACTGGTTCCCTAGTTACAGTGCATCGAATTTGGCCAAAACTTGCATTATACGCACATGAATTTTAACGGTAATTTAATAGTAAAAGTCCACATTGTAATTTTAAATGCAAAATTTTAGTGAACCTAAGTATGTTACACAAAAGAGTTGTACATGTAGGCTACATTTCATCAGTAAACATGACAAATTTATAATTTCCTCAAAGAGTTGAAGAGCGTTGAAATTTCGGTGCATAGTTTGCAATTTTTGGCCAACTTCGATGCACTGTAACTCTGGAACCAGTTCAGTCTCAGTTACCGAATTATTATCACATCTTTATATCGTAAGGAGGAGTTATGTGTATAAATTTCATAATTTTCACTCAGGCCCTTCAGAGATATTCTACTTCAAATAATGCCAAAATAGGGTCAATCCATTAGAAATGAACCAAACTGAATAACATTTTTTGCTCAAAATTTTTTATTTTCTTAATTTTTTTACCAGTTACTCCCCAATATTAGGCGAATGCAAAACTAGAGTAAAATATTTTTTAGGCTCATACTTTTTTCTTGGCGGCCATTTTAAGTTTTCTTTGTAACAGTTTTTCGGCCGGAAACTTGTTTTGCACAAATGTATGTAACTGTTAATTTTATAGATAACAAGACAAAATAAACACCAAAATTATCAGAATGAAATGCTCTACATTTTTGTTTTAACATAATATTATCTAAGTAGTGAGGAAAGTGAAGAAAAAAATTCAAAACTACTAATTGAAAATTGACTTAAAACGGGAGTTTTCGTGCCGCAAAATTATTAGAAGGAAGAAAGACTCGCCCTTAATTTTTTTTTCTGGTGTAGACCTACTATAGGACTACTCGCTGTAGAAGTTTCAAGGTTGAGAACTTTGCCCTTTTTTTAATACAATTTTTTAAAAATGCCCGAAATCGTATTTTGGCAATATTTGAAGTAGAATATCTCAAAAGGGACTGAGTGAAAAATTATGAAATTTATACAGGTAACACCTCTTTACGATATAAAGATGTGATATAAATTTGGCGACTGAGACTCTACTGGTTCCAGAGTAACAGTGCTTTGAATTTGGCCAAAAATTGCGTTATAGGCACAGGAAATTTAACGGTAATTTAATAGTAAAAATTCACTTTGTAATTTTAAATATAAAATTTTTGTGAGCCTAAGTTTGTTACACAAAAGAGTTGTAGGCTACATTTCATCAGTTAGCATGACAAATTTTTGGTTTCCTCAAAGCTTTGAAGAGTGTTGAAATTTCGGTGCATAGTTTGCAGTTATGGCCAACTTCGATGCACTATAACTCGGGAACCAGTTGAGTCTATAGTAGATCTACACCAGAAAAAAAAATCAAGGGCGAGTCTTTCTTCCTTCTAATAATTTTGCGGCACTAAAACTCCCGTTTTAAGTCTATTTTCAATTTGTAGTTTTGAATTTTTTTCTTCACTTTCATCACTACTTAGGTAATATTGTGTTAAAACAAAAATGTAGAGCATTTCATTGTGATAATTTTGGTGTTTATTTTGTCTTGTTATCTATAAAATTAACAGAGTTACATACATTAGTGCAAAACATGTTTTCGACTGAAATACGGTTAAAAAGCAAACTTAAAATGGCCGCCAAAAAAAAAAGTATGAGCCCAATTTTTTTTTTGCCATAGTTTTGAACTCACCTTTAATTGGGAAATAACTGGTAAAAAAATTATGAAAATCAAAAATGTCGAGCAACAAATTTTATTAAATTTGGTTCATTTCTAATGGATTGACCCTTAACACGAATTTCGGTTACCACGAACTGCGAACTCTTTTTCTGTCCCTTGAATACTGAAATGTAATTTAACACAAACTTCCAAAGCTTTTCAAATGGTTACTTCCTGTTCTTCCTTCGCTAGGCATGCAAGAAATGAAGTTAAACGTAAACCTTTATTAAATTCCCGGTTACTTCTGTGAATGGCTACGAGTAATTGGATTAACATCAACGCTGGCTGGTGCAATCGCTCGACAATCGGGAGTTATTGTTATTGTTATCCTGTGCCAGTACTGCTGGTCTACAGGAATGCTAAATAAATAAATAAAGCATCATGCCGCCAACAATCGGGTTATAACGTTTCTTATTTTAATTTTCTGTTCATTCAAACATGACCAGTACGATTTCATCATACGTTGCATTAAAACTTGTAACCCACCCGCCAGGAAGTGTTTGCCGCCGTAGCCACTTGAGAACGTTTTGCTGCAACATCCGAATCATCTGCTGGGTTTACTGAAGCTGTGAATACAGTTGACCTTGAAGTTTCCAGGCACTTTATCGTTCCCATCAGGGACAGCGCAACATACTTGAATTCATCAACAGGAAATGATCTTTTTTAAAAGGTACGCCTAATTACATAGCCTACTTTTGCATGTAACAGTATTTTCTACAATAGTGTATACCGTAATCGATTCATAAAAAAAAAATTGTCCCCGGTTAGCACGAAATTTTTTAACACGAACCCCTCATTTTTCGGTCCCTTGGAATTCGTGTTAACGAGGTTTTACTGTATTATTATTTCTAGCAATACCTCCAATTTTTATTTTTGTAGAACAAGTGCCCTCTATAATTTGATGCCCATGGCTGCATGATAACCAGTACAATATCACTTTGCTAACATGTATGTTGATATTCTTTCACTTACAGGTTGAATTAAGAAGTATGATTTATGCTTCTCTGCATCAGGCTTGAGTCCTTCCACAGCGTTGAGGAGAGCTGGATCAGCCTGATAGAAATGCGGGAAAGAGAGGTACGCCGGGGCACCTGGAAACCAGACAACAAACATCAGCAACAGCCAACTCATAAGTAACGGCACTTTTGTGAGGTACAAGGGTTGTTTTTTTAGTTCTGGCAAGTATTTTATTTCTCCACATATAGCATTCGTACATGGTTCTAAGTTTTATAGGCCTTCGATGTAATTACCACCATTGTGTACAACATGTTCCCAGTAATGTGAAAGTCTTCAGATTAGGGTGGCCATTTCTCAAATGTCAGAAAGGAGGACACACTTCTTCGGTAATCTAGCATAGTATAACTTCGGGCATGGACGGCTGGACAGCAGATATTACGTAGTATAACCCTGACTAATTTTACTTAATAACTGCATTTATATAAAATAAATGATAGTACGCTATCATCGTATGGACAAGCATGCCATCCTTAGGAATAGATTCAGATTTTTCCACGGCACCAGTTAAACAAATGATAGTATCGACAAGCGTGCCAACCTTAGGATTGGCAGGAACATACGAGAAAATACAAATTTTAATTATATTCCTAGAATTTGTAGGAAGTTTATATAGTGAAGTTATAATTAATTGAAACTTGAGATGGAGGTTTAACATACGCAACTTCACTTAATTCCAAATGATAGTGTCCAAGGACACAAACAGCTCACAGTTTGGGAAAAGATTTATATTTACAAAAATCAGGACCAACTCATGAATTTCGAAATACCCGCAGGGATGGATCTCATCAAGAAGTTCATTAAACAACCACCAGGAGTTGCTGCCAATACACAACAGACAGATGGAGTATAGCTGATGATGAGTCATGAAGGATTGCTCGAAACATGTTCAGGTCAGTGCTTGAATTAAGTGAAGTTACGTATGTTAAACCTCCATCTCAAGTTTCAATTTAATTATATGCTTTACCGATCCATCAGAGTCTCGAAAAGGGGGACAAATCAATGTCTGGCATAAAGCCGCGCCGGATGGAGGACTGCTTAGCAAAAAGCCTGACGTCTGGCCACCCTACTTCAGATCCTGTTGGCACTGCCTAATCTGTTGATGGTGCGAAGAGAGCAGTCGGTTGCCTGTAAAACACCTTCAACCATATGAAAGCAAATCCTGCAAAGTGGCTCCTTCATCTTCAGAATTAGACCAAAGTCGCAGGGACTTAAATCTGGAGAGTATGGAGGATGTTTCAACATATCACGTAATTCACAACCCCAGACCCCTTCCAGCATGGACAACGTACCAGCATGCGAGTAAACTTTAGTTCACCTGAGGAAGGCCTGGAGGTCAGGCTGAAACGTAGTGACCGTTTTAAAGGTAAAATTTTATCCACTGTATATAAGTTTTAATAACTGTTTTAATCAATTTTATATGGAGGATGATAGAGCACCTCCCAGCCCCAGCGATTGAACAGTTCAGACACAACTCCTGCTGTGTGCACCGTAGCATTGTCATGCAGAATGATGGGTGGATTATCCATGAAGTGTCGCCGTTTTCTTTTTAGAGCTGCTCAAAGATTGTTTTGCAAAAATGAACAGTAATACTCTGCAATAATGTTCTGTCTTGGGGGAATGGTATGTTTTAAGATCTCACCATCCCAATCATGTTTTACAGGCAACCGACCGCTCTCTTTGCACCATCAACAGATTAGGCAGTGCCGACAGGATCCAAAGACTTCCGCATCGCTGGGAACATGTTGTATGCAATGGTGGTGATTACATCAAAGGCCTATAAAACTTAGAACCATGTACGTATGCCATGTATGGAGAAATAAAATAGTTTACATTTACATCATTTTTGGCCAAGCCAACATTTTGTGAACTGACTGTACAATAATTGACAGTACATAGCCTAATGTTTTCGGAACTGACTGTATAATATTAAAGCAACGTTTCACTTCATTAGTTTTCAATTTACTAAAATTTGTTGCATTGATCTTGCTTTTTAGAGAAAGTTTTGTAATGCAATTTATACAACTTCAATTTTTTGTAATTTATAATGTAATTCAGGTAATAAGACATCTTAAAGTAATAAAAGTATTAAATTAATATGATAGGTTTTACAAACTTTAAAGCATTTTCGGAAACTCCTTCAGAATAGAGCAGCCAGCGAACGGTGAAGTATGCTCAGCCAGTAGCGACCGTGCCCCTCCGACCTACGGAGGAACGACTTCTGCAAGGGTGAAATTTCCCGTCGCAAAAGACATTCAATGTGAGACATAATAAACCCCGTATATTGCTCCTAAACTAACATAGCAGTTCCTAACCAAACATAACCTTTCACTGACCTAGAATTTAGCTGTCACTACTTGCCTTAATATAGAAACTTTTTTACCCTTCCACATCTTTCATAAAACATAGTTACAACCATCGTTTATCTGCTGAATTCAGTAGGGCATGTGGTCATGTTTGTAATATTGGCAACATTGTAGACTTGGTCTCACTCACTATGGCCCGGCTGAGACGGCGGTCGTCTTATTCTCAAGTTTAGCGGCATTTTCACTTGCTTATTTCGTTTTCTGATAGAAACTTCATTATTTTGATATAAAGATTATTTTTTTAAATATGAGGTTACGGAAGTTGTGTAAAACTTTAAATCTAGGAAAATTAAAGTAAATTCAAGGATTAATTTTGTTTTGTGAGCAAAGAGATAAATTGGAGAACTGGACGACATTCTGCAGAAAGAAACCAACCCTCAAATTTAAAAAACCGGATGCTAAATGCTAAAACCGAATAGATGCTAAATTTTTGCTAGTGAACTATATATTTATGTTGTGCAAACTAACCAACCCTCTACATCCATTTATATGCCATCTATGAACAGAGGCGTAACGAGGGGGGGGTTTGGGTTGATTAAAAAAAGGAAAATTGTACAATTTTTTAAGTCTGCTTATAAATTACTTAATACGAATATAAAGCATGGGAAGCTTAAAACTCGTTATTGTGCATCTTAATTTTTAAATTTTCCAGGGGAGGACCCTTAACCCCCCTCTCCTTGGGGGGTAATCCATACCCCCAGACGTTATAACCCCCCCACCATATCGTCGGCCTAGTTACGCCTATGTCTATGAAGCAAACAACACACACTGAAAAGATCCAGGGGGCTTTTTATTTAACTTTAAATGCCTGTTTTTTAGCTTAAAAATCATGTGGGTTGGTTCCTTTCTGCAGAACGTGGTCCAACTGTCTCTAGGGAATACGGACATGTATTAGCCTTATATTAGCACCACCCCAGAATTATTTCAGGATGTCTTTATGTTTTGATGCTCACCATACTGACAGGGGCTGATGTTCTGGAGTCCCTTTGCAGGACACGTCTCATCCTTCTCCCCGCAGTAACACTTGTTGTCCGGCTGTATCTTGGGCAAATCGAAGATATCCTCCGGAGGGGTGTACAGACCGGCCTCGATGCCGTCCTTGGACTTCATCTCCTGGAAGTGGAGCGGAAGAATACGACACAGATCCTTGTCGTACACGTGCACTATGTCGCTATGTGTGTACTTGCGAGGAGGGAAGAACGACCCCTCGGACGCCCTGATGTTGTTGCATGGTGAGTCAGGCCAGTAAGGCAGACGGTCCATGCCGTTCAGTCTGTTCAATAAGCCAAACTCGTCCATGCTCGTGTGACCTGTGTATATTGTTGAGACTTCATTCAGGGTTCCGTTTCTCTGTGAAAAAAATAACATTCATGAGTCTCAGCTCTAATATTAATATTACTAGGGAAATAGCATTGTGAAATGATGAATTATACACAGTAACTTCACTAGCTTATTATATTATTATTATTATTATATTATATTATATTATATTATTATTTACCCAGAACATATGTTTCAGGGGGAGTCCCCAGGGCCGTGGAGAGAAAGCAAGGGCCCCAGAGACAAATTTTCCTGGGCTCCCATCAAATATTAAATTCACGCTGAAACTCAACAGAACAATATGTCTTCAGATGGGACTTTTTTTTTTGCTGGTTACCTTGATAAAGTGTAGGCCCTACTGAAAAAATGTTCCATTTAATAAAAAAATAACTTGCGCAAGTCGTTTTAATTTCTTGGTTTTCTAAGGGAAAAAAGTAAATTTTCAGAAAATGGCACAAATTGTGCACATTGCAGTTAATTGCCCCTTATAGCCCACGAATTGAAGTATTGTATAGCAGTGTTTTATCGATGTTATTGGGATGCGCATTTTTATAAGTCAATTTAAAGTTTCTTAAAAAAATTAAAATTTACTTATTTTCCAAGAAGTAGGCCTATACAAATTAATATTATGGACACACAAATCTCTGGATTTATATAATCATTGTATGAAGAAGTTCTAGATACCTTATAATAAATTATTTTAAATGCCAAACATTAGTGAGGCCTACTGTTGAGTCCAAAAGGATTTCTGCTTTTACTTTTAAAAAATAGAAATTTTTCAGATTAACACATTAATTCCATGTCACCATTATAGGACAGGACAATGCAGTTAAAAATAAACACTTAAATCATAAATTAAACCTGTTTATTGACTTATAATCCATTTTATTTTATAGTAAATTTAGTAGGTAAAAAAATATAACCTGACTGGCCGAACCCAGACCCCCATCGGGGCTCAGGCCTTGGGGCTGCAGCCACAGTTGCCCCCCTCTCATCAGGCCAGGGTGTCGCCTTGATCTTCAGATGATTCTGATTGGCCATCTAATAGCGGGTGGATGTACTTGTTGAACTGATTGTTTAGCAGTTTTGAAATAATATTTTCTCCAATGGTTCTTGAACTTGCTATAGAAATTATATTTAATCTCCAATCTGCTCAGATTCTCGGAGATGAAATAGAATTATTAAAACAACTTCTAAATCCATTAGAGCTCATAGCACGAGAGAAAATACTTCTTCAAAAAGAATTGCTAAACTTGGATATCTTAGTGAGCATCCAGGGAACTTGATCAAAAGTTCATCCATCTGCCACCAGTCGGCCAGTCGAAATCAGCTGAAGATTATGATGATACTTACGTACTCAATGGCAATAGACAATTCCTCAGCAAGCTAAAGGAATATTATCCATTATATGGAACCTGAGCCCGCCATTCAACCCTTTTCTGTGCTAACTCCATCCAACCATCCCTTGCAAATCCTACTTCCCTTAAATCTACCCTAATATTGTCCCCCACCTACGTCTAGGTCTTCCAAGTGGTCTTTCCCCTTCGGGTCTCCCATTCAATACTTTTGAGATATGTCTTTCCTCCCCTTTTCATCCTCCGTGATTTAATTACCCTTACTATATCCGGTGAAGAGGACAGGTCATGAAGCTCGTCGTTATGCAGTTTTCATCTCTCTTAGGTCTGAATATTTTCCTAAGCCCCCTGTTTTCGAACACTGTCAGATTATGTAAGGGGCCATGTCTCACATCCATATAATACAACCGGCAGGATAATTGTCTTATAAATTTTTATTTTTAGATTTCTTCACAGAAGACGAAAGGGTAAAAATTACTGAATTAACCCTAAGGTTCATTGCCGCGCTTACATGAGCCCGCCATTCAACCCTATTCTGTGCTAACTCCAACCATCCCTCGAAAATCCTACTTCTCTTAAATCTATCCTAATATTGTCCTCCCACACAGGTCTTCCAGATGGTCTTTTCCCTTCGGGTCTCCCAGTCAATACTTTTGAGATATGTCTTTCCTCCCCCATTTCATCCTCCGTGATTTAATTACCCTTACTATATCCGGTGAAGAGTACAGGTCATGAAGCTCGTCATTATGCAGTTTTCTCCAGTCCCCATTTTCACATCTCTCATAGGGTTGAATGGCGGGTTCAGGTAAGCGCAGCAATGAACCTTCGGGTTCCATAAAATAGATATTTTTCCTTTAGCTTGTTTAGGAATTATCTATGATTATGATGATACCTTTTGATACACATTTCACAGCATGCTAGTGCTTCAGTCTAGACCTACAAAGCATTAATCTACAATAATATTACATACAACACAATATTATTTACATAAAGACAACATATACACATAACAAATAGAAGCACATTCCGTATTACCTCAAGCAATGAAATAACTAACTATAGCAACACCCAAATGAAACATGAATGGCATTTACCTCTTCTAGACTCAACACTACTTAAGCCTCTGTATTAAGTTAAGTCAGCAGTTCACCAAGTCAACACATTCTGTTATAGAAATATATAGCCATAATGTATTTACTTAATTATTTTTAACTAGCTAGTGCCAGCGGCTTTGCCCACGATAATTAATTCGAAGATTAAAAATTAAAAGCAAATCAATTAAAACTTCATATTTATTAACACTCAAACGCAAATCATTCATAAACTAAATGATTAATAATTATAATGAAACAGCTAAAAATTTGGCTTTAGAGTGCATTCCACGATTAGAAAATTTATTTTTTGTTAAATTATATATATATATATATATATATATATATATATTTAAAAAAATACTTATACTGAAGATATTTCAAAGATCCTAGATTATAACATGATGTAGGCTTTCACGGCCGGTGTCCATATTGTTAAAACTTTCCGGGCTCTGTTGCCGTGGTCCATCGGATTGCTTTCCGGACGTTTCGCCCACAACTGCGGCAGGCATCATCAGCGGTGAGTTCTGCTTCGGAGTTTCCTCGGCGAGGTCTTGCTGTCAACAGCAAGACCTCGCCGAGGAAACTCCGAAGCAGAACTCACCGCTGATGATGCCTGCCGCAGTTGTGGGCGAAACGTCCGGAAAGCAATCCGATGGACCACGGCAACAGAGCCCGGAAAGTTTTAACAATATCCTAGATTATGTTGTTCACATGATATTAACAAACACACAGAAAGAATAATAATCACTCAGAAATATCTATATTTATGGAAGTTATCAGGAAAACGGCAGTTCAGTGCATGAAATGTGGCAGCCATTTTGAAATGATAATTACATGTAACTGTAACAGTTTGATTAATTTTGAAAATAGTATGCAATTGTAGAAGTACTCAATAAAAAGCATGTCAGATTGCAAGACTGTAGAGCAATTCATTGCTGAGAAAAATAATAATGAAATTCACATATTTCTCACCAATGAATTTCATTGAAAGCTGGATGTCCCCCTTAAGTTAAAATGAATAAAAAATTGAAACTGTAGAATTAATTTTTAGATAATAGGAATTTGGTGCATCCGTCCTGTTTGAAAGGTCAGTGCAGTGAATTATGACGTGCTCCACCCCATTGGACGCCGTCGACCAGAACACCCCAAGTGGTACCCGGGCTTGCTGGAAAGTAGGAAACTCAAGTTTAAAGAGTGAAATTGAAAGATTTGCCACGACACCCACACTAAACACACATACAGACAACACAGATTGGCTCCAAAGTCCTTAGATACTGGAAATTGCCTGCTTTGACAGTAATGATTTTCTTATATACGAAGGTGAGTCACCAATTATCAAGACTTTTCATAAAACACTTTAATTACTTCAAAAATACAGTATGATTTTCTCATTGTTTTTCAATATAGTCTCCTTTCTTTGTAATGGACTTGGTCCAGTGGTCCAAAAGCTTGCGTATTCCTGCCGAAAAGAAGGTTTTTGGTTGGTTGCAAAGCCAATGGTGCAACGCTTCCTGTACCTCTTTGTCTGAGGAAAATCAATGACTTCGCAAAGCATCTTTCAGCAGACCAAACAAATGACTAACAAACTTAAACCAGCAATTCGCACCAAACAACAAGGTCTTTTGTCACGGAAAGTGTTGCTATTACACAATAATGCCCGCCCTCACACGGCTCTACTCACCCTTGAAACCATCAACAAACTGGGTTTCGAGGTGCTGGAACGTTCACCTTACAGTCCAGATCTTGCTCTGTCGGACTTTCATTTGTTCAGGCTGCTAAAAGACACTTTGCAAGGTCATCAATTTTCCTCAGAAAGAGAGGTGCAAGAAGTTCTTTTACGTGTCGTAAATCTATGATACAGGCCCCCCCCCCCTCGGAGGATCCATGTCCAGAATTTTTACATCCTGAAAAATCCATGGCTATCTGTAGACCACCATGGCAGACAAGCACACTCTAGATTTATATAAAAAAAATTTACTGAAATTACTATAACAAATTTTAAAAATCTGGCAAAAATTTTTACCGAAAATAGATTTACTGTTAACAAAAAATATTAATGTTTAACGATAATTAATGTTCAGATTGATAATTCTACATTTGATCCAAGAAGAATCGTAAAAGGTGCAGACAATTCCCATTCTGATAATGACAACATCAACATACACCACTTCTACATCTAAAGACTTTTGAGAGCTACAACATATAAAACAAAAGAAGTATCTTGAGGAAAAACATTTCTCAACATCAGTAAGTAGGGCTTGAAAAAATATTTCTATTAGAATAAAGTACAGCTCAGAATTTTATGTACCAAAAACATATGAAACTACAAAAACAAGACCTAGACGCTAAAATTGGCAAAAAATTTAAAATAGTCACTAAAAACTAAAAACAGAAGACTGAAAATTACACGTAATTATTTTGGTATTTATTTCGGTGAGTGAAAACTTCAGGCTTCAGCTCTGAGTATATCAGGCCATATCAGGAGTTTGGGATCTGTGTCTATACAGTAGGGTAGGATATGGAACTATTGCTTGTCAATTGTTTCTATTGTCGGTGTATTTAGTGGAGTAAATTTCAACTGATATTAATTTAAATGGACTTGATACATGGTATGTAAATATCCAATTCAGCATTTGCCTTTACAACTGGGGAAAGCATGAAAAAACCCATGTGAAATTGGCCGGCCACAGGTTTTGAACCTGGGAGCTCCTGAATGTGAATCCAAGACGTTACCATCTCGGCCACCTTGCTCGGTCCTAATGTTTTAATGTTTCACCAAACATTGTTTTAATAATAATAATAATAATAATAATAATAATAATAATAATATTGTCAAATACCTCGCAATGGATACTACTAGGATTGTGTATTTTGCACTCATTTACTCACACATTACATATGGGATTGAATTATGGGGCAATACATCTAAGGAAAACATTAGGAAAATTCTTATATTGCAAAAGAGAGCAGTTAGATACATGAGTAAACTGCCATATAATAGTGCTTGTAAGGAAACATTTAGAAAACTATCGCTGTTGACTGTTCCTTCGATATTCATTCTAAGATCCATATTGCACTTAAAATATAATAACTCAACCCCGGTAGCAAAAAACTCGAATGTTCACAATCACCAAACTAGAGGTGCTAATAACCTGGCTATCACCAGGCATAGACTTAAGCTTTTTGAAAAAAAACCAAGCTACATCGGCACTAAATTTTTTAATCAACTCCCGCCATATATGAGAAATACTGAACCAAAGAAAAAATTCAAACAATTACTTGTAAGCTTCCTCATAAGTAAAGCATACTATGATGTCGAGGAATTCTTGGAGGATGATTTATCTTAATGTACATAATGTACACGTCTGTATATATGTTGTATATTATGTAACATTTATTATGCATATCTTTGTATTGTGAATATTGAGTTTTTTATAGAGTGGTTGTTATGAATGCAAGGGTGCAAATGCAGATGTTCATAAACATGTATTTTGTACTATGTTATGATGAACAAATCTAAATAAATAAATAAAAAATAAATAATAATAATAATAATAATAATAAAAATAACAACAACAACAATAATAATAATAATAATAATAATAATAATAATAAGCAAACGAAACACAGAATTTGCAAAATATTAATGAAAATATAATTATTTCTACTTATCAGCTGCTAACAACAATTCTCTCTTTTCAATGCTTCGTCTTTGTTTAATTTTTTAAAAGTCATTTGTTTTCAAACAGCAAAATTTCTTTTCTGGACTATAGATAGATAGAAAAATCATATCCCTTATACATAACATGCCGAGGTTGGCTAATTCGACTTCCCTAATGGAAATTTGTTGATATCTCTGTATTGGTTATTGCATTTGTATTCAGTAGTAGCAGATTGGGCCACTAGATGGTGTTCTGTACTGTCTTCTATTGAATTTGATTTCACTCACAAATTTGAGCCAGAGTATAGCCTAGATTATGTTGTAACCTATAAGGAATAATTAATTCAAGCCCAACTTACAAGCCTTTTAGCATTTTAAATACTTTGTAATAATTTGCATTTTGTATGAAATGAAAAGCAACAGAACAGACCATCTCAAAAGTCCTGAATAGAGTAGGCCATGGTAACGTGATGTTGCCAATATAAGGACTTTTGAGACTTCTGTATTGCACAGAACACAGAAAGCCTAGGAAACAAATGACAGACACCATGAAGTGAGGCTGGCAAACGATATGTAGACCTTAATCCATATAATGCACATTGTGCGCGATTCCTTAATTATTATTAATCCATTATTACCTCCCATACTTTCAGCTAGCAGATCCCCGTG
This sequence comes from Ectobius pallidus, assembly GCA_964059195.1. Classification (NCBI taxonomy): domain Eukaryota; kingdom Metazoa; phylum Arthropoda; class Insecta; order Blattodea; family Ectobiidae; genus Ectobius; species Ectobius pallidus. The sequence continues at coordinate 181,711,525 of CAXKWD010000005.1, read as the reverse complement.
GCTTTTCCCACGATAATTAATTGGAAAATTAAGAGCAAAATATTATATTATATGGATGTGAGACATGACCCCTTATCTCGAGTGTGTTCGAAAACAGGGGGCTTAGGAAAATATTCGGGCCTAAGAGAGATGAAAATGGGGACTGGAGAAAACTGCATAACAACGAGATTCATGACCCATACTCTTCACCAGATATAATAAGGGTAATTAAATCACGGAGGATGAAATGGGCGAGGAAAGACATATCTCAAAAGTATTGACTGGGAGACACGAAGAGAAAAGTTCATTTGGAAGACCTAGACGCAGTTGGGAGGACAATATTAGGATAGATTTAAGGGAAGTGGGATTTGAGAGGGATGATTGGATGGAGTTAACACTGAATAGAGTTGAATGGCGGGCTCAGGTAAGCACGGCAATGAACCACCGGGTTCCATAAAATAGATAATATTCCTTTAGCTTGCTGAGGAATTGTCTATTGCCACTGAGTAAGTAATAACAAAAACATGAAAAACAATAATATGTTTAGCTTACAAATTATTTGAACAAAAAGATTTTGTTGTTGAAGGAGAACAGATCTTGAAGAACTTAGCCGTCTAGAGGAAAACTTGAATAAACTTGACCATAGCTTATTAGTAGGGTTTACATATTATATCCAGCTACTGGGTTCAATTACCAGCTTAGGACAACATCCTCTCTGATACTGTACTTGCATTAAGATCTGTACCATAGCAATATGCCAACCTCACTGCCTCTACCCCCCCACATCCACATGCGCATGCGTCAGATTGGTCTTAACTTACACCTAGTAGTAGCCCCATCCTCGCGTTCGGTCTCTTGTTCTTCGGGAAGAATTTGTTCGCTAATGACGTCAGCGGATCATCATACCCGAATATGAACTCCTCCGCCGTGATAGTAACAAAGGGCTTGAGCCCCATGAGCCGCACCGCTAGCGACAATGGCATTTGCAGGAACCTATGTAGCGCGCTGTTGCTTTGTGTAGACAACGTCTGCAAAACAAACACACGAATTAATGAATTTCATTTTCAGACAGGGTAAAATGTTTTTAAAATAGAGAAATTGTCCACCTTAAAACCCTTGTCGTTTCACTTATCTGGGGCCTTTTTATAAAATATAAAATAACATAAAAGGCACAAGCACACGTTAAAAACACTGTTGTCAAATTAATAAAACTTCTTCTTGGTCCCAGATGCGTCTAATACTTGAAAATGCATTTCGATGCAAGTTGCATCATCTTCAGTTCAGCTTAGAGACACAACAGATACAATGTCTGATGATGTACTCATCAGACATTGTATCTGTTGTGTCTCTAAGCTGAACTGAAGATGATGCAACTTGCATCGAAATGCATTGTGTCTGTTGTGTCTCTAAGCTGAACTGAAGATGATGCAACTTGCATCGAAATGCATTTTCAAGTATTAGACGCATCTGGGACCAAGAAGAAGTTTTATTAATTTGACAACAGTGTTTTTAACGTGTGCTTGTGCCTTTTATGTTATTTTATATTTTATAAAAAGGCCCCAGATAAGTGAAACGACAAGGGTTTTAAGGTGGACAATTTCTCTATTTTAAAAACACACGAATATTACAGCAAATTCTATTGTTCACTAAATATTGCATCTATAAAGTATGTGAAGATATAAATGGATTGCAAAGATGCACTTCCTCTCCCAAAGCATGTTTGCTGCTGTCTGCTCGAGGAGTTCATGTTATCTCCAGTCCAGGTTTTTTAAAAGGGGATCTTATCAGCTGAGGAGTGACACACTGCATATAAACGTGACAATAAGTATGCACCTGCGCAAGGATATTTATTAATTTGGAGAGCTTCAGCACAGGTGGTTTTCTGGCAACCAAATGATAAGTTAACTAAAAAGGGAATTTATTAAATCATTCTACAACTGTTTCAATCATTTTTTGTAGTAATCAGCTTTAATTAAAGTTTATTGTTCAACCATACTATAATACAGGGTGTCCGGGAAAGACCTGACGAAAAAGAAATAATTATATATATTAAACTATTGCATTTATTGACGTGATGTTTTCACGGTTACAAAGAGAAACACGATGAGTTTTAATAAGCCTCTATGTGAGCACCATTTGTGGCCTGATACTCAATTTCGTGCCACACACGCGAAAACATCTCCGGTGTGACTAGTGCTATTGCATCATAGATTCGGCTATGCAAATCTGCATTATCTGTCACAGGCGTGATATACACTTTGTCTTTCACAAGACCCCAGAGAAAGAAATCCAGTGGGGTCATGTCAGGTGACCTTGGTGGTCATGGTGTAGGTCCTTCTCTCCCATGGACTGTGGATTTTGGCATTTGCAGTTGTCTTGCCACCTCACGAATGGATTTCCTTGGGCTTCTTACAACATTACCTATCTCCAGAAATTGCTTGTGACAATGAAGGATGCTGTTTCGGGCGGGAGGATTTCGGCCTTTGTCTGTTTGGAAACGACATTGTAGCCTATGCACAACTTGCATTCCCAGTTCTCAGAATAAGACTGACTACACACGCTGCGCAGAACAAGCTTTTAAAATCAATTCTGTTTGTGTTAATTTTAATATCATACTTGTGTTGTCAAAATCCACTGGTTTCAAGAAAGTGACCAAACAGAAGCTTCAATTTGACTGATGTATGAGCATGTACATTGTTGAGAATATTATAGGAGAAAAATTCCTCCGGCACTGGGACTTGAACCCAGGACCTTTGGCTATTCGCGCCAATGCTCTACCAACTGAGCTAAGCCGGAGTTCAATTCACAGCGCCAGATGGAACCTCTCTCCTATCCATCTGGCGCTGTGAATTGAACTCCGGCTTAGCTCAGTTGGTAGAGCATTGGCGCGAATAGCCAAAGGTCCTGGGTTCAAGTCCCAGTGCCGGAGGAATTTTTCTCCTATAATATTCTCATGTAATGTCCAACAGAGACAATAATCTGTGGTTCATGAATGCTTAAATATCTATGTACATTGTTGTTACATGAGAAAAAGCTGGTTCTGCGCAGCGTGTGTAGTCAGTCTTTTATTCTGAGAACTGGGAATGCAAGTTGTGCGTAGGCTACAACGTCGTTTCCAAACAGACAAAGGCCGAAATCCTCCCGCCCGAAACAGCATCCTTCGTTGTCACAAGCAATTTATGGAGATAGGTAGTGTTGAGTCAAAGCAGGGAAAGGCAAAGAAAAAGCTCATAAACGACAATGACATTGCTTTTGTAAGAAGCCCAAGGAAATCCATTCGTGAGGCGGCAAGACAACTGCAAATGCCAAAATCCACAGTCCATGGGAGAGAAGGACCTACACCATGGCCACCAAGGTCACCTGACATGACCCCACTGGATTTCTTTCTCTGGGGTTTTGTGAAAGACAAAGTGTATCGCACGCCTGTGACCAATAAAGCAGATTTGCATGGCCGAATCTACGTTGCAATAGCACTAGTCACACCGGAGATGCCTTCGCGTGTGTGGCATGAAATTGAGTATCGGCCACAAATAGTGCTCACATAGAGGCTTATTAAAACTAGTGTTTCTCTTTGTAACCATGAAAACATCACGTCGATAAATGCAATAGTTTCAGATATATAATGAATTCTTTTTCGTCAGGTCTTTCCCGGACACCCTGTACTGTTAACTAGCTGGTATTAAGTATCCATTTTATTTATTTATTTTCTTTTTTCGTGAAAACTTTTTGGAAAACCCCCATGGGCAATGAATGTAATTCAATATTAAAAATAGCCTTCCCATTACCACACCTACTTACCAGCAAGGGTATATTGGGCACGATGACCTTGGTGTTTCTGTCTGTGGACAGCTCAGGTACAAACTGGAGGATCTTGTTGTGTTGGTACGTCACCGTCCCGTTGTCATGGAACTTCACGTTCACTTTCTCCATGTCTTCCCTATAAACACATAAATAAATCTCACATGTAGGAATAATTTTAAAAAGTGTGCGTGGAATGCCATGCAACAGAAGTGAAACTGGTTTTAATTTTTGGAGTTTTTTAAATTTTGGATTGTTGGATTTTTCAATTTTGGATTATTGGATTTTTCAATTTTGGATTGTTGGATTTTTCAATATTTGGTTTCTGGACTTTTTAAATTTTGGATTACTTAAATTTTTGATCTTTTAATTTTGTAATTTGTAATTTTTTAAATTTTAGATCTTAGAATTTTTATTTTTTGGATTTTTATATTTTAAATTTTGGATTTTTGAATTTTGTATAATGTTTTTAATTTTTTTAAATTTTGGACTTTTCAATTTTGAATCTTTGAGTTTTTTAATTTTTTAATTTTGGTTTTTAATTTTTGGATCTTTGAATTTTTTTTATTTTTTGAATTTCTAATTTTGGATTATGGTTTTTTTTATTTTTATTTTTAGATTTTTAAAAATTTGGATCATTTACTTTGAACTTTTTGCATTTTTTAAATTTTGGATAAGCCTAATCATTGAGATGTTTCCTGTGCAGTCCGTTCCATCACACCTCTTTAATTTTGTGATATATGATTTTTTTGTTGTTGTGATTTTGTGTTATAGGTGCTGTAATGAAGAGAAATTGTGATTATATGATTTTGAGCGTAACACTAATTTCATAACGATTTTTAGCATTACACTTATTTCGTGACAATTTTGACCATTACAAAAGCTCTCGATTTACCCCTACCATGGCTAAAGAAGTTTCACTTCAAAAAGAATAATTAAATCCAAGCTCAATAAAACCTGTTTTCATATTTCAGTCATCTTTTATTTTTCTCTTATAGTGTTCAAATATAAACAATGTTGAGAACTCAGTTGCCAAACTCCATCAGGGTGACTAGCAAAGAGACTTTAGAAAATTCCCTGACCTTTCCCTGTTGTTGAAGAATGTTCCCTAAGCATAAATAGTAAAGGGAGAGGTTTCAAACTCGTCGGAGAAAATGCGCATTACATCACAAGCATTCTTAAAAAGTCTCCTTTCCAGCGCATGTTCAGTCGGTTCCATCGCCTCCTTCACATGGCAAAGAGTCACATTACATTAGCAATGGTTGTTTCTCTCGTGAGTTAGGAGGTGTCTTATGAAATTCTCCCTTCTTGAAAATGTATTGTTACATATATCACACGTAAATGGTTTATATCCAGAGTGAGTGAGAATGTGTCTGTTCAGATCACCTTTTAGTGAAAATTTCTTGGTACATGTATCACATATAAATGGCTTATGTCCAGTGTGAGTGAGTATGTGTACTTTCAGATGCCCTCTTTGGGAAAATTTCTTGGTGCACATATCACACGAAAATGGTTTATGTCCAGTGTGAGTGAGCATGTGCACTTTCAGATGCCCTCTTTGAAAAAATTTCATGGTACACATATCACATGAGAATGGTTTATTTCCAGTGTGAGTGAGCAGATGTGCATTGAGATGCCCTCTATGGGAACATTTCTTGGTACATATATCACAAGCGAATGGCTTATGTCCAGTGTGAGTGACCATGTGTCTTTTGAGAGTCAATTTTCTTGAAAATTTCTTGAAGCAAATATCGCATGTAAATGGCTTATGTCCAGTGTGAGTGACCATATGTTCTTTGAGATGTCCTCTTTGGGAGAATTTCTTGGTACATATATCACATGTAAATGACTTATGTCCAGTGTGAGTGACCATGTGTCTTTTGAGACTCCCTCTTTCGGAAAATTTTTCGCTGCAGATATCACAGGTAAATGGCTTATCTCCAGTGTGCGTAAGCAGATGTTTTTCGAGATTCCATCTTCGAGAAAATTTCTTGTTACATACATCACACGAGAAATTTTTACTTGGAGTAAGAGTTAGCTGTTTACTGTTTCCAGCAGAGGATGTGCTTGTACATACAGGTGAGTGTGATTGCATTAGCTGATCCTCTTCATTATTTACTTGAGAAACTCCCGAAATCTGATCTAAATTGTGAACGGTGCTCCATTCTGTAAAATCAGTGGAGTCTATATTCTCACGTTTGACTTCTTGGGTCTGAATTGCCTCGAAAGTATTTGGGATAGGTTCACTCTTTGGTTGTGTTTCAAGAATCTCTTCCTTAATTTCAATCTTAGCATACTCTGATTTTAGTACGGGCTCCATTCTGTATAACCACACGGTGTTCGCTTACTGAACTAAAATTGTATTAATTATAGTTTATGCCTTCTTGTCGCAATACTCCATGTTCTTTCTTACTGGTTAAGTTTCATCTGTGGGGCAGTGACTCGAAATACAGCAGCTTCTGCACAGTCAACAAAGTCTCTCATTGCAGTACATCACAATCGATGTCATACACAGGGAATCGCAACAATGTCTATTCTCCCTCCCCCCCGACAGAAGTGAAAATTGATTTAATTTTTGGATTTCTTCAATTTTTGATTATTGGATATCTTTAATTTTGGATTTTTGAACTTTTTCATTTTGGATTTTTATTTTTTTTTTTATTTAGGATTTTTTTAATTTTTAAAATTTTGCATCTCTGATTTTTTTTAAATTTAGGAATTTTTTAATTTTTTTTTTGGATTTTCGACTTTTTAATTTTGGATTTCCGATTTCTTAATTTTGGAATTTTTAAATTTTGGCTAAGCCTAATCATTGAGTTGTTTTTTGTGCAGTCCGTTCCGTCACACCACAATTTCGTGACGATTTTGTTCGTAATGGAAATTTGGGTTAGCTCTCGGTTTAATCCTAGTACTGCTAATATTAGCTCAATATTAATGTTAGTTAACACAGATGAAAAGTTCGCAGAGTTTAATACCACTGTAGCTATTTCTGAAAGCGGTAGAATATACATATTAAAAATGTAAACAAAGGAATTAGAAAGTTAAAATAGATCAAATAATCAAAATATACAGGGTTTTTCAAAAATGCTTTTACAAACTTCGGGCATGGGTTCCTTACACCAAAAGAAGGGAAAAAGTTCATATGAACATGTGTCCCATAATCCTTTTCATCGACGTATCATGGAAGCCTGTGAAACCATTCGACACCATCCCGGAGTATTTGAAAGGGTGCGACAGTCCATGAATCGACGAGTGCATTCATGTCTAGAAGCAAGAGGAGGACATTTCGAGCATTTGTTATGAGTTTTGTGTGTTGACATGTTATGAGTGAACCAATGTGTTGAAGAGTTCCTAACGAGAAAACAAAGGATTATGGGGCCTATGTTCATATGAACTTTTTTCCTTCTTTTGGTGTAAGGAACCCATGACCGAAGTTTTTAAAAGTATTTTTGAAACACCCTGCACATGTGTGGGGGTTAGCAGGTAAGAAACAATAGTTTAGTAGTGCCTATGTATTAGAAGATAACCATGATAATCTGGAAATTTCATATTTCAATTTATTTATTTTACCTGGTGTAGTAAAATGTAGTAAGGTTCCACCGAATACAGACTGTAAACCGCTTTTTTTAAAAGAGAAGAATATGACTGTTTATAACCTTTACTTTTCAGATCTTTTAAAATATGTCCATTAGAATATTGAGAAATGCACAATAACGGAAGATATCCACACTTACAAAACCAGAAATGTCAACATCTGTTGTTGCCATTTGCCAGACTGGAGAGTTAAATCGGGATGCGTTATCAGGGGTATTAGTGCGTACAATCGTCCACCAGTTTGTTGTAGGAATCTGGATGCAAACCACTTTAAAAGAAAGATCAGGAATTGGATATTTGATAACCCATTTTCCAGTATAAATGGATTTTATATCTCTGTGTTACAAATGAATAGCAAAATTATTTTAATGCGTTTTTTCTCAGTTGACATGGTCTTTCATGCCCACATATTTGTAGACAGAAAATAAAATAAAATGAATTGAATTGTTTGTGACATCACCAACGGATTACGTAGTTTGAATCTTGGTGAAATGAAGTGGCTGATCTTAGTGTTAGCCAGCTTCTATATCTGAGGATATTTCATAAATAAGTTGCTGCAATACTCTATACATTACCGTGCATTGCAGCTATGCGTTTGCTGCGTCAAAATAAGCATTAAACACACACATATGCTTGTGTTATTTGTTTACAACATAATATTATTAAAATGAAATTTTGAAAACATGTAATCAATTAGAGTGGACTACACATATAATTTTTTCAAAAAAATCCGAGGGTAGGTATTTTGGAAATTTAAGAATTAGTTTTTGGGAACTTTATAACATTTCAAAAATTAAGAAACATAGCCATGTGAAACATCAAATTAAAGGGAATTTTTAAAGGAAAAAAATGGTGAAACTTTCAGCTCTGTAGGCGGTATAGATTTTGAGCTATAACATTTTATAATAATCTTAACCGTAATATTTTTGTTGGAATTTTAAACCCTTGTAACTCACAGACCAAAATTCTGAACAATTTTACAATTGAACTAGTTTTCGGGAGTACAATACCCAAAAGAAAAAAAAAATTGCACAAATCTAAGAGGTCAAGGTTTACACTGTTAGTTGATTTGACATGGAATGACACAAGTGCTTTTCAGCCTGAAGCAGACTAAACAATAAATAACGTATGTTTTATTTAGGGATTCCTACATCACCATCTCTGATATTTCAACACATTCATTAGTATAAGTTCTTTAGGCAAAATAAAAGGCACAGTGCACACATTACATTACGAAAGTTTGTTCTTCTCATGTGTGAGCTGATGCTGTTTGAGATGCCCTCTTAGTAAAAACTTCTTGGTACATATATCACAGGCGAATGGCTTCTGTCCAGTGTGCATAAGCAGATGTCTTTTGAGATGGTGCTTTTGGGAAAATTTCTTGGTACATATATCACACGTAAATGACCACGTACGTCCAGCGTGAGTGAGCATATGGTCTTTGATATCCCCTTCTGACGAAAATTTCTTGGTACATATATCACATGTAAATGGCTTATGTAGAGTGTGAGTGACCATGTGTTTTTTGAAATTCCGACTATGGGCATATTTCTTGGTACATATATTACATGTAAATGGCTTATGTCCAGTGTGAGTGAGCATATGTAGTTTGAGATGCTCTCTTCGGGAAAATTTCTTATTACATATATCACATGTAAATGGCTTATGTAGATTGTGAGTTTCGATGTGTGTTTTGAGATTCTGTCTTTGGGCAAATTTCTTGGAACATATATCACATGTAAACGGCTTATGTCCAGTGTGAGTTAGCTGATGACTTTTGAGAGTCACTCTTCGTAAAAATTTCTTGTTACATATATCACATGTAAATGGCTTATGTAGATTGTGAATTTCGATGTGTGTTTTGAGATTCTGTCTTAGGGAAAATTTCTTGGTACATATATCACATGTAAATGGCTTTTGTCCAGTGTGAGTGAGCATGTGTTTATTGAGAGAGTCTTTTAGGGAAAATTTCTTCTTACATATATCACACGCAAACGGTTTATGGTAAGTGTGAGTGAGCATATTATGTTGTTTGAGATGGTTTATTCGGGAAAATTTCTTGGTACATATATCACATGTAAATGGCTTATGTCCACTGTGAGTGAGCATGTGTGAGTTTAGATTCTGTCTTCGGGAAAATTTCTTGGTACAGATGTCACATGTAAACGGCTTATCTCCAGTGTGCGTAAGCAGATGATTTTCGAGAGTCCATCTTCGAGAAAATTTCTTGTTGCATATATCACACGAGAAACGTTTGCTTGGAGTAAAAGTTAGCTGTTTACTGTTTCCAGCAGAGGATGTGCTTGTGGAGTGTGATTGCATTAGCTGATCCTCTTCATTGTTTAATGGTGAATCTCCTGAAATCTCCTCTAAGCTGTGATTGGTGCTGCATGCTGCAGAATCTCCGTATTCTGAATTCTCACGTTTGATTTCCACTGTCTTTATTAGGTCAAACGTAATTGGGACAGGTTCACACTTTAGTTCTGTTTGAGAAATCTCTTCCTTAATTTCAATCTTGGTATATTCCGATTTGAGTACCGGCTCCATTCTGTATCGTACACTCTACACGGCGTTGGTTTACTGAACTGAAGTGAAATTCACTTCCAATTTCTTCCAACAACACCCAAGCGTCTCCACGGCAGCATAGGTGATCATAGCTATTATCCGAGGGGCAGTGCAAACACGCCATCCTAGAGACGATCAATAAAGCGAATAAGTCTCTCACTAGAGTGTGCTGTATCCGTTCCAGGCTGATCATAAGGAAAATGGCGGCTTGTTTAAATTGCTTGGTATAAGCACTCCATGTACAAAATTACAGATGTATGAAAAACAAAACGCTCAGAACGAGAGAGAGACACAGCATTTAGTTGAAATTGAAAATATAATAAAATTGCTTAAAAGTAAAAGCTCATCTGGATGGGATGACATAAGTAATAAGCTATTAAAAAGTTGCTGTTCGGAACTTAGTAAATCCCTTAGCCATATATTTAACTGTTTACTAGAAACTGGAATATTTCCGGGAAGAATGAAACATGCAATTGTCAAGCCCCTGTTTAAAAAAGGAGACAAAAATTTACCATCAAATTACAGGCCTATATCGCTCTTAACTTCATTTTCAAAAGTATTCGAAAAAGTTGTATATAACCGCATAGTTTACTATCTTAATTTGAATAATATTCTTACACCATCACAATTTGGTTTTAGAAGTGGCATGTCTACTGAAAATGCTACATTTAAACTCACCACAGAAATACTGGAAGCGCTAGATAAAAAGAAAAAAACGTTGGGAATTTTCTGTGACTTAGCTAAAGCATTCGACTGTATAAATCATGAACTATTAATTGAAAAATTGGAACATTGTGGAATAGATAATTTAACACTGAATTGGTTCAAATCATACCTGTCTGATAGAACTCAAAATGTCGTAATAAATGGAAACAAATCTAATCTAGGAGTAGTTAGAAGTGGAGTACCACAGGGATCAATACTAGGACCTTTGCTATTTTTAATTTTCATCAATGACTTGCCACATAACTTAAGTGACGAAACAAAGGTATTGCTTTTCGCGGATGACACTAGTGTTTTTGTAACAGGAAAATCCCAGGAACAACTGGCAAGAGTAGCTACAAAGGCTTTTCACGAATTAAATATATGGTTCCAAGCCAATAAAATGACGCTTAATATCGAAAAAACACACTTTATTCAATTCAGAACAAAACAAATATGTACCCAAAACCTTGTAATTAATTACCAAACACAAAGCATAGAAGAAATTAGTAATATCAAATTTTTAGGATTACAAATTGATCAACATCTTGACTGGAAGTCACATATTGAAATGATAATTCCAAAACTAAGTTCAGCATGCTTTACCTTAAGAGTCCTGAATCAGGTATTAAAACAGGATGCCTTACGCATGGTGTATTTTGCAAATTTCCACTCGATAATGAAGTATGGAATCATATTCTGGGGTAACTCGACCCATAGGGATAAAATATTTAATCCTGCAGTGCTCGCGCGGCGTCTGACAGAGGCCAGACCAGATTCATTTCGCCATATTTGGAATACCTATGAGGCCATTGTGCTGACCTTCCAACTACCTTTCGGTCAACTACTCTTAAATAACATATCCAAGCGGCAACCCTCCAGTTTTTGCCTATCAAGAGTAGAGTGACGTTATTGTTGCAAAAATGTAGATGGAGTCTATGAGACGCCGCGCGAGCTTTACTGTTACAAGGTAAGTTACTGGTTGAAAACAAATTTCTTGCAGAAACTAGTGATCATAAACCTACAATACCAATCTTTTCTGATGGAAATTATTTATCTTTAGGATTGGCAATGAGTGGAAAGGAGAAAAAATATCATAATCTTCCTGATCCAAATGATTGGAAGATAGCGCAAAGTTGCTAGAAGAATAAGAAAGAACTTGATTGCAATAGTGATCCTAAAGAAGACATTGCGGAGTCTAGAAGTGAGTCTACGGACACTGAACAAGAAGCAGATGATGATAATGATTATAGTCAATGTGATAGGCCTAAATATTTCGTAGGGCGGGACAAAGTTTCGAAATGGAATAAGAAGAGATCAGTAACTAGTAGTAAAAGTTGTTATACCTACACAGTCTTAGGACAATAATAATTTAAAATTATTTAAAAATGGTTACATGCCTAACAACATTGTTTTATTGTTAATTAATTAAAGTCATAATGTGCTAATATTGATTTGTGTCCAATATGATTAGTTAAATGTTCATTTTCAACAAATTGACTCTATACACATATTTTTAACTAAGAAATGTATGCAAAACATGTTCAATAATATTAAGTAAACTATGACAACCCTCAATAAACAAAATGAACACTCAAAACAACATAAAACAATAGAAACAACGTAAAACACGAACGGCGTCTGAGACGCCGCGCGAGCTTCTATGTCCTAAAATAGCGTGCGAGCACTGCAGGGTTAAGCTACAAAAGCAAGCAATTAGAATAATGTGTGGAAAGAAAAGGAGAGAATCATGCAAACCGCTCTTTGAAAAATTAAAAGTCCTCACTCTCACAGGGGAGTATATATACTCTGTTATGTGCTACATGGTAGATAATATTGAGAGATTCCAAACTAATAGCAGTGTTCATGAACATATTACTAGAAACAGGAATGATTTACATAGACCGGTTAATGCATTAAAACTTTTTCAGAAAGGCGCTTATTACTCCGCAATACAGATATACAATAAGCTTCCAAACAACATTAAATTATTATGTATTCAAAGAAAAAGCAAATCCTTCAAAGGATCTCTCAAGAGATTTTTAATGACTCACACCTTCTACAATATGGATGAGTATTTCCAGTTTGAATAAGTTTATAGTGTAGTATATTATATATCATTATTTATTACTTGCTTGTATATTGTAATCTGACGTGTTCTATATCCTTGAGTCCCACTCAACACAGGATCTACAGAACGAGATAACTACATCTACATCAGTCACAGAGTTAATTTTTTTAAATTTTGGATCTTTGAATTTTTTTATTTTTGGATTATGGTTACTTAAATTTTTATTTTTAGATTTATAAAATTTTTGATTTTTTAAAATTTTGGTTAAGCCTAATCATTGAGTTGTTTCCTGTGCAGTCTGTTCCATCACACCTCTCTAAATTTGTGATTCATGATTTTGTGTTATAGGTGCTGTAATGATGAGAAATTGTGATTAAATGATTTTGACACTAATTTCGGGACAATTTTGAGCATTACACTTATTTCGTGACGATTTTGAGCATTACAAAAGATCTCGATTTACCCCTACCATGGCTAAAGAAGTTTCACTTCAAAAAGAATCCTTAAATCCAAGCTCAATAAAACCTGTTTTCATATTTCCGTCATCTTTTATTTTTCTCTCATAGTGTTCAAATATAAACAATGTTGAGAACTCAGGTGCCAAACTCTATCAGGGTGACTAGCAAAGTAACTTTAGAAAATTCCCTGACTTTTCCCTGTTGTTGAAGAATGTTCCCTGACCATAAATAGTAAAGGGAGAGGTTTTAAACTCATCGGAGAAAATGCGAATTACATCACAAGCATTCTTAAAAAGTCTCCTTTCCAGCGCATGTTCAGTCGGTTCCATCGCCTGCTCGGGTTTCCAAACAGAAGTTTCACACATCACATGGCAAAGAATCACTTACATTAGCAATGGTTGTTTCTCTCGTGAGTTAGCAGCAAGAGGACATTTCGAGCATTTGTTATGAGTTTTGTGTGTTGACATGTTATGAGTGTACCAATGTGTTGAAGAGTTCCTAACGAGAAAACAAAGGATTATGGGACTTATGTTCATATGAACTTTTTTCCTTCTTTTGGTGGAAGGAACCCATGACCGAAGTTTTTAAAAGTATTTTTGAAACACCCTGTACACGTGTGGGGGTTAGCAGGTAAGTAACAATAGTTTAGTAGTGCCTATGTATTAGAAGATAACCATGATAATCTGGAAATTTCATACAATGTAGTAGGGTTCTACCGAATACAGATTGTAAACCGCTTTTTTAAAGAGAAGATTATTAATTTTTAGATCTTTTAACATATTATGTCCATAAGAATATTGAGAAATGCACAATAACGGAAGATATCCACAGTTAGAAAACTAGAAATGTCAACATCTGTTGTTGCCATTTGCCACACTGGAGAGTTAAATCGGGATGCGTTATCAGGGGCATTAGTGCGTACAATCATCCACCAGTTTGTTGTAGGAATATGGATGCAAACCACTTTAAAAGAAAGATCAGGAATTGGACATTTGATAACCCATTTTCCAGTATAAATGGATTTTATATCTCTGTGTTACAAATGAATAGCAAAATTATTTTAATGCGTTTTTTCTCAGTTGACATGGTCTTTCATGCCCACATATTTGTAGACAGAAAATAAAATAAAATGAATTGAATTGTTTGTGACATCACCAACGGATTACGTAGTTTGAATCTTGGTGAAATGAAGTGGCTGATCTTAGTGTTAGCCAGCTTCTATATCTGAGGATATTTCATAAATAAGTTGCTGCAATACTCTATACATTACCGTGCATTGCAGCTATGCGTTTGCTGCGTCAAAATAAGCATTAAACACACACAGATGCTTGTGTTATTTGTTTAGAACATAATAATATTATAATGAAATCAATTAGAGTGGACTACACATATAATATTTTTCAAAAAAATCCGAGGGTACGTATTTTGGAAACTTAAAAATTAGATTTTGGGAACTTTATAACATTTCAAAAATTAAGAAACATAACCATGTGATACATCAAATTAAAGGGAATTTTTAAAGGAAAAAATGGTGCAAGTTTCAGCTCTCTAGGTGGTATAGTTTTTGAGCTATAACATTTTATAATAATCTTAACCGTAGTATTTTTGTTGGAATTTTAAACCCTTGTAACTCACAGACCAAAATTCTGAACAATTTTACAATTGAACTAGTTTTCGGGAGTACAATACCCAAAAGAAAAAAAAAAATTACACAAATCTAAGAGGTCAAGGTTTCCACTGTTAGTTGATTTGACATGGAGTGACACAAGTGCGTTTCAGCGTGAAGCAGACTAAACAATAAATAACGTATGTTTTATGTAGCGATTCCTACATTACCATCTCTGATATTTCAACACATTCATTAGTATAAGTTCTTTAGGCAAAATAAAAGGCTCAGTGCACACATTACATTACGAAAGTTTGTTCTTCTCATGTGTGAGCTGATGCTTTTTGAGATCCCCTCTTTGTAGAAACTTCTTGGTACATATATCACAGGCGAATGGCTTATGTCCAGCGTGCATAAGCAGATGTCTTTTGAGATGGTGCTTTTGGGAAAATTTCTTGGTACATATATCACACGTAAATGACCACGTACGTCCAGCGTGAGTGAGCATATGGTCTTTGATATCCCCTTCTGACGAAAATTTCTTGGTACATATATCACATGTAAATGGCTTATATAGAGTGTGAGTGACCATGTGTTTTTTGAAATGCTGTATATGGGAATATTTCTTGGTACATATATTACATGTAAATGGCTTATGTCCAGTGTGAGTGAGCATATGTAGTTTGAGATGCTCTCTTCGGGAAAATTTCTTATTACATATATCACATGTAAATGGCTTATGTAGATTGTGAGTTTCGATGTGTGTTTTGAGATTCTGTCTTTGGGCAAATTTCTTGGAGCATATATCACATGTAAACGGCTTGTGTCCAGTGTGAATTAGCTGATGACTTTTGAGAGTCCCTCTTCGTGAAAATTTCTTGGTACATATATCACATGTAAATGGCTTATCTCCAGTGTGAGTGGCCATGTGTGTTTTGAGATTCTGTCTTAGGGAAAATTTCTTGGTACATATATAACACGAAAATGCCTTATGTCCAGTGTGAGTGAGCATATGTTCTCTGAGATGTTCTTTTAGGTAAAATTTCTTCTTACATATATCACACGCAAACGGTTTATGGTAAGTGTGAGTGAGCATATGTTGCTTGAGATGGTATCTTCGGGAAAATTTCTTGGTACAGATATCACATGTAAATGGCTTATCTCCAGTGTGCGTAAGCAGATGCTGTTTGAGATTTCCGCTTATGGAAAATGTCTTGCTACATACATCACATGAGAAATGTTTCCTTGGAGCACGAGTTAGCTGTTTAC
The DNA here is from genome assembly GCA_964059195.1 of Ectobius pallidus. Lineage (NCBI taxonomy): Eukaryota > Metazoa > Arthropoda > Insecta > Blattodea > Ectobiidae > Ectobius > Ectobius pallidus. The sequence continues at coordinate 181,695,483 of CAXKWD010000005.1, read as the reverse complement.
TGTTTCCAGCAGAGGCTGTCCTTGTACATACAGCAGGTGAGTGTGATTGCATTAGCTGATCCTCTTCGTTGTTTAATGGAGAATCTCCTGAAATCTCCTCTAAGCTTTCACTGGGGCTGCGTGCTGTAGAATCTCCGTAGTCTGAATTCTCACGTTTGATTTCCACTGTCTTTATTAAGTCAAATGTGATTGGGACAGGTTCACTCTTAATTTCTGCTTGAGAAATCTCTTCCTTAATTTCAATCTTGGAATATTCCGATTTGTGAATCGACTCCATTCTGAATCACATCTAAACTGAAATAAAATTCACTACTTTCTTTTCTTCCAACACCCAAGCGTCTCCACGGCAGCATATGTGCTCATAGCTACTATCCGGGCGGCAGTGAAATTACGCCATCTTGGAGACGGTCAATAAAGTGAATAAGTCTATCACCAGAATGTGCTGTGTCTGTCCCAGGCTGATGAGAAGGAAAATGGCGGCTTGTTTAAATTGCTTGGTGTGTTGGAGCCCGAAGTCCTTTAATGTAGAAGCTGTGATTTGTCCACAGCGAACTTCGCTAGCACCATTTCTCTCAATGCAACCAGTTCATAACTAAATAACGAAATCGAAAATTAAACATCTGGCTGTAACATCTTCACAAATGTACACTTTTCATAGAAACAATATAAATATAAACTGCGAATGAAAAAATCTCCCAATAAAAGTTGCTTGTCTATGTCCCCTCTATATGCAGGTAAAATATGTCGGTGTTATTCATTAACATCCTGTATATAAAAAGAATAGTTAACGGTAAACTTGCCCGTATTCACAAATTATCCTTGTACAGAAACGCAAGACACAATTTTACGCTAATTATAGCCTGTTCTTTGAATGTTGCAACTAAAAACGCAGGCTATGGACAAATTAAAACGGAACAAGTGACTGCAAACGTTTATTGAACTTTCCACCATTAAGAATAATTTCCGAAATTTATAGAATATTCTCCACAGATATTTTGTTACTCTAAGCATGGCCAACAGTACACCTTTCTCATTTCACGTTCTGATATAGAATAAGAGGCCGTGAAAGAGCTCGTATTCAGTTGTTTCAACCTGATGCAAAACTTTATTGTTCACCAGGCAAGACTGAGTTTCTACAAACAGTGGGTGGCATATAACTAGGGGACGGATTTCTATGACCTAAAAAATAGGATATATGCATGCATTTATGACCTAAAAAACATTAAAATATGACCAATAAAATTTAAAATATGAGTTTACAACTTACATATTGTGTATATTTTTTAAGTTTCAATAGAATACATTTTATTAAAATATATTGTTAATTATTTAAAATATCTGTAAATTCTCAAAAAGTATCATTATAATGCAAAATTTACAAAATATGGTATGAAACTTCAAAATTTCTTTAATATGCACACAAATATGCCGAAAATATGACCTAAATATACATATACATCCTAAATATGCTACAATAGTTGAAAATTTCCTAAATATGCAGTTATATCTCTATATATATAAAAGGCTTTGTCCTGACTGACTGACTGACTGACTGAATGAATGACAGGAATCAACGTACAGCCTAAACTATAACAGGTAGAGACTTGGAATTTTGACAGTACCTTCGTTTCATAATGTAGGTGCTCACTAAGAAAGGATTTTGAAAAATTCTGATTCTAAATGCCAAAAATTAAATGTTTTTGAAAATACTTAATCCCTTTTTACATAGAATTATCAATTCCAAATCACAGAATATATTGTTGCCAAATGGTATCAGGTGGGCTTGGAAAAAACAAATGAAATGCACTTTTGACAAATAAGAGAAGTTATCAAAATAATTCATGTTATAAATAAATATTACAGAATGAAATCCACTAAAATAATGGAATCACATAACTTTCTTTACCCTGGACATAGAGAAAACAAAACGAGGTATGGTAATGTGTATATTATTATATTATATCGCAGGTTTTTGGAGAGAAAAGTATGAAAGTGATAATGCTTTCTGTTTAATTTCATCCCCAAAACGGCTTTATGGTAACATAAGAGTGGGAAATTTCCCGCCTCGATATTACAATTTTATGTTACAGGAATTTCTGTTTCTTCTTATTTAAACCTCTACCAGGCTTGCTGTGCACTGTACAAGCGATGGGATGCAAAATTCTAGATTCTCTATGAGCCATAAAAAACTATATCAAGCGTTTTCTGAGGGAATAGTTTGAGTGTAGTAAGTCGTTCTTCCTATTTCAAATTATAAATTCCTATATAAGGACCTAGAATTTAAAATTGAAAATCCTTCATAAGTTAATTTCCAATTACAAAATACAAAACCCGGGCGACGCCGGGCCTTTTAAGCTAGTGCACAATAAAAGCCGTTCCATTTTCACCAGGATGCTTGGAATCGGGTATAAATTAGTCGGAAACCTGAAATAACGCAAAGGGGGAAAAATATGACATGTCATAGAAATCAGCCCCCTACTTATAACTACCCTTCAGATATATTTTTGGAAAAATGCTCAAATAAAAGTTTTAGCGCTTGGTATAAGCACTCCATGTACAAAATTACAGATGTACAGATGTATGAAAAACAAAACGCTCAGAACAGCATTTAGTCACAGAGTTATAATTAACTTTTTTGAGTTAATGGATTGGCACATCCAAGTGTTGCGTCAGAGGCCCTGACACGACCCCATGCACATAAATAATATCAGGTGGCCCTGAAAACAAACAAGGTCCAGAGTGTCGAAACAACAGACTAACATTGATTATGGCTGTCAGACAAAAAAACAATTGCCAACTTTGTGCTCCAAGCTAAATGCCTTCCATTCAAATTTTGCCACGGTGTTGTTATATGCATTTGAGATGATAAAATGGAGATTTATCTGTCATATGAGTAAAAGAAAAATGTTACGTGAAACACACAACATCCTCTACCCTGAATACACAGGGTGTTAATGAATAACACCGAAATATTTTACCTGTGTATAGAGGGGACATAGACAAGCAACTTTTATTAGGAGATTTTTGCTCTGAGGATCAATTTTTCCTGTTACAGCATAAAATCTCCTAAGGCAATGACCCCACTGATTTCTAACATTCGAAGAAATGCAAAAATAAGGAACTTCGTTGTTAACACTGTAGTCAGTAGTTATGAATAAAAGAAGGATAATGCAGCAGCAGCCAGTCATGTGATTAGTCTGTAAATTTTGCAGTTTATGAAAACTCTAAATTATGAAATAGCTGTTGGTGAATTGTTAAGAATCAGGTTTTTATCTATCACTAAGAAGGCTTGAAGTCAATTTAATTAAAATATTAACCCTATTTCGCTTCCTTATTAACTTATGAGCACCAAATTGTAATGACTTTAATGCCCTGTAGCTTACACATTTTACGTCATAGCTCAAAAATCTCATATTAAAAGTTGCTTATATATGTCCCCTCTATATACACAGGTAAAATATTTCGGTGTTATTCATGAACACCCTGTTGTTGGTTGCTATGATAACCGAGCAAGGCCATCTTCAATTAATTTCACAATCATGCAATTAATTCGTGTTAAAATCGTCAGAGCCGTTTTAGAAAAAAACAGCAAAAAATAACAATGAAGAGAAAGTCACAGCTACGCTTCTAGAAGAAACACAACCCAAATACGTTTTTACCCTAGGCATGCGCCACCTGTGGTAGTGATTATAATGCAGGGGTGGCAACTAACCGTAACTTTGGGAGCAGCAAATTTAAGAAGCTGTTCGAAGCGAATCTCGTTGTTTTTACTACACACATAAACATTATTCTTGAGTGATAGGGACAAAGCGAATAAGTCAAAATACCACAATTTTAGGAGAGACAAATAACGATTTATTTCCACATTTCCATATTATTTTGCATATTTTCACTTATTTTGCATATTTTCACTTATTTTGCATATTATCACTTATTTTGCATATTTTCACTTATTTTGCATATTTTCACTTATTTTGCATATTTTCACTTATTTTGCATATTTTCACTTATTTTGCATATTTTCACTTATTTTGCATATTGCCACTTATTTTGCATATTTTCACTTATTTTGCATATTTTCACTCGGTAATGAGGTACGGGATCATATTCTGGGGCAACTCTTCCCATAGGGAGAAAATATTTAGATTACAAAAACGGGCAATAAGAATAATATGTGGAAAGAAAAAAAAGGGAATCTTGTAAACCGCTATTTGAAAAATTAAAAGTCCTCACTCTTACAGGGGAGTATATATGCTCTGTTATGTGTTATGTAGTGGATAATATTGATAAATTTCAAACTAATTTTAAGTGTACATGGACGTACTACCAGAAACATGAATGATCTACACAGACCAAATAACTCGTTAAAACTCTTTCAGAAGGGTGATTATTAAGTGCCAGTATGGTACTTTATGAGATTGTGTGGGGGACGAAAAAATGTCTGTCCGTCTGTCTGTCTGCCTGTCCGTGCGTCTGTACGCACCATAACTCAAGTACGCGTTTTCGGATTTTCATGAAACTTGCTATAAACATTCATAATGTCGATGGCGCCATCACTCAAATACGCTGTAACGGATTTTCATGAAACGTGGTATACCCATTTATGATGTCCATGAGAAGTGTCCTATTGAATTTGAACCTAATCTGTTGACCGGTACCGGAGTAAAACCCAATTTAGTGTATATTTTAAAGACGCGGTAACTCAAATACGCTTTACCGGATTTTTATGAAATTTGGTATACACATTTACAATGTCCATGGGAAGACGTCTATTCATAATGGATAAAATCGGTTGATCTGTTTCGGAGTAATGCTCAATTTAGTGCCTATTTTATGGCAATATACGTATTCGAAAGAATTTATAAAAAAATAAAAATCATTTATCTTGACAACATAGCCTATTGTTTTACTGTGATCTTATAAGGCCTTGGAAATTAAAATACAGGTAGCTATGACAAAAACAGTATTGTTTTACATGCGCTTATCCAACTAGACCGTTAAAATGACCCAGGTGCCGAGATGGTAGACCTTTCTTCTTCCGTAAGCCCTGCTTAATGAATAAATCTGGAGCTTAACTTGAAAATCAATTTAAAAAAAAACATATTCTGCATATCATAATTGCAGTCATAACTGATTAAACAAAAACATACTGACACTTTTTTACATCAGTTTACCTGATTTTATTATTCTTCATTACAGATATATAACAAGCTTCCAAACAACATTAAATTATTATGTATTCAAAGAAAGAGCAAACCTTTCAAAACATCTGTCAAGGAATTTTTAATAACTCACACCTTCTACAATTTGGAGGAATATTTCCAGCTTGGATAAATTTGGCAGCTTGCAGTTTCTGTATATTATTGTTATAACATGCATGTATTTTTTGATCTGACGTGTTCTATATCCTTGAGCCCCGCTCAACACAGGATCTACAGGACGAGATATCTACATCTACATCCACAGCATTTTTACAATATTTAGATGAGCCCACCCAGATATTTTTATACAGTACTAGCGTGTGCCCGCGGCTTCGCACGCGATAATTATTTCAAAAATTAAAAATTAAGAGCATAATAGTTAAATCATTATATTTATTAACACCTAAATCACGTGAATTACATACCACGATTAGATAGCGTCGACTGGTAAAAGCGACCTCAGATTCGAGGTCCTTGGCCCAGAAAACCCCTGTATAGTGAGTTTCGTCCAAATCGAACAACGTTTGACCATATTGAGGCCTTTTATAATAATAATAATCCTCTTCGGTGTAGGTTGAAAATTTCATATGTCTGCGTGCCTTGACTTTATAAACAAATGAATCGACCAGCGTGAGCTACAACATTCAAGCGATCGCGATAGTTTTATGTCCAAGGAATGACAAAAATAGCCAAAGCCTACTGTAATTGATTTGACATTGAATGGTATTACTGAAAACGATGATTCGAAAACGCAAAAAATTCAAGTTTTTTTGCCCGTTTTTCACTCATAACTCACGAACGAAAGGAAAAATTAAAAATGTAATATGCCAGAAACCTTCCCGGGAATGCACTCAACAACTTCCCAAAGTTTCATGGCGATCGGATGAATGGTGTAGTAATGCATAAAGGACACACACACATACATTCATTTTTTTATATATAGAAGATAAGATATTGTGTAAAAATATCTGGTGGACTGAACTAAATATTGTAACAATGCTGTCAAAATAAATTGTTAATTGTCTGTCTTTAAACTTTGGTATTTTGACTAATTCCCTATCACTCTAGTAGGCTATTGTTCAATTACACAACAAGAAATAAGATTTTGCTTTTGAGAAATGGTTTTTCGAGTGTTAATTTTTCATGTTAGTTGTTTGAAATCTGGCTGATAATTGGTAAGCTCAGTTCGCACGATTTCACTTAAATTTTCATCAGATAGATTTAGATTTAATGAACAGAGATTCACACACATAACTAGTCCCAAAAATCGAGATAATTCTCTCAGCATACTCTTTTGTTAGTAGGTATTTTTCTTCTGGAACATTCTTCCAAAATTCTATGGCTGAAACACTACTTCGTTATAGTCCTTTTAATCCTTGCAGTTTTAACAGCTTCAACTCGACTCTATCTGTAACTTTTGTAATTGTTGATGAAACAGGATAGCCTTCGCCCACAACATCAACAGCAAAAGGATTTTCCAGAAATGAAAATGAAGGTTTAAGTGTTCTCAAATCATTAAATCTGCCATTGATTTCTTTAGGAAGACCAGACATTTTACACAAATAATCTTCTGTTCTACCTGAACGTCAAGAAGGCTTTCATTTGAAACGAGCGAATGTTTTAGTCCCTCCCTTTTAGGATTTAAGCGACCCAAGCCGCCCGGGCGACTTATCGGGAGAGGGATTACCTTTGGATCACATACATACTTTTTTGACTAGACAAGGACATGGAGGGCCTCCCCGGATGAATGATCAGCCCAATGCCGGGGCCACCTCCGAGACAACACGAACACATAGGACGAGACACACCATTCACACACACACACTCACTCCAAACAAGGCGAGGATGGGATGAAGATGATAATTACGGCCAGGTGATATCTGGGGACCACAAGGGCATAAAGTTACCCAACATTTGTCTCACAGTTGAGGGAAAACCCCGGAAAAAACCTCACCTAGGTAACTTGTACCGAACAGGAATCGAACCCGGGCCCGCTGCGTGAGAGGATCGAACGCATCCTCTGAGCCTCAGCGGTGGACATGTTTCAGTCTCAAGAGTCTTAATTTGCTCAGAAAACTAAATACATTCTGCGCTAAATCAGAAATAAGTTTTTCACTGCCTCGTAACTATATACTTTTTTAAAATCTGTATCATATTTACTCTTAGCTTGGTTTCAAGAGCCTCGTTTTGGCCACCCCTGTTATATTCTAACTACAGGTTATTCACAAGTAAGGATACATTGTGCTGTATGTAACGGGGTCATGACCTCCCTACATTCTGTTACTGACCTTTCGATCTTCACCTTTGCTCAGTAAGAACTACTTCGGCCTTGCTACTGCAGAAAGCAAATACTGCAGAAATTGAATTCCTTAAATGCAGTTTTGTCCTTCATTCTTTTTTACGAATGCAACTACATAGTGTCTGTCGGATTTATAAACAATATTTTATTAAGTGCCAGTATGGTGTGATATTTTGTGGTGGAAGGGAAAATGTCTGTCCGTCTGTCTGTCTGTACACACGATAACTTACATATGCTTTATCGGATTTTCATGAGACTTGGTATACGCATTTATAACGTCCATGCGAAGAAGCCTATTGATATTGGACCAAATAGGTTGACCGGTATCGGAGTAATGCCCAATTTAGTGCCATTGTTAATTACGGTAAGGGTCTGTGTATTTGTTTGGTTAAAGTTAACCGATTAAAAATTCTTGTCGACTGACAAGGCAACAACACTAAATCAAAATATGAATTTCAAATTGTTTCACCCCCCCCCCTAAGAAGAGCCTCGCGCGCCCCTTGTTGGGAATCCCTGTTGTAAACCACTGCCTTCTAAACTGTATTAATCGTGTATACACTGCCTGTCCTATACGGCTAATTTTGCGTACTCGGCGACATTACAGATGGCAGCACCTTTCACACCCAGACTGCTTCTTGTTTTTTGCTACGACATTGTTGATTATGTAGTGCTGTCACCGCCGTCTCATAATCACTGCCTTCTAAACTGTATTACTCCTCGAGACGGCGGTGCTCATAATATAGTCTATCAATGCGTCTAATTAATTTACATTTATTTTAATTATTGCTCCAAAATTCCATTTCAAGGTAAGAGTCATATACTGGAATAATATTACGTTCTAAACAAATACACAAGTATCTGTGTCTGTTTAATGCTTATTTTGATTAGTGATTGCTGCAATCTGGGTGTGAACTGTGTCGCCTCTACTGGATAAATTAGGCAATTTAACAATACTCTGAACTCCATGTTAAAATAAAGCATAGGACAGGCAGTGTAATTCTCGAGACGGCGGTGTTGTAAACAAAATTAGTAACATTTGATAAATTATTCTTGTCAATAAATAGAACGCAAGCTACGAAGTGTTGGCTTTAAACGCCTACACACAGAAGCAAATGCAACCTGTGATACACGCTGGGTGGAGAAGATGCCTGCACATCGGGCGCTCACCAGACAACGGGTAACAAACAAGTGAATACAACATTCAGGTCTCATGGCCCTCTACTAGAATAAAAATTATAACAGGCCATGCTTAAGTAAAATACATTGATTAGTTTATTGTTACCATAGCAACAGATAACACAGTCCAACAAAAAATAACTTTTTGTTTGATGTCTCAGATGTTTTACCGGATTTTGGTTATACTTAGTGTGCGTATTTCAAATATGTAAACAGTTTTTCTCTACCAGCTCTACTTTTATATAGATTTTATTCGTAAAGTCTTAGTCTAGCGAAACAAGATAATATAGCTATTGAAGGTTCTTGGCCATACTTTGGACACGTAGGACGTAAACTGTACGAAAAACTAAAACCTGGATTATTTCTTGGCCCTCAAATTGGCAGCTCATAAGTCATAAACGACCGTACAATATGTGATAATATCAATTTTGTGAAAGACCCCATGTTATATTGTTATTGTAATGTTAATGTAATGTTAGTGTGTTGCTTTTTTCTTCACATGATTTAGAAGCTACAAATAGACACTGTTTTTATTTATATCAAACGTAAAATGGGATAATGTGCATAATGGTAATACCATATCTCACAAATATAAAGCTGATAGGGCAAAACTAATGGCACATTTGGAATCAGCGACCTAAATATACCCAAGAATAGGTATAAATTCTAAGGCACCAAAATGGCTGTTATCTGTGTAATCATTCTGATGGGATTCTATTTTAGTCATGGCCCTCTGCTTAAAGAAAAATTATAACAGGCCATGCTTAAGTAGATGTTACCATAGCAACAATCATCTAGTTTTGTGCGTGTGCCATTAGGCACAGCCTGGGGACTTTCCCTCTGTGACATGCACGTGACATCATTGGTCACGTGGGATGTGCTGGGGACACGCCTGTTTCTTGGAAATATTCATGAGGGCAAGTTAGGAAAAAAAAGTTACGAGACAAAATAACTGTCCTTGACGACATCCATTACGTTCCTGTTTGTACCTAGGAGCTTACATAGGAATGCATGCAGTGTGTAATAATATTTTACTATAATATATTACTATAAAATAACTAATGTGAGAGAAAACCATACGGAAGAATCTGTGACGTAATTGCCTTTCACAATATTGACATCTCCCACTAACCTTTCTCCGCTCTCACGTGAATGCTTTCATGGCCAACTATGTTACCGATATGGGACTTTTATATGGGACTTATTTTCGTATAAATTATCTGTTCAAAAGAAGAGAATGAAAATTATTGAAAATATATCAAGACTCAATTATTTGGGAAGTCATATAACAATTAATAAAATCAGGTAGGCTGACGTAACAAAGTGCCAGAATGCTTTCGTTTAATCAGTTATAATTGGAATTATGATATGCAGAAAATAAGTTATTTTTGTAATCGATTTACGAGTTAAGCTCCAGATCGATTCATTAAGCAGGGCTTACGGAAGAACAAAGGTCTAGTTCGATAGTGAAGGAAAATGTGGGTAGTGTTATTTGTCAAAGCTAACTGTATTGAAATTTCCAAAGCCGTATATGAAACACTGTAAAACAATATGTTGTCATGAGGATTTATTTGCATTTGATAAATTCTGTATAATATATTACCATAAAATAGCCACTAAATTGGGCTTTACTCCGGTATCGGCCAACCGATTTCGTCCAATATCAACAGGCTTCTTCTCACGAACGTTATAAATGCGTATACGAAGTTCTATGAAAATCCGATAAAGCGTATTTGAGTTATAGCGCGTACAGTCAGACGGACGGACAGACAGACAGGCATTTTCCCATCCCCCACAGAATCTCATAGAGTAGGCCTACCATTCTGGCACTTGCGATGATTGGTGAAATCCCACACATCCTTACACCGCATTGGTCACTGATTTATGATCAGCTAAGTAGAAATATCGGGCATTTACCCGATACATCACAACCATGAAGTAATTTATTTATAAAATAAGATTTTTCTTGATAAATTTGTCAGAATTGCAAGAATCATGTTACAGTTGACGTAATGTTTACACTTCACGGAACTCATCAAGGTTCGTTTCTTGAATTAAAGATAATTACTCGGATGTTTTATGAATGTCACTCCCATTTCCGCTAAGAAAAATCATAACGATACAATTAGAAACGCTGGAGACTTAGAAGCATCTAGGAACAAATGAGGAGCGGAAATAGTGTTGTTACCAACTGTAATGCAAAGAGATATCGCAAAGGAAGCGAACTTTGTGACCCAGATATCGGCGACCTTGAACATAACCTCAATGAGCGGCCAATTTGTCCGGCAAGAGGAACCACAATGTTTCATTAGCTAATTGTACTGACAGGTACACTTCAAAGCCGAACTTTTTCAGAAGATTTGCTAGGAGGTGTTTAAAAATTCACCCTACAGCCTCGCTCCCAGTGATTTCCATAATTTCCTACCCCTCGGAAAATGACACAGAATGAAAGAGAAATGGAGGTGGTTGTCACACATTGGCTCAGATCCCAGGTAGGGGTAGGAAAAGATTAAAATCGCTGGGAGTGAGGTCCGGGCTGTAGGGTGGATGTTTAAACACCTCCTAGTAAGTCTCCTGCAGAAGTTCGGCTAACTGAATGACACAATTATGAAAACATTCAGTGGTTGAAATTCCAGGCGGCAGACTTGTACGACACAGGTATTCAAAAGTTGGTCCCACGGTAAGAAAAATGTCTCAAATCCGGTGGCGAATATGTTGAAAAATAGCTGAACACTTGCTGTGTTTGTTGCAATGAATATTTCAATGAAATTTTGTTTTGTTTCTGCAAATGGCCTCAGGGAAACTGACTTTCTGGATGGCCCTTGTATGTTTTTGTACATTAAGTAGAATTAAACTGTAAGAAGATGAAAGATTGGGGTTGTATTATGCGAATATAATTTAACATGGTAACATTACAAAATTCTGCCTATTAAATGCTATGGCTAGGGTGCACGCGATAGACACAATAGTATATTGCGATACAAGTGCCGTAAGCGGTGCATACGGATCGACGAAAGAGTTTGAAAAAACGAGGCTTTTGCGCCGAGTATTTTCAATTTCCGAGATCAATTATGCGCTTACGGCACGAGTATTGCATGCTATTTTTTGCACGATGAATATTTATATCAATTTATTTATACTAATTGAGACATTAGCTAAATATTATGTTTATACACTTTGAAGATGGGTGTTATATTTCGGAAAGTGATTCGCATGTGTTTGTTGTTATGGGAACCGAATATTTGTCCTGTTAAAATCGCCACAAACTAGGGGGCCTTGGTTCCGGTATTCCATAAAGGCTTGTATTACGATGGTTTTACTTACGGCACTTGTGCTTTTTGTCATTTTTACAGCACTAGGATTTCTTTAGTTTTCAAAGCGTGTGGGAATGTCAAGTTACGATCCACAGCAACAATATTCGTAAGTACCACTAATTAGTTACGTCGTGCAAAAAATTCTTGCCGATTCTTGCTCTAGATTTCTAGAGACGGTAGCAACTCTAGAATACATCTAACTTTGATAAGAAAACTTTTTTGCTTAGAATTCATAATGTGGAAGTTTATTTGGATGCCAATGACACAAAGAAAATCATAGAGTAATAGATGAAAAGTAAATGTGGAAAGCCACAGAATTGAATGTGACGTAAGATATAGACACTTGCCACACGACATCACTCACTGGGTCAGTATCACACCAGTGCCCTCAGGCGGACTGAAAGAGAAACCTGCCTACACATGCAAATGGAGTCACAGTCCATCCAGGCATAAAAATGCATTTCTGTATTCTGTATTGCTTAATGTAATGAAGGCTGAAGAAAGTGCTAAACGAAGAAAAATTAATAAATTAAAGGAAGAAAAGAAATTAATTGATTTTATTTTAAGGATTATAAGTGTAGGCATACATTTTTCGCATCCACCATACAATCTTAGAAAGTACCATACTGGCAATTAATAAATGCAGAAGGGAACAAAGAAACAAGCTATTAAAAAATAAAAAAGAATGATAGAGAGAATGAATAAATGAGAAAAAAGAAAAAAGAAGACAAAAATAATAAATGAAAAAAGGAAAAACGGAAAAAAGAGAAAAATAATAAAGGAAAAAAGGAAAAGAGAAAAATAATAAATGAAAAAAGGAAAAGAGGAAGAAAAACTAGAAAGAATGCATAGTGAAATAGAAACAGAGAAAGAAAGAGTAATACATTAAATATAAAAATATAAAAAAGGAAGAAGAAAGAAAGAATAAATTGACAAAGAAAGAAAGATAGAAAGAATGTTAAAGAACGAGTAATGAAATAGTAACAGAGAAAGAAAGAGTTATATATTAAATAGAAAAATATAAAAAAGAAAGCATAACTTGACAAAGAAATATAGAAAGAATGTTAAATGCAAAAGTGAAAAGTGAAAAAAGGAAACAACGAATAAATGAAAAACAGAAAAGAAACAGTAAGAATGAGTAAATGAAGAAATAGAAATAAAGAAAGAAATTAAAAAAAAAAAAACAGAAAATATAGGGGAAAAAAACCCCAATAAAACAGAAACAAATTAAGATGTAAATAATGAAACAGGGAGTGAATAAAAGAAAAAATATAGATGAAAAAAACAGAACAAAAAAAACGCAATAAACGAGAAAGGTCTGTCAATATCCGAATGGATAACCTGTCTTAATGAATTGCAATGTAGCACACGTATTAAGACTATATAGAGACCCGAAGGAAAAAGACCACTTGGAAGACCTAGACATAGGTGGGAGGACAATATTATGATAGATTTGGGAAGTAGGATTTTTTAGGGATGATTGGATGGAGTTAGCACTGAATAGGGTTGAATGGCGGGCTCAGGTAAGCGCGGCAATGAACCTCCAGGTTCCATGTTATAGATACTATTCCTTTAGTTTGCTTAGGAATTGTCTATTGCCATTGAGTAAGTAAGAGTATGAATGTGGAATGATGGTCTCTATACTGACACGTGATTGATCTTATTGGTACGACACGTGAGAGGCTTCACGCATGCGCGAGCCAATGAACTGACCCGGGGCCCAACACTCTTACATAAATACCCTGTCTTTTGATCTAATTATCATCTGAAAGCGTTGTCATTAACATTCCAGAGGTCGTAAGTTTATACTCCGAGGTTTTCCACTAATCAGAAGAGCGAGTACCTAATCGAAATTTGCTTTCCACTCATTCCTTGTCCGTTGTTTATATCTGATCGCGTTGTCCCATGAGGAGGCTCTACGTAGTGACGAGCACGCTACGGGAGACCCAGTTATCTACTGCTTTTCCGCATGCAGTAAAATAAGGGCAAGATTTCCGGCACATTACCCGAAGTATCCTAAATTGGAAATAAGTTAAATTTAGTTTGGATACGATTTTGTTTTTTTTCAATTTAGAGACATACAACACACACGCGACATTTCTGTGCCACGGAATAATGTTTCTGAAAAATAGATTTATGGATACAGAGAATATTTTATGAAATATAGCTCGTTTAGACCTATGTAGTATTTTTCTGAACAGTAGATTTTTGGACTCTGAATATTTATTGAAATATATCAGGCCTATTTTTGGAACGATGGAATATTTTTATGAGGAATAGATTTTTGAATTCGGAGCAATTAATGAAATATAGTAGGCCTACTTCTGGAATCATGGAAAATATGATAGGCTTACTTTTGGCACCATGGAATATTTTCTGAAAATACAGTCTTTTGGATTCATGGAAAATTTTTCTGAAAATATTTTTGGATACAGTGGACCTCAAATAAATATAGGTTATTTATACTCAAAACTTGAGAAGGGATTTCAGGGTGGAAAACAATACATCACCGTACCTATCGTACGGGTAAAGAAAGTGACAAAAAATCAACACACATTATTATTATTATTATTATTACTATTATTATTTTCATTATCATTATTACGATTACTATTACCATTATCATTATTATTATCATTATTAATATTACTATTATTATTACTATTATTTATTATTATTATTGTTAATATAATTATTATTGCCCGGGCGGCTTGGGTCGCTTAAATCCTAAAAGGGAGAGGTAAAACTACGAAAAAGAAAAAGAAGTTAATATTATTATTACCTTAATACTCTATTAAGAACAATCCGACAGATATATACTACTTGATTAGGCTTAATAAGGGAACTCCGTGGATGCCATGTTTCTCCATATCCCAGATTTCTACGAAATGACTTGATTTCTAGCGAGTCTGCGATGTTCGTCTGTCGCGTTGCTTCATCGCGTTCTGGTCCACAAAATCCAGCGCCGCATTGTTACGTGTATCCGGTGTCCTTGAGAAGCGAATCATCTTGCCTGTGTCGATTTACCAAACTTGGGGAAAAGAAGGTAATTATGGTTTCCGCCTTGGAAGTGACCCAAATAGATAAAGCATGCGTGTTCTTGTAACAATGAGAATGTGGAAGGTTAACGGCCATCTTCAATATCATTGTCATTGCCGTCATGGTTTTGGTTTAGTTTTAACGCAGAGGAAGGTTGCTCATTGGGCAATACGCATGTCTACGTGGCCTTTGGGGGAGGGGGAATTGTGATGAGTTTTGATTTCAATAATAATAATAATAATAATAATAATAATAATAATAATAATAATAATAATAATAATAATAATAATAATTTATTTAAGCCTTTAAGTAAAATTTACAATTGGCCATGTCAGATTTCATAAATGAAGCCAATAAATGACTAAAGGTTAATAACTTAAGTGTACTGTAATAGTATATTACGATACAAGTGCCGTAAGGCATGATTACGGATCGAGGAAATAGTTTGAAAACACGAGGCGCTTGCGCCGAGTGTTTTCAATTTTCCGAGATCCGTAATGCGCTTACGGCACGTGTATTGTATGCTATTTTTTGCACGATGATTATTTATATCAATTTAATTATATTAATTGTGATATTACCTGAAAATATTATGTAAATACATTCTTGAAAATAGATGTTTATTTCAGAAAGTGATTCGCATGTGTTTGTTGTTATGGGAACCTAATATTTGTCCTGGGGGGCCGTGTCCATAAAAACTTGTATTATGAAGTGTATCGTAATGAATTATGACGTAGCGCAGGCACCGTAAGTAATTTAACCGCATCGCAACCGCCCTTAGCAACAAGACTGTGTGGGAATGTCAACTTACGATCCATGTAAACAACGTTCGTAAGTACCACTTACTAGCTAAGGAGTGCAAAAAAGATTAAAACTTAAAGTCATTGTTGAAACATTCTTGCATATTATAAAATGGATTGTTCTTCAACTAAATTTTTATTTTGGTTTTGAATTTACTTCCATTTAGGTCCTTTATGGTGTCAGGAAGCTTGTTCCTTTCTAATGTTCATAGAATATTTTCTATGAAAAATAAGATTTTTGAATGCGGAACATTTAATGAAATATGGTAGGCTTACTTTCGGCACCATAGAATATTTTATGAAAAATATATTTGGCTTCTTTATTGACGATCATCGTTCCATCTTCATTGAATTTACTTTGATTGTTTTATTGTTTGGTTAATCAATGGTACTTCATATAACGATAATAAGATAATAATAGAAATGATAATAATAATAATTTCTTACTTAATGGTAATAGACAATTCCTCAGCAAGCTAAAGCAATATTTTCTGTTTTATGGAACCCGGAGGTTCATTGCAGCGCTTACCTGAGCCCGCCATTCAACCCTATTCTATGCTAACTCTATCCAGTCATCCCTCGCAAATCCTACTTCCCTTAAATCTATCCTAATATTGTCCTTCCACCTACGTCTAGGTCTTCCAAGTGGTCTTTTCCCTTCGGCTATTCCAGTCAATACTTTTGAGCTATGTCTTTCCTCCGCCATGTCCAGCCCATTCCACCTTCCGTGATTTAATTACCCTTAGTATATTAAATATAACAATAATAATAATAATAATAATATTTTAGTAACCACATTTACATGCGGGATTGACATCTATCTGAATCCGATCCCAATTCAATACGTTCCCTGTTTAGATGGAAAATTCTAGGAGTGTATTGAGGATTTTGTACTGTTGGCTGACTTGGTTATGTATGGCTATTTGTGTGGCCAACCTGTGTAAACAATCACCGCATTTATTCCGTCCTAGTATTGACCCTTGGGGAACTTCGTGTTTTCTATTCCGATGCATATAGGCCTACTCTTAATAGGCCTACCATCCGAATTCTACCAAAATAATATTCCATTTTTCAGTATTACATGAAAATATGAAAAGTAAGCTGATTTTTAAATATTAATTACACAAAGATTTATTATAGCCTATATCTTATTGCATAAGTTTTAATTTCCAGCTTAAAAATTTGTCTAGATATAGACCTAAAAATGCCTACTTATAAGACAGGAACACAACGAAACCGCCTTCTGTGAGCGACAAAATTCATGCATTTCGAGCCCTCAACCAAAGAGATTCTAGCAGGGAATATTTTCTGTTTTGAAAGCAAGTCACGTTTCTCATCTCGTTTGAAACTGTTTTATTGGGTCTAAACTCGAGCCTTGAGGAAAGGCATGTCTTGAAGGAGTGGGTGTGTTCAAGAAACACAACTATAAACAGAATTATATCAGATGGCCGTGGCAAGGCCATGGACGTGCGAATTCTCTGCCACTCAACAATGGCAACATCTCATTCATTTGCATGACTTACTCAGATTAAAATGAGTAGGTATTAATACACGCTTTTAAGTCCTCTGAATAAATAAATACGAACTACTGAGGTTTCTAGATTGACAAAAAAAAACAGATAGCTATCATTAAAAAATGAATAAACAAAGTCCAGGTTAAATAGATTTAGGAATTTATATATAGGCCTAATATTCTCCTTGTAGCATCGCACATGTTAACTGAACAGTTAATTGTTCCGACTATTTGATAGATTTAGATTTCCTAGGTCAAGAATACAAGATAATAAATTATAGCCTAAACAGGATACAAATTAAACAAAGTCAATATAGTGTAAAATGTTATTACATTAAAATCTTGCTAACTTACCCTCGTTCACTTCTGATATACCTTCTGAGTGAGGGTAATTTTGGTAACTCCTCAAGAAGTGAACTGAAGATGGCGCATCAAATGAGCCGAAACGCATATTCTATAGTTATGACATACATCCGGAGCCCAAACAGAATAATAGGAATCAATTTTCAGCCTCATAAATGAATGGCCATGCTCAGGTGTGACGTCATAAAGACGAAGGAAATGTTGCGTCACACAAAACAGTTGAAAGTCACTCACACACTTCCTAATAACTCCTTGATATGAGTTACCATAGAGATGGCAAAAACAAATCGGGAGAGCAGAATATTGCATCTAGAACCCATTACAAGCTACATGATGGGTTTGACCAGTTTCGTTATCATCAATATTAAAGAATTTGGACTAATTTTTCATTATTATTCGTCCATCCTATAAACGGTTCGGTCATATGATAATACTCAACTTACTCAGTGGCAATAGACAATTCCTCAGCAAGCTAAAGGAATATTACCTATTTTATGGAACTCGAAGGTTCATTGCCTCGCTTACCTGACCCGCCATTCAACCCTATTCTGTGCTAACTCCATCCAACCACCCCTTAAATATATCCTAATATTGTCCTCCCACCTACGTCTATGTCTTCCAGGCGGTCTTTTCCATTCGGGTCTCCCAGTCAATATTTTTGAGATATGTCTTTCCTCCCCCATTTAATCCTTCGTCATTTAATTACCCTTACTATATCTGGTGAAGAATACAGGTTATGAAGCTCATCATTATGGAGTCCCCATTTTCATCTCTGTTGTGCTCAAATATTTTCCTAACCTAACTTTAAAGATTGGTTAGCTGTTTAAATCACCTAGCATACGTCACAGAAGGTTCAGACACAAGGGGGGTGGAAAGAGGGAAGAAAAAGAGCATAAGAAGTGAGTGGAGAAAGAAGAAAGACGGAACAATCACAGTGAATTTGCACTCCATCCTCAAACGATAATAAAATTTCTGTCTGTCTGTCCGTCCGCGATGCCCAGCGAAATCTACTGAACGCAGAGGTTTGAAATTTCAAACATAGATGGACTAAAGAGTGAGCAAATGCACCTCGAAGCCGGATTTTTAATTTTCGCTTTCGTTCGCGAGTTATGAGTGAAAAACAGGCAGACAATGTGCATTTTTTGCTCTTTCGGAGCATCAGTTTTCAGTAATACATTTCAATTGTCAAATTAATTGCAGGTGGCTTTGCCTACTTTTGTCATACCTTGGAAACAAAAGCATCGCATCGATTTTGTAAGCTTACGCTGGTCGATTCATCAATTGTTTATAGTGTCAAGGCACGCAGACATCTGAAATTTTCAACCTAGCCAGAGGAGAGATAATGAACATAGGCCTAAATGGGCAAACATTGTTCGATTTGGACGAAACTCACTATGCAGGGGTTTTCTGGGCCAGAGAACTCGAATCTGAGGTTGTTATTCCCAGGCGGCGCTTTCTAATCGTGGAATTCACTTCGAAACTGGATTTTTAGCTGTTTCATTGATTAATTATTAATCGCTTAGTTTAGGCTTATGAATGTTTCACGTGCAATTGTTAATAAATATAATTTTTTAAATTATTTTGCTCTTAATTTTTAATCTTCCAATTGATTATCGTGCTAATAAAATATAGTATATTGCGATACAAGTGCCGTAAGGCACGTTTACGGGTCGAGGAAACAGATTGAAAACCCGAGGCGCAGCCGAGGGTTTTTAAGTTTTCGAGACCCGTAAATGCCTTTACGGCCCGTGTGTTGCTTGCTATTTTTTGCACGATGATTATTTATATCAATTTAATTATATTAATTGTGATATTACCTGAAAATATTATGTAAATACATTCTTGAAAATAGATGTTTATTTCAGAAAGTGATTCGCATGTGTTTATTGTTATGGGAACCGAATATTTGTCCTGGGGGCCGTGTCCATAAAGGCTTGTATTATGAAGTGTATCGTAATGAATTATGACGTGGCGCAAGGACCGTAAGTAATTTAACCTCATCGCAACGCCCTTAGCAACACGATTGTGTGGGAATGTCAACTTACGATCCATGTAAACAACTTTCGTAAGTAACACTTACTAGCTAAGGAGTGCAAAATAGTATACAAAATACGGGTTTATCGTTATATCGGTCTTCGTTATATGGAGGTTCGACTGTAATTCGAACAGGATTTCGCGAAATAAGAAAAACTGCAAGTGGAGTGTGCAGTTAAGTGCCAGGAGCTCGTAATGAGACAACTTAAAGGTGGAGGCCGTTTCTTGTGCAGATTCCCAAGTCAAGGAGACAGTTGGCGTGCTTGCGAGGGGCGTGGCTAAATTCACATTGCCCAAAACCATACAAAAACAACAACAATAATAATAATGGTAGTTACGTTTATGCAAAATACACGAATACCAATTCCTATTCTTCACTCCCCTCCCCTACGGTCTACGCCTGAAGATAGATACCAAGCCAGAAGCCAACTACCGCTATACGACGACGGAATTCTTTCTACAGATATGGGCTTGGAGCATTTGATGCTATCATAAATTAAGATTGCCAGATTACACTGGACAACAAATTTGAACTTTTTCTGTGCTTCGTATGAAACTATGTGATTCTGTATATATATATAAAAAAAGGTTCTTAATTCATATATAAAAACCAAAATGGTCCAGCACGTACCGTTTTTGTAGGAGAGACACTTTTCATATTTACGTAAAAAGCAAAAATGTGAATTTTGGGGGAAATGGTGCACGGTAAACAAAAAATAATTACAGATTCGTTATTTTCAGCCAAAAATATACAAGAAACGCATATGTTCATCTAATGGACATTTTAGATAGATTTCGAAGAAAAATCTACCTATTGGAATGGATACCATGTCATGACTTTCGACAAATTCTTTCATATCTTTACGTTTCATGCCTCCCTAAGTACGAAACCACCGCCCGTTCAAAAGTTTATATATATACACACTAGCGGCCGTAATTTTGAAGATATTTGAACCAAATGTTATTATGTTATTTCTATGGTCAATAGTTCGGACAAGTTCGTTAATCAGCAAAATTGGCCCAAGGGGGTGGTCGGGGGAGGGGGTTGAAATTTTAAATCATTTATATCTCGGCCCCTATGAAGTATAGAGGGAAACTTTGTTTGAATAAATTAGAGTACTACCTATGGAGTTCACAGTGACACCAACGATTCGGGAGTTTTGGGGGTACGAGTGGGGATGGAAATTCGAAATTTTGGAAACAAAGTCTTGTGAGGTATCATTGAAAAGCTCTTGATGAGTACTCTACAAATCAATAACTAGTTTCTCGATAGTTCTCATGTAAGGCGAGATTTGAATGTTTGAAAAAGTGCTCTTTCCTCTGTTTTGCAGTTATTATTGCGGGTTTGTCATGCCAAGGCTAAAGAAGAAGAGAGCTGCCCAGTGACAATAAACTGAACCAAAAGCATTTCGAAATCTACCTCAGCCTGTAGGCCTGCCTAAAGGGAATTTTTCATGTTGTACAGTGTTATTTCACAGGAATGGCCGTCTTAATTACACAGCTGAAGACATGGGTTCGATTCCTGTGCAGAACAAACTTTCTATACAGAATGTAAATGCAAATTTGCGTCCAAAAGTGTTATTTGCAAAAAAAAACTGGATGTGTTGGTGTGAACATCTTTGTTCAAAAACGAAAAATTCCTGAAGTTTCCTGGTCTTCTTGACCTCCACCCACGTCAAGTTCAAGACAATATTTGCAAATTTGCCGGCACCGGATGTAAGAAGTTTAGCACATCATAAAATTCCAAGGCTACTAACAGAACCTTGTTAATATGCAAATAAAAAGGTGTCACATTCATAGGCTAATGAATTTAACTTGAAAGGAAAAGCCGATAGCTCTGTTCAGCAGGGGGTATTATATTGAAATTACTAACTCTAGAATGATAGAGAAAAAGCGAATAAGTCAAACGGCCAAAGTTTCAGGACAGACAAAAAAACAATTTACTTCCTCAGCATTGTACAATACTTAGTTCAGCCTCCCAGATATTTTTACAAAATATCTCATAAAGAGTAAAGTGTTCCCTATACAGGCCATGGAGGCCCAGAGGGTTCCAGGAGGTTGAGGCTCTCAGATTTTAGATATTCGGCACATGAAGGTGGTAAGGTTGTCAGCCTTACGCACCGGCCGCCTTTACCCCCAGGATTGCTCCTGGTACTCATTTCTGTTAGAGGCTGAGTCGACCCCAGGGCCATAGTGCCACCAGAAAGATTAGGCCAATTGAAAAACTCCAACGACCTCATCGGGAATCGAACCCGCGACCTTCTGGTTTGTAGCGCAGCGCCTCAACCACTACGCTACGGCGTACCCCCCAAAAAATATCTTATACTGTATAAAAATATGTGGGTGGGCTCATCTAAATATTGTAAAAATGCTGTGTAAATAAATTGTGTTTCTCTCTCTCCTGAAACTTTGGCTTTTTGACTTATTCGCTTTTTCCCCTATCACCCTAGAACTTACATACTTTAAAGCTAATTGTGCACAGTACTGTACGGTACATCATTGACGTAATGTACAAGATTTCATCCTTCCCTTTTTTATTGTTATGGACATTGAAGCAACGCCACTGTATACAGGGTGTTAATGAATAACACTAACATATTCTACCTGTGTATAGAGGGGACATAGAAAAGCAACTTTTATTAGGAGATTTTTGCTCTGTGACGTAAAATGTGTATGCTACAGTGCATTAAAGTCTTTAAAATTTGGTGCTCATAACTCAATAATTGAGCGAAATAGGATTAAAATTTTCTTTAAATTGACTTCATGCCTTCTTAGTGATCGATAAAAACCTTATTCATAATCATTCACCAACAGCTATATCATAATGTAGAGTTTTCGTAATCTGCAAAATTTACAGACTAATTATTAAATTGTCCCACTCAGAAATACTTTCTAAAAAAGCCACATTGAAAATAGCTTACCAATTTAACGTCCTAGGAATAGACAATACTTCTATGTTCATGTAAGCTTAATTTATAATGTTATCTTATGGAATTCAAGAGGTTGTCGTAAATTTATAACTAGGGTTCGGATGGTTATGACATGTCATATTTTTATCCTGACCTCCATTTTCACCGCAAACACGAATTAAACATGAATTGTACATTTGTTATCCTAATCGGACTGTTTTTATTTTGCAAATAAAGTCATATTTTGGTAATTTTTATGGTCTTGGTCATATTTCGGTCATATTTGTAATTTAACGTCATATTTCAGTTATAAATTCAATTAAAAGAGCACAATTATGCAGTGTGTGCACGAAATGGTGGACTTAAAATTTTTTCCGAAAAAGAGTCACGAATGTTTTGATTTTACTATAACTGAAATGTGAAGGGACAATAACAAGTAACAGCACAATTACCTCTTCCCCCTTGTTGTTAACAACTTCCAATAGACAATGTTTTAAAAATATTTTCAGTTCACATTTGCAGTGGTGTCTGGAAACTTTAAAAGATTGGAAGTTATTTACAAGTAAAACTGTAAATCACCTGTAAAATTGTTAAAAAGTGATTATCTGAATGAATTAATGTGATATAATAATTTAGTGTTATTAAACGTTTTAAAATGGAAAATTTATTTTTATAATTTTATGAGGTGATATTTAGGATTTTTGGGTCATATTTAATCACTTTTAAGGTCATATTAGAAGTAATATTTTCCACTTTTTTAGGTCAAAAATTTCCGAACCCTATTTATAAGAAAATGACGAAAAATAAACTGAAAAATATGTTCTTGCTAGGCACGGAATAATCCAACCTCTAGCGAAAAAGTAGACTACCTTGGGCAGGAATCATATCCAAACTTACATTAGGAGAGTTTTATATTGTTACATGGCCTGAAGCAACGGCAGAACATTTCGACTGGAGTAAGTATGTGAGAAAGTGGGCTTCATGAGGAAGAGTGTCTTCTTACATAACCTCACAAACGTGTAAGACATCTTCTCCTAGAATATAATGGAGCTGGTAAACTTTTTGGAGATAGTCATTGCATGATGCTATAGTAAGATTACAAAAACGTCCCTGGACAAAGTGTATCTCCTGGATTTACCTCAACCTCCTAGATTTTTACATTTTATTTTAACTTAAATGTTTAGAAATCATTTCTAAATCTAATGACGAATGCGTTTATCTTAGGGGATGAAGAAATTGCTGGTGTATTTCATTGTCTAGATACACGTTCCAGCATACACTCACATGAAACAAGAAATAAGAATAGATTAGATCTCCCTTGTTGTAGACTGAACAAAACCTTAAGCAGCCACTTGTATGTACAGCAAAAATTATTTAATAAGCTTCCACTAGCAGCAAGGTATAGGCCTATACCGTTGATAAAGTTTAAGAAATCTATTAAGACATGGTTGGTTAGCAAAACATTTTACTCTGTTGACGACTATTTTAATTGTGATACATTTGATTTAGCAATGTGAGCCTATATATGGCCTTTTACGACTCAATATGTAATAGTTTTATACTACAGTTTTAATACTATTGTATTTCCTTTATTATTTATTTAAAATGTGTATATAATACTTTACTATATGTAAAAGAATTTAGTTTTAGAATGACGAAGTCTATTGTAATAATTGTATTACCTAATGACTAATAAAATCTAAGAATCTAAGAATCTAAGATTCAAAACCCCCTAAACGCCAAATTATATTTCCTTAATTATGTATATCACCAGACTTGTATGTTAGTTCACTCATATGTGAGGTTCCAAACCCCCTAAGTAGACCTACTATCCTATGTAATGTTAAAAATCACCGTTAATTTTACTAACACCTATATCCCACTGCTGTAAACGTCAAAAACACCCATTAATATAACTTAGGGGGGTTTTGAATCTAGAGGATTATTAAAATCTTTAAGCTCTTTAAGGGTTGTATTATACGGATGTGAGACATAGCCCCTTAAATAATCTGAGAGTGTTAGAAAACAGGGGGCTTAAGACAATATTCAGACCCAAGAGAGATGAAAACTGCATAAAGACGAGCTTCATAACCTGTACTCTTCACCGGATATAGTAAGGGTAATTAAATCACGGAGGATGAAATGGGGGAGGAAATACATATCTCAAAAGTATTGACTGGAAAACCCGAAGGGAAAAGATCACTTGAAAGACCTAGACGTAGGTGGGAGGACAATATTAGGATAGATTTAAGGGAAGTAGGATTTGCGAGGGATGATTGGATGGAGTTAGCACAGAATAGGGTTGAATAGCGGGCTCAGGTAAGCGCGGCAATGAACCTTCGGGTTCCATAAAATAGATGATATTCCTTTAGCTTGCTTAGGAATTGTCTAGTGCCAATGAGCAAATAAGTAAGCTCTTTAAGTATATATATAGGCCTATATATATATGCATAGGCCTGTATGTACGTGTATGTGTCTGTCCTATTTGTGTATCTTATAAAACTAAACTCCGTAGCGCTTCATTCCTGAAGGGACAAGGCCTACCACCCGAACGCTGCGTCATCTTCCATAAACAGATGGCAGGGTTGGAGGAATGTGGTCAGCATGCCGACACCTACTATCGTTAATGATGGTTTCCATGACAGGTTGTCTGTCTTATAGCCTCTTTAATTGCTTTTTATTTGTGGTACTCTGACAAAGACTCTACTTGGCTTTCCATTGCGATTGCCACCTAAGAACATTTTCCCTCTACAGAACAGAAAGATAACTGCTAGATTTTGTCTGTTTCTTCCGTAATGAGCAAGCTAGCCACTAAACCAAGGAAGATATTAGCACAGCAGCAGAGATGATATTAAATAGTAAGGCTTGGAGATGGATAATGACCGTGTGATTTCGAAAGTTGACTGCTTTACGCAGACGATACCATCCTATGTCATTGCACAATACAGCAACTGGTTCCTGCCAAGTCATTGTCCTCCAAAACTTTAAAATAGATACTTATCTATCTATACAACACGTTCCTTTGAGTACGATGTTTATTTAGGCCATTCTTCTCGTCTTTTCGTAAGAGAGCGAGCATTTTGTTCTAAAATCTCTAGTGTTTACTTCAGATGATTATAGTTTTTTTTCAGACTGGCCGGCCACGGGATTCGAACCCATGACTTTCCGAATGTTTTATTTTATTTATTATTTACTTATTTCACATTAAATGTACTATCAGAATTTATATACAGTACTTATAAATATTACAGTTCTTAACATAAACCTTAGCCCTATTTGAAAGCCGCCAGATGAGCAAAATTCGTGATTAGTGGCTCTGTGTGAACCACTGTGTGGCTTAAATACCTCCCTTCAAGTCTCCTTTAAAAGTTCGGCTAGGAGATGTTTCAAAATCCACCCTACAGCCCGGTTCTCACTCCTAGTGATTTCCATTTTTTCCTACACCTCAAAAATGACAAAGAAGCAGAGATGGTTGCCATATAATGGTTCAAATCCCAGGCGGCAAACTTCTACGACACAGGTATTCAAAAGTTGGTCCCACGTTAAGACGAATGTCTCAATTCCGGTGGCGAATATGTTGAAAAATAGCTGAACACCTGCTATATCTGTTGCAATGAATATTTCCACGAAATTATGTTTGTTTCTGTAAACGGCCTCAGGGAAAGTTACTTTGTGGACGGCCCTCGTATGATTGCCAATACTTAGCTTAATAAAAGAAAATTATAGACTATATACATTTTAGATAGATTTCAAAGAAAAATCTACCTATTGCAATCGATACTATGTCACGATTTTCGAAAAATATTTTTATATCTTTACGATTCATGCCTCCCTAAGTACGAAACCATCGCCTGTTCAAATTTTTTTGTGTGATATTTATATATATATATATATATATTTATTGTATATATATATAATATCTTTACACGCTAGCGGCAGTAATTTTGAAGATATTTGAACCAAATTTTATTATGTTATTTCTAGGCCTAATAGTTTGGACAAGTTCGTTAATGAGCAAAATTGACCCAAGGGGGTGGTCGAGGGAGGGGGTTGAAATTTTTAAAAATGTATATCTCGGCCCCTATGAAGTATAGAGGGAAACTTTGTTTGAATAAATTAGAGTACTCCCTATGGAGTTCACAGTGACACCAACGATTCGGGGGTTTTGGGGTTACGAATGGGGTTGGGGAGATGGAAATTCGAAACTTTTGAAACCACGTCTTGTGGGGTAACGTTGAAAAGCTCTTGATGAGTACTCTAAAAATCAATAACTAGTTTCTCGATAGCTCTCATATAAGGCGAGATTTGAATGTTTGAAAAAGGGCTCTTTCCTCTTTTTTGCAGTTATTATTGCGGGTTTGTCATGCCAAGACTAAAGAAGAAGAGTGCTGCGCAGCGACAATAAATTAAACCGAAAGCACTTCGAAATCTACCTCAGCCTGTAGGCATGCCTAAAGGGATTTTTTTTTAATTTTGGGTCATTTTTTCACTGTTTTAGGTCATATTGCATTTTTTATTTTGCATTTGCTCATAATGTTATGGTCATTAAATGCCTTGCCCTACTGATTAGGTTTACAAAGGCCAACAGATACTCTGAGCTATCGAGTGTTAGCCGCCTATAAATAAACCGCGGGAGTTTCACAAGAGAGGAGAAACAGGTAGTTGTGACAAAAACCTGTCTGGAATCATCTTGTAGTGCGTGAAATTGCCGACAGGGGCTCCTTGTTTTGATAAATGAGAGGTAACCGGTCTTAATTTCGTTGCCACTGAAACTAGAATCATGGGCAATTACATTGCAATTTATGTAATTCACCAACTAGACCAGAAAAAAAAGGGGAAAAAATAAAACTGGCTTTCCACGTGACATTGAATCAGGTCGTCACGTGTAACCCGAATAACTCGCGCACGAGACAACAGGTTCATTCATACGTGTGCAAGTCTCTCCGCAGCTCTGGTTATGTTCGCCACCCGTGCGAAGGCTGGTATTTCTTCCTTTCATACTCGTAGCATATAGGCCTGTAACACAGTAGGCCATGTAACTATTGGTGTGCATCTGTTTTGTATTGTTATGGGTTGCATGGGCGTACGGTGAAATTTTGTTTGGGAGGGGTTCAATGCAAAGTCGTCTCAGCTCCATGTCCTTGCGCACATTGTGAATTATTACTTTTTTAAATTACTAAACAGTTGTATTGTGATAATTAATACGCTGTAATAAATTAATATGCAGCTCAGTCATTGAAACTGTTTTTCTTGAGATTTCTATCCATTTCTCGTTTAAGCTAGAGTCTATAAATAAAAACTTTCTTTTGAAAAATTATCAAAAATTATCATGACGTTTAGGGCACTTTTTAAAGTCATCTGTGAATCCACCGGTGTAAAAGCCCGATTAATGCCGATTCCTTCATGATAATTTGGTGATGAGTTCGTGATTACTGTTGGCTTTACAAACAGGTTGATGGATTTCGGTGGGAGTATTCGAGTTGTCGTTTGACAGATTCCAAAGGGATTTTTGTTTACTGGTAATACATCACTGTTATTAAGCTACAAATTATTATACGAAAGGAGATGTCTGTTACATTAATGGGGAGAACCATAAAGAACATTCCGGACTGCACAGAAAATATATTCGCTTATGACTCGTTCCTTTATTTAAATTTCCCTGCATGAATCATTGTTTTTTTTAATTTATTCAATTGTATTTATACTCCTTTTAGCTAGGAGGCCATTTCAGGATTAGGGATCTATGTCTATACAGTAGGGTAGGCCATGGAAGTAATGATTGTCTATTGTTTCTATTATTGGTGCATTTATTGGAGTAAATTTCAACTGATATTAATTTAAATGGATATGATACGGATGATTCATGGTAGGGCAAGATAGGGTGACGCGCCGTACTTTTCTTGAAATTCGTCTACCTCAAAACAGGATTGAATATTTTGAAAACTCTTTTTGTGATTCCAAGCTATGATCTTCCCTGCCTATATTTCAGCAAAGGAAATATTTATAAAATAATAATTAAACGTGTAAATACAATTACTAAATTGAAAGGCAAAGCGGGAGAGATGCCGCGTTACAGGGTGCTATGCCGCACGCATGGGAGACATGCCGCATTCACAATATTAGTTTAAATTTACTTCAAAGGCACGTACAGAACAAAAGAGAACCTATCTACACAATCTCTGAATATTGGGGACTAGCCTTGTTTCATTTTCAGTACCAAATATTCCTTCAGGCCCAAGTGAGGGTTTTCCAAATTTCCTGTGTCCGTGCGCCTACGAATAGTCCTCTTTGGCATAAGATAGCAACGTTCGGCTTCCCGAATGGAAATTTCCCCTGCCTTAATTCGCCGAACAGCTTCTTGTAGGTCACTGTCACTCCATAGGCCACGATGTTTAGCTCCCTCCCTTTCCCTATACCTTATTGGCATGCCTATTGCTGAAAAGAGCAGAAAAAATAATTTTGGGGGGTAATTATACTGCAAGACATTGTGCGGCGTGTCACCCTTGAAAGCTATGCGGCATGTGACCCAAAACTCAGGAACACGTGCCGCACTAATCAGTAGTGCTTATTGTTATTGTTGTTATGGCGAACTTCACTCACAATATATTTACAACCTCTAAATAGTCTATTAAAAGTAGTACACGCAGAAAAAATGGAACAAATACTGATCAGGAAAGAATAAAGTTATGAGTCCAAAAAAGTTTCGCAGTGAAACTAGTGCACTTACCTGATAAATACCGCTATAACAATGACATAAACACCGCAAACAATGAAGACACGTGATCGAGTTACTCTAGGGAGGGAACTGGAGATGGTATCACGACAATTAGCGGTACCTAGTGTCAAATGTTCGAGTTAGAGGGGGTGCGGCATCTATCCCGGTGCGGCGCGTCACCCGGTTTTGCCCTATGTAAATACCCAATTCGGCATTTGCCTTTACGACTGGGGAAAGCATGAAAAAACCAAAGTCAAATTGACCTATCACCTCGCTCGGTAGATTGTGTGTCGTTCTACTGCATGAGTGATTGTAACAGAACGTTATAATTAGGGGGCGGATTCCTATGACCTAAAAAACAGGATATATGCATGCATTTATGACCTAAAAAAGTTGAAATGAAGATGAAGATGAAGACTTTCGAAAGGATCAGTCAGCAATAGGCAGGGGCGTATTCAAGATTTATTTTCGGGAGGGGCTGTGATAAACCTAACACTATTATCACTAGGGCTCAGAAGTTGATGACCTATAAATAACCTTAATATTTCGAAATATATATATATATATATATATATATATATATATATATATATAATATATAAAGGGAATATACAGTATTGTATTAATAATAATAAACAAGTTCGTTATACAACTACTTTAGTATTATGTTTTTTCTATTATTATTATTGTTATGTATGACACTAGGAGGTGCCCGTGGCTTCGCCACGATAATTCCTTTAAAAATTAAAAATTAAGAGTATAATAATTATTAAAGCATTATATTTATTAACACTTGCACGCGAATCATTCATAAACTAAGCTATTAATAATTAATGAAACAGCTAAAATTCCTGCTTTAGAGTACATTCCACGACATGAAAGCGCCCCCTGGGAAAACTATATCAGAATCGATTATGCAGTTCCAAAGAACCTGTGAACACATAATACGTATTGTTTCTCAACTGTTTATTGACATGAATATGATGTGAATTTTATTTGATCAATTCAGTGTAATTTTCAGAAATTATATAATGTTTCAAGGGAAGGAATGGTTTGTTTGGATTATTATTATCAGCGATATTTCAAGAGATAAAACCATCAATATTTTACAGCTGTTGCCCCCGGCTTCGCCCGCCATTATTCATTGACTCCAGGATTTTTAAGAAAATTACACTGGTAGATTATTAAAAATGTTTGTGGTTCAGAGCTATGAAAATTGTAAGTAAAAATAAAATTAGAATATGTGTTCATTGTGTTCATTTCACTTAGGCCTTATATAATAAAGAAACGGTTTTGTAGTCGTCATGAAAGTTTAGACTGCGAGAGACGAACATCGCCGAGTATACCCGATGTCTCACGAAGCGGGCGAGCAAGCAAGCACGCTATTTAGGGCCGTTGAATTGTATAAGAGTAGATGTTGGAAAAGTTCATTCTGAAGACAAAATAGGGGAAAAAATGCAACGAAAGAATGCAAATTTAATAAAAATGACTGGTAGAGAATAAATTTCTGAAAAATGCAAATATATATATATATGAGTAAGGTATTTTTGTTCGATTTGAGGCGATGTCTAAAAAAAAAAGATGACATTTAATCAACTTACAAGCCCTAATTATCACACACAATTATAATGAACACGTTAGAATAACGCTTTTCATCTTTTATAAGTCAAGATGTGCAATTGAACTGTCTACTATGTGAGAAATTAAAGTACCCTTATGTGCAACATATTAGCATGACTCAACGTTTCGGGGGGACTGCAGCCCCCTCAGCCCCCCTCTGTATACGCCCCTGGCAATAGGCCTGGTAATATCGCGGGCACCAGCTATAATATTTTGATAGTTTAACCCTGGAAGTATCGCGGACAATAAAAATCCAAACAAATCACTCCTTCCCTTGAAAAATTATATAATTTCTGAAAATTACTTGAATTTATCACATCATATTCATCTGTCAACAAACAGTTGAGAAACGATACGTATTATCAGTGTTCACAGGTAGCTTCGGAACTGCATAAAACTTACGATATAATTAATTTCTGAAATCTACGTACTGGTAGGAACGAATTATATTCTAAAGGAAAAAGCGTAATGTATCCAGATAAGGAAGCATTGAATCATGGTTGACCATAATGCCTGCGTATTGTCAGTGCCTTCAGGATTCCAGACATTTAAGTTTCGTATTTAAGCATAAATTCAAAACACAATTCAAACGCAATTCAAAACACCCGAAAATTCTCCTCGAAGTTTTTGGTCCCTTCTAGCCCTCGCCCCCCCCTTCCGGTATAAGTTACACCACTGCTCCTTCCCAAGATTTGAACCTGCAACCTCCAGGAAAAATTCATTAAGAACAAAGATGTTTATATGATGCAATTGAGCATATGAGGGTCAAATTTTAAGACAAAGGGAATTTCATTACGCGATGGTGGTAAAGCGCAGTGCACATATTATAAGCCATTCCCACGAGTACGAAACCCGCCCCTAGCGGTCTTGTGATGCACTTAATGACATGTGAACTCCGCTTCCTAATGATAGACTCCAGTCTGAGAAACTCCGAAGCGTTCACAATCGCTAACACACTTTATGTCGGTCAAGGTCGCTTTGTACGATTCTTGCACTGAGGACAGCATCGGAGACTGGACCAGCAATTGCTACTTTTACATGCGGGATTGAAATCTATCTGAATCCGTTCCCAACTCAATAGGTTCCCTGTTTACATGGAAAGCTCTAGGCGTGTATTGAGATTTATTGTACTATTGGCTAACTTGGTTATGAGAATATTATAGGAGAAAAATTCCTCCGACACTGGGACTTGAACCCAGGACCTTTGGCTATATATATGCTATATATATATATATAGTGTTTCCTCAGGAGGCCCTTCATTGTGCGGACCATAAACTTTATTTTCTTGTATAAGACGCGTGTTTCGGTATACAGGGGGGGTTTGTTCAATATATAAGACTAGCTTAAAAGACCCGGCGTCGCCCGGGTTTTGTATTTTGTAATTGGAAATTAACTTATGAAGGATTTTCAATTTTAAATTCTAGGTCCTTATATAGGCATTTATAATTTGAAATAGGAAGAACGACTTATTACACTCAAACTATTCCCTCAGAAAACGCTTGATATAGTTTTTTATGGCTCATAGAGGATCTAGAATGTTGCATCCCATCGCTTGTACAGTGCACAGCAAGCCTGGTAGAGGTTTAAATAAGAAGAAACAGAAATTCCTGTAACATAAAATTGTAATATCGAGGCGGGAAATTTCCCACTCTTATGTTACCATAAAGCCGTTTTGGGAATGAAATTAAACAGAAAGCATTATCACTTTCATACTTTTCTCTCCAAAAACCTGCGATATAATATAATAATATACACATTACCATACCTCGTTTTGTTTTCTCTATGTCCAGGGTAGAGAAAGTTATGTGATTCCATTATTTTAGTGGATTTCATTCTGTAATATTTATTTATAACATGAATTATTTTGATAACTTCTCTTATTTGTCAAAAGTGCATTTCATTTGTTTTTTCCAAGCCCACCTGATACCATTTGGCAACAATATATTCTGTGATTTGGAATTGATAATTCTATGTAAAAAGGGATTAAGTATTTTCAAAAACATTTAATTTTTGGCATTTAGAATCAGAATTTTTCAAAATCCTTTCTTAGTGAGCACCTACATTATGCAACGAAGGTACTGTCAAAATTCCAAGTCTCTACCTGTTATAGTTTAGGCTGCACGTTGATTCCTGTCATTCAGTCAGTCATTCAGTCAGTCAGGACAAAGCCTTTTATATATATATAGAGATAACTTTTCTATGATTTATTCAAACGTCTGGCGAGTGTAGATTGCTCTGATAAGAGATTTCACTGCCTCCTGGAAAGTGTGCTGCACATCTGCATATGAGTGACCGCCATTAATTGCAAGTTCACGCCATGAATATGGGTTTTCACTCTCGCGTTACCAAACCTCGCATAATGCGCTGAGTCATTTGGCACGAATCCTTTCACTGCGAAATTGACGGGGAAATGCGCCGGACAAAATCGCTCCAGATGCTTTGAAGCACTCACATTACTTTCTCTACCCAAAGCTTATGTTCCCAATTAGGCTACAATAAAGGACCACTACTTTGTTGCCAAAAACTCACTCCTACTGTAATAATAATATTGTTCTGTTACTCTTTTATGTCATAATTTGTTTAAGGGGACTAGAAATTATTAATAGAATACTTAAGACTTGAGGCTTTCTCGACGTTGATGACTAATGATTAGGGCCCTGATTTATTGATGAAATAAAATGACTGATTTCGATGTTAACTTCCTTCTATTTCGGTGGTATTTCGTGAAATAAATTACTTTATGCTACATTGGGAACATTGCGCAATGATAAACTTGCTTCTTTATTTACATGAACTAACACCCCGCCCCTTTTCTATATTCTTCTGCCCTTGCATGAACTGAAGTAACTTTCGATTTAGGCATGATTAGAGTTAATGTTTAAATACAATGACCAGAAATATTATCATAATTTCTACTAAACACCATCAGATAGCCATTTGCAAACAGAAGTGCCTACCATACCACTGTGGATAAAAGACGAAATCTGTTGAATACAAGTAACGAACATTCTACACTCTTCTGCTGTAATCGATCATAGGCATCGCTAATTTGGCAAAGACATAGCAGGAAAGGAGTGTACTCAACAGTACAAACCAGGTCACAGACGATCTTTGCGTAAATTCTGCAATCTTTGTAATCGATCACAAATATCAATATATCGGTAAATCTTCGACAGCCACAGAAACAGAAGAAAAAAACATGCTGCTAAGAAATAAAAAATACAGTACACCAAAACACAATATTGTGATTTTAAGGCACATTTTCGTGCTCATTTCTCACTTTACGGACAGAAGGGGCATATTTCGCGCTAATAGACACATTTCGCGGAATCGAGTAAATTTCGCGATATTTCGTGGATTCAATTTGGTTTATATTGGTATTTTATGCATATAAAATCTAAATATAGCTAAGGGAGATTGTTTTATAAAATTTCGCGCTTATCGTTGTTACCAAAAAATACGGCCCCTACTAATGATGGTTTCACAGACTATAAGCCGAGTAAGAGGATATATTGCAGCCAAGCTTTCGGTCGCTGACATCTCTGCGGCCTTCCTCAGGGAAATGAGTGTAGGAAAAGGAAGAGAGAGCTTATATATGTTTTCGAGTGAAAATGAAATTCTGTGAATTCTGTGACACTCATTTCCCTGAGGAAGGCCGCAGAGATGTCAGCGACCGAAAGCTCGGCTGCAATATATCCTCTTACTCGGCTTATAGCCCATGAAACCATCATTAGTAATAGAATACTTACTTACTCCATGACAATAGACAATTCATCGCCAAGCTAAAGGAATATTGTCTATATATACACAGGGTGTTAATGCATAACACCGAAATATTTTACCTGTGTATAGACGTGACATAGGCAAGCAACTTTTATTAGGAGATTTTTGCTTTATGACGTAAAATGTGTATATTCATAAATGTAATAAATAATAACTAGGTCTAAGAAATGAATAAATCTGTTAGGCTCTTATTCAAGTTAGCAGTAGACTTATGTACTAATATCTAACCTCAAGTCCTAAAAACTTATGACAAAAATTCCTTTGATAGCGTTCGTAAGCTTTTTCTAAATTGATAATTAAATCAAAGTGATTCATTTTTCACAATTTTAAGATCACGAAATCTCAATTAAATGGGTTTGAGAATAACTTATTAACACAACAAAATTTATAGGAAAACACATAATATTATGAGTAAATTTTATTAGTTCTGCGGTCTATGAAACAGTTTACTAATAATATTAGCAATATTTACTAATAATTTAGAGCCAAGAACACATAACTAGGGCCCGGATTTGTATGCAAAAAAATATTTTTTTTCCTGATGCGTACATTTCCTAAAACAAAGTTTTATATCCAAATCAAGGTCCGACAACCGCAAATTCCAAATTTTATTTCACATAAAAACACATATTTTACAAAAAAAAGTTATGTGAATAAATATTTTCGATATTTTCTCCATAAATACATATTTTAGTACTTTTCCGGGTTTTTTATGTAATTTGTTTTCCTGGTGCTCATATCAAGGTCCGAAAACCGCAAATTCTAAATTTTATTTTACATA
Organism: Ectobius pallidus; assembly: GCA_964059195.1. Classification (NCBI taxonomy): domain Eukaryota; kingdom Metazoa; phylum Arthropoda; class Insecta; order Blattodea; family Ectobiidae; genus Ectobius; species Ectobius pallidus. Next base: position 181,659,936 of record CAXKWD010000005.1, on the reverse strand, counting down.
AAAATACATATTTTACAAAAAAACAAATTATATGAATAAATATTTTCGATATATTCTCCATAAATAAATATTTTAGTACTTTTCCTCATTCTCTTTTAACATTTGACAACAAAAATTTGTATCTCGAATTAATTCAACACAAATGCTTCACTTGCAATGAGGTGAGAGTGATTCACTTGCACTTGCTTATCGGAGCAGAACAGAACCCAATCTCAACATTGCGTAGTTCAGTTAAAGAAATACAATATGTTGAAAGGCAACTTAACACTATCTCAGGTTCGAAAATAGAAGTTCTAAGAACAAAATTTAAAGGTATGTTTGAGAAAAATGGTGGCTACCAAACCCTCTGCAAGTTTTGGAAGGTCAAAATATAAATGAACTTGAACGTGTGTGTGTTAGCGATATACAGTACACCTCTTCAAATATGCAAGGTTAACATTGTGTGATGTAGAATGTTCCTTTTCTCAATGTAAGGCATTATTCTCGGATAATAGGCAAGGATTTGTGATCCATAATTTGGAGATGACATTTGTTGCGCACTGCAACTCCAGTCAGCATTTTACATCTGATGTTTAGCTGCAATTGGTGAGTTTCAATACACATTCTGGTGTTTTTGTTTCTTTTTCAGAAAAATATATTTTTTTTTTAGTTTTAGCACATATTTTTAAAATTTTAGCACATATTTTAAACATTTTTAGCACATAAAAAATAAATATTTTTAAGTTTTTTAGCACATAAAAATCCGGGCCCTACTCATAACTAATATTATTATAAAACAGAAGACTAATAATAATAACTAATATTATTGTGTATTTGCTAATAATATCAGTGTAAAAGTTCTATGAAATAGGGCCCAGGGGTGTGAATAATGTGATTTCAGTAGGCCGTGATGCTTTGAAGTAGTACAGAAAAGAAGAAGAAACAATAATCTAGACTTAACCTCCAAATCAATCAGCTGACTAACGAACTAATATTAGTGTACACATCTCTCTATGAAACAAGATTCCGTTAACTAATAAATAAAATACGGTATCGCAAGTTCTAATATTATTAGCTAGTTTTATGAAATAGAACCCTGGACGTAGCGCCTCGGGATGTTTGTTATTAAGACTTTTTTCCTCCTAAAAGGCTGTAAAATGAACCCGATAATCCGCGAGCTTGACCTAATGAGAGTGAAGCACTAATTAGTGTCGCATGCACTCGTGACCTCAGCCTGGCGGATATTGGTCAAGGTGGGCAATAACTCCAGCAAAACAGGTTCAGCCAAATAATAAATAATCCCAAATATTAAATCCAATCTCTTGCACAACCCGAACCTCACAATTTAAATCTCAATTTGCAATCCTTGCAGTAAATGCCTCCGATAAAATTAGCATTATCTGCTAACGATACTGTAAATATCAAGGTCGTCATTTGTCTTCGCATTGCTTGCTAATCGTCTCTGACTGGATCCAATTACATTTTGAAATACGAGTTTCTAGGGACACTGGTTCGAACATTGATATCTTGACTTGGCTTAGTATTTATTAAGTGAAGGTCCGTGAAAGTAGTTTCTTCGTTTTAAAATTTAAATATTTTGGTGATGTTTATATATAGGCAGTAGTCTACACGTAGGCCTAAGCCTATAATGAATGTTTTATAATTAATAAATTAACATTATTATGAACAACTCAAATTGTTTATATTGTTACTCTCAGCTTAATCCGAACTTCCCACCAATTACGTTGTAAGTAATCTTACTTTTAATGTTAACGTTCATAATGAGTGACTTCAAGAATCTAGCAAATGAACATTATTTGAGAATTTAATTGTTGTGGATTTTGTTAATAGGCATTCTTGATTAATTAAATAAATAATTAAGATTTTTGTAGCTTACAAAAGCTCGGCAAAGAGCTCAGAATTTATGGAACAGGCTACCATGGTGCCTGTGTGGTTTGCATCAGAGGGTGATCCCAAATTTATTCCTCTTTGGTTGTTCGTTTTGGAACGAAAAAATGTTGCTTTATCTTATGAGAAATGTTCTTCTATGCCATCATGGCCATCATGTTATGACATAGTGTTCTAATCATGGCCATCTTCTTAAATAAAAATTATAAGAGGCCATGCTTAAGTAAAAGAGACTGATTAGAGCAGGCGTTGTTTATTGTTACCATAGTAGCAGAAAATGATTGTGATGGGGTTGTATTCATTTGCTGTCAACAACACGAGGAAATCGTAGAAATTACGAAAGTATTGTTTAAAAGTGGATTATTTTATGGTTTCGTCAAAATAAAGCAATTTTTGCTGAAATTTCTAATTCGTCTAAAAACTGAGTTTTCGTTTACCTTTCGCGTTATTTCGCGATTCAGAAGTGCTGTTTTGGGAATTTCATGAGGCAGTAAAACAAAATTCTGCAGATATTTCTCCAATTATCTGTTGCTATAGTAACGACAAACAATGCATGCTCTGATCAATCTCTTTTACTTAAGCATGGCCTCTTATAATTTTTATTTAAATAGAGGGCCATGACTAAAAGATACAAATCCATCACAATTTTTCACGAATCATCAGATAAGTAAGCGACTGTTTGAAGTAACTAATATTTATTTTCCTATGTCCATCAGATGTTTATTTTCTTTAATATTCAACTATTGCGTAATTGCCAATGCTGTTATCACTGTTAAGTATTATTATTATTATTATTATTATTATTATTATTATTATTATTATTATTATTATTATTATTATTATTATTATTATTATTATTATTATTATTATTATTATTATTATTATTATTATTGATGCTCTTATGCAAATAAATATGTCTATTTAATACAGTAATATACGAATGTAAATATTACGAAGGATGTAATTCTATCTTGTTATGTGTTGCAGCTAGAACGGTGGCTGACTTGCCTTGTTCCATTTCCAATGTGCAAGGCTGTCCATGTGCGGAAGTAGAAGAGAAACCGTCGTGTTTGTTTGTCGTGTGTGACATAACAGGCTTCTTACTCTCACTGGCAATAACCAGTCAGGCAGTAAGGGATGTCTCTATCTAGCCTAGAACTCTAGACGTACAGCCCCATTGCTTTAGTTCTGGAGGATAATGTATTTTTTAGTACACGCTCTCTAAAACAGCTGCCTGTCGGACTGTTACCACGCCGAAAAATTGCATTTTAGCAACCAAAGCCGCTAAAATTGCATTCAAACTGCATTCAAAATGCAGTTTTATCGGCCTAGTACTTTTAAAGTCGTCATAGCAATTTATAAACAAAATCCAGATGGCATTGACCATTCACACCAACTTTAACATGGATTTAAGCATATAATTGGTCATAAAATAACAAATTTAAGCCAACATGTTTCTTTATGATAATCAGAAACTTTACCGGGTTTTTTTCCGCAAAACACGGTAGCCTACTTCATCATATAACAATAAATATAAGCCAACAAATGTTCACATATTCATTCACAAGAGAAGCATTGCTTACCATGGATGCACCTGCATTTAATTGCAATAGATTCCTTATCTTAGTCTACTGCTGCCGAGATTTTATACTTTCATAAGATTTTCATAAATGCTAGTTCGTATTCATTATTGTTTACAAAAAGCGACTCATAATGCATCTATACCGCATTTCGTATTGGTACGTACGGTTCATTGTTGTTCCGCGATTCAGATGGCTGTGAGAATATGACCTTAACAAATGGCTGACTATTTTTCATTACACTTAATTATAAACGGTATTTTTGTTTCATTTCATATAATTTAGAGAGCTTTTACTAAAAAATATTGTATGCACCATAAAAACTTTATCGGACTCATCCAGTATTTCACCCTCGGATTACGCCTCGGCGCTATACTACCTAGGTACATTCTTCCGCTAAAGCCATCATTTGCATACTTAATACATAAATGGCTATTCTCATTTTCTTGATGTATTTTTATAATTGAGCACTAACAATCATGTGTACAGTATGTTTTTCTTATGTTTTTGTTCTTTCTCTTTTGGTTTTGTAATTTGTGTGTGTATGTTCAGCTCCATTTTATATTTTGCATTATATATGATTTATAAAATTTAAAAAATTTTGGAACTGAACTGCACCCGAGTCTATAATTTAACTAAATTTTTAAAGCAATCATGCTGACACAAATTTTAAACGTAATATTGTTTCATACGTTATATAGGGGAGAGTCTTACAGTATCGGTCACTGTAACATTGTTGCTTACCACGTAATAGCCAGTTACTGTCAGTTGGCCGGTACTGTACGAATCTCCCCTAATAATTTAAGGACATTCTTGTTCATTTTGTTTTGTTCGTAATTTAGTTTTCAACGTGTCGACAGGCGGACAAGATCTAGGCCTATAACATGTATTTGTTTCTGGTCAGTAAAACATAAATAAAATAAATAAATGTATATTTTCGTTACTCACCTATACACAAAGGGTCCCACTTCCAGGAGCCGGGGCTTCTCGCCGTTGTTGAGGAAGCCTTCAGGGTTGGTGACGTTGAATATATATATCTTAGTGAGTCTGACGATGCCTGGCCTCTGCCAGTAGTGGTAGCTGATGGAGCCGTTCATTAGCCTCAAGTTCTGAAAGGCAAACAAATCATGTAACTAACAGATTACCTCATAAGGTGAAAACGATATAGTCGTTTAGCATTAATACTAGTAGGACTAGTTCTGTGAACATTAGACCACGTGTGAAAAATAACTAATATATGTTCTTTGACAGTTAAAATGAATAAAAAAAATAAAAATCCTTTCAGCTATGGCTTTTTAATAACTTGCAAGGAACGTTAACGCCAATTTGGACGTGACTCCGTAACAAACAAATGAACAGAGAAACAACGAAATGCTGGTACATATTTTACACTCGCGAGTGGAATTTTATGTAGGCCTATAACCATTTAATCATATATTACAAAATTACAAACAGACGAAATCCCCTGAGTCTAAAAATACATACATGTGTTTATTATGTGGTTTCAGGGTATTAGGTCTATGGAAATTGGCTCTATAAGAAGGGAGATCCAACAGAAAAATGAGTCTACATCAAAATACGTCTGTAAAAATGAAATTTCCACTGTGCCTACTAAATAATATTATCATAGGTAATCTCACGAGAGTTGAAGAGTTGGATTTATTAAAACTATTCCACGAATAAAAATGTAACGGATTATAAAAATAATAATTATTTTCGTGCTTCGTTAAATAAAAACGAAACTAACAACAGCGAGATCACGGCATACTATGAATCAACCATCCATGAATCGATTCATGTTGTAACCAGTGCTACCAATGGTGCATAAAAGACATACTTAACTTAATTCAGGTAAGCTAACAGCAGAACAGAATAAAATCACACGAACTGGCTTGCACCGAATCGAAATTGTGTTTTTAATCAATGTACTTTCTATTATTTCAATTTCCAAACAAGTTATGTTGTGTAAAATAATTTGTTTTCGCGCTGCTTAATATCAGCATGTGGCGTATTAATTACTGCACATTGATGCTTACGTGTCCAGTAAGGAGCAGACCTTTTACCCGATAAAATGCCATCCTCGCGATTGCTACAAGAATATTGTAAGATAAACGGCCGTGATTGGTCTATATCCGAGGAATTGCTAAACGTTATTGGTCAATATCAAACACGCGGCGTATGAGTGGAACAGTCGAAAGATAAATATATTTATCGTTCTTGCGTGTGGGCTTTAGTTGAGATAGCTCATGTGTCAGCATTGAGTAATGTCTCAAGTCGCTGACCTGATTAATTAGATTGCAGATTTTCTCGCAGATTAGTGAAATAGTGCGAACAATTTTTTTGCACTACAAAGTTCGCAGAAATGCAACATTTCCATCACCGACATTCTTGGGAATTTTCTAATTTTCTTTTGTTTAAGATTTTATCACTTTATGGTTGCCTGGACACATCTGTAACAATCACACGGTGGTTTGACAAATCAAATCTACTCTTAAGACAAGTTTCTATGCATGTAGAAATGAAGTATTCCTTGTTGATGACTTGTCTTTGTCTGTTGGACGATGGCATGAACACAAGCGGGAGAAATGCAGAAGTTTTTTTCGAAAACATAACCCGAGTGTGTTTTAAAACAGGGGGCTTAGGAAAATATTCAGACCTACGAGAGAAAACTGCATATTTTTTTTTTGTGTGTGTGCCCACCCTTACCCCCGGAGTGCCAAGCAATTAAGCCTAAACCTCCGGTCAGACCAAATTTTGGTAACCATATGTGATGTGTGTATACCTATTGTGCCCTTATGTACATCCGTAGGGGATGTTGATGGTGTGACGTGTTTGGGCTGAGTACTTGTGTCTTTGTACTTTGGCGCAGGATAGACCTAAGTGCGGATAGGTCTTATGTGCAATATTTCCGAGTGTGTTTCTTTTTAGTGACATGTAGTTATGTATTCTAGAGATTTGTAGTGCGTGTATCTGTTTGAGGGGATTATTGACCAGTTCGGCATTCGCCTAAGAACGAGGGAAACCCCTCAAAAACCTCGTTCGGACTGGAGCAGTGGCCAAATGACAGTCTACTTTGGTGTGTTAATTTACTATAGACTTTTCGAGAAGTGCTGTTTTTGCAAAGGTTTTGAGCCCGCCATTCAACCCTATTCTGTGCTAACTCCAACCATCCCTCGCAAATCCCACTTCCTTAAATCTATCCTAATATTGCCCTCCCACCTACCTCTAGGTCTTCCAAGTGGTCTTTTCCCTTTTGAGATGTCTTTCCTCCCCATTTCATCCTCCGTGATTTAATTACCCTTACTATATCCGGTGAAGAGTACAGGTTATGAAGCTCGTCGTTATGCAGTTTTAATGTCTCTTAAGCCCGAATATTTTCCTAAGCCCCCTGTTTTCGAACACTCTCAGATTATGTAAGGGGCCATGTCTCACATCCATAATATAACTTAATACAACAGATTTCTGGAACAGAAGACGAGGTGAACATCTCTACATTATAAAATTATTTTAGTTTTGAATTGAAATTAGTATGTTATTTAATGATATACATTACGATCCAGATTTTCATTATAGCACGGGTGGGTATCAATTAATGTCGAATACGGAACGATCTTGAAACACTGAAGGCAGCAAATCAAACTGCGTAATAAGCAACCTCTATTCGTATAATATTAATGGAAATACTCTAATTTTAATAAATGTCGTTATAGGCTGATAAATTAATTTAACATGACCTCAAGACAAGAAGCATTCGTTAACCTCAATGTATTAATGCAAATAGTTTGTGTTTTGTAGTTGGTAATACAAATGCAACCTAGAACAATGGAAAACAAATGAGCATATAGGGTACGTATTAATGTTCATGCGTGGGAAAGCAATTAAATGAACAAAGAAAACAGAGTAACACATGGTTACAAAGTTGCGCTTTTGTTTTATTCTCAATGTGTAAGACAAGGCCTCCTTTTCTTGTTATTTTTATTGCCATTTCATTTGCACCATCTTCGTTACGAAACGACGGGTAATGACGATTGGGAAGTTAGGCACCCGTGTAAGCAAATACACTTACCTTCAGGATGATGTAGTCTAGCCAGGGAATAGAAGAGAGGATGATGCCTATCGCCAGAGTGAACACGCCGAAACAAATCACTGCCAGGCGACCTGAAACACAGAAATAATAATAATAATAATAATAATAATAATAATAATAATAATAGTAATAATAATAATAATAATAATAATAATAATAATAATAATAATAATAATAATAATAATGATTAATTAGCTCCTAAATCAGCAACCAATCCAATTCATAAACTAAACGATTAATAAATATTATAGTGAAATAGCTCAAAATCCGGCTTTGGAGTGTATTCCACGATTAGAAACCGCTTCTATTGTTTTTGATATCTACTCTTATACAATTCAACGGCCCTAAATAGCGTGCTTGCTCGCTCGCCCGCTTCGTGAGACATCGGGTATACTCGGCGATGCTCGTCTCTCGCAGTCTAAACTTTCATGACGACTACAAAATTAGGAAGGAAACCCGTTTCTTTATTATATAAGGCCCAAGTGAAATGAACACAATGAACAAATATTCTAATTTTATTTTTACTTACAATTTTCATAGCTCTGAACCACAAACATTTTTAATACACTGCCAGTGTAAATTTCTTAAAAATCCTGGAGTCAAATTAATAATGGCGGGTGAAGACGCGGGCATCGGGTTTAATATATTGATAGTTTAACCCTCGAAGTATCGCGTACAGTAAAAATCCAAATCAATCACTCCTTCTCTTGAAAAATTATATAATTTCTGAAAATTACACTGAATTTATCAAATAAAATTCACATCACATTCATCTGTCAACAAACAGTTGAGAAACGATACGTATTATCCACCGCCGTCTCGAGAATTACGCACGAGAATTATACAGTTTAGAAGGCAGTGGTTCACAGTTATCTTTGGAACTGCATAATCGAATCTGAGATCGTTTTCCCAGGTGGCGATTTCTAATCGTGGAATGTACTCTAAAGCCGGAATTTTAGCTGTTTCATTAATGAGTTATGGTTTAGTTTAAGAATGATTCGCGTGCAAGTGTTAATAAATATAATGCTTTAATAATTATTATACTATTAATTTTTTGGGCGAAGCCGCGGGCACCTCCTAGTTATGAACAAATGAATCACAGAATTGAAACGATCGATAATTCCATGCGATATATTGAAAAAATCACGATGTTCCTATTTCAAAGTTTAAAAAAAAGGCAAAGCCATCTGCAATTGATATGACAGTTGAAATGTATTACGGAAAACTGATGCATCGACAGCGCAAAAAGCTCACATTTTCTGACAATTTTTCGCCCATGACTCCCGAACGAAAGCCAACATTAAAAATCCAGTTTCGAAGTGAATTTGGCCACTTTTCAGTCCATCTATGTTTAAAATTTCAGATCTCTGCGTTCAGTAGATTTCGCTGGGCATCGCGCACAGACAAACACTTTCTCTTATTATTATACAGTGTGTTAATGAATAACACCGAAATATTTTACCTGTGTATAGAGGGGACATAGACAAGCAACTTTTATTAAGAGATTTTTGCTCTATGGATTCAATTTTTCCTGTTACAGCATAAAATCTCCCAGGGCATGGCCGCCACTGACTTCTAACTTTAGGAAAAAATTCAAAACAAAGGAACTTCGTTGTTAATACTGGAGTTATGAATAAAAAACTAATTCAGTGGCTGCAAGTCATGTGATTAGTCTGTAAATTTTGCAGATTATGAAAACTCTAAATTATGATATAGCTGTTGACGATTGATCAAGAGTCAGGTTTTCATCGATCACTAGAAAGGCATGAAGTCAATTTAATGAACATTTTAACCCTATTTCGCGTAATTATTGATTTATGAGCACCAAATTATAATGACTTTAATGCCCTGTATCGTACACATTTTACGTCATAGAGCAAACATAAAAGTTACTTGTCTAAGTCCCCTCTATATAGGCCTACAGGTAAAATATTTCTGTGTTATTTATTAACACCCTGTAGATGGTGATACGGGCGTTAATGTTGGGTCATAGACAACTGGTCTTTTAGGCGGGAGGTCCTTTAATATATTTTACAATCATAGTATTTAATTACTATAAAACAAGGACAGACGAATGTCGTCGTGGTTAAGACGAAAATAACCAGACAACTTTGTTGTAAAAGAAAGAAATCTATTTTTAGCCTATGACAGATTTACGTATGTGAATGCTATACGTTGCTATCCTTGGCGGGGAGAGAAAATATCCAAACTGTGGCCACAATGTGTGCATTGCGCAAGCGCGGGGGACGGGTGAAAGGGCAAACGCATTACGACAGCCTCCCGAAAATTCATATTAACTTTTTATTGTGTTCTTTGTTCAAGGTCGGAGACTGGTGTGAGCTTAGAAATGCTCTCTCTCTGAGGCCGAACTCAAGGTCTCTAGGAAAAGTTGTCACCTCTACCTCTCCAACTGTCCAGAGAAATTATACTTCAATCTGTATGAGCCTGCATCTAGAGAAATTATACTTCAATCTGTATGTGTCTGCATCTAGAGAAATTATACTTCAATCTGTATGTGTCTGCATCTAGAGAAATTATACTTCAATCTGTATGAGCCTGCATCTAGAGAAATTATAATTCAATCTGTATGTGTCTGCATCTAGAGAAATTATACTTAAATCTGTATGAATAAGTTTGTGGAGATCAATTAAACAATTTATTGAACGTCTTAAAGCGGCTAATTACTTGAATTCCACAGAACAGGGGCTCGCGGACCATAAACTACATGCTTCCTTTTGTGAAGACTGGAGGAGGTTTCGCTCTCAAGCCACTATTTTTTTTTTTCATAATCATAATACGTTGAAGCTAAAATTGAGTTGAGTAGCCTATGTTTCATTTTAAACACTCCTTACTTATTTAGGAGCTAGTATTAATGTATTGTTATAACTGTACCGCAGTGTCGAAGATACGGTGTAACCTACATGTTCAGTGAATCATACATCATAATTAATTGCCAATACATTCTGTGAAATCGGCATATAATTTTAAGCATTTCTTATGTGATTATGATATATGATGTATATTGTACTAAGAGATATTACGAAGAGTCTACTGGATTCGACGATTGCCATTTTACCAGCAGACATCTTAAAAACACAATATTTAACACTTTTTGATTGGAGGTAATTTATACATATCATAATTGCAATTATCACTGATTAAACAAAATGTTTCTGGTACTTTGTTATATCAGTTTACCTGATTTTATTTTATTAAAACTAGAGTAGACATATAGACGGTACTGCTAAAACATATAAATTTATTATGTCATTACACAGGACTGTATAAATTTGAACGAACTGCTTAGCTAACTTTCTGTTTTTATGATTTTTGCAAAAATGGAGCATGCGAAAGTTTCGAAAATGTTTACTCTAGTTTTAATAAAATAAAATCAGGTAAACTGATGTAACAAAGCGCCAGAATGCTTTCGTTTAATGAATGATGATTGCAATTATGATATGCAGAAAATAAGTTATTTTTGTAATCGATTTCCGGGTTAAGCTCCAGATCGATTCATTAAGCAGGGCTTACGGAAGAACAACGGTCTAAAGTTTCATAAGCATATGTGGAGGAATGTGTGAGTAGTGTTATTTGTCAAAGCTAACTGTATTGCAACTTCCAAAGCCGTATATGAACACTGTAAAACAATATGTCGTCATGAGAACTGATTTGCATTTGATAAATTCCACTGCTATATTACCATAAAATAGGCACTAAATTGGGCATTACTCCGGTACCGGTCAACTGATTTGATACAAAAATCAACAGGCATCTTCCCATGGACGTTATAAATGCGTGCACCAAGTTTCATGAAAATCCGATAAAGCGTATTTGAGTTATCGCGCGTACAGACACATGGACATAGACAGAAAGAATGACAGACACAATCTCAGAAAGTACCATTCTGGCATTTAATATTGGAAAAGAAATAAGAAGAAAACTTTAAATTTAATGTAAAATTACAGAATAGGGTACAAGAAATAACCTATGGGTCTAATAATTGTGTTAAGTGTTTTCTATGCAGTCCGACACGGGTTTGTGTAACAAATTGTGTCTCGTGCATTTAAGGATTAAAATCTTATCTGAAAATGTTTGCGATGGAGATGAAGACACGTGTGGGAAACATAAAGTCACGCCAATGTAATTACTCAATCCACTGCTATTCATCATGCTCACTAAACTCTGCTAGTCAACATATCTGATTTAACTTCATAATGAATTTAGCTTTCTTTCATGTTTTCTCAATCCCTCTTTTGTTTCACTTTATTACTCATTAAATTGATTGAAAATATTCTTTGTCATATTGTGCACAAACACAGAAAGAAAAAGTTAATAACTTAACAAATATGACACAGAAAATGGTTGAAATTTAGAAATATTTTACTTGCTTTACTTACTCAATGGCAATAGACAATTCCTAAGCAAGTTAAAGGAATATTATCTATTTTATGGAGCACGGAGGTTCATTGCCGCGCTTACCTGATCTCGCCATTCAACCCATTTCTGTGCTAACTCCATCCAACCATCCCTCGCCAATCCTACCTCCCTTAAATCCATTCTAAGATTGTCCTCCCATTTATGTTTAGGTCTTCCAAGTGGTCTTTTCCCTTCGGGTCTACCAGTCAATACTTTTGAGAAATGTCTTTCCTCCCCCATTTCATCCTCCGTGATTTAATTACCCTTACTATATCCGGTGAAGAGTACAGGTTATGAAGCTCGTCGTTATTAAGTTTTCATCTGTCTTAGGTCTGATTATTTTCCTAAGCCCCCTGTTTTCGAACACTCAGATCAGATTATGTAAGGGGCCATGTCTCACATCCATATAATACAACCGGCAGGATAATAGAACATACAGAACTAAACATACTGAATTGTTTGGACTTCCGTTTGCTTTTAAGAGAAGATTTTATCATATTCTGCCATTATGAATCCTGCACCAAACTTTGTGCAGCGGGATTTCGAGTCGAAAGTGAAGTGAGGCTAAAAATAACACATTTAAAATCGTGAGGAAATTTCTTTTACGTACGATGAAAACTAATCTCTATATAATTATATAAAAGGCTTTGTCCTGACTGACAGGAATCAACGCAGAGCCTAAACTATAACAAGTAGAGACTTGGAATTTTGACAGTACCTTCGTTTCATAATGTAGGTGCTCACTAAGTAAGGATTTTGAAAAATTATGATTTTAAATACCAAAAATCAAATGTTTTTGAGAATACTTAATCCCTTCTTACACAGAATTATCGAATCCGAATCACATTTGACATTAAAACATATTGTTTCAGATGGGTTTGGAATTAAATTAAATTGAAGTTTGATAATTACAGTTGGCCTTGTCTATTTTTGTCATACCTTGGAAATTAAACTTTCGCGATCGCTTGAATGTTGTAAGCCCTAATATGGTCAAACATTGTTTTATTTGGACGAAACTCACTATACAGGGGTTTTCTGGACCAAGGAACTCGAATCTGAGGTAGCTTTTACCAGACGATGCTATCTAATCGTGGTATGTTGTCCACGTGATTTAGGTGTTAATAAATATAATGATTTTACTATTATGCTCTTAATTTTTAATTTTTGAAATAATTATCGCGGGCGAAGCCGCGGGCACATGCTACTTATTAATAATCAAATCAACAATGTTTCAAACTACCTTCCATCTGGCGCCTGGGGAGAACTACAGAAGGTCGCGGGTTCGATTCCCTATGAGGTCCTTGGAGTTTTTCAATTGACCTAATACTTCTGGTGGGACTATGGCCCTGGGGTCGACTCAGCCTCTAACAGAAAAGAGTACCAGGAAAAATCCCGGGGGTAAAGGCGAACGGCGCGTAAGGCTGACAACCTTATCACCTTCACGTGCCGAATGTCCAAAATCTGGGAGCCTCAACCTCCTGGGTCTCTCTGGATCACTTTATTTACTAATTGTATTAAATATTTTCCCTGTTGCAAATATCATCACTTAGAAACGACGTCACTTGTTTGAGTCACGCAGGGAATTCCAGCAATTGAACTCCGAATAAGGCACAATTTCTCAACAGTGCAAATACTGGGTCGTCACATGATCGCTTGCTTTTAAAGAAGAAAATGTAAAGTACGACTCAATTCACCTGAGCTGTGTGTAACAAACAAGTTCTTAATAATCCAAAAATGTACAGAAACGTCATATTTCTAAAGGACATTAATGTTTATAGTAAAATTTAAAACTTGTACCATCATTTATAAATCACTGTCGATTATTTTTAAATATTTCTTTATTCATGTCCATTGAAGAATAATAAAAACAGAAGAACATTGCACAAAGTGCATTGCATGATGGGTCAGCATTCCCTCCTTCCCTTATATAGGCCTAGTAACTATCATTCAGAGAGAAGTTATTTGGGTACGATTTGTGATTCTCATTTCTTTTTTTCTACCGTTCGATTCCAAGGCCGTCTTGATATGATCTGTTTGCAGCTGTATTACATGGAGAAGTGAGAAGTGAAGTGGGTAATGATGAAAGTGATTTGTGTTGAGTAACAGTTTCAATGTTTACTCATTCATTAAAAATTACAACATTAAACAAGGCCACGCCGGAGAGAAGCTGGGAATCATTTAGCGTCAACCAGATTTTAGGAAACACCTTTGATTCTTATTTCTTGTGCATTATCAATTTCTTTCTATTCAACGTTATTAAGTGCCAGTATGGTACTTCATGAGATTGTGTGGGGAAGGGAAAATGTCTGTCCGTCTATCCGTGTGTCTGTACTCGCGATAACTCAAATACGCTTTAACGGATTTTCATGAAACTTGGAATACGCATTTATAACGTCCATGGGAAGGAGCCTATTGATATTGGACCAATTTGGTTCATCGGTGCCGGAGTAAAACCCAATTTAATGTATTTTAAAGGTGCGATAACACAAATACGCATTATCGGATTTTCATGAAACTCGGTAGGCCTATACACATTTATAACGTCCAATGGAAGAAGCCCATTGATACTGGAGCAAATCGGTTGACCGGTACCGGAGTAAAGCCCAATTTAGTGCCTATTTTATGGTAATATATTAGAAAGAATTTATTAAATACAAATTGGTTCTCCTGACAGATTGTTTTACAGTGTTCATATACGGCTTTGGAAGTTGCAATACAGTTATCTTTGACAAATAACAGTACCCACATATTCCTTCACATATGCTTATCAAACTAGACCTTTGTTCTTATGTAATCCCTGGATCTGGAGCTTAACTCTGAAATCAATTACAAAAGTAACTTATTTTCTGCATATCATAATTGCAATTATCACTGATTAACAAAATCATTCTGGCACTTTGTTACATCAGTTTACCTAATTTTATTTCAATACTAAATTTAATTCAGTTCAATTAAGAAACAAGTTTAAAATCTTAGTAAGATGTGTAGGATACAACTGTACTAATTCTAAACCTACGAGGATGAATGCCAACTAATTCAGACATTTCTCCGACTGTCTCCATTATTTTCTCAGCTAACTAACTAATTTTTTAAGGATAATCCTAGGTCTAAACAAGAACTTCTCGTTTCCTGCAATACGCACTGTAAATATACCAGTAGCGACCTCAATTCTGATCGGCATTCATACGTTGGTGGACCTTTAGCAGTATGCAACTATTCGGTAACTATGGGAAACAAACATGATAACATCGATGTGATAAATCCCATATCGGTAACATAGTTGGCCATGAAAGTATTCACGTGAGAGCGGAGAAAGGTTAGTGGGAGATGTCAATATTGTGAAAGGCAGATTACGTCACAGATTCTTCCGTATGGTAATGTATACAGTACACCGCATTAAAAAGAGATTTGTACGGAGACTCCCTGGAGCATTGAGTCGTACTGAGATGTGTACAATGCAACTAGCCTACATAGTGGAACCATAATGCACCTTTAGTTTCTATATTCCTATCCTACATTGATGTCAAGCAATAGCAACTATCTTTCACAAAGCTGATGAACTTCATATTGGTTTCAAAGGGGGAAGTATTTATTCAAGAAAGGTTATCACTCCTTATACCCCCAGGATGCAAAAGTTGAAAGTAACAGACGTTTTGAAATAAAAAATAATGTGAAAAACTAATTTTATGACCTACTTTTTCAAGGTAGGCTCTTAGGCTATTTATCTACAAAATCGACATTCAAATTAAGGCATTTATCATACCGTGGCACAAACTTTTCGAAACCCTCTCTGTAGAAATCCGCCGCCTGCGATTTCAAACACTGTAGAGAATTTATTGGGAAAAGTGTTTCAAAAAAAGCTTTATAAGATAATTCCATTTTCGCGATTTTCTCGAAAACGGCTCTAAATATTTTGTTCAAGATAGCAGTAGGCTTCTGTACCAAAATCTTACCTCAAATCGTAAAAATTTTTGACAAAAATTTATTTGATAGCGTATGTAAGCTTTTTCTAAATTGATAATTAAACCAGAGTGATTCATTTTTCACAATTTTAAGATCACGAAATCTGAATTACATGGGTTTGAGAATAAGTTATTGGTCCAAAAACACTTATTGAAAAACACCTAATATTATCAGTGAATTTTATTAGTTCTGCAGTCGATGAAACAGTTTACTAATAATATTAGCAATATTTCCTAATAATTTAGACCCAAGAACTCATAACTAATATTATTACAAAACAGAAGACTAATAATAATAACTAATATTATTGTGTATTTGCTAATAATATCAGTGTATAAAGTTCTATGAAAGAGGGGCATGGATATGGTTCCAATCAGGATTGCAGCTAAACACGAAATGATTGCAGGTTGTGCAGAGGAAATGAGACGAATTGATCTGATTTCTCTGCAAATGTCGCAATGTTGCTCGCCTTGAAATGCGCGCGGATGACGGTCAAGATCACCGATCAATGGGAACAGATCAGGGAATCAAACATGGCAACATTATCACAATTCATGACAAACAAACTATCCAGCAAGTCGCCTAAAAACAACCTTCCATAACTTAATTATCATGAAGATATGCATTGCCGTTACATTCTCAAATTTCCCACAATTATCACATTTTCTTATGTAACTTGTGAGAAGGCAATAAAGCCATAAAGGAATAAAATAAAACAATTCCTTAATCCTGGCCAAGGTAAGTAGAAATTGTGAGTTAAATTAGGTCTAGTGGTACTTTATAACCCAAAACAAAAGAGTGACTATAAAAAAATATATGACCCAAATAGTAGATATGGTTAAATATATTAATTATGCAAGTTTTGATCAATATTAAAGATTTATAAGACTATTATCCTGCCGGATGTGAGACATGGCCCCTTACATAATCTGAGAGTGTTCGAAAACAGGGGGCTTAGGAAAATATTCAGACCTAAGAGAGTTGAAAACTGCATAACGACGAGCTTCATAATCTTGACTCTTCACCGGATATAATAAGGGCAATTAAATCACGGAGGATGAAATGTGGGAAGAAAGACATATCTCAAAAGTATTGGCTGGCAGACCCGAAGGGAAAAGACCACCTGGAAGACCTAGATGTAGGTGTGAGGACAATCTTAGAACGGATTTAAGGGAAGTAGGATTTGCGAGGGATGGTTGGATGGAGTTAGCACAAAATAGGGTTGAATGGCAGGCTCAGGTAAGCGCGGCAATGAACTTTCGGGTTCCATAAAATATATAATATTAATCATTTTAAATTTTGTTAGGAAGAAGGCCAAGGGACAATAGTTCACCTAAGGAGAAGAGTAAATATTTAGGTGTATTTATGAACAACGCAATACCCAGTGGAAAGTGGGCTACGAGTAAGCAAATACATTATGTCATTGTAGCTCTCTCCCAAGTAGACCTAACAGCCAATGCTAAGTAAAAGAGACTGATTATTGTTACCATAGCAACAGATAATGATTTTGATGGGTTTGTATTTTAGTAATGGCCCTCTACTTGAATAAAATTCATAACAGGCCATGCTTAAGTAAAAGAAATTGATTAGAGCATGCATTGTTTATAGTTACTATAGCAACAGATAAATATGGTATTTTTGTCATGGCCTCCTATGTAAATAAAAATTATTACAAGCCTACTTAAGTAAAAGAGATAGATTAGAGCATGCAATATTTATGGTTACCATAGCAACAGATAATTGTATTTTAGTCATGGCCCTCTACGCAAATAAAAATTATTACAGGCCATGCTTAAATAAAAGAGGTTGATTTGAGCAAGCCACATTAAAATATAATGATTATGTAGTTACGAATATTGTGCAGCGAAATCGTAGCTTCGCTACTGGTCACTTGAGTATAAACTCCCACGCTGGCTGGTCAGCGGAACAGATCTGAGAGTCCGTTAGCTGCAGAGATGAGTAACTGCATCCATTGAGCAAGTCTGACCTCCCATCCTCCCAGTCACGTGATTAATCCCAATTCATTAATACTTAAGTTACATAAGTAGGATTGCGGTTTATGTTACGTGTTTGGAGCTAAGTGCCTAATTATTAGAAATACTGTCTTTAGTGACGAAATTGTGAAAGGCCTTTCCTGCGAACATAGGAAATACTTCGATTGAGACCTTTCACAACCATACTGGTGTATTGCGATTAAAACTTGTAAAATTCATAAGAATTTCATTAAGAAATGTTTTAGGCAGATTTCGAAGAAAAAGTACCTATTTCAGTGTCCCTATAGCCTATCCCTACATCCGAAAACCATAGTTTACATCACTTCTTGATGATAGCAGTAATTTCACACAAATTAATTCCAGACTGATACATAATGAAAGGTGGATTAAAACTCCGAGGCCAGCCAATTTGACATGGGTTTTTCCATGGTTTCCCCAGTCGTCAAGGCAATTGCCGAATTGGATATTTACATACCATGAATCATCCTCACTATTTCATCCTTTATCATATCCATTTAAATTAATATCAGTTTAAATTTACTCCATAAAATACACCGACAGTAGAAACAATTGACAAGCAATAGTTTCATGGCCTACCCTACTGCACAGACGCAGATCCCGAACTCCTGATATGACCTCGCAGCTAAAAGGAGTATAAACAAAGCTGAATAAAAAAATGCATAAACTAGGTGAGTTCATTAATAGGCAAAATATGAGCAAGGAGATAAAAATGGGGAAGGGTTTTTGAAAAACTGAAAAATTAGTACCTTAATATGAAAATTACTTCATTCGTTTAAATTATACCTCCTAAGAGAAGTACCAAAATGTTTGCTTTTTCTTTTTATCAAAAATAGAAGCTGAAGGACAAAAAAGTTCTTAACTCTGTTCGTAGGCACAGTGATTATCTAAATTTTTTTCTGGAATAATTTTTGACTGGGATAACCGAAGGGAATAGACCACCTGGAAGACCTGGACGTAGTTGGGAGGACAATATTAGGATAGGTTTAAGGGAAGTAGGATTTCAGACGGATGATTGGATGGAGTCAGCACATAATAGGGTTGAATGGCGGGCTCAGGTAAGCGCGGCAATGAACCTTCAGGTTCCATAAAATAGATAATATTGCTTTAGCTTGCTGAGGAATTGTCTATTGCCTTGAGTAAGTAAGTAATGCTTAGCTTATGGGAACGAAATGGCAGTGAATTTATATAAATCCTGAAACTTAAATTGATTTTCCTGACTTTAAAATAGACTTTACCCCTTTTGGTTGCAATAATCAGGCAGAGCCGAAAGAGAATGTTATAAATTGTATTGTTTCTCTTTCTTGAGCCCTACGAAGATAATGGACTGCTTTATTTCACGAAAGAAGCACCAGAAACGTAGATACGTCTATTTAAACATGAGGTCCTTGAGCGCAGGCGCAGATGATACTTTCTCCTCTCTGTGTTTGTATTCCTAAGGTCACACGCCAATATTTCCAAATCTTCCTCATTACAGTTCACAACATTATAAAGGTAGCCACAATGACTTGACTTATCTTGTGATGCAAGGGGATTGCATGACAGAATATCTTTAATACATATTGCAGATCACTTGCCTGCATAGTATAGGCTACTATGCAACCAACAAACGAATAGACATTGTGTACTATGTACACCAAAATACATATACTGTTGTATACTGTAGATAGTTCTATATTCAAATAAAATACTGGATAATGTAACAAACTCCCAGAATGCTTTTGTTTAATCAGTGATAATTGCAATTATGATATGCAAAAAATTAAGTTATTTTTGTAATCCATTTCCGAGTTAAGCTCCAGATCGATTCAGTAAGCAAAGGTCTTTGATAAGCACATGTGAAGGAATGTGTGGGTAGTGTTATTTGTCAAAGTACCTTCCAAAGCCGTATATGAACAGTGTAAAACAGTATGTTGTCATGAGAACTGATTGCATGATAAATTCTTTCTAAAATATTACCATAAAATAGGCACTAAATTGGGCATTACTGCGGTACCGGTCAACCGATTTGGCCCAAAGTCAATAGACTTCTTCCCAGGGACGTTATAAATGCGTATACTAATTTTCATGAAAATCCGATGAAGCGTATTTGAGTTATCGCGCGTACAGACACACGGACAGACAGGCATTTTCCCGTCCACCACAAAATCTCATAAAGTATTACCATTCTGGGACTTAATAAAATATAAAACACATTCACTAGGAATGGGGTTTAGTGCTACAGCGAAAATCAATTTCCATGGCCATCTCTACACTTAAGATTAATTTAATTTTAAATTGAAGTATTTCTTTCTATTTCCTTGCCCTTATATTACAGCACTGTAATGCCTGCTAACTCAACATTTAAGTAAAAAGAGTAAAGAGAACCCCATTAAAGGCCATGGAGGCCCAGAGAGTTCCAGAAGGTTGAGGCTCCCAGATTTTAGACAATCGGCACGTGAAGGTTGTTAGTCTTACGCACCAGCCGCCTTTACCCTCCGGATTGCTACTAGTACTCATATCAGTTAGAGGCTGAGTCGACCTCAGGATCATAATGCCACCAGAAGGATTAGGTAATTTGAAAAACTCTAATCGGGGATCGAATCCGCGACCTTCAGATTTGTAGTGCAGCGTCTCAACCACTACGCTACGGCGTAGAACATTTAAGTAGTTTATTGGATATTATTAATTTGTAGACTATTAATGTGCTCATATATTCTTTTCATTTGCAATAAGCACATCATTTGAATTATCTTATTTAAAAAAAAAAAAGATACTTTTAAAAACCTCTAGATTTCCTTTGACAAAAAACGTTTCGTTCAAAAAAAGAAAAAAGAATAAAAAATAAAAATTTCGCAAAAACACTGATTTTTTTTTTGCGAATGTAAAACGACGGCAGAAGTGTTTCAAACAGAAGATATTCAGTTTATGAGTGGTAATTATACAGACAGTTGAATGTTGAGAATGTTTACTGCTTGGAATGTTGTCTCAGTGCAGAGTTTGCACGCGAAGTGATTCCCTTATTTAGAAGTCGCTTTATTGCCCAACGCATTCGTAATTTGGCAATCACAGAAGCGCTGGCTACTAACATTGTGTCACGGCCCCCTTGGACTAATACCCGTACCATAGGTACTATAAGTAGAGGAAATACTGTGCTCCAAATTCGAAGTTAAGTTTTCAACGCAAATGTTCATTTTAAGGTCCCTTAAACACAAAAATTCAATTTCTGTGAACAGCCTAGCTCGAGAACGTAAAATCGCATAAAAAACTTTTTTTATAGACAGTGAACGCCGCTTAATGTAATCGCGGATAATGTTATCAGTCGGGCAATGTTATCACTTTTATGAAGTCCCGTACGGATTAATACTGATACATTGAAAAAATGCTGTTTAATGTAATCAAAGATTCGGTTTATGTTATCACATTTTTCTTTTTGCGGCTTTATTTCGAAGTACTGTAAGTCATTCAAAATTTAGTTTTTTAAGGGTTTCGTTTCTGAGTCAACTGTATTGTGTTGTACTGGAGGTAGCAATTCTGTTCCCAGCTCACAGGATGACCAGTTCGAGGGGGTGGCATTACCTAACTTTCTCTTTTAAGCAATAAAACATATTTCACACCACAGTTAAGCTGCAGCTTCTGATTTATGAAGATATCAGGGCTGACATACAGTGATGGCTAGTGTAAAATGAAAAGGCTCGAACAGACAGGCGTTAGATGTTCACCACAGATCAGTATAGACTTCCAAAAACACTCGTAACTCGTAACTGAGTATTGGTTAATGTACTCCTAAAGGAAAGTAGAAACTATTAAAAACTTTGTTACTGGGTGAAAAAATAGTCGCTTGTAGTCCATTACTGTATTATTAGTGGTTCAATGATTCACAGTTAAGTATTATTTTATGAGTAAGTAGATTTTTATTCTGTTTTTGTAGTTTATTACCTTATGCACTAACCTTTAATTAATTATTTCAGTTAGTCAATGAATCAATCGGTTAATATTATCAGATTAGCTGCGTCCCCAAGTGATCACAATAAGCGGCGTGCACTGTATTTTGTAGGGATGTGACAAGAAGATTGGCGACGACTTTCTCTTATTTTTTACTACCCTTATATACCCTTATATAGTGACAACAAAGTTTTACTGACTATGTTTAGGGTAAAAAGTATTGAGTGAGTAATTTTTTTTTTTTTTTTTTTTTTTTTTTTTATTTTTTTTTTTTTATTTTATTTTTTTTACACGATAGGTGAAAACGTACATCCACTGGTCGGGAACCGTTGCATATAATGAGACGTTTGGTTTAGCCCCTGGTCAGGAGAGTGGAGCTTGAAATAAATAAAAATGCAAAAACCGAGGTGAACGGTGTTACAGTTACCTACATTGTAATACAAAGAGACTGGACTAGTGGAGCGAAACCGGCTGTCATTGTTATTATAGAAACATTCAAACGTGGTTGCATTACAAATAGATTATTAGAGCGAAAGTACAGAGGAATGTATAAACTAGATAAAGCTAAGATAAGATAAAACAAGAGCGATTGTCATCAGTTATGTATATATCTTGTAAAAGTAGTCTCATTGAACATACTTTTTCAATTGACACTTTTTTATTACAAAAACCGCCATAGCTTTTCTTTAGGAAGAAATTTTATAATAGACTTAAAAATCAATAGCTATATTTTGTAAGAGGGGTTACTTAATTCACTCCCCTCTCATATCACATCACAAAAAACAGAAATTTCATTTAAGAGAATGCTCAAATCATTTCTTTTATCAAACTGTTTTTATACTATAAGTGATCTCTATTCTTTGTAAGTGTGTATATACTATATTCTTAAATTTATCATTCAATTTGTATAATTCATCTTCCATATACTGTAAAAATAGAGCTAGAAATAATATTAAAATGTATAATGTAGTAAAATGAGCATATTTAAATATTGTACATGTATTGAATATTTGTATGTAAATTAGTAATTTGTAAATGTGTGTGTTAAACTTTAAGAAATGTAATTTATAAGTACTGTATATGTAAACTTATAAGTGTAAGTTAATGTAAAACACTGTACTGTGTAAGAAAATAAACTAACTAACTAACTAACTTTTCATTAAAAGGGAGGCGAATTGGGAACGGACTTTAGGTTCTCATAGCTAGAATGCGTCGCGGGATCAAACCCTGCCGCAGTCGATGGGTTTTTCAGGACGTAAAAATCCTGGGCACGGAGTCCTCCGGGAGGGACTTTAAGCTGGGGGGCCCGTGTCGTAGATTTACGGCACGTAAAAGAACTCCAAGCCTAAATTAGAGCCTCTGGACAAAATTCTCGGCCCTTTCAGGTCCAAGTAATACCTTAGTTTCCGGAGGGGGGTTAAGGGGCGATGGGCTTACCACCTGTCCCTCTGCCCTCTCTAGGAAAATAAGCGTAACAAAATTCACACCGGTACAGAAACCTCCACTTGGAGGCCCTTCGCCCCAACATGGGGGCACAGGATTCGAGAAGAAGAAAAAGAAGAAGAAGAAGAAGATAGCTGGAATGCAACAAACTATAACTGTATGTGAGACATAATCTGAGAGTGTACGAAAACAGGGGGCTTAGGAAAATAATCAGACCTAAGAAAAATGAAAACTGCATAACGACGAGCTTCATAACCTGTACTCGTCACCAGATATAGTAAGGGTAATTAAATCACGGAGAATGAAATGGGGGAGGAAAGACACATCTCAAAAATATTGACTGGAAGAGATGAAGGGAAAAGACCAGGTGGAAGACTTAGACGACAATATTAGGATAGATTTAAGGGAAGTAGGATTTGCGAGAGATGGTTGGATGGAGTTAGGGTTGAATGGCGGGCTCAGGTAAGGGCGGCAATGAACCTTCGGGTTTCATAAAATACATAATATTCCTTTAGCTTGCTTAGAAATTGTCTATTGTCATTGAGTAAATAAGTAAGTGACCAAGGTTCAATTCTGGGACAGTTCTTCGTACTTAATTTGGCCATCAACCACTCAAGATGTGATTTTGCTATAGACTACGTAGGCTATAGAGAATCTAGCCTATAAGAACCTAAAAATCCGGGACCCCTGTACTAAGTAGGCCTAATTAAATTTTTTTATGTTAAATCCAGAAAGATGTAGCCAATTATTATGAGTTTAAAATATAGGTACAATTTAATTTTCAGAGTGCAATTGGAGCTATTTTGCATTTAAGACTATTTTGCGCAATATAATTTCAATGCCGTTAATTGCCGTTTTTCATTTTTTATGCCCTTTTAGGAGCTTAATAGTATATTGCGATACAAGTGCCGTAAGCGATGCATACGGATCGAAGAAAGAGTTTGAAAAAACGAGGCGCTTGCGTCGAGTTTTTTCAATTTCCGAGATCCGTTATGCGCTTACGGCACGAGTATTGCATGCTATTTTTTGCACGATGATTATTTATATTAATTGAGATATTAGCTGAAAATATTATGTTTATACTCTATTGAAGATGGATGTTTATTTCAGAAAGTGATTCGCATGTGTTTGTTATGGGAACCGAATATTTGTCCTGGGGGGCCTTGTCCATAAAGGCTTGTATTATGATGTGTGGCGTAAGAATTTACTTACCGCATGGAAATTTGTTTTGTTTCCTTAGCAACAAGATTGCGTGTGGGAATGTCAACTTACGATCCACGGAAACAACATTCGTAAGTACCACTAATTAGTTAAGTCGTGCAAAAATAGTGTTTTTAGTGCCTTCTCTTCCTATGCAGAATCATATAGGGAGGTGAATTTAAATTTTAGTTTAATGTCCCCTACGGTAATGCGGTAACTTAGTTTTCTACAGAAAGTAAAGATGGGAATTTCACGACCTTTCAATAGGCCACATGAATGTATGTGTTATGTAAGTCGTTCCTCCAACATCGAGAGGGCGGTATTAGAAAGCGAGCATCGGTGCATCCATCTAAGATGTTTTATGTTTGTAATGGGCAGTATTTTTGAAAGGAGATCCACAACTGTTATCTGATTGCATCTAAGCCCGGTTTCTTTACCACAATTACCATGGTTACACAGGAAGCCGGTGCACCGACCATTATTGTACGGCTAAGAATCCATGGTTGTCTGCCGCAATTATTCCTCTCCGGAACAATTCATTAGTAGCATTCAGATGCCAGTGACTTATTTGTTGACTAGCATGTGCCCGCGGCTTCGCCCGCGATAATTATTTCAAAAATTAAAAATTAAGAGCATAATAGTAAAATCATTATATTTATTAACTCCTAAATCACGTGGACTACATATCACGATTAGATAGCATCGTCTGGTAAAAGCGACCTCAGATTCGAGTTTCTTGGCCCAGAAAACCTCTGTATAGTGAGATTCGTCCAAATAAAACAACGTTTCACCATATTTAGGGCTTACAACATTCAAGCGATCGCGAAAGTTTTATTTTCAAGGTATGACAAAATCAGCCAAAGCCAACTGTAATTGATTTGACATTGAAATGTATAACTGAAAACTTATGTTTTGAAAACGCAAAAAATGCATGTTTTTTGCCCGTTTTTCACTCATAACTCACGAACGAAAACTGAAATTGAAATTCCGTCTTCGAGGTGCATTTTCCGACCCTTCAGCCCACCTATGTTTAAAATTTCAGATCTCTGCGTTCAGTAGATTTCGCTGGACATCGAGGACAATTCCTTTTATTAATATAGATAATATGAATTATAATGATACCTTCTCTAATTTGTCAAACATCCATTTAATTTAATCTAAACCCACCTATACCATTGGCAACAATATGTTCTGTGAATTTGTTTCGATAATTCTATGTAAAAAGGGCTTAAGTATTTTTAAAAAACATTTAATTTTTGGCATTTAGAATCAGAATTTTTCAAAATCCCTTCTTAGTGAGCACGTACATTATGAAACGAAGGTACTGTCAAAATTCCAAGTATCTACCTGTTATAGTTTAGGCTGTACGTTGATTCCTGTCATTCAGTCAGTCATTCATTCAGTCAGTCAGGACAAAGCCTTTTATATATAGAGAGATTTCTTCGAAGCATAGTAGCATAGTCTATCTGTAAAACTGTATAAGAGTAAAGTTTTATTGCAGTGTTAATAGACAGAATTCAGGTAAAAATGTAAGAAAAACGATTACCCTAAAAACTTTTGAAAGGGAATCGACAACTGATGGCCGATTGCATCGACTTTGATTAGGATGGATATAGTCGCATATGCATTCATGAACCACAGATTATTGTCTGTTTCCAATTACATGAGATTATAGGAAAAAAATTCCTCTGACATTGGGATTGGAACCCAGGACCATTGGCTATCCGTGGCACTACTCTATCAACTGAGCTAAACCAGAGTTCAAGGTCATGGGTTCAAATCCCAGTGTCAGAGGAATTTTTCTCCTATAATATTATCATGTAATGTCCAACAGAGACAATAATCTGTGGTTCATGAAAGCTTATATATCTATCTTGAATGTTAACTGTACAATAACAGTGGAAGCCCGGCCACAAAAATCACTAATTAGTTTGCTTCACAGTACTGCATAATAATGACATAACTTGTCTGTCAGTGAGGTGGACCATTAAGGGCAATCAGTCAAAGGAGAGAGGTTCCATCTGGCGCTGTGAATTGAACTTCGGCTTAGCTCAGTTGGTAGAGCATTGGCGCGAATAGCCAAAGGTCCTGGGTTCAAATCCCAGTGACAGAGTAATTTTTATCTTATAATATTCTTCGATTAGGATGCCCGGATTCTTTACCACAAATACCATAGTTACACAGAAAGCCGTTGCACCGACCATTATTGTCCGGCTAAGAATCCACGGTAGTCTGCCGCAATTATTCCTCTCCGGAACAATTCATTAGTAGTATTTAGATGGCAGTGATTTATTTGTTGATTTCTTCGAAGCGTAGTAGCATTTTAAAACTGTACGGGAGTAAACCCAATAGATATAGATCTATTGTAGTAATAATATTTAGGACTCAGGTCAAAATGTAAGAAAATCGAGTATTTTTAAATCCTAGGGCTTTTGAAAGCACTATTGATATGCTATTGATCTAATGGTAAAGCGCGGGTGAGAAAAACCCCATTTAGGTAACTTGTCCCTATCAGGAATCGAGGCGGGACTCTATATAATAATAATAATAATAATAATAATAATAATAATAATAATAATAATAATAATAATAATAATTATTATTATTGTTATTATTATTATTATTATTATTATTATTATCATCATCATCATCATGACGAGCTTCATGACCTATATTCTCCACCGGATATAAGTTAGTAAGAGTAATTAAATCATGGTGGATTAAATGGGCCGGATATGTTGCTCGCATGGGGAGGAAAGACAATATCTAAAAAATATTGACTGGGAGACCTGAAGGGAAAAGACCACGTGGAAGACCCAGTTGGGAGGACAATATTAGGATAGATTTAAGGGAAGTAGGATTTGCAAGGGATGGTTGGAGTTAGCACAGAATAGGGTTGAATGGCGGGCTCAGGTAACGTTCGGGTTCTATAAAATAGACTCGCTTCGCTCATTGGGGGCTCCGCCCCCAAACCCCCGCTGAGGTTCTCGGGAACGGTTTTTTTTTAAAAGATCTGTGGGAGATAGAGTGCGTGTATTTAGTCTGCTGTATTGGCTATTGCCTTTTTTGCCACAATAAACCTGAAAAAATAAATGTGGGAAGACTTTGGGATTTTTTGGAATTTTCCCGTCGGGTTTTTAGGGCTATAAATTTAAAAAAATTTACTTTTTGGAATTTTCCTGTGGTTTACAGCCTAAATGTTATATGTGTACCAAATTTCAAGTTTCTAGCTTATCTGGAAGTGGACAAACATTAATGTCAGTGAGCCGAGCCGAGCCCTTTTTAGGGCTAAAAATTGAAAAACAAACTTTTTGGAATTTTCCTGTGATTTATAGCCTAAAAGCTATATGTATACCAAATTTCAAGTTTCTAGCTCATCTGGAAGTGGGCAACATTAATGTCAGTGAGTGAGTGAGTGAGTGAGTGAGTGAGTGAGTGAGTCAGCCATGTGGCTTTATATTATAGGGATAATATTCCTTTATCTTGCCGAGGAATTGTTTATTGCCATTGGGTGAGTAAGAAAGTATGTAAATAAGTAACTATGTAAGTATTATTATTATTATTATTATTATTATTATTATTATTATTATTATTATTATTATTATTATTATTATTATTATTATTATTATTATTATTATTATTGTGTTTGGATAACGGCAGGCTTGTTAGGAACAAGTTTTTGTTAGCAAACTATTGGCTAATTAATTTCTAAAGACTTCACTATTACATTTCATTTAACACACGTTGCAGATTGATTACGATGTTGCCATTTAATACAACCTACACAAGAAGTATGATTTATACGAGGACAGAGGACTTGTAGAATTGCACAAGCTCTTACATACAACATAATCGTCGCCGAACTTCCTCAAAATTTTTACTTAAATTTTTTACCTTTAGGTTAATATGGCACACGAACATTATAAAACTTAAATTAATGTCAAAAGACAGTAGCTTTTACGCAATTGATAATTGTGCGGATTCTTTGTCCAGGTGAAGAAAAAGAAAACACTATCGGAGTACGCAACAATCAAAATGCAGCCAAACTTTCTGATAAAGACATAATTTCCCTTATGGAATCAAAACCCCCTTGTAGGCTGGCAAAATGAGATGGTTACCATAGCAACCGATCGTCGTTTGTCAAACAATATGTTCCATGCAGGAGAATTCAGCTTGCTTGTATGAAAATGCAGTGGTTATTGCTGCAATATATTTATTAACGACACGATTGATGATTGCAGGCCGCAAGGAATTGAGTAACAGCCTTACATGCATGAAATTTATAATTCTAGTTGTTGACTCACAAGAAAATCTATTCCACGTTGTAGTTATATTGCAGTGTATGTTTTGTGCTCTTCAATACAAGATTTCTAGTGCTTTCAAGGAAGACGGTTCTTAACATCAAAGAGCGTATTTCTGTTTTAACTTTATTCGTATCATTTGTACAATAGCCAGACGAATTATACGAAATTCTATGTTTTCAACATAATGTCCCTGGATAAAAAAATGTTACTTTCAGAAATATGTCTGTGATCATTAGGCTATATCTCGACAGCCAAAAATCGAATAAAACAATTATTTTATTAGGGCATGGATATCTTCTAGGGATGCGACACGAAGATTGACGAGAACTTTTTATTACTTTTAATGCCACTTTACATGAAGAAAATTTCATTTTTCACCGGTTGTAACAATTCTGTTCAGGGCCGTGGAAAGAAAGCAAGGGCCCCAGGGACAAAAATTTCCCGGGCCCCCGTCAAATATTAAATTCACTACCCAACTCGCCCTTTATAATGTACACAACAAAAAGATTATGTAATGATATTACATAATTTTGTGCCAGAATGGTACCGGTACTTTATGAGATTGTCTGGTAGACAGGACTGCCTGACTGTGTGACTGTCTGTCTGTCTGTCTGTCTGTCTGTCCGGGTGTCTGTAGGCCGAAGCGCGATAACTCAAATACGCTCTATCGGATTTTCATAAAACTTGGTATACCAACGCCTATTGATTTTGGACCAAATCGGTTAACTGATGCCGGGGAGGAAAGGTAAAAGTGCATTCAAATGTTCTAATCAGGAACAATTTTATCTGTATGTATCCGTTTATATTTTGAAAGTTATGATTTTATGATCCCTACTGTTGAGTCCAAAAGAATTTGTGCTTCTACTTTTAAAAAATAGCAATTTTTCTTCTAGATTAATCCGTTTCAGATTAACTGATAATCCCGTGTCACCATTGTACGACAGGAAAATGCAGATAAAATAAACACATAACTTAAAACATAACATAAAACATAACTTAAGCTGTTTATTGACTTATAAACAATTTTATTTTAGCGTAAATTTAGAAATTAAAAATGAAAACCTGGTCGGCCGGGCCGCCTTTAGGGTCCGGGCCCCGGGGCTGTAGCCCCGGCTGCCCCTCCCTCTCGTCGGGCCTGATTCTGTTTACATTTTGTAGCCTATATGCGATGCTTGGTATATACTATTTGTAATTTTTTCCTAAAAATTCTTTGAATGGTAGTAAAATAAATAAAAATAAAATGAGGTAAAATGCCAGAATGCTTTTGTTTAATTAGTGATAACCGAAATTATGATATGCAGAAAAAAAGTTATTTTTGTAATCGATTTCAGAGTTAAGCTCCAGATCGATTCATTATGTAGGACTTACGGAAGAACAAAGGTCTAGTTTGATTAGCATATTTGATTGGGCCCTCGCGATCTTATTAAATGAAGATTTTTCTCTGTAGAATATAAAACAAATTTATTCACTGTGGTTTATCGTATTTATTTACATTTCTCTGCATACAGAGATCGAATACCTGTGTCGGCTTTACAGATGCCTTCGTTAAAAGCTTTCAAGTGCCTAGGAGGTCACTGAACTTGTATAGAATGTCACACGATATCACCTAGGCAATGTCTTTATTTAAAACAGATTTATTGTCCTGCCGAAGGTCAAACCAAGTACCTTGTAGTTGTTCATGGATGACCTGGATTTAAATCAGATTTATTATATTAACTTGTAGACTGGTTTACATGCTTTGAGTGCAAGGACTGGCTTCAGAATGAAAACGCAAGTTTAGCTACACATAACTTTACCCAGGATGCAATTTTTCTGGGTGATAGCGTTGAGCATCGATGATCGATGTTTTCATGAGAATCATATCACACTGACAGTGAAATTGGGGATCCCTTCTTGCCGCGAACGCAAGGAACTTCATATTCAAAACTCGTATTATAATCTTAACTTCAAAATTAAATCCCATTTTTTAGGTAGATTTCGACGAAAAATCTACCTATTGGGATCGGTATCATGTTATGACTTTCGAAAAAAATTTTCATATCTTTACGTTTCATGCCTCCCTAAGTACGAAACCACCGCCCGTTCAATTTTATATATATCTTTACACGCTAGCGGCCGTAATTTTGAAGATATTTGAACCAAATTTTATTACGTTATTTCTAAGCCCAATAGTTCGGACAAGTTCGTTAATGAGCAAAATTGGCCCAAGGGGAGGGTCGGGGGAGGGGGTTGAAATTTTGAAAAATTTATATCTCGGCGCCTATGAAGTATAGAGGGAAACTTTGTTTCAATAAATTTGAGTACTCCCTATGGAGTTCACAGTGACACCAATGATTCGGGGGTTTTGGGGGTACGAGTGGGAGGATAGAAATTCGAAATTTTTGAAACCATGTCTTGTGGGGTATCGTTGAAAAACTCTTGATGATTATTCTAGAAATCAATTACTGATTTCTCGATAGCTCTCATATAAGGCGAGATTTGAATGTTTTAAAACAATAACACTTAAAAATATACCTCAGCCGAAAGGAATGTGTGAGGACCGACCAAGGATAAAATTACCAATGTAATATTTAGGCCTATAGTACCTATGGTACTGATAGGAAAAGTATGAATCCCTTAGTCCCTAAATTAGTATTTTGTAACAATAATGGAAAAGAAAATACACTACGGGACTAATCATTCTGTAAACTGTTTTCTTTGCAGTCCGACAAACTTTTACATAAATTATGTGAGAAACTGAGTCCCACCAAATTAAAGAGAAGCTTTTTCCATACCGGTTATTTTCTCTTGGGAAAATAATAGCTTGTAATTTAAAATAGGCCAATGAGATTGGTTGTAACATTGATAGTAAAAACAGGTATCGCTTTATGCCACGAAACGTCGTGCTTTCGAGAATACAAGGAACTTTATATTGAAGACCTAACATTATACCAGTAGGCTTATGTTTACATCTTTATTAAGTGCCAGAATGGTACTGTATGGGATTTGTGGTTGGACGGGAAAATGTCTGTCCGTCTGTCTATCCGTCCTACTGTCTATCCATGAGTCTCTGTACGCGCGGTAACTCAAATACGCTTTATCAGATTTTCACGAAACTTGGTATACGCATTTATAATGTCCATGGGAAGAAGCCTATTGATATTGGACCAAATCGACTGACTGGTACCGGAATAATGCCAAATTTAGTGCCTATTTCATGGTAATATATTATACAAAATACAATTCAGTTCTCATGACAACATATACGGCTTTGGAAGTTGCAATACAGTTAGCTTTAACAAATAACACAACCCACATATTCCTTCGCATATGTTTATCAAACGAGACCTTTGTCGTTCCGTAAGCCGTGCTTAATCAATCGATTTGGAGCTTAAATCGGAGATCTATAACAATTATAGATTACATGAATAATAATTACTTTCTTCTTGTTAGTTTAAAATGAAATCATTAATACTGTCAGTTGTCAGATCACGGCATACTAAATAAATGAACAGTCTCCATAATGGAATACTAATCAATGCTACCAACGTATATTGACAAAATACCGTAGTGAACCACTACCAACGTATATTGATAAAATGCCGTAGTTAACCTAAAAATCAAGATACGAAATAAAGACACATTTTAATTCAAGAACGTAATTTTAATATATGAGCAATCTGTTGCATTTCAGTTTCTTTAGTCAATTCGTACTTACGTTCCTCACAAAACTTTTGGAACTGAATCCATATGCATTTTCTATTTCTTTCGGTATTTTGTGGCCTAGCTTCCTTTATAATAATGTCAATTTCGTCAACAGATGCATTACCAAACTTGAGGCTGCCATTTCTGTTTTCAATTTAGCGCCGACAATGGATGACGTAATCTAGTATCACTGCATACCGATACTGTTACAGTTCAGTAACAAACAGCGTGTTTTACCCGATAAAATGCTATCCTCGCGATTCCTACAAGAATATTGTAAGATAAACGGCCGTGATTGGTCTATATCCGAGGATTTGCTAAACGTTATTGGTCAATATCAAACACGCGGCATATGAGTGGAATAGTCGTATAAATTTCTATTACTGTTAGAATTTGTACGCTTAACAATTTCTAAACCCTCAAAAATGATTTATAAGTTGTAAATCACATTTATTAAGTGTCAGTATGGTACTTTATGAGATTGTGTGGGGGATGGGAAATTGTCTGTCCGACTGTACGCGCGATAACTACAAATACGCTTTATCGGATTTTCATGAAACTTGGTATACACATTTATAATGTTCATGGGAAGAACCCTATTGATATTGGACAAAATCGGACCGGAATAAAGCCCAATTTAGTGCCTATTTTATGGTAATATATTAGAAAGCATTTACCAAATGTATATTAGTTATCATGACAACATATTGTTTTACAGTATTCATATATGGCTTTGGAAATTGCAATATAGTTAGCTATGACAAATAACATGCTTTAAATTGAGCAAGGTAGCTGAGATGGTAACGTCTTGGGCTCACATTTTGGTTGTTCCTGGTTCAATTCCCGTAGCCGACCAATTTCTTTTTTGTATTTTATTATGTGAGTGTGCGATTGTCAAGATAATCACAAATCTGTACAGTTCTGCTGATGCTGAACGATTTAAAACTGATTAAAAAACTAGACCTTTGTTCTCCCTGAAATTCTACTTAATGAATGAATCTGGAGCTTAGCTCAGAAATGAATAATAATAATAATAATAATAATAATAATAAACTTATTTTCTGCATATCATAATTGCAATTATAACTGATTAAACAAAAGCATTCTGGCACTTTGTTACATCAGTTTACCTGATTTTATTTCCTACTTAAACAACATATTTACTTCTTTGTACTGCAAAGTGGCCTAATACGTACCATTCTTAACACCAAGCCTATCGATTCCTGCAAACCCACAAGATCCTCCCATTGTCAGGTATAATTATATTTGAAGCCACCCTCTTTGCTTATTCTCATACACAACTTTTTAAAATTAATTCTGATTACCTTTCCTTACAACTCTAAAACTAAACTAAACTCCATGGCGCTACATCCCTGAACGGGCTTGGCCTACCACCCGACCGCCGCGTCATCTACCATAGGCAGATGGCATTATTAGGGGGGCATGTGGTCAGCATGCCGACACCCATGACCGTTAATGGTGGTTTCCACGACCGAAGCCACTACTTCTCAATAAAGTAGCTCCTCAATTTGAATCACGAGGCTGAGTGCACCCCGTTCCAGACCTCCCTACCTCATAATAATCCAAGGAGGTACAATACTCTAAAGCATGCCAACTTAAACAAGAAATCGTTACCTAAGTTACAATTATTATTATTATTATTATTATTATTATTATTATTATTATTTATAAGAAAATTTAAATAACACATGGAACAATAGAAATAATTGGCCTACATTTACAAGTTCAGTACGGTACTTTATTAAGTGAAATAATTAAATATTTGACAAAATACAGCTTAAATAACAAAAGAAAACAAAAAATTGAATTTTAGGTTTATTTCGGGGGAGGGCCGGACCCCCTGAACCCTCCCCCCCCCCTTCTCTACGCCATTGGTTACACCCTAGGACATGTCTCCTTTGAAACTTAAACAGTTGTTCCACAGTATTAGTTCTATATTAAGCAGCTATAACTTATATATAGACATATTTTGTAAGCCGATATCCATCTGAGGCCTTTAAAATTTTCGGACAGAATGGCTTCGTACGAGGCAGAAGCAGTGGAGTTGTACAGGTTAGAAGAATCTGGCGAGCAAGATTACACTTGATTAATACTCTTCAATGTTGAAGACAAGGAGAACCAAGTGATTAAT
The DNA here is from genome assembly GCA_964059195.1 of Ectobius pallidus. Taxonomy (NCBI): domain Eukaryota; kingdom Metazoa; phylum Arthropoda; class Insecta; order Blattodea; family Ectobiidae; genus Ectobius; species Ectobius pallidus. The sequence continues at coordinate 181,625,284 of CAXKWD010000005.1, read as the reverse complement.
TACAAGCATATTCAAGAGTAATTACATTCCAGAATATCATCCTGACGTCATAAATTTACTTTACATTCAAACCACGCCCACTTAATGAGCGAGGCGTTGAAAACTGCTTGTTTCCATGCTTCAAATTGATTTTAAAAAGACAAATTGAACGAGTTCTTAACAACAATCAACCTACAAGACTGTGGGAAGAGAACACGGGAGTAACTATGCAAAAACTAGTCCACACTCAAGGCCCTCTGCAATTACGCGAAGAGAATGCTACCGAACATCTTATCTAACTGACCAATCAATAAACAAGAAGAGTGTTGTTGCTTGTGCTGACCATCAAACATGAATATGTAGACATCAAGACTCTACACTGACAAGGCATAAAGAAAGCAGTAACGAAAATCGCCGCCAATTTTCGTGTCGCATCCCTAGAAAATGTCTCCCCATGTGTAAAGGTTAGTTCCATATTCACACACAAGGACAAGTTTCTCAAAACACCAGTTTTGGATTCATGGGAATCTCAAAATTTGTACTCAATGGCAATAGACAATTCCTCAGCAAGCTAAAGGAATATTAACTATTTTATGGAACTTGAAGGTTCATTGCCACGCTTACCTGAGCCCGCCATTCAACCCTATTCAGTGCTAACTCCATCCAACCATCCCTCGCAAATCCTATTTCCCTTAAATATGTTCTAATATTGTCCTCCAACCTACGTCTAGGTCTTCCAGGAGGTCTCTTCCCTTCGGGTCTTCCAGTCAATATTTTTTAGATAATAATGGTCTTTCCTCTCCCATTTCATCCTCCGTGATTTAATTACCCTTACTATATCCGGTGAAGAGTACAGGTCATGCAGCTCGCTGTGCAGTTTTCTCCAGTCCCCATTTTGATCCCTCTTAGGCCCAAATATTTTCCTAAGCCCCCTGTTTTCGAAAACTCTCAGATTATGTTCTTCCCGAAGAGTAAGGGACCATGTCTTAGGCCTATATCCATATTATATAACCGGCAGGATATGTCTTTCCTCCCCCATGCGCGCAACATGTCCAGCCCATTTCATTCCCCGTGATTTAATTACCCTTCCTATATCCGGTGACGAGTACAGGTTATGAAGCTTGTAGTTATGCAGTTTTCTCCAGTCCCCATTTTCACCTTTCTTAGGTCCAAATATTTTCCAACAGAATCAAATGATGCAATTTTTTTTCAAATGTGATTTTTTACCATCCTTGATCTGCGTCCCCGTGTTACTTCAGAACAGTGTATTATTCAAAGTGGAAGTTGGCAATACTGATGTGTTATGGCGGCCGGGAGAAACTACTTCTGCTAGAGAACCAAAGATCATCACTGTCAAAGATTGAGAGAAACGCTTGCGTCTGCTTCAGATGACAGTTGTAAGGGTCTGTAGACATAGGAAACCTCTTGCGATCGCTTTCGAGGGAGCTGGTATAGCGTTCTCACCTAGCAAGCCTATATAGATCCCGCACTTAATGTTATAATCACACGAGAACAAGACATTTCTGGGAAGTAATAACTCCTTGATTGTCACCGGTAATTGTGAGTGCGTGTTAAGACGCTTCTGTTTGCTTGCACGCATCAACATCGCCATGGCAACCCGAGGCGCTCTTCCTCCTTCAATTGTTATTACGAGATATCTGTTCATCGGCAACGAATCTTTAAACAGAATTAAGGGACCAATTTGGGAGAATAACATATACAGACTGAATCTAGAGCAAGTTATACAAGACTGGATATATATGCATTCATGAACAACAGATTATTTGTCTCTCTTGGATATTACATGAGGATATTATAGGAGAAAAATTCTTCTGACACTGGGATTTGAACCCAGTACCTTTGGCTATCCGTCCCGATGCTCTACCAACTGAGCTCACTTCACAGCGCCAGATGGAACCTCTCTCCTATGAATGATTGCTCTTGGTAGAGCATTGGCAGGATAGCCAAAGGTCCTTGGTTCAAATCCCAGTGTCAGAGGAATTTTTACCCTATAATATTCCCAAGTTATACAAACTAACAGATAAAATAGATCATGATTTAAAAAAAAATAATATTTAGATTCTATGGTAATCTATAGGCCTTGAGAATACAAAAATAACGCATTTTTTATCAGAAAAGTAAACCAGCAATTATCGAAGAAGTCTAAGAAGCTTTGGACAACTAAACATCAGAGAAGAGGAAGTAAGTGGATAGGGGAACGAAAATATCAGCATCGTGAAAGAACGAAGAAATTTTGGGAAGAAGAAGAAAAAAAATCTGATGTGAAAGTCACATAACTTCCTCTGCCCAAAAAAAAGTTAGCAGTATTCACATATCCTTTTACAGAATGGCAAGACACAATTTTACGCTAATTATCCTATAAATACCTCTTCTTTCAATGATGCGACTAAAAGCGCAGGCTATATAACAAACTTAAAAAAAAGAACAAGTGACTGAAGACGTTTATTGAACTTTCCGCCGTAAAGAATAATTTCCGAAATTTATCGAATATTTCCCTCAGATACTTCTTTACTCTATACCTGGCCAACAATACATCTTTCTCACTTCACATTCTTTTAAAGAATAAGAGGCCGTGAAAGAGCGCGTATTCAGTTGTTCATCACGCAAGACAAAATTTCTACAAACAGTGGGTGGAATTTTTTCGAAAAAAAGTTTCAAATAAAAGTTTTAGCTCTCAGTAAAAGGAATATATGTGCAAATTTTATAGAAAATCGTTAGAGCCGTTTTCGAGAAAATCGCGAAAAACGAAAATTTCTTCATGTAAAGTCCCTTTAAAAATAAGAGAAATTTGTCGCCAATCTTCGAATCACGTCTTCAGAAGGTACCTGACCCAAATACGAAATTTTGTTTTCATAAGATTCTCCGTTTCGGAGCTAGCCTGTTCACAAACTTCCACACAGACACACACACACAGACACACACACAGACATGTTTCCAAAAATAGTATTTTTGGATTCAGGGGGCCTTGAAACGTGTACATATGCTAAAAACTCAACTTCGAATTTTAGGGTCGAAAACAATACTTCCTCTACCTATAGTACCTATGGTACGGGCAGAGGAAGTAATAAAAGGAAGCAGAAGAAAAAGAAGAGGGAAACTGTTTCAGCTGGTCCTCAGTAGGGTTGAGCATCGATGGCCGTTATTTTCAAAACATCGATGTTTTCATGTCGATGATCGATGTTTTTTACATCGATGGAAAAGAACCGATGTTTTTGCTACATCGATGTTTCTCCCTGGCATCGATGTTTTTATAATAAAGAAAAAAAAGATTAATAGGCTACCTTGGTTCTAAGGTATAATTTTATTTACAGGAGCCTAATTAAAAAAAAGCATAAGATTTTTCACATCGATAGTTTTCATGGAAATACAGTATTTCAGTTTATTTATGAATTTTGCCTAATTTTCTTAAACCATGACCTTTTTTAAAAAAAATATATACATATATTTTTTTGTCTAAATACATCGATGTTTTCAGGTCGATGTTATCGATGGTTACCGCCGATTTTAATATCGAACATCGATGTTTTAACAATCGATGCTCATCCCTAGTCTTCAGATGGCATAATCGAATGTAAAACAACAAAATACGATAAAAGGCATAGACAGTCATTTGTCATATTGACACTGCCGTCTGAATCCTACAATATTGATGGCGGTGCACAGTTCAAGTTGGTAAGTTATATTTAAAAGCCTATTTGTAATGATTAAGGGGGCTCTGACCACTTCGCAGACCAGTTGCAGATGTCGCAAGGAATGTTGTAAGTTTAGAAACCTTGCCGTACCTGAGGAGCATCGTAACTAGGCTTGTGCAAGACAGAACTTCTGTTTCTCCAGCACTACCATTCTCTGCACGGGTGTCAGTTCAACATTTTCCAATTTACAATTCTTTTATTACACGCTCTCTAAAACAGTCCGGTCATGAAAACCACCATTAACGGCCGTGGGTGTCGGCATGCTGACCACATGCCCCCTAATCCTGCCATCTGTCTATGGTAGATGACACAGCGGTCGGGTGGTAGGCCAAGTCCCATTCAGGGATGTAGCGCCACGGAGTTTGGTTTAGTTTCAAAAAACAGTTGCTTGTCGGACTGTTAACACGCAGAAAAATTGCATTTTAGCGACCTAAGCCGCTAAAATTGCATCGGCTTAGGACCCTTAAGTGCACATGGCAATCTACGAGTATAAACAAAATCCAGATGGCATTGACCAATCACACCAAATTTAACATGGATTTTAGCATATATTTCGTCATAAAACAACAAATTTAAGCCAACATTTTTCTTTATGATAATGAGAAACTTCACCAGGGTGTTCGTAAAACGCGGTAGCCAACTTCATCATATAACAATAAATATAAGCCAACAACTGGTTCGCAAGAGAATCATTGCTTACCATGGATGCATCAGAATTTAATTGCAATACATTCCTTCTCATAGTGCTATTCAATGTTTCTGGCTTGGATATAAATTATCATTCATATTTTCAAAAGCTCTTCGTATGCATTATTGTTTACAAAAAGCTACTCTTAATGCATCTATACCGCATTTCGTATTGATAATGTTCATTGTTGTTCTGTGATTCAGGTGGCTGTGAGAATATGACGTTAACGAATGGCTGACTGCCTTTCATTATAATTAATTTTCCTTTAGTTTTATTTCGTTTCATATAATTTAGAGAGTTTTTATTTAATAATATTTTATGCACCACGGCCGGTGCAATTCGTCCGCTAAAGCGTTAATTTGCGTACTTGATACACAAATAGCTATTCAAGGATTTGTTAGATAATTTATATTACAAAATAAAATATCTACTGTATATTTTTTAGATAAATAAAGATAAATATAGGTAGCCAAATATATACTAGGCCTATGAAGAACAATAAAACATCTACAGACATTTGCCCTTTTCTAACTGATACTGCCTGAATGAAATTTAATAAACTATGTGTTGACCCTCTGGTGAAGAAGCGGGAACAAGCAGAAAGCTAACCAAGGCAAAATACTGACTCTGCTTTTCTTAAGTAGAAGAGTTGATTATTCTCACTATAGGCCTAGCCTATGAATAGATAATTAATGTTATTTGACAATATTTCAGTCATGGCCCTCTACTTAAATAAAAATTATAAGAGGCCATGCTTAAGTAAAAGAGATTGAATAGAGCATGCGTTGTTTATTCTTACCATAGCAACAGATAATGATTTGATGGCCTTGTATTTGAGTCATGGCCCTCTTATTATACCGGTAAATAGAATAGCATCTTTTAATTTAGTAATGTTATTAATTGAAATTCTCATAACAGACACTACCGTTCTACAATTTTACTGCAAAAACAACGAAACTCATTGTTGTATCCTTGGAAATGACCTCTGAAGTTCCTGGTTGCGAATTCGTTTGCAATTACAGTTTGTTTTTTACAAAACCGAAAAGAAGAAGCAGAAAGTTTCGCTGAATGTTTAATGTAACCCGTAATTTAGCGCAATAAATGTGATTGGCGAGGCGGTTGCCATGGAAATCACTGGGGGGTAACAACACCTCACGTGCACCATCACGTGGCAGAAACTGAAGACTTAATTTATACAGAGGTCATCAGTTCAATTGCTTCCGAAAAATATTCATTCCCTTACATCCTCTCTCTCTGTCTGTCTTTCTGCTCTTTAAAAACTATCATTATTTCTCTTCCTATAAGATTTATTTTAAGGGAACCAATTAATAACAAAATATCCATGTAGGCCTATAAAGAGGAAATTTTTAAAGCTAGTACCCCTTAGTTTCTCCCTAAAGAATTACCTTTTGCAAAAATAACTGAAAGCTTGACAGTATTACTATAAATAAAATAAAATCAGGTAAACTGATGTAACAAAGTACCAGAATGCTTGTTTAATCAGTGATAATTGCCAATTATGATATGAAGAAAATAAGTTATTTTTGTAATCGATTTCCGAATTAACCTCCAGAACGATTCATTAAGCAGGTCTTACGGCAGAAGAAAGGTCTACTTTGGTAAGTACCTATATGAAAAGAAACATGTGGGTAGTGATATTTGTCACAGCTAATTGTATTGTAACTTCCAAAGCCGTATATGAACACTGTAAAACAGTATGTTGTCATGATACCCGATTTTCATTTGATAAATTCTTTCTAATATGTTACCATAAAATAGGCAGTAAATTGGACATTACCCCGGTACCAGTCACCCGATTTTGTCCAATATCAATAGACTTCTTCCCATGGACGTTATAAATGCGTATACCAAGTTTCTTAAAACTCCGATAAAGCGTATTTGAGTTATCGCGCGTACAGACACACGGACGGACAGACATTCTCGTCCCCCACATAATCTCCTAAACTACCATAGGCTACTGAAATAATGGGAGAGTATTCTGAAGATACCGAAACGAAGTATCATTTTTACTTTCCAACGACAACACTTTTGTTAATATATATATATATATATATATATATATATAATATTTTTAACAGAAAGTAGGCTATCTTCTTTCGTCAAAACAGGGTGGAAGTATAGCCTATTTCTGAAGGCTCATCAATCTTACGTATTGATTTTTTTTGCCTAGAATAAGGAATATTTCAGTCTTATAATATAGATCAATTAAATTAAAGTAAGAAATAATTTTCCCATCTTATACCCTCATTTAAATAACAATGCTTGGATGGTTTGCCCTAAATTCCTCAAATATTTATTCTTTAACATAAAATAATACATTTTTGCCCAGATTAAAATTGTCAAGGTAAATTTTTTTTAGGCCTATCTCTCTTTTGTATCAAAGAATTAGAATTTAGGGCAAACCATCCAAGCATTGTTATTTAAATGAGGGTGGGAAAATTATATCTTACTTTAATATAATAAAAACCCTCATTGGAAACAAAATGAAGTTTATTAAATAGATCAATTAAGATGGAGGATTATGAAGAAATTGAAAGTGCGTCAGTGATATTTTGTTTTGTTACGAAGGAACATAACATATGCATTTATCAACTCCATTACTTGCATGCAATATCACCATTACACAACTCTGTTCAATTTCCACTCTCCACTCTCCACTCTTTTATTTGTACAACTGGAAAATTACACGCTAGTTTAAATGGCATATTACACATATGTTTACGTATTACATTTTTTGCATAACAAACTAGACATTTCGTTGGAATAAACTAGGTAAGCTATGTGTTTAATGTCATATGGATGTTTTGTTCTTTACATTGAGGAACGAAAAGAGCTGGAGGATATAGAATATCTCATATTCATATAGAAGTTAAACAAACATATTTATCTAGAGCATAGACAGATATATTTTTAAATGATTTGCATTTGCGTTGAATATACAGGGATTTAATACAGATGGGAAGGAGAAACTGGTTTATAAAGAGATTTGAATGCACCTAATCTCTCTAAATAGGACGTCATTTGGGTCACTTCCAATGAATAGTTGTAGAAGAATCCTGTAATATTGTCAGTGTGCTCACATCTTTCTTACTTACTTACTCAATGGCAATAGACAATTCCTAAGCAAGCTAAAGGAATATTATATATTTTATGGAGCCCAGAGGTTCATTGCCGCGCTTACCTGAGCCCGCCATTCAACCCTATTCTGTGCTAACTCCATACAAATCCTACTTCCCTTAAATCTATCCTAATATTGTCCTCCCACCTACGTCTAGGTCTTCCAAGTGGTCTTTTCCCTTCAGGTCTCCCAGTCAATATTTTTTAGGTATGTCTTTCCTCCCCCATTTCATCCTCCGTGATTTAATTACCCTTACTATATCCGGTGAAGAGTACAGGTTATGAAGCTCGTCCTTATGCAGTTTTCATCTCTCTTAGGCCTGAATATTTTCCTAAGCCCCCTGTTTTCCAACACTCTTAAATTATGTAAGGGGCTATGTCTCACATCCGTATAATACAACCGGCAGGATAATTTCTTATACATTTTTATTTTTAGATTTCTGGACAGAAGACGAGAAGATAAAAGTTTCTGAACTGCATGAAAACAAGTATTTCCTGATTTTAGTCGACACTTAACTTGTGCCTTAATATTATTTCTGTCTGTAATTATTGCTGCCAGATATTTTAATTTTCCCACTTGTTCAAACGATTTACTCTCTATTTTAATGTTTTGTAGCATTATTTTGACGTTCCATAATTGTATAGGCCTACTTAGTTTTTTCTGCATTAATTTCCAATCTAACATTTCTGTAGGCATCGAAAAGACTTTATGCATTTCTCTCGATTGTGCTTATGCCATCTTCCAAAAAGCAAAAGTTATCTGCATAAGCTAAAATCGGGTGACTACCATTTAATTCTAGGACTAGTAGACATAAAAATGAAACATGACTTTTCACGGGAAATTACCAGGATTTGGCGGGTTACAAAGCTGACGAATAAAAACAAAAATCTGGATTTTTTCCTCACCCTTCGGATCTTCTACCCCCCTGAAACGTCGTAACTGAGACGTATGCCTACTTCCTGGCTCTGAAAATGTGAAAAGTTCGTATCTTCCTCATGCGTTGAGATCTCCCTTAGAATTTCGCACGAAGTTTTAGCTGTCATTTTCAAGAGTAATATACTCGTTGCACAAAGACAAATTCTCTCTGTCTATTTCCACCTCCTTCACTCTTGTTTGAGCTCGTAAAAAGAATATAGATTGGGAAAGTTCTTCCAGCACCCTATTTTCTTATGCGCCTACTTTATTATAGCCTGGCTTGGGTTCAAGTGATAAAAATGTAGAATAAAGTACTGTTGGTGCTATTTTAAGAAGGCCTCGTCCCAAACCATATATAAAAGAATGTAATAGCATTGTTCCATAATCCGAAAATATACACCGACACCGACACCGACACCGACAAAGAACAGATGATTTTGTAGTAGAGTGGATTTCCCCAGTGCTGCCGCTGTCATTCACCACTTCTGAAGTAAGTAAACGTGTTGTGGTACATATCTGGCAACATTATACTGGACTGCAGACAGGTGTGAATTACCTTTCTATTCACTGATTGACAGGTCAAAAAGGTTTAGGGTGGCAGCAGGTAGAGGCAGATTAAAAACAAAGTATTTAAGAAGTGGCACCCACGATAACTCAAATTCCCTTGCCTTTGTTGACTCATGGTAATTCTGAAATAGTTCTTAATTAATTTATACTTTACAAAGGATATTTCAGCAATAGGCCTGGTAATATCAGATGCGAATACTTATCAGCTCTAAGAGCGGGATTCAAAGTACCCGAAAATTCTCCTGAATTTTGGTCCCCTTCTAGTCCTCGCACCCTCCCCACGTTGCGTGTTCTGCGGGGAGTGTAATTTACGCCACTGAGTACTAGCAGGTTCCCACGGCTTCGCCCACGATAATTAATTGGAAGATTAAAAATTAAGAGCAAAATAATTAAAACTTATTTATTAACACACGCGAAACATTCATAGGCCTAAACTAAACAATTAATAATTAATGAAACAGCTAAAAATCGGGCTTTGAAGTAAAAGCGCCACTTGGGAAAAACGACCTCATATTCGAGTTCTCTGGCCCAGAAAATTCCTGCATAGTGAGTATCGTCCAAATTGATCAATGTTTGCCCATTTAGGCCTATATTCATTATCCCTCTTCCGACTATATTGAAAATTTCAGACGTCTGCGGGCCTTGGCATTATAAACAAATGAATCGTCCAGCTTGAGCTTATAATATTCAAGCGATCGCGATGCTTTTATTTCAAGGTATGACGAAAATAGCCAAAGCCAACTGTAATTGATTTGACATTGAAATGTATAACTGAAAACTGATGCTTCGAAAACGCAAAAAATGAACGTTTTCTGCCAGTTTTTCACTCATAACTCACGAACGAAAGCGGGCCTTGGCATTATAAACAAATTAATCGACCAGAGCGGGCTTACAAAATCCAAGCCCTCGCTCTGCGGGCTGTTAAGTTACGCCACTGTTGTGGATGAAAAAACACGAACTGAGGTGGGAGCGAATAAATCATGGGTTATCGCAAACGGATCTCAAGTTAGATGAAACAGCGTTGTCAAGGTCACTGCTCTAGACTCATTTGTGAGGATTACTTTCGTTACGGACACTCCTCTTCCTTCTGGCGAGATGCTCGTTCAAAGCGGTCAATTTCTACCTTATGGTATACTTAGCTTTGTATCTTAATCGTGATTGTAAGAGCCACATTAACTGCAAGAGTACCCTCAAGATAAATAGCCAGTCATTTCGCACACCTAACATCTCTTCAAACTACTTCTACACCTTTTCAACCTCAAATTCGGAAAATGTAATTTCAATTTCGGAAAAAGTAATTCCAATTTCGGAAAAAGTAATTTGAATTTCGGAAAAGGTAATTTCAATTTCGGAAAAAGTAACTTCAATTTCGGAAATACGAGGGCTATGAAGAGGGTATAGTAAAGTTGGTACCACGCTAGGACAAATGACTCAATCGGAGCGAGATTATGTAGAGAAGTAGCTAGAAGGTGTACCTAAGAGTTCCAAATAAAACAGTTTTGATTTTCACTGTGGTTTTCATTTTATGCCCCATCGAATGTTTTAAAAAATAGCCCTCGTATTTCCGAAATTGAAGTTACTTTTTCCGAAATTGAGATTACTTTTTCCGAAATTGAAATTACCTTTTCCGAATTTGAAATTACTTTTTCCGAAATTGAAATTACTTTTTCCGAAATTGAGGTTGAAATGGTGTAGTAATCTTTCATTACTCTTCTTTCGCAAAAAAACACATCGTTCATTATTATTATTATTATTATTATTATTATTATTATTATGAGTAACTCAAAGAAGAATAACGGATGGGAAGAGAATTATAGGAATGCTAAATTCAATCTTATGGAGTAAAAATATTTTACACAGAACTACACATTATATGTAGTACAACATTATATGACGTTGAAACTTGGACCATAAGTAGACAAGCAAACAAATTAATGGTAACAGAAATTGATTTTTGAAGACGTTCAGCAAGAAAATCCAGGAAAGAAAAAATTCGGAATAATAGAATAAGGGAAATAATGCAAGTTGAAAATAATATTTTGGAATTTGTAGAAGAAAGACGCTTGAGATGGTATGGACATGTACTCAGAATGACAGAGGATAGAATACCCAAGACAATTTTGGATTGGAAAGTAGAAGGAAAAAGAAGAAGAGGGAAGCCCAAAGAGTGATGGATAGATGGGGTGAAAAGGAGTATGGCGAGAAAAGGATTAAGTGAAGAAGATGCTATGGACAGGGACTTATGAAGGAAAACCATTGTAGGGCAAAACCGGGTGACGCGCCGCACCGGGATAGATGCCGCACCCCCTCTAACTCGAACATTTGACGCTAGGTACCGCTAATTGTCGTGATACCATCTCCAGTTCCCTCCCTAGAGTAACTGGATCACGTGTCTTCATTGTTTGCGGTGTTTATGTCATTGTTATAGCGGTATTTATCAGGTAAGTGCACTAGTTTCACTGCAAAACTTTTTTGGACTCATTACTTTCTTCTTTCCTGAACTGTATTTGTTCCATTTTTTCTGCGTGTACTACTTTTAATAGACTATTTAGAGGTTGTAAAGATATTGTGAGTGAAGTTCGCCGTAACAACAATGGAAATAAGCTCTACAGATGAGTGCGACGCGTGTCCCTGAATTTTGGGTTAAATTCGGAATAATATAATAAAGGAAATAATGCAAGTTGAAAAGAATATTTTGGAAATTGTAGAAGAAAGACGCTTGAAATGGTATGGACATGTACTCAGAATGACAGAGGATGGAATACCCAAGAAAATTTTGGATTGGAAAATAGAAGGAAAAAGAAGAAGAGGGAAGGCCAAATAATGTTGGATGGATGGAGTGAAAAGGAGTATGGCGAGAAAAGGATTAAGTGAAGAAGATGCTATGGACAGGAAATTACGGAGGCAAAAGATTGTTGAGGGATGAAGGAAAAACATTGTATTTTGGAATATTCCTTAATAATATTAAAGGAAGAAATTGAGTCAAGAAGTTAACATGAGACAGTTGACAAGAAGAAGAATTAGGAGATTAGGAGAGTAGAAAATTAAATTATGAAATGAAGAGAATATGGTGAATAGAAAGAATAAGAAGAAAATTAAAGACATGAAAAAAAGATGATCTGGTATTAGAAGAAAACATTGAATGCCGGATAAATAGAAGAAGTAGAACAACAGTAGGAGAGCAACAGAAAAGAAGTGAAGAGGATATGATATGAGGAGAAGAGATTAAGAGAAAACGTTGGATAAAAAGAATTTTAAGAACAGAAGAGAAAGCTAAGATGGTGGTAGAGAGATAATGTTGGAGAAGAACATATTACATTATCTACATATATAAAAATGAATGTGTGTGTGTGTGTGTCCTTTATGCATTACTACACCATTCTTCCGATCGCCATGAAACTTTGGGAAGTTGATGGGTACATTCCCGGGAAGGTTTCTGTCATACTACATTTTTAATTTTAGCCTTCGTTCGCGAGTTATGAGTGAAAAATGGCAAGAAAACGTGCATTTTTTACGCTTTCGAAGCATCAGTTATTCATTTCAGTTGTCAAATCAATTGCAGAAGGCTTTGTCTATTATTGTCATACCTTGGAAATAATATCGTCGCGATCGCTATGGAAGGCAATGGATATCTCAGGTTATTATAAAAGCTATAGATGTCGATAAGGTAATGTTAAACATATTTTATTTGACAAGGAATATAGTTTACAGAAAATTCCGGGGAAGTTGCTTAGTTCGGGGTCCTGGCTACAACGTTTTTATATGTAATCGTAATTAAAATATCTTATGTACGGTCGTTAAATCTGCCTGAAATGTAACGGAATTATAAGTCTGGACAAATGAATATAGAAATCACGGCCTCAGTAGGCTTATTCCATTCTTCACTTATATAAATAAAAACTAATGTACTATCTGTCTGTCTGTCAAATACATTTACGCACTTTTTTTTTATCGTGAGTTTAATCGATTTCAATTCTCATAATCTTTCGAATACTGCATTTTTCCATTTATTTTCTAATCGTGAAATTCACTTCAAAGCCGGATTTATAGCTGTTTCATTAATTAGGCCTATCAAATGTTTAGTTTACACCTATGAATGTTTCGCGTGCAAAGTGTTAATAAATATAATACTTTAATTATTTTGCTCTTAATTGTTAATCTTTCAATTAATTATCTTGGGAGAAGCCGTGGGGATCTGCTATAAGCTATAATAAGCTATAACCTATCTAGCGTTTTCTGAGGGAATAGTTTGTGTGTGATAAGTCGTTCTTCCCCATTTCAAATTCTTAATACCTATATAAAGACCTTAAAGACCTCGAGTTTGAAAATCGAAAGTCCTTCATAAGTTATTTTCGCATTAACAAAATACAAAACCCGAGCGACGCCGGGCCTTTTAAGCTAGTTTTTAATAAAAGTAGGAAATCAGGAACAGTAATGGAAAAAAATGTATAATAAGAAAAGAAGTCGCCCTCTTTGATGAATAAGATGAAGTATTTCCAGTACCATAGGCGTAGCGAGGGGGGGGTTTTGGGGGTTTGAACCCCCCCCCCCCATTGAATAAAAAATGGAAAATTGTATAATTTTTTTAAGTCTGCCCATAAATTGCTTAATACAAGTATAAAGCGTGGGAAGCTTAAAACTCGTTATTTTGCGTCTTAATTTTTAAAATTCTCCGGGGAAGGACCCCCGGAAGCTTAAAACTCGTTATTTTGCATCTTAATTTTTTAAATTTTCCGGGGGAGGGCCCCCGGACCCCCCTCTCCTTCCATACTCGCCAGACCCCGCGGATGTTATAACCCCCCCCCATATGGTCGGCCTGGCTACGCCTATGTCCAGTACTGTTCCCAATTTTGCAATAAATAAAATAAAAAGATACTGCGAAATTAGGCGTGTTTGCTATACCTCATTTTGAAGCTAAAACTTTAGAGTTATTTTTAATGAATGAAAATTTTGGGCCAAAATCTCATCCCGAATCCCCTTAAAAAGTGGAACAATCTTTATTTTTCACGTTTTTTTTTCGCGATTCTATGTTCTTTTTTGAGGTTATGTGCGGCGGTAAAAGAAAAGTTTGCAAAACTTTTGTCAAATCAATTTCACGGATCTCTACCCAAGTTACTCATTTTTGAATCTGATTCCACGACATGGAGTCGCTTTCTCCGATCGGTGTTATGCAAGAAATGTATATTAGCTCTCCAGTGATTAGCACCTGATACAGTTTTAACACCACCAATAACTTTCTACGCGACCTTTGATTGTGAAACAGCCTTACGTCATCAGCATTGTGTACGATAATAATTATAATCTATTCAATTGGTCAAGCTGTAACCATGGTGACTTATGGATTCCTTGTAAAAACGCCGTGGCTAAAGCCAGTTCGTTTCAAGAAGATGTTTATTTAACAGCTAATAATAAAGATGACTGTTTATAGCAGTGGTTTTCAACCTTTCTTATAACTAAAGGGCCATTTTCTTTTCTGAAAAAGGCTTATTGATTATTAATAACATAATACTTACATAACACAAATATTTCATAATTATATTACAATATCTGTAGGGATTGCTTGACATTATACATGTGTGTGTTTTATATTTTGTCTTCCACTTTGCAATGTTTAATCGGCATTCGCTCCCGCCTGTGGTTGCCATGACATCACTCGCGTGCCAGATTTGATCTAACATCAATGGCGTAGGAAATGGGGGGGGGGGGCTCTAGGGGGTCCGGGCAAAACTTAAATCAAAACCTAAAATTCTATTTTTGTATTGTAATAGTGCTGTAGTTATTTAAGCTCCATTTTGTCAAATATTTAATTAGTTTATTTAATAATAAAACACTGAACTTGTAAATGTAGGCCTATTATTTCTATTGTTCCATGTGTTATTTAACTTTCCTTATAAATAGTAATACGTATTATAACTTAGGCAACAATTTCTTGTTTAAGTTGGAATGTCTTAGAGTAGGCCTAGGGTAAACAAATTTGCTAACTAGTTCTTCCGTGCTAAAATAGCGTAAAATGTGATTTTCATTAGTTCTCCGGACTCCCCTTTATTGGGGGCATTCCATACCCCCAACCCCCCAGTACTTACGACCCTCCCCGAAATTTTATGGCTACGCCAATGTCTGTTTCCCTCTTTTATAGTTATTTAATGTAATTCAAATGCAAGGGTCAAATTACAATAAGTTTATATGTAACCATTTTAACATTTATTAAAGCAATTTGAATAAGTTACTAGCCTATTTCTATTCTCAAGTGTAAAATATTCTACAACGTTATTCCATTAAATAATATTTTTTTACGTAACTATAATGGTTTACCGCCAAACTGTTGTTTTGTACGCAAGCTCTACTGTTTACAGATCTACTAGTACTGTTCTATAAATACGAAAGATGCAGGACTTTGAATTTCGACTAGTTTCTTGCCCATTGTGTAATTTATTTGTGCTATTAGGAATAACATATCCATACAACAATGAAAGCCAATTAATACATTGTCGTAAAAATCCGGGCACGGAGTCCTCCGGGAGGGACTTTAAGCTGCGGGGTCCGTGTCGTAGATTTACGGCACGTAAAAGAACTCCAAGCCTAAATTAGAGCCTCTGGACAAAATTTCTCGGCCCTTTCACGTCCAAGTACCTTCGTTTCCTGGGGGGATGTGAGGCGATGGGCTTACCACCTCTCCCTCTGCCCTCTCTAGGAAAATGAGCGTAACAAAATTCACACAGGTAACAGAAACCTTCACTTAGAGGCCCTTCGCCACAACATAGGGAATCAGATACAGATGAAAAGAGAAGGCCCCAAAATTGATCCCTGTGGGACAAAATTTCTCGGCCCTTTAATGTCCAAGCAATTCCTGTTTCCGGAGGGGGGGTTAAGAGGCGAAGGGCTTACCATCTGTCCCTCTGCCCTCTCTAGGAAAATAAGCGTAACACTTGGAGGCCCTTCGCCCCAACATAGGGGATATAGGAAAACAGATGTCACTTATGGGTACCATTTATCCTACATTATAAAAGCAAACTGACAAGAGAACAGCAATAGCCTGATGCCGGTTGTCGACCAAGAGCTAAGCTAAGTTAGTTTAGCTTAGCTCACACACAGTGCAGGATTTCATATGTAGTTTTGTCATATTATGTGCGACAAAACTACATATGAAATCCGGCACAAATAGGTATATATGAAATCCCTCACTGTATGTGAGCTAAGCTATGCTAAGCTTAGCTCTAAGCTAAGTTAACTTAGCTCTAAGCTAAACTAGCTTAGCTCTTGGTCGACAACCGGCATGAATCTTGCAATCCTGGCTGTTTGCGCCCTTCTTGCACTCGAGTGCCAGCAGATGTTGAGGTAAAAACTAAAAATATAATCGACAAAGATCAAAGGTCGCCGCATTTCCGATTCCAGTCATAGTGTACGCGTGTTTGTTTGCCTTTCTAGTCACGCATGCGCGTTTAGGAGATGAGCCTGATAAATGTTCTGAGGTCAAGGAAAAAAAAGTTGGCAAGTCTTATATGCAGGTGTTTACTTGTTTATTTTTCATTTTATGATGCCGAACATTATCGTCAAATCACCTTTTTAAACGAATCACAAAGAAATTACATTACAATAACAAGCAATAATAATAATAATAATAATAATAATAATAATAATAATAATAATAATAATAATAATAATAATAATAATAATAATAAGATATTAGGATAATAAGAAAAAACTGGAACAACATGGACAAACGAGAGGAAGGAAGCTTACAGCCAAAGGACGAATGGAAAGACAAAGGAAAACACAGAAACACCTCTAAGTACTTTGCGTAGTCCTACATGGGCTCATGCGCGAAAATAATAATAATAATAATAATAATAATAAACAGAAAAAATAGGCCATACTTTCAGGAAAAGAAGATTAAGATTCTATGGTCACATTTTCAGAATGGAAAGAGACAGACTTACCAAACAAATTTTTGATCACTATGAAAGAAGAAGAAGAAAAAAAACCAGCATTTTTCAAGGACGTTGAAGAAGATTTGAAATTACTCAATATCAAAAAGGAGGATATTGCAAACAGAGAAAAGTTTAGGAAAGCAATATTTGATGGCGAATTTCCAGAGAAACCCAAGAAGAAAACGGGAAGTAAATGGACGGAAGAACGGAAACAGCAACATCGCGAAAGAATGAAGAAGTTTTGGGAAGACAAGAAGAAGACAACTGTTTCACGTGGTCCTAAGCTGGCCTAATCGAAAGGATAAAATAATAATAATTCCTTTATTGCAACCACCGGTCATATCATGATGAATGTAGCAACGGTGGAATATTTGGCAAGGGAAAAAGAAGCACCCGAGAAAACCTGCCTCGATCCCGAATTTGCGCACCACAAATTCCACATAGGTCCACACCGTTGCCAAAATATGGGCCTTTTCATATGTACTTTTTTCCTTCTTGCAGAGCTTTATGTTAGTGTATTTATTAGGCTACTTCATAAATGCTTGGAGCAGAACATTATAATCAAGGTTAGGATTTTTAGGTGCAAATTTTATATGAAAAAAGGAAGGGAAAAGGTGCTAAAATGAGGTCAAAAAGGGGACAAAAAGGTGCTATTTTACTTAAGTAATTCAAAAAAATCTATCTTCAATTAACAGTTATTGAGTTGCGAAAAAACACATCAAATCATCACTCACAAGAAACAGTAAAATACAGGAAGCTGTTGTACTTCAAGACATTGAGCATCTCTACATTTTTAAAAATAAGCCTGTTTCTATTAGGACATAGAATGTCTTTGTACATGCTAAAGCTTCTTTCGACATCCACAGAAACCAGTGGGGCAAACTTTGTATTCACTCGGAATGGCAACTCTACACATGTGGCAAATTCCTCAACATCCGGATTTTTCTGAAGACTAGACTCAAGTTTGTCTTTAGCAAAGCCCTCTAACTGGTCCCTCACTGAAGTGAAAATATCCCATTGTTTTTCCTTTTCGAGACCTTGTTCTTCCAATTGTTTGATAGCTGCAGTCAAGTACTTGTAACCATGGACACAAAATAGTTCTGTCTCCAAATTCTGTATTTTTTCCGGTAGCAGAAGTTGTTGGGCCTTGGAAATCGCACCTGCGTCTGCTGGATCCAATGAAAGCACAAAATCCTTAATCTTGTCAAAATTCTCACACAACATAACAGCACACTGAATCCATGATCCCCAGCGAGTAATGACCGGGAATTTTGGAAGGGGGAGGCCAGTGATTTCCTTGTAGGCAACAACACGACTCAGAGCTTTCTGTAGAATCTTCTTCAGGGCAGAGATGTATTCATTTGCAATGTCGTATTCATTCCTTATGGATTCACAAACCCTGTGAAGGGCATGGACTAGGCATGTCACATGCTTTAACTTAGGGAACAAAGGTTTCAATTGGTTAATTGCTGAAACCATGTATGGAGCCTGGTCTGTAACCACCAGAAGAAGTTTTTCAAATGCGATACCACTTGGCCACAGGTTTTGACAGAAGTCCATGATTGATTGCATTACTGTACTGGCGTTGGCTTTCTCCAGTTCGTACATTTTAAACAACATGGGCTTAACGTTCTCCCCTGATAGGGGAAAAACTAAAATGTTCAAAACATATCGTTCCATTGAGTCTGTAGTTTCATCCAATATGATTCCCACATCACAATCAGTCACTTTCTCCTTGATGGTTTTTATGGTTTCTTGGTAAACAGGCTCCATGTAGTTTCTTCTTACAGTACTCTCATCAGGCACTGACATCTTTGTGTATTTTTCAAGGAACCCTTTGAAAGTCGGATGGTTTACCTTATTGAGTGGAATTCCCGCTTGTGTAAGAGCAGCACATAAATCAATGTTGAATTTCTTCAAATTTTGAGTTTTCGATGTACATTGTTCAATCGCATTCCGTAATAAAGGTTGTCGCGATTTATTTGCTTGAAGTGTCTTGTTCTTTTGATGCTTAGAAGTGGAAATGTGTTGTTTGATGCGGTCTCGCTGGTGTTTTTCATCTAACAAAATTCCTGAATCGCAAATGCTACACCGTATTACAGTTCCATCTGTTTCTACGGAATCTTGTTTGAATTCCTGAGACAGAGAAAATAACCGGGCTCTGGACACCTTAGGCATGGCAAAAATACACTCATTTAATCACAGATTTGCACTCACGATCAACAGACTACTGACTGGTGAAGTCAAGAAGATGGAAGTCAGAGAAAGAGGATTTGCGTATACACAATATTTTTTTTTTATAATAAATTATAATTTGGTGGAATGAAATACGCATTTCCATTGTAGCAAGCTATTTGTTTCGGCAAAGTGAAAGAGGATTTGCGCGCACACACAATGTTATTGTTGATGGAATGAAATATGCATTTCCATTGCAGGGAGCTATTTGTTTCGGCAAAGTGAGAGAAAGAGGGTTTGCACGCACACACGTATCATTTTCTGTTGTTGCAGGTGTGCTTTCAGTCCCGCTTTTACTGGAAGTAAAATGGAATGAAACTCACAAGTCATTCATAACGCTTTATAATGATAAAATGCTCTCTAGAAGAATATCGATAAGCTACAGTATATGAAAAAGGGGAAGAAAGGGGATTATGGGCACTGTTGAGAAAAAAGGGGTAAAAGGTACCAAAAAAGGGAAAAAAGGTGCTACAAAAATGTCTCCATTCTCGACTATAGATAAAATCTCACACTGTGGTATCTTTCCGAAGAGCTTTAATTTACCCTACGAGAAAAGGTGCGCACCTAAAAATCCTAACCCTAATTATAATCATAGATTATCAAAGGAATTATGTTTCTTAGCGGATTCTTGCCTATACAAGTGCTGCGGAGCGACTTCTTCATGGCACTGTATTGTAAGTGCCACTTTTTAAAGACTCTTTCTCCAAGAACTGCCTCTACCTGCTGCCACCCTAATCCTCTTCGACCTGTCATCAGTGAATAGAAAGATAATTAGGCGTATTCACACTTGTCTGCAGTTTAGTACAATGTAGCCAAATACGTAATACAGCACGGTTATAGTGCAGTTACTCATTGGATGGCCAGTCGGCTTCAAAGGTTTCGGTGTTTCTTTATCTTAACTGATCTGACTAAATCGGTCTTGGGCTTCCGCTTTCCAAAACAAAAGCAACGTTGCAATATTCTCTCATTGTTATCACTGACCTCAGTTCTTCCTTTGCTTTATTCAATTCACACGTGTTATTGTTTACTGTAACTTTATCTTGCAACAACGCATTTCACTCCACGCGGAGCAGACGAGTAGCTGTCAAAATCGCCACAGGACATTCTTAGATTTTGATTGGCTGGGGTAACTAGCTGATTGGTGCGGTAAAACAAAGGACATGGGTTGAGCTGTCGGCAAACTTTTCCTCCTAACGAAAGGAAGCCGCCTGGGTATGCAATGAGTAACTGGACTATACTTCACTTGAGAAGTGGTGAATGAGAGCGGCAACACTGGGGAAATCCACGCGACTACAAGAGCACCTGTTCTTTGTCGGTGCAGATTTCCGGATTAGGGAATAATGCTATTACATTCTTTTGTAGATAGACGATGGTTTGGGACAAGGTCTACATTATGTTTTAGAAATAAACTGTCGAAGATGTCTCAAAATTAAAAATGTTTCCGTTCAAACGCCTAACGAGGACCCGTCAGAAGCTCACAGATAAGTGAAAGAGGAGGAATACATTTGGCATCGGATGGAGAACAATGCTTCCCATGATTTGCCAGTAGCCGCTCAGTCTGATTGATAGGCGTGCCTCCTGCAATCTCATTGGTCAGGAGGGCGACCCACGCGCCTGCGTGACAGCTGTCACACGTGTCCCTCATTGCGTGCCGAGCTCTTAAGTGGTTAAGGGACGCAACCTGACATTTCTTTTTAATATCATATCAAATATTTATCAGATATCAATTAAATTGATTTTTAAATAAAAAAAATAGTAAGACACCAAATGCGGACGAAATCATTGGAGATGACCAATGTGGATTTAGGAGAAAGAGATCAACCATTGATAATATATTTTGTACTCGCCAAATTTTGGAGAAAAAGTAGGAATATAATAAGTCTGTCCACCAGCTACACATAGATTTAACGAAAGCAATTATGATTCAATTAGGTGAGACAAACTGTACAATATCCTCATTGAGTTCAGGATACCCAAAAAAGTTAGTTAAGCTGATCAAAATGTATCTAAATGAAACCTATAGCACAGTCAAGGTAGGGAAGTAGACATAATTTCCCATTTAAAAAGCATGTGACTTCTAATTAGTCGTTACTCCGGTACCTGTCAACCATTTTGTTCAAAATAAGTAGGCTTCTTCCCATGGACGTTACAAATGTCTATACCAAGTTTCATGAAAATCCGATGAAGTATATTTGAGTTATCGCGCGTACAGACAACACGGACGGACGGACGGACGGACAGGCAGACGAACGAACATTTTACCGTCCCGCACACGATCTCCTAAAGTACCATACTGGCACTTAATAATGGAGATAATTGTGATAGGAGACCCTTTCTTACAAGTACGGCTCCCCTATGCGCTCCTATACACTGCCATATTAACTCATCTCCACTACTGATTAAGGAAGACATTTGGAGCAAGCCCTAGGGACAGCAATATGGCAGATAAACTGGGACATCTCCAACGGGTCATCATAAGCCTTTCTCTCCGTCTGCAACGTCAACTGGGTCACTCTGTAATGACTTCACAGATTCCTTACATTGAATTTCTATTGTGATTGCAGCAAAAACTGTATTACAGTTACAATGCAGATTCTGATGGGTGATTTCCTTCATGCCGCACATGACATTTACCAACAGCAATGCGTTCGTAGATCTCCTAATCTACCTGCAAATTTAGTCGGTTTACCTTATTAACCTTTTTTCTAATTCAGCTGTGTTTATACTCCTTTTAGCTGGGTCTATACATGGGGTAGGCCACTGAACTATTGCTTGTCAATTGTTTCTATTGTCGATGTATTTAATGGAGTAAATTTCAACTGATATTAATTTAAATGGACATGATACAGGATGAAATGGTGAGGATGATTCATAGTGTGTAAATATCCAATTCGGCATTTGCCTTTACGACTGGAGAAACCATGAAAGAACCCATGTCAAATTGGCCGGTCACGGGACTTGAACCAAGGACTTCACGAATGCGAGTCCAAGACATTACCATCTCGGCCACCTCGCTCAGTTTAACGGTAGAGTTTGATAAGCATATGTGAAATATTAGTTTTATTTGCCATAGCTAACTGTATTGCAACTTCCAAAGCCGTATATGAATAGTGTAAAACAATATGTTTTCATGATAACTGATATGCATTTGATAAATTCTTTCTAATATATTACCATAAAATAGGCACTAAATTGCGCATTACTCCGGTGCCGGTCAACCGATTTGGTCCAAATTCAATAGGCTTCTTTCCATGGACATTATAAATGTGTACACCAAGTTTCATGAAAATCCGATAAATTCTATTTGAGTTATCGCGCCTTTTGTTATATATTACCATAAAAAGGGACTAAATTGGGGATTATTCCGGTACCGGCCAACCGATTTGGTCCAATATCAATAGACGTCTTCCCACGGACATTATAAATGGGTGTACGAAGATTCGTGAAAATCCGATAAAGCGTATTTGAGTAATCACGCGTACAGACACACGGACAGATAGATGGACACACACAATCTTATAAAGTACCATTCTGGCACTTAGGCTACTAATAGCTGACCTCATCTCAATGCAATGCTATTAACCCTGTCACAATTAACTGCATAAGTTGTTATGATAAATGATGCACTTTTATCACGAAGGCTCTTTCGGCAATAGCTAACTTGAATATAGGCCTACTGGACTACTTGCAGGCAACATGGATGAGAAAGAAGGTCATTATAAAAACTCACCGACCCTCTCGGGGTTTGAACCCGAGTTTTCTAGACCATAACCTCTCGTTGACCTTGAACATTAATGAAAGATTTGCAAGTTTGTTAGCGGCTATGATATGCAACATTGAAGCCTACATACGCACTGGAATAAGGCCGCCTTCGGCATGAAGAAGATGACGGCTCTTACCAGCGACAAAGAAAGAAAAGAGATGCAATCTGGTACGTGAAGTGGTTTGCCATTCAGAAAAATAATTACGAAGTTCTCTAACTACCGACATCTACAGAAACGTGAAGCCAAGCTCTAACTAATATAACCAATCTCTTTTAGTTAAGCATGGCCTGTTATAATTTGTATTTAAGTAGAGGGCCGTGACTAAAATACAATTATCTGTTGCTATGGTAACAATGCTCTAATCAATCTCTTTTATCTAAGCATAGCCTGTTATGATTTATTTTTTAATTAGAGGGCCATGACTAAAATACAAACTCACCAAAATCATTATCTGTTGCTATGGTAACAATATTCAATCTCTTTTATTTAACAATAGCCTGTTATAATTTTTATTTACGCAGAGGGCCATGACTACGCTATAACATAATTCCATTAGAATCATTATCGACTATTCCTTTCGTATGCTGCGTGTTTGATATTGACCAATAACGTTTAGCAATTCCTCGGTTATAGACCAATTACGATCGTTTATCTTAAATATGCTTCCTATGATTGTAAGGATGCAGATTTATCTGATAATACGTCAATTCGTTACTGGATAGGCCTACGTAAGTCATCAACGTGCGGTGATTAACACGTCACATGTTGCCTCTGAGCAGAATGAAAACACATTATTTTATACAACGTAACTTGTTTGGAAATTAAAATAATATAAATGCTCATTGATTAAAAACAATTTCGATTCAGTGCAAGCCATTTCGTATGCTTTTATAGCTTTTTGATGTAGGCCTAAGCAACTACCACGACGCCCTCCATCTTGTGATGCGCACTATTGGTAGCATTGGGAACGCGGATCGATTCTTGGATTGTTCATTCATTTAGTGTGCCGTGATTTTATGGCTGACAGAACACTGTCAACAAAGTAAGAAAACAATTATTACTTACAAAATACGATGCATTTTATTCATGGAATAGTCTTAACAAATCACACTCGAGATTACGAGTTTCGACAGAACTTCGTTCTAGCAAATATATCGATAACCTCGTAATCTCTCGTGGGATTAGCTATAATAAAATTCGAACCTCTCGTTATATAGGCCTAACTAATGATAAAATACAGTTTTCTCATTAGAAGGGCCAAGCATTAGGCCTATAGTCATGATCTTTATTTATTTATTTATTTATTTATTTATTTATTTACTAGCATGTGCCCGCGGCTTCGCCCGCGATAATTATTTCAAGAATTAAAAATTAAGAGCATAAAAGTTAAATCATTATATTTATTAACACCTAAATCGCGTGGACTACATGTCACGATTAGATAGCGTCGCCTGGTAAAAGCGACCTCAGATTCGAGTTTCTTGGCCCAGAAAACCTCTGTATAGTGAGATTCGTCCAAATAAAACAACGTTTGACCATATTTAGGGCTTACAACATTCAAGCGATCGCGAAAGTTTTATTTTCAAGGTATGACAAAAATAGCCAAAGCCAACTGTAATTGATTTCACATTGAAATGTATAACTGAAAACTTATGTTTTGAAAACGCACAAAATGCACGCTTTTTGCCCGTTTTTCACTCATAACTCACGAACGAAAACTAAAATTAAAATTCCGGCTTGGAGGTGCATTTCCGACCCTTCAGCCCACCTGTGTTTAAAATTTCAGATCTCTGCGTTCAGTAGATTTCGCTGGACATCGGGACAATTCCTTTTATTAATACAGATAATATGAATTATAATGATACCTTCTCTAATTTGTCAAACATCCATTTCATTTAATCCAAACCCACCTGATACAACTGGCAACAATATGTTCTGTGAATTTGTTTGGATAATTCTGTGTACAAAGGTCTTAAGTATTTTCAAAAACATTTAATTTTTGGCATTTAAAATCAGAATTTTTCAAAATCCTTTCTTAGTGAGCACTTACATTATGAAACGAAGGTACTGTAAAAATTCCAAGTCTCTACCTGTTATAGTTTAGGCTCTACGTTGATTCCTGTCATTCAGTCAGTCATGACAAAGCCTTTTATATATATATATATATATATATATATATATATATATATATAAGATTTATTTAGGCTGTGTTTATACTCCTTTTAGCTACGAGGCCATATCAGAATTTCGGGATGTGTGTCTATACAGTAGGGTAGGCCGTGGAACTATTGCTTGTCAATTGTTTTGTATTCTCGGTGTATTTTAATGGACTAAATTTCAACTGATATTAATTTAAATGGATATGATGGAGGATGAAATGGTGAGGATGATTCATGGTATGTAGGCCTAAATAAGTTAATAATAATAATAAGTTAATAATAATAATAATAATAATAATAATAATAATAATAATAATAATAATAATAATAGATTTAATATAACTAGGTTTATAGAGCAGCAATATTTATGGATTTGATTGTGAAATATGTCTAATTTAATAAAGAAATATGAGACTACATGGCACAATAATTGGTACTGTAATAACGGCCATAACGCATGTTGAAATGCCGTCAAGTTGAGAAACGCACGTAAGAAATGACTTCTACATGGGAAAACAAGAAATGGATTGGTATGAGAAATAAATATTATTAGATCGAAGCTTGTTAGTACAGAATTCCTATGTCTTGATGCATCGACCATAATTATTATGACTTACTTGCGTATAACTTATGGAGGGACTTGTACGTTATAATGAATGAAAAAGGTCAATGAAAATAAAATCAGGTAAACTGATGTAAAAAAGTGCCAGTATGTTTTTGTTTATTCAGTTATGACTGCAATTATGACGTATGCAGAATATGTTTTTTTTTTAAATTGATTTCCAAGTTAAGCTCCAGATTTATTCATTAAGCAGGGCTTACGGAAGAAGAAAGGTCTACCATCTCGGCACCTGGGTCATTTTAACGGTCTAGTTGGATAAGCGCATGTAAAACAATAGTGTTTTTTGTCATAGCTACCTGTATTTTAATTTCCAAGGCCTTATAACATCACAGTAAAACAATAGGCTATGTTGTCAAGATAACTGATTTTCATTTTTTTTATAAATTCTTTCGAATACGTATATTGCCATAAAATAGGCACTAAATTGAGCATTACTCCGAAACAGATCAACCGATTTTATCCATTATGAATAGACGTCTTCCCACGGACATTGTAAATGTGTATACCAAGTTTCATAAAAATCCGGTAAAGCTGTTTGAGTTACCGCGTCTTTAAAATATACACTAAATTTGGTTTTACTCCGGTACCGGTCAACAGATTAGGTTCAAATTCAATAGGGCACTTCTCATGGACGTCATAAATGGGTATACCAAGTTTCATGGAAATCCGTTACAGCGTATTTGAGTGATGGCGCCTTTCTATGAGAAAAGCGCCATAATCTATTAAAATAGGCACTAAATTGGGCATTACTCCGGTACCGGTGAACCGATTTGGTTCAATATCAATACGGTTCTTCCCATCGACATTATGAATGTTTATACCAAGTTTCATGAAAATCCGAAAAAGCGTACTTGAGTTATGGTGCGTACAGACGCACGGACAGACGGATGGACAGACAGACAGACAGACGGACAGACATTTTTTAGTCCCCCACACAATCTCATAAAGTACCATACTGGCACTTAAAAAGGTCAATAATGTAGGAAGTTTTCACGCCAGGATTTCGTCTAAATTAAAGTAGTTTGTTAGTGTCTATCAAATCTATTGCTAAGTTACAATGATACAAATCCAAGCTTTAGATCATATCCACATGAAATCCTTTAATCCTATAGGCCTAACTTACTTACTTAATGGCAATAGACAATTCCTCAGCAAGCTAAACGAATATTATCTACTTTATGGAACCCGAAGGTTCATTGTCGCGTTCACCTGAGCCCGCCATTCAACCCTTTTCTATGCTAACTCCATCCAAATCCTACTTCCCTTAAATCTATCCCAATATTGTCGTTCCACTTATGTTTTGGTCTTCCAAGTGGTTTTTTTCCCTTCGGGTCTCCCAGTCAATATTTTTGAGACATGTCTTTCCTCCCCCGTGCGCGCAACATGTCCAACCCATTCCAGGAGAATATTATAGGCTTATAAATTATTCGCTAATTTTATTCAAAATATTTTATTAGGCATATTAAATTACTTACTCATTAACAATAGACAATCCCTAAGCAATATTATCTATTTTAGAGAAACCGGAGGTTCATTGCCGCGCTTACCTGACCCGCCATTCAACCCCATTCTGTGCTTACTCTATCCAACCATCCCTCGCAAATCCTACTTCCCTTAAATCTATTCTAATATTGTCCTCCCACCTACGTCTAGGTCTTCCAAGTGGTGTTTTCCCTTCGGGTCTCCCAGTCAATACTTTTGAGATATGTCTTTCCTCCCCCATTTCATCCTCCGTGATTTAATTACCCTAACTATATCCGGTGAAGAGTACAGGTTATGAAGCTCGTCGCTATGCAGTTTTCATCTCTCTTAGGTCTGAATATTTTCCTAAGCCTCCTGTTTTCGAACACTCTCATATTAGTATAATTACTGCCTAATTTTAAAAATCGAACATCCAAGCACAAATTCTCGTACCACATTTACATTTTCCGAAGATTTCTCTTTTTAGCTTGCAAGAAGGTTTAATGTCCAAGCCCTGGGATGAGATGCAATTTAGGTAACTGCATACATCCAATTATGCAACGAATAACGAGTAGCTTCTTGTAATGGAGCGTATTAGTGGATTCTCCTTTCTCTTTGCTCACTGAAATAGAAATCATGTGGCACACGGTTGCTATGACAACACTCGCTTTCTAAGTCTTTATCAGCAAATCAAAAATATGTAACGACGTATTTTTGCAGGTGTATTAAAGCTGTCTTGTCTGCATGATTTACACCAAACTCTTTGCCCTGCACTTTCGAAAGATGGCATAAATCTCTCGACTGCTCACAACAGTGTCTGGAATGCGTCCAAAGCTTCAAGCACAATTAGTTGTGACTGATTGGCTTGCTATAGAGTTTTGACTTCTCTGTACGCGCGCAGTTTATCTTCCATATCTGGGCCTACTTCAGAAAGAAATAGCCTACGCCTATATTTATCATACTTGATATCGCAGACAATTTTTTACTTCCCTTGCCCCTACTATAAATACTGTTCATCCCCGAAATTCGAAGTTAAGTTCTTTACATACACACACGCATTGAGATCCCCTGAGTCCAAAAATACTATTTTCAGAAATAAGTTATGTAGGCTATATGTTTCTGTGAAATGCTTATTTCTAGCCTATGCAGTTCAGAAAGTCTTATCTTCTCGTCTTCGGACTTAAGAGAGATGAAAACTGCATAACGACGAGCTTCATTACCTGTACTCTTTACCGGATATAGTAAGGGTAATTAAATCACGGAGGATGAAGTGGGGGAAGAAAGACACATCTCAAAAATATTGACTGGGAGAGATGAAGGGAAAAGACCAGGTGGAAGACTTAGACGACAATATTAGGATAGATTTAAGGGAAGTAGGATTTGCGAGGGTTGGTTAGATGGAGCTAGCACAGAATAGGGTTGGATGGCGGGCTCAGGTAAGCGCGGCAATGAACCTTCGGGTTCCATAAAATATATAATATTCCTTTAGCTTGCTTAGAAATTGTCTATTGTCATTGAGTAAATAAGTAAGTGTCCTAGGTTCAATTCTGGGACAGTTCTTCGTACTTAATTTGGCCATCAACCACTCAAGATGTGATTTTGCTATAGACTACGTAGGCTATAGAGAATCTAGCCTATAAGAACCTAAAAATCCGGGACCCCTGTACTAAGTAATTCAATTTTTTTATGTTAAATCCAGAAAGATGTAGCCAATTATTATGAGTTTAAAATATAGGTACAATTTAATTTTCAGAGTGCAATTGTGTTATAACTTAGAACAGTGTCCGGCAGATGCTGCAGTTGTGACGTAAGAGCCGATCATCTCGCAAGAGCTTGAGAGAGCGAGCAGTTGAGATGCATTCCTGTTAATACGCACTAGCGCAGTGGCGTTCAGTGCCGCAGTAGGGTTAAGGTGAGCCGTGATGGTACATTGAATTGCGTGCATTAACCATGGCAAGGGTGCAGAGGTCAGTTAATCAGTGAAATGTATGGTAAATTTAGTGCATTCAGATTAATACTAGACTTACGGAAACGTCAGGTCACCCTCGGAGACACGCCACATTTTCCAAAGTTGTCTACAGTATGTCATTCAATTACAGACATTAATAATTATGTACAAATATTAGAAGAACTGGATCAGGATATTTTATTACAGATTTCAAGATTTTGCAAAACTCCAATCCGATATTTGCATATTTGCGACACCATTTTCTGTGGATGTTGACAGTGTTCCAACGTCATTGCAACTAGAAGTCATTGATTTGCAAAAGAATATTGAAATGAAAGACCGCTTTCAAAACAAAAAGGATCTATCTATATTTTATTGAAGATTTCCCCACGCAACTACATAATATATTTGCTGCTAGAATGTTGAGTATATTTGTATCGACGTATGTATGTGAATAGTTCTTTTCTTGTATGAAGATCTGCAAACCACAACATGGAAACCGCCTATCTGATCAGAACATGAAAAATGTTCTCGTTTGTGTGTTAACCAGACTATGTCTCCTAATATTGCAAAATTAGTGCGCGAGAAAAGAGGGAAAAAATCTCGACAATGCCTTGAGCTTGGGCACGATAGTGACACAAAGTAAGGGTGTGTATCAAAAGTCTGAATAGGCCTATACTTGGCATAGTGCTCACAAAGGTGTATAGTTTAATTTGTATATTTTGTGAATTTTGTATATTTTGTATACTTTAACATTTTTCAGTTTCCGAGTAGACAAAGTTTTGCAGTACTCCTTAAAGTATTCTTATGTTTTATGTATTTGTATGTTTATAGTAGTTTCGGAGCCTCATTTAAATAACCTGACGCATCCGCACCTGGATGCATTTCAGATTAGTGTAAGTAGGGCCTATATTAAATTTCATTACAAACAAAACTGTTCTGTTACATTGATTTATCACAGTTGTACTATTTTGTTTTCGTACAAATGCATTGTAATTGTGCTATTCCCATACTATCTACGAAGATCGGAGCGCACTCTGTCAATGCATAGGCGTCGTTCCGCCACTGGCCAGTTGAACCCTTCCTCCACGCTCAGTACGGAGATACTGCCGAGCAAAGAGCGCGGATGCTCTGTAGTATGACGTCACAGAGCACGGAACATGCCGGTCACTGACTTAGAATGATAGCTAGAATGCAACAAACTATAACTGTATGTTTACATTCTGTATTATATGGATGTGAGGCATGGCCCCTTACATAATCTGAGAGTGTTCGAAAACAGGGGGCTTAGGAAAATATTTGCGCCTAAGAGAGATGAAAACTGAATAACGACGAGCTTCATAACCTGTACTCTTCACCGGATATAGTAAGGGTAATTAAATCACGGAGGATGAAATGGGGGAGGAAAGACATCTAAAAAAAGAGTGCGTGGAACGCCACGCGACAGAAGTAAAACTTTATTTATTTATGTATTTTCTTCAGTTTTCCTTTTCTTTGTCACTTTCATCCTCTCACGGTATCCTCTTGCTCTTTCTGCAATTGATTTCGGTTTTTTAAAGTCTGTGTGTGCCTTTTTATGAGATTTATAGTTTGCATAAGGCAAAATAGATTTTAATATAGGTTCATACGTATCAGTTCTATCATGCACTTCATTTAAAATCGTATGCGTTTTCTGCTACGACTTTGTTGATTATAGTGCTGTTCAACTTTTTTCAAAATGTACACAGTCAAACGAAAAGAAAGATTCAGTGCAATTCTCGAGAAGGCGGTGGTTTTAACACACTTTACCAATGTCGGATAATTTATTTAAATTTTGGATAAGCTTAATCATTGAGTTTATTGTTTTAATTTTTGGATGTTTTAATTTTTTTTTTAGTTTTGGAAATTTGTATTTTTTAATTTTGGATTTTTAATTTTAGATTTGCGCGGTAATCAACCTCCGGGTTCCATAAAATAGATAATATACCTTTAGATTGCTTAGGAATTGTCTATTGCCATTGAGGAAGTAATGTCTGAAAAATTTCCTTTGATTACTCCTAATCATTGAGTTGATTGTTTTCTGTGCAGTCCGCACCGAAACAAGTAGTTTTGAGTGTGACTGATTTTGTGACTGATTTCGTTTTAGTGTGACTGATTTTTTCGATTTACCCCAACCGCGAGAAAAGAAGTTTTACTTCAAAAATATTGACTGCGGCCCTAATCACTTTTCAGAACCTCTTTCTATAAAGTACGGCGTACCACAGGGATCTGTTCTGGGACCACTGTGATTTTTAATATTGATTAACGACCTACCTGTCAGTATCAACAGTAAATCAATTCTATTTTCTGACGATTCCACCTTTTATTCTACCGTCGTTTTAAACACTCCTTACTCGTTTATGTGCCAGTATTAATGTATTCGCTGATGGATTGTTTATAGCTTGAAGGTGGTTTCGCTGTACTCCTTTTCTAACCTGTACGGCCATGCTAAAGCTATAACCTAAAGTCAGTTAATTATACACAAACATCATTAATAGCCAGTGCATTGTGTGAAATCTGTGTATTCCTAGGTGTTGAAGTGTACACTTTGAACGGAGAATGTAAACATTGGCTCTTCTGGTCAGAGGAGGCGGAAGGTGTCTTCAGCTGTCATCTCAAGGCCGTGCCGGACATTCGTCATAATAATCGTAAAGAGGAAGGTCTTCAACATTACATGAAATTCCAATCGATATTCTAGCAGACAGTGGAAGGTTTACAGCACCGGTGACATTGCGACAATACGAGTTAATTATCCTTTGATTCTTTCACCTGTTTTCATACGTTGATTTTGTTTCCAAAGATACTGTTGCCAACCAAGAGAGCCAGAATTTTGTAATAGTACGAAACTGCAAAAAAAGTGTTTCAGTTACTATTTTAAGCACAAGCGGACTTGAATTATTTTAGTTTTAAATGTAAGATTCAAAATAACATAAAATGTCGTGCTCGCATGTTAAGTTCTACGTAACAGTGTTACATCGTAAATAACTGAAGTGATTTCGGCTGGATCAGAAGTGAAAGTGACGCCACAGTCTGGTAATGTCTTGTAATTTTACCACAGAATGGAATCTGTTGTGGTGTGTCTACAAGGAGCTTACAAATATTTTAAAAACCAAACAAATCACGTTACATAATTACAATTTACTTTTCTTCTTTTCGTTTATGCAAGTCAACTGCGTGAAAAAAAAAAAAACGTAAAAATTCAAAGACTTTTATCTCTGATATATTTTTGAAACATTAAAAAATTAGGTAAAATACAATAATGGAGTTTTGTTTTGTTTTGTTTTGTTTGTTTTTGATGCGCTTATTACGTATTTCATAACGGTATCATAATGATACTCATTTCGAAACTGATCTTCATTATCACGTCGGTGTTGTATCGATTACACAAACCAACAGCCTTAGAATTTATACCTATTCTTGGGTATATTTAGGTCGCTGATGCCAAATGTGCCATTAGTTTCGCCGTATCAGCTTTAGATTCTGAGATATGGTATTACCATTATGCATAGCCTATTATCCCATTTTACGTTTGATATAAATAAAAACAGTGTCTATTTTTAGCTTCTAAATCACGTGAAGAAAAAAGCAACACACTAACATTACATTAACATTACACTAACAATATAACATGGGGTCTTTCAAAAAATTGATATTATCACATATAGTACGGTCGCTTATGACTTATGAGCTGTCAATTTGAGGACCAAAAAATAATCCAGGTTTTAGTTTTCCTCCTACGGGTCCGAAGTATGGTCAAGAACCTTCACTAGCTATGTTATCAAGCAAGATTTTGTTCCGCTAGACTAAGAGTTTACGAATAAAATCTATATAAAAGTAGAGCTGGTAGAGAAAAACTATTTACATATTTGGAATAAGCACACTAAGTACAGCCAAAATCCGGTAAAACATCTGAGACACCAAACAAAAAGTTATTTGAGAGTAGCAGCTGAAAACTGCACAATAAATAGCCTGCATTTAAAATAAGTTAAATTTTGTTCGTGTAAATCTTAATATCATACTAAAATGAATTCATTTCGTGTCGTCAAAATCCTTGGTTTCAAGAAAACGAGCAAAGGAAAACTTCGATTTGACCAACTCCGAAAGCTGCCATCTGTCATAGAAGACAAGAACTACAACAAACAGCAGTCAGTCGATGCAAGAACAGCGCGGGCGTTTGGGTGAATCTAAAACCTGAAAATTTAAACATTTATACGAATCTTCGTGAAACATCACTAGAAGATACCTAGGCCAATAACACACAGCTTCCTTTGAAATGTATTTTGCTTCTCCAGTTATTCTGTTCACAGGCATAAACAACACAATGTTTATAAAAATTACATTTCTGAATTACGATTACCTGGAGAAGAGTTTTAATGCTAGAATTCCAAGGATTTCGTTGTAATCATGCGCACGGGTGTATAAAACATGCTGACTTGGCTCGCTTTTGCCCGCAAGTTCCGCTTGCAGAGTTTTGTGGTTTGTAAGTAGCCGCTGCACGCTACACTGGTAATGTTGGAATTTGTCACTTTCTTGTGACTACAAATTAGCGACAATACTTTCTATCGATATCTTCCTGCTGGCCTCGAGTAGCCATTATAAACGTGACTCTGATAAAACAAGGAAACTCTTTGTAGGAATAAAAACAATAATTATAAAACTCAAATTATTTCGGAAAACATTGCGCCCGTCGTCAGTGATGCATTGCTTATTGTAACCATAGCAACAGATAATGATTGTCTGGGCTTGTATGGCTTGTATTCTAGTCATGGCCCTCTACTTCAATAAAAATTATAACAGCCAAAGCTAAGTAAAACAGATTGATTATTGTTACCATAGCAACAGATAATTGTATTTTAGTCACGGCCCTCTACTTAAATACAAATTATAAGAGGCCATGCTTAACTAAAAGAGATTGATTAGAGCATGCGTTGTTTATTGTTACCATAGTAACTGATATGATTGTGACGGGGTTAGTATTTTAGTCATGGCCCTCTACTTAAGTACAAATTATAACAGGCTATGCTTAAGTAAAAGAGGTTGATTAGAGTTTGTTTATTGTTACCATGGCAACAGATAATGTGAAGGCAGTAGATTCTTCCCAGTTGAGATCTGACTTGTTTGAACGGCATTTTGAAGCCCGTTTAATTGCATTAATTAAGCTGATGACATATTAGACAGCACTTTCACGGTTACTGAGGCCGACAGGAGGTTTTATTGCCCCCAAGGCATAATCACATATGAAGTAACTCTTCACACCCAAGAAGTATGGGAAGTTGTTGGTGTCATTGGGATTTATGACCATCCATTGTTTTCATTATGCAAGTGTGAAATGAGTGGAAATTAATTTTAAATTGTCTGTTTGCATGTCGATTTGGTATCGTTACGTCAGATTACTACAGATGGCAACACTAAACATATTTTATCTGACCTAGATTCATGGTCTATTTTCATTATCTATGTCTTGGTACGAGGCACGTCCATAAAATAAGTTTCCCTGGGACCGCTTATACAAACAAAACAAAATTTCATGGGAATATTTATTGCAACAGACACAGCAAATGTTCAGCTATTTTTTAACATATTCGCCAAAGGAATTGGGAGATTTGTTATACCGTGGGACCAACTTTTGGATACCTGTGTCGTAGAAGTCTGCCGCTTGCGATTTCAACCACAGTGTGACAACCATTTCCGCTTTTCTGTCATTCCCTGTCATTTCTTTAGGTGTAGGAAAAGATGGAAATCACTGGAAGTGAGGTCCGGGCTGTAGGGTGGATGTTTCAACACCTCCCAGCCGAACTTCTGCGGAAGCCTATTGATATTGGACGAAATTGCTTGACTGGTACCGCAGTAATGCCAGATTTAGTGTCTAATTTATAGTAATATATTAGAAAGAATTCATCAAACGCAAATCAGTTATCATGACAACATATTATTTTACAGTGTTCATATACGGTTTTGGAAGTTGCAATACAGTTAGCTATGACAAATAACACCACCCACATATTCCTTCACATTTGCGAGAAATACTGTTAGTGTACCTGAGCGGTTGTTGTCCATCCGAACGTAATATTGAGTGATTGACAACGTAAGGCTGAATGCTTGTTTCTGTCCTTCATGCTTTCACTAATTCTCTTCCTCATTGGTTGCCTCACAACTTCTTCTGCTCTCTCATAAATTGTATCAATTCTGTACGCCTCAACTAACAACTTTATATCACTTAGCTTCAGAAAGAAAGGCCCACTATATTTCGTAGTCTTCAATAATTCAAATTTTAAAACGTGTAGTAGATAAAATTTGTGGAACATTATTTATTATTCTATATAGAAGGCTGTGGTTTCATATTCTCTTTTTTGTTTTTATTTTTTTTATTTCAGCTGTGTTTATACTCCTTTTAGCCTCGAGGCTATATAAGGAATTCGGGATCTGTGTCTGTACACTAAGGTAGGCCATGGAACTATTGATTGTCAATTATTCCTATTGTCAGTGTATTTTAATGGAGTCGATTTCAACTGATATTAATTTAAATGGATATGATACAGGATGAAATAGTAAGGATGATTCATGTTATGTAAATATCCAATTCGGCATTGTCTTTACGACTGGGGAAACCATGTCAAATTGGCCGGGATTTCCAGAAAATTATTTTTTTTCTTAATTCAGCATTACTTATACTCCTTTCAGCTACGAGGTCATACCAAGTGTTCGGGATGTGTGTCTATACAGTAGGGTAGGCCATGGAACTATTGCTTGTCAATTGTTTCTATTGTCTGTGTATTTTTATGGAGTAAATTTTAAATGATATTATTTTAAATGGATATGATACAGGATGAAATAGTAAGGATGATTCATGTTATGTAAATATCCAATTCGGCATTTGCCTTTACGACTGGGGAAACCATGAAAAAACCCATTTCAAATTGGCCGGCCATGGGATTTGAACCTGGGAACTCCCGAATGTGGGTGCAAGACGTTACCATCTTGGCCACCTCGTTCGGTAATCTTTTGAATCCAGTAAAATGGATAACTAAATAACTAAACAATTAAATAACTAAATTTAAAAATAATTAATAATAATAATTAAATATTTAAAAGCAGCGGCAGGAAGAGCCGAAGATCCTGGTTCAAATCCCGGTTATTGCATTGCATTTTTTCAATATGACTCTACCTTTCCATCTTAGCCTACACACGGCCAGTGTGAAAGAATTATCATTCCATTTAAAAATCTAATTTTGAGTCTGTTATGTCGATGGCAATTCTTTCACAGATAAGATGACAACAGGAAACCATTGAATACCTTCAAACTGGTTAGCCTTATCAATTACAAACATTATTTTAATGATAATTTGGATATTATTTGCAGAAAATAGTAGCAGAAATGTATTTTAGCGTCTTGTTATGTAAAAGAGCGTAATTGCAGTAGAGAATTTCAAACACACTGGAGATAATTGCTAAGAAACGTTTGGGGGGGTTGGGTGTAACAGTGAGAACAGCCTGCAATCATGAACTCTGCATTGAACAAATCGAAAATTACCGTCTTTAAAGCCTTTCATGAATTAATTCCTTTGACCTTGGATTTGCATACGTATTGTAAGTGTATATTTTTGCGTCTCTGAAACCTGTTCAAACAGAAGCAGGTGAAAATGACTGGTATTAGCAAAAATCACTGTTTTCTGCAATGACCTCCACATACGGCTTGAAAACGCCCTCTGGAAATTGGCAAACGTTTCCAGAAGCTTCTGTTCACATCGACAAAAATTTCCAATGTCGGTAATTATCGTAAATTGCCTTAGAAAATTAAACTAGACATTAAAGAAAATGTCTCTCTTACCAGGCGTAATACTGTTCATTTATTTGCTAGGAGAATTCGCGGCTTAGAGGCTTTTGTTAACTAAAAGAAATGCTTATTGTTACTATAGCAACAGGCAATGGTTGTAATGGGATTGTATTTTAGCCATGGCCCTCTAATTAAATAAAAATTATAAGAGGCCATGCTTAAGTAAAAGAGATTGATTAGAGCATGCGTTGTTTATTGTTACCATAGCAACAGATAATGATTGTGATGGGGTTGTATTTTAGTCATGGCCCTCTACTTCAATATAAAGTGGAATATGCCATTTTAAGTAGAAGGCCGTGACTAAAACAAAATGCCATCACTAACATTTATAAGTCTACGTTTTAAATGTTCCACGCAAGTACATTTTGATCTATTGATCGCTTTTATTTAATAAATTATTTTATGTGAAAACTGATTTGGTTATATTGTAAACATATCTTCCTTTAATGTATTTTTTTTAAATACCACAAGATCGCTGACAGAACATTAAAAAATTGGCAATTTCAAAACATGTTGTCCTATTAATGTGATTTCTATTAATTATTTATTTATTTATTTAGCCTGGCGGAGTTCAGACCATAATTCCTTCTCTACCACTCAGCCAGGGCGAAAACTTTAACTACATAATAATAATAATAATAATAATAATAATAATAACAAATATAAATGAAAAACAAGAAGTACAAGAAACATACATGAAAAACAAAGAAAAAAATTCAAACATAAAATACCTGAATAATATATAACTTAATGCAAATGACTAAAATAAAGGAATAAAAAGGAGGAAATACTAAACAAATACATTCTTAGTTATTCCAAATAATGAAAATTTTAAAAAATTACAAATTAGCATAAATTCCTAAATGTTATTGTATACTAAATTTATTAAATGACGCTTGAATTGTGAAGTCGTTTGGCAGCTTCTGAGAAAGCTAGGCAATGATTTCCAGTGACGAATAGCCGTTGTTGTAAACTAATTAAGGGTTAGAATAAAAATAGAGTTTAATAGGCTCATGGACGATCTGTTAAAGAAAGAGCGTAGTTTTACTCTCGAAAAAATGAAAGAATAAACCAAGAAATACGAAGGAAAATCCTGTTTAGAGAGAGAGCACCTGATACAACTGTGAGAAGCTCTTGTGAGGATAAGGATCTGACTCCCGCACGTACCGGATTCAGGGAGCACGTAGCTTCCGTCAGATGTTATCCATATTCAGCTTTATGAGTATCCTAGCAACGATTGCTAGAAAGGTCCATCGACACCTTGAATCCTCAATAATAAAGGTCATCTGCCTGACAAGTTGAGGACGACATCTTGTCTTCAATTTGTTCCACCATGTTTATGGTAATATGACAATAAAACGGACATTATCTGTTGCAAAGCATGAATTCGTCAACATTATACTTTTTTCAAGGCCGGCTGTATTTCCTTCTCTTCCTTCTTATTTTTTATTTTTATTTCAGCTGTGTTTATACTCCTTTTAGCTACGAGGCTATAGGGCGTACGTACAGTTGTAGGGTAGGCCATGAAACGATTGCATGTCAATTGTTTCTATTGTCGGTGTATTTTAATGGAGTTAATTTCAACTGATATTAATTTAAATGGATATGATATAGGATGAAATGTTGAGGATGATTCATGGTATGTAAATATCCAATTCGGCATTTGCCTTTACGACTGGGGGAACCATGAAAAAATCCATGTCAAATTGGCCGGCCACGGGATTTGAACCTGGGAACTCCCGAATGCGAGTTACCATCTCGGCCCCCTCACTCTGTTCGTTATTATTATTATTATTATTATTATTATTATTATTATTATTATTATTATTATTATTACTACTATTATTATTATTTAATTAATATCATAATCTTTCCTAGTAGCTCTATGAACAGCAGATCTTCTATCAACAAAAAATTTAAATTTCCTCTTCATTTTAAAAGGAACCAGAATATAAATATCCTTACTTTACCGTATTTTTTGATGACTTTACGGAACGTTCATGCAAAACTGAAATAAATTTACAAAAACGCAAAATGGCGGTAAACTTGTTTAGAATTACATAAGAAATGTACTAGAATAAAATAACAGATAATTTTACACCTGAGAGCAAATGTAACCTGGGAACACCTGGTGGTATACTGGGATTGTGAGTCAGTTGGAGAATTTAATGTTGCACTGGCATGTTGAAATGGTAGCTCAATTGGTTAGAGCAGCGGCACGGAGCCGATTTCAAAGTACTTTTGGTTTAATTTATTGTCGCTGCGCATCACTCTTCTTCTTTAGCCTTGACTCGACAACCCCGCAATAATAACTGCGAAAAAAAGGATAGTGGAATGAGTCTTCCTTTTGTCTGTCTGTCTGTCTGTCCGCGATGCCCAGCGAAATCTACTCAACGTAGAGATCTGAAATTTTAAACATATTAGGTGGAATGAAGGGTCGGAAAATGCACCTCGAAGTCGGAATTTTAATTTTCGCTTTCGTTCGTGAGTTATGAGTGAAAAACGGGCAAAAAACGTGCACATTTATGCACACATAAATACCATCGACCTGGGTCGGGATCGAACCCGCAACCTTTAAGAAAGAATGACTGGGTGTTTTGGTTAAACTATTTCTTTTTATCGATATATGAATCGTGGCAATCAAGGCTACGAACGTGTTCTGTGTCACCAAAACACTGATCAACACAAACACACTGAAATCCTGGTAAACAATTTCCTTAAAATGTATACAAGACTGAAATCCTTGAACTCTCGCTGACCTTCGTAAATAACCTTCGGGAATCAAACTTTATTTAGGTTTCTGAAGCAAGGAAATCAATAAACATTTAACGTGCCTAGAATCAGTAAGTTGGGAATACATTTTACTGAAATTTCGCAGGGAAAAAAATTAAAATTTTACATTTTTCAGTTTTTACCCAGATATTCACAGAGCATTCAACTGGGAAAGGAATATTCTCGGAAACGATTACTAGTAAAAATTATCAGAATGTCCACAAAACAAAAAAACAAACAAAAAAAAAGTACAGTTTCCACGTTTTCCAATTTATAAGATATAAATCTTCGGCGATTTGCATCATCGTATAATGTTTTACTTATTTTAGCTGTGTTTATAGTCTATTCCTTTCAGCTACGAGGCCACATCAGGAGTTCAGGATGTGTGTCTATACAGTAGGGTAGACCATGGAACTATTGATTGTCAATTGTTTCTATTATTGGTGTATTTTTATGGAGTAAATTTCAACTGATATTAATTTAAATGGATATGACACAAGATGAAATGGTGAAGATGATTCATGGTATGTAAATATCCAATTCGGCAATATTTTGTCTTTACGACTGGGGAAACCATGAAAAACCCATGTCAAATTGGCCGGCCACGGGATTTGAACCTGGGACTTCCAAGACGTTACCATCTTGGTCACCTCGATCGGCTGTATATTTTTCAAGCTTAGTGTAAGCAGGTCTAAATTAAAACTAAACTGCGTGGCGCTGCATCCCTGAAAATACAAGGCCTACCATTTTCTGTATGTAGAGTAATCCAAAATTGTATTTTAGTAAAACAATTAAATTACCGTACTATATGCAGAAATGTTTCGGAAAAAATGTAGGAATATCTTTCTTTAATTTAAAAAAAGAAGAATTCCAGCGTATTTTTTATTAATACCACAATGTGATAATGTTTTTCTGCGTAAATAAAAAAAAAATTCTACAACAGGTACTATTTACGTAAAAGACCTAGAGCATGCATTGTTTATGGTTACCATAGCAACAGATAGAGATGAAGTGATAATCAAGGAATTTTCTAACGAGGCATTTGATGAAATGTGTAAATGCGTAGGTCATGATATTAGATGCGTTTTCCTGATTGGATTACGATCTTAGCGAAGGTACATGAACGAAGGCATTTTCCAGGAGCAGCGGGACATCGTCTGTTAACTAACTACTATTACGGAGTTAATGAGTGCTTACCACTGAGTGAAGATCATCACGGAGCGGGTAATTCTATAGAGAAGGTCACGAATTCATTTGAGTGCTTAGCCTTGACAATGCTGCCAAACTTCCGCCACCAAGTTCGAGGCGACTACTCCAATTAATTTCTATTTATAGTTCTCGCTTTCTTTTCCCTTCACTCCTTGTTTTATCAATTATTTTTATAAAATGTTCCATTGTTGAATCATTGCACTGTCTGTAGAAACACGTCTTGCCTGGTGAACAACTCAATACGCGGACATTCACGGCCTTCTATTCTATATAGGCTAAGCACGTGAAGTGAGAAAGATGTATTGTTGGCCATGCTTAGCTTACAGTAAAGAAATATCTGAGGGGAATATTCGATACATTTCGGAAAGTTCAATAAACGTTTGCAGTCACTTGTTTTCTTTTTTTCTTTTTTGTTTTTGCGTTTTTAGTCGCAACATTCAAAGAAGAGGCTATAAGGTTTTTACAGCATAATTAGCGAAAAATTGTGTCTTGTGTTTCTGTACAAGGATATGTGAATACTGCTAACTTTTATTTGGGCAGATTTAAAAAAATATATATACCTTCAATTTTTAATTCAACTTAGGTAATGGCACGAGAGGATTCTCGAATGCGATTTATGAAGACTACACTTCGTTCTCGCAAAATCTCGTGATCTCTCGTCACGCGTGAGATTGCCTAATGATAAATGCATTAGTCTTTAAGGGTATTAGTGGGTTGGCGGTTCGAACGCTATTGGTCAGAGCGAATACTTGCTGAAGTTGCCTATTTGAATACTTGGAAGATGGATGGCCTACTTACTGGTGGTGATGCAGGCTTACAATAGACAAGTCAACTCACCTGTAACAAAACAGAACAGGTCTATTAGAAAATCGCCAGTCTTTAATAGTAATTATATATATATATATACACACACATATATATATACACACACATAACACACACATTTTAATATATACCCACACACACACAGAGGAAATTAGTAAACGATTTAATTGCTTTCATTTAAGTACAATACAACAAATACAATACAATTCATAATACTATTTAGTGTTAACAAAAATGATGTAAACCGAAAAAAAACAAAATGGATATTATATATATGCATTCATGAACCACAGACAATTGTTTCTGTTGGACATTACATGCGAATAGAGAGAAATTCCTTTGACACTGGGATTCGAACCCTGGACCTTTGACTATACGTGCCAATGTCCAACAGAGACAATAATCTGTGGTTCATGAATGCTTATATATATATCTATCTTGAATGTTACTGTACAATAACAGTGGAATCACTACTTAGTGTGCCTCACAGTACTGCAAATGACATAACTTGTCAGTCAGTGAGATAGACCATTAGGGCAATCAGTCATTGGACAGAGGTTCCATCCGTTTCCTCCAAAACTATCATAGGCTATTAGGCCTACTTATGTTTTGATCTGTTCCCTTCATTGTGTAATTTTTTATATTGTATGTGTTTACTGTCGGCCGTGGGTGTCGGCATGCTGACCACATGCCCCCCAATCCTGCCATCTGCCTACGGGAGATGACGCAGCGGTCGGGTGGTAGGCCAAGTCCCTTCAGGGATGTAGCGCCACGGAGTTTAGTTTAGTTTTTATGTGTTTACTGTTTCTTTATCTGTATTTGCTTAAATATTTAAACATATAATTTAATAATAGTGTTGTAAAACTGGTGTAATTAGTATATGAGCCTGTTATATTCTCAACATAAATAAAAAAATAAATAATAAAAACAAAAGTTAAACAACCGTAGCCTACTACCAACCAGATAAATAATTAAAAAAAAAACTATCAAGACTCATATTGTTAGGATCACTTTGTGGAACATTCATCTGCACCGGCCATGGTGATAATTAAATATAACTCGTATTAACTACAGGTTCCGTGCGGTGCTGAAGTCTTGATTACATTACGCAACGCTTCTTCCGGGAAGATGCTCCGGGTAATCGCTTCCTAACTTGCGTGTGAAAGCGCGATCAAATTAAGTTCCGATAACTTTTTGCATTGCATAAGTCATTTGTTTCGGAAACTTCCTGTGGAACCCGGCATTAGGCAGACTAGGAAGAGCCGATGCGTGGGAAGAAGAAGAATAAAAAGTGGCAGAAAGCGTAAACCAGTCGAGCACGTGATTAATATTCGTGATTCCCAATACATCGCATTGTGAAGACAAATAGATGAGGAGATTAGGATGGAAGATAACCATTAAATTCCACACTTAAACTCTCACCATTTATAAAATAATGCGGACTGCAAAGAAAACAATCGACACAGTGATTAGGTCATTAATGCATTCTTATATACAGTACTAAGCAACGAAACTTGAATTTATTTATTTCAAACTAGGTTAAAAGGCCCGGCGTCGCTTGGGTTTTGTATTTTGTAAATTGGAAAATAAGTTATAGATCCTTATATAGGTATTTAGAATTTGAAATGAGGAAGAACGACTTATCCCACAAACTATTCCCTCAGAAAACGATAAATATAGCTTTTTTTTATGGCTTGTAGCAGATCCCTGAGGCTTAGCCAACGATAATTAATCGAAATAATAACCATTAAGAGCAAAATAATTAAAATAATATATTTATTAACACTTTGTTCCATTATTTAAATTCTATTGTATATGTCCTGTGCCCCGAAGAATTTTGATTGGCTCTAGAAAACACATTTAAGTTCAATTAAGCACATTAAACCAGAACGTTTAGTTTTAGATTTATTGAAAAATTGGGGAATTGATTACGATTTCTTAAATTATTAAATCTGGATTGTTAAATATTATTTTGATATGATAAATTAAAATTTTTGATCAAGGTTTTTACAGATTTCATAAGTGCCGCCCCTCGTTGTGAGAGCTTATAAAATGAAGCTATTCTTTTATTTCCAAAGTATGACAAAAGAAAGCAAAAACACCTGCAGTTGATTTGACAAAAGAAATGTATTACTGAAAATTGATGCTTCGAAAAGAGCAAAAAAAAAAATGCACGTTTTCTGTCTGTTTTTTACTCATAACT
Organism: Ectobius pallidus; assembly: GCA_964059195.1. Taxonomy (NCBI): domain Eukaryota; kingdom Metazoa; phylum Arthropoda; class Insecta; order Blattodea; family Ectobiidae; genus Ectobius; species Ectobius pallidus. Next base: position 181,581,305 of record CAXKWD010000005.1, on the reverse strand, counting down.
CACGAACGAAAGCGAAAATTAAAAATCCGGCTTAGAGGTGCATTTTCCGACCCTTCAGTCCACCTACGCTTAAAATTTCAGATATCTGTGTGCAGTAGATTTCGCTGGGCATTGCGCACAGACAAACACTTCCTCTTATTATTATTATAGATTACAACATAGACTATATATATATATATCAGAAGATACCACTATCAATTTACAAGTATTACAAAGTGATTTTATTTATTGACTAGCAAGTGCCCGCGGCTTCGCCCACGATAATTAACTAAAAAAATAAAAATTCAGAGTATAATAATTACAGCATTATATTTATTAACACTTACACGTGAATCGTTCATAAAGTAAACGATTAATAATAATAAAGAAACAGCTAAAAATCCGGCTTTGAAGTGAATTCCACGATTAGAAAGCGCAGCCTGGGAAAAACGACTTCAGATTCGAGTTCCCTGGCCCAGAAAACCTCTGCATAGTGAGTTTCGTCCAAATCGATCAATTTTTACCCATTTAGGGCTATATTCATTATCCCTCTTCCGTCTATGTTTAAAATTTCAGATCTCTGCATGCAGTAGATATCGCTGGGCATCGAGCACAGGCAGACAAACACTTCCTTTTATTATTACAGATGGGGAATTGATTACTATTTTTTAAATTATTGAATCTAGATTGTTAAATATTATTTTATGACGAATGAAAATTGAATTCTGGTGAAGGTTTTTACAGATTTCATGGCCCCCGCCCGTCGTTGTGAAATTCTCAACATGTGTAGGAGATCTAATCAACTCTGGTATCCATGTCGCTGTAAATCATGTGGCAGACATAGAAACTAACAGAGGCTGGAGGGTATGTGTATCTTTGCATCGATCTTTTTGTTAAGTCATCTTGCGTAATGAACTACTCAGCTAATGAAGGAAGAAAAGACAATCAGTCCGCTCTCAATACGGTTAGACAACCTGCTTTTATTCCTCACACTGTGGTCCGCGTAACACAGGTGAAGGCTACTCAAAATATAAGAGAAAAAATCTCATGTGAAAGTTATATTATACTAAGATGCTAACTTTTATTTGGGCAGAGGAAGTTTTAGATTAACTGAAAATTGGGGAATTGGTTACAATTTCTTAAATTATTAAATATAAATATAAAAAAAAGTCTGATGTGGAACTCGCATAACTTTTTTCTGCCCAAATAAAAGTTAGCATCTTAGTACAATAAATTATCTACTCTTATACAATTCAACGGCCCTAAATAGCGTGCTTGCTCGCCCGCTTCGTGAGGCATCGGGTATACTCGGCGATGTTCGTCTCTCGCAGGCTAAACTTTCATGACGACTACAAAATTTTATTTTTACTTACAATTTTCATAGCTCTGAACCACAAACATTTTTAATAATCTACCAGTGTAATTTTCTTAAAAATCCTGGAGTCAATGAATAATGGCGGGCGAAGCCGGGGGAAACAGCTGTAAAATATTGATGCTTTTATCTCTTGAAATATCGCTGATAATAATACTCCAAACAAACCATTCCTTCCCTTGAAACATTATATAATTTCTGAAAATTACACTGAATTGATAAAATAAAATTCACATCATATTCATGTCAATAAACAGTTGAGAAACAATAGTTATTATGTGTTCACAGGTTCTCTGGAACTGCATAATCGATTCTGATATAGTTTTCCCAGGGGGCGCTTTCTAATCGTAGAATGTATTCTGAAGCCGGAATTTTAGCTGTTTCATTAATATTATTAATGGCTTAGTTTATGAATGATTCGCGTGCAAGTGTTAATAAATATAATGTTTTAATAATTATTATACTCTTAATTTTTAATTTTTAAAAGAATTATCGTGGGCGAAGCCACGGGCACTTCCTAGTGTATGACATTCTCGTCATGCAAATTGGTTGTAAAAATGAAGAGAATGTCTTTACCATATCGTATCGAATCCCCGATGGATACACAACCCCAAAAAATCTGATTAATGCACTCACATAACTTTCCTTATCCTAAGCATGGTCAATTCATTTTCTCGCTTCGCACTCGGATATAGAGTAAGAGGCCTTATTGAAAAGAGCACGTATTCAGAGTGGGTGGCTTATAACTACTATAACTAGCTACTCTTCAAAGCGTTTTTCGAAAAAAAAAAAAAAAAAAAAAAAAAAAATCAAATAAAAGTTTTAGCTCTCACTATTAGCTACACATGTGCAAAATTTAAAGAAAATCGTTAGAGCCGTTTTCGAGGAAATCGCGAAAAAACGAAAATTTCTACATGTCCCCTTAAAAATAAGAGAAACTTATGACAAAAAAGGCAAAGCCACCTGCAATTTCTTTGACAATTGAAATGTATTAGGCCTACCGAAAACTGATGCATCGATAGCGCAAAAAATTCGCGTTTTCAGCCAGTTTTTCACTTCTAACTTCCGAACGAAAGCGAAAATTAAAAATCCGGCTTCGAGGTGCATTCGCCCACCCTTCATTCCATCTATGTTTAAAATTTCAGATCTCTGCATGCAGTAGATTTCGCTGGGCATCGCTCAAAAGCCGACAAACTGACAGACAGACAAACACACAAACACTTCCTCTATTATTATTTTCATTATTATTATTATTATTATTATGTATTAAAACTAATTTTTAATATAATTAAACACTTAAGGGGTTTTTTTGGAGGATTTTCCCCATTCTAACTCAGCCTCTAACAGAAATAAGTACCAGGAGCGATCCTGGTGGTAAAGGCGGTCGGTGCGTAAGGCCAACAACCTTACCACCTTCACGTGCCGAATGTTCAAAATCTGGGTCCTCAACCTCCTGGAACCCTCTGGGCCTCCATGGTCCGTAATAAGGATCACTTTACTTTATAGCAATGAGAACCACAAATTCAAGAAACCATACGGAATCACCTGGTGATTGTAGAAATGCTTTCTCTTTTTTTTTTTTCAGAATATTTGCATGACCATATGTAATGACGCCTACTGGTCACTTTCTTTGCGACTTGACCCTTGACTTCTTGCGTGAGCCGGTTATGCCAACATTACAAAGCGTGTAACACGAGAAGGGACGGCCAGAACTGCACATACACTAAGAAAATCATCTTTCATAACAGTAAATCTTATTAAGTGCCTGCACGCGCGATAACTCAAATACGCTTTATCGGATTTTCGTGAAACTTGGTATACACATTTATAACGTCCATGGAAAGAAGTCTATTGATATTGGACGAATTCGGTTGACCGATACCGGAGTAATGCCCAATTTAGTGGTAATGTATTAGAAAGAATTTATCAAATGCAAATCAGTTCTCACAACAACATATTGTTTTACAGTGTTCATATGCGGCTTGGGAAGTTGCAATACAGCCAGCTTTGACAAATAACACTACTTACATATTCCTTCACATATGCTTATCAAACTACACCTTTTCAACCTCAATTTCGGAAAAAGTAATTTCAATTTCGGAAAAAGTAATTTCAATTTCGGAAAAGGTAATTTCAATTTCGGAAAAAGTAACTTCAATTTCGGAAATACGAGGGCTATGAAGAGGGTATAGTAAAGTTGGTACCACGCTAGGACAAATTACTCAATCGGAGCGAGATTACGTAGAGAAGTAGCTAGAAGGTGTACCTAAATGTTCCAAATAAAACAGTTTTGATTTTTACTGTGGTTTTCATTTTATGCCCCATCGAATGTTTAAAAAAATAGCTTTCGTATTTCCGAAATTGAAGTTACTTTTTCCGAAATTGAGATTACTTTTTCCGAAATTGAGGTTGAAATGGTGTAGACCTTTGTTCTTCCGTAAGCCCTGCTTAATGAATCGATCTGGAGCTTAACTCGGAAATCGATTACAAAATAATTTCTTTTCTGCATATCATAATTGCAATTATCACTGATTAAACAAAAGCATTCGTAGTTAGTGCCAGTTGTTAATTGTCTCTCAAATAAAAGTTTTTGCTCTTAATTTAAGCACCATGTGTACTAAATTTAAAGAAAATCGTTACACGGAATGAAAAATGTCTCAATTCCAATGGCAAATATCATTAAAAATAGCTGAACACTTGCTGTATCTGTTGCAATAAACATTTCCAAGAAATTGTGTTTTGTTTCTGTATAAGGCTTTACTTACTTTATGAACGCGCCTCGTAATAATAATTATAATAATAGTAATTAGGGGCGGATTTCTATGACATGTCATATTTTTCCCTTTTGCATTATTTCAGGTTTCCGACTAATTTAAACTCGATTCCAAGCATCCTTGTGAAAATGGAACGGCTTTTATTGTGCATATAACTGCTTATTTAGGAAATTTTCAACTATTGTAGCAAATTTAGTATGAATATGCATATTTAGGTAATATTTGTTGCATATTTGTGTGCATATTAAAGAAGTTTTGAAGTTACATATCATATTTTGAAAATTTTGCATTATAATGATACTTTTTGAGAATTTACAAATATTTTAAATGATTGACATTGTATGTTAATAAAATGAATGGTAGTGAAACTTAAAAAAGTATATACACATTGTGTGAGTGGTAAAGTCATATTTTTAATTTTATTGGCCATATTTTAATGTTTTTTAGGTTATAAATGCATGCATATATCCTATTTTTGGGTCATAGTAATCCGCCCCCTAATAATAATAATAATAATAATGTTGAGAGTTTTTCTCTAAGTTGGCTACCCTGCGCGGTAGTGTGTTTCGTGTTGCATGTTGGTACTATGAACTCTCTCTTGAGCAGGAAGACGGGGAGAAGACAAGATGTCGCATGTCTAGCTACAAGGACGGGATGGTGTTCTTGCTTGGATTGTTTGTTTGACCAGTTCGCAGTACTTTACAATCATCTCTTTATGTTCATTAATAGTGCAATATAATATACAAGGTTTTTATAAATAAACCTACTAGAGGACTTGCTTTGTTTGTCAGTTGTGTTGTGTTCAATTGTGTAACGGAAGCCAACCTTGCATCCTTGGGCAGACGTTATAACTACCATTTACAGTCCACTACAAATTGAAAACTTGTCTTGAATACAACATAATTCTTGGTCCACCGGCCGTGATAATTCTTGATATTGACAGCCGTTTGGAAATTTGTGGAACTTGGAACATTGTGATTGTGAAATTTGCATACTGCGAAATTAAATTGTACTGGAACATTACGACATTGTCTTGCATTGCCGCCATAGCTAGCGTCTACCTTTGTTTGAAAAGCGGGAAAGCTGCAAGCAGTAATTGTAATTGAACATTGACATCGTGTGAATTGAACATTGACATCGTGTGCATTGAACATTGACATCTTGTGTAATATAAATAATAAGAAGATATTGCATTTGAATATTCTTGAATTATTTGTGCAAAATAGACAATTACGAACAGTATTACTAATACATGGAACCACGTGTGAAATGTTGCATCATCTTGCATTGTTAAAAACGTATCACAGCACAGAAGGGTTAGCAAACTGTGGAACTGTACCCGTTGAATAATAACTTTAAACTTTGTGAGCTGAAACATCAGTGATTGTAATTGAATTATTGGTACTTTGAAAGTTAATTTGAAAAGACATTCAGCAGCATTACATCGCAGATGACGTCACGTTCTGGGAATCTTGCCAGACATCTTGGACAAAGTCTACGACTTCATGGAGCTGTCTGATGTTGCCATTAGTGATACAATAATTCAACCAACTGTAAGTTTGTTCCATTTTTGTCTTGCTTGTCCTAACTTGACTAGGGAAGACATCCTGTCTAAAATCCTAAAACCTACTTCTAATACTGAAACAAAGAAGTACTGACTTGCTTGTTAATGTTGTTTGACGGACTTGAATTAATTAAATATTCAATTGTTCGCTATTGCGCTGTTGTACATTTAATAGAAATTTGTTTTTCATTAATAATAATCAATTGTTACATTATTCATCATGTCGTTTGAATCAGAAGCAAAGGCTATTCAAAAACGTGGCTTACTAAAAAGATCATTAACTCATCTTGAAAAGTTCTTGAACCGTGAGGAGCTGTCTAGAAATGAATTGATAGCCAGGCAAAATGAATTACCGGAAATTTGGAAGGAGTTTAATGATGTTAGGGAATATTTAGAATGTCAGTTAGATTCAAAGTCTAGTGAAGATCATTTTGAAGAACATGAAGTGTTTAAAAACAGGTATTATGCAATATTCGGTAGGATTCAAGATCTGATTGATGCTGGGGAAAGACCCACAAGTCCCAGCAATGCATCTGTCATTTCGAATAACTCCACTCGAAGCAGTAGTAATTTGAAACTCCCACCCATAGAATTGCCTTGTTTCAGGGGAGATTTGACAAAATACTTGACATACAAGAACACATTTGAAAGCTTAGTTATCAACAATACTTGCATTGATAATGTGCAAAGGTTGCATTATTTGTTGTCTTCACTTCAAGGTGAACCCAAAGAGTTATTAAGTAATTTGACCATTTGTGATGGTAATTTTTCGGTTGCTTGGAATTTGATTGATGAAAGATATAATAATAAACGGTTGATTGTTTCGCAGCATGTGAAACAGTTGCTTAATCTTCATAGTTGTAGTAGTGGTACTTCAAGTGACTACCGCAAATTGATAAATGAGGTAAAATCTAATCTTAGTGCCATTGAGAATTTGGAAGCGGAGACTCCACTTCATGAAATCTTGTTGCAGGAATTAATTCTGAATAAAGTCAAAGTTAATCATAGAAGTGAATGGGAAAATAAATTTGCCTCCTCTGATATTCCGACATTAGACAATTTAATTGAATTCTTGGAAAGGAAATGTCAGACATTGGAATTAACAGAAGCTAACAAAACTGTTGTTGAGCACAAACGTGATTTCAAACCTAAACTAAAGGCACTTCATATTGCTAAAAACAGTACCTCCTTGAATTGTAAATTTTGCAAACTTGACAACCATAATATTCTCGATTGTAGGAAGTTTAAACAAGCAAATATTGATCATCGTCGTGAATTTGTCAAAGAAAATAAACTTTGTTACTTGTGCTTTTCAACTTCTCATATGTCCAAACAATGTAAGCAACCCAGGTGCACGAAATGTAACGGAAATCATAACTTGTTGGTTCATAAAGAACAAATAAATCCTAATAATAATAATAATTCAAACGTTGATCGTTCTGCAATCATCTCGCCTGCAGCAATGAAAGTGATTTCAGGATTAGGCTCAAATGTTTTGCTGAGTACGGTTAGTGTTGGAGTGAAAGCTAAAACTGGAGAAGTTTTAGTGGTTAAAGCCTTGTTGGACTCAGCGAGTCAATTATCATTTGTAACCTCCAATCTTGTCAAATGTCTTGGTATTGGTACAAAATCTTGTCGTTTACCAATTGTTGGCATAAGTAATTCAAACGTTTCTCCTGTAAGCTCCACTTGCAATCTTGTTTTATGCTCGCAGATATCAGACTATAACTTGAATTTGAATTGTGCAGTAGTAGACACCATCACAAGTCCGCTACCTGCTCAGAAAATTGATTGTTCGACTTGGAACATTCCCACTGATATTGTTCTAAGTGATACTAGTTTCAATCGACCTTCACCGATAGACATTTTGTTGGGAGCTGATGTTTATTATGAAATTGTGTCTGGTGATACCTTGCGTAGGGACAATTATCCTACATTACTAAACACTAGATTTGGTTGGGTACTGTCAGGTATTTTTCCTGAGTCATGCGTTAAACCTAATGTCAAGGCTCGTTGTACTAATTTTGTGAAACTTGACCCTCTTGACTCAAAGTTGCAAAAGTTCTGGGAACTTGAAGAACTTCAGCAGCCAGTTCTTACTCCTGAAGAAAAAGCTTGCGAAGAACATTTTGTAAATAATGTTCAAAGAGATGAACTCGGAAGATTTGTTGTCAAACTTCCAATTCGTTCAGAAGTATCTCCTGTGGCTGAGTCTAAATGTAATGCCATTAAAAGACTTAAGCAAATTGAAAAAAGATTCTTGAAATCTCCAGAGTTAAAGGAGAAGTATGTTGATTTCATGCATGAATACATTGACTTAGGTCATATGGAAAGTGCACCCATTGAAAGTTCTGATTCGTTGGATTTTTACTTGCCCCATCATTGCGTATTGAAGGATTCCAGTACTACAACAAAACTGAGAGTTGTATTTGATGGAAGTTGTGAATCTTCAAACGGAATATCTTTGAATTCCATGTTAATGGTCGGACCTACCGTCCAGCCTGACTTGTTGTCCATTATCCTCAAATTCAGAACTTACATTGTTGCCCTATCAGCTGACATTGCAAAAATGTATCGATGTGTATTGGTCCATCCTGAACATCGAAATCTTCAGAAAATTGTTTGGCGTGAATCTGCTGATGAGGAAATAAAGGATTATCGTCTAACAACTGTTACATACGGTACCAGTTCTGCTCCTTTTCTTGCTACAAGGTGCTTAGTTCAACTTGCTGATGAGTGCAAAGACTCTCACCCCATTGCTTCAGAAACCATTCGATCTTGTTTCTATGTTGACGATCTATTGACTGGTGCAGATTTAGTTGAAGAAGCTAAACAACTTCAATGTGATATCACTTCTGTATTGGACAGTGCTCAGTTCCATCTTAGAAAATGGACGTCAAATTGTCCAGAAGCTCTTGCTAATGTACCCTTGGAAGACAGAGAACTCTCTTCGCCTTGTAATCTTACAAATGATGAAGCTGTTAAGACTCTAGGTATTGTTTGGCACCCTAAGTCTGATGAATTTCAGTTTCAAATAAATTTGAAGGAAGCTCCTAATCTTGTCACTAAGAGAAGCATTCTTGCCATCATCGCATCCATATTTGATCCTCTTGGATTGTTAGGTTGTGCAGTAGTCAAATGCAAACTTGTTCTGCAGATTCTATGGCAACTAAAAATCGATTGGGATGAACCGTTAGACTCTCACACTAACATTCTTGAAACTTGGAATGCTATCTACAGTGAACTTCCACTTCTTAATACACTTCGAGTTCAAAGAAAGGTAATGCCTTTTGTTAAGAACAAGGTTATTGAAATCCATGGTTTCTCAGATGCTTCAGAAGCCGCATATGGTGCTTGTGTATATGTCAGAACAGTGTCTGACAGTGATGAAGTTTCAGTTGTATTGTTGACTTCCAAGTCAAGAGTTGCTCCGTTGAAACAACAGTCTATTGCACGACTAGAGTTGTGTGCTGCTCTCTTGTTGTCTCGTCTTATGGCTAAAGTCATAAAATCGTTAAACTTGGCTGTTCCATTCTCCACATATTGTTGGACGGATAGCACTATAGTTCTGTGTTGGCTACAGAAACCTCCTAATTGTTGGAAAACTTTTGTGGGGAACCGAGTGTCGGAAATTCAATCTCTCACCTCAGTCTCAGAATGGAGACATGTATCTACCCATAGTAATCCAGCTGACTACTTGTCACGAGGAATTGTTCCTTCACAACTGTTTTCGCTTGATATTTGGTGGCATGGACCTACTTGGTTGCGAGAATTGTCTCCAACATATGAAACCTTTGTTGCTACTAACATACCATCATCAGTTGAGGCAGAAACTAAAACGTCTTTGAATGTGCTATTAGTTAATGTGCATTCACCTGACTTGGAACGTTTCTCATCCTATTGTAAATTGAAGCGAGTCTACAGCTATGTTATGAGATTCATTGCTAATGCTCGTTCTGCAAAGGACTCTCGTCATATTGGCCCACTCACTCCTGAAGAGTTGAACGGTGCTGAATTGAAAATACTAGGCTTGATGCAAGCTAGTGAATACATGAAGGAAATTCATGACTTGAAGACTAACAATGTAGTTGCTTCGACAAGCAAACTAAGGTCTTTAAACCCCTTCCTTGATGATAACAGTTTATTGAGAGTTGGTGGTAGACTTGGGAATTCACAATTGGAATATGACAACAAACATCCTATTATTATTCCACCAAAACATTGTGTTACTAAGCTGATTATCAAACATGAACATGAAAGGCTTTTGCATTCTGGCCCTCAAGCTGTATTGTTTTCCTTGCGAAATAAGGTTTGGATTCCACGCGGAAAAACTATTGTGCGTAGTGTGATTCATTCATGTTACAATTGCTTTCGTAACAAACCTCCAGTTACTACTCACATAATGGGAGACTTACCCTCATATAGAGTTCAAAGTTCATTACCTTTTGTTAAAGTTGGTGTTGATTATGGTGGTCCAATCATCATAAAGGGTGACAACCCCAGGAGTAAAGTAAAATTAAAATCATATATTGCTCTCTTTGTTTGTCTCACTGTGAAGGCAATACATCTCGAATTAGTAAAGAGTCTAACGACTCAAGATTTTCTTGCTGCATTCAGAAGATTTGCTGCACGTAGAGGTTTTCCTAATTTAATTCTGAGTGACAACGGCACAAATTTTGTTGGAGCCAACAATGAGTTGTTGAGATTTTTTAGGGATAACAATTCTGAAATAGAAAAACGTACAGCTAATGAGAATGTAAAGTGGAAATTTATTCCACCCTCTAGTCCTCATTTCGGTGGGCTCTGGGAGGCTGGAATAAAGTCAACTAAATCATTGTTGAAGCGAACAATTGGAAATTCCATTCTTAACTTTGAGGAATTATCCACGCTCTTGTATCAGATTGAGTCTGTGTTAAACTCGAGACCTCTTTGTCCCATGAGTGATGATCCAGATGACCAGTGTTATTTGACTCCTGGACATTTCTTAGTAGGAAGACAATTGACTGATGTTCCTTCACCTGACATGTCCAACAGTCCCTTGTCCTATCTGACAAAATGGAATCTAGTTCAAAAATTGTATCAGGACTTTTGGAAGAAGTGGTCAAAAGACTACATGCAATCGCTCCAACAGCGACGTAAATGGTCGTCTACTGGATCTTGGAAGCCAGCAGTAGGAGATCTAGTCCTCCTACGCGAAGACAACCTGCCTCCACTTGTTTGGAAGACTGGAGTTGTGAAAGAACTGCATCCCGGTGGTGATAATGTCACACGTGTGGTTACGGTGAAAACAAAGACTGGTTTGTTCCGTCGTGCCATAGTGAAACTTTGCCCATTGCCTAAAGATGTTGACTAACTAATTGTAAATTCAATCTTTAATAATTTAAGTTCATTTTATTTGTTTGTATTTGTTGAGTGTTGAAGCCCTCAAAGGGGGGAATATGTTGAGAGTTTTTCTCTAAGTTGGCTACCCTGCGCGGTAGTGTGTTTCGTGTTGCATGTTGGTACTATGAACTCTCTCTTGAGCAGGAAGACGGGGAGAAGACAAGATGTCGCATGTCTAGCTACAAGGACGGGATGGTGTTCTTGCTTGGATTGTTTGTTTGACCAGTTCGCAGTACTTTACAATCATCTCTTTATGTTCATTAATAGTGCAATATAATATACAAGGTTTTTATAAATAAACCTACTAGAGGACTTGCTTTGTTTGTCAGTTGTGTTGTGTTCAATTGTGTAACGGAAGCCAACCTTGCATCCTTGGGCAGACGTTATAACTACCATTTACAGTCCACTACAAATTGAAAACTTGTCTTGAATACAACAAATAATAATAATAATAATAATAATAATAAGCTATTTATTAATGATGGTGTACCGCAAGGATCTTTACTGGAGTAATACATATATATATCTAATATATAAAGTCGAATGTGTGTTTGTGGGTATGTATGTATGTATGTATGTATGTTTGTTCCTTATACAAATCTACATTTCTTTACCAATTTACACGGAATTTTGCACACATACCCAGTTAAGCCCGGAAAGTATAGCGGTCAACAATAAAATTGAAACAAATCAGTCCTTCCCTTGAAAATTATATAATTTCTGTGGATATTCTACTGAAAAAAATGAAATGTTGTTCAGTTCACATGGCAACAGTGAATTGTTTACTGTGATTACATAGGGCCTTGGCAACTATATAGCCTAATGCTGGACTTTAACGAATTATGATTCCATGTAATATATTGGCGAAAATAATTACTGAAAAATGAATTACACGAAAATAAAGCACAGTGTGATGCAGTCACATAACTTTCTCTACCCTCGACATAAGAAATATTTTCTCACTTCACATTTTGATGTAGAATAAGAGGTCGTATTGCAGGAACAACTTAAGTGTGTGAGTATGCTATATCAGAAGTAGGTAAACAATCCTTTCCGCTTATACGTTATCCATAGCTGTATGCTTTGTATGAGTTGAGAAATAGGGATGTTTATCATAGGCCCTAAGCATGGGATGGAACATTTTGAGTCCTATGCTCGCAGTATTTTATGTCCCGGGTTTTAGGGGAGGAAAGTATGAGTGTGATAAATCTTTTTCTTCATTTCAAGTTTTACACACGGTACATATTATATAAGCACTTAGAGTATCAAAATCGAAAGTCCTCCATAAGTTAATTTCAAATTGCAAAACACAAAGCCCGGGCGACGCCGGGCCTTTTCAGCTAGTATATATATATATGAATGAATAACACCGTAATTTGCAATCATTGTTACATGTATATCCGGACAATGAGCCACTCGTAGCCTCGGGCGTTACGTGAGGTGGAAGCACCGCGCTTGCGCAATTACTCACGAGCGCATTGTTTCTGAAAGCGATATTTACTGTAGCGAAAAAAAAAAGTTGAAACTTTCTAGGGCGGTTCAGAGGTTACGCTTTTCCTGGGTCTCCACAGAAATTGCTTCAGTTCACCCAAGTATGTACTGTCCCCATTCCTGCATACATTGGATATCGATGCGAATTTGTTTTTTGCCGAAAAATCATGGCCTACTGCGTTTACCGAAGTAATTAATCTTTACGAGATAATTGAATGTCGCCCTTGAGGTTTTCTAGTTAGAGTTTCTTTTATCCCTATCTCTCTCTATATATATAATAGGAGGCTTTGTCTTGACTGACTTAATGAATGAATGAATGTATAACTGACTGACTGACTGACTGACTGACTGACTGACTGACAGAGGATCAACGTAGAGCCTTAACTATAATAGGTAGGGACTTGGAATTTTGACAGTACCTTCGTTACATAATGTAGGTGCTCACTAAGAAAGGATTTTGAAAAATTTTGAATTTAAATTCCAAAAATCAAATGTTTTAGGGGAGATATAATACCTTTTTTACACAGAATATTATCGAATCCAAATCAAATTCCATGTAGGCCTACAGTTGTCATGACAACAGTGTATTGTTGGCAGTGTTCACAGGTAGCTTTGGAAGTGAATGATACGGGACTTGGACAAATTAGAGAAGCTATTGGTGTAAATAAATATTGAAGAATGAAATCCACGAAAATAACGCACAATGTGATGCAGTCACATAACTTTCTCTGTCCTGGACATAGAGAATACCATTTTCTCACTTCACATTTTGATGTAGAATTCGTATTACAGAGACAGCATTTTCAATTGTTTCAATCTGAGTGTGTGCCAACGAATATGCCATATCAGAAGTCGTAAAAGAATTTATCCACTGATATTCATAGCTGTAGGCTTTTTATTTTTAGTCGAGAAGTATGGATGTTTATCATAGACTCTAAGCATGTAAAAGGAGACAAAATAGGATGGGACATTTATGTAAAAACGATGTCAGAGTTAATAAATATGTTTTAATTACTTTTTTGTTAAATAAATAATTGAAACAAAACATCTAGTTGTTGAATAAATAATCGCGAAGCCGCGGGCATCTGCTAGTAACTTATACTGTACTTAAGAGAAAAGTTATTCGCGTAAGAACTGTGATTTTTAATGCCATCGATTAATTCCATCTATGTCATCGTAATTTCTCCATCTGCGTGTTTGTACGCGCGATAACTCAAATACGCTTTATTGGATTTTCATGAAACTTGGTATACGCATTTATAACGTCCATGGGAAGAAGCCTATTGATATTGGACCAAATCGGTAGACCTTTACCGGAGTAATGCAAACTTTAGTGCCTATTTTTATGGTAAGAAATAAAGAGTTCATCAAATGCAAATCAGTTATCATGACAACATACTGTTTTACAGTGTTCATATACGGCTTTGGAAGTTTCAATACAGTTAGCTACGACAAATAACACTATTATTTCACATATGCTTATCAAACTGGACCGTTAAATCAGACTCGAATTCTGGTTGTTTCTGGTTCAAATTCCGTAGCCTGCCAATTTGATTTATTTTAAAATTTTTATGTGGGTGTGCGAGTATCAAGATATCAGAAATTTGTATAGTTCTGCTGACGCTGGACGATGTTAATATTTTTTTAAAACTAGATCTACGAAAGTAGTCCTAAGTCCTGCTTAATGTATCGATCTGGAGCTTTCCTCAGAAATCGATTTAAAAAGAACTTAATTTTTTGCACATCATAATTTCAATCATCACTGATTAAACAAAAACATTCTGGCACTTTGTTACATCAGTTTACCTGATTTTATTATTGTATAACTCGAATACTCCAACCGGAATCCCCCAACAGTAATCAGGAACTCATCAGAAAAACAAATGACGTAATCGACATTAAACGGTGAATTCACGGATGACTTTAAAACGTGCCCTATCTAAGTGTACGCATCATAACAGGTAGGGAATGAAGATGCTCTCTTACATAACAGCTCAACGCACGATCAGGTCACAGATTTGCAAATTGGGGCTGGATAACAGTGATTGAGGATGTTAGTGCTACTTTCTAAGAACTGGTAATTGCAGTGGGTGCTGCTGCTAGGAGAAAGCATAACTCTATCATTCTTAATGGATGGCCACTCAACCGACCCGCCGGCGGCATGTGGCCCCCATGACCTTGCAATTCGCATTAACACAATATAAAGATGCATATTATGGAGACTAACTCCAAATGTCTTTAATAAAAAATCCCTTTGATTTGATATACAGGGGCCTTAAATTCATGAATTTGTCTTAAATTTACAGTAAAATGATGGAAAATAAATCGGAAGAAATATTTAAATTTCATGTAAAATTACAGAATAAGGTACAAGAAATAAACTGGACTCGCATTCCGGAGGTCCCAAGTTCAAATCCCGTGGCCGGCCAAATTGACATGGGTTTTTTTCATGGTTTCCCCAGTCGTAAAGGCAAATGCCGAATTGGATATTTACATACCATGAATCATCCTGCATCATATCCATTTAAATTAATATCAGTTGAAATTTACTGCTTAAAAATACACTAACATTCAGTGGCGGACGCAGGGAGGGATGGGGGCACATATCCCCCCACCCGAAATTTGAAAAATGGCTATATATGCACTCTAAGTAGCCAGTTTTATAAACTAATTATATAATTTTTTTTAGTATTCTGTCTACCTATTCAAATCCCCCCCCCCCGAAAAAATTCTGCGTCCACCACTGCTAACAATAGAAACAATTGACAATCAATAGTTCCATGGGCAACCCTACTGTATAGACACAAATCCTGAACTCGTGATACGACCTCGTAGCTAAAAGGAGTATAAACAGAGCTGAATTAAAAAAAAAAAAGGCTATCTTGTTACCTTTTAGCCTACTCTGATACAGTGTCAGTTCATACAAAAAGCCGTTGTCAATAACTCACAATAACAAATTAAGAATAGAATTATGTAGACAGTTGACATACAAAAGCGACATCAATTACAGCATAGCACATAATAAACATAGAAATTATTGCTTGAATGACAATTTTCCAGTCTAACAGACAACGGTGATTACTAGGGACCGGATTTTTAGGCTTTTATAAAAGGTAATTTAGCCTTTTATTTTCGTTAAATAACATTTTTTAGGCTTTTTAAACAAACGATTTCAGCAGTCTAAATAAAACATATAATGAACACTAATATTAACACCGAAAATTGTATTATAATTTTGACACAGTTATTCTAGTTTTTGTGCAAAATAAACAAGTAACTATTTCTTATTTCGGCATTCGAAAAATAGCAAAAACAATTGAGATGTTTACCCCTTAATGATACAATTATTCAATACACCACTCAATTCATTTCCTATGCACAAAAATAAGTAGACTGGAGTGTCACGAATTTGTTCCTTTAATACACTTCTCTGTCATCGATCGGTAAATTGTTAGTTTATGGATGAAACGACAATGGATTAGTTGCAGATTTCAAAGTATTGCAGACTGATCAAGTTTCATTTCCTGCGACGGCGAGGCGGCACAATTTCGAGTTACAAAAACAAGCGACAAAGTGGCTTATACATTGTTATTATCAGTGCGGTTTATAAATTAATTTTTGTATTTTCTTAAAATGCACAAATTTTCACATTTATTTTCCTTTGCATTAATTGGAAAATCTCTTTAAAAATAGTGTTTTTCTGCAAAAGTTCTCCTTAGCCCCTAGTTTTCAACAAAAGTCCTATTTAGCCCCTAGTTTTTCAACAAAAGTCCTCTTTAGCCCCTAATTTTTCAACAAAAGTCCTCTTTAGCCCCTAGTTTTTCAACAAAAGTCCTCTTTAGCGCCTAGTTTTTCAACAAAAGTCCTCTTTAGCTCCTAGTTTTTCAACAAAAGTCCTCTTTAGCTCCTAGTTTTTCAACAAAAGTCCTCTTTAGCTCCTAGTTTTTCAACGAAAGTCCTCTTTAGCCCCTAGTTTTTCAACAAAAGTCCTCTTTAGCTCCTAGTTTTTCAACAAAAGTCCTCTTTAGCCCCTAGTTTTTCAACAAAAGTCCTCTTTAGCCCCTAGTTTTTCAACAAAAGTCCTCTTTAGCCCCTAGTTTTCAAGAAAAGTCCTCTTTAGCCCCTAGTTTTTCAACAAAAGTCCTATTTAGCCCCTAGTTTTTCAACAAAAGTCCTCTTTAGCCCCTAGTTTTTCAACAAAAGTCCTCTTTAGCCCCTAGTTTTTCAACAAAAGTCCTCTTTAGCCCCTAGTTTTTCAACAAAAGTCCTCTTTAGCCCCTAGTTTTTCAACAAAAGTCCTCTTTAGCCCCTTTTAGGCCTTTAAGTCCGATTTTGCCCTTTTTAGGTTTTATAAGATTCATATATTCGGAAGCAAGGAGCATGAAACGGAAAAATACGTTAAAATGTTCTAATTAGGAAGCTGGGGAAAAAATAGGTTAAAACCTTCAAATCCGGACCCTACTGATAAGCAATGCAACATTTTTGTAGGATCTACTTTAATCCAATTTTCTTACTTTTCTTCTCAGATGCTCCAATCAAGAAAAAAGAACAAAGTTTTTAGACCTACAACATCCTTTCTGCATTTACAGTTTTTTCAATTATGTAGAAATTAGTCTACAACTTTGTGTGTACAATAATATTTTTTTTATAAATAAAATACCAGTTTTTAGGTCATTCTTTAAAATTATTAAGTCATTTCTTTTTTAAATCTAAGTCATTTTATAGGTCATTTTTCAAACAATTTTAGGTCATTAGAATCCGGGCCCTGGTGATTAGTGAAACGGCTTAGGCCACCTGTGAAGTGTAAAGTGTTAATGGAATGAAAGTTATGGCAATGTTTTGAGGGGTCATAAATTCGCGGGCAGTGAAAGCAAACAATTGAAACATGAATGAGCGTTCGCCCCCACACGCAGCTGATGATATCTCGCCTTGTGAAGCCAGCGTGTAAACTACACAGATCTTATCACGCGTGTTTGCATTCAATTGTTTACGCCTCAGGACCTGCAATTGTATTGTGTTAACAGTTATTCAATAGATTCTCATTACTCCTGAAACGGTAACAGGTGAATCCACAGTTATTGCTTTAGGTAGGCCATGGAACTATTGACTGTCAATTGTTTCTATTGTCGGTGTACTTTTTTGGAGTAAATTTGAACTGATATTAATTTAAATGGGTACTTTTTGTTAAAAAAAATATTTTACCCAGAAATATGGCAAGTTTAAAAAACTGACCTATGGTTTATACAAAATAATAATAATAATAATAATAATAATAATAATAATAATAATAATAAACAAAAAACTAAGACCTAAACAGAAAATCTTATTAGACATTCCATTACACACATTATAAAGTACATATTTTAGGTAGATTTCGAAGAAAAATATACCTATTGCAATCGATACCATGTAATGACTTTCGAAAAATTCTTTCATATCTTTACGTTTCATGCTTCCCTAAGTACGAAACCACCGCCCGTATCTTTACACGCTAGCGGCCGTAATTTTGAAGATATTTGAACCAAATTTTATTATGTTATTTCTAGGCCCAATAGTTCGGGCAAGTTCGTTAATGAGCAAAATTGCCCCAAGGGGTGGTCGGGGGAGGGGGTTGAAATTTTGAAAAAATTATATCTCGGCCCCTATGAAGTAGGCTATAGAGGGAAACTTTGTTTGAATAAATTAGAGTACTTCCTATGGAGTTCACAGTGACACCAACGATTCGGGGGTTTAGGGGTACGAGTAGGGGTGTGCCATTATTATTTATAATTAGTTTTTTTAAAGTAATGAATTGCTGAAAACAATTTAATGGATAACAGCGGGTTATATATGAAGTTACATTATAAAACATACTTATTTTGTTACTAAAGAAGTAAGTACATTTATACTACTTGTACACCCTTAGCGAAAAAGAAATTTTTTTCTAAACTGGCATGCCCATAAAATTGCCCCTGGCAAATATGTGCCACTTAAAAAGAAAGTAAATGAAATCTTTATTGCTAAAAAGACAAACTGCTATGGTGTTTACAACAAACCTGAACTAAAATGAAGTATGAACACTTGGCGGAGATTCTCAAATAAAAACGATTGTCTGTTGTCTGAAAGCAACGATTTGTACATGTAAAAGCTCCTCTCTACCTCCACTGAAACATGGCCTAAAATGCCGAAAATAACCTAAAGATTGCCAAAAAATAACCTATCACTTGAAAATGAAGAAAAATGCAAAATAAGGCAAAACATGCAAAGAAATGCCCTTATTTAATCAATTATTTCATTATACACATTTATATATATTCGAGGTAGGCCTACATTCTAACCTTCATATAAAAAAGATGCAAAATCATTAAATGTCTTGCCCTAGTAATGAGTGTTACAACTTAGGTAACTATTTCTTGTTTAAGTTGGCATGTCTTAAAGTATAGTAAACAAATTTGCTAACTAGTTTTTCAGTGCTAAAATAGCGTAAAATGTGATTTTCGTTAGTTAAATAACTCAGCACCCGAACCCCCCCCCCCCCCCGGTACTTTCGACCCCCCCGGGAATTATTTTCTGTCTACGTCACTGAGAGCAGACGTGTAGCCTAGGCTAATCCAGGCACACTTAAGCCTGTTTTATTTGGAACATTTAGGTACACCTTCTAGCTACTTCTCTACATAATCTCGCTCCGATTGAGTCATTTGTCCTAGCGTGGTACCAACTTTACTATACCCTCTTCATAGCCCTCGCATTTCCGAAATTGAAGTTACTTTTTCCGAAATTGAGATGACTTTTTCCGAAATTGAGGTTGAAAAGGTGTAGCTTTCCAGTGATAAAATTTGCGTAAAATGTGATTTTCATTACTTAAATAATTAACCCCCCGAGCCCCCCCGAAACCCCCCCCGGCACTTTCGACCCCCCCGGGAATTATTTTCTGCCTATGTCACTGAGAGCAGACGTGTAGCCTAGGGTAATCCAGGCACACTTACGCCTGTTTAGCTGTGTGTCACATGTAAGAATAATGAATGCAAATATTATTCCACGTGGCGTAAAAGGTGAACAGGAAATCTTTGTCAATTACACGTGTCTTCAGGCAATCTTTAATTAAATTCAATATCTAATTGTATTTTTTTGCAAACATAAAACAAGATCTACGATAAGATTCTGTCAGAAAAAAATCCCATTTGCAAGTCAGATCCATGTTGGTAGCCCTGTTTTGAATTCTTAATCGTTGTATATTAATTTAGTTAAAGTGATGGATGGCACCGGGAATTTTAGTTATTCTAGCTTCTGACAGGTTGGGCGTGACCCAAAATAACTATCATCTTAAGTGGAACTGATGGTTCCGGTAAAAGAACTGCTTGAAATTAAAATACTCTACACTTATACAAAAAATATAGTTCTCTCAATTTAAATCAAAATTAGTGCAAAAAACAGCGGTTGAAGGTTGCGCTTTTGAAATCATTATAACACTCATTACTAGGGCAAGGCATTTGATGATTTTTTTTATATGAAGGTTTGAAGATAGCGCGAATATATATATAAATGTGTATTATGAAATAATTGATTAAATATGGTCAACATATATATATATATATAAATGTGTATTATGAAATAATTGATTAAATATGGGCAACATATATATATATATATGTTATATATATATATATATATATATATATATATATATACACAGGGTGTTTGAAAAATACTTTTACTAACTTCGCGTATGGGTTCCTTGCACCAAAAGAAGGAAGAAAGTTCATATGAACATAGGTCCCATAATCCTTTGTTTTCTCGTTAGGACCAGTTTCATGGCCTGCACGTTCTCCCGACCTAAATCCTTTGGATTTTTATCAATGGGGGTATTTTAAACTATTGGTTTATGGAGCAGACATCCCGGATAAAGAAATTTTTCATCGACGAGTCATGGAAGCTTGCGAAACCATTCGACACCATTAAAGCAAATTTCTCTGGGGCGGTTTAATGAAACAAAACGCAATTTCATGGAAATATTTATTGAAAGAGATACAGCAAATGTTCAGTATTTTTCAACAAATTCGCCACTGGAATTGAGGTATTTGCCATACTGTGTGACCAACTTTTTAATGCTTGTGTGGTAGAAGTCTGCCGCTTGCGATTTGAACCACTATGCGACAAGCATTTTCTCTTCTCTGTCATTTCTTGAGGCGTAGGAAAAGATGGAAATCACTGTGAACGAGGTTCGGGCTGTAGAGTGTATATTTAAACTCTTCCCAGCCGAAGTTCTGCAGAAGACTTACTGAGAGGTGTTTAAAAATCCATTCTACAGCCCGAATCTCGTTCCCAGTGATTTTCATCTTTTCCTACACCTCAAGAAATGTCAGAGTGAAAGAGGCAAAAATGAGAAATATTTTCAGAAATATTCATACTAAATATGCTACAGTAGTTGAGAATTTCGTAATTATGCAATTATATGCACAATAAAAGCTGCTCCATTTTCACTGGGATGCTTGGAATCGGGTTTAAATTAGTCGGAAACCTGAAATAATGCAAAGGGGAAAAATATGACATGTCTTAGAAATCCGCTCTCTAACTATAACAGATGCCATGGAATCAAAGAACTCCTTAATTCAGAAAGATTGTGAATGATTGCACATGAATTTCAAGTATTTTACTCATGGCCCTCTACCTGAATAAAAATCACAACAGGCCATGCTTTTAAGTAAAAGTGATTCAGTAGAGCATGCATTGTTTATCGTTACTATAGCAACAGATAAATACGGTATTTTGGTCATGGCCCCCTACGTAAATAAAAATTATTACAAGCCATGCTCAAGTAAAGGAGATTGATCAGAGCATGCGTTGCTTATTGTTACCATAGCAACAGATGGGATTGTATTTTAGTCATGGCCCTCTACTTAAATATCAATTATAGCAGGCCATGCTTAACTGAAAGAGTGTGGTTAGAGTACGCATTGTTTAATGTTTATTAGCCTTTAGCAACAAGAAAGTTAGATATTATGATAGAATTTGATCTCGTACGGGCGTATTTCTTTTTTTCAAAGTTGCGAATATATTCTGAAGAAAGTAGTTTTGCACCTGTTGATACAATGTTGCAACAACCGGCTGTCAAATGATTGTTATTAGCTGCAGGGAACTGGATTGGAACTAATGAAATCCGTTGCTTGCAGGTCACGAGGTTAGGGCAGGTTAGGTAATGGAAAATCCCAAACATAAAATTAAATCATTAGGTCTATTTCTGGCTGCCTCTGAAATCTCGTTATATAAAGATGTAATATGTCTCAACACTGCTTTCACATTAATGTGGTTTTGTTCATTGTACGTATTTGTTTCCATAAATTTTACTAGCTTAAAAGGCTCGGGTTTTTTAATTGGTAATTGGAAATTAACTTATGAAGGACTTTCGATTTTTACATTCTAGGTCCTTATATAGGTATTTATAATTTGAAATAGAACGAAAACCATCCCCTGAGAAAACGCTTGGTATAGCTTTTTATGGCTCATAGAGGATGTAGAATTTTGCATCCCATCGCTTCTACACACCAAGCCTGGTAGGGGTTCAAATAAAAAGAAACAGAAGTTCCGGTAACATAAAATTGTATTGTCTTTGCGGAATATTTTATTTCTCACTCTCAGGTTATCATACAACAGTTTTGGGGATGAAATTAAAAAATTAATTCAATATCGCATTCATACCCCTGTCCCCAAAATCCTGCGATATAATAATATACACATTACTATACCTTGTAATGTTTTCTCTATGTCCAGGGTAGAGAAAGTTATGTGACTGCATTATTTTCGTGGATTTCATTCTTTAATAATTATTTATAACATGAATTACATTGATAGCTTCTCTAATTCGTCAAAGTCTCGTTTCATTTATTTCCAAACCCATCTGAGACCACAGGCAACAATATGTTGTCATGGCAACTGTGATTTTGATTTGATAATTCTGTGTAAAAAGGGATTAAGTATTCTCAAAAACATTTTATATTTGATATTTAAAATCACAATTTTGCAAAATCCTTTCTTATTGAACACTTAAAATATGAGATGAAGGTACTGTAAACATTCCAAGTCTCTACCTGTTATAGTTTAGGCTCTAAGTTGATTCTCTGTCAGTCAGTCAGTCAACCATTCATTACGTCAAGACAAAAGCCTCTTATATATAGGGTAAGATGGTACATTTTCGAACACTTAACAAATATTCTTATTTTATGAACACAATAAGCATAAGAAAAGTTCAACTGTATTGTATTCACAAAGTTGGCAATGTAGTTGACCCTTCACAAAAATATCAAAGTCATACAGCTGTAATATTGGTCATGGCAATCGATCTTTCATTTCCAGAATATCGTTCGAAAATGTACCGCAGTAGGTACAATTCTAAACACCAGTGGGTACTATTTCGAACAGTGGCATTTTCATCGAACAAAGTGCTTTCTTCCTATTATTATTTTCTATTATTATTATTTATCAGTAATATGAGCGTAGGCCTAATAATGATGTGTCACGTTTTAAATAGGCAGATGGCCGGATTGGGGCATGTGGTCAGCATGACGACTCCTACGACAGTTATTGATGGCTTACTGAACCGGAGTCGCTACATCTTTATGAATTAGCTCTTCGGTTGGTGTCAGGAGGCATAATGAACCCCGTTCCAGATCACCCTACCTCAGAAAAATCCGAGGAGGTACCGGTGATCGAACCCAGACTTGCGGGTCCGTAGTCAGGAACCACTAGACCATACAGACGGACTGTTATAACATCAAGAGCAATAATAAAAATACTTAACAGCTGCATGCTATTGTGTATTGCATAAAATGCTGAGATGTAATAACATTGCAGAGGAAATCTTAGTTTATAACTCTTCGTTGATATAATACCACTGTTGAAAGATGTATGAATACCATCCTTTTATATTTGACTTGCACAGTTAATAATAATAAACATACAGAATGCTGTGATAGCAAAACAGCTTTTCCATGCAAGACTTAAGCAAGCGATTGCGGGTTAAAGTACTGTTCGAAATTGTACCTAAAATTTGTTCGTATTTGTACCTCGAGCTAGTTTTTGTAAATTACTTCATTGTTGAAATTCCGCTCACGAATGACCATTGTTGTGCCAATGACTTTTATTAAAACTACGCTATTTGTTGGTATGAGTTAAAAATTGGTCCTCAAAAATATATTCCAGTAACACACCGTGGAATTATAAGCAATTTTATAACGTGCCATTTTTCAAGCATGGAGTTCTTACCTTCGATTGGAAAATAATTTTGTATGGTCAAATGAG
The DNA here is from genome assembly GCA_964059195.1 of Ectobius pallidus. Classification (NCBI taxonomy): domain Eukaryota; kingdom Metazoa; phylum Arthropoda; class Insecta; order Blattodea; family Ectobiidae; genus Ectobius; species Ectobius pallidus. The sequence continues at coordinate 181,557,469 of CAXKWD010000005.1, read as the reverse complement.
ACAACTCAAAACATCATTCTCGCGGATACAGGTCAACAAAACAATCAGTATGGACGCTATATAATTAAAAACAGGTTGGCTAACATTTGAAACCCAAAAATGGATAAAAATCTTAGTCCGTTCAGAATTGTACCATGTTCGAAAATGTACCACCTTACCCTACAGAGATAATAAACTGAATTCAAAACAGTTAGGTTATGGAGGAAGTAAATAGACTATGAGGATACTTAAACTACAATGGGTTTCAGGTACGAGTTGGCCAATCGTGCGGGTTTCTGCGTCGCGGCGGACACAGCTCTAACTGCCGAGCAATCGGGTGAAATATCTACGCAAATAAAGCCGCTAACGTTGTAACGATTCAGGTATTTTATTCAAATGTTGTGCTTCTCGAGGTCACGTGTATGATGATGTCATCTGCAAACAGAATGTTGGAGTGACATATATTAATAGGTATCTATTCCAATGCCAGTTTTAATTACACCAGGTGTCGCTCTACGTGACAGCTATTAGATCCCTGCTGTTTCCAGTTTCCACACAGTGTTTACAAGCAAGGAATTCTATTAATGTTCCTCTATTAATATGGATTACTGCAGAGTGTTGTATGTTATAACACTGAACAACAGAGATGCCAACCTTGAAAGGTGGTTATCAGTAGTGTGAGTCTAATCGGATGGTGGGGGACTCAACGTATCGGGCAAATTATGCAAGTTCAAACACCAACATGAACTAAACACAGGCCTTCCGTATACTGCTTTCGATACTGCTGATTTGCCACAGTTCGTTTTTGTCCATCAAACTCGTCACTGGTTTTACAATTACATTACATATTTCCTCAGTATTCTACTTGCACTGCAACACTCAATAAAACTTCTAGCAAGCAACGACATCGGCAGTCGTCAGCGGCATTACAGTGACTATTCAACTCATACGCCGAGTGTTTGATAGTGACCAATAACGTTTAGCAATTTCTCAGATATAGACCAATCACGGCCGTTTATCTTGCAATATTCTTGTGGAATCGCGAGGATGGTGTTTTATATTGATAAAACCGTCTGATCGTTACTGGAGACGCAAGTATCAGTGTGCAGTGATTAACAGTCAGATGCTGCCACTACGCGGCACGAAAACAGATTATTTTATACAACATAAAATGTTTGGAAATTGAAATAATAGAAATGTACATTGATTAAGAACACAATTTCGATTCGGTGCAAGCGAGTTTGTGTGCTTTTATTCTGTTCTGCTGTTAGATTACCTGAATGAAGTTAACTATGTCTTATATGCTCATTTGGTAGCACTGATTACACCAAGGAAGCTCGAATCGATTCATGGATGGTTGAGTCACAGCATGCCGTGATCTCATAACTTTTAGTTTTGTTTTTATACAACGAAGCACGAAAGTAATTATTATTTATATTATCCGTTACATTTTATTCATGGAATAGTCTTAATAAATCCAACTCGAGTTGACGAGTTTCATAAGATAAATTCGCTCCTGCTGCGCAGTCGCGAATCTATCGATAAACTCGTCAACTCTCGTGGGATTACCTATGATAATAAAAAAGAGGAAATATGTTAACACCAAAGATGTTATAACTACAATAATTATGTTATAACTTTAAGATATAACATCTTTGGTTAAGACACACTCACGTCAAAAACGAAAAAATTTAATAATCGATATTGGGATTCGTAAAATCCGTAATATTTGGTACAATTTCCGTATTGCCGTAGCAAATTCAAGAAAATCGTAGAAACTACGGAAATTCCGTAGCAGTTGGCACCTCTGGAACAATTACTTTTGAGTTTTGAAATCCTTTGTATACTCCCTTTGGCCGTACGATAGGTAAAGGAAGTATTTTTTTTTTAAATTAAGCTGTTTTCACAGTCTACTCTTTTTTTAAGCTTATTACGGTAGGGCAGGGAACTACTGCTCGTCAATGTTTCTGTTGCCTGTGTATTTAATAGAGTAAATTTAAGTGGATATGATAAAGGATGAAATGGTCAAGATGATTGATTCATGGTATGTAAATATCCAATTCTGCATTTGCCTTTACGACTGGGGAAACCATGAAAAAACCCGTCAAATTGGTTGGCCCCGGAATTTGAACCTGGGACCTCCGGAATGCGAGTTCAAGACAATGCCATCTCGGACAAATTATTATTATTTTTTTATTTCATCTGTGTTTATACTCCTTTCAGCTACGAGGCCATAGACCTATCAGAAGTTGGGGATCTGTGTCTATAGGCCTACAGTAGGGTAGGCCATGGAACTATTGCTTGTCAATTGTTTCTATTATCGGTGTATTTTTATGGAGTAATTTTCAACTGATATTAATTTAAATGGATATGATACAGGATGAAATGGTGAGGATAATTCATGGTTTGTAAATGTCCAATTCGGCATTTGCCTTTACGACTGGGGAAACCATGAAAAGAACCATGTCAAATTGGCCGGCCACGGGATTTGAACCTGGGACCTTCCGAAAGAGGAAATCTCATGTTCGACCCTAAAATTCCATGTCAAAAGCTATTTTCAGAAACATGTCTGTGTGTGACAATGAAAACTCGTGTAAAAACAATAGGCTAACGTATTTTATAGGCCTATTTGAGTTAGGTATTTTCTACATGAAGAAAATGTAATTTCTAGCTATTTTCTCGAAAACTGCTAAAAAGATTTTGCTAAGAGGTTCTAATACTAAGAGCCAAAACTTAAATTTGATTTTTTTTTTTTCAAAAAAAAGTTTGTAGAAACTCGGTCTTGCCTGGTGAAGAAAAAAGTTTTTTGCACTCCTTAGCTAGTAAGTGATTCTTACGAAAGTTGTTTACATGGCTCGTAACTTGACATTACCACACGCAATCTTGTTGCTAGGGGCGACGGGCGGAAAGTTACTTTACCGCCCGCAAATGCTTATTTGCGAGCAGAAATGACCAAGGCCTCCCCGCTTTATAAATATTCGGTTGCCATAAACAATAACAAATGCGAATCCCTTTCTGAAATAAGCACCATTCTTCAAGTCTGTATTTACATAATATTTTCAGGTAATATCACAATTAATATAATTAAATTGATATAAGTAACCGTCGTGCAAAAAATAGCATGCAACACACGGACCGAAAAGGCATTTACGGGTCTCGAAAACTTAAAAACCCTCGGCTGCGCCTCGGGTTTTCAATCTGTTTCCTCGACCCGTAAACGTGCCTTTCCGCCCTTGTGTCGCAATATACTATTGCATCAGGTTGAAACAACTAAATACGCGCTCTTTACAATACAGCCTCTTATTCTATATCAGAATGTGAAGTGAGAAAGATTTATTGTTGGCCATGCTTAGAGTGAAGAAAGTTATGTGAGTGTATTAATCAGATTTTATTTGGGTTGTATAACCTTCGGGGATTCGATGCGATGTGGTACATTATCTTTAGGGTAGTTATAAGCCACGCACTCTGAATACGCATCTTTGCAATACGGCATCCTATTCTATATAAGATCTTTCTGAGGTAGGGAGGTGTGGAACGGGGTGCACTCAGCCTCATGACGCAAACTGAGGAGCTACTTGATAGAGAAGTAGTGGCTCAGGTCAAGGAAACCAATTAACGGCCGTGGGTGTCGGTATGCTGACCACATGCCCCCCAATCCTGCCATCTGCCTATGGTAGATGACGCAGCGATCGGGTGGTAGGCCAAGTCTTTTCAGGGATGTAGCGCCAGGGAGATTAGTGTAGTTTTAGAAGTAAGAAAGATGTACTGGCCATGCTTAAGGTAATGAACATTATGTGAGTGCATAATCACATTTCATTTGGGTTGTGTATCCTTCCGGGATGCGACACGAAGCATGGCACCGACTTCACTTTTACAACCAATTTACATTAAGAGAATTTCATTTGCTCAAAAACGGTCTTAATGGTTGAAATTTTCTGGAGGAATTTCATATTACATAATACTATACGGAAGCTATAACCAGCTCATGTCATACACTAAAAACTCCGTAGCGCTAAATTCCTGAAAAGACTTGGCCTACCATCCGACCGCTGCGTCATCTACCATAGGCAGATGGCAGGATTGGAGGAAATGTGGTCAGCATACCGACACCCACGGCCGTTAATGATGGTTTCGCAGCCGCTACTTCTCTATCAAGTAGCTCCTCAATTTGACTCACGGGGCCGAGTGCACCCCGTTCAAAAAAAAATTTAAAGCCTCAGAAAAATCAGCATGTCATATACAGAGTTTTACTTTAAGTGTTGCCTCGCGAATAACCAAGACAAGTGAATGCGCACTGCTGCAATGCAGCCGTGTAGTCTGTGCTGGAATTTATTAAGGATAGAAGAAGCTATGTTAGTGTTTGGAAGCTAAATACCAGATTATCTACCGAATTAACTTGAATCTTGACAGTAGATGATGTTATCTGTTGTCTATCTGATTCAGCACGCTATTCTCACACCTCGTTACTATGGTTACAACGTTTATAATTTGTTTGTAAGGGAACTGTATCTTGATTAGCAATGTCTTACAGGGTGTTAATGAATAACACCGAAATATTTTACCTGTGTATAGAGGGGACATAGACATTAGGAGATTTTTGCTCTATGGACTCAATTTTTCTTGTTACAGCATAAAATCTCCCAAAGCATGGCCCCCACTGACTTTTAACAGTTGAAGAAAATGCAAAACAAAGGAACTTCGTTGTTAACACTGCTGATATGAATAATAAAACTAATGCAGTGGCGGCCAGTCTTGTGATTAGTCTGTAAATTTTGGAGAGTATAAAAAGTCTGAAATTATGATCTAGCTGCTGATGAATGATTAAGAATAAGGTTTTTATAGATCACTAAGAAGACATGAAGTCAAATGAATGAATATTTTAACCCTATTTCGCTTCGTTATTGACGTATGAACACCAAATTGTAGTGACTTTAATGCCCTGTAATGTACACATTTTACGTCTGTGAGCGAAATTCTCCTAATAAAAGTTGCTTGTCTTTGTCCCCTGTATCCACAGGTAAAATATTTCAGTGTTATTCATTAACACTCTGTATAAGTGGTCCACTTCGTGATTTTTCTTTCATTTTTGAATTTTTTAGGAACAAACTGAGCTTACATATTTATAAATTCTACAGTGTTACAATCTAAAATATTGCTAATTTTCTGTGCATCTAAGAGAACAAAGCATGAGATTGTCATAATATTTCGCTGTAGTTCATTCCAGGTTTTTTTTCTCTTTTTTGAAGTAAAACTTCTTTAGTGGCGGTAGAGGGTGAATCGGGAAAATCAGTCACACTAAAACCGTCACGAAATCAGTCACAATCAGTCACACAAAATCAGTCACACTCAAAACAGACTTGTTTCGGTGCGGACTGCACAGAAAACGATCAACTCAATGATTAGAAGTAATGAAAGGAAATTTTTCAGACCTTAATTCCTCAATGGCAATAGACAATTCCTAAGCAATCTAAAGGTATATTATCTATTTTATGGAACCCGAAGGTTAATTACCACGCAAATCCAAAATTAAAAATCCAAAATTAAAAAATACAAATTTCCAAAATTAAAAAAATAAAAATAAAAAATTAAAACATCAAAAAATTCAAAATTTAATAAATAATAAAATAAAAAAATTAAAACTTCAAATAAAAAATTTAAAAAATAAACAATTCAAAGATCGAAAATTTAAAAAATCCAAAATTAAAAATTCAAAGATCCAAAATTAAAAAGTCCAAAATCCAAAATTAAAAAAGTCCAAAAACCCAATATTAAAAAGTCCAAAATTCAAAATTAAAAAAGTCCAAAAACCCAATATTAAAAAGTCCAATAATGCAAAATTGAAAAAATCCAATAATAAAAAATTGAAAAAATTAAATAAAGTTTTACTTCTGTCGCGTGGCGTTCCACGCACTCTTTTTTTTTTAACCAGGTGTCATGGCTACTCCTGCAGATATGTGATATTACTTCTTACAGCTTGCGCTGTGTTTTTTTTTAACACTATTCACACTATAACCGTATTCACACAGAAAATTAACCGTAAACACAATGTGAAATTAAACATTAATTTAGAGCCTTGCAAACTCCAAGCTTTCGAATTAAGTTTATGTGAAAAATAACGATACAACCAATCAGAGAACAGAACAGGAGACGGAAGTGGAAGTAGCCAAGAGATGACTTCTACGAATTAGAAACTCGTAACGTATCCTATCCCTTTCTATGTGATAAAACCAATCCATCATATAAAGATGCGGCATTGAAGGAAAATATATTTCCCCAAGAAATGAACTACAATAGTAAATACAGCCCATATAATTTGTATATGTCTGCATATGCTTGTATGATTTTAATTTTTAAAGGCCTACACTGTGTTTAATAGAAACATGAAACTATTTTTGTCTGTAGCAGCCATTTTATCAGCTGTTCACTTTCTCATTTGTGATTGGTTGTTACTAGGGGGCGGATTTCTGTGACATGTCATATTTTTCCCCTTTGCATTATTTTTTGGTTTCCGACTAATTTAAACCCGATTCCAAGCATCCTGTTGAAAATGGAACGGCTTTTATTGTGCATAAAACGGCATATTTAGGGAATGAATAGTTATGAGAAATACAAAGATTTAACCTTCCGGATGCTTTTTACATCAGTTTTTAAAACAACTATCCGCTAAACTTGAGAATAAGGTGACCGCCGTAACAAGCGGGTCGTACCGAGGGGGACCAAGTCTACAATGTCACCAATATTACATGCCGATTGAATTCGGCAGATAAACGATGTTTTATGAAAGATGTGGAAGGGTAATAAAGCTTCTAGAAGTAGTGACAGCCAAATTCTAGGTCAGTGACAATGTTAGGTTACGAACATTTGTATTAGTTTAGGAGCAATATACTGAATAGCATAAGGTTTATTATGTCTCACAATGAATCTCTTCTGCGACGGGAAATTTTACCCTTGCACCAATCGTTTCTCTTTTGTTCTCCACAGCTCGGAGGGGAATGGTCGCTAATGGCAGAACATGGCTGGCTATGCTATTCTGAAGGAGTTCCCAACTATCAATCCTGCGAGTTGAGATTTTCAGGTGTTGAGGACGCATAATGAAGACTGCAGCAGAGAAACCTGTCGAAAGTTTGTAATCAATCCTCCAACTTGCCCGGTTGGAAGCCCATGAAGTCAATACACAAACTATCAATTAGTTTTGCCAAATAGAAAATCTTTTAAGTCTTTATCAGATATTTACTATTGCTTTTTACAATTCTTGAAGGATTGAAATGATACACAATGCCTATCAGTAGTATCTACTCTTATACACTTCAACGGCCCTAAATAGCGTACTTCCTCCCTCACTCAGTGAGACATCGGGTATACTCGGCGATGTTCATCTCTCGCAGTCTAAACTTTCATGAAGAGTACAAAATTAGGAAAACCGTTTCTTTACTATATAAGGCCTAAGTGAAATGAAAACAATGAACAAATATTCTAATTTTATTTTTACTTAAATTTTCATAGCTCTGAACGTCACACATTTTTAATAAACTGCCAGTGTAAATTTCTTAAAAATCCTGGAGTCAATTAATAATGGTGGGTACCAGCTATAATATATTGATAGTTTAACCCTGGAAGTATCGTGGACAATAAAAATCCAAACAAACCACTCCTTCCCTTGAAAAATTATATTATTTCTGACAACTACACTGAATTTAACAAATAAAATTCACTTCATATTCATCTGTCAACAAACAGCTGAGAAACAATATGTACTGTGCGTTCACAGGTAGCTTTGGAACTGCATAATCGATTCTGATATAGTTTTCCCAGGGGGCGCTTTCTAATCGTAGAATGTACTCTAAAGCCGGAATTTTAGCTGTTTCATTAATTATTAATGGTTTAGTTTATGAATGATTCGCGTGCAAGTGCTAATAAATATGCGTCTAAAATTATTATACTATTAATTATAATTTTTTAACTGATTGTCGTGGGCAAAGCCACAGGCATCTGCTAGAAATACACATTACTGTTATATTTTATTATTGAAACAAGCAGTTCTAACATCTGGCTTATATGAAAAACAAAAATAATTCAGCATGTGTGACGTCCTTCAGGAAGGGTTGAAAAAGCAAATCAATCACATGACTATTTCATCCTAACCATAAATGTTCCTATCTTCTTGCTTCTCATACTATGGTACCATCTTGCCAGAGTGTGCATTCAGATAACAGCCTCACACAAGATAAAAACTCTGTGCGCACATTGCATTAGGAAGGGTTATTCCTTTCACGAGTGAGATGACGTCAATCGAGACGCCTCCCTTTGGGGAATTGTTTGGTACATATATCAAACGAGAACTGTGTGTCTAGTGTGGGTGAGAATATGTCTTTTGAGATTCGCTATTTTGGAAAATTTCTTGCTACATATATCACACGTGAATGGTTTATTTCCAGTGTGAGTGACCATATGTTTTTTGAGATTCCCTTTTTCGGAAAATTTCTTGGTACACATATCACACGCGAATGGCTTATGTCCAGTGTGAGAGAGAAGATGTCTTTTGAGATGCCCTATTTGGGAAAATTTATTGCTACATATATCACACGTGAATGGTCTATGTCTAGTGTGAGTGACCATGTGTCTTTTGAGATTCCCTATTTGGGAAAATTTCTTGCTACACACATCACACGTGAATGGTTTATTTCCAGTGTGAGTGACCATGTGTTTTTTGAGACTACCTCTTTCGGAAAATCTCTTGGTACACACATCACACGCGAATGGTTTATGTCCAGTGTGAGAGAGAATATGTGTTTCAAGATGCCCTATTTGGGAACATTTTTTGCTACATATATCACACGTGAATGGTTTATTTCCAGTGTGAGTTAGCTGATGTCTCTTGAGACCCCCTCTTAGGGAAAATTTCTTGGTACATATATCACACGCGAATGGCTTATGTCCAGTGTGAGTTAGCTGATGTCTCTTGAGACCCCCTCTTCGGGAAAATTTCTTGGTACATATATCACACGTGAATGGCTTATGTCCAGTGTGAGTTAACTGATGTGTTTTGAGATTCCCTCTCAGTGAAAATTTCTTGTTACATACATCACACGAGATATGTTTGTCTGGAGTACGAGTTAGCTGTTGACTGTTTCCAGCAGACGATGTGCTTTTACATGCAGCAGGTGAGTGTGATTGCATTACATCATCCTCTTCTTCAGTATTTGTTGTGCCAAATCTAGAATCGTTGTCTGTATCCACATGTCCAATTTGCTGTGTCTGTATTGTATCAAATGTAATAGGGGATTTACACTTGCGAATGGGTCTGCATGCTGTAGAATCGTCAGTATTTTCACGTTTGATCTGTATTGCATCAAATGAACTGGGTACAGATTCACATTTATGAATGATGTTACATGCTGTAGAATTGCTGTAGTCTTCATTCTCACGTTTGATTTCCCCTGTCTGTATTGTGTCAAATGAAATAGGTATAGGTTCAGTCTTTGGCTGTAATTGAAAAATCTCTTCCTTAATTTCGATGTTACTACACTCCGATTTAAGTACAGGCTCCATTATTATGTATCACAAGCACGTTACATTCACTTACTGAACTAAAATACACACATTGCCGTCTCCTATTCTTTTTGTAGCAAGAGTTAACGATTATCAGGGAGGCAGTGACTATGGGAAATACTCCAGCTTCTGCACAGTCTTATTATTTAGCTGATTCCTTTTCTACAGCGGACATTGAACTATTTTGTACAGAAGGGTTGGGGGGGGGGGGGGGGGGTAAGCGGACCGACTCTTGTAGCTAATTTCAAAGCCTTGTTATAATGCAATTTATGTGAAATTATTTCTTAATTCAAAGCAATTATACTAGCTTATTTTCTAATGGGTTTCGAAATGGGCTAAGTCAATAGTCGACACTAGAACAAATTTCAATACATTACCCGCTATCCTATGAATGCCGCTAGGCATGCGCAGTGGCTCATATCGGCAACTTTGATATTTTAGTCGGTCCGCTTTTTTTCCTCTACGTGTACATTTGTACGACTATTTTTAACATAGCTTTTTAGTTTTTTTTAAAACAATCTACTGACGAATTTTAAATTTTGGTATATATCCAGCCAGCTCTTTGATTTATCACGGTTTTTGTTGTAATATTAACAATACTGTGGCAACTACTGTTTATTTAATTTTATTGTTTTTTTTTTATCAAATTCAGCTCATCGGAAGATAATGAGACATCCCTATCAATACAAAAGTTACATATGCATTTTATGTCTGTTGCCACAATTGTAATATACTTTTGTTTAATAAAGTTATCGATATTAAAAAAATGCCTAATCATTTACAAATAAGATAATTTATTATGTAAGGTGTATAGTACCGAATTACTATTACTATTATTATTATTATTTTATTATTATTATTATTATTATTATTATTATTATTATTATTATTATTATTATTATTATTATTGTTATTATTATTATTTGAGTTCCCATATATCGACATCAAATCATCAAATTCATCCTGCATAATTTACTTTTCGCGGATGATCAAGTAATAATTACTGAGGATACAGATGATGCATCATGTATGTAGATGTAGTTATCTCGTTCTGTAGATCTTGTATTTGATCAGAAAGTTGGTAGAAGAGTACAGGATATGGGGATTAGAAATAAATTTCAATAAAACTGAATATTTGACAATGGATTTGGAAGAAAAGTTAATATTTAATACAGAAGAAAAAGTACATGTTGAATGTTTTAAATATCTAGAGTCTATTATACAAAAGGATACAACAACAAATTTAGAGATTCAAAGAAGAATAACGGATGGGATGAGAATTATAGGAATGCTAAATTCAATTTTATGGAGTAATAATATTTTACATAGAACTAAAAAATTAATATATCAGGCATTATTCCAAAGTACAACATTATATGGCGCTGAAACTTGGGCCATAAGTAGACAACAAGCAAACAAATTAATGATATTAGAAATGGATTTTTGGAGGCGTTCAGCAAGAAAATCAGGGAAGAAAAAATTAGGAATAATAGAATAAGGGAAATAATGCAAGTTGAAAAGAATATTTTGGAAATTGTAGAAGAAAGACGCTTGAGATGGTATGGACATGTACTCAGAATGACAGAGGATAGAACACCCAAGAAAATTTTGGATTGGAAAGTAGAAGGAAAAAGAAGATGAGGGAAGCCCAAAGAGTGCTGGATGGATGGGGTAAAAAGGAGTATGGCGAGAAGAGGGTGAAGAAGATGCTATGGACAGGGACTTACGGAGGCAAAAGATTGTTGTAAGATGAAGGAAAACCATTGTGTTGTGGAATATTCCTTAATTAAAAAATATTATTATTATTAATGCAAAAATATGTTTAAATTCAAAGACTGTTGGTCTGTGTAATCTTAGTATTTTTATTTTGGCAGTGGAACCCCCGCAGAAAAACGCCATTGTGAATTAATGCGAAATATAATTGTTGACTCCCACCTTATTAAATGAGCCAATCAGATCAACTGATACTTCTCGATACGGATCAGATTTGAATGCTGCATGTAAACTTGGTGACCGTCCAGAAACCGTATTGGTTCCGGGGTATTTGTAGTTAAGGACATTTCCTGCATTGTTTATGATAATGGACCATTACAAAATTAACAGTAACGGGCCGATAACCTTGATATGCGAATCTTTATTCCTTGCGTGCAAAGAGTAATAAAGTTATTCGCAGAAATTCGGATATGCCGTGCCTGGAACGGAAAAAGATGCACAGGAAGGGAAATAATGCAATGTTACTTATTGTGGCAGTATCGGGGTTTAACGAGGTACATTACAGTAATTGTGAAGGGTCAAGCTATCGAGGAAGCTTTGGTAAGTTGTCACGAAGCATGGCCTTCTATGATCACGCCACTTCAAGAATTCCTGTTATATTAGCATTTCTTTTGTTTTGTTTTTTTCGAGTTCTTATTAAGGAATCTTTTTGCTGTTGGTATATATTCCCTGACCGTCCGCAAGTAAATAATAATACTGAAAAATTGTAATTCTAAAAAATAACAGTAACATAGTACAGCAGCCTAACTAAATAAATATTTGATCTCGTGTTTTCATGTTGATCCAACGCCACCTATTAAGACCGTATTCAATTGCTCGGTTACCATAGCAACTGGGGGAAAGAAAGAACATCTTTGAAATTAATTGTTTGCAATTTATAAGACACATCAAATAGTCGATTGCTTCTATTTTGTTAACCAGCTCTACTTGATTCATTTGTTCATAACATTATGGCACGCAGATATCAATTTTTTTTTAGATGGGTGGACAGAAGGGGATCATGAACTCATGCCTAAATAGGATAACATTGAGTAACGGAACATCTCCTCAAAATATTATAGAAATATAAAATTAAAAATGTATGTACGCCTGTACGTTAATGGCAGAGAGATTTTTATTAATTGCCAGTATGGTACTATATGAGACTGTGTTGGGATGAGAAAATGACTGTATGTTTGTACGCGCGATAACTCAAAATGCGCTTTATAGGTTTTTCATGAAACTTGGTATACGCATTTATAACGTCCATGGGAAGAAGCCTATTGATATTGGTCCAAATCGGTTGACCGGTAACGGAGTAATGCCCAATTTAGTGCCTATTTTATGGTGATATATTAGAAAGAATTTATTAAATGCAAATAAGTTCTCATGAAAACATATTGTTTTACAGTGTTCATATACGGCTTTGGAAATTGGGATACAGTTATCTTTGACAAATGACACTATCCACATATTCGTTCACATATGCTTACAAAACTAGACCTTTGTCTTCCGTAAGCTCTGCTTAATGAATAGATGTGGAGCTTAACTTGGAAATCGATTACAAAAATAACTTATTTTCTACATATCATAATTGCAATTATCACTGATTAAAAAACAAAGCATTCTGGGACTTTGTTACATCAGTTTACCTGATTTTATTATTTTTTCGGACATAGCCTTGGATTAACCGTACTGTCTATCAGCCGATCATACATTTCAGATAATTTAATTTGCTGCTATATGGTTCCTAACGAAACTGACGCGGTCAAGGTTGGCAGCCCTAACCTTCGCCCAATTAATTAACATTAGTCATCTAAAAATATTGTTTCTAACAGGTATTTGATCCATTGACCTTTCTTATCCTCGCCTTAGCCTACGTCACCCTATGTGCGTCTCAAAATCTATTTTGGATGTGTCACTCGACCTTAAGGGACAGCGTTCAACTTTCAGAGGGTCAAAACCTGCAATCAAGATGGACATGTGAAGGTGATTATGCGATATATGATGACGGAATTTTACGCAGAAGTTCAAAATCTGACACTTCAGTTTTGCCTTCAATACATTCTACGTGGTATATAAGGCCCGACTGTCCCTATAATATAAAGCCAATCGGCAGACTCACTCACTCACTGACATTGTCTTCCCACTTCCAGATGAGCTAAAAACTTGAAATTTGGTACACTTATAGCTAGGGACCGGATTTTTAGCTTTTTAAAAACACTGTTTTAGGTTTTCCATTAGGTGAAATAGTTTTTTTTTAGGTTTTTTGTCAAAAATATCGTTTTCGAGTAGAATAATTGGTTTAATGAATTGAATGTGCTACATAGGATTCAGTACATAATTAACACGTCTTCTTAAAACACAGTGTGACCACTCGTGTGAATAACAAGACAGTACTAAAGGTTAAGGCAAACAAACGCTTTAAAACACAGAAATCGATATCCTTGTACATACAAGGCACCAATGGTTGTTCGTACGAATATTTTAAAAGGAATACGCCGGTACTCTACACTTCCTCTCTTGATACAGTCCATCCTAGACGACAATGGGTTGAACGAAACGCCGGTGGTATTAATTTCAACCCGACAAAAATTATTGTCTCTCCACAAAATATCGATTCCTCAACTGACAAACAAAAAAGACAAAACAAAAAGTAGCCTAAAATAGAGATTTTTAGGTTTTATATCCCGTTTAGGTATATTTAGGTTTTTGTACCCCATTTAGGTATTTTTAGGTGCCACAGAATTAATGTGGGTGAACCCTATGGGCATGATTCGAAAAAGTGTATGAGCGCTTTTTGTTTTGGAAGCAAGGAAAAAAATAGGTGAAAACCTAAGAATCCGGTCCCTACTTATAGCTTTTAGACTGTAAACCACAGGCAAATTCCAAAAAAGTTCGTTATTTTAAATTTTTACCCCTAAAAACCCCCAAAAAGGGCTCGGTTTCCATGGCAACGGTATTATCAAACAGAGTTCACATAGGGTTCTGCCAATACAGCAGTCTAAATAGGCCTACACGCACCCTAGCTCCCATAGATCTTTTAAAAAAACCTTTCCCAAGACCTCAGCGGGGGTTTGGGGGGTGGAGACCCCAATGAGCGAAGCTAGTATTATTTATAAGGCGACAGATGTAAATAACAGTGGAAACCCTTTCACAAAATCACTAAACTTGTGAGTCTCACAATATATATCTGTACTGTAGGCTATATCTATGATACTTTCTATTAGGTCGACCATTAAGGGTAATCTGAAACAAACTCTGGCTAACTCAATACGTAGGGCATCAGCACGAAAAGCCGAAGGTCACGGGTTTGAATCCTGACAGCGGAATTTTTCTCCTAAAACTTTGTTATGCAATGTTGACTACTTGAGTCGTGCGCGGACGCAGCTTCTCTTGTTTCATTTTCACTTTCATCTGCAGTAAGGTAGGTCAGTGTACTTACATGGAGAAACAACTTCCAGTGGCAAACACAAAAAGGAAACTTGCAGCTTATCCGGTGTACTGGAGTTGTGGAATTAAAATTACTATGGTATATGCAGGGAACTTGTTTTTTAGTAAAATAAAATGACTGATTTCGATGTTAACGGAATCAGATTCGGAGGCAACTCTTCCCATAGGGAGAAAATATTTCGATTACAAAAACGTGCAATAAGAATAATATGTAGAAAGAAAAACAAACAAAATCTTGTAAACCGCTAAGTCCTCACTCTCAAAGGGGAGTATACAGTATATACTCGGTAATGTGCAGGGCCCGGATTCTGATGACCTAAAATTGTTTGAAAAATGACCTATAAAATTACCCTAAATTTGAAAGAAAATGACTTAATACGTATAAAAAATGACCTAAAAACTGATATTTTATTTATAAAAAATTATTTTTGTATACAAAGGTATACACTAATTTGTACATAATTGAAAAAACTGTAAATTCAGAAAGGATGTTGTTGGTCTAAAAACTTTGTTCTTTGTTTTTGGAGCATTTGAGGAGAAAAATAAGAAAGTAGTTTTTAAAATAGATCCTATAATAAATATTGCATTATGATAACCTAGTAATTTAAAAAAAAATTACCCTATGAGAAAAAAAGACGACAAAAAAATTAATATACCCAATGTAAATGCACGAAAATGACTAAATAAGGAAGGAAATGACAAGAAAATGACAAAATAATGGCCTAAAATTGAGAAAAATGCCCTAAAAATATAAAATGGCATAAAATGACAAAAAATGTCCTAATAAAAATGTATTTCTATAATCTAGAGGCCATGAGTAGGATTTATCTACAGGTTGGCAATGTCTCAGCAGCATCAATAAAAAGATGACATGTCATTAGACTCCGGGCCCTGGTAATGTGTTATATGGTAGATAATATTGATAAATTTCAAACTAATTACTAGGGGGCGGATTTCTATGACCTAAAAAATAGGATATTTGCATGCATTTATAACCTAAAAACATTAAAATATGTCCATTAAAATTTAAAATATAACTTTACCACTTACACATTGTGTATATTAGGGATGGGTCGATACCAGATTTTCTCGATACTCGATACTCGATACCGATACATGATTTTTTCCTCGATACTCGATACTTCGATGCTCGATACCTTCAACATTTCCAGTTTAAATAAATAGGTACATTAAAAATTAAAATTTGAGAGAACTGTGTAATACCAACTAAATTAATTAAGTCTGCATATTTAATGAGACAAAATTTAATATCATCAGTAGCCTATAATTATTTTTAAACTTTACATTAAAACAAAATTAGATTTTTAAACAGTCCACTTACAAGTTTTTGTTAAAAAATACTAGCATTCTCGTTTAATTGCAGAATTACAAAAGTATCGAAAAAGTATCGAGCGAGTTTTCTTAAGTATCGTTCGATGCCGATACCATGCAAGTATCGAGAGTATCGAGGTATCGAAAGTATCGAGGACCCATCCCTAGTGTATATATTTTTTAAGTTTCATTACAATACATTTTATTAAAATAGAGTTTTAATTATTTAAAATATCTGTCTATACTGAAAATATTTGCAGTTTATCACATTTCATCTCAGCTCATTTTGGTTTGAATAAATGGATTTTCATATTAGAAATTATGAAGAAGTATCATTATAATGCAAAATTTACAAAATATATGAAATTTCAAAATTTCTGTAATATGCACACAAATATGCCAAAAATACGACATAAATATGCATATTCATACTAAATATGCTACAATAGTTCAACATTTCCTAAATATGGAGTTATATGCACAATAAAAGCCGTCCTATTTTCACCAGGATGCTTGGAATCGGGTTTAAATTAGCCGGAAACCTGAAATAATGCAAAGGGGAAAAATATGACATGTCATAGAAATCAGCCCCTACTAATTACATTGTACTTGGACGTACAACTAGAAACATGAATGATTTACATATATCAGCTAATTCATTAAAACTCTTTCAGAAGGGTGCTTATTATTCTGCAATACAGATTTACAATAGGTTTCCAAGAAACATTAAATTAGCCTATTGTGTATTTAAAGAAAATGCAAATCTTTCAAAAGATGTCTAAAGGAATTTTTAATAACTCACAACTTCTAAAATATGAATGAATATTTTCAGCTTGAATAAGTTTGAGGCATGTCTATTCTGATCTGACGTGTTCTATATCTTTGAGCCTCGCTCAATATAGGATCTATAGAACGAGATATCTACATCTACACATCAACATCTCCTCTCCAGAGAACTATCTATAACAAAATACGTGTAATATTAGGTGTTTTATGAAGATAATCTAGGTTAAATACGGGCCCTCTACAGTTGGACTGTACCATAAATTGTTTTAACGTAACTCAAATCACGGAACCCCCAAGCGCCGGGCACCATCTGAATATCTGCATCGAGTAGCAAAAGATGAATAGAACGCATTCTTTATGTATAATCAGAAACATTAAAATAATACCATACATCGCTGTTGCTTAAAAACATGTACATGCAAAACTTAGTTATCCTGTGAACTAAATCACTGAAACACTCACCTATAGAGTCGAACCAAAGCCCATCTCCTGTTCTGAAGTCTCCACAAACTTGTTATAGTAAAGTCTACACTTAAACCGACACACAAACACTTACACATACACTAATTTTATGTAAAAAAGAGGCGCAATCCACATATAAACACACGACGGCCATTTGGTTTTTCTAGCAACAGGGGTGCCATCATAATTAATAAGAGTATCGCTCAGTGTTACGTAAGCTTCCCTCAGATTATAGACAGCGCCACTGCAAACTTAGTTCCAGGACAAAGCCTTCTGAGTATTTTACCTCCGTGATTTTTATTTGTCTTCGAGTTAGCTTCTAGCTGCTGTAGACGTATTTGCGAGGGCCATGGTGTGTTGCGGGGATACGAGAAGCACATTGGGGAGGGGGGTGAATCGACAAGGCCTACAGTATTTTATTTTTATGTAGATTTCGAAGAAAAACCTACCTATTGCATTTGATACCATGTCATGATTTTCGAAAAATTCTTTCATATCTTTACGTTTCATGCTTCCCGAAGTATGAAACCACCGACCGCTCAAAAAAAAAATTGATATATATATACTATATATCTATCTTTACACGCTAGCAGCCGTAATTTTGAAG
Organism: Ectobius pallidus; assembly: GCA_964059195.1. Classification (NCBI taxonomy): domain Eukaryota; kingdom Metazoa; phylum Arthropoda; class Insecta; order Blattodea; family Ectobiidae; genus Ectobius; species Ectobius pallidus. Next base: position 181,539,549 of record CAXKWD010000005.1, on the reverse strand, counting down.
ATATTTGAACCAAATTTTATTATGTTATTTCTAGGTCCAATAGTTCGGACAAGTTCGTTAATGAGCAAAATTGGCCCAAGGGGGTGGTCGGGGGAGAGGGTTGAAATTTTAAAACATTTGTATTTCGCCCCCTATGAAGTATAGAGGGAAACTTTGTTTGAATTAAATACAGTACTCCCTATGGAGTTCACAGTGACACCAACGATTCGGGGGTTTTGGGGGTACGAGTGGGGGTGGGGGATGAAAATTCGAAATTTTTTAAACCACATCTTGTGGGGTATCGTTGAAAACCTCTTGATGAGTAGGCTACTCTACAAATCAATAACTAGTTTCTTGATAGTTCTCATATAAGGCGAGATTTGAATGTTTGAAAAAGTGTTCTTTCATCTTTTTTGCAGTTGTTATTGAGGGTTTGTATGCCAAGGCTAAAGAATAAGAGTGCTGCGCAGCAAATATAAATTAAACCAAAAGCACTACGAAATCTACCTCAGCCTGTAGGTCTGCTTAAAGCGCAGACCTACCGCTGAGGACGAGTCTAATGTCGAAATATTGTGATTTGAAGGGGTGATGGCTTAGTCCACTGTAGCCTATACGGGTAGGTATTCTTCGTATTTAGAGCTCTTATCTTTTGACTTTACTTCTATATTAGGAAATAATGGTTGAGTTATGTGTCTGATTGTATTCTATTATTGTAGTATCATTTGAAAAATTCATAAAAATTAAATCTGATTTGAAACGCCCACATATCTTCCTCTACCCTCAAGGCTACATTGCAGTAGTGCTCATTCATGACTCCTCATTAAAATGTCATTATTTGCGAGGCAGATTTATAACCTAAGTTTATGTAAGAAGCAAGTAGCTTATAACTACCCATCAGAGAGTTTATTGGGAGGTGTTTCAAATAAAAGCTTTAGCTTTCTTATAGTCGATTTCGACAATATCGCGAAAAATGAAATTATCTTCATATAAATTGGTTGTAAAAACGAGGAGAATTTCGTTACCACATCGCATCCCCGAAGGATAGACACAAAAATAAAATCTGATTAATGCAATCACGTACATTTTTTTTACCTTCATAGAACTTTCTCAGTTCACATTTTGATATAGATAAAAGGCTTCAATATCCTTCAGAATGAGATATCTACATCTACATCTATAAAAAATAAAGTGAACCCTATACAGGCCCTGGAGGCCCAGAGGGTTCCAGGAGGTTGAGGCACCCAGATTTTTGACATTCGGCACGTGGAGGTGGTAAGGTTGTCAGCATTACGCACCGGAAGCCAGGATTGTTCCTGGTACTCATTTCTGTTAGAGGCTGAGTCGATCCCAGGGCCATAGTTCCACCAGAAGGATTAGGCCAATTGAAAAACTCGAATGACCTCATCGGGAATCGAACCCGCGGCCTTCCGGTTCGTAGCGCAGCGCCTCAACCACTACGCTAAGGCGTTCCTCCACATCTATAGCTACTGCAATTTGTGTTCTAGTAATAAAGAATTAAATATATATATTTATTTAATTTCACTTTAAATGTTATTTATTTCGCAAGGGGAATTTCGGGGGTATGACCGTTCGGAAAAAAAAAATTTCTTGTCACAAAAGGTGTACAAGTAGTGTTGATTATTTAATTCGATGGTAACGAAATGAGTTATATATTTAAATTTATATTAAAGAAATCTTCCATTAAATAGTAAACTAAACTAAACTCCGTGGCGCGACATCCCCGAAGGGAGAAGGCCTACCACCCGACCGCTGCGTCATCTACCTATAGGCAGATGGCAGGATTGGGGGGCATGTGGTCAGCATGCCGACACCCACGGCCGTTAATGGTGGTTTCCATTAAATCAACTCATTACTTGTAAAACACTGATTCCAAGAAATAACGTATAGTTTATTGATATTTTTTTAATTTTGTGTCAATTTTAAACTATTTTAGCTCAAAAAATATTTTTTTATTTTTCATACTTCACTATTTTAGTCATTAAATACTTCGCCCTAATAATTAGCACGTACTATAGTAATCTCTTATGAAACAGGCTGGTTTTAGTCAAGCCTCTTTTGAGAAACATAATATGCAACTCTGACGTATTTTTGCTGTTTTCGGAAGATTTTCTCTCTAAAAAGTGTGTTATAATTCTTGTTAACGTTACGTATTCTTCGCTTAAAACGCGATTAGAGTGGCATCCAAGCGACAACCTGTCTGTAGCAAAAACCGCAACAGAGGAAACGGAAAACCAGTGTCCTTAGGAAATACGCAACACACTATATTTACAGGAACTTGACATTGAACAGCAAGGATACAAAGTCCTTACTAGAGAAAGGCATTTAATTACAAAATAATAGAGGTAAAATGCATTTATGATCTAAAAATAGACATAAAAGTGATGAATGTATAAAAAATGCCCTTACGTAATCAAATAATTTACGATACACATATGTATATACAGAGTATTAATAAATAACACCGAAATATTTTACCTGTGTACAGAGAAGACATAGAAAAGCAACTTTTATTAGCAGATTTTTGCTCTATGCATTCAATTTTTTTTGTTACAGCATAAAATCTCCCAAAGCATGGCCCCCACTGACTTCTAGCATTTGAAAAAATGCAAAACAAAGAAACTTCGTTGTTAACACTGGAGTTGTGAATAAAAGAACTAATTATATAGCTGTTGATGAATGATTAAGAATCAGGTTTTTATCGATCACTAGGAAGGCATGAAGTCAATTCAATGAAAATTTTAACCCTATTTCGCTCGATTATTGACCTAAGAGCACCAAATTGTAATGACTGTGCCATACACATTTTACGTCATAGGCCTACAGGAAAAATCTCCTAATAAAAGTTGCTTGTCTATGTCACCTCTAGGCCTATACACAGGTAAAATATTTGGGTGTTATTAATTAACATACTGCATTTGAGGTATCTTTCAACCTCCATATAGAAAATATGCAAAATTATTAACTTAAATGTCCTGCCCTAGACCTTACAAATGTACAGTGAGTCCCACGCAAGAGTTGGCCAATGACGCGGGTTTCTACGTCGCGGCTGGCACAGCTCCAACTCACGAGCGATCGGGTGAAATATCTACGCAAATAATGCCGCGGTCGTTGTAATGATTCAGGTTCTCACATTTACAGTTAAAATTACAATAAAAATAACCACGTACCTCATCACAAAAGATGATGGAAATGTTCTCCTCTTGCATCCAGACAATACTGGCACCTTTTTAGGAAATTTTCTTTCACGCGCATAAGTTCAGCTTCCGAGACAGAGCTACTTTCTCTTTTGATAGGCCTATGTGATATTGTCATTAAGTTCTTCTAACAGTATGTAAATATTATTTATGGGAAACTTGAAAAATAAAGTGTATAGGTCAATTTCCCATACATAAGAAGAACTTAAAGACAATATCACAAGAGAAATAAATTCTATCTCGGAAGCTGAACTTACGCGCGTGAAAGAAAATTCCCTAAAAAAGGTGCCAATGTTGCGCATATGCAAGATGAGAACATTTCCAACATATCTTGTGATGAGGTACGTGGTTATTTTCATTGTAATTCCAACTGTAAATGTGAGAACCTGAATCATTCTGTATTTCATGATTTATGGTACAAGTTGGTACATTTTGAATATAAATCAAAGGCTAAGATTAAGTTTACACACCGGCCGTCTTTACCCCAGGAATACTCATGACTAGACTTCGGACTTTTAGGTCGCTAAAAATGCTGTTTTAGGTACCTAAAATAGGCTCAAAAAATTGGAAAATAGGTTCTAAAAATCATAAAATAGTCTCTTATAAAATCGTTAAGTTGCCAATTTTCTGAAATATCTCAATTGCAATGCAGAATATTATATTTATTAAAGTCACCATTAATTAATAATCATGATAAAACACAGATATAGGCCTATGGTACACAGAATTATGTAGACCTATTACTAGGGCCTGTATTACTACCATAAAGTGAAAACCTAATCCCTGCGCCCAGAAGCTACACACGCTAGCATATCCAACCCCTTGTATCCCTCAGTGATTCAGAGAACTACTTTTTTTTTTGGTACTGGATGTGGGAGTCGGGAGAAAAACACTAAATTTTCTTGGAAATTCCAAGAAGTTTTTCTACTGAAGACAAAACATTCCTTACTATTTAACCACGTCATAAATGTGTCATGTACTGCACATTCTGAGCTAAAAATTTAGTACGAACTGAAAATAAAGGCTAGAATTTATAACAAAAAATAACTTATTTTGAACTTCAGATGAAAAATAAGCAAAAAGGCAATATTAGGCTCTAACGTAAAAATAGGCTGTTTTAGGTCCTATAAAAGTATGTTTTAGGCATAGTCACTTATGAAACATGCATATACAAGTTTTCATCCATATATCACTTAAGGGTTAAAATAGGTTTTTACCTAAAATCCGAAGTCTAATCATGACACTCTGTTGGAGGCTGAGTGGAACCCAGGAACATAGAGCCACCACGTTCACTGGAGTCACGTGCAGGTCGATTAATATCGTTTGTGGATTGCGATATGCAGGAATTCGGTTCTTGTTGTTTTGTTTACGGAATGTTGTGGTCACGCGATTCGCAAAAACAACACAATTAACAAATAAGCAACGGTTTTTATTCAGGGCCCTCCAAACATGTTATGTCTGATGCAATTGTGTAAACATTGCATCCGTCATTTCCACGCCGTCTCTATCCTGTTATTCAACACTGCTAATGTAACGAGAAATATATATTTATTAGGGCTATTTAACGAATAAAAATAATTTATTATTATTATTACTAGGGGACGGATTTCAAGGATCTAAAAAATAGGATATATGCATGCATTTATTACCTAAAAACATTAAAATATGACCTAAAAAACATTAAAATATGACCAGAAAATTAAAAATATGACTTTACCATTTACACATTGTGTATATTTTTTTAAGTTTCATAACAATACATTTTATTAAAATATGTCAATTATTTAAAATACCTGTAAATTCTCAAAAACTATCATTATAATGCAAAATTTACAAAATATTATACGAAACCTCAAAATTTATTTAATATGCACACAAATATGCCAAAAATATGACCTAAATATGCATATTCATACTAAATATGCTACAATAGTTGAAAATTTCCTAAATATGCAGTTATATGCGCAATAAAAGCCGTTCCATTTTCACCAGGATGTTTGGAATCGGGTTTAAATTAGTCGGAAACCTGAAATAATGCAAAGGGGAAAAATATGACCTGTCATAGAAATCCGTCCTCTAATTATTACCAATATTATTACTTACTTACTCAATGGCAATAGACAACTTCTAAGCAAGCTAAAGGAATATTATCTATTTTATGGAACCCGAAGGTTCATTGCCGCGCTTATCTGAGCCTGCCATTCAACCCTATTCTGTGCTAACTCCATCCAACCATCCCTCGCAAATCCTACTTTCCTTAAATCTATCCTAATATTGTCCTCCCGCCTTCATCTAGGTCTTCCAGGTGGTCTCTTCCCTTCGGGTCTCCCAGTCAATGCTTTAGAGATATGTCTTTCCTCCCCCATGCTCGCAACATGTCCAGCCCAATGCATCTTCTTTTATTATCAATAATAATTGTTATTCAATTTATCAAACAACATCTAATAAGATTTGACTTGGTGTTTCCGTCCTGATCATATTCAATTATGAAACTGATTGAAGGTGACTTTGCTCGATTGGGTAAGAAGAGCATTGCTATAATATATAAATCACAATCAAAAGGTTGAAAAGGACGAGAGAGAAGAAAAAGCGGCGTGGAGAATTAAAGTTAATCAAATTAAGAACAGAAACGTAGGCGAAGTTAGTAAAAATTTAAATATGGAGAGGAGAATCAAAATAAAAGAGCAACGAACACTACTGAAGGAAATTAATCAAAACAGACGAAAGAAGAGCCATGCTGTAGTAAAGATATTGAATGCAAGGAGAAAAGAAAACAGAATGAATGAGTCTGTGGTTGCTTTGGATTAAAAACAATTGCCTGTGGCAAACGAGCGAGGATTAGCAGATGGCTCTGGTTTTTTTTTTTTCATACTTTGGCAAATTAATCTACGTAGAAGCCGATTATTCTATGAATGGCCCACCAAGATAGTTATCAAACATTACAAAATCTTGAATATGAATGCCATTGACCTGGCCGGAATCGAAACCGCGACCTTGCGGTTGGAAAGCCAGACCTACTCATCAGAATTAAAACACGTGTATTCCACGAAGGTAACAGCCGGACAATGGAAATGAATGATCAATTGTTAATGTGAAACTTGGAAAAATACCCAGAACGGGAATCTATAATAATAAAAGTATGACAACATACGTCAAAAAATCTTATCTACTCTTATTACAATTCAACGGCCTTAAATAGCGTGGTCACTCCCTCACTTCGTGAGACATCGGGTAAACTCGGCGATGTTCGTCTCTCAGGAAAACCGTTTCTTTAAGGCCTAAGTGAAATGAACACATATTCAAATTTTATTTTTACTTACAGTACAATTTTCATAGTTCTGAACCACAAACAGTTTTTAATAAACTGCCAATATAAATTTCTTAAAAATCCTGGAGTCAATTAATAATGGCGGGCGAAGCCGCTGGCACCAGCTGTAACATAGATAGTTTAACCCTGGAAGTATCGCGGACAGTAAAAATCCAAACAAACCACTCCTTCCCTTGATAAATGATATAATTTATGAAAATTACACTGAATTTATCAAATCAAATTCACATCACATTCATCTGTCAACAAACAGTTGAGAAATGATAGCCTACGTATTATCAGTGTTCACAGGTAGCTTTGGAACTGCATAAAACTTACGATATAATTCATTTCTGAGATCTACGTACTGGTAGGAACGAATTATATTTTAAAGGAAAAAGCATAATATATCCAGATAAGGAAGCACCTGTAAGATTCGTATTTAAGCCACGGGCTATTTTCTTGTATAATACACTCACATAGCATTCTTCGTCATTAGCATGAGCAATGCAAATTTTCACTTCAATATAATAAGAGGCTTATTGTTTCAGACTGATACAAAGATGTACAGTTGACCACGCAAGTCTGTACAAAGTGGCAGTCTTATAACTACCCTTCAAAGTATCTTTACGAATGTCTCCTCACATTAAAAGCAAGCATTTTATAAGATAAACGGCAGTGATTGATCTATATCCGAGGAACTGCTAAACGTTATTGGTCAATATCAAACACGCGTCGTATGACTGGAATAATCATCGAAATCTATCTAAAACGCTTAGACAACTGAAATGACGGCAAGTTTAAAAATACAGGGTGTTAATAAATAACACCGAAATATTTTACCTGTATATAGAGGGCACTTAGACAAGCAACTTTTATTGAGAGATTTATGCTCCATGACGTAAAATGTGTATTCTACAGGGCATTAAAGTCATTATAATTTGGTGATCATAAATCAATAATTACGCGAAATAGGGTTAAAATGTTCATTAAATTGACTTCATGCCTTCCCAGTGATCGATAAAAACCTGACTCTTAATCATTCGTCAACAGCTAGGCTATATCATAATTTAGTGTATCCATAATCTGCAAAATTCACAGACTAATCACATGACTGGTCGCCACTGCATTAGTCTTCTTTTTATTCGTAACTACTGACTACAGTGTTAACAACGAAGTTCCTTTGTTTTGCATTATTTTTCTAATGTTAGAAGTAGTGGCCGCCATGCCCTGGGAGATTTTGAGCTGTAACAGGAAAAATTGAATCCATAGAGCAAAAATCTCCTAATGAAAGTTGCTTGTCTATGTCCCCTCTATACACAGGTAAAATATTTCGGTGTTATTCATTAACACCCTGTATATATTAAAAAAGAACTGTAAATTCGTCATGAACATACAGATGTGTAAAGTGGATTATTAATCTGTTTGTGCATCACTCACACCGTGCAGTATCCAAACTATAAAGAGATGTTTGTGCTGTATAGGAGGGGGCCATGGAATTGTCGCAATGAATGGGAAATCCTAATGCAGAAACAGTTATATGACTAAGCAAACAAATGACAGAGGAGCATTGCATCAATGTTTATCCAATCATTGACACGCTAAACAGAGAGTTACGTATGCAGAGTCACTCTTTAAAATACACTAATATATACACTAAAGTCTACAAGAACACAGTTCAATAACTATTCTTAATTATTCTTTCCTATTTATGGGGGACATGAGCTTTCGATGCTGAAAAATAGGTGAAGTTTCATTATTTCTTTTTCTCAGCCTTGCAATCTGGCATGCTCTATACTGACTAGTTCTACAATTTGTAAATCTCTATAACTTATATATAAAAGGCTTTGTCCTGACAGACAGGAATCAACGTACAGCCTAAACTATAACAGGTAGAGACTTGGAATTTTGATAGTACCTTCGTTTCATAATGTAGGTGCTCACTAAGAAAGGATTTTGCAAAATTTTGATTCTAAATGCCAAAAATTAAATGTTTTTGAAAATACTTAATCCCTTTTTACATAGAATTATCAATTCCAAATCACAGAATATATTGTTGCCAAATGGTATCAGATGGGCTTGGAAAAAACAAATGAATTGCACTTTTGGCAAATAAGAGAAGTTATCAAAATAATCCATGTTATAAATAAATATTACAGAATGAAATCCACTAAAATAATGGAATCACATAACTTTCTCTACCCTGGACATAGAGAAAACAAAACGAGGTATGGTAATGTGTATATTATTATATTATATCGCAGGTTTTTGGAGAGAAAAGTATGAAAGTGATGATGCTTTATGGTAACATAAGAGTGGGGAATTTCCCGCCTCGATATTACAATTTTATGTTACAGGAATTTCTGTTTCTTCTTATTTAAACCTCTACCAGGCTTGCTGTGCACTGTACAAGCGATGGGATGCAAAATTCTAGATCATCTATGAGCCATAAAAAACTATATCAAGCGTTTTCTGAGGGAATAGTTAGAGTGTAATAAGTCGTTCTTCCCATTTCAAATTATAAATGCCTATATAAGGACCTAGAATTTAAAATTGAAAATCCTTCATAAGTTAATTTCCAATTACAAAATACAAAACCCGGGCGACGCCGGGTCTTTTAAGCTAGTATCATATGAAAACATAACTAGGATCTTTGGATTATCTGTAGTGTAAATATAAAAAAAAAATAATTCATCAGTTGTTAATTTTTTAAGAAAAATTTTCATCAGAAATATTTTAAAAAGTATATTAACAGCAAATATACTTACACGCATAATTTCACTTTCTATATGTTAATAAATGCTTGAGTTATCAGGGAAACGACATTTCAGTGCACAACTGGTCACGAATTGACGCATTAATAGGGAAACAAATGCTCTAATATAAGCCTGAAATTTCATCAATAGGTCCTACGGATTTACGATCCTCCCAGAGATTAGTTTCAGATGTCAGCACTCTACCAAATGAGTGGCGCCATTAATAGAAAAGCACATTTAAACTTAATATGCAAAATATTATTATATTCTACGGAAATGTTACAGAGGATTTTGAGTATTAACCCTTAAATTCAAAGTGTATCCTGTGGTGTGGAGTAGTGTGTCTTAAATTTATGGTAAAGAAAATAAATAGCAAGAAAAATCTAATTTTCATGTAAAATTACAGAATATGGCACAAGAAATAAACTATAAACCTAACCATTCTGTTAAGTGTTTTCTTTGCGGTATGGCTTCTGTTTGTATATTGTGCGAGCAATTCTCATGGGATAATATACTGTACATTATTTTAAGCTGGTGGGCCGTGTCGTAGATTTACTGTACGTAAAATAACTCAAAGCTTAAATTAGAGCCTCTGGACAAAATTTCTCGGCCCTTTCACGTCCAAGTAATACCTTAGTTTCCGGAGGGGGGTTGAGAGGCGATGGGCTTACCACCTGTCCCTCTGCCCTCTCTCGGAAAATAAGCGTAACATAATTCACATAGGTAACAGAAACCTCCAACATAGGGGATAAAGGAAACCAGATATATATTTTTTAAATTGCTAGATTGGGCATAAATGATAATTAGGCCTATTTTTCCAATAGTAAGTGTAATCTATTTTATAAAATAGGTTAGTAAAACTCATATTTTCAAATCTTACATGGATGTACGCTAGATTCTTCTAAGCAGTAAGAACATACAGCATTTTTAGTGAGGAAATCAGTTCGTATTGACCGAAATTACCCTGTATTTTTATACTGAGGCAAAGATCCCATAAGCTACCCTCTAAGCCTACATAATTACAATAAACTACCTCTTTCCTAACCTTTAACGTAGAAACTAGACACATAACAGGGTTGAAAGGCATTAAAGGTGTATTGTACTCTCCACTTCTACCCTTACATGAAAGCTTCGTAATTTTTCAATAAAAAGAAGAAATTAATTGCAGTATTTTATATAGTATTCTGCTTCATAAATTAATGTCATTGCCTATTTTGATTCGTTGCAAGCTTTAATAGAAAAATTACATATATTTCTACATTCCATGGAAAAGATCGTAACTAAATTCGGTATTATGACATGAAGATAAGGTTTTCTAAGCGACGAATTTGTCTCTTATTTAAAAAATTTGGTGAAAAAATATTAACGCACTTAAAATTGGTACTGTCAAAAACTATATTGTGTAATTTACCGCATTGTAAATTGAGTTTACCTGTAGCTGTGCTGTTTATATATTGTAAGATGGGCATAATAAATTTACCTTGACGAATCACTAAAGTTAGTAAACTAATTCGGTATTACGACATGAAGATAAGGTTTTCTAAGCGAAGACTTTGTCTCTTTTATTTAAAACATTTAGTGAAAAAAAAGTTAAAATTTTTATTTATTTATACGAACTTAAAATTGCTACTGTCTAAAAATGCACTGTGTAATTTACCGCATTGTAAATTGAGTTTACCTGTAGCTGTGCTGTTTATATATTGTAAGATGGGCATAATAAATTTACCTTGACGAATCACTAAAGTTAGTAAACTAAATTCGGCATTACGACATGAAGATAAGGTTTTCTAAGCGAAGACTTTGTCTCTTTTATTTAAAACATTTAGTGAAAAAAAAAATATTTTTTTTAAATTTATTTATACGCACTTAAAATTGCAACTGTCGAAAAATATATTGTGTAATTTACCGCATTGTAAATTGAGTTTACCTGTAGCTGTGCTGTTTACATATTGTAAGATGGGCATAATAAATTTACCTTAACGAATCACTAAAGTTAGTAAATTAAAATTTTACAAAAGTCTCACTCACCATGGTTGATTTTTCCTTGCTCCGAAATCAGCATCTGGATAGGGGATGTTCCTTCAGAGTTGGCTGGTGTCTTCCTCATAGGCTTCACTCCAAACAGCCTGTTCTTGGCGGACTGCCCCACTTTAAGATATTGCTTATGAAGACCCATATTGGCACTAAAGTCACTGATCACGAAATATTTGCAGACGATATAAACACAAAATTACTTGCAGACGATATCACACTTATGACTTCTCACGATTTCTTGATATTTTAAAGTTACTCGATTGTAAATAGTTAACAATTGTGTTCAGAGCTGTTGGCTGAACAGCAAGGAGATGGTTCAGCGGGCCCAGAGAGCTCCATTCGTCGTACCGTGCACTCCGCAGAAGATGGATGGAGTCTGCAACGAGAAATATAAGTTTAGTTAGTGCGACATAAAGTAGGACAGAGTTCCCCCCTCTCTGATCGCCGCTTCTTACTTACCACTGTCGTTTTCATATGTTTACCTTATTGTGATAGCGGTACTTGAGTATCCCCTGACTTGACCTTGTGCTGGGTTCGAGCCCTGGAGGTATTGGTAAATTAAAATCCCTCCGGTGGGGAAATTTATGCCGACCACTCTATCTTATCAGTGTATGAGAAATAATCATTAATAAAAACGTGACTTTGTTTGTTTAAAAAAAAGTATCAACTTATTCATTCACTTCCACAGTGGGTTAAGTGATAAGTAGGGCAAGGCATTTGACGATTTTGAATCTTTTTTAATATAAAGGTTAAAAGATAGCTTGAATATACATTTTTTTTTTTTTTTTTACAATTACAAATTAAGTTTATTACAAACTAAAAAATACAAATTGATACAAAATTATTACAAATACAAATAATATACACACAATTTGTACAATTTGAAAAGAGTATTATTTGCCCCGCATGAGCATAGCTCGTGTTCGGGGTCAGTTCAGTCATACTAAAATTATATGTGCATACATAAATGTGCATCTTGAATTAATTAAATTCGGGCAATTTGTTTTTGCATTTTTGTTGCTTTATTTTGCATTTTTCCTAATTTTTAAGAGATAGGTCATTTTCGGCATTTTAGGTTATGTTTTCAGTGGAGGTAGAGAGGAGCTTTTCCATTACTCTCAGACAACAGACAATCGTTTTTGAGAATCTCCGCCAAGTGTTCATAGTTCATTTTAATTCAGGTTTATTGTAAACACTAAGCAGTTTGTCTTGTAGCAATAAAGAATTTTTCTTTCTTTTTAAATGGCACATATTTGCTAGGGGCAATTTGATGGGCATGCCAGTTCAGAAAGACTTTTTTTTCGCTAAGGGTGTCCAAGTGGTATAAATGTACTTACTTCTTTAGTAACAAAATAAGTGTTTTATATATTGTAAATTCATATAGGGCCTATAACGCACGTGATAAGGAATAATGGTAAATTTATTGGTCATTAAAAAAAAGTCATTTTTTCACTATTTTAGGTCATAAATTCATTTTTTATTTTGAATTTTTTAAACTAGTTTATGGTCATTAAATGCCTTACCCAAGTGGTAAGTTTTCATATCAGCTTTAAATAAGTTTGATTGTCACTACACTTATAAAAAATAGTGACAGTTGTTTTTTAATGAAATCGTTAGGTTAGGATAAGCACCATGCGTTAAAAGAACACTTACGATAATTAGTAAATGTCTAAGGCAATCTAGGTTATCTCTCCATCAGTCCTAATTTTGCTTTGCAAGCAGCCATTTTCTGACCACAGTCTGCCATATCTAGGTTAGAAAAGTTACATTTTTTTCTCATCTTTCAGACGCTTTACACAAAAAGTATATATATTATTATATGGTTTCTTTGGTGTATGAAAAATGCAGTAAGTTAAAAATCACCGATTATCAACCTATTTATTTCTCTGCCCGTACCATAAGTAGGCCTTCTACAGGTAGAGGAAGTATTGTTTTCGACCCTCAATTCGAAGTTGAGTTTTTAACATAACTACAGGTTTTGAGGTTCCCTGAATCCAAAAATACTATTTTCGGAAACATGTCTGTGTGTCTATGAACAGTTTAGCTCCAAAATGGAAAATAGTACGAAAACAAAATGTTGTATATTTTATATTAGGTGCCTTCTGGGGACGTGACACGGAGATTGGGGCGACTTTACATCAAGAAAATTTCGTTTTTCGCGATTTTCTCGAAAACGGCTCACACGATTTTGTTTAAATTTTGTACACGGGGTGCTTATACCAAGAGCTAAAACTTTTATTTGAAACATTTTTTCTAAAAGTTTATATGAAGGGTAGTTATAAGCCACCCACTGTTTGTAGAAACTCAGTCTTGCCTGGTGAACAATAAATCTTTGCATCAGGTTGAAACAACTGAATACGCGCTCTTTGCAATCAGGCCTCTTGTTCTATATCAGAATGTGAAATGGGAAAGCAACTTATTGTGTAATATCTATGCATAAAATAAGGCAATATTGCCACAGCTTACCACAATAACTTCGGTAATAAAACTCACTGGGTAAGTCCGACATACGACGTGAACTTGTACGGATGGGGGCACTACAGGAACTGACAGTGAACAGAAACTCATGCGAACTGATCTGTCAAACATGATCCATTTGCCGTGATCTACCGTCAACTGTCTCCTGGTTTGGGGAGCATTCACCAAATACGTAATGAATAATTATTTCTAAACATTTTTTGGTCAGGTAAAGATTTGCTTTTAGCGGCCGGTATTTATTATTATTATTATAAATATCGTTATTACAGTATTATTATTATTATTATTATCATCACTAGGGCAAGGCATTTGATGATTCTGCATATTTTTTTTATGAGCTTAAAGGATAGCTCGAATAAAGTCTATATAAACGTGTATCATGAAATAAATGACCAAATAAGGGCAATTCGATTTTGTATTTTCTGCCTTATCTTGCATTTTTCGTCATTTTCAAGAAATGGCCATGTTTCAGTTAAAACGTAGCTCGAATATATATAAATATTCTTCATGAAATAATTGATTAAATAAGGGCAATTTGTTTATGCATTTTTCGTGATTTTCTAAAGATATGTTTGTTTGGCAATTTTTAGGTAATTTTCGGCATATTAGGTCATGTTTCAATGGAGGTAGAGAGGAGCTTTTCCATGTACAAATCGTTACTTTCAGACAACAGACAATCGTTTTTAATTGAAGAGCTTTTAGCAAAAACAACCATAGTCCAAAAACCAAATCACTAGGTATTTGCAAAAAAACTGAATGGAGGTGGTTGTTTTTGCTAAACTTGGTAAACTTTGTAACCCTATATTTGAGGGACTATAGCAGATTTTGCCATATCATGTAGTTTAAACAATGACCAGTAGGTTGTAGCACCCAATGACACAGGAAACTCAATTTTCAAATTTTTGGACTAAGGTTGTTTTTGCTAAAAGCTCTTCAATTGAGAATCTCCGCCAAGTGTTCTTAGTTAATTTTAATTCTGGTTTATTGTAAACACCACAGCAGTTTGTCTTTTTAAACGGCACATATTTGCTAGAAGCAATTTGATGGCCTGCCAGTTCAGAAAGAGAGAACTTCTGCTGGAAGTAATCGAAGGAGAAATAAAATTAAGAAGAATATTGAGATACTGGATGATATCAAGAAGAATGGAAGCTATGGAGCAATTCTCAAATGGTGTTAGAGTTGGGATTCTCCTGATTGCAGTATTCAAGGAAACTGGGCAAAGTATCTGGTTTTGAATGTTGTTAGGGATGATATCAAATAGGGTAAAGTCTGTGGATAACAAACACTGATAAGGATAAATCAATAGACTATCTGAAAATAATATGTTAATATTTGTTAAAGCTCGGTGTACTCATTGTATTTTCCTGTAAATACATCACATTATTTGTAATGAATTTCCCTACATCGTAAGTTATGTACCCAATAGCCTATGACATTGTGTTTTTAATTAATGCACATTTATATTATTTCAATTTTCAAACAAATTATGTTACATAAAATAATGTGTTTTTATTCTGTTCACTGGCAGCATGTAACGTTTCCAGTAACGAGCTGACGTTTTAATTTATAAATCGCAACCTTGTATTCCTTGCAAGCATATTATAAGTAGACCTGGGATTTTAAGGCAAATGCCTATTTTGTTCCTTATGAATTAACATGAAATTTTTTAAATATGTTGATGTTTCATGATAAATCACGTACATTTATAGAGTTTTATAGTGCCCTATAATGCCTATTTGGACCTTTAGAGCCTATTTTAGTATTTTAGTGCCTAAAATTCCTATTTAGTACAACTAAAATAAAATTCAACTTCTGTAACTTTTACAATCATTTAGTGGACATCCATGAATGAAGAGCAGAACAGCAGAGGGTGGGTTTTTCACAGAAACTTGATTTTCCCAAACAATTGTCGCTAAAGGAATGCTGACTGACGGGGGAGGGGGAGGATTAAAGGGGAAGGACTACTGTGTCAAGTCACCAGTGAAAGAACATCTGTTTAAGTGAATATAGTTCGTGATGCCTAATTTTGCAGTTAATTCTGTTAAAAATAGGTATACCACGTTTCTTGCAGTACAAAAAAGACTATGTTACAGTTTAAGTGTATATTGTAATATTTTAAACTCTATTTTCTATCTATTTACACAGTCTTAAAGCATATTTTAAGTGCCTTTTTTCTCTTTTAAAATCCTATTTACATGTTTTATCAGCCTGTTTTAGGTGCCTAAAACTAATTTTTTTAGAGGTCTAAATATAAGATAAACACCATGACTGGTCTATATCCAGACCATTTCTAAACGTTATTGGTCATATCAGATACGTCTCGTACGAACAGAACAGTCATATCAAAACATTATTTATATAATGTAGATCTACACCTTTTCAACCTCAATTTCGGAAAAAGTAATTTCAATTTCGGAAAAAGTAATTCCAATTTCGGAAAAAGTAACTTCAATTTCGGAAAAGGTAACTTCAATTTCGGAAATGCGAGGGCTATGAAGAGGGTATAGTAAAGTTGGTACCACGCTAAGACAAATGACTCAATCGGAGCGAGATTATGTAGAGAAGTAGCTAGAAGGTGTACCTAAATGTTCCAAATAAAACAGTTTTGATTTTCACTGTGGTTTTCATTTTATGCCCCATCGAATGCTTTAAAAAATAGCCCTCGTATTTCCGAAATTGAAGTTACTTTTTCCGAAATTGAAATTACTTTTTCCAAAATTGAGGTTGAAATGGTGTAGTTGTTAAAACCCGCAATGTCACAAGACAATGAAAGGAGAGAGAAAAGAAAAAAATTCCGAAAAAAAAAAACCGATTTAATCCACCACGCAAATGACACCAGCCTCACTAAGAGTCGAACTCGGTTTCTTGGTCATGGTAACGGAGGGTGATGATGTTAGGGATGGTGAAAGTGATACGGAAACATAGCATTACACACATGTGTGTTACATCGGCAGGCCTCAAGGGTTGCGTGCACTTACGCAACTTCTGTTCCGTGATTTATGTAATATTACAACAATACACACCAGTCACACTACACCCTCTGGAATCAGAGATAATAATCGTATAAACCCAATCTCCATAAACGTATGCTGTCGATGTTCTTTTGTCCTTAGAAATCATGGCCTGATATTTCATATAATAATATTTGATCCAACGCCTTCTACTAACAAGACCTTATTCAATTGTGAAATTAATTAAAGATGGCCATGGCCATGCTTGGTTGCCATACCAACCGGGGGAAAAAGCATAGCTGAAATTGATTTTTTACAATATAACACATAATTTATCGATTGCTTCTATTTTGTTAACCCGCTCTATTTGATTCATTTGTTTATAGCATTACGACAAGCAGAGATGTGACTTTTTTTACACAGGCGGACAGAAGGTGATCATGAACGCATGCCTAAATGGGAAAACATTGAATGATTTGGACAAAAATCACTATGTGGGGGTTTCTTGGGCTAGGGAACTCGAATCTGAGGTCCTTTTTTCCCCGCGGGCGACGCACTTTATTCGTGAAATGCACGTAGAAGCCGGATTTTTAGCTTTTTAATTAATCATCAATCGTTTTAAATGATTATGCACGATTTGGGCAAGGTTCATGAGTGTGTGATACGTTTTAATCACGCCTACTCTCAAAATAAAATCTCTCTTTTACCACTTGTACCATAAATAAATATTCAATTTTCCATATTTTAATTTAATATCTGAAAAAATTATGGCCGTGGGTGTCGGCATGCTGACAACATGCCCCCCAATCCTGCCATCTGCCTGTGGTAGATGATGCAGCGGTCGGGTGGTAGGCCAAGTCCTTTCAGGGATGGAGCGCCACGGAGTTTAGTTTTTAATCTGGAAAAAATTACTTCGAGTACGAGATTTGCTCATTCGAGGTGTATTGTCTTCCGTGTGTGTGTTATGGGCCTATTTAATTTGACTTTTTTTTAATTTAAAAATCCACTTATGTAAGTTACTAAATATATCGTTCGCATCAGTTAAGGCTCCTAAGTCACAGATTTTTCATCCATAAATGGCAGTGGGACTTGCGTTCGGAACATACCTTACTATAGACATTACTCAAAGTGACATAATATTTCAAAGTAGATCGACATCACAAGGTACATATATCACAATTGAGAAAGTAAACAAGGACTTTTAAGAAGAAATTACACATTCAGTCCATTTCTGGCAATGTATTTGAACTATCTCTTTACTAGTGTGGGAATGACTCAGAAGCTCATTGGCTCGATTCCCAATGAGTCCAGAAATGATTATGATACTTAATACATTCGTGAGTATTTTTATTTAAACCCGGTTGTGTAATGCAACCTAAGCACGTGACAGTGGTCAGTGTGGGCAATATTCCGGCAAAACAATTCTCTTTTACATGCCTGTAAATGTTGCATCTATATCGAGTAAAGTTTTTTATTAATTTTTTTATATTTTAATAATACAAAACTTTAAATTACAAAAATCCGGGTTAAAAATATCCTACTTTTGGGAAAAGATTAGACACAAAAAAATTCCGCCCAAGCAAATATTCCAAACATTCTTTTTTCATTTTTATTCTATTTTATAGTGCTTAATCATTTTTAAACATTTATTTATTTATTTAATCTCCATTGAGTGAGCCCTAGTTTACAATAAGTATGTTAGGGCTATATTTAGTCAATTGAGGTTTCCTGTGTAGATCTAAAGTTCAGGAAGATACATTCACAGTCTCTTAAACACATATTCTAAAAATGCTGTGAATGACCATTAACAACATTTTCTAGTGAAAATTTCTCCGTTAAGCGGAAATTGAAAATTTGCACTGCACTTGTCTAAATGTAGTTCAAGATCTAATCTTTTTGTTTGAAAAACTGGGCAAGTGAACATGAGATGTTTGGCATTCTGAAGACGGTCACCATATATGCACTCGTATATATTGCTGTCTGTCTTGATATGAAATCTTTGGAAGTACTCGCCAAATTTTCCGTGGCCGGATAGAAATTGTGTCAGAATAAACATTACAAAATTTTACATATTATGTGAACATTGTTTGAAAACCCCAAGTTGAATAATGAACAAGAGAGCAGAGGCATTTACGAATATATAAAAAACATAATATATACCGGTAGAGTAAAAAGGGTTTAAAACTTTTACAAAAAATAAAAAAAGAGAACTTCAGTTTACTTTTTTTTAAATTCCGAGAAAGTTCTGTGACTGCATCAAACCTGTGTTTATACTCCTTTTAGCTTCGAGCCCATATCAGGAGTTCAGAATGTATGTCTATACAGTAGGGTAGACCATGGAACTATTGATTGTCAATTGTTTCTATTATCAGTGTATCTTATGGAGTAAATTTCAACTGATATTAATTTAAATGGATATGATACAAGATGAAATGGTCAGGATTATTCATAGTATGTAAATATCCAATTCGGCATTTGCCTTTACGGCTTGGAGAAACCATGAAAAATCCCATGTCAAATTGGCCGGCCACGGGATTTGAACCTAGGACCTCCCGAATGCGAGTCCACAAGACGTTACCAACAAAAATATTGTTGTTTGTCATTTTGAAATAGGAACAGGTGGAAGAAATATGATAAAACAAATGAAAGGGGAAAACTATACCAATTTATTCCTGTTCTCTCTCTGTTCGTTGTTTTCTCTTTGTGGTAGCACGAATTCTCTAAGCCCTCCAGTTCTCAGAACTGAGTTAATAAAGTTGATTTCTGAATACATTCCACAGCCTTCCTGACATTAATGGAGCAATGTTTCGCAACGCACAGTGGCGGAAACAAAGGGGGGATCGAGGGGAAAGAAAATTCTGAATCCGCCACTGGCAACGCAACGAACCAAGGATCCACACAAACGGAACGAAAATAATAACATGTTTCTGGTTCGGTAAATGCTTTCTACACAACTCAATTGATCAGTTTTCGTAGCAAGAAACGCCGGTAGAACTTCAGTTGAAATATATGTAGAGAGCCAGTAATATTTCCCGTCCATAATCTCATGCCCTCTACACGAACTATCAAATGACCAAACATGCAGAAGGAAGGAAAGAAACACTAACGAAAACTCCATCAAAATTCAACTTCTCTACGTTCCAAACTTGGAATAATTAAGCCATGAAATGGATATTTAGCGAGTTTGACAACTGTAACAAGCTTATACAAGGTGTTAATGAATAACACCGAAATATTTTACCTGTGTATAGAAGGGACATAGATAAGCAACTTTTATTAGGAGATTTTTACTCTTTGGAAACAATTTTTCCTCTTACAGCATACAGTTTTCTAGAGCATGGCCGCCACTAACTTCTAACATTAAAAAAAAAAAAAGAAGTAAAACAAAGGAACTTCGTTGTTAACACTGGAGTTATGAGAAAAAAAAACTAATGCAGTGGCGGCCAGTCATGTGATTAGTCTGTAAATTTTGCAGATTATGGAAACAGTGAATTATGATATAGTTGTTGACGAATGATTAAGAAGCAAATCTCTATCGATCACTAAGAAAATATGAAATCAATTTAATGAAAATTTTAATCCTAATTTGCTTAATTATTGTCTTATGAGCACCGAATTGTAATGACTTTAATGCCCTGTAGCATACACATTTTACGTATCAATTTGTATAATTCATCTTCCATATACTGTAAAAATAGAGCTAGAATTAATATTAAAATGTAGTAAAATGTAGCATGTTTAAATATTGTACATGTAGGCCTATAGAATATTTGTATGTAAATTATTAATTTGTAAATGTGTTTGTTAAACTTTAAGAAATGTAGTTTATAAGTAGGCTATATGTAAACTTATAAGTGTAGGTTAATGAAAAACACTGTACTGTGTAAGAAAATAAACTAACTAACTAACGTCATAAAGCAACAATTTCTTAATAAAAGTTGTTTCTCTATGTCCCCTCTAAACACAGGTGAAATATTTTGGTGTTATTCATTAACACCCTGTAGGCCTATTTTAAATAATTAATGATTGAAAAAAGCGACTGTATAAATGCTGCATATGATCATATATGCTAATAATATGTAATTATTTATATGTGTGGTGAAGTATTTTAAATCTAGTTTAGTAATAAAAACAGTTTCAATAACTCGATATTATTTTAGCTGTGAGGTAAATCTAACGAGCTTAAAAGTCGCATTCAGCGTAACTATCGACGATGTTGCGATATCGATATATCGATTGTTTCGCCATAAGTAATCAAGCTTTCAATGACAAAATAATATTATTAATTTTCATGGTTTTAACTATTCATTACAAGCTTATTTTTGTGAGTATTCGCTAAACAGTCACAGATTTGTTTATCTAAGCCTCCTGACTATTCTTCCAAATTATTATTTTCTGAATTTAACGTTTTCACCATAGACCAAATTTACAAGTATGTCAAACTAGATTATTTTCATAAACATCGTGACAATTACAAGTCAGAATCTCACGTATATAACACGCGAAGGAATCAATTTAATTTATTACTTGAACCGAAAAATGTTACAACTGCTGGAGCTAAGCACTGTTCAAGTTTTGGCCCAATACTATTCAATTCATTTATTACCAACCATCCTGATCTAAATAGCTTAAACAACAAACAATTTAGGTCTAAAATTAGAAAATTTATATAATTATTACTTCTGTTTTATACTATTGCTGTTATAACATTTTTCATATTAAACTTTAAAATTTGGATAGAACTTAATTTCTTTGTTTTTTTACTAAAATTTGAACAAATAAATTGTTATGTATTATTATTGTATTACCTCGTACCTATGTATTGTAAGTAGAACATGTTCTAACCTTTTATACATAATATTTTGTCATACTTCTCCAAATTATGTATTGTTTTAAGTATTTGTTTAGTATAAGTTTTTCTAATATATTGAACTGAACCACCCCCGAACACAAGCTCTGCTTCTTCGGGTGGTGTATCAACTTTTTTATGTATTTTTCGTGTAATTTGGAACAATAAATTGTAATTGTAATAATTGTAATTGTAAATATAACTCGAATTAATCGGTCAAGTCAGGATCTCTCGTTACATTGCCTATGATAAATTCCTTGTTAATAATATTACAAAAAACTAAGTCCAGACATGATTTCCCCTTTAAGCATGTTGTTATGTTGATCACCTGTAGGAATGTTAATTAATGTATTCGAGATGATTATCAGAGTCTGTAGCCTCGCTCAGTTGACAACTGATATTCCTTGACATCGCTGATAATGTTTCTCAACTCATGGTCAGCGTTCCTAGAAACGCCACATTCTATTAAATAATCCCGAGCGTTCTTGTGTAAGCATTTACCACTTTTTCCTTCACAACACAACTTTCTTTGACATAATTCTGTGGCATTACTCACCAAGACGCGTGTCTCTCTTTTGTTTCCTAACACCAGGTTCAGATATAGACTCTTTCCTCAAGTCGTCTGTAAATCCTCTAGTGCAGCGTTTCTCAACCTTTTTGAACCCGAGGGCTTCTAAAATGTCTAAAAAGTTTTACGGAGCCCCAATTTTACATCCCATTTTTAAAAGTAGGCTATATGTAGACCTATACTCTTAATAGTTGGGTATTAGGTCAATATAACAACTAAATCTAAATACATAAACCCTTGTTAAGAGAGCGCCTCTAATTCCAAATTCCGACAAAATCTTATTTTTCAGGGTTTTGAATGAAAGAGGGAACCATAGACGTCAGTGCATCAGGGGTTTCAAACTGTGGTTCGTAACTGCAAAAGTAAGGAAACTTGCAATAGGACCTGTATTTTCGAAGATTTTAAAAACTTTGGCATCTAGTGACCATTTTATGTGAAAATTGTTTACTTCTTTACTTTCAACTTGCTTTACGATATTTTTCAGTTATGTCTGCGGACCATCTTCACGGACCACCAGTGGTCCGCAGACCATAGGTTGAGAAACGCTGCTCTAGTGGAATAGTCCGATTAATTCCGATTATGTAATGTATTAAGTGCCAAAATGGTAATTTATGAGATTGTGTGGGAGAGTCTGTCTGTCTGTCTGTCCGTCCGTGTGTCTGTATGCGCGATAACTCATGAAACTGAGTATACGCATTTGCATGGGAAGAAGCCTATTGATATTGGGAGTTAAAGACAATATTCCGTATAATAGGCTATCAAAATCAATACAAAGCTTTGAATGTATGGCTATCAAGGTAGCAAATAAGATCCCACCCGACTTATTTATTGGAAATGAACTACACTTTAACAAAAGTATCACTTGCTGGCTCCTGAAGAAACCATTTTATAATATAAGTGAATTTATGGAAATCAAGTATCCCATTATTTTTTAAATATTATTGTATTAATAATTGACAATGTCTATAGTGTATTGTTTTTTTTTTTTTTTTTGGTAGAGGAAGTGCTGTGTCCGACCCCGAATTTCTATTTCTTCAGCTGCTTTACATAATTATTGTGGTTGAAATGGAAATCGGCTCGGATCGCCGGTTGAACTTGAAAACAGTGATATGCATGTCCCACTTAACGAACGCCCGCAAAAAATAACCTCTAAAACACATTTACATACGCATATTAGAACATTCCTGAAACACACCAGGTTAAGAATCAAGGCCCCCGGTGTACTGCAAGAATGTTCTAGAAGGTTCCCTATAAATAGAAATAAAGTAGCTAACCTTTCTAGTACTGGTACTGTATTAGAATTAAAAAAAAGAGTGCGTGGAACACCACGCGACAGAAGTAAAAGTATTTTTTTATTTTTTTATTTTTTCAATTTTTGAATATTGGATTTTTTCAATTTTGCATTATTGGACTTTTTGATATTGGGTTTGTGAACTTTTTAAATTTTGGATCTTTGAATTTTTAATTTTGGATATTTTAAATTTTCGATCTTTGAATTGTTAATTTTTTGATTTTTTAAATTTTTGATTTTTGGATTTTTAAATTTTTTATTTTATTGTTTACTATCATGTGCCCGCGGCTTCGCCCGCGATAATTATTTCAAAAATAAAAAATTAAGAGCATAATAGTTAAAACATTATATTTATTAACACCTAATCCACGTGGACTACTTACCACGAATAGATAGCGTCGCCTGGCAAAAGCGATATCAGATTCGAGTTCCTTGACCCAGAAAATCCCTGTATAGTGAGTTACGTCCAAATCGAATAATGTTTAATCATATTTAGGTCTATGTTGATTATCCCTCTTCCGTGTAGGTTGAAGATTTCGTATGTCTACGGGCCTTGACATTCTAAACAAATGCACCAGCGTGGGCTTACAACATTCAAGCGATCGCGATGCTTTTATTTCCACGGTATGACAGAAATAGCCAAAGCCAAATGCAATTGATTTGACATTGAAATGTATTACTGAAATCTGATGCTTCGACAGCGCTAACATCACGTTTTCTGCCAGTTTTTCACTCATAACTCGCGAACGAAAGCTAAAATTAAAAATCCGGCTTCGAGGTGCATTCTCCCACCTTTCAGTCCATCTATGTTTAAAATTTCAGATCTCTGCGTTCCATAGATTTCGCTGGGCATCGCGGACAGACAGACAAACACGTCCATTTATTATTATAAGATAACATGTGCCCGCGGCTTCCCCCGCGATAATTATTTCAAAACTTAAGTGCATAATAGTTAAATCATTATATTTATTAACACCTAAATCACGTGGAGTGTATTCCACGATTAGGTAGCGTCCCCTGGTAGAAAAAGCGACCTCAGGTTCCAGTTCCTTGGCTCAGGAAACCCCTGTATAGTGAGTTTCGTTCAAATCGAACAATGTTTGACCATAATTAAGCCTATGTTGATATCCTTCTTACGTGTAGGTTGAAAATTTCATATATCTGCGGGCCTTGACACTCTAAACAAATGAATCGTCCACGATGGACTTACAAAATCAAGCGATCGCGATGCTTTTATTTCCAAGGTAGGCTATGAGGTATGATGACAAAAATAGTCAAAGCCAGCTGTAATTGATTTAACATTGAAATATATTACTGAAGCTGATGCTTCGAAATCGCAAAAACTACACGTTTTCTGCCCGTTTTTCACTCATAACTCACGAACGAAAGCGAAAATTAAAATTCCGGCTTCGAGGTGCACATTCTGACCCTTTAGTCCGCCTATGTATAAAATTTCAGATCTCTGCGTTGAGTAGATTTCGCTGGGGATCGCGGACGGACAGACAGACAGACGGAGGACAGACATACGGAGGACAGACACTTCCTTTTATTAATATAGATTAAATCTTTTATTTTATTATTTATTAAATTTTGGATTTTTAGATGTTTTAATTTTTAATTTTGTTTTTTAAATTTTGGAAATTTGTATTTTTTAATTTTGGATTTGCGCGGTTCCGGGTTCCATAAAATAGATAATATACCTTTAGATTGCTTAGGAATTGTCTATTGGCATTGAGGAAGTAAGGTCTGAAAAATTTCCTTTGATTACTTATAATCATTGAGTCCGCACCGAAGCAAGTCGGTTTTAGTGTGACTGATTGTAACTGATTTCGTGACGGTTTTAGTGTGACTGATTTTCCAGATTTACCCTCTACCGCCACCAAAGAAGTTTTACTTCAATAAGAAGATGACACCCGAGAAGATAGTCGAATCATTCAGGCTGTTTAGGTCTACCTTTTTGGGTCGCAAGACATTTCGGTCACATTCACTTTTACTTTGCATGTTATAACGTGTTAAAAGTGAGGGAGGAAAGAGATATCTCAAAAGTACTAACTGGGAGACCAGAAGGGAAAAGAACAGGCGGAAGACCTAAACGTAGGTGGGAGGACAATATTAGGATAGATTTAAAGGAATTAGGATTTACAAAGGATGAATGGATAGAGTTAGCGTAGAATAGGGTTGAATGGCGGGCTCAGGTAAGTGCGGCAATGAACCTCCGGGTTCCGTAGAATAGATAATATTCCTTTAGCTTGTATAGGAATTGACTATTGCCATTATTGTTAAAGTGATTTTAGGTATTTAGGAAATAGGCTGTTCGAAAACAGGTGGTTTAGGTAAATATTTGGGCTTAAGAAAAATGAAAAAGGGGACTGGAGAAAACTACATAACGACGAGCTTCATAACCTGTACTCTTCACGGATATAGTAAGGGTAATTAAATCACGGAGGATGAAATGGGGAGGAAAGACATATCTCAAAAATACTGACAGAGACCCAAAGGGAAATGACCACTTGGAAGACCTAGACGTAGGTGGGAGGACAATATTAGAACAGATTTAAGGGAAATAGGATTTGCGAGGGATGTTTTGATGGAGTTAGCACAGAATAGGGTTGAATGGCGGGCTCAGGTTAAGCGCGGCAATGAACCTCCCGGTTCTATAAAATAGGTAATATTTCTTTAGCTCGCTGAGGAATTGTCCATTGTCATTTAGTTACTAAGTAAGTAAGTAAGAAAGAATAGTTTCCGAAGTTCCTCCCATCTAATTACGTCATATTTCCTACCTTTCTCAGGTTATCTTGATTAACAGTGTGTAGTCTATAAATTCTAGGAACCTAATCCGAACGGACAGCTGCTGGAATTCCAGAACCGGGTAAAGTGTAGCAGCGAGAGTGACCTTGAGGGGTAGCTTTCACTTGACCCTGAAGTGACGTAACAACCAGACTCAGTGTCAACGCCCTCTATTCTCCAACCCCATCACAACCCAAACATTTCTATTTATACAGAGTGATAATGAATAACACCGAAATATTTTACCTGTATATAGAGGGGAGTTAGACAAGCAACTTTTATTAGGAGATTTTTGCTCTATGACGTAAAATGTATATGCTTACAGGGCATTAAAGTCATTACAATTTGGTGCTCATAAGTCAATAATTACGCGAAAAAGGGTTACAATTTTCATTAAATCGACTTCATGCCTTCCTAGTGATCGATAAAAATCAGACTCTTAATCATTCGTCAACAGCTATATCATAATTTAGTGTTTCCATAATCTGCTAAATTTACAGACTAATCACATGACTGGTCGCCACTGCATTAGTCTTCTTTTATTCATAACTACTGACTACAGTGTTAACAACGAAGTTCCTTTGTTTTGCATTTTTTTTCTAATGTTAGGAGCCAGTGGTGACCATGCCCTGGGAGATTTTATGCTGTAACAGGAAAAATTGAATCGATAGAGCAAAATTCTTTTAATAAAAGTTGCTTGTCTATGTCCCTTCTGTACACAGGTAAAATATTTCGGTGTTATTGATTAATACCCTGTATATTTTACGTGCTATTTTACTCGTATGTACATGAGGTAACAGGGGGCCTTGTTTGAACTGCGACCAATAAAGTGTTCGATTGCATATCGAAGATGGAATTTTCATTTTCGCTTTCGTTCGCAAGTTATGAGTGAAAAAACTGGCAGAAAACGTGATTTTTGGCGCACCGGATTCGGCTAACACATCTCATTTGTGAAATCAATTATTGCAGGTGGGTTTGCCTTCTTTTGTCATAAGTTGGAAATAAACGCATCGCGATTTTTTTTTTCAATATATCGCAGTGAATTATCGATCGTTTGGATTCTGTGAGCTCACATGTCAAATCCAAAGACACGTTAAAACATTTGAAATGTGAAATTACTTGCAGATGGCCTTGTTCCGTTGCCATGGCAACTGGGAAAAAGAGCATAGCTAAACAGAGTAAGTAACTTATGCAAATTATGTAAAAACGAAAATGTTTTAATTATTTTGTTGTTTAATAAATTATTTAAACGTTTCTAACGGTTAAATTAATAAACGTGGGCACCTGCGAGTCTATTATTATTATTATTATTATTATTATTATTATTATTATTATTATTATTATTGTTATTTATATTATTATTATTTATATTATCATTAGTTATATTATTATTATTATTATTATTATTATTATTGGGGTACGCCGTAGCGTAGTGGTTGAGGCGCTGCGCTACAAACCGGAAGGTCGCGGGTTCGATTCCCGATGACGTCGTCGGAGTTTTTCAATTGGCCTGATCCTTCTGGTGGCACTATGGCCCTGGGGTTGACTCAGCCTCCAACAGAAATGAGTACCGGGAGCAATCCTGGGGGTAAAGGCGGCCGGTGCGTAAGGCTGACAACCTTACCACCTTCACGTGCCGATTGTCTAAAAATCCGGGAGCCTCAACCTCCTGGAACCCTCTGGGTCTCCATGGCCTGTAATAGGGAACACTTTACATATTATTATTATTATTAATATTATTATTAAGGATGAATTTCACGCCATTAAATATAAATACTTAAAATAAAATAGCCCGTGTCGCTTTTTTAATCTATAAATTATTAGCTGTAAGGCAAGTACAGATTGCGAAGTCATGAAAGATATTAAACAGGTGCATAGCTGTTGATTTTGATTAATTAGACTTGATCGGCTGATTGGAGCAGAGACAAGTGAAGGCTACTGACTCGTCTCGTGGAAATTTCCAGCGCTGGAACCGAATTCGAGTCTGAGCTGGGATTTCCAGTCCGAGGAGTGGAGGCCGGTCACTCCAGGTATTACAAAACCTGGACTGCAGACGCAAAACCGTTACTTCACTCGTGGATACAGATAAACGTGGATTTCTTTCGGAATTTTTCATGGCCCTCTACGTAAATAAAAATTATAACACGCCATACTTAATAAGTCAAGAGATTGAATAGAGCATAGTTACCATAGCAACAGATGATTGCATTTTAGTCATGGCCCTCTACTTCAATAAAAACTATAACAGGCCATGATTAACTAAAAGAGATTGGTTAGAGTACGCATTCTTCATTGTTACCATAGCAACAGAATGCATTTCAGCTCTAATAAGCTACTTATGAAAACTCGTTACAACTTGCAATATAAGAACAAATGACAGCATAGTATGTTATTGTTTAGGTTACTTTACCAAGAAGGCTTTGAAGAAATACACTTTTAGATTGACAACTGCCAGAAGATAATTACAATGATATATCAGTTAACCAGAGTATGATAAAAAGTTGCGACTTAATAGAGCATTAGAGCATTAGAGCAAACTATGGAAGCGGTGAGTTTCTCCTAACATTTTTTTAAGACGGACGAATGACAGACAGTGTGTTATTATCAGGGCCCGGATTTTAATGTCATGTCTTCTTTTTATTGATGCTGAATAGACATTGCCAACTTGTAGATAAATCCTAATCATGGTCTCTAGATTGCAGAAATGCATTTTTATTAGGTCATTTTTTGTCATTGTATGCAATTTTATATTTTTAGGGCATTTATTTCAATTTCAGGTCATTATTTTGTCCTTTTCGTGTCATTTGCTTCCTTATTTAGTCATTTTCATGTATTTACATTGAGTGTATTAACTGTCTTTGAAGTGTTGTTTGTTTAATGCAAGAAGGAAAAATTCGGCGTTAAAGTGTTGTCATGTCTCAGTCGGAAATGAGAATCAAAGAAACGCCAACATTTTGTATTATAATACTATTGTTATTAGATTGACTTGGCACCTTCTTGGATTTGAGAGTGCAAACTACTGTTTACCCTCAATAAACAATAATATAATCCGGCAGAACACAAAAGGATGTGCCGAATTTTGACTCATTCACAACATTACAGTTAGGGCCTATTTACAGTTTTTACAATTATGTACAAACTAGTCTATAACTATGTGTGTACAATAATATTTTCTTATAAATAAAACATCATTTATTGGTAATATTTTTATAATTATTAAGTCATTTCCTTAAAACTTAGGGTCATTTTATAGGTCATTTCTCAAACAATTTTAGGTCATCAGAATCCGGGCCCTGGTTATTATCATTTGACGCAGCTCAGGGCCTATAAACGTAGTACGAAATGCTTAATGCAGACCCTAATTTAAGGCATTTTCGATTCTGAACGTTTTTATTTAGGCTAACAGTTAAAGTAAAGTTAATACAGTGCACGCCACTTATTGTGATCAGTTCGGGACGCCGCTAATCTGGTAATATTAACCGATTGATAACAGTAGCTGAAGGAATTAAATGAAGGTTATTTATTCATATATAGGCCTAAGATAATACACTACAAAACAGAATTAAAAATGTTTGTTCATAAAATAATACGTAACTGTGAATCATTGAACCATCCATAGGCTAATTCAGTATTAGACTGCAAGCAACTATTTTTTCACCCAGTAACAAACTTTTTAATTGTTTTTACTTTCCTTTAGGAGTCTGTTAACCAATACTCTATACTCAGTTACGAGTGTTTTTGGAAGTCTATACTGATCTGTGGTGAACACCGCGTAGCAAAACATCTAGCGAGCGCCTGTCTGTTCAAGTCTTTTCATTTTACACTAGCCATCACTGCATGTCAACACTGTTATCTTCATAAATCAAAAGCTGCAACTTAACTGAGGGGTGAAACATGTTTTATTGCTTAAAACAGAAAGTTAGGTAATGCCACCCCTTCGAACAGGTCATCCTGTGAGCTGGGAACAGAATTGCTACCTCCAGTACAACACAATACAGTTGAGTTAGGAACGAAACCCTTAAAAATCAAAATTTTGAATGATGTACGGTACTTGAAAATAAAGCCGCAAAATGGAAAATGTGATAACGTAAACAAAATGTTTGATTATAATAAACAGCATTTTTCAATGTATCAGTATTAATCCGTACGGGACTTCATAAAAATGATAACATTACCCGACTGATAACATTATCCGCGATTACATTAAGCGGCGTACACTGTAGTAACAAAATATATTATTATTATATTCTAATTATAACTACAAACAACTGTAATTAATTCTTCTGTTAACTAACATCGAGATGATTTAAAATTCTTCGTTACTTAATGAAAACTGTACCATGAATAAAGAAGGCCGTGGTTGTAGTAATAATGGTCCTCTAGGCCATCCTTATGTGAAAGATATTGACTAAAGCATGCATTATCGTTACCATAGCAACAGATAATGATTGTGACGGGGTTGTATTTCAGTCATGGCCCTCTACTTAAATAAAAATTATAAGAGGCTATGCTTAAGTAAAAGAGATTGATTAGAGTTTGTTTAGTTACTATAGCAACAGATAATGATTGTAAGGGGCTGTTTTTAGTCTAGTTAGATATAAATTTTGTGTAAAACATTCACATAACTTCATCTTAATTCCGTACCGCTACATCCCTGCGGTGTCTAGGCCTACCGTCCGACCCCTGCATCATCTACCATAGGTAGATGGCAGGATTGGAGGGCATGGCTACTTCACAATCAAGTGCCTCCTCCGTTTAGGCTGAGTACACATAACTTCCCTATCCTGAATATGCATCCCGGCCTAGAGTATTGCAAAAGTGCAATAGTAGTGATGCAATTTATAAGTCAGTTATATAACGGTGAGATTACAATAGCAAATAACAATGTTCTGAACTTTATCGTCCATAAAATAAATAACTAGAATCAATCAGTCATATAACTTCCTTTAGATATTCTGTTACATTATCCTGTTGTATTTTATTTTCCATTGTTAATACTCAATTTATGGCCGGTTTTTATAAACTCGCGAAATACCTATGGGTAAATTATCCAATGCACAGAATTTACACAAGAATAACACCACACAAACACAAATAATTTAAAGATAGCAATCACATACACTTGTGGCGAGTTTCTAGATAAATGTCCTCTGTGTAAATATGAAAATGTTCCTACAAACTCGGGCTAGATCTTTCCAAGGGTAAATCGTCGGGTTAATTTATCCTTTCATGGATGGCTGGATAAAATTTAACCTCTCGTAGAATCAATAATAATTTAAACAATGAGAATCAAAGCCTTCTGAATTAAATTAACTGTACAACTCCAAGGCCTTGCTCATTATATCATTGTGGGTTAAATGGAACTAATTTGTCCATGGATAATTTACCCATAGGTAATTCACAAGTTTGTAGAAACCGGCCATAAATCGACTAATATTAAGTTAATTGTAATTTAACTGCTTAAGAAGTAAAGTTTTGTTACTAGTTTTGTCTGCTAGTTTATTAATTAATTTCTGCGTCGTCGAACCGGGTGGAACAGTCGGGAAGGAGAAACATTCTGTTCCCAAGTTCATAGGTTCGATCCCGGGCAAGATATGGCATTTATGTGTGCATAAACGCGTTTTTCCCATTCCTGTACATTCTGAAGTATATAAGTGAACTCCTGCGAGTAAAATCCCGGTAAACTTCAGTGTTACGGCTACGATAAAAACACTAGGGTGGAAATCTTTAGCAACCAGAAGGAAAATAAATAGATTAAAATGTATGTATTGTGTATACACGAAACAACCGGCACGGGAAGAGCTTCACAGCAAAATTAAAGAACCAGATTACCAATGTAGGAAGGATCACAAATACAAAATAAGGGGTAGATCTCAGAGAACAAATATTGCCAAATCTTCTTTTTAGGTAGATTTCGAAGAAAAATCTACCTATTGCAATCCATACCATGTCATGATTTTCGAAAAATTCTTCCATATCTTTACGTTTCATGCCTCCCTAAGTACGAAACCACCGCCCGTAAAAAAAAAAGTTATATTTATATATATAGCCTATAATCTTTACACGCTAACGGCCGTAATTTTGAAGATATTTGAACCAAATTTTATTACGTTATTTCTAGGCCCAATAGTTCGGACAAGTTCGTTAATGGGCAAAATTGGCCCAAAGGGGTGGTCGGGGGAGGGGGTTGAAATTTTAAAATATTTATATCTCGGCCCCTATGAAATATAGAGGGAAACTTTGTTTGAATAAATTAGAGTACTCGCTACGGAGTCCACAGTGACACCAACGATTCTGGGGTTTTGGGGGTACGAGTGGGGGTGGGGGATGGAGATTAGAAATTTTTGAAACCACGTCTTGTGGTGTATCGTTGAAAACCTCTTGATGAGTACTCTACAAATCAATAACTAGTTTCTCGATAGTTCTCATATAAGGCGAGATTTGAATGTTTGAAAAAGTGCTCTTTCCTCTTTTTTGCAGTTATCATTGCGGGTTTGTCATGCCAAGGCTAAAGAAGAAGAGTGCTGCGCAGCGACAATAAATTAAACAAAAAGCACTTCGAAATCTACCTCAGCCTGTAGGCTTGCCTAAATGGATTTTTTTAAATAGAAGGATTCAAGATTGGAATGACTTACCTAAACCTTCGAAACGTTTCCTGCTAACGCCAATTTTTTAAAAATATATTGAGTAGGGTATTTGAAAATGTATAATATTTTTTTCTATAATATTCTCATTATGCAATTATGTTTGTAAATATTTTATATGCTATAGTTTTCAACGGAAAGATATATATTTTTTTTAATTAACTTATCAGGTGTGTAGATAGCTGTTGTTATATTTAATGTGTAACTGTATGTATAGTGTGTCATTTTGGTATATATGTATGGCTGGTATTAATTGCACTACTGCCACTGGGTTGTTGACCCACTTGCAGTGCAACAAAGTAAATAAGAATAAAAATATATAATTAAAAATAAATAATATTGTAAGACTGGCACATAAAGCCTCTGTAATATTTTGCTTGTTAAACTCTTTGTAACGGTCTTACATCGTAATTGACTAGTTGGGAAAAACTCACTTAACTGAAGTTCAAAGTAATTACAGAATACTTAGGTTGTAATAAAGATGAAGATTATGGGAACTATAGAAGATGGTCTAGTGCGCGTACAAGAAAAGTGTTGAACATTTATAACAGTTCTCAATAGTTTAAACTTTTAATTAAACATTAACTTTAAATATTATATTATAAAAGTTGTTATTAAGTGCCAGAATGGTACTTTATGAGATTGTGTGGGGGACGGGAAAATGTCTGTCTGACTATCTGTCTGTCCGTACGCGCGATAACTCAAATACACTTAATCAGATTTTCATGAAACTTGGTATACGCATTTATAACATCTACAGTAAGAAGCTTGTCGATTTTGAATGAAATCGGGTGACCGGTACCGGAGTAATGCCCAATTTAGTGCCTATTTTATGGTAAGATATTAGAAAGAATTTATCCAATCTAAATCAGTTCTCATGACAACATATTGTTTTACAGCGTTCATATACGGTTTTAGAAGTTGCAATACAGTTAGCTTTGACAAATAACACGGAGTAAAAGAAAAGACCTCAGATTCGAGTTTCCTAGCCCAAAAACAACCGCATAGTGAGTTTCGTTCAAGTTATTCGATTCTGTTTTTTTTCCCCGGTTACTATGGTAATTAATCTCACAATTGAATGCTGTCTTGTTAATAGGTGGCGTTGGTTGTACTTTCATCACATTTATACGAAGGATGGTTTTCATACAGTAGATAATGTCTAGTGATAAATGCGTAATGATATATTTTTTTCAAGATTTATGTATACTTTTAGATACAAATATACATTCCATAAATTTATAGATTGCTACTTACCATCTGCCAAGCCGATATTGTTTAAAAACAAATTCGAAATACACGTTTTCCGAAAAAGAGGTACAAAAGCACAAACTCTAAAAAATTCGCGCAAATATAGCCTATATATATAAAGATTACTTAAGCTAATAATAAAGTAAGACGGAGTGACAGAAATGCTTTTCTTAGTTAACGAAATTCTCCACGAAGAATATCAAATTCAACCTCTCCAAACGGAACTGAAGATAATTTCAATAATAATTGAAAAGCTTATTTCAAAAGTGATTTTTTCAAAATAAATTTATAATTCAAACATGACTGGTAAAATATTGGTTTATGTACCACATAAAGGCCTAATAGATTTAGAAATATATATTTAAATTGAGCTTTATTGACACTCGTTTGAGTATCTAGGCCCATGAGGTGTTCATGTATTTAGCCTACCATTAGTTTATGCAACTATTGATTGTCAATTATTTTCTATTGTTGATGTGTCTTAGGCCTATGGAGTAAATTTCCACTGATATTAATTTAAATGGATATGACATAGGATGAAACAGCAGGGATGGTTGATGGTAAAGCAAAAATCCAATTGGGCTTTGCCTTTACGACTGGGGAAACCATGAAAAACGCATGTTAAATTGGCCGGCTATGGGATTTGAACCTAGGTTATCCAAAATGACGGTCATGTCGCTCGATATCTCAGTTTTGTTCCACGTGTTTACTAAAAAAAATCACAAGAAAACTCACATCTTTATAAAGCTATGAATTCATATAGCGTAACAAATTGCATCTTTAGCCAACTGACATTTTTAGTATGACAAAAACCAGTTTAGAATTGCATCTAAGAAATTATTGCAATGGTAACTTACATTTAATTAGTTTTGTTATTTAGTTATAAGCGTTTAGTATTTATACTTGTATATGTGTTTGTCTTGTACAAGCGTATTACAAGTGAAAATTGTTAATTGGATTGTAAACGTTTATAACGTTCATACGTTAAAATAAAAATTAAAACATCAATTCTTTCTTTCTCGTAGTTTAACCTCTCCCTTTTAGGATTTAAGCGACCCAAGCCTCTCGGGAGAAGGATTATCTTTGGATCACATACATACATTTTTGACAGACAAGGACATGGAGGGCCTCCCCGGATGAGTGATCAACCCAATGCCGGGGCCACCCCCGAGACAACACGAACACATAGGACGATACACACCATTCACACACACACTCACTCCGAACAAGGCGAGGATGGGGATGAAGATGATAATGACGGCCAGATGATATCTGGGGACCACAAGGGCCTAAAGTTACCCGACATTTGTCTCAAAGGTGAGGAAAAACACCAGAAAAAACCCACCTAGGTAACTTGTCCCGACCAGGAATCGAACCCGGGCCCGCTGCGTGAGAGGATTGAACGCATCCCCTGAGCCACAGCGGTGGACTAAAACAAAATTAAAAAAGTAATGAAAAAGGATTTAAAATAAGAATTTACATATATGAATAAAAGAAATTAGACTGAGCGAGGTGGCCGAGATGATAACGTCTTGGACTCGCATTCGGGAGATCCCAGGTTCATATCCCGTGGCCGGCCAATTTAACATTTCTTTCACACTTTCACCAGTCGTAAAGGCAAATGCCGAATTGGATATTTACATACCATGAATCATCCTCACCATTTCATCCTGTATCATATCCATTTAAATTAATATCAGTTGGAATTTACTCCATAAAATACACCAATAGTAGAAACAATTGACAATCCTATTTTATAGACACAGATCCCCAACTCCTGATATGGTCTCGAAGGTAAAAGGAGTATAAACACAGCTGAAAAGAAATTAGAGAACCCTAGGGCTTGTAGAATTGGTATCAAGTAAGTAATTTAAGTAATTTTGGTATTCAAGACACCATTCGTACACATTTTCACGATATCGTGCTTTAAATTCTAATTGTATGTTACAGTTCTTTACTATATTTGTATTAGAACGATGAAATTGGAAGACAATTTCGTACACAATTACAGA
The DNA here is from genome assembly GCA_964059195.1 of Ectobius pallidus. Lineage (NCBI taxonomy): Eukaryota > Metazoa > Arthropoda > Insecta > Blattodea > Ectobiidae > Ectobius > Ectobius pallidus. The sequence goes on along the minus strand of CAXKWD010000005.1, from coordinate 181,503,430 downwards.
ATAACGTGCAAGAAATAAACTATAGACCTAATCATTGTGTTAAGTGTTTTCTTTGCGGTCCGGCAAAGATTGATATATTCAGTGAGAAATTGTCGCGCATAAATTTGGGTGTGGGCTTCTCTAGGAGTGACAAAGAGGCTATCTCTATGTATTCTACATAATCATTTGTATTGCCAGTATTAATTTTTTCTTGTTCTATTGTTTAAAATCTTAGTTGTCGCAGGTTGTATACATCTAGTTTTAAAAAATCATGCCTAAATAATGTTTTGTATTTTGGATTTTATGGTTACCTGAACTATCAGGTTACATAGCCTACATATTATATATATATATATATATATATATATATATATATATATATATATATATTTATTTATTTATTTATTTATTCATAAGTAATTGGTGGTTGGGTGGAATATGATCTTTCAAAATGTAGGATTGCTTTGTCATTGTTGATAATAAAATTGTATTGTCTTACTATCCTTTATTAGTTGGATATAATAATTCATTTAGGATTTTTAATTCTGTATGGAGAGAATATTTTGGTTAACAAGGTATATTTTATATTTTTAATTTATTTAGAAGGGTAAAAAGTGTTCCCCATGGAGGCCCAGAGGGATCCAGAAGGTTGAGGCTTCCAGATTTAGACATTCAGCGCATGAGGTTGGCAAGGTTGTCGGCCTTACGCACCGGCCGCCTTTACCCCCAGGATTCCTCCTGGTACTCATTTATGTTAGAGGCTGAGTCGACCCCAGGGCCATAGTGCCACCAGAAGGATCAGGCCAGTTGAGAAACTCGAACGACTTCGAACCCGCTACTGTAGAAGCCCCATTTTTGCACACCTTCTACAGTCTATTAAGTATTTTACAATACTGTTATACACAATGTTTAACATAATACTGTTATATACAGTTATATGCAGTTTGAATACAGTGTAGGGTAAACTTAATTTTGAACATATTTACAAACCCAATTTACATAGCACATATTTAGAAAATTAATGTACCGATGTGCAAGGAAGGTAAATCCTAGCTAGCCGATATTAGTTAAGTACAATTTTAACGAAAGACATTCCACAAGTAAGATTAAGCAAGGACTGAAGATGGTAAAACAGTCGAAATGTATATTCTTCACTCTTAAGAACAATAAATATCAGCTAAGATGCAATTCAGCTAGCATTCTACATAAACTTTTCACTCCTCGAGTTGCATATACGCAAGATATTGTAGAAAATTATTTCTAAACGTAAAAAAAATCACTTTTTGTTCGTTTTATTCGTTACACCTTTACTTGGAACGATTTACACATATATTTTTATAGGGTGCAAAACTTCTTAAATGTTTAAAGTCTAGAAATGTAGGCATATTGTTGAAGCCACAATATATGAAGTGTTATATAATAGTTGATTAAAAACTAAGCATGAAAGGGTTAAATTGACTTTGTCTATAGGCTGCAAATAGGCTGCCTGTAATTAATTTTATCCCAGATTGTGCACCATACAGTAACTCTTTATGGATATAAAGTTTGCTAATAAAGATTACAACGGTAGACTTTCTTATTTATTTGACTCAATGCCAATAGTCAATTCTTCAGCAAGTTAAAGGATTATTACCTGTTTTATGGAACCCGAAGGTTCATTGCCGCGCTTACCTGAGCCCGCCATTCAACCCGATTCTGTCCTAACTCCATCCAGCCATCCCTCGCAAATCCTACTTCCCTTAAATCTATCCTAATATTGTCCTCCCATCTGCGTCTAGGTCTTCCTGGTGGTTTTTTTCCCTTCGGGTCTCCCAGACTATTAGACCATTTACTCAAATACTGATTTTAACTTCTTCTGCCCGTACCATGGGTACTTTAGATAGAGAAAGTATTGTTCTCAACCCCCCAAATTCCAAGTTGAGTTTTTAACATAAATATATGTTTTGAAGTCACCTGAATCTAAAAATACTTTTTTCAGAAACATGTCTGTCTCTGTGCATGTGCCTAGATCCAGAACGGAAAATCGTATGAAAACAAAATTTTGTATTTAGATCAGGTACCTTCTTTGGATACGACATGAAGATTGGCGACAAGTTTCTCTTATTTTTAAGGAGACTTTACATAAAGAAATTTTCGTTTTTCGCGATTTTCTCGAAAACGGCTCTAACGATTTTCTTTAAATTTTGCACATGTGTTGTTTATACTAAGAGCTAAAACTTTTATGTGAAACAATTTTTCGAAAAAAATTATCTGGAGGGTAGTTATAAGCCACCAACTGTGAATACGCGCTCTTTGCAATACGACCTATTGTAACGGAAAATCATATGAAAACAAAATTCTGTATTTGGGTTGGGGATGTGACACGAAGATTGGCGAAGACTTTCTCTTATTGTTAAGGCACTTTACATGAAGAAAATTTCATTTGTCGTGATTTCCTCGAAAACGTCAGATATGGGCAGAGGAAGTTATGTGAATTTCACATCAAATTTTTTCGTTTTATGATTTTTTTTTTATTTGTCTCACAGAAATATTATTTATGAAAATAGAAAGAATAATTTCCAAGCTGTTCGTTGCTGTGGAGAGCAAAATGAATTAATGTTTTTTAGCTATACAGTTTTTGGAAGTCTTTTAAACACAATGGTACCACATAGGTGATTTCTAAGCATTGAAACAGAGAATTGAATTGCAGCTGGCTACTATTTCAACTTCCTCGTCTTTAGCAAGTTTATATATTTCCCTTCACTAGACAATGAATTACGAGTGTTGGCATACAATCGCATCTTTTAAACTTTCAATAGGCCTATATTTAAAAAAAGCGTCTGCCAATAACTTTATGCTATTTAATGATTAAATTTTAATCATACTTCTTAGAATGTTTATCTTTGTAACTGCAGGAATTCCTCATAGATATAGGAATATAAATGTTAAAAGAAAAACACTTAGATATGCCAAACTTAATTTCTCATGCCGGACTGCAAAGAAAACATCTAACACATTGATTAGACCTATAGTTTATTACTTGTACCATATTATGTAAATTTTACATGTATTTTTAATTTTATTTCGAGCTATTTTCCGTTATTTTATTATATAACGTACCCTATTGTACCCTAAAGGCTTAAAGGGTTGAAACCTCAAAGACTTACCTTAAATTTCGTGTTCATAACATTTAAATTTAACGAAAAAATCACTTTGTAAATAAAGAGAGCTTATAAAAACGTCATATTGAAAATAACATCAACTTTCGATAGATCTTCATTATGAGTATAATGTAGGCCTAGTTTTCGAGATCAAACGCTCAATATAACTGTATGGAAGATATCATTAAACTAAAAAAATAATCGGAATTTCGGAACTATGGAAACACACCTTTAAATAAAATTTAAAACCACAAATATTTACTTTAAATTTCGTGTTTCTGAATATTTTAACTTAATGAAAACAACACTTTGGAAATAAAGAGAGCTTTTAAAACATCAAGTTTCGATGGATCTTCACTATTCGTTTACCATAACAGGTAACTCTATGGAAGATTATTAATCAAACTAAAGATATAATCAGAATTTCGTAACCATGGAAACACACCTTTCAATAAAATTTAAAATCACAACTCATGATAACTCTATGGAAGATATTAGCAGAACTAAAAGATATAATCGGAATTTGGTAACCATGGAAACGCACTTTTCAATAAAATTTTAAATCACAACTCATTTTAACTCTATGGAAGATATTAGCAGAACTAAAGATATAATCGGAATTTGGTAACCATGGAAACGCACTTTTCAATAAAATTTAAAATCACAACTCATGATAACTCTATGGAAGATATTAGCAGAACTAAAAGATATAATCGGAATTTGGTAACCATGGAAACGCACTTTTCAATAAAATTTTAAATCACAAGTCATTATAACTCTATGGAAGATATTAGTAGAACTAAAAGATATAATCGGAATTTCGGAACTATGGAAACACACCTTGCTATGCACAACAATCACCACTTGACACTTGTATACAGTATTATCCACAAGCGAACACACTTATCACACTGCACATAAGCTCTTCGGCACACACTCATATGTATAAACAGGTGTATCCCCTCTCACTGGCCATTGGTTGCCCATCTGTGACGTCGAGCCGGCCCTGAAGACAAGCGCCAAGAACAATGAAGACGTCATTAAGTCTTTGATCAAGTCAATAAAATGGTGCACCAGCATCTTGCAGCTCGAGGATCGTGCCTTCGATTCTAGTTTCAAGACTAAAAGCAGTCTTCAGCTACAATATTTAAATGTAGCAGAATGTGCAATGTTATCAATAAGTTTATCAATATGTTCTGCCTCGATTATTATGCTTTATTTCAGTCCATTTTTCGATATGGTGAGGAGGAATTTTAAAATAGTTCTTCATAAAAAAATCCTTCGCTTGTGAATTTATCGATAAAATCCGTACCTCTAGTTATATTACGTATGGCTATTTACCTCATGAATCAGTGACCAATCCAGAAAACATCAACCAATCGCAAACGTCTATCATTTTTTTATTGTTATTACTTACTTACTCAATGGCAATAGACAATTACTCAGCAAGATAAAGGAGTATTATCTATTTTATGGAGCCCGAAGGTTCATTGCCGCGCTTACCTGACCCGCCATTCAACCCTATTCTGTGCTAACTCCATCCAACCATCTCTCGCAAATCCTACTTCCCTTAAATCCATTCTAAGATTGCCCTCCCACCTACTAGACCATGGGCTACCAATAGCAAACCCTCCCCCCCCCCCCCGTGGGATTTTCTGGGACACATATTTTTTTGTTGGTATTGTCGTCTAGTTTAAGATTTTAGTTGTTTGCCCCTTATCAATTACAGCATTTACCCGGAAACCACGGAAAACCACGGAAATCCGGAGAAAATGGGTTTGTTTAAATTTGTTATTGTTTTTTGCCCCTAATATTCCCAGGGAATTTCTGACTCACATATTTTTGTACGTATTGCCATCTAGTTTAAGGTTTCAGTTGTTTGCCCCTTACAAATTACAACATATCCCCGGAAAACAACGTATATACGGAGAAAATTACTATGTTTTAGTTTTTAAATCTTTGTTCTTTGCTCCTAATATTCAAAGGGAATTTCTGACTCATATGTTTTTTGTTGCCATTACCATCTAGATTAAGATTTCAGTTGTTTGCCCCTTATCAATTACAGCATATCCCCGGAAAACTCCGAAAACCAAGGAAATCCGGAAAAATTGACTTCGTTTGAATTTTTGAAAATCTTTGTTCTTTGCTACTAGTATTCAAAGGGAATTGGTAAATCATATGTTTTTGTGTTGGCATTGCCATCTAGATTAAGGTTTCAGTTGTTTGCCCCTTACCAATTACAGCATATCCCGGGAAAACCCGGAAAACCACGTATATACGGAGAAAATGACGGATTTTCGTGGTTTTCGGAGTTTTCCGGGGATATGCTGTAATTGATAGGGGGCAAACAACTGAAACCTTAATCTAGATGGGAATACCAATACAAAAACATATAAGTCACCAATTCCCTTTGAATACTAGGAGGAAAAAAGTAAGATTTAAAAAATTAAAACAAAGTAATTTTCTCCGGATTTCCGTGGTTTTCCGAGTTTTATGTGGAAATGCTGTAATTGATAGGGGCAAACAACTGAAACCTTAATCTAGATGGGAGTACCAATACAAAAACATATATGTCACCAATTCCCTTTGAATACTAGGAGGAAAAAACTTAGATTAAAAAAATTAAACAAAGTAATTTTCTCCGGATTTCCATGGTTTTCCGAGTTTTCTGGGGAAATGCTGTAATTGATAAGGGGCAAACAACTGAAAACTTAATTTAGATGGCAATACCAACACAAAATCATATGAGTCACCAATGCCCTTTGAATACTAGGGCAAAGAACTAAGATTTTTAAAAATTTAAACAAAGTCATTTTCTCAGGGTTTCCGTGGTTTTCGGAGTTTTCCGGGGATATACTGTAATTGATAATGGGCAAACAACTGAGACCTTAATCTAGATGGCAATACCAAAAAAAAAAAAAATATGAGTCAGAAATTCCCTTTGAATATCAGAAGGAAAAACAAAGATTGAAAAATAAAACATTGTCATTTTCTCCGTATATACGTGGTATTCCGGGTTTTCCGGGGATATGTTGTAATTGGTCAAGAGGCAAACAACTGAAACCTTAAATTAGATGACAATACCAACAAAAATATGCGAGTCAAAAATTCTCTGGGCATATTTGATGCAAAAAATAAAGACAAATTAAAACCAAGTCATTTCTCCGGATTTCCGTTGTTTTCCGGGGATATGCTGTAATTGATAAGGGGCAAACAGCTGAAAACTTAATCTAGATGGCAATACCAACAATAAATATGTGATTCAGAAATTCCCTGGGCATATTAAAAGCAAAGAACAAAGAAAAATTAAAACAAACTAGTTTTCTCCGGATTTCCGGGGTTTCCGGGTAAATGCTGTAATTGATAAGGGGCAAACAACTAAAATATGAAACTACATGTCAATACCAACAAAAAAATATATGAGTCGGAAAATCCCACGGGGGGGGGGGGGGATGGGGGTATACAGTAGCCCACGCTCGTCTAGGTCTTCCACATGGTCTTTTACCTTCGGGTCTCCCAGTCAATACTTTTGAAATATGTCTTTCCTCCCCATTTCATCCTCCGTGATTTAATTACCCTTACTATATCCGGTTATGAAGCTCGTCGTTATGCAGTTTTCATCTCTCTTAGGCCCAAATATTTTCCTTAGCCCCCTGTTTTCGAACACACTCAGATTATGTAAGGGTCCATGTCTCACATCCATATAATTAGGCCTAATTCAACTAGAAATAATTTTATGATTTTAAACCAGGGTACTCTCTATATTATGAGGTATAAGAAAAAAAAATATGCTACAAGAATAAACTGGAGTCAAAGGCAAACCATCAAAAATTATTATTTGAAATGAGGGTATAGGGTGAACACGAATATTATATTTTATAATGATATTTATTATTTTCTTTGGTGATCATTTTGTCAAAGAGAAAAGAAAAGGAACTTAGGAAGTAAGTCCTAGCCAAAAAGCTGTCTTATTTTTTATATCTATACTTTATAAAACATATTAGTAGCCATTAGAAAATCGAGAAAATTTGATAGTATAGCGATTAATCTAAGGAGAATTGCATTTAATCGCAACCATATCACGTGTAATTCCGAGGTTAAAGTTTGGAGATTTCAACGCTGGAGTAAGAGCGTATCCCAAGTTTCCTTCCTGTTTATGTGAAATAAATCCGATTAAATACACTAATATTTGTATTACGGCCAAGGTTAGGTGTTTCCATGGTAACGGGTTACTAATTCGGCTGTTTACTCCGTGCTTCATCGGACAGACTGACAGCGTTTCAAGCAACCTGTCAAAGTACGGGCCCGGAAATGTCTGTGTGTTTATTGAAAATTTTATGTTGATAGTTACTGTAATTCATATTTTTATCCATTGGTAAGAGCATGTGAGGTTCGTAATTTTCTGACATTTCTAACGGTATGGTCATGGTGGAGCTATTGCTTGGCCCCTAAACTCCTCAGATCTAACCCCTCCTGACTTCTTGTGTGGGGTTTTGTTAAAGACACTGATGATCTGAGAACATTTGCACGGACTGTGTGATGTATGACCAGCTGTCCTTGTATATTGTCGCAAGTGCCTTGTACCCACTTCATTATACCTCCCGCGAGGTTTGTCATCCTGTCACCGGTACCTAGCGATATGACGTCACACCTCCAACGTCCAATCACGAGTTTCTTCAAAATACGACAACAGAAGAATTAGCTAGATCGTGGTATAAAAGAGAGTTATCAGGCAGGGATATTCTAGTAAAGTTAGAAATTCATTTTACACTATACAAGTAGTTTTACCTCTCCCTTTTAGGACCCAAGCCGCCCTGGCCTTACAGGGCCGCGACCTGTCGGGAGAGGGATTATCTTTGGATCACATACATACTTTTTTGACCAGACAAGGACATGGAGGGCCTCCCGGATGAGTGATCAGCCCAATGCCGGGGCCACCTCCGAAACAACACGAACACATAGGACGAGACACACCATTCACACACACACTCACTCCAAACAAGGCGAGGATGGGATGAAGATGATAATGACGGCCAAATGATATCCGGGGACCGTAAGGGCTTATAGTTACCCGGCATTTGTCTCACAGGTGAGGAAACCCCCCAGAATAAACCCATCTAGGTAACGCATTCCCTACGCCACAGCGTATAAATATATATATATATTATTTATAAATATTATCTAATATATAAAATCGAATGTGTGTGGGTATGTGGATATGTGAGTATGTAGGCTATTTTCCCTATACAAATCTACATTTCTTGACCAATTTGTACGAAACTAGGAGGTGCCTGCGTTTTCGCCCACGATAATTAATTGAAAAATTAAAAATTAATAGTATAATAATTATTTAAGCATTATATTTATTAACGCTTGCACGCGAATCATTCTTAAACTAAACCATTAATAATTAATGAAACAGCTAAAATTCCGGCTTTAGAGTACATTCCACGATTAGAAATCGCCACCTGGGAAAACGATATCAGATTCGATTATGCAGTTCCAAAGATAACTGTGAACCACTGCCTTCTAAACTGTATAATTCTCGTGCGTAATTCTCGAGATGGCGGTGGATAATACGTATCGTTTCTCAACTGTTTGTTGACAGATGAATGTGATGTGAATTTTATTTGATAAATTCAGTGTAATTTTCAGAAATTATATAATTTTTCAAGACAAGGAGTGATTGATTTGGATTTTTACTGTCCGCGATACTTCGAGGATTAAACTATCAATATATTAAATCTGATGCCCGCGGCTTCACCCGCCATTATTCATTGACTCAAGGATTTTTAAGAAATTTACACTGGCAGTGTATTAAAAATGTTTGTGGTTCAGAGCTATGAAAATTGTAAGTAAAAAGAAAATTAGAATATTTGTTCATTGTGTTCATTTCACTTAGGCTTTATATAACAAAGAAACTGTTTTCCTAATTTTGTACTCGTCGTGAAAGTTTACACTGCGAGAGACGAACATCGCCGAGTATACCCGATGTCTCACGAAGCGGGCGAGCGAGCAAGCACGCTATTTAGGGCCGTTGAATTGTATAAGAGTAGATTTTGCACACATACCCAGTTAAGCCCGGGAAGTAAAGCGGTCAACATTAAAATTGAAACAAATCAGACCTTCCCTTGAAAATTATATAATTTCTGAGAATATTATACTGAAAAAAATGAAATGCTGTTCATTTCACATGACAACAGTGTATTGTTTACTGTGATCACATAGGGCTTTGGCAACTATTTAATACTGGACTTTAACGAATTATGATTCCATCGATGTTGGCGAAAATAATTACTGAAAAATGAAATCCTCGAAAATACAGCACAGTGTGATGCAGTCACATAACTTTCTCTACCCTCCACATAAGAAATATTTTCTCACTTCACATTTTGATGTAGAATAAGAGGTCGTATTGCAGTGACAACTTAAGTGTGTGAGTATGCTATATCAGAAGTCTCTAAATAATCCTTTCCGCTGATACGTTATCCATAGCTGTAGGCTTTGTATTAGTTGAGATTTATCATAGGTCCTAAGTATGGGATGGAACATTTTGAGTCCTATGTTCGCAGTATTTTATGTCCCGGGTTTTAGGGGAGGAAAGTATGAAAGTGATACTGCATTTCTATTTTATTTCAGCCCCGAAACGGTTGTATGGTAACATGAGAATGAGAAATAAAATTTTCCGTCAAGTCAATACGATCTTATGTAATTTATGTTTCTTCTTATTTCAACCCCTCCCAAGCATGTTGTGTAGAAGCAACGGAATGCAGCATTCGACATCCTCTATGAGCCATAAAAAGCTATATCTAGCGTTTTCTGATGGAATAGTTTGAGTGTGATAAATCTTTTTCTTCATTTCAAGTTTTACATAAATATTATATAAGGACCTAAAGTTTCAAAATCGAAAGTCCTCCATAAGTTAATTTCAAATTACAAAATACAAAGCCCGGGCGTCGCCGGGCCTTTTCAGCTAGTTATAACTTATATAAATATTATTTTTTAATATGACATGTCACATAAGCAGGCCTCAGAAATATTTTTTCTTTGTACACGTTCATAGTTGTAAGTTGCCATTTGCATTTATAAATTAACAAACCACTATAAGCAATGTAATTTTTTCAGTAAATAATTCTCTATCAATTGATAATTCTCTTACGTAAATTGTAAACTATTCCTCTGAACTAGTAATAAACTCATCGCCCATTATAAAACTAAGGAATGGTCTGAACAGTCATTGTGTGTCACTAAACAAACCACAAAGACATGTGAGGTGGCTTCTTTATGTAATGAATGCCAGGTGCTAATGAAGTTGACAATACTTTACCGAGTATATGGCTTCATCAAGCGTCTATTGCTTCACAGTGATTCGATAAACCTGCTCTGTCACTAGAAAAGTGGCATCAGTAATTGAACATTCCTTCCCTATACATGTATCACTGGGTTGCCTGGCAACCAGAGCTTGGATTTGATAAAGTGCCATGTTCCAAGCATTAAGTACCTGGAAAGTGGACAGTGTGACAAATGAAGCCCTGAGAAGTGTCAACGAGAAGAGATACACAGTTCTTAGTAGAAAAGAAAAACTGGATAGGCCCACGCAAGTTAGAGACAACTCCAGGACTTGGAAGAAGAAAAATCCAGCTTCTACATTATTTAAAGAAGTGAAGAAAATACTGGTACTGAAAGAGGAAAGCCAAGGATAGGAGGAGATAGAGAATTAAATTTTCAGACTAAGTCCAAAGACCTGCCCTTGGGGAGAACTAGTATTAATAATAATAATAATAATAATAATAATAATAATAATAATAATAATAATAATAATAATAATAATAATGGCCCTGGGGTCGACACAGCCTCTAACAGAAATGACTACCACAGGCAATCCTGGGAGTAAAGGCGGCCGGTGCGTAAGGCTGACAAACTTACCACCTTCGTTTCCGAATGTCTAAAATCTGGGAGCCTCAACCTCCTGGAACCCTCTGGGCCTCCATGGCCTGTATAGGGATCATTTTACTTTTAATAATAATAATAACAAATATTTTAATATTTCCACAACAAAAAGACCAAACTAAATTGGTTTAAGGAAACGGAGAAGGACTTAAAAGAACTCAAAATCACAGAAAAAATGCTCATAGATAAAACTGCAAAAAAAAAATAATAATAATAAATAACCAAAGTCAAGAAAGAGAGGTTCCAAGTCAAAATCAAAACCAAACGAATGATCCAGATCAGTGAAGACGAAAGAAAAGCAAGATCAGAAAGAATGAAGCAATACTGGGCTAAAATTAAAGCACAAAAAACTAAGAAGTGATTGATTCAACGTACCCCAAAGTTCAGTGAAACGGATAATAATAATAATAATAATAATAATAATAATAATAATAATAATAATAATAATAATTAGACCAGAAAAGGAGTTATACAAACAAACAGAAAAAATAGGCCATACTTTCAGGAAAAGAAGATTAAGATTCTATGGTCACATTTTCAGAATGGAAAGCGACAAACTTACCAAACAAATTTTTGATCACTATGTAAGTAAAAAAACTAAACCAGCATTTTTCAAGGAAGTTGAAGAAGATTTCAAGTTACTCAATATCAAAAAGGAGGATATTGCAAACAGAGAAAAGTTTAGGAAAGCAATATTTGATGGCGAATTTCCAGAGAAACCCAAGAAGAAAACGGGAAGTAAATGGATGGAAGAACGGAAACAGCAACATCGCGAAAGAATGAAGAAGTTTTGGGAAGACAAGAACAAGACAACTGTTTCACGTGGTCCTAAGCTGGCCTAATCGAAAGGAAAATAATAATAATAATAATAATAATAATAATAAGAAGAAGAAGAAGAAGAAGAAGAAGAAGAAGCTACAATCAGGTACACACGTAATAAATAATCTTCATGAAGTAGGCCTAATGTGCACAATTCTTCGAATAATAGTAATAAATAAAATGATAGTAATAAATAAAATATAATAACAATAAAATAATAAATTTATTGGAATGGAATTTCCATTCTCTTGAGCTAACTAAACTCCGTGGCGTGACATCCCCGAAGGGACAAGGCCTACCACCCGACCGCTGCGTCATCTCCCGTAGGCAGATGGCAGGATTGGGGGGCATGTGGTCAGATTGCCGACCCCCACGGCCGTTAATGGTGGTTTCCATGACCGGAGCCGCTATTTCTCTATCAAGTAGCTCCTCAATTTGAATCACGAGGCTGAGTGCACCCCTACCAGACCCCCCTACCTCAGAAAAATCCGAGGAGGTACCGGGGATCGAACCCGGGCCGACGGGTCCGTAGTCAGCGACGCTAAACACAAGACCACGCCGGCGGTCCAATCAGGTACACACGTAATAAATAATTTTCATGAAGTAATGCGCACAATTCTTCGAATAATAGTAATAAATAAAGTAATAATAATAAATAAAATAATAATAATAAAATAATAAATTTATTTCAATTTATTGGAATTGAGTTTCCATTCTTTTGAGCTAGGTTTGGCCTATAACGACGTCATATACATTCAAGCCACAACTTTGCCAAGAAGAAGTATTAAATAGATTAGAAATGTAAAGAAATAATAACAATTGCGAGCGAATGAGTTGTTTCGCTAACACTGCGGGCGGTCTAACCTTCAGGCTGCTGGGACTATCTTAACAGCAAAGTCGTTGCCACCGCTGAGACAATGAAAAAGCCGGCGCCATCCCGCAAATTGCCGGTCTCTCTCTCTCTCTTTGTCCCTGAGAACGCCTAGCTAGGTCCATGTTGTTTTTAAAACAATTAATTTCAATTCGACTGTGCTTAAGACACTAATAAAAAAAGTGTTGGTAATTTAGTACGTAGTAGAATTCAGGCCCTTTTGGTTGGCAACGAATTGTTTCAAAACTGTTTGAAACCGTTGAAAGTAGGAGAAACATTGCATAAAGCCTATTTGTAAAGAAATATGTAACTCTGTTGAAGTTATAATTTAATTTCAGTTCGATTGGGCTTAGGACACTAATAAAAACAGTTTTGGTAATTTCGTATGCAATGGAATTCAGGCTCTTTTGGTTGGCAACAAGTTGTTTTAAGTTTGAAACACTTGAAAATAGGAGAAACATTTGTGTAAAACACTGGGCTATTTGTAAAGAAATGTGTAACTCTGTTGAAGGTATAGAAAAGAAAAAAACGAGCTAATATTATAGAATCCTTCACCACTGAATGAATGGGGAGAAATTAATTACGTAAATTTTAACAATCGACAATCTGCTAATATAAGAATTTTGTCTTCTTTTTTTTTGCGCTGTATATACAGTGCTGGTCCCTGACGGTACAATAGTTAAAGATGATTTTGTGCAATATACACCAGGCCTATAAGAAAACTAAGTTTGCTTCTCTCAGCAACATTCCATTCACAATATATTTGCTTGGTTAGTTAATATATATTGTTTAAAACAATCAAATCCTCAGTACGCATGCGGGTAATGAATACGACCTTCAAATACTCTTCAAACAAAATTATTATCTTTTATTGAATATTATAGTAGCTCATGTTACGGCGCATGTTCACTTCTTTTGTTTACGCAAGTCTTACTACGTAAAAAGTTTGACAGGAGGCCTTGCCTGGTATTCACTATCTTAAGGGACATTAGCAGTGAGATATCAGCCGAAACTTAAAAAATTCCCTTTAGGCAGACCTACAGGCTGAGGTAGATTTCAAAGTGCTAAATCTCTCCTTATATGAGAGCTATCGAGAAACCAGTTATTGATTTGTAGAGTACCTACTCATCAAGAGCTTTTCAACGATACTCCATAAGACGTGGTTTCAAAAATTTCGAATTTCCATCCCCCACCAACCACCCCCACTCGTACCCCCAAAACCCCCGAATCATTGGTGTCACTGTGAACTCCATAGGGAGTACTCTAATTTATTCAAATAAAGTTTCCCTCTATACTTCATAGGAGCCGAGATATAAATTTTTAAAAATTTCAACCCCTCCCCCGACCCTCCCCTTGGGCCAGTTTTGCTCATTAACGAACTTCTCCGAACTATTGGGCCAAGAAATCTATATTAATAAAAGGAAGTGTCTGTCCTCCGTCTGTCTGTCTGTCCTCCGTCTGTCTGTCCGCGATGCCCAGCGAAATCTACTCAACGCAGAGATCTGAAATTTTATACATAGGCGGACTAAAGGGTCGGAATGTGCACCTCGAAGCCGGAATTTTAATTTTCGCTTTAGTTCGTTAGTTATGAGTGAAAAACGGGCAGAAAACGTGTATTTATTCCGTTTTCGAAGCATGAGTTTTCAGTAATACAAATCAATTACACTAGGCTTTGGCTATTTTTGTCATTCCTTCGACATAAAAGCATCGCGATCTCTTCAATGTTGTAGCTCACGCTGGTCGATTCATTTGTTTTTAATGTCAAGGCACGCAAACATAATGTGAAATTTTCAACCTACACCGAAGAGGATTATTATTATTATTATTATAGGGATAATCAATATTAGCCTAAATATGGTCAAACGTTGTTCGATTTGGACGAAACTCACTATACAGGGGTTTTCCGGGCCTAGGAACTCGAATCTGAGGTCGCTTTTACCAGGCGACGCTATCTAATCGTGGTATGTAGTCCACATGATTTAGGTGTTAATATAATGATTTAACTATTATGCTCTTAATTTTTAATTTTTGAAATAATTATCGCGGGCGAAGCCGCGGGCACATGCTATCTTAAAATAATAAAAGGACGTGTTTGTCTGTCTGTCCACGATGCCCAGCGAAATCTACTGAACGCAGAGATCTGAAATTTTAAACATAGATGGGCTGAAAGGTGGGCGAATGCGCATCGAAGCCGGATTTTTAATTTTAGCCTTCGTTCGCGAGTTGTGAGTGAAAAACTGGCAGAAAACGTGATTTTAGCGCTGTCGAAGCATCAGATTTCAGTAATACATTTCAATGTCAAATCAATTGCAGTTGTCTTTGGCTATTTTTGTCATACCGTGGAAATAAAAGCATCGCGATCGCTTGAATGTTGTAAGCCTAGGCTGATCGATTCATTTGTTTAGAATGTTAAGGCCCGTAGACATTAAATTTTCAACCAACACGGAAGAGGGATAATCAATATAGGCCTAAATACTGTATGGTGAAACATTGTTTGATTTGAACGAAACTATACAAGGGTTTTCTGGGCCAAGCAACTCGAATCTGAGGTCGCTTTTACCAGGCGACGTTATCTAATCGTGGTATGTAGTCCACGTGATTTAGGTGTTAATAAATATAATGATTTAACTATTATACTCTTAATTTTTAATTTTTGAAATAATTATTGCGGGCGAAGCCGCGGGCACATGCTAGTAACATAATAAAATTTGGTTCAAATATCTTCAAAATTACGGCCGCTAGCGTGTAATGATATATATATATATATATATATATATATATATATATATATATATATATATATATACAGTATATAAATATCACAATTTTATTTTTTTTCAACGGGCAGTGGTTTCGTACTTAGGGAGGCATGAAACGTAAAGATATGAAAGAATTTTTCGAAAGTCATAGTTAGTTTACACATCTATCACCCTGATCTCCATGTAGCCTTCATTAGCCATTTTTAAAGCCTTGGCGACCATTTCAAACACTTTTCTGATCATTTAAAACAAGGAACAGGGAAATGTATAGGGTATTAGGTAAAATCTGTTTCATTTTTAGTTAAACTCTTTGCTGCTACTATAATAAGGGCTATAGGCTAGTTATTTACTTACTCAATGGCAATAGACAATTCCTCAGCAAGCTAAAGGAATATTATCTATTTTATGGAACCCGAAGGTTCATTGCCGCGCTTACCTGAGATTACCATTCACCCCTATTCTATGCTAACTGCATCCAACCATCCCTCGCAAATCCAACTTCCCTTAAATCTATCCTAATATTGCTCTCCCACCATCGTCTAGGTCTTCCAAGTGGTCTTTTCCCTTCGGGTCTCCCAGTCAATACTTTTGAGATATGTCTTTCCTCCCCCATTTCATCCTCCGTGATTTAATTACCCTTACTATATCCAGTGAAGAGTACAGGTTATGAAGCTCGTCGTTATGCAGTTTTCATCTCTAATATTTTCCTAAGCCCCCTGTTTTCGAACACTCTCAGAGTATGTAAGGGGCCATGTCTCAATATAGGCCTAGGCCTAATACAACCGGCAGGATATTAGGATAACACACTTTGATCAGCCTAACTAACTTCTTTGGTTGAAACAACTGAATACGCGCTCTTTGCAATACGGCCTCTTATTCTATATCAGAATGTGAAAGAAAGTTAATTGAGTGCATTAATCAGATTTTATTTTGTTGCGTATCCTTCGGGAAGTGTTGCTATGGTAACAATAAACGATGCCTGCTCTAATCAATCTCTTTTACTTAAGCATGGCCTCTTATAATTTATATTGAAGTAGAGGGCCATGACTGAAATACAATCCCATCACAATCATTATCTTGTCAACGATTCAAATTTTCCACACATTTACAATTAATTACCTCTATTTAATTTATGTTGGTTAAATCTTGAACGTATTAGGTGACCTTCAAGTTATAATAAGAGAACGGAAAGCATAAAGCTAGTCATTATACACAGTTTACAAAACTCTTGTTCGTAAATGATTTTAATAGATCTGGTTTGAAGTTTTACATTTTTTTCTTGTTCTTTACGTAATTTACAGGGTGTCTCTCTTCCGCTTTTCTTTCTTTTTATACTACACCCAGTATTAAAACCAAATGGTAGTACCGGGTATTGAACTATGGCACAAAGATATATTACTTTCATACATAAATGTCCATAATGTAGATAGAAGCTCATCACATTGTCAATTTGTTAGAGAAAGACATGGCGTGTACAATGAAAATACGTTTTGTCAAGGTAATTCTTACGGTTTTAAAAGTTAAGATTTTTGAATGATTTTATTGGCAATGTATATAGTACTAGCTTAAAAGACCCGGCGTCGCCCGGGTTTTGTATTATGTAATTGGAAATTAGCTTATGAAGGATTTTCACTTTTAAATTCTAGGTCCTTATATAGGCATTTATAATTTGAAATAGGAAGAACGACTTATTACACTAAAACTATTCCCTCAGGAAAAGCTTGATATAGTTTTTTATGGCTCATAGAGGATCTAGAATTTTGCATCCCATCGCTTGTACAGTGCACAGCAAGCCTGGTAGAGGTTTAAATAAGAAGAATCAGAAATTCCTGTAACATAAAATTGTAATATCGAGGCGGGAAATTTCCCACTCATATGTTACCATAAAGCATTATCACTTTCATACTTTTCTCTCCAAAAACCTGCGATATAATATAATAATATACACATTACCATACCTCGTTTTGTTTTCTCTATGTCCAGGGTAGAGAAAGTTATGTGATTCCATTATTTTAGTGGATTTCATTCAGTAATATTTATTTATAACATGAATTATTTTGATAACTTCTCTTATTTGTCAAAAGTGCATTTCATTTGTTTTTTCCAAGCCCACCTGATACCATTTGGCAACAATATATTCTGTGATTTGGAATTGATAATTCTATGTAAAAAGGGATTAAGTATTTTCAAAAACATTTAATTTTTGGCATTTAGAATCAGAATTTTTCAAAATCCTTTCTTAGTGAGCACCTACATTATGAAACGAAGGTACTGTCAAAATTCCAAGTCTCTACCTGTTATAGTTTAGGCTGTACGTTGATTCCTGTCATTCAGTCAATCAGTCAGTCAGTCATTCATTCAGTCAGTCAGGACAAAGCCTTTTATCTTATATAGAGATTATGTCAAATCTGACAAATTTGTCAATATGTCACGACAATTGTATTTTTCATAAATATTACAACTTTTCCTTACATTACAGGCAAATCAATGTAAATTGTCAAGACTAAAAGAGCCCTTTTCATAAACGCGACAATTTTATGTCAAACCTAAAGATTACTTTAGTACACTGTAGATGGCTCTCATATACGCATGCAATAATCGATCTCCACATCGAATGTGATACCTAAGTAATCAATTATTACCATCGAAAATAATTGAATTATATATTTCTCTTTGCAAATTCACTGAAATTGAAAGTTAGGTTAATGCGTTGACTAAAAACCCTGCGTGGTCTCATTGTCTATTTTTTCATCACACTCACTACTACCAATATCACTACTACTATTTTTCATTTTTAACAAGACAATTTAGCAAGTTTATTAACAAGAAAGAGTTTGTCAAGTTATGCCACATATTTACATAACCTACTGACTTGGCCTACATATGAAAGATTGCCTGTCACTTCTGTAATGACAATTCTACATTTTTTGTAAACTTGTAAATATGTCAGCAAAAATTAATGTTTCATAAATGATAGGTATCCTAAGATTTGACATATTTGTCGGACTTTTACCTGTAAACTTAAAAGTTTTGAGAAACAACAGTATGTAAAATTGTCATACAAATCTACAAAATTGTCATGACATTTATGTAAAGTTGTCAGCTTTTATGAAAAACACAATTGTCAAAATGTAAACCTGTAAGACAATTTTATGTCACCTGTCACCTGTAATATTGTAACTTTTATGAAATAGGGCCCAGGTTGAAACAACTGAATACGCGCTCTTTCGTGGCCTCTTATTAAGTGGTACTTTATGAGATTGTGTGGTGGACGAAAAAATGTCTGTCCGTCTGTCTGTCCGTCTGTCCGTGTGTCTGTACGCACCATAACTCAAATACGCTTTTTCGGATTTTCATGAAACTTGGAAAACACATTTATAATGTCCATGGGAAGAACCCTATTGATATTGAACCAAATCGGTTCACCGGTACCGGAGTAACGCCCAATTTAGTGCCTATTTTATGGTAATATACGTATTCGAAAGAATTTATAAAAACATGAAAATCAGTTATCTTGACAACATAGCCTATTGTTTTACTGTGATCTTATAAGGCCTTGGAAATTAAAATACAGGTAGCTATGACAAAAAACATATTGATTTACATGCGCTTATCCAACTAGACCGTTAAAATGACCCAGGTGGCCGAGATAGTAGACCTTTCTTCTTCCGTAAGCCCTGCTTAATGAATAAATCTGGAGCTTAACTTTGAAATGAATTTAAAAAATATATATATTCTGCATATCATAATTGCAGTCTTAACTGATTAAACAAAAACATACTGGCACTTTGTTACATCAGTTTACCTGATTTTATTATTATTTGGAGTTCACTTAATTTATTCTCAATAATGTTTTGGTGTGAATTACTGGGCGATCCGAAGGGAAAAGGCCACTTGGAAGACCCAGACGTAGGTGGGAGGACAATATTCAATCTTGAAGTGTGTATTCATATTTCTTACAGGTATCAAAATTACATTTACCACAAAAATCTTTCAATGATTCCCTAGAAAACAGACGCAAGCAAAGCCTTGGTTCTAGGAACTGTTTTGTCAACAAGCGGCACCATAAAAACAGCGACCCTGTAGAGTTTACTGTTGCGCAAACCAGTTCCACCTGTGGAATATTTATACTAAGACGTCCCCTCCAATTAGCAAGTATGTTCAGCAATTAAGTCTATCATAAATCCAGGCATTGCCTGCTCTAATTGATATGTGTTGACCAACGAGAATATCAAGGAATTATAAGCCTTCTATATCATTGTCCTACAAACATAAGCATTATACCTATAAATCCTATGCAACCTAGAAGTGTATAGTTATAATCGATAATCATATTCGATAAGACAATATACATTAGGCTATCTTGGTTAGGAAAACTATACAAAAAAAGTGTGCGTGGAACGCCACGCGACAGAAGTGAAACTTGTTTTAATTTTTGGATTTTTCAATTTTGGATTATTGGATTTTTTCAATTTTGGATAGTTAAACTTTTTAATAATGGGTTTGGAATTTTTAAATTTTTGATCTTTTAATCTTCTACTTTTTGGATTTTTAAATTTTTTATTTCGATTTTTTAATTTTGGATTTTTTATTTTTAACTTTTGGGTTTTAGATTTCTTAATTTTGGATTTTTTAGTTTTTAAATTTTGGATTTATGAATTTTTTTATTTTTTAAATTTTGGATATTTGGATTTTTTAATTTTGGATTTTATTTTTTATATTTTTGGACTTATTAATTTTGGATCTTTGAATTTTTTAATTTTGAAATTTTTTATTTTTAAAATTTTGAATCTTTGAATTTTTTGTTTTGGATTTTTTAATTTTGGATTATCGATTTTTTAATTTTGCATGTTTTAAATTTTGGATATTTAGATTGTTTAAATTTTGGGCTTTCGATTTTATTTCCAATTTTTTTATTTTTTAAATTTTGGATAAGCCCAATCATTGAGTTCACTGTTTTCTGTGCAGTCCGTTCCGTCACACCTCACTAATTTCGTGACGATTTTGAGCGTTACACAAGCTCCCGATTTACCCCTACCGCGGCTAAAGAAGTTTCACTTCAAAAGCCAATTGAATATCCTTCAAATCCCGTGACCGGCCAATTTGACATGGGTTTTTTCATGGTTTTGCCAGTCTTAAGGCAAACGCCGAATTGCATATATTTACATACCATGAATCATCCTCACTATTTCATCCTGTATCATTCCATTTAAATTAATATCAGTTGAAGTTTCTTTCTTTACCTTAGTTTTAATTGCCCCTTTTAGGATTTAGGCTACCCATGCCGCCCGGGCCTTAGAGGGCCGCGACCTGTCGGGAGAGGGATTAGCTTTGGATCACATACATACTCTTTTGACCAGACAAGGACATGGAGGGCACCCCGGATGAGTGATCAGCCCAATGCCGGGGCCACCTCCGAGACAACATACTGTTGCTAATAAAACCGTATAATGCACGAATGGGAAGGAAAATGGAATCAGCAAGCATTAGGTACGTTAGGTAGGCTACGTACGAGCATACCTGGATCGAAATTTGCCAAGGCAGTGGATAGAACGCAGGGGGGCCAATCGAGTATCCTGCACGCTCTCCAGACCTTACGCCGCTGGATTTCTTCTTATGGGTCACAGTAAAAGATGTGTACAAACGTAAACCACGTAACCTAGACACATTTTGGAATGAGATTCAGAGAGAGAAAAAAAGCAAAATTTGAAAGAACTCTTCAAGAGAGGAGAGAGATAAAAAAAAATGAATCGACTTGAGATTTAGATTCGACATGAAAGCCCTCAGTCAAGTTTAATTTTCATACTTTAAAGGGTTGCGGGGGGTGAGGGGAGGGGCACTTCATATAGCTGTAACGACTCTATCATCTTTACTCTGCGGAGATTCGCTCTCCCAGATCAAATATTCCACTCGTGTGGTCCATTTGGGATGCTGCGAATAAACATTTGACCGTGGATTGGATTTCCACGCAACAAAAATGTGTTTATTTTACCATCTTGCTAGGGTAGGGGTTGTGTGTGGATCTTGAAGTAGTCAGAACATGTGAGATTTTTATTCTGCAGACTTCCTCACATGTTGGACATTCTGAAAATTTTTTTAATTCAGCTTTTAACTACGAGGCCATATCAGGAGTTCGGGATCTGTGTCTAAGTTAAGCAGTTATGTCTAAAATGTACTTGTCTGTACCTTTGTGACTAATCTAGTTGTATAAACTTGCAGCAGTTCTGACTGAGCCTCTATCCTGCATCTCCCATGGCTGGGATCGCATAGCTCCTCTTCCGATTGGAACCCGAGTCTTAATTCTGGGAGTTGGGATCATTGGAAACCTGTGGGTCAGCATCTTACATCTTCAGGGTCATCTCTTTGGTACGATGCATGGAATCAGTGGTGACTCGTACTCAGAAATGTATTGATGCTGAAAGCCACCATTTTGAACATTTGAACATTAATCACACTTTCATCAGAAAGTCATTTATTTTTCAAATTGGACTTTAAGCTTTCCATTTTCAGAAATTTAACGTTGTAGAAAGGAAAACAGATTTTCTATGACACTTCGAAGTGTGTATACATTTTTTGAAGCACTCTGTATTTTATAGCATTTCTTAAGAGATTTCAGTTTTCCTGGCTTTTGTCTAAAATGAGGAAGTACGAAACTTTACACTTGTAAGTTTATTAGATGTACTTTCCCCCATTAAAACTTGAGATCATTTACGAGGAAGAAGAGAGCAGGTGATATTACTGCTTAATTAGTGGCGTTTAATAGGTCGTCATCTTCAAGGTCATTCGACACTATTTACCTTAACAAATGTGATGTGATGTGTAAGTAGCCATTAAATGGGTTTATGTCCTTTTCGCAGAAACAATATAAGTGACAGTCTTCATCCGTATGTGTGGGGATCTAAAGCTTGGATTTCTATTACTGTACGAGGGCCGTCCACAAAGCAAGTTTCCCTACGGCCATCTACAGAAACAAAACACAATTTCGTGGAAATATTGCAACAGACACAGCAAGTGTTCAGCTATTTTTCAACATATTCGCCACCGGAATTGAGACATTTGCTATACCGTGAGACCAACTTTTGAACAATTGTGTCGTAGAAGTCTGCCGCCTGGGATTTGAACCACTGTGTGACAACCGTCACCGCTTCTCTGTCGTTCTATGTCATTTATTGAGGTGTAGGAAAAGATGGAAATCACTGGGAGCGAAGTCCGGACTGTAGGGTGATGTTGAAACATCTCCTAGCCGAACTTTTGCAGGAGATTTGCAGGGAGGCATTGAAGCCTGCACTCTACAGCTCGGACCGCGCACCCAGAGATTTTCATCTTTTCCTAACCCTCAAGAAATGACAGTGTATGACAGAGAATGGTAGAGATTGACAGAGGAACGGAGAATGTTAACACACAATGGTTAAAATCCCAGGCTGCACACTTCTACGATACAATAGTTCAAAAGTTGGTCCCAAGGTATGACAAATGTCTCAGTTCCGGTGGCGAATATGTTGAAAAATAGCTGAACACTTGCTGTATCTGTTACTATAAAGGTTTCCATTAAATTGTGTTTTGTTTCTGTTAATGATCTGTGGGAAAGTTACTTTCTGGACGCGTCTGTTTACTTTATAAAATATGTTTATAAATTTCATAGACACTATGCATGTTAAATTCGGAAAATATTAATTTAGACGGACAGTCAAGAAGTTTAGATAGACAAATCTGATTAATATCTTTTTGTAGCAAAATTAGTGGAGAAAGAATAGTTTTCGGAGATCCTCCCCATACAAGATAATAGTCTCCCGCAGAAGTTCGACTGGGAAGAGTTTAAACTTTAAACATCCACCCTACAGCCCGGACCTCACTCCCAGTAATATCCACCTTTTCCTATACTTAAAGAAATGACAGGGAATGACAGAGAACAGGAAATGGTTGTCACACAGTGGTTCAAATCCCAGGAGGCAGACTTCTACGACACAGGTGTTCAAAAGTTGGTGCTACGGCAAGACAAATGTCTCTATTCCGGTGTCGAATGTGTTGATAGATAGCTGAACACTTGCTGTATCTGTTGCAATAATTATTTCCATGAAATTCTGTTTTTCCCCCTGTAAACGGTCCCAGGACGTATATAAGTTTGTGCATTTGAAATAAAATTAAATAAATTAATATCATGGCAAAGAGTTCTTGCAAAGATTATGGGGTTTTCACAACAGTTGATATGAGGGAACTGCTCATGGCGCGAGTAGAGAAATGTAAACATTAGAAGCACTACGCATTATGATTAAGATTCTCATGATCGCACAGAACCACGAATTATTGTTGATATTACATAAGAAATACAGTAGCTGTTGAATTCAGTTGTACGTCTAAAAATAGATCCCTAATGCTCATAAGAGTTGTGAAGCAAAGCCATAACGATGTAATCAGCACAAGAGTATGGCTTCTCCCACGGTCTGTAGTAACGCCACCAAATTCTTGTTTATGACTTTCTCAACTGTAAAACTTAATCACCTCAATGACACGTGACGACGGGCCACGTGACCATGGAAACCCAAAATATAAACTGCAATGAGGTGCTTATACTAAGAGCTAAAACTTTTATTTGAAACATTTTTTCGCAAAACTTCTCTGAAGGGTAGTTATAAGCCACCCTTTGTTTGTAGAAACTCAGTCTTGTCTGGTGAACAAGCTTTGCATCAGGTTTGAAACAACTGAATACGCGCTCTTTCACGGCCTCGTATCAGAATGTGAAGTGAGAAAGATGCATTGCCCATGCTTAGGGTAAAGAAAGTTACGTGACTGTATTAATTTCGTGGATTTAATTCTTCAATATTTATTTATAACATGAATTATATTGATAGCTTCTCTAATTTGTCAAACTTTCATTTCATTTATTTCCAAACCCATCTGAGAACACTGGCAACAATATGTTGTCATGTGAACTGTCATTTGGATTTGATAATTCTGTGTAAAAAGAGACTAAATATTCTCATAAAAATTTTGCAAAATCCTTACATTATGAAACGAAGGCACTGTCAAAATTCCAAGTTTCTACCTGTTATAGTTTAGGTTGTGCGTTGATTCCTGTCAGTCAGTCAGTTAGGACAAGCCATATATATATATATAGGCATAGGCATACCGAGGGGGGGATTTTGGGGGTTTGAACCCCCCCCCCCATTGATTAAAAAAAGGAAAATTGTATAATTTTTTAAAGTCTGCCCATAAATTACTTAATACCCCCGGAAGCTTAAAACTCGTTATTTTGTGTCTTGACTTTTTAAATTTTCCGGTGTGGACCCCCGGAAGCTTAAAACTCGTTATTTTGCATCTTAATTTTTAAAATTCTCCGGGGGAGGACCCCGGACCCCCCTCTCCCTGGATGTTATAACCCCCCCCCATATGGTCGGCCTGGTTACGCCTATATATATAGGCTATATGTATCAAAAGGAAAATGTTTAAAAACTGATTTTTTTAAAAAAAATATCACACTGTAGATATTCCAAAGGTTGTAGATGTTTGCAAATAGATAGAAGAATGAATCACTCAGAAATATTGCCATTTGTGGAAATTATCACGGAAACGGCATTTTAGTGCATGAAACGTGGCTGCCATTTTGTAACGGTAACTAGTTTGATTAATTTTGAAAATAGTAAGTTATAGAATTTTATAAGTAGTAAATAAAGAGTGTCTTTGATTGCAAGATCATAGACCAATTCATTGCTGAGGGGAAAAAAGGATGAAATTCACCTATTTTTCACATATGAATTTCACCCAAAGCTAAAGGCCTATGTCCTCCCCTTAAGCGGTTCATTTTATACAAAAAATACGTTTAAAGTTTCTTCTTGCGAATGAGGCTGACAAAAGTGAATTATACCGGACTGTATTAAGGGTAGATGAATTTCTGTGATTCACATAAGACTTTTGGAAGTGAATCTTTTTTAGCCGCGGTAGGGGTAAATCGAGAGCTTGTGTAACGATGAAAATCGTCACGAAATTAGTGAGGTGTGACGGAACGGACTGCACAGAAAACAATCAACTCAATGATTAGGCTTATCCAAAAATTAAATAATCCAAAAATTCAAAATTGAAAAATCCAAAATTTAAAAAATCTAAAAATCCAAAACTAAAACATCCAAAAAATTTCAAAGATACAAAATTAAAAAAATCCAGTATTAAAAAATCCAAAATTTAAAAAATAAAAAATAAAAAAATCCAACATTAAAAAATCCAAAATTTAAAAATAAAAAAATCGAAAATTTAAAAATCTAAAATTAAAAAATCCAAAAAATTAAAATCCAAAACTATAACAGTTAAAAAATCCAAAATAAAAAAGTTAAAAAGTTATAAGATAAAAAATTAACAAAATCAAAAATCCAAAATTTAAAAAGTCCAAAAACCTAATACTAAAAATCCAAAAATTGAAACTAGTTTCACTTCTGTTGCGTGGTGTATCAGTTGAGATTTACTCCATTAAATACACCGACAATAGAAACAATTGCCAATCATTATTTCCATGGCCTACCCTACGGTATAGACACATATCCCAAACTCTTGAGATAGCCTTGTAGCTAAAAGGAGTATAAATACAGCTACCCCTACCGCGGCTAAAGAAGTTTCACTTCAAAAATACATTTAAAGTATTTCGCGAATGAGGCTGACATAAGTGAATTATACCGGACTGGATTAAGGGTAGATGAATTTCAGTGATTCACATAAGACTATTTTAATTTCACAAGGAGAACGTGCTACGGAGACTAGACGCATTGTGATTCTGATTGTGTAAGGATAATGGAGGGTCTCCTGGGAATCCGGTGCAGGGCAATAAACATGTAAGTCGCACACGTGTGGCAACGCGTTTTCAAAATCATATGGAACAAGAACAACCCCGGTAAAAAAATGTTTTAAATGACTCGTTGCACAATGGTACCGTTATAGTGCAATATACCACTGAACTCAAGTTCATATTCAAAGCAGATACAAGTTTAAATGGATCTGAATCATGAAGAAGGTAAGACAAGGTCACTTTCTTCGTATATATCTCATGAATTGCACTTAAGGTATCTATATACGTTTGAAATGTAAATTTTTTACAAATTTCCAAAAAAATAAATTATATTAGAATAAAAGATTGAAGTCTCTATTTTCAGAAAATGTTAAATTTGTTTGGGTTAATAGGTCATAAATGTATTTAAATCACCATTTAAAGGGTTGGCGCAAGCCTTCTTGGCCTGAAAAAGTAATGGCAATGTTCTTCATATTAAGTCTGATCTTTTTAAAATTCCCTTTCCATTCTAGCTGTAATATTTTTCATAGCTGCTGAGGATGTAGTACTGCCTTCCTTTAATAGATGGGAGTCCAATATCAAGTTCCTATGCTGTAGGGGCATTTTGAAAGTTCGAAATAAGAATATTAATTTTTAAAAGTATCCGTAAACTTCAATTCCCCTGTTCTCAAAACTTTATTTCTCGCAATTTTTTAGGATTCAAAAAAAGATAAAAACACTTAGAACTGAGCTAGAGGCTTCATTCTTGTACCAAATGAAAGCCAATAAAACCAGTCAGAGCCTGAACCTAAATGGTAAAGAATATGTTAAGAATTGAAGCTGTGAGGAGTTTAAAAGGAACAATGAATATTTTTTTTCATCCGCCAAAGTCCTAAGAATTTGTTTTTCTTATTTATTGTAGGGCATGCTAGCAATAACTTAGGTTCAGGATCTAACCTACATTATGAGGAATCATCACATAATTTTTACACATAGTTTGCATGTCTTTTAAGCAAACCAGATTTTTTTTAAAATTTGCATGTTTATTTTTCAAAATAATTTTTTTAGGACACAACAATATTATTTTTTGGTGAACTAATATTGCATTAACTTAGTTGAATGATATCTGATTCACTCTAAAAAAATCAGAAATCCTGTTTGATAAATGCAGATTTTCACTTGAAACGTATAAAGATACCTTAAACCGTTTAATTATGCTATTATCAAAACTTTATTATGTTTTTTTTGCACGACGTAACTAATTAGTGGTACTTACGAATATTGTTGCCATGGATCGTAACTTGACATTCCCACACGCAATCTGGGTGCTATGAAAACAAAAAGAATTATCCGTGCGGTAAAAATTACAAAAAGCAAAAGTGCCGTAAGTAAAACCATCATAATACAAGCCTTTATGGAAGACCGGAACCAAGGCCCCCCCAGTTTGTGGCGATTTTAACAGGACAAATATTCAGTCCCCATAACAACCAACACATGCGAATCACTTTCTGAAATATAACATCCATCTTCAATAATGTATATACATAATATTTTCAGCTAATATCTCAATTAATATAAATAAATTGATATAAATAATCATCGTGCAAAAAATAGCATGCAATAGTCGTGCCGTAGGCGCATAACGGATCTCGGAAATTGAAAAAACTCTGCGCAAGCGCCTCGTTTTTTAAAACTCTTTCCTCGATCCGTATGCACCGCTTACGGCACTTGTATCGCAATATACTATTTTAATTCAGCTGTATTTATACTCCTTTTAGCTACAAGGCCATATCAGGAGTTCGGGATGTGTGTCTATACAGTAGGGTAGGCCATGGAAATATTGATTGGCAATTGTTTCTCTTATTGGTGTATTTTTATGGAGTAAATTTCCACTGATATTAATTTAAATGGATATGATACAGAATGAAATGGTGAAGATGATTCATGGTATGTAAATATCCAATTACGTAAAAATCCTGGGCACGGAGTCCTCCGGGAGGGACTTTAAGCTGGGGGTCCCGTGTCGTAGATTTACGGCACGTAAAAGAACTCCAAGCCTAAATTAGAGCCTCTGGACAAAATTTCTCGGCCCTTTCACGTCCAAGTAATACCTTAGTTTCCGGACGGGGGTTAAGGGGCGATGGGCTTACCACCTGTCCCTCTGCCCTCTCTAGGAAAATAAGCGTAACAAAATTGACATAGGTAACAGAAACCTCCACTTGGAGGCCCATCGCCGCAACATAGGCGATATAGGAAACCAGATACTGAAATATTCAATTCGGCATTTACCTTTACGAATGGGGAAACCTATGCCAAATTGGCCGGCCACGGGAGTTGAACCTGAGACCTCCCGAATGTTTATACTTTTATTTGAATCACGGAAATAGTTTTATAATCTATATTAATAAAAGGAAGTGTCTGTCTTCCGTCTGTCTGTCCGCGATGCCCAGCGAAATCTACTCAACGCAGAGATCTGAAATTTTATAAGTAGGCGGACTAAAGGGTCGGAATGTGCACCTCGAAGCCGGAATTTTAATTTCCGCCTCCGTTCGTGAGTTATGAGTGAAAAACGGGCAGAAAACGTGTATTTTTTGCGATTTCGAAGCATCAGTTTCAGTAATAAATTTCAATATCAAATAACTTACAGATGGCTTTGGCTATTTTTGTCAACATACCTCATAGCCTACCTTGAAAATAAAAGCAACGCGATCGCTTGATTTTGTAAGTCCATCCTAGACGATTCATTTGTTTAGAGTGTCAAGGCCCACAGACATATGACATTTTCAACCTACACGGAAGAAGGATAATCAACCCTAAATATGGTCAAACATTGTTCGATTTGAACGAAACTCACTATACAGGGGTTTTCTGGGCCAAGGAACTCGAATCTGAGGTCGCTTTTACCAGGGGACGCTACCTAATCGTGGAATGCACTCCACGTGATTTAGGTGTTAATAATTATAATTTGAAATAATTATCGCGGGGGAAGCCACGGGCACATGCGGGCACATGCTGTTTGTCTGTCTGTCCACGATGCCCATCGAAATCTACTGAACGCAAAGATCTGAAAATTTAAAGATAGATGGACTGAAAGGTGGGCGAATGCACCTCGAAGCCGAATTTTTAATTTTAGCTTTCGTTCGCGAGTTATGAGTAAAAAAACTGGCAGAAAACGTGATTTTAGCGCTGTCGAAGCATCAGATTTCAGTAATACATTTCAATGTCAAATCAATTGCAGTTGGCTTTGGCTATTTTTGTCATACCGTGGAAATAAAAGCATCGCGATCGCTTGAATGTTGTAAGCCCACGCTGGTCGATTCATTTGTTTAGAATGTCAAGGCCCGTAGACATATGAAATTTTCAACCTACACGGAAGAGGGATAATCAACATAGACCTAAATATGGTTAAACATCGTTCGATTTGGACGAAACTCACTATACAGGGATTTTCTGGGCCAAGGAACTCGAATCTGAGATAGCTTTTACCAGGCAACGATATCTAATCGTGGTATGTAATTCACGAGATTTAGGTGTTAATAAAATAATGATTTAACTATTATGCTCTTAATTTTTAATTCTTGAAATAATTATCGCGGGCGATCGCTTGATTTTGTAAGTCCATCCTGGACGATTCATTTGTTTAGAATATCAAGGCCCGAAGACATATGAAATGTTCAACCTACACGGAAGAGGGATAATCAATATAGGCCTAAATATGGTCAAACATTGTTCGATTTGGACGAAACTCACTGTACAGGGGTTTTCTGGGCCAAGGAACTCGAATCTGAGGTCGCTTTTACCAGGCGACGCTATCTAATCGTGGTATGTAGTCCACGTGATTTAGGTGTTAATAAATATAATGATTTAACTATTATGCTCTTAATTTTTAATTTTTGAAATAATTATCGCGGGCGAAGCCGCGGGCACATGCTAGTTTTTCATAAAACCGGTTTAATTGGAAGGTTTCAAAATCTTTATTAATTCTTACGGAGTAGATTTTATATTTGATATAAGCATTCGTCAACTGAAGTCACTAGTGGAATATAACTTTGAAATTACCTGGGAAAATTTCAGTGAAGCAATTGATTTCCGTAGAAAACAATTTTAATTCGTGGTAAATATCTTCATATTTTAAAATAAAAAATTAATATGTTAAGCCTATTTTCTCGGCCTTTATGGGAGTTTTTGCGGTGACGCATTGAAAATATTAACAATGCAAGTCAATCTACATTTATTAGAGAATACTGTCTTCACATTCTATCAGTGAGCATTCCGGCATAAGAATATGTGTTATTTTAATCATTCGTAAGTTTTTCGTCTGAGATTTATCGTTAAATTATAACTTTGATTTTATTTCCCCTACGTGCACTTATTTTCTTACATGAATTACCATGAGCAAAATATGATTTCAAAATATTGCAGGCCTACAAATTATGTGTGGTGAAGGATTTTAAATTTCGTACAATAACAAATACCATATTAATTACATTAAATTATTAGTAGTGGCAAATAATAATGATTTTAATCCAGAAAATAAAACAGCTCATATTTTATAATATCGGCTAGCTTAAAAGGCCCGGCGTCGCTCGGGTTTTGTATTTTGTAATTCGAAACTAACTTATCAAGGACTTTCGATTTTCAAACTCTAGGTCCTTATATAGGCATTTATAATTTGAAATAGGAAGAACGACTTATTACACTCAAACTATTCACTCAGAAAACGCTTGGTGTAGCTTTTTATGACTCATAGAGGATGTAGAATTCTGCATCCCATCGCTTGTACGTACACAGCAAGCCTGGTAGGGGTTCAAATAAGAAGAAACAGAAATTCCTGGCGAATCTTATGTAGAAAATCTTCTCGGGTTTGCAGCCAGGTGAGAAGTTTGTTGTGGTCCAACGTTTCCGAGGCTGACGCTGCCTCCATCCTCAGGGAATCTGAAGTGTCGAGGAACATTTTGGCCCGGAAAAGAACCGAAAACAGAACAGCTGCTCCCTGATTGGTCGACTCCGCCCAACACGGGTTGGTATATATATTCCTTACAGGTTAAAACTCGACACTTCAGATTCCCTGAGGATGGAGGCAGCGTCAGCCTCGGAAACGTTGGACCACAACAAACTTCTCACCTGGCTGCAAACCCGAGAAGATTTTCTACATAAAATTGCATTGTCTTTGCGGAATATTTTATTTCTCACTCTCATGTTACCATAAAACCGTTTCGGGGCTGAAATTTAACAGAAATTCGATATCACTTTCATACTTCTCTCTCCAAAAACCTGCGATATAATAATATACACATTACCATACCTCGTACGGTATTCTCTATGTCCAGGGTAGAGAAAGTTATGTGACTGCATCACATTGTGCATTATTTTCGTGGATTTCATTCTTCAATATCTATTTATAACATGAATTACATCGATAGCTTCTCTAATTTGTCAAAGTCTCGTATCATTTATTTCCAAACCCATCTGAGACCACTGGCAACAATATGTTGTCATGTGAACTGTGATTTGGATTTGATAATTCTGTGTAAAAAAGGATTAAGTATTCTCGAAAACATTTGATTTTTGGCATTTAAAATAGAAATTATTCAAAATCCTTTCTAAGTGAGCACTTACATTATGAAACGAAGGTACTGTCAAAATTCCAAATCTCTACCTATTATAGTTTAGGCTCTACGTTGATTCTCTGTCAGTCAATCAGTCAGTCAGGACAAAGCGTTTTATATAGAGAGAGGTATAGAGATTGCCTAGCCATAGGATACCTCGCTTACAATGACAGAAATAGCGATATGTCAGTTCATTTTTGTGGTTTTTTAATTAATCACTCATTCGCTAAATACTTATGTTTATTAACATACATATCTCGAAGTTCAGATTCTCACTAGATAAATAAAATCAGGTAAACTGATGTAAAAAAGTGTCAGTATGTTTTTGTTTAATCAGTTATGACTGAAATTATGATATGCAGATTATGTTTTTAAAAAAAATTGATTTCCAAGTTAAGCTCCAGATTTATTCATTAAGCAGGGCTTACGGAAGAAGAAAGGTCTACCATCTCGGCACCTGGGTCATTTTAACGGTCTAGTTGGATAAGCGCATGTAAAACAATAGTGTTTTTTGTCATAGCTACCTGTATTTTAATTTCCAAGGCCTTATAAGATCACAGTAAAACAATAGGCTATGTTGTCAAGATAACTGATTTTCATTTTTTTAATAAATTCGTTCGAATACGTATATTGCCATAAAATAGGCACTAAATTGATCATTACTCCGAAACAGATCAACCGATTTTATCCATTATGAATAGACGTCTTCCCGTGGACATTGTAAATGTGTATACCAAGTTTCATAAAAATCCGGTAAAGCGTATTTGAGTTACCGCGTCTTTAAAATATACACTAAATTGGGTTTTACTCCGGTACCGGTCAACAGATTAGGTTCAAATTCAATAGGGCACTTCTCATGGACGTCATAAATGGGTATACCAAGTTTCATGAAAATCCGTTACAGCGTATTTGAGTGATGGCGCCTTTCTATGAGAAAGGCGCCATAATCTATTAAAATAGGCACTAAATTGGGCATTACTCCGGTACCGGTGAACCGATTTGGTTCAATATCAATAGGTTTCTTCCCATGGACATTATAAATGTGTTTTCCAAGTTTCATGAAAATCCGAAAAAGCGTATTTGAGTTATGGTGCGTACAGACACACGGACGGACAGACAGACAGACGGACAGACATTTTTCGTCCCCACACACAATCTCATAAAGTACCATACTGGCACTTAATAACCAGAAGCAATTTCTTGTTCATTAATTTACCGATAAAAACCAGGAGGAAAGAGGTAGAGTAATACTGTTTCCATTGTGGAAGTTTGCGTGAGCTCAAAGGCACCGCTCTGTGGCTGATGTAGTAACAGATAACAGCAGCTTTTACAATGAATTTTCATGCGAAGCGAACAAAGCATTATCCGCTGCGCGCTCCGCGGCGAAGGTCGGCTGCAAAACACTTGTCATTATTTCTAATTCATTCTCTCTTCTTTGCATCCTATTTCATTCATGTTATTAATTATTTCCTTCTATATTTATTTTCACCTTTGTTTGTTGTACGTGTACGTAGATACAAAGAGGGCGCAAAATTAAAAATGAAAAGTATCACCTTTTTTTAGACTGGTGCAATTTATCAAGCAATAAAAATCCTCTATTTTATGATTTAATTATTTTATAAGTAGTTCAATCGTCTGAAAATAAGGTTTAAGTACCTTGAAAGTCCAACACTTGGTTCATTTTCAAATTGAGGTTTAGGTTTTCTTTGATAACAGTGTTTTTATATTAAAATAATAAACAATTTTATAGAATTTTTTTTAAAAATATTAAAACAATAAACTATTTTACAGAATTTTTTAAAAAATTGTTCAGACCCCCCAGTATTGTAGGGCGTAAATTTCTCAAACTCGCCAAGGGCGCAGAAGGACCTTTCTACGGCCCTGTGTATACGCAATTATTTACCTTCCACATTTTATAAGCATATCAAGTTTGAGTCCCTTTGGGATCAATTTGTATTTTACTATTTCATTGAATCATTCTTCCAAGACAGAACATATTTGCTACAGGTTCAAACAACTGAATACGCACTCTTTGCAATACGGCCTCTTATTCTATATCAGAATGTGAAGTGAGAAAATGTATTTGCATGTTTTACGGCAGAGAAGGTTATGTGAGTGAGCTGCATTACGTTTTTCTTTCTTTCTTCTTTCATTCTTTTCTTCTTTCTCTGTCACTCTCGTATTTTTTAGGCCCACTTTACTACATTTCTATCTTTCTCCGGCTGTTTAGTATTTCGTATATATTTTTTTGCACTCCTTAGCTAGTAGGCCTACAGTCATCGTATTATATCTCTGCCGGTCTGACAAATGACTATTTCCTGGTAGAAGAAGAGATTCTACTAGCGTGCACAAAAACATGTCTTAAATTTACAACGGGCAGCAGATTTGAGCTCGGGCAAGCAATTACTAGAAAGGGAACTGGATGTCTTTTGTATTGGAATACACGGACTACCTGCTCCTTGTAACAAAATTCCAACAGTCGGCGAGAGGCACAGATATAAAACGACAGCTGTAAGTGGTACTTACGAACGTTGTTTACATGGATCGTAAGTTGACATTCCCCACACAGTCTTGTTGCTAAGGACGGTTGCGATGAGGTTAAATTACTTACGGTCCAAGCGCTACGTCATAATTCATTACGATACACTTCATAATACAAGCCTTTATGGGCACGGCCCCCAGGACAAATATTCGGTTCCCATAACAACAAACACATGCGAATCACTTTCTGAAATAAACATCTATTTTCAAGAATGTATTTACATAATATTTTCAGGTAATATCACAGTTAATATAATTAAATTGATATAAATAATCATCGTGCAAAAAATAGCATGCAACACACGGGCCGAAAAGGCATTTACGGGTCTCGAAAACTTGAAAACCCGAGGCGCGCTGCGCCTCGGGTTTTCAATCTGTTTGCTCGACCCGTAAACGTGCCTTACGGCACTTGCATCGCAATATAGGCTACTATTTTTCAGCTGTGTTTATACTCCTTTTAGCTAAAAGGCCATATCAGGAGTTCGGGATCTGTGGCTATAAAGTAGGGTAGGCCATGGAACTATTGATTGTCGATTGTTTCAATTGTCTATTTAATGGAGTAAATTTCAACTGATATTAATTTAAATGGATATAATACAGGATGATTCATGTATGTAAATATCCAATTCGGCATTTGCCTTTACGACTGGGGAAAACATGAAAAAACCCATGTCAAATTCGCCGGCCACGGGATTTGAACCCGGGACCTCCCGAATGCGAGTCCAAGAATGTTTTATC
Source organism: Ectobius pallidus (assembly GCA_964059195.1). Taxonomy (NCBI): domain Eukaryota; kingdom Metazoa; phylum Arthropoda; class Insecta; order Blattodea; family Ectobiidae; genus Ectobius; species Ectobius pallidus. The sequence continues at coordinate 181,468,274 of CAXKWD010000005.1, read as the reverse complement.
TTCTGTTGTTTTGTCTTGCTTTCCCTCTATTTAAATCTTCAGTGTTCTTTTTATTTATTTTTTCCTCCTATCCAATTCAGATTTACCAGGTACGCCAATTTCAAATATAATAATAATAATAAGAAGAAGAAGAAGAAGAAGAAGAAGAAGAAGAAGAAAAAGAAGAAGAAGAAAAAGAAGAAAAAGAGGCCATACTTTCAGGAAAAGAAGATTAAGATTCTATGGTCACATTTTCACAATGGAAAGAGACAGACTTACCAAACAAAATTGTGATCACTATGTAAGTAAAAAAAACTAAACCAGCATTTTTCAAGGAAGTTGAAGAAGACTTGAAATTACTCGATAACAAAAAGGAGGATACTGCAAACAGAGAAAAGTTTAGGAAAGCAATATTTGATGGCGAATTTCCAGAGAAACCCAAGAAGAAAACGGGAAGTAAATGGACGGAAGAACGGAAACACCAACATCGCGAAAGGATGAAGAAGTTTTGGGAAGACAAGAAGAAGACAACTATTTCACGTGGTCCTAAGCTGGCCTAACCGAGAGGAAACAAAAAAAAAAAAATATTTTTGTTAAATTATTGTTTACATTTTATCAACCCATAATAATAATCTGAAATAAACCTATGAATAATACGAAAACTGATCACATGACGATGACGTCATATGTGGATCAAGGGCAAACTGCACTGAGATTAGTGACAGTGAGTGATTCCTTAATTGCACAGGTTATCTCACGAGAATTGACCGTTGCTATGGTAACTATGTGTCAAATGTGCTTAATTACTGTGAGAGCGCTTTCAAATGTCACTTGTCTATTGTCATCCATGTGCATTGTAAGCTCATACAACATTGTGTCACCAGACAACATAAATTTCGCAATTAATCACACTGCACTAATAAGGATCGGTGCAAGCGTTCAAATACAAAAAGAAACAGGGAATTTCATTTGGGGCGAGAACGAATAAATACTCTTGTTAAGTGCCAGTATGGGGATGGGAAAATGTCTGTCCGTCTGTCTGTACGCGCGATAACTCAAATACGCTTAATCAGATTTTAATGAAACTTGGTATATGAATTTATAACGTCCATGGCAAAAAGCCTATTGATATTGGACCAAATCGGTTGACCGGTACCGGAGTAAAACCCAATTTAGTGTCTATTTTAAGGTAATATATTAAACAGAATCTATAAAATGCAAATCAGTTCTCATGACAACATATCTATTTTTTTTTTACAGTCTTCATATACGGCTTTGGAAGTTGCAATACAGCTAACTTTAAGAAATAACATTACCCACATATTCCTTCACATATGCTCATCAAACTATATCGTTAAACTGAGTGAGGTGTCCGTGATGGTAACGTCTTGGACTCGCATTCTGGAAGTCCCTGGTTCAAATCACGAAACCGGGAAATCTGATATTTTGTTGTTATATTTTTATGTGATGAATGTGCGAGTGTCAAGATATCACAAATCTGTAGGCCTATAGTTCAGCTGATGTTGGATGATTTTAATATGATTATATATATATATTAACTAGTCCTTTGTTCTTCCGTAAGCCCTGCTTAATAAATCGATCTGGAGCTTAACTCGGAAATCGATAACAAAAATAACTTATTTTCTGCATATCATAATTACAATTATACCTGATTAAACAAAGGCAGTCTGGCACTTCAGTAGATCTTCTGTAGGTGCTTAAACACCTCCTAGCAAGTCTCCCGCAGAAATTCGGCTGGGAAGTGTTTAAAAATCCACCTACAGCCCGGATCTCGCTCCCAGTTATTTCCATCTTTTCCTATACCTAACGAAATGACAAAGAGGCGAAGATGTTTGCCACACAATGGTTCAAATCTCTGGCGGCACACTTCTACGACACAGGTATTCAAAAGTTGATCCCACGGTATGACATATGTCTCAATTTCGGTGGCAAATATGTTTAAAAATAACTGAACACTTGCTGTATCTGTTGCAATAAACATTTCCATGAATCTGTGTTTTTTGTTTCTGTAACCGGCTCCAGGGAAAGTACTTTATGGTCGTGAGTCTGACGGCAATCGCTGAGCGTCATCAAAGAATCAGCCTGATATTTCATCGGGAATTTATAAGAAACATTGATGGAAGTACGATGGCATCGATGAACTAATCGATTACTTTAAAAAACGCACCCAACGTCTTAACCTTCAGCCATAGCGCCTTCTTCATGACCTAGGAATCTGACCTGCGTACATTGATGCTGCTGGTGACGTCGGCTCTTTTATAACACAATTACTGGCGTTGTATAACTTGTCAAACAAAATAAATACAACTGAAAGCTGTAGTAAAACTGTAGCGCGTCCATTAGCAAAGCGTTTTATTCGGGGACTTCCCCGAACTCTTCTTTCTGTTACATAACAGCGCGTGTAGGAGATAGCCTGTCATTATTGTTATTAAATTTACACCGAGCAATCTGCAATGTAACTTATACTGGCTTTCAACATATTCTCGCGAACTTAATACAGGGTGTTAATAAATAAACACCGAAGTATTTTATCTGTGTATAGAGGGGACTCTTTTTTTTGTTCCCACCCTTACCCCCGGAGTGCCCAACAATGAAGTTGAATACCTCCGGTCAAATCAAATTTTGGTAACCATTTGTTTAACGTGTGTACCTAGGGTCGCCCATTTTGCCCATAGACAAGCAACTTTTATTAGGAGATTTTTGCTCTATGGATTCAATTCTTCCTGTTACAGCATAAAATCTCCCAGGACATGGCCGCTTCTGACTTCTAACATTTGAAAAAATGCATAAGAAAGGAACTTCGTTGTTAACACCACAGTTATGGGGGGGGGGGGGGGAAAAACAACTAATGCAGTGGCGGCCAGTCATGTGATTGCAGATTATGAAAACTCTAAATTATGATATAGCTGTTGTTGACTGATTAAGAATCAGGTTTTTATCGATCACTAAGAAGGCATGAAATCAATTTAATGAAAATTTTAACCCTATTTCACTTAATCATTAATCATTAATTAAGGCTTAATTTCACTATTACAGTTAGGCTATGAGTAATAATTATCATTACAAAATGGCAGCCAAATTTTGTGCAATGAAGTGCCGTTTCCCTGATAATTTTCATAAACAGCAATATTTATGAGTGATTCTTTTTCCTATCTGTTTATAAATATCGTATGAACGACATAATTTAGAATCTTTAGATTATCTGCAGTATGAATATTAAAAATAAATAATTCATCACTTGTTAATTTTTGTTTACAAATTTTCACATCAGAAACATTTAAAAAAATTAACTATTAAAGTTATATCAATGATTCTAGACAGTGTTGTTCAATAATATCAAATATACTTGCATGCAAAATTTCACTGCAATATGTTAATAAATGTTTGAGTTATGAGGGAAACGGCACTTCAGCATACTTAATTTGGCTGCCATTTTGTAACGATTATTTCCTATAACTGTAATAGTTAAATTAATTCTGAAAATAGTATGCAATTGTAGAACTAGTCAATATAGAGCATGCCAGATTGCAAGATTGTAGAGCAATTCATTGCTGAGGAGAAAAATGATCCTCACCTATTTTTCAGCATCGAAAGCATGGATTACGAAGACAAAGGTCAGATATAAAATCAGATATAAATTATTGATATCTAATAACCACCAATAATCGCAATTTTTTCATGTAAATACTTAACCTGCGGGCCGGATTGGAAACAGGCCGTAGGTTGCCGATCCCTGCCCTAGTGGATGAGAGGTTCATAATTCGAATTCATTCTTTTTTTCTAGTTTGAAAATTGTTTTGCATTCTCTACAACATAACGCAATCTATACATTAAAGCTTGCCGGCTTTGACCTTGCAACATCCAACGCCACCTATTAACAAGACTGTATTTAATTTTATTATGGATTAATTGAAGATGGCCTTGCTCGGTTGCTATCTTGATTCATTTGTTTACGTCACGCAGAGATCTCATTTGTTTTACATAGAAGGGACAGAAGGGGACCATGAATGCACGCTCTAAATGGGAAAACATTGAATGATATAGACGAAACTCACTATGCGGGGGTATTTTGGGCTTGGGAACTCGAATCTGAGATTGTTTTTTTCCCGGGCGGTGCATTTTAATCGAGAAATGCATCTCGAAGCCGGGTTTTTACCTTTTTAATTATCAATTGTTTTAATTGATTATGTATGATTTGGGATTGTTCAGTGACGGGGATTTTTACATTTTAATTTTTCATTTGAAATATTTATAGGGCTAGCATTACCATGACAACGGTCCATGTGGGGGCTTTGATGTGAAACTCGCATAACTTCCTCTGCCCAAATAAAAGTTTGACTCTATAGTGTAATATAATTATTATGTATAACATTCTCTTTGTATAAATTGGTCGTAAAAATGAAGAGAAAGTTGTTACCACATCACATCGCATCGCCGAAGGATACAAAACCCAAATAAAATCTTATTAATGCAATCTCGTAACTTTCTTTACTTTAAACATGGCCTATACATTTTCTGACTTCACATTCTGATATAGAACAAGAGGCCACATTTCAAAGATCGCGTATTCAGAGTGGGTGGCTTATAACTACCCTTCAGAGAATGTTTTTGAAAAAATATTTCAAATAAAAGTTTTAGCACTTAGTATAAGCACCCCATGTGTATAATTTAATTAAAATTGTAAGAGCTGTTTTCGAGAAAATCGCGACAAACGAAATTTTCTTCGCGTAAAGTGGCCTTAAAAATAAGAGAAAATCGTCGCCAATCTTTGTGTGACATTCTCAGAAGGTACCTAACCCAAATACATTTTATTTTCATACGATTTTCCGTTCTCGTGCTAGGCTCTTCACAGACACACACACCCAGCACGAAAATACCACATTTGGATTCAGAAAACCTCAAAGAGTGTATTTATGTAAAAAACTAAATTTCGAATTTGGGGGTCGAGAACAATACTTCCTGTATGTAAGTTATAGTACCCATGGTACCCAGAAGTAAAAACAGTCAAATAAAATATTTGTTCTTGTATGTGAACATAATCGCTCATTTCGGATTCCATTAAATTCTGAACAGCCCATTATCCCCAAGACTAATTAAGATTAAGAAATTTCCATGCAATTTTAAGATGACCTTATGCATGAAAGAAAATTTACTAAGAAAGTCTGTCATCAAATTGGCAACTGTTGCGTCGCCCGGGCTTTGTATTTTGTAATTTGAAATTAACTTATGGAGGACTTTCGATGTTGAAACTCTAGGTCCTGATATAATAATGTATGTAGAATTCGAAATGAGGAAGAACAACATATGGCACTCAGACTATTCCCTCAGAAAACGCTAGTTATAGCTTTTTATGGCTCATAGAGGATGTCGAATGCTGCATTCCGTTGCTTCTACTCATCATGCCTGGGAGGGGTTGAAATAAGAAGAAACATAAATTACATAAGATTGTATTGACTTGACGGAAAATTTTATTTCTCATTCTCATGTTACCATACAACCGTTTCGGAGCTGAAATAAAATAGAAATGCAGTATCACTTTCATACTTTCCTCCCCTAAAACCCGGGACATAATACACTGCGAGCATAGGACTCAAAATGTTCCATCCCATGCTTAGGGCCTATGATAAATGTCAACTAATAAAAAGCCTACAGCTATGGATAACTGACTATTTACCGACTTCTGATATAGCATACTCACACACTTAAGTTGCTCCTGCAATACGACCTCTTATTCTACATCAAAATGTGATGTGAGAAAATATTTATGTCGAGGGTAGAGAAAGTTATGTGACTGCATCACACTGTGCTTTATTTTCGTGTAATTCATTTTTCAGTAATTATTTTCGCCAATATATTACATGGAATCATAATTCGTTAAAGTCCAGCATTAGGCTATATAGTTGCCAAGGCCCTATGTAATCACAGTAAACAATATTCACTGTTGCCATGTGAACTGAACAACATTTCATTTTTTTCAGTAGAATATTCACAGAAATTATATAATTTTCAAGGGAAGGACTGATTTGTTTCAATTTTAATGTTGACAGCTATACTTCCCGGGCTTAACTGGGTATGTGTGCAAAATGTCGTGTAAATTGGTACAGAAATGTAGATTTGTATAAGGAACAAACATACCTAGGTACATACATACATACATACACACTTTCGATTTTATATATTAGATAACTGATACTAAGAAGAAACAAATGACCATCACATCCGCGCTGAGCATCACAGATACAAAATAAGTAAACTCAGTGGCGCTACATCCCTGAAGGGACAAGACCAACCACCCGACTGCTGCGTCATCTATCATAGACAGATGGCAGGATTGGGGAGCATGTGGTCAGCATGCCGACATCCACGGTCGTTAATGGTGGTTTCCATGATTAGAGCCGCTACATCTAAATAGGTCAAAAGAATGTAAATTTAATAATAATCTATAATCTTAAATATTCTGCATGGTATAAAATATATCGATCTTGAGTTCAACTCTAAGATCGATTTCAAAAATAAATAAATCTTTGAATTTTTAAATTGTTGAACGAAACTTGAGAAATCTCAACGCCATTTCAAGATAACGCATTGGGACTTCATCTACGAGTTAAGAATATGAAAAATGAATTAAAAAAATTATTTTAAAAAGATATGAAACGATTTTGTTATTGGCAGGTAGAGCGTATTAATTACAATTAATTCATAAACTATTTTTATTTTTTTATACACCACTAACAGTAAAATAACTACTCACAGTCCAGTAGTGTAAGCGAAGCGATTCCTCATCTCATTTCAAAAGTACACATTACCCATAAACTGCAATGAAGTTGCCTGATTCACACTATAGCCTATCCCGTATCCGACGTCTATGTTCTTATACAACATTGTACAGAACTGAGCGAGGTGGCCGAGATGGTAACGTCTTGAACTCGCATTCGGGAGGTCCCAGGTTCAAATCCCATGGCCGAGAATTTGACATGGGTTTTGTCATATCGCTCGGCAAGGTAATGTTGTATCCAGTGAAACTGAAAGAAGCTGAATATTACGTGAAACGGAACCTTTAAAACGGCCACCATTTTTAAATGGAATCAAGAAATAAAAATCCTTATACATACTTCGTTTTTAAGGACTTCAAAGAATATTCATGCCAAATTGGAAGAAAATCTAACGAGAAGCACCATTACTCTACTAGATTTTTATTTTCTTGAGGTGCCTCAGGTGATACTTACCAAATCGAAAAACTGGTGTAAAAATTTAGGAGTAGGCTACAGTGATACCTCGAGATACGAGTTTAATTCGTTCCGTAACCTTGCTCGTATGTCAATTTGCTCGTTTCTCAAAGTACTTTTCCCCATTGAAATTAATTGAAATGCCATTAATCCGTTCCAGCCCCAAAAATGCTACCCCCAGTTGTTTTTGTTACTTGTTTTTGAATAAGAAAAATGTATTTATAAATGACAAATATTGTATAAAAACATAATAAAAGAGAATGTAAAGCAAAAAAAAACTGGTTTTATAAAGTGTACATACATATTTGTTACACTTTCTTCGGACCCATGGATATAAAAAGAAATGTGATAAAGTATGTAAATGCACAAAAAGCGCAAAGCCCTAGAAAAACTTAGCAAAGATGCTTCGACAGCGAGGTAAACAAGCACACTGGGGGAATACTGCACGAGACGCACGAGGCGCAGGCGCAGTAAACTGGTGGGCTGTGTGCAGCGTAGAGGTAAATCATTTTCGTAACATCTCTGGGTTTCTCTAGCTGGACAGTTAGCGATCCTAGCAATGCAGCGAAGGGTGGGGGATGTGCAGGGCTAGCTGCTCAGTAGTCAGTAGTCTCGCATTCCATGATAGGTATTGTTCATTCGCAAAACTGCTCTACCTGCTTCACAAAAGAAGGGGATGGCACTATGGTATTACAGTTGATTTTTAACAATACAGTGCACTTGTGCTGAAATTTCAAGATAGTGAAGAATAATAATTACACAGCGTTGTACAAATGAAAAGCACAAAATACAGAGTAAAAGTTTAATGTTTCGCAGAACAGTTCGCATTTTAGTACGTTATTGGAGAAAACATAAAGGCGCTCTAAAAATGCAAAAACTTACAGTAGGGCATTTCGTGGTCTGGAAGGTGGGAAATATCTCACTATAGGAGATGAATAGCTTCTACTTTAGTTTGTAGAACTGAGAAACGAAAAGTCCGCATATTTTAAGCATGCATTTGTTATTTTTTTCGGTGACCTAAACTGTATTAAAAAACTGCTCAAATTATGTGAATAAATACTTTAAATTATTCCTTGCGTAGCAATATTTAATCAATTGCTTTGAAATGTTCAACCAAGTTCTTAGACTTATCAGTGGTAAAATTAACTCAACGAATAGTTAATTAATAATAATAATAATAATAATAATAATAATAATAATAATTTATTGTTGTCGATCATGGATATACATGTATGACATTGTCAATTTTATCAAAACACACCTTACAAAAGCTTGACAAAGTTAAAATATTCATCAAGGTCATAGAAACAATTCATGATTAAAAGATTCTTGATATAGGATTTGAAGGATACTAAGTCAAGATTTCTTGTTGACCTTGGTAATGCATTAAACAATTTGACAGACATATATATAAAACTCTTTTGATAAGTAAAATAATTACATCTCATTGTTCTAATCCGATCACAGTACCTGGTGTTGTGCTCATGAAAGTCAGCAACAACCTCAAATGAGTTTGTGTTTTTTTTGACATATAAAAGACATTGTAAGATGTAGATGCAAGGTAGGGATAAAATTCTATTTGAAATGAAAAGCGGTTTACAATGTGTCCTCAAATGAGTTCTGCATATAATACGTACAGCTTTCTTTTGAAGTTTAAAAAGATTAAACGCTGAGCTATGATTGCCCCATAATATGGTTCCATAAGAGAGGTGAGAATGTATAAATGCATAATAGATTGACATTAGAACTCTTAGATCTACTCTCGATTGAAGGCTGCGTAACATAAAAATACCTTTAGCTATTCTATTAGATATCATATCTATATGTAGACCCCAACCCAAGCCAGACTCTATTATGACACCTAAAAATTTTACATTATCATAAAAATGATCATTATTTCGGTTAAAAGTGAATTTAAGATCTGCAACTTTAGTTTCATTGACCCTTAAGAAATTAGCAGAACACCAGTTTTTTATAATGTTATCACCCGCATTCAGCAGTCGCAAAGACTCTTGGATATTCCCACCTATCGCGTTCACTGCCACATCATCAGCAAATAACAGAGGTTGTACAGAGTTGCCAACATTAATTGGTAAATCATTAATATATATGATAAACAAAGTTGGTCCCAGGACGGATCCTTGAGGGACACCATGATATACAAGTTTAAACGTAGAAGTCAAACCATTGTAAACAACACTCTGAAGTCTACCTGTTAAATAAGAATTTATCAAATTGGCTGCTGAATCTTCGAAACCATAAAACTTAAGCTTACTAACTAAAACACTGTATGAGACGGTGTCGAAAGCCTTGGTCAAATCATAAAATTTACAGTCAACAGAAAGTCTATTATTAAGGCCGTTCAGACATTCACCGACGAGGGCCGTCACAGCATCAACAGTGCTACGCTTTTTCCTAAACCCAAATTGACAGTTAGAAAAAATGTTGTATTTTTCAAAATAGCTCACAATTTGATCATTAAGTAAAGATTCAAAAACCTTTGCAATAACGGGCACAATGGCAACTGGTCTATAGTTATTCATGTCAGACTTATTACCTTTTTTGAAAATGGGAACAATTTTAGCAATTTTCAATAGGTTGGGAAATACAGATTGATTAATACTTGCATTGAATAGAAAAGATAACGGTTCGCAAATGTAGGAGGCAGCAGACTTTAAGAACAAAGAATTAACACCATACACATCTAAGCTGCTACTATTACTGATAGATAATATTTTATCATAGACACTTTCAACACTGGTTTGATCAAAATGAAAGCCTGGTTTGCTTCTACACTGTGTCGAGCCCAAGTAAGCAGTGAAGTTATTGCGAGCACAATTGATTGAATTGATTACATCATTGACTTTGTCAATAAAGAAATTGTTAAAATTATCAGCTGAAAGATTAGGAATATACTCAGGTGAAGCAATATTAGCATTGGAGGAATTATTTATAACAGTCCATATGGCTTTAGATTTGTTGCTGGCTTGAGAAATAAACTTAGAGTTAAAATTAAATTTAGCTAATTTTACTTCACTTAAGTAATGCCTTTTCAGTTCCAAATATCTTGCCTTTAGATAGGGATCACCACATTCTTTGTAGTCATGAAATAACACCATGCACTGCTGTTTGAGTATACTCAAATTGTTGTTGAACCATCCGGTATGCGAATTTACTTTATTATGAAACTCTTTCATAGGCAAAGCCCTATCCAAAGCATCCACAAAAGCAATTAAAAATGCATGTATCATTTCATTAACACACGCGAGTGTATACATAGGTAACCAACTGATTTTAGAAATTAAAAAACAGAAGAATACTTTCCCCCAATCTGTTACAGGCCTGCACAGAGAGCTAAAGACATATTTCCTGTCATTAACTGTAGTGGACAAATTTGACAATGTAGCTTTTAAGATAATACCATCATGATCAGATCCGACAGTAGGAAGTACATTGACAACCAGTCTATCCTGATGTATGGATGTAGCTATATTATCTATGCATGTGCCAGAATTAATTCGCCCAGGTCTTGTGACTTCATTTACAATGAACCTAAGTCCGAAACTGTGAACCAGATTACATAAAATTAACTTGTTAAGACTAGAGCACCTGTCAAGTAAATTTACATTAAAATCTCCACATAAAATTATAGAATATTTGCCCATAAAAGTAAAAATAGATATAATCATATTTTGCAATACATCTAAAAACAAATTAAAATTATCATAATCAGGTGATCTATAAATAACAATAATTATTACATTAAACTCCATGATGGTTATAGCAGAGGCTTCACAAATTTTAGAGACTGAAAGTTTATTTACATTTTCCATTGGTTTAAAACTAAGGTGATCCTTTATAAAAATGGCCACACCACCGTGTCTGGTAATATTTCTGGTAAAACCATTGGCAAGAATGAAACCTGGGAAGAATTTAAAATTCAACTCACTGCCATTCAGCCAGTGCTCAGAAACACATATCACATTTAAATTATGCATATAAATTAAACATTCAATTTCATCGACCTTATTTAATAGGCTTTGAACATTCCAATAAAATAGATTGAGCTCTGCAGAAGGTCTGGATTGACTATCAATGCTGCTACTATTTATTTCGCGTTCCCTAAAAAAACTTCGGATGACCCGCCTTGATTATTAGCATTGTGATTATTATTATTTCGATGGTTGAAGAATTTCTTCACTAGAATACCTTCAGGCCAAAAATCAGCATTCAGGACTTTGTCCAGAGAAGGAAATGGAATTCCTATTTTAAACGATTTATATGAGTCATACTTTGTTGCAAGCTCTACACATTCACAATGATTGATACCCGAACTCCTTAAGAAATCTGCGAGGTTAGCTTTAGTTACTTCGGTCGAAAACCGGGATACAAAGATCCAAGAATGCCTACTTACAGCCTTTAAAGTTGAACTCCTGTTACCAATAATTACTGGAGGCTTAATTTTCGCCACATGAGCGAAAGAAACTGACTTTCCAACCTTATTACTTGGATTATCTTCATTTACACCACCATCTAATTCCCTCACTGAACTTACTATAGGCCTACTGATATAATTGCCAGACTCCTTAGCATTGTTAGTCATTTGGATATTTGGATTACTGGATTTAATAGATGAACCACTGGCAGAGCCATTACTGTTGTCCAACGCGGGGGTACCCATCGTACCCTTAGACCGAACTGCACGATCAGTAAGATTTGCAGGAAGGCCATCGCTAAGAACACTGGTAGTAGACTCATCGCTTTCCGGTTGATTCAGACGTGATGCCATTTCCCTCGCTATGTCACTATAGTACTTCTTCATGCTAGTGGAATTGCTTTTTTCTACAGATTCAGAGTTACCAGTCCTTTCCTTTAGATTTAAATCAGAGTCACTGTCTTTCAACTGATTAGGACAATCTGTATCCAAATATGGATTCCCATATGTCCCGCTAGGACTTTTAGTCACATTGATCATCTGTTTATTCTGAGTTATTTTATTGGAATCACTACTAACTATAGTCACATTAGAATTAATCTTGTCAGATAAATTATCGAATTGTCTCTTTAAACTCAGCTGATTTTCACTAACATTACATAACTCAGTGCTAATTAGAGACACCATGTGCATAAAATCTGTCTCTTGATTCATTCTAGACTCATTTAAAGATTTCTTAATATCATTTAACTCTTTTGTTAGGTTGACAACCGTTGATATCAAGCGAGGCACCATAGAGTTCAGAACACTAACCTCAATCTTATCACAGTCAGCACATAACCAAAACAGACTCTGACATTCATGTAGTACTTTCCTTTCGTTGGCTTTCAAAGGAACACAATTTAAATGCACACTTTTGTTACAAATGCCACTACATAAAGTAATTTGATCAAATTCCCCGAAGCTACGGTCACAATACATACAGTTCACTAAAGAGCGATCAGACGCCGCAGCAAGTCCATCCGCCATGATGCTCAGTAAAAACAATTAGCTATTTATGCCTTTATAATATATAGTTTATGATTTAAACTCGACAAAATTAAGTAAAATAACGTTAACTTTTATTTCTAAAAGAAATAGTAAACTATCAGCTTTTTTGTTTTGACGTGTGTAGAGATGAAATATGCAAATTTGCAATTCGGTTCCAAAATTTTGAAAATTGAACTCCAAGGATCTTTAACCATGAAACCCAATAAAATCACAAAATATGAGTATATTTTTTCAAGATTAAATAAACTAACAGCTCTCAAAATGTTAGGGATTATCCTAAATGCTTCCGGGGTCAGGTAAAACAAATGAGGAAAATGGAATGAAAAATGTAGAAATTATAAATATTTCACAGATCGGTCCCCGTAAGTGCGTGTACTCATGCATAACTTTCATTTCCTGAGGATGCCTTTATTTTAATTTCATTAACAGTGTTTTTAATATTATAAATATAAATATCGAGTGTAAACAATTTTAACGTGTACGTTTCAATAGAACATGTTTATAACAATAATTCAAATCTTCATTTAAGCTATTTCGTGAATAGGTTTACTCCTTAAAATGTTGATATTTTAATTTGTTGTACCTTATCCCTATAATATAAAGCCACACGGCTGACTGACTGACTGACTGACTCACTCACTCACTCACTGACATTAATGTTTGCCCACTTCCAGATGAGCTAGAAAATTGAAATTTGGTACACATATAGCTTTTAGGCTGTAAACCACAGGAAAATTCCTAAAACTTAAGTTTTTTATTTTTTAGCCCTAAAACCCCCCGAAAAAGAGCTCGACTCGGCTCACCGACATTAATGTTTGTCCACTTCCAGATGAGCTAGAAACTTGAAATTTGGTACACTTATAGCTCTTAGGCTGTAACTCACAGGAAAATTCCAAACAGTAATTTTTTTTATTATTAGCCCTAAAAACTCCCTTAAAAGGGCTCGGCTCGGCTGACCGACATTAATGTTTGCCTAGTTCCAGATGAGCTAGAAACTTGAAGTTTGGTACACGTATAGCTTTTAGGCTGTAAATCACAGGAAAATTCCCCCCAAAAATATTTTTTTAAATTTGTAGCCCTAAAAACCCCCGAAAAAGTGCTCGGCTCGTCTCACGGACATTAATGTTTGCCCACTTCCAGATGAGCTAGAAACTTTAAATTTGGTACACGTATAGCTTTTAGACTATAAATCACAGGAAAATTCCAAAAAGTTTATTTTTTCAATTTTTAGCCCTAAAAACTACCGAAAAAGGGCTCGGCTCACTGACATTAATGTTTGTCCACTTCCAGATAAGCCAGGAACTTGAAATTTGGTACACATATAGCTTTTAGGCTCTAAGCCACAGGAAAATTCCAAAAAGTAAATTTTTTAAATTTTTAGCCCTAAAAACCCCCGAAAAAGGGCTCGGTTTCCATGGCAACGGTATTGTCAAACTGTGTTCACGTATGGCTCTGAAAGTTTAGAAATAATTATTTCCGTAAACCTAACGGGGTGGTCGAGATAGTAACGTCTTGGACTTGCGTTCTGAAGTCTCAGGTTCATAACAATTAAATCCAATTAACATATTTTTGTCCAGAACTAACAAAAGTTTCTTCTATCTGTTAAAGAAATTTCATAATTTATATTCTTTAATAATAACTCGGAGATGAAATCCCGCATTTTTTACAACATATTACAACCAATTTTACTTGTATTTTTCTATGATTTCCGTGGTCGTAAATGCAAATGCCAAATTGAATACTTTACAAACCATAAATCTTAGTCGCTATTTCATCTTGTATCATGTCCATTTCAGTTGAAATTTACTCCATAAAATACACCATAAATGTATGTACACTGCCAGTTGATCTAGAAAACTACACTTGGCAAACTGATACCTTTTAGCTTGCAACCGATGGGAAAATTCCGAAAAAAAACCCAAAGTCTTCCCACATTTATTTTTTCAGGTTTATTGTGGCAAAAAAGGTAATAGCCAATACAGCATACTAAATACACGCACTCTATCTCCATTGATCTTTTAAAAAACCTTTCCCGAGAACCTCAACAGGGGTTTGGGGGCGCAGCCCCCAATGAGCGAAGCGAGTTGTTGTATAAGCTGTAATGAAATAGATTTAACATCTACAATAATAATGCATGTTATGTTCATTAAAAATACCAAATATTTAAGATGAAAGTACGAAAATATCTTTTCCTTACAAAAATTTGTTTTATGCTATTTTTTAAGCAGTTATTAAGAAGAAGCATTGCACTATCTGGGCATTACTATTAAAGAAACTTTAATGAATTAATTTAGTAAGTATCGTATACGATTTTATGATTTTTTCTTTCTTTCATACTTCGTATTTTCGGCTTAAAACCCCTTACACCGGTAAAAGGTGGCTGGCTGTTGGCACTTCAGAAATACGAATAGATAGGCTCACGGCATAAACAGAGGTGAAAACTATTTGAACAACAGCTAGTAAAGACGACAGTTTTATTTCAGTTACGACAAAAAAATTAAATACGGTATGAGAAATAAGTATTGTAGATTGACCATTGCTATTTGAAAAAGGCGCCTCTTGTGCTCTGAAACCTGTTCCGATGGTCTCGCCTGTTCGTTGGCGAAGTGTTTGGAGGAAGGGGCGGGGAGTCAGCTGCGTGCTAGACTCCAGACTCGCACTCAACCTACCCATAACAAATCCCAGAGATGTTACGGAAATGATTTACCTTCTAGCAGCTGGCCGTTCCTCGTATCTCAAATATCGCTCGTATTTCAAAATAAAACTTGAACCTGGAACCTCCTGAATGCGAGTTCAAGACGTTACCATTTCGGCCACCTCGCTCAGTTCTGTGTAAGAACATAGACGTCAGATAGGCAAATGTACGAATCATTGCAGTTTATGGGTAATGTGTACTTTGGAAATGTATGTTAGGGCACTCGTATCTCGAGGTACCACTGTATTCATGTTTAATAAGTTGCCCCAAGTAGATTTTAAGCAATTCAAGTTTCATTTACATCGTTGGCTGCTTGACAACCCATTTTATGGTGTGCAAGAGTTTTTTGAGGCTCAAATCAATATAACATTCTAGTCTGGGTTTCCTGATTTATTGTTTTAATTATTTATGTATAGTTGCTAACGACTAATTAAAAATTAAATTGAATTAAATTAAAATTAAGTTTCGTCGTGATTACACCCTATAAAAAGCGTATAACAGTAAAATATGCAACACTGCCAGACTGGTTTTGTTCGATCATAAATATATAGGCTATTTAAGTTTTGAGATTTTAGGTTCATCACAAAAAAATAAAATAAATAAAAAGCTGATCGCGCCAATCAGCTGTAAGCAAGTTCACGTAGTTTTTGTTTTCTGCAAGAGATGGCAGCCACGTCGTCAGTCAAACTGTCAGATTATATTCTTACTAGCTTAAAAGACCCGGCGTCGCCCGGGTTTTGTATTTTGTAATTGGAAATTAGCTTATGAAGAATTTTCAATTTTAAATTCTAGGTTCTTATATAGGCATTTATAATTTGAAATAGGAAGAACGACTTATTACACTCAAACTATTCCCTCAGAAAACGCTTCATATAGTTTTTTATGGCTCATAGAGGATCTAGAATTTTGCATCCCATCGCTTGTACAGTGCACAGCAAGCCTGGTAGAGGTTTAAATAAGAAGAGACAGAAATTCCTGTAACATAAAATTGTAATATCGAGGCGGGAAATTTCTCACTCTTATGTTACCATAAAACCGTTTTGGAGATGAAATTAAACAGAAAGCATTATCACTTTCATACTTTTCTCTCCAAAAACCTGCGATATAATATAATAATATACACATTACCATACCTCGTTTTGTTTTCTCTATGTCCAGGGTAGAGAAACTTATGTGATTCCATTATTTTAGTGGATTTCATTCTGTAATGTTTATTTATAACATGAATTATTTTGATAACTTCTCTTATTTGTCAAAAGTGCATTTCATTTGTTTTTTCCAAGCCCACCTGATACCATTTGGCAACAATATATTCTGTGATTTGGAATTGATAATTCTATGTAAAAAGGGATCAAGTATTTTCAAAAACATTTAATTTTTGGCATTTAGAATCAGAATTTTTCAAAATCCTTTCTTAGTGAGCACCTACATTATGCAACGAAGGTACTGTCAAAATTCCAAGTCACTACCTGTTATAGTTTAGGCTGTACGTTGATTCCTGTCATTCAGTCAATCAGTCATTCATTCAGTCAGTCAGGACAAAGCCTTTTATATATATATATATATATATATATATATATATAGAGAGAGAGAGAGAGAAGATATGGGGGTTATTGTTATATTGAAGGTTGCTATTTACCTCATATCAGGAAGACTACAAGCATAATACTTTGTAATATATAGGATAATTCAATCAACAGACGTAGCCTATAAAGAAGCGAAAAATAATTGTTCTGAAATCCAAATTCTAAAGACCTCATAGGCCTACGCCGGAAAATCCAACTCGTAGAAGTTTCTGCATATGTAAGGGATGATTTTACCCTCAATGGCTCTATTTTCTGCCACCACTCAACCTTTCTCTTCTGAAGTTTCTAATGAAAGTACCCCTAACAGTTATCACGCCCCTAGAAAATAATTGAAGGGCCTAGATCCATAAGGGCGTAAGGCACAAGGACATAGTTTCGAGAAATCTTGATGTTTTTAAACAGTGTTACCACTCACAAGTAAGTGGTTTAAAGTTTAATTTTATAACATATATTTTTGAAGGACAGGCTAAATTAGTGTTCTGCAAATTTACAAGGTACAGTATGTATTGGGATTTTTTACAACCAGAGGTACCTAAACATGTTTAAAAAAACTGAAGTATTTTTACAGTAGCAAAATCGTTTTACTTTGTGTCATATTATTTGTTTTTACTTTATTTTAGTAAAAACCTGTATTCTACAGTGACAATTGCATGTTTGCCAATGAATACCAGTATAGTCATTAATACAATAGATGATAAGCAAAACAATCTATTTGGGATGAAGTTATACTTCAGAAAATGCAAGTTCAGTTTTTATAAACATTTGCTTGGATGGTATTAGTTGATAAACACACCTCAATAACGGATAGGAAGTGAGCCTTACGCCTGTATGAAGTAGAATGAATGTGCAGTCTCACAGGTCTTTTCTTATAACTAGGGACCGGATTTTTAGGTTTTTAAGAACACTGTTTTAGGTTTTCCATTAGGTGAAATAGTTTTTTTTAGGTTTTTGTCCAAAATATCGTTTTCGGGTAGAATAATTGGTTAATGAATTTGAATGTGCTACATAGGAAATCAATACATAATACCTGTAAAGTTTAACTTAACAACATTGACTTAAATTTGTGTAAACTTGCTTTAGGACAATATTATACAATTGAAGAAAGAAAGCATAAACAATCAAAAGAAGCAGTGAAAATAAGATTATCTCACATTTCCTGGTTACAGTATATCACTAAATATCTTTCAAGATTCTCAACTGTGAAGTTCTTCCTGTTATCTGTTAGAATACATTTGAAGGCAGAAAATGTCCTTTCAACCTCACATGACATCAACAGTGGTTGTTCGTACGACTATTTTAAAAGGAATACGCCAGTACTCTTACACTTTCTCTCTTGATACTGTCATCCTAGACGACATTGGGTTGAACGAAACGTTGGTGGTATTAATTTCAACCCGACACAAATTGTCTCTCCGCAAAATATCGATTTCTCAACTGACAAACAAAAAAGACAAAAAAAGTAGCCTAAATTCGATATTTTGGGTTTTATATCCCGTTTAGGTACAGTTAGGTTTTTATACCCCATTTAGGTACATTTAGGTTTTTATACCCCATTTAGGTATTTTTAGGTGCCACAGAATTAATGTGGGTGAATCCTATGGACATGATTCGAAAAAGCGTATGAACGCTTTTTGTTTTGGAAGTAAGGAAAAAAATAGGTAAAAACCTAAGAATCCGGTCCCTACTTATAACTGAGCAGAGGTTTAAGTCACAAGTACAAATTGTTTACTGAGTATTTAAGAGATATGAGGAGAAGGCGTAAATGTTAAAATCTCAAAATTAAAGATTTGTGCCTTACGCCCTTACGGAACTAGGCCCTTCAATTCATGATGGCTGGGATGGACACTAATCTGATACAAGTTCCCATTCTCAGGGCTAAAATAATGGTTTGCATTTTCAATTTAACATCAAATTATCGCTATAAAAGAGTGTTTATAAAATAGCTTCATCGTTGTATTGAGTGAAATTTAACTTTATTAAGATAGGACATTTTCCATGACCAAAGAAAAATATCGATAAATGCGGGTTTATAGATATATCGATCTTCGTTATTAACAGGTTTGACTGTACAGATGGGGGGGGGGGGGACTCTTGTAGCTGATTTCAGAGCCTTGTGATACGTAAATAAATGTAAGAGATGTAACGGAAACGTTTGTTTTCACAAGCAATGCAAATTAAGTGAAATTATTTCTCAATTCAAGCAATTTATCGGCTGTAGAACAAATTTCAAAACAATCCCTGCTATCCTGTGACGCTAGGCATGCGCAGTGGCTCATATCGACAACTTAGATATTTTACTCGATCCGCTTTTTTTTCCCCCCCACCTGTACATGGTTTAAAATATATCGATCTTGAGTTGAACTCGAAGATCGATTTCAAAAATAAATAAATTATTGAATTTGTAAATTGTAACACGAAGCTTGAGAAATCTCTACGCCATTTTAAGATAGCGCAGTGGGACTTCATCTACGAGTTAAGAATATAAAAAGTGAATTAGGAGATTTTTAAAACAAAAATACGAAAATATTTTGTTATTGACAGGTAGAGCGTAATAATTAAAATAAATTCAAGAAGTATTTTTCTTTGTTTATACACCACTAACAGTAAAATAACTACTCACAGTCCAGTAGTGTAAGCGAAGCGATTCCTCATCTCATTTCAAAAGTACACATTACCCATAAACTGCAATGAAGTTGCCTGATTCGTACATTTGCCTATCTGACGTCCATGCTCTTACACAACATTGTAGCCTACAGAACTGAGCGAGGTGGCCGAAATGGTAACATCTTGAACTCGCATTCGGGAGGTACCAGGTTCAAGTGATGTAACGGAAACGTTTGTTCTCACAAGCGATGCAAATTACGTGAAATTATTAATCAATTCAAGCAATGTTCATTTCAATACATTCCCTGCTATCCTGTGAATCGGCAACTTAGATATTTTAGTCGGTCCGCTTTATTTCCCCTACCTGTACATAATGTAAAAAAATCCCTTTAGGCAGGCCTACAGGCTGAGGTAGATTTCAAAGTGCTTTTGGTTTAATTTATTATCGCTGCGCAGCACTCTTCTTTTTTAGCCTTGGCATGGCTAACCCGCAGTAATAAGAACTGAATTCGGTAAAGAGGAAGAGCCTACAATCATTTGTTTTGACAACAAGAATAGGATATAATATTCTGGGAGGCCGTGCGCAAGATCAGCAATGAATAAAATTAGCAAAGCCGCTAAACAAGACAAAATTATGATATTATAATAATTCTTTTTTGCACTCCTTAGCTAGTAAGTGGTACTTACGAACTTTGTTTACATGGATCGTAAGTTGACATTCCCACACAGTCTTGTTGCTAAGGCCGGTTGCGATGAGGTTAAAACACTTACGGTCCAAGCGCTACGTCATAATTCATTACGATACACTTCATAATACAAGCCTTTATGGACACGGCCCCCAGGACAAATATTCGGTTCCCATAACAACAAACACATGCGAATCACTTTCTGAAATAAACATCTATTTTCAAGAATGTATTTACATAATATTTTCAGGTAATATCACAATTAATATAATTAAATTGATATAAATAATCATCGTGCAAAAAATAGCATGCAACACACGGGCCATAAAGGCATTTACGGGTCTCGAAAACTTAAAAACCCTGCTGCGCCTCGGGTTTTCAATCTGTTTCCTCGACCCGTAAACGTGCCTTACGGCACTTGTATCGCAATATACTATTAAGTGTTTTTATTTTCAAACATTAAAATCTCGCGTCATATGAGAGCTATCAAGAAACTAGTTATTGATTTGTAGAGTACTCATCAAGAGCTTTTCAACGATACCCCACAAGACGTAGTTTCAAAAAATTCGAATTTCCATCCCATCACCCCCACCCCCACTCGTACCCCCAAAACCCCCCGAATTTTTGGTGTCACTGTGAACTCCATAGGGAGTAGGCCTACTCTAATTTATTCAAACAAAGTTTCCCTCTATACTTCATAGGGGCCGAAATATAAATGTTTTAAAATTTAAACCCCCTCCCCCGACCACCCCCTTGGGCCAATTTTGCCCATTAACGAACATGTACGAACTATTGGGCCTAGAAATAACATAATAAAATTTGGTTCAAATATCTTCAAAATTACGGCCGCTATCGTGTAAAGATATATATATATAAATAAATATCACAAAAATTTTTTTGGACGGGCGGTGGTTTCGTACTTAGGGGATCATGAAACGTAAAGATATGAAATAATTTTTCGAAAATCATGACATGGTATCCATTGCAATAGGTACATTTTTCTTCGAAATCTACCTAAAATCTTGTATTTCGTACAATATGGACATAACGTCTTTCGTTTCATCTGTCAAGATACACGAATGGTGAATACATACCGACACTACTTGAGAATACTTGATCACGTGACGTACAAAGATGTCAGATCGCCAGTTCTCCAGTAAACAGAGCCAGTAGCTTACCAGAACACTATACACTGTTTTGAATGCACAATTTCTCTCTTCACCTCATTCACTGCATTGTTATCTCTATGGGCTTTAAAGACTGTCATTTAACTTATTTGAAACCCATTGTTTGCTTTTATGACCCTTGCGATTAGATAAATGTTTCCTAACTATTCAAAGTGTTAGAAAAGTGAAGATAAAAAGTAGGCCTAATCGCTCCCATTTGTAGCGCAGCAGAAATCATAACTTTCAAAACAAATAGTTATGTATTATGATACTTACTCCATGGCAATAGACTATTCCTAAGCAAGCTAAAGGAATATTATCTATTTTATGGAACCCGAAGGTTCATTGCCGCGGTTTATTTGAGCCCGCCATTCAACCCAATTATTTGCTAACTCTATGCAATCATCCCTTGCAAATCTACTTCCCTTAAATCTATTCTAATATTGTCATCCCACCTACGTCTAGGTCTTCCAAGTGGTCTTTTTCCTTCGGGTGTCCCAGATATGTCTTTCCTCTCCCATTTCATCTTCCGTGATTTAATTACCCTTACTATAAGTTATCCGGTGACGAGTACAGGTCATGAAGCTCGTCGTTATGCAGTTTTCATCTCTCTTAGGTTTGAATATTTTCCTAAGCCCCCTGTTTTCGAACACTCTCAGATTATGTAAGGGGCTATGTCTCACATCCATATCATACAACCGGCAAGATTGCCTTATAAATTTTTGTTTTTAGATTTCTGGACAGTAGACGAGAAGATAAGAATTTCTGAATTACATAAAAACAAGCATTTCCTGATTTGAGCCTACACTTAACTTCTGCCTTAATATTATTTGTATCTGTAATTACTGCTCCCAGATATTTGAATTTTTCCACTTGTTCGAACGATTTACCGGCTATTCTAATATTTTGTGCAGCATTATTTTG
Source organism: Ectobius pallidus (assembly GCA_964059195.1). NCBI lineage: Eukaryota > Metazoa > Arthropoda > Insecta > Blattodea > Ectobiidae > Ectobius > Ectobius pallidus. Next base: position 181,445,902 of record CAXKWD010000005.1, on the reverse strand, counting down.
ACATGCTTAGTTTTTTCTGTATTAATTTCCAATCCAAAATTTCTCCCTATTGTGTTTATTATGATACAAGTGGTAAAAGAGAGATTTTATTTGCGAGTAGGTACGTTTGCGAAACGAGGCTGTATGGCAAGGATAGCAATCTTAAAGCATAAAATACCGAAAATATCCAAGTCTTGTCCAATCCTAAAAGTTTTAAAGTTCTGTTAAAATTCACCACGGAGTCATAAGAGGGGAAAAACAATCGAGTAAGAGATATTTTTGCCTGTCGCGGGCCGTGTTTTGCCCATCACTGCTCTAGTACATGTGATGTTAGAATACCTAGGCCCTCACATATGTAACTTACAGCTCAACCTTGACATCACTAAGTGCGAAGTTTTTGCACCCAGGCGTGACACGACGCATTGCATGCAGAACAAATAATATTACTAGTAACAGAAATCACGTGGACAGAACTTTGCACGTATAGAAGCGAGTGTCTTTGATTCTTCAGGCCTGGTTAAAATGCTTAACATTAGAAGAATATATCTGATATAACTCACCCACAGCACACGGTGAATGGAAAGCCACGCCACGGCCCATGTTCCTCAGGGATCCGTACTAGGACCTCATCTTATTCTCCATTTCTGTAAACGAAACACAAATATTATCATTTCGTGATACATTTTTAGCTATTTATGTATCAAGTACGCAAAATAACGCTTTACCGGACGAGACTGAAATAATAGATGAGTCCACTAAAGTTTTTGCGTACGCGGTGTGTACAATATATTTTTTTTAAATAAAATCTCTCTAAATTATCCGAAATGAAACAAAAATACCGTACATAATTAATTAAAATGAAAGGTAGTCAGCCATATTCTCACGGCTCTCTGAAACGCGGCACAACAATAAACCGTACGTACCAATACGAAATGCGGTATAGATGCATAATATATGAGTTGCCTTTTGTAAATAATAATGCAAACGAACTAGTATTTATGAAAAGCTTGTGAAAATATGAATGATAATCCCGAGAAAATTTCAATCCAATCTAAAATCATTGAATTGGAGTTGCTGTAGAATATGGGAAAGAATATATTATTGTAATTATTAAATGCTGGTGCATCCATGATAAGCAATGTTTCTCTTGTGAACGAAGATATGAAAAGTTGTTGGCTTATATTTGTTGTTATATGATGAAGTAGGCTACCCTGTTTTGCGAAAAACCCTGGTAAAGTTTCTGATTATCATAAAGAAACATGTTGGCTTAAATTTGTTATTTTATGACCAATTATATGCTTAAATCCACGTTAAAGTTGGTGTGACTGATCAATGGCATCTGGATTTTGTTTATAGATTGCCATGACGACTTTAAAGTCCTAGGCCGATAAAACTGCAGTTTGAATGCAGTTTTTTGCCATTTTAGCGGCCTTGGTTGCTAAATTGCAATTTTTCGGCAAGTTACCAGTCCGATAAGCAGCTGTTTTAGAGAGCCTGTACTAAAAAATTTATTTTTGACACTAGAATTTTCTATAATATTGTTAGGTAGGGCCTTTTGTTGGAGATTAAGTGTATAGTTGTTAAGGGCTTCACACGAGTTGATTATTTAAGCAATTACACACACTCCCCTGTATGTGTGGTGTAACTGCTCAGTTCACATGAGGAGCATTGTCTTACGTCACAAGAATCGACATCTTAATTGCGGGACTTTGTTCTTCACAGAGTTATATGGTCCAAGGACTTGTTGGTAATTGTTCTCATTTCTACAGTCATTTATGAGCCGTAACAAAGAAAATCTCACTATCATTAACCTTGCTACTGATCTGCTTGCATCGCTAGAACGGACTAGAGGGAATCCAGAGAAAAGAAAAGTCAACTCAAATATTCAATGGGGTGGTTACAGTGTCAGCCGTGCCCTTCCGATAAATACAAAGTATACAGTGTCGCCAACATGTGAATACTGTACGACTGATTGAAAAATTGTACTATATACAAGACGTGATAGATTGTATCAGCGCCGTAACATAATTAATCGTCTACCAAGTTAAATTTTATTGAATGCCCAAAAGGGGGTTGTAGAGGGAAATGGAAGGAACACAATTTTTTACTTTGGGACTTTATTTGGACTAGCTAGAAGGTAAACATACTCCTAGGAGGTGAGCGGGGGGCAGGGGGACCCTTAGAAGGTCCCTTTTTTCGGTTTTTTACTTATATCTCGGAAACTATCGGTTCTAGCGGTAAGACTATTCTAAACAAAATTAAAGCTGACAAAATTATATACAAGATTGACTCTATTCATTTTTTTGCTATCTCGCTTAGTTTCCAAAATATCCACGCTCAAAATTAACTAATTTAAAAAAAGAAAATTGCCTCGCGTTTTTTGCCTTATTTCGTTAAGTTGAACATAAATGAATTAATATGTATATATGTATTTTATAATATATTTTCAAATAACATATAATATATAACCTTTTATATAACATATATGCCTATGTATAGTCCATTCAATGATTAAATGAATAGAGGGAAATGGAAGGAACACAATTTTTTACATTTGGACTTTATTTGGACTAGTTAGAAGGTAAACATACTCCTAGGAGGTCAGCGGGGGGAGGGGGCGTATAAGCTCCATTTTTTCTGTTTTTCACTTAGGCCTATATCTCGGAAACTATATCGGTTCTAGCCATAACACCATTCTATACAAAATTAAAGCTGACAAGAATATAAACAAAACTGACTCCATTCATTTGTTCGCTATATCTCACATTGCTTCCGAGATATCAGCGCTCAAAGTTAGATAATTTTGAAAAATATATATTTTGCCTCATGTATTTTGCCATATTTGATCTTCTTACTAAAAAAATTGTGTTCCTTACATTTCCCTCTACAACATTTCGTTGACTGGACAAAGTTGTAGGCTATAGCAGTTCGGTGAAATCCATTTCATTTCCATACGTCATTGGACATCGGGGTAGGCCGTAGCTTAGTGGTTGAGGCGCTGCGCTACGAACCGGAAGGCCGCGGGTTCGATTCCCGATTACGCCGTTGAAATTTTTCAATTGGCCTAATCCTTCTGGTGGCACCATGGCCCTGGGGTCGACTCAGCCTCTAACAGAAATGAGTACCAGGAGCAAGCAATCCTGGGGGTAAAGGCGGCCGGTGCCACCTTCACGTGCCGAATGTCCAAAATCTGGGAGCCTCAACCTCTTGAACCCTCTTATTAATAATCTAGGCGGCCCGCTAGTCTTTCACCGAAAATAAATTGGCCCTTTAGTTTAAAAAAGAGTTTGAAGACCACTGGTGTAACGTGTACTTTTCAAATCTGTCTAAATTCAAGCTGAGATGAAAAGTAACAACCACTTCCCTTACACTTCTGGACCGAGTTATTTTGCTGTTAGTGTATGAACAAAGAAAAATACTTCTTCAATTTATTGTAATTAATACGCCTTACCTACCAATAACAAAATCTTTTCATCTCTTTACAAAATAAATCTGTTAATTCTCATTTTATGTTCTTAACTTGAAGATGAAATCATGCAGCGTTATCTTAAAACTGCAAGGAAATTTCTCAATCTTAATTAATCTTGGGGATAGTCGGGAATAGATGCGATATTCATAAGTTATACAAAAACAAATATATTCTATGACAGTGTTTTTACTTCTTCTGCCCCTACCATAGGTACTATACCTAAAGGAAGTATTCTTATCTACCCCAAAATTCGAAATTTAGTTTTTAACATAAAAATACGCTTTGAGGTTCCCTGAATCCAAAAATACCATTTTCGGAAACATGTCTGTGTGTGCATGTGTGTAGGTAGATGTCTGTGAACAGCCTTGCACGAGAACGGAAAATCGTATGAAAATAAAATGTATTTGGGTTAGGTACCTTCTGAGAATGTCACACAAAGATTGGCGACGATTTTCTCTTATTTTCAAGGCCACTTTACATGAAGAAAATGTCGTTTGTAGCGATTTTCTCGAAAACAGCTCTTACGATTTTCTTTACTTCACATCGGAAAATAATCTTTCGTCTTTCGGGTCGAGCACTTGCTTTCTTAGTAATTTTTCTATCGTGTTTAGCATATTCTGCAGATTTCTTGTTTACATTTTGATAACCCAAGCCACGCCTAATTGCGAATTTACAACCCGATGACGTAACAACCGGGTTTCTGACCTTCGCACTGACGCAGAAACGAAACCTAGACCTTCGTCTCATCTTATTTGCGCTAGAAACGTTTCACAATAGAACTCCATCTCGTGTGTCAATCAATCTTCTTCAGCAGAAAAACAAAAAAAGCCAGGCAAATATTGCGTTTCTAGAAACTCTGACAGTGCATAACACACCGTCCTATTAAATATCCCTACTAGAGATGGGATATCGGAACCAAAATATCGATAACAGTATAATATCGGAAAGAAAATATCGATATTCGATAATATCGATGCATACTCTAATCAATCTCCTTTACTTAAGCATGGCCTGTAATAATTTTTATTTAAGTAGAAGGCCATGACTGAAATACAAGGCCATCAAATCAATATGTTGCTATGGTAACAATAACCAATCTCTTCTACTTAAGCATGGCCTGTTATAATTTTTATTTAAGTAGAGGGCCATGACCACAATCATTATCTGTTGCTATGGTAACAATAAACTAATCAATGTCTTTTACTTAAGCATGGCCTGTAATAATTTTCATTTACTTAGAGGGCCATGACTATAACATAATTCCATCAGAATCATTATCGACTATTCCTTTCGTGTGCCGCGCGTTTGATATTGACCAATAACGTTTAGCAATTCCTCGGATATAGACCAATCACGATCGTTTATTTTATAATATCCTTCCTCGGATCGCAAGGATGCAATTTTTTCTGATAAAACGTCAGCTCGTTATTGGACACATAAAACATCAACGTGCGATGATTAATATGTCACATGCTGCCATTAATCAGAATGAAAACACATTATTTTATATAACATAACTTGTGTGGAAATTGAAATAATATAAATGTACATTGATTAAAAACACATTTTCGATTCGGTGCAAGCCAGTTCGTGTGCTTTTATAGCTTAGCAACTACCACGACGTCCCCCATCTTGTGATGCGCACTATTTGTAGCACTCGAATCGATTCGTGGCTCGTTCATTCATCTAATATGCCGTGATCTTACGGCTGACAGAATATTGACAACAAAATAAGAAAATAATAATTATTAAAAAAATCTGTTATATTTTATTCATGGAATAGTCTTAATAAATCCTACTCGAGATTACGAGTTTCATCATAAAAAATTGTAAGTGTAACTGAGACGCCCTTGATGTAACAAAACTCAAATTGACGACCAGAAACGTTGAAAATAAGTGTAATTAAACTTAATAGCCGCCAGTTCAATAAGTTAAACTTCGATATTATCGAAGAGCAATATCGATATCACGATATTATCCAAACTGAAACATATCGATATCAAAATATCGGATATCACGTAAAAAAAATACCGATACCGAGCAAGGTGGCCGAGGGAGTAACGTCTTGGACTCGCATTCGGAAGGTCCCAGGTTCAAATCCCGTGGCCGGCCAATTTGACATGGTTTCCCCAGCCGTAAAGACAAATGCCGAATTGGATATTTACATACCATGAATCATCCTCACCATTTCATCCATTTAAATTAATATCAGTCGAAATTTACTCCATTAAATACACCGACAATAGAAACAATTGACAAGCAATAGTTCCATGGCCTACCCTACTATATAGACATAGATCTTGAACTCCTGATATGGCCTCTTAGCTAAAAGGAGTATAAACACAGCTGAAATAAAAAAATAAAAAGAGTGTGCGTGGAACGCCACGCGGCAGAAGTGAAACTTGTTTTAATTTTTGGATTTTTTCAATTTTGAATGATTGGACTTTTCAATTTTTTATTGTTGGGCTTTTTAATATAGGGTTTTTGGACTTTTTAAATTTTGGATTTTTATTTTTGCTCTGTTAATTTTTGATTTTTAAATTTTAGATCTTTGAATTTTTATTTTTTTAATTTTTTTAATTTTGGAATTTTCATTTTTTCATTTGAATTTTTTATTTTTAAATTTTGGATTTTAGATTTATTAATTTTGGATTTTTAGTTGCTTTTTTAATTTTTAATTTTCGATTGATTAATTTTGGATTTTTGGATTTTTAAAATTTTGGATAATCCTAATTATTGAGTTGATTGTTTTCTGTGCAGTCCATTCCGTCACACCTCACTAATTTCGTGACGATTTTGAGCGTTACGCAAGCTCCCGATTCACCCCTACCGCGGCTAAAGAAGTTTCACTTCAAAAATATCGATATTCCATCCCCAATCCCTTGACATACCTGATATTGCACAGTCTCTTCTTATCATCACTTCGCTTTATATCACTTCATTGCAATACACGAACTGACACTGCACTGCGAATGTGTGAAACAGGCTAATGACAGCTGCCTAATTGACTGTGATTCCTGCTAAGCCCGAATGTTAATGACATGTCATATTTTCTTCCTAACCTCTATTTAATTCATAGCATTGATCTGAACAAGACTTAAAGTTCATGATTACTTCTACATATATTTTATATTTCCTAGCAGGTGCCCGCGGCTTCGCCGACGATAATTAGCCTAATTCAATAGTTGGAACTTAAAGAGGAAAATAATTAAAACATATCCATTAACACTTACACGCGAATCATTCATAAACTAAACGGCTATAATGAAACAGCTAAAAATCCGGCTTTGAAGTGAATTCCGCGAATAGTAAGTGTCGCATGGGAAAAACGACCCCAGATTCAAGTTCCTTGTCCCAGAAAACCCATGCATTGTGAGTTCCGTCCAAATCGATCAATATTTGCCCATTTAGGCCTAATTCATTATCCCTCTTCCGACTACGTTGAAAATTTCAGAAGTCTGCGTGCCTTGACATTATAAACAAATGAATTGACCAGGGTGGGCTCACAAAACTCAAGCGATCGCAATACTTCTTTTTCCAAGGTATGACATAAAACGGCAAAGCCACCTGCAATTGATTTGACAATTGAAATGTATTACTGAAAACTGATGCTTCGATAGCGAAAAAAATTCTCGTTTATTTTCAGAAACATGTTTGTTTGTGAAAACCCTACTCCAGAACGAAAAATCTAATAAATACAAAATTTTGTCTTAGGTACCTTCTGGGATTTTACACGAAAAGTAGCGAAAACTTTCTCTTACCTTTACCTCAAGAAAATTTCATTTCTTTTAAATTTTTCTTCCCTCCAAGATGGCTCTAAAGATTTGTTATATTTTGTACATGAGGTCCTTATATAAAGAGCTATACATGAAAAATTTGTTCGTATAAATTTTGTGAAGGGTAGTTATAAGCCAACCACTCTTTGTAGAAGCTCAGTCTTGCCTGGTGAACAATAAAGCTTTGCATCAAATTGAAACAACTGAATACACACTCTTTGCAATAAGGCCTCTTGTTCTATATAAGAATGTGTAGTAAGAAAGACGTATTGTCCATGCTTAGGGTAAAAAAAGTTACATGAGTATATTATTCAGATTTTATTTGGGTTGTGTATCCTTCGGGGATGCGATGTGGTACCGACATTCTCTTCATTATTACAACCAATTTATACGAAGAGAATGTTATACATAATAATTATATTACACTAAGAGGCAAACTTTTATTTGGGCAGAGGATGTTATGAGAGTTTCACATCAGAGGCCCTACATGTGCCGTTGCCATGGTAATATTATAACTATTCCAAATTAAAAATTAAAATGTAAGAATCCCCATCACTGAAAAATCATGAATGCTTTAAGTTAATTATTAGATTGAGTAAACATAAAATAATCAAGTTTAGCGTAACTTTTAACTGTAACTGTGAGAACCTGAGAACCGTTAACGGCTTTATTTGAGTAGATATTCCACTCGATCGCTCGGGAGTTAGAGCTGTGGCCGCCGGGACAGAGAAACCCGCGTCATTGGCCAACTCTTACGTGAAACGCACTGTGTTTGTGTTACGGAAGTATCATGTTATTAATAATAAAAATCTTTCACCAAAAATAAAATGGCCCTTTAGTTTTAAAATATCCCTTTAGGCAAGTCTACAGGCTGAGGTAGATTTCAAAGTGCTTTTGGTTTAATTTACTGTCCCTGCATAGCACTCTTCTTCTTTAGCCTTGGCATGACAAACCCGAAATAATAATTGCAAAAAATGAGAAAAGAGCACTTTTTCAAACATTTAAATCTCGCCGTAAATGAGAGCTATCGAGAAACTAATTATTGATTTGTAGAGTACTCATCAAGAGCTTTTCAATGATACCCCACAAGACGTGGTTTCAAAAATTTCGAATTTCCATCCCCCCACCCCCACCCCCACTCGTACCCCCAAAACCCCCGAATCGTTGGTGTCACTGTGAACTCCATAGGGACTACTCTAATTGATCCAAACAAAGTTTCCCTCTATACTTCATAGGGGCCGAGATATAAATGTTTTAAAATTTCAACCCCCTCCCCCGACCACCCCCTTGGGCCAATTTTGCTCATTAACGAACTTGTCCGAACTATTGGGCCTAGAAATAACATAATAAAATATGGTTCAAATATCTTCAAAATTACGGCCGCTAGCGTGTAAAGATATAAATCTATATTAATAAAAATGAATTTACACAAGGGTTGTTGCCGCATCACTTGAAAACGGCTCGACCGATTTGGCTGATTTTTGTTTTGTTGTGATCGTAATTGTCTGGAGAAGGTTTGTATGAAAGAAAATTTTTGGAAAATCGACGGGGAAAGTCGGAAATGTGATGAAATGAGGCAAAGTTAGACAAAGTTAGAGAGTTCTGCTGTCAATTGTTTACATAAAAAAATTGAAGTGTGACAAAAGAAGTGACATTCACAGTGTGAGAGTTCCACTTTCACATGTTTTCATAACAAAACAAACAAAAACAAAAGTGAGTCTTGCAACCAAACCAAATCGAAAGTGTGTTATCCATTCATTTTGAGAATGCAAGTCCGTGTAAACAAATGCACGTGATTTGAACCACACCACATATCATGCTACAAGACAATATAGTGCGGTATTAGATTTTATTTTTATAACAGTAAAAGCTCATAGAATGTGACGAAAATTTTTAAGATAACAATATCAACTTATTGCAAATGTTTCAATGTATTGCGAAACGTGGCATTCGTGATATAACCCTCCAGTTTGCGAAAGTCATTGTTGTGAATAATGTAAACATACAAATTTCAGTGAACAGTGAAACGTGGTGTTTATAATTTATAACCCAGTCTGTGAGAAGCATTAAACATAATGACTGAAATTCAACCAGGCCCAAGTGGCATAATTAAAAATAAGAGAGGTAAATCTTTGCGAAGTGGACAGAAGGAAATTATATTGAATGTGTTTAATGGGTTTAAAAAATATATATCCAGCACTTGCAATTGAGGACGTTGTAAAATTGACATCTGAATTCATCGGTATATGTACCAGAAGTATCTGGAAAGTGCGTAGTGAATACAGAGACTCTGGTGTAGTGAAAACTCCCCCAAGAAAGGCTGAAAAGCTGCATAGTGTTTTAGATAACATTGATGACTTTGTGAAAAGTGCTATTCGAACAAAAGTTCATCAATTCTTTTTTGATAACATACCTCCAACTGTGGATAAACTTCTTTGTGCTGTGAATGAGGACTCCGACCTACCTAATTTTAAAAGAACAACAATTTATAAGTTATTGTTGGACATTGGAATGAAATATGTGAAAATAAGTGAGGTTAATGTTATAGTAGATCGTGATGATATTGTATTTTGGAGAAGACGATATCTTAGAGCTGTACGGCAATACCGAGCAGAGGGTCGAAAGTTTTATTTCTTAGACAAGACATGGGTAAATGCAGGACACACCACCCCTAAAACTACTGTTGAATCAAAGGAAAAAGCTTTTAGGGCAGGATTAAGTCAAGGTTTAAAAAATCCTATGGGTAAGGGGAAACGCCTAATAGTTACGCATATAGGTAGTGAAACAGGCTTCGTAGATGGGGGTTTGCTCATTTTTGAGTCAAAGAAAACAGGTGAGTACCACGAAGACATGAATGGAGAGGTATTCCGTAACTGGTTTGCTAATGTTTTGCCGAAACTTGAATCCAACAGTTTAATAGTTATGGACAATGCATCATACCACAGTGTGAAACTCTATCGGCGTCCAAATACTTCTTGGCGTAAACAAGATATTGTGGAATGCCTACAAGAAAAGAATGTAGGCTAACATTTAATGATAAAAGTGTTAAGGCAGAGTTAGTGATCTTAGCACAGGAATTCGCGGACAAAGATGAAAATAAATATGTGGTTGATGATATGGCAAATAAAGCGGGCCATCAAGTACTGAGGTTGCCCCCTTATCATAGCAATTTGAATCCAATTGAACTGGTATGGAGTTTTATCAAAGGGTTTGTGGCCAGAAATAACAAAACTTTTAAATTATGCGATGTTAGGAAACGGTTTGACAGAGCAGTATTGATGGTGACGCCAGAAATGTGGCAAAAGGAAATCAAGCATGTAGAGGCTATATCTAGCGTTTTCCGAGGAAATAGTTTAAGTGTGATAAGACGTTTTTCCTCATTTCAAGTTCTATGTAGGCCTACAAATCGAAAGTCCTTCATAAGTTAATTTCAAATTACAAAATAAAAACCCGGGCGACGCCGGGCCTTTTAAGCTAGTATATATATATAAATGTCACAATTTTTTTTTGGACGGGCGGTGGTTTCGTACTTAGGGGAGCATGAAACGTAAAGATATGAAAGAATTTTTCGAAAATCATGACATGGTATCCATTGCAATAGGTAGCCTAAAAGAGGTTGAAGACCACTGTTTTAATGTGTACTTTTCAAATCTGTCTAAATTCAAGCTGAGATGAAAAGCAACAACAGCTTCCCTTACACCACTGGACCGAGTTACTTTACTGTTAGTGTATTAACAAAGAATAATACTTTCTCAATTTATTCTAATTAATACGCCTTACCTACCAATAACAAAATCTTTTCACCTCTTTATAAAATAAATCTCCTAATTCTCATTTTACGTTGTTACCTCGAAGATGAAATTACGCAGCGTTATCTTAAAACTGCAGGGAAATTTCTCAATCTTCATTAATCTTGGGGATAGTGGGTGTGCAATATATCAGATGTTCATAAGTTATACATAAACAAATATTTTCTATGACATGGCAGTGTTTTTACTTCTTCTGCCCGTACCATAGGTACTATACATGGAGGAAGTATTCTTCTCTATCCCCAAATTCGAAATTTAGTTTTTAACATAAATACACATGCTTTGAGGTTCCCTGAATCCAAAAATACCATTTTCGAAAACATGTCTGTGCGTGTGAGTATTTGTGGATGTCTGTGAACAGTCTAGCTCCAGAACGGAAAATCGTATGAAAACAAAATGTATTTGTGTTAGGTACCTTCTGAGAATGTTACAAGAAGATTGGCGACGATTTTATCTTATTTTTAAGGCCACTTTACGCGAAGAAAATTTCGTTTGTCGCGATTTTCTCGACAACAGCTCTTACGATTTTTTTAAAATTTTACACATATGGTACTTATACCAAGAATTGAAACTTTTATTTGAAACATTTTTTCGAAAACATTTTATAGAGGGTAGTTATAAGCCACCCACTCTGAATACGCGCTCTTTGCAATAGGGCTTCTCGTTCTATATCAGAATGTGAAGTGAGAAAATGTATAGGCCATGTTTAAAGTAAAGAAAGTTACGAGAGTGCATTAATAAGATTTTATTTGGGTTGTGTATCCATCAGGGATGCGATGTGGTAACGACATTCTCTTCCTGTTTACCAATTTACATGAAGAGAGTGTCGCACTAAGAGGCAAAACTTTTATTTTGGCAGAGGAAGTTATGTGTTTCATATTCTAGCTCGCTTGGAAAAGAGTTGGGCAATCATTCTTCGGTTCGTGGTCTTGAAAGGAAATTCTGGCGCCGTTGAAGACTTATGTAAGGAAGACAATAGGAAGGACATATTGCTGTGATCGTATGGTGAATCTAATGGAGATGCTTAAACCGACCAAGCGTGGTGACTTTGCCTTCGTATCACACTCAGATGACCTCTGTAGAGACCAACAACTGGAATAATGCATATTATACTCCTCAAAAACCTGGTCTTTACTTTAACATGGACATTCCACCTTACATCGACCATAGGCGTAACCAGGCCGACCATATGGGGGGGGTTATAACATCCGCGGGGTCTGGGGGGTATTCCATACCCCCATGGAGAGGGGGGTCCGGGGGTCCTCCCCCGGAAAATTTAAAAATTTAGATGCAAAATAACGAGTTTTAAGCTTCCGGGGGTCCTCCCCCGGAAAATTTTAAAAATTAAGACGCAAAATAACAAGTTTTAAGCTTCCGGGGGTCCGCCCCCGGAAAATTTTAAAAATTAAGACCAAAAATAACGAGTTTTAAGCTTCCCACGCTTTATATTTGTATTAAGTAATTTACGGGCAGACTTAAAAAAATTATACAATTTTCCTTTTTTTAATCAATGGGGGGTGTTCAAACCCCCAAAAACCCCCCCTCGGTACGCCTATGACATCGACTGTTTATGTTTTACGTGTTTCGATTTGGACCAATAACATACAACATTGAGTCTGAAATTGGCCAATCAAATACATAATTCACTTTCTTGAATTTATTACAAAAGTGATAAAGACAAGCAGGTGGCCGCGGCTTCGCCCGCGATTATTTACTCAACTAACATTTTATTTAATTAATTTATTTAAAAGGAAAATAATTATACCATTATAATCATTAACACTTACATCGTTTTTACATAAATTGCAATTTTACATTAAATGAATATTCTTAATTATATTGTTTTACGTAGTATGCATATATATATGTATATATAGGCCTATATATGTATGTATATGTATATATATATAATCAGATGAACTGATGTAACAAAGTGTCAGAATGCTTTTGTTTAATCAGTGATACTTCCAATTATGATATAGAGAAAATAAGTATTTTTTTTGTAAACTGTTTTCGGGTTAAGCTCTAGATCGATTCATTAAGTAGGACTTAAGGAAGAACAAAGGTCTAGTTTGATAAGCATATACGAAGGAATATGTGGGTAGTGTTATTTGTCAAAGCTAACTGTAGACCTATGGCAACTTCCAAAGCTGTAGCCTATATGAACCATTTAAAACAATATGAGAACTGATTTGCGTTTGATAAATTCTGTCTAAAATATTACCTTAAAATAGACACTAAATTGGGCAATACTCCGGGACCGGCTGACTGATTTGGCCCAATATCAATAGGCTTCTTGCCACGGCCGTTATAAATGCGTATGCCAAGTTTCATGAAAAACCGATATAGCATATTCGAGTAATGGCGCGTACATACACACAGAAAGACAAACGTTTTCCTTCCCGCACACAATCTCATCAAGTTGGCTACCATTCTGGCACTTAATAATTAAATAATTAGAACGAATCTTGTGCTGCAATATGGGCCTAAAGATTCGAAATGAAACGATTAAAACGTACCACAGATTCATGAAACTTACCAAAATCACGCATAAACAATTAAAACAATTGATAACTTAAAAAATAAAAAAAATAAATTCCCGGTTTCGATGTACATTTCACGATTAAAGTACGATGGCCGGGGGAAAAAAGACCTGAGATTCAATTTCCCTAGTCCAAAAATTCCCGCATAGTGAGTTTCGTCCAAGACATTCAATGCTTTTTTCCCCGGTTGCTATGGGAATTAATCTCTCAATTGAATAACGTCTTGTTAATAGGTGGCTTTGGTTGTGCGTTCATATCAGCCTAAAATGCTATTCAAATAATTCAATCTCTATATATATAAAAGGCTTTGTCCTGACTGACTGACTGACAAGAATCAACGTACAGCCTAAACTATAACAGGTAGAGACTTGGAATTTTGACAGTACCTTCGTTTCATAATGTAAGTGCACACTAAGAAAGGATTTTGCAAAATTTTTATTTTAAATGCCAAAAATGAAATGTTTTAGAGGAGACATAATACCTTTTTTACAACCAGAATTATCAAACCCAAATCAAATTCCATGTAGAGTTCCCATGAGAACCATAGGCGTACCGAGGGGGGGGGGGTTTGGGGGTTTGAACCCCCCCCCATTCATTAAAAAAAGGAAAATTGTATAATTTTTTTAAGTCTGCCCATAAATTACTTAATACAAATATAAACCGTGGGAAGCTTAAAACTCGTTATTTTGTGTCTTAATTTTTAAAATTTGAAGCTTAAAAGTCGTTATTTTGTATCTTAGTTTATAAAATTTTCCGGGGGAGGACCCCCGGACCCCCCTCTCTTTGGGGGGTATTCCATACCCCCCAGACCCCGCGGATGTTATAACCCCCCCATATGGTCGGCCTGGTTACGCCTATGATGAGAACAGCGTATTGTTGGCAGTGATCACAGGTAGCTTTGGAAGTAAATGATACGGGACTTTGGCAAATTAGAGAAGCTATCAATATAATTCATTGGTGTAAATAAATATTGAAGAATGAAATCCACGAAAATATGCACAATGTGCTGGACTCGCATAACTTTCTTTGCCCTGGACACAGAGAATACCATTTTCTCACTGCACATTTTGGTGTAGAATTCGTATTACAGAGACAGCAATCTGAGTGTGTGCCAACGAATATGCCATATCAGAAGTCGTAAAAAAAATTTATCCACTGATACGTTATTCATAGCTGTAGGCTTTGTATTTTTAGTTGAGAAATAGGCCTAATATGGATGTTTATCATAGGCTCTAAGCATGTAAAAGGAGACAAAACAGGATGGGACATTTATGTAAATCGATGTCAGTGTTAATAAATGAATCGGCACATGCTAAAAGGGCCTCAGTCCAAACAACCCAGTTTGGAGAAACACGAAAAAAACTGTTTCTAAGCAACCCTAATTTTTTTAAAAAACTAATTTACTTTACTGGAAGGTATTACTTACCTCAACGTTACCCTTTTTTACTATAGACTATTAACATTTTTACATGAGAACCTTTTAGCGTATAAAATGCCATTTTCATGCTTAACTCAGTTTGCCATGTTTTGTGACTGAGGCCCTTTTATCATGTGCCGATTCAAATATAATGTTACATTCATTTTTCTGTTAAATAAGTAATTTAAACAAAATATCTAGGAGTTGAGTAAATATATATATATATAGACTATATTTTATTAATTATTTATCACATAGGCATTATTCGTTAAATAGTCATTAGAAATGCAACTCGTGACTTTGAATTACCCGAAAAAAAACCTCGCGACTGCGCCGGCATTACTTAGTTAAACATCGTCATGTATGAGAAAGTGGTGAGGTTTTTTAGGACCATGGCGTCGCCGCTAGCAAGGATGTTGGTAATGCACTGTTATTACAGGGATCAGAGTGGCAAGGACCCTATTGTTTCCATGGTAATGATGGCCTCAAGATGTTTGTTTGTCACCTAGGTAACTGCTCAGCCTTCTTTCAACACGTGACAGGAATGACAATAAATTATAACTTTTCTTATCTATTTTATGGCTAGACTGTAACAAAAAAAATAGTTATTTAGGATCAAGTAAGCAGGCTTTAGCGGACGAATCGAGTAGAAACACTGAATGAGTTGGCTAAAGGTTTTGCGTACAATAGTTTTTAGTAAAAGCTCTCTAAATTATTTGAAATGAAATAAAAAATTTAATATGAGGGCCCGAGTCCAGAAAGTAAGTTTCCCCGGAGCCGTTTACTGAAACAAAACACATTTTCATAAAAATGTTTATTGCAGTTTGTCCAACTGAAAAGTTTTAAAATAAAGGACAGACACACCGAGTGAAAAGGGGGGTTAGGGGGGGGGCGAAACTAAATACAACACACTATACTAATATACCGTTAATAACAATATGGTACAATTTGGAGTTTGTTTTTATCACTGCTTTCATCTGTAGCAACTGAAAACGGACCTTGAATAAGAGTCTGAACAATTGAAAGCCTGCAGAGTTCTTTGGAGGAAAAGATCAGATTAAATTTAACTTTTTAATGCATTATCTATTATATTCTTTTTTTCAAAATGGCCTCTTCTTCACCCCTCATAGCCATTCCGTTCCTCCCACAGTTTTAATACTTTACTTTTTATTTTTATAAGTTTATTTTCTACATTTATAATTGTTTGTACACATTATATAATAGCATAAGAATACAAAACTCTGCATGTTTTCAGCTTAAATCTGTTCTCAACTCGCTGAAAAAAAGGACAGCACTAAAAAAAAGGACTTTTTTAATAGTTGCCATTTTAAAGGATAGTACTTTAAAAAAAGGACTGTTGGACACACTGTTATTGCAATACATACAGCAAGTGTTCAGCTATTTTTCAACATATTCGCCGCCGGAATTAAGACATTTTTCAATCCGTGGGACCATCTTTTCAACACCTGTGTCGTAGAAGTCCGCCGCCTGGGATTTGAACCACTGTGTAACAACCATCTCTGCCTCATTCATTCCCTGTCATTTCTTGAGGTGTAGGAAAAGATTAAAATCACTGGGAGTGAAGTCCGCGCTGTAGAGTGTAGAATGGATTTTTAAACACATCCCAGCAGAAATTCGACTGGGAAGAGTTTAAACATCCACCCTAAAGCCCGGACCTCCCTCCCAGTGATATCCATCTTTCCCTACACCTCAAGAAATGACAGGGAATGACAGAGAAGAGGAAATGGTTGTCACACTTTGGTCCAAATCGCAAACTGCAAACTCCTAAGACACAGGTATGGTCCAGTTACTCATTGCATACCCAGACGGCTTCCTTTTGTTAGGAGGAAAAGTTTGCCGACAGTTCAACCCATAGTCTTTATTTTGACCGCACCAATCAGCTAGTTACCCCAGCCAATCAAAATCTAAGAATGTCCTGTGACGATTTTGACAGCTACTCGTCTACTCGTGACAGCTACTCGTGGAGTGAAATGCGTTGTTGCAAGATCAAGTCACAGTAAACAATAACACGTGTGAATTGAATAAAGCGAAGGAAGAACTGGAATATTGCAACGTTGCTTTTGTTTTGGATAGCGGAAGCCCAAGACCGATTTAGTCAGATCAATTAACATAAAGAAACACCGAAACCTTTGAAGCCGACTGGCCATCCAATGAGTAACTGCACTATATTGAAAAGTTGATGGTGCCACGGTATAACAAACATTGTCAATTCCGTCGCGAATATGTTGAAAAGTAGCTGTACACTTGCTGTATATGTTGCAATAAATATTTTCCATGAAATTGTGTTTTGTTTCTGTACACGGTCCCCGGGAAACTTACTTTATGGACTTTTCTCTTAGTATGAAATATATAGAAGACAAAGTGAGTCAACTGTTGGCATATTCTCACAGCCGCCTTATTTCTACTATACGAACCGTACCAATAGGAAATGAGGATACAGATGGCAGTGCAAATTCTGATCGCTCGTTTCTAAACAACAATGTGCACATTAGGCCTATCTCTATCTCTATATATATAAAAGGCTTTGTCCTGACTGACTGACTGAATGACAGGAATCAACGTACAGCCTAAACTATAACAGATAGAGACTTGGAATTTTGATAGTACCTTCGTTTCCTAATGTAGATGCTCACTAAGAAAGGATTTTGAAAAATTCTGATTCTAAATGCCAGAAATGAGTGAAAAACGGGCAGAAAACGTGCATTTTTTGTGTTTTCGAAGCGTAATATATTTCAATGTCAAATCAATTACAGCTGGCTTTGGCTATTTTTGTCAAACCTTGGAAATGAAACTTTCGCGATCGCTTGAATGTTGTAGCTCACGCTGGTCGATTCATTTGTTTTTAATGTCAAGGCACGCATACATATGAAATTTTTAACCTAATCCCGAAGAGGATTCTTCTTCTTCTTATTATTATTATTATTATTATTATTATTATTATAAGTGGGATAATAAATATAGGCCTAAATATGGTCAAACGTTGTTCGATTTGGACGAAACTCATTATACAGAGGTTTTCTGGGCCAAGGAACTCGAATCTGAGGTAGTTTTTACCAGGTGACGCTATCTAATCGTGGTATGCAGTCCACGTGATTTAGGTATTAATAAATATAATAATTTAACTATTATGCTCTTAATTTTTAATTTTTGAAATAATTATCGCGGGCGAAGCCGCGGGCACATGCTAGTATATATATAAAAGGCTTTGTCCTGACTGACTGATTGACTGACAGAGAATCAACGTAGAGCCTAAACTATAATAGGTACAGACTTGGGATTTTGTCAGTACCTTCGTTTCATAATGTAAGTGCTCACTAAGAAAGGATTTTTCAAAATTTTGATTTTAAATGCGAAAAATCAAATGTTTTTGAGAATACTTAATCCCTTTTTACACAGAATTATCAAATCCAAATCACAACTTATTGTTGCCAGTGTTCTCAGATGGGTTTGGAAATAAATGAAATGGGAGTTTAACAAATTAGAGAAGCTATCAATATAATTCATGTTATAAATAAATATTAAAGAATGACATCCACAAAAATTATGCAGTCACATAACTTTCTCTACCCTGGACATAGAGAAAATAATACGAGGTATGGTAATGAGTATATTATTATATCGCAGGTTTTTTTAGAGAGAAGTATGAAAGTGATATTGCATTTCTGTTTAATTTCATACCCAAAACGGTTGTATGGTAACATGAGAGTGAGAAATAAATATTCCGCAAAGACAATACAATTTTATGCTACCGGAATTTATGTTTCTTATTTAAACCTCTACCAGGCTTGCTGTGTACAAGCGATGGGATGCAAAATTCGACATCCTCTATGAGCCATAAAAAGCTATGTCAAGCATTTTCTTAGGGAATAGTTTGAGTGTGATAAGTCGTTCTTCCTACTTCAAATTCTAAATACCTATATAAGGACCTAGAATTTAAAAATCGAAAGTCCTTCACAAGATAATTTCCAATTACAAAATCCGGCGACGCCGTGCCTTTTAAGCTAGTAACTTATATTACAATAGGCCTACATCGATTGTATCAGTAAAGGCTATCTCGCTTACACTGACACCAGAATGACAGAAAAGCACAGTTTTTTTATTTCATTTTCGTAGTTTCTTTTTATTATTACTCTCTAAATAATTATGCGTTGCTCATTCATTTATCGGTAAACTCCGGTTCTAAGATCAGACTTGCCACAAACCGGAAGAATGTCCTGTCCTAATTCGCCATTAAGCACAATAACTATAAAATATTGTTTACGACTGACATTTGATGCATTAAATCATATAAACAGCTTTTGTTTCAGGTTAAATAACGGATATTATAATGCATTACCACTTTAAGACGAGTTTGCGGACCCTAATTTGAAAACTACTTGGCGGGGCATACACGAGTACGACCTCAGGTGAAACAGGTCCTTGCGCATGCGTCAGGGACTGGTCCCGTGACGTCATATCAGGAATTGACGCAAGACAATATCATCGGCGAAGAACTCGTTCCCAACGAAAATCTTTACAAGGAGGCCGTGAACTCGAGTCCAATCCACTTGCAGTGCTGAATTCACAGCACGTAGCTCCTGACTTTAGTTCTAACCTGAAGTATTAAATAATATTCAGTTATTGTATGCAATACAGCCTATGACAGCTGGTTGAATTAATAACTAGGTAGGAAACGGTATTTTACTTTCTCTACAAGTTCCATAAAACATTCGTCTGCAACATAGAGAACATTCCATGACGTGTTTTCATAGGTAATATAACAAGAGGGCCTGTTTTTATCGATAAATTTGACTGTATCCGGACGAGGCGCGTTCACAAAGTAAGATTTCCTGGGGCCGTTTACAGAAACAAAACACAATTTTAAGGAAATATTTATTGCAACAGACAGAGCAAGTATTCAGCTATTTTTAAACATATTCGCCACCGGAATTGAGACATTTCCCATACCGTGAGAACAACTTTTTAATGCTTGTGTCGTAGAAATCTCCCGCCTGGGATTTGAACCACTGTGTGACAACCATCTCAGCCTCTTTCATTCTCTGTCATTTATTGAGGCGTAGGAAAAGATGTAAATCACTGGCAGCGAGATCCGGGCTATAGGGTGAATGTATAAACACCTCCCAGCCGAACTTCTGCAGAAGACATCTAGGAGACATCGCGAACGAACGCGAGAATTAAAAATTCGGCTTCGAAATGTACTCGGAACCCTTCAGTCTATCTATGATCAAAATTTAAAATCTCTGCGTGCCACGGTTTATCTGACAAACATTTCCTACTAATGTTATTAAGTACGAGATTGGTACTTTCTAAGATTGTATGGGGATCATGTCTGTCTATCTCTCTGTACGTGTTTGTACTCGCCATAACTGAAAAAAGCTTTACCAGATTTTCATGAAACTTGGTATACGCATTTATAACGTCCGTGGGAAGAAGCCTATTGATACTGCACCAAATCGGTTGACCGGTACCGGAGTAAAGCCCTATTTAGTGCCTATTTCATGGCAATACATTAGAAAGAATTTCTCAAATGCAAATAAGTTCTCATGACAACATATTCTTTTACACTGTTCATATACGGCTTTGGAAGTTGCAATACAGTTACCCCAGACAAGTAACACTACCCACATATTCCTTCACATATGCTTATCAAACTTTAGACCTTTGTTCTTCCGTAAGCCCTGCTTAATGAATCAATGTGGAGCTTAACTTGGAAATCGATTACAAAAATAACACGCCGAAAGGAAGTGTTTGGTTTTACAACTTATTGTTTTATCCACTATTATATAGTAGGCCTATACTGCGATACAAGTGCCGTAAGCGGTGCATACGGATCTAGGAAAGAGTTTTTTTCAATTTCCGAGATCCGTTATGCGCCTACGGCACGAGTATTGCATGTTATTTTTTGCACGATGAATATTTATATCAATTTATTTATATTAATTGAGATATTAGCTGAAAATATTATGTATATACATTCTTGAAGATTGATGTTTATTTCAGAAAGTGATTCGCATTAGTTATTGTTTATGGCAACCGGATTTTTGTGATGATGGGGGGCCTTGTCCTTAAAGGCTTGTATAATGAAGTGTGTCGTTATATTCATAACAGCCCTCAAACACTTTTCGCCCGAGGGCCGTAAGCGTTGCGTTTCCAGAGAGTGATTCGCATTTGTTATTGTTTATGGCAACCGAATATTTATAAAGCGGGGAGGCATTTTTGCACTCCTTAGCTAGTAAGTGTTACTTACGAAAGTTGTTTACATGGATCGTAACTTGACATTACCATACGCAATCTTGTTGCTAGGGGCGACGGGCGGAAAGTTACTTTACCGCCCGCAAATGCTTATTTGCGAGCAGAAATGACCAAGGCCTCCACGCTTTATAAATATTCGGTTGCCATAAACAATAACAAATGCGAATCACTCTCTGAAATAAACATCAATCTTCAAGACTGTATATACATAATATTTTCAGGTAATATCACAATTAATATAATTAAATTGATATAAGTAACCGTCGTGCAAAAAATAGCATGCAACACACGGGCCGTAAAGGCATTTACGGGTCTCGAAAACTTGAAAACCCTCGGCGCAGGCGCCTCGGGTTTTCAATCTGTTTCCTCGACCCGTAAACGTGCCTTTCCGCCCTTGTGTCGCAATATACTATTTGGCACTTTGTTTCATCAGTTTACCTGATTTAATTATTATTATCTCAAGAGTAAATTGCTGATATCAGCTGTTAGTCCGATCGCTTGAGCATTTAGTTAGGAAGAAGAAAGGTTACCATTCTCCATTAACATAATATAAGTTATTAATGGTGTCGTGTGTTACGCCCCCACATTCATTAATATGCTAGGAACGGACGTGCAAAGCCCTCAGGATACAGGATGAGCTAAAAACGCCTTTATAACCTTTATACAGACAAGATTTACTCTTAACCTACTGGACCACATTGGGACTGTCGTTAAATACCCTCAAATTCAATAGCAGGGGGGCCAACTAACCTTAACTTTCGTAGTCACAAATTTATGAAGCTGTTCGAAGCGAACCACATTGTCGTCTAAAATAAGTAACTTACATGTTTAGACAGAAGCACTTTTAATGGAAAAAGATAAAACAGAAAATTATGTCACTGAGTGGTATAAAATTATAACATTCCATAGTAACCAAATTTGATTTCTTCACATGGAAAATACTCTTTTAGTTCAGAATAATTCCATATGATTATTAAATAGACTCAAATTGATAAAAAAAATATAACATTTTAAAATTCATTAGGCCTATGCCTTTTTAAATATGAAATGTCTGCGGGCCTTGGCATTATAAACAAATGAATCCACCAGGGTGGGCTTATAAAATGAAGCGGTTTTTTATTTCCAAGTTATGGCAAAAAAATGGCAAAGCCACCTGCAATTCATTTGACAATTAGAATGTAGGCTATTACTGAAAACTGATGCTTCGAAAGAGCAAAAATTGCACGTTTTTTACTCATAACTCGCGAACGAAAACGAAAAATAAAAATCCGGCTTAGAGGTGCATTTCGTCCACCCTTCAGTTCATCTAAGATTAAAATTTCAGACCTCTGCGTTCAGTAGATTTCTCTGGGCATCGCGCAAAGACAGAAAGATATGAAGACAAACACTTGCTTTTATAACTTAGTTATAGATTATAAAAAACTTCAGATCGGCGTGGACCCAGAGTTGAATTGGATAAAGAAGGAATTTAGCAGCATTTATAAATAGTTCTCTGAATCTGTTCTAATATCTCCTGAAGTCCTGATGTCCTTGAACACTGATTCAGGCAGTTTTTGTGTATTCGCGTCAGCTGTGACGTAAACAGGAGTTGAACTGAGGACTACAACTGGTGTGACCGGCTGCAGACGAGATAAAAAACAAAAACATGCAGCAAGCCGCCATGTCGATAGGTACAGGCAATAAATGCCGTATATATTTTAGTTTTTCTTTTGTTTATAGACCTCGCTTGTTAATAACGTCTTTTACAATTAAACTTTGGTCTTTTTTTTTATTAATTCCTTTTTAACCTCGCCATCATTATCATCAATGTAGTTATTATTATTATTATTATTGTTATTATTATTATTATTGTTATTATTATTATTATTATTCCTGCTTTTATTCATCAATTTTAAATGTGACAGCCCCATGTCAGTAAATTAACTGGCATGTAAAAGAACTCCTGCGGGACAAAATTCCGGCATACCAACAACGGTCACAGGCCTAATTTGCAGCACATCCCCGACGTTAAATAACCATATACCAACCAACTAATCATCAATTTCTCTTAATGTACAATCCGTTTGGTTATTTTTCCATGTTCCTTTCTTGATTCTCCTATTTGCCTTACTCACTAAGTATTTTCTTAATACTCCACCTCGTTATCTCCCTTATTTTCTAAGTTTTTCTAGCTCTACTCTTTATTAACATATTTTATTGTTCTAATCTTCTAATTATATTGAAACTCCTTTTTTTTCAACATCTTCTTTTATTCTCCTATTGTCATATTTTCTCAATTTTTTATTCCTCTATTTATCTTATCTCCATAATCTTCTAACGTTCTTCTAGTTCCATTCTTTACTAAAACCTTCTCTTATTTTCATAGTCTTCTTTCTCTTAATTCTTTTATTCGTTCATTATCTCTTATTCCCCTATATTTCATTTTTTCACTCTCTGATATCAATCTTGGTCCAATTATTTTTGTTAAAAGGCATTAACACAAGTCAATTTCCTATTTTTATTAACAAGAATTCAACATCTTTATTAATACTCTGCTCTTCTTATGCAACATTATCTCTCATTTTCTACCACCATCTTAGCTTTCTCTTCTATTCTTAAAATTCTTCTTAAAATTATTTTTATTCAACGTTTTCTCTTAATCTCTTCTCTTCATATTCTATAATCTTCTCTTCTTTTCTCTTGCTCTCTTACTGTTATTCTACTTTTCCTATGTATCCGGCATTCAATGTTTGCTTCTAATACCCGATGATTTTTTCATGACTTATTCTTCTACATTTCTTCCAATTCTTTATATCCACCATATTCTCTTAATTTCATAACTTAATTTTCTACTCTCCTAATCTCCTAATTCTTCTTCTTGTCAACTATCTTATGTTAACTCCTTGCCTCAATTTTTTCCTTTAATATTGTACTCTTCGATTGTTTTTTTTTAATTTATTTTATTTGTTTTTTATTTTTTTTTAAATTTTTTATTAAGGAATATTCTACAATACAATGACTTTCCTTCATCCCACAACAATCTTTTGCCTCAATAAGTCCCTGTCCATAGCTTCTTCTTCACTTAATCGTTTTCTCGCCATACTCCTTTTCACCCCATCCATCCAGCACTCTTTGGGCTTCCCTCTTCTTCTTTTTCCTTCTACTTTCCAATCCAAAATTTTCTTGGGTATTCTATCCTCTATCATTGTGATTACATGTCAATACCATCTCAAGCGTCTTTCTTCTACAATTTCCAAGATATTCTTCAATATTCTAATCTTTTTTTAGCACACGCTGTTCTCAATTTATTCTCACAATACTTTAAATCTACTAATTGTTCTCTTTATCAATCAACTTGCTTTATTATCTTCTATCATTATACTCTTCTAATCTGTCTCTAATTCTTCACTTTATCAACCAACTTTTCAAATCTTTAAACTTCAATCCAATCTTTCTTTTCGTCAAACTCTTCTTTTAATTTTTTCTGTAATATTCTGCTGCTCAGTATTCTTTTCTCTACCCACATTTTTATCTTAATCGCTTCTATCCTTCTCGTCCTCTCATGATTTTATTTCTTTTAACATCATTCCTCCTTTGTGCATTCTAGATACAGAATCTCTCTGACGTACTCCCGAGCCAAAAGCAATCAATATAGCCATAATTAATGCCATAAATAATTCATGGATGAAATACTTATCAGGGGTCCGAGCTGCGGAGAAATGTTGGGTGTGTGCTCCAGTCAAGGTTAGTTTTTTAGCCACTGAAACTATGCACTTAACACTTAATACCTCCAGTATTATTATAGGTAGAGGAAGTATTGTATTCTACCCTGAAAACCAATGTCCACCCATACACATTTTGAGCTCATGAATAAATACGCAGATTAGGAGAAAATTAGAAGATGAAGAAAATGAAAGAAGATGAATAAAGAAGGAAATTACGAGATTACTTAGAAGACTAGGGGAATAAGAGAATAATATAATAGGAGAAAAATAGAAGAATACAGAGAAGGTGATGATTGAATAAAGGAAAAGTGAGAAAATGCTATTTTCAACAACATGTGTGGGTCGAGAACGGAAAATCGTATAAAAACGAAACTGTACCGCATTCCAAGTCGTATTCTTTGCAAGAAAACATTAAACTTAAGTTTTTGTATGACTACCCTTCAGAGAATTTATCATAGGTAATCCCACGAGAGTTGACGAGTTTATCGATAGATTCGCGACTGCGCAGCAGTCAACTCGTCAACTCGAGTTGGATTTATTAAGACTATTCCATAAATAAAAATCCAACAGATTATAGAAATAATAATAACTTTCGTGCTTTGTTCTACAAAAACAAAACTAACAGCTGCGAGATCACTGCATACTATGAATCAACCATCCATGAATTGATTCAGTTACCATGTCGTAACCAGTCCTACCAATGGTGCATATAAGACATAACCCTAACTTCATTCAGGTAAGCTAACAGCAGAACAGAATAAAAGCACATGAACTGGCTTGCACCGAATGGAAATTGTGTTTTTAATCAATGTACATTTCTATTATTTCAATTTCCAAACAAGTTATGTTATATAAAATAATCTGTTCTCGTGCCGCTTAGTGGCACCATCTGACTATTAATCACTGCACACTGATACTCGCGTCTCCAGTAACGACCAGACCATTTTACCCGATAAAATGCCATCCTCGCGATTCCTACAAGAATATTGTAAGATAAACGGCCGTGATTGGTCTATATCCGAGGAATTGCTAAACGTTATTGGTCAATATCAAATACGCGGCATATGAGTTGAATAGTCAGGGAAATATTTTCAAATGAAGGTTTTTAGAATTTTTTTAATAATATGCCTTATAGTGTAATTACTAGTAGGTACCCAAGGCTTCGCCCGCGATTATTTACTCAACTGCTAGATGTTTTATTTAAATAATTTACTTAACAGAAAAATATATAAAATATATTTATTGTCACTAGCATCTTATTACATAAATCGCATGAATTACAAAATTTTATTCTTAATTTTAATGTTCTACGTAATAAATATGGATAACTAAACGAATAAAACGGATCTTGTACTGTGCCATATGGGCATGAAGATTCGAAATGCAACGATTAAAATGTCCCACAGATTCATGAATGTTACCCAAATCATGCATAAACAATTGAAAGACTGAAAATTAAAAAGCTAAAAACCCGGCTTCGAGATGATTTCACTATAAAAGACCTCATATTCGAGTTCCCTAGCCCCAAAAAAAACCCGTATAGCGAGTTTCGACCAAATAATTCAATGCTTTTTTCCCGGGTGCTATGGTAATTAGGCTAATTTAAAAATTGAATACTGTCTTGTTAGTAGGCCTAGGTAGCGTTGTATGTGTACGGAAACACGAATCCAGATACTTATTACTAGACCTGGGATTTTAGGCTCTAAAAAAATTAGTTTTAGGCACCTAAAATAGGCTTTTAAAACAAGTAAATAGGCTTTTAAAAGAGAAAATAGACACTTAAAATATGCTTTAAAAATTTGTCAACAGATAGAAAATAGACTTTAAAATATTACAATATACACTTAAACTGTAACATGGTCTTTTTTTTATTGCATGAAACGTGGTATACCTATTCTTAACATAATTAACTGCAAAATTAGGCATCGCGAACTATATTCACTTAAACAGATGATGTTTTTTCACTGGTGACTTGACACAGTAGTCCTTCCCCCTTAATATTCCCCCTCCCCCGTCAGTCAGCATTTCTTTAGCGACAATTGTTTGGAATAATCAAGTTTCTGTGAAAAACCCACCTCTGCTGTTCTGCTTTTCATTGAGGGGTGTCCATTATAAAATTGTAAAAATTACAGAAGTTGAATTTTATTTTAGTTGTACAAAATAGGCAATTTAGGCACTAAAATAGTAAAATAGGCTCTAAAGGTCCAAATAGGCGTTTAAGGGCACTATAAAAGTCTATAAATGTAAGTGATTTATCATGAAAGTCAACATATTAAAAAAAATTCATATTATTTCATAAGGAACATAAAATCCCAGGTGTACTTATTACATTAGATACGCGCGAAAAAATGAAAATCGTTAGATAACTGTCCAAGAAAACCTCAAAAAATTGAATTTTCTTCATTTAAAGTGTTAGTAATAGTATATTGCGACACAAGGGCGTAAATGCCTTTACGGCCCGTGTGTTGCATGCAATTTTTTGCACGACGGTTAATTATATTAATTGTGATATTACCTGAAAATATTATGTATATACAGTCTTGAAGAATGGTGCTTATTTCAGAAAGGGATTCGCATTTGTTATTGTTTATGGCAACCGAAAAGCGGGGAGGCCTTGGTCATTTCTGCTCGCAAATAAGCATTTGCGGGCGGTAAAATAACTTTCCGCCCGTCGCCCCTAGCAACAAGATTGCGTGTGGTAATGTCAAGTTACGATCTATGTAAACAACTTTCGTAAGTAACACTTACTAGCTAAGGAGTGCAAAAAAGTAAGAGAAAGTCGTGTCACATCCCTAGAAAATAATTAACTCAAAAGTTACATCTGTTCTCATATAATTTTCGTTCTCAGGCTAGGCTGTTCACAGACAAACAGAGATTTTTCTGAAAACAGTATTTTTGGATTCATGGGACCTCAAAACGTGTATTTATGTGAAAAAACTCAACTTGGAATTTCAGGGTGGAAACTTCCTCTACTTTTATTACCCATGGTACGGGCAGAGGAAGTAGAAAAGTACTATGGAAGATAAAGGCCCCTCTGTCATATAAAACCCGCCCAACTCATTAATTACGGTGGAAGATTTTAACTCTGGAATTGAACGGATTCTCTGAACCAGTCCTTGGCTCATTAGCGGAGACAAGTATTTTAACTACTTACGTCATAGTGCGTAACAGTGATATAATGCTGGGATTTCCACCTGACTAGCAATAAACATGCCACACAACTTACAGCACTGTTCTACGTGTGGCATCATTCAGGGGATGGAATTTCTAACTTTTAAATCGCAAAAATAAACAATTGAAATGTTTGCATGGAATTTCTAACTTTTACACTGCAAAAATAAACAATTGAAATCTTTGCATGGAATTTCTAACTTTTACACTGCAAAAATAAACAATTGAAATGTTTGCAAGACCGCCTACGTGGTCTTGTGGTTGGCGTCGCTGGCTACGGACCAACAGGTCTGAATTCGATCTCCGGTACCTCCTCGGGATTTTTCTGAGGTAGGGAGGTCTGGAACGGGGTGCACTCAGCCTCGTGATTCAAATTGAGGAGCTACTTGATTGAGAAGTAGCGACTCCGGTAACGGAAACCATCGTTAACGGCCGTGGGTGTCGGCATGCTGACCACATGCCCCCAATCCTGGTATGGTAGATGACGCAACAGTCGGATGGTAGGCCTTGTCTCTCCAGGGATGTAGCGCCATGGAGTTTAGTTGGTTTTTAGAAGTTTTTGCAACAAATGTTAATTATTACAATCAATATTTATAACTTAGTACGCCTAAATATCAATCAATGGCTTAAGGGGGATATACAGTTTTCGATGCTGAAAAATAGGTGAAGTTTAATTATTTTTTCTCAGTAATGAATTGTTCTGTAGCCTTGCAATCTGGCATGCTCTATATTGACTAGTTCTACAATTGCATACTATTTTCAGAATTAATTTAACTATTACAGTTATAGGAAATTATCATTACAAAATGGCAGCCAAATTTTGTGCACTGAAGTGCCGTTTCCCTCATAACTCAAACATTTATTAACATATTGCAGTGAAATTTTGCTTGCAAGTATATTTGATATTATTGAACAACACTATCTAAAATCATTTATGTAATTTTAATGGTTTATTTTTAAAAAATATTTCTGTTCTAAAAATTTATTTTAAAAAATTAACAAGTGATGAATTATTAAAAAAAATATTTATACTGCAGATAATCCAAAGATTCTGTATTATGTTGTTTATATGATATTTACAAATAGATAGAAAAAATAATTATTAAGAAACAAAACTCACAGATTATTGTCTCTGTTGGACAATATAAGAGAAAATATATCCATCTCGAATGTTAACTGTACAATAACAGTGGAAGCCCAGTCACAAAAATCACTCATTAGTGTGCCTCACAGTACTGCATATGACATACCTTTTCTGTCTGTGAGCAGTGGCACGGAGAGCCAAAGGTCCTGGGTCCAAATCCCAATGTCAGAGGAATTTTTTCTCCTATAATATTATTAGCCTATGTTGGCTTACGTTTAAGGCTTGGTTAGCAGTAACTGCTTTGGAACACCCGGTATAAGCATTACGACACAGGGAACCCGCTCTATAAACCAACATGTTCTGCTGTAACATAAAACCATCCGACAAGACTCAATGGGCCTCTTAAACAGACGAGCTTCATTAAAATCTATAAAGTAGATCGATTTAGTACATAATGTATTGCTTAACATGGACGTAAGTGTGTGTAAGTGTAAGACAAGAGCTGCCAACAAAGTATCATTATATACAGAGTGTCCCAGAAATATCACCGAGTTCCTAAAGCTCTTGAGAAATGAAATTCAGTTGTGGTGGCATTATTGTATAGGAATTAACATTGAACAAATGTACTTCTAAATTACGGTTTGATTGAATGCAGAATTATCATAGGTTATCCCACGAGAGTTTACGAGTTTATCGATAAGATTTAGCTGATGAAACTCGTAAACTCGAGTTGGATTTATTAAGACTATTCCATGAATAAAAATGTAACGGATTATACAAATAATAATTACTTTGTTGTATAAAAGCAAAACTAACAGCTGCGAGATCACGTTATACTATGAATCAACCATCCATGAAGCGATTCGAGTTACCATGTTGTGACCAATGGTACCAATGTTGCATATAAGACATAGTTAACTTAATTCAGGTAAGCTAACAGCAGAGCAGAATAAAAGCACACCAACTGGCTTGCACCGAATCGAAATTGTGTTTTTTTATTCAATAGATATTTATATTATTTCAATTTCCAAACAATTTATGTTGTATAAAATACATTATTATTATTATTATTATTATTATTATATGTATATATATATATGCGAATAAGCCCATTAGGACTACGCAAAGTACTTAGAGGTGTGAATTTGCCTTCCTTTGTCCCCATACCTTTTTCATCCTTTCACTGTGGCGTTCCTTTCTCTCTTTAGATCACGATGTTCCAGTCTTCTTCTTTGGTTTTTCCTCTTGGTCAACTTGCCATTTGTAAATTTTGGTCCGTGTAAATTTCTTAAAAATCCTGGAGCCAATTAATAATGGCGGGCGAAGCCGCGGGCAGGATCGCGGACAATAAAAATCCAAACAAAATAACTCCTCCCCTTGAAAAATTATATAATTTCTGAAAATTACACTGAATTTATCAAATAAAATTCACATCATATTCATTTGTCAACAAACAGTTGAGAAACAATACGTATTATGTGTTCACAGGTTCTTTGGAAACTGCATAATCGATTCTGATATAGTTTTCCCAGGGGGCGCTTTGTAATCGTGGAATGTACTCTAAAGCAGGAATTTTAACTGTTTGATTAATTATTAATGGCTTAGTTTATTAATGATTCGCGTGCAAGTGTTAATAAATATAACGCTTTAATAATTATTATATTCTTAATTTTTAATTTTTCAATTAAATATCGTGGGCGAAGCCGCGGGCACTTGCTAGTTCATATACAATACAAAATTTATTGGGTGAATTGTTTATGGACAGTTTTCCTGAACAGTTTTTCCAACTTTAACATTTAAATACTTTTCAGTGAGGACGAATGAACTCTGGCATGGAAAGCCGAAGGTCATGAGTTTGAATCCCAGTGTCAGGGGAATTTTTCTTCTTACAATATTCTCAGAACTTCTTTAACAACCTTGGTATATCTCAGAAGAAAGAATTGTTTTTGGGACTCCTTTCCCAAATAAGGAAAATTTGACTAATTCCATCTTTGACCCAAATCGATTGAAACAAATAGATCGATTCCTTGAAAAAGCCACCGGTTGGCCGCCACTTGATCAAACTTGAATTTGTCACATTCATAATGACAAGAAATCCTTCAGATTGAGTCGTAAAGAAATTCCCAGCAAATAATTGTGCTTTACAACTTCAGATTGGATCGTTTATTGCGACAGTAAATCAATTGGCTTATTCCATTTCATGTAGTCTCAGATCGCATTGGCCTCTAAAATGGAATTTGATGCCTTTCCGTTCTACTCTGTACCTTTTACATTCTTTTCTTACTGTCAGGAATGCCCCCAGTTTATGTACCCATAGCCTACAGCATTTTATAATGTGATTCCTGTAACTTATTGGCTACTAGCAGATGCCAGCGATTGTTAATTAAATCATATGTTTTTTTAATAACTTCTTTAACAGCAAACTAACTAAACACTGTAGGCTTATTTGTTAACCTTATACCTAAATAATTCATAAACAATTAAAAGCATTAACAAGTGTTATTTGTCAAAGCTAACTGTATTGCAACTTCTAAAGCCGTATGTGAACACTGTAAAACAATGTCTTGTCATGAGAACTGATTTGCATTTGATAAATTCTTTCTAACATAGTACCATAAAATAGGCACTAAGTTTGGCATTACTCCGGTACCGGTCAACCGATTTGGTCCATTATCAATAGGGTTTTTCCCATGAAAGTTATAAATGCGTATAGCAAGTTTCATGAAAATCCGATAAAGGGTATTTGAGTTATCGCGCGTACAGACACACGGACGGACGGACGGATAGACATTTTCCCGTCCCCATACACAATCTTATAAAGTACGATACTGGCACATAATAATAATAATAATAATAATAATAATAATAATAATAATAATAATAATAATACCAAGAATAATACATTTAGAATAAAAAAATAATCAGAAACAAAAATATATAGCCATATTGAGAAAAATCAAATTCGAAACATGCACCAAGAAATAGCGACTATATTGGGCATTACTTCGGTACTGGTGAACCGATTTTGGTCCAAAATCAATAGACTTCTTCCAATGGATGTTATAAAAGCGTATACCAAATTTCATGAAAATCCAATAAAGCGTATTTGAGTTATCGCGCGTCCAGACACACTGACAGACAGACAGACATTTTCCCGTCCACCACACAATCTCATTCTGGCACTTAATAAAATAGGAAATCTCAAGAACTTTAATGAAATATTATAGTCGAAATAATTATTAAAACATAACAGTATGCAAATTATTCAAACGGAAATGAAATCTCTCGTGGTATAAATATATCTCCATATATAACACTGTATTTATTAACCTTATAAGTAAATAATTTATAAACAATTAAAACGATTAACAAGTGTTATTTGTCAAAGCTAACTGTATTGCAACTTCTAAAACCGTATCTGAACACTGTAAAACAATATGTTGTCATAGGGAACTGATTTGCATTTTAGTTTATAAATTCTTTCTAATAGCCTACACTACCATAAAACAGGCAGTAAATTTGGCATTACTCCGGTACCGGTCAACCGATTTGGTCCATTATCAATAGGCTTCTTCCCATGGACGTTATAAATGCGTATACCAAGTTTCATAAAAATCTGATAAAACATATTTGAGTTATCGCGCCTTTCTAATATATTATCATAAAATAGGCACTAAATTGGGTACTGCTCCGATTTGATCCAATATCAATAGGCTTCTTCCCATGGACGTTATAACAGTGTATACCAAGTTTCATGAAAATCCGATAAAACATTTGAGTTATCGAGCGTACAGACACAGGGACAGACGGACGGACGGATGGACGGACAGACAGACATTTTCCCGTCCCCACACAAGATCTCATAAAGTACCATACTGGCAATTAATAATGATGTGGAAAGATAAATATATCTCCATTATTGCTCCTGTGTTGAACTCTTGAGATCTTTATTGCCATTAAGTGAGTTATATGGGCACTTTACTCGAAGCAATCTTAGCTCCTTGCTCCCGGATGCCTCAGGTTAGGCCCCGGCTGATGCCATCACGTTATCGCCAATCTATGACACCAGAGGTCAGGGTCGTAGAGTCTGTATGGAATTTCAAATAAGGCATGAATTCCCCTACAACCGGATCTTACGCAATCAATTATCATCCTTTTTTAGTTTTGACGGAGTTGCTTGACAAAGAATTAAAAATATGAAAATCAAGAGGATAAACATGTTGACTAGGATCAACTTGACAAGGCAATTAAAACCTGAAAGGCTTAAAAACCTTTCCGCAATTTATATGCCTTTCCATTAGAATGGACGCTAATGTTTTCATAATATTTACAGGAGGGTCAATAATTCTTGTTCTTGCGTTCCTCTTCAGAACTTCCTCAACCTGTCTGTGAATAAATTTGTGTTATTAATTTAATCGCAACGTTTTTAAAAATAATGCATTTTATGTTATTTTGAATCTTAAACTTTGTTTTAACAGAATTCTCTGCATTTACTTGTTTATAATGCCAAGGCCCGCAGACATCTGAAATTTCCAGTCGGAAGAGGGATAACCAATATAGGCCTAAAAGGACAAACATTGATCGATTTGAACGGAACTCACCACGCAGGGGTTTTCTGGGCCAGAGAACTCGAATCTGAGGTCTTTTTTTTTCCCAGGCGGCGCTTTCTGATCGAGGAATTCTTTTCAAAACCGGATTTTTAGCTGTTTCATTAATTATTAATCGTTTAGTTTAGGCCTATGTATGTTTTGTGTGCAAGTGTTGATAAATATGTTTTAATATTATTTTGCTCTTAATTTTTAATCTTCCAATTAAATATCGAGGGCAAAGCCGCGGGGATCTGCTAGTCTCTATATATATAAAAGGCTTTGTCCTGACTGACTGACTGACTGACAGGAATCAACGTAGAGCCTAAACTATAACAGGTAGAGACTTGGAATTTTGACAGTACCTTCGTTTCATAATGTAGGTGCTCACTAAGAAAGGAATTTGCAAAAATTTTGATTTTAAATGCCAAAAATTAAATGTTTTTGAGAATACTTAATCCCTTTTTACACAGAAATATAGAATCCAAATCACAGAACATATTGTTGCTAATGGTATCAGATGGGTTTTGGAAAAAAAATGCAAGTTTTACAAATAAGAGAAGGTATCAATATAATTCATGTTTTAAATACATATTAAAGAATGTAATCCACGAAAATAATGCAGTCACATAACTTTCTCTACCCTGGACATAGAGAAAACAATACGAGGTATGGTAATACGTATATTATTATATCAGGTTTTTGGGGAGAGAAGTATGAAAGTGATATTGCATTTCTGTTTAATTTCATCCCCAAAACAGTTTTATGGTAACATGAGAGTGAGAAATAAAATATTCCGCAAAGACAATACAATTTTATCTTACCGGAATTTCTGTTTCTTATTTGAACCCCTACCAGGCTTGGTGTGTAGAAGCGATGGGATGAAAAATTCTACATCGTCTATGAGCCATAAAAAACGATATCAAGCGTTTTCTGAGGGAATAGTTTGAGTGTAATAAGTCGTTCTGCCTATTTCAGATTATAAATACCTATATAAGGACCTAGAATTTAAAAATCGAAAGTCCTTCATAAGTTCATTTCCAATTCCGACGCCGGGTTTTTTAAGCTAGTATTTATAAATAACACTGCCAAATCACCCAAATGTTGAAATTGTAAAACGAATTTTGCTTAAAAATAGAACCATTCTTTCGGATATCTAATTACTATATGAAAACTGAGGGGCTACCAACTTAATAAACAATAATATCCCCTATTGCCTGCATAATAACATTGCATAAGGCTACCGCAGGAGAACGTAATGTGAAACAAAAAAAAAAGTAAATATAGATCTCATTATGCAACAGTGAGTGTGTAATATTGCTAGCATATCATTAAACTGGTGCAACG
Source organism: Ectobius pallidus (assembly GCA_964059195.1). Taxonomy (NCBI): domain Eukaryota; kingdom Metazoa; phylum Arthropoda; class Insecta; order Blattodea; family Ectobiidae; genus Ectobius; species Ectobius pallidus. The sequence goes on along the minus strand of CAXKWD010000005.1, from coordinate 181,410,744 downwards.
ATCAGTGCAGCCGTGATGATTATAAACAGAGTGGGCTGGGTTCGATACTAGATGGCCATGTCTAGTTGCAACACCACGGATGTATTTAAATGCAATTGTAGCAGTCACATTATGATATAACATGTGATGGAATAAGCAAGAAAAAGCCTTCTGTAACTATTTTTACTTCTTTCTTTAAGTGAGGGCAAAACTTTCCGCTCTACTAGCCTGGCAATTACAGTGCAAAGCCTCTTGCATAAGAGAATATTAAATAAACAAAACAATTGCGATTTTAATATTCTACCCACTTATTATGAAAATTGCAAACAAATTCAATCAGATTAAAATGATATGAATAGACAACTAAGTCTTGTAAGGTTGTAAATAATAATCTACAGTGTGTTTTGCGTACGAGTTGGCCAATTTTCGTACGAGTTGGCCATTCGTGCGGGTTTCTGCGTCGCGGTGGCCACAGTTCTAACTCCCGAGCGACCGGGTCAAATATTTACGCAAATAAACCCGCTGACGGTGTAATGATTCAGGTTCTCACAATTACAATGAAAATAACCATATCTATATTAATAAAAGGAAGTGTCTGTCTTCCTCCGTCTGTCTGTTTGTCTGTCTGTCTGTCTGTCCGCGATGCCCAGCGAAATCTACTGAACGCAGAGATCTGAAATTTTAAACATAGATGGACTAAAGGGTCGGAAAGTGCACCTCGAAGCCGGAATTTTAATTTTAGCTTTCCTTCGTTAGTTATGAGTGAAAAACTGGCAGAAAACGTGCATTTTTTGCGTTTTCGAAGCATCAGTTTTCAGTAATATATTTCAATGTCAAATCAATTACAGTTGGCTTTGTCTATATTTGTCATACCTTGGAAATGAAACTTTCGCGATCGCTTGAATGTTGTAGCTCACGCTGGTCGATTCATTTGTTTATAATGTCAAGGCACGCAGACATATGAAATTTTCAACCTACACCGAAGAGGATTATTAATATTATTAATATTATTGTTATTATTATTATAAGAGGGATAATCAATATAGGCCTAAATATGGTCAAACTTTGTTCGATTTGGACGAAACTCACTATACAGGGGTTTTCTGGGCCAAGAAATTCGAATCAGAGGTCGCTTTTATTAGGCGACGCTATCTAATCGTCGTATGTAGTCCACGTGATTTAGATTTTAATAAATATAATGATTTAACTATTATGCTCTTGATTTTTAATTTTTATTTTTTGAAATAATTATCGCGGGCGAAGCTTCGGGCACATGCAAGTACCTCAATACAAGAGATGTTGGAAATGTTCTCCTCTTGCATCCACACAACACTGGCATCTTTTTAGGAAATTTTCTTTCACGCTCATAAGTTCAGCTTCCGAGATAAAGTTAATTTCCCTTGAGATATTGTCTTTAAGTTCTTCTATTGTATGAGGTCTGACATATATACGTTAGTTACAAAGTACCCCATAAATAATAGTCACATGTGTTTTATAAAGAAATGCCATCAGTCCAATAGATTAAAAAAATCAGTAATTTTCAAGTACTGATGCTAAATGTATCAAAGACATCGTGAGGAATCCTTATCAGCATCGTTCACTCTTTCCTCAACCTCCTAGCCCTATTGCAAAACTATTAGGGCCTATATAAACTGACTTCTGTAGATATTGGCCTATTAACTCCTATGCCCGTCCTATAGGCACTATAGGGAGAAGAAGTATTGGATTCGACCCCCAAATTCCAAGTTGAGCTTATAACATAAATACACGTTTTGAGGACCCCTAAATCCAAAAATACTATTTTTGGAAACATGTCTGTGTGTCTGTGTGGTTGTCTGTGAACAGGCTAGCTCCACAACGGAAAATCGAATGAAAAGAAAATTATGCATTTAAGTTAGGTACATTTTGAGGATGTCACACGAAGATTGGCGACGAGTTTCTCTATTTTTAACGGGACTTTTCATTAAGAAGATTTCGTTTTTCGCGATTTCCTCGAAAACTGCTTTAATGATTTTGTTTAAATTTTCTTAATATAAGTTACTAAGAGCTAAAACTTGTATTTTCAACATTTTTTCGAAAAAAAATCGCTAAAGAGTAGTTATAAGTAGACTTCGGATTTTAGGTAAAAACCTATTTTAACCCTTAAGTGATATTTGGACGAAAACTTGTATATGCATGTTTCATAAGTGACTATGCCTAACACTGATAGCTTTATAGGACCTAAAACAGCCTATTTTTACGTTAGAGCCTATTATTGCCTTTTTGCTTGTTTTTTCCTCTAAAGTTCAAAATAAGTTATTTTTTGTTATAAATTATAGCATTTATTTTCAGTTCGTACTAAATTTTTAGCTCGGAATGTGCAGTACATGACACATTTGTGACGTGGTTAAATAGTAAGGAATGTTTCGTCTTGACGAGAAAAATTCCTTGAAATTCCCAAGAAAATGTAGTGTTTTTCTCCCGACTCCCACATCTAGTAAAAAAACAAAAACAAAAACAAACAAACAAAAAAAAAGGGGGGATACAAGGGGTTGAATACGCTAGCGTGCGTAGCTTCTGGACGCAGGGATTAGGTATTCACTGTTATGGCAGTAATACAGCCACTGGTAATAGGTCTATATCATTCTGTGTATCATAGGCCTATATCTGTGTTTTATCATGGTTATTGATTAATGGTGAATTCAATAAATATAATATTCTGCACTGCAATTGAGATATTTCAGAAAATTAGCAACTTAACGATTTTATAAGAGACTATTTTACGATTTTTAGAACCTATTTTCCAATTTTTAGAGCCTATTTTAGGTACCTAAAACAGCTTTTTTAGTGACCTAAAAGTCCTAAGTCTAGTTATAAGCCACCCACTGTTCATAGAAACTCAGTCTTGCCTAGTGAACAATAAAGCTTTGCATCAGGTTTGAAACAAGTGAATACGCTATTTTTCACGGCCTCTTATTCTATATCAGATTGTGAAATGAGAAAGGTGTACTGTTGGCCATGCTTAGAGTAAATAAAGGTACGTGAACTAATCAGATATTTTGATTATGTATCCTTCAGGGATGCGATGAGGAAACGACATACTCTCTATTTTTACGACCATTTTACATGAAGAGGTGCCCACGTTAATTAATTTAAAAATTAAAAATTAAGAGTATAATAACTATTAAAGCATTATTTTTATTAACACTTGCACGCGAATCATTCATAAACTAAACCATTAATAATTAATAAAACAGCTAAAATTCCGGCTTCAGAGTACATCCACCGAATAGAAAGCGCCCCCTGGGAAAACGATCTCAGATTCGATTATGCTGTTCCAAAGCTAACTGTGAACACATAATACGTATTGTTTCTCAACTGGTTGTTGACAGATGAATATGATGAGAATTTTATTTGATAAATTCAGTGTAATTTTCAGAAATTATATAATGTTTCAAGGGAAGGAATGGTTTGTTTGGATTCTTTTTGTCCGCGATACTTCATGATTAAATTATCAATAATATTATAGCTAGTGCCCGCGGCTTCGCCCGCCATTATTAATTGAATCCAGGATTTTTAAGAAATTTACACTGGCAATTTATTAAAAATGTTTGTGGTTCAGAGCTATGAAAATTGTAAATAAAAATAAAATTAGAATATTTGTTCATTGTGTTCATTTCACTTAGGCCTTATATAATAAAGAAACGGTTTTCCTAATTTTGTACTTTTCGTGAAAGTTTACACTGCGAGAGACGAACATCGCCGAGTATACCCGATGAACTCACGAATCGGGCGAGGGAGTGAGCAAGCTATTTAGGGCCGAGTTGTATAAGAGTAGATAATATATTTTACTAAGAATAACTTTATTTGGGCAGAGGAAGTTATGTGATTCACATCAGGTTTTTTAAAATTAACTTTTCCTTGGACGCTATCCAAATTGCCTCCATGGACTTGAACGGCGTTGACGTTGTTAAGGAGCAGTTGGGGAGAAGAAATGCTAATCCCAGTGCTGAGTCAACCGTAAATATTACCACATTAATGCAGATGCAAATTTATATTATCCAGGAGAAATTCCACAGTCTTTACGTAATTCCAGTTGAGTAATGAATAGACCATTATAAAATAAAATGTCCCTCTACATATAGCGTAAATATCGTTTCAGCTATTATAAATTATTTCCTTATACAATGAAATACCCATCTTTACCAATACGGAAATTATGTTATGCTGATTATAGGAATTTAAGTATGCAAGTATTTCCTACCTGTCTTGAAATATATGATTCTCTAATGACGCATTTAAATGCAAATATTAACATTCAAAGCTAATACATGCACTAAAGTAAACATAATTTACCGTTGGCATTAAACTCGAGATAAAACAATGGATGATAAATATCCTGTACTATCCCTCGAATAAATATGGAGGCTTCTATGTACATTATCTTTCTTCATAAAGTGTATATTGCTTCGTGACAAACACGAGGATTCTGGAACATTCTGGGTGATAATGCCATTCCTCAGGGTTCCATCTTGGACCCAATTCTTTATACGACCAATTTTTTTGTTCACATTGTTTCTAATCGTAAGATTAATTTAATAGGGACATTTTATTATAATTTTAATTCTTTGACACAAAAGAGAAATATGCCTAAATAATTTTAATCTTGATGTCTTGATCTTTTCAAAATAACTATCACATTTTTCAACAATGGAGTATGCCATAAAAAATAATTTTAAAAGTAGATGTAATACTATTGAGAACACTGATATAGCAAATACCCACATAATACAAAATGGATGCCGGCAATATTGAGGAAGCTGTCGAATGCTTTTCGTATTCCCGGAAATTCCCGAACCAAAGCCGATTAAACTGGCGATCGCTTTTTGTTTCCCGGAAATCCCCGAAACAAAGCCGATATTGATCGAATAGTCAATTGACTTGACATGTTGTCCATTTTCTCCGGAAAACAAATTAACATCTGAAAATGTTAAGTGCAACACGCTGGGTTTGCATGTCAAGTCAATTGGAACGCGAAATTGCAATATACATGTCAATATCAACTTGTCAATATTGACATGTTGGTGTCAAATGTATATCAATGGAGACGCAGCTTAAGATTCCACATCAATTCTCTAGTCAAGGAGTAAGAGTAGAAGTTTAGTGGCAATAAAGTTTATGATAGAGAAGGTCAATGTTCCACGCCTTCGGTGGGTTTTCAAAGAAGACTTTTTATTAGTGTCTGTCATCCTCCCACGTGCTGAAGGACAATCAGTTTCTTGTTCCTTTACAGGGAAGTGACTTCTTCTTGTCGACATTGACACCTTTCTGTCTTCCTAGAATGGAGTGGAAGGGTTAGCAAATCAATTGGATTCACATCAACACAAGGAAGTGCATTATATCCTTACATGGTCCTTATACAATAACTAGCAGGTGCCCGCGATTATTTACTCAACTGCTAGATGTTTTGTTTAAATTACCTTATTTAACAGAAAAATAAAATCAGGTAAACTGATGTAACAAAGTGCCAGAATGCTTTTGTTTAATCAGTTATAATTGCAATCACGATTTGCAGAAAATAAGTTTATTTTAATAGATTTCCGAATTAAGCTCCAGATTGATTCATTAAGCAGAGCTTGCGGAAGAACAAAGGTAGGCTATGAAGTATGATAAGCATACGCGAAGGAATATGTGGGTAGTGTTATTTGTCAAAGCTAACTGTATTTCAATTTCCAAAGCCTTATATGAACAGTGTAAAACAATATGTTGTCATGATAACTGATTTCCATTTCATAAATTCTTTATAATATATTACCACAAAATAGGCACTAAATTGGGCATTACTCCGGTACCAGTCAACCGATTTGGTCCAGTATCAATAGGCTTCTTCCCATGGACGTTATAAATGCGTATATCAAGATTTATGAAAATCCGATAAAGCGTATTTGAGTTATCGCGCGTACAGACTCATGGATAGACGGACAGACAGTAGGACACAATCTCATAAAGTACCATACTGGCACTTAATAATTCAAACATTAAACCGTATTTATTAGCACTGATATCGTTTTACTTTCTCGCATATACGTATTGTGGGAAAATGGTATTCTCTATGCCCAGGGCAGAGAAAGTTATGTGAATGCATCACATTGTTTTTTTTTTTTTTTTTTTTTTTTTTTTTTTTTTTTTTTTTTTTTTTTTTTTTTTTTTTTTTTTTTTAAAGCCGGCCACAGGCCAATTTCCTGAACTTTTTTTTGTCTCGTTTAACCTTTTGTTTACCTTGTTTTACTGTTTTACGTATTTTCCATACCACACACAAACACCTATGCCCGAGGTGGGACTCGAACCCACAGTCTCCTTCACCGCGGCTCCAAAGCATCATGCCTTAGCTACCACGGCTAAGGAGACCGGCAATTTTCGTGGATTTCATTATTTATTTAGCAATGAATTATATTGATAGCTTCTCTAATTTGTCAAAGTCCCGTAGGCTATCATTTATTGCCAAAGCCACCTGTGATCACTGCCAACAATACACTGTCGTCATGAGAATTGTACATGGAATTTTATTTGGATATGATAATTCTGTGTTAAAAGGTATTAAGTATTCTCGAATGAATGTTATTAAATGCGACAGTCCCACGTCTGTAGACTTAAGTACATATAAAAGTACTCCCACAGGACAAAATTCTGACACTCCGCGACAATTACGGGAATAAGTAGAAGTACACAACCACCGTTAACTAACTATAACGAACTAAAACAAAGAAAACCTAATTACTCTGTGACTGAGTTTTATCCCGTAAACTGAATATGTTTTGTGCTTATGCATCTGTGGAAAGGTTTGTATATTGAGACTTTGAAGGTGGCCATGGATTCCAAGTAGCTTACATTCTTTACAATTAAAATAGCCACACTATCGATCGAGATTTAATCGACATTTCCATTCTTGGCGGTGATGACCTTCGCAAATACTCACAAAAAAATGTCTCTGGAGTTCTCTTTATTTCCCTTCATGGAAAACTTCTTATAAATGTAATTTCTTCCTATGTTTTTTGGAGATATTTTATCCACAAAAGTTGAATTTTGCGAGTTGATTTGCTCACTTATCATTATTTCGCGAATGAAACTAATATAATAATAATAATAATAGTTATAAATACGAAACCATAAATTGGCAATATTTAAAAATACTTACAATAAAATTTAATGATATCTTAATCTCGAAACAATGGCCACGGCCACTATGATCTCTTTGTCCTGACTGACAGGAATCAACATACAGCCTAAACTATAACAGGTAGAGACTTGGAATTTTGATAGTACCTTCGTTTCGTAATGTAGATGCTCACTAAGAAAGGATTTTGAAAAATTCTGGTTCTAAATGCCAAAAATTAAATGTTTTTGAAAATACTTAATCCCTTTTTACATAGAATTATCAATTCCAAATCACAGAATATATTGTTGCCAAATTTTATATGATGGGCTTGGAAAAAACAATTGAAATGCACTTTTGACAAATAAGAGAAGTTATCAAAATAATTCATGTTATAAATAAATATTACAGAATGAAATCCACTAAAATAATGGAATCACATAACTTTCTCTACCCTGGACATAGAGAAAAAACGAGGTATGGTAATGTGTATATTATTATATTATATCGCAGGTTTTTGGAGAGAAAAGTATGAAAGTGATAATGCTTTATGGTAACATAAGAGTGGGAAATTTCCCGCCTCGATATTACAATTTTATGTTACAGGAATTTCTGTTTCTTCTTATTTAAACCTCTACCAGGCTTGCTGTGCACTGTACAAGCGATGGGATGCAAAATTCTAGATCCTCTATGAGCCATAAAAAACTATATCAAGCGTTTTCTGAGGGAATAGTTTGAGTGTAATAAGTCGTTCTTCCTATTTCAAATTATAAATGCCTATATAAGGACCTAGAATTTAAAATTGAAAATCCTTCATAAGTTAATTTCCAATTACAACATTCAAAACCCGGGCGACGCCGGGTCTTTTAAGCTAGTAATGATAATAATGTAATGCAAGTAATAATAATCTTTGCTTGAAAAATAAAATTTTCCTTGAAAATAAAAAAATAAAAAAAATTCAGCTCTCAGTTTGAGTTTTTCTCGCGAAATCCGTTTGAAATGTCAATATGTATAGATGTGAAGTTCTAGAACATTCCGCAAGTTTGACCCTGAAACGATGTGAGAGGACAAGACACTTAGTTGAAATAACATAAAAAGAAATTGGCAATCACTATTACGAAACATTACATAAGCCATTAGGAACGTGTTTTTTTTTTTTTTGCCAGGGCACCCTAAGTCATTAATATTCATAACCTGTCGGCCCAACTTCCAACATTAAAAGTCTGATCAGAAACACTCACAGAACTTCCTCTAGCCATATTATATGCAAGCATAGAATAGAGGCTTTCTACAAAAAGAGGATGTATCGCAGCAGGCAAAACTCACAGAAAGAAGAACTGTCAATTCAAAATTTCAAGGACCATTTAATTCGCTTATCAGCGACAAATTCAGTGTTATTTGTCAAAGCTAACTGCATTGCAACTTCCAAAGCCGTATATGAACACTGTAAAACAATATGTTGTCATGAGAACTGATTTGCATTTGATAAATTCTTTCTAGTATATTAGGCCTACCATAAAATAGGCAATAAATTGGAAATTACTCCGGTACTGGTCAACCGATTTGGTCCAATATCAATAGGCTTCTTCCCATGGACGTTATAAATACGTATACCAAGTTTCATGAAAATCCGATAAAGCGTATTTGAGTTATCGCGCGTACAGACACATGGACAGACCGAAAGACATGACAAGAGATGTCCACTGCTCGAAAGAAATTAGGAAAAACGATAGCAATGGCCAAACCTGCTTGCAACCGAAAGAGGAAAACTAGATTTGCAGCTAAGAAAGAAGCTTATGAAATGCTACCTGTGGAGTATTGTGAGCTGAAACATGGATGCTGAAGAAAATGGAGATCTTTGAGATGTGGTGTTGGAGGAAAATGAAGAAGATTCGGTGGACGGACAGGATAACGAATAATTTTTTTAAAGAAGAGTGGATAAGAAGAAATGTGTCTTGTAAGTTGTAAGGAAAACAAAAATTAACTCGTTAGGCCACACCATGATAGATGTAATCGAAGGAATAATAATATCAGGTAAACTGATATAACAAAGTGCCAGAATGCTTTTATTTAATCAGTGATAAATTAATTTCAATTATGATATGAAGAAAATGAGTCATCTTTGTAACTATCGCCGAGTTAAGCTCCAGAGCGATTCATTAAGCAAGACTTGTGGAAAAACATGCTTAACCTTAATTCAAACTCGTATACACTGACTAGCTAGCTTAAAATACCCGGCGTCGCCCGGGTTTTGTATTTTGTAATTGGAAATTAGCTTATGAAGGATTTTCAATTTTAAATTCTAGGTCCTTATATAGGCATTTATAATTTGAAATAGGAAGAACGACTTATTACACTCAAACTATTCCCTCAGAAAACGCTTGATATAGTTTTTTATGGCTCATAGAGGATCTAGAATTTTGCATCCCATCGCTTGTACAGTGCACAGCAAGCCTGGTAGAGGTTTAAATAAGAAGAAACAGAAATTCCTGTAACATAAAATTGTAATATCGAGGCGGGAAATTTCCCACTCTTATGTTACCATAAAGCCTTCATACTTTTCTCTCCAAAAACCTGCGATATAATATAATAATATACACATTACCATACCTCGTTTTGTTTTCTCTATGTCCAGGGTAGAGAAAGTTATGTGATTCCATTATTTTAGTGGATTTCATTCTGTAATATTTATTTATAACATGAATTATTTTGATAACTTCTCTTATTTGTCAAAAGTGCATTTCATTTGTTTTTTCCAAGCCCACCTGATATCATTTGGCAACAATATATTCTGTGATTTGGAATGGATAATTCTATGTAAAAAGGGATTGAGTATTTTCAAAAACATTTAATTTTTGGCATTTAGAATCAGAATTTTTCAAAATCCTTTCTTAGTGAGCACCTACATTATGAAACGAAGGTACTGTCAAAATTCCAAGTCTCTACCTGTTATAGTTTAGGCTGTACGTTGATTCCTGTCATTCAGTCAATCAGTCAGTCAGTCATTCATTCAGTCAGTCAGGACAAAGCCTTTTATATATATAGAGATATAAGAAATTCTTAAAATATCTCAACATTTCACTAAATACACTGGCGTGGAACTCCATTTAATTTATGTAGGTCTAATTATTTCAGTATATCTTCTGTATATAAACAGTATTCAACTTTATCAACGAAATAAACATCTGACTAGTTTGATAATCAAATGCAAAGGAATATGTCATGGCTAACTGTATTGCAAATTCCAAAGCCGTATATAATCAGTGTAAAACAATGTTGTCAGGATAACCGATTTGCATTTGTTAAATTCTTTCTAATATAGTACCATAAAATAGACACTAAATTCGGCATTACTCCGATACCGGTCAACCGATTTGGTCCAATATCAATAGGGTCCTTCCCATGAACATTATAAACGCGTATACCAAGTTTCATTAAAATCCGATTAAGCGTATTTGAGTTATCGCGTGTACAGACACACGGACGGACGGACAGACATTTTCCCGTCCCCACACACAATCTCATGAAGTACCATACTGGCACTTAATAAAAGTAGAAGAAGAACTGAGACACTGGATGACATCAAGAAAAGAAGCAATGGATGGTTAAATGATGCAGCAGAAGATGGAAAGAGTTGAAGAGCGGAATTTCACATGGTAAAGTGAAGAAATACCTAATAAAGAAATATAAAAGAGCCATAAAAGATTATAAACATAAAATATGTATATATTACCTTTATTTATAACCGAGGATTCAAACTCATGTCATTTAATCGCAATTATGTGCTTAGTTGAATAAATTCCAACCTGAACAAGCAATGACATCAGAGATGTGGAAAATAAACACGACTCTGTGAATGGAAGTCGTAAATTATGAGTCTGGCATCAAGTTACTGCTTCAGGCGATGCTAAGCAATCATCAACATTTTACACTTCAAAGCACTGATACCATTTTCCTAAAGAGAAAAGTATCAACATTGGGCCCAAGACGGAACCTTGAGAGAAATACTTCTGATTGTTGGTGCAGTGCCTAAAGTTCTAAAGCTCGCAAGAATCACGCAAGTGTGACCACTCTAGAACCTGATGCAGGAATTTCTATGATAAAGCGGAAACAGGCGTTCATTAAAATACCTTAACTTCACCATTCCTCAATAGCGGAAGATTCCACAGGCTTTCTAATCAAAATAGAATTCTTGGAATAGTAAAAATAAAAATAAAGAAAGGAATCTCTTCTACGTAAATGGCAGTTCGTAAAACGACCGCATAGCGCTGAAGTGTTATCACTAACAATCTGCGACTCTAGATGCGCTGTTGCTACCTTCATTTGTTTCTAACCAACGAAAAATATGAAAATGATAATTTCATGTGGTTTGCAAAATTTAACGCGTAGGGCGACAATTTTATTATCTTTGCATGGGTACGCGTGGCATTTAGGGCGCAGATTTTATCAGATAGCATTATAGTAGGAATGAGCCTAATTTATATTTTGTATTCCGTTGACTTCAAAATTAGGAATATAGTGCTCCAAATCCAAGAGTCGAAGAAATTAGACACAATGATAAAGGTCTGTCATTCTCTGCTATCCCAGGCATTTTACAATTTTCAGAACGAATACTGGGTCAATACGTACTAATTTTCATAATAAATGAATACAAATATTTAAAATAAGTAATAAAATAAATAATTATTTAATAAAATATTTCAAAAAAATATTGAATTAAAATGTTATAGTGTACTTAAGTTAAAGTCGAACAGAGCGTTTCGTTTCGATATATCGTTCCAAAGCCCCATAGGTGATACATTCAATGAACAGTTCATAAAAACGAAACAAAAGATAAATGCTAGCGATTATTGCCAACTTTGATGTTGAAGCAGTACCCATAAAGTAGGATTAGTTAAACGTTAGTTTTAGATTTATATAAATTCTGAGTATGAAATGTGAAAAAAAAAATGAATTGCAAAAAAAGTAAAAGCATAAAATATGTTTAAAAATAAAATATTTGGATTTGTTAGACTACCTTGGTACGCTAAACTTTAATGCGAGTAGCCAATACTTCATTTTAAACACTCCTTACTTATTTATGTGCCAGTGTTGTGTGTTCGCTGGAGGATTGTTTACAGCTTGAAAATGGTTTTGCTGTGCTAGCTGTATAATCCGTACGGCCGTGCTAAAGCTATAACCTACATGTCAGTAAATCATATGAAAGCATTATTAATTGCTAGTGCATTCTGTGGAAAAGGAAAAAATATATTTTTTAGAATTTCCTATGTGATTTTGAACGACTGTATAAGGGCATACTTCAGTACTTAAATCAATTCCAGTTTTCATAAAACCAACGGATTTTTACAATACGAAATGAATTCATTTTAGTGTAAAATATTTCGGTGTTATTCATTATATATTATATTAATATACACTGTTGTCATGAGAACTGTACATGGAGTGTGATTTTTATCATTATATTAAACTAAATCACCTAGGTCTTGTAAGAATATCATACTTAGGAAAAATCTGAAGAGAATTAAGAAAGAATTCTACTCACCATTTGAATCTCTCCTTGCCTAGAAGTGCGCTGAATTCCATGGCCTTCTGGCTCTTGTCAAAAACGCTTCCTGTAAACAGAAAGAAAACGTCTTATTTGAAACAAAGGTTCGTCATATCTGTTCGTTTTCAATCTCAGTTTGGAAATATTAATGCCAATATTAAATACAACCATCTAAACACTCGATAAAGTAATGCAATATTAATTTCAATTCCAGTGAGTAGAAAAAAACAAAACAATACACGGAGAATTACATTAAGACGCAAGAAGGGTAAGTCACGAAAATTAAAATTGTCAATCTCTCTCTCGAATCCTATGCACCTATGTTGGGGCGAAGGGCCTCCAAGTGAAGGTTTCTGTTTACCAATGTGAATTTTGTTACGCTTATTTTCCTAGAGAGGGCAGAGGGACAGGTGGTAAGCCCATCGCCCCTTAACCCCCGTCCGGAAACTAAGGCATTACTTGGACGTGAAAGGGCCGAGAAATTTTGTCCAGAGGCTCTAATTTAGGCTTGGAGTTCTTTTACGTGCCGTAAAATCTAAGACACGGGCCCCCCAGGTTAAAGTCCCTCCCGGAGGACTCCGTGCCCAGGATTTTTACGTCCTGAAAAACCCATCGACTGCGGCCGGGTTTGATCCCGCGACCTAAAAATGTCAATAAAACACACTAAAATAAAAATCTGATTTGAAACACATAACTTCCTCTGTCCCCTCCGCCGAAAAAAAATTCTTCTTGGTATAATAAATTATGTATGACATTCTCTTCGTGTAAATTGGTTGTAAAAATGAAGAGAATGTTGTTACCACATCGCATCGCATCCCCGAAGGATACATAACCCAAATAAAATCTGATAAATGCACTCGCATAACTTTCTTTACCCTAAGCATGGTCAATACATCTTTCTCACTTCACATTCTGATATAGAATAAGAGACCGCATTGCAAAGAGTTCGTATTCATTATAAGCTTAATTCAGTGAATGTTCGCTAAATAGTCACAATAAATATAACTCGATATTTTTTACCATTCTCGCTGTTACAAATTACATTATTTTATAGCGGCATATTAATTGTTTTATTAGCCTACTCTATTGCATTCCAAGAATCGCATAATTGTCTGGAAATTTTACATGTTGATTGGATACTTTTTTCCAACGCCACAACTACCTTGTTGGGGTCTGTGGTATTCATGACAATTATTCTTATGACATTTGATTTTTATCATGGTCCCCTACTTAAACAAAAACGAGATTGAGAAGAGCATGCATTGCTTATTGTTACCATAGGAACAGTTAATGATTGTGATGGCCTTGTATTTTAGTCATGGCCCTCTAAGTAAATAAACATTATAAGAGGCCATGCTTAAGTAAAAGAAATTGATTGGATCAGGTATTGTTTATTGTTACTATAGCAACAGACAATGATTGTGTTGGGATTAAATGTTAGTCATGGCCCTCTGCTTAAATATAATTTACAACAGACTAGGCCTATTTTTAAATGCAAGATATTGGTTCGTTTGGGCATATTCAACTTATGCCCGGTTTCTATAAACTCGTGAAATACCTATGGGTAAATTATCCATGGCCAAATTAGTTCCTATCACCCACAATGATATAATGAAAAAGGCTTTGGAGTTGTACAGTTAATTTAATTCAGAAGGCTTTGATTCTAATTGTTTAAATTATTATTGATCCTACAAAGAGGTTAAATTTTATCCAGCCATCGATGAAAGGATAAATTAACCCGACGATTTACCCTTGGAAAGATCTAGCCCGAGTTTGTAGGAACATTTTTTTTTATCATTTTCATATTTACCCAGAGGACATTTATCTAGAAACTCGCCACAAGTGTATGTGATTGTTACCTTTAAATTATTTGAGTTTGTAAAAGTTATTCTTGTGTAAATTCTGTCCATTAGATAATTTGCCCATAGGTATTTCGCGAGTTTATAGAAACCGGACATTAACAAATTACTTAGATTTCTAGAGGAGCATTTTTGCCCACTTATGGTTCCATGATGATTACTTGAAAACCCAGGTTTATAAGCAAGCCTGGATACGAGTAACGTAGAATATCGAACTGTCAATATTTACCTCACCTCGGCCATGTTTGCAAATCCATCGTTAGTTTAACAACTGCTCTAACATGGGATTTTTCGCGAACACGGAAACCACAGCCTAGTCAAACAATGTATTGGCATTGTTCATACACTTCATCTCCTCCAAGTACTGTCGCAAATAAGAACTGGGTACAAGAACGCCTTAAAAGTTAAGAGGGACGAAAAAAGAATGTTCATATTTTTCTTTGTACTTCCTTCTAATTTGGTGAATAATGTTTAACAAATACAGTATAATCTGAATGATGGCTGCCTTCTGGTCCCCTTTACCCTAATTTTCCGCTTCTAACTTAGTTTCCACAACTTATCATTTTACATGACCGCTCACAGTTAAGGGGCACTTTTTTTGCAGTAAAAAAATCACGTTAAAGTTGAAGAGCATATTGTAGTATTTTAAAGTCTATTTTCTGTCTATTTACACATTTTTAGAGTTTTTTTAAGTGCCTATTTTCTCTTTTAAAAGTCAATTTTAGGTGCCTAAAACTATTTTTTTAAAGAGAATATTATAGGAGAAAAATTCCTCCGACACTGGGACTTGAACCCAGGACATATGACATAACTAGTCTGTCTGTGAGGTAGACCATTAGGGCAATCAGTCATAGGAGAGAGGTTCCATCTGGCGCTGTGAGTTGAACTCCGGCTTAGCTCAGTTGGTAGAGCATTGGCGCGAATAGCCAAAGGTCCTGGGTTCAAGTCCCAGTGTCGGCGGAATTTTTCTCCTATAATATTCTCATGTAATGTCCAACAGAGACAATAATCTGTGGCTCATGAATGCTTATATATCTAATTTTTTTAAGCCTAACATCCCAGGTCTACTGATCGCATATAAAGAGAAGAAGAAATTGAAGAAGGAAAAATAAAAATAACTCTGAGAAGAGAAGAAAACGAAGAAAGAAGGTATGACGCCACGTGATTATATAAACAAATGAATGTCAGGCTGTCAAAACTCCAATGCCTCCTGTTTATTATTCTATCCTGGTAAAGGCAATATCGAGAGGAATGCAAAACAGCGATTGCTATGCCAATTGCAAAAAATACGTAGATTTATTGGCTGTCCAGATCGAATTTGTTCGGCATGTAAGACATCCCAACACAAAGACAGCCGACACATGACTGTGACAAGTAAAGTAATAGAACGTAACCATGTCGCTAAGTGAAAATATCAACCACGAGCTAAAAGAATGTTTCTTCTTATGACAATTATTTCCAGATCGAATAATTCTCTGATGACAAAAGCGAAATTAAGAATATCCATGTAAACCTCAGCACAAGTGGAATTCGGCTAGATGACTCCACAAGAAAAATACTCCACGTTGAGATAGGCAAATATTGTAGTGCAATAAAAGTATGTACAGGTAAGGAAAAAAAAGAGTGCGTGGAACGCCACCCGACAGAAGCAAAAGTTTGTTTAATTTTTTTATATTTTCCATTTTTGATTATTGGATTTTCTCAATTTTGCATTCTTGGACTTATTAATATTAGGTTTTTGGACTTTTTAATTTTGGATTTTGGACTTTTTAATTTTGGATCTTTGGATTTTTTAAATTTTCGATCTTTGAATTGTTGATTTTTTAAATTTTTTATTTTTGGATTTTTGGATGTTATAATTTTTAATTTTGTTTTTTTAAATTCTGGAAATTTGTATTTTTTAATTTTGGATTTTTAATTTGTTTAATTTTGGACTTTTGGATTTTTTAAATTTGGATCTTAGAATTTTTTAATTTTGGATTTTACAAATTTTGATTCTTTGATTTTTTATTTTTTTTTTGTTTTTTAATTTTGTATTTCAGTTTTTTTTAATTTTGGATTTTTAATTATTACATTTTTTCAATTTTGGTATTTTCGATTTTTTAATTTTTAATTTTTTAATTTTTAAATTTTGGAATTTATTATTTATTAAATTTTGGATTTTTGGATGTTTTCATTTTTTATTTTGGTTTTTTAAATTTTGGAAATTTGTATTTTTTAATTTTGAATTTTGGATTTGCGCGGTAATGAACCTCCGGGTTCCATAAAATAGATAATATACCTTTAGATTGCTTAGGAATTGTCTATTGCCATTGAGGAAGTAAGGTCTGAAACATTTCCTTTGATTACTCCTAATCATTGAGTTGATTGTTTTCTGTGCAGTCCGCACCGAAACAAGTCGATTTTAGTGTGACTGATTGTAACTTTACAATAGACTGTCTTTTCGGCTACAACAATAGAATCGAACATTCCTAACCACCCCTACTTTACAGCTATGACACCACCTCCAAATCATACTCAAAATTATGGGGCAAATGGGCTTTGCCTAGGTACCCATTGCCTACTACATAGTAGTGGGCATAAAAGAGGAAGGAGCCACGTATCAAAAGTACGTTGCAGATATTCTCAATTCGATTCCGATTCCGATTGTAACTGATTTCGTTACGGTTTTAGTGTGACTGATTTCCCCGATTTACCCTCTACCGCCACTAAAGAAGTTTTACTTAAAAAAATTCGAACCGACTAAAATATCTAAGTTGCCGATATGAGCCACTGCGCATGCCCAGCGGCATTCACAGGATAGCAGGGAATGTATTAAAATTGTTCTAGTGTAGACTGTTGACATAGCCCATTTCGAAACCCATTAGAAAATAAGCTAGTAAAATTCATTTTCTGGGAATAATCCGTTAATTAACTAGTTATATATTGCGTGGTGTGAACAAGGCTCTGAAATCAGCTACAAGAGTCGATCCGCTTTTTTCCCCCTACCTGTACAAGATAATTATCCTGTCGGTTGTATTATACGGATGTGGGACATGACCACATGGCCCCTTACACAATCTGTGTGTGTTTGAAAACAGGGGCTTAGGAAAATATTTGCGCCTAAGAGAGATGAAAACTGCATAACGACGAGCTTCATAACCTGTACTCTTCACCGGATATAGTAAGGGTAATTAAATCACAGAGGATGAAATGGGGGAGGAAAGACGTATCTAAAAAATATTGACTGGAAGACCCGAAGGGAAAAGACCACTTGGAAGACCTAGACGTAGGTGGGAGGACAATATTAGGATAGATTTAAGGGAAGTAGGATTTGCGAGGGATGATTGGATGGAGTTAGCACATAATAATGTTGAATGGCGGGCTCAGGTAAGCGCGGCAATGAACCTTCGAGTTCCATAAAACAGATAATAGTCCTTTAGCTTGCTTGGGAATTGTCTATTGTCAATGAGTAAGTAAGTAAATAGTGACGGGTGGCTTGGATCTAAAAGGGCCAATGTCATAAAACTTGCTTTTGAGATAACTGACTTTGAAGCTTTTATACAAGTAACATTTTTTGCTGAGAACTTCAGACATTGGCCTCTAAGGTTTCTGTATTATGTCTATTAATAGCATCAGACATTGGCACTTTATAGTATACGAAAGATGAAGACTAGCCGAGCTCAATAATGCATAGATTTAATTTTTGCAAGAAACTGACATTGGGCCTTTTAGAACCAAGTCAGGACTTCCTTGTATTCTCATACCAACTTGTACCAAGTAGGAAGAAGCAAGGTATATAAAGCTACTAAGGTAGCGCCATTTCTCGCGGCGGGCTGCTTCATCGGCGTGTGACGTCATCCACGAGGGAACGATGGAGCATATGGCTGCTATTACATTGCAGTTGCATAGTCAGTACGTAGATTTGTGACGATATTAAACATACTAGGATGTGCCCGCGGCTTCGCCCGCGATAATTATTTCAAAAATTAAAAATTAAGAGCATGATAGTAAAATCATTATATTTAATAACACCTAAATCACGTGGACTACATACCACAATTAGATTGCATCGTCTGGTAAAAGCGACCTCAGATTCGAGTTTCTTGGCCCAGAAAACCTCTGTATAGTGAGATTCGTCCAAATAAAACAACGTTTGACCATATTTAGGGTTTACAACATTCAAGCGATCGCGAAAGTTTTATTTTCAAGATATGACAAAAATAGCCAAAGCCAACTGTAATTGATTTGACATTGAAATGTATAACAGAAAACTTATGTTTAGAAAACGCAAAAAATGCACGTTTTTTGCCCGTTTTTCACTCATAACTCACGAACGAAAACTAAAATTAAAATTCCGGCTTCGAGGTGCATTTTCCGACCCTTCAGCCCAGCTATGTTTAAAATTTCAGATCTCTGCGTTCAGTAGATTTCGCTGGACATCGAGGACAATTCCTTTTATTAATATAGATAATATGAATTATAATGATACCTTCTCTAATTTGTCAAACATCCATTTAATTTAATCCAAACCCACCTATACCATTGGCAACAATATGTTCTGTGAATTTGTTTCGATAATTCTATGCAAAAAGGGATTAAGTATTTTCAAAAACATTTAATTTTTGGCATTTAGAATCAGAATTTTCAAAATCCTTTCTTAGTGAGCATCTACATTATGAAACGAAGGTACTGTCAAAATTCCAAGTCTCTACCTGTTATAGTTTAGGCTCTACGTTGATTCCTGTCAGTCAGGACAAAGCCTTTTATATATATAGAGATTACAAGGACAATTTTTGTGTCTTATTTTTGTCATTTGCCTCTATAAAAACAGTAACTTCTACGTGCGAAATAAGCTGAAACATTATAGTCCAGGCAACGAACGAAAAATAGAACAACAAATCGTGTAGTTTCGAAATTTTGCAGAGTTGTCGGAGGGAGTGTCCTAGTCCCGTTTTTAGGTTTTTCGCTTATATCTAAACAATGGTGTATTGTAGAGAAAATTTTGTTATATACAAAATTCAAGCTGATGAAATATCCTACAAGTTTGATCCAACACATTTCTTTCTATTCCCAATAGTTTTCGAGTTATACGCCAGCGAAAATAACAAATTTTCGAAAAAGCTCTTTCGCCTTACGCTTTCGACACACTTTTCCTTCTAGCGCTTCAGCCCTTAGGTATACAGCAATATTCTCATGAAAGAAGTTGTAGGGAATAGTATATTGCGATACAAGTGCCGTAAGGCACGCTTACGGGTCGAGGAAACAGATTGAAAACCCGAGGCGCAGCCGAGGGTTTTTAAGTTTTCGAGACCCGTAAATGCCTTTACGGCCCGTGTGTTGCATGCTATTTTTTGCACGATGATTATTTATATCAATTTAATTATATTAATTGTGATATTACCTGAAAATATTATGTAAATACATTCTTGAAAATAGATGTTTATTTCAGAAAGTGATTCGCATGTGTTTGTTGTTATGGGAACCGAATATTTGTCCTGGGGGCCGTGGCCATAAAGGCTTGTATTATGAAGTGTATCGTAATGAATTATGACGTAGCGCTTGGACCGTAAGTGTTTTAACCTCATCGCAACCGGCCTTAGCAACAAGACTGTGTGGGAATGTCAACTTACGATCCATGTAAACAAAGTTCGTCCACTTGCTAGCTAAGGAGTACAAAAATGGAGGAAGGCTCTCTTAACTTTGACGAGATTCAGTTTCTCACACAATATGTAAAACTTTGTCGGACCGCAAAGAAAACAGTTTCCACAATGATTAGTCCAGTAATGTATTTTATTTTCCCTTATTATTTCCTGTGCCCGTACCATAGGTAATGAAGGTAGAGAAAATATTGTTTTCGACTCCCGAATTCGAAGTTGGATTTTGAATACAAATACACGTTTTGGGCTCCCCTTAAACCAAAAATACTATTTTCGGAAATATGTCTCTGGGTGTGCGTGTGTGTGTGTGTGTGTGTCTGTGAACAGTTTAGCTCCAAAACGGAAACTCGTATGAAAACAAAATTTTGTATTTGGGCCAGGTACTTTCTGAGGTTGTCACACGAAGACTGGCGACAACCTTCTCTTATATTTAAGGGGACTTTAAAGTAACAAAGTTTCGTTTTTCGTTTTGGCATGGTTACGTCATCTCTATGTATATAAAAGGCTTTGTCCTGACTGACTGACAGGAATCAACGTAGAGCCTAAACTATAACAGGTAGAGACTTGGAATTTTGACAGTACCTTCGTTTCATAATGTAGGTGCTCACTAAGAAAGGATTTTGAAAAATTCTGATTTTAAATGCCAAAAATCAAATGTTTTTTAGAATACTTAATCCCTTCTTACACAGAATTATCGAATCCGAATCACATTTGACATTAAAACATATTGTTTCAGATGGGTTTGGAATTGAATTAAATGAAAGTTTGACAATTACAGTTGGCTTTGTCTATTTTTGTCATACCTTGAAATAAAACTTTCGCGATCGCTTGAATGTTGTAAGCCCTAATATGGTCAGACATTGTTTTATTTGGGCGAAACTCACTATACAGGGGTTTTCTGGGCCAAGGGACTCGAATCTGAGGTCGCTTTTACCAGACGAAGCTATCTAATCGTGGTATGTAGTCCACGTGATTTAGGTGTTAATAAATATAATGATTTAACTATTATGCTCTTAATTTTTAATTTTTGAAATAATTATCGCGGGCGAAGCCGCGGGCACATGCTAGTATATTAACAAAACTGTTACTTATGAAACAAGAAGTCCTACCTTTATGTATTAAGAAACAAGTGGCTTTATGTAGGACTATTTAGCAATCCTACGAGAAAAAAAAAAGTATCATACTCTAGGCCTATTTTTAGACAGCTGTTAATATTTGTGAAATATTGCGTACTGTGCAACCATTTTTGGCTACCAATGTAAGGTATGGAGTGAACACCGCTTTTCAGCTATCAAGTATGACGATTTTTGCGACCACCGTGTGAAGTTTAACGTTTAAAAAAGCATAATGAATTTTAACTTGAATTTTCATCAGACTGTCTATTTAATAAAATCAGGTAAACTGATATAACAACGTGCCAGAATGCTTTTGTTTAATCAGTGAGAATTGCAATTTTGATATGCAGAAAATAAGTTATTTTTTGTAAAACTATCTCCGAGTTAAGCAGGGTTTACGGAAGAACAAAGGCCTAGTTTAATATGCATATGTGAAGGAATATGTGGGTAGTGTTATTTGTCAAAGCTACTGTATTCCAACTTCCAAAGCCGTATATGATCGCTGTAAAACAGTATGTTGTCATGAGAACTGATTTGCATCTGATAAATTCTTTCTAATATATTACCATTAAAAAGGTACTAAATTGGGCATTACTCCGGTACCGGTCAACCGATTTGATCCAATGTCAATAGGTTTCTTCCCATGGACGTTATAAATGCATATACCAAGTTTCATGAAAATCCGGTAAAGTGTATTTGAGTTATCGCGCGTATAGACACACAGACAGACGGATGGACAGACATTTTCCCGTCCCCCACACAGTCTTATAAAGCACCATGCTGGCACTTAAATAATCGCATGCAATTATTCTTAAATAAAAGAGTATTTTCCATGCGAAGCAATCAAAGCTGGTATCCCTGGATTGTCTTCTTTTAATATTTTTGACCCCTAAAAGTGCGTCAATTATCTTCGAGTGACTAAATATTACATTTTTATACGATGATTGCCAACCAAAAATATTCATATTTGAATAAAAACACTTTCTTAACGCACTTTATTTTACCTTAGTAAACTTCTGGACGGCCGTTTCGCAGGTGGTGTTCCTGCATCATCAGCAGAGTTGGCACTCTGCTGATGATGCAGGAACACCACCTGCGAAACGGCCGTCCAGAAGTTTACTAAGGTAAAATAAAGTGCGTTAAGAAAGTGTTTTTATTCAAATATTTGTACACAACGCTAAAGTCGGACACAAGAATGAAAAATATTCAGTTAAGTGCCCATGTTTCAAGTAACGCTTCGCCTTGAATAAATTAAAATGATGTTAAAGTGATCTGAAGATAAAACAGGCATTCCATGAAGGAATCTGAAGAATTTTCAGATTTCTTGTGATCCCGTGGCAAGCCACGCGGATGCTTTACAGTTTCCAAGCCGTAAAAAACGCAGAAACCCGGTGCTCTGGGCGGCCATATTAATATTATTATTCTAATGTGCGTCATGACTCGTTAAAAACCTTCACGTGTAGTCACACGTGTCAGTTTGATAATTACAGATCGCGAATCTCATGTCTGGACCAGATCTGTGTGAAGCCAGGAGAATTCCACACATGTAAAGCTTAATATCCCTTTCAAGTTCATGCTCCTTTTACTTTCTCGCATATACGTAGTATAGAGAAAGTATTGTGATCGTGACAAAAAATCGAAGTCGAGATAACACCGGGAGAGCACGTTTCATGAAGCCTAGAAACCGAAAAAAATATTTTTGGAATGACGTCTGTCCGTCTGTCCGTCTGTCCGTGGACAAGCACAGCGGATAAACGGTTCATTGTATTTACTTCATTTTTTGAATTAAGGACTTTCTCGAAATTTTGTCGAACCGCCCAGAAATTTAGTTTTACAACTGAAATATTAAGGGGACTTTTCATGAAGACTTTTTTAAAAAATTTGTTTTTTGAAAAAATGGCTCTAACGATTTTAATAAAAATTTAAAATTGGAAACTCTTATCTGTGACTAATAAAATGGCTATATCCGTATTTCTGCAAAAATGACTAAAGGGGCACTTTACTCGTATCCATTTTAATTTTTTTTTAGATTATCTCCATTACATTGGGCGATACATGAAAATCTAGCACAGTAAAGTTGTAGAGAAAATTAAAAAGAACATTTTTTTAAAATTAATTTCTTTATAAAATGAATGGGCATTAAGATAAAAACAAAATAACATGACTTAATTCCGAATTTTAGAACACATTTAGATTAAAATATGAATATTCTTCTGTTGACCATTCCAACAAGAATATTATAATCTAATTATTGAATCTCGTGTGAAGCTTTATATCCCTATCAAGATATCATGTTATTTTTCTCTGGTGTTGCTGATCAGAGGGAGACATTCTCATATACAAAGCCTACAGCTATGAATAACATTTCAGTGGATAGAATTTGTTACCGACTTTTGATATGGCATAACTTACTCGTTTACACACATTCAGACTGAAACAACTGAAAATGCTGTCCCTGCAATAGACCTCTTATTCTACATAAAATGTGCAGTGAGAAAATGGTATTTCCTATGTCCAGGACAGAGAAAGTTATGTGACTGCATCACAATGTGCATAATTTTCGTGGATTTCATTCTTCAATATTTATTTACACCAATGAATTCTACTGAAAACTTCTCTAATTTGTCAAAATCCCGTATCATTTATTTCCAAAGCCACCTGTGACCACTGCCAACAATACACTGTTTTCATGAGAACTGTGCATGGAATATGATTTGGATTTGATAATTCTGTGTAAAACGGTATTATGTCTCCTCTAAAAAAAATTTAATTTTTGGCAATTAAAATCAAAATTTTTCAAAATCCTTTCTTAGTGAGCACCTTCATTATGAAACGAAGGTACTGTCAAAATTCCAAGTCTCTACCTGTTATAGTTTAGGCTCTAAGTTGATTCTCTGTCTGTCTGTCAGTCAGTCATTAAGTCAGGACAAAGCATCTTATATATATAGAGAGATATTTCCGCAGATAAGACGAGGTATACATTTTCGTAAATTTTTTATAGTTTTAGCATATAAGTCATCTATCCTATAAGACGACCCCCAAACTATCAACGGCCTAAGAATTGATGTTTATGAAACAACTTCAAAAAGTTTCGTTTTCGTTTAAATTTTCTGGTTGATTTGCAAAAATGTTGCCAACCATCGCACTATCTTAATCCATAGGGTGGGTAGCAGAAGTTAGGGAAAAATAACTGCAAATAGTTAAAAATACTGTTAGTATCCCTACCGGAATAAAGCTTCCTTGACTGCATAACACTAGGGTGGCCAGACGTCCGGCTTTTGGCCGGACTGTAAGGCTTTTTGCTAAGTAGTCCTCCATCCGGCGCGGCTTTATGCCGGACGTTGATTTGTCCCCCTTTTCGAGACTCTGATGGATCGGGAAAGCATATTAATAAAATTTGTATTTTCCCGTATGTTCCTGCCAATCCTAAGGTTGGCACGCTTGTCGATACTATCATTTGTTTAGTTGGTGCCGCGGAAAAATCTTAATCTATTCCTAAGGATGGTACGCTTGTCCGTACGATGATAGCATACTATAATTTATTGTATGTAAATGCAGTTATTAAGTAAAGTTAGTCAGGGTTATACCATGTAATATCCAGTGGCGCCAACTTAGGCTATATGGGCCCGTGGGGCTCAAGCCCACCCAATAATTTGCTGTGTATCAATACCATAACTATTTATTGCCAATACTAAAAATCATGTTTCGATTTAGAATTTAGATGATACTTTTGATGAAGAAAAATGTCAGGAAGGATATTAATTGACAAAATAAAGAATTGTGAAATAAGCCAATTGTGAAATAAGTGTTGAGTACAAGATATCGGTGAGTGGAAAAAGAAGAAAGTCTAAGTGAAATGTACAAATAGAAAGAATGACATAAGAAAGATTCGTTAAACCAGCAAGGGACAATAAACCAGAGGGAAGAACGAAATAAGGGATGGGAGTATGAAAATTCTAAAATCTTTGAGCCCACCCAATATTTTTCAAAACTTGGCGCCTCTGGTAATATCTACTGTCCAGCCGTCCATTTGCTAGATTACCGAAGAAGTGTGTCCTCCTTTCTGACATTTTAGAAATGGCCACCCTACATAACACACATATATACAAACATACGAAATACCGAACGGTTTAGCTAAGCCTGGAAATGACTTCGCTCGGTCAAAAAACTCCAATTTAGTCAGTATTTTGTAATAACTATGACTTTTTATTACGCGAAAGACACACGATGAAACATGCATCGTTCACACGCAGAACGTGTTTGTTTTTGTTTTTGTGGCCGTGAACCTGAGTCTTCAAAATGGCGGTGTAAAAACAAAAAGACAAACTCATGCATAAACACGGCGCTTGAGGAAAAAAAAGACAAACGTAACATTTGAACGAGAAATATAATGAAGTTAGCGTTGGTGATTGTTGCTGGAGGCTTTGGACGAATATGACGTAGCCTATACTAGCCTAGGGTGTGATAATGTATAGCGTATCCAGAGTTGCTGGGTTTTAACAAAGATTATAGATATCATGTAGCCTATTAAGGGTGCGTGAGGGTGAATTGAATTTCTTTAAAATCACCGTCAGCTCTATACCTATGGAGGAGAACAACCAAGTTATTAGATTACGGTATTTAATCAGTTTCTAAGGGAAGAGGACGGTATTTTTTGTGAAAATGAAGAAATTTTTATTTTTTTTGCTTTAAAATATCCTGTGGCATTTGTACGAAGGTGTATCGAAAAATAACGCACAATAATTTTTTTTACAAAAAGTTTAATAGGTACAATTACAAACAAATGCACACATAAAGGGACAACTTTTGTCTATTTTTCTGTATAGTCGCCAAGTTTCTCAACACATTTCTTCCATCGTGATACCATTTTCAAAATACCCTGTTCCTAGAAGTCCGTTCGGTTGGAGTAT
Organism: Ectobius pallidus; assembly: GCA_964059195.1. Lineage (NCBI taxonomy): Eukaryota > Metazoa > Arthropoda > Insecta > Blattodea > Ectobiidae > Ectobius > Ectobius pallidus. The sequence continues at coordinate 181,384,565 of CAXKWD010000005.1, read as the reverse complement.
AGCCACCTGCGTTCTGCTGTTTTCACTTCTGCATCTGACGCAAAGCATTTACCGGCCAGGAATTCCTTTTGGGAACAAACAAATGAAAGTCTGACATTCATGCTGATGGTGTCAGACTTCTTGACGACAATGCTTGCCCCCATATTGCTGCAGTTGTTCGTGAGAAAATCAACAAATTTGGTTGGGAGGTGCTCCAGCATCCTCCATACAGTCCAGACCTGGCACCGTCGGACTTTCATTTGTTTGGCCCCATGAGTAAATTCCTAACAGGTAAACGCTTTGCGTCAGATGCAGAAGTAAAAATAGCAGTCCGCAGATGGCCAGCCACTCCAACCGAACAGACTTCTATGAACAGGGTATTTTGAAACTGGTTTCACGATGGGAGAAATGTGTTGAGAAACTTGGCGACTATGTAGAAAAATAGACAAAAGATGTCACTTCATGTGTGCAATTGTTTGTAATATCCGGGGTGCGCGGGCAAAGAGAGTTAAGTCCATCATCCTAAAAAAATTGAGATGTGTCCATAGAGTTATAGATAAAAATGCTCTCTACATTTGTGTTAAGCCCAGTAAGTCATATTCAAAATTGTACGGTAGTTATGGATGTGTGCCTCATGGGTTTATCCATCTCTAAAGCTATGTTGGGCTGGTATAGTGTGTTAAGTCACTCTAATCCTCAGTAACAAGAAAGTGGACTTAACTCTCTTTGCCCGCGCACCCCGGAATTGTGCCTATTAAACTTTTTACCAAGATGTAAGGAATAATGTGTGCCTTCTTTATTAGGCCTATATTACATTCTGACAGAGACATATCTCGTTGTAGCACTGAGGCCTAGCCTTGTAATTGCGTTCCAATGTCGCAGAGAAGCGAATTGAAAACATTAGCATATCTCTGCAATTTATTTGATGAAGTACACAGCTTGGCTACATCGCATCATCAACATTTTCACAACTCGAAAACATAAATCTACATCAAAGCTAAGTGCGCATGCGTATGGAACTTATCACTAGGGCCCCGATTCTTAGGTTTTAAAATATTTTTTGCACTCCTTAGCTAGTAAGTGGTACTTACGAACGTTGTTTACATGGATCGTAAGTTGACATTCCCACACAGTCTTGTTGCTAAGGCCGGTTGCGATGAGGTTAAAACACTTACGGTCCAAGCGCTACGTCATAATTCATTACGATACACTTCATAATACAAGCCTTTATGGCCACGGCCCCCAGGACAAATATTCGGTTCCCATAACAACAAACACATGCGAATCACTTTCTGAAATAAATATCTATTTTCAAGAATGTATTTACATAATATTTTCAGGTAATATCACTTTTAATATAATTAAATTGATATAAATAATCATCGTGCAAAAAATAGCATGCAACACACGGGCCGTAAAGGCATTTACGGGTCTCGAAAACTTAAAAACCCTCGGCTGCGCCTCGGGTTTTCAATCTGTTTCCTCGACCCGTAAACGTGCCTTACGGCACTTGTATCGCAATATACTATTGTTTCTTGCTAGTTAACTGTGATATTTTAACATAATTATTCGTTTCGTTGTCATGGCAATCACATAGTCCAATCGTATAAAACCTGAAAATGCCTAAATAAGATAATAGGAACTAAGAATGACTAAAACTGCTTTTAAAGGGAAATACGATAAAATAGCAATAATAATGATAATAATCAGGGCCCGGATTCTAATGACATGTCATCTTTTTATTGATGCTGCATAGATATGGCCAACTTTTAGATAAATCCTAATCATGGCCTCTAGATTACAGAAATACATTTTTATTAGGTCATTTTTTGTCATTTCATGCAATTTTATATTTTTTTAGTACACGCTCTCTAAAACAGCTGCTTATCGGACTGGTAGCACGCCGAAAAATTGCATTTTAGCGACCAAGGCCGCTAAAATTGCATAAAAGTGCATTCAAACTGCATTCAAAATGCACTTTTAGCGGCCTTGTCCTTTAAAGTCGTCATGACAATCTATAAACAAAACCCAGATGGCATTGACCAGACACATCAACTTTAACATGGATTTACGCATATAATTGGTCATAAAACAACAAATTTAAGTCAACACGTTTCTTTATGATAATCAGAAACTTCACCAGGATTTTTCGCAAAACACGGAAGCCCACTTCATCACATATAAGCCAACAACTTTTCACATCTTCGTTCACATAGCTTACATGGATGCACCAGCATTTAATTGCAATATATTCCCTATTCCTTCTGCCGTGATGTTGCTGGCACCAGCTCCAATTCAATGTTTTTGACTTGGAGTGAAATTTCCTCGGGATTATAATATATATTTTCACAAGCTTTTCATAAATACTAGTTCGTATTTATTATTGTTTACAAATCAGCGACTCATATAACTCATCTATAGCCTACCGCATTTCGTATTGGCACGTACGGTTCATTGTTGTCTTGCGTTTGAGAGGGCCGTGAGAATATGGTTGACTGCCTTTCATTATAATAAATTACGGTATTTTTGTTTCATTTCATATAATTTAGAGAGCTATCATTAAAAAATATTGTATGCACCACGTACGCAAAAACTTTAGCGGACTCATCCAGTATTTCAGCCTCGGCTTTCGCCTCGGCCGCTATACTAGATTCGTCCGCGAAAGCGTTATTTTGCGTACTTGATACATAAATAGCTATTAGGGCATTTATTTCAATTTTACGTCATTATTTTGTCATTTTCATGCATTTACATTGAGTGTCTTAACATTTATGTTGTCTTTTTTCCCGCATATTTAAATATATTACTAAAACTAAACTAAACTCTGTGGCGCTACATCCCTGGAGGGACTTGGCCTACCACCCGACCGCTGCATCTACCGTAGGCAGATGGCAGGATTGGGGGGCATGTGGTCAGCATGCACGGCTTAAATAAATTACTAGGCTGGTATAATGCAACATTTTTTTGTAGGATGTATTTAAAAAAAAATATTTTCTCGCTTTTCTTCTCAAATGCTCCAATCAAGAACAAGGAAATTTTTTTTTAGACCTACAACATCCTTTACAGTTTTTGAAATTATGTAAGTTACAAATTAGTCTATAACTTTGTGTGAACAATAATAATTTGTTATAAATAACATCGGTTTTTAGGTCATTCTTTGCAGTTATTAAGTCATTTTCTTTAAAATTTAGGGTCATTTTATAGGTCATTTTTCAAACAATTTTAGGGCAATAGAATCCGGGTCCTGATAATAATTATCCCAAATATTATTATTCTACTAAAATTACTTTGTAAATGTCTGCCTACATTTTGCATTTTGCTCACTGTTGCCAATACATTAATGTTTAACAGAAGATACAGCACTGAATTTTGTCATTTTGTACCTCATTGTCTCGGTAAAGGAAATCGTTAGTGGATCGAAATCGTTCTTGTTGAATTTATGTGGTGGAGTTGAAGGGGTAATTTTGAAGTGATTGTGTTCTATAAATTACTAGCTTAAAAGGCCCGGCGTCGCCCGGGTTTTTTATTTTGTAATTGGAAATTAACTTATGAAGGACTTTAGATTTATAAATTCTAGGTCCTTATATAGGCATTTAAAATCTGAAATGAGGAAGAACGACTTATCACACTGAAACTATTCCCTCAGAAAACGCTTGATATAGTTTTTTATGGCTCATAGAGGATGTAGAATTCTGCATCGCATCGCTTGTACAGTACACAGTAAGCCCGGGAGGGGTTCCATTAAGAAGAAACCGAAATTCCGGTAACATAAAATTGTATTATCGTGGATGAAAATTTTGTCTCTCACTGTCATGTTAGCATAAAACCGTTTTCGGAATGGAATTAAACAGAAATACAATATCACTTTCATACATCTCTTCCCAAAACATATTACCTTACCTCGTATTGTTTTCTCTATTTCCAGGCTAGAGGAAGTTATGTGACTGCATTATTTTCGTGGATATTGATAGTTCTCTCATTTGTTTCTCTCATTTGTCAAATTTATTCTACTTTCATTTTTTTTCCAAGGCCATCTGAGACCCGCTGGTAACAATATGTTTTAACGTCAAATGTGATTTGGATTCGATAATTCTGTGTAAGAAGGGATTAAGTATTCTCAAAAACATTTGATTTTTGGCATTTAGAATCTGAATTTTTCAAAATCCTTTCTTAGTGAGCACTTACATTGTGAAACGAAGATACTGTCAAAATTACAAGTCTCTACCTATTATAGTTTAGGCTGTACGTTGATTCCTGTCAGTCAGTCAGTCAGGACAAAGCCTTTTATATATATAGAGAAGAGAAGAGATAAATTGTTAAAAATATCCTAAAAGTGTTTCTATAGTTTTGTGGTTCAGAGCTACGGAAATTGTAAGTAAAAAATAAAATGAATTAACATATTATTTGCTTCGATGTGTTTATTAAGTGCCAGTATGGTACTTTATGAGACTGTGTGGGTGACGGGAAAATGCTTTCCGTCTGTCTGTCTGTCCGTCCCTGTGTCTGTACGCGCGATAACTCAAATACGCTTTATAGGATTTTCATTAACTTGGTATACGCATTTATAACATCCATGGGAACAAGCCTATTGATGTTGGACCAAATCGGCTGACCTGTACCGGAGTAATGCTCAATTTAGTGCCTATTTTATGCTAATATATTAGAAAGAATTTATCAAATGCAAATCAGTTCTCATGACAACATATGGTTGTACTGTGATCATATACGGCTTTGAAAGTTGCAATACAGTTAGCTTTGACAAATAACACTACTCACATATTCCTTCACATATGCTTATCAAACTAGACCGTTAAACTGAGCGAGGTGGCCGAGATGGTAAAGTCTTGGAGTCACATTCTGGACGTCACTGGTTCAAATCCCGAAACCGGACAGTTACACAAATGTCCACGACGATATATAAAAATTACTTTACAGGCCTAGGCTGCGAAAGAGCAACTTTTCGGCGCGTTAACAGCCCGACAAGCAGTTGTTTTACAGAGCGTGTACTAAAAAATGATTTTGCAACTACGCTATGTTTGGAACGTCTAGAAAAACTGGAATGACGTACACATCATCTTGAACGTATCGGCACAAACAATTTGATATTTGGCTTTTATCTGACGCGTTATTCGGTCCCCCTATATGAGGCCGCTTGATCCGAAAACACTCGGAGTGTCTGAACATAGAAATTTCTTGTATTGAAATGCTGAAGGTCAACTCCTTTTCACATATTTATGAGTGATGGCAAAAACTCTGCACACGTGTATTCTGACAAACGAATCTGTTCATAATAAACGTGGGTCTTGAACCTTCCATGGCGCTGAATTCACGAACGGGTTACAGTCACAGAAACGTCAGCTAATTATTTGAATTACCCAGGGAAGGGGCTCGCGGACTCTTCTACATCCTCCAAATCACAGCATTGTTGCAAGTGGTATCAGATGGGTTTGGAATTAAATGAAATGAAGTTTGACAAATTAGAGAAGGTATCAATATTATTCATGTTATAAATGAATATTAAAGAATGAAATACACGAAAATAATGCAGTCACATAACTTGCTCTACCCTGGACATAGAGAAAACAAAACGAGGTATGGTAATGTGTATATTATTATATTATATCGCAGGTTTTTGGAGAGAAAAGTATGAAAGTGATAATGCTTTCTCTTTAATTTCATCCCCAAAACGGTTTTATGGTAACATGAGAGTAAGAAATAAAAATTCTCTTCCACGATAATACAATTTTATGTTACCGGAATTTCTGTTTCTTCTTATTTGAACCCCTACCAGGCTTGCTGTGCACTGTACAAGCGATGGGATGCAAAATTCTACATCCTCTATGAGCCATAAAAAACTACATCTTGCGTTTCATGAGGGAATAGTTTGAGTGTGATAAGTCCTCCTTCAATTCAAATTCTATATAGCTACGTAAACACCTAGAGTTTGAAAATCGAAAGTCCTTCATAAGTTAATTTCGAATTCTTTCTTCCTTTCTTTCTATCTATCTTTCTTTCTTTCGTTCATTCATTCTTTCTTTCTTTCTTTATCTTACTTAGTTTTACCTCTCCCTTTTAGGATTTAAGCGACCCAAGCCGCCCGGGCCTTATACGACCGCGACCTGTCGGGAGAGGGATTATCTTTGGATCACATACATACTTTTTTGACCAGACAAGGACATGGAGAGCCTCCCCCGATGAGTGATCATCCCAATGCCGGGGCCACCTCCGAGACAACACGAACACATAGGACGAGACACACCATTCACACACACACACACTCACTCCAAACAAGGCGAGGATGGGATGAAGATGATAATCACGGCCAGATGATATCTGGGGACCACAAGGGCCTAAAGTTACTCGACATATGTCTCATAGGTGAGGAAAACCCCCAGAGAAAACCCCACCTAGGTAACTTTTCCCGACCAGGATTCGAAGCCGGGCCCGCTGAGTGAGAGGAGCATCCCCTACTAATTGTACTAATTTCGAATTACAAAATAAAAAACCCCGGGCATCACCGGACTTTTTAAGCTAGTGACTAATAAAATTGCTATATTCGTTTTTCTTTAAAAATGACGGTACTTAGGGACCTATTTCAGTCGTATCCGTTTTCAATTTTTCTAGGTTATCTCCATTACAATAGGCAATACATGACATTAAAATTGGCTACTCTGAAAGCACATAAGTTAACTTCTAGCGAAAATGATCTATTGGTGGAAACCGTTTATTAGGCACCGTTTGGTCTTGAGAGAATTTAATTCTTCTCTTGAAAGACTCTTAATGTCCGTTCACGTGAATTTTAAAGTTTCCAACCAAAACAACCGATCGAGGTGGCCGAGATGTTAACACCTTGGACTCTCATTCGGGAGGTTCCAGGTTCAAATCCCATAGCAGGTCAATTTAACATGGGGTTTTTCATGGTTTCCCCAGTCGTAAAGGCAAATGCCAAATTGGATATTTACATACCATGAATCATCCTCACCATTTCGTCCTGTATCATATCCATTTAAATTAATATCAGTTGAAATTTACTCCATTAAATACAATAGAAACAATTGAAAAGCCATAGTTCCATGGCCTACCCTACTGTACCGACATACATCCCGAACTCCTCATATGGCCTCGTAGGTAAAAGGAGTATAAACACAGCTGAAATAATAAAAATAAAAATAAAACTTAGTAGGCTACAGGAAAGAGGACATAATTATTAGGGGCGGATTTCTATGACCTAAAAAATAGGATATATACATGCATTTATGACCTAAAAAACATTAAAATATGACCAATTAAATTTAAAATATGACTTTTCCACTTACACATTATGTATATTTTTTTAAGTTTCATTACAATTCATTTTATTAAAATATAGTGTTAATTATTTAAAATATCTTTAAATTCTCAAAAAAGTATCATTATAATGCAAAATTTACAAAATATGATATGAAACTTCAAAATTTCTTTAATATGCACACAAATATGCCAAAAATATGACCTAAATATGCATATTCATACTAAATATGCTACAATAGTTGAAAATTTCCTAAATATGCAGTTATTTGCACAATAAAAGCCGTTCCATTTTCATCAGGATGCTTGGAATCGGGTTTAAATTAGTCGGAAACCTGAAATATTGCAAAGGGGTAAAATATGACATGTCTTAGAAATCCGCCCCCTAATAATTATTATAAACTTCTGGCAAAACATAACGATTTCTTGATGGAAACCGTTTCTTAGGCACCGTTTAATCTTAAAAGAATTTAACTCTTGTCTTCAAAGACCGGGATAATGTCCATTCACGTGAATTTTAACGTGTCCAACCAAAACAAAAAAGGATGCCAATTATTTCCATGTGCTTAAAGCCCATATTATCAAAAATAATTTTGGGTTAAATACAATGAGGCTGTTCCCAAGCCGTCTTCTCACACTTGGGAGTTGTTTTGCTCACATTAGCAACTTCGTTCGTTCCGGATGTAAAAACCTTCTCAGGAATTTCAATTTTTTTTTTGCGTTAAAACACACAACTGACGCAAATGGATTCGCAAGGTCAGAAGCCTCCAGGTAAATATTCAAATTGAGATGGAACCTGGATCCGTGACGTAGAGGGCTATTGTGTTTGTGTCTGATCAGGTAGCCAGTTCGTGATACGCTAAGAGGAATTTTAATTAAAGGTAATATCAAAACTGGTTCCAGAATTTTGGACACCGAATCTCAGGTGTTAAAGTGTCTCGAGGTAACATGCAATTTCTCACAGCAGGTGTCGTTGTAAAGCCGAAAGAAAATTAAGAAAAAAACACATCTGGTTCTGCAAAGGCTTCACATGAGTTAAGAGCGTTAACTCATTTAACTCACGTGTTTTAACACGCTTTTTCGGCAGGAGATTAAAGCATCTGTACAAATTTAAGTATTTATATTTTATTTTTAAGCATCAGGGCTTTCAGTTTATACCAGGGTGTTAATGAATAACACGGAAATATTTTACCTGTTTATAGAGTGGACATAGACAAGCAACTTTTATTAGGAGATTTTTTCCTCTATGGATTCAATTTTTCCTGTTTCAGCATAAAATCTCCCAGGGTATGGCCACCACTGACTTCTAACATCAGAAAAAAAATGCAAAACAAAGGAACTTCGTTGTTAACACTGTAGTCAGTAGTTAGGAATAAACAAAAAGACTAATGCAGTGGCGACCAGTCATGTGATTAGTCTGTAAATGTTGCAGATTATGAAAACTCTAAATTATGATATAGCTGTTGACGAATGTTTAAGAGTCAGGTTTTTATGGATCATTAGGAAGGCATGAAATCAATTTAATGAACATTTTAACCCTATTTCGCTACATTATTGACTTATGAGCACCAAATTGTAACAACTTTAATGCCCTGTAGAATACACATTTTACGTCGTAGAGCAAAAATCTCCTAATAAAAGTTGCTTGTCTAAGTCCCCTCTGTATACAGGTAAAATATTTCGGTGTTATTTATTAACATCCTATATATATATTAAGACATTTCACAAGAAAAATGTTTCGTAATTATATATAATTTGTTTATAAAAATTGTTTTCTTGAAAATTTAGACTACAAATTTGAAACACGGTTACTTCAAAACTATGAAAGATACAATTTTTTTTTCACTATTTCGTAGATAGAATAATTCTCTAGAGCCTGAAATATAGTTTTTTTGTGTGCACTTAAGATTTTAATTTCTTATATTGATTTATATAAACTGAAAATATTTTATTGTTCACATCATTATGAGCAAAAATCTAGTAACACATTACATTAGATGCCTCTGGCACTGGGATTTGAACCCAGGATCTTTGGCTATCCGAACCACTGCTCGAAAGCCGAGATGGTAAAGTCTTGTCGACTCGCATTCGGGAGGTCCCAGGTTGAAATCCCCTGGCTGGTCAATCTGACATGTTTTTTTTTTCATGGTTTCCCCAGTCGTAATTGGATATTTACAAACCATGAATCATCCTCAACATTTCATCCTGCATCATATCCATTTAAATTAATATCAGTTGAAATTTACTCCATAAAAATACACCGACAGTAGAAACAATTGACTATCAATTGTTCCATGGCCTACCCAACTGTATAGACACAGATCCCGAATCCTGAAATGGCCTCATAGCTAAAAGGAGTATAAACACAGCTGAATTCAAAAAAATAAAATAAATAGAAAAACAGAAGATGTACGACAACGAATAAGGTCACGCTGGGGTATACCCTCTACCACGCCACTGACCGCATGGCATAGCCTACTTGATTGGTAACGATCACCTGGAGGTGCTATAAAAATTAATGTTCCCTAATGCTAGTGTCCTCGGTTGTAATTTCCTCGTTTGCTCTGTAATGTTAATGTTTGGGCATGAAGGATTCTCAAGGGTAACACATTATAAACATCTCTTAGGGCACCATCACCGCAACACAGGAAAAACCTTGCAGCATTCGCTACACATGCATTGACCGTCTTTACTCTGTAGGTAGTTACTAGCTTAAAAGGCTCTCTGATTATGTTCTTCCCGAAAACAGGGGGCTTAGGAAAATATTCAGACCTAAGAGAGATGAAAACTGCATAACGACGAGCTTCATAACCTGTACTCGTCACCGGATACAGTAAGGGTAATTAAATCACGGAGGATGAAATGGGGGAGGAAAGACATATCTTGCATCAACACATATCAAGTATTGACTGGGAGACCCGAAGGGAAGAGACCACTTGGAAGACCTAGACCTAGCACAGAATTGGGTTGAATGGCGGGCTCAGGTAAGCGCGGTAATGAACCTTCGGGTTCCATAAAATCTCTATATATATGTAAAAGGCTTTGTCCTGACTGATTTACTGACAGAGAATCAACGTAGAGCCTAAACTATAATAGGTAGGGACTTGGAATTTTGACAGTACCTTCGATTCATAATGTAGGTGCTCACTAAGAAAGGAGTTTGAAAAATTTTGATTTTAAATGCCAAAAATTAAATGTTTTTGAGAATACTTATTCCCTTTTTACACAGAATTATCAAATCCAAATCACAGTTCACTTGACAACAGTATTGTTGGCAGTCTTCACATAAGGCTTTGGAAATAAATGAAACGAGACTTGACAAATTAGAGAACTATCAATATAATATATGTTATATATAAATATTTTAGAATGAAATCCACGAAAATAATGCAGTCACATAACTTTCTCTCCTGGACATAGAGAAAACAAAACGATGTATGGTAATACGTATATTAATATATCAGGATTTTGGGGAGAGAAGTATGAAGAACGGTTTTATGGTTATATTAAGAGCGAGTAATAAATATTCCGCAAAGACAATACAATTTTATGTTACCAGAATTTCTGTTTCTTGATATTTGAACCCCTACCAGGCTTGCTGTGTACTGTACACGCGATGGGATGCAAAATTGTACATCTTCTATGAGCCTTAAAAAGCTATATCAAGCGTTTTCTGAGGGAATAGTTTGAGTGTGATAAGTCGTTCTTCCTATTTCAAATTCTAAATACCTATACAAGGACCTAGAATTTAAAAATCTAAAATCCTTCATAAGTTAATTTCCAATTACAAAATAAAAAAACCCGGGCGACGCCGGGCCTTTTAAGCTAATAGATAATATTCCTTTAGCTTGCTTAGAAATTGTCTATTGCAATTGAGTAAGTAACTAAGTATGGTTTGGGAATAACAGAAAACGCAAATAGGTGAATGTGGACACTGAAAGATGCTGAACGAATGCATTGTTTCCTGTTTTATGAGACCACGTGACCCGTGTTTCACGTGAGGATTTCAACTTCAATATTTGGCCTACAGAGTTCAACAACTCACGGCCACTTAGAGTCCTTCGTATTTCCTATATTATTAATATTCATTATCTTCTAGCTATAAAAACAAATTGCAGCAATTATCCTAAACAAAATAAAACACTGCAAATGTTTTGCGAATTTATCCTCTCATCGATAAACCTGTTCCTGCAATACAGCTGTTTGATTTTATATTATATATAAACATAAATGTGTTACTTTTAATATAGACAACGCGCAAGTACACTACAGTCAACTCCCGTTTATCCGCGATGATGGGTGGTAGCCATCTCACGGATAAACGAAAACACGGTTAAAAGAAAATTATATTTATAAACATACTGTAATTGAAAAATTATTTAAAACTTACAAAGGCTTATGTGGAAACGTCTTGCCGTGCTAGAATCATTCACCCTCAGAGGTTACAAACTGTTTCAGCACAACAATAAAACACTAAGACTACAGTGTTTTGCAGATGACAAGCCGTTTGTTCATTCTCATGCCTAGATACGCGGTCCAATCAGAGACGGCGAGACGGAGGGAAGAGTCTTCCTGCTAGCGGTGCTCTTTTAGCTCGTACACGTGATTGGCGGTGAAGGAAATGGCTTCTCATTTGAAAAATACTGTACTGTATTAACAGTTTGGTTTTGGCACTTTCAAGGATTTTTTACACTTTGATGAAATAATCTGTTAACACTCTTTTGTTTTTTGACAGCATTTTCCTTCTAGCGAATATCGGAACAGAGCCTCCGTAACTAATGCCCGGTTTCTACAAACTAGTGAATTACCTCTGGGTAAATTATCCATGGACAAATTAGTTCCATTTAACCTACAATGATATAATGAGCAAGGCCTTTGAGTTGTGCAGTTAATTTAATTCAGAAGGCTTTGATTCTCATTGTTTAAATATGATTATTGATCCTATGAAAGGTTAAATTTTATCCAGCCATCCATGAAAGGATAAATTAACCCGAAGATTTACCCTTGGAAAGATCTAGCCCGAGTTTGTAGGAACATTTTTTCTGTCATTTTTATATTTACCCAGAGGACATTTATCTAGAATCTCGCCACAAGTGTATGTGATTGCTATCTTTAAATTATTTGTGTTGGTGTGGTGTTATTTTTGTGTAAATTCTGTCCATTGGATAATTTACCCATAGGTAATTCGCGAATTTATAGAAACCGGCCATAAGTGAAGTAAGTGAATATTTTTTTAAAGAATTTTTAAAGGAATAGCTCAACGGTTAATCCGCAAACCGGTTGATCCGCACCCGGATAATCGGGAGTTGATTGTACTTGCAAAAAATTTTAGTCTACTATTATAGGACAACTTTTATTTTATATAAGTCATATGAGTTCTCTTAATGTATATATTCTTATAATCATTTTTTTAATCATTTTATATATATAATTTTATATGTAAAAACTGCTTTTTATCATAGGTAATCCCACGAGAGTTGGCGACTTTATCGATAGATTCGCGACTGCGCAGCAGGAGCAGGGCCGCCACATGGGGAGGGCTGCCGGGTCCAATAGACCCGGGCCCGGGCCCCAAAGGGGCCCGTCTCGGTCCCGGTGATGTAATATAATTTTATGGAAAACTGGAAAAGTTTGATAAAATGTTCTGTTACATGAGTAACGAGAAGGAAGTTCCACGGAGAAGTGAAGAGTCTAAGCCAGGGCTTGAATTAATTAGGGGATGGGGGATTTCCCCCTCTCGTCAAAAATTTTCCCTGGCTCATGAAATAAAATTTATTGCTTGCCAGGGATACGTTTTATAAACTTCATTTTAAAATTCCAGTGCAATTACTGTTTGATTTCATGCACTTTACAAATAATATATTCTGAGTATTTCGCATTGCACGCCGGGTGATCGCGTTAATGAGGATTGCTTTCATTCCTTGTGTTTAGTTATTGAGTATTCAACATGACCCTTCACTTTGCGGCAATCTTTAAGAGTGAAGTTGACATCCGCATGCCCGCAGTAAAGCTAAGCTTCTCAATTGGTGGAAACATGCACTACGTTTATTCAAAATGCCGATTTAGTTTGTGCTAAATTAACCAGGTGTTTATGTTGGTATTATGTTTGTAACATATTTTAGCAAATAGTCCCACTTTTATTTTCATTTGTCAACTATTGGTAGAATATAGGCCTAATACCACTGTAATGTTTAAGTTTTTGCTTTTTGAATATTTACACTCCTTATTTTGTTTATGCTTGGTTCTTGAAATTGTTTTGATTGTAATAAAAACATATATTCATTTTAAAGTAGTGTCGAATTTTGTGTTTAGACGTTTCAACACAATGATTTAATAATCAGGATAAACACAATTTAGAACAAAAAACAAATACTATTATAAGGCCTAGTAATAAAAAAAAATACTGATATTATACTCGTATATTTTGTATTCGCCAAATCTTGGAGAAAAAGTGGGAATATAATAAGTCTCTTCACCAGCTATACATAGATTTAAAAATAGCATATGATTCAGATAGGCGAGACAAATTGTACAATATCCTCAATCCTCATTGAGTTTGGGATGCCAAAGAAGTTAGTTAGGCTGATCAAAATGTGTCTAAATGAAACCTATAGCATCGCAGTGTAGGGAAATTTATATCAGATAGGTATGCCATTAGAAGCAGATTGAAGCAAGGAGGTGCACTATTGCCTTTACTTTTTCATTTGGAATATGCCATTAGGAAAGTTCAGGAAAACATGGTAGACCTAGAATTAAATGGCAGTCACCCGATTTTAGCTTACGCAGATGACGTTTGCCTGTTGGGCGATGACATAAACACAATCGAGAGAAATGCAGAAAGTCTTTTCGATGCCTGCAGGAATGTCGGATTGGAAATTAATAAATTAAAAAAAAAACTAAGTATATGGTCATGAAACGTCAAAATAATACTCTACGAAATATTAGAATAGCCGGTAAATCGTTCCAACAAGTGGAGAAATTCAAATATCTGGAAGCAGTATTGACAGACACAAATAATATTAAGGTAGAAGTTAAGTGTAAACTCAAAAGGAAAAGCTTGTTATTATGCAGTTCAAAAACTCTTATCTTCTCGTCTTCTATCCAGAAATCTAAAAATAAGGATATATGAGATTATTATCCTGCCGTTTGTATTATATGGAAGTGAGACATGGCCGCTTACTGGTCGGGAAGAACATAATCTAATGGCCGAGTGCACCAACCTCGGTATTCAGAATACCGCGGTAAAGTTACTTAGTTTACCCCGGTAAAGTCATACTTTCGTTGCACCGTGCTCGGTTTCAACTTTTACCGTGGTAAGATGCAAACCGGCCATGAAGGAGCTGTTAAAGTGAGAAAACAGCGGTTTTCTTTCCAAGATGGAGATCAGCGTAATGTATCATATTTACGATATCTAGGCCAAATGCTAATTGAATATAAAGAATAATGAGAGACAGGTGGGGTCAATTTGAAGAATGAACGATGGTGCATATCTTTGCAAATACTGTGCTGTAACATCGATTGAAATGACCTTCCTTTCTTACCTCAACCAAACCAGGTCCATCGAGTAGGCTAGTGGGCGTAACCACGATTATTACGATTAGTACAGTATTTATGGTGTTTTAATTCAAAGGTTGGACTCAAACGACATATATACGCAATATAATATTCCATTTTATCCTTATGAACATTTATTACTGAACAATAAGGCAACAAATAAATGAAATATGGAAAACCAGTGGTCCTATGCCAAATTTAAGTGAATGGCTGTATGCATCACGATATAGCCTGTGTATCGGTATATAGGGCATGTAATCAATTTATCATACCTGCACGTACACGAACATAATTATTATAACAGCCCTTTCATGGCTATGCACATGATTTTGCACCTAAAATTTCTACTAGTCGTACGGGAATAAAAGCGAGGCTATTTCGAACTCAGAGCAGAGATTTCGTGGTGTTGCTTTGCCTTGGATTGCACACGTGTGAGAATTATTATTTAAAACATCAATGTTATTTTATTGAAATGTACAGACAGGTGGGATCTATTTGAAGAATGAACGATGGTACATATCTTTGCAAGTACTGTGCTGTAACAACGATTGAAATTACCTTCCTTTCTCACCTCAACCAAACCAGTAGCAGGCGAAACCAACTGATTTCACGATTGGTACAGTATCAAAGTATGAATTCAGACGACATATATACGCAATATAATATTCCCTTTTATCCTTATGAACATCTTTTTATTGAATAATAAGGCAACAAATAAATTGAATTTGGAAAACCAAAGGCCTAGGCGAGCCACCGTGACTGGCAGACGTGCAGAGAGAGAGAGAGAGAGAGAGAGAGAGAGAGAGAGAGAGAGAGAGAGAGAGAGAGAGAGAGAGAGCCTAGCGGCCATGGAAGAAACAATCAACGAGAATGGAGTCGGAGCAGAGTAACCGCAATACTTCCAAGCATTAGCAAACCGCGGTATTTTAGCAATGGTATACAGAGATTTTGAGAATACCCCGGTATTACGTTTACCGCGGTAACGAAACGGCTGAGAAAACCGGAGAATTGTGCACTCGGCCATAAGAGTGTTCGAAAACAGGGTGCTTAGGAAAATAATTGGGCCCAAGAGGGATGAAAATGGGGACTGGAGAAAACTTCATAACGACGAGCTTCATGACCTGTACTCGTCACCGGATATAGTAAGGGTAATTAAATCACGGAGGATGAAATGGGCTGGACATGTTGCTCGCATGGGAGAGGAAAGTCACATCTCAGAAATATTGACTGGGAGACCCGGAGGGAAAAGACCACCTGGAAGACCTAGACGTAGGTGGGAGGACAAGGTTAGGTTAGATTTAAGGGAAGTAGGATTTGCGAGGGATGATTGGATGGAGTTACCACAGAAACGGGTTGAATGGCGGGCTCAGGTAAACGCGGCAATGAACCTTCGGGTTCCATGAAATAGATATTATTCCTTTAGCTTGCTAAAGGAATTGTCTATTGCCATTGAGTAAGTAAGTAAGTAAGTAAGTAAGTAAGTAAGTGAGTGAGTGAGTAAGTAATAAAAAATGTTGGAAATATCGTTTCTGGTATCATTTGATAACTAACAACCAATGTAACACAAGTTTACGGTGTTTACGTCAATTAATTTGGTCAGAGTAAACTATCCTTTTTTATTTACTTAAATCAGATAACAAAGTGGTCGGCGATCGATGAGGGGCCCGTGACCAGTAAATGTTCCCGGGCCCGACCCCGAGATGTGGCGGCCCTGAGCAGGAGCGAATTTATCTGATGCAACTCGTCAACTCGAGTTGGATTTATTAAGACTATTCAATGAATAAAAATCCACCAGATTATACAAATAATAATAACTTTCGTGCTTTGTTCTACAAAAACAAAACTAACAGCTGCGAGATCACGGCATACTATGAATCAACCGTCCATGAATCGATTCGAGCTGTTTTGGTGTAATCAGTGCTACCACCAGAGCATATAAGAAATTGTTAACTTCATTCAATTAAGCTAAAAGCAGAACAGAATAAACGCACACGAACTGGCTTGCACAGAATCGAAATTGTGTTCTTAATCAATGTACATTTCTATTATTTCAATTTCCAAACAAATTATGTTGTATGAAATAATCTGTTTTCGTGCCGCTTAGTGGCACCATCTGACTATTAATCACTGCACACTGATACTCGCGTCTCCAGTAACGACCAGACCATTTTACCCGATAAAATGCCATCCTCGCGATTCCTACAAGAATATTGTAAGATAAACGGCCGTGAATGGTCTATATCCGAGGAATTGCTAAACGTTATTGGTCAATATCAAACACGCGGCGTATGAGTTGAATAGTCATTTTAAAATGATTGTCTAACAGTTTTAATCTTATTAATTGAAGTAACATAGCCTAGACCATTAGAATATGTCAACAGTTTGTCCACTTAAATATTACACAATAAAATAGCAAGCTTATAATATTTGTCTTCTTTGTAAAAGGTTGTCCACATCACTCTATATATTTATGGCATCGTATTATATTTTTGAGGGTATAAGACGAAAAATTAAATCTTATACTTTGTAAAATCAGTTTACCTGATTTCATATTTCTTTATAGTCACTTTGCACGAAGAAAATGACATTTTTGGAGAGAAATGCAAACAATACCCGCAAAGAAGGCCCTTTGTGTTATACTAGGAGGTGCCCGTGGCTTCGCCACGATAATTCTTTTAAAAATTAAGAATTAAGAGTATAATAATTATTAAAGCATTATATTATATTTATTAACACTTGCACGCGAATCATTCATAAACTAAGCCATTAATAATATTAATGAAACAGCTGAAATTCCGGTTTCAGAGTACATTCTAAAATTAGAAAGCGCCCCCTGGGAAAACTATATCAGAATCGATTATGCAGTTCCAAAGAACCTGTGAACACATAATACGTATTGTTTCTCAGCTGTTTATTGCCATGAATATGATGTGAATTTTATTTTATCAATTCAGTGTCATTTTCAGAAATTATATAATGTTTCAAGGGAAGGAATGGTTTGTTTGGATTATTATTATCAGCGATATTTCAAGAGATAAAAGCATCAATATTTTACAGCTGTTGCCCCCGGCTTCCCCCGCCATTATTCATTGACTCCAGGATTTTTAAGAAAATTACACTGGTAGATTATTAAAAATGTTTGTGGTTCAGAGCTATGAAAATTGTAAGTAAAAATAAAATTAGAATATTTGTTCATTGTGTTCATTTCACTTAGGCCGTATATAATAAAGAAACGGTTTTCCTTCCTAATTTTGTAGTCGTCATGAAAGTTAAGACTGCGAGAGACGAACATCGCCGAGTATACCCGATGTCTCACGAAGCGGGCGAGCAAGCACGCTATTTAGGACCGTTGAATTGTATAAGAGTGGAAGATTATTGTAATGACTAGCTCCCACAAAGCTAACACTTTGTGAATCCCAGGCTACTTTGCTTTATCCTCAGGCTAATCTGAGGGTTTCCTCAGAAACATGACGTCTAGTGGAACTGGAAAGACAGGCTTTGTTCTCTTTTGTTAGCGCTTAAATATTTGCCTGTTTGCTTAACAGTAACGTAGGCATTTTCTATGAACGCCATGACCTTCAATAACATCAAACATCTGCTTCATATTAAAAAACACCACTTCTTCTCTGACAATATCACATTCGCAGAAATCTCATTTAGCCCTTAAACGCTTAAAGTCTGTAGCTCATGAATAAATAGACCTGGGATTTTAAGGCAAATGCCTATTTTGTTCCTTATGAAATAACATGAAAATTTTTAAATATGTGGACGTTTCATAATAAATCACTTACATTTACAGAGTTTTATAGTGCCCTAAAATGCCTATTTGGACCTTCGGAGCCTATTTTAGTGCCTAAAATGCCTATTTTGTACATTTAAAATAAAATTCAACTTCTGTAACTTTTACAATCATTTAGTGGACATCCATGAATGAAGAGCAGAACAGCAGAGGGTGGGTTTTTCACAGAAACTTGATTATTCCAAACAATTGTCACTAAAGGAATGCTGACTGACGGGGGAAGGGGAGGATTAAGGGGGAAGGACAACTGTGTAAAGTCACCAGTGAAAAAAAATTATGTTTAAGTGAATATAGTTTGAGATGCCTAAGTTTGCAGTTAATTCTGTTTAAGAATAGGTATACCACGTTTCTTGCAGTAAAGAAAAAGGCCATGTTACAGTTTATGTTTATATTGTAATATTTTAAAGGCCATGTTACAGTTTATGTTTATATTGTAATATTTTAAAGTCCATTTTCTATCTATTTACACATTTTTAAAGCATATTTTAAGTGCCTATTTTATTTTTTAAAAGCCTATTTGCTTGTTTAAAAGCCTATTTTAGGTGCCTAAAACTAAATTTTTAGAGCCTAAAATCCCAGGTATACTGTACTCATGAATCACTGACCAATCCAGTATAAGGAAGTATGGAATTTCAACCAATAGCACGTGTCTATCATAATTTATTTCTTATTCGACGCTTATTATGTTGACGTAAGGTCTCATAATAACATTCATTTCGAAACTCATCTTCATTATGACACAGGTCTGGATCGAGAAATAAATTAAATTGCTGCCAGAACTAAAACAAACAACCCTCGTATGTTTTATGCCATAACACTGGTCGCTTAGTCTTCGGGAAGAACCTAATCTGAGAGTGTTCGAAAACAGGGGGCTTAGAAAAATATTCAGACCTGAGAGAGATGAAAACTGCATAACGACGAGCTTCATAACCTGTACTCTTCACCGGATATAGTAAGGGTAATTAAATCACGGAGGATGAAACGGGGGAGGAAAGAAATATCTCGAAAGTATTGACTTGGAGACCCGAAGGGAAAAGACCACTTGGAAGACCTCGACGTACATGGGAGGACAATATTAGGACAGATTTAAGGGAAGTAGGATTTGCGAGGGTTGGTTGGATAAAGTTAGCACAGAATAGGGTTGAATGGCGGGCTAAGGTAAGCTCGGCAATGAACCTCTACTTATTTAACGAGGCTGGGAGATTGATCGATAGGTGAAGATCGATAGCGTAAAGATTCGAGGCTAATGGAAGGGAGCATTCGCTGTAAACATTGTTTTAGATGGAAGTTTATCCAAGGTCAAGAAACAAGGAATTGCCAGTCTGTAGCTCGGGGTCTCTGATATGCATCGATAAGGTAAACACATGCCAGAGAAATACAAGCTTATGAAATATTCAACACTACATGGTGGTCAAAAATACCCTGTGTCTCACTCTAGGAAGAGGAAAACGTTAAATTTCGCGCCCTCATATCGCCTTTCGGCAATTTGACTTCGGCATTCAATGGTTTCATATCTTTATAATAATTTCTTTATGAAAGTTGTATTGAACTGAACCGCCCGAAACCATATTGTAATTTGTAGCAATAAAATTGAATGTTTCCAGATACCACTGTAAATGTGATCTGAAAATATTTTTATAACATGTCTATTGGAAGTTGTTAACAAGGAGGAAGAGGTAATTGTGCTATTACTTGTTATTGTCCCTTCACATTTCAGTTACAGTAAAACCAAAATATTCGTGACTCTTTTTCGGAAAAAATTAAGTCGACAATTTAGTGCATAATTGTCCTCTTTTACCGAATTTATAACTGAAATATGAAGTTAAATTACAAATATGAGCGAAATAACACCAAGACCATGAAAATGACCATAAATATGATTTAATATGCAAAATAAAAACGATCCGATTAGGATAACAAATGTGCAATTCGTGTTTAATTTGTGTTTACGGCGAGAATAAAAGTCAGGATAAAAATATCACATGTCATAAACATCCGAACCCTCTTATTGACAAAAAAAAGTAAATAAAACATCAATAAAATCAGGTAAACTGTTGTAACAAAGTGCCAGTATTTTTTTGTTTAATCAGTTATGACTGCAATTATGATATGCAGAATATGTTTTTTTTTTTTTAAATTGATTTCCAAGTTAAGCTCCAGATTTATTCATTAAGCAGGGCTTACGGAAGAAGAAAGGTCTACCATCTCGGCCACCTGGGTCATTTTAACGGTCTAGTTGGCTAAGCGCATGTAAATCAATATGTTTTTTGTCATAACTACCTGTATTTTAATTTCCAAGGCCTTATAAGATCACAGTAAAACAATAGGCTATGTTGTCTAGATAAATGATTTTCATTTTTTTATAAATTCTTTCGAATACGTATATTGCCATAAAATAGACACTAAATTGAGCATTACTCCGAAACAGATCAACCGATTTTATCCATTATGAATAGACGTCTTCCCACGGACATTGTAAATGTGTATACCAAGTTTCATAAAAATCCGGTAAAGCGTATTAAATTGAGTTACCGCGTCTTTAAAATATACACTAAATTGGGTTTTACTGCGGTACCGGTCAACAGATTAGGTTCAAATTCAATAGGGCACTTCTCATGGACGTCATAAATGGGTATACCAAGTTTCATGAAAATCCGAAAAAGCGTACTTGAGTTATGGTGCGTACAGACACACGGACAGACGGACAGACAGACGGACAGACAGACGGACAGACATTTTTTCGTCCCCCACACAATCTCATAAAGTACCATACTGGCACTTAATAAAGGCCGGGCTCTTTCCAGATTGAGGAAATGTTCCGGGTAATAACACGACTTTTCCTTCACACATAACTCAGTACGGTACTGCAATGTAATTGTTCACTTAGAGATGTCAACATAATAAAGTGGCCATCATCATACACTCTCTTAAGGCTTCACTTCCTTATTTATGTACGAGGTCATCAGGATTTTAGGAGGTCTTAATCTCATGTCACGTATGAATCAGTGCTACTCTATCCACTATCCACGCGGGTTTTAAGAATTTCCGCTTCCCTAGTGTCAGATTAGAAAAAAATATCTATGATAATTAGACTTCGGACTTTTAGGTCGCTAAAAATGCTGTTTTAGGTACCTAAAATAGGCTCTAAAAATTGGAAAATAGGTTCTAAAAATCGTAAAATAGTCTCTTATAAAATCGTTAAGTTGCCAATTTTCTTAAATATCTCAACTGCAATGCAGAATATTATATTTATTGAAGTCACCATTAATCAATAATCATGATAAAACACAGATACAGGCCTATGATACACAGAATTGTATAGACCTATTACTAGGGGCTGTATTCCTACCATAACAGTGAAAACCTGATCCCTGCGCCCAGAAGCTGTGGGAGTCGGGAGAAAAACTCTACATTTTCTTGGAAATTCCAAAGAATTTTTTCTACTGAAGGCGAAACATTCCTTACTATTTAACCACGCCACAAATGTGTCATATACTGCACATTCAGAGCTAAAAATTTAGTACGAACTGAAAAAAATGCTAGAATTTATAACAAAAAATAACTTATTTTGAAAAAACAAGCAAAAAGGCAATATTAGGCTCTAACGTAAAAATAGGCTGTTTTAGGTCCTATAAAAGTATCAGTTTTAGGCATAGTCACTTATGAAACATGCATATACAAGTTTTCGTCCATATATCACTTAAGGATTAAAAAAGGGTTTTACCTAAAATCCGAAGTCTAATGATAATAAAAGGAAGTGTTTGTCTTTCTGTCTGTCTGTGCGCGATGCCCAGCGAAATCTACTGAACGCAGAGATCTGACATTTTAAACGTAGATGGACTGAATGGTGGGCGAATGTACCTCGAAGACGGATTTTTTATTTTCGCTTTCGTTCGCGACTTATTACTGAAAAAGGGCAGAAAACGTGCATTTTCTTGTTGTGCTTTCGAAGCATCGGTTTTCAATAATACATTTCAGTTGTCTAATCAATTCCAAGTGGCTTTGCCTACTTTTTTCATAACCTGGAAATAAAAGCATCGCTTGAATTTTGTAAGCCCACGCTGGTCGATTCATTTGTTTATAATGTCAAGGCACGCAGACATCTGAAATTTTCAACCTAGGCGGAAGAGGAATAATCAATATAGGCCTAAATGGACAACTCTTGATCGATTTGGACGAAACTCACTATGCAGAGGTTTTCTGGGCCAGAGAACTCGAATCTGAGGCGTTTTCTAACTGTGGAATTCACTTCAAACCCGGATTTTTAGCTGTTTCATTATACTTATTAATCGTTAATTTAGGCCAACGAATGTGCGCAAATGCGTGCAAAGTGTTAATAAATATAATGTTTTGTTTTGCTCTTAATTTTTAATCTTCCAATTAATTATCGCAGGGATCTGCTAGTGATGAATAGGGACCGGATTTTTAGGTTTTTAAAAACACTGTTTTAGGTTTTTCATTAGGTGAAATAGTTTTTTTTTGGGTTTTTCCCCTAAAATATCGTTTTCGGGTAGTTGGTTTAATGAATTTGAATGTGCTACCCACTGCCGTAATAACCTCGATTTCATTTGTTTCGGCATAATTAACACGTCTTTTTAAAATTCACAATGTGATCACTAAGTATGAATAACAGGGAAGTAATAAAGGTAAACAAGGGCTTTAAAACACAGCAATCTATATCCTTGTCCATACACGGCAACAATGGTTGTTCGTACGAATATTTTAAAAGGAATACGCCGGTACTCTTACACTTCCTCTCTTCATACTGTCCATCCTAGACGACAATGGGTTAACGAATCGCTGGTGGTATTAATTTCAACCCGACAAAAATTGTCTCTCCGCAAAATATCGATTTCTTAAATGACAAACGAAAAAGACAAAAAAAAGGAGCCTAAATTAGATATTTTAGGCTTCATATCCCGTTTAGGTATATTTAGGTTTTTATAACCGATTTAGGTATTTTTAGGTACTACAGAATTAATGTGGGTGAATCCTATGTACGTGATTCGAAAAAGTGTATGAGCGCTTTTTGTTTTGGAAGTAAGGAAAAAAATAGGTAGGCTAAAAACCTAAGAATCCGGTCCCTAGTGATGAATAAGTTAAAAAAATCATAAAAAAATATATGCTAGAACTGCACCAATATTCTGTAAAAGCTTTTAGTCTGTTCCAGAAGCGGCCCCCTGTTTGAAAAGCCCAGTCACCTGCGTCCATAAAGTAACTTTCCTTTAGGCTGTTAACAGATTAGTTAACATAGATGAACAGATTAGTGGAAACAGGAAAGAAATATGGCATGGAAATTAACATTGAAAAATCAAAAGTAATGAGAATATCAAAACGAGAGAAACCCTTGAGGATAACTGTCGACAATCGAGAACTGGAGAATGTGAAGCAGTTCAAGTACTTGGGAAGCTTGCTGACAAAGGATGCCCACTGCACGAATGAAATTCGAACAAGAATCACCATGGCCAAAGCCGCATTCAACAAAAAGAGGACTCTACTACCCGCGCGCCACTTCTTGAGCGCTGTTTTTACGGGGAAGTGAGGGTTGGGGGGAACAAAACATAGCTAGTCCGCTAATTTTTCTGCAGTGTTGTCAACCAAAGAAACCACATTTCAGCAGAATCGCGCGTATGGTAAGTGCACAACAACAGCGTACGTGTGAGGTATGTGTACAAACAATAAATTGAATGCCGAATTGGATAATTACTTACGATGAATCATCCTCGCTATTTTATCCTGTACCATATTCATTTAAATTAATATCAGTTGAAAAATACTGACGCCATAAAATACATAAACAATAGTTGACAATCAATAGTTGCATGGCCTACTGTATAAACCAGCGTTTTTCAACCAGTGGAATAGAATATTAAACAATAAAGCTTCAATATTTTTACACTGGATAGGCTATCTAGTTTTAAGCATAAAGAAGAGTCAGCTGAACATGCTTCACCATTTCGTGTTGTAATACGTAAAAGAGGTAAGGCATCTAAAAGTGGAGAAAACTATAGGCCTAATTTTAAACGTATTTAATACGTTTTGCGAAAAGTTCGCTCGACTTTCAGTCCATGAAATTGACATCAGAGTTCACGGAAGTGTCAGAAATTAGCACATACGGAATTCTTCAAGAGGTATTAAGCACCAGGAAAGTGCTGGTTGACGTGTTTGTAAAATCAGCAATTCGCAAAATTGTATTTTTTTCCTTGCATCAGAAAAGATAATGTCAATAAATAAATAAATAAATAAGGATCCTGATACAGAATGAAAGCTTAGTATTGATGCCACTAGATGTCAGGATGTTTAGCGTACTTCGTGTTTCAATGTTGTCAGCTCAATCTACGAAGTTGAACGAATCCTACCGAATGAGGACTAGGGAGCCGAGCGCTCAAGAAATCGCGCGCGGGTAGTACTGACCAGCAAATTGAGCTTGGAACTAAGGAAGAAACTGGTGAAGTGCTACATCTGGAGCATTGCACTGTACGGAGCAGAGACATGGACCATGAGAAAGAGGGAGAAGAAATACCTAGCAAGCTTCGAAATGTGGTGCTGGAGGAGAATAGAGAAGGTCAAGTGGACAGAACGGGTGACAAATGACGAAGTACTGAGAAGGGTAGTAGAGAGGAAAATTATTCTGAATACAATTATTCAGAGGGAAGCCAATTGGATCGGACACATACTTAGACACGAGGGACTCATACATGATGTCATCGAAGGGAAGATCAAAGGAACTGCTGGAAGAGGAAGGAGAAGAATACAACATCTGGATGACATGAAAGATGGGAGGAGATACAGCAGATTGAAGGACGAAGCTGGAGATAGGGAACACTGGCGTCAGAAATTCTCCGTACGAAGACATGGACCTGCCACTAGGCAGAATACTAAGTAGTAGTAGGCTGTTAACGGAAACAAAACACAATTTAATGGAAACATTTATTTTAACAGAAACAGGAAGTGTTGAGTTACTTTTCAACATATTCATCACCGGAATTGGACATTCCTCATACCTTGGGACCAACTTTTGTATCCCTGTGCCATAAAAGTCTGCCGCTTGGGATCTGAACCATTGTGTGATAACCTCCGTTTGTCTGTCAATCTCTACAATTCTCTGTCATTTCTTGAGGGGTAAGAAAATATTAAAATCTCTGGGTGCGCGGTCCGAGCTGTAGGGTGGATACTTCAACACCTCCCTGAAAGTCTTCTACAAAAGTTCGGCTAGCAGGTGCTTAAACATTCACCCTACAGCCCGGACCTCACTGCCAGTGATTTCCATCTTTTCCTACACCTCAATAAATGACAGAGAAGTGGAGATGGTTGTCACACAGTGGTTCAAATATCTAGCGGCAGACTTCTACGACACAAGTGTTGAAAAGTTGGTGCCACGTTATGACAAATGTTTCAATGCCTGTGGCGAATATGTTGAAAAATAGCTGAACACTTGTTATATCTGTTGCAATGAATATTTCCAAGATATTTTGTTTTGTTTCTGTAAACGGTCCTCGTATGTAATTCTACTGAAGAGCTCTTAAGGAACCCTAAACAAGGTTTCAAAGCGCGGACTAAATGATTTATGTCTTGACAGAAGGAGTAAGGAAACTTCTTGGATTACTTGATGGTGTCATAAAGACGGTCGTAATAAAACAAGCCATTACATGGCCGACTGTAATTTTCTATTGATTAGACAAATATTTACGATGGTTTAATAACTAACCTGTTCAAATATTATTGCTTAAGTACAGTGTCAAGATCACAGAACGTGATTTTCTACTTTTTACGGAAAAACAATTATGGGAACAGCCAAGTCAAATAAAACAACGTAAAGACTGTAAAAAATGAACTACTTTCTTACAATTTTATTTAAATAAACCAGGAATGTTATGAGAAACATATTTTAACTATTTTCTAGTACACACTCTCCAAAACAGCTGCTTGTCGAAATGGTAACACATCGAAAAATTGTATTTAAATTGCATAAAACTGCATTTAAAATTAAGTTTTATCGGCCTAGGATGCATTAATTCGCCATGACAATTTATAAAAATCCAGATGGCATTGGCCAGTCTCACCGACTTTAACATGGATTTAAGAAAATAATTGGTTATAAAACAACAAATTTAAGCCAACATGTTTCTTTTTGACAATCAGAATCTTTACCAGGGTTTTTCGCAAAACGCAAGTACCTACTTCATCATATAACAACAAATATAAGCCAATAACTTTTCACGTCTTGGTTCAGAAGAGAAAAGATGCTTACCATAAATGCACCAGCATGTAATTGCAATATATTCCTTCTCATAGTCTACTACTGGCACCAGCTCCAATGCAATGTTTCTGGCTTGGACTGAAATTTCTTCAGGTCGTATTTTCATAAGACTTTCATAAATACTAGTTCGTATGCATTATTGTTTACAAAAAGGACTCATATAATATATTGCATCTATACTGCATTTCGTATTGGTAATGTTCATTGTTGTTCTGTGATTCAGGTGGCTGTGAGAATATGACATCAACAAATGAGTAACTATACCTATCATTATAATTAATAATTGGTTTTTTATTTCAGTTCATATAATTTAGAGAGCTTTTACTGAAAAAATATATTTATGTACCACGTACGCAAAAACTTTATTGGACTCATCCAGTATTTTGGCCTCGGGTTACGCCTCGGCCGGAATACTAGATTCGTCCGCTAAAGCGTTATTTTGTGTACTTTATACATAAATAGGTATTTTAGATTGATAACAGCTTTGTTGTACATAAAGTAGGTAACTCAGTCGGTCAAATAAAAAACGTTGGGACTCGTATGCAGTTAAAATTAAAGTTTTAAGGCATTAGTTCACAAGTTTCCTATAAAAAACATAAAATACAGGTCATTTTCGGAACATATGAGGCCATGCGACAGGAGGGAAAAAATGAACAACGCGGAAAGCTCAACACACGATATTCAACTTAATGTATTGTCATAATTCATTTTGCTTTGTGTCATCGCCACATACAAATGCTAAAGTGAGAGAAAGTGTAGTTAGGGATGTAATTGACCTGCATTTTTCGGCCTCTGAAGCAGCGAGAAGGTTCCATATTTATGAAAGAGCAGCTCAGTGGTGGGAACTTTACTATAATGCGACCGGAAGTTTTCATAGGAAGCGTGGATCTGCGGAAGGCCGCGTATTTCGATGCTAGATTAATTGCAGAAATTGAGCGTAATTGATTTTGCACTAGAAGTACCGGTATTATAAAATAAAATCTTTAAAAAATGCTCCTTGAATAAACATATTCCTCGCGAATCTATTAATTATTAATATAATAAAAATTTGCAACCAAGAATATGGCGGAATCTAGGCATATAGCCACAGCATTCTATACATGTTTGTTTTGGAACAAAACTGACTAAATAATCAAGAAAATACATGGATAGACAAGCGGCGTGTGTGAACCTAACCTTAAGTCTTCCTGTACATGCGCATATGCTCGTTCGTGATACTTAATCAAATACCGCCCGACGTTTTTTATTTGACCGACTGTAACCCTGTCTTTATTTTTATTTCGTATGTTAAATGCGACAAACATATTCAAATGTTATGTATCAGACTTGGCCATGATAGAGTTTGTGTCTTACTCTTGCATGCGTATCTCCGCATGTATCGGGGACGTGATGATTGAGATGTGTGTCTGTGGACACGCACTTTATCACTGACATCTTATCTGATTCTTTAATGGTTTGATGTTATCACACAACATATAAGTTGCAGTGATTATGCAGTATTTATACTTTCTCCACCCATATCTGCAATAGAAGTGCCAAGAGGCACTTTTTTGAATTCCTATGAAAAATTAATTATCTGTCTGTAGACTATCAATGTTCTTTATAATTAAAAGTTAAACATAAATGGACAAAAACTCATACAATGTCGTTTACATAATTAAAACCTTTTTTAAAATTTTTAAATCACTATTTTTGTCATGTAACTAATTTAAAATAAATAAATGGAAAATCATAGTCTAGACAAAAGAATGTAGAAACCATGGCCTCAATAGATTTATTCTGTTTTTGATATTGAATAATGAGGGCCTTGACTACAATGCAGTCAGATGTTTGTACATCTCTATATATATAAAAGGCTTTGTCCTGACTGACTGACTGACAAGAATCAACGTAGAGCCTAAACTATAACAGGTAGAGACTTGGAATTTTGAAAATACCTTCGTTTCATAGGTGTTCACTAAGAAAGGATTTTGAAAAATTTTGATTTTAAATGCCAAAAATCAAATGTTTTTGAGAATACTTAATCCCTATTTACACAGAATTATCCAGTCCAAATCACATTTGACAATAAAACATATTATTGCCAGTTTGTCTAAGATGGGTTTGGAAAAAAAATGAAAGTAGAATAAATTTGACAAATGAGAGAACTATCAATATCCACGAAAGTAATGCAGTCACATAACTTCCTCTAGCCTGGAAATAGAGAAAACAATACGAGGTAAGGTAATATGTTTTGGGAAGAGAAGTATGAAAGTGATATTGTATTTCTGTTTAATTTCATTCCCAAAACGGTTTTATGGTAACATGAGAGTGAGAAACAAAACTTTCAGCCACGATAATACAATTTTATGTTACCGGAATTTCTGTTTCTTCTTATTAGAACCCCTACCGGGCTTGCTTTGTACTGTACAAGCGACGGGATGCAAAATTCTACATCCCAAAATTCTACATATAGCCATAAAAGCTATATCAAGCATTTTCTTAGGGAATAGTTTGAGTGTGATCAGTCGTTCTTCCTACTTCAAATTATAAATACCTTTTTTTTTTTTATTATTTACCATGAAAATTACAAATTACAAATTAGAAAATACAAACAAATACCTACATTAGGACCTAGAATTTAAAAACCTAAAGTCCTTCATAAGTTAATTTCCAATTACAAAATACAAAACCCGGGCGAAGCCGGGCCTTTTAACCTAGTTTATTATATCACGCCTTGCTTTAGATGTGAGGCAATTGTTGTAATTTTGTTCTGTTGTTATCCCACTTATTCCTTCACATATGCTTATCAAACTTTCTCATGAAACCACGGTCTAAAACTCAATATTTTCTGAAATATGGCATATTAAATTCATGTGGCACTTTTTATATCAGTTTACCCGATTTTATTTTGTAATAGTCTATTCATTATTCAGGGGTACACTTAGCATAGTGGTTGAGGCGCTGCGCTACAAACCAGAAGGTCGCGGGTTCCATCCCCGATGAGGTCGGAATTTTTCAATTGGCCTGATCCTTCTGCTGGCACTATGGCCCTGGGGTGGCTCAGCCTCTAACAGAAATGAGTACCAGGAGCAATCATGGGGGTAAAAGCGGTGGGGGTAAAAGGGTGACAACCTTATAACCTTCATGTGCCGAATGTCTAAAATCCGGGAGCCTCAAACACCTGGAACCCTCTTGGCCTCCAGGGACTGTATAGGGAACACTTTCCTTTTCATTATTCCACTGTGTGTAGAATTTCTTCCGGATATATAAATTTACATTTGCATTAATGTGATATGATATAAGGTTGACTCGGATCTGGAGTTCACATTTCTCCTCCCCACTTTCCCTTAACAACCTCAAGGATGGTCAAGTCCATGGAGTGAAATTGGATAGCGGCTAGAGAAAAATTAATTTGAAAAATCTGTTGTAAAATTCAATCCCAAATACAAGTTTGCCTCTTAGTACAATAAATTATGTATGACATTCTCTTCATGTAAATTGGTTGTAAAAATGAAGAGAACGTTGTTACATCACATCCCCGAAGGATACACAACCCAAATAAAATCTGATTAATGTACTCACATAACTTTATTTACTCTAAGCATGACCAATTCATTTTTATCACTTCACATTCTGATACAGAACAAGAGGCCATATCGCCCATTTAGGATCAGAGAGACGTAACTACATTTTTGCCGTTTTTGAGTTGATACTACCCTCAGAAACACGGAATTGAGATCTATCTTGTGATCAAACAAGCGTAACTCTATCTAAACTGGTTTCCATTCTAGCTGCTAGCGTATCTACATTTTTAGGAAAATAACAAGAATCAAACAGACGGAAAAGCTGTTCCGTCTTGAGACTGCACCAAGTAGTGTTAATTTCTGAAACGGAACAGCTGTTACGTTTCTCTGATCCTAAGAGAACTGTTGCTTTTCCCGCCATTTGTTGTAAACGGATTGCCGCCATCACTGTGACAACAATGAAAAAGAGCTTCCTATCAACAAAACTTAACAATTATCAGTCTTGAATGAGTTTGCAAGAAGATATGATCGTAATGGAGTCCAGTCCAGAGGAAGAAGAACGGTGAAAATGTGTCAGAAGGATTGGAATTTAGAGAAATTGGGTAAGTAATAGAATGAGTTTATTAGTGTGTTTGTGATTATTATAAACTCCGTGGCGCTTCATCCCTGAAGGGACAAGGCCTACAACCCGACCGCTGCGTCATCTACCATAGGCAGATGGCAGGATTGGGGGCATGTGGTCAGCATATCTCAGGGCCGTTAATTGTGGTTTTCTTGACCTGAGCCGCTACTTCTCCATCAAGTAGCTCCTCAATTTGAATTACGAGGCTGAGTGCACCCCTACCAGACCTCCCTACCTGAGAAAAATCCGAGGTACCGGGGATCAAACTCGGGCCGACGGATCTGTAGTCAGCGACGCTAACCACTAGACCACGCCGGCGGTCTGTGATTATTAACTGTTACTGTTATTGTTATATTATTAATTATTATTAATTGTTGTAATCTGAAGAATTAGAACATTAAAGGTTGAAGAGATGGCTTTGAATATTTGCTTTATTATGCTTACAGAGACCAGTGTTGAAAATGGATCCTGTCTTGTAAAGGATGTTGGCAGTGCGCAAGTAAATCATCAGAATCAGGACAGAGATATTGTAGACGATAATATTAACTTTGAAGAAAATAATAAACCAAGAAAACGCAAAAAGCGAGCAGTTAAAGAGGAGTAAAAGAAAATTAACCAGCAGTATGATAGAGCGTATATTCCAACTAATAATTCTATAGTTCCTGCAAGACATGAAAGCTTAGATTGCTCTAAATGCCTCCGACAGAGCAACAGTAAGTTTACTGAGCAAAATAGACAAAATATTCACAGAATCTACTGTGACCTTGGATCATTTGAACGACAAAGGATGTACCTTACTAAGCTAGTAGAAGAAGAAGAAAAACAAATTGCGAAAACAAAATCTGATACATTACGAAGGAAGGTGATCAAGAAGTACCATCTAATAATGAAGTACGAGCGAGCTTATGGAATTTTTTTTCTCAAGGCATTTGAAATTTCAGAAATCTTTGTAAAAAATACTATTAAGAAAAGAGATGGACATATGTAATTCAGAAAGAAAGAAGAGGATGCAATGAGCCTAGCACAAAAAGACCAGACGAGAGAAAGGAGACTATAAGGAATCACATAAAGAATTTTCCTGCTCTTCGTTCTCATTACAATAGGAAAGAGTGTACTGCAGATTATTTACCTAGGCAATATGAATTTTAAATAGTTAATGTACGAGTTGTATCAGGAACAAAGCCTCGCTGAGGGAAAGATAGCAGAGAAATTTGGTCGTATCGGCAGATATTCACAACATAATTTAATCTCAAATTTAATGGAATATGTGTGATAAGTGTTTAAAATTGTCATATACACCAAAAGAAAAGGAAGACGAAGATTTTAAAAAAAGGGACAGAAAGAGCATATTAAAAGGAAAGAAATGGCAAAGGATTTTAATAACTTGGAGAAGGAAAGTGCACGAGAAAACGAATCTGTGCTGGCTAATTTGACTTGCAAGCTGTGCTCTACTGCCCTAAAGTGAATGCAATCTATAAAAGATTTCTGTTTATAATTTCACAGTTCTTAATGTAAGAGAAAACAAAACAGATTATTACATGTGGGACGAGGAACAAGCGCCCGGGTTATGATAGTCCTCTTTGCATAAGCAAAGAAAAGAAAAATGATCTTATGCTTGTTTTCCTTATTCGATATCGCTGATAAACATTCCAATTGTTTATTTACCAGTAATTGTGCTGATGAAACATTATAAATGCAGCTGCGGTAATATCTGTTGATGCTTAAGACTGCAATACAGTCATATGTTACATAGCAATAGCCACCAAGTTAAGGATCAGACAAACGTAACTACATGCATAATTTTATAAAATAAGTTATTATCACCTCCTAAGTGATTAGAATGTGTAACTTCTAATAGAAAACAACAATAAATGAAATATACTTCTCATTTACAGCAAAATATTTCGCAAAAAAAATTAGAAAATATCCATTTATTAGGCCAAAACCTTTAAATTGATTTATCTCAAAACACTGTTTTTGTAGTTACGTCTCTCTGATCCTAAATGGGCGATATTGCAAAGAATTGGTGGCTCATAACTACTCTTCAGAGCTTTTTCGAAAAAAGTTTCAAATAAAAGGTTTAGAACTTAGTATAAGAAACCCATGTGCAAAATTTAAAGAAAATCGCCAGAGCCGTTTTCCAGGAAAACAGTTGATATGAAACTCACATATCTTCTTAAGTGATGAAACTAATTGCGTTTCAGCCTGAAAGACTGAAGCACAGTAAACAATAAGGGAAAAAATAATATTAAGTCGCACCTTGGATGAATGTTCCCACCCACCGCTCCCTCGCGATGCACTTTCTTTTATACCACTTCTTCTGTCGTCATATTACATAGAAACTCGTGATTGGACGTTGGTAGTGTGACGTCATACCGGTAAACAAAAGATGAACAAAAGTTGACAGGCTTACTAACGTGTGGAAGATATAATATGCCACATTTTCGAGACCTACAAACAGTGTATCGTACATTATTCGAAAATGCAAGGGCGCTTCGCTTCGGCTGCCGCCTCCGCTCGCGCACTTAACTAAGTGGATAGTGTTATGCATTATTTAGATTATGTGAAGAGGTGATTGTGGTCTGGTCGGGATTGCCGAGTAAGCTAGAGGGTTGTCATTTTGGTGTATGGGTTGGTAGCTTGTATTTGGTACGATCGGGAGTTTGGAGAGAAGGAACGATCGGGTGTGCCGAGATAACAAGCGAACAGCAACGCATTGTTTGGAGCGTAAGGGGGCGACTTAATCTTCTCTTATGCCAACAATAACTAACGTACGTTTTATGTAGTGATTCCTATTTAACATCACCAACTCAGATACTTCAACACATTTTTTAGTATAAGTTCTTTAGGCAAAATAAAAGGATCAGTGCACACATTACATTACGAAAGTTTGTTCTTCTCATGTGTGAGCTGATGCCTTTTGAGATGCTCTCTTTGGGAAAATTTTTTGGTACATATATCACATGTAAATGGCTTATGTCCAGTGTGCGTTAGCATGTGTGTTTTGAGATTCCCACTCTGGGAAAATTTCTTGGTACATATATCACACGAAAATGCTTTCTGTCCAATGTGAGTGAGCATGTGTGAGTTGAGAGTCCCGCTTTGGGCAAATTTCTTGGTACATATATCACATGTAAATGGCTTATCTCCAGTGTGAGTGAGCATGTGTTTTTTGAGATCCCCTCTTCGGCAAAATTTCTTGGTACATATATCACACGAAAATGCTGGTGCTTTGTGTTCAGTGTGAGTGAGCATATGTTCTTTGAGATTCCCTCTTCGGGAAAATTTCTTGGCACACATGTCACACGAAAATGCTTTGTGTCCAGTGTGAGTGAGGATAATATGTTCTTTGAGAGTCCCTCTTCGGGAAAATTTTTTGGTACATATATCACATGTAAATGGCTTATGTCCAGTGTGCGTTAGCAGATGTCCTTCGAGATCCCGTCTTCGGGAAAATTTCTTGGTACATATATCACACGGAAATGCTTTGTGTCCAGTGTGAGTGTGCATATGTTCTTTGAGATACCCTCTTCGGAAAAATTCCTTGGTACATATATCACACGAAAATGCTTTGTGTCCAGTGTGAGAGAGCATATGTTCTTTGAGATTCCCTCTTTGGCAAAATTTCTTGGTTCATATATCACATGTAAATGGCTTATCTCCAGTGTGAGTGAGCATGTGTTTTTTGAGATTCCCTCTTAGGGAAAATTTCTTGGTACATATATCACACGAAAATGCTTTGTGTCCAGTGTGAGAGAGCATGTGTTTTTTGAGATTCCCTCTTTGGGAAAATTTCTTGGTACATATATCACACGAAAATGCTTTGTGTCCAGTGTGAGAGAGCATATGTTCTTTGAGATTCCCTCTTTGGCAAAATTTCTTAGTACATATATCACATGTAAATGGCTTATCTCCAGTGTGAGAGAGCATATGTTCTTTGAGATTCCCTCTTTGGCAAAATTTCTTAGTACATATATCACATGTAAATGGCTTATCTCCAGTGTGAGTGAGCATGTGTTTTTTGAGATTCCCTCTTTGGGAAAATTTCTTGGTACATATATCACACGGAAATGCTTTGTGTCCAGTGTGAGTGTGCATATGTTCTTTGAGACACCCTCTTCGGTAAAATTTCTTGGCACATATATCACACGATAATGACTTCTGACCGGTGTGAGTGAGCTTATGTCTCTCGAGATTCCCTTTTTGAGAAAATTTATTGGCACATATGTCACACGTGAATGCCTTATGTCCAGTATGTGTAACCAGATGTCTTTCGAGATCCCCTTTTCGGGAAAATTTCTTGGTACATATATCACACGAGAAATGTTTGTGTGGACTACGAGTTACCTGTTGACTGTTACCACCAGAGGATGTGCTTATACATACAGCAGGTGTTTGCATTAGCTGATCCTCTTCATTGTTTAATGGAGAAGCTTTTGAAATCTCCTCTAAGCTGTGATTGGTGCTGCATGCTGTGGAATCTCCGTAGTCTGAATTCTCACGTTTGACTTCCACTGTCTTTATTAAGTCAAATGTGATTGGGACAGGTTCACTCTTTATTTCTGTTTGAGAAATCTCTTCCTTAATTTCAATCTTGGAATATTCAGATTTGAGTACCGACTGCATTCTGAATCACATGTAGTTTACTAAACTGAAATGAAATTCACTACTTTCTTTTCTTCCAACAACACCCAAGCGTCTCCACGTCAGCTATTATCCGAGAGGCAGTGCATATACGCCATCTTGGGGACGGTCAACAAAGTCTCTCGTGCTGTTTCTGTCATCAGCAGATGAGATTGGCGGCTTGTTTCAATTGCCTCGTGTGTTGGAAGCCGAAGTTCTCGAATTTAGAAGCAACGATTTGTCAACAGCTAATTTTTTCTCTCAATTCTACTGGTTCATAAGTAAAGAACAAAACCGAAAATGAAACATCCGATTGTAACATCTTCATAAATATACATTTTTCATAGAAGAAAAAAGTATATTGCGATATAAGTGCCGTAAGCGGTGCATACGAATCGAGGAAAGAGTTTTTTCAATTTCCGAGATCCGTTATGCTCTTACGGCACGAGTATTGCATGCTATTTTTTGAAAGATGATTATTTGTAACAATTTATTTATATTAATTGAGATATTAGCTGAAAATATTATGTATATACACTATTGAAGATAGATGTTATATTTCAGCAAGTGATTCGCATGTGTTGGTTGTTATGGGGACCGAATATTTGTCCTGTTAAAGTCGCCACAAACTAGGGGGCCTTGGTTCCGGCTTTCGATAAAGGTTTGTATTATGATGGATTTACTTTTTGTAATTTTTACCGCACGGTGATTTCTTTTGTTATCATAGCAACCAGATTGTGTGCGGGAATGTCAAGTTACGATCCACGGCAACAATATTCGTAAGTACCACTAATTAGTTACGTCGTGCAAAAAAATTATTTAAGACAGCATTTGAATGAAAGAAAAAAGATGTAAAAATAATTTATAATTCAATGTGTGGCGAAGAAAAGTTTATATCTTCTATAGTATTAATAATAATATTATTATTAGATTTACCAAGAAGGCTAACCAAAAGAGTCATATACGTGATTAAAAGAATCACCAAAGACTATCGCTGATGACTAACGATCGATATACTGTATCGAGGTGCATTCCTAACCCAATTCCATTCAAATTTGTTTTAATATCTGCGTGCGGTAGATTTGGCTGTGAATAGGTTAGATTTTAACTACCCCTTAGTCAACGTTTTTCAGTATCCAATGCAGAGGCGTCACGAGGGGGGTTTGATCTCCCCCCCATTGATAAAAAAAAAAAGGAAACTCGTACAATTATTTGTTAAGTCTGCTTATAAATTACTTAATACGAGTATAAAGCGTGGGAAGCTAAAACTCGTTACTGTGCATCTTGATTTTTAAAAAATTCCGGGGGAGGACCCCCGAACCCCCCAGACCCCCCGCATGATATAACCCCCCCCCCCCATATGGTCAACCTGGTTATGTCTATGATCCAATGTTGTAAGGATTTTTCGCTGAGTGGATGGCTAATAATGTTTTGATGTTGCGTTAACAAACAACCGTATCTATATTAATAAAAGGAAGTGTCTGTCCTCCGTCTGTCCGCAATGCCCAGCGAAATCTACTGAACGCAGAGATCTGAAATTTTAAACATAGATGGACTAAAGGGTCGGAAAGTGCACCTCGAAGCCGGAATTTTAATTTTAGCTTTCGTTCGCGAGTTATGAGTGAAACACGGGCAGAAAACGTGCATTTTTTTTGCGTTTTCGAAGCATCAGTTTTCAGTTATACATTTCAATGTCAAATCAATTACAGTTGGCTTTGGCTATTTTGTCATACCTTGGAAATGAAACTTTCGCGATCACTTGAATGTTGTAGCTCACGCTGGTCGATTCATTTGTTTTTAATGTCAAGGCACGCAGACATATGAAATTTTCAACCTACACTGAAGATGATGATGATGATGATGATTATTATTATTATTATTATAAGTGGGATAATCAATATAGGCCTAAATATGATCAAACGTTGTTCGATTTGGACGAAACTCACTATACTGGGGTTTTCTGGGCCAAGGACCTCGAATCTGAGGTCGCTTTTACCAGGCAATGCTATGTAATCGTGGTATGTAGTCCACGTGAGTTAGGTGTTAATAAATATAATAATTTAACTATTATGCTCTTAATTTTTAATTTTTGAAATAATTATCGCGGGCGAAGCCGCGGGCACATGCTAGTATATATATATATATACGAGGGAGAATTAAATGAAAACCGCATTTTTAACACTATTTTACTTCAGGAAGAATGTTTGCTTGTGCGTTATTTTTTACATATTACCCTTCCAGTTCAATGCACTTACGCCATTGAATAGGAAGAGCTTCGATACCTCATGAGAAAAAATTATTCTGGTTGTACGTCTTAATCAGACTTCAACTTCTGCCCTCCAAGGAGATTTGGAAATCTGATGGTGACAAAGCGAAGGGGGTTGTTGAGAGCAGGTGTTTTGCTTCAACGTGATAACGCCCGTCCTCATGCTGCTCGTGCAACCATGAAAACCATCGACGACACATGCTTCAAGTGCCTCCCACGTCTGCCATACTCGCCAGATTTCCACATCTTTAGTCCAGAAGTTCAAGTCTGATGAAGACATCCGGTCGGCGGTGCATGAGTTTTCTTTCAGCTGTGTTTATACTCCTTTTAGCTTCGAGGCTATATCAGAAGTTCGGGATGTGTGTCTGTACATTAGGGTAGGCCATGGAGCTATTGATTGTCAATTGTTTATATTGCAAGTGTATTTTATGGAGTAAATTTTAACCGATATTAATTTAAATGGATATGATACAAGATGAAATGGTATGTAAATATCCAATTCGGCGTTTGCCTTTACGACTGGGGAAACCATGAAAAAACCCATGTCAAATTGGCCAGCCACGGGATTTGAACTTGGGACCAGTGTTGCCAACCACAAAAGCTAAAATCTCTTTGACAACTCCATAAATTTTCTTTGAATTTCTTTGACGCATTAAAAAATCTTTAATTATATATTTTACCGATAATAATAATAATAATAATAATAATAATAATAATAATAATAATAATTAATAATAATAATTTTATTAATATGAATCTTGCCTCAATTTAACTGCATGCAATTCACAAAGGCATAAATGCGCTGACGGAAGAGAGAAATTTTGTGCTGAAGAATCGTTTTTAACTCAGTGTATACATTTAAATAGTTGTAGACCGCTCTCTCGATCTCTATTTTATTATTTGTCCGAATTTCCACTTTATTTTTTATTAATTATCTATGGAAAACAGTAAATTTATTTTCTTTGTAGATTTGGGACGAAATTCTTTGATTCTACGGGGATTGAACAAGACATCAAGCGCTGCGAGAGAAGACGTTTTATGCTGAGGTGTCGTTTTTAACATAGAGGGCACAATGTACATATTGTAAGATTCAACTGTGCCTTGATGACCTCATTCGCTCTGCATAGTTTTTATTAATTATCTATGGAAAACAGTATAGTAATTTTTTCTGTAGATTTGGGACGAAATTCTTTGATTCTTTGAAGGAACCAAGAATTCTCTAAATCTACAGAAATTTCTTTGAGGTTGGCAACATTGCTTGGGACCTCCCGAATGCGAGTCCAAGATTACCATCTCGGCCACCTCACTCGGTAAATATATTATAACTACTTTTTTCTTCGAACATATTAAGTGGTTGCATAATGCTACTCATTTCGAAACTTATTTCCATTATGACATTGGTGTGATATCGATTATTATCGAACACGGATCGATTTTGATACCTGTATTTAAAATAAAATCAACTCTGTTCGTGTTAATTTTAACATCAAACTAAAATTAATTCATTTAGTGTTGTCAAAATCCGTCGGTTTCAAGAAAATGAGCAAAATCGAAGATTCTATTTGACCGAAGCTGTAAGCTGCCATCTATGGTAGAAGACAAGTACTACAACAGTTAGCATCCAGCCGATGCGAAAGACAGCATGAGCGGGAGTTTAACTGAGTGAATCTAGAATAACTAAATTTAAACATTTAGACTAATTACGGTCGAGCTAAAACATCGTATGCTACTATAGTGGTAATTAAAATACTTATATGAAATTATGGAAGTCACTTTGCTCGTTTCATCAACAAACTCGCGCCTTAAATTAAATAGGTTAATTGCATAATTTAGTAATAAACATTCAATAATGTTAGTAACAATAAAAAATTTCTTGAGAACGTGAAATAAAAATTATTTTCAGGTGAATACCTTCAACAAAATTATGAAGAGCCAGAATGGTGGATTGTGAGGTGGACGGGAAATGTCTGTCCGTGTGACTGTACGCACGATAACTCGAATACGCTTTATCGGATTTTCGTGAAACTTGGTATGCTCATTTACAACGTCCATGAGACGAAGCCTATTGATTTTGAACCAAATCGGTTGACCAGTACCAGAGTAATGCCTTAATTAATCGCCTATTTTATGGTAATTATTACACACATTTTATAAAATGCAAATCAGTTCTCATGGCTTTGGAAGTTGATATACAGTTAGCTTTGACAAATAACACTACCCACATATTTCTTCACAAATGTTTATCAAATTAGACCTTTGTTCTTCCGTAAGCCCGCTTAATTTATCGATCTGGAGCTTAACTCGAAAATAACTTATCACTTTAGGGAAGAGGTGAAAATAGCAAGGTGCGAGATCCGGAGAATGCAGTGGATGAGGCATGATCTCAATGTCCAATTCTTCGACGACATCTTGAGTTGCACGCTCTCGATGAGCCGGCGCATTGTCTTGGTGCAAGATCCATCCTGTCCTGGCAAGATCTGGTCCCTAAAGACAAATTCATTATATCTGCAACCTTCACAATTGTTATGCGACGATCTTCTTGCACATTTGCGTCAATTGTGTTGATGTTAACTTTCGTTTTTGCTGTTAAGGGTCTTCCAGGGCGCGGAGAATCTTGAAGGTCTTCATAACCCTCTTTGGAACGTTTGTGCCACTCAAAGACTTGAGTTATGCTTAAAGCATGGTCTTTATATGCCTGCTGCACCATTTCTAAGGTTTCTATAGGACTTTTGTCTAAATGAAACACAAAACTTTATCGATGCGCATTGCTTCA
Source organism: Ectobius pallidus (assembly GCA_964059195.1). Lineage (NCBI taxonomy): Eukaryota > Metazoa > Arthropoda > Insecta > Blattodea > Ectobiidae > Ectobius > Ectobius pallidus. The sequence continues at coordinate 181,343,896 of CAXKWD010000005.1, read as the reverse complement.
ATTTCAGTTCCATGTTGGGTACAGTAAACACCACCTGCGATATCCGGGTGTAACTCCTGACTGAATCGTTCTGGATAACTGGGATTCACACATGGGCGTCCGCAGAAATTTTGTCAAGGGGGGGCCAATGAACAAATTACTGCCATACCATCACTTTGCTACTGCAACTACTTTATTATTTTTATTATTATTATTATTAATCATATTATTATATTATTATTATTACTATTCACATTATTACTATTATTATTATTATTATTATTATTATTATTATTATTATTATTATTATTATTATTATATAATCAACAATCTTAATTTACTGTAGCTGGACCTATGACTATGGATACAAAAAAAAATCTGATGTATATAGGCTACACTCACATGACTTTTTCTACACCTTACATTTTCACAGGTACAATTCATATAAAATATAAAATGCGACATTTCTTGCCTTATCTTCATTATAATAAAATGTTTGGGTATAAATGGTTTCAAGTTTAGGGGAAGTAATTATTCCTATAAGCGTTTTATCTAGTCAGCTGTTACAGCTCGTTTTCATCCAAACAACGCGAACATACAACAGTATTTGGAGACTTAAACCTCACTTCACATTAGTTGCTTATAGTCATTTGATTTAGAGGTTTATGTGTAAACAAAATTTCCAGGGAGGGGCAGCGGCCCTACCCTGCCCCCCCTTCTGGACGGCCATGGATTCACAGCACTGCTAGGCGAAGGATTCACCTTTCCGCGGCTAGCAGCCGTTTCGTTCCAGGGCGGTTTATTTAAGTACAGTAAAATCAGTCCGGTTATTTATTGATACACCCACGTATAGATGTGAGGCAATTGTTGTAATTTTGTTCTGTTGTTATCCCACTTATTCCTTCACGAAATCTCGGACTAAAACTCAATATTTTCTGAAATATGGCATATTAAATTCATGTGGCACTTTTTATATCAGTTTACCCGATTTTATTTTGTAATAGTCTATTCATTATTCAGGGGTGCACTTAGCATAGTGGTTGAGGCGCTGCGCTACAAAGCGGAAGGTTGCGGGTTCGATCCCCGATGAGGTCGTTGGAGTTTTTCAATTGGCCTGATCAGCCTGATTGGGTGACTCAGCCTCTAACAGAAATGAGTACCAGGAGGAATCGCGGGGGTAAAAGCGGCCGGTGCGTAAGGGCGACAACCTTACCACCTTCATGTGCCGAATGTCTAAAATCTCTGGAACCTGGAACCCTCTGGGCCTCCATGGCCTGTATAGGGAACACTTTACTTTACTATTCATTATTCAACTGTCTGTATAATTTCTTCCGGATATATATTACAATTACAATTACAATTTATTGTTCCGAATTACACGAAAAATACATAAAAAAAAGTTGATACACCACCCGAAGAAGCAGAGCTTGTGTTCGGGGGTGGTTCAGTTCAATTTTTTGAAAAACTTATACTAAATAATTACTTAAAACAATACATAATTTGGAGAAGTATGACAAAATATTATGTATAAAAGGTTAGAACATGTTCTATTTGCAATACAAAGGTACGAGGTAATATAATAATAAAAACAAAGAAATTAATTTCTATCCAAATTTTAAAGTTTAATATGAAAAATGGGCCTAATCCCAATTACGGGGACCAATTCACGCGATATTCACATTTCCACGGACTGTGATATTTTTTTGTTTATGTGCAATACACAGTTACCAACTGTTAGGTTAGGAACGTTTATGTTAGTTAAGGAGCAATATACTGAATAGCACAACCACCATTTCTTACGAGCAGCTAGTGGCTTGTACCTTTGTAGGTTTGTCACACTGTTCATCCACAATCATATCTTGTTTAGCGATATGACGTCACACCTCCAATGTCCAATCAGGAGGACGAGGACAGAAAAATGGTGGAGAAGAAGGGAGTTTTCGCTAGATCGTGATATAAAGAAAAGTGTATCAATTATTAGGGCGGGTGGGTTGGACCAAATCATTCGCCAAGACAACATCTCCTCTCTACACACCTATCTATAACAAAATTCGTGTGATATAAGTGTTTTATGAAGAGAATCTCGGTTCTAAAAAATGGTCCCCGTAGATGGGATTTTACCGAAAAATGTTATAACAGTAATAGTAGAAAACAAAAGTAATAATTATATAAATTTTCTAATTTTAGACCTCAATTGTTTGTTGTTTAAGCTATTTAGATCAGGATGGTTGGTAATAAATGAATTGAATAGTCTTGGGCCAAAACTTGAACAGTGCTTAGCTCCAGCAGTTGTAACATTTTTCGGTTCAAGTAATAAATTTAATTGATTCCTTCGTGTGTTATATACGTGAGATTCTGACTTGTAATTGTCACGATGTTTATGAAAATAATCCAGTATCACGTACTTGGTCTATGGTGAAAACGTTAAATTCAGAAAATAATAATTTGGAAAAATAGTCAGGAGGCTTAGATAAACAAATCTTTATGATGCGTTTTTGAAGACAAAGCAAAGGGCTGAGGATCGTTTTTGCAACTCCTCCCCACCCAATTATGCCATATTGAATAATAGAATGAATTAGGGCTAAATAAATCGTACGTAAAACATGAGCTGGTAATCATGAACGGAGAATAACGAATTTATAAATGACTTTACGTAGCCTATTGCATAAATATTCAATGTACTTGTCTCATCTTAAATGTCGATCAATTATGATGCCTAGATATAAATTTACATTTGCATTTATGTGAAATGAATTTGAATTTGAATTTTCTTTATTTGTCATTTGTCAACACAAGTTGAAATAGACAATAGTCATAAAAAACAAATACATTAAAAACATAATAAAATTAACAGAGATTGAAGTCATTAACATCATATATACACTTTACAATTAAAATATTATGAAGGTATTTCTCAAAGACATGAATTGGTAAATTTCTCACTGTAAGCAGTAGCATATTGTATAACTTCATACCTGTATATTTAAAACTATTTTGACTCATGTATAATCTGGTGTAGTCCATGTTTAAATCATTTCTATTTCTAGTTTCATACCCGTGAATGGCTGTTCTGAGTGGTAAATGGTTTGTCTGTTTTTTTTTATTGAAAGGAGGCATTCTTTAATGATATAAGGTTGACTCAGATCTGGAGTTCACATTTCTTCTCCCCACTTTCCCTTAACAACCTCAACGATGGTCGAGTCCATGGAGTCAAATTGGATAGCGTCTAGAGAAAAATTAATTTGAAAAATCTGTTGTAAAATTCAATCCCAAATACAAGTTTGCCTCTTAGTACAATAAATTATGTATGACATTCTCTTCATGTAAATTGCTTGTAAAAATGAAGAGAACGTTGTTACATCACATCCCCGAAGGATACACAACCCAAATAAAACCTGATTAATGTACTCACATAGCTTTATTTACTCTAAGCATCCAATTCATTTTTCTCACTTCACATTCTGATATAGAACAAGAGGCCATATTGCAAAGAATTGGTGGCTCATAACTACTCTTCAGAGCTTTTTCGAAAAAAAGTTTCAAATAAAAGTTTTAGAACTTAGTATAAGAAACCCATGTGCAAAATTTAAAGAAAATCGCCAGAGCCATTTTCGAGGAAAACAGCTGATATGAAACTCAGATATCTTCTTAAGTGATGAAACTAATTGCGTTTCAGCCTGAAAGACTGAAGCACAGTAAACAATAACTAACGTACGTTTTATGTATTGATTCCTATTTAACATCACCAACTCTGATACTTCAACACATTTTTAGCATAAGTTCTTTAAGCAAAATAAAAGGCTCAATGCACACATTACATTACGAAAGTCTGTTCTTCTCATGTGTGAGCTGATGCCTTTTGAGATACTCTCTTCGGGAAAATTTTTTGGTACATATATCACATGTAAATGGCTTATGTCCAGTGTGCGTTAGCAGATGTCTTTCGAGATCCACTCTTCGGTAAAATTTCTTGGTACATATATCACACGAAAATGCTTTGTGTCCAGTGTGAGTGAGCATATGTTCTTTGAGACACCCTCTTCGGGAAAATTTCTTGGTACATATATCACACGAAAATGCTTTGTGTCCAGTGTGAGTGAGCATGTGTGAGTTGAGAGTCCCGCTTTGGGCAAATTTCTTGGTACATATATCACATATAAATGGCTTATCTCCAGTGTGAGTGAACATGTGTGTTTTGAGATCCCCTCTTCGGCAAAATTTCTTGGTACATATATCACACGAAAATGCTGGTGCTTTGTGTCCAGTGTGAGTGTGCATATGTTCTTTGAGATTCCCTCTTCGGGAAAATTTCTTGGTACATATATCACACGAAAATGCTTTGTGTCCAGTGTGAGTGAGGGTAATATGTTCTTTGAGATTCCCTCTTTGGGAAAATTTCTTGGTACATATATCACATGTAAATGGCTTATCTCCAGTGTGAGTGAGCATGTGTGTTTTGAGATCCCCTCTTCGGGAAAATTTCTTGGTACATATATCACACGAAAATGCTTTGTGTCCAGTGTGAGTGAGCATATGTTCTTTGAGACACCCTCTTCGGGAAAATTTCTTGGTACATATATCACACGAAAATGCTTTGTGTCCAGTGTGAGTGAGAATGTGTGAGTTGAGATTCCCGCATTGGGCAAATTTCTTGGTACATATATCACATGTAAATGGCTTATCTCCAGTGTGTGTAAGCATATGTCTTTTGATATGCCCTGTTTGGGAAAATTTCTTTGTACATATATCACACGAGAATGGTTTCTGACCGGTGTGAGTGAGAAGATGTCTCTCGAGAGTCGCTCTTTGGGGAAATTTCTTGGCACATATATCACATGTAAATTGATAATGCTGCCCAGTGTGCATAAGGACATGTTTTTTGAGATGCCATCTTTCGAAAAATTTCTTGGCACATATATCACACGATAATGACTTCTGACCGGTGTGAATGAGCTTATGTCTCTCGAGACTACATTTTTGAGAAAATTTATTGGCACATATGTCACACGTGAATACCTTATGTCCAGTATGTGTAACCAGATGTCTTTCGAGATCCCCTTTTCGGGAAAATTTCTTGGTACATATATCACACGAGAAATGTTTGTGTGGACTACGAGTTACCTGTTGACTGTTACCACCAGAGGATGTGCTTATACATACAGCAGGTGTTTGCATTAGCTGATCCTCTTCATTGTTTAATGGAGAAGCTTTTGAAATCTCCTCTAAGCTGTGATTGGTGCTGCATGCTGTAGAATCTCCGTAGTCTGAATTCTCACGTTTGACTTCCACTGTCTTTATTAAGTCAAATGTGATTGGGACAGGTTCACACTTTACTTCTGTTTGAGAAATCTCTTCCTTAATTTCAATCTTGGTATATTCCGATTTGATTATTGGCTCCATTCTGTATCATACACTCTACACCTTTACTTGACTGTACTGAAATTAAATTCACTATTCTTTTCTTCCAACAACACACAAGCGTCTCCACGTCAGCTATTATCCGAGAGGCAGTGCATTTACGCCAACTTGGGGACGGTCTACAAAGTCTCTCACTAGAATGTGCTGTGTCTGTCATCAGCAGATGAGATTGGCGGCTTGTTTCAATTGCCTCGTGTGTTGGAAGCCGATGTTCTCGAATGTAGAAGCTACGATTTGTCAACAGCGAACTTTTCTCTCAATTCTACTGGTTCATAAGTAAAGAACAAAACCGAAAATTAAACATCCGCCTGTAACATCTTCATAAATATACATTTTTCATAAAAAAAAAGTATATTGCGATATAAGTGCCGTAAGCGGTGCATACGAATCGAGGAAAGTTTTTTTTTTTTTTTTTTTTCAATTTCCGAGATCCGTTATGCGCTTATGGCACGAGTATTGCATGCTATTTTTTGCATGATGATTATTTGTATCAATTTATTTATATTAATTGAGATATTAGGTGAAAATATTATGTATATACACTATTGAAGATAGATGTTATATTTCAGCAAGTGATTTGCATGTGTTGGTTGTTATGGGGACTGAATATTTGTCCTGTTAAAGTCGCCACAAACTAGGGGGCCTTGGTTCCGGCTTTCGATAAAGGCTTGTATTATGATAGTTTAACTTTTTGTAATTTTTACAGCACGGAGATTTCTTTTGTTTTCATAGCAACCAGATTGTGTGCGGGAATGTCAAGTTACGATCCATGGCAACAATATTCGTAAGTACCACTAATTAGTTACGTCGTGCAAAAAATTATTTAAGACAGCATTTGAATGAAAGAAAAAAATATATAAAAATAATTTATAATTCTACGTGTGGCGAAGAAAAGTTTATATCTCCTATAGTATTAATAATAATAATATTATTATTACATTTACCAAAAAGGCTAACCAAAAGAGTCAAATACTTGATTAAAATAATCACCAAAGACTATCGCTGATGACTAATGATCGATATACTGTATCGAGGTGCATTCCTAACCTAATTCCATTCAAATATGTTTTAATATCTGCGTGCGGTAGATTTGGCTGTGAATAGGTTAGATTTTAACTACCCCTTGTAAAATCATTAGTCAACGTTTTTCAGTATCCAATGCAGAGGCGTGACGAGGGGGGGTTTCGGGGGTTTGAACCCCCCCCCATTGATAAAAAAAAAATGAAAATTGTACAATTTTTTTAAGTCTGCTTATAAATTACTTAATACGGGCATAAAGCGTGGGAAGCTTAAAACTCGTTACTGTGCATCTTAATTTTTAAAAACGTCCGGGGGAGGACCCCCGAACCCTCCAGACCCCCCGGATGTTATAACCCCCCTCCCATATGGTCAACCTGGTTATGCCTATGATTCAATGTTCTAAGAATTTTTCACTGAGTGGATGGCTCTTAATGTTTTCTTGTTGCATTAACAAACAACCGTAGGCCTATCTATAATAATAAAAGGAAGTTAGATATATAAGCTTTCATGAACCACAGATTATTGTCTCTGTTGGACATTACGTGAGAATATTATAGGAGAAAAATTCCTCTAATACTGGGACTTGAACCCAGGACCTCATAGGAGAGAGAGGTTCCATCTGCCGCTGTGAATTGAATTCCGGCTTAGCTCAGTTGGTAGAGCATTGCCGCGAATAGCCAAAGGTCCTGGGTTCAAGTCCCAGTGTCGGAGGAATTTTTCTCCTATAATATTCTCATAAAAGGAATTGTTTGTCTTTCTGTCTGTGATGCCCAGCGAAACCTACTGAACGCAGAGATATGAAATTTCAAATGTAGATGGACTGAAGGGTGGGCGAATGCACCTCGAAGCCGGATTTTTTTATTTTTTATTTCGCTTGCGAGTTATAAGTAAAAACTGTCAGAAAACGTAATTATTTCGCTATCCAAGCATCAGTTTTCAGTAACACATATCGTTTGTCAAATCAATTGCGGGTGGCTTTGCCGTTTTTTGTTATGGTTTGGAAATAAAATAATCGCTTCATGTTGTAAGCCCACCCTGATCGATTCATTTGTTTATAATGCCAAGGGGAGTATAAAAGTGATATTGAATTACTTCTTAATAAAATATTCCGCAAAGACAATACAATTTTATGTTACCGGCATTTCTGTTTCTTTTTATTTGAAGCCCTACCAGGCTTGGTGTGTAGAAGTGACGGGAGGAAAAATTCTATATGCTCTATGAGCCATAAAAGGCTGAGGGAATAGTTTAGGTGTGATAAGTCGTTCTTCTTATTTAAAATGTTTCATACCTATATAAGGACCTAGAATTTGAAAATTGAAAGACCTTCACAAGTTAATTTTGATTTACGAAATACAAAATTCGGGGGACGCCGGGCCTTTCAGCTGGTAACGTAATAAATTGCCAGTCGTAAATTGATATTGTTAGCCCGCCTTGTTTGACTCATTTCTTCATAACTATGTCAGTGTCAGTAAATGTAAATAAAAATTTAAAACACAATTAGCCATTGAATAATTGATCATCCACTTATGGCCGGTTTCTACAAACTAGTGAATTACCTATGGGTAAATTATCCATGGACAAATTAGTTCCATTTAACCTACAATGATATAATGAGTAAGGCCTTGGAGTTGTACAGTTAATTTAATTCAGAAGGCTTTGATTCTCATTGTTTAAATATTACTATTGATCCTATGAAAGGTTAAATTTTATCCAGCCATCCATGAAAGGATAAATTAACCCGACGATTTACCCTTGGAAAGATCTAGCCCGAGTTTGTAGGAACATTTTTTCTGTCATTTTCATATTTACCCAGAGGACATTTATCTAGAAACTCGCCACAAGTGTATGTGATTACTATCTTTAAATTATTGGTGTTTGTGAGTTGTTATTCTTGTGTAAATTCTGTCCATTGGATAATTTACCCATAGGTAATTCGCGAGTTTATAGAAACCGGCCATTAGTAACGTTGATGTTCACTCACTTCCAGATGAGGTAAAAACAATAAATTCTTGAAGGGTAGGAAAAGATAAAAATCTCTGGGTGCGCGGTCCGAGCTGCAGGGAGGAGGCTTCAATACCTGCTGCAGAAATTCGGCTAGGAAATGTTTTAACATCCACCCTACAGCCCCAGTGATATCCACCTTTTCCTACGTCTCAATAAATGGCAGAGAATGACAGACAAATCCCAGGGGGCAGATTTCTACGACACAAATGTTCAAAAAGTTGGTCCCACAGTATGAAACATGTATCAATTCCTGTGGTGAATAAGTTGAAAAATAGCCGAATACTTGCTATATCTGTTGCAATGAATAATTCCAAGATATTTTGTTTTGTTTCTTTAAACGGACCTCGTATGTAATTTTACTGAAGAGCTCTTAAGGAACCCTAAACATTAGATAAAGAAAGAAGGTTTCGAAGCGCTGACTAAATGATTTATGTCTTGACTGAAGGAGTCAGGAAACTCCTTGGATTACTTGATTGTGTCATAAAGACGATCGTAATGAGGATGCAAAGCCAGTTGTAATAAAACAAGCCATTACATGGCCGACTGTAATTTTCTATTGATTAGACAAATATTTACGATGGTTTAATAACTAACCTGTTCAAATATTATTGCTTAAGTACAGTGTCAAGATCACAGAACGAGATTTTCTACTTTTTATGGAAAAACACTTAAGGGAACAGCCAAGTCAAAGAAAATAAAGTAAAGACTTTAAAAAAAATGAACTACTTTCTTACAGTTATATTTAAATAAACCAGGAATCTGTTGAGAAAGATATATATTCTTTATTTATTTCAGCTGTGTGTATATTCATGCATTGTTGTTTTTATACAAATTAATTAATCATGAAATAGATGATATTAATATTCTCAAAGAAATATATTTCTATGTTCCACGTTATAGATCTCATAAATCGCATAATCTTTTTTTCATCCCAAAAGCAAACACTGACACTCATAATAATTCTCCTCTTTTTAATATACTCCGACTATATAATCAGTTGCACAAAATGGACAATGTAGATGTTTTTAATACTAACAATAAGTGGTTTAAAAAGATATGTAAAAAAATTTAAAATTTAAAAAATAATAATTATTAAATTTTGCTCCATGTCATTTTCTTTACTTGAATCTTTCTGATATGTATATTTTCCTCCAAAACTATTATATTATTATTTATATTGTTATTTGTTTTTTCATATTATGTTCCCTTGTGTAACTATCATATTGTTTGTGTTTCTGTTTTTCTTTTCTGTGTGTTTTTTTCCTTATTGTTATAGCATTAGCTTAATTATTTTGTATATCAATTTAAATATTTAATTTTAGAATCTGGTGTATTAATGTAAGCGAGAATATTGTAATTGGGCATTAGCCTGTAATATTCTTAGTACAATAAATAAATACTCCTTTTAGCTTCGAGGAAATATCAGGAGTTCGGGATCTGTATCTGTACAGTAGGGTGGGCCATGAAACTATTACTTGTCAACTGTTTCTATTACTGGTGTATTTTTTGGAGTAAATTTCAACTGATATTAATTTAAATGGATATGACACAGGATGAAATGGTGAGGATGATTCATGGTATGTAAATATCCAACAAGTCGGCATTTGCCTTTACGACTGGGGAAATAATGAAAAAACCCATGTTAAATTGACTGGCTATGGGATTTGAACCTGGGAACTCCCGAATGCGAGTCCAAGATTACCATCTCGGCCACCTCGCTCGTTAAATATATTATAACTACTTTTTTCTTCGAACATATTAAGTGGTTTCATAATGCTCAAACTAAAATGAATTCATTTAGTGTTGTCAAAATCCGTCGGTTTCAAGAAAACGAGCAAAATGAAGATTCTATTTGACCGAAGCTGTAATCTGCCATCTATGGTAGAAGACAAGTACTACAACAACTAGCATCCAGCTGATGCGAAAGACAGCATGACCGGGAGTTAAACTGAGTGAATCTAGAATCTTTAAATTTAAACACTTAGACTAATTATGGTCGAGCTAAAACTTCGTATGCAACTATAATGGTAATTAAAATACTCATATGAAATTATGAAAGTCACTTTGCTCGTTTCATCAACAAACTCGCGCCTTAAATTAAATAGGTTAATTGCATAATTTAGTAATACACATTCAATAATGTTGGTAACAACAAACAATTTCTTGAGAACGTGAAATAAAAATTATTTTCAGGTGAATACCTTCAACAAAATTATTAAGTGCCAGAATAGTGAATTGTGAGGTGGACAGGAAATGTCTGTCCGTGTGACTTTACGCACGATAACTCGAATACACTTTATCGGATTTTCGTGAAACTTGGTATGCTCATTTACAACGTCCATGAGACAAAGCCTATTGATTTTGAACCAAATCGGTTGACCGGTACCGGAGTAATGCCCAATTAATCGTCTATTTTATGGTAATTATTACACAAATTTTATCAAATGCAAATCAGTTCTCATGAAACATATTGTTTTATAGTGTTCTAATACGGCTTTGGAAGTTTATATACAGTTAGCTTTGACAAATAACACTACCCACATATTCCATCACATATGCTTATCTAACTAGACCTTTGTTCTTCCGTAAGGTCTGCTAAATGAATCGATCTGGAGCTTAACTCGGGAATTGATTAAAACATAACTCATTTTCTGCATATCATAATTGCAATTATCACTGATTAAACAAAAGCATTCTGGCACTTTTTTACATCAGTTTATCAGATTTTATTTTGAATGTTAAATCCGACAAAGACATCAACATCATTCAAATATATTTATCAGAGTTGGCCATGATAGATTTTGTGTCTTACTCCTGCATGCGTAACTTCGCACGTATCGGGGATCACTGACATCTTATCTGGTTCTTTAATGGCTTGACTTTATCACACAGCATACAGTATTTCTATATTTCAGTATTACATATCCGTAATAGAAGTGCCAGGAGGTACTATTTTGAATTCCTATGAAAAATTAATTAAGTGTCTGTACCTAGGCAGATTAGCAAAGAGCTTGATAATTAAAAGATAAACATAAATGGAGAAAAAATCAAACAATGTCGTTACATAATTAAAACCTTATTTTTTAAAAAAATTACATTTTTGACGTGTAACTAATTTAAAATAGATAAATGGAAATTCATAAAGCTAGACAAATGAATGTAGAAACCATGGCCTAGCTATACCAAGCGTTTTCTGAGGAAATAGTTTGAGTGTGATAAGTCGTTCTTCCTATTTCTTTAGTATAAGTTCCTTTGGCATAACAAAGGGTCAGTGCACATATTACATTAGGAAAGTTTGTTCTTCTCGTGTGTGAGCAGATGTCTTTTGAGATTCTCTCTTTGGGAAAACTTCTTGCTACATATATCACAAGTGAATGGCTTATGTCCAGTGTGAATCAGCAGATGCCTTTCGAGATGCCCTCTTTGGGAAAACTTCTTGCTACATATATCACAAGTGAATGGCTTATGTCCAGTGTGAGAGAGCATATGTTCTTTGAGATACACTCTTCGGGAAAATTTTTTGGTACATATATCACATGTAAATGGTTTATGCCCAGTGTGAGTCTGCATGTGTCTTTTGAGATTCTCTCTTCGGGAAAATTTCTTGGTGCATATATCACACATAAAAGTCTTATGTCCAGTGTGAATCAGCAGATGCCTTTCGAGATACCCTCTTTGGGAAAACTTCTTGCTACATATATCACAAGTGAATGGCTTATGTCCAGTGTGAATCAGCAGATGCCTTTCGAGATACCCTCTTTGGGAAAATTTCTTGCTACATATATCACAAGTGAATGGCTTATGACCAGTGTGAGTGAGCATATGTTCTTTGAGATACACTCTTCGGGAAAATTTTTTGGTACATATATCACATGTAAATGGCTTATGTCCAGTGTGCGTTAGCAGATGTCTTTCGAGATACCCTCTTAGGGAAAATTTCTTGGAACATATATCACACGCAAATGGCTTATGTCCAGTGTGAGTGAGCAGGTGTGTTTTGAGATCTCCTCTTCGTAAAAATTTCTTGCTACATATATCACAAGTGAATGGCTTATGTCCAGTGTGAGTGAGCATATGTTCTTTGAGATACACTGTTCGGGAAAATTTCTTTGTACATATATCACACGAAAATGCTTTGTGTCCAGTGTGAGTGAGCATGTGTGTTTTGAGATCCCCTCTTCGGGAAAATTTCTTGGTACATATATCACATGTAAATGGCTTATGTCCAGTGTGAGAGAGAAGATGTCTTTTGAGATTCCCTCTTAGGCAAAATTTCTTGGTACATATATCACACGAAAATGCTTTGTGTCCAGTGTGAGTGAGCATATGTTGTTTGAGATTCCCTTTTCGGCAAAATTTCTTGGTACATATATCACATGTAAATGGCTTATCTCCAAAGTGAGGGAGCATGTGTTTTTTGAGATTCCCTCTTTGGGAAATTTTCTTTGTACATATATCACACGAGAATGGTTTTTGACCAGTGTGAGTGAGAAGATGCCTCTCGAGACTCGCTCTTTGGGAAAATGTCTTGGCACATATATCACATGCAAATTTATTTTGCCCAGTGTGCATACGCACATGTTTTTTGAGATGCCATCTTTCGTAAAATTTTTTGTTACATACATCACACGAGAAACGTTTGCTTGGAGTAGGAGTTAGCTGTTGACTGTTTCCAGCAGAGGATTTGCTTGTCCCTACAGCAGATGAGTGTGATTGCATTAGCTGATCCTCTTCTTTATTATTTACTTGTGAAACTCCTGAAATCTGCCATAAATTGGGACTGGTGCTGCATGCTGCAGAATCTCCGTAGTCTGTATTCTCACGTTTGATTTCCACTGTCTTTATTAGGTCAAATGTGATTGGGACAGGTTCACTCTTTATTTCTGTTTGAGAAATCTCTTCCTTAATTTCAATCTTGGAATATTCAGATTTGAGTACCGACTGCATTCTGAATCACATGTAGTTTACTAAACTGAAATGAAATTCACTACTTTCTTTTCTTCCAACAACACCCAAGCGTCTCCACGTCAGCTATTATCCGAGAGGCAGTGCATATACGCCATCTTGGGGACGGTCAGCCTAGTGTGTGCTGTGCATTTATATATTGAGATCACTGGTGCTGTGTGTGTCATCAGCAGATGAGATTGGCGGCTTGTTTCAATTGCCTCGAGTGTTGGAAGCCGATGTTCTCGAATGTAGAAGTTACGATTTGTCAACAGCGAACTTTTCTCTCAATTCTTCTGGTTCATAAGTAAAGAACAAAACCGAAAATGAAACATCCGCCTGTAACATCTTCATAAATATACATTTTTCACAGGAACAAAATAATATATTGCGATACAAGTGCATACGAATCGAGGAAAGTTTTTTTTTCTTTTTTTCAATTTCCGAGATCCGTTATGCGCTTACAGCACGAGTATTGCATGCTATTTTTTGCACGATGATTATTCATATCAATTTAATTATATTAATTGAGATCTGAAAATATTAGGTATATACAATATTGTAGATGGATGTTATATTTCAGAAAGTGATTAGCATGTGTTTGTTGTTATGGAAACCGAATATTTGTCCTGCTAAAGTCGCCACAAACTGGGGGGCCTTGGTTCCGGCTTTCGATAAAGGCTTTTATTTTTTATTTTTTTTTTATTATTATTTTTTATTATTATCTTTATTAAACAACATGCTCCATTGCAATGCAGCAATACTACATGCATTCCTTTTATATTAACTACTCAAAAATATCTACATATGTACACTTATAAATATTATCCTGAATTATGTATTTGGTTTGTTTGTAGAGCTTCAAAATTTATTTTGTTCACAAATTGTACGAATTGCTTTAGATTTTTTTGTATCAGTTCACTTTTCTCAACGGGCCAACACTTAAAAGTTTCCAAGATGTGCTTTCTGAATTGAGCTCTTTCCGAGTTCAGTAGTTCACACTGATTGCGGTCCACTGATTGCGAATTTCTGGTACACACGCAAGTTGAATTTCCTTAATTTTAAAACGGTGAAAATATTCGCCAAACCTACCATGCCCTGTCAACATAGCTGTGATATTGTGGTTTAACCTCAGGGATTTGTTTAGTCTGTGTTTCACGGTTGGAAAATATGATTTTGTTGTTCTTCCATTTACCGTTTTATGCCACTCGGTTTCCCATACCTGAACACTTTCTTCACACAGTTCGAGTTTTATTGTGCTTATCGGTATTGAAGTGTACACTATTTCCAGTTCTAAGTCTGTTGTTGCAAGTTCGTTTCCTGCAAACCCTGCATGCGCTTTAATCCATGTAAAATGAATTTCCCAACCCCTGTGGGTTAGCGTTTCTACGTGCATTTTTATCTCTTCTATGAGGTTAATATGTTTGGCATTATTTTGCAGGAGATCCATGGTTATTTTACTGTCCGTGTGTACAGCTACTGACTTCTCAGTTGCGTTGTCTATGGTGCTTAGAACTTCAAGACCTTTTAGTATGGCTAGCTGTTCGGCCTGATTGTTTGAGCATCTTGAATCTAGCCTGTAACGTAATTGATGTGTTAATTCTGTGTTAATGTAAACTGCGACTCCGCTTCCCACTCCTGATTCCGTTTTGCTTCCGTCTGTATAGATTTGGACGCAGTAGTTTTTGTGATCATCTTTTAGTAATATTGGAATGTTTCTTGCAGGGTGAGCCCATTCTTTGTACTTTACGGGTGTATCGAGCGCCATTATGATGGTTTTACTTTTTGTAATTTTTACAGCACTGAGATTTCTTTTGTTTTCATAGCAACCAGATTGAGTGTGGGAATGTCAAGTTACGATCCACGGCAACAATATTCGTAAGTGCCACTAATTAGTTACGTCGTGCAAAAAATTATTTAAGACAGCGTTTGAATGAAAGAAAAAAGATATAAAAATAATTTATAATTCTATGTGTGGCGAAGAAAAGTTTATATCTTCTATAGTATTAATAATAATATTATTATTAGATTTACCAAGAAGGGTAACCAAAAGAGTCAAATACCTGATTAAAAGAATCACCAAAGACTATCGCTGATGACTAACGATCGATATACTGTATCGAGGTGCATTCCTAACCCAAATCCATTCAAATATGTTTTAATATCTGCGTGCGGTAGATTTGGCTGTGAATAGGTTAGATTTTAACTACCCCTTGTAAAATCATTAGTCAACGTTTTACAGTATCCGATGTTCTAAGAATTTTTCGTTGAGTGGATGGCTCCTAACGTTTTCGTGATTAATATTTAGGTACCCCTTCTAGCTACTTCTCTACATAATCTCGCTTTGATTGAAGAATTTCAAAACTCCTCAAAATGCCGTGAAGACCCTTCTCAATACGCTGGCGGCAAGCTCTATGAAGAGGGTATAGTAAAGTTGGTACCACGCTAAGACAAATTGCTCAATCAGAGCGAGATTATGTAGAGAAGTAGCTGGAACGTGTACCTAAATGTTACATATAAAACAGTTTTGATTTTCACTGTGGTTTTTATTTTATGCCCCATCGGAAGTTAAAAAAATCTGATGTGAAAGTCACATAACTTCCTCTGCCCAAATAAAAGTTTGCAGCATTTACGCTAATTATGCTATAAATATCTTATATCCCTTTCTTTGAATGTTGCGACTAAAAACGCAGGCTATGGGGGAAAAAAACAAGTGACTGCAAACGTTTATTGAACTTTCTGCTGTTAAGAACAATTTCCGAAATTTATCAAATATTCCCCTCAGACATTTCTTTACTGTAAGCAGGGCCAACAGTACATTTTTCTCTCTTCACGTGCTTATATAGAATAAAATGCCTTAAATGTCCGCGTATTAAGTTGTTCCCCAGGCAAGGAGAATGTTTTTGAAATGGTATAAGCAATCCATGTACAAAATTTAAAGGAAATTTGTAGAGCCGTTTATGAGAAAATAGCAAAAAACAAAATATTCTTCATGTAAAGTCCCCTTAAATATAAGAAAAGGTTGTAGCCAATCTTCACAGCCTCAGAAGGTACCTAATCCAAATACAAAATTTTGTTTTCGTACGATTTACAAGAAGCTGTATTGCAAAAAGCACGTATTCACAGTGGGTTGCTTATAACTACCCTTCAGAGAATTTGTTCGAAAAAATGTTTCAAATAAAAGTTTTAGCTCTTGGTACAAGCAATCTATGCGCAAAATTTAAAGAAAATCGTTAGAGCCGTTTTTGAGAAAATCGCGAAAAACGAAAATTTCTTCATGTAAAGTCCCCTTAAAAATAAGGGAAATTTGTCGCCAATCTTCGAATCACATCTTCAGAAGGTACCTGACCCAAATACGAAATTTTGTTTTCATAGGATTCTCCGTTTCGGAGCTAGCTTGTTCACAAACTTCCACACAGACAGACAGACACACACACAGACATGTTTCCAAAAATAGTATTTTTGAATTCAGGGGGCCTTGAAACGTGTATATATGCTAAAAACTCAACTTCGAATTTTAGGGTCGAAAACAATACTTCCTCTACCTATAGTACCTATGGTACGGGCAGAGGAAGTAAAAATAGCCCTCGTATTTCCGAAATTGAAGTTACTTTTTCCGAAATTGAGGTTGAAAAGGTGTAATCGTTGAATATTGATATAATATTCTGCATTGAATCGATGACTACCGATATCTACATTATAATTTTATGTGGGTATTTTTCTTATTCGTTCCTGTGCAGCAATATACCTAATGAAATTCTTGACAGATAGATTTCAGATTGACTTTTTATTCATTCATAACATTTAAAACTGCTTTAAACTTGAAACAGACATATCAGCGAATCGTAGGCCTATTGCATCAATATTATTGCCAGGGCTTTTGATTTGGAGTTTAACTCGGAGATATAATAAAAAAATAACTTCTTTTCTGCATGGGGCTATCATAATTGCAATTATCACTGATTAAAAAAGCATTTCAGGCACTTTGTTACATCAGTTTTCTTTCTTTCTTTCTTTCTCGTAGTTTTACCTCTCCCTTGTAGGATTTAAGCGACCCAAGCCGCCCGGGCCTTACAGGGCCGCGACCTGTCGGGAGAGGGATTATCTTTGGATCACATACATACTTTTTTGACCAGACAAGGACATGGAGGGCCTCCCCGGATGAGTGATCAGCCCAATGCCGGGGCCACCTCCGAGACAACACGAACACATAGGACGAGACACACCATTCACACACTCACTCCAAACAAGGCGAGGATGGGATGAAGATGATAATGACGGCCAGATGATATCCGGGGACCACAAGGGCCTAAAGTTACCCGACATTTATCTCAAAGGTGAGGGAAAACCCCGGAGAAAACCTCACCTAGGTAACTTGTCCCGACCAGGAATAGAACCCGGGCCCGCTGCGTGAGAGGATTGAACGCATCCCCTGAGCCACAGCGGTGGACGTTACATCAGTTTACCAGATTTTATTAAGTGCCAGTATGGTACTTTATGAGATTGAGTGCGGGACGGCAAAATGTCTGTCCGACCGTGTGTCTGTACCATTCTCTGTCATTCACTGTCATTTCTTGAGGGGTAGGAAAAGATAAAAATCTCTGGGTGCGTGGTCCGAGCTGTAGGGTGGAGGCTTCAATACCTCCTGCAGAAATTCGGCTAGGACATGTTTTAACATCAACCCTACAGCCCCAGTGATATCCACCTTTTCCTACGTCACAATAAATGCCAGAGAATGACAGACAAATCCCAGGGGGCAGACTTCTAAGACACAAATGTTCAAAAAGTTTGTCCCACGGTATGAAAAATTTCTCAATTCCTGTGTCGAATAAGTTGAAAAATAGCTGAACACTTGCTATATCTGTTGCAATGAATATTTCCAAGATTTTTGTTTTGTTTCTGTAAACGGCCCTGGTATGTAATTCTACTGAAGAGATCTTAAGGAACCCTAAACATTAGATAAAGAAAGAAGGTTTCAAAGCGCGGACTAAATGATTTATGTCTTGACAGAAGGAGTAAGGAAACTTCTTGGATTACTTGATGGTGTCATAAAGCCAGTCGTAATAAAACAAGCCATTACATGGCCGACTGTAATTTTCTATTGATTAGACAAATATTTACGATGGTTTAATAACTAACCTGTTCAAATATTATTGCTTAAGTACAGTGTCAAGATCACAGAACGAGATTTTCTACTTTTTACGGAAAAACAATTATGGGAACAGCCAAGTCAAATAAAACAAAGTAAAGACTGTAAAAAAAATTAACAACTTTCTTACGGTTTTATTTAAATAAACCAGGAATCAGTTGCGAAAGATATATATTCTTTATTTATTTCAGCTGTGTTTATACTCCTTTTAGCTTCGAGGCCATAT
This sequence comes from Ectobius pallidus, assembly GCA_964059195.1. Taxonomy (NCBI): domain Eukaryota; kingdom Metazoa; phylum Arthropoda; class Insecta; order Blattodea; family Ectobiidae; genus Ectobius; species Ectobius pallidus. The sequence continues at coordinate 181,325,156 of CAXKWD010000005.1, read as the reverse complement.
CAGGAGTTCGGGATCTGTATCTGTACAGTAGGGTAGGCCATGGAACTGTTGATTGCCAGTTATTTATATTATCGGTGTATTTTTATGGAGTAAATTTCAACTGATATTAATTTAAATGGATATGACACAGGATGATTCATGGTATGTAAATATCCAATTCGGCATTTGCCTTTACGACTGGGGAAATAATGAAAAAACCCATGTTAAATTGACCGGCTATGGGATTTGAACCTGGGAACTCCCGAGTCCAAGATTACCATCTCGGCCACCTCGCTCGGTAAATATATTATAACTACTTTTTTCTTCGAACATATTAAGTGGTTTCATAATGCTCAAGCTAAAATGAATTCATTTAGTGTTGTCAAAATCCGTCGGTTTCAAGAAAACGAGCAAAATGAAGATTCTATTTGACCGAAGCTGTAAGCTGCCATCTACGGTAGAAGACAAGTACTACAACAGCTAGCATCCAGCCGATGCGAAAGACAGCATGAGCGGGAGTTTAACTGAGTGAATCTAGAATAACTAAATTTAAACATTTAGACTAATTACGGTCGAGCTAAAACATCGTATGCTACTATAATGGTAATTAAAATACTTATATGAAATTATGGAAGTCACTTTGCTCGTTTCATCAACAAACTCGCGCCTTAAATTAAATAGGTTAATTGCATAATTTAGTAATACACATTCAATAATGTTAGTAACAATAAAAAATTTCTTGAGAACGTGAAATAAAAATTATTTTCAGGTGAATACCTTCAACAAAATTATGAAGAGCCAGAATGGTGGATTGTGGTGTGGACAGGAAATGTCTGTCCGTGTGACTGTACGCACGATAACTCGAATACGCTTTATCAGATTTTTGTGGAACTTGGTATGCTCATTTACAACGTACATGAGACGAAGCCTGTTAATTTTGAACCAAATCGGTTGACCGGTACCGGAGTAATGCCCGATTAATCGCCTATTTTATGGTAACTATTACACACATTTTATAAAATTCAAATCAGTTCTCATGAAACATATTGTTTTGTAGTGTTCTAATACGGCTTTGGAAGTTTATATACAGTTAGCTTTGACAAATAACACTACCCACATATTTCTTCACAAATGTTTATCAAACTAGACGTTTGTTCTTCCACAGACCCTGCTTAATGAATCGATCTGCAGCTTAAATCGGGAATTAATTAAAAAATAAGTTATTTTCTGCATATCATAATTGCAATTATAACTGATTAAACAAAAGCATTCTGCCACTTTTTTACATCAGTTTATCAGATTTTATTTTGTATGTTAAATCCGACAAAGACATTAACATCATTCAAATATATTTATCAGAGTTAGCCATGATAGAGTTTGTGTCTTACTCTTGCATGCGTATCTCCGCATGTATCGGGGACGTGATGATTGAGATGTGTGTCTGTGGACACGCACTTTATCACTGACATCTTATCTGATTCTTTAATGGTTTGATTTCATCACACAGCATACAGTATTTATACATTTTCCACCCATATCTGCAATAGAATTTTTGAATTCCTATGAAAAATTAATTATGTCTGTAGACTAGCAATGATCTCGATCATTAAAAGTTAAACATAAATGGACAAAAAATCATTCGATGTTGTTTACATAATTAAAAACCTTATTCTTTTGTGAAAAATTACTATTTTTGACATGTTAGTCCAGTCAAAAAACTCAAAAAAATGACCCAACCTCTAAAAAAATCCGAAAGTTTTGAAACTTTGCACACTTATTTAATGGTACCTTGGGATGAATATACCAAAAGTCCTCATGAATATGAGGCGAGCTCTAGCGGCAATTAGCGAAAACAGGACCCCTATTTTGGGTTTTCGTTAATATCTCGAGAACCGTTGGTCTGAGGTAAAAGTTGACTATATACGTAATTAAAGCTTATTAAATTTGGAACATAAATGTTTATGTACATTTTTCTCGTATTCCTAATGTTTACCGAGTTATGGGGCGCTAAAGGATAGCGTTTTTTCTAAAACCGTCGAGGAGCGCACGATGGTGCAAATTAAAGTAGGTACCTACCGTACTATTTCACCATTGTCTTTATTTGAGGAGGCAGGAATGCGGAATACCAAGAAATCTACCTTGTACGATGCCTACTCCATTAAAAGAAGAAATAAACCTAGTCTATATTGACATTGTTTTGGTTGGAGGCTTACTATTACACAATTAAATTACACAAGGTGGTGTGGCCCAAAGATTCGCCAACAATCTCAACCATCTGCTAGTGTTATGTAGCCTATGTTCTCAAGCATTATGGTGGCAACGGCTGCACGGTGGTGTTTGATGTTTATTCAGCCACCCGATCCAGTACAAAGAGAGCTGAACAGAACCGAAGGTACAAAACAAAGAGGTCAGTTGACATAAACTTTGGAGAGAAAACAATAGTAACAGTCAAACAGGATGATTTTCTTTCTAACGAAAATAATAAATGTAGACTAATTTCATTCCTCATAATTGCCCTTACCAGCCATGAAGTTGAAACAGAACAAGCATCCAGTGATGCTGACACATTGATCGTCCGAACAGCACTCGTGAAGTCCTTCACTTGTGACGAAGTAGCAATAGTCGGGTGAAGATGTAGATCCTCATGGTCTTAACTCCGACTGAACAAAACATATTATTTGTGAAACCAAGCCATGGAAAAGTAGGAAGGCAAGTATATTGAAACCAGCAATTGCAAACTTTGGGAATGAAGAACAGCATACTTCTTGTGCATGCGTTCAGCGGATGTGATACGACTTCGGCTGCATATCGAAATGGGAAACATTCCTGATTAAAATTGTTCAAGAAGCAAGCTGTACTGCAAGGTATTGCTGATATATTTAATAGCCCAAGTTCATCCCGTGAGACTGTAGCTGCTGCTGGAAACAAAATATTCCTGGCATTGTACAATGCACCCAGGAAGAAAACCTCTCTTAACATGCACCGCTACAATGCTTTCACCAAATCTGTATCCAATGCTAAACCCGACCTTTCTGCTCTGCCGCCCACAAAAGGAGCAGCAAGACAACACGCATTTCGAGTGTACCATCAAATTCAATTTTGGCTTGGGAATGAACTTCTTCCTGTGCAGTGTGGTTGGAAGTTGGAAAGCGATCAGCTGATCCTGTAACAACAGAGAATCCAGCAGCACCTGAAGCTGTCCTCAACCACATTTGTTGCAAATGTACAGGTGGATGTGGGAACAGATGTGGCTGTCGAAAAGTCAGGAATAATGTGTACAAGCATTTGTCACAACTACCATGGCGAATACTTGAATGGTGTTACTTCCACCCTCGAAGAAGACTTTGATGACCCTGATGCCATATACCTTGAAGAAACAGACCGTTCAGTGCAAAGCACAAATACTGAACATTTGGTACATGAAGATCAAAACACTGTGCTTGCTGGACGCTTAACCAGAAGTCAGGTGAGATTGCACATTTGTATTTTTTTTGTTATTCATTTTCCTTGAAATAGTATACATAAATCGGTCGTCATGTTCATACGTTGTTTTACCGCTCGCTTACCTACTTTCTTTTACCTACATGTTCTTAATCTGTATAATGGTTCTCTCACATCATCATATCATGCATAGTTACCTCTTCTTACTGTGTTTAGGGCAGCAAGTTCAGAAGCTGACCAAGATGAGCAGATTGCAGGACCTTCTACCAAGAAGCGATCAAGAGTTGATTGATTTTTCTGCACACAGTTTTCCTTGGAATATCCTCAGCATTTTTTTTTCATGTATTTCATTGTTTAATATACATCATGTCTTCCTTTTTATAGAAAGGTGTGAAATTTATCTCCTGAATCATCCTTGGTATTAAAAAAATGGTAAACCATTGTCAAATATTATTAGAAATGCCATATTGTACCGCGCTAGCGTAGTTTTTAAAAAAAACGCTATCATTTAGCGCCCTATAACTCGGTAACCATTGGAAATACAAGAAAAATGTATATAATCATTTTTGTTGCAAATTTAATAAGCTTCAATTATGTATATAGCAAACTTTTACCTCCGACCAACGGTTCTCGAGGTATTAACAAAAAACAAAAATAAGTGCCCTGTTTTCGGTAATTGCCGCTAGAGCTCGCCTCATATTCACGAGGACTTTTGGTATATTCATCCTTAGGTACCTTTAAATAAGTGTGCAAAGTTTCAAAACTTTCGGATTTTTTCTTAGGTTGAACCTTGTTTTGACTGGACTGTGTATACTAATTTAAAATAGATAAATGTAAATTCATAAAGTTTAGACAAATGAATGTAGAAACCACGGCCTGAATAGAATATTTATTCTGTGTTTGATATTGAATACTGACGGCCTGACTACAAGGCAGTCAGATGTTTGTACATTTATTATATTATGCCTTGCTTTAGATGTGAGGCAATTGTTGTAATTTTGTTCTCTTGTTATCCCACTTATTCCTTCACATATGCTTATCAAACTTTCTCATGAAACCTTGGTCTAAAACTCAATATTTTCTGAAATATGGCGTATTAATTCCATCTGGCACTTTTTATATCAGTTTACCTGATTTTATTTAGTAATAGTCTATTCATTATTCAGGGGTACACTTAGCATAGTGGTTGAGGCGCTGCGCTACAAATTGGAAGGTCGCGGGTTCGATCCCCGATGAGGTCGGAGTTTTTCAATTATTGGCCTAATCCTTCTGGTGGCACTATGGCCCTGGGGTCGACTCAGCCTCCAACAGAAGTGAGTAAGGGGGAGTTGGGTAATTGTGCGCAGCAGGGAGAATGTGCGCTCTTAAAAAATGCCACTCCATATTAAAATTTCCAATTCAGACTACTAGTACCCTCTATCGGTTCTTCTGCTTAACTAAGAAATGCAGAGAGATTGATGCTAATTGCTTTGTGAAGGACATGAGAGCTGGAGTGAAAACCAAAGCGTCAGTTTCTAATATCCTGTTGCTATTTCCCGCCGCCAGAATATAAGAACGTAAGCCTATAATTTTCATTCCATTGTTGTAAACTAAATATATATTTAAATGGCATTGTTAGCTGTGTTTTTAGATGAATTCGAAATTTTAATAAATTAGATTAGTAAATACGGGTTTAATGGGTTATATATTGAAAGCAGAGTTGGGTAATGGTGCGCAAGAAAGCCGAATCATGCGCACGATTCCCCCTCGTGTAAGTAAATGCAACGTGATTTTATGGGAAAATTTTTTTCTTTTTATTCTTCAGATGCCAAAAGTTTATACGTGAGTCATCAGAAATATCAGATTTTCGATGATTACAGTGAGAGTGATTTTGATGAATTTAACAGCGTGCCATTGAAAGCACTGATACCTACAACTTCTAAAGAACCAAACGTATTGTGCTGTATCTGTGGAGAAGCAGGAAAAGATAAAGAACTGAGGTACAGATGTGTTCTGTGTTCTACTTGGAACCATGCTGAGTGTACTGGAGAAAAATCACCTAAAAATTACATGTGTGATTCTTGTTTATCGGAGAAGTGAACATTTTAAAAATTGAAAATGAGCACTCTGTAGAAACCGAGAAAGATTTCATTTTTAATGTTATTGTAACAAGTATGTCAACAATCAAATAATAACAACAATAATAATAATAGTAATAATAAGTAATATAAGTTTATACCAAGTCACGTTGTTTTATAATGATTCTAAAACACATACGCACAATTTCCCATCCCATGTGCACGATTACCCTACTGGGCAGGTAAATGTGCGCAAATGCATAGCTGTGTCATTTTCAATTGTAGTCCATTAACATTAACTTGGCAGTAAAACTGTTTTCATACAACGAAATAGCTTTACTAAGGTTTTCTTGACGATAAGTGCTTATGTGCTATGTCTCTTATAACATCATCACAAGACCGATTCTCGCTTAAGTGCGCACAATTCCCCACCTCTCCCTTACCAGGAGCAATCCTAGGGGTAAAGGCAGCCAGTGCTTAAGGCTGACAACCTTACCACCTTCATTGTTCAATTGTCTAAAATCTGGGAGCCTCAACCTCATGGAACCCTTTGGGCCTCCATGGCCTGTATAAAGATAACTTTACTTTACTTTACTTTACTTTACTATTCATTATTCAACTGTCTAGAATTTCTTCCGAATATATAAATTTACATTGGCATTAATGTGATATGATATATAAGATCGGGAGTTCACATTTCTTCTCCCCACTTTCCCTTAACAACCTCAACGACGGTCAAGTCCATGGAGTCAAATCGGATGGCGTCAAGAGAAAAATTAATTTTAAAAATCTGTTGTGAAACTCACACCAATTACTCTTCCCAAATACAAGTTACTACAATAAATTATGTATGACATTCACTTCATGTAAATTGGTTGTAAAAATGAAGAGAACGTTGTTACCACATCACATCTTTGAAGGATACACAACCCAAATAAAACCTGATTAATGTACTCACATAGCTTTATTTACTCTAAGCATCCAATTCATTTTTCTCACTTCACATTCTGATACAGAACAAGAGGCCATATTGCAAAGAATTGGTGGCTCATAACTACTCTTCAGAGCTTTCTCGAAAAAAAGTTTCAAATAAAAGTTTTAGGACTTAGTATAAGAAACCCATGTGCAGAATTTAAAGAAAATCGCCAGAGCCCTTTTCGAGGAAAACAGCCGATATGAAACTCACATATCTTCTTAAGTGATGAAACTAATTGCGTTTCAGCCTGAAAGACTGAAGCACAGTAAACAATAACTAACTTACGTTTTATGTAGTGATTCCTATTTAACATCACCAACTCTGATACTTCAACACATATTTTAGTATAAGTTCTTTATGCAAAATAAAAGGGTCAGTGCACATATTACATTAGGAAAGTTTGTTCTTCTCGTGTGTGAGCAGATGTCTTTTGAGATTATCTTTATGGGAAAATTTCTTGGTACATATATCACATGTAAATAGCTTATGTCCAGTGTGCGTTAGCAGATGTCTTTCGAGATTCACTCTTCGGTAAAATTTCTTGGTACATATATCACACGAAAATGCTTTGTGTCCAGTGTGAGTGAGCATGTGTGTTTTGAGATCCCCTCTTCGGGAAAATTTCTTGGTACATATATCACACGAAAATGCTTTGTGTCCAGTGTGAGTGAGCATGTGTGTTTTGACATCCCCTCTTCGGGAAAATTTCTTGGTACATATATCACACGAAAATGCTTTGTGTCCAGTGTGAGTGAGCATAATATGTTCTTTGAGATTCCCTCTTCGGAAAAATTTCTTGGTACATATATCACACGAAAATGCTTTGTGTCCAGTGTGAGTGAGAATGTGTGAGTTGAGAGCCCCGCTTTGGGCAAATTTCTTGGTACATATATCACATGTAAATGGCTTATCTCCAGTGTGGGTGAGCATGTGTGTTTTGAGATCCCCTCTTCGGCAAAATTTCTTGGTACATATATCACACGAAAATGCTGGTGCTTTGTGTCCAGTGTGAGTGAGCATATGTGCTTTGAGATTCCCTCTTCGGGAAAATTTCTTGGCACACATATCACACGAAAATGCTTTGTGTCCAGTGTGAGTGAGGGTAATATGTTCTTTGAGATTCCCTCTTTGGGAAAATTTCTTGGTACATATATCACATGTAAATGGCTTATCTCCAGTGTGAGTGAGCATGTGTGTTTTGAGATCCCCTCTTCGGGAAAATTTCTTGGTACATATATCACACGAAAATGCTTTGTGTCCAGTGTGAGTGAGCATATGTTCTTTGAGATACACTGTTCGGGAAAATTTCTTTGTACATATATCACACGAAAATGCTTTGTGTCCAGTGTGAGTGAGCATATGTTGTTTGAGATTCCCTCTTCGGCAAAATTTCTTGGTACATATATCACATGTAAATGGCTTATATCCAAAGTGAGTGAGCATGTGTTTTATGAGATTCCCACTTTCGGAAAATTTCTTGGTACATATATCACATGTAAATGGCTTATGTCCAGTGTGAGAGAGAAGATGTCTTTTGAGATTCCCTCTTCGGCAAAATTCCTTGGTACATATATCACACGAAAATGCTTTGTGTCCAGTGTGAGTGAGCATGTGTGAGTTGAGAGTCCCGCTTTGGGAAAATTTCTTTGTACATATATCACACGAGAATGGTTTTTGACCGGTGTGAGTGAGAAGATGTCTCTCGAGATTAGCTCTTTGGGGAAATTTCTTGGCACATATATCACATGTAAATTTATAATTCCCAATGTGCATACGCACATGTTTGTTGAGATGCCATCTTTCGTAAAATTTCTTGGCACATACACCACACGAGAATGACTTCTGACCTGTGTGAGTGAGCTTATGTCTCTGGAGACTCCCTTTTTGAGAAAATTTATTGGCACATATGTCACACGTGAATGGCTTATGTCCAGTGTGAGTGAGCATGTGTGTTTTGAAATGCCCTCTATGGGAAAATTTCGGCTTGGTACATATATCACACGAGAAATGTTTGTGTGGAGTACGAGTTACCTGTTGACTGTTACCACCAGAGGATGTGCTTATACATACAGCAGGTGATCGCATTAGTTGATCCTCTTCATTGTTTAATGGAGAAGCTCCTGAAATCTCCTCTAAGCTGTGATTGGTGCTGAATGCTGTAGAATCTCCGTCGTCTGAATTCTCACGTTTGATTTCCACTGTCTTGATTAGGTCAAACGTAATTGGGACAGGTTCACTCTTTACTTCTGTTTGATAAATCTCTTCCTTAATTTCAATCTTGGAATATTCAGATTTGAGTACCGGCTCCATTCTGTATCATACACTCTACACCTTGTTACTTGACTGTGCTGAAATTAAATTCACTACTTTCTTCTCTTCCAACAACACCCAAGCGTCTCCACGGCAGTATAAGTGGTCATAGCTATTATCCGAGAGGCAGTGCATATACGCCATCTTGGGGACGGTATCCGCCTGTAACATCTTCATTAATATACATTTTTCACAAGAACAAAATAATATATTGCGATACAAGTGCATAAGAATCGAGGAAGGTTTTTTTTTCTTTCTTTCTTTTCTTCAATTTCCGAGATCCGTTATGCGCTTACAGCACGAGTATTGCATGCTATTTTTTGCACGATGATTATTTATATCAATTTATTTATATTAATTGAGATATTAGCTGAAAATATTATGTATATACAATATTGTAGATGGATGTTATATTTCAGAAAGTGATTAGCATGTGTTTGTTGTTATGGAAACCGAATATTTGTCCTGTTAAAGTCGCCATAAACTAGGGGGCCTTGGTCCATAAAGGCTTGTATTATCATGATTTTACTTACGGCACTTGTGCTTTTTTTATTTTTTTGCACTCCTTAACTAATTAGTGGTGCTTAAGAACGTTGTTGCCGTGGATCGTAAGTTGACATTCCCACACAATCTTGTTGCTAAGGGCGTTGCGATGCGGTTAAATTACTTACGGTCCTTGCGCCACGTCATAATTCATTACGATACACTTCATAATACATGCCTTTATGAACAAGGCCCCCAGGACAAATATTCGGTTCCCATAACAATAAACACATGCGAATCACATTCTGAAATAAACATCTTCAAGAATGTATATACATAATATTTTCATGTAATATCACAATTAATATAATTAAATTGATATAAATAATCATCGTGCAAAAAATAGCATGCAATACACGTGCCGTAAGCGCATTACGGATCTCGGAAAATTGAAAACACTCGGCGCAAGCGCCTCGTGTTTTCAAACTATTTCCTCGATCCGTAATCATGCCTTACGGCACTTGTATCGCAATATACTATATATTCACGGAAATTTATTTTGTTTTCATAGCAACCAGATTGCTTGCGGGAATGTCAAGTTACGATCCACGGCAACAATATTCGTAAGTACCACTAATTAGTTACGTCGTGCAAAATGTCTTTATTGTTTATTTCGTACGTTAAATCAGATGTTGTATATTAGAGTTGGCCATGATAAGAGTTTGTGTCTTACTCTTGCATGCGTATCTCCCCATTTATCGGGGACATGATGATTGAAGTGTGTGTCTGTGGACATGAACTTTTATCACTGATATATTATCTTATTCTTTATTGGCTTGATGTTATCAGACAGCATATACAGAGAATTACAGTTTTTCTACTTTCTCCACCCATATCTGTAATAGAAGTGCTAAGAGACACATTTTTGAATTCCTATGAAAAATAAATAATCTGTCTTTAGATTACACAGACCGACAGCCATTTTGGTGCCTTAGAATTTATACCTATTCTTGCGTATATAAGTCGCTAATGCCAAATGTGTCATTAGTTTTGCCCTATCAGCTTTAGTTTTTAAGGTATAGTATTACCATTATGCATATTATCCCATTTTACGTTTGATATAAATAAAAAAAGAGTACTTATTTGTAGCTTCTAAATCATGTGAAGAAAAAAGCAACACATTAACATTACAATAAGAATATAACATGGGGTCTTTCAAAAAATTATATTATCACATACTGTACGGTCGTTTATGAGTTATGAGCTGTCAATTTGAGGGCCCAAAAATAATCCAGCTTTTACTTTTTCTATACTTCGTACAGTTTTCGTCCTACGTGTCCAAAGTATGGTCAAGAACCTTCATTAGCTATATTATCAAGCAAGATTTTGTTTCGCTAGACTAAGAGTTCACGAATAAAATCTATATAAAAGTAGACCTAGTAGAGAAAAACTGTTGAATGTTAAGGGACAACGGATATTTTACTCAAATAAGGACTATTCTTTACTTAATTTTTATATTAAAGACTAGGTTAGCTTCGCTTTGGAGTTTTCCCGTCGGTTACAAGCTAAAATTTTATAAGTCTGCCAAATTTCAGGTATCTAGTGTATTTTATTGAATAAATTTCAACTGATATTAATTTAAATGGATATGACACAGGATGAAACGGTGAGGATGATTCATGGTATGTAAATGTCCAATTTGGCATTTGCCTTTACGACTGGGGAAACCATGAAAAAAAAAACCATGAATAGTCTTTGTGATTCTTTGTAAATGAATAAAAGCAATTAACATTTATACTTACTTTGTGTTTATTAAGTGCTAGAATAAGTCTTTAAGTTTTAATGTTTAAAGAGCCAATTACATTTTGTGTGCGACTTCTGTCAGATGCATTAGCACTTTCTACACAACACAACGAGGGAATTAGCGTATGGGATTCCCTCACAAGACATCTCCTCCCCATCAGAAACCTGGCTTTGTTCGGAAATATCCTGTGTTAATTAAATACTTCATTAAGTTACAAGAATTTCTTACATATCTCGCTGGAAAAAAAAGATGTAAATAAATATGTTTGTATTTCCCATTATGTGACGTCAATTCCAAGTGAACTAAGGGTGGGACCCTTCAAAATAATATTTTTACTTCCTCTGTACTTACCATAGGTACTATAGGTATGGGAAGTATTGTTTTCGATTCCAAAATTCGAAGTTGAGTTTTTAACATAAATACACGTTTTGAGGGGCCCCTGAATCCAAAAATAGAAATAGAATTTTTGGAAACATGTCTGTGAACAGCATAGCTCCAGAATGAAAAACCGTACGAAAACAAAATTTTGTATTTGGGTCAGGCACCTTCTGAATATGTGACGCGAAGATTGAAGACAAGTTTCTCTCATTTTTAAGGGGACTTTACATTAAGAACTTTTCGTTTTTCGCGATTTTCTCGAAAACAGCTTTAACGATTTTCTTTAAATTTTGTACATGGAGTGCTTATACCAAGAGTTAAAATTTTTATATGAACATTTTTTCGAAAATCTCTGAAGGGTAGTTATAAGTCACCCACTCTGAATACGCGCTCTTTCCAATACGGCCTCCTATATTACTTCGTTGGTAGCATTGCTTACTATTCTATAATGCAGACTGTTAAATAATTTAGTATGCCGTGATCTGACAGCTGACACTATTAACGATTTTGTTTAAACAAATCATACATAACTAATTATATTATAGTATAATATTATTATTTATATAATCCTGCTGCGCAGCCGCGAATCTATCGATAAACTCGTAACCTCTCGTGGGATTACCTATGAGAATCAAGCAGGCTAACAAAATCAAAGCTAACTTCGAAATCTTGCAGGTTGCCATGGAATTAAAACAAAGCCACCTTTAATTAATTTCACAGTTGAATATGATCTTCACTATGAAATATTGTAGGCTACGGTATCTTATTTAAAAAAAGAGAACTGTTTGCGTGTATATATCCTGTTTTTCTTTGTCCACATGGTTGGGAAATAAAGCTATCAAACGGAATTGTACGGCCAATGATCTCTGCTCCATCCATTTTCCTATTTATCGCAAGAATTTAATAAAACTACACTGGCCGGAAACAGATGCCAGGACCGTTGAACTGTTATGTCTATATCCGCCAGTTCCAAGAAGTGACATGCAAACTATGTGAAGCGGCGAGAAAACAATATTCCACCAATCTGGTTTCAGCGAAGGTCAACCAACGCTTCTTGCATTAAATAATCAAGTTACTGGAACGAATCTTTCCTTCCTGTGTTCGTGTCCAGGAAGAGGCTCCTTAAGTCAGACAACTTACAGACACGAGGTACTTCCAGTGTTAGGTACTGTTACGGGTCGTTGGAGCTGTTGATTAATGTAAGACATTGTGTTTCGGGATAGGTTTTCTATCACATAGCATTATTTTTCTATTAAGACAGATACTTACTTCCTTATTCAATGTCACTAGACAATTCCTAAAGCTAAAGGAATATTATATATTTTATGGAACCCGAAGGTTCATTGCCGCGCTTACCTCAGCGCTCCATTCAACCCTATTCTGTGCTAATTCTATCCCATCATCCCTCGCAAACCCTACTTCCTTAAAACCATCCTAATATTGTTCTCCCACCAACGTCTAGGTCTATCAAGTGGCCTCTTCCCTTCGGGTCTCCCAGTCAATACTTTTGAGATATGTCTTTTCTCCCCCATGTCATCCTCCGTGATTTAATTACCCTTACTATATCCGGTGAAGAGTACAGGTTATGAAGCTCGTCGTTATGCAGTTTTCATCTCTCTTAGGTCTGAATATTTCCCTAAGCCCCCTGTTTTCGAACACTCTCGGATTATGTAAACGAAAAGATAAGAGTTTCTGAACTGCATAAAAACAAGCATTTTTTTTATTTTAGTCTACACTTAATTTCTGCCTTAATATTATTTGTGTTTGTAATAATTACTCCCAAGTATTTTTCTTAATTTTTTTTATTTTTCTTTATTTTTTAACTTTCCTTCAGGTTTCCTTCTTACAACGGCCAGGCTTTAGTTCTGTTCAGTGGACAATCATTCTAGACTGTTAAGGCAAATGAGTATAAGTCAAAAAATATATTTTTCAGAAGATTTTTTTTTATTCATTCTTGTGTCCGACTTTAGCGTTGTGTAACAACAGCACTCTGCTGATGATGCAGGAACATCACCTGCGAAACGGCCGTCCAGAAGTTTACTAAGGTAAAATAAAGTGCGTTAAAGAAAGTGTTTTTATTCAACGATTTCTTTTAATACTGTGTAATTTACTTTTCATTTTCACAATTTTCGACTTGTTTAATAAGGGCAGATTTGAAAGGCTACCCCTGATATCTTGTGGCTGGGGCTATGAGCTTGTACGATGACTAGACCTTGGCTTTTATGTTCTAAAGAAATTAGTTTTAAGCACCTAAAATAGGTTTTTAAAAGAGAAAATAGGCACTTAAAATAAGCATTAAAATGTGTAATTAGATAGAAAATAGACTTTAAAATATTACAATATACACTTAAACTGTAACATGGTCTTTTTTTTACTGCAAGAAACGTGGTATACCTATTCTTAACAGAATTAACTGCAAAATTAGGCTTCGCGAACTATATTCACTTAAACAGACGTTCTTTCACTGGTGAATTGTCACAGTAGTCCTTCCCCCTTAATCCTCCCCCTCCCCCGTCAGTCAGCATTCCTTTAACAACAATTGTTTGGAATAATCAAGTTTCTGTGAAAAAACCCACCTCTGCTGTTCGGCTTTTGATTGAGGGATGTCTATTATAAGGTTGTGAAGCTGAATTCTATTTTAAATATACAAAACAGGCATTTTAGGCACTAAAATAGTAAAATATACTCTAAAGATCCGAATAGGCATTTTAGGGCACTATAAGACTCCATAAATGTAAGTGATTTATCATGAAAGGTCCACATATTTAACAATTTTGATGTTATTTCATAAGGAACAAAATAGGCATTTGCCTTAAAATCCCAGGTCTAATGATGACAGAGAGTTGTGCTGCGAACGTGTAACACGATTATGGTATAACTAAGGTACAGGCAAGGTCCTTCAGCGCCCTTGGCGTGTTTGACAAAGTTTGTTATTTTCAAAGAAAACCTAAACCTCAATTTGAAAATGAACTAAGTGTTGAACTTTCAAGGTATTAAAACTTTATTTTCAGACGATTGAACTACTTAAAAAAGAATTAATTCATAAAATCTAGTATCAAACGTAAATTACATAATAGGCCTGAGGCCTACTAAAATGTTTAACACATTAATATAGGTAAAAGTATTTTTTTTTCGAATAGTTAAACCCATTTCATCTCAATAATAACGTACATTTTAATTTTTATTGTTATATCATTCCATACTGTTCATGATTTATGTTATACTCTGTCAATAAAAAACGTGTTAATTAAAGATCGTTGCATGACTGCTTGATGTTGTAGACAATCGGCATAATACTACAGATAGTTCACGTGCAGTAATTTTTAATAACCTGAAAGATTTCTTCCATTAACGTGGAATTTTTATTGCTTGATAAATTGCACCAGGATAAAAAAGGCGGGATTTTTCATGGTTAATATTGCGCCCTCTTTATACCTGCTCGCCACCGTCTAGCTACGGCCCTGGGCAGAGGAAGTAAAAATATTGAAAAAGCTCCGGTGACGTCACACACGTGTTCTGGAGAACAAGTGCACATCGCGGAGATTATCGGTTTTTATCACCAGGTAGCGTGTTTAATGGGATCAATGCATGTGATGGTTCCACAAAACAGGTTCTGTGAGAACTGAAAGAACTCACGTGATCACTTCCACACGTGATTCCACCCCTGTCAGTAAGTGCTTCGTGGCTTTCCCGTTGACATCAGACACTGCAATTAAATGTTAATTGTGGTGTGAAATATGTAAGAAGTCGATAATTGCAAGTGTTTTCTTGTGTTTTTCAAATCCGCTCTGTATTGACTGGTAAACATGCCTCACTTCAAATAAAAGCTCTGCATTGAGTTATAAGCATGTTTAAAATTAAAATAAAGTCAGATAAACTGATGTAACAAAGTCCCAGAATGCTTTGTTTTTTAATCAGTGATAATTGCAATTATGATATAGAAAATAAGTTATTTTTGTAATCGATTTTCGAGTTAATCCAGATCGATTCATTAAACAGGGCTTACGGAAGTCTAAAGTTTGATAAGCATATGTGATGGAATATGTAGGTAGTGTTGTTTGTCATAGCAAACTTTATTGCAATTTCCAAAGCCGTATACGAACACTGTAAAACAATATGTTGTCATGAGAACTGATTTCCATTTGATAAATTCTTTCTAATATATTACCATAAAATAGACACTAAATTGGGCATTACTCCTGTACCGGTTAACCGATTTGGTCCAAAATCAATAGGCTTCTTCCCATGGACGTTATAAATGCGTATACCAAGTTTCATGAAAATTCGATAAAGCGTATTTGAGTTATCGCACGTACAGACACACGGATAGACAGACAGACAGACAGACATTTTCCCGTCCCCCACACAATGTTATAAAGTACCATTCTGGCACTTAATAAGTATTGTAACTTATGTAACGATTTATTGTTTATGTTGGCATGTCTTAGAGCAGCGTTTCTCAACCTATGGTCCGCGGACCACTGGTGGTCCGCGAAGATGGTGCAGATGGTCCGCAGACATAATTACAAAATATCATAAAGCAAGTGAAAAGTAAAGAAGTAACATTTTTTCACACATTTCGTTATAATGACCTATAATTAATACCCCAAATATTAAGAATATAGGTCTTCTTTTAAAACGGGATGTAAAATTAGGGGTCCGTAAAACTTTTTTATACATTTTAGAGGTCCTCGGGTTCAAAAAGGTTTGAGAAACGCTGTCTTAGAGTATAGTAAAAAAATTTGCTAACTAGTTTTTCAGTGCTAAAATATCGTCAAAAGTGTTTTTCATTAGTTAAATATCTAAAAAAATTCCGGGAGTGGACCCCTGTACCCCCCTCTCTTGCCCCCAAACCCTCCCCCCGGCACTTTCAACCCTTCCAAATATTATTTTCTGGATAGTTCACTGTTTGTTAGGTGATTGTAAACAACTGTATATTGGTGAACCTTATCACAGTTTTTCCTGGCGTATGTCAAAAAGGGGAAAGTCGCAAAAGTTTCTCATATAATAACATGCAATATGAAAGTGTTTCTTGCCTGCTTAGAACGATTTATGCTAATTGCTAATGCTTGTATTTCTAAAGTTATGACGGCACATTAAAAATTAAATAGCCATTTTTATTGAGAATGAAGTGCACACATCATAATGATAATTATATAGGAGCAGAGATTACAGCAAAAAGTGTGCGAATTCCAGCATCCTTGACCTCAGAGGTCAGAATTGCATCAGAGGGTGGAGTAGCCGAAGCACGTGAGCACCTCCAAGGTCAGTTTAAGCCCTTAAGACACGTGTGGACACCAGCTATTATTAGCTTTGCTCTAGTCAACAAACTGCAAATGTACTGCGCATGTGCGAGGTTTCAGCAGCTACCTAATGGACTGGACCAATAACAGTTCAATCGATAGTTTGTTTCGATACGGCCCTGGGGTCGACTCAGCCTCCAACAGAAATGAGTACCAGGAGCAATCCTGGGGGTAAAGGCGGCCGGTGCGTAAGGCTGACAACCTTACCACCTTCATGTGCCGATGTCTAAAAATCTGGGAGCCTCAACCTCCTGGAACCCTCTGGGCCTCCGTGGCCTGTAATAGGGAACACTTTACTTTACTAGTCAACAAACTGCAAATGTACTGCGCATGTGCGAGGTTTCAGCAGCTACCTAATGGACTGGACCAATAACAGTTCAATCGATAGTTTGTATCGATACGTGTTATGGCTGATATCGATTCATTTATAAAGATAAACATGAATACAATACAGTCTCAACCATTTTAAGATTGAAAAAAAAAACTGTTTAATATTATTAATAATATCTTATAATTGTTTTATCATAGGTAATCCCATGGGAGTTGACGAGTTTATCAATAGATTGCAACTGCGCAGCAGGAGCGAATTTATCTGATGCAACTCGTCAACTCGAGTTGGATTTATTAGGACTATTCCATGAATAAAAATGTAACGGATTATATAAATAATAATAATTACTTTCGTGCTTTGTTGTATGAAAACAAAACTAACAGCTGCGAGATCACGACATACTATGAATCAACCATCCATGAATCGATTCGAGTTAACCATGTTGTGACCAATGCTACCAATTGTGTATAAGACATAGTTAACCTAATTCAGGTAAGCTAACAGCAGAACAGAATAAAAGCACACGAACTGGCTTGCAGCGAATTGAAATGGTGTTTTAATCAATTTCTATTATTCCAATTTCCAAACAAGTTATATAGTATAAAATAATCTGTTGTCGTACTGCTTAATGGCAGCATGTGACAGATGCTTACGTGTCCAGTAAGGAGCTGATGATTTTATCACGATAAAACACCATCCTCGCGATTCCTACAATAATATTTGCAAGATAAACGGCCGTGATTGGTCTATATCCGAGGAATTGCTTAACGTTATTGGTCAATATCAAGCATACGGCGTATGAGTTGAATAGCCATAGGTAATCATAGGTAATGGACTGTAACGATAACAGTTCAATCGATAGTTTGTATCGATACGTGTTATGGCTGATAAGTAAGGCCCGGATTTTTATGCTCTTATAGCTTAGAATGCAACAAACTATAACCGTATGTTTACATTCTTCTTTTGTGTTGGCTAGTGTCCAAGGTTCAATTCCGGGGTAGCTCTTTGTACTTCACTTGTCCATCGACTAAGCAAGGTACGATTTAGCTATAGACAAAGAGAATCTAACCTATAAGAACATAAAAATCCGGGCCCTACTGATAAGTTATCGAATCATTTATAAAGATAAACATGAATACAATACAGTCTCAACCATTTTAAGATGAGGAAAAAAAAAAAGTGTTTAATATTATTAATAATATATTATAATTGTTTTATCATAGGTAATCCCATGGGAGTTGACGAGTTTATCGATAGATTCCCGACTGCGCAGTTATCTGATGAAACTTTAAATTTCTTTCGTCAAAATGGTTTAACTGTTTCTAGTTTATATACAGTGGTGATATTCAAACAGTTTGTCAACCGGTTCTCATCAGAGTATTTGATGTTGATTCAAAACAGCCCAATGTGCTATTTTGTGATTTTTCTCTTTTCATACTCATTCTAAATTTACTCAGCTTCCTTAAAACATAACCTTACACAACAAAAGAAGACCACAGTCCGTTTTATAATCGAACATCGAAAGCAAAGGGAGCGAGTGTCGAGACGATCGGCCGTGCGCAAAGAAGAGAGTCTGGCAGACTTAACCGCACGCCCGCTGCCTATGGTGGTAGTCCACCTCTAGCGAACATAAATGGCGTGTTTTGGTTATAGCAAATTCATATACGTATTATCACCGTTGTGGATTGGCGTGAATCTGATCTTGGAAAAAGGCAATCACTCATTGTGAAGCTACCGGTTCGGAGAACCTACATGATATTTAACAACCGGTTCTCGCGAACCGGTGCGAACCGGCTGAATATCACCACTGTTTATATATATATATATATACACACACACACCCACTTGGCGGAGATTCTCAAATAAAAACGATTGTCTGTTGTCTGAAAGTAATGATTTGTAGGCTATTTGGAAAATCAACTCTCTACCTCCACTGAAACATGGCCTAAAATGCCAAAAATGACATAATAATTCCAAAAATGACCTAATAATTGCCAGAAATCACCTAATAATTGCAAAAAATGACCTATGTCTTGAAAATGATTAAGAATTCAAGATAAAGCAAAAAGCCCTTATTTAACCAATTATTTCATGGTACACGTTTATACAGATAAGCTATATATATATATATATATTTTAGCTATCTTTTAATCTTTTAATGACATTAAATTGTTACATCACATTAATTCAATCAGATAATCGCTTTTTAACAATCTTACAGTTTTACTTGTAAAGAACTTCTAATCTATTAATGTTTCCAGATATCAATGCAAATGTGTTAAAACATGTCCATTGCAAATGGTAATAGCAATTGCAAATAGTAATTGAGCTATTAACTTACTTGTTATTGTTCCTTCCTCCACAGGGTATTTTGAAACTGGTATCACGATGGGAGAAATGTGTTGAGAAACTTGGCGACTTTATAGAAAAATAGACAAAAAAAAAAATCCCTTCATGTGCGCATTTGTTTGTAATTATACCTATTAAACATTTTGTAAAAAAGAAAGTATATATACAGGGTGTTAATGAATAACACCGAAATATTTTACCTGTATGTAGAGGGGACATAGACAAGCAACTTTTATTAGGAGATTTTTCCTCTATGGATTCAATTCTTCCTGTTATAACATAAAATCTCCCAAGGATATGCACGCCACTGACTTCTAATACTTGAAATGATGGCAAACAAAGGAACAGTGAATATTGTGTAGTGGTCGGGAAAATTGTAAAAAATGACGATCGATATCTTACAACTCTGAAGGAAAAAAAGACAAACGAAACATTTTTGTTAGGTCTGGAATTAGGAATAAAAACATAATGCAGTGGCGGGCAATCATGTGATTAGTCAGTAAATTTTGCAGATTATGAAAATTCTAAATTATGGTATAGCTTTTGATGAATTATTAAGAATCAGGTTTTTATCGATCACTAGGAAGGGATGAAGTCAATTTAATGAAAATTTTAACCCTATTTCGCTCAATTATTGAGTTATGAGCACCAAATTTTAAGGACTTTAATGCCCTATAGCATACACATTTTACGTCATAGAGCAAAAATGTCCTAATAAAAGTTGCTTGTCTATGTCCTCTCTATACACAGGTAAAATATTTCGGTGTTATTCATTAACACCCTGTATTATGCGTTATTTTTCGATCCACTCTCGTAAGTTTAAAGTGAAAAACTTTACAACACTTCAGAGTATTTATTGAATTTGCGTGAGTGTATACTTTAATCGTTCTGAACATTTCTTACATGCAAACAACCAAAAAACTACTCCAGAAATAATTACAGTCATTTCATTATATACATGTTCCTACATGTATATATTGGACTTTAAACGTCGCTTATATTGGAATAAGCGAGGATAGATTGATTTTACCGCAATCTGGTACATTTCCATTGTAAGGCGATTTAATTTATGAATGAAAAAAAAGCGAACCAGTTCACCTCTAAGCCGCTATTTTAGAGCTCTACATCTGCAATTTTTAGATAATCACCGAGTTCCAACAAGGCAGTAAAATTCTATTGCACTGGGTGGTCATTACACAAAAATCAACACGGCGTTCCTCATCTCTAGGAAATTACAACCCATTCCAGAGATAATAGAAACCTCACACCACGTGACGAGCCAGGATCACGTTGGCTACACTCTCTGCCGTGATATTCTTTCCCCCGAAACTCATCAGAACACTAAACAGCTAGTAAAGATTATGAAATAGTGACATTTGCGAAAAAAATCTAATGTGAAATTCACATAACTTCTTCTGCCCGAATAAAAGTTTGCCCCTTAGTATAATACAGGGTGTCAATAAATAACACCGAAATATTTTACCTGTATATAGAGGGGACTTAGACAAGCAACTTTTATTAGGAGATTTTTGCTCTATGACGTAAAATGTGTAAGCTACAGGACATTAAAGTCATTACAATTTGGTGCTCATAAGTCAATAATGAAGCGGATTAGGGTTAAAATGTTCAATAAATTGACTTCATGCCTTCCTAGTGATCGATAAAAACCTGACTCTTAATCATTCGTCAACAGCTATATCATAATTTAGTGTTTCCATAATCTGCAAAATTTACAGACTAATCACATGACTGGCCACCACTGCATTAACCTTCTTTTATTAATAACTACTGACTACAGCGATAACAGCGTTGTTCCTTTGTTTTGCATTTTTTTTTCTAATGTTAGAAGCCAGTGGTGGCCATGCCCTGGGAGATTTTATGCTGTAACAGGAAAAATTGATCCTCAGTACAAAAATCTCCTAATAAAAGTTGCTTGTCTATGTCCCCTCTATACACATGTAAAATATTTCGGTGTTATTCATTAACACCCTATTATGTATGACTTTCTCTCAATATAAATTGGTTGTAAAAATGAAGAGAATGTCGTTACCACATCACATCGCATCCCCGAAGGACACGCAACCCAATTAAATCTGACTAATGCACTCGCATAATTTTCTTTACTCTAAGCATGGGCAATACATCTTTCTCACTTCACATTCTGATATAGAATAAGAAACCATATTGCAAAGAGCGCGTTTTCAGCTGTTTCAACCTGATGCAAAGCTTTATTCTTCACCAGGCAAGACTGAGTTTCTACAAACAGTGGGTGGCTTATAACTACCCTTCAGAGAATTTTTGCGAACAAATGTTTCAAATTAAAGTTTTAACTCTTAGTATAAGCAACCACTGTGCAAAATTTAAGGAATGCCGTTCAAGCCGTTTTCGAGAAAATCGCCAAAAACTAAATTTTCTTCAAGTAAAGTGGCATTAAAAATAAGAGAAAATCGTCGCCAATTTCGTGTCACATCTTCAGAAGATCACGTTTCTACAAATACAAATTAACTATGAGCGTAATCGTTCTGTTAAATGTTTTCTTTGCAGTCCGACACGGATTTATAACTTGCGAGAGAAATTCAGGGTTCATATAAACGACACACTCAAATTTTCAAGAAAGAAAGAAAGAAGAAGAAAAAAAACAAGTAAACAAACAACAACAAAAATTAAAAATAATAAAAATAAAAATAAAAATAATAATAATAATAATAATAATAATAATAATAATAATAATACAGTTTTGGGGATGACAAACTCAAATTTTCACGAATCTGTTCGGTAACGCAAAATGTTGAATAGAATGTAAACTGTTTTTAATGATGCAGTTAAGTTTGACGGTGGAGCGTGTTTTGAGCGTGACTGTACTCTTGTAAAGTCTGTCATTACCCGCCATTACCTCGACATATCATTTGCATTGGAAATACTTTGCACACGTGTGGCCTAAACAAACTATTTCACCAAGAATTATACTCTTTGACAAAGTCACAAAAAAATGTTGACTGGAGGCGACGCACAGTTCCACCAATCAAATCCTTCCACGTAGTTACAGCCAACATAGCCTACCTCGTTATTATCAATTCATCCTCATAACTAACTACGCATTGAAAATCAAGGAAACAAAACACATTTTCTTCTTTCCACTGTCTTGAACAGTTGAAGTACTTAGGAAGTCTGATGTTGCCATGGCAACACGGTATTCACAAAAACATTTGAGGGAAAAATTGATAAAGTGCTAGGTCTGGAGCATTTCTCTGTACGGATCAGAAAAATGGAAACTAAGAAAAAAGGAGAGAACGGAAACTTTCCGAAGTTTCTAGTTTCTTCTAATGTTCTTCTTTATTAAGTAGCAGAATGGTACTTTATGAGACTGTGTGGTGGACGGGATATGTCTGTCTGTCTGTCCGTGTGTCTATAGGCGCGATAACTCAAATACGCTTTATCGGATTTTCAGGAAACTTGGTATACACATTTATAACGTCCATGAGAAGAAGCCTTTTAAGTTTGGACCAAATCGGTTGACCGGTACCGGAGTAGTGCCCAATTTAGTGCCTATTTTATAGTAATATATTAGAAAGGCGCGATAACTCAAATATGATTTATCGGATTTTCATGAAATTTGGTATACGCATTTGTAACGTCCTGGGAAGAAGTATATTGATAATGGACCAAATCGGTTCACCGGTACCGGAGTAATCCCCAATTTAGAGCGTATTTTATAGTAATATATTAGAAAGGCGCGATAACTCAAATACGATTTATCGGATTTTCATGAAATGTGGTATACGCATTTATAAATGTCCAGTAGAAGAAGCCTATTGATGTTGGACTAAATCGGTTGACCGGTACCGGAATAATGCCTAATTTAGTGCCTATTTTATGGCAATATATTATACAGAATTTATCAAATGCAAATCAGTGCTCATGACAACATATTGTATTACTGTTTCTTCGGCTTAGCAAATTGCAAAGTTTTAAGCAGGTGTCCTGGGCTCGAACATGTGACCATCTGGTCTCGTGCAGTGGGGTTGCAATAAACTGGAACTTGTTCTGGGGGCATTCCCCAGATCTGGTCATGGTCAGTTTTTGTCCAAGTCCGTTTACAACATATTATTAATTTGTGGAATCTTACGTTTTCTCAAAAACATCTGGTCAGCTGTGCAGCAAATGTTTATTCAAATTGAACTTTGTATTATATACGTTATTAGTAGGGCCCGGATTTTGATGACATGTCATCTTTTAACTGCTACATCATGGAAGTTGCCCACTAGTGCAGATATTCTGATCATGACTCCTAGTTTATAAAAAAATTGTAATTTTTAGGGTAATTTTTTGGTGATTTCTCTCAATTTTTTATTTTTAGGTCATTTTTAGAATTTAATGTCACTATTCAAACAGGAATTTTATCCATTTGTACATATATGATGTTTTAATCTATGTTAAAAGAAATCTACATTTGTATAAATCAAGAAACAACATACAGGTCATCAAACAAGGTATAGTAATAATTTAGACTTACCAAGATGTAGATTGTCTACAACTATGAGGTACCACCATTATCTAGGATTAAGACTGTATAATAGATTACCTTTAGCCTGGCATCATTTGCCTTTTAATATATATGCAAATACGATACGTGAATGGCTCTCAAGGAATCCATTTTATAAGATAGACGAATATTTCACAAGAAATATTGTACAATAGGATTAATTTTTATGTTTTTATGTTTTAATGTTTTATATAGTAGTTCACTGTTTAATGTTTAGGACGATGTCTATTGCTGGTTTGTAACTGGCTGAACGAAAATAATAATTTATTATTATTATTATTATTATTTGGTCATTTTTTGTCTCTTTTCCGCATTTCATTATTTTACGTGTTTTTAAAAAAATACAAAGACGTTCTTTTCTTATTTTGAGTTATTTCTCGCATTATATAGAGTTTTTGTGCATTATTGGAACTCTAAATAACTATAAATAAATAAATATTTTTATAATTTTAATTTGGCTACAGAAAGACGGTGTTTGCTCTTTGCATTTAACTGTTTGTACCAATTAACTAATTACAAGCCTATAATTGGGTCAACAATATAAATGTAGAATAGACAGAAATCTTATGAATAAACTAAGGTAGTATTTTCTTGAAAATTTTGGGGTAATTTTTTTTTTTCGTTTTTGGTTCATTTTTGTGTTATAGCTCATTTCTTAAGCAAAATCCGGGTTCTTAGTCTAAATCGAGAGATTGGAGTATCAAAGACTATTCCACTGATACGCCGCGTGTTTGATATTGACCAATAAATTTTAACTTTACATAAAATATGAAGATTTTTATCAATTTCCAGGAAATCAGGGAAATTGTCATAAGGATACTCAGAGACTCTCTGCAGATACTTCATGTCCACCTTTACCTGAAGCAGAACTAGACTTTTTTTTTTTCTTTTTCTAACAATCTTTGCAATTTTGAACTGTTAATTTTTAAGGTTAATTGTAAATATTCTTTCACGATTTTTGTTGTATTCTGGATCCTTAGTGGTCATCCTCATTGGAGGTCGGACGATTTATGTACTTTAGTAATAAATCTTACTACAGTAGAGCCTCGGTAATTCGAGCCTCGGTAATTCGAGCCCCAGTATTTCGAGGTTCCGTGTAATTCGAGCTGGTCTTAAGTAAATTAAAATTTTCCATAAAGCTAGAGAAAAATCCCTATTTCATACGGTGTCCGCATGTAAGTTTTACGCACTTCCGAATGTGTTACATTTTGAGCTTTCTTTCAATTTTTCCATGTACAAAAATGCAGGTAAAACTGTCCCACTTAGGGTTTTTCGTTCATAATACACATAAATAACCTTGGCTTCAGACTGCTAATGCATTTCTATTACAGATTGACAGAAACCGTTAGGTTCGATTTTTCATTGTCGGGACCTCGTGTCAATCATACGGTGCATACTATCCTTTCATAAAATAATACTGTATTGTTACAGTAATCCCTACTCAGCAACAATGGTAATTAAAAGTGTTTTCCTAGTAGCGCCGCTTTCCCGTTCCACTCCATTAAGGGTCAGACATTCCTTAAAGGATGCCGATGTAGCAAATTGGAAATGTTTGCCAATATACATACAGGCCTATTAAAGATATTTTGTATGCCTACTATATTGTTTATTTATTTATTTTTTAAACCATTATTGTGCTCATTAAACATTTATTTATGATTTAGCCATTGATTTAGTGATGTTTCCGTATAATCCGAGGTAG
This sequence comes from Ectobius pallidus, assembly GCA_964059195.1. Lineage (NCBI taxonomy): Eukaryota > Metazoa > Arthropoda > Insecta > Blattodea > Ectobiidae > Ectobius > Ectobius pallidus. The sequence continues at coordinate 181,299,500 of CAXKWD010000005.1, read as the reverse complement.
CCTCAGCCCCAATTAGCTCGAATTATCGGGGTTCTACTGTACTACACGGCAGATTACAAATTTATCGATATATTTTCGAGAAAGAAGCTCTCCTAATATCGAGTGGGATTTATTAAGACTATTCCACGAATAAACTATAACGAATTTTTAAAATAATTTCTGCTCTACATCGAACTCCTTACTGCACATTATGGAGCCAAGGAGGAAGAACCTGCGGCACATTCAGAATACAGAGAAACCATGACAAAACTCATATTGGCCGGCCACGGGATCTGAACCTATGACTTCGCAAACCTTTTTCGTATGCTGGAATTTACAAATTCAATTGCTACCGAGATGGTAACGTCTTGGACTCGCATTCGGCAGATCCCAGGTTCAGATCCCGTGGCCGGCCAATATGGGTTTTGTCATGGTTTCCCCAGTCGTAAAGGCAAATGCCGAATTGGATATTTACATACCATGAATCATCCTGTATCATATCCATTTAAATTAATATCAGTTGAAATTTACTCCATAAAAATACACCAATAATATATAAATAATTGACAATCAATAGTTTCATGGCCTACCCTACTGTATAGACACAGATCCAGAACTCCTGATATGGTCTCGTAGCTAAAAGGAGTATAAACACAACTGAAATAAAAAAAAAATCAATTGGATATTTCAGAAATTGTTTACCAAATTCTTGCAGTCATGAATGTCAGATTACGAGTATTCACTATGAACGTATAAAAGTCGATATGAATAAAAATAGTTTCTACAGTAAACAAAAAATAATAGAAGCGGCGGGAATTTGCATTATGGGTTATATTTTTAAAATAATACCTCCCAATTTGTAATAAAACGAAAATATTGAAAGTATATAAACAGATAAATAAATATTTGGTTCTTTTCTTTCTTTTTCTTTGTACTTTAATTTTGAAATTTGCAAATGCTTTTTGTTTATTTGTGTATTTTTGTATTTGTATTTGTATTTGATTTGATTAAGAATAGGCAGAAATAAATAAATAAAAAAAAAATAAAAGTTTATTTTGAAACAAAACCATTTTCATGGATCTCTACTAATACGTATAGTTGTTATTTTCTTTACACTTACAGTTGCATAACTTTATTACACCTCTGAGAAGTCACTACGCCATAACTTGGGCAGTTAGGCCTGAGTGTGTATTGTTTTATTTGTGGTATGACGTACATCAGGTTATTATTGCTAACACGCTGTTTGTTTTGTCAACTTGCGAATTTGGCGTTCCCCAAGGTTCTGTCTTTGGTATAATGAATGTCTTCTCGTCTCAACGTGCAATTTTCTCCAAGAGTATAAAGTCTAGACTGCAAGAAACCGTCCCCCCAGGTCAAGGTTGATCTAAGTGTGAACGGGTTTGATTCAATTCATGTAACCCTATCATCATCTCCTTCTCAAACACTCCTTATAAGTCCTAGAACACTGTGAACTTGATACTTGTTTAAGCAATATCCAGAACTAGCACGTGCAAGTACACATTAATTCAATCGCTAGGTTTGTTTAAAATAATTTACTGAACAGCAAACTAATTAAATCATTGTAATTATTTATTAACATTTACATGTAAATAATTCATAAACAATTAACACTATTAATAAAATCTGGTAAGCTGATGTAACAAAGTGCCAGAATGCTTTTGTTTAATCAGTGATAATTGCAATTATGATGTGTAGAAAATAAGGTATTTTTGTAATCGATTTCTGAATTAAGCTCCAGATCGATTCATTAAGCAGGGCTTACGGAAGAACAAAGGTCTAGTTTGATAAGCATATGTGAAGGAATATGTGGGTACAGTTATTTGTCAAAGCTAACCGTATTGCAACTTCTAAAGCCGTGTATGAACACTGTAAAACAATATGCTGTCATGAGAACTGATTTGCAATTGATAAATTCCGTCTATTATAGCCTACGAGGGATGTCCACAAAGTAAGCTTCCCTGTGTCCGTTTACAGAAACAAAACACAATTTCGTTTAAATAGTAATTGCAACAGACACAGCCAGTGTTCAGCTATTTTCAACATATTCGCCACGGGAATTTAGACATGTCATAGCGAGGGATCAACTTTTGAATACCTGTGTCGTAGAGGTTTGCCGCCTGGGATTTTAACCACCTCTCTGTCATTATCTGTCAATTTGTGAGGTGTAGGAAAAAATGGAAATCACTGGGAGCGAGGGGAGGGCTGTAGGGTGAATGTTTAAACACCTCCCAGGCGAATTTCTGCAGGAGACTTGGAAGGAGGCGTTTAAACATTCACCCTACAGCCCGGACTTCGCTCCCAGTGATTTCCATCTTTTCCTGCACCTCAAGAAATGACACAGAGCCGAAGGTGGTTGTCACAAAGTGGTTCAAATCGCAAGCGGCAGACTTGTACGACACAGGTATTCAAAAGTTGGTCCCACGGTTTGACAAAAGTTTCAATTCCGGTGGCGAATATGTTGAAAAATAGCTGAACACTTGCTGTATATATTGCAATAAATATTCACATGAAATTGTGTTTTGTTTTTGTAAACGGCTCCAGGTAAACCTACTTCGTGGACGTCCTACCATAAAATAGGCACTAAATTAGGTACTCTGATACCGGTCAACCGATTTGGTCCAATATCAATAGGCTTCACCCCATGGACGTTATAAATGCGCATACCAAGTTTCATGAAAATCCGATAAAGCGTATTCGAGTTATCGCACGTACAGATACACGGACAGACACACAGACAGACATTTTCCCATGCAGCACACAATCTCATAAAGTACCATTCAGGCACCTGATAGTTATAATTCTCAGCAGTCAATATTAACATTGGATTTCCCCCTAACGTATCCACACACGACATGAGGCAGCGCGCTGTTCAACCTGTGATCGGATGAGGACGACCACTTTTTGTACACAACAATTCACTTTTTCCAATTTTCTCCTGACCTCGCACGTCAAGGTCCATTAGTTCTCGCAAGCCTTGGTATGCAGGGTCCCGGGTTCAGATCCTCACGTGGCCATTCCTCCGGTACGATGCCTGTTCCAGGTTCACGTCACGCACGTATTATTGTCCTGACTGGTTTAAAATAAACTTCGCAACCAATGAGCTCAATGATCTCGATTATGTAGCTGATCCGGTCTATGACACAAAATACATTGGGTGCAATGCATAAAATGTACTAAGATCTGTATTTATAAAAACCTTAGGGAAGCTATTCCTCTTAGTAAAAAATAATGTTGACCATGATTAGATTTGCCTTGAAGCCTTAGAATAAACTATGGAACGTATGCATAAAGTGTAGATACATGTAGAATTATACTTTGTAGGTTTTACTATGAAACGCATCGTTCGTGGCTTAGATTGCTTAGTGAATGGTTGATGGAAATTTACACGACTGCGTTTTTACAAATCTCTATATATCTCTATCTATATAAAAGGCTTTGTCCTGACTGACTGACTGAATGACAGGAATCAACGTACAGCCTAAACTATAACAGGTAGAGACTTGGAATTTTGACAGTGCCTTCGTTTCATAATGTAAGTGCTCACTAAGAAAGGATTTTGAAAAATTCTGATTCTAAGTGCCAAAAATTAAATGTTTTTGAAAATACTTAATCCCTTTTCACATAGAATTATCAATTCCAAATCACAGAATATATTGTTGCCAAATGGTATCAGATGGGCTGTGAAAAAACAATTGAAATGCACTTTTGACAAATAAGAGAAGTTATCAAAATACGGTATTACAAAATGAAATCCACTAAAATAATGGAATCACATAACTTTCTCTACCCTGGACATAGAGAAAACAAAACGAGGTATCGTAATGTGTATATTATTATATTATATCGCAGGTTTTTGGAGAGAAAAGTATAAAAGTGATAATGCTTTCTGTTTAATTTCATCCCCAAAACGGTTTTATGGTAACATAAGAGTGGGAAATTTCCCGCCTCGATATTACAATTTTATGTTACAGGAATTTCTGTTTCTTCTTATTTAAACCTCTACCAGGCTTGCTGTGCACTGTATAAGCGATGGGATGCAAAATTCTAGATCCTCTATGAGCCATAAAAAACTATATCAAGCGTTTTCTGAGGGAATAGTTTGAGTGTAATAAGTCGTTCTTCCTATTTCAAATTATAAATGCCTACATAAGGACCTAGAATTTAAAATTGAAAATCCTTCATAAGTTAATTTCCAATTACAAAATACAAAAACCCGGCCGACGCCGGGTCTTTTAAGCTAGTACAGTATAAAAGGCTTTGTCCTGACTGACTGACGACCGACTTAATGACAGGAATCAACGCAGAGCCTAAACTATAACAGGTAGGGACTTGGAATATTGACAGTACCTTCGTTTCATAATGTAAGTGCTCACTAAGAAAGGATTTTGCAAGATTTTAATTTTAAATGCCAAAAATCAAATCTTTTTGAGAATACTTAATCCCTTTTTATACAGAATTATCAAATCCAAATCGCAGTTCACTTGACATTCACTACGATTGCATGCCTACCGTCCCATACCTATTCGTTCAAGTGGTCTAGTGAAAAACGTACAAATCAGAGAGGAAAAATCGTAACCTTAACCGTTGTTCCAATTTTAAACTTTAAAGTCCTCGTGAGAATATTTTAAAAGAAAATTTATCATCGAATGTTCAACAGAATAACTTTTTATGCATGAAATAAGTAAAGAAAATCTCTCGTGTTTATGCTAAGGCAGCCCGACACATGCAATCCATCATGAAAGTCATCAATAATAATTATTCATCTTGATGGATTCTTCCATTAATAAGTTACATAACCATCACCATAATATGTTGTCATTTAACAATTTTAAAAGCGAGAGAGTGTTCTGCTTTTTACTGAGAATTATTTTATCACAGCAATATCAAAGTGTAGGCCTACAATGCATGTAAGTTACCATATGAAATAAAATAAATCTGAAATCTTTATTTAATAAAACGAGAGTTGTTTATTATGTTTTAATTTGATATTATATTTTATTTTTTATTTTATATTTTGCCATCCATTATTGTTCTAAAGGTGTGTAACTATTATTTTTAATATTTCAAACTTTATTACATTGGTAAATTTATCCTTAGTCGGTCCTCACACATTTCTTTCGGCAGGCCCTCAGGCTGAGGTATATTTTTAAGTGTTATTGTTTTTCAAACATTCGAATCTCGCCTTATATGAGAATTATCGAGAAACTAGTTATTGATTTAAGAGCTTTTCAAGGATACCCTACAAGACTGAGTTTCAAAAATTTCGAATTTTCATCCCCCCACCCTCACTCGTACCCCCAAAACCCCCGAATCGTTGGTGTCACTGTGAACTCCATAGGGACTACTCTAATTGATCCAAACAAAGCTTCCCTCTATACTTCATAGGGGCTGAGATATAATTTTTTTCAAAATTTCAATCCCCTCCCTCTTGGGCCAATTTTGCTCATTAACGAACTTGTACTGGAAATACCCATCCCACTGTCTAGAACATTTCCTAGCCGATCATACCTTCAAGTAGTACCTATGGTAGGCCTAATGGGCCATTCAGATAGAAAATTAACCGTAAACGTAACGTAAACATAGAAGTTTGGGGCCATGTTTTTCAATGTGACCATTCACGTAAACGTGAAACTTAAACGTAAAATTAAACGTAACGTAGAAGCTTGCAAACACCAAGCTTCTGCGTTATGTTTATGCGAAAAATAACGATACAACCAATCAGAGAACAGAACAGGAGACGGAAGTGGAAGTAGCCAAGAAATGGCGTCTATGAATGAGAAACCCGTCATTATGATAAATGGCATCCATTATATAAAGATGCGGCATTGAAGGAAAATATATGAAAATTAGTCCCCCAAGAAATGAACTACAGTATTAAATACAGTCCATATAATATTCTGTTAATTTTTATATGCCTGCATACGCTTGTATGATTTCAGTTTTTAATGGCCTACATGTGTTTAATAGAAACATGAAAGTATTTTCGTCTGCTGCAGCCATTTTATCAGTTGTTCACGTTCTCGTTTGTGATTGGTTGTTACCTGCGTTTATGTTTTCATTGCGAATGCTCAATGCCGTGCTAAAGTTTGCGTTTAAGTTTACGTTCTTACGTTTACGGTTAAGTTTGTTTCTGAATGGCCCATAAGGGTAGACAAAGAAGAAAGGACATCTTCACATTACATGCAGTGGAACTATTAATAACTTTCTTGAGTTAGTACATGCGGTTTTACATCTCTTTGGTGTTTCAAATCACGTACTCTTTGGTTTCACGCTGCTTTGCAAAAACCTTTATTGCACGAGGTAAATTTTTGCAAAATTACTTTCAAGTTTTTATTTTTTTTTACTATACACACACAGTTCCAGCGTTCCCACGTTTAAATCACGCGACTCCAATGCTATGTACTACCCGACCAAGGAGAATATCTATGTATAACTCGATCGGTAAGACCTGAGCCAAACAAAAGACTGCGCAGTAGTCTACGATGACGTAATCTAGACCTGCCTGACCTTCATAGCATGTGATGTTCTTTCTTAGTTCATACTGTACAGACGGTGTAAAAACATTTTAATTAGCCTCACAGCATTCAGTAGTGAAGACCCAACAGCGATATTCTGTGAGTTACATACGATTACTTAAAAAATATTTCATAACTAAAAAAACAAATACTTTATTCACTTTATTTTTGTTTTCAATAGTTATGGGCTATTGTGAACCGCATAGTTTGGAACGAATATTACAGTATTTGCATTCTCTTCTGCCCTTACTCCATTGCAACCGGCGGACGATAAGCTATCTGCGCGTGTTTACCTGAGGTCCTAGCGTCCCAGTTATACTACCCGACCAAGGAGAATAGCCGTCTTCACTTGAAAATGAAATCTACATTCTGTCAGCTCTAAGATCACGGCATACTAAATTAAAGAGCAATCGACTATGTGAACAGATTCTAACCAATGCTACTAACAGTATGAGAAATAGTAAACCTAATTCACATAAGCTCACATAAGAACAGAAGGCACACGAACTGGCTTTCACTTAATCAAAACTCTGTTGTTAATCAACAACTTACGTTGTTTAAAAAGTTTGTTTTTATTTTGTTTATTGGCAGCATTTGACCTAACGTTTCCAGTAACGATTTCACGTTTTATCAGATAAAATGGCATCCTTGGGTTCCTAGCAAACACATTATAACACAAACGATCGTGATTGGTCGACATCCGTGGCTAAACGTTATTGGTCAATATCAATTATGGACTCAACTTTGGAATATGTCCCTTCAAAAAAAGTTGCCGTTTCCTGCGTTTTTCTTGTTGTTCAGAATTTTAAGGCCTACGCGCCATTGATATTTTTTCTGCATTTTTTTTTTTTTTTAATTACACAAACGTTTATATCATTTATTTATATTAAGAGATTAATTGCACATTCGACGAATTCTTTACTTACCAGGCACGCGCCATTTTGGATTGGAGACGTCATGTACTGCTGCCAACATTGCTGGAATTGTGTACCCTAGGTCACGCTGCCAATTTCCGTGAAGACACTGACTCTAATGCGCAATTTCGTAACGCTACAAGTGACGCTACGGGTGAAGCTGCAGCTATTCTATATCCCATTCTAGTTTGATCCTAGTCAAAACAAAGGGGAGGTGAACTCACAGAGAGTTCGCGGAAAATTCGCATCATGTGACAAAACGTGATTGGTTAATGTCATTAGCATGCGCCATTAGCAGAGTGTGGCTAACGAGTGTTCGTAAGTTCATGCAACAATAATATCAACATTTACACGTGAAATAACAAACTCTCACTGGCATCATCATTATAGTATATCAATTAACAAACAAAACAAAGGATTCATTGTTCACGACGACCCTGCGGGTCAGTTGTACTGAGAATAAACAAACTAACATAAACGCAGTGAACACGTGCGTTCTCACTTGCGGGCTATGACAGTCACGCCTCTTTGTTTTGAACAGGATCGTTCTTAAATGGGATAGAGAATAGCACTTCCAATTAAATTAAATGTACCGAAATGTTTGTTTGATCTATTTGTGATGGAAATGAATGTATGCAATTCTAAAATGAGTAGGCCTACAATACCTCAAACACTAGTACAATATTTACAATAATAATAATAATAATTATTTATTTATTTATTTACAAGTAAAGGCGCTAAACCTACTTAACTTTAAACTCTAGTCTACTATCTGCAGAACACATGTCTGGGGTTTTGGTGCATATATTGGCAGCAGTGACTTCAGATGTTGCCTCCATTCTTAGTCTCGGCACTTCGGGAAAAAACTTCGGGAATCTTCGCAGTGAACTTGAACTTTCGGACTTAGAAAATTTTCGAGGGACATATACCAAAGTTTATCCTCAATTATGCGTCGTATAACTGGAATAGTCTTTTAAAGTTTTTTAAACGTAGGCTAAGAGGTTAAACTTGATGAAAACTTACAATCTTTAACCATTTTACTGCCAATGACGTATTATCGCGTCACATTAATGTAATGAGCTAGAAAGTTGAAATATGGCAAACGTATAGCTTTTAGGCAGTAACCGTCGGGAAAAATTACAAGAAGTTCAGATTTCATATTTTTTTCCCCTTGAAAAAACCTTGTAGTTCCACACTTTTTAGGTATATTGTGGCTAAACGATAATCTTACTTGCTTACTCAATGGCAATAGACAATTCCTTAGCAAGCTAAAGGAATATTATCTATTTTATAGAACCCGGAGGTTCATTGCCGCGCTTACCTGAGCCCGCCATTCAACCCTATTCTGTGCTAACTCTATCCAACCGTCCCTCTCAAATTCTACTTCCCTTAAATCTATCCTAATACTGTCCTCCCACCTACGTCTAGGTCTTCCAGATGGTCTTTTCTCTTCGGGTCTCCCAGTCAATCCTTTTGAGATATGTCTTTCCTCCCCCATTTCATCCTCCGTGATTTTATTACCCTTATTATATCTGGTGAAGAGTACAGGTTATGAAGCTCGTCGTTATGCAGTTTTCATCTCTCTTAGGTCTGAATATTTTCCTAAGTCCCCTATTAGACGGTAATCTACAGCAGTCTAAATATACGCACTCTATCTCCGATACAGTATCAGTTCATAAAAAAAAAGCTTTTCTCGAGAACCTCACTGAGTTAGCGAGATAAACGGCGTGACTTCGCTGCATTTTGCACACGGACGTGATCGAATTCACAAGCAGCTCGCTGTGACTTTTTCTGCAAATTACACATTTATTTAGAGAGCCATTAACTTTAGTTATGGACGTTTTTATTGATCGGGCATTGCATATTATGGTGATGACGGTGACTTTTTTTATTTGAGGATTACGTCACCTGTTTGACCTCCTGACCCTGTAGTTTTCCAAACCCCCGCTGAATATAATAAATGAAAGTGCAATTTGTTAATCTGCCGAACTAGAAGGTGAAGGTGAAGGCCAGTGCCTTGTTTTAGGCTGAAACCCCTGTGCATAATACATTAATGCTCAAATACATAAATGCTCATAGTTTTCAGCAACATCAATAGTTCAAGAGCGAAAAAATAGCTATTTATGTATCAAGTACGCAAAATAACTCTTTAGCAGACAAATCTAGTATTGGGTAAGTCCGCTAAAGCTTTTGTGTACGTGGTACATACAAATATGTTTAGTAAAAGCTCTATAAAGTATGTGAAATGAAACAAAAAAAAAATCCCTTTAGGCAAGCAAGTGCATTTGGTTTAATTTATTGTCGCTGCGCAGTACTCTTCTTCTTTAGCCTTGGCATGACAAACCCGCAATAATAACTGCAAAAAAGAAGAAAGAGCACCTTTTTAAACTTTCAAATCTCGCCTTATATGAGAGCTATCGAGAAACTAGTTATTGATTTGTAGAGTACTCATCAAGAGCTTTTCAATGATACTCCACAAGACGTGGTTTCAATAGTTTCGAATTTTCATCCCCCACACCCACCCCCACCCTCACTCGAACCCCCGAGTCGTTGGTGTGACTGTGAACTCCATAAGGAGTACTCTAATTTATTCCAACCATGTTTCCCTCTATACTTCATAGAGGCCGAGATATAAATGTTTTAAAATTTCAACCCCCTCCCCCGACCACCCCCTTGGGCCAATTTTGCTGATTAACGAACTTGTCCGAACTATTGGGCCTAGAAATAACATAATAAAATTTGGTTCAAATATCTTCAAAATTACGGCCGCTATCGTGTAAAGATATAAATATAAATAAATAAATATATATATATATATAAATATCACATTTTTTAACAGGCGGTGGTTTCGTACTTAGGGAGGCATGAAACGTAAAGATATGAAAGAATTTTTCGAAAGTCATGACATTCTATCGATTGCAATAGGTAGGTTTTTCTTCGAAATCTACCAATACCGTATAATTAACTATAATGAAAGGTATGGTCAGCCATTTGTTAACGTCGTATACTCACAGCCGTCTGAATCTGAAAATTTGTTACGAGGCGCGTCCATAAAGTAAATTTCCCTGGGGCCGTTTATAGAAACAAAACACTTTTTTCGTAGACATATATATTCCAATAGACACAGCAAGTATTCAGCTATTATTCGACATATTTTCCACCAGAAATGAAACATTTGTCATACCGTGGAACCAACTTTTGAATACCTGTATCGTACAAGTCTGCCGCCAGGAATTTGAACCACTATGTGACAAACATCTTCTGTCATTTCGTGAGGTGTAGGAAAAGATGGAAATCACTGGGAGCGAGGTCCGGGCTTTAGGGTGGAATAGATGTATGCATATGCATTCATAAACCACAGATTATTGTCTCTATTGGACATTGCATGATAATATTATAGGATAAAAATTCCTCCACCACTGGAATTTGAACCCAGGACCTTTGGCTATCCCTGCCAATTCTCTAGCAACTGAGCTAGGCCAGAGTTCACTTGACACGGGAGAGAAAAGAAGAAGGAGATCAATATAGCATATTCTTTTACTCCATCATGGCAGCCTATTTGAGATGTGAGAAGAATTCACGTGTGTTCATACCGGAACTATTTATTATCCTTAACCCCTCAGTGCAGCTGATTGCCTTATTATCGAGATAATGATCGATATTATCTCGATAATAACACCACGCACATGTGAAGGACTCGTTTAATCGATCGTGGAGGAACTAAAGGTAGCAGCTTTGCTTTTCTGCACATAAAGCATTTTTATAAAACTAGATCCTTTTTTTATTTCTTCTGGCCATGTTAAAGATTTTTACATTAGCCTATTTGTTACGTTGCTTAGGCCCGTTCTTACGATGTCCAGTTAAGTGGGAGTAAATGTTAACTGGTAGTTTATTTTACGGTCGGAGTAAAGTTCCAGTAAACGCTTCTTTGTTCTTACCATCTCCTAGTTAAAGTTTACTCCCGGTTAACGCAATCAGACAAAAGTCACAGCAGTTGGTACGAGCGTTTCTCAGTTGTTTGCAGCAGTTTTTCATCTCTTTTCATTGTTTCGTGTGATTTTGCAATGGATAATGAAGTTATGGCTGATATAAAAAAATAAAGAGACACAGCAATTTTTTTTCAAGTGAAGAATAATTGTTTCTGAATGATATCGACGAAAAGCGTCATATAATTCAAACTAAATAAACACACAGTAAGGTGTGGCCATAAGAGCAAAGCTCAAAAAGACTTATCAGAAAAACCTATTGTGAAATATATAACTTCCTCTGAATTTAATTATAGTTTGCAGTACACAGTACGGGCAGTAGTGTGCAATCAGTTGTCTTAGCCTAAAAAGATCGCATAATTTGCGAGGCAAGACCTAAAACCTAATAAGTATGTGTATGAAATGTGTAGGTAACAACTACAGGATAGATGAATTAAGCAACTTTAGATGAATTAAGCAACTATTCCGACAATTCAATAACGACAGTCTTGGAAAATGCCGATTCCTGCTCTAGTTTCATAAACAAAACAATCCATGATTTCAAAATTTTTCACTTAAATATTCGGAGCCTTAATAAACATTTTTTAGAATTCTGCACTGTCTTGCAAAGCCTAAAACAAGATTTTGATTTCATTATACTAACGGAAGCCTGGTTAAGTCATGATATTGGGTTTGATTTACCCGGTTATACAAAAAACGTTAAAATGAATAAGTACAGCAAATGCGATAGTTTAGTGGTCTATTGCAAGAATAATATTGACTTCACTCTCACTGACATAGAAATTTCAGAATGTAATTCTTTGCATTTAAATTTTACGTTTGGCAACAATACATTTTCATTAACAGCTATTTATAGATCACCGAACACCTGTAAATATGATTTCCTTGATAATTTTGAACGCTTTTTAATAAATTCAAAGCAAACAGATAACCATCTAATTGTTGGCGACATAAATATTCAGATTATTGAAAATCATTTAGATATTACTGGAAACAGGTATATGGATATGTTACATGCACATGGTTTTGTAAATTTTTTAAATGGCGTTACGAGACCAGGCTCGGAAACTTGCTTAGACCATATATTTTTTAAAACTAAAAAGAAATGGAAATTTATACCAGGAATTTTCTGTAGCGCCGTAACTGACCACTATGCCGTTTTTTCTCTACTAAAAAATCCTAATGGTCACATTTCGAAATCCCCAGGTACTCAACAATCTTTGCCCATTTCAAATAACATTAACAATGAAAAATTAGTCTCGCTTATTGAGAGAGAAACCTGGGACTCTGTGTATAAATGTAAAGATCCAAATACTTCTTTCCAGTTATTTTATAATTTAATTAAGAAATACATAATAAGTAGTTCGACCAGCAATCAAAAGCTTCCTCATAAATTCAAAAAAATTAAGCCATGGATCACTGTAGGCATAATCAAATCTATTCGTACTAGAGACAAGATTGCGAGAAAAGTAATTCATGACCCAAACAATGAAAATTTGAAAATTTATTATAAAAATTATAGAAATATGCTGACTCTTGTTATAAGAAATATGAAGATTAGTTATTATAAATTAAAATTTGAAGAATATAAGAACAACCCTAGGAAATTTTGGCAAACTGTTAATGAAGCCACAGATATAGGTACTGTAAAAAATAAATCGGTTTCAGAATTAATAAATGAAAATGGTACTCACATAACAAACAAAGAGGATATCGCAAATGAATTTAATAAATACTTCTCAAAAATAGGGCACAGTGTAACCTCAAACGTTAATAAGGCATCGTCAGACTCTTCGGAGTACAATAAAACAGCCATGAATCCAATCACATCTATGTTTCTCAGTCCTGTTAATGAATGCGAAATTATTAACATTGTGAAGACCTTAAATAATAATGTAGCTCCAGGCATTGATGGAATAAAAAACATTACATTGAAATCTATCATTAAATATATTGTAAAACCTCTTGTCTATATTTTCAATCTTTGTTTCACAGAAGGTGTTTTCCCCAATACTCTAAAAAATGCTGTGATAATACCTATACATAAATCCGGGAAAATGAATGATTTAAACAATTATAGACCAATATCACTTCTTCCGGCCTTTTCCAAGATACTAGAGAAATGCATAAAAGTTAGGCTACTAAACTATTTACAAAAACATGAAATTATATCAAAAAATCAATTTGGTTTCCAGAGCAACATATCTACTGACGATGCTTTTATTAACGTTACAGGTAACATTATTAAAGAATTAGACAAAGGTAATAATTGTTTAGGAATTTTCTTGGACTTACGTAAAGCTTTTGATACTGTTATTCACTCGATACTATTAGATAAACTGAATAAGATAGGAATTAGAGGAACAGTTTACAAATTATTTGAATCATATCTGAGCAATAGATGTATAATGACAAAGGTTGACAGCCATATAAGTGAAATATCAAATATTGATATTGGTGTACCACAAGGAACGATATTAGGACCAATCTTATACTTAATTTATGTAAATGATTTGCTAAATTTAAACCTAGATCAAATAAACGGCTCCATATTTTCTTACGCAGATGACACTGTTGTGATTTTCAGTGGTCATTCATGGGAAGTAGCATATAAATACGCTAATACTGGCATGAAAATTATAAAAAAATGGTTCGATTCTAACCTTCTGTCACTAAACGTGGATAAATCAACATTAGTTCCTTTCTCATTAACATCTACTGGTCAGATAGCGCGGAAAAAATGTACAAATTTAAATTTAATAATACATAATTGTAATTTTGATGTGAATTGTAAATGCTTACCACTGAAAGAAACAGCCGTTGTGAAATATTTGGGTATTTTTATTGATAAACACCTTAAATGGTCTCACCATGTTAACTACATCTGTAATAGACTACGCCGAACAATTCATAAATTTGTCATTTTACGCCACTGTATGCCCATTACTGTTTTACGTTCCGTTTATCTAGCACTTTTCCAGTCCATTATTCAATATGGCATTCTCGTCTGGGGAGGATTAGCGAAAACTACCCTTAAGCCCCTCTGCCTTTTACAAAAAAGAATAATAAAAATCTGTCTAAGAAAACACATTGATTACCCAACTAGACTAATATTTTCGGAATTTAATGTTTTAAGTTTGGACCAAATTTACAAATTTTCTATATTAAAATATTTTCACAAACATCGTATAAAATACTCTTCCAGTGATCATATCTACAAAACTAGACGAAATACTAATTTACTCCTATTAGAACCCAAATGTCTCACATCGGCAGGATTAAAGCATAGCATTAATTTTGGACCGCGCTTCTATAACTCAATTATCAGAAAAAATCCTGATCTCTCTGCATACTCCACTGTTAAATTTAATAGATATGTAAAGAATTTTTTGTAATTTTTTAGCTTTTAAGTAATTTTTGTTTCACTCCTTTTATGTATTTATGTTTTTATGTTTTAATGTTTTTGTTTTACTTTCTTTTTTAGTTAAGCACATTATACACTCTATTTCTTTGTCTCTCCTCTTTCTTCACTTTGATATTTTTGAAACGGCACCCGAGCACGAGCAGTCTTGCTCATTCGGGTGTATTACTAATTGTAATACCTCTTGTAATATCTCTCTCTTGTAATTTACAATAACAATAAAGGCGTTAAGGGAAAGATAAAACAAAAAAAAAAAAACAAAAAAAAAAAAAAAAATATTACGAGATGTTTTCAAATGAAATTATTAGCTCTTAGCATAACATATTAAAATACATTATATATAGGCCTATATAGTTTATATATTACGCTTATTATACAATTCCTGTTAAATAAGAATAAAATCCTCCTCAGGTAAAGTGGTTGTAAAAATGAAAAGAAAGGTACCACGTTTCGAAACCCCATCCCCAAAGGATGAAAAACCCAAATATGGTCTGATGTACGGGTAGAGGAAGCAAATAGTAAAGTAATTGTTTGTCCAAACTTTCATAATAGTTTGATCTAGTATTTAATATTTTTTTTACATATATTGGCATTGTTCTTCATCACCAATGACATTACGAAAACAGCTAAATAATTTCATCTCTCCATTTTAATTCAGTTCGCGAGAAGTATAACCTCAAAAAATCCTCCGGTTAGGAGTTTACTTGTACATTTTCCTACAGTAAAGATTATTGTCAGTTAAGAAATTTTTACCAACAGTTAACGCCTAACCAGATATTGTAAAATCGAACTGTCAGTAAAGTAACCGTAAAAGTAGCCGTAAATATTTTACTGGAGGTGGTAATAACGGGCCTTACACGATTTTCCTCTGCATCTAACTTAGGCCCGTTATTACCACCTCCAGGAAAATATTTACGGCTACTTTTACGGTTACTTTACTGACAGTTCGATTTTACAATATCTGGTTAGGCGTTAACTGTTGGTAAAAATCTCTGAACTGGCAGTAATCTTTACTGTAGGAAAATGTACAAGTAAACTCCTAACCGGAGGATTTTTTGAGGTTATACTTCTCGCGAACTGAATTAAAATGGAGAGATGAAATTATTTAGCTGCTTTCGTAATGTCAGTGGTGATGAAGAACAATGCCACTATATGTAAAAAAGATTTTTTTAAGTATTGAAAACTAGATCAAACTATCAGATTATATTTGGGTTTTGATCCTTCGGGGATGGGGTTAGAAACGTGGTAACTTTCTTTTCATTTTTACAACCACTTTACTTGAGGAGGATTTTATTCTTCTTTATTTTTTAGAAAATTGTATTGTATAATAATATTGTATAATATTGTATAATAAGCGTAATATATAAAATATATAGACCTATATATAATGTATTTTAATATTTTATGCTAAGAGCTAATAATTTCATTTGAAAACATCTCGTAATATATCCTCTAGTTATTAGCTACACATTTCATACACAAACTTATTAGGTTTTAGGTCTTGCCTCGCAAATTATGCGACCTTTTTAGGCTAAGACAACTGAATGGGCACTACTGCTCATACTGTGTACTGTATAGGCCTACTATAATTAAATTCAGAGGAAGTTATGTTTCACAAGAGGGTTTTTTTTATAGAACTACGTCTTTCCGAGCTTTGCTGTGTGTTTATTTATTTTGAATTATGTGATGCTTTTCGTCGATAATATTCACTTGAAAAGAAATTGCTATGTCTCTTTATTTGTTGATATCAGCCATAACCTCATTATCCACTGCAAAATCAAACCAAACAATGAAAACAGATGAAAACTGCTGCAAACAACTGAGAAACGCTCATACCAACTGCTATGACTTTTGTCTCATTTCGTTAACTAGGAGTAAACTTTAACTAGATGATGACAAGAACAAAGAAGCGTTTACTGTAACTTTACTCCAACCGTAAAATAAACTGTCAGTTAACATTTACTCCTACTTAACTGGACATCGTAAGAACGGGCCTTAATCACAATCGCTTATAACTTGGCCCGGATTTTCAAGTTTTTATAAACATACTAACACATTTTTTTAGTTTTTTTTTTTTTACTATTTTCAGAAAAGTTTTTTAAGCATCACATTAATAAATACATACGTAAAAAAAATTAAAAACTTTGTTACTGGTCAAGAAATACCGGTAGTATCTTGCTGCCTATTACTGTATTAGCCCATGAGTGGTTCAATGATTCACAGTTATGTATTAGTTTATGAATAAATAGCCTTTAATTCTGTTTTGAAGAGAATAAGAAACCATTTATAGCAAAAATGAAGCAGCTTGTACACACAAGTTGCCCTAACAATAAGATATAGCTCACCATTCAAGCCATGAAGGCCAATGGAAAACAATATAATGTTTATTAAGTGTTATGTACACTTGTAGAGATTCTTATGTATGAATAAATTCAGGTAAATTGATATAACTAAGTGAAAGAATATTTTTTTAATCAGTGATAATTGCAATTATGATAGGCCCATGCAGAAAAGAAGTTATTTTTGTAATAGATCTTAGAGTTAAACACCAAAAATAAAATGTGCTGGCAATAATATTAATGATGCAATAGGCCTACGATTCGCTGACATGTTTGTTTCAAGTTTAAAGCAGCCTTAGAGGTTATGAATGAATAAAAAGTCAATCTGAAATCTGTCAGGAATTACATTAGGTATATTGCTGCACAGGAACGAATAAGAAAAATACTCACATTAAAATATAGCCTAATGTAAATATCGGTAGTCTACATATCCATAGAATACACAATATAATATCAACATTCAATGGCTAATCGTTTTAAATCTTTTATTTAAATTATTATTTAGTCAACACTTACATCGTTATGAAGAAACGAATCAATCGAGACGGGCTAACAAAATCAATATACGATTGGCAATTTGTTACGTTATTTTAATATATTGCGGGCCATGGAATAATATTCATTGCAAAATTAATATTGATATACTCGTTATTTCGGTACCGATCAACCGATTTGGTTCAAATTCAATAGGCTTCTACCCAAGGATGTTATAAATGCCTATACTAAGTTGCATGAAAATCCGATAAAGCGTATTTGAGTTATAGTGTGTACAGACACACGGACGGACAGACATTTTCCTGTCCCCACACACAATCTCATAAAGTACCATACTGGTACTTAATAAATAACCTTCATTTAATTATTTCGGCTACTGTTATCAATCTGTTAATATTATCATATTAGCCGCGTCCTTAAGTGAACACAATAAGCGGCGTGCACTGCATTAAGGTAAGTTTTCAAAAAATAGTGAATATTTCACCCTATAAGGAATTTAAATGAATTAATGGGAAATAAACAGATGCTTTGCCCTATACGTTAGAAACAACTGATCCTGGGATATCTTATATGCATATATCAAAGCGTGGAACAGCAGACAAACATGGCGACCCTAATTGACATCTCGACTGAATTATCTCGATCCGCATCTCGACTCCAATTCCAATGCACGTGTCGCAGCCTGTGATCATTTTGCAAATTCTGCAAACCTAATTACAAGTCAGCGAAATTTTCCGCTATGAATATTAAGTAAGCCAGCGATCAGCAACTTATAAGCATCTTGACGTCATACTTCTTTCTATAGGTTTTATTTTTAGGCCTACATACGAAATTTAAACAAACAACCTTTCTGGTAACACTCTACCACGTCAATCATGCAAAAAGATAGTAGCCTACATGAAACATAATGTGCAATGATTTTTCTTTAATTCAACTGTATTTATACTCCTTTTAGCTGCGAGGCCATATCAGGAGTTCTAGTTGTGTGTCTATACAGTAGGTTGGTTGGTATATGCAGTGTGTCCTACTGAAAAGTTTTAAAATAAAGGACACTGCGTTCATCTGTAGCAACTGAAAACGAACCTTGAATAAGAGTCTGAACAATCAGAAAACCTGCAGAGTTCTTTGGAGGAAAAGTAGAGCTTAAATTTAATTTTTTTTAACGTATTATCTATTAAATAAAGGAAATAGTAATTCTTTTTTTTAATGGCCTCCTCTTCACCCCTCATTGCCATTCCATTCCTCCGACAGTTTTAATTCTTTACTTTTTATTTTTATAAGTTTATTTACTACATTTATAATTGATTATGTAGGCTACACATTATACAATAACATAAGAATACAAAATTCTGCAGGTTTTCAGCTTAAATCTGTGTTTAGACATGTTAAAAGAGAAAAAAATTGTTTTTTAATGGCCTCTTGATAGGCTATATATATATAATTCTGGAAACTGTTCTCAACTCGCTGAAAAAAAGGACAGCACTAAAAAAAAAAGAAAGGTCAACCCACCTGATACAACTGGCAACAATATGTTCTGTGAATTTGTTTGGATAATTCTGTGTAAAAAGGGGTTAAGTATTTTAAAAAACATTTAATTTTTGGCAGTTAAAATCAGAATTTTTCAAAAATCCTTTCTTAGTGAGCATCTACATAATGAAACGAAGGTACTGTCAAAATTCCAAGTCTCTACCTGTTATAGTTTAGGCTCTACGTTGATTCCTGTCATTCAGTCAGTCAGTCAGGACAAAGCCTTTTATATATAGAGAGATTGTACACATTACCTATAATAACATAAGAATACAAAACTCTGCAGGTTTTCAGCTTAAATCTGTGTTTAGACTTGTTAAAAAAGAAAAAGCTTGTTTTTTTTAATGGCCTCTTGATAGACTATGTATATAAATTGAATACATTATGTAAAAAATATTCAAGGTACAAAAAAAAACGTATATCATGGTCTACAAGTATGAAAAAGAGAGAGAACAATGTACATTACAAGTTGGTTACATTTGAAGAACTTAAATAGATCTACTGTTCTCAACTCGCTGAAAAAAAGGACAGCACTAATAAAAGGACAATTAAAGGACTTTTTTAATAGTCACCATTTTACAGGACTGTCCTTTAAAAAAAGGACTGTTGGACACACCGTATACGGTTATTTAACGACGGAGATGTACTGCAACTTAGGCCTCTGACCTTCGCCGGTGTGCTGGAATTTTGTCCCGTAGAAGTCAAGGCTAGAAATTTTCTGGAGCAGCACCCCCACTAATTTTAGCTACGAGCCGCCAATGCTTTACCTGAGTCTAATATTAATATAATAGACAAGTTTAGAGTTTATGCAGAGACCTTGAGGTACACGTGTTAGGGTACCTTGTCGTCTCGCTCATAGCAATCAACCGGTTAAACAGCCAGGATGTTGCTTTGAATATCATTAAGGGAAGAAGGTACCTTCTATCTCCGGAATAAAAGATAGACATATGCAATCATGAACCACAGATTATTGCCTCTGTTGGACACTACATGGTAATATTATAGAAGAAAAAATCCTCTGACACTGGGACTTGAACCCAGGACCTTTGGCTGTCCGTGCCAATGCTCTATCAACTGAGCTAAGCCAGAGTTCACTTCACAGCGCCAGATGGAACCTCTCTCCTATGACTGATTGCCCTTAATGGTCTACCTCACTGACAGAAAAATTATGTAATATGCAGTACTGTGAGGCACACTAATTACTGATGTTGTGACCGGGCTTCCACTGTTATTGTACAGTAACATTCAAGGTGGATATATAAGCATTCATAAACCACAGATTATTGTCTCTGTTGGACATTACATGATAATATTATAGGAGAAAAATTCCTCTGACACTGGGATTTGAACCCATGACCTTGAACTCTGGCTTAGCTCAGTTGGTAGAGTAGTGACACGGATAGCCAAGGGCCATGGGTTCAAATCCCAGTGTCAGACGAATTTTTTTCCTACAATATTCTCATGTAATGTAGAACAGAGACAATAATCTGTTGTTCATGAATGCATAATGTGGCTTGGTTCTAAAAGGGCCAATGTCAATTTCTTGCAGAAATGAGATCTATTCATTATTGAGCTCGGCTAGTCTTTAGATTTCGTTTAATAAAAGTGTCAATGTATGTTTCTATTAATAGACATAATACAGAAACCTTAGAGACCAATGTCGGAAGTTCTCAGCAAAAAATGTTACTTCTACAAAGGTTTCAAAGTCAGTTATCTCAAAAGCAAGTTTTATGACTAGACCTGGGATTTTAAGGCAACTGCCTATTTTGTTCCTTATGAAATAACATGAAAATTTTTAAATATGTTGATGTTTTATGATAAATCGCTTACATTTCTAGACTTTTATAGTGCCCTAAAATGCCTATTTGGACCTTTAGAGAGTATTTTTCTATTTTAGTGCCTAAAATGCCTATTTTGTACAACTAAAATAAAATTCAACTTCTGTAACTTTTACAATCATTTAGTGGACATCCATGAATGAAGAGCAGAACAGCAGAGGGTGGGTTTTTCACAGAAACTTGATTATTCCAAACAATTGTCTCTAAAGGAATGCTGACTGACGGGGGAGGGGGAGGATTAAGGGGGAAAGAACATCTGTTTAAGTGAATATAGTTCGTGATGCCTAATTTTGAAGTTAATTCTGTTAAGAATAGGTATACCACGTTTCTTGCAGTAAAGAAAAAGACCATGGTACAGTTTATGTGTATATTGTAATATTTTAAAGTCTATTTTCTATCTATTTACCCATTTTTAAAGCATATTTGTAAGTGCCTATTTTCTCTTTTAAAAGCCTATTTACTTGATTTAAAAGACTATTTACTTGATTTAAAAGCCTATTTTAGGTGCCTAAAACTAATATTTTTAGAGCCTAAAATCCCAGGTTTATTTATGACATTGGCCCTTTTAGAACCAAGTCACAAATATATGTATCCATCTAGAAAACTTGTCCCGATCAGAAATCGAACCCGGATGCGCAGCATTGGACTAGTCTGTATTTAGAGAAAGAAAATTTGAATCCAATCATGTTTATACCATTTTAAGTGGCAAAATTTGCATTTGCTTGTACGAAATACTTTTTATTTTAAAATAGTCGTGAATGCCAAGGCCGGTTTCTAGAAGATGATGGTTATTTACAATCCCCTCAAGTCCCTATAAGCTTAATTTATGCAAGATGCCCGTAAATACATTTCAGAGAGCATTGTTTCGTGATCAAAATGTAAATTGAGTCATAAATTAAAAGTTTCTTGTAGCGAAAAATAAATTATCGATGTTAAGGTCAAAGTTTCAAGTTCAAAGCTCTCAATTACTCATCTGTCGTTATTGATTTAACTCTACTTAACTTCTGCAGAGGTTAATTAACAATCTATATGTAGGCCTATAAAATCCTGCATGTCTGAGTGGTTTAAATAATCTTCTATTTTATATTTCATGAGTCATTTTTATTCTAAACTTTGTTTAACGTAACATTCTCCGTCTTCATGAAGTTCCATTTTACGTGTCGCAATGCTATAAACAAATGGATCAAGCAGAGCGAGCTAACAATATCAAAGCGATCGACAAATTACAAAAAATTGATTTCAGCGATGCTCTTTCTTTCCCGGTTGCTATGGCAGGAGACCAATAAATCTTTGCATCAGGTTGAAACAACTGAATACGCGATCTTTCACGGCCTCTTGTTCTATATCAGAATGTGAAATGGGAAAGCAACTCATCCCTACATCTTGTGTAATATCTATGCATAAAATAAGGCAATATTGCCACAGCTTACCACAATAACTTCGGTAATAAAACTCACTGGGTAAGTCCGGCATGCGACGTGAACTTGTGCTGATGGGCGCACTACAGGAACTGGCTGTCAACATAACTCATGCAAACTGATCTGTCAAACACGATCCATTTACCGTGATCTACCGTCAATGTCTCCTGGTTTGGGGAGCATTCATAAAATACGCAATAAATAATAATTATTTCTCAACTTTTTTAGGGGCAGGTAAAGATATGCTTTTCGGGCCCATTATTATTGTTATTATTATAGTTAATACAGTATTGTTATCACCGTCATCATCTTCATTATTATTGTATTATTATTATAATTATTATTATTATTATAGTTAATACACTATTATTATCACCATCATTATTATTATTATTATTATTATTATTATTATTATTATTTTATTAATGCTACCATCAAAATCAACATCATCACCTCTACTATTTTGGGTCTTATTCCATTTCAGCATGTGAAGTGAAGAGTAAAGAAAGTTACGAGAGTACCGGTACATTTATCAGATTTTATTTGGGTTGCGTATCCTTCGGGGATGCGATGTGGTAACGACTTTCTTCATTTTTGCAACCAATTTACATGAATGGAATGTCGCACATAATAGGAATTGTCAAAACTTTTATTTGGGCTGAGGGCACATAAGGTTTATCGCTGACAGATGGACATGTAATTGCTGTGTCTCCACAATGTTCTTCCTGTACCTATAGTACCTGGGGTCTGGTGGAGAAAGTAAAAAGGTCTGAATTAGTATTTTAAGTAGGGCATGGCATTTAATGACCATAAAATAGTGAACAAATGACAAAATTAAAAAAATGCACTTATGACCTAAAAATATCGAAAAAATTACACAGAAATAAAAAAAGGACCAATAAATTTACCGTTATTATTTATAATTAGTTTTTTAAGTAATGAATTATTGCTAAAAACAAATTAATGGATGACAGTGCGTTATATACGAATTTACATTATAAAACACACTTGTTTTGTTACTAAAAATCAAATAAATTTATACTACTTGGACATCCTTAGCGAAAAATAATTTCTTTCTGAACTGGCATGCCCATCAAATTACCTCTAGCAAATATGTGCCATTTAAAGAGAAAGAAAAAACTTCTGCATAGCCACAAGACAAATTGCTGTGGTGTGTTTACAATAAACCTGAATTAAAATTAACTATGAACACTTGGAGATTCTCAAATTAAAACGATTGTCTGTTGTCTGAAAGTAACGATTTGTGCATGGAAAAGCTTCTTTCTACCTCCACTGAAACATGACCTAATATGCCGAAAATGACTTCTCTTTTCAAAATGGCGAAAAATGCAAAGTAAAGCAAAAAATTGAAAAAAAAAACAAATTTCCCTTATTTATTCAATTTCATGATACACATTTATATATATATATATAGGCCTATATATATTCGAGCTATCTTTGAACCTTCGTATAAAAAAAAAGATGAAAAATCATCAAATGCCTTGCCTTAATTATAAGTAACAGAAATGACTGCCTATTACCCTAGCAGTTCTAGGAATTGACTCGGTTGTCCCATATTACGTTCTTGTCCGTGACCCCAATAAGACAGAAGAATTGAGAAACTGATAATTGGTGGGTCCGTGATTTATCTGCTAATGGAAACTTCCTAAATGCGCTTGGGGATTCGGGAAGTGTGCCTCAATGATAGGCTTGTAACATTTTGTTAAGCAATACGAGACTTTATAGCACTGTAATGGAAAATTATGGCAACATCAGCCTGATCACTTTGCTATTGAGCGAAATGAGTTACTATACTTCAATTGACTCCTTTATTTACATTTGAAGAGCTTTTAGCAAAAACAACCTTAGTCCAAAAATTTGAAAATTGAGTTTTCTGTGTCATTGGGTGCTACAACCTACTGGTCATTGTCAGGCCCGACGAGAGGGAGGGGCAGCAGGGGCTGCAGCCCCAGGGCCCAAAAGGGGGCCCGGCCGACCAGGTTTTATTTTTTACTTTCTAAATTTAATCTAAAATAAAACTGGTTATAAGTCAATAAACAGCTTCAGTTACGTTTGTGTGTTTATTTTATCTGCATTGTCCTGTCGTATAACTGTGACACGGAATTAATCAGTTAATCTGAAGAAAAATTGCTATTTTTGAAAAGTAGAAGCAGAAATCCTTTTGGACTCAACAGTAGGCCTCACTAACGTTCGGAATTTAAAATCATAACTTTCAAAAGATTAAACTGGTACATAGTATACAGATAAAATTGTTCCTAATTAGAACTTTTCCGTTTCGTGCCCGGCATCAGTTAACCGATTTGGTCCAAAATCAATAGGCTTCGTCCCATGGTATACCAAGTTTTATGAAAATCCGATAAAGTGTATTTGAGTTATCACGCTTACAGACAGGCAGACAGTCCTGTCTACCAGATAGGCCTAATCTCATAAAGTACTGGTACCATTCTGGCACTTAATAATTATGTAATATAATTACAAAATCTTTTTGTTGTATAACTTACATTATAAAGGGCGAGTTGGGTAGTGAATTTAATATTTTACGGGGGCCCGGGAAAATTTGTCCCTGGGGCCCTTGCTTTCTTTCCACGGCCCTGGTCATTGTTTAAACTACATGACATGGCAAAATCTGACATAGTCCCTCAAATATAGGATTACAAAGTTTACCAAGTTTAGCAAAAGCAACCATTGTCCATTCAGTTTTTTGCAAATACCTAGTGAATTTGAATAAATCTTTCCCGGGTAGACAGCCAGGTTTGAAGATCAAGTGTCTCCGACGTTTCAGAGGCCCACGCTGCCTCCATCCTCAGGGATACTGAAGTGTCGAGTCTGACCAGACCAGACCAAATAAGCTAACTGAGATCAGAGCATTGCGGGCGAAGCCCGCAATGCGATGATCTCGGCTCCGATTCCATACCTGCATACGAAATGCATTGCTGGAAATGAAAACGGGTTCCTATCCTATAACTTAAATTTGCTTACGCTAACGGTGTTTTGCATAGGACTTGAACCTATGCAGGGCAACTGCAATGACTTAGGGGTTCGGGCCGTGGCCCTTTTTTGTTTAAGTTCCGGTATTCACCTTACAACCAGGGAAAACCACGGAAAACCCTGGTCGGAACTAGCAAAGGGGATTTGGTCATGGTCCTCCATTCTGTAATGCCTGGTAGGGGTTGAACCAACCAGTTGGGATACGTGTCAGCTGAAGGCTTATACGTATTGGGAAAGGGTATTGTTAGGCTGAAGGCCTCAAAAATTCTGACGACTTTAATCGTCCCCTGGGAAGCGCAGTCGCTTTCCAAGTTGCCGTACTAAAGGGTTCTCAGCATCTTGAAGCTTGGAGTCGAAACTCTGTGCAAGGCTTCTGATGTGTGTGGCAAGTAGTGGAACCTTTAGGTCTTCATGGATCTGCCTGTTACTGACGTACCAAGGTGCGCCCGTAGCGAGGCGAAGACATTTCGACTGCACGGCTTGTAGTCTTGCGACATGCGTGCGTGCTGCGGCCCTCCAAGCTGGACTGGCATAGTCTAGCAGAGGTCGGATGAGTTGCTTATAGAGCAGCGCTCCATTCGCAGGTAAAAGTCCTCCTCTGCCGTTAAGCAGAGGGGATAAAATTCCAAGCCGTTGCATGGCTGTTCGTCTAACCTGGGTAACGTGGGGTTTCCAGGTCAGCCTTTTGTCCAGGGTTACCCCCAAATATCTGGCTGTTTCGACCCATTCGATTGGCTCTCCGAAAAATTCTACAGGCCTAGGCGGCGCCGTTCTTTGTCTTCCAATGAAGAGCAAAGCTGCGCTCTTAGTGACGTTGATGGAAATTCGCCACTTTGTCAGCCAGAACTCTAGCTCTTTGAGATATGTCTCGAGGTACTTGACGATTAGTGCAGGCCGTTTCGACGTTGCCAAAAGCGCAGTGTCGTCGGCATAAAGCGCCAAGTCGACGTGGCGGTGTGGTGTGGGCATGTCATTCACATACAGGCTAAAGAGGACAGGGGAGACCAGTCCCCCCTGAGCAACTCCAGCTCGCATGAAACGACGAGAAGATGTGGCTGACTGGAAGGACGCTACGAACGTCCTATTGGTAAGGTAGGAGGTGATAACTTTCACCAGGTAATAAGGGAAGTTGAGGAGAAGGAGTTTGTAAAGGAGACCTTTGACCCAAACTGTGTCAAAGGCCTTTGCCACATCAAGGAATACCGCGCCGGTTAGTCGCTTTTCGTCAAAGTTCCTCTTGACTCTCTCAACCAGGCGGGCTATCTGCTGAGTCGTGCTATGTTTGGGTCTGAACCCAAACTGCTCATCACGAATAGCGCTGTGCCTGTTGACGTGCCTTAGGATTCTGCTTAGCAGAATTTTCTCGAAGAGCTTCCCCACCGAATCAAGAAGACTTATGGGTCTATAAGACGATGGAAGTGTCGGATCCTTTCCGGGTTTCCGGATAGAGACAATCCTGGCATGTTTCCATGCAGGTGGGAAATATTGCCTCTTAAGGATCGAATTAAAAATCTTGGTGACGTAGGTGATTCCCCGTTTTGGGAGGTTCCTCAGGGCCCTATTGGGAATACCGCTAGGGCCCGGAGCCTTACCAAGCTTGAGCTCTTTTATAGCCTTGACGACCTCTGATGGAGTAGTTAATTCGGGTTGACTTGAAGGAGCAAACTCAAACGAAGTCAGTTCCCTTTCAACCAGCTCAATCACGGCAGGATCCGAAGGATCGTCAACCGGCGTAAATTGAGATTCAAGATTGTTGGCCAGGGCCTCAGCTTTCTCAGAATCTGATAGAGCGAGTCCTCCTGGCACTCGTAAGGGGGGTGTGGGATCAGAGATCCGCATCATCCTCTTTGTAACCTTCCAAAGGGACTGATCCTCTACGTTTAAGGATGAGAGCGTCTCAGACCAAACGCCGTTCTTCCACTTCTTCAGCTCATAGCTAATAGACCGCTGGAGCCTATTAACTTGGGCCTTGATAGCGGTGTCCCTAGTTGCCTGCCACTCCCTTCTCAGCCGGTTTTTCTTCTGAATATCAGAGAGAATTGCCGGCGGTATTGAAGGTCGTAAACAGGTTTTCGGTCGACTCTTTGGTGCTGATGCCTCCAGAGCTTCCGTAATCGCTTTGGACAAATCCTCAATCCTAGCATCAATATCCTCCTCGGAGTTTACCACGGGATTCCCTGGGAGTCTGCATTGCAAGTGGTTCTGGAAGCTAGTCCAATCTACTCGTCTAACGTCTGGCCTGTCTGGAAGGGTTGCGAAGGATGTTCGACCTTGGAGGTCGACAAGGACGGGCAGGTGGTCTGAGCTGAGAGCTGGGCAAACAGTCAGACTCACTGGTAGTGTGAGGTCCTTGACAACCACTATGTCAAGTACATCGGGAGAGTGTGTGGTACAGTAAGGATCGGTTGTAGGTTCATCCGGTCCATGGACGATACAGGAAGTCCCAGTTACATACTCTGCCAGTTGCAAGCCCCTGGCATTGTTAGTCCTTGAGTTCCAATCCGTGTGCTTGGCGTTGAGATCACCTGCTAAAATCACAGGTAGTCCGCCCCCAAGACACTCGGTCAGATCTGCATCTATCATGTTCCGGGTTGGAGATAAATAGACAGCCACGAGTTTGATAGGTCTACCTGCAATCACAACGTGAATGGCAGTGGCTTCCAGTTGCTGCAGACCCGAGACCGGCACGGTGCAATGATCAATGCCCTTTCGGACAAGGATCGCCGTGCCACCCCCCTGAGTGAGTCTGTCATTTCTATAGCAAACGTAATTTGCTAGTCGAAATCGCAAGCCCTCCCGAAGGTGAGTCTCGTTCAGGAGGCATATATCAATGCCATGATGACTGAGGAATATCTCCAGTTCCGCCTTCTTGCTGTGAACTCCATCGGCGTTCCAGTAAGCGAGCCTCAAGAAGGGCCGTGCGCTCCTTGCATTAGTTTGTACTGCCATATCCAGCTAGGAAAAGGGCGATAACTTTGAGGACTGCCTTGGGACGGGCATCCCCAGTGGGAAGGGATGGAGCTTGTTTAAGTAGACACTTTGTCACCTCAAAACTAGCTTCCATAGGAAGGTCGTCGATAAGTTGACTCAACTTCTCGATATAGCTGTCTGGAGTGGTAGGTGCGGGTTCCAGAACAGTTGGATTGCTAACAGGTGGCATCTGTGATGCACCTGAGTCGCTAGAGGTTTGGGGTGGTGGTGTGGGTTGCTGGACCTGGACAATACGCCCCCGCTCGGTGACATGGCTCCAACCTGGGCCAAGCTTCTCCTGCTCAGAGGAGAGACTGGGTGCAATGCCTTTTGGCACAGCAGAAGTGGTGCGTGAGTTCCCAGAAGCTCTGGGCCCCGCCTTAGTGCGCTTCGCCGCTGCCCCTTTAACTTCCTTCCACTTACTGCAACCCTTATAGTTGGCAGTGTGAGAGGAGTTGCAGTTACAGCACCTCAGGGCCTCCTTGGGCGTACTACAACCCCCTGAGGGGTGGTCTCCGCCACAAGCGACACACCTTGGAGTGTAACCACAATTACGCTTTGTGTGACCAAAGCGTTGGCAGTTGCGGCATTGTAGAGGGCCGCTCGGAGCGTGGTAAGCTTCCACAGCTATGTGGAGCCCACACAATGTGGTTAAGCCTCTCACCTTTGCTACCGAGGGTCCACGCGACACTGTCACAATAAAGTGTGGCGTTAAGGGCCTATCCTTTTGGGGATCGGGGTCGCGCCGCTGCGACCGAAGTTGCAGTACAGAGAGCACGGGAACTCCAAGTGCAATGAGTTCCTCGCGAACATCCTCTGTTGGCATGCGACGCCCTAGGTTTTTCAGAAGCAGTCTCACAGACCGCTCCTCCGGCAGGGAGTAGGTATGAAACCTGACTCCCTTCTCCGGTTCGATGGCGCGGAGAGCAGAGATGGTGGCTCGGAAACAGTCGGCAGTATCCGGAACTAGCATAAGAGCATCGCCCCGCATAGCCGCCGTGCCGTTACCACCAGTCTTTTCTCGCAGCCATCTCAAAAAATTGCGAGTGTTTGTCACACCAGTGACATACACGGGGACTTTGTTGCGGAGCTTCCCTGCGGGAATGGCAGCAACATCCGTTTGGGCGTGGGGTGTGGTGCCAAGAGGCGTGCCTAATGGACCGCCGGACTCGCTGCGCGAGCGCCCTAGTGCAGAGTCCATGGACTCTGCGGCATCTGGTAAAGAACCAGAGGCCTTGGCTTGTGCGGTGTTAGGCCCACATGCCTGGTTAGGAGCTGTATGCCGGGCTTGCAAGACCGCGGCATACGGTGCTCTTTCCTGGGTAGGACCCAGTTGGCTTCCACACGAGGTGGATTGTTCGCCCACGGAGGGAGAGGTCACGGAGACCTCTAGACCTTGAGCGCTGTTTTCAGCCACAGTCAGGGACGCATTCCCGGCTATGGACAGTGGCCCAGTAGCCGGGCGCCGGGTGGCTGGTTCCATTGAATCAGCAGAGTTAGGCGAACCTAACTCAGTGGCCTTGCGTTTGGCTGTGGCCTTCGCAACTACCCCGGACGAGCCAGGTTGCTGCCCAGCTGGCACAATGCCAGTGGGTCGTTCGCTCGGCCTCGATGCCGCTTTGGCGGTTGCCTTAGCGGGCTTCTTCGTAGCAGGAGTCCTCCTCGACAGTCTCTGCTGCTCCTGGTAGAGATGCCTCATCTCCCCCGCCAGCAGGTCTCGCACAGATGGCGAAATTCGCGAGAAGTTCTTCGTGAAGAACGCCAGGGGGTCCGGTGGATCGGCCATGCCGGGCCACAGGTAGCTGCGACGACCTAAAGAAAAGAAGAAATGGTTGGTAGGGCAAGGGAAGGTTGAAACAAGCAAGCTCTTTAGTATGCGCCCTGAAAAGGGCCGTTCGTAGAGTTCTGAAAAGAACTGCTACGACGGAAGGTTAGGTAAGGAAGGCCAAGGGGATAAGGTAAAGCTCTTTCAGAAAGCCCTGATAAGGGCAGGCGTTGAGTTCTAAGAAGAACTCCTAGTTCAGGCGGGCTGCGCTGAACCAATAGTAGTCGGTAGTAGAGGCTTCCCTCTCCGCCAACTGAGATCAGTAGTCCCGTAAGCTCAGATGTTCTCTGCTCTGCTGCCTCTCAGCTTAATTTCGTTAGCCTCAGGCTAACAATTTCAATAGAGACGGAGGCCTCAGCATCAACCCTGCCTGGAATCACTGTCTCAAACAACTAAAAGACAGTAGAAGCCGATTGGCCGAAAAAAAGACGATGGAAAAATGAACTGGCGCCTGATTGGTCGACTCCTCGCAACTCGCGATCTGTATATATACCACCTCGGCATGACAGACTCGACACTTCAGTATCCCTGAGGATGGAGGCAGCGTGGGCCTCTGAAACGTCGGAGACACTTGATCTTCAAACCTGGCTGTCTACCCGGGAAAGATTTATTCATACTCTTCGCCAGGAAAATCTAAAATCTTACACCTAGTGAATTTATTGATAAAAGTTGGCTATCGTACGGAAATCTGTTTCTTAGAATCAGCTGTTTCATTGTTGTGTAAAGCATCGTCTCCAATGATGACAACAGCAGCGGCATCGAGGTTCCATAAACATCCGAGCTCATACAATAGCTAATGTTGATATTTTTCAATAACAATAATAGTGTGTCGCGTAATTAATTTGATTAAAATTTTTCTTGTTTATTATTTGATTTTATATTTTTTCTTTGCATTCTTAAAAATTTCTTAGATAGTGGATTAAAATTTGTTGGTAAAAACAGCCACAGTTCATGTCTCTTCAGCTTTCAGGTCTGGTTCCAGGGCACTGAAGTTACATATAAAGGAAAATTACTATATCAAAATATTTCTATATATGTTAAATTTTAAATTCACGAAGTAATAACTGCCAAAGGGAGAACGTTTTTTTGCTTCTACTGAAAAATTTGGTTTTTGGACTATGGTTGTTTTTCCTAAAAGCACTTCATTTGTACTGAAATATGTTTTCTTTAATCAATTCATAAGCTACGGTACAATCTCCATTTTAAATAGATTTTCAGTACACGCTCTCTAAAACAGCTGCTTGTCGGACTGCTAACAGGGCGAAAAATTGCATTTTAGCAACCTAGGCCGCTAAAATTGCATTCAAAATGCAATTATATCGGCCTAGTACTTTAAAATAGTCATGATACTCTATAAACAAAATCCAGATGGGATTGGCCAGTCTCGCCAACTTTTAATATGGATTTAAGCGTATAATTATTGTTCATAAAACAACAACAAATTTTGGAAACGTGTGTGTGTGAACAGCCTAACTCCAGAACGGAAAATCGCATGAAAAAGTGTGCGTGGAACGCTACACGACAGAAGTGAAAGAGGATTATTGGATTTTTTAAATTTTGGATTGTTGGACGTTTTAATATTGGGTTTTTAGACTTTTTAAATTTTCGATTTTTTAATTTTGGATTTTTTTATTACTACATTTTGGATTTTTTGTTTTTTAAATTTATATTTTATAATTTTTTAATTTTGAATTTATTGATTTTTAAATTTTGGATATTTGGATTTTTTAAATTTTGGATTTTAGGACTTTTGAATTTTGGATCTTTGAATTTTTTAATTTTGGAATTTTGGATCTTTTAATTTTGGATTTTTCAAAATTTGGATCTTTGAATTTTTTAATTTTCGATTTTTTAATTTTGGATTTTTTTAATTTTGGATATTTTAATTTTTGGATTTTTTAAACGTTGGTTAAGCCTAATCATTGAATTGATTGTTTTCTGTGCAGCCTGTTCCGTCACACCTCACTAATTCCGTAACGATTTTGAGTGTTACATTAATTTCGTGTCGATTTTTGAGCGTTACACAAGTTCTCGATTTACCCCTACTGCGGCTAAAGAAGTTTCACTTCAAAAATTTTGTATTTGGGTTTGGTACCCTCTGGGAATGTGATACATTGATTGGTGACAACTGTCTCTTATTTGTAAGGGGACTTTCATTAAGAAAATTTGATTTGTCACTTTTTCTACAAAACAACTCTTATGGTCTTGTTCTAATTTTACAGATGTGGTATTCATACTAAAAGCTAATTTTTTTAAAATTCGTTCTAAATATTATCTGAAGGGTAGTTATAAGCTATCCACTCTGAATATGTTCTATTTGCAATATGGCATCTTGTTCTATATCAGAATGTGAAGTGAGCAAAATGTATTGCCCATGCTTGAAGTTAAGAAAGTTACTAGAATGCATTAATCACATTTTATTTGGGTTGTGTATCCTTCGGAGATGCTACACGAATCGTGGCAGAGACTTTACTTTTACAACCAATTTACAGGAAGAGAATGTGATACATAATTATATTATACTAAGAGGCAAAACTTTTATTTGGGTGGAGGAATAAACATCAGATTTCTTGTATGTATATTCTGAATTTAAGTCATAACTTACTTATTATGTGTTTAACTTGATATCTATTGATTTTATAAGAAATGTTTATAATAAAAAATGATCACTTTAATTACTGTACTTCTATGATTTTTTGTGCTAACTTCTCATGTATCACTTAGTGTAATTGAGACAGCCTAGGAAAATAAAAAATCCCTTTAGGCAAGCCAACAGGCTGAAGTAGATTTCAAAGTGCTTTTGGTTTAATTTACTGTCGCTGCACAGCACTCTTCTTCTTTACCTTGGCATGACTAACCCGCAATAATAACTGCAAAAAAGAGGAAAGAGCACTTTTTTTAACATTCAAATCTCGCCTTATATGAGAACTATCAAGAAACTAGTTATTGATTTGTAGAGTACTCATCAAGAACTTTCCAACGATACCCCACAAGACGTAGTTTCAAAAATTTCGAATTTCCATCCCCCACCCCCACTCGTACCCCCAAAACCCCCGAATCGTTGGTGTCACTGTGAACTCCATAGGGAGTACTCTAATTTATTCAAACAAAGTTTCCCTCTATACCTCATAGGGGCAGAGATATAAATGTTTTAAAATTTCAACCCCCTCCCCCGACCACTCCCTTGGGCCAATTTTGCTCATTAACGAACTTGTCCAAACTATTGGGCCTAGAAATAACATAATAAAATTTGGTTCAAATATCTTCAAAATTACGACCGCTAGCGTGTAAAGATATATATATATATAACAATTTTTTGTTTTTGAACGGGCGGTGGTTTCGTACTTAGTGAGGCATGAAACGTAAAGATATGAAAGAATTTTTCGAAAGTCATGACATGGTATCGATTACAATAGGTAGATTTTTCTTCGAAATCTACCTAAAAATGGACAAGAGTCAAGTGTCCCCTAATTATTTTGTACTGAAACACGAATATGCCATTTTATTAGTCTTAGATAGATGTTTTGAAAAGTTACAATTTTATCTAAATCGTTTTTTACAAAAATACAAATTCTGAACAAGATTTCATGAAGTGTCTCCGTAATATTTCATTCATAGGAACCATTTCTGAGCAGTCTGATAGAATTCTAAAAAATCTTTAAATTAAAAAATAAAGTAAATACAATTTACTGTTCCAGATGTACACAGACAGACAGACAAACTCATTCCGAAAACTATTTTTTGTTTTGTAAGCATTGTGAAATGCATTTTCCCAATGTTATATTGATTTCAATTTGTTGTCATAATTGCGATACTTTCTCTATACTATGTATATGCAAGAAAATAAAACTAGAGGAAGTAACAACAGATAAGAAGAATTAACAACAATATAAAGGTCAGTGGCGGACACACGGGGGGGATCGAGAAGACTCCCATCCCCTCCCCCCCTGAAAGTTGAAAATATAAAGTAAAAAGAATAGGCTATAACGCGAATCAATACAGCTAATTTTATGCACATTTTTATATCCATTTTCGGAAATATTTAAATTGCTTACAGTGAACTCTCGATAAACCGGACTAAAGTGGGCAGGGGTCCGTCCGAGTTGTGGAATGTCTGGCTTATGGAGGGGAAATGAGGAAATGGTATCTAAGTAATGAAATTTCGTGTTTCAGCTACAAGAAAAATGTATGAGGCAGAAGATAGGCAACTTACAGTTAGTACAAAAATAAATAATACTTCAGTACTGTCTTAAAACTTGTAGTGAGGGTCTAAAGTACACTGTTACATTATTAGGACACGATGGTGATTGATGTGGGCAGTTTGAGCACATTTTTCTGAGCAGATTTAGGCCAAAAGAAACTGTAAATGTTCTTCTGTGTACACTTTTCTGTTGCTTTTGAGCAATTACTTGTCTTGCAATCCTGAAGTGGCCGTAGAATGGCTGTAGATCTGGGTCTGGGCCATCAATAATCTGTCCAAGTTATCCAAAGTCTGGCATATTGAGGTCCGAATTATCGAGAGTTCACTGTATTTTAAATTAATTTAAAAGAGAGGATAGTGAACTTCATAATTAAGAAAATATTAGTCCTTAGTCAACTCTGTCCAGTTCGAATTTCTAGTCACTTGTTCATAGATCTATCCTAACGTTATCATCCCATTTTCGTCTCGGTCCCTCTAACGGTCATTTTCCTTCTGGTCTTCCCATTAATATTTTGTTAAATGCCCTTCTCCACTCCCATTCGAACAATGTATTCAGCCCGTACTAACGGCCTGCATTTAATTAATCCCATGGTATTAGGAGACTGTAAAGTTTATCGTTGTAGAGCTTTCTCCATTCCCCTGACATCCTATTCTTTTTTGTCCAAATATTTTCCTTAAAACTTTGTTTTCAAATAGTTTCAACTTGTGTTCTTCCTGCCATATGCCCACGTTTCACATTTATACAAAACTACAGGTAGGATTACAGTTTTATAAACTCATTATAAGAATAAATGAACTTTTTTTTTTCCCCCTTTCTTTCTGTTTCTTCTCAAATCCCACCCCAAAAGAAAATTCTGCGTCCGCTACTGATAAAGGTTTTGTTACTGAGAAATGATTTTTGCATCACACCTAAAGGTATAGTCATTAAAGACATCAACAAAGGCTGTACAAGTTATCGATCACAGCCTTCCATACTGGCAATGAGTACCAGTGAAAGTGTACCAGAGGATTGATCAAGAAAAATAATTATATTACGATAGTAATTATTATTTGTATAATCCGTTACATTTTTATTCATGGAATAGTCTTTATAAATCCAACTCGAGTTGTCAAGTTTCATCAGATAAACTTGTCAACTCATGTGGAGTTACCTACGATAACATCCAGCTATTTTGGAGGATAATTCAGGAATAAGTACCTCTAAACATAAATACATTAAAATGTTTACTCCTTTGATTATTATCAAATAAAACAGTCACTAAATACAAGCAAAATTATTACAAAATGCTATAAAACTTCACTTAGAAATGGAATTAAATTTGTTTAAAGTATAGTAATTAATAAACAATGATAAGATGATATACATCAAGAATGAAACCCTTTACAAGAAAATTGAAAGGAGGATAAATTTCTATGGTCATCTTCTCAGAATGTACTCTGTTAGATTAACCAAATAAATCTTTGACTTCTTCCGCAACCGCAAAACAAAACCCAACTGGTTTAAAGAAACTGAAAAAGACCTAGTTGAGTTAAAAATTACAGAAAATTCACTACTAGATCGAACGGCTAAAATAATAACTAAAGACGAAAATACAAGGTTCCAAGACAGGTCGACACTTATCTCTGAAGAAGAGAGGAAAAGAAGATCAGAAAGAATGAAGAAATACTGGGCACTTAGGAAGGAACAACACACAAGAAATGACTGGTTCAACGTACCCCAAAGAGGGTGAAACAAAAGAAGAAGAAGAAGAAGAATAAGAAAAATTAATAAACAGGGCAAGTTGTATGGGGTGTTTTTCATTTATCACCATCGCCTGTGATATTCAAAATTCTTTAAATATGTTATTTTGGCTCACTGCACCTTTGGCTCAGCCGTCTTATGTCTGAACAGATGTGTTATGAGATCCTTGCTATGAGAAAATTTTTTCCTACATATATCACAAGAGAATGGCTTCTTTTCAGTGTGCGTGAACAGATGTCTTTTTAGGTCCCCTCTTTGGGAAAATTCCTTCCTACATATATCACAAGAGAATGGTTTGTTATCAGTGTGCGTGAAGAGATGTATTCTAAGATCCCATCTTCGGGAAAATTTCTGGTTACAAATATCACAAGAGATTGCGTGAGTTAACTTATGTTTTTTTAGTTTCCTTCTTCGGGAAAATTTCTTTTCACATTTATCACACAAAAAAACCTTGTCTGGAGTAGGAGTTAGCTGTTTACTGTTTCCAACAGAGGATGTGCTTGTGGAGTGTGATTGCATTAGCTGATCCTCTTTATTGTTTAATGGAGAAGCTCCTGACATCTCCTCTAAGCTGTGATTGGTGCTGCATACTTTAGAATCTCCAAAGTCTGTATTCTCACGTTTGTCTTCCACTGTCTGCATTGTGTCAACTGTAATAGGTACAACTTCACTCTTCTCACGTTTGTCTTCCACTGTCTGTATTGTGTCAACTGTAATTGGTACAACTTCACTCTTTAATTCTGCTTGAGGAGAAATCTTTCCCTTAATTTCTATCTTGAGTGTAGGCTCCATTCTAGGTATCAGTGCACTTTAGCTAAGCTTATGATTTATTTAGAAACCGAATTTTTTATATCATACACTCTACACTACTCAACTGAAATAAAGTTCATTATTTTCTTCCAAGAACTCTCCATTGTCTCACTGCCAGTAAAAGTGCCTATAGGTATTATCTGATGGGCAGTGCCTCTTGTAAATACAACCAGCTTCTATGATTTTGTCACTCCCAGGCAGCTTGGCAGAGGAAAATATACAGAGTGTTAATAAATAACACCGAAATAATCTACCTGTATATAGAGGGGACTTAGACATGCAACTTTTATTAGGAGATTTTTGCTCTACGACGTAAAATGTGTATGCTACAGGGCATTAAAGTCATTACAAGCTAAAGGATTATTAACTATCTTATTAAAACCGGAGGTTCATTGCCGTGCTCACATGAGCCTGCCATTCAACCCTATTCTGTGCCAGCTCCATCCAACCAACCCTCGCAAATCCTATTTCCCTTAAATCTATCCTAATATTGTCGTCTAAGTCTTCCACCTGGTCTTTTCCCCTTCATCCCTCCCAGTCAATACTGTTGAGATATGTCTTTCCTCCCCTTTTCATCCTCCGTGATTTAATTACCCTTAGGGTACGGCCACACTGCAAGCGGTGAGCGGCACGTTGCTACAGTCGAAAACTTGGGGAGTGGGGAGAAAAGTGCGTTGCTACGCGTTGGTGTGTCCATACAGTCAGCTGCGCGGCGCGGCGTTGACAGGTAATGGCACTCTCCGAAGTGTCTCGTCTGTCTATGCTTTTAGATAATTCTTATCTAAAAACTAAAATTCGCCAAAGAAATAGAAGAAAATTTGGGATTCATCCTATTAACAGACAACGAGGAATGTATGGGGAATTCCATAATTTATATCGAGAATTAAGGAGATTTCCTGATAGATTTTTCGAGTACACGCGTATGTCTATCCAAACTTTGACTTTTTGCTAAATAAAATTAATGAGCGGCTGGAGAAGCAAATTACGACCTTCAGGGCACCCATCAGCAGGGCCGTAGCTAGGCGGTGGCGAGGTGGGCCCCCGCCAAGGGCGCAGGTACAGAGAGGGCGCAAAATTAACCATGAAAAATCCCGCCTTGTTTTAGACTGGTGCAATTTATCAAGCAATAACAATTTCACGTTAATGGAAGAAATCTTTCAGGTTAATTAAAAATGACTGCACGTAAAATATCTGTAGTATTATGCCGATTGTCTACAAACGAAAAACAGTCATGCAATTAACACGTTTTTTATTGACAGAGTATAACATAAATCATGAACAGTATGGAATGATATAACAATAAAAATTAAAATGTACGTTATTATTGAGATGAAAGTGGTTCAACTATTCGAAAAATACTTTTACCTATAATAACGTGTTAAACATTTTAGTAGGCATCAGGCCTATTATGTAATTTACTTTTGATACTAGATTTTATTATTTAATTCTTTTTTAAGTAGTTAAATCGTCTGAAAATAAGGTTTCAGTACCTTGAAAGTCAAATTGAGGTTTAGGTTTACTTTGATAATAACAGTGTTTTTATATTAAAATAATAAACAGTTTTACAGAAATTTAAAAATTGTTCAGACCCCCCAGTATTGGAGGGCGCAGATTTGTCAAACTCGCCAAGGGCGCAGAAGGACCTTGCTACGGCCCTGCCCATCAGTCCTGCAGAAAGGCTAGTCATTACATTGAGGTAAGGATGTTTTAAAACTAAAAGCTTCCATAAGACTATAAATAAGTCTAATTAGAATAAATTTGTTTGTGGATGAAGTTAAGTCACATTAATTTCAAATAAATGCACAGGCGGTTTCTTACATGACAAGAAAAAAGAATTCAAACAATTTTACTTTTTTATTGTAATGGGCCATTAAAGAATGTAAACACAATGCTGATGCAACATGTGCTGGTTTAAGCATAACGTAAAATGAATAAAAAGAAGTAACATAGGTCATATATGTATGCATATTTAAAATTATAAAAATAATTTACTAAAATAAATAGAATGGACAATAAGAAAATATGAACTCAAATAATAAACAAATAAATTTTAAAAAATACATTTGAGTCTTGTGATAAAACGATAGGCCTGCCTGAAGGTGTTAATTACATCTGGTTTAATATTTTATAGAATTTAAAATTTTGGTATAACTCCATACTAAAATAATGCCAATTAATTAAATTTGATACTGAAAATATTTTAAGAAAAAAATACTAATACAATACTAAATACTATTTAATTTTATATACGCTATACATATTAGGTTCTAGATTGATTTTTCACTGCACTCAGTACTTCAAGCAGCAATTTGCTTTGCAATGTTAGCTTGTCCACAGCATTTAAAGTTTTTCCTATTTCTTCCCAAGCTTTCTTCGTCAATGAAACATCTTTGAAATTCTTCTCCCTGTCATTCCACAGGAAAACTCGAGTTTGCACCTCCGAAATTAATATTTCTTTTTGTTCTAGAGTTAGCTCTCGGCTTGCCATCTTGAGCGTCACCGCAGAAATTTCAAACAAGACTGAGCGGCGTGCGTTGCAGAGCGTTGTCCTTGAGTTCCCTTCCCCTTAAAATTGCCGCGACGCGCCCACTATGGCCAGCTGCACTTGTTAACACAGGTTTGACACACCTTCGCGTCGCCGCTCAACGCGCACCGCTTGCAGTGTGGCCGTACCCTTACTATATCCGGTCTAGAGTACAGGTTATGAAGCTCGTCGTTATGCAGTTTTCATCTCTCTTAGGTCTGAATATTTTCCTAAGCCCCCTGTTTTCGAACACTCGCAGATTATGTAAGGGGCCAAGTCTCACAAACATATAATACAACCGGCAGGATAATAGTCTTATAAATCTTAATTTTTTTTTTAGACAGAAGACGAGTAGATGAAGAGTTTCTGAACTGCATAAAAACAAGCATTTCCTGATTTGAGCATACACTTAACTTCTGCCTTAATATTATTTCAAACATACATAATTACGTAGCCTAAAGGTTACTGACAAAAAAAGCTGACAAACAATTGATTGCTCAATTACAGTAAGAAACAGACATAAACAAGCCTATCTTTGCATAAACAATATTTTCTCGATAATACTTAAAAACAATATCACGTTCACGGGGCTTTGATGATGTTATCAGTGGCGTTTCAACCCAAGGCCGAAATGCGCGCTCACTGGAGGCTTCGTTGGCATTTATCAAGACACGAGTATGTTTATGAAACGAGAGTAGGAAAAGTACGACTCTTTGTTCGACCATAATTGTTTAAGTTTTGTATTAGTTTTGTATTTGTATTATTGTATTTTCTTTGTATTATTTTGTATTTTTTACTGTTTTGCATTAGTTTTGTATTATTTTGTCTTCTTCTTCTTGTGATGTAGGATGGCATCCTGTTTAATCCCCCTTTATTCCTCAGATGAGTCATGTGTACTGTCTTTCCATCTCGTAGCAGGTCTTCCTCTTAATCTTTTTCCGTCTGGTCTGCTTTCTTGAGCCTTTTTTGCTAGGCGATTGTTTTCCATTCTATCAACGTGTTCTTTCCAAAATTTTCTTCTGTCATTGGTAATTTTAGTTATGTCCTGAATTTGGCATTTGTCCCTAATTTCTGTATTGTGTATCTTATCTAATAAAGTTTTCCCTTGAATTGTTCTTAGCACCTTCATTTCACATGTGCTTAATATTTGTTTAGTTTTGTTTGTGTCTGCTCTCGTTTCTGCTGCATATGTTAAGACTAGCATGTGCCCGCGGCTTCGCCCGCGATAATTATTTCAAAAATTAAAAATTAAGAGCATAATAGTTATATTATTATATTTATTAACACCTAAATCACGTGGACTTATGTTTTGAAAACGCCAAAAATTCACGTTTTTTGCCCGTTTTTCACTCATAACTCACGAACGAAAACTAAAATTAAAATTCCGGCTTCGAGGTGCATTTTCCGACCCTTCAACCCACCTATGTTTAAAATTTCAGATCTCTGCGTTCAGTAGATTTCGCTGGACATCGAGGACAATTCCATTTATTAATATAGATAATATGAATTATAATGATGCCTTCTCTAATCTGTCAAAAATGCATTTAATTTAATCCAAGCCCACCTGATACCGCTGGTAACAATACGTTCTGAGAATTTGTTTTGATAAATCTGTGCAAAAAGGGGTTAAGTATTTTCAAAAACATTTAATTTTTGGCATTTAGAATGAGAATTTTTCAAAATCCTTTCTTAGTGAGCAGCTACATTAGGAAACGAAGGTACTATCAAAATTCCAAGTCTCTACCTGTTTAGTTTAGGCTGTACGTTGATTCCTGTCATTCAGTCAGTCATTCATTCAGTCAGTCAGTCAGGACAAAGCCTTTTATATAGATAGAGATTGGTCTTAATATTGTTTTATAAATGAGCACTTTACTGTCTATCGCCATGTACTTGTTTCTCCAAATTATGTCTTTCATACAACCTGATATCTGCATTGCTCTATTGGCTTGTTTCTTTACTTCATGAATTAGATTTCTAGTGTTTGTTGTCAGAGTTCCTAGGTAGTTAAATTCTGAAACTTGTTCAATTATTTTTGTTTCCACTTCTAACTTGCACCTTAATGGTTCTCTCGATACTGTTTGTATTAATAATAATAATTATTATTTTGTATTTGTTTTGTATATTTATTTTGTACGAGACGGCCTTACAAACTGACTTCGCAAAATAAAATCTTCCTTTTACACTTTCATTATAAATAAAATCTGGTAAACTGATGTAACAAAGTGCCAGAATGCTTTTGTTTAATCAGTGATAAATTGTAATTATGATATGCAGAAAATAAGTTATTTTTGTTATTGATTTGTGATTTAAGCCCCAGATCGAATCAGGCAGCGTTTCTCAACCTATGGTCCGCGAAGATGGTGCAGATGGTCCGCAGACATAATTGAAAAATATCATAAAGCAAGTGGAAAATAAAGAAGTAAATTTTTTCACATATTTCGTTATAATGACCTATAATTAACACCCCAAATATTAAGAATAGGGTAAGGTGGTACATTTTCGAACACTTAACAAATATTCTTATTTTATGAACACAGTAAACTTAAGACAAGTTCAACTGTATCGTAATCACAAAGTTGGCAATGTAGTTAACCCTTCAAAAAAATATGGAAGTCAAACAGCTGTAAAATTGGTCATGGCAATCAATCTTTCATTTCCAGAATATCGTTCGAAAATGTACCACAGTAGGTACAATTCTAAACACCAGGGGGTACTATTTCGAACAGTGGCATTTTCAACGAACGAATTGCTTTCTTCCAAATATTATATTTTATTATTATTATTTATCAATAATATGAGCGTAATAATGAACTGTCACGTTTTGAATAGGCAGATGGCAGGTTTGGGGCATGTGGTCAGCATGCTGACTCCTACGTCAGTTATTGATGGCTTACTGAACCGGAGCCGCTACTTCTTTATGAATTAGCTCTTCGGTTGGTGTCAGGAGGCTGAATGCACCCCGTTCCAAATCACCCTACCTCAGAAAACTTCGAGGAGGTAACGGGGATCGAACCCAGACTTGCGGGTCCGTAGTCAGCAACCACTAGACCATGCAGGCGGGTCTGTCATAACATCAAGAGCAATAATAAAAAATACTTAACAACTCCAGAACGATTTCTGTTTGCTATTCTGTATTGCATAATTGCTGAGATGTAATAGCAATCCAGAGGAAGTGCAGTTCATAAATCTTCGTTGAAATAATACCACTGTTGAAAGCTATGTGAATGCTATCCTTTAAATATTTGACTGGCACAGTTAATAATAATAAACATGCAGAATGCTGTGATGGCAAAACGGCTTTTCTATGCAAGCGATCGCGGGTTAAAGTACTGTTCGAAATTGTACCTAAAATCCGTTCGTATTTGTACCTCGAGCTAGTTTTTGTAAATTATACATAGTTGCAAATTCCACTCACGAATGACCATTGTTTTGCCAATGACTTACGTATTAAAGACTACGCTATTTGTTGGTATGGGTTAAAAATTGGTCCTCAAAAATATATTCCAGTAACACAACGTGGAATTATAAGCAATTTTATAATGGGCCATTTTTCCAGCATGGAGTTCTTATAGACCATGGGCTACCAATATGAAACCCTCCCCCCCCCGTGGGAATTTCCGACACATATATTTTTTTGTTGGTATTGTCATATAGTTTAAGATTTTAGTTGTTTGCCGCTTATCAATTACAGCATTTAGCCGGAAACCCCGGAAAACCCCGGAAATCTGGAGAAAATTAATTTGTTTTAATTTTTCATTGTTCTTTGCTCCTAATATTCCCAGGGAATTTCTGACTCTCACATTTTGTTGGTATTGGCATCTAGTTTAATGTTTCAGTTGTTTGCCCCTTACAAATTACAGCATATCCCCGGAAACCACGTATATACGGAGAAAATGACTATGTTTTATTTTTTAAATCTTTGTTCTTTGCACCTAATATTCAAAGGGAATTTCTGTCTTATATGTTGTTTTGTTGGCATTACCATCTAGATTAAGGTTTCAGTTGTTTGCCCCTTATCAATTACAGTATATCCCCGGAAAACGCCGAAAACCACGGAAATCCGGAGAAAGGGACTTCGTATTATTTTTTAAAAATCTTTGTTCTTTGCTCCTAGTATTCAAAGGGAATTGGTGAATCATAAGTTTTTGTGTTGGTATTCCCATATAGATTAAGGTTCCAGTTGTTTTCCCCTTACCAATTACAGCATATCCCCGGAAACCACGTATATACGGAGAAAATTGCTATGTATTATTTTTTAAATCTTTGTTCTTTGCTCCTAATATTCCCCTTTTCTTTGCATGGGACCATCACAATTATGGCAGATATCTCGTAGTCCATATACTCACTCTTTTGAACCTTCAAAGGACACACCTGATGCAGAATTACTTCGCAATAACGGTTTCAGTGACTGTAGATCACAAGTTCTGAGTTTT
Source organism: Ectobius pallidus (assembly GCA_964059195.1). Classification (NCBI taxonomy): domain Eukaryota; kingdom Metazoa; phylum Arthropoda; class Insecta; order Blattodea; family Ectobiidae; genus Ectobius; species Ectobius pallidus. The sequence goes on along the minus strand of CAXKWD010000005.1, from coordinate 181,255,534 downwards.
AGAAATTCTGTGGATTTCCGTGGTTTTCCGGGTTTTATGGGGATATGCTGAAATTGATAATGGGCAAACAGCTGAAACCTTAATCTAGATTACAATATCAACAAAAAAATATGTAAGTCAGAAGTTCCCTGGGAATATTGGGATCAAAGAACAAAGGATTTTAAAAAATTAAAACGAACTCATTTTCTTCGTATTTTTGAGGTTTCCGGAGTTTTCCGGGGATATGCTGTAATTGATAAGGGGCAAACAACTGAAACCTTAATCTACATGGCAATACCAACACAAAACCATATGAGTCACCAATTCCCTTTGAATACTAGGAGCCAAGAACTAAGATTTAAAAAATTAAAACAAAGTAATTTTCTCCGGGCTTCCGTGGTTTTCGGAGTTTTCTGGGGATTTGCTGTAATTGATAAGGGGAAAACAACTGAAACCTTAATCTACATGGCAATACCAACACAAAACCATATGAGTCACCAATTCCCTTTGAATACTAGGAGCAAAGAACTAAGATTTAAAAAATTAAAACAAAGTAATTTTCTCCGGGCTTCCATGGTTTTCGGAGTTTTCTGGGGATTTGCTGTAATTGATAAGGGGCAAACAACTGAAACCTTAATCTACATGGCAATACGAACACAAAACCATATTAGTCACTAATTCCCTTTAAATACTAGGAGCAAAGAACTAAGATTAAAAAATTAAAACAAAGTAATTTTCTCCGGGTTTCCGTGGTTTTCGGAGTTTTCTGGGGATTTGCTGTAATTGATAAGGGGTAAACAACTGAAACCTTAATCTGGATGGCAATACCAACAAAATAACATATGATTCAGAAATTCCCTTTGAATATTAGAAGCAAAGAACAGAGATTTAAAAAATAAAACATTGTCATTTTCTCCGTATAAAAGTGGGTTTTCGGGTTTTCCGGGGATATGTTGTAATTTGTAAGGGGCAAACAACTGAAAACTTAAACTAGATGACAATACCAATAAAAAATATGTGAGTCAGAAATTCCCTGGGCATATTAGGAGCAAAGAACATAGAAAAATTAAATGAAACTCATTTTCTTCAGATTTCCGTAGTTTTCCGGGGTTTCCGGGTAAATGCTGTAATTGATAAGGGGCAAACTACTAAAGACTTATACTAGATGGTAATACCAACAAAAAATATGTAAGCCAGAAATTCCCTGGGCATATTAGGAGCAAAGAACAAAGAAAAATTTAAACAGACTCATTTTCTCTGGATTTCCGGGGTTTCCGGGTAAATGCTGTAATTGAAAAGGGGCAAACAACTGAAAACTGAAACTAGATGGCAATACCAACAAAAAAATATATGTGTCGGAAATTCCCACGGGGGGGGGATGGGGGGTATACAGTAGCCTTCGCTCTATTACCTTCGATTGGAAAATCATATTTTATGGCCGAATGAGTCAACTTAAAACATCATTCTCGCGGATACAGAGCAACAAAACAATCAGTATGGACGCTATATTTTTAAAAAGAGGTTGGCTAACATTTGAAACCCAAAAATGGATAAAATCTTAGTCCGTTCAGAATTGTACCATGTTCGAAAATGTACCACCTTACCCTATAGGCCTTCTTTTAAAAATGGGATGTAAAATTAAGGGTCCCTAAAATTTTTTAGACATTTTAGAGACCCTCGGGTTCAAAAAGGTTGAGAAACGCTGTAGTAAAGGAATATGTGGGTAGTGTTATTTGTCATGGCTTGCAACTTCCAAAGCCGTATATGAACACTGTAAAACAATATGTTGTCATGAGAACTGATTTGCATTTGATAAATTCTGTCTAATATATTATCAGAAAATAGGCACTAAATTGGGCATTACTCCGGTACCGTTCAACCGATTTGCTCCAAAATCAACAGGTTTCTTCCTGTAGACGTTATAAATGCGTATACCACGTTTCATGACAATACGATAAAGCTTATTTAAGTTATCGCGCATACAGACACATGGACAGACGGACTAAATATTAAGGGTTGAGTCGAAATGCATCCCCAGCAGTTATAAATTGATACCGGAAGAAGATGAAGAAGAAGAAGATTCAACTGATGCATAACGGCGCTAACAAACACACAAGGAGATGGAACTCAAGAACACAATGTTATATGTGTAGGCCTACTGTGAATAGCCATTACTGTAATAATTTTAACAAATGAAGTGAAGTTTTAATAGGCCTACTGTGTTTTAGGTAAGTTTAGATTCTACTTGAAGAAGCATATTGAACATGCGTCCAAAGACTTTCCTGTGTGAATAACAGGTGAACTATTTCTGTGTATGGACACGTCTTTATATATAGGCCTACATTTTCTCTCTCTCGAATCCTGTGCCCCCTTGTTGGGGCGTAGGACCTCCAAGCGGAGGTTTCTATACCCATGTGAATTTTGTTACGCTTATTTTCCTAGAGAGGGCAGAGGGACAGATGGTAAGCCCATCGCCTCTCAACCCCCCTCCGGAAACTAAGGTATTACTTGGACGTAAAAGGGCCGAGAAATTTTGTCTAGAGGCTCTAATTTAGGCTTGGAGTTCTTTTAAGTGCCGTAAATCTACGACACGGGCCCCCCCAGCTTAAAGTCCCTCCCGGAGAACTCCGTGCCCAGGATTTTTACGTCCTGAAAAACCCATCGACTGCGGCCGGGTTTGATCCCGCGATCTTCGGATCTAGAGGCGGGCACGCTACCTCTAGACCACCGCAGCCGACTAGGCCTACATGAAGTAACTATATATATTCTAATATTATACATATATTTTATGTTTTAATTTTTAATGTGTGAAAAGAAGGCCTACTTCGAGTACCTGTGTTTTTAACAATTTATTGTGTTAAAGAAATGTTAGGACGTATCATAAATTATTATAGTTACAATTAATAATCCTTAAAATTTGATGGACTACTAGCTTAAAACTCCCGGCGTCGTTCGGGTTTTGTATTTTGTAAATTCAAAAATAACTTATGAAGGACTTTCGATTTTTAAATTATAGGTCATTATATACCTGTAGGTATTTAGAATTTGAAATGCGGAAGAACGACTTATCACACTCATACTATTCCGTCAGAAATCGCTAGATATAGCTTTTTATAGCTTATAGCAAATCCCCGTGGCTTCGCTCACGATAATTAATCGGAAGATTAGAAATCAAGAGCAAAACAATTAAAATATTATAATTATTAACTCAAGTCTAAACTAAACGATTGATAGGCCTAATTAATGAAACAGCTATAAATCCACCTTTGAAGTGAATTCCACAATTAGAAAGCGCAGCATGGGAAAAATAACCTCAGATTCGAGTTCCCTGGCCCAGAAAACCCCTCCATAGTGAGTTTCGTCCAAATCGAACAATTTTTACCTATTTAGGCTTATATTCATTTATCCTTCTTCCGGCTAGGATGAAAATTTCAGATATCTGCATGCCTTGACAATATAAACAAATGAATCGTCCAGCGTGGGTTTACAAAATTCAAGCGATCGCGATTATTTTATTTCCAAGGTATGACAAAAATAGACAGAGCCACCTGCAACTGATATGACAACTGAAATGTATTACTGAGAACCAATGCTTCGAAAGAGCGAAAAATGCATGTTTCTTTCCCGTAAATATAAAATTAGTGGATCAGTTTATATTAAATCCAAGGCAATATTGCAATGTGTTATAGGAAGCCATGATTAGTTTATCTGACAGGCCATCCCTGACCTCCCGATTGACGCACGGGTTTCTTATAACAATGAACGCAAAAAGTAACCTTAACACACACAATACTCGTGGTGAAGGTCAACTCAATAATGCTACTCAAATATTGATGTAGGAAGACATTGGCATACGTTATTACTAGGGCCCAGATTTGAAGGTTTTAACCTATTTTTTCCCCCAGCTTCCTAATTAGAACATTTTAAGGTATTTTTTTTTTCCGTTTCGTGACCTTTGCTTCCTAATATATCAATCTTGTAGAACCTAAAAAGGGCTAAATCGGACTGAAAGGCCTAAAAGGGGCAAAAGAGGACTTTTGCAGAAAAAACAGGTCTTTCAAATAGATTTTTACAATTAATGCAAAGGAAAATATGTGAATTTGAGCATTTTTAGCAAAGACATAAAAAATATAGCCTACATTCAGCGCACTGAAGTTACCAATGTATACCAACACCGAAAAATTTTACCTGTGTATAGAGGGGACATAGACAAGCAACTTTTATTAAGAGATTTTTGTTCTATGGATTCCATTTTTTCTGATACAGCATAAAATCTCCCAGGGCTTGGCCGCCACTGACTTCTAACATTAGAAAGAAAAGCAAAACAAAGGAACTTCGTTGTTAACACTGTAGTCAGTAGTTACGAATAAAAAAAAAGACTAATGCAGTGGCGACCAGTCATGTGATTAGTCTGTAAATATTGCATATTATGTACACACTAAATTATGATATAGCTGTTTGAAAAATAATTAAAAGTCAGGTTTTTATCGATCACTAGGAAGGCATGAAGTCAATTTAATGAACATTTTAACCCTATTTCGCTACATTATTGAGTTATGGGCACCAAATTATAATGACTTTAATGCCCTGTAGCATACACATTTTACGTCGTAGAGCAAAAATCTCCTAATAAAAGTTGCTTGTCTAAGACCCCTCTATATACAGGTAAAATATTTGGGTGTTATTTATTAACACCCTGTATGTCTCTTTGTCGTTTGTCTTTGTAAGTCGGAAATGTACGGCCTCGCCGTCGCAGGAAATGAAACTTTGAGCCATCTTCAATACTTTGAAATTTGCAAGTAATGTATTGTCGTTTCAACTTTCAAATAACAAGTTGTCGACCGACGACAGAGAAGTATATTAAAGGAACAAATTCGTGACACTCTTGTCTACTTATTTCTGTAGATAGGAAGTGAACTGAGTAGTCTATTGAATAATTGTATCATTAAAGGGTAAATATCTCAATTGTTTATGCTATTTTTCGAGTGCTGATATAAGGAATAGTTATCTGTTTATTTAAAAAAACTAGAATAACTGTGTAAAAATTATAATACAATTTTTTGTGTTAATATTAGTGTTCATTACATGTGTTAGGCCTATATTAGAGTTCATTATATGTGTTAGGCCTATGTTAGTGTTCGTATAAGAAGCTAAAACCGCTTATTTAAACCTTAAAAAAGGCTATTCCACGAAAATAAAATGCTAAAATACCTCTTATAAAAGTCCAAAAATCCGGACCTTAGTTATAACTAGACCTGGGATTTTAGGCTCTAAAAGAATTACTTTTAGGTACCTAAAATAGGCTTTTAAAACAAGTAAATAGAGTTTTAAAAGAGAAAATAGGCACTTAAAATAAGCTTTTGAAAAATGTGTAAGTAGACACAAAATAGACTTTAAAATACTACAATATGCTCTTAAATTGTAACGTGATCTTTTTTACCGTAAAAAAACGTGGTATACCTATTCTCAACAGAAATAATTGCAAAATTAAGACAGAATTAAAAATACATTTATCAAAAACAGTTTTGGATTATATGAAAAATTGACACAGTATGTCCCTTCTTACTATATATGCCTGCTACTTGTTTTCAGCGAATCCTCCCCGTCAGTCAGCATTCTTTTGGCGACAATTGTTTGGGAAAATCAAATTTCTGTGAAAAACCCACCCTCTACTGTTCTGCTCTTCATTCAGGGATGTCCTATAAATGATTTTAAAAGTTACAGAAGTTGGATTTTATTTTAAATGTACAAAATAGGCATTTAAGGCACTAAAATAGTAAAAATAGGCTCTAAAGGTCCAAATAGGCATTTTAGGGCACTATAAAACTCTATAAATATAAGTGATATATCACGAAATGTCAACATATTTAAAATTTTTCATGTTATTTCATAAGGAACAAAATAGGCATTTGCCTAAAATCCCAGGTCTAGTTATAACATATGGGGTCTAAATATAAACATGAATGTACTGTTTTACTTTAATTTAAATTTTAGACTGTTAATGCAAGATTTTCTTCTAATGTTGTATCCATCTACATCTTTCCATAAATATTCGAATAGACATGTACTATAAAGGTAAACAAAGGTAAATTGTTAACGTATAAAAAATTACAAAGACTAAAAATTGTTTCGTGACGCAGTCTGAACACCAAGCACAATGGAGACGTTTCGAAAAAATTGGTGGAGTGTTCAGACAGTGCTATATTGCTTTAATGTCGCGTGTTATAAGAATGGCAGTCAGAATTGATTTTAAAAAAAAAGGAATCAAATAGCTTGGCGTTATAAATTGTACGTTTATATAAGACAGACATTTTCATTATGAGGAAATGACCCGCTACTCCCCAGGAAATAATGCTATATTTTATTCTAGAATATATATAGTTGTAATAGCATGAAATAAGCTTTTATATTGCAATAACATGTTATCTTAAAAAATAAAAAGGTAGAAATACAGTGATTTTCAAACGGGAAGCAATTTGCCTGACAACGAATTATGTTCACGGACTCGATAAGAGTTGCAATATGTGCGACTTCCCCCCACTGCCCTGCCCTTCTCTCCCACATACACTTCCGTCTCCCTCAGTCGCTCCTCAGCCTCTGCCATGAATGCATCTAACTGCTCCTGTTCCTTAGAAATAAGGTATTATATCAACTGTAAAAAAATTACCGTATTTTACGGACCATAAGACGCACACTGATTTTAGGACGAAGATTTAAAGGAAAACAAAATTCTAAACAAAATTTTTTAAAGGGAGTAATATATTTCATTGCATCAACAAATTATACCCTTGTACAAGGGAATCAGTGTAAATCATTTCTATTTAAAACCTGCGTTGTACCAAAATCTATTCTGTAGCCTACAGGTGGCATCGCGTAAATTTTAACAACTGAACTGATTTCTCATGAAAGACTGAAAATACTTTTACACTCTCTAACCCTCAATTCAATATGCATTAAGTGTAACGGGAGCTATTAAGAGGTTAAATCACCCGATGGAGACAACTCCATTCGTATAAAAGTACTCAACATTTTCTTTTCGCAATGTAGACTATACCTGGATTCCAGTTCTCATTTTAAGATCGTGACAAGTACGCTCATGTACAGTCTGTGCAAAAATTTGTAACTATCTTATTTTTTTGCAACATCTTGTTTATAGCTATGATATTTCGGCAATATTTACCACAATTTAATTTTTTTTAGTGTACCTCGGACCATCAGACTCACCCAACTTTCAAGGTAAAAAAGTGCGTCTTATAACCCGTAAAATACGTTAAGCACAGTACCTAGTTTAACAGTTTCAAATCCTGTTAAGGTGCCTAAAATATAACGATAAGTACCTGTTACTTTGGGCGAACAGTATGCTGCCTTGGTGACGAGAAAACGTTATTGAAGTAGGATATTGAGATTTGAAAAATAAAACTTATCTTTTCAAAGGTCTAGTTTGAGAAGTATAATATATGAAGTAATATGTGGGTAGTGTTATTTGTAATAGCTAACTGTATTACAACTTCTAAAGCCGTATATGAGCACTGTAAAGCAATATGATGTCAGGATAAATGATTTTTCATTTGAAATTTTTTTCTAATATATTACCATAAAATTGTCACTAAATGAGGGCATTACTCCGGTACCGGTCAACCGATTTGGTCCAATAGCCTTCTTCCCATGGACGTTATAAATGCGTACACCAAGTTTCATGAAAGTCCGATAAAGCCTATTTGAATTACCGCGCTTACAGACACATGGACAAACAGACAGACGATAGATATTTTCCCGTCCCCCATACAATCTAAGAAAGTACATTCCTGCTACATAGTAACTCAAAATGAATGCAATATTTTTCATATTAAGAGAGAAACAGTGTTTTTTTTCAGTTTTTCAAATAGCCTTCCCCATTTCTACCTCATTGATCCCATTTTACCCAACAACAAACTCGACCAAAATTTTCCAACTCTATATATTTTATCTGGAATTAATCTGTGCAAAACCCCGGCAGTAATAGTGCCCATAAAATGGAACTATGATAAAGATATTATATAATATACAAACTATATAAATAAACGTTAGATCTGACGATACAGGAACGATACGATAGAAGCTAAGATACATATAACATAGGTATAAATTTTCCGGGAATCACATGGCAACGACTGCCATAATTAGTCTTTTTTCGAAATCTACCTAAAATATACTACGAATTCATTCTTCACTAAGTTTGATATGCATTACCAAGAGTACGACAATCACAATGTATTTATTTCATTACAGGTTGACTTACCGGCTGACATTGCTTTTACTGACAGCGATTCTGCAAGAAGTGTCCCACGTTCGTTCAACACTCACACTTCAATCTGAGGACACGAAGAATGGGCAAATAGCGAAATGTGTCATCGCTATTTGCCGGAAGTACTTCCCAACTGAAAAACCTGTCCTCGTACAAGCTACTAGCCCGTGGATGAAAATCATCCGGGGTCTGAACCCGGACCATGCGCTAGAAAAAGATATAACAATTTCAATGCATAGAGAAACGGAATACAGCGTAGCGGTCTCAGGGGTCTTCACTGAAGAAAGTGTCACGAAGAAGATTCTAGAACCTGGTTCTTGCATTATAATTCTCACCGAATTTAGTTTCATTCTTCTGATAAGGATGATGCAGAAATTCCAACAGGATTCCTGGAACCCAAGAATACCTTTCGTATTGGTGATGAATGCATTGAAGATAGCTGAGACAGACTACATCGACGTTTTTCGGATTCTCATGGCACACCAGGTTTTGAATGTGGTGATTGTACTTTACAAAAACACGTCTGATGTTCAAGTATACGGGTGGCTGCCCGATGACCAGAAAGATCCTTGCAACACACGGCTGAACATGATTAAAAGACTGGATGTTTGGGATCCCATGGCAGAGAGATTGGTATTCGATGCGGACCTGTACCCAAGAAAGGACAATAGATACCTAACAAACTGCAATGTGAAAATGGACTTAAACAATTGGTTCCCCTACTCTCATTATTATACAACTGAAGGGGGCATTACCTACATTGGACTAGCAGCCAAATTATTCACAGAAGCTGCAGCAGCCATAAAACTTGAGATAGAATTCGGCCCGTGGACCAGTAGCACTCCAACAAGGTTCATATCTGGTGAAGTTGCGGCAATCGGGGCAATTCCTCTACGTACCAAGTATCTACAATCAATGGACTATGTCCAGGTTCTATTCCGTGATGTGAGGGCTTGGCACGTTCCTGTAGGTAAGAAAGTTCCTCATTGGCAAGGGCTGTTGAAGATATTTCCACCAAAACTCTGGGTATTCGTAGCTGCCTCCTACTTTACAGCATCATTTGCTTTCTGGGTCGTGGAAAGAGTTGAAAGATTCAATGGAAAGGTGGATAGATACAGGGTGGATGAAATCGTCTTCCACACGCTCAGAATGCATGTAGGTGCAGCCGTTCCCAGAAAGTTTCTGTCCCGAACATCTGCAGTCCTCTTTAGTGTTTCTTTGTTCTACTGTATGCAGATATACACGGCTTACCAATCCTCGTTGATCGGATTTATGGCTAATCCCGGAACCATACCACCAATAAAGAATATGAAGGAACTAAATGAATCTAGATATGCCCTAGCAACAACTATTTCTGGAGACAATTTATTTAAATTTCCACATAACAAAGAAGTATACATGGGCCGTACAGTTGAGATGTGTGATTCTTCATGCTTTGAGCGTTTCAGTTGTCGTAAAGACATTGCAGTGGTAAGTACAGAAACTTTCTTCGGACACTTAATTGCCGAAACTCTTTCTTACGGCTGTGATGGGAAATACTTGATGCTTGATGAGGTAGTGGAAGAACAACTCTTGGTCATTTTGTTTCTTAAAGGGAACACCATCAAGGAGCGAATAAACACTGTCATAATGAGAATGGACCAAGCCGGGCTTTTGGACAAGTGGTTGGAAGAGATCCTGTTCAAAGAGCGGGATGCAGTCAGAAGAAAACCCATCTTTGTCCTCTCTCTGCTGCATCTTCAGGGCGCTTTCTACCTTCTACTGGCCGGACTTTCTCTTTCTTTTGTGGCATTCGTACTGGAGAAACTGCTGCACTGTCTTCGCTGCTAGTTGATCAGCACTCAAACATATATATGTTATTGTGGTGTGTGTACCCCATTGCCTAATATAATAGACGGCACACCATATTGCAATGCAGGTAAAGGAAGACACAGAGAATATTAAAACGATTAATGCACCATTCACAATTCTTTAGTTACTTGTTGTAGGCATGTTACAGTGCATACAAAATACGAGTACAAAGATAAATGTTCTTCTATTGCCACCTTACACTGCTAGTGATGTGAAAAATTGAAAACTTACAAACCATATTTTCACATAGGTCCATACTAATTTACTGAAATATGTTGCATTGACCTTTTTCAAGTTTTTAATGAAATTCATACAACTTCTACTATTTTCTTAAACGATTAATTTAATTCAAGTAAAAAGAGAAATTGTAAAAAATTACTTAAATGACGAGAGTATATTTTTTATATCCCTAAGGATATTTTAAAAATTTTAGAGCATTTGTGCATGGATGTTTCGTCTTCTGATAGAACATTAACTTCCGGCCATAGTTAAAATATAATAAAGGCGTAAATATTTAAAAAATGTAAGTACTGTTTTACTTAAACTAAATTCTAAATTGTTAATGCAAGATATTCTTAGTGTTGTATCCATGTAAATGTTTTCGATCATTATAATCATTAATGTTGGTGTGGACATTTACTAAGAGATCTAATAAATAAATGTAAATTGTTGAACTATTCAAAGGCTGCAAATTGTTTATGCTATAGAAACAGGATTTGAGCATGGTCTATTTCTGTTCTTTCGTGACGCGGTCTGGACATAAGTAGAATGGAGACGATTGGAAAAGATTGGTTGAGTGTTCAGAAAGTGCTATCTACTGCTTTAATGTCGCATGTTGTAACAATACCAGTCAGAATGGATTTTAAAATAAATCGTGGAAAAATATGTTTCACAAACTTTCTCGCATATATGTGTTAAAGGCTAGCACAGAGAAAAGTAAATTATGCAGACAATTAAATTTTATTTATTACGTTTTCATGAAACTTACAAGTATCTAGAACGGAAAGCATCAGGGTCGATCTTTATGTTCAATGCTTTTACCGTGAAAAAATAAAATAAAATAAAAATAATAATAATAATAACAACAATAATAATAATAATAATAATAATAATAATAATAATAATAATAATAATAATAACAACTTGGGGTTTGCATGGTTTTCTCAATCTCAAAGGGAAAAACGCAGGAGACACTGAGATATAGCCGAACAATAGAAGCAAATGCTGCACAAGACCCTACTGGTAAATTTGGGTGGCCACGAAATTTGATTTGAACCCAGGACCTTTTCCCTATTACCCTAAACTACTTCGCTCTAATTGATTTTGGTGTGTTCAATAGACTGTGGTAAACTGATACATTTCACAAGAATAAATTATTAGACTCTTGTATTCTTCTTACTGTGGGCAATAGAAGATTATCATTCATATTTTAATCAATATGTAAGTTTTGAAATTCGCATTTAAGTCATGTTATTTTCTTTTTTATTTTGATACCTATTAATTTTATTATGAAATGTATTTAACAAAAAATGTTCTTTTTTATTTTCCCTACAACTTGACTGTGCTAAGTTCCCATGTATCGCCCAGAAAAATTGAAAATGGATACAAGTAAAGTACCCTCTAAGTCATTTTTTCAGAAAAACTGATGTAGCCATTTTATTAGCCATAGATACGAGTTTCCAATTTAAAATCTTTATTAAAATGGTTAGAGCCAATTTTTCAAAAATAAAAAACTTTCAAGAAATTTTCATGCGAAGTCCCCTTAATATTTGAGTCAAATCGGGGCTGTTCGATAAAATTTTTAAAAAGTCCTTAATTAAAAAAAATGAAGTAAATACAATGAACCGTTTACCCGCTGTGCTTGTCCACGGACAGACGGACTTACGGACAGACGTCATTCTAAGAACACTTTTTTTTTCTGTTTCTAGGCATCGTGAAACATCTTTTCCCGGTGTTATGTCGATTTCGATTTTTGTCACGATCACAATACTTTCTCTATACTACGTATATGCGAGGAAGTAAAAGGAATCAAAGAGCTTGGCGTTATAAATGGAACGTTTATACAGGGTGTTAATGAATAACTCCGAAATATTTTACCTGTGTATAGAGGGGACATAGACAAGCAACTTTTATTAGGAGATTTTTGCTCTATGGATTCAATTTTTCCTGTTACAGCATAAAATCTCCCAGGGCATGACTTTAATGACCACATTTGAAAAAATGCAAAACAAATGAACTTCGTTGTTAACACTGGAGTTATGAATAAAAGAACTAATACAGTGGCGGCCAGTCATGTGATTAGTCTGTAAATTTTGCAGATTATGGATACACTAAATTATGATATAGCTGTTGACAAATTCTTAAGAGTCAGGTTTTTATCGATCACTAATAAAGCATGAAGTCAATTTAATGAACATTTTAACCCTATTTTGCCTAATTATTGATTTATGAGCACCAAATTATAATGACTTTAATGCCCTGTAGCATACACATTTTACGTCACAGAACAAAAATCTCCTAATAAAAGTTGTTTGTCTAAGTCCCCTCTGTATACAGGTAAAATACTTCGGTGTTATTTATTAATACTCTGTATAAGACAGACATTTTGTTTATGAGGAATTGACCCGCTGTTCCCCAGGCAATAATGCTATATTTTATTCTAGAATATATATAGTTGTAATAGCATGAAATAAGCCTTTATATTGCAATATTGGTACGCATGTTTCCTCTTCTCATAAAGAATTAACATCTGGGCCGTAGTTAAAAAATAAGGGGTGTAAATATAAACATGCATGTACTGTTTTTCTTAACGTAAACTTTGGATTGTTAATGTAAGATTTTCTTATAGCGTTGTATTGATGTAAATGTTTTCGAGCATTATAACCATTAATATTGGTGTGGACATGTACTAAAGAGATTTAATAAACAAAGGTAAATTGTTAAAGTATACAACAAATTAAAAGGCTAAAAATTGTTTATATTATAGAAACAGGATTAGAGCATGATCTATTTCTGTTATTTCCTAACGCGGTCTGGACACAGAATGGAGACGATTAGAAAAGATTGATGGAGTATTCATACAGTGTTATATTGCTTTAATGTCACGTGTTGTGAGAATAGCAGTCAGAATTGATTTTAAAAAAGGAATCAAAGAGCTTGGCGTTATAAATGGTATGTTTATATACGACATACATTCTGTTTACGAAAATGTAATATTTTATTCTACAATACGTACAGTTGAAATAGCATGAAATAAGCTTCTATATAGCAATAACATGCTAGCTTAACAAACAAATAGGTAGTATCCTTAATATTTGAGTTATAAATATCAAATTCTGGGCGGTTCGATAAAATTTTGAAAAAGTCCTTGATTCAAAAAATGAAATAAATACAATGAACCGTCAACCCGCTGTGCTTTTCCACGGACAGATGGACAGACGTCATTCGGAAAAAAAACTTTTTTCCGTTTCTAGGCATCGTGAAACATCTTAGGCCTACATCTTTTCCCGGTGTTATCTCGATTTCGATTTTTTTTTGCCACGATCACAATACTTTCTCTGTACTACGTATATGCGAGGAAGTAAAAGGAATCAAGGAGCTTGGCGTTTTCATTATGAGGAATTGACCCGCTGTTCCCCAGGCAATAATGCTACATTTTATTCTAGAATATATATAGTTGTAATAGCATGAAATAAGCCTTTATATTGCAATAACATGCTAGCTTAACAAATAAAAAAGGTAGAAATGCATTGATTTTCAAATGGCAAGCAATTTGCCTGACAGAGAAACTTGTGCGGGGACTCGATAAGCGTCCTCCCCCCCAGCCCTTCCCTTCCCTCTCCCTCAGTCACTACTCAGCCACTGCCATGAATGCATCCAACCGTTCCAGTTCCTTAGAAATGAGGTATTAATAAGTACGATGATAACAACTGTTGAGGTGCCTGTCACTTTAGGCGTCCAGTATGATGCCTTGTGTGAAACAGTAGCCTAGTTTATGCCACATGCTATGGAAGTGGGATACATACAGGGTCTGTCCGGAAATTAATGTCAGTGAGTCAATTAGGAGATAGAGTTGGATTACTCCCACAAAGGCTTTGGCCTTGAAGACTAATCCAGCCAGCGAGCTTCTCGTTACGTCTCGTTACCAAGATGCGCGAATTCGCTGCGCGTAAGATCAATAAGCTACCGCTGGGCAGAGAGTAAAGATCATGCTGCAGTGGTAGAAAAGACTGTAATAGTTGAGTGGAGGGATAATGCCGCAGACACAGAGGCAGACAAAACGTGGATTGGGATAGCCAATCAGGGTGCAGCTACCTCCCCTACGCAGGAACTCTATGAACGGTGAGACTCGCTCCTAAGGTATATACGTAAAAACTCAGAGACTTTGTGGAGGTAATCCTACTCTATTTATTGATCCAATCGGTACAATACATTAAAATATAACAAAATACGTTCCTCCTGTGTCGATACACCGCTTCCAGCGAGATTTCCAGGCATCGAAGGCGTCACGGTAGGCCTTTTCTGGAACGTCCTTTGGAACCTTGGTACAAGCCTCTTTGACTTTGTCATCTGTCCCAAAACGATGTCCTTTCATAGGAGTTTACAAGCGTGGGAACAAGAAGAAGTCGGGGAAGTCACGTTAGGACTTTAGGGCGGCTGGGGAACCGTTGTCACATTTGAATCGGCCTGGAATCGGGTCATGAAAAAGGCGTTGTCGTGGTGAAGCTTCGAATTGTCCACAATGTCGGTCCGGATGCATTCGTTTGAGTCTCTTCAGCACTTCCACTTAGAATTTGGCGTTGACGGTTACACCATCACTTGTTTTATTGCCGTGATTTGCAGTTGGTTTATTTAACGACATAGTATAGGCCTATAGAATTTGTCCTACGCTTGCTAAATGAAATAACACTGCCATATAGAACCTCCTTGAGAACCACAGCTTTAAGCTGTGTCAGTTTTTTTTGGGGGGGGGGGGCATGTCACTCATAAAAAGGAAATATGCATATGTTTATTGTTGTTTGTTCACCAGTGAAAGCCTAGACTATTCAGAGCGTTGTAATAATTAGACTTGGGATTTTAAGGCAAATGCCTATTTTGTTCCTTATGAAATAACATGAAAATTTTTAAATGTCTGGACATTTCATGATAAATCACTTACATTTATAGAGTTTTATAGTGCCCTAAAATGCCTATTTGGACCTTTGGAGCCCATTTTTAATATTTTAGTGCCTAAAATGTCTATTCTGTACATTTAAAATAAAATTCAACTTCTGTAATTCTTTTACAATCATTTAGTGGACATCTATGAATGAAGAGCAGAACAGCAGAGGGTGGGGTTTTCACAGAAACTTGATTATTCCAAACAATCGTCGCTAAAGGAATGCTGACTGACGGGGAGGGAGATGATTAAGGGGGAAGGACTACTGTGTCAAGTCACCAGTGAAAGAACATCTGTTTAAGTGAATGTAGTTCGTGATGCCAAATTTTGCAGTTAATTCTGTTAAGAATAGGTATACCACGTTACTTGCAGTAAAAAAAAGACCATGTTACCGTTTAAGTGAATATTGAAATATTTTAAAGTCTATTTTCTATCAATTTACTCATTTTTAAAGCATATTTTAAGTGCCTACTTTCTCTTTTAAAAAGGCTATTTACATGTTTTAAAAACCTATTTTAGGTGCCTAGAAATAATTTTTTTAGAGCCTAAAATCCCAGGTCTAGTAATAATATACAGGATATATAAATTAGATTTGCGTGCCACTGATATCGCAACTCAGCTCTTGCCGAAATTCTAATGCATGCAACGTTCATTTGATAGTAGGTTAGGAACTAGAGAACTAAAAATGTGACTTCGCCCCCCCCCCCCCAACTGAGTCCGTAAGTCGTATTTCGAAGTCTGAATTATCCGTGCCCCTGACAGCGGGGATACAGTTTGGCAACATTACACAACTTTAATTGGACTGCATATCTAAGCAGGAGAAGGCAAAATCGCTTGCCATTTGCAAAACATTTGGAAATAAATATTTGCACAAATTGTGTATGTGTCCCTTCCAGTTCCATAGACTATAGGCCTACCACTCATTCACCGAGTATTTGATATTGACCAATAACGTTTAGGAATTCCTCGAATATATATAAAAATAAAGATATTATATAATATATAAAATATGTAAATACATTTCAGATCTGACGTGGTTTACAGTACTAGAAACCATGTAACATATAACTAGGTATAAATTTACCGCAAGTTGCACGGCAACAACTGCAATAATTAGTGTTTTTTTTTTCCTTAGAAATCTACCTAACATATACCAGAAATTCATACTTCACTAAGTGTGTTATTCATTGTCAACAGTACAACAATAAACTGTTTATATTTTTTTACAGGTTGCTTTATCGGCTGACATTGCTTTTACTGGCAGTGATTCTGCAAGAAGTTCCCCACGTTCGTTCAACTCTCACACTTCAATCTGAGGACACGAAGAATGGGCAAATAGCGAAATGTGTCATTGCTATTTGCCGGAAGTACTTCCCAACCGAAAAACCGGTCCTCATACAAGCTACTAGCCCGTGGATGAAATTCATCCCGGGTCTGAACCCGGACCTTGCTCTGGAGAAAGAAATAACAAGTTCACTGCATAGAGAAAGCGAATGCAGCGTAGCGGTCTCAGGGGTCTTCACTGAAGAAAGTGTCACGAAGAAGATTCTAGAACCTGGTTCTTGCATTCTAATTCTCACCGAATTTAGTTTCATTCTTCTGATAAGGATGATGCAGAAATTCGAAATGAATTCCTGGAACCCAAGAATACCATTCGTATTGGTGATGAATGCATTGAAGATAGCTGAGACAGACTACATCCACGTATTCTGGATTCTGATGGCATACCAGGTTTTGAATGTGGTGATTGTAATTTACAAACACACGTCTGACCTTCAAGTATACGGGTGGCTGCCCGACGACCAGAAAGATCATTGTAACACACAGCTGAACGTGATTAAAAGATTGGATGTTTGGGATCCCGAGGCAGAGAGCTTGGTATTCGATGCGTACCTGTACCCAAAAAAGGACAATGGAGACCTAACAAACTGCAAGGTGAGAATAGAGCTACAGAAATGGTTCCCTTACTCTCAATATTACAAAACTGAAGTAGGCTATGAATACATTGGTTTAGCACCCAAAGTATTCTCAGAAGCCGCAGCAGCCATAAAACTTGAGATAGAATTCGGCCCAATGAACGTAACCACTGAAGAACGGCTCATGTCTGGCCGAACTGCGGCATTCGGAGTAATTTATATACAACCCTACCTCCTAGAATTCATGGATTATGTCCAGATTCTATTCCGTGATGTCACGGCTTGGCACATTCCTGTAGGTAAGAAAGTTCCTCATTGGCAAGGGCTCTTGAAGATATTTCAACCAAAACTCTGGGTCTTCGTAGCTGGCTCCTACTTTGCAGCATCATTAACTTTCTGGGTTGTGGAAAGAGTTCAAAGGTTCAATGGCAAGGTGGATAGATACAGGGTGGATGAAATCTTTTTCCACACACTCAGCATGCACGTCGGTGCAGCCGTTCCCACAAGGCTTCTGTCCGAAACATCTGCAATACTCTTTAGTATTTCTTTGTTCTACTGTATGCAGATATACACGGCTTACCAATCCTCTTTGATTGGATTTATGGCTAATCCCGGAACCATACCACCGATAAAGAATATGAAGGAATTGAAGGAATCTACATATGCCCTGGGAACAACTATTGCAGGTACAGAAGGCGATGTATTTCCTAGTCCCGAAGAAATACGCATGGGTCGCTGTGTTCAATCATGCGATTTATCATGCTTTGCGCGTTTCAGCTGTCAAAAAGACATTGCAGTGGCAGGTTCAGACACTTACTTCAGGCACTTTATTGCCCAAACTATTGATCAAGACTGTGATGGAAAATACTTGATACTTGATGATGTAGTGGAGGAACTCATGGCTTTTTGGTTTCGTAAAGGGAACATCATCATGGACCGCATGAACTCTGCCATAATGAGAATGGACCAAGCCGGACTTCTGGACAGGTGGATGGAAGAGATTCTGTTCAAAGCGCGGGCTTTGGTAAAAGGAACACCCACCTTTGTCCTCTCTCTGCTGCATCTTCAGGGCGCTTTCTACCTTTTACTGGCCGGGCTTTCTCTTTCTTTTGTAGCATTCGTACTGGAGAAACTTCTGCACTGTCTTCGCTGCTAGTTGATCAGCATACAAACGTATATATGTTATTGTCTAATAGAATAGATGGCACATCATATTGTAATGCACTTAATGGAAGACACGGAGTATATAAAACCGTTAATTACCACGGATATTTCACTCGTCCATTTCCTCTTCTTTAGTATTTGTTTTAGGCGTCTTATACAGTGCACTACAAAGTACCATGGTAAATCTCCGACTGTTGCCATCTTACACTGTTTGTGCTGTGAAAAAGTGAAAATTTCCATTCCACATCAGACCTAACTTTCTTATTCACTTATTTCTTACTTACTTCCTCAATCGCATTGCACAATTTCTAAGCAAGTTAAAGGAATTTATCTTTTTTATGCAACCCGAAGGTTCATTGCTGCGCTTACCTGAGCCCGCCATTCAACCCTATTCTGTGCTAACTCCATCCAACCATCCCTCGCATATTCTACTTCCCTTAAATCCATCCTAATATTGTCCTCCCACCTACGTCTAGGTCTTCCAAGTGGTCTTTTCCCCTCGGGTCTCCCAGTCAATACTTTTGATATATTATGTCTTTCCTCCCCCATTTCATCCTCCGCGATTCAATTACCCTTACTTTATTCGGTGAAGAGTACAGGTTATGAAGTTCGTTCTTATGCAGTTTTATTCAGTCCCTATTTTCATCTCTCTTTAGCCCAAATACTTTGCTAAGCATCCTGTTTTCGAACAGTCTGTTTCCTAAATATCGAAAATCAGTATAGTGTTTGTTGCTTCTAACAATCCATTTGTTCCTAGAAAGATTTCACCAGGTTTTTCAGGCAAGAAAATTCCGACTATTGCATCTGACACAAATCTGCTGGAAGAATTCTGAAATTCATCGACTGAATACCAGATCTATTTTTTATCACTTGATGATGCATTGACCTTTCCCAAGTTTTTAATGAAATTTATACAACTTCTACTATTTTCTTAAGCTTATAATGTAATTTAGGTAAAAAGAGAAATGTGTATAAAAATTAATTAAATGACAAGTGCATATTTCATTGTTCCCGGAACATATTTTACAAATTTTAGAACATATTTGCATGCATATTTCGTCTTCTGATGGAGCATTATCTTCTGGGTCACAGTTGTTACATATAAGGCCTAAATATAAAGATGAATGTAATGTTTTGCTTAATGTAAATTTTAGGTTGTCAATGCAAGAATTTCTTATAGTGTTGCATTTATGTAAAACTTTTCAAAAATTATAATCATTGATATTGGTATGAATATGTACTAAGATATTTAACAAATAAAGGTTTACAATTGAGAAAATATACTTAATAAAAAATGCCAAAAGTTTTTTACATTATAGAAACAGGATTTGCTCATGGTCTATTTCTGTTCTTTCGTGACGCGGTCTGAACACAAGTAGTATGGAGACGATTGGAAAAAATGGGTAATGCTTTAATGTCGCGTGTTGTAGGAATGCCAGTCAGAACTGATTTTGAAAAAGGAATCAAAGGGCTTGGCGTTATAAATGGTACGATTTTATAAGACAAACGTCTTGTTTATAGGGAACTGACCCGCTAATCCCCAGGTAATAATGTTATATTTTGTTTTGGAATATATTAGTCTGTACGGAAAGTAATGCCAGTGAGTCAATTACAAGATATATATTGATCCGATTTCAGTTTAATAAAATCTTCAGGTTGCTGAGATAAGTACTTCCTTATACAGAGTGTGAAAAAAATTCCGCATACAAACTTGGAAGGTTTGTAGAGGAGATGAAATTAAACTCTTTTTTTTATGTGACAAATATTTTACAGGTTCTCCGTTGGGAGGGGTGAACCAGTACAGTGGCCACCACGTTCTCCTGATCTTAGTCCTATGGATTTCTTTTGTGGGGGAGATGAAGCGTTTGGTGTACGAAACACCAATAGATACTCCAGAAGAGCTTGTTGCCCGTGTGGCTGAAACTGCAGCAATTATTCGTAAGACACGTGGTTGTTTTGAACGTGTGAGACAATCATTTGCACGCAGAGGCCAGCTGTGCATTAATGTAAACGGACTACATTTTCAAGAAAATCTGTTAAAAATTCATCACACGGCAGGCTGATTGAAGTCACACCTTCCACTGTCAAACCCTTTAAAGACCCCTAGTGGGGAAACGGAGAACCTGTCAGATCTTTGTCACATAAAAAAAAGTGTCATCTTATCTCCTCTACAAACCCTCCAAGTTTGCATTCGGAATATTTTTACACCTTTATGTTAAAAATAAAACTTGCGAGACTTTATTGCATGCTAGTTCCACATTCTGGTTTTTCAGTATCTGTAAGATCTTTTCTTGCTTTTTTGTGATCGTCTTGTTAGTTTGGAGATATTTTCAACAGTATTTTCATTCTGAATTTGTCAATGACTTGAGAAATTGTGAACCCAAGCTCTTTCAGTAGGCCAGCAAAGCCCTCATTGAAAGCAATCACTGCTTCGTACGTTACTATGTACAAAACCCTTAAATACTGTCTTGGGGACACTACATCAATATTTTTTATCGACAGAATCATTTGGGTTTTGTGGTTGTCATAGATAATCCCACGAGGGATTACGAGTTTAACAAGAAATTGTAGGTTGCAGTACACCCCCGTTGTTAAATAAACATAAAAAATCAGAATACGCACTCCCCACAATGCCGTCTCTTATTCAATATCAAAATGGCAAGTGAGATAACGATATTGTCCAATCCCGTCAGCGCAACGCATCAGATTTTTATTTACATAGATTTCTATCACTGCGATAGCCTTTCTAATCTGACGGATTACGTCAAATCCCAGTCTCATTGCAATTTCCCAATCCAGCTGTGTACACTGCAAACAATATGTTGTCATGGATATTTCACAAAATGTGTCAATGCAGTGTGTAGTGAGTTCACTGTAAGATTATTCTATAGTTCATAATATATTAATATTTTTAATCAACACGTTAAACATAAAACATAAATTCATAATACATAAACATGTTAAACATAAATTCAGAATGCTATGCCAGAAGCTGATTAAAAATCCTATTCACTGATACCTTATTCATTGCTGTAGGCTTTGTATTATTTGAAAAAAAATATGTTGAACACAGAAATAATACACATGGTGATGATGATGATAATGATAATAACTATCGAGAGTTCTAAGATATGTCTAGGAAGAAAAATTTGACCTTTACTATAAAAAAAGAAGAGTGGACAACAATAATCAAAAGTACTTTTGAGTCTCTTATTAAGAAACCAATACATATTTGAGCATTCAAAGACGATTTCCTCTAAATAAGCCCTCTTTGACGTAAGCCTATACTTAGCAGCGAGAAAATGGGTCTATCAGATACGTTTCATGTCAGATTGGCGCTCCAATCAAAACACCACGAATGCGCCTTTAATGAATTTCAAATGAATGAAAATTACTGTCTCCAAGGAAAGGTTCTCGACTAAAACCCCATCGCGATTAGAATATCATTAACAATAATTGCACATCTTTAACATCCCTTTAGCTTCCACACATCAGACAGAACACAAGTGAAAGTGATTCAAGTTCGTTGTAGTTGTAGTTCTCTTTCATTCTGCAATATTTCATGTTTTCATAAAGGAAAATGCGGTATGTATGTATGTATATCTATTGGTATTTAACAATCATTATTGGCGTTGAAGGAATATTGTATTCAGGGTGGAATCGATAAAGCTCTATCAGGTAAGCATGCTCAACCAGATCTGTAGAAAGCGATAATTAGAAGTTCCTGAGGTAAAATAAATGTAAACGGATGCAATATTTTTCATATTAGGAGAGATATTTCACTTTTTAAAAAAACCTTCCCCACATTTCTTCCCTATTGATCCGATTTTGTCTAACAACGAAATGGACCAAGGGGTTTAGTTTCCCACTCTACTGGATTTCGGCACGCGATGTTCGGCGTTGGTATGCGGTCTCTGGCTTGCAGACCAACACTCCCATTGGCTCCCAACGACCTTGCATGTCATTGGTCTGTTCCATACGGTACTGCAACCTCTACATAAAGCTAAATAATGCAAAACACTAACCACAATAGTTAAGTGCGCGAGCGGAGGCGGCAGCCGAAGCGAAGCGCCCTTGCATTTTAGAGTAATGTACGATACACTGTTTGTCGGTTTCGAAAATGTGGCATATTATATCTTCCAGAGGGTTGTTTGACCATTATCACGTTGGCAGCTGATTCCAACACCACGTGACCCATCGGCTTCTTCCCAGCATGCACTTGCGCTGTTTCTAGCAGCTGATTCTGTATTATTGTGATTCCATTTTCAGCGCCATTTTAGGTTAGTTTTTTGTGAACTTCTTACCGATTTTACCCATCTTTAAAATATTCTTAGAAACAAAATGTGCCCTTATATGGATTCTAAACCTTCTGGAGAATAATATTACATGAAATTTTGCCGTTTTACGTGAGTAAAAAACAAAATTAACGAATCCAGTAGAATGGGAAACTAACCCCGGACCAAGATTTTCCATGTCTAAATATTTTGTACAATCTGCAATCAATCTGTGCAAAACCACAGCAGTTATCGTGTCCATAAAATGTAATAAAATAAAGATATATAATACAGGGGTTTTCAGAAATACTTTTACAAACTTTGGGATGGGTTCCTTACACCAAAAGAAGGAAAAAGTTCATATGAACATGGGTCCCATAATCCTTTGTTTTCTCGTTAGGAACTGTTCAACACATTGGTACACTCATAACTAGACTTCGGACTTTTAGGTCGCCAAAAATGCTGTTTTAGGTACCTAAAATAGGCTCTAAAAATTAGAAAATAGGTTCTAAAAATCGTAAAATAGTCTCTTATAAAATCGTTAAGTTGCCAATTTTCTGAAATATCTCAATTGTATTGCAGAATATTATATTTATTGAGGTCACCATTAATCATTAATCACGATAAAACACAGATATAGGCCTATGGTACACATAATTATACAGACCCTAGTACAAGGGCCTGTATTACACCATAACAGTGAAAATCCATTCCCTGCGCCCAGAAGCTACGCAATCTAGCATTTTTTTTTTTTTTTTTTTTTTTTTTTTTTTTTTTTTTTTTTTTTTTTTTTTTTTTGTTACTGGATTTGGAAGTCGGGAGAAAAACACTACATTTTCTTGGTAATTCCAAGGAATTTTTCTACTGAAGACGAAACATTCCTTACTATTTAACCACGTCACAAATGTGTCAAGTACTGCACATTCCGAGCTAAAATTTAATACAAACAGAAAATAAATGCTAGAATTTATAACACAATATAACTTATTTTGAACTTTAGAGGAAAAATAAGCAAAAAGGCAATGTTAGGCTCTAACGTAAAAATAGGCTGTTTTAGGTCCTATAAAAGTGTCAGTTTTAGGCATAGTCAATTATGAAACATGCATACACAAGTTTTCGTCCATATATCACTTAAGAATTAAAATAGGTTTTTAGCTAAAATCCGAAGTCTACTCATAACTCACAACAAATGTCCTCCTCTTGCTTCTAGACATGCAAGCACTCGTCGAATCATGGACTGTCGCACCCTTTCAAATACTCCGGGATGATTTCGCGGGCTTCTATGACACGTCGATGAAAAGTTTCTTCATCCGGAATGTCTGCGACATTCCATGAATCGACGAGTGCATGCATGTGTAGAAGCAAGGGGAGGACATTTCGAGCATTTGTTATGAGTTTTGTGTGTTGACGTGTTATGAGTGTACCAACGTGTTGAACAGTTCCTAACGAGAAAACAAAGGATTATGGGATCTAGTTTCTATGTTCATATGTGCTTTTTTCCGTGTTTTGGTGTAAGGAACCCATGGTCGACGTTTGTAAAAGTATATTGAAACACCCGTATATAAAATATGTAAGTAAACTTTAGATCTCACAATAGTTTACAGGACTAGAAACTATAAAACGTATAACTAAGTAAAATTTTTCCTTAAGTTTCACGATAACGCGTGAAAATTTAGTATTTTTTTCGAAATGTAACTTACCTAAAATATACCAGTGTGTATTGTCTTACCAGGGGTACGACAACCAACCTGTTTACATTTCTTTACAGGTTGACTTGTTGGAAAACATTGCTTTTACTGGCAATAATTCTCCAACGACTACCCCAAGTACATTCAGTTCTTACACTACAATCTGAGGACACGAGGAATGGGCAAATCGCGAAATGTGTCATCGCTATTTGCCGGAAGTACTTCCCAACCGAAAAACCTGTCCTCGTACAAGCTACTAGCCCGTGGATGGAAATCACCCGGGGCCTGAACCCGGACTTTGCGCTGGAGACAGAAATAATAAGTACACTGCATAGGGAAAGCGAATACAATGTAGCGGTCTCAGGAGCCTTCACTGACGAAATTGGCATGAAGAGGATTTCAGATCCTGGTTCTTGCATTATAATTCACACAGAAATTAAAGGCATTCTTCTGAAATGGATGATGCAGAAATTCCAACTGGACTACAGGAGCCCCCGAGTGCCTTTCGTCTTGGTGATGAATGCAAAGAAATTTGCTGAGACGAAATATATCAACATATTCCGATTTCTGATGAAGTACCAAGTTTTGAATGTGGTGATTGTACTGTACAAAAACACGACTGATCTTAAAGTATACGGGTGGCTGCCCGAAGACCAGAAAGATCATTGCAACACACGGCTGAACGTGATTAAAAGATTAGCTGTTTGGGATCCCGAGGCAGAGAGATTGGTATTCGATGCGGACCTGTACCCAAAAAAGTACAATGGAGACATAACAAACTGCAAGGTGAAAATGGAGCTACAGAAATGGTTCCCTTACTCTGAATATAACAAAACTGAAGTAGGCTATGACTACATTGGACTAGCGCCTAAAATATTCACAGAAGCCACAGCAGCCATCAAACTTGAGATAGAATTCGGCCCACTAAGCGGCAGCCCTTCAGGAGGGCTCATGTCTGGACGAATTGCGGCATTCGGAGTAATTTCCCTAGTACCAGACCTCCTAGAATTCATGGATTATGTCCAGGTTCTATTCCGTGATGTCACGGCTTGGCACGTTCCTGTAGGTAAGAAAGTTCCTCAATGGCTAGGGCTGTTGAAGATATTTCAACCAAAACTCTGGGTCTTCGTAGCTGTCTCCTATTTTGCAGCATCATTAACTTTCTGGGTTGTGGAAAGAGTTGAAAGATTCAATGAAAATGTGAATAGATACAGGGTGGATGAAATCTTCTTTCACACACTCAGCATGCATGTAGGTGCAGCTGTTCCCAGAAGGTTTCTCTCTCGAACATCTGCAGTCCTCTTCAGTATTTCTTTGTTCTACTGTCTGCAGATATACACGGCTTACCAATCCTCTTTGATCGGATTTATGGCTAATCCCGGAACCATACCACCGATAAAGAATATGAAGGAATTGAAGGAATCTAGATATGCCCTAGCAACAATTATAACAGGTACAGAAGGCGCTGTATTTCCTAGTCCCGAAGAATTACGCATGGGTCGCAGTGTTCTATTATGCAAGTTATCATGCTTTGAGCGTTTCAGTTGTCGAAAAGACATTGTAGTTGCAAGTACAAATACTTACTTCAAGCATTTCATTGTCGAAACTCTTCAACAAGGCTGTAATGGGGAATACTTGATGCTTCATGATGTAGTGGAAGAACAACTCCTGGCAATTTGGTTTCATAAAGGGAATATCATCATGGACCGCATCAACTCTGTCATAATGAGAATGAACCAAGCCGGACTTTTGGACAAGTGGTTGGAAGAGATAATGTTCAAAGAGCAAGCTGTGGTCAAAAGAAGTCCCACCTTTGTCCTCTCTCTGCTGCATCTTCAGGGCGCTTTCTACCTTCTACTTGCCGGGCTTTCTCTTTCTTTTGTGGCATTCGTACTGGAGAAACTGCTGCACTGTCTTCGCTGCTAGTTGATCAGCACTCAAACGTATATATGTTATTGCGGGGTGTGCACCGCATTGCCTAACAGATGGAACGCCATATTGTAATTTAGGTATAGGATGACACAGAGGTTAATGCACCAAGCATATTTCTTTAGTACCAGTTTTAGGCGTGTTACAGTGCATACAAAATACAAAGGTAAATGTCCGACTATATGCACGTTACACTATTTTTGATGTGAAGAAGTGAAACATTAATTCCACATTATACCTAATTTCTTTTGTACATAAAGTCACTATGGTGTGATTTATTGCATTTAACACTCCATTTGTTCCTAGAAAGATTTTATTGGTTTATCAGGCAAGAAAATTCAAACTACAACATTGGTCTTCAGAATCCTGACATTTGTCTGGTGAAACCCAGATCTATTTTCCTACTTTCTGCCCGACGCTGCTTACAATTCTTTCGTAGAATTTGTCTACATACGAAAGGTAAATGTTTGTTTGTAAATTTTTTTCACGAATGCTTAAAATGTTGAAATATTCATTTATTAAACAGGATGTTTTCAGCAACCATCATTTCACAAAAGTCTATATCTATTTACTAAAATAATTATGTTGCATTTACCTTTTTTAAGTTTCTAATGTAATTTGTGTAACTTCGACTATTTTAAAAAAATATATAGTGTAATTTGATAACAAGAGAACGTAAAATATTTCGACTTCAGATAGAGCATTAACTTCTGGGCCATAGTTATAACATGATGGGGATAACATGATGGGGTCTAAGTATAAACATGAAAGTACTATTTTGCTTAATGTACGTTTTGGATTGTTAATATAAGATTTTCTTATAGTGTTGTATCCAAGTAAATCTTTTCGAAAATTATAATAATTAATGTTGGTGTGGGCATGTACTGAGAGATCTTATAAATAAAGTTAAATTGTTAAAGTATAAAAATATGAAATAAAAAGCTAAAAATTGTTTATATTATAAGACACATGGATTTGAGCATAATCTATTTCTGTTATTTCCTGACGCGGTCTGAACACAAGTAGAATCTAGACGATTAGAAAAGATTGGTGGAGTGTTCAGACAGTGCTATATTGCTTTAATGTCGCGTGTTGTAAAAAAGGCAGTCGGAATTGGTTTTGAAAAAGGAATCAAAGAGCTTAGCGTTATAAATTGTACGTTTATATAAGACAGACATTTTCATTATTAGGAACTGACCCACTACTCCCCAGGAAATAATGTTATATTTTTTTCTACAATATAATAGATGTAATAGCATGAAATAAGCTTTTTTATTGCAATAACATGCTAGCTTAACAAATAAAAAAGGTAGAAATACAGTTATTTTCAAATGGCAAGCAATTTGCCTGACAAAGAATGATGTGCGCGGACTCGATGAGCGTTGCCAGTATGTGCGACTTCCTCCCCTGCCCTGCCCTTCTCTCCCACATACACTTCCGTCTCTCTCAGTCGCTCCTCAGGCTCTGCCATGAATGCATTGCTTTGAATGACATCTAACAGCTCCAGTTCCTTAGAAATAATAAGATTTTAACAACTGTAAACACGATATTTTAATAGTATATTCAGTACATTATTTAGTTTAACAGTTGTACATCCTGTTGAGGTGCCTAAAATGAAAGAATAAGTACCTGTTACTTCGGGCGTCTTGGTGACAAGAAAACTGGAGTCAGCAAATGTGAGAAACAGTAGCCCTGTGTACGTCACACGCTATGTAAGTGGGATATTGAGATTTTCTTAAATGAAGTTTTTCTCTTCAAAGGTTTTGTTTGATAAGTATATGTGAAGGAATACGTGGGTATTTTTATTTGCCAAAGCTACCTGTATTGCAACTTCCAAAGCCCTATAAGAACACTTTAAATGTTTTTGTTGTCAGCATAACTGATTTGCATTTAACAAATTCTGAATTATACATTACCATTAAATAAGCACTAATTTCATATTACTCCGGTACCGGTCAACCGATTTGGTCCAGTATATATAGCCTTTTTCCCATGAAGGGTATAAATGCGTATACCAAGTTTTCGTAGCATATTTTACAAATTATAGAGCATATTTGTTTTCATATTTCGTCTTCTGATAGAGCACTTACTTCTGGGCCCTACCTTAATATTACAGAATAAACATTTTGTAGTAATTAGTTTGTGGTTTTTCAAAATATGCATTAATCAATGACAAGGGAGTGGCTACTAAGCGAGTTGTTAATCTTCTGTCCTGCGACCTCATTTTGGTTGGGTTCGTGTTAAGAGACTGAACTTTAGGTAGCTCACTATTTATACGGTTACATTAATGTGCAATGAATTTGAAAACTGTAACTACTAAGAGAGCTCTTTTATTTTTGTTGTCTTTCAAATTCTATTTTCCCGCCTTTTACTTTATGTTTGGCATTTTCTTATAAAAAATACTACAGACAAATGCTTTTGGAAGTAATTTTAGCAGGTAAAATAACTGTAAGTCCGCCGGCGTGGTCTTGTGGTTAGCATCGCTGACTACAGATCCGTCGGCCCGGGTTCGATTCCCGGTACCTCCTCGGATTTCTCTGAGCTAGGGAGGTCTGGTAAAGGTGCACTCAGCTTCGTGATTCCAAACTGAGGAGCTACTTGATAGAGAAGTAGCGGCTCCGGTCAAGAAAACTACCATTAACGGCCGTGGGTGTCGGCATGCTGACCACATGCCCCCCAATCCTGCCATCTGCCTACGGGAGATGACGCAGCGGTCGGGTGGTAGGCCAAGTCCCACCAGGTATGTAGCGCCACGGAGTTTAGTAGTTTTTTAGTTTTTTTTTTTAAATAACTGTAAACTATTCATATTTAGAGAGAAACAGTGTTTTTTTCCCACTTAAAAAAACATTCCTATTTCTTCCTCATTGATCACAGATTTCCCATGCCTATATATTTTATCTGGAAATAATCTCAGCAAAATCACGGCAGTTATCGTATCCATAAAATGTAACAAAGATAAATATATTATATAATACATAGAGTATATAAATTAATTTAGATCTGACGGTGGGTAACTGGTATAGAAGCAATGAAACATATAACTAGGTATAGACCTACATTTCTTGTAGATCGAGCGGGAAAGACTGCAATAGTTTTTTTTTCCGAAATCAAAGTAGCTAAAATATATCAGAAATTCATTCTACATCAAATATCTTACCAAGAGTACGACAACCAAACTGATTATATTTCTTTACAGGTATTTGTACAGGCTGGCATTGCTTTTGCTGGCACTAATTCTGCAAGAAGTTCCCAAAGTACATTCAGTACTTAAATTTCAAACGGAGGACACGAAGAATGGGCAAATCGCCAAATGTGTCATCGCTATTTGCCGGAAGTACTTCCCAACTGAAAAACCTGTCCTCGTACAAGCTACTAGCCCGTGGATGAAATTCATCCGGGGTCTGAACCCGGACCATGCGCTAGAAAAGGAAATAACAAGTAAACTGCATAGGGAAAGCCAATACAGCGTAGCGGTCTCTGGGGCCTTCACTGACAAAAGTTTCACGAAGATGATTCTAAAACCTGGTTCCTACATTCTAATTCTCACGGAATTTAACGATATTCTTCTGGCATACATGATGGAGAAATTAAAACAGGATTACTGGAACCCAAGAATGCCTTTTCTCTTGGTGATGAATGCACTGAAGATAGATGAGACAGACTGCATCAAAGTATTCCGGTCTATGATGGTATACCAGGTTCTGAATGTGGTGATTGCACTTTACAAAAACGCGACTGATGTTCAAGTATACGGGTGGCTGCCCGAAGACCAGAAAGATCCTTGCAAAACATGGCTGAACCAGTTTAAAAGATTGGATGTTTGGGATCCCGTGGCAGAGAGATTGGTATTCGATGCGGACTTGTACCCAAGAAAGGACAATAGAGACCTACCAAACTGCAAGGTGAAAATGGACTTAAACAATTGGTTTCCTTACACTCGACGTCATAGAACGGAAAGAGGCTACATCTACAATGGACTAGTACCCAAAGTATTCACAGAAGCCGCAGCAGCCATCAAACTTGAGATAGAAATCGGCCCATGGACCAGTAGCACTCCAACAAGGTTCATGTCTGGCCGAATTGTTGCATTCGGGATAATTTATCTAAACCCCAGGCATCTCAAATTCATGGATTACGTTGAGTTTGTATTTCGTGATGTCACGGCTTGGCACGTTCCTGTAGGTAAGAAAGTTCCTCATTGGCAAGGGCTCTTGAAGATATTTCCACCAAAACTCTGGGTATTCGTAGCTGCCTCCTACTTTGCAGCATCATTTGTTTTCTGGGTTGTGGAAAGAGTTGAAAGGTTCAATGGAAAGATGGATAGATACAGGGTGGATGAAATCTTCTTCCACACACTCAGCATGCACGTAGGTGCAGCCATTCCTAGAAGGTTTCTGTCCCAAACATCTGCAGTCCTCTTCAGTATTTCTTTGTTCTACTGTATGCAGATATACACGGCTTACCAATCCTCTTTGATCGGATTTATGGCTAATCCTGGAACCATACCACCGATAAAGAATATGAAGGAACTGAATGAATCTAGATACGTCCTGGCAACAACTATTATAGGAAAAAAAGGCGATGTATTTCTTAGTCCCGGAGAAATGTACATGGGCCGTACAGTTATGCATTGCGATTTTTCATGCTTTCTTCGTTTCAGCTGTCGGAAAGACATTGCAGTGGCAAGTCCAGAAATTTACTTCAGAGACAAAATTGCCAAAACACTTTCTTACGGCTGTGATGGAAAATACTTGATGCTTGATGAGGTAGTGGAAGAACAACTCTCGGTCATTTTGTTTCTTAAAGGGAGCACCATCAAGGAGCGAATAAACACTGTCATAATGAGAATGGACCAAGCCGGACTTTTGGACAAGTGGATGGAAGAGATCCTTTTCAAAGAGCGGGATGCAGTCAGAAGAAAACCCACCTTTGTCCTCTCTCTGCTGCATCTTCAGGGCGCTTTCTACCTTTTACTGGCCGGGCTTTCTCTTTCTTTTGTAGCATTCGTACTGGAGAAAGTTATCCACTGTCTTCGTTGTTAGTTGATCAACACCCAAACATATATACATATGTTATTGCGGGTGTGTACCTCATTGCTTGATAGAATAGACGGCACACCATATTGTAATGCAGGTAACGGAAGACACAGAGTAATACACTACACACAATTCTTTAGTACTTGTTTTAGGCGTGTTAAAGTGCACTACAAAATACAAAGGTAAATGTCCGACTACCACTGTTTGTGACGTGAAGAAGTGAAACATTCATTCCACATTATACCTAATTTCCTAAATACCTAATATCACAATGGTGTTATTTATTTTGGGTCTAAATATAAATCTGAATGTACTGATTTTCTTCATGAAACATTTTGGAATGTTAATGCAAGATTTTTTTCTAGTGTAGTAACCATATGCATCTTTTCGAAAATTATAATCATTAATGTTGGTGAGGACATGTACTAAGAGACCTAATTCATAAAGGTTTACAATTGTTAAAGTATTCAAAATTATAAAGAATTAAAATTGTTCATTTGTTCTGAGAAAGATTTTACTAGTTTTTCAGGCAACAAAATTCCGATTATTGCAATTGGCCACAAATTGGCAGAAAACTGACATTTGTTTGCTGAAACCCAGATCAATTTTCCTACTTCCTGCCCGACGCTGCTTACAGTTCATTCGTAGTATTTGTCTACATACGAAAGATAAATGTCTGTTTGTATATTCTTCCAGGAGTGCTAAAAATGTTGAATTATTCATGAATTAAGCGGGGTATTTCCAGCAACCATCATTTCACAAAGGTCTGTATCTATACACTAAAATCTGTTTAATTTACCATTTTGTAAGATTTTAATGCAATTTATACAATTTCGACCATTTACTAAATGTATCATGTAATACAGCTAACAAGAGAATATGTATAAAACTTACTTAAATGACAAGAGGATATGAAATTGATTTTTGGGGCATGTTTCACAAATTTTAGAGCATATTTCGTCTTCTGATGGAGAATTAAATTACGGGCCACAGTTATAACAAGGGCCCGGGGGTTTTGCCAATAATTCGTGAAGTTAGTGGTGCACAAGGCATAGAAAGCTTTCTGAGTTAGTAAACAACTTGCACTGCATGTGGCAATTTAGTGTTCTGTTGACGACGTTGTGTGTTGTGCATTCGCTTTCAACCAGTGGCGGATCATAGCTAAAATGAGTGGGGGTGCTGCTCCAGAAAATGTTTAGCCTTTTGTTTAGAAAAGCTACTAAGTAATATCTAGTTCATTGCAAATAATTTCGGCAACTGTCTAGATGTATCACTCTTCTAGAGAGACAAAATATGTAAATGGCAGAAGCGAACAGACTCGTGGAGGAATTATTCATAGGTAAGAGTCAACCTGAAGATGGAATACTTCTTCAGGTGCAGCAGAAATAAAATAAAAATTCTCCAGAAAAATGCAGGATTTTTCTACTGTTTTTACCTTTCGAGGTGCACTGGAAGGTTCTACAGAAGACCGATGTGTACCAACACAAGGGAAAAACTAATATCTCATCCCCCCGTCACGTCATGAAACGTAGAGAGAAGTTTTTACCATTAAAGATATTCTTTGGAGGAAAATAGAAGATATTTTTCTTTTGAAAACTTCAAAATGTATATTGCCATTCACTGCAACAAAGCGTATGCACAGACGTAATGTATAAATTGTCTTTTAATTTTCACTGTGAATATTGTTAACAAATATTAAAGCATTGGTTGTTATATTTAAGTTCGTTTTACTAGGAAATAACTTATATTTTGTTTCTGTGATTTACGATGAAATGTGCAAACTATTCTATGACGCTGTGTCTATCATTTCACTAGACTAGCTGCACTGCCCTTGAACTTGAATGTTCGTATTAAAGTGCACCACTGAAAGCGAGTCACCCCTTCCCTCGTGTTTACATACGGTCACCACTAACCTGATGCAATGTTTTTGTGGCTAAACCCCCGGGCCCTAGTTATAACATACTAGCTTAAAAGGCCCGGCGTCGCCCGGGTTTTGTATTTTGTAATTCGAAATTAACTTATGAAGGACTTTCTATTTTAAAATTCTAGGTCCTTAGATAGGTATTTAGAATTTGAAATGAGGAAGAACGACTTATTACACTCAAACTATTCCCTCAGAAAACGCTTGATGTAGCTTTTTATGGCTCTAGAGGATGTAGAATTTTGCATCCCATCGCTTCTACACAGCAAGACTGGTAGGGGTTCAAATAAGAAGAAACAGAAATTTCGGTAACATTAAATTGTATTGTCTTTGCGGAATATTTATTTCTCACTCTAGTTACCATAAAATCGTTTTGGGGATGAAATTAAACAGAAATGCAATATAACTTTCATACTTCTCTCCCCAAAACATTTTACCATACCTCGAATTGTTTTCTCTATGTCCAGGGTAGAGAGAGTTATGTGACTGCATTATTTTCGTGGATTTCATTTTTTAATATTTATTTATAACATGAATTTTATCGATAGCTTCCCTACTTTGTCGAAGTCCCGATTCATTTATTTCCAAATCCATCTGAGACCACTGACAACAATACGTTGCCATTTCAAATGTGATTTGGATTTGATAATTCTGTACAACAAGGGATTAAGTATACTCAAGAACATTTGCTTTTCGACATTTAAAATCAAAATTTTTCAAAATCCTTTCTTAGTGAGCACCTACATTATGAAACGAAGGTACTGTCAAATTCCAAGTCTCTACCTGTTATAATTTAGGCTGTACGTTGATTCTCTGTCTGTCAGTAAGTCAGGACAAAGCCTCTTATATATATAGAGATGGGGTCTAGATATAAATCTGAATGTAATGATTTGCTTAATGTAACATTTTGGAAAGTTAATGCAAGATTTTATTCTAGTGCAGTATCCATGTACACTTTTCGAAAATTATGATCAATAATGTTGGTGTGGACATGTACTAAGAGATCTAATAAATAAAGGTTTACAATTGTTATAATATATAATAAAAAATATTAAAAATTGTTTATATTATAGAGACACGATCTGAAGAAGATCTATTCTGTTCTTTCGTGATGCGGAACACAAGTAGTATGGAGTAGTATGGAAAAGATTGGTGACTGTTCAGACAGTGCTATATTGCTTTAATGTCTTGTGTTGTAAGAATGCCAGTCAGAAATGATTTTGAAAAAGGAATCAAAGAGCTTGGCGTTACATAAGACAAAAAAATCTTGTTGCAATAAAACACTGTGTAGCTTAACAAATAAATAAGTAGAACCCGATAAAATATATTTACACAATTTGTGTAGGATCACTTCCAGTTTAAGTGATAATCTGTCGTTAACACTAGAAATTTAGTGTGGCACTTCTATTTCCATATTGCTAAACACAATAGCGTTTAACAAGGGGAGGATATTAACAATGTTAATTTTTGTCAATTTGATATTCACATAACTAAAAAAAACTAACATCAAATTTGGCTTATGTTTTCTGCTTATCAAATTTCTTGCCAAGAAAAATGTATTATTTTTCTTTCCTAAATGTCTTTTCGATAAACATAATTCATATGTGTACAGTGTTAAAGACTCAAGACGCAAAATAATAGTAGAAGAAATCCTTTAAATTAGCCCTCTCTGATGTAGGCCTATACTTAGCAGTGAGAAAATGGGCCTATCAGATACGTTTCATATCAGATTGGCGCTCCAATCAAAACAGAACGAATGCACCTTTAATGAGCATCAAATGAATTATAATTGCTATCTCCGGAGGAAGATTTGCGACTATAATCCCATCGCGATTAAAATATCATTAACAGTAATTGCATATCTATAACTTCCCAATAGCTTCCACACATCAGACAGAACACAAGACGAAGTGACGCAAGTTTCTTTGTAGTTCTCTTCTTTCTTCAATATTTCATGTTTTCATAAATGAATATGAGGTATGTATGTATGTATGTATATCTATTAGGTAGATTTCGAAGAAAATCTACCTATTGCAATCGATACCATGCATGGGCGTACGGTGAAATTTTGTTCGGGAGGGGTTCAATGTAAAGTCGTCTCAGCTCCATGTCCTTGCGCACATTGTGAATTAATACTATTTTTTTATTACTAAACAGTTGTATTGTGATAATTAATACACTGTAATAAATTAATATGCAACTCAGTTTTTGAAACTGTTTTTCTTGAGATTTCTATCCACTTCTCGTTTAAGCTAGAGTCTATAAATAAAAACTTTCTTTTGAAAAACTATCATAATACTCTATGGTGCATAGGGCACGTTTTTAAAGACATCTATAAATCCACCGGTGGAAAAGCCCGATTAATGACGACTCCATCATGATAATTTTGTGATGAGCTAATGATTACTGTTGCCATTAGAAACAGGTTGATGGATTTCGGCGGGAGTATTCGAGTTGTCGTTTGACAGATTCCAAAGGGATTTTTACATCACTGTTATTAAGCTGAAAAACTATCAACACCAAGAGGTTTTGAAATTTGAATCTTATATAAATTACGATAAATCTTAAATAATGCTTTGATATGTACGAAATTTTAAAATATGTAACAACCAAATCAGAGTTTTTGTTTGTTTGTTTGTTTGTTTGTTATTTTTCTTTTTTAAATTTCGTTGCGTCATTTATAATCTTCAAAGTATTGCAAATATTTCGGGAGGGGTTTCAACCCCCTGAACCCCCCTTACCGTACGCCCATGATACCATGTCATGACTTTCGAAAAAAATTTTCATATATTTACGTTTCATGCCTCCCTAAGTACGAAACCACCGCCCGTTCAAATTTTTTTTGGTGATATATATATATATATATATCTTTACATGCTAGCGGCCGTAATTTAGAAGATATTTGAACAAAATTTTAATATGTTATTTGTAGGCCCAATAGTTCGGACAAGGTCGTTAATGAGCACAATTGGCCCAAGGGGAGGATCGGGGGAGGGGATTGAAATTTTGAAAAATTGATATCTCGGCCCATATGAAGTACTAGGTTAAAAGACCCGGCGTCGCCCGGGTTTTGTATTTTGTAATTGGAAATTAACTTATGAAGGATTTTCAATTTTAAATTCTAGGTCCTTATATAGGCATTTATAATTTGAAATAGGAAGAACGACTTATTACACTCAAACTATTCCCTCAGAAAACGCTTGATATAGTTTTTTATGGCTCATAGAGGATCTAGAATTTTGCATCCCATCGCTTGTACAGTGCACAGCAAGCCTGGTAGAGGTTTAAATAAGAAGAAACAGAATTCCTGTAACATAAAATTGTAATATCGAGGCGGGAAATTTCCCACTCTTATGTTACCATAAAGTCGTTTTGGGGATGAAATTAAACAGAAAGCATTATCACTTTCATACTTTTCTCTCCAAAAAACCTGCGGTATAATATAATAATATACACATTACCATACCTCGTTTTGTTTTCTCTATGTCCAGGGTAGAGAAAGTTATGTGATTCCATTATTTTAGTGGATTTCATTCTGTAATATTTATTTATAACATGAATTATTTTGATAACTTCTCTTATTTGTCAAAAGTGCATTTCAATTGTTTTTTCCAAGCCCATCATATACCATTTGGCAACAATATATTCTGTGATTTGGAATTGATAATTCTATGTAAAAAGGGATTAAGTATTTTCAAAAACATTTAATTTTTGGCATTTAGAATCAGAATTTTTCAAAATCCTTTCTTAGTGAGCACCTACATTATGAAACGAAGGTACTGTCAAAATTCCAAGTCTCTACCTGTTATAGTTTAGGCTGTACGTTGATTCCTGTCATTCAGTCAATCAGTCAGTCATTCATTCAGTCAGTCAGGACAAAGCCTTTTATATATATAGAGATAGAGGGAAACTTTGTTTGAATAAATTACAGTACTCCTTATGGAGTTGAAAGTGACACCAACGATTCGAGGGTTTTGGGGGTACGAGTGGGGGTGGGAGGATGGAAATTCGTAATTTTTGAAACCACGTCTTATGGGGTATCGTTGAAAAGCTCTTGATGAGTACTCTACAAATCAATAACAGGTTTCTCGATAGCTCTCATATAAGGCGAGATTTAGCTCTTCGAAATCTACCTCAGCCTGTAGGCCTGCCTAAAGGGAATTATTGGTATTTAAAAATCATTATTGGCGTTGATGGAATATTGTATTCAGGGTGGAATCGATATCATGTAATCATGCTCAACCAGCTCTGTAGAAAGCGATAATTAGAAGTTCCTGAGACCTCGTCAACGAATGCCACTTGAAGCAGACAGAGCTGACTTCCGGTTGCTTCTGGCCACTTCCAACATGTTATGCGTATTTCGACTTCTGGTAGAGCATTAACTTCTGGGCCCTAGCATTTAACATTACAGAATAAATATTTATAGTAATAAGTTTTATGGTTGTTGAAAATATGCATAAATCAATGAGAAGGGAATGCCTACTAATCGAGTTGTTAGGTCATCCCTTGCATAAGGTTTCTTCTTGCGGGACTAACGCTTTAGGTAGCTCACCATTCATAAGGTTACATTACCGTGCAATGAATTTGAAAACTGTATCTATAAAAAGAGTCTTAATTTTTTGATGGCGTAATATTTGATTTTCCACTGCTAACAGCTGCTTTGATCAACTTCGGATTGTTGTATTTTATCTGACAAGCACTGTGCACATATATCTCATTTACACCCTTCAATAAACGCTGATTTTCTATGTTCTTAAGGGAAATACTCGACGCAATAAGGGTTTTTACACCTTTTTCCTTCACTAGGCGCACTTCACCTTCACTTAAAGTCTCCTTACATATAAAACACAAACCCACGCTGGGACTGGGATGCGACATTCTGTAGATTTTGAGTTCAAACGGCACTCACGTGATTGGCAGCAAGCCAGTCAACAACTGAAATAAAAAAAATAAAAACTTAGGGTAGGTTAAAAACGTGCTACAGGTGTGTCACTAAATCACTAATCTGAGTGTGCGGGCTTGACTTTAATTTTTAAAAAATCACGCGACGAGTAACGGAGGAACCTTAAAACAAATAAAAAATGTATTTTATAAAAATTGCGCAATTTAGCGCAGCTACTTTTTGTTTATTATCTGAGAAATATCAATTGAATTTAACGTATTTAGTACTTTTGAAATAATTTATGTTTCCATAAAAAAATTATATTATTGAATATGTTTAATTAATTTTTTATGTATTTAATTTATTTTTTATTATTTATACAATTGAATCGGTCATTTAAGAAAGGGCTCAATGACACTTTTTTACAAAATGGATGTTATGAGGTAAATGGATTCACCAGGGGTAGATGCATGATTCTTTTAAAGAAAGACTCAATTCCACCTACTAAAGTTAGTTCTACAGCAGCTTGAATATACCATTCAGTTTAGAAATGCCTCAACTCCAGGAATGGAGTCCTTTCAATACTGAACCTTTCTGATACCTAGCAGTGAATGTAAGACTTGTTCCTTGATTTTGGATTAATCAAGAGATGTATCTATAAGCTAGATAGAATTCTTTCTATCAGGGAATATGTACAAATCATTGTCAACTCAGCAAAACAAGGAAAATTTACAGTTTTATTGGTATTGGCTGATGATTTTCCACAAGTCTCAACATAGTGGCAAAATTATTGCAAAAGACTGAAACCTAAGTTTTTTAATGAATGTCAGTATGATTCAATGAACTCAGTACAAATTTGTGCTTCAACATACATTAGGGATATATATATCAGCCACACCTCAGATGTGAAATATCTGCAATATCAATTGTGAAACTTCCTGAAAAGTGTGCTTATGAAAATAATGTTCCCATTTACACCAAGCAACATTTGTCAAAACTAATGTGTTATAAGTATACCAGAAGAACATAAGCACTTCTATGTAGATATGTAGATTTTACACTTACTGAATTGACTGTAGGACTGTATTTAGTATTCAAGATATTAAGTTTTTCATACATCATATTTTAATGATACATAAATCAATCATAAAAGTTGATTTTATTTTAAAACTGTGTTTTTGGACAATTTCAATGTTAAGTGTGAGAGATATACTTTTGAAAGGGCTCAATTCCATTACTTTAAATTACTATAATACATCATGTAAGCACACTGTATTTCCATTTCACATGTAGAGGTCTTAAAAGCACCTATTATAAGACATTGCATATGCAAGAATTTACTAACTGTCAATGTTTCTGTAAATAAACAGTTTTTTCTTTCTCCTGAAAAATGATCTTTTCTGTCATTAAGCCCTTTCTTAAATGACCGATTCAATTAGACATGACATTTTCTTTCGAAAATTCAATTACTTTCATAAAAGCAATAGTAAAAGTTATAAGTATAGTTTTTTCCTCCTAGATTGGAATTTCGGACCACTGTGCACTGTGCTTCGGTAGGCTCGGAAGCAAAATTGCGAAGTTCGAAAAAAAAGATAAACTTTGAAAGGCTTAATCTAGAAAACTATTGGGTCTACAGAGA
The DNA here is from genome assembly GCA_964059195.1 of Ectobius pallidus. Taxonomy (NCBI): domain Eukaryota; kingdom Metazoa; phylum Arthropoda; class Insecta; order Blattodea; family Ectobiidae; genus Ectobius; species Ectobius pallidus. The sequence goes on along the minus strand of CAXKWD010000005.1, from coordinate 181,215,813 downwards.
CAGTTCTAGTATCATATTGTAGCAAATTTAGTCTAATTTAAAACCGTCCTAAGAAAGTTTTTTTCAGAAACTAGTCCTTTAGGGTTATAATCGCCAAAATTTGAAAAAAAAAACACGATTTTTTTTCGATTTTTGACAAAGTTGCGTTCGGCGCTCAAGGTCACAAACATGGATTATCCATTAGGCCAACATCATAAACAAGTCTGCAAAAAATCAGAACTACTGGATTTGACGCATGCTGTGATGTATAAAGTTACTGGACTATAACATCGTTATGAATAAATGAATCAATCAAAGCGGACTAACAATATCAATATGCGATTGGAAAATTGTTACGTATTTCTATATAAGGCTATTGTGGGTCAGGGAATAATATTCATTACAAAATTAATATTGATATACTCGTTATATCAGTACCGGTCAACCTATTTTGTCCAGATTCAATAGGCTTGTATTCAAGGACGTCATAAATACGCATACCAAGTTTCATGAAAATCCGATAAAGCGTATTTGATTTATCGCGCGTACACACAGACGGACAGACATTTTCCCGTCCGAACAACAATCTCATAAAGTACCATACTGACACTTAATAAATGTAAACGGATGCAGTAATTTAAATATTAGGAGAGATTTTTCACTTTAAAAAAACTTCCCCACATTTCTTCCCTACTGATCCGACGTTGTCCAACATCAAACTACATATCTATATATTTTGTATAATCTAAGATGAATCTGTACAGAATCACGGCAGTAACAATATAAATATATAATGTATAAAATATGTAAATAAACTTTAGATCTCACGATCGTTTACACCAATAGAAGGTATGAAACGTATAACTAAGTATAACATTTTCTGAAGTCGTACACCAACAATTACATTGATAGTTTGTTTTCTTTTTCCTTCACAAAATTTACCTAAAATATACCAGAAATTCCTTCTTCACTAATATTGTGTTATGCATAATCCAGAGTACAACAACCAAATTGTTTATATTTCTTGACAGATTGAATTATCGGCTGACATTGATTTTACTAGCAGTAGTTCTGCAAGGACTTCCCCAAGTACGTTCAGTTATTACACTTGAATCTGAGGACACAAGGAATGGGCAAATTGCGAAATGTGTCATCGCTATTTGTAGGAAGTACTTCCCAACCGAAAAACCGATCCTCGTATACGCTACTAGCCCGTGGAAGAAATTCATCCCGGGCCTGAACCCGGACCTTGCGCTGGAGAAAGAAATAACAAGTGCACTGCATAGGGAAAGCGAATACAGTGTAGCGGTATCAGGAGCCTTCACTGAGAAGATAGTTATGATGAACATCTTAGATCCTGGTTCTTGCATTATAATTATCACCGAATTTAGAGGTAATCTTCTGAAAAACATGATACAGAAACTCCTGCAGGATTCCTGGAACCCCCGATTGCCTTTTGTTTTGGTGATGAAGACACTGAAGATACCTGTGAAGTACTATATCGGAATATTCCGGTTTCTGATGACGTATCAGGTTTTGAATGTGGTGATTGTACTTTACCAAAACCCGTCTGACGTTCAAGTATACGGGTGGCAGCCCGAAGACCAGAAAGATGCTTGCAACACACAGCTGGACGTGATTAAAAGATTGGATATTTGGGATCCCGTGGCAGAGAGCTTGGTATTCGATACTGACCTGTACCCAAAAAAGGAAATTAGATATCTAACGAACTGCAAGGTGAAAATGGGCTTAAACAATTGGTTTCCTTACACTCGACGTCATAGAACGGAAAGAGGCTATATCAACGATGGACTAGTATCAAAAATATTAACAGAAGCCGCAGCAGCCAACAAACTTCAGGTAGAATTGGGCCCGGTGACCACTGACACAGCTAGAAAGGTCTTGTTTGGCCGAATTGCTGGATTCGGAGTAACTCCTCTAACACCCACCTATCTAGTATTGATGGATTATGTCCAGGTTCCATTCCGTGATGTCAAGGCTTGGCACATTCCTGTAGGTAAGCAAGTTCCTCATTGGCTAGGTCTGTTGAAGATATTTCAACCAAAACTCTGGGTCTTCGTAGCTGCCTCCTACTTTGCGGCATCATTAACTTTCTGGGTCGTGGAAAGAGTTGAAAGGTTCAATGGAAAGGTGGATAGATACAGGGTGGATGAAATCTTCTTCCACATACTCAGCATGCATGTAGGTGAAGCCGTTCCCATAAAGTTTCTGTCCCGAACATCTGCAGCCCTCTTCAGTATTTCTTTGTTCTACTGTATGCAGATATACACGGCTTACCAATCCTCTTTGATCGGATTTATGGCTAATCCCGGAACCATACCACCGATAAAGAATATGAAGGAGTTGAATGAATCTAGATACGCCCTGGCAACAACTATTATAGGAACAAAAGGCGATGTATTTCCTACAACGGAAGAAATATACATGTGCCGTAAAGTTATGGAATGCGATGTTTCATGCTTTGTTCGTTTCAGCTGTAGCAAAGACATTGCAGTCGCAGCTTCAGAAATTTACTTCAGGGACCTTATTGCCCAAACACTTTCTTACGGCTGTGATGGAAAATACTTGACACTTGATGATGTAGTGCAAGAAGAATTCTTTGGTTTTTGGTTCCGTAAAGGAGATATCATCATGGGTCGCATCAACACTGTCATAATGAGAATGGACCAAGCCGGACTTTTGAACAAGTGGTTGGAAGAGATCCTGTTCAAAGAGCGGGAAGCAGTGAGAAGAAAACCCATATTTGTCCTCTCTCTGCTGCATCTTCAGGGCGCTTTCTACCTTCTACTGGCCGGACTTTCTCTTTCTTTTGTAGCATTCGTACTGGAGAAACTTCTGCACTGTCTTCGCTGCTAGTTGATCAGCAAACAAACGTATATATGTTATTGCGGGGTGTGCACCTCATTGCCTGATAGAATAGACGGCACACCATATTATAACGGAGGTACAGGAAGACACAATGTATACTAAACGGTTAATGCACCATGCAAAATTCTTCAGTACTTGTTTTGGACTTGTTACAGTGCACTACAAAGTACAAAGGTAAATGACCGACTACCACCTAATTACCTATATACCTAACGTCACTATGGTGTGATATATTTTGGATCTAATGCACGATTTTCGTCTATTGTAGTAACCATATGCATCTTTTCGAAAAGTATGATAATTATTGTTGGTGTGGTGAGATCTAATAAATAAAGGTTTACAATTGTTAAAATATACAAACTTACAAAGTCTAAAAGTTGTTTATTATATAAAAAAACATATTTCTGAAAGAAATAATTTGAGCATGTTCCTGTAGCCTACTTTCGTGACGCGGTCTGAACATATTATCTAGTATGGAGACGATTGGAAAAGATAGGAGGAGTGTTTGACAATGCTAAGCTGCTTTAATGGGAGTGTAAGGATCTTGAGAGTATTAAGGGGGACACACAGCTTTCGATGCTGGAAAATAGGGGAAGTTTCATTTTTTTTTTTTTTCTCAGCAATGAATTGATCTGTAGCCTTGCAATCTGGCATGTTCTATATTGACTAGTTGTACAATTTTAATGGGTAGTTATCATTACAAAATGGCAGCCAAATTATGTGCACTGAAGTGCCGTTTCACTGATAACTCAAACTTTTATTGACATACTAGCTTAAAAGGTCCGGGTTTTTTATTTTTATTATCTTATGAAGGACTTTCGGTTTTAAATTTAAGGTCATTATATAGGTATTTAGAATTTTAAATAGGAAGGACGACTTATGACACTCAAACTATTCCTTCAGAAAACGCTTCATAGCCTATAGCTTTTTATGGCTCATAGGGGAAGTAGAATTTTGCATCCCATCGCTTGTACAGTACCCAGCAAGCCTGGTAGGGGTTCAAATAAGAAGAAACAGAAATTCCGGTAACATAAAATTGGATTGTCTTTGCGGAACATTTTATTTCTCACTCTTATGTTACCATAAAACCGTTTTGGGGATGAGATTAATCAGAAGTGCAATATCACTTTCATACTTCTCTCCCCAAAAACCTGCGATATAATAATATAGGCCTACATATTACTATACCTCATATTGTTTTCTCTATATCCACGATAGAGAAAGTTATGTGACTGCATTATTTTCGTGGATTTCATTCTTTAACATTTACTTATAACATTAATTATATTGATAGCTTTTTTAAATTGTCAAAGTCAGGTTTCATTTATTTCCAAACCCATCTGAGACCGCTGGCAACAATACACTGTTGCCATGTGAACTGTGATTTGCATTTGAAAATTCTGTGTAAAAAGGGATTAAGTATTCTAAAAAACATGTGATTTTTGGATTTGAAATCAAAATTTTGCAAAATCCTTTCTTAGTGAACACTTAGCCTACATTACGAAACGAAGGTACTGTCAAAATTCCAAGTCTCTACCTATAGTAGTTTAGGCTCTATGTTGATTTTCTGTCTGTCAGTCAGTCCAAAGCCTTTTATATAGTCTATATATATATGCTATATAAAATGCTATATATATATATATGCTATATAAAAGGCTTTGGACTGACTGACAGACAGAAAATCAACATAGAGCCTAAACTACTATAGGTAGAGACTTGGAATTTTGACAGTATCAATATAATTAATATATATATATATATATATATACAGAGAGAGAGAGAGAGAGAGAGAGAGAGAGAGAGAGAGAGAGAGAGTGGCATAAGACAAAAATCTTTCGGATGAGAGATAGGTTTCAAATTTGATTTTGAAAATAAAAAAATAAATAAAATAAAAAAATTGATATATTAAAACGAAATTTGAAACTTTCATTTCTGTTTACGTTTCAATTAAGGAAGTGAGCAAAATTTCAAGCTGCTTACTCTCAAAGCCTTGCGGGGACCTCGACAGACAAAGAAAAGGAAGTCTGGCAGTGTAATTAATGTTAATTACGTGTTGAACAAAAAGTTTAATAAATCGAGACAAGAAAACGACACAGGTAATCCATCATGAAAGTCATCAATAATAATAATTATTCATGCGTTATCTTGATGTATTCTTGCAATAATAAGTTATATAACCATCATCATGTTGTTATTTTACAGTTTTAAAAGCAAGTGAGTGTTTTGTTTAAAATGTCTGATTATAATCATTCAGATTTCAAGGGGGCTTTGAAAACAAATGAAAAGCATTATTATTGAAAAGGGAATTACAAAGAATTATAAAGAAAAAGCTATTTATGTATCACGTACGCAAAATAACCCTTTACTGGACGAATCTAGTATTACGAATATGAGTTCGCTCAAGTTTTTGCGTACGTGCTGCATACAATATTTTTTTTAGTAATAGCTATCTTAAATTATATGAAATTAAATAAAAATACCGTATAATTTAACCGTATAATTTAGTTTCGTTGAATCAAAATATAAGACGACCAAGGGGCAATTACATGGTCAAAAATATTATTTGAAATTGTATAACAATTTTATTGCTGAGTACCCTGAATATGTTTCCCGAAGAGGTCGTTGGAGTTTTTCAGTTGGCCTAATCCTTCTGGTGGCACTATGGCCCTGGGGTCGACTCAGCCTCTAACAGAAATGAGTACCAGGAACAATCCTGGGGGTAAAGGCGGCCGGTGCGTAAGGCTGACAACCTTACCACCTTCATGTGCCGAATGTCTAAAAATCTGGGAGCCATATCCCGTCCTGGAACCCTCTGGGCCTACATGGCCTGTAATAGTGAACACTTTTTTTTTTTACTTACCCTGAATATGTAAATTACAATCTTAAACATTTTAAGAGGAAAATAAAAAAAAGTTATTAGATAATATTAATAGCACAATTTAATTTTGTTTGGTCTTTCAATGTTTCAGTCCAATTTATTCTATTTTTTGTTGTAAATGCTATTTTTACCACTGGTTAAGGCTAATAATTATTTTTATTTACATGTACTCATAAATTTAGAATTTTTCGTGTATATTATACTGTGCTGTGTTATGTAATTAAAAACTTGAATTAATTTTACATTTTATATTTTATATTTACATTAATCTACTATACCCCTAAACACGAGAGATGCTCATATAGGGGAATGTTTGGTTTAATTTGTTTTTACTTGTATTAAATATGTATGTAAAAATAATAATAAATAAATAAGCCCGTCCAATCCCTTATAGGGCAAGGGCCTCCTACCATGGTAGGGCTGGCTCTGTTTTACTCTCCCAAGGTGAGCTATTTCCTTGGAGAGTTTGGGTTTTTGCCTCCTGGTGGGTTAAGACCTATAGGTCTTAAATAATAATAAAATAATAAAAAAAATTATTAAGGTACAGTCAGTCAATTGTTGACGCTATATTATCACAGCCGCCTGAATCCTACGCTATGGACCTATACGAAATGCGGATGTAGGCCTACATGGCAGTGAAGGTTTGTTATAAATAATATAACTATGTTGGCTTAGGCCTATATCTGTTGTTACATTCTGATTAATGTAAAGAAACAATGTTGCCTTACATTTGTTGTTTTATGGTGAAGTGTTTTGTTTCAAACCAGGTTACAGTTGGTATGACTGGTCAATGCAATCTGAATTTTTCAGTTTCCATGACGACTTTACCGGCCTAGGCCGGTAAAAATTACTTTACAAGCAGCTGTTTTACAGAGCGTGTAGGCCTACTACAAGGAGAGATTAATATTAATACAAACAATAGGCCTATATCTTTTAGGCCTACAGAAGTAACTCGCTTCGCCACCCCAGTAATGCTTTTTTTTTTATTTAATTATTTTTTTTATAGCTACTTTGTGGGCTGACAGAGTCAGTGCATTTGGATGTAGAATCAAAATTTGTATTTTAGTCCTACAATCTAGAAATTAGCCTGCGCGGAATGAAGATGCCAGTTCCTTCCCCCCCCCCCCGAAAAAACCCGCTTAGTAAGTTTCGTCCAAATCATTCAATGTTTTCCCATTTATGCGTGCATTCATGATCCCCTTCTATCCGTCTATGTAAAAAATTCAAATCTCTGGGAGGCGTAAACAAATGAATGAAGATAGCAACCGAACAAGGCCACCTTCAATTAATTTCACAATTGGACAAGGACTTGTTAATAGGTGGCGTTGGTGTGCATGGAAACGCAAAGAAGATAGGGTGCAGGAAATAAACTGTAAACTAATCATTGGGTTAAATGTTTTCAGTGCAGTCCGACACGGGCTTATAATTTGCATGAGAAATCTTGTCTTCTACATAATTTTAATACTTTCTGAAGCTAACACGATTAAGGGGTCGAAGTTTTCCGCAAATTACGTTTCACATTGCGGACCACGTGATCGGCATCAGATAACAGTATCGATCATCCCGCACGTTATAAATTACGTGCTTGTAATAGCAATTTCTGCGCTGTCATACATAAGAAGCCAACCTTGTAGCTGTATTCCAGCAAACAAACAGATGATTATTATGTACTATGTGAAACACACACATAACTTCCTCTATTCCAGTGTAGACTGTATTGCGGTAATGCCCATTCAACTCGAGGCAGGACTTACAACCTAAGTTTGTATGTGAAATTGAGTGGTTTGTAACAGTGGCGTAGGGAAGGGGGGCAAATTATAAAAACTATTTTTCTTTACTATATATCATAAATAATAAACTAGAATTGGTTCTTTACATTCTGTAAAATTTACAATGTCTTGTCCACACTACATGCAAAGCATTATTTAAAATTTATTTTAGATAATTTCAAATTTGATTTTCAAAATCTGTTACGGGTGGGACATAATTTGGACACCGATTTTAAAGAACAAAACAAAAGTTCATTTGCTGTTCTGCTATTACTATTAGGGTTTTAATGTTATTATTAATGAATATATGAGGGATTACATACAAATTATAAACTGTTTCCAGGTTGTCAGAACATTTAACTCATCAATAATAATTTAACAAAACTATCACCATTACAGGAGGGACAAAAAGTCACTTGTTTGTTATTTTACATAGTAATTAACCACACATATTCTTTGAAGTTAATCCTATACCAAATTGTACCTTAAGATGTATATTTTCTCAAATGAAAATGAACATACCTGATTACTCTTGACTACCTGATATTAAAGCGTGTTAAAATCATGCTAAAAATGGCAAAAAAAAAGTAACTCAACGCAATAAACAAGTAAATCGATAGATTTTACATATGAAACCACTTCAGATACACCTAAGTCCGTAATATTCAGAGAATTTGAGGTTTTAAACTTACTTTTGACCACCCAATTACAATCATTTTATAACTTCTCTCTTTGAGGGAAAAATTCCCATATTTTATTAAATTGCCGCTCCCCCGAAAACAAAACCTAAAATTCTATTTAAGTTATTTAAGCTCAATTTTGTCAAATATGTAATTATTTTATTTAATAATCAAATATTGCACTTGTAAATGTAGGGCTATTGTTTCCACTGTTCCAGGTTTTAACTTATGTCTGCCAAAAATTAAGCCTTCCTAAACACATTCTGGAAGATATTGCTTTGGCAGCATTGAAAGGATCTTTGGCCATATTTCGAAACCAGGCATATGGACAATATATTTAATTTATTTTGCTTGTGTTTCCTTATATGTGTGTTCAAGTGAAACATTATTATGTTACATAGTCGGGTTCATTGGTCTTAAGTTTATATTTGTTTCCTTGTATTTTTCAATGTATGGAACTCTTTGTCGCAAGGCAGCTTGTAAGTGTTACAGCAAGAAATGAAACAAAACAAAAACAGTGAAAAGAGATTGTATACACCAGTGATGGGAAAAGTACAAAAAGAAAGTAATTGGGCTGAATTACAATTACCTGAGAGACATTTTACTTAATTACAATTACAAATTACTTTTCCAAAAAGTAATCAGTAAAATTACAATTACAATTACTTTACAAAATAGCAGCATCTAAAAATTCCTTGTTTTTGGTTTGTTTTTGGCACAAGCCCAAATTATTAATGAACAAACAAAAAAACATATCAATGAGAATATTTTCGTAAACATTTTTGTTAATATTAATTCTAATTTGGATATTAGTTGCAAAAACAGTAATGATGACGATATAGCAAGAGAGAATGATACTAATACTAACGAGTACTAAATTGTAACAATTACAATCTTATTTCCACAAGTAAATTACAAGTAGAAATTACATTTTTTGGATATTAGTTGCAAAAACAGTAGTGATGATTACAAGTAAATGGGATTAAGTGATTAAAGTATTGATTACAAGTAAATGGGACCAAAAAAGGAATTGTTACTGTAATTCGATTACTTTTACTCAATTACTTCCCATCAGAAAGTGATTCGCATGTGTTGGTTGTTATAGGGACTGAATATTTGTCCTTTTAAAGTCGCCACAAACTAGGGGGCCTTGGTTCCGGTCTTCCATAAAGGCTTGTATTATGATGGTTTTACTTACGGCACTTGTGTTTTTTGTAATTTTTACCGCACGGAGATTTCTTTTGTTTTCATAGCAACCAGATTGCTTGCGGGAATGTCAAGTTACGATCCATGGCAACAATATTCGTAAGTACCACTAATTAGTTACGCCGTGCATAAAATAAAATAATTCAGGTAGATCAGTGACTTACAAATTCTGTTCATCAGCTGTTGCTCAGGTCCAGATAACATCCCAAGAAGCTGTGTATCACGTACCCTGGAACACAAGATATATTTATACATTAGTACTGTCTTTAGGCACAAATGCAAGCATTTGACAGTTTACAAATAAAGTAATAAATAAAATCAGGTAAACTGATGTAAAAAATGCCAGAAAGCTTTTGTTTAATCAGCGATAAGTGCAATTATGATATGCAGAAAATAAGTTATTTTTGTAATCGATTTCCGAGTTAAGCTCCAGATCGATTCATTAGACAGGACTTACGGAAGGTTAAAGGTCTAGTTTGATAAGCATATGTAAAGGAATATGTGGGTAGTGTTATTTGTCAAAGCTAACTGTATTGCAACTTCCAAAGCAGTAGCCTATATGAACATTGTAAATTATGTCTAATGTATTACCGTAAAATAGGCATTAAACTGGGCATTACTCCGGTACCGGTCAACCGATTTGGTACAATATCAATAGGCTTCTTCCATGGACGTTATTAATGTGCATACCAAGTTTCATGACAATCTGATAAGTGTATTTGAGTTATCGCGAGTACAGACACACGGACGGACACTTTCCCATCCCCCACACATTTTTATAAAGTACTAATCTAAACAGATCTCATAATTATATGAAGTTGGTACGCGGAGACCAAGTTATTCTAATAGAAAATACTATCCTGAATAAAAAAAAAGTGTGAGTAGAACGCCACGCGACAGAAGTGAAACTTGTTTTAATTTTTCGATTTTTCCAATTTTGGATTGTTGGACTCTTTAATACTGTATTGGGTTTTGGATTTTTTAAATTTTTAATCTTTTAATTTTTTTAATTTTGGAATTTTGGATTTTTAAATTTTAGACCTCTGAATTTTTTATTTTTTGGATTTTTTAATTTTGGATTTTTTTATTTGGATATTTTATATTTAAATTTAGGATATTTAAATTTGGATTTTTATTTTTTAAATTTTTTATTTTTTATTTTTTGAATTTGTATATTAATTTTTAATTTTGGATTTTTTATTTTTAAATTTTGTATTTTTGAACTTTTTCTTTTTGGATCTTTCAGGGTTTTTAATTTTGGAATTTTGGTTTTAAAATTTGGAATTTTTAATTTTAGGATCTTTGCATATTTTATTTTTTGGATTTTTTAATTTTCGATTTTTAAACTTTTTTATATTTTTTTTTTATTTTTTGGATTTTTAAAATTTTGGATAAGCCTAATCATTGAGTTGGTTGTTTTCTGTGCAGTCCGTTCCGTCACACCTCACTAATTTCGTGACGATTTTTTAGCGTTACACAAGCTCTCGATTTACCCTACCGCTGCTAAAGAAGTTTCACTTCAAAAAATCCCATCCTGGATATGAATAAAAATGTGAATCCAATGCGAGCTGAGAAAGGTAATAAAGACAACATAGCCTATCGTAACGCAACGTGACTTGTCCTTAGCCACGTTAGCCTCAACCCAGAATTCCTATCGAGATACGCGAGAGTGGTTGGATTTTACGAGAGTTTTATTTCGGTATTTGTACGTAAAGGGATTTTATTGCACTGGATTGTACGGATGCCATCGTGTACAACACGTCACCTAATTCTCAAGGAGAGCGGTCATGGCTAATGTCTCTCCATTAGAGCAACAACTTACCTTCATTAGAGCTGACAGTATTATGCATTAATATAACATAATCTTGTCTCTTAAAATCTGATCACTAATTTAGTGAGCTGATTGATTTGGAAGATAAGTCTACATTGTTGTTTCTTCTTCTAGATAAGTCTTGATTGTTGTTTCTTCTTCTAGATAAGTCTTGATTGTTGTTTCTTCTTCTAGATAAGTCTTGATTGTTGTTTCTTCTTCTATTTTGCTCTATTTCAATGCGCCACGTGCCTAATTTCGCAGTACCCCTAATTTCGCAGTACAGTATCTTTTTATTTTATTTACTGCAAAATCAGGAACAGTAATGGAAAAATAAGAAAAATGTATAAAATAGAAGATAAGATGCCCTCTTTGATGAATAAGATGAAATATTTCCACTACTGTTCCCAATTTTGCAATAAATAAAATAAAAAGATACTGTGGAATTAGGGGTAGGCCCTACTGCGAAATTAGGCATATTTTCTATACCTTCATAATACTTATTTCGACAACTACAGTGCACGCCGCTTATTGTGATCACTTCAGGACGCAGCTAATCTGATAATATTAAGGTTATTTAGTCATATATAAGACTAGCATGTGCCCGCGATAATTATTTCAAAAATTAAAAATTAAGAGCATAATAGTTATCATCATTATATTTATTAACACCTAAATCACGTGGACTACATACCACGATTAGATAGCGTTGCCTGGTAAAAGCGATCTCAGATTCGAGTTCCTTGGCCCAGAAAATACCTGTATAGTGAGTTTCGTCCAAATCGAACACTGTTTGACCATATTTAGGCCTATATTGATTATCTCTCTTCGGTGTAGGTTGAAAATTTCATATGTCTACGGGCCTTGACATTCTAAACAAATGAATCGACCAGCGTGGGCTTACAACATTCTAGCGATCGCGATGCTTTTATTACCACAGTATGACAAAAATAGCCAAAGCCAACTGCAATTGATTTGACATTGAAATGTATTACTGAAATCTGATGCTTCGACAGCGCTAAAATCACGTTTTCTGCCAGTTTTTCACTCACAACTCGCGAACGAAAGCTAAAATTAAAGATCCGGCTTCGATGCGCATTCGCTCACCTTTCAGCTCATCTATGTTTAAAATTTCAGATCTCTGCGTTCAGTAGATTTCGCTGGGCATCGTGGACAGACAGACGAACACGTCCTTTTATTATTTTGATAATTATTTCAAAAATTAAAAATTAAGAGCATAATAGTTAAATCATTATATTAACACCTAAATCATGTGGACTACATATCACGATTAGATAGCGTCACCTGGTAAAAGCGACCTCAGATTCGAGTTCCTTGGCCCAGAAAACCCCTGTATAGTGAGTTTCGTCCAAATCGAACAACGTTTGACCATATTTAGGCTAATATTGATTATCCCTATAATAATAATAATAATAATAATAATAATAATAATAATAATCCTCTTCGGTGTGATGAGTGACATATACAGACGTGGAAAGTAAACAAGTCAGATTCATCCCCAAGGGTGGCAACCTTTGGAGGTGAACGCAAGGACAACTCTGATTGAATTACGAACTCTCTAATGTCAGGAATTGCTTTCTAGAATTTGCATTAAAATTGCAACTTGCAGTTAGCATTATGTAATACAAATAGACTTTTATTAGCAACATGTGTCCTCGGGTCACGGTTTGCAATCTATAAATGACAGTCCTTGATACTGCAATCATTTTCATCTTAAGGCGAACAGCCTGGTATGTTCTTCTTTTCACGTGTAAACGCCCTTAATGCTTTTGTGAATCATAAGACCTGGGATTTTAGGCTCTAAAAAAATTAGTTTTAGGCACCTAAAATAGGCTTTTAAAACAAGTAGAAAGGCTTTCAAAAGAGAAAATAGACACTTAAAATAAGCTTTAAAAATGTGTAAATAGAAAGAAAATAGACTTTAAAATACTACAATATGCTCATAATCTTTTTTTACTGTAAGAAACGTGATATACCTATTCTTAAAATAGTAAAAATAGGCTCCAAAGGTCTAAATAGGCATTTTAGGCCCTAAACTAGTAAAAATAGGCTCCAAAGGTTCAAATGGGCATTTTAGACTTCACAAGTAAACGCCTTTTATGCTTTTGTGAATTATAAACAATGTTTAACAGAACTTTCTCGGTCTATGTCAAGTTTCATTTTACGGGTCGAGCCAGTTATGGTAAAAAATAAGGTGCTAGCACGTTATAGAGATTATAGAGGTTATCAACAGATGTCACTACCGTTCACTGTACCAATTTCCTTCATTTAACCACTACAAATACTATTTTACCTTCTACTACTATTATCGTGTACCTATTAATCATTTACTTAGTTACTTGGAAATAGACAATTCCTCAACAAGCCAAAGTAGTATTATCTATTTTATAGAACCCGAAGGTTCATTGCCGCGCTTACCTGAGCCCGCCATTCAACCCTGTTCTGTGCTAACTCCATCCAACCATCCCTCGCAAATCCTACTTCCCTTAAATTCTAATATTGTCCTCCCACCTATGTCTAGGTCTTGCAATTGGTCTTTTCCCTTCGGGTCTCCCAGTCAATACTTTTCAGATACGTCTTTCCTCCCCCATTTCATCCTCCGTGATTTAATTACCCTTACTATATCCGGTGAAGAGTACAGGTTATGAAGCTCGTCCTTATGCAGTTTTCTGCAGTTCCCATTTTCATCTCTCTTAGCCCAAATATTTTCCTAAGCACCCTGTTTTCGAACACTCTCTGCTTATGTAAGGGGCCATGACTCACATCCGTATGGTAGGCCTACAGCCAGCAGAATAATAGTCTTATAAATATTTATTTTTAGATATCTGGACAGAAGACGAGAAGATAAGAGTTTCTGAACGGAATAAAAAGAAGCATTTCCTGATTTAATCGAGACTTAACTTCTGTCATATTATTTGTGTCTGTAATTACTGCTCCCAGACCCACTAGATTTGGCTACGCATCGCACACAGACAAACACTTCCTTTTATTATAACAGAAAGGAATGGGACATCCCTGTGTGCAAAGGATGGAACATTCCGCCCGAATATGGCAGACATATGCATAACTACAAAGGGTTGTGTTTTATTCTGAAAGAATTTCTCGAGTCTTACCCACAATAACACTAGTATCTGCAATTTATATTTCTAAACACTCTGCTACATAAACACGATGTTTAGCCTGACATAGCCTACCTTGTGAACGCCATTCCATGCTGCTACAAGCGACATAACCCCACAGAAATTCCTCAAACTTTCACCGCTTGAAACCATATGCATAGTTCCCATCGCTTTGATATAACTCTCGAAACACAATCTGGATTTAGTACACAACGTTTGACGACATTTGTCTTGTCACTAACGACCCGAATTCATGTCACATTTTTTTACCAAACACGAGGCAGCAACGATCTTTGTGTTCACTTACACAGGCACCCGCCATACTTCCCAGAATGCATAGCATGTTTCATAGAGCTACCGGTAGATGGGGTGGAGAGTGATATGGCGTCTCATCACATCTGAACGTCTAGATTCTAGAATTAAGATTCGTAAGCGATATTAAGTTTGTACCCGGGGTTAAGGGGGGCCGCGGACCCACCTAGCTCTCAGGGAAACGAAACAATTTATATTAATAAATGTAGTCAGGTGTTTTTCTTTTAGGACAATTATTTAAAAGTCAGTAAAGACATAAAAAGTTTGCAAAAGTTTTACCAAATCGACAGCATGGAAGCAGAATTACAGTGGATTAGGAAAGGAGGGTCCAGGGGGTCCGGACCCCTAAAAATCAATACAAATACAATTTTTTCAAAAGCCGATATCTACATGGATGGCTCAGTGCAAGAGGTGACTAAGTGCCATCAAGAAAAGTGCTAATATTTGTGTGTATTGACCAGCAAAGATCGTATTCTATCTAAGTCAAACATGACAAACAGCCTTGCTGTATCAGTTACAGACACAGTAATGGCTGCTAGTCATGTTTGGCGTAGATAAAATACGATCTTTGCGGTCAATACACACAAATATTAGCACTTTTCTTGATGGCACTCTTGCACTGAGCCATCCATGTATATATCGGCTTTTGAAAAAACGCTCTTCAATTGAAATTGAACAAGTTTTGTGGGTGTGTCAAATATGGTATACCGGTTATTTCGTTTTCATAACATAATGAGTAGGCTATTATTTCCATTGTTCCATGTGTTATTTAACTTTTCTTACAAATGAGCAGGGCCCGGATTCTGATGACCTAAAATTGTTTGAAAAATGACCTTTAAAATGACCCTAAATTTTAAAGAAAATGACTTAATAATTATAAAGAATGACCTAACAACTGATATTTTATTTATAAAAAATTATTATTGTACACACAAAGGTATAAACTACTTTGTACATAATTGCAAAAACGGTAAATGCTGAAAGAACGTTGTAGGTCGAAAAACTTTGTTCATTGTTCTTGATTGGAGCATTTGAGAAGAAAAGTAAGATTTCTTTTTTAAAAAATTGATCCTACAAAAATGTTGCATTATAGTAACCTAGTAATTTATTTAAATATTACCCGTATTAAAAAAAAGCTTGTAATCACTGAAAAATTAAACAAACAACACTTCAGAGACAGCACCGCTGGCGACGACAAAAAATGTTAATACACTCAATGTATATGCATGAAAATGACAAAATAATGACGTAAAATTGAAATAAATGCCATAAAAATATAACATTGCATGAAATTACAAAAAATGACCTAATAAATATGCATTTCTGTAATCTAGAGGCCATGGTTAGGATTTAACTACAAGTTAGCAACGTCTATGCAGCTTCAATAAAAAAGATGACATATCTTTAGAATCCGGGCCTTGGTAATGACTATTATAACTTAGGTAACAATTTCTTGTTTACGTTGGCTTGTCTTAGATTATAGTAATCAAATTTGTTAACTAGATTTTCAGTGCTAAAATAGCGTAAAATGTGATTTTCAATGAAATTATCGGAATTTTGTTGCCTGAAAAACCATTAAAATCTTTCTAGGAACAAATGAACAATTTTTAGTCTTTTCAATTTTGAATACTTTAACAAATGTAAACCTTTATTTATTAGGTCTTATAGCACATGTCCACACCAACATTAATGATTATAATATACGAAAAGATGTATAGGCCTATGGTTACTACACTAAAATAAAATATTGCATTAACATTTTAAAATGTTACATGAAGCAAATCAGTACATTCAGATTTATATTTAGACCCAAAATAAATCATACCATAGTGACATTAGGTATTTAGGAAACTAGGTATAATGTGGAATGAATGTTTCACTTCTTCACGTCACAAACAGTGGTAGTCGGACATTTACCTTTGTATTTTGTAGTGCACTTTAACACGCCTAAAACAAGTACTAAAGAATTGTGCATGGTGCATTAACCATTTATTACACACTGTGTCTTCCTATATCTGCATTACAATTTGGTGTGCCGTCTATTCTATCAAGCAATGAGGTACACACCCGCAATAACATAGGTATATAAGTTTGAGTGTTGATCAACTAACAACGAAGACAGTGCAGAAGTTTCTCCACTACGAATGCTAGAAAAGAAAGAGAAAGTCCGGCCAGCAAAAGGTAGAAAGCGCCCTGAAGATGCAGCAGAGATAGGACAAAGGTGGGTTTTCTTCTGACTGCATCCCGCTTTTTGAACATGATCTCTTTCATCCACTTGTCCAAAAGTCCGGCTTGGTCCATTCTCATTATGACAGTGTTTATTCGCTCCTTGATGGTGTTCCCTTTACGAAAATAAATTGCCAGGAGTTCTTCTTCCACTACATCATCAAGCGTCAAGTATTTTCCATCACAGCCGTAAGAAAGTGTTTTGGCAATGTGGTATCTGAAGTAAGTTTCTGGACTTGCCACTGCAATGTCTTTGCGACAGCTGAAACGCTCAAAGCATGAAGAATCACACATCACAACTCTACGGCCCATGCGTATTTCTTCGACTTTAGGAAATACACCGTCTTGTGGACCTACAATAACTGTTGCCAGGGCGTATCTAGATTCATTCAATTCCTTCATATTCTTTATCGGTGGTATGGTTCCAGGATTAGCCATAAATCCGATCAGAGAGGATTGATAAGCCGTGTATATCTGCATACAGTAGAACAAAGAAATACTGAAGAGGACAGAAGACGTTCGGGACAGAAACCTTCTGGGAATGGCTGCACCTACATGCATGCTGAGTGTGTGGAAGAAGATTTCATCCATCCTGTATCTATTTACATTTCCATTGAATCTTTCAACTCTTTCCAGGACCCAGAAAGTTAATGATGCTGAAAAGTAGGAGGCAGCTACGAAGACCCAGAGTTTTGGTTGAAATATCTTCAACAGCCCTTGCCAATGAGGAACTTTCTTACCTACAGGAACGTGCCAAGCCGTGACAACACGAAATACAAACTGAACGTAATCCATGAATTCTTGATAACTGGAGTTTAGATAAATTATCCCGAATCCATCAATTAGGTTAGACTTGAACCTTGTTGGAGTGTTTTTGGTAAACGGGCCGAATTCTATCTCAAGTTTGATGGCTGCTGCGGCTTCTGTTAATACTTTTGGTGCTAGTCCATAGTAGTCATTGCCTCTTTCAGTTATGATACAGACAGAGTAAGGAAACCAATCGTTTAAGTCCATTTTCACCTTGCAGTTTGCTAGGTCTCCATTGTCCTTTTTTGGGTACAGGTCAGTATCGAATACCAAGGTCTCTGCCACGGGATCCCAATAATCCAATCTTTTAATCACGTTCAGCTGTGTGTTGCAATGATCTTTCTGGTCTTCGGGCAGCCACCCGTATACTTGAACGTCAGACGTGTTTTGGTAAAGTACAATCACCACATTCCGAACCTGGTATACCATCAGAGACCGGAATATTCTGATACAGTACTTCTCAGGTATCTTCAGTGCCTTCATCACCAAGACAAAAGGCATTAATGGGTTCCAGTAATACTCTTTTAATTTCTGTATCATGCTTTTCAGAAAAGTACCTCTAAATTCGTTGAGAATTAGAATGCAAGAACCAGGATCTAAGATGTTCTTCATAACCATCTTCTCAGTGAAGGCTCCTGAGACCGCTACATTGTATTCGCTTTCCCTATGCAGTTTACTTGTTATTTCTTTCTCCAGCGCAAGGTCTGTGTTCAGGCCCCAGAAGAATTTCATCCACGGGCTAGTAGCTTGTACGAGGACAGGTTTTTCGGTTGGGAAATACTTCCTACAAATAGCGATGACACATTTGGCGATTTGTCCATTCTTCGTGTCCTCCGTTTGAAGTTTAAGTACTGAATGTACTTTGGGAACTTCTTGCAGAATTAGTGCCAGCAAAAGCAATGCCAGCCTGTACATAAACCTGTAAAGAAATGTAAACAGTTTGGTTGTCGTACCCATGATTTTTTGGTATATTTAGGTAGATTTCGAACAAATTACTAATTGTTGCAGTAGTTGCCTTATTTTATATACATTGTAGTTTTATTGTATTATACAATATATTTTCCTTTATCACATTTTATTACCGTAATTTTGCACAGATTAATTCCATACAAATTATATAGACATAGAAAATGTTGGCCTTGTTCGTTGTTGGGCAAAATGGGATCAGTGGGTTAGAAATGGGGAAGGGTTTTTAAAAAAACTGAAAAATCACTGTTTCTCTCTTAGTGAAAAATGTTGCATCCGTTGTGAGTTATTGTCTGGGAGAATGGTACTTTCTTATATTGTGTGGTGGACGTAAAAATATCTATCGTCTGTCTGTCCGTCCGTCCGTCTGTCTGTCTGTCCGTGTGTCTGCACGCGCAAGAATTCAAATAGGCTTCATCGGATTTTCATGAAACTTGGTACACGCATTTATAACGTCCTTGGAAAGAAGCCTATTGATATTGGACCAAATCGGGTGACCGGTACCGGAGTAATGCCTAATTTAGTGCTTACTTTATGTAATATATTACAAAGAATTTGTCAATTGAATGTTCTCATGACAACATATTCTTTTACAGTGTTCATAAACGGCTTTGGAAGTTGCGATACAGTTAGCTATTGTAAATAACACTGCCCACATTACTTCACATATACTGATCAAACTAAACCTCTGTTCTTCCGGTATTCCTTTTTAATGAATCTATCTGGAGCTTAACTCGGAAATCTATTACGAAAGTATCGCATTTTCTGCATGTTGTCATAATTATCACTGATTAACAAAAGCATTCTGGCAATTTGTTACATCAGCTGACCAAATACCTTCTAAAAGTAATTGCAAAATCCTTTTTAAAATTATATATATATATATATATTTTTTTATAAGATACCGCCGATCATACATTAACTAAGACAAAAAAAAAAAAAAAAGAGCTGTCTTAGTAGGTACAGTTTTCAAATTTATCCCACGTTAATGTAACTTATGAACAGTGAGCTACTTAAAGAATCATTTTCGTAAGACAATCCTTTCTGCAAGGGGTGAATGGCCAGAAGATTAATAACTCGCTTAGTAGACATTCCCTTGTCCTGGTTTATTCATAGTTTGTGCAACCATGAACTAGTGACTATAAAATGTTTATTCTGTAATGTTAATAGCTAGAGCCAAGAAGTAAATTCTCTACGAGAAGTATAATTCGTAAAACATGCTCCGGAATCAATGAAATATGTTCTTTTATTCAAGCAATTTTAATAATTTTCTTCTCTTATAAATGTTCTTATAAATGTTCTTCTCCTTATAAATTCCAAAAAATTAGTAGAAGTTCTATATAGTATAATGCGATACAGGTGCCGTAAGCGGTGCATACGGATCGAGGAAAGAGTTTTTTCAATTTCCGAGATTCGTTATGCGCTTACAATATGGCACGAGTATTGCATGCTATTTTTTTCGGAATGATTATTTATATGAAATATTTATATTAATTCAGATATTAGCTGAAAATATTATGTATACAGCCTACATTATTGAAGATGGATGTTATATTTCAGAAAGTGATTAGCATTTGTTGGTTGTTATGGGAACCGAATATTTGTCCTGTTAAAGACGCCACAAACTAGGGGGCCTTGGTTCCGGTTTTCCATAAAGGCTTGTATTATGATGATTTTACTTTTGGCACTTGTGCTTTTTGTAATTTTTACCGCAAGGAGATTTATTTTGTTTTCATAGCAACCAGATTGCGTGCGGGAATGTCAAGTTACGATCCACGGCAGCAATATTAGTAAGTACCACTAATTAGTTACGTCGTGCAAGAAAATCACATTACACTTTTTTTCAATAAACAAAGAGAACAATTTTTAGAAAATATAAAAATAATGAAGTGAAATGTCGTTTTAACTATACATAATCAGTTCTGAAATGTTTTTTGAAACTAGGATGCAATTAACAAATATCGCCATTTGGAAAGATAAAGAGAAAAATGACGTGTCTGCTGCAAGTGACATTCGTTGAGGCCTCAGGAACTTCTAATTATCGCTTTTCACAGAGCTGGCTGAGCTTGTTTACTTGGTTGAGCTTCATAGATTCCAGCCTCAATACAATATTACTTCAACGCCAATAATTATTTTTAAAAACCAATAGACATACATACCTCATTTTCATTTATGAAAACATGAAATATTGAAGAAAGAAGAGAACTACAAACAACTTGGATCACTTTCCCTTGTGTTCTGTCTGATGTGTGGAAGCTAAAGGGATGTTAAAGATGTGCAATTATTGTTAATGATATTCTAATCACGATAGGGTTTTAGTCGCAAATCTTTCTCCGGAGATAGCAATTATCATTCATTTGATACTCATTAAAGGCACATTCGTTCTGTTTTGATTGGAGCGCCAATCTGATATGAAACATATCTAATAGGCCCATTTTCTCACTGCTAAGTATAGGCTTATGTCACAAAGGGCTAATTTAAAGTATTTATTCTACTGTTGTTTTTTGTCTCAAGTGAATTATGTTTATCGAAAAGACATTTAGGAAAGAAAAATAATACATTTTTCTTGGCAAGAAATTGGATAAGCAGAAAACATAAGCAGCTAGTCTAATTATGTGGAAAATTTGATGTTAGTTTTTTAGTAATGTGAATATATCAAATTGACAAAAACCACTCACTGATAATGTTTGCCCACTTCCAGATGAGCTAGAAACTTTGAAATTTGCTACACGTATATATTTTAGGCTGTAAACCACAGGAATATACCAAAAAGCTTTTTTTTAATTTTTAGCCCTAAAAACCCCCCGAAAAAGGGCTCGGCTTTAGGCTGTAAGCCACAGGAAGATTCCAAAAAGTTATTTTTTTTTTTAAATTTTAGCCCTAAAACCCCCCGAAAAAGGACTCGGCTGACATTATTGTTTGCCCACTTCCAGATGAGCTAGAAACTTTGAAATTTGGTACACGTATAGCTTTTAGGCTGTAAACTACAGGAAAATTCCAAAAAGTTAATTTTCATTTTTAGCCCTAAAAACCTCCCGAAAAAGGGCTCGGCTCGGCTCGGCTCACTGACAATGTTTACCCACTTCCATATGAGCTAGAAACTTTGAAATTTGGTACACGTATATATTTTAGGCTGTAAACCACAGGAATATTCCAAAAAGCTTTTTTTTAATTTTTAGCCCTAAAAACCCCCCGAAAAAGCTCGGCTTTAGGCTGTAAGCCACAGGAAAATTCCAAAAAGTTATTTTTTTTAATGTTAGCCCGAAAAAGGGCTAGGTTCCTTGGCAACGGCATTATCAAACAGTGTTCACATAGGGCTCTGACAGACTATAGGTTACACGCACGCTATCTCCCATAGAAAACCTTTTCCGAGAACCTCAGCGTTTGGGGGCAGAGCCCCCCCAATGAGCAAAGCGAGTACAGTATTGCATATATCCCAATGTAAAAACATACCTTATCATTAGGTACTAGGCAGAATACAAACATAAGTCAGTCTACATTGCTGTTACAATTTCTTTAAATTGTTTAAATGATGATCTTGAAATCCATAAAAATGTAGTCTTTATTTTATTTTGGAAACCAACGCAGAAGCAAACATTAGTAACGAAGGGAGAGGAAACTTCTGTGATAAATATAATTCGCCTGGACAAGCGGCATCTACTCTAACAGCCTTGTTTGGCGGGTCATCCGTACACAGGCGCTTCTTGATGGATATTAAATGTGTAAAGTTTTCGTTGGTCAAATCTTTATACTAGAAATACGTAATAGTTATTCATAATGCAAGTGTTAAAAGACATATTTTATTCTGAGTAGGGATGGGTCGATACCAGATTTTCTCGATACTCGATACATGATTTTTCCTCGATACTCGATACCGATACATGATTTTTTCCTCGATACTCGATATCGTCAACATTTCCAGTTTCAATAAATAGGTACATTAAAAGTTAAAAGTTGAGAGAACTGTGTAATACCAACAGGAGCGTATCCAAGATTTCTTTTCGGGAGGGGCTGTGAAAAGACTAAAACTATTATCACTAGGACTCAGATGTTGATGACCTAAAAATAACAGAAAATGACCTTCAATTTATGAAAAATGATATGGAAAATTGAAAATATGACTTAATAATTCTACATAAACATTTAAAGTAAGTTATAAAAGCAAATAAAAGTCTTTAAGTATTTTATATTACTACTTTAATATTATGTTTTCTATTATTGCTATGTTGACTAGGCTATATTAATGAATGCTAAAATGCTAAAGAATTTTGGAATTTCTTTAGAATGTTGGAAAAGTTCATTCTGAAGACAAAATAGTGAAAAATGCAACAAAAGAATGAAAATTTCCTAAAAAATACCAGTAGAGAATAAAATGAGTCAAGATGTGCAATTAAACTGTCTACTATCCGATAAATTAAAGCGCCCTTATGTGCAACATATTAACATGACCTAACGTTTCGGGGGGGGGGGGGCTGTAGTCCCCTCAGCCCCCCTCTGAATACACCCCTGAATACCAACTAAATTAATTAAGTGTGCATATTTAATGAGACAAAATTTAATATCATCAGTAGCCTATAATTATTTTTAATCTCTACATTAAAACTAAAATTAGTTTTTGAAACAGTCCACTTACAAGTTTTTTTTTTTTTAAACTACAGTGTGGTTTGGACAGTCGGCTTGCTTGTTGGTTGTTATTGAAACGTTTGACAGGAAACGAAAGAATTTGCCAATCTCTTCTGATTGGATTTTAAAAGTGGGAAAGTCTTTATTTATGACTAAGACAAAAGTCACAGAGTGGTTTTCTCCATTTATAACATGAATTATAAATTGATACCTTCTCTTATTTGTCAAACTTGCATTTTATTTTTCCAAAGCCATCTGATACATTAGCAACAATATTTCTGTGATTGGGGTTTTATAATTCTGTGTAAAAAGGGATTAAGTTTTCTCAAAAAAATTTAATTTTTGGCATGTAAAATCAAAATTTTGTAAATTCCTTTCTTAGTGAGCACCTACATTATGAAACGAAGGTACTGTCAAAATTCAAAGTCTCTACCCGTTATAGTTTAGGCTCTACGTTGATTTCTGTCAGTCAGTCAGTCAGTCATTCATTCATTCAGTCAGTCAGGACAAAGCCTCTTTTATATATATATATATATATATATATATATATATATATATATATATATGAAGTTCTTGGATTGTTTGAAACAACATTCAAGGGAACA
Source organism: Ectobius pallidus (assembly GCA_964059195.1). Lineage (NCBI taxonomy): Eukaryota > Metazoa > Arthropoda > Insecta > Blattodea > Ectobiidae > Ectobius > Ectobius pallidus. The sequence continues at coordinate 181,191,923 of CAXKWD010000005.1, read as the reverse complement.
TTTAATTTCCATAAAACAACAAATCTACTCGTACACTTATTACCTTAACCTTCTGCGCATGCGAGCACGTGGACAGGTCGTGGTGATTACGTCATCAATATTTTACGTACAAGTAATGTGTGTGTTACATAATGCAGAATTTCAATGGCACCCTCCGTGTTTTAACTTTTCTACTTTATTAAACGAGAAGATACTTAATTAGTTTACATTTTATGCATATATGCATACTTAAATTAATACATTCATGAATAAACCTTTTTCGCGCTCTCGAAATTTATGAATACATAGCTGTACTAGCATGTATTTGTAAGTATTTCGTAAGTTACTGTGTACGATTTGTATTTAAGCTAGCAGGTGCCCGCGGCTCCGCCCGCAATTACTAACTCAACTGCTAGATATTGTGTTTAAATCATTTATTTAACAGAAAAATAATTAAAACATGACATCTATTAACACTGACATCGTTTTCACATAAATTGCAAGATTTAAATAATTTTACTCTCAATTATATTGTTTAACGTTAATAATATAAATAAACAAAAGAATAAAAGGAATCATATGCTACCATATGGACATACAAATTCGAAATGAAACGATTAAAATGAACCATAGATTCATGAACCTTACCAAAATCATGCATAAACAATTTTATTATAACGATTGATAATTAAAAAAAAAAAAACTAAAAACCCGGCTTCAAGGTGCATTTCACGACCAAAGTGCGCCACCCGGGGGGAAAAAACCTCAGATTAGAGTTCCCTAGCCCAAAAAACCACCGCATAGTGTGTTTCGTCCAAATCATTCAATGTTTTCCCATTAAGGCTTTGCCCGCGGAGCTTGTAAGCTATAAGGAGCATATTGATTAATTCGAACATTTCGATTAAAAGGTTGAATTTACTGATTATTTTACATAATCTATACAATTTTGAGATACATTATTTATTCAAATATAAATTTTAAGAGCATCTCTAATTTGTCAAGTCTCGTTTCATTTATTTCCAAAGCCGTATGTGAAGACTGCCAACAATAAAACATTTAATTTTTTGTATTTAAATTTTTTTTTTTCAAAATCCTTTCTTAGTGAGCACCTACATTATGAAACGAAGGTACTGTAAAAATTCCAAGTCTCTACCTATTATAGTTTAGGCTCTACGTTGATTCTCTGTCAGTCAGTCAGGACAAAGCATTTTATATGTATATAGAGATCATTTTCCTCAGCACTTGCCAATAGACGCTAACTGGGAAAGTTTATCATTGGTTCAGTATTTATTAAGTGCCAGTATGGTACTTTATGAGATTGTGTGGTGGACGAAAAAATGTCTGTCCGTCTGTCTGTCCGTCTGTCCGTCTGTCCGTGTGTCTGTACGCACCATAACTCAAATACGCTTTTTCGGATTTTCATGAAACTTGGAAAACACATTTATAATGTCCATGGGAAGAACCCTATTGATATTGAACCAAATCGGTTCACCGGTACCGGAGTAATGCCCAATTTAGTGCCTATTTTAATAGATTATGGCGCCTTTCTAATAGAAAGGCGCCATCGCTCAAATACGCTGTATCGGATTTCCATGAAACTTGGTATACCAATTTATGACGTCCATGAGAAGTGCCCTATTGAATTTGAACCTAATCTGTTGACCGGTACCGGAGTAAAACCCAATTTAGTGTATATTTTAAAGACGCGGTAACTCAAACACGCTTTACCGGATTTTTATGAAACTTTGTATACACATTTATAATGTCCATGGGAAGACGTCTATTCATAATGGATAAAATCGGTTTACCTGTTTCGGAGTAATGCTCAATTTAGTGCCTATTTTATGGTAATATACGTATTCGAAAGAATTTATAAAAAAAAATGAAAATCAGTTATCTTGACAACATAGCCTATTGTTTTACTGTTATCTTATAAGGCCTTGGAAATTAAAATACAGGTAGCTATGACAAAAAACATATTGATTTACATGCGCTTATCCAACTAGACCGTTAAAATGACCCAGGTGGCCGAGATGGTAGACCTTTGTTCTTCCGTAAGCCCTGCTTAATGAATAAATCTGGAGCTTAACTTGGAAATCAATTTAAAAAAAAAAAAAACATATTCTGCATATCATAATTGCAGTCATAACTGATTAAACAAAAACATACTGGCACTTTGTTACATCAGTTTACCTGATTTTATTATTAATGTTAACAATGATAATTTACATGTCAAATGCTGCCATTCAGCAGAATGAAAAAACATTGTTTTATACAAGATAACTTGTTTGGAAATTGAAATAATATAACTGTACATTGATTAAAAACACAATTTTAATTCAGTGCTAGGCAGTTCGTGTGTTTTTATTCTGTTCTGCTGTTAGCTTACCTGAATGAAGTTAACTATGTCCTATAATAAGCACCATTGGTAGCATTGGTCACAACATGGTAACTCGAATCAATTCATGGATGGTTAATTCATAGTATGCCGTGATCTCGCAGCTGTTAGTTTTGTTTTTATACAACAAAGCACGGAAGTAAATTATTATTTGTATAATCCGTTACATTTTTACTCGTGGAATAGTCATAATAAATCCAACTGGAGATGACGAATTTCATCCGATATATATATATATATATATATATAAAGAAGGCTTTGTCCTGACTGACTGAGAATCAACGTAGAGCCTAAACTATAATAGGTAGAGAATTGGAATTTTGACAGTACCTTCGTTTCATAATGAAGGATTTTGCAAAATTTTATTTCAAATGCCAAAAATAAAATGTTTTTGAGAATACTTAATCCCTTTTTACACAGAATTATCAAATCCAAATCACAACAGTGTATTGTTGCCACTGGTCTCAGATGGGTTTGGAAATAAATGAAACGGGACTTTGGCAAAGTAGAGAGGCTATCAATATAATTCATGTTATAAATAAATATTAAAGAATGAAATCCACGAAAATAATGCAGTCACATAACTTTCTCTACCCTGGACATAGAGAAAACAATACGAGGTATGGCAATGTGTATATTATTATATCTCAGGGTTTTGGAGAGACAAGTATGAAAGTGATACTACATTTCTGTTTAATTTCATCCCCAAAACGGTTTTATGGTAATATGAGAGTGCGAAATAAAATATTCTTCAAAGACAATACAATTTTACGTTACCGGAATTTCTGTTTCTTCTTATTTGAACCCCTACCGGGCTTGCTGTGTACAAGCGATGGGATGGAGAATTCTACATCCTCTATGAGCCATAAAATGCTATGTCAAGCATTTTCTGAGGGAATAGTTTGAGTGTAATAAGTCGTTCTTCCTATTTCAAATTATAAATGCCTATATAATGATCTATAGGCCTAATTTAAAATCGAAAGTCCTTCATAAGATAATTTCCAATTACAAAATAAAAAACCCTGGCGACGCCGGGCCTTTTAAGCTTTTATATATATATATATATATATATATATATATATATATATATATATATATATATATATATATATGTGTATATATATATATATATGAAGCTTTGTCCTGTCTGACTGACAATCAACGTAGAGCCTAAACTACTGTATAATAGGAAGAGACTTGGAATTTTGACAGTACATTCGTTTCATAATGTAAGTGCTCAGTAAGAAAGGATTTTGAAAATTTTGATTTCAAATGAAAAAAAAAGTTTTCGAGGATAATTAATACCTTTTTTACACAGAATTATCAAATCCAGATCACACGTTTTCCCGGTGTTATTCCGATTTTTAATTTTTGCCACGATCACAATACTTTCTATATGCGAGAAATTAACACTAAGACTTGTCTGTGAGATCCGTAAAACGCTTTAAGGCACCACGAATTGAAATAATCTTTGTATTTAAATGACCTGATAAAAGCTGACCGTGAATTTGTTGTGTGTGAAATATCATAGCAATTCGTACAAACTGTTTGTTGCTGTTATCAGAATTATGAACCTTAGTTCCTGATTCACACAGTTTTGCCGCATATATTTCTACCTCACTTTTACGAAGAGAATAAGTGCGTTGTTAGCTATTAACAAAGACACTAGCTTTCCCCTGCAAGCGGAATTACTCTAATAAGTAAGGACCGGATTCTTAGGTTTTTACCTATTTTTTTCCTTACTTCCAAAACAAAAAGCGCTCATACACTTTTTCGAATCATGTCGGTAGGATTCACCCACATTAATTCTGTGGTACCTAAAAATACCTAAATGGGGTATAAAAACCTAAATATACCTAAACGGGATGTAAAACTTAAAATATCTATTTTAGGCTACTTTTTGTCTTTTTTGTTTGTCAGTTGAGGAATCGATATTTTGCGGAGAGACAATAATTTTTGTCGGGTTGAAATTAATACCACCAGCATTTCATTCAACCCATTGTCGTCTAGGATGGACAGTATCAAGAGAGGAAGTGTAAGAGTACCGGCGTATTCCTTACTGTAACCAGGAAATATGAGGCAATCTTATTTTCACTGCTTCTTTTGATTTTTTATGCTTTCTTTCTTCAGTTGTATAATATTGTCCTAAAGCAAGTTTACACAAATTTAAGTCAATTTTGTTAAGTTAAACTTCAAAAGTATTATGTATTGAATCCTATGTAGCACATTTAAATTCATTAAACCAATTATTCTACCCGAAAACGATATTTTGGAGAAAAAACCTAAAAGAAACTATTTCACCTAATGGAAAACCTAAAACAGTGTTTTTAAAAATTTAAAAATCCGGTCCCTACTAATAAGTCACATGCTGCCATTTAGCAGAAAATCTCTCTCTCTCTCTCTCTCATCCTATACCCCCATGTTGGGGCGAAGGGCCTCCAGTTTACTGATGTGAATTTTGATACGCTTATTTTCCTAGAGAGGGCAGAGGGACAGGTGGTAAGCCCATCGCCCCTTAATCCCCCTCCCCCGGAAACTAAGGTATTACTTGGACGTGAAAGGGCCGAGAAATTTTGTCCAGAGGCTCTAATTTAGGCTTGGAATTCTTTTACGTGCCATAAATTTACGATACGGACTCCCAGCTTGAAGTCCCTCCCGGAGGACTCCGTGCCCAGGATGTTTACGTCCTGAAAAACCTATCGACTACGGCCGGGTTTGATCTGCGGATCTAGAGGCGTGCACGCTACCATTCAGCAGAATGAAAACACATTATTTTATGCTAGATAACTTGTTTGGAAAATGAAATAATACAACTGTAAATTGATTAAAAACACAATTTTAATTCAGTGCTAGGCAGTTCGTGTGCTTTTATTAAGTGCCAGTATGGTACTTTATGAGATTGTGTGGGGGACGAAAAATGTCTGTCCGTCTGTCCGTCCGTCCGTCCGTCCGTCCGTGTGTCTGTACGCGCTCTAACTCAAATACGCTTTATCGAATTTTGATGAAACTTGGTATACGCGTTTATAATGTCAATGGGAAGAACCCTATTGAAATTGGACCAAATCGGTTCACCGGTACCGGAGTAAAACCCAATTTAGTGTATATTTTAAAGGTGCCATAACTCGCACACGCTTTATCGGATTTTCATGAAACTTGGTATACGCATTTTTAATGTCTATGGGAAGACGTCTGTTGATGGTGGACCAAATCGGTTGGCCGGTACCGGAATAATACCCAATTTAGTGCCTTTTTATGGTATCATATAAGAAAAGGCGCGGTAACTCAAATACGCTTTATCGGATTTTCATGAAACTTCGTATACTCATTTATAACGATAATAGCAATAAGCCTATTGAATTTGGACCTAATCGGTTGCGCAGTACCGAAATAAATAGTAATTAACAGTCACATTTATAATAATAATTTGTTCAATTCGAAGCATTTTGATTGACTCGCGGCCAACCAATCAGCACGCTCGTATAAAGCCTCTTTCAGTTGCCATGGACAGTTGAAATCTACATGAAAAACAAATGTTCCCATATGTTCGATTATAGATGAAATGCTGTTGTATAATGACTAATTATTTTGCTAAAATTGATTACAATTAAATTAAAGCATTGAATTTTACTTCAGCCTATGTCAGATTAATAATTCCTGACCTCTTAATAAATAAAAACATTAAGCTATGAGACTATGCTTACGTTGGTACCTTTGCTTCAACTAGAGACATATCAGCATTTATCACAGGGATATCTAGAATATTATTTTACCTATGAATGAAATAATACAATAATGGTAACACAAGGAAACTAGCAGGCTTGAAACATAGCCTAATTTCGAAATACGGTGATTTTTCTTTTCTGTGAGCTACGACGCGATAGTATTCTCTGGGATTGGACACTCAACATTCGCAGTGTGGTTTGGTCTTGGGGTAAGATGCTTGTCTAGTAACCAAGACATATCACGTTCAAGTCCACCCTAAAGCAAATTTTTTTTTTATTATTATCAATTGTGTTAAATTGAGCCTATTCCATTCTTGTGTTCTATTTTGTCAATGTGCTTAAATAAGTATTACATTTTTCTTTTAAGAAACTGGGAATTCATTGTCTTTCATTGACCTACAACATCATTCCTAAAGAATAACATAAGCCTATAAATGTTATTTCACGAACAGAAACTAACTTTAAAGTTATTGCGTTGCGTTAAAATTGCATAAGCCTATACTCAGAACAAAACTGCATACCGCTAGGTGGAACTATCCTCTTCTTATTGGCTTACTGTACTATTTCATTGCCAATGCATTTTGTATAATGTTTACATATTTTAAGAATTAGTATATCAGTGTATACCAATATGAATTAAGGTTAAGAATCAAACTTTAGACCTTTGTTCTTCCGTAAGCCCTGCTTAATGAATCGATCTGGAGTTTAACTCGGAGATCTATTAAAAAAAAATATATATATATTTTCTGTATATCATAACTGCAATTATAACTGAGTAAAAAAGCATACTGCACTTTGTTATATCATTTTACCTGATTTTATTCTGTTCTGCTGTTAGCTTACCTGGATGTCTTATATGCATCATTGGTACCCCTGGTCACAACATGGTAACTCGAATCGATTCATGGATCATTGATTCATAGTACGCCGTGATCTCGCAGCCGTTAGTTTTGTTTTTATACAACAAAGCACGAAAGTAGTTATTATTTGTATAATCCGTTACATTTTTATTCATGGAATGGTCTTAATAAATCCAACTCGAGTTTACGAGTTTCGTCATCTTGCCTATGTTAATTTTATAGGTCAGAAGCAGTGAAAATGTTAAAGCTGTATTGAACATTTGAACGTTTTTCCCTTACTTTCTGCATATCTTATATTATCGCATTTTAATATACAAAAAGAAGCAGCGGATGTTGTGATAGTTGGACTTGACATATGTAGGCTAATAAATACTGGTCTTGGCCTGTAGTATCTCTACAGCCTTGACTGATAGGGAATTCCAGCAGTGGGCAGGATAATTATTATGTTCACGTATATCAGTTTATTAACTGGTAACCCTGCTTGCTTTTTTCGGCTGTGTTTATACTCCTTTTACCTTCGAGGCCATATCAGGAGTTCGGGATCTGTGTCTGTACAGTAGGGTAGGCCATGGAAATTATTAGAATTATTAGAATTAGCCCGTTTCATCCCTAAAGGGCAAGGGCCTCTTGACTGGCAAAGTGGCTTTTTCGGCAATCCCGCTGTCAATTGTTTCTACTGTTCGTGTATTTTATGGAGTAAATTTCAACTGATATTAATTCAAATGGATGTGATACAGGATGAAATGGTGAGGATGATTCATGGTATGTAAATATCCAATTCGGCATTTGCCCTTACGAATGGAGAGACCATTAAAAATTCCTTGTCAAAATTGGCAGGTCACGGGATTTGAACCTGGGACCTCCCGAATGCGAGTCGAAGACGTTACCATCTCGGTCACCTCTCTGTTTTGGGTTGTTTTAACTTCTGGTATTCTTTGAACTTTACTCTAAGGTTTCTCCTTTTTTTTTTTTAAATGGCACACGGCCCTGAACCCTTCAATTAATCACATGATGATAATGTACAATTTTATATGTGGTGAAGCATTTTGAAACCCGTATTATGATAAATACAATAATAATAACAGAGGTTTAATTTAAACAATAAAACAGCTGATGGCGAGACGATCGATTCTTATTTGATGATTTTGCATCTCTTTTATATGAAGCTTAAAAGGTAGCTTGAATAAGTTATAATATATAAATGTGTATCATGAAATAATTGATTAAATAACGGCAATTTGTCTTTGAATTTTCTTGCTTTGTTTTGCATTTTTCGTCATTTTGAAGAGATAGGTCATTTTCGTCATTTTTACGGTGTTTTGCAGATGACAAACAGTTTGTCTTTCTCCCGCTTAGATACGCGGTCCAATCAGAGACAGCGAGACGGACTCTTACTGCTAGTGGGACTTTGTTAGCTCGTACACGTGATTGGCGGTGAAGGAAAACGCTTGTCATTTGAAAAATACTGTAGGTTTTCTGCATTTTAGGTCATGTTTCAGTGGAGGTAGAGAGGAGCATTTCCATGTACAATCGTTACTTTCAGACAACAGACAATCGGTTTTATTTGAGAATCTCCACCAAGTGCTCATAGTTCATTTTAATTCAGGTTTATTGTAAATACCACAGCAGTTTGTCTTGTAGCAATAAATAATTTTTCTTTCATTTTTAAATGGCACATAAATTTGCTAGGAGCAATTTGATGGGCATGTCAATTCGAAAGATTTTTTTTTCGCTAAGTGTGTCCATACAAATTTACTTACTTGTTTACTAATAATGAAATAAGTGTGTTTTTTATTGTAAATTCATATGTAACGCACTGTCATTCATTAAATTGCATTTTAGTAATTCGTTACTTTAAACTAATTATAAATAGTAATGCTAAATATATTAATCTTTTTTTTTTAATTTTGGGCCAATTTTAAACTATTTTTAGGTCATAAGTGCAATTTTTATTTTGAATTTTTTCACTATTTTTAGGTCATAAGTGCATTTTTTACTTTGCATTTTTCACTATTTTTAAGTCATAAGTCCATTTTTTATTTTTTTCACTATTTTATGGTAATTAAATGCATTGCCATAGTGATCACAATAAAGAACGGACATAAATGAAAACGGACACACGCAAATGCGGCATGTATAGGAATCGCTTTTCTATACTTCAGTTTGTTTTGATAAAACAATTCTGGGAAATTCACCTACGACAGCTTGGCGATTACAACAAGGCAATTAGATATTCAGAGGCAAATATAGCATCCTGTATAGCCTACTAGACACCGGAACAGCTGATAAGCACAGTGTGAACATGTGTCTGCTACGAGCAAGTCTGTGCGTGCTCTTCCTGGCTCTACAGCCCGCGAGCCCCATCTCTTGGTTCGATTCCGAGATCAGCTGCATTAACAACAGATGCATCAAGAAGCCGATGTTTGACAACCTGTGCTGCGTGAACCAGTTCCACCAGTGCACCGACACGTCTGACTGTTCCATCAACAAGGCCTGCGTCTTCCCCAAGATGCTATGCAACGTCACCCTAGATGACGGCACCCAGTTCTCGGCCCTCAACTCCCCGAACAAAGTGGACTACTACATAAATCTGCCCGCTATCAAATTTCCCAACCCCTTGGACACACTCAAGGACAGTTGGCTCAAGTGGGGGAAGAAATAGCATCAAGACGCGATGAAATATTTCAATGCGTACAATACAGACTAAAGCTTCATTGTTGTATATTCAGTATCGAAGCTTCATTGTTGTATATTCAGTGTTGAAGTTTCTTTGTTGTGTATTCAGTGCTGAAGCTTCATTGTTGTGTATTCAGTGCTGAAGCTTCATTGTTGTGTATTCAGTGCTGAAGCTTCATTGTTGTATATTCAGTGCTGAAGCTTCATTGTTGTATATTCAATGCTGAAGCTTCATTGTTGTATATTCAGTGTTGAAGCTTCATTGTTGTATATTCAGTGTTGAAGATTCATTGTTGTATATTCAGTGTTGAAGCTTCATTGTTGTATATTCAGTGCTGAAGCTTCATTGTTGCATATTCAGTGTTGAAGCTTCATTGTTGTATAATCAGTGCTGAAGCTTCATTGTCGTATATTCAGTGTTGAAGCTTCATTGTTGTATATTCAGTGTTCAATCGATTTCAAGAAATATTTTTGGTGTTACATCCATCAACATTTGACAAGTGTAAATTATTTGTTCATCAGATTTCAATCTTTATTTTCAATGTAGAATTTAACAATTATTTGGTTATTTTAAATTCAGTGTCTCACATTTACTTTCAGTGTACAACTGACGTCAACATCTACTTTGAGAATTGAATCTCCGAAAAAATTTGTCCATTTTACGTTATCATCACAGTATACGTATTAATACAGTAAAGAAACTGTGTGTTAAAAGTCCTATGATAACATGTTGGCTGAACGACACTAGCGCTCCATGCGGAGAGTAACTAAAACTACATTCTCATCATATTATACTTGGGAAAATACATAAAAACATCACAAAATATGTTATGTTAACAAGAGAGAAAAATACACAATATTTTTATTCAATGCAAATCTGAATTTTAAATTTAAGAAATAATAAAACAGATATATTCTAGTTAAGAACAGGTAAACAGTACCTAAATAGGCTACTCCTAAGGACAGTATCTAGGCCTGGTATTTTTCTTTTACCTTCATTTTTTAATATTTCTGGTTGTTTGGATTATCCAAAATTTCAGATTAAAGGGGCAGCTTTACCGAGGTTCCTCTGTTTAATAAAATGATTTCCAAAAACAGTGGGCGGCTTATAACTGCCCTTCAAAGAATATTTCGATTTTTTTCAAATACCAGTACTACTAATGGTGCACATAAGACATAGTTAACCTAATTCATATAAGCTAAAAGCAGAACAGAATAAAAGCACTGGCTTGCACCAAATTTAAATTGTGTTTTTAATCAATGTACATTTATTTTATTTTAATTTCCAAACAACATATTTAATGTGTTTTTGTCATGTTCACTGGCAGCATGTGGCAAATTAGACACTGCACTTTGAAACCTCCATCACCAGTATCGAGCTGATGTTTTATCAGATAAAATCGCAACCTTGAATTAATAGCAAGCATTTCATAAGATCAACGATCGTGATTGGTCTATATCCGAGGAATTGCTAAATGTTATTGGCGAATATAAAAAACGGCATATAAATGGAATAGTCAGTGTAATTGAAAAGCTAATTATAAACATACAGTAGGATTTTCTGACAAAGGTTAAAAGATTCTGTGATATTTATTGTCCATGGGCCACTAATATGAACCCCCCCCCCGTGGGAATTTCCGACAAATATATATATATATATATATAAATATTTTGGTATTGCCATCTAGTTTAAGTTTTTAGTTGTTTGCCCCTTGTCAATTACAGCATTTACCCGGAAAACCACGGAAATCCGAAGAAAATTAATTTGTTTTAATTTTTCATTGTTCTTTGCTCCTAATATTCCCAGGGAATTTCTGACTCACACATTTTTGTTGGTATTGGCATCTAGTTTAACATTTAAGTTGTTTGCCCCTTACAAATTACAACATATCCCCTGAAAACCACGTATATACGGAGAAAATGACTATGTTTTATTTTTTAAATCTTTGTTCTTTGCTTTAATATTCAAAGGGACTTTCTGAATCATATGTTTTTTTTTATTGGCATTACCATCTAGATTGAGGTTTCAGTTGTTTGCCCCTTATCAATTACAGCATTATCCCCGGAAAACTCCGATAACCACGGAAATCCGGAGAAAGTTACTTCGTTTAAATTTTTAAAAATCTTTGTTCTTTGCTTCTAGTATTCAAAAGGAATTGGTGAATCATATGTTTTTGTGTAGGTACTGCCATCTAGATTAAGGTTTCAGTTGTTTGCCTCTTACCAATTAGAGCATATCCCCCGGAAAACCACGTATATACGGAGAAAATGACTGTTTTATTTTATAAATCGTTGTTCTTTGCTCCTAATATTCAAAGGGAATTTCTCATTCGCAGATTGGCAGAATGTAAGCTGACTTTTTTTTTTTTTTTTTTTTTTTTTTTTTGCAGGATGTAAATAATTAATGGTATTAACGAATATTGTTGCCATTGACATTCCCACACGCAATCTGGTTGCTATGAAAACAAAACAAATCTCAGTGCTGAAAAAAATTACAAAAGCACTAGTAAGTAAAACCATCACAATACAAGCCTTAATTTTAATATATTTATCGTAATAGTACAATTTGTACAGTTATTTAATGCAATTCCTCCATACCCGCTCATAGTGTTTAGATCCCCAAATTACTTCTTGTACTTACTCCTACAGACGTCGAAGGTCCTGCTATCTCTGCCGAAATTCCTCAATTATAACACTGCCTGGAACACGATAATATGGCGACTCGGTCATCAATACTTATTTTCAAATCTTCTGTCCCCATAACAACCAACACATGCAAATCACTTTCGAAAATATAACATTTATCTTGAAAAATGTATATATTGTAACAAGGGCTCGTCGGGGTTCAAAATGAGAACACCGAGTTTATAATTGAAGGATGGAGGTTTCTTTATTTCCTACAACAATTGTCGATACAGCCAGAAACTCCAGACTACTTGCCAGTTCACTGTCCTGTTCAGTGCTCACTCTCACTGTGCTCAGTCCTAATTACAGCACTGTTCCAGTCCAATCCAGATCATCCCACGTCGCGCCGGCCAACTCCACAGTCCTCGCTGCCGCTGTGCGATCCACCCGTCGCGCAGAGTCCCCCGGGACGGCACTGCCTCAGCCCAGGATCAGCTCACCAGCTCTTCCGTTCACCCTTCCCTCCGGTCACTAGTTCCCCGTTGACTAGCTATTCCGCTGTCGGGTCCCTCCGGTCACTGGCTCCTCAGCTTCCCAAGACACACTCACTTGAGGCCGCGCTGATCAGTCCTCTCCGTCCAGCTCACCCTCTGACGCTGACGCTCGCCGCTACTCACGGACTGCCACTCTGACTGTTCCCTCGTTGACCCTCCGGCTCTTCACGGACTGTCTCTCCTCTGATGTACTGAGTCTTCACACTGAACTGACTTCATTCACTGACTGTCTCTCTTTGACTCCGATTCACTGACTGACTGACTCTGCTCGCTCGCCGCCCTATATATAGGGCCGACGAATATTCCAGAGTCCGTCTCTGGAAGGTTCCGCCCGCGTGGAATCTGGAATGTGCGCTGCGCTGCGCGGGCATACCCATTAGCGCGAGCTCCTCCTCCGGCCTCTCCCCCACGTAGCGTAGTCCAATAGCCGTGCTGCTGTCACGCCCACTGGCGCTCGGCTGCCGCCCATCCACTAGGGGAGCGCGATCTCTCTAGACTCCGTCGTTCTAGTTCTTTCTCGCTTACTCCTCCTTCTATCAGCTCTAGGCTTTTCTGGGCTTTGTCACAATATACATAATATTTTCACCTAATATCTCAATTAATATAATTAAATTGCTATAAGTAATCATTGTGCAAAATATAGCATGCAATACTCGTTCCGTAAGCGAATAACAGATCTTGGAAATTGAAAAAACTCTTCCCTCGATCTATATGCACTGCTTATGGTACTACAGTGAGTCTCAGGCAGATTGGTTTCGCACGTTGGGTTCCCCCCAGATGACGCTCCTATCCCCGGTATGCGGCAAAGGAACTCCCCAGCAGTTGACTGACTTGTCCATGCGTGACAATGAAAATAATTGAAATAAGTTTGAAAATAACGAAAATAGGCACCTACCTTATTACAGGAGATGCTGGAAGTGTCCTCCTCCTACATCCACACATTTTTGGCAACGTGATAGGAAATTCTGATTAATACGCATTAATTGTTCTTCCGTTATTGAGTTTATCTCTATCCTAATGTTTTCTTTTAGTTGTGACAACTACAGAATAACACTTTCACGTCTGTACAACACGAGAACAATGCTCAACTGCAGGCTATGCAGGAATTGTTTACTTATCTGCGGGGACACAGCTGTCCGCGACGCGGGTAGTGTTGAGTCATCACAAGAGAAACACGGTGCGCACAACAAGCGGCACCAATCTGTCTGAGACTCACTGTAGTATCGCAATATACTATAACATAATTTACTTCTTAATGAAGGCTTCTATACAAAAAGATAATTGTTCACATATTAAAATGTTATTTACAATGAAGATAGAGATTTATATATAAAATATTTCTGTGTTGTCTGACAAGTAACGTTCATTCCATTTTTGTAATTAATTACTTCTTCCTGGATTGATTATTGAATATTACTAGGGCCCGGATTTGAAGGATTTAACCCATTTTTCCCCCAGCTTTCTAATTAGAACATTTTAAGTATTTTCCTGTTACATACCCCTAGCTTCCAAATATATGAATCTTATAGAACCTAAAAAGGGCTAAATTGGACTAGAGGGCCTAAAAGGTGCAAAAGAGGACTTTTGCTGGAAAACTAGATGCTAAAGAGGAATTTTGCTGAAAAACTAGGGGTCTAAAGAGGAATTTTGCAGAAAAACACGAATTTAAATACATTATCGAATGCAAAGGAAAATTAATATGTGAATTTATGCATTTAGAAAAAAGACATAATAAAAATAAATTTACACAATGCACTGAAAATAACAATGAATATTTCACTTTGTAACTTGTCTTTGTAACTCAAAAATGTCACCTCGCCGTCACAGGAAATGAAACTTGAGCCGTCTTCAATACTTTGAAATCTTACAAGTAATGTATTGTCTTCCAAATAACAAGTTGCCAACTGACGACAGAGAAGTATAGGAGGTTCTGTGTCAAAATTATAATTTTAGGTGTTAATATTAGTGTTTTATTAAGACGGGTAAAATCGTTTGTTTAAAACCTAAGCAGGGCTATTACATGATAATAAAAGGCTAAAAGCCTAACAATCCGGGCCCTACTTACTTCGTATAATAGATGGAAATAGTTTCATTTCACCGATTATAAAGTATTGCTATTTTTTATTTGATCAATTTTACACATGCGTATATTAGGGCTAAACCTATGTTAATTTAATCCTTGAATAGTAACTCAGCTGAGGGAAGAGGTAACTTCTTAATACAAACAATGCAAGAGTATGTGACATTTATCGAATTCATGCTATATTTATGGCACATAATTTTCTTCTGACCAAACTTCACCTAGTCCTTGAAATAAATGGTAATTTGGAGGTTGTGATCGCCAGGTAAATTCATACCCACTTATTTAAACAGAACAGGGGTTAGCATTAACTAAAACTGTCAGAAACACCACTAAAATTAAAATAACTGTGTGTCAGTATTGAATGATAAAGGTAATAATTAATAATTCTCCTCCGTGGTGTGACATCCCCAAAGGGACAAGGCCTTCCACCCGACTGCTGCGTCTTCTACCTATAGGCAGATGGCAGGATTTGGGGGCATGTGGTCAGCATGCCGACAACCACGGCCGTTAATGGTGGTTTCCATGACCGGAGCCACTACTTCTGTATCAAGTAGATCCTCAATTTGAATCACGAGGCTGAGTGCAGACCTACCAGACCTGCCTACCTCAGAAAAATCCGAGAAGGCACAAAGAATCGAACCCGAGCCAACGGATCCATAGTCAGTGACGCTAACCACAAGACCTTGCCAGCAGTCAATAATTAATAACTATGGCATAGAATAGGTTTTTCTTGTTTTGGCAAAACAAAGACTCAGTGCACACATTATATTAGGAAAGTTTGTCCCCCTCATGGGTGAGAAAATGTTTCTTGAGATGCCCTCTTCGGGAGAATTTCTTGGCACATATATCACACGTGAAGGGCTTATGTCCAGTGTGAGTGAACAGGTGTGCTTTGAGATTTCCTCTTCGGGAGAATTTCTTGTTACATATATCACATGTAAATGGTGTATGTCCAGTGTGAGTGAGTATGTGTACATTCAGATGTCCTCTTTGGGAAAATTTCTTGGTGCATATATCACACGTAAATGGTTTATGTCCAGTGTGAGAGAGCATGTGTGCATTCAAATGCCCTCTTTGAAAAAATTTCATGGTACACATATCACATGAGAATGGTTTGTGCTCGGTGTGAGTGAGTATATGTTCTTTGAGATGCTGTCTACGGGAGAATTTCTTGGCACATATATCACACGAAAATTCTGTGTGTCCAGTGTGCGTGAGCATAATATGTTCTTTGAGATGCTCTTTTCGGGAGAGTTTCTTGGCACATATATCACACGTGAATGGCTTATATTCAGTGTGAGTGAGCAGGTGTGTTTTGAGATGTCCTCTTAGGGAGAATTTCTTAGCACATACATCACAGGAAAATGCTTTGTGTCCAGTGTGAGTGAGCATATGTTGTTTGAGATGCTCTTTTCGGGCGAATTTCTTGACACATATATCACACGAAAATGCTTTGTGTCCAGTGTGCGTGAGCATATGTTCTTTGAGATGCTGTCTACGGGAGTATTTCTTGGCACATATATCACACGTGAATGGCTTATGTCCAGTTCCAGTGTGAGTGAGCAGGTGTGTTTTGAGATTCCCTCTTCGAGAGAATTTCTTGGCACATGTATCACAAGAGAAATGTTTGTCTATAGTACGACTTAGTTGTTTACTGTTTCCAGCAGAGGACGTGCTTGTACATACAGCAGGTGAGTGTGATTGCATTAGCTGATCCTCTTCTTCATTATTTACTTGTGAAACTCCTGAAATCTCCTCTAAGCTGTGATTGGTGCTGCATGCTGTAGAATCTCCGTAGTCTGAATTCTCAGGTTTGATTTCCACTTTTATTAGCTCAAATGCATTTGGGACATGTTCACTCTCTAGTTCCGTTTGATAAATCTCTTCCTTAATTTCAATCTTGGTACATTCCGATTTGAGTATAGGCTCCATTCTGTGTCATTCACTCTACGTTGGTTTACTGAACTGAAATTAAATTCACTAATTTCTTCCAACAACACACAAGGGTCTCCACTTCAGTTTCAGTGGTCATAGCAATTATATAAATATATGAGGAAATGCGCACAATGTGCAATAGCTATTATCCGAGTGGCTGTGCATATACGCCATCTTGGGGACTGTCAATAAAGTCTCTACATTACGATTAATGACAACATAACTAGTTCCAGTCCTCAGACAGTGGGGGTTCTGCAAGGGGACCCTATCAGCCCTCTACTATTTAATATTGCGACATATGATGTGGTGAGAGCAACAAAAACAGAACATGTTAAAAGTTACATTTATGCAGATGATATGGTCTTAGTTTCTCCAAAAAAAGAAAACCTCCAGGAAGCTTTGGACAATTTAACAGGATGGGCGAAAGAAAATGACCTCACGATCAATGAAAAGAAGACTGTGACAATGTTTCAAAAAAGGGGGAAGACCAGCTAAGGAAGACAGCTTCAATTTGAACAAAGTAAAACTTGGTTCAGTGACAGCCTTTAAATACCTTGGAGTAACGCTACAATCACGTGGAAATACTTTCTCAACCCACACACAAGAAAGAGCGATAGCAGCCAATATTGCTATGAACGACATACCTCGTCTAAACCGGCTATCAGTAGAAACAGCCAAAAAACTATTCTCAGCCAAGATAACGCCTATAGCAACCTATGGCTTAGAGCTAACTTGGGAATACCTATCTGTAAGAGATTTGAAAAAGCTAGAGCAGGTGAAAGCAGCATACTGGAAAAGAGTGTTGTGTGTATCAAAATACACACCCTCAAGACTGATATATGAACTGATCAGGGAACCCTTCTTCATTGAAGAGCTGAGGTACCAGCTGTTGCTACCGTCCACTCCACAGTACAATGTTCTATTGCAAGAGCTACAAGGAAAGAAGAATCTCATCCCACCTGATTTCTATTCTACTGATGCTATGACCAGCAACGAATGGACAAGTACTAACTATGAGCTAACACACACTATAACGCGCTTTTCAATTCATGGCTTCCACCATAAGGTGTGCACAGAAAAAAGGTATCATGACCCGAGCCCCGAATGCAAGTGTATATGGTGTGGAAGTTTGTGCACAAAATACCATGCGTTGACATGCACAAAAAGAACAATATCAAAGTGCAGCTCTGCAGTGAATAACAGTGTTTAATTTTATCTTAATGCCCATTGGGCGCACTTTACTTTATTAAAATAAAGTCTCTCACTAGAGTGTGCTGTGTATCTCCCAGGCTCATGAGAAGAAAATGACGTCTTGTTTAAATTGCTTGGTGTGTTAGAACCCGAAGTCCTCTAATATTAGCTACAGCGAACTTCATTGGCGACCATTGATGCCTGTTTCTCTCAATGCAACCGGTTCATAAGTACAAGACGAAACCGAAAATTAAACATCCGGCTGTAACATCTTCATAAATGTAGCTTCTTTCATATAAAAATCATTTAAGACACCCATGTGATTGAAAGAAAGAAGATATAAAAATAATGTATAATTGGCGAAAAAGGAGCTTAAATCTCTTATAGTAATAAATATAGTATTAATGATAAAACATATATAATTAGTTATACCAAGCAGGTTAATCTAAAAAGTGTAACAGCTGATCAAAAGTACCACCAGGTGCGCCCATGGCCGATCGATACATTATATTAATACACAAAATCTACATTTACTGTACAATACAATACAATATTTATTGGCCTTTAAGCATAATTACAATTGGCTTCGTCAATATTTTGTTAATACATACTCATACATAGACACACATTAAAGTAAAATATCAGAATCAGGCTTATTAAAGAATTCGTCAAGTATATAAAATGGATTGCATAGTAACCAGAGATAAAATCTATGTTTTAGTCTCTCAACTGGCAAGTCATAGTACCTCTTCGGGATTTTATTATGTATTTTCATGCCAATAACTTTATAACGATTGTGTGTACTATTTAACCTACAATAAGTGTATCATAATATTATCATTATGACGTGTCTTATGTCCATGAGTATAAGAAACCAAATTGTAGTTATCTAGACGATTCAAAGTGTATACTAAAACATCAAAGTAAAAGTAGAGTAAAAATATAAAATGGTGAGTTATCCTATTGTTTAAGTACTATCAATAATAAAACACAATAAAAAGAAGTTATATAAACAGTGGAGCATACTGATAAATTCCAAAAGTCTGAATGATAACACTTTTTTCTCCACTTACGTCACTTTTAATAACACAGGACTAATTTCGAGAGCCTTGTTCGCTCCCATCATCGGCTGGTGGTCGACTATCAATAATATTCTGATGTTATAAATACAGAATGATTTCTTCTATAAATAAAAATGAATAATATTACAATGTAACGGAATAAAAGTCAAATAAATAAATATAAAATTTAGTACAGGAAAAGCTGATGAATGTTCCTCCAGCCTAAGCGAACTCACTCCATCTTCTAAACTCTAACAACAGTTGCACGACCGTTTACAAGAATAATTCAACACCAGCTTTATTTATACTCCTTTGAGCATCGAGGTCATATCGGGAGTTCAGGTTCAGTGTGTTTACTAGTAGGTCATGCAACTACTGAATTTCAACTATTTTCTATTGTTGGTGTGTTTTATAGCATTAGTAAATAAATCATAATTTTTATTAATGAGATTGAGGATGATACAGTGAGGATGTAAAGCGGCACTCACCGTTCTGGAAAACATCTGATAGCGATAATTCCCTGTAAATTTCGCGTTAAACATAAAATTAATGAATTTGTAGATTACTAGGAGGTGCCCGTGGCTTCGCCACGATAATTCTTTTAAAATTAAAAATTAAGAGTATAATAATTATTAAAGCATTATACTTATTAACACTTGAACGCGAATCATTCATAACTAAGCCATTAATAATTAATGAAACAGCTAAAATTCCTGCTTTAGAGTACATTCCACGACATGAAAGCGCCCCCTGGGAAAACTATATCAGAATCGATTATGCAGTTCCAAAGAACCTGTGAGCACATAATACATATTGTTTCTCAACTGTTTATTGACATGAATATGATGTGAATTTTATTTTATCAATTCAGTGTAATTTTCAGAAATTATATAATGTTTCAAGGGAAGGAATGGTTTGTTTGGATTATTATTATCAGCGATATTTCAAGAGATAAAACCATCAATATTTTACAGCTATTGCAAACCGGCTTCGCCCGCCATTATTCATTGACTCCAGGATTTTTAAGAAAATTACACTGGTAGATTATTAAAAATGTTTGTGGTTCAGAGCTATGAAAATTGTAAGTAAAAATAAAATTAGAATATTTGTTCATTGTGTTCATTTCACTTAGGCCTTATATAATAAAGAAACGGTTTTCCTTCCTAATTTTGTAGTCGTCATGAAAGTTTAGACTGCGAGAGACGAACATCGCCGAGTATACCCGATGTCTCACGAAGCGGGCGAGCAAGCACGCTATTTAGGGCCGTTGAATTGTATAAGAGTAGATGACTGCACTCTAAACCTCGCTGTCCTATAACAAGGTGTCCCATAGACATTTCAAAATAAAGTTCTCTGACTTTACATGATCAGAAACTTATATTTTCCTGATCATAAGAATCCATGTTTTAAAAGTTTCTTTCCAAACAAAATAAAAGCAACTAAAAATAAATCATATTGAAAAAAAATACAGCCTCCAGCATTCAGTCGAGTACAAATGGTTCGGTAATAATCGAGTGTCCGGTAATAATAGCGTGGTCTTGTGATTAGCATCGCTGACTACAGATCCGTCGGCCCGGGTTCGATTCCCGGTACCTCCTCGGACTTTTCTGAGGTAGGGAGGTCTGGTAGGGGTGCACTCAGCCTCGTGTTTCAAATTGAGGAGCTACTTGATAGAGAAGTAGCGCCTCCGGTCAAGAAAACCACCATTAACGGCCGTGGGGGTCGGCAATCTGACCAAATGCCCCCCAATCCTGCCATCTGCCGACGGGAGATGACGCAGCGGTCGGGTGGTAGGCCAAGTCCCTCCAGGGATGTAGCGCCACGGAGTTTAGTTTAGTTAATAATAGAGTATGTTTGTATTAGACTCAATGTTCTGTAATTTAACGATCATTATAATAGGTAGATTTCGAAGAAAGGCTAAGTTACTTAATGCAATAAACTACCAAACTACCAAGGTGCAACTTCCAAAATAATCCCTAACTCAAAAGTTAATGTAGGCCTACTTTTTTTGTTAATAGAAACGATAACTGCTGTAATTTTGCAAAATTAATTCCAGACCCTTAAATAAAAATTAAAGGTGGAGAATGTAGGTCTAGTGTTTTAACTGGACTAACAGGACGAACGAGAAAGTATTTTATTAAATCTAAAAGATCATAGTATGTCTTAATATGAAAAATATTGCAACCGTTTAAAGATACAATATCTCCTAAGTGTTGATATAAGCACTTTATTAAAAAAGTTGCTTGATAACACAACCATTAGCTCACACATGTAAAAAATAGCCTGGGACAAGATAATATGGCGACTCTGTCAACAATATTTACAAATATTCCGTCCCCATAACGACCAACACATGCAAATCACTTTGTAAAATATAACATTTGTCTTCAAGAATGTATATACATAATATTTTCAACTAATATCTCAATTAATATAATTAAATTGATATAAATAATCATTGTGCAAAAATAGCATGCAATACTCGTTCCATAAGCGAATAACAGATCTCAGGAATTGAAGAAAATCGGCATGCCTCATTTTTTAAAAATCTTTCCTCGATCCGTATGCACTGCTTACGGTACTAGTATCGCAATATACTATAACATAACTTACCGTATCTTTTTATGAAGGCTTCTATAGAGAAGGTTGACCTATTAAAATGCTATTTACAATAAAATCAGGTAAACTGATGTAACAAAGTGCCAGTATGTTTTTGTTTAATCAGTATGACTGCAATTATGATATGCAGAATATATATATTTTTTTAATTGATTTCCAAGTTAAGCTCCAGATTTATTCATTAAGCAGGGCTTACGGAAGAAGAAAGGTCTACCATCTCGGCCACCTGGGTCATTTTAACGGTCTAGTTGGATAAGCGCATGTAAAACAATAGTGTTTTTTGTCATAGCTACCTGTATTTTAATTTCCAAGGCCTTATAAGATCACAGTAAAACAATAGGCTATGTTGTCAAGATAACTGATATTCATTTTTTTTATAAATTCTTTCGAATACGTATATTACCATAAAATAGGCACTAAATTGAGCATTACTCCGAAACAGGTCAACCTATTTTATCCATTATGAATAGACGTCTTCCCATGGACATTATAAATGTGTATACCAAGTTTCATAAAAATCCGGTAAAGCGTATTTGAGTTACCGCGTCTTTAAAATATACACTAAATTGGGTTTTACTCCGGTACCGGTCTACCGATTTGGTCCAATATCAGTAGACGTCTTTCCACGTACATTATAAATGGGTATACAAAATTTCAGGAAAATCCAATAAAGCATATTTGAGTTATCGGGACTTCTTATATATTAACATAAAAACACTAAATTGGGCATTATTCCGGTACTGGCCAACCGATTTTGTCCAATATCAATAAACGTCTTCCCATGGACATTATAAATGCGTATACGAAGTTTCATAAATATCCGATAAAGCGTATTTGAGTTATTGCGCCTTTAAAGTAGACACTCAATTGGGTTTTACTCCGGTACCGGTCAACAGATTAGGTTCAAATTCAATAGGGCACTTCTCATGGACGTCATAAATGGGTATACCAAGTTTCATGGAAATCCGATACAGCGTATTTGAGTGATGGCGCCTTTCTATTAGAAAGGCGCCATAATCTAAGTAAAATAGGCACTAAATTGGGCATTACTCCGGTACCGGTGAACCGATTTGGTTCAATATCAATAGGGTTCTTCCCATGGACATTATAAATGTGTTTTCCAAGTTTCATGAAAATCCGTAAAATCGTATTTGAGTTATGGTGCGTACAGACACACGGACAGACGGACAGATAGACGGACAGACATTTTTTCGTCCACCACACAATCTCATAAAGTACCGGTACTGGCACTTAATAAAGATAGAGATTTATATATAAAATATTTCTGCGTCGTCTGGCAAGTAACATTCATTCCATTTTTGTAAATAATTATTACTTCTGTGTCTGTGCAGAAATACAAGATTGCTAATTAATGCGGTCCGGATTTGAAGGTTTTGACCTATTTTTTCCCCAGCTTCCTAATTAGAATATTCTAACGTATTTTCCTGTTTGATACCCCTATCATCCGAATATATGAATCTTATAGAACCTAAATAGAGCTAAATTGAACTAAAGGGTGCCAAAGAGGACTTTTGCTGAAAAACTAAATGCTAAAGAGGACTTCTGCTAAAAAACTAGATGCTATAGAGATCTTTTGCTGAAAAACTAGGGGCTAAAGAGGGCTTTTGCAGAAAAACACGAATTTAAATAGATTATCGAATGCAAAGGAAAATTAATATGTGAATTTATGCATTTAGAAAAAAAGACATAATAAAAATAAATTTACACAACGTACGAAATTAAGAATGTATATTTCACTTGTCTTTGTTACTCAAAAATATGTCAACCTCGCCATCGGAGGAAATGAAACTTGAGCCGTCTTTAATACTTTGAAATCTACAAGTATGTATTGTTGTTTCAACTTCCAAATAACAAGTTGCTGATTGACGACAGAGAAGTATAGGAGGGTCTGTATCAAAATTATAATTTTCGGTGTTAATATTGTTTTATTAAGATGGCTAAAATACTTTGTTTAAAACCAAAAAATGGCTATTCCACGAAAATAAAAGGCTAAAAGCCTAAAAATCCGGGCCCTACTTATTACAATTCCTGCTTCTTTCGTACTTGGTATCAGGGTTGATAAAAAACATGTTTTTTTTAAAAAGAAAAAAACACGTTTTTTTGTTTAAAACGTTTTATATGTGAACAACAATGTTGGTTGTTTTAAACGTGTTTTTTAACGTTTTTTATGTTTACAACAAAGTTGTTTGTTTTAAAAAAAGTTTAAATCGTTCATTTTGTTTAAATCAACCATATATATTATTATATATACATATACATACAGTGTGTCCCACGCAAGAGTTGGCCAATCATGCGGGTTTCTGCGTCGCGCCGACTACAGCTCTTAACTCCCGAGCGAGCGGGTGAAATATCTACGCTAATAAAGCCGCTAATGGCGTTATGATTCAGGTTCTCACATTTACAGTTGGAATTACAATGAAAATAACCACGTACCTCATCACAAGAGATGTTGGAAATGTCCCCCTCTTGCATCCACACAACACTGGAACCTTTTTAAGAAATTTTCTTTCACGCGCATAAATTCAGCTTCCGAGATAGAAACACCGTGCTTTAGTTGGGAGAGAACTCGTCTTTTTTAAATCCACGAATTGTATCAAAATAAAATGAGGTAACTGATATAAGAACGTGCCAGAATGTTTTTTTAATCAGTAGGCCTATTGCCAGATAAATCACATGTATTTTTCTTTGTGAGAACCTGAACCATTACACCATCAGCGGGCTTTATTAGTGTAGATATTTCACCCGTTTCCGTTGTAATGTACGGGAAGTTGACCTATACACTTTATTTTTCAAGTTTCTCCATAAATAATATTCACATACTGTTAGAAGAACTTAAAGACATAGGCCTATCACAAGAGAAATGAACTCTGTCTCGGAAGCTGAACTTATGCGCGTGAAAGAAAATTTCCTAAAAAGGTGTCAGTGTTGTGTGGATGCAAGAGGAGAACATTTCCAACATTTCTTGTGATGAAGTACGTGTTTATTTTCATTGTAATTTTAACTGTAAATGTGAGAACCTAAATCGTAACACCGATCGCGGCTTTATTAGCGTAGATATTTCACCCGATCGCTCGGGAGTTGGAGCTGTGCCCGCCGCGCCGCAGGAACCCGCGTCATTGGCCAACTCTTGCGTGGGACACACTGTATATATATATATATATATATATATATATATATATATATATATTTATATACAGTTGAAATGTTTAAAACATTTTAAACAATTTGTTTTAAACATTTTTTAGCATATGTTTATAACACTTTTTAATTGGGTGTTCCGCCGCCGTGGGTGAGTCGGTAGCACGCCTGCCTTCCACTCCGGCAGCCCGGGTTCGATTCCCGGCCGGGTGGGGGATTTTTCAGTAGTGAAAGATCCCCTCCCCAGGTTCAGGACTGGGTAGGTTAAGTCTTAGGTTAAGATAATGCACATTGTGCGCGATTCCTTAATTATTACATTTAATTATGCAGACAATTTACATTTTGTCAATCCAATGACACCCTGTGCTAAGATGTTCAAGATTTACGAGTCGTAGACTTAATAGTATTTGAAAATACATTTTGTACCAGTAGTATTTGTTTATGATTCAATAGTTCATGATTAATAAAAAATAATACAAACTACTGTTTAATTACTGCCTTTACTGCTCAACTGATGATTGACTTTCACCATGCTTTACGTGGTCTTAGCCGCCTTACATTATCAAACTTACAAGGAATATCCTACTACAGTGTTGCCAAATTGACACATTCAATATTTAATATTAATAATCTCTTTCTTTAAAAAGGAAGACCACAAAATAGATGGTAGGATGCAGTCAGAAAAAATTCAAATCAATTATTCAAAATCAGAAACTGGAAGCTGGCGACAGAGGATAGAGAAGTCTGCAGGAAAAGGATACAAAAGACACCACCTCACGTGATTTTCTGGTATTCTGGCCCTAGTTTTTTTTTGTTTTCTGTTTACAACACTAACAGGGTGTCACTGACTTGACAAAATGTAAATTGTCTTCATAATTAAATATAACACGCAATTAAAAAATTATTTAAACATATGCTAAAAAAAACATGTTTAAAACAGATGCTATTTTTTATATGTTCAATTATACACATGCGTTTATTAGAGCTAATCCTACGTTAATTTAATCTTTGAATAGTATCTCAACTGAGGGAAGAGGTAACTTCTTAATACAAATAATGCAAGACTATGTGACATTTATCGAATCCATGATATATTTATGGCACATAATTTTCATCTGACCAAACTTCACCTAGTCCTTGAAATAAATGGTAATTTGGAGGTTGAGAGCGACAGATAAATTCATACACAGTCATTTGAACAGAACAGTCGTTAGCATTAACAACGAATGAAAGTGTCAGAAATACAAATGAAATTAAAATAAATCTGTCAGCCTTGAAAGATAAAAATAATAATTAATAACTAGGGCAAGTTTTATGAAGGATTAATTAATGTCTCCGCTTCTGATATTTCGACACAATCTTTAGAATAAGTGCACATGTTATATTAGGAAAGGTTGTCCCCCTCATGTGTTTGGAGATGTTTCTTCAGATCACATTTTTGGGCGAATTTCTTGGTACATATAGCACACGGGAAAGGCTTTTCACCAGTGTGAGTAAGCAGATGACGTTTGAGACCCCTTTTTTGGGAAAAGTCCTTAGTACATATATCACACGAAAATCCTTCGTGTCCAGTGTGAATGAGCATATGTTCTGTGAGATTCCGTTTTCGGGAGAATTTCTTGGTACAAATATCACACGAAAATGTTTTGTCAGTGTGAATGAGCATATGTTCATTGAGAGTCCCTCTTTGGGAAAATTTCTTGGCACATATATCACACGAAAATGGTTTGTGTCCAGAGTGCACAAGCAGATGTTTTTTAAGTTCCCATCTTTCGGAAAATTTCTTGGCACATATATCACATGTAAATGGCTCATGACCAGAGTGCGTAAGCCGATGTCGTTTGAGATTCCTTCTTCGTGAAAATGTCTTGGTACATATATCACATGTAATATCACATGTAAATGACTTGTTTCCATGGTGACCAAGCAGATGTCTTTTGAGAGTCCCTTTTTCAGAAAAACTCTTGGCACATATGTCACACGAGAATGGCTTTTGTCCAGTGTGCGTAAGGAGATGTCTTTTGAGATCCCTTCTTCGGGAAATTTTCTTGTTACATATACCACAGGAGAAATGTTTGTCTGTAGTACGAGTTAGTTGTTTACTGTTACCAGCAGAAGATGTGCTTGTACATCCAGCAGGTGAGTGTGATTGCATTAGCTGATCCTCGTCATTGTTTAATGGAGAAGCTTCTAAAATCTCCTCTAAATTGTGTGCTGTAGAATCTCCGTAGTCTGAATTCTCACCTTCGATCTCCGTGCCACATGTAATAAATACAGGTTCACTGGAGTCTGTATTCTCTTGTTTGGTTTCCACTGTCTGTATTGTGTCGCACGTAATAAATACAGGTTCACAATTGTGACTGGTGCTGCATTCTGTAGAATAATCTTCGTAGTCTGTATTCTCTTGTTTTATTTCCGTTGTCTGTATTGTGTGAGGTGTAACAGGTACAACTTCACTCTTTAGTTCTGCTTGAGAAATCTCTTCCTTAATTTCAATCTTTGATTTGAGTACAGTCTCCATTCTGAATGGCTCATGTCCAGAGTGCGTAAGCCGATGTCGTTTGAGATTCCTTCTTCGTGAAAATTTCTTGGTACATATATCACATGTAAATGACTTGTTTCCAGTGTGCGAAAGCAGATGTCTTTTGAGAGTCCCTTTTTCAGAAAAATTCTTGGCACATATGTCACACGAGAATGGCTTTTGTCCAGTGTGCGTAAGGAGATGTCTTTTGAGATCCCTTCTTCGGGAAATTTTCTTGTTACATATACCACAGGAGAAATGTTTGTCTGTAGTACGAGTTAGCTGTTTACTGTTACCAGCAGAAGATGTGCTTGTACATCCAGCAGGTGAGTGTGATTGCATCAGCTGATCCTCGTCATTGTTTAATGGAGAAGATTCTAAAATCTCCTCTAAATTGTGTGCTGTAGAATCTCCGTAGTCTGAATTCTCACCTTCGATCTCCGTGCCACATGTAATAAATACAGGTTCACTGGAGTCTGTATTCTCTTGTTTGGTTTCCGCTGTCTGTATTGTGTCGCACGTAATAAATACAGGTTCACAATTGTGACTGGTGCTGCATTCTGTAGAATAATCTTCGTAGTCTGTATTATCTTGTTTTATTTCCGTTGTCTGTATTGTGTGAGGTGTAACAGGTACAACTTCACTCTTTAGTTCTGCTTGAGAAATCTCTTCCTTAATTTCAATCTTTGATTTGAGTACAGTCTCCATTCTGAATGGCTCATGTCCAGAGTGCGTAAGCCGATGTCGTTTGAGATTCCTTCGTGAAAATGTCTTGGTACATATATCACATGTAAATGACTTGTTTCCAGTGTGCGAAAGCAGATGTCTTTTGAGAGTCCCTTTTTCAGAAAAATTCTTGGCACATATGTCACACGAGAATGGCTTTTGTCCAGTGTGCGTAAGGAGATGTCTTTTGAGATCCCTTCTTCGGGAAATTTTCTTGTTACATATACCACAGGAGAAATGTTTGTCTGTAGTACGAGTTAGCTGTTTACTGTTACCAGCAGATGTGCTTGTACATCCAGCAGGTGAGTGTGATTGCATCAGCTGATCCTCGTCATTGTTTAATGGAGAAGATTCTAAAATCTCCTCTAAATTGTGTGCTGTAGAATCTCCGTAGTCTGAATTCTCACCTTCGATCTCCGTGCCACATGTAATAAATACAGGTTCACTGGAGTCTGTATTCTCTTGTTTGGTTTCCGCTGTCTGTATTGTGTCGCACGTAATAAATACAGGTTCACAATTGTGACTGGTGCTGCATTCTGTAGAATAATCTTCGTAGTCTGTATTATCTTGTTTTATTTCCGTTGTCTGTATTGTGTGAGGTGTAACAGGTACAACTTCACTCTTTAGTTCTGCTTGAGAAATCTCTTCCTTAATTTCAATCTTTGATTTGAGTACAGTCTCCATTCTGAATCACATGTAGTTTACTAAAATTAAATATAATTCAGTACTTTCTATTCTTCCAACACCCAAGCGTCTCCACGGCAGCATAGGTGCTCATAGCTGTCATCCGGGTGGCAGTGAAAATACGCCATCTTGGAGACTGTCAATAAAGTCTCTCACTAGAGGGTGCTGTGTATCTCCCAGGCTCATGAGAAGAAAATTACGGCTTGTTTAAATTTGCTTGGTGTGTTAGAACCCGAAGTCCTCTAACGCAGTGGCGGACGCAGGGGAGGGGATATCGTATATGTAAGTTGATTATTTTTTTTTAGTATTCTTTCTACCTATTCAAATCCCCCCCCCCCCCCGAATAAATTCTGTGTCCGCCACTGCTCTAATGTTAGCTACGATTTGGCAACAGCGAACTCCACTGACGACCATTGTTGCCTGCTTCTCTCAATGCAACCGCTTCATAAGTAGTAAAGGAAACCGAAAATTAAACATCCGACTGTAAGATATAGCCCTTTTTCTAAGAAATCAGCATTAGGGCAATGCATTTCATGACCATAAAATACTGAAGAAATGCATTTATAACCTAAAAATAGTGGATAAAAATTACCAATATATTTACCATTATTACTTATTATTAGTTTACTTATTATTAGTTTTTAGAAGTAATGAACTGCTATTATTAATAAAGAAGTAGGTAAATGTATACTACTTGGACACCCTTAGCGAAAAAAAATTCTTTACGAAATGGCATGCCCATCAAATTACCCATAGCAAATATGTGCCCTTTAAGAAGAAAAAAATAATAATTCTTTATTGTTGCAAGACAATCAGCTTCCTGTCAACCCGGTGGTTCAGGAACCAGGTTTTATTTTTTACTTTCTAAATTTACTCTATAATAAAATTGGTTAAGTCAATAAAAAAGCTTAAGTTATGTTTATGTGTTTATTTATTTTATCTGCATTTTCCTGTCGTATAACGGTGATATGGAATTAATCAGTTAATCTGAAACGGATTTAATAAAATTTTCTGTTTTTGAAAAGTAGAAGCAGAAATCCTTTTGGACTCAACAGTAACATTCGGCATTTAAAATCATAATTTTCAAAGGTTAAAGTGGCACATACAGATAAAATTGTTCCTAATCATAGCATTTTAATGTTTCTTCTGTTTCGTACCCGGCATCAGTTAACCGATTTGGTCCAAAATCTATAGGATTCGTCCCATTGGCGTTATAAACGGTATACCAACTTTTATGAAAATCCGATAAAGCGTATTTAAGTTATCGCGCTTACAGTAACACAGACAGTCAGACGGACAGATATTTTCCTGTCTACCAGACAATCTCATAAATAACCGGTACCATTCGGGCACTTAATAATTATGTAATATCATGACATAATCTTTTTGTTGCATACATTGTAAAGGGCGAATTGATTAGTGAATTTAAAATTTGACAGGGGCCCGGGAAAATTTGCCCCTGGGGCCCTTGCTTTCTATCCACGGCCCTGCTTGCTGTAGCCATTCCGCTGCAGCTGTACTTTAATATTACTACGACTGTTTTCCTCGTGAATCAATAAGCCTACGTCCTAATTCAAGTGCACTTGATTTTACCAGAAACAGGTGAACCGATTAAGATCTATGTGACACTGGAAATCAACAAACTGTCATGGCAGAGGATATTAAGATTATTTTAGTAAGAACAGAAGAATGTAAGATTCCACATTTTTAGTCGACTATTCCACTCACACGACGCGTCTTCACCAATAACGTTTAGCAATTCCTCGGGTATAGACCAATCACGATCGTTTATCTTATAAAATGCTTGCTATTAATATTATGAGGAAAGGATTTTATCTGATAAAATCGTCAGCTCGTTACTGGACACTTAAGCATGAATTAGCCGTGACTTACACGTCACATGTTGCCATTAAGCAGCACGAAAAACAGATTATTTTTATATCTTTTTTCGTTCATTCGCAGTTTATATTATTATATTGTTTCTATGAAAAGTGTACATTTATGAAGATGATACAGTCGGATGTTTAATTTTCGATTACGTTATTTAGTTATGAACCGGTTGCATTGAGAGAAATGGTTGCTAGCGAAGTTCGCTGTGGATAAATCATAGCTTCTACATTAAAGCACTTCGGGTTCCAACACACCAAGCAATTTAAACAAGCCGACATTTTCCTTCTGATCAGCCTGGGACAGACACAGCACATTCTGGTGATAGACTTATTCACTTTATTGACCGTCTCCAAGATGGAGTAATTTCACTGCCGCCCGGATAGTAGCTATGAGCACATATGCTGCCGTGGAGACGCTTGGGTGTTGGAAGAAAAGAAAGTAGTGAATTTTATTTCAGTTTAGTAAACTACATGTGATTCAGAATGGAGTCGATTCACAAATCGGAATATACCAAGATTGAAATTAAAGAAGAGATTTCTCAAGCAGAAATTAAGAGTGAACCTGTCCCAATCACATTTGACTTAATAAAGACAGTGGAAATCAAACGTGAGAATTCAGAATATGGAGATTCTACTACATGCAGCACCAGTCCCAATTTAGAGCAGATTTCAGGAGTTTCACAAGTAAATAATGAAGAGGATCAGCTAATGCAATCACACTCAACTGCTGTATCTACAAGCACATTCTCTGCTGGAAACAGTGAACAGCTAACTCGTGCTCCAAACAAACATTTCTCATGTGGTATATGTAACAAGAGATTTTCACGAAGAGGGCATCTCGAAACACATCTCCTCACTCACACTGGACATAAGCCATTTACGTGTGATATATGTAGTAAGAAATTTTCGGAAGGAGGTAGTCTAAAAAAGCACATGCTTACGCACACTGGAGATAAGCAATTTACATGTGATATATGTACGAAGAAATTTTCCCAGAGAGGGAATCTCAACAGACATCAGTTAACTCACACTGGACATAAGCCATTCACGTGTGATATATGCAGCAAGAAATTTTCCACAAGACGGAATCTCAAAAGACATCATCTAACACACACTGCACATAAGCTATTTACGTGTGATATATGCAGCAAGAAATTTTCCCGAAGAGGATATCTCAACAGACATCAGCTCGTTCACACTGGACATAAGCCATTCACTTGTGATATATGTAGCAAGACGTTTTCTCAAAGAGAGAATCTCAACAAACATCAGTTCGTTCACACTGGACATAATCCATTTACATGTCATACATGTACCAAGAAATTTTCCAAAAGAGGGAATCTGAACAGACACATCCTTACGCACTCTGGACTTAAGCCATTTACATGTGATCTATGTAGCAAGAAATTTTCTGAAAAAGGTAGTCTAAAAATACACATGGTCACTCACACTGGACATAAGCCATTTACGTGTGATATATGTACCAAGAAATTTTCCCAAAAAGGGGATCTCAAAAGGCACATCCTTTTGCACTCTGGACATAAGCCATTTACGTATGATATATGTACCAAGAATTTTTCCCGAAGAGGGGATCTCAACAAACATCAGCTCGTTCACACTGGACATAAGCCATTTACTTGTGATATATGTAGCAAGAAATTTTCCCAAAGAGGGGATCTCAAAAGACACATCCTTACGCACTCTGGACTTAAGCCATTTACTTGTGATATATGTAGCAAGAAATTTTCCCAAAGAGGTAGTCTAAAAATACATCTGCTCAGACATGAGAAGGACAAGCTTTCCTAATGTAAAGTGTGCACTGAGCCTTTGTTTTGCCTAAAGAATGTTTTGAATTATCAGTGATGGTTATGATAAATAGGAATCACTGCATGAAACGTATGTTAGTTCTTGCAAAGGAGAAAGTTGGATCACTTGTGGTGCGCTCAGTGTTAAAGGTACTGCTCTGAATGGGACTGCGGGAAAATAAGGAAACCTTGGTGTGACGGTCGCTTGTTATGAGTTCAGTCTGGTTATGTATTAGTAACACGTGGAAAGTTTCTTCCTGTTGTTCTTAACTTTTTAAACAAATGGTTATAATATTCTTAGAACCTAATAGATTTTGATGGAACTTTGACTGATATGTAGTCTTTAACAATGTAGTATAATCTTGATTTGTTGTGAAGCCTAATTTTACATGTATTTGATTATTTATGTCATTGCTAATGAAATATAGAATAGCCAAAACAAACATGTACTCTATGGATACTCCTGTTGCAGTAAATAGACTGTGGACACTCTTATGAGCTACTGTATTATATTTCAGTGGTTCTTTAGGGTGGTAATGCTGACTGACGGGGTAGGATTAACTCAAAACAACAAGTAGCAGGTATATAGTAAGAAAGGACATACTGTGTCAATTTTTCATATATAAAACAAAACTGTTTTTGATGAATGTATTTTTAATTCTGTCTTAATTTTGCAATTATTTCTGTTAAGAATAAGTATACCAAGTTTCTTGCAGTAAAAAAAAATCATGTAACAGTTTAAGAGCATATTGTAATATTTTAAAGCCTATTTTCTGTTTATTGACACATTTTTAAAGCATATTTTAAGTGTCTATTTTCTCTTTTAAAAGCCTATTTACTGGTTTTAAAAGGCTATTTTAGGTGCCTAAAACTAATTTTTTACAGCCTAAAATCCCAGGTCTAATTATTACTGACTCTAAACATGGATTACCCTATAGCAGGGTGTCCACAGAAATTTCAAAATAAATTCTCCTGAAATTACATGATCAGAAACTTACATTTCCCTCACAACAAGAATCCATGTTTTAAAAGGTTCTTTGTAAACAAAATAAAAAAGTGTGTGTGGAACGCCACGCGGCAGAAGTGGAACTTGTTTTAATTTTTGGATTTTGGAAAATTGGATTTTTTGAAGTTTGGATTGTTGGACTTTTTAATATTGGGTTTTTGGACTTTTTTAGATTTTGGATTTTATTTAATTTTTTATTTTTTAAACTTTTAATTTTTAAATTTTGGATATTTGGATTTTTTAATTTGGGATTTTCTTATTTTATAAATTTTGGATTTTTTGACATTTTAATTTTGCATCTTTGAATTTTTAATTTTGGATTTTTTAAATTTTTTATCCTTGAATTTTTTGTTTTGGATTTTTCAATTTTTTAAAATTCGGATTTTTAAATTTTAGATAAGCTTAATCATTTAGTTGATTGTTTTCTGTGCAGTCCGTTCCGTCATACCTTACTAATTTTGTGACGATTTTGTGCGTTACACAAGCTCCCGATTTACTCCTACCGTGGCTAAAGAAGTTTCACTTAAAAACCAAGCCTCCAGGGATCAGTCTAGTACAAATCGCTCTGTTCAAATACAGTATGTTTGTATTAGCCTCAATATTCTGTAATCCAGGGCAAAGAATTATAAAGCAGCCAAACCAAAAGACTTCATCATGATTATAACAGGTAGATTTTCTAGAAAGGCTACCTACTGCAATCATTACCAAGGTGCAACTCCTGGAAAAAGTCCAAAATAATCAACAACTCTAAAGTTCATGTAGGTCTTTATGAGTTTTTTTTCTTTTTTAAATAATGATAACTGTTGTAATTTTGCAAAATTAAGGGGAGATGGTAGTTATCAGTGTAAAAGAATCAATTTTTTTTCTTAGGCTCATGTAATAGAGCATAGTTTCCTGAACATTTTGATATAAAGGTCTTATATGTTGTATTATTATTAAGCTAAGCAGAGCAACCCAGATGGATAAAAATACCACAAGGTTAGAACACGCATGCCATTTTCTTTTCGCTTTCCTGTAAAATTACATTTTTTGTACTTCAGGTACCATTTTCTGAAGAACTAGTCATGCTAAAATAATGAAACTTTCAGGAATTCATTATAGATGGATGACAAATCTCCCTTAGCAGAATTATGGGAAAAGTCTTGACTATACAGAATTTTCAACTATTTTTATTTTTTAAAAAGTATTTTCAGTCGTGAAGTTTTCATGCAGTAATATTGTACATATTAGACTGATTGTGCTAGGGTAAATAGTAGTACCTATTGTTTATAAGTTCCCTAAGCTTCACAAAAATCTAAGCTACAGAAATTGAATAAAGTGTATCTATGTCAAGGGAAGTAACTGTAAAACTAAATTATCACCTATGTGTTAAAAAAAAATGTCCTACCAAACAGTGAGTTCTAGAACAGTTCTCTGCTTATGTTAAACTAAAGGGTGTTCTTGCAAAGCATAAAAAAATTCAACTAAATCTGACTCTTAACACCTTAGTTATGGCTTCTTGAACATACGCTATATTTTCTTACATTATTGCTAGCGTTAACTACCACCTCCCCTTAATTCCAGACCCTTAAATAACACAGACCAACAGCCATTTTGGTGCCTTAGAATTTATACTTATTCTAGGGTATATTTAGGTCGCTGATGCCATATGTGCCATTAGCTTTTCCTTATCAGCTTCAGTTTTGTGAGATATGGTATTACCATTATGCATATTATCCCATTTTACTTTTGATATAAATAAGAAAAGCAGTGTCTATTTTTAGCTTCTATATCATGTGAAGAAAATAGCAACACATTAACATTACAATAACAATGTAACATGGGGTCTTTCAGAAAATTGATATTATCACATATAGTACGGTCGCTTATGACTTATGAGCTGTCAATTTGAGGGCCAAAAAATAATCCAGCTTTTAGTTTTTCTGTCCTACGTGTCCAAAGTATGGTCAATAACCTTCACTAGCTATATTATCAAGCAAGATTTCGTTTTGCTAGACTAAGAGCTCACGAATAAAATCTATATCAAAAAAGAGCTGGTAGAGAAAACTGTTTACATATTTGGAATAAGCACCCTAAGTATAGCCAAAATCCGGTAAAAACATCTGAGACACCAAACAAAAAGTTATTTTTTGTTGGGCTGTGTAATTAATAAAGGCTGGGGTATGAATTAGCGAAAACACCCTTCCTAATCGAAGAACTGAGGCTTGAGTTACTGCTTCCCTCAACTGAATCATACGAAGCCTTGCTGAAGGAAAAGAACCTTACTCCTCAGACTATTTACCTTTGCGTATGTGCATCTTAAATGTAAGGTTTATCGGAAATAAGTAACCAGACTTGCCTAAGCGATTGTTCTGTCACACTTATTGAGATTAGAAACTACTAAACATGCAGATCAGCTGAAATTTTTCTCAGTAAATCATGTTGTTATTATTATTATTATTATTATTATTATGATTATTAAGTGCCAGAATGGTACTTTATGAAACTGTGTAAGAACAGGAAAACGTGTGTCCATCTGTCTGTCTTAAATGCGATAACACAAATAAGCTGTACCAGATTTTCATGAAACTTGGTATACGCATTTATAATGCCCATGGGAAGAAGCCTATTGATACTGAACCAAATCGGTTGACCTGTACCGGAGTAATGCCTAATTTAGTGCCTATTTTAGGGTAATATATTATAAAGAATTTATCAAATGCAAATCAGTTCTCATTACAACATTGTTTTAGTGTTCATATATGACTTTGGAAGTTGCAATACAGTTAGCTTTGACAAATAACACTACCCACATGTTCCTTTACATATGCTTATCAAAGTAGACCTTTGTTCTTCCTTAAGCCCTGCTTAATGAATCAATCTGGAGCTAACTCTGAAATTGATTTAAAATAACTTTTTGCGTATGATAGTTGCAATATTAAATAAAAGCATTCTGGCACTTTGTTACAACAGTTTACCTCATTTTATTATTATTATTATTATTATTATTATTATTATTATTATTATTATTATTACTACTACTACTACTACTACTACTACTATTACTTATGAAAGACTTAATGAAAATATTCTTCATGGATCAAATTTTAAGTGATTAAGTTTGTATGAAGACAATTAAGTAAACTTGGTCTTGAAGACTGCCTTTCTAAATAAATTTGGCCTCTAGTTCCTCTAAAACTGGATAGACTTGATTTAGCCTACCCTATTAAAAAAAGTTAACAATCAATTAATTAATCAACAAAATATTTGTAAAGTTTAGTTCTAAAGACGTAACAAGAGCCGAGTATAAAGTAGCCAGCACTCTTTGCTATTAGAAGTGCTCGAGGGTGGAGCAGGTAGAAACAGCCTTTCAAACCTTGAGGCATTCCAAACTTTCACTTCTTTTAGCCTAATGTCTATTCAGCTGTTAAATACTACACTACAGTTGTTAAGTCTTAAGATTGTTAAAATGAACAGAGCTGTTGTTACACTTCAAGAGAAAACGAGAAGTTTGTGAATACAGTGAAATATTTCCGAACTCTTTTGTGCTCAAGTACTCTATTTGCCTTTTATTCAACTTTTCTTTCATAATACAGTACAGTAAATTAATACAAAACTGTATTATGCCATTTTAATTTTGAAAATTAAATTACCATTATAGTGCCACCCTCGCTTTGTGCCAATAAATGTTAGAGAACGGATGGTGGCATTACAGCGAGAGTAGACTGTATATATAGATTCTTAATACCAGTTGTGTACATAATTGTAAGTAATTTTATATTTTTAGAACATTATAGGCCCACACTACATTAATTTTATAGAATCTGACAAACTTTTAATATAGTGTGATGTGTTTTGATTAATTTTTCATGTTTCTAGAACAGCTATATGTAAAATATCACGTTTTTTCATTGAATAAAAAAACATCATAAGATATTAAATAAACTTACTTGATATTTTAGTACTGTAATTAATATAATTTTTGGGCAAAATATAGATTTATGCTGCACCCCAGCCAAGCTCCGCCGTTTTGTTAGGTTAGGAAAGTTTATGTTAGTTTAGGAGCAATATACTGAATGACACGAGGTTTACTATGTCTCACATTGAATTTCTTCTGTGACGAAACCCTAAACCTTCACCTTCACAGGCGGGCCTCATTAGAGAGGAGCCTAGGGTGCAAAATGAAACTATTTTTTCCCGTTTTTTGTAATGTACTGTTTTCTGAACAACTACGATAATAAATATCACTCAATATATTAATTGTAAATTCTTTGAAGGCCTTATTTGGAATTGTTTTATAAAAGTTTAGTGGTGATTAGGCGGAAAACATTTTACCATTTTTCACATCCGATCATACCACTAAGACCATGAAACTCATCAATACGAAACTAATTGAGTTTCAGTCACCAATGATTGCAGCAGTGTAATCAACAACTAACGTACGTTCTATTTAACATCACCATCTCTGATATTTCAACTAATTCTTTTGGCAAGACAAAGGCTCAGTGAACACACATTATGAAAGTTTGTTCTTCTCATGTCTAAGCAGATGTTTTTTGAGATCCCCTCTTTGGGAAAATGTCTTGGCACACATATCACACGTAAATGGCTTATGTCCAGTGTGCGTAAGCATATGTAGTTTGAGATGCCCTCTTTGGAAAAATTTCTTGGCACATATATTACATGTAAATGGCTTAAGTCCTGTGTGCATAAGCAGATGTCTTTTGAGATCCCCTCTTCGAGAAAATTTCTTGGCACATATATCACACGAGAATGACTTTTCACCAGTATGAGTAAGTAGATGTGTATTCAGATCCGCTCTTCGGTAACATTTCTTGGCACATATATCACACGAAAATGACTTCTCACCGGTGTGAGTAAGCAGATGTCTTTTGAGGTCCCCTCTTTGGGAAAATCTGTAGGCACATATATCACACGTAAATGGCTTATGTCCAGAGTGTGTAACCAGATGTCTTTCGAGATTCCCTTTTCGAGTAAATTTCTTGGCACATATATCACACGTGAATGGCTTATGTCCAGTTCCAGTGTGAGTGAGCAGGTGTGTTTTGAGATTCCCTCTTCGGGAGAATTTCTTGGCACATATATCACAAGATAAATGTTTGTCTACAGTACGAGTTAGCTGTTTACTGTTTCCAGCAGAGGACGTGCTTGTATTTACAGCAGGTGAGTGTGATTGCATTAGCTGATCCTCTTCATTGTTTAATGGTGAATCTCCTGAAATCTCCTCTAAGCTGTGATTGGTGCTGCATGCTGTAGAATCTCCGTAGTCGGAATTCTCAGGTTTGATTTCCACTTTTATTAGCTCAAATGCATTTGGGACATGTTCACTCTCTACTTCCGTTTCACAAATCTCTTCCTTAATTTCAATCTTGGTATATTCCGATTTGAGTACCAGCTCCATTCTATATCATTCACTGCAAATTAAATTCACTACTTTTTCTTCCAACAACACACGATCGACTCCCGGGCAGTGTAAGTGCTAGTAGCCATTATCCGAGGGGCAGAGGAAATGCGCCATCTTCGACATAACTTAGTCAACAAATTAGTAGTTTAGGAAGATTCCGCCTATATACCACTAATATTAAAAACAAAAGGCTGAAGTTTATATGAAAAAAATTAGAAAAACTAAAATATGATGTAAATTTAGCTATTATTGTGTATTATAAAATGCTTAAAATTTTAAATTAATTTATCACTTAATAAGATAAAATATCAAAACGGCATTGAGCTCAATGTATTGTCACAGTAAAATATTTACAATAGTCAATAATAAAATTATAAAATTGACCTTGTCGCTTATTATTTAAAATATAGCATAGAATTAAAACATATATGAACTTGAACTAAATAATTATATATTATACCACTGGAGAAAATGAAGCTAATCAACTATAGTCAACAAAGTCACTCACTAGAGTGTGCTGTGTGTGTCCCAGGCTGATCAGGAGATGAAAATGGCGGCTTGTTTAAATTGCTTGTTGTGTTTAGAACCGGAAGTCTTCTAATGTAAAAGCTACGATTTGGTAACAGCGAACTTCGCTGGCAACCATTGCTTCCTGTTTTTCGGAATCATTTTTTGGGGTAACTCGGCACATAGGGAAAAAATATTTAGATTACAGAAACGAGCAATAAGAATAATATGTGGAAAGAAAAAACGAGAATCTTGTAAACCGCTGTTTGAAAAGCAAATGCAAATCTTTCAAAAGAGCTCTGAAGCAATATTTAGTAACTCACACCTTCTACAATATGGATGATTTCTTTTCAGCTTGAGTAAGTGTGACATAACAATTCTTGTATCATGTTTTTTTTTATAACATGCATGTATGTTTTTATCTGACGTGTTCTATATCCTTGAGCCCTGCTCAACACAGGATCTACAGAACGAGACATCTACATCTACATCTACATCTACATCTACATCGATAAACCGCTTCACAAATAGTGAACGAAACCGAAAAACATCCCATAGGCAGATGGAAGGACTGGGGGGCATGTGGGCATCATGCAGACACCCACGGCCATTATTGGTGGTTTTCATGACCGGAAAAGGATATTATTAGTTATACCAAAAAAAAAAAAGAAACTGACTAAAACTATCACCAAGCTCGACTAATGCTAATATATACTCCAGCTGTGTAAAGGTGGTGAAAGGTTAGCCCCCTGCACAGTTTAATTCGGTCACCTAACAAAACGAAACATGTTCACAGGGCCGTGCTATCGATTTGCGTGGCCTATGACGTACTGTAGGTGAGGATTCCATATCCAGCACGAATAAAATCAGGTAAGCTGAAGTAACAAAGTGCCAGAATACTTAGCTTAATCAGTGATAAGTTAATTGCAATTACGGGATTTGAACCAGGGACCTCCAGAATGCAAGTCCAAGAAGTTTCCATCTTGGCCACCTCGCTTGGTTTAACGGTCTTGTAAATACACAATGAATACTTGGTGCAAATTTTCAAATGAACATGACTTTTACTTGTCAGCTAACAAAATTCTCTACATATAAAAGCGTCTTGCTATTTCTGCTGATACAATGCAAGAAAATTTAAACTGATTCAAAACCTGCAATATCAATAGAAAAATTCTCCCCTGTCCGAACCTTTGAAATGGAGGACAATATACACTGACCAGGGGAATAATCTGACGATTTTGAAATGCATGTAGAAATAATAAACATCATTATAATGAAAAGTTTACTTTAATTTAATGATCATATTTGTTAGACCAATAATAACCATTTACAGTTCTTTCATTAGTTTTTGTTTGTTTTGAAAATTGTGTCTGATAAATGACGACCACCATTTTGTAGACATTCATGTAGCGTTGCCTTGAAGTTTTTCGTTGCTCTCATTGGACATCAGAATGATTGCACCATCATTCACAATGTTCAAAATGGACTGTGCACACTCTTCGGTTTAGGAGATCATGTTCAAGCAACTCCTGGACAATTTCCATTTTGTACGGGTGGAAATGAATTTCCAAATGCAACATCCTTCAAACATTATTGTATGACAGTCCTAAAGCAGTGGCATGTTGTGCGACATGGACTTCTGATGTCCGATTGATGCAAAGCTTGCACTTTTCCTGGCATACGAGCCATACGACCTCATACACTGGATGACTATAAATTCACTATTCAGAATGAAATAGCAGCAATATCAAACGACATGCTAATGAGAACAACAAAAAGCTTTAAGGCAACACTACATGAATGTCTACAAAATTGTGGTCTCATTTACCAGATACAATTTTTAAAATATAGAAATCCTAATGGAAGAACTGTAAATGGTAATTATTGCTCTAACATATGTCGTGTAACAGTGTTATATAAAAGAATAATATAGAGAAACTTTTGTAATACATTTATTTTAGCAAATTTCAAGTAATATTTTGTGACAGATTTATGATTAAATCTTAAAGTTAATGTAAGAGTGCCAGTTTTGCACGCATTGATAAGTATGCGAGTAGCTTCCTAGTGTCTCATATGACCAGGAAAGCGGATGCAATACCATGCATAATATCACATTACAGCAGATCCGATTAATCAATTCTTTTAGTAATGTCATTTTTAAGACAATAATACTAATTATACAAGCAGTGTGGATAACTTATTTCTCTTTTGCATCATGTAACTAATTATAAAGAAAAAATGTCAAATTGGCCGGCTACGGAATTTGAACCGGGGACCTCCAAAATTCAAATCCAAGACGTTACCATCTTGGCTACTTCACTTGGTTTAACGGTCACATATCCATCGGCTTTAAAAAGCGCATTTTATCCGATGACTTTAAGAACACTCGCAATATTAGTGAACAGATTTTATTCGTGTGCATATTTCTATGAGACAAGATTTTGTTAACTAAAAAATCATATGAGTTCTAATATTATTTATTATAATGGCACTGTTGTTAACCTAACTATTACTATCGTATGAAAACAAACATTACAATAAATTATGTTGTGCAGTTTATGGCAAGTTAAATATATTTTTTGGATACAACAGATATATACATTAGACATAACAGAACTAATGTATACTACAGAAACAACACAAGGTTAGCGACAGATGAAAAACATTGACAATAATTTAGCAGAAGAAATTCATTTAGATAAAATCATAATTCCCTAGAATGTGATTATCATATTGACAATGGATGAAATAATAGATAAGACTCATTTCATGGAAAATGTAATGCATGATTTTGGTGTTAACATCCTTCTATTTCAGTGGATATTTCAAAAATAACTTCCTTGATACACAATTTGATTCAACACATTCTTTAGTATAAGCTCATTTGGTAAATCAAAGGCTCAATGCACACATTACATTAGGAAAGTTTGTTCTTCTCATGTGTGAGCTGATGCCCTTTGAGATCCCCTTTTCGGGAAAATTTCTTGGCGCATACATCACACGAGAATGGCTTATGATCACTGTGAGTGACTAGATGTGTTTTGAGACGCCCACTTCCGTAAAATTTCTTGGCGCATATATCACAAGAAGATGACTTCTGTCCAGTGTGCGTAAGCAGATGTCTTTTGAGATCCCCTCTTTGGGAAAAATTCTTGGTACATAAATCACAAGAGAAAGGCTTTTCACCAGTGTGCTTAAGCAGATGTCTTTTGAGATGCCATTTTCGGGAAAATTTGTCGAGACATATATCACATGTAAATGGCTTATGTCCTGTATGCGTAAGCAGATGTGTTTCGAGATCCCCTTTTCGGGAAAATTTGTCAAGACACATATCACATGTAAATGGCTTATGTCCAGTGTGCGTATGCAGATGTCTTTTGAAAACACTTCTTTGAGAAAACTTGTCGAGACATATATCACATGTAAACGGTTTATGTCCAGTATGCTTAAGCAGATGTATTTTGAGATCCCCTCTTTGGGAAAAATTCTTGGCACATAAATCACACGAGAAAGGCTTTTGACCAGTGTGCTTAACCAGATGTCTTTTGACATCCCCTTTTCGGGAAAATTTGTCGAGACATATTTCACATGTAAATGGCTTATGTCCAGTGTGCGTAAGCAGATGTCTTTTGAGAACACTTCTTCGGGAAAATCTGTTGAGACATATATCACATGTAAATGGCTTGTGACCAGTGTGAGTGAGTAGATGTCTTTCGAGATCCCCTTTTCGGGAAAATTTCTTGGTACATATATCACACGAGAAACTTTTGCTTGGAGTAAGAGCTAGCTGTTTACTGTTTCCAGCAGAGGATGTGCTTGTACATACAGCAGGTGAGTGTGATTGCTTTAGCTGATCCTCTTCATTGTTTAATGGAGAAGCTCCTGAAATATTCTCTAAGCTGTGATTGGTGCTGAATGCTGTAGAATCTCCGTAGTCTGAATTCTCACGTTTGATTTCCACCGTCTTCATTAGGTCAAATGGGACAGGTTCACACTTTAGTTCTGTTTGAGAAATCTCTTCCTTAATTTCGATCTTGGTATATTCCGATTTGAGTACCGGCTCCATTCTGTACCACTCACTCTACACGGTGTAAGATTACTAAACTTAAATGAAAGAAATTTACTATTTTCTCCTAAAAACAACTCGGCAATATAGGCGCTTATAGATTTTATCTGAAGGGCAATGCAAATCCGTCATGGGATTCAGCAGGCAGTGGATTTGGTAGATAGAAGCGCTCCATTTAAATTGCTAACAAATAGTCAAGTGCCGTATTTTACGGGCCATGAGACGCTCCGGACCATAAGACGCACCTTGATTTTAGAATGGAAATTTAAAGGGGGGGGGGAAATTATATGATTCTGAACCAAGAATTTTAAAGGGAATAATATACTTCATCACTTAAACCATTTATAATTTTGTACAATGGAATCAGTGTAAATCACTTCTAACTTAAAACCTGCGTTGTACGAAAATCTCTTCTGTACAGGTGGCATCGCGTAAATTTTAACAACCGAACTGATTTCTCACATAAGACTGAAAATACTTTTACCCCCCTGTAACACTCAATTCAGCATAATTTTAATGGGACAAGGTTGTTTAGAGGTCATTGCCTT
Organism: Ectobius pallidus; assembly: GCA_964059195.1. NCBI lineage: Eukaryota > Metazoa > Arthropoda > Insecta > Blattodea > Ectobiidae > Ectobius > Ectobius pallidus. The sequence continues at coordinate 181,147,905 of CAXKWD010000005.1, read as the reverse complement.
CATTTAAACCACCCGGCAGCGACAACTCCTTTTGTATAAAATAACTCAACATTCCTTTCTTTTCGCATTGTATACCCTCATTTTACGATTGTGACAAGTGCACTGAAGTACTACCCGCGCGCCACTTCTTGAGCGCTGGATTTACGGGGAAGTGAGGGTCGGGGGAACAAAACATAGCTATTCCGCCAGTCTTTCTGCAGCGTTATCAACCAAAGAAATAACGTTTCAGCAGAATCGCGCGTATGGTATTTTATGTAGTGACTTTAATATACAACGATTTTAATGCAGTCCAATAATATACCGTAGCGTAGTGACGGTATTGCGTAACAATTAATTACACGTCATAAGCCTTTGGTTATCAAATAAGTCATCAAATAAGAATATTATGCATAATATAGGCTCAATATTTTTACACTGGATGACTTATTTTAAGCATAAAGAAGAGTCTTAGCAGAACATGCTTCACCATTTAGTGTTTTAAAACGTAAGAGAGGTAAGGCATCTAAAAGTGGAGAAAGCTATAGGCCTAATTTTAAACGTATTTAATATAAATTGTGAAAAGTTCGCTCAACTTTCAGTCCATGAAATTGACATCAAAATTCACGGGATCGTCAGAAATTAGCACATACGGAATTCTTAAAGCGGTGAGGAAAGTGTTGGATGTACAATGAAGTGTTTGTGAAATCAGCAGTTCGAAAGATTGTATTTTTCTCCATAACTCGATGCGTCAGAAAAGATAATGTCAATAAATAAATAAGAATCGTGAGGCAGAATGAAAGCTTAGTATGGAAGCCACTAGATGTCAGGGTGTATAGCGTACTTCGTGTTTCAATGTTGTTAGCTTAACCTACGAAGTTGAACGAAACCTACCGAATGAGGACTAGGGAGCCGAGCGCTCAAGAAATCGCGCGCGGGTAGTAGTCCTATAGTATGCCAAAATTTGTAACAATCTTATCGTTTAAAACACTTTGTTTATAACTATGGTATTCCAGGAATATTTACCATAATTTAAATTTTTTGGTACTTCAGATCATTAGACGCACCCAACTTTAAAGGCTGTGTTGTTAGGGTAAAAAAGCGCGTCTTATGGCCCATAAAATACGGTAGGTTGCGTAGTATTTATTTCTTACTACCTGGCCTATGAATGCTTCACAGTGTTGGTTTCACATGAAGTGAACACAATTTAAAGTCCGTTCGATGTACATCTATAAAACATCAGCCGTCCAGCCAACGCAGTGAACTTATTTATATTCTTAATGAAGAACGAAAACTGGCCCCAATATGTCATTCACTTTTTTTTTTCATTATTTAATTTGGACTCGTTTGGAATAACTCTGATAATTCGACTACGCCATAGGATGCTAAATAGCTGTTAACAGATTTTGTCCATTTAATTTAATATAGCAAATTACTTCTAGTATCTACTCTTATACAATTCAACGGCCCTAAATAGCGTGCTTGCTCGCCCGCTTCGTGAGACATCGGGTATACTCGGCGATGTTCGTCTCTCGCAGTCTAAACTTTCATGACGACTACAAAATTATTATATTATTATATAAGGCCTAAGTGAAATGAACACAATGAACAAATATTCTAAACAATTTTCATAGCTCTGAACCACAAACATTTTTAATAATCTACCAGTGTAATTTTCTTAAAAATCCTGGAGTCGATGAATAATGGCGGGCGAAGCCGGGGGCAAAAGCTGTAAAATATTGATGGTTTTATCTCTTGAAATATCGCTGATAATAATAATCCAAACAAACCATTCTTTCCCTTGAAACATTATATAATTTCTGAAAATTACACTGAATTGATAAAATAAAATTCACATCATATTCATGTCAATAAACAGCTGAGAAACAATACGTATTATGTGTTCACAGGTTCTTTGGAACTGCATAATCGATTCTGATCTAGTTTTCCCAGGGGGCGCTTTCATATCGTGGAATGTACTCTAACGCAGGAATTTTAGCTGTTTCATTAATTATTAATGGCTTAGTTTATGAATGATTCGCGTGCAAGTGTTAATAAATATAATGCTTTAATAATTATTATACTCTTAATTTTTAATTTTTAAAAGAATTGTCGTGGCGAAGCCACGGGCACCTCCTAGTATATATACACGCTCAGGGTAGAATTCCTAATGTTTTGATAGATCTGTTAACGAACAATGACATCCATAACTATCAAAGAAGACAACAGAATGACCTGCATGTCCAATACAGTAGAACAAATATTTCAAAGTCAAATATTTACAATTCTGGTGTAAAGTTATTTAATAAACTACCTACAGCTATCAAGTTTATAGAAAACAGTAAAATATTTAAAAACAGGCTAAGGTCCTTCCTGCAGACAGACTGCTTTTACTCTGTGCATGAATTTCTTTCTTTATAGGATAAGCATGTCAAGTTGTACAGCCATTACCTACAGAGTAAAATAAAACAAACAAAAAATAGTTTAAATAATGGTAAAATTAGAAGATATTTATTACTTGTAAAAAAAAAAAAGTGTGCGTGGAACGCCACGCGACAGAAGTGAAACTTGTTTTAATTTTTGGATGTTTTCAATTTTGGATTATTGGATTTTTTGAATTTTGGATTGTTTGACTTTTTAATATTGGGTTTTTGGATTTTGGAATTTTAAAGTTCTTATATCTCAATTTTTTAATTATGGAATTTTGGGTTTTTAACTGTCGATTCTTTTTATATTTTAGATCTTTGTATTCTTTATTTTTTAGGATTTTCAATTTTTTATTTTTAAATTTTGGAATAACGTTTTTTTTTTTTTAATTTTAAATTTTTAAGATTTGGATCTTTGAATTTTTTGATGTTTTGGATATTTTAATATTGTAGTTTGGATTTTGGAATTTTTAAATATTGGATTCTCTATTTTTTAATTTTTGGATTTTTTAAATTCTGGATAAGCCTAATCATTGAGTTGATTGTTTTCTGTGCAGTCCGTTCCGCCACACCTCACTAATTTCGTGACGATTTTGAGCGTTACACAAGCTCTCGGTTCACACCTACCACGGCTAAAGAAGTTTTACTTAAAAAATATGAATTTCTAAAAATCCCTTTCCTTTTCTTTGTTTCAGGTAACTCATAACTGGTTCTCGAACTACAAGTGTGAAACGTTCCATGCCAAATATCTTGAATGTAATTACTTTTATATATAACAATATAGAATGAACATGCCCATCTATATATAATTGACAATTTACAAAAGCTGTAAAATTATTACATAAATATTTGCTTATACAAAATTCTAAATACAATTTGAATTATATATCTAAGTCTTTCATATTTGGACATAATATGTTATATGTGGTAATGAAATTTTACTAGTACAGTCGGTCAAATAAAAACGTCGGGACTCGTATGCAGTTAAAATTAAAGTTTTAACGCAATAGTTCACAAGTTTCCTATAAAAAAAACATAAAATACAGATCATTCTTGAACATATGAGGTCATGCGTCAGGAGGGAAAAAATGAACGAGGGGGAAAAATAAACAACGCGGAAAGCGCAACACACGATATTCAACTTAATGTATTGTCATAATTCATTTTGTTTTGTGACATCGCACTACATACAAATGCTAGCTTGAGAGAAAGTGTAGTTAGGGCTGTAAATGACCTGCATTTTTCGGCCTCTGAAGCAGCGAGAAGGTTCCATATTTATGAAAGAGCAGCTCATAGGTGGGAAATTCACTATAATACAACCGGAAGTTTTCATAGGAAACATGGATCTTGCCGGCCGCGTATTTCGATGCTAGATTGGTTGCAGAAGATGAACGTAAGTTTTGATTTTGCACTACAGGTACCGGTATTATAAAATAAAATCTTTAAAAAATGCTCCTTGAATAAACATATTCCTCGCGAATCTATTAATTGTTAATATTATAAAAATTTGCAACCAAGAATATGGCGGATTTGAGGCATGTAGCCACAGCCTTCTATACATGTTTGTTTTGGAACAAAACTGACTAAATAATCAAGAAAATACATGGATAGACAAGAGGCGTGTGTAAACCTAACCTTAAGTCTTCCTATACATGCGCATATGCTCGTTCATGATACTTAATCAAATACCGCCCGACGTTTTTTATTTGACCGACTGTACAAAGGCTAAAAATCTTATTAATTTATATGATATGATTGTACTAGTTGATATATATCCAAGCTTCAGAATGAAGTTTATCAATGATTGTAAATTTACTGTTTTGATACCTTAATGAGTTTTACGATAATTCGTAAAGGTATATTTGTGTCGTTTTTAGCATGTGTATAAATTATAAATAATAGTTATTATTGTTATTGAAATATGTGTTATGAAGATGCTTACTGTTCACACATGATTTTTAATGGGAAGTAAATTGATTGATTATGCATATATAAATAATTAGGCACGTCGATAGCCACTTATTATTAGAGTTCAATGTAAAAACAGCTTTCAGCATGGCCATGGCTATAATATATTGTTTGTCGACTCATGAGATTTACTAGTTCTGTTATGGGTTTGTCCTAACCCTATTGAGTTAGGCTACTAGGAAGACCGCTTAAAACGTATGAGCAAACAGGAAGTCACATTACAAGCCAATGTCTCATAAAACCATTTTTGGTTCAAAAGGTTGTGCCACGTAGACTTCTATACATTTAATTCTGGTTATGCACACGAGAGTGCGTTTTAGTCCAATATATGATTGTTTATTCTAAATGAAAATTGAACGCTTCTACAATAGTCGATATGTATAAATTAGCTTTTTTTTCTGCTGAATCTTCTTTTTTATTTTTCTTTATAATTTCATATTTTTGTTTATGCCGGTTGCAACAACAGTCAACGATAATATTGTTTTAAATTCAAACTCTGCCTAAGCCTATTCTTCTTTGCTACAATTTTTTATTTTATTTTGTTGAAATTTTGTTTATATAATAGGCGTTTCTCGATTTTTGTATTTCTGTCTTTTTATCAGCCCCATTTTCCAGATAGTTTCTTTGTTTTCATTTGTTTTCGTTTCTCTCTGAGTCGTTACAAAGAGTGCATAATGATGAGATGTAGTGATGCAGTGATTATATTACAAATTTGTTCTCAGGATATTTTGGCTATTGTCATGTGAAAGGATAAATGTACAGAGTTCATTGTAAGAGATGGATAAATAAATTGAGCAAGAGTTTCAATATTCTACAAGAACAAGAAGATTTCCAATATATCTTCTTGATAAATGTTCCCACGATCGCAGCACAGAGAATCGGCTGTTTGGAGAAAGCTGCATGTAACTATGAGATGTCGGTTATGTGGGGAGAGAATGACTCTTAATTGGTCGATTTCATAATATTTAAATAGAAAATTAGAAATACTCCTATTCTGTTGTGTTCGATATAACTGGATGGAAAAAGGATGTAACTCTGTACAATGGTAGTCATGATTTTGATATTTTTGTCATTACAACTAATACATTTTCGTGTAATTTGTATGTCTTATTAGGCATATAAGCAATTATTTCGTGTAATATTGAATATTGATACAAATCAGAGAGCGGTCATATTGATTGTTGACGTATGTAAATCATCAGACTACCACCAGGATGTGCTGTGATCGATTCAATATAGCTGTGATTAGTTTTAGAAATTTGGATCGTGTGGCGTTGAATCAAATGGGTGGTAGCTAACCACATTCGCCTCCTATGCAATATCTACTGGTAGCAGTGATGGGAAAAGTACAAAAAGAAAGTAATTGGGCTGAATTAAAATTACCTGAGAGACATTTTACTTATTTACAATTACAAATTACTTTTTTAAAAAATAATCAGTAAAATTACAATTACGTTAAACAATTACTTTACAAAATGACACTACCTAAAAACTCCTTGTTTTCGGTTTGTTTTGGGTACAAGCCCAAATTATTAATCAACAAACAAACAAACAAACAAAAATCAATGAGAATATTTTCGGAAACATTGAGTAACTTTTTGTTAATATTTACTCTAATTGGGTATATTAGTTGCAAAAACAGTAATGATGACGATACAGCAAGCGAGAATGATACTAATACTAACAACTACTAAATTGTAACAATTACAATCTTATTTCCAGAAGTAAATTACAAGTAGAAATTACATTTTCAAAAAAGTATTGATTACAAGTAAATGGGACCAAAAAAGGAATTGTTACTGTAATCCGATTACTTTTACTCAATTACTTCCCATCACTGACTGGTACTTACTCGGTACAAAACTATGGAATTTGATTAATGTAAACCCGATGCAGGCACAGTATGGATTTCTGTTCCTACGTCTGGAGTGAAATGTGATGAGGTCTTTACCTGAAACAAAAGAAAGCAAAACATCAGAATTCAGTCAACTCATAAATCAAGGAAATGATTTGTAAAGCTTCATACACGTTGCAATAGCCCAGGGTATCTCAACCTTTTTGAACCTCAGGGTCTCTAAAATGTCTAAAAAAATTTATGGACCCCTAATTTCACATCCCATTTTAAAAGAAGGCTTATAATCTTAATATCTGGGGTATTAATTAAAGGTCATTATATCGAAATATGTGAAAAAAATTTTACTTCTTTATTTCCACTTGCTTATGATATTTTATAAGTAAAACTTCTTTAGCCGTGGTAGGGGTGAATCGAGAGCTTGTGTAACGTTCAAAATCATCACGAAATTAGTGCCACACTCAAAACCGTCACGAAATCAGTGTCACACTCAAAACCGTCACAAAATTAGTGAAGTGTGGCGGAACGGACTGCACAGAAAACAATCAATTCAATGATTAGGTTTATCCAAAATTTAAAAAATTCAAAATTTAAAGAAATCTAAAAATTAAAAAATCCAACAAAAAAAAAGTTCAAAAACCCAATATTAAAAAGTCCAATATTGCAAAATTGAAAAAAATTCAATAATCAAAAATTGAAAAAATAACGATTAAAACATGTTTCATTTCTGTCACGTGGCGTTCCAAGCACACTTTTTTTTTACTGTTGTTTACTGTGGAATTTTATAGTTACATGTTACATCATGAAAATTGTACAATCGATTGATAACACACACCAACAGTCATTATGGTGTCTTAGAATTTATACCTATTCTTGGGTATATTTAGGTCGATGATCCCAAATGTGCCATTAATTTTGCCTATCAGCTTTAGTTTGTGAGACATGGTATTACCATTATGCATATTATCCCTTTTTTCGTTTGATATACATTTTTTAAAAAGTGCCTATTTTTAGCTTCTAAATCACATGAAGAAAATAGCAACACACTAACATTATATTAACATTATAATAACAATATAACATTGGGTCTTTCAAAAAATTGAGTACTGACGGTTATGACTTATGAGCTGTCAATCTGAGGACAAAAAAAAAATCCAGCTTTTATTTTTTTCTGTACTTTGTACAGTTTTTGTCCTACAAGTCAAAGTACGGTCAAGAACCTTCACTAGCCATATTATTAAGCAGAATTTTATTTCGCTAGACTAAAGGTTCACGAATAAAATCTATATAAAAGTAGAGCTGGTAGAGAAAAACTTATGTTTCAACATAACAGGTAATTCACAACCCAGGTCCAACTCTTTCCACCGGTTATGAATATAAATTGATTAAAACTGTTATTAAGACTTTAGTACAGTAGATTATTTTTTTTTAATTCTTTTTAACCTTTTAACAGCCACTACGTTTCAGCCTGACCTCCAGGCCTTCCTCAGGTGAACTGACTTGTCAGTTCACCTGAGGAAGGCTGAAACGTAGTGGCTGTTAAAACAAAACAAACAAAAAATTATCCACTGTTCTAAAGTTTTAATAACAATTTTAATCAATTTATAGTGAATAACTGCTTACAAATTTGGAATAAGCACACTTAAGTATAGCCAAAATCCGGTAAAGCATCTGAGACACCAAACAAAAACTTATTTTTTGTTGGGCTGTGTAATCAAAATGCATTTATTTCTAACTGTCAGAAGAGGGAGGAAAATGAATTATTTCATTATCGTCGCTCTTTATCTAAACACCTCACTGTTAAATCAACACTATCATTCTAATTCCTTAGGGGGAGGCTTTTGTTAGAGAATGAGTTAAGTGCTAAGGGGTGAAATATGGACAAATTTTAATACAATTAAAATATGTTTTTAACATAATTTTTTACCATGCATAGAGGAAACAACATCTGAGATCCGAAAGGAATGGAAAAATAGATATTTTAGGAATAATGTTTTTATCGATGGTGGGGAAAACAAGTTACCATGACAAAACTCTATCTTCCTTATGAGCAGTGTAGAATGAGTTGTCACCTGAGGAAGACTCAAGGGCAGAGTCGAAACATTGTGTTTCATCTTTCAAGTTTTATCCACTGGTAAAAAATTTAATTACAAGTGAAACGGTGAAATTTAGGACCGAAATGGATATTTTATTAGATCAATTTTGTTAAAATTAGCATTGTCTGTATTTTGTATTAAAAATACTATGCATTTTTCTAACATAACCAGTCACGGACCAAGAATTCTTAATGCAGAAGCTTTTTTACCCTTCCACATCTTTCAAAAAACATTGCTACAACAGTCGTTTATCTGCCAAATTCTATCGACATGTAATCATTTTCGTAATATTGGTGACATTGTAGAGTTGGTCCCACTCAGTATGGCCCTGATGTGACGGCAGTTACCTTATTCTCAAGTTTAGCGTAATATTCTTATTTGCAATTATGTTGATGGGTCCCATAAGATGTGATATATTCTAATGGACTGTATAAAATCAAATCAAATAAAAAAAAAGTCACTGTTGTTAACTTTACTACTACTAACATATTAAAACAAACAAATAAATTATGTTGTGAAGTTTGTGGCAAGGTAAATACATTTTCTAGATAGAATAGAAATGACATCCAATTACAGAGACAAAACTAGGTTAGTGACGGGTGAACAATAGTGACAATATTTAGGTATGCCTGTGGAGTAAAAGGAAATTATTTAAATAAAATCGTAATTCCTTAGAATTTGATAATGACATCACAAATAGATTTCTCATTTTTTTGGTAAATGCAATGTGTGGTTTTGGTGTTAACACCCTTTACTTCAGTGAATATTTCAAAAATAACTTCCTTGATGCCACCCAATTTGAAATTCACAGTAAACAAAACAATTAGAAATACAAAAGAAATTATTATAATTACTATAAAACATCATAAAGTAATGAAACAAATTGTGTTTCAGTTAAAGATTGGGCAAAAGATAGATTTATGCTGCACCCCAGCCTGTTTTGTTAGGTTAGGAACGTTTATGTTAGTTTAGGAGCAATATACTGAATAGCACGAGGTTTATTAAGTCTCACATTGAATTTCTTCTGTGACGAAAACCTTCCCAGGCGGGCCTCATTAGAGAGGAGCCTAGGGTGCAGCATAAAACTATTTTTTCCCAAAGATTGAAGCAGAGTAACAAAAAATTAACATAAGTTTTATGTAGGGATTCATATTTATCATCACCATCTCTAATACTTCACGACATTCTTTAGTTTAAGTTCTTTTGGCAAGATAAAGGCTCACTGCACACATTACATTAGGAAAGTTTCTTCCTCTCATGTATAAGCAGATGTTTTTTCAGATGCCCTTTATCGGAAAATTTCTTGGCACATATATCACACGAAAATGGCTTCTGACCGGTGTGAGTAAGCAGATGTCTTTTGAGATACTCTCGTACAGAAAATTCCTTGGTACAAATATCACACGTAAATGGCTTGTGACCAGTGTGTGTAAGCATATGCTTTTGGATATGCCCTCTTCGGGAAAAATTTTTGCTACATATATCACACGTAAATGGCTTGTCACCAGTGTGTGTAAGCAGATGGTTTTCGATATGCCCTCTTTGGGAAAATTTCTTAGTACATATATCACACGAGAATGGTTTTTGACCGCTGTGAGTGAGAAGATGTCTCTCGAGATTCGATCTTTGGGGAAATTTCTTGGCACATATATCACATGTAAATTGATAATGCTGCCCAGTGTGCATACGCATATGTTTTTTGTGATGCCAACTTTCGTAAAATTTCTTGGCACATACACCACACGAGAATGACTTCTGACCGGTGTGAGTGAGCTTATGTCTCTGGAGACTCCCGTTTTGAGAAAATTTATCGGCACATATGTCACACGTGAATGGCTTATTACCAGTGTGTGTAAACAGATGTCTTTCGAGATCCCCTTTTCGTGAAAATTTCTTGGTACATATATCACACGAGAAATGTTTGTGTGGAGTACCAGTTAGCTGTTTACTGTTTCCAGCAGAGGATGTGCTTATACATACAGCAGGTGAGTGTGATTGCATTAGCTGATCCTCTTCGTTGTTTAATGGAGAATCTCCAGAAATCTCCTCTAAGCTGTGATTGGTGCTGCATGCTGTACAATCTCCGCAGTCTGAATTCTCACGTTTGATTTCCACTGTCTTTATTAGGTCAAATGTGATTGGGACAGGTTCACTCTTAATTTTTGTTTGAGAAATCTCTTCCTTAATTTCAATCTTGGTATATTCCGATTTGTGTACCGGCTCCATTCTGTTACATTCACTCTACACGGTGTAAGATTACTTTACCAACTAGAATGAAATTCACTCTTTTCTCCAAACATCACCTCAGCAGCACGGCGGCTTTATAGCTTTTATCAGAGGGGGCATGCAAATCCGTCATGTGATTTAGCAGGCAGTGGAGTTGGTAGATAGAAGCGCTCCATTTAAATTGCTAACAAATAATTAAATAGGTTACGTTTTATTTATTTCTTACTAGCTGACCCATCAATGCTTCGCATTGTTAGATTTCGATATATATATATATATATATATATATATATATACACATGTGTGTGGATTAAGTGAACACAATTTAAAGTCCGTTTGATGTACATCTATAAAACATCAGCCGTCCAGCCAACGCGATGAACATATTTATATTCTTAACGAAGAACGACCACTGGCCCCCAATATGTCATACAATTTTTTTATCATTATTTAGTTTGGACCCGTTTGCAATAACTCTGATAATTCGACTACGCCATAAGATGCTAAATACCTGTGGCGTAAAGGATGCGTTCGCTCCTCTCCCTCAGCGGGCCCGGGTTCGAATCCTGGTCGGAGCAAGTTACCTATAGATCGTCCCAGCCTTAAAAGACAGTATTGAGTTAAATGTAGTATTTGCATCTCACTTGCACTCGTACGTTCTGCAATTAGCTTCGTCCTTTTCTATCCCGACAATGTTGCCATTTTCCAAAGTGATAAATGTAATAATGTGATTGCGTGGTCTGATAGGGAATTTTCCGCCCTTTCTAATGATGCCAATTGTAAAGCCATAAATAATTAATATGAGGCCTATTTTTCATAATTACGTTATTTTGGCGGAAGTCAATATTTTTGCACATTAATAACTTATCACGCGATAGACAGAAAACTAATAATCAAAACAAGTAAAGATTTTTTTCTTGGACTGCCTGATGGTGAAAGAAAGTACTCCCTTTCCGTCGGCAATAAATTTTACATAAGAAAAAAGCTATATATTTTTTTATTAAGTGCTACCTGAAAATTCTCGGACGGCAACACAGAAAAGTTAGGTAGTGAGTAACATACTTTGGTATTGACTTTACGTTGGTGACTAAGCGAGATGAAATGTTTATAGATGTCTGAAAAAGTATTTAAAACAAACCAGAGCTCTCTATCATGTAGCATTAATAAATTATCACAGTTTTCCCGAGCTCAGCATTCTCGCGCTCATGACTTGGTTGCTTTGAGATTTTGTGTACTCAGATGTTTCTAAGACTATCGTGTCTTCTTCAGAGCTCATTGTTATATAGTAGCTGTGTAGTGAAGTTTAACTTTGATGTGAAGTGGTTCTTGTGTTTTTTAAAATTAAATTTTATATTAATTAATATTTTATATTAATTATGAATAGAGGAACTAGAAATCTTAGTGTTGACAAATTGCGCAGTAAAGAGCGAATTATAGTATTAAATATACTTAATTATTTCTTGAAGAAAATGAACGTTACCCAGGCAATTAAAGAGATAGCAGAAGCTACCGGGTGTCCAGAAAGTTTACTGTATAGAATAAGAAAAGAAAAAACGAAAGGCCCTCTGAGAAGGAATAATACTACTCCCTGAGGATAGTGAACAGGCCTAAAGGCATGTAATGTATTTTAACTATTACTTCCCTTTATAATTATATTCTTGAAAATTATAACACAATAATAGTAATAATAATATCAATAATAATAATAATAATGATAATAATAATAATAATGATGAAAAATAATATTATCGAAATGAAATTTAATATTAAATTTAACATTTATAAATTATTAGCTTAAAGGACCAAGCGTCACCTGGTTTTGTATTTTACTTGTACTTCGAAGTCAATTTTGGAGGAAGCCCCTTTAATTTTCAAAATTTAGGCCCTAGAGAAAGCACAACTTGTCACACTCAAGGACCCTATTACTTCTAAAGACCATGGAGGGTGGGGTTGAGGTAAGAAGAGACAGAAATTCCTATTAGTATTTCTTTTCTGTGTGTCAAGTCGTAAAATGAGCCAAAAGAATGTAGATTTAAACGTCATTTAATAGGGATTAAAACATTTAAGGGACTTTTTTTCCCCCAAATTTAGTTTTACCTAAGTTTTTCTCCTGGTTCTGTTAGCTCTGTGTAAAGTCTGGCAAAAATTGATCAGAGAATTTAGATTTAAATAACATTTATATAATAGGGGTTGCAACATTTAAGGAGTGGTTTCATCCAAATAAACTTTGGTTAAAAATTTCTCTTGATTCAATAGGTTCTTGGTATAAAGTCTGATAAAATTGGTCAAAGGATGTAGATAAATATATATCACAAAATAGGGGTGAAAGATCTAAAATGTGGTTTGTTCCAAAATTAGTTTTCCTACCATTTTCTCCTGATTCTATACGTTCTGTGTACAAAGTCTGTTAAAAACACGTCAAGAATGTAGATCTAAATTTTGGTGGTGTAATAGGGGTAGAAACATTTAAAGGGTGGCTTCTTCCAAAATTAACTTCGCCTAATTTTTCTCTTGTTTTTATAGGGTCTGTGTGTAAAGTTTGGTAAAAATCGTTCAAACAATGTAGACTAGTAAAAAGATCACAAAGTAGGGATTGAAAATTTCGCAAGGGGTGTTTTTTTCGAGAATGATTGTCTCGTAGAATTTTTACTTGATTCCACAGGGTACACGTGTAACATTTTGTAGACATTGGTCAGAAAATGTAGATTTGTGGGCCTATAGAGAAAATATTACTCATGGGGGTTGAAAATAAGGGAAGAAGGGTGTGCCGTCGTTCTATCTGCAGGGCATGATTTACATTAATTATTATGTACAAGAAACAAATTTCGATGTTTTCACGAGGTTTAAGAGCTTTTTCACATCATGTGCCGGGCCTTGTAATGTGAGTAGATCTGGCATCAGTGCGCTGCATAAGACCAATACTGTCATTTAAGGTTGGGACGGTCTATAGGTGGGGTTTTTCCTCTCCTGTCAGTCAAATGTCGTGTAACTTTTGGCCCTTGTGGTCCCCGGGTATCATCTGGCCGTCATTGTCATCCTCATCCCTGACCTCGCTTTGTTCAGAGTGAGTGTGTGTGTGAATGGTGTGTCTCGTCCTATGTGTTCGTGTTGTCTCGGAGGTGGCCCCGGCATTGGGCTGACCACTCATCCGGGGAGGCCCTCAATGTCCTTGTCTGGTCATAATAGTATGTATGTGATCCATAGACAAAATTTCTAGGCATACATATAAGTGAAGAGCTAAAGTGGAAAACACATATTGAGGGATTAACCAATAAACTTAGCACAGGTTGCTATATGCTAAGAACTTTAAAACCTGTTACAAGTGCACACATACTTAGAAGCTCATATGAGGTATGGAGTCATTTTCTGGGGTTCTTCTCCAGAAGCCGAAAAAGCCTTTAAAATCCAGAAAAGAGCAGTAAGGATAATTTGTGGGGTAAATCAGCAGACATCCTGTAGAGATCTATTCAAAACATTAGGAATTCTACCCTTAGCTTGTATATATATATATATATATATATATATACCAGAAGTAATTTTCTATATTAAATTAAATGGGCAAAATCTGTTAACGAACAATGGCATCCATAACTATCAACACATGTTATTGTATACCAGGAATAATCTACCAAGTCAACAACTTAGACAGGACGTACATTCACACAACACAAGAAATAGAAACTTTATTGATGTACCTTTTTACAGGCTATCTAAGTCACTCAAAAGTTATCATGTAGTGGGAAAGAAATGTTATAATATGCTATCAATAAGTGTGCTTAATTACCCAGCTGACACGTTTAAACATAAGCTATATGACTGGTTAGTTGGTCATCCATTTTATTCCCTAGACGAGTTCTTTGAATTTAGTACTAAATCAATTATCTTTTGATATTTTAACTCTTGGTTGTAAATTATTTTGTTTATAGTACTATTATGTATATATATATATATATGTGTGTAGGCATGTATTTTAAATGTAAAACTGACTTTGTCTATTGCTTCTTTGTAAGCTTAATGGCAATAAATTATTATTATTAAACAAGACAACAGAATGATATGCATGTCCAATACAGTAAAACAAATATTTCAAAGTCAAATATTTACAATTCTGGTGTAAAGTTATTTAATAAACTACCTACAGCTATCAAGTTTATAGAAAACAGTAAAATATTTAAAAACAAGCTAAAGTCCTTCCTGCAGACAGACTGCTTTTACTCAGTGCATGGATTTCTTTCTTTATAGGATAAGCATGTCAAGTTGTACAGCCATTACCTACAGAGTAAAATAAAACAAACAAAAAATAGTTTAAATAATGGTAAAATTAGAAGATATTTATTACTTGTAAAAAAAAAAGTGTGCGTGGAACGCCACGCGACAGAAGTGAAACTTGTTTTAATTTTTGGATGTTTTCAATTTTGGATTATTGGATTTTTTGAATTTTGGATTGTTTGACTTTTTAATATTGGGTTTTTGGATTTTTGAATTTTGGATTTTTTAAATTTTTATATCTCAATTTTTTTATTATGGAATTTTGGGATTTTAACTGTCGATTCTTTTTATATTTTAGATCTTTGAACTCTTTTTTTTTGGATTTTCAATTTTTTATTTTTAAATTTTGGATGTTTTAATTTTTTAATTTTGGAATTTTTTAATTTTTTTATTTTAAATTTTGAAGCTTTTGGACCTTTGAATTTTTTATGTTTTGGCTATTTTAATTTTGGAGTTTAGATTTTGGATTTTTTAAATATTGGATTTTCGATTTTTAATTTTTAATTTTTGGATTTTTTAAATTCTGGATAAGCCTAATCATTGAGTTGATTGTTTTCTGTGCAGTCCGTTCCGCCACACCTCACAAATTTCGTGACGATTGTGAGCGTTACGCAAGCTCTCGGTTCACACCTACCAGGGCTAAAGAAGTTTTACTTCAAAAATATTAATTTCTAAAAATCCCTTTCCTTGTATATATATACATATATATGTCTATAAATTATTATTGTTATTGGAATATGTATTATGAAGATGCTTACTGTTACACATGATTTTTAATGGCAAGTAAATTGATTATGCACATATAAATAAATAGGCATGTCGATAGCCACTTATTATTAGAGTTTAATGTAAAAACAGTTTTCAGCATGACCATGGCTATAATATATTGTTTGTCGACTCATGAGATTTACTAGTTCTGTTATGGGTTTGTCCTAATCCTATTGAATGAGGCTACTAGGAAGACCGCTTAAAACTTATGAGCAAACAGGAAGTCACATTACAAGCCAATGTCTCATAAAACCATTTTTGGTTCAAAAAGTTGTGCCACATAGACTTCTATACATTTAATTCTGGTTGTGCACACGAGAGTGTGTTTTAGTCCAATGCATGGTTGTATATTCCAAATAAAAATTGAACGCTTCTACAATAGTTGATATGTATAAATTAGCTTTTTTTTTTCTGCTGAATCTTTTTATTTTTCTTTATACAGTAGGCTCCCTGTAATCCGGCCACCCCGGGACCGGACCCTCGACCGGATTAAAAAATTGCCATACCATCCGGCGGGCTGTAAAGTATAAACTATTAAAGCAAAAACCAACTTTTAAGATGGTTTTGTCCATTTTTTAAAGCGCACTTACCCAAAAATTAAAATGCAGTGTTACAAATTACAATATCAATATTAAAAGAAATCTGTTATTTTCTTCTGCTTTTTTAGTTGAACTGTTTTTTTTTTTAAGCATAATCACGCCACTTCTTCATGAACATTAAATCGACAGCTATGATTTGTTTACACTTCCCACTCAGCACACATACGTAAAATATATGTAAAAATTACGTTATCCCTAGATCTAGATAATGTACATCACACATATTGGTTAAGTATTATCTACGTATAATATACGCTCAAATGTCCCACTTTTTTATGTATAGTTTACGTCAATTCATGTCAATATTGACATATAATATATATCAATTATACAAACAATCGCATACATACTATTGATGTACAATATCTATACGTAAAAAATATGTAAAGATGATATATCAAACGTATATTTTATATATAATTTATATATATATAGGACCTTTGGTTCATAAATGTACACTGCTTACATATATTTTATGTATACTATACATACATGAGAGATCCACCAAATGTATATTTGATATACAGGGACATTCTTTCTCAGCGCCTCGCGTAATGTGCAGCCGCATGCACAACACCTCATGCTACAATGGCAGATACATGGATCCTTCATAGAACCTGTATCCTTAAATGTGTTTGCAAGACATATTATGGTACTGCGGTCGGAATAGGCCTGTCTGGAAACTTCTGATAAAATTTTTTTGTTCTAGCACATGACTTATTTGTCCTCATGTACGTGATGTGTATAATCCGCAAAGGATTATTACACAACACAGTATACAATTAAATATTACACTGAAATATCACAGAGTTACGGACTGGGCTTCACAGTACACAAAGAAACCCTGCACTGAGAGCCTCTTAATCATAACATAACAGTAACAAACACACTCCGCTCAGCCAGCCGCATAAACACTGCTATAGTACTGTATGTGGCAGAAAATTTGGAACAATTACAGCATCTTCTATATGAGCATAGCAAGTACAAATTCTGAGACTCGGGTTAATGCAGGGGGGCATGAAGGATCCATGCATTGGCCATTGCAGCATGAGGTGCAGTGCATGCGGCAGCCAGTTACGCGACATGCTGTGAAAGAATGTCCCTGTATAATTTTTGTAAACAATGTTTCTAAAATTGCATCTCCCATATTGTTTTTGCATTTTGAAGCAGTAGCTTTTTTAGAATAACTATAAACAAGCTAGCTGTGAATAATTGACAAAAAAGACCCCAACATTGCATTTAATACAGATTGTAGGTAAGAAAATTAAATAATAGCACCATAACAATATGTATTACAATATTTTATTCTTAACACATTACAAAAAGCTTAAAGAAAATACAAATAAATATTCAAAACAGCAAAAGTTTGCCCTGTATTTAAAAAAGGTGACTTTAGTAACACCGAAAATTGCAGACCTATCTCACTATTACCAGTTTTCCCAAAAACTTAGAAAAAGCAATGTATAAAAGGCTCTTATCATTCATAGTAAAAAACAATATCCTTTCCAAAGAACAGTTCGGTTTCCAAAAGTGTAAAACTATAGCAGAAGCAGTATTTACCTAACTTATTGGCAAATTTTTTAAATGGTGAATAAAAGAACTGAATTGAATTTAAAACAAACACATCAGCTGATGATGATGATGGGAAGACCTATTGAAATGATCATACATGATAATAGTGAAGTGTGTAGGCCCTAGGGACTCGTTCAAAAATCTAAAAATCCTACCAGTACCCTGTCTTTACATACTACAGTGAGTCCCATGCGAGAGTTGGCCAATGACGCGGGTTTCTGCGTCGCGGCTGGCACAGTTCCAACTCCCGAGCAATCGGGTGAAATATCTACGCAAACAATGCCGCGGTCAGTGTATTGATTCAGGTTCTCACATTTACAGTTAAAATTACAATGAAAATAACCATGTACCTCATCACAAGAGATGTAGGAAAAGTTCTCCTCTTGCATCCACGCAATACTGGCTCCTTTATAGGAAATTTTCTTTCACGCGCATAAGTTCAGCTTCCGAGATAGAGTTAATTTCTTTTGTGATATTGTCTTTAAGTTCTTCTTATGTATGGGAAATTGACCTATACACTTTATTTTTCAAGTTTCCCCATAAATAATATTCACATACTGTTAGAAGAACTTAAAGACAATATCACATAGGCCTATCACAAGAGAAAGTAACTCTGTCTCGGAAGCTGAACTTAAGTGCGTGAAAGAAAATTTCCTAAAAAGGTGCCAGTATTGTGTGGATGCAAGAGGAGAACATTTCCAACATCTCTTGTTGTGAGGTACGTGGTTATTTTCATTGTAATTTTAATTGTAAATGTGGGAACCTTAATCATTACACCGACCGCGGCATTATTAGCGTAGATATTTCACCCAATTGCTCGGGAGTTGGAGCTGTGCCAGCCGCGACGCAGAAACCCGCGTCATTGGCCAACTCTTGCATGGGACTCACTGTAGAAGCAGTAAGTTTCATTCATAAAAACAAACATAATTTCATCAAAAATGAGGCAATTCACAACTATTGTACAAAAAGCCACAATAAAATTCATATTAACAGTATTAGAACAAACAAACAAACAAACAAACAAAACAAACAAAAAAAATCTTCCCTATCCTATAAAGGAATAATAATATAACTCTCTTAATAAAGTATTTCAACACACGGAGTAGCCTATATGAATACAGAAACTGTGTCAAACATTTCCTACTCCAACACTGCTTCTACAGTATTAATGAATGCCTTGAGTATTTGAACAAGTAATTTAAATATACTCAACTGAACGCTCAATCAGGACTGTAGCATAATTATCAATAGTACTACTATCATAGTTAATATATTGCATTACATCACACTTACAATGTAATCGTTTTAATCTCACCACTACTTGTGTATAAGATATATTTAGTCTTAAGTAATTTAGCACCAATATTTCTGTATAGAGATTTACGGCGAAATAAAATTTAATAACTAATTAACATAATTCCGAGCTCAATCTTGCTACAATGTTAATGATCTTGTTTCTCTTTTTTACCACTTATTCTGGTCTTTGCCTGGCGAAACCATTCCCTTAAATGCAATTCGAAGACCTTGTAGCCTACGTGAAGGTATCCTTACGAGGATCATTACTCAGAACACCTGAAACATTAAGTAAATATCAATAAATACCTGGAAATAATTTATCACCATTAGAGCATAAATTAATATTATGCAAGTGATGGTCTTTAATCTGCCACAACATATAAGTTACACAAGACTAGGTTCTAAAAGTTGGTAGTCTTTGAATATAATACTGTGTTTCTCACATTGCTGCATCCCACTGCAGTCTAGAGATATTTCTTATAACTTGCTTTGTAGCTTACAAAAACAACCTGTTACAAATAATAAAAAAACAAGCTATACCGAAGCTCCTGCCTAGGGTATCATTTATCGTCTCGTTGACACTGCCGGTTTATGAGCATGGAGGGGGGATCCAAAATAAGACACGAGAAAATTGTAATTTTAATGATCGAGGGAGTGTTCCAAGAGCCGGAATCAGATATGCGAGAAAATAGTAAATTTAATGATCAAGGCAGACAAGCTTAACACAAGCTTGGGGTTGTGAAAGCAGTGTTTGTGAATTTAATACATTCGAATTCAACAGTGAATAATTTTATACATTAAAATCATTCCTGTTTTGACTGGTGGTGCACTCAAGCAAACTGTAGTGGGATGCAGCAGTGTGAGACACAGTATTATAATCAAAGACTACCGGGTTTTGTTAACTGTGTGTGTCTGTTATTTTCTTTACTATAGCCTACTGCAGAAAATCACGTAAACTAACTTAGCCCTAACTTAACCTCGCTGTAAATATCAAAATTGCTCATTTATCTAAGTTAGGCCTAATATACCAAATGGCAGTTCTCGGTAACCTATGATTAGCTCTAACTTTACCTCACTGTAAATATCAAAATTGCTCATTTATCTAAGTTAATATACCAAATGGCAGTTCTCGGTAGCCTATGAATTGGATAATCAAATCTACAAAGTTAGATACTATACACTACAGTACCATAATGTATATTCACGGTTTTGCACCTGTTAAGCATATTATACTAGCACAAACCATGAGGAAGTGATGCGGAATTAAAGTTAGGCTCCCGAAAGTTATTATATTAACCTTTCGGCTGCACTATCATAAGCAGTGCAAAACCATGAATATGTTACGGTACTGTAGTATCTAACTTTGTAGATTTGATTCCCCCAATGGTGAAAGATAAGAGTAAGTCGCCGAACAATGCGATGCTATGGTGACCACACGCTTGTTATCTCGGCACTCCCGACCATTCCTTCTCTCCATACTCCCGATCGTACCAAATACCAGCAGGTTGCATAGAAATGACTACCCGCTAGCTCACTCGGCACTCCCGATCAGACCACAATCACCTCGGCAAATAGTCTAAATAATGCATAACACTATCCACATAGTTAAGTGCGCGAAGCAGAGGCAGTAGCTGAAGCGAAGTGCCCTTGCATTTTCGAATAATGTATGGTACACTGTAGGTTTCGAAAATGTGGCATATTATATCTTCCAGAGGTTAGTAAGCCTATCACCTTTTGTTTAGCGGTATGACGTCACACTACCAACGTCCAATCACGAGTATGTACGTAATATGATGACCGAAGAATTCGCTAGATCGTGGTATAAAAGAAAGTGCATCGCAAGGGAGTGGAGGGCTGGAACATTCATCCAAGGTGCGACTTACATTTATTTTTTCCCATCCCAATCATACTGAGAACTGCCATTTGGTATATTAACTTATATAAATGAGCAATTTTGATATTTACAGGTTAAGTTAGGGGTAGTAATTTAAGTGGTTTTCCGCAATAGTAAAAAAAAAAAAACACACAGGTAACAAAACCCTATCTTTTTGTAGCCTTAAAAAAACTGGTCAACCGTCGGTTTTTGCGATGAAAACTATCGCTAAAATGGTTTTTGCCACTTATGAAATTATAGGTTAAAGTTTTAGGTTAAGAACCAAAATTTATAGAACAATAAATTAATATTGGCTTTCCTAGTGCATGCCTTCTTTCTTATGATACTTGCTTGATATAAATAAAATATTATCTTAAAGAAAACACAAACACTGTTTAAAAGTGAAAAAACAACTAGGCCCTATTCGGTTGCCAAAACGTGTTATTATATCTACAAAAGTTATATTACAAATATTAAAAAGCACTTACCTCCTTTCCAAATTATCAAACAACAAAGAACAAACAAAACGTATAATTATTCTTCTGCACAGTGAGTCAAAATAACAAACTCAAAGAACAAACGAAACTTATAACCCCTAAACCCCGCGTGGCCGTTGGTGTTCTTTAGAGTTCCGACTCAGCACAAGGTCGGTGGCGCAAGCTTATGTTTGTGTTCTGTGCTTACCAGAAAAATAGTCCTACTGAGTTTACGGATGTAATCATGTTAAACAATTTTTTATTAATTTCTTATTAGCGTGAGTAAATTGTATTTCGTTCCCTTAATTTAACCAAATCGATTTACTAGAGTAAAACACAATAAACAGGTGCATTTACAATGTCAAATTCTAGACGTAAAATTTATGTATATTTGCCAATTTTTTTGTACGTCATTTTGATAATAGCAAATGAACAATAAATTAGATTTTTTTAGATAATAAATTGCTTATGTAACAGTAACTTAATTTTGATATATTATGAACATAAAGCAGGATTAAATTACAACAGTTTTTATACATGTATATATTGGATATAAAATATACGTATAATTTACGTTTTGAATTTGATCAAACGTATGATATATATGTAGCTCTAAAACATACGTATATTATACATATCGTGCTGCGTGGGTTAAGACTGGAAACTAAACAGACATGTTGATTCTACTTGATTACTGCCGTGATGGCTCATTCCAAGAAATCGGCCGGACTATCCGGCGGACGAACCATCCGAGGCCGGACTAGAGGGAGTCAACTGTAATTTCATATTTTTGTTTATGCCGGTTGCAACAACAGTCAACAATAATATTGTTTTAAATTCAAACTCTGCCTAAGCCTATTCTTCTTTGCTACACTTTTTTTTTTAATTTTGTTGAAATTTTGTTTATATAATAGGCGTTTCTCGATTTTTGTATTTCTGTCTTTTTATCAGCCAGCACTTTCCAGATAGTTTCTTTGTTTTCATTTGTTTTCGTTTCTCTCTGAGTCGTTAGAAAGAGTGCGTAGTAGCGAGATGTAGTGATTATATTACAAATTTGTTCTCAGGATGTTTTGGCTATTGTCTTGTGAAAGGATAAATGTACAGAGTTCATTGTAAGAGATGGATAAATAAATTGAGCAAGAGTTTCAATATTCTACAAGAACAAGAAGATTTCCAATATATCTTCTTGATAAATGATACCCACGATCGCAGCACAGAGAATCGACTGTTTGGAGAAAGCTGCATGTAACTATGAGATGTCGGTTATGTGGGGAGAGAATGACTCTTAATTGGTCGATCTCATAATATTTAAATAGAAAATTAGAAATACTCCTATTCTGTTGTGTTCGATATAACTGGATGGAAAAAGGATGTAACTCTGTACAATGGCAGTCATGTTTATGATATTTTTGTCATTACAACTAATACATTTTCGTGTAATTTTTATGCCTTATTAAGCATATAAGCAATTATTTCGTGTAATATTGAATATTGATACAAATCAGAGAGCGGTCATATTGATGTTGACGTATGTAAATCATCAGACTACCACCAGGATGTGCTGTGATCGATTCAATATAGCTGTGATTAGTTTTAGAAATTTGGATCCTGTGGCGTTGAATCAAATGGGTGGTAGCTAACCACATTCGCCTCCTATGCAATATCTACTGGTAGCAGTGATGGGAAAAGTACAAAAAGAAAGTAATTGGGCTGAATTAAAATTACCTGAGAGACATTTTACTTATTTACAATTACAAATTACTTTTTCAAAAAATAATCAGTAAAATTACAATTATAATTATTACAATTACTTTACAAAATGGCAGTACCTAAAAATTCCTTGTTTTTTGTTTATTTTTGGCACAAGGCCAAATTATTAATGAAAAAACAAACAAAAATCAATGAGAATATTTTCGGAAACATTGAGTAACTTTTTGTTAATATTAACTCTAATTGGGTATGTTAGTTGCAAAAACAGTAATGATGACGATACAGCAAGCGAGAATGATACTAATACTAACAACTACTAAATTGTAACAATTACAATCTTATTTCCAGAAGTAAATTACAAGTAGAAATTACATTTTCAAAAAAGTATTGATTACAAGTAAATGGGACCAAAAAAGGAATTGTTACCGTAATTCAATTACTTCTACTCAATTACTTCCCACCACTGACTGGTACCGGTACTTACTCGGTAAAAAACTCTGGCATTTGATTAATGTAAACTCGATGCAGGCGCTGTATGGATTTCTGTTCCTACGTCTGGAGTGAAATGTGATGAGGTCTTTACCTGAAACAAAAGAAAGCAAAACATCAGAATTCAGTCAACTCAAAAATCAAGGAAATGACTTGTAAAGCTGCATACACGTTGCAGTAGCCCAGCGTTTCTCAACCTTTTTGAACCTGAGGGCCTCTAAAATTTCTAAAAAAATTTATGGACCCCTAATTTCATATCCCATTTTAAAAGAAGGCCTATATTCTTAATATTTGGGGTAGGCTATTAATTATAGGTCATTATAACGAAATATGTGAAAAAATGTTACTTCTTTACTTTCCACTTGCTTTACGATATTTTTGAAGTAAAACTTCTTTAGCCGTGGTAGGGGTGAATCGAGAGCTTGTGTAACGTTCAAAATCGTCACGAAATTAGTGCCACACTCAAAACCGTTACAAAATTAGTGCCACACTCAAAACCGTCACGAAATTAGTGCCACACTCAAAACCGTCACGAAATTAGTGTCACACTCAAAACCGTCACGAAATTAGTGTCACACTCAAAACCGTCACGAAATTAGTGTCACACTCAAAACCGTCACGAAATTAGTGTCACACTCAAAACCGTCACGAAATTAGTGTCACACTCAAAACCGTCACGAAATTAGTGTCACACTCAAAACCGTCACGAAATTAGTGTCACACTCAAAACCGTCACAAAATTAGTGAAGTGTGGCGGAACAGACTGCATAGAAAACAATCAATTCAATGATTAGGCTTATCCAAAATTAAAAATTAAAAAATCCAAAAAAAAAGTCCAAAAACCCAATATTAAAAAGTCCAATAATGCAAAATTGAAAAAAAGTCAATATCAATAATTGAAAAAATTACAATTAAAACATGTTTCATTTGTGTCACGTGGCGTTCCACGCACACTTTTTTTTTACTTCTTGAGTTTTGTCCATTCTGTAGCGATAATCTTAATGATTTATGTATAGCGTAGAGCTTTATCACTGGTACTCACTACTAAATTGCGGTATTTTGTTACCTGTTGGAGCGCTTTCAACCGCATGGAGCGGCCATCTTCAGCAACTGACTTCCGTGGTGTTGTTGTTGGGAAGACATTTCTGGATAACTGTATCGTACAGCGCGTGCGATTTGAATTGTAACTGTTCGTTTAGGATGTTGGTGTTGTCTTGTGTGGTGTGTCTGTATATTTCATATTGTTCGAGTGTGTTGAGTGTGTGACCTTTGTGGTTAATGTGTAGGATTTCCATGTCTGTATTGATGTCTGCGTATTCGTGTCCTGTGGTTATTATATGGTTTGCGTAGGCGGAGTCTGTGTTTTGTTTGAGAGCTCGTATGTGTTCTGTGTATCGTGTTTTGAAACTTTGGCCTGTTTGTCCTATGTAGAATTTTGGGCAGTCGTTGCATTTTAGTTTGTAGACTCCTGGGTTATTGTATTTGTTTGTGTGTTGTTTGTTGTCTGTGGGTTGTATTTTGTTGATTGTTTTGTTCTTTGTTCTGAATGCTATTTTGTATCCTTGTTTTCTGAATTGTTGGGCGATTTTCTGTGTATGTGTGTTGAAGTATGTGAGTGTGATGTATTTGTCTTTTTTCTTTTCTGTGTTTTGGTCATTTTTCTTCGTTCTGATTTTGTGTAGTAGGTTGTCAATGACTGTGTGGTTGTAGCCATTGGTAATGGCTAAGTGTTTTATGGTGTTAAGTTCTTCTTTGTGGTCTTCAGCGGATAGTGGTGTGTTTTCAAGTCTGTGGAGCATGGATCGGAATGCAGCATGTTTGTGTTGTGTTGGGTGATTGGAGCTGTTGTGTATCAGTGTGTCTTCTTTTTACTGTTGTTTACTGTGGAATTTTATTATGAATTTTATAGTTTCATGTTACATCATGAAAATTGTACAATCAATTGATAACACACACCAACAGTCATTATGGTGTCTTAGAATTTATGCCTATTCTTGGGCATATTTAGGTCGATGATCCCAAATGTGCCATTAATTTTGCCTATCAGCTTTAGTTTGTGAGATATGGTATTACCATTATGCATATTATCCCTTTTTTCGTTTGATATAAATTTTAAAAAAGTGCCTATTTTTAGCTTCTAAATCACATGAAGAAAATAGCAACACACTAACATTACATTAACATTATAATAACAATATAACATGATGTCTTCCAAAAAATTGAGTATGGCCGGTTATGACTTATGAGCTGTCAATCTGAGGACAAAAAAAAAATCCAGCTTTTAGTTTTTCTGTACTTTGTACAGTTTTTGTCCTACGAGTCAAAGTACGGTCAAGAACCTTTACTAGCCATATTATCAAGCAAAATTTTGTTTCGCTAGACTAAAGGTTCACGAATAAAATCTATATAAAAGTAGAGCTGGTAGAGAAAAACTTATGCTTCAACATAACAGGTAATTCACAACCCAGGTCCAACTCTTTCCACCGGTTATGAATATAAATTGATTAAAACTGTTATTAAAACTTTAGTACAGTGGATAATGATTTTTTTTTTTTTTTTACCTTTGAACAGCCACTACGTTTCAGCCTGACCTGAGATGACCTGAGGAAGGCCTGGAGGTCAGGCTGAAACGTAGTGACTGTTCAAAGGTTAAAAAAAAAATTTATCCACTGTACTAAAGATTTAATAACAGTTTTAATCAATTTATAGAGAATAACTGTTTACAAATTTGGAATAAGCACACTAAGTATAGCCAAAATCCGGTAAAGCATCTGAGACACCAAACAAAAACTTATTTTTTGTTGGGCTGTGTAATCAAAATGCATTTATTTCTAACTGTCAGAAGAGGGAGGAAAATGAATTATTTCATTATCGTCGCTCTTTATCTAAACACCTCACTGTTAAATCAACACTATCATTCTAATTCCTTAGGGGGAGGCTTTTGTTAGAGAATGAGTTGGGTGCTAAAGGGTGAAACATGGACAAATTTTAATAGAATTAAAAGATGTTTTTAATGTAACTTTCTACCATGTATAGAGGAAGCAACATCTGAGATCCCAAAGGAATGGAAAAAAGGATATTTTAGGAGTAATGTTTTTATCGATGGTGGGCAAATGAGTTACCATGATAAAACTCAATCTTCCTTCTGAGCAGTATAGGATGAGTTGTCACCTGAGGAAGACTCAAGGGTAGAGTCGAAACATCGTGTTTTGTCTTTTAAGTTTTATCCACTGAAAAAAAATTATTTTAAATACATCTTTTAATTATAAGGGAAACGGTGGAATTCAGGACCGAAATGGATATTTTATTAGATCAATTTTGTCAAAATTAGCATTGTCTGTTTTTGTATTAAAAATACTATGCATATTACTAACATAACCTGTCACGGACCCTGAATTCTTAATGTAGAAGCTTTTTTACCATTCCACACCTTTCAAAAAACATTGCTACAACAGTCGTTTATCTGCCAAATTCTATCGACATGTAATCATTTTCGTAATATGGGTGACATTGTAGAGTTGGTCCCACTCAGTATGGCCCTGATGTGACGGCAGTTACCTTATTCTCAAGTTTAGCGTAATATTCTTATTTGCAATTATGTTGATGGGTCCCATAAGATGTGATATATTCTAATGGACTGTATAAAATCAAATCAAATAAAAAAAAAAAGTCACTGTTGTTAACTTTACTACTACTAACATATTAAAACAAACAAATAAATTATGTTGTGAAGTTTGTGGCAAGGTAAATACATTTTCTAGATAGAATAGAAATGACATCCAATTACAGAGACAAAACTAGGTTAGTGACGGGTGAACAATAGTGACAATATTTAGGTAGTGCCTGTGGAGTAAAAGGAAATTATTTAAATAAAATCGTAATTCCTTAGAATTTGATAATGACATAATAGATTTCTCATTTTTTTTGGTAAATGCAATGTGTGGTTTTGGTGTTAACACCCTTTACTTCAGTGAATATTTCAAAAATAACTTCCTTGATGCCACCCAATTTGAAATTCACAGTAAATAAAACAATTAGAAATACAAAAGAAATTATTATAATTACTATAAAACATCATAAAGTAATGAAACAAATTGTGTTTCAGTTAAAGATTGGGTAAAAGATAGATTTATGCTGCACCCCAGCCTGTTTTGTTAGGTTAGGAACGTTTATGTTAGTTTAGGAGCAATATACTGAATAGCACGAGGTTTATTAAGTCTCACATTGAATTTCTTCTGTGACGAAAACCTTCCCAGGCGGGCCTCATTAGAGAGGAGCCTAGGGTGCAGCATAAAACTATTTTTTCCCAAAGATTGAAGCAGAGTAACAAAAAATTAACATAAGTTTTATGTAGGGATTCATATTTATCATCACCATCTCTAATACTTCAAGACATTCTTTAGTTTAAGTTCTTTTGGCAAGATAAAGGCTCACTGCACACATTACATTAGGAAAGTTTCTTCCTCTCATGTATAAGCAGATGTTTTTTCAGATGCCCTTTATCGGAAAATTTCTTGGCACATATATCACACGAAAATGGCTTCTGACCGGTGTGAGTAAGTAGATGTCTTTTGAGATACTCTCGTACAGAAAATTCCTTGGTGCAAATATCACACGTAAATGGCTTGTGCCCAGTGTGTGTAAGCATATGTTTTTGGATATGCCCTCTTCGGGAAAAATTTTTGCTACATATATCACACGTAAATGGCTTGTGACCAGTGTGTGTAAGCAGATGTCTTTTGATATGCCCTCTTTGGGAAAATTTCTTTGTACATATATCACACGAGAATGGTTTCTGACCGGTGTGAGAGAGAAGATGTCTCTCGAGATTCCCTCTTTGGGGAAATTTCTTGGCACATATATCACATGTAAATTGATAATGCTGCCCAGTGTGCATACGCATATGTTTTTTGAGATGCCATCTTTCGTAAAATTTCTTGGCACATACACCACACGAGAATGACTTCTGACCGGTGTGAGTGAGCTTATGTCTCTGGAGACTCCCGTTTTGAGAAAATTTATCGGCACATATGTCACACGTGAATGGCTTATTACCAGTGTGTGTAAACAGATGTCTTTCGAGATCCCCTTTTCGGGAAAATTTCTTGGTACATATATCACACGAGTAATGTTTGTGTGGAGTACGAGTTACCTGTTGACTGTTACCACCAGAGGATGTGCTTATACATCCAGCAGGTGAGTGTGATTGCATTAGCTGATCGTCTTCATTGTTTAATGGAGAAGCTTCTGAAATATTCTCTAAGCTGTGATTGGTGCTGCATGCTGTACAATCTCCGCAGTCTGAATTCTCACGTTTGATTTCCACTGTCTTTATTAGGTCAAATGTGATTGGGACAGGTTCACTCTTAATTTTTGTTTGAGAAATCTCTTCCTTAATTTCAATCTTGGTACATTCCGATTTGAGTACCGGCTCCATTCTGTACCACTCACTCTACACGGTGTAAGATTACTAAACTAAAATGAAATTCACTCTTTTCTCCAAACATCACCTCAGCAGCACGGTGGCTTTATAGCTTTTATGAGAGGGGGGCAATGCAAATCCGTCATGTGATTTAGCAGGCAGTGGATTTGGTAGATAGAAGCGCTCCATTTAAATTGCTAACAAATAATTAAATAGGTTACGTTTTATTTATTTCTTACTATTATGCACACACTTTATCTTGAGCCAAAAAAATGCGGGGGTGAGGGGAGCTGATATTGCATGCAGTATAAGAGATTGACTATTGCAGAATGGGGTGAGTTGAAATTGACGTTGTTTCTGAAGGGTTGCCAATTACCAGAAAATATAACGTGTGTAGTTTTATGCTGGGTCACAATGGAACTAACTGTAATTTGTAGGACTTTCAACTCTTGCTACCAAACTAAAGGTTTTATATTGATTCAGATATTATAGTAGAATATATCGCTGGAGAAATGAATGAAGTAATATATTTAGACCTATTTAGACAATTTCTCTCCCGGTCTTCAGAATATAGAAAATCGTTAAAAAGTCATAGCATTATACATGTAGGCCTACTTGAATACGCACTTTCACATGCCTGAATTGATGTAATTTAACTAAATGCCTTTCGCGAAAGTTTGTAGGTAATTAATACAACACAATTCATACAACGGAATAATAAAACTTGACTTGTTCTTTTCTCCAACGACAGATTCAGCTTAAAACACATTAAATTGCTTTTCCTTCCATTTCATTTATTTGGTTCATTATTTCGCTGATTTCCGATACTTCTTGGTTTAAAGAATCTTTATTTTTAACTTCGTTGTCACTTATATCGACCATTTCCACAACACCAGTACTGTTCTTCTAATATCCCTGGATTTATTCTGTAATTTTCAGAATAATATGATGTAAACAAATGAAAAAAATTGACGGTAGCTCAAGAATGCCTCAACGGGAAGTTTTTGGGTATGGCAATACTGGGGACGGGTCGCGATCTTCATTCTTTCCAGCGAGGCCTTCTTTATATGGACGGTTTTTAGCATTATGGAGTGTGAAGCTCAAGATAAAGTGTGCGAATAATAGCTGACCCATCAATGCTTCGCATTGTTAGATTTCTATATATATATATACACATGTGTGTGGATTAAGTGAACACAATTCAAAGTCCGTTTGATGTACATCTATAAAACATCAGCCGTCCAGCCAACGCGATGAACATATTTATATTCTTAACGAAGAACGAACACTGGCCCCCAATATGTCATACAATTTTTTATAATTATTTAGTTTGGACCCGTTTGCAATAACTCTGATAATTCCACTACGCCATAAGATGCTAAATACCTGTGGCGTGCGTTCGCTCCTCTCACGCAAGGTGCCCGGGTTCGAATCCTGGTCGGAGCAAGTTACCTAGGTGGGGTTTTTCATCACCTGTGAGACAAATGTCGGGTAATTTTAGGCCCTTGTGGTCCCCGGGTATCATCTGGCCGCCATTATCATCCTCATCCCATCCTCGCCTTGTTCAGAGTGAGTGTGTGTGAATAGTGTGTCTCGTCCTATGTGTTTGTGTTGTCTCGGAGGTGGCCCCGGCTTTGGGCTGATCACTCAACCGGGCGGGCCCTCCATGTCCTTTTCTGGACAAATACTACGTGTGTGATCCATAGATAATCCCTCTCCCGACAGGTCGTGGTCCTGCAAGGCCCGGGCGGAATGGGTAGCATAAATGTCCCTAAAAGGGAAGAATACAGTTCAACTTTTAAGAACAGAACCATCTATATTTACTCTGTGTCGCAAAATAGTTTAGGAAAAATTCTCATCACTTTATATCTATTAGGCCTACACGAAATCACAGTGTCATGCAAAACCACCTGTTGTCATGTGAATTGTGTACATGCTGTATGAATTCCTTTTGGTGAATTACATAACTTCACACCCCTATTTTGGCCCTTAAGAGGCCAACGATTTCGAAATCCTTTTTCAGTGCGCATCTAGAGACTATGAGCAATACGTGTACCAATTTTCACATTTCTAGGCTGTGTGGTTTTTGAGATACTGTGATATATACAGTCTTATATACAGGGTGTTAATAAATAACACCGAAATATTTTACCTGTATACATAGGAGACTTAAACAAGCAACTTTTATTAGGAGATTTTTGCTCTATGACGTAAAACGTGTATGCTACAGGGCATTAAAGTCATTATAATTTGGTGCTCATAAATCAATAATTACGCGAAATAGGATTAAAATGTTCATTAAATTGACTTCATGCTTTCCTAGTGATCGATAAAAACCTGATTCTAACAGCTATATCATAATTTAGTGTTTCCATAATCTGCAAAATTTACAGACTAATCACATGACTGGTCGCCACTGCATTAGTCTGTTTTTATTCATTACTACTGACTACAGTGTTAACAACGAAGTTCCTTTGTTTTGCATTTTTTCTAACGTTAAAAGTCAGAGGCAGCCATGCCCTGGGAGATTTTATGCTGTAACAGGAAAAATTGAATCCATAGAGCAAAAATCTCTTAATAAAAGTTGCTTGTCAATGTCCCCTCTATACACAGGTAAAATATTGCGGTGTTATTCATTAACACCCTGTATAGAGATAATTGAAGTGACCAATATTTTGAGTGCCATATTTATAATGTTTAAAATAAATGGCTGAAGAAGAGTCAAAATATTGATTATCTGAACACCGTATCTGATGATATAGATTCCAACAATGAAAACAATGGAAATTGATGTAGAAATATATCCAATATGAGTAATTTGTTTACTTTATATATAATCTTCAATTTTTAATACATATTGCAGGGCTCAAAATGCATCTAAACTAAATGAACAAGCTTCAGATGAGGACATGTCAGATAAAGTAACGGTATCCAATGCAACAACTTAACTTATAACATCAATACAAGATGTTGAGACTAAACAGACTCCTAGCAGATACAAATTTAAAAAAAAAAAAAAAAAAAAAGTGTGCGTGGAACGTTACGCGACAGAAGTGAAACTTGCTTTAATATTTTAATTTTTAATATTAGGTTTTTGGACTTTTTTAATATTGGATTATGATTTTTTAAATTTTTGATCTTTCAAGTTTTTTAATTTTGGAATTTTGGATTTTTAAGGTTTGGATATTTTAAATTTTAGATCATTGAATTTTTTATTTTTAGATTGTTTCTTATTTTCGATTTTTTATTTTTAAATAATCTTGAGTGGTGCCATACAACCTCCCCAAAACCACGGAAATTCACCTGTAACAATGGAATCCAAAAATTGTTCCCCCTCTTCAGCATAACGAGCAAGAAATTCACGATAAGCCTCCATTCGTTGTTTCGGAAATTCAAACAAATCCAGTCTGCTCGAAAAATCATGGCGACAGTTTTTTGGGACTGAAAAAGTTTTTTTTAGTTGATTTCATGCCCCGTGGAACAACAATTAATGCCAATGCATATTGTGAGACACTAACGAAACTGCGACGAGCAATACAGAATCGCAGGAGGGGCATGTTCACAAAAGGTGTGTCGCTACTGCATGACAACGCCCATCCTCATGTGGCAAACTCCACAAAAAACCTTCTGATCAAGTTTGGTTGGGACATAGTAACCCATCCACCTTACAGTCCGGACTTGGCACCTAGTGATTACCATCTTTTTACCTCTCTTAAAGAACACTTGAGTGGCCAATGCTTTTATTATGGTGAAGAAGTCAAGGAAAGGGTGTAGGGCTGGCTTAGTAAGCAGTCGGGCGATTTCTACAACACTGGTATCAGTAATTTGCCTGAAAGACTTCAAAAGTGCTTGGATCAGGAGGGTGAATATGTTGAGAAATAGTTGATAGTTGTCCTACAAAATGAAGTGAATTTCTTTTAATACATGTATTTTTGATTTTTTAAAATGTGGAGACCTTACTTATTGACCAGCCCTAATAATTACAGAGACAACCCAGGTTAGTGATAGATGAACAATATTTTAGTAGTGCCTGTGGTGTAGAAGAAATTCATCTATATAAAATTAAATTCCCTAAAATGTGATTATGACATCACAATTGAATGACATAATAGATAAATCTCATTTTTTGGTAAATGCAATGTGTGATTTTGGTGTTAACCAGTGGCGTAGCGTGAGGGTAGACTTTGAGACTGAGTCTACCTAAATAAATTACTAAGAAGAGTGGAATCATAAAGAAATAAATAAAAGCATCGTCAATCAAGTTATTAATCAATATAAACTCATGAGAACTATCATAAAAATATTTTTCGCCGCTGCATACCCCACTTCCTACTGTTATTATGCGTCAACTTGTGATGCCACGTGCTTATGCATGCTCGAAATCTCGTGATGCGACAGCGGAGGCGAGATGACACTGGATAGTGGTCGTCAAGTTACAGTCTCATTTAAGTGCGAGTTATATGACTTTTCCCATTAAATGTTAACCTGCTCGTTGAGAGAAGACAGGCGAATTCCTTCTGCAAGAGCGACATACGGCACCGCCACAGAGACTAATAAGATTTTTCAGTGTTGTAGGCTCATCCCTCAGGTACTTGTTTGCTTGGAACCAGGGTAACATAAACATTACATTCTCATTGCTGACCTAAATAGTGTGTTTGATTATTTCTCAGTTACATGGACAATTCCACTGATGTACAATTGATCACCTATTAAAAACACCGTTTTCGTTTCTGTCTTATGAAGAAACATGTGAAACTAAAGTAAATTACCAACTCCTGAGCTTGACAATGTCTTGCATGAAAATAAACAAACATTTCAAACTTCTTAGTACACTAAGTTTAATTGGTCAGGGTATTACAACCATAAATATGTTTGCTATTTGGCGGGGAAACGGATGGAGTGAAGGAATATAAAATGTAAATAATAATAATGCTAGTAGTAATGCTTTATATAGGTATAGAAATACAGGGTCTTTATTATAAGTTGAGACGGGGCGACCCTTGTTTTCACTCTCCGCTACGGAGTCCGCATTAGCCGTGGGCGGCGTGCGCACGGCTTCCCTGCTTAGAGTGTAGACTATATAAAGTATTGCATATCTTACCTTATAACATATGTTGGAAGTGTCGTCCTTCCTGTGTTACACAGGCATTGTATCTGGAAACCACATTCCTGCTGACGCGAGTGAGTTCTTCCACTGTAATGCCCCTAATTTCATGTGTAATGTTTTCTTTCAGCTCCTCCAATGTTTGAGGATTTGTTCGATAAACCTTAACTTTACGAATGTGGTTTCCAGATACAATGCCTGTATAACACAGGAAGGACGACACTTCCAACATATGTTATAAGGTAAGATATGTAATACTTTATATAGCCTACACTCTAAGCAGGGAAGCCGCGCGCGCGCCGCCCGCGGCTAATGCGGACTCCGTAGCGGAGAGTGAAAACACCGGTCGATCCGTCTCAACATATAATAAAGACCCTGTATATGAAATCAAATAGATGTGCAAACATTTCCGTTACTTCGTTAATTTAAAATGCTATTAATACTTGAGAATTCGTGTGTCATTTAAATAATCGTTAAAAATTTAATTTTTAAAACACAGTTTACCCAGAACACAATGTCAAACTACGCTACTGGTGTTAACATCCTTCTATTCCAGTGGGTATTTCAAAAATAAGTTCCTTGATACACAATTTGACATTAACTGTTTGTGCAAGCCTCCTAAGCATCGCTTCAGTCTTTAGACAACCTTAACACAGTACAGTATGTGTCGAATTTGCGCTCAGTTTCCCGGGTTTTTAAGCAATCGTATGAGGATTATCTGCAAGTTC
The DNA here is from genome assembly GCA_964059195.1 of Ectobius pallidus. Classification (NCBI taxonomy): domain Eukaryota; kingdom Metazoa; phylum Arthropoda; class Insecta; order Blattodea; family Ectobiidae; genus Ectobius; species Ectobius pallidus. Next base: position 181,113,055 of record CAXKWD010000005.1, on the reverse strand, counting down.
AAGTTTCTTCTACAGAAACTAAGTAAACTTGCTTAAAAGCAGTTTCTTGTGTTATTATTATAGCAAACACTAACGTGTTCTGCTTGGTAGATTCTGTGTTTCTCCCAGCTCAGCAATCACGCAAAAATTTTAGATATTTCGAAGCATTGTTACTTCAATTATTAGCACTTCATCATTATTATTTCACTTGCAAGTATCAAGTGCAAGTTCATCAACACGTCATATCCTCATTGGTGCATTTATAACAACGAGCTTTTGCCGCCAAATCTGTATTTCTGCCCTTACATTAATTATTCTATCATTATTTCACATATTAGTTATTGCAAGAGTCAATCACCATCTCTGATATTTGAACACATTTTTTAGTATAAGTTCTTTAGGCAAAACTAAGGCTCAGTCCACACACAACATTAGGAAAGTTTGTTCTTCTCATGTGTGAGCAGATGTCTTCTAAGATTCCCTTTTTCGGAAAATTTCTTGGTACATATATCACATGTAAATGGCTTATGTCCAGTGTGCGTAAGCAGATGTGTTTTTAGATTCCCTCTTTGGGAAAACTTCTTGGAACATACATCACACGAGAACGGCTTATGTCCAGTGTGCGTAAGCAGATGTCTTTTGAGTTCTTTTTTTCCTGAAAATGTCTTTGTACATATATCACACGAGAATGGTTTATGACCGGTGTGAGTGAGATGTCCCACGAGGTGGCCTATTTGGGGAAATGTCTTGGTACATATATCACATGTAAATGGTCCATTGTGCCTAAGCAGATGTCTTTTGAGATCCCATCTTAGGTAAAATTTCTTGCCACATATATCACATGTAAATGGCTTATGTCCAGTGTGCGTATACAGATGATTTTTGAGATGTTCTCTTCGGGACAATTTCTTGTTACATACATCACACGAGAAATGTTTGACTGGAGTACGAGTTAGCTGTTTACTGTTTCCAGCAGAAGATGTGCTTGTACATCCAGCAGGTGAGTGTGATGGCATTAGCTGATCCTCTTCATTATTTAATGGAGAAGCTTCTAAAATCTCCTCTAAATTGTGTGCTGTAGAATCTCCGTAGTCTGAATTCTCACCTTCGATCTCCGTGTCACATGTAATAAATACAGGTTCACTGGAGTCTGTATTCTCTTGTTTGATTTCCGCTGTCTGTATTGTGTCACACGTAATAAATACAGGTTCACATTTGTGACTGATGCTCCATGACGCAGAATCTCCGTAGTCTGTATTCTCTTGTTTGATTTCCGTTGTCTGTATTGTGTGAGGTGTAAAAGGTACAACTTCACTCTTTAGTTCTGCTTCAGAAATCTCTTCCTAAATTTCAATCTTGGTATATTCCGATTTTAGTACCGGCTCCATTCTGTTACATTCACTCTACACGGTGTAAAATTACTAAACTAAAATGAAAGAAATTCACTATTTTTGTCTAATTAATTAATAGTTTGAAGGGTCGCCCGAGAGGGCATTTGTTAATGAGGTTCACTCCTTGCCGTAGTCATTCAGTGATTTTAGATTCTTTGGACACTTCGATAGGTGGTATTGTTCGCATCTAGCATTACACAGTTGGCATATACATGCTTCACTGGCTTCATGGAATCCCTTGGTTTGACACACTTTGTAGTGGAATCCGTGTACTGCATATCTCGTTATTATATGTCTTTGTTCCTGGTTTTCTTTTCTCCAATTCTTTTCTAGCATGGCTCCCGTGGCATAAAATTCCGGATTGATTTGGTTTCTTTTGTTCTCTCTTGCTTCCAATAATTTTCTGTATGCTTCCGTGCCTGGTAGTAGTAGTAACAATATCACCTCGGCAGTTAGGGCGTTTATAGCTATTATCCGAGGGGCAATGCAAATCCGTCATGGGATTCAGCAGGCGGTGAATTTAGTACATAGAAGCGCTCCATTTAAATTCCTGACAAATAATCATTAAATAGGTTAAGTTTAGTTTATCTGAGGCTTTCACGGCCGGAAAAAAATGTATATTAATAAGTATTTTAGTCAGGTATTTTTCTTTTAAGACAATTATTTGAAAGTCAGTTAAGACATAAAAAGTTTTACCAAATCGACAACATGGAAGCAGAATCCACAGTGGATTAGGAAAGGGGGGGTTCAGGGGGTTTGGACCCCCAAAAGTCAAAACCTAAAATTCTATATTTGTATTAAAAAAATATTTATTTAATTAACCAAGATTTGTTGGTGTGTCAAATATGATATAGCAGTAATTTTCTTTTCATAACATAATGAGTGGGCCTATTATGTCCACTGTTACATGTGTTATTCAACTTTTCTTATAAATAGTAATAAGTTTTATACCTTAGGTAACAATTTCTTGTTTAAGTTGCTATGTCTTAGACTATAGTAAACAAATTTGCTAACTAGTTTTTCAGTGCAAAAATAGCGTAAAATGTTATTTTCATTAGTTTTATATTTTAAAATTTCCTTGGTGTGGACCCCCACTTAGGTAATGATTTGTTATTTACATTGGCATGTCTTAGAGTATGGTAAACAAATTTCATAACTAGTTTTTGAGTGGTAAAATAGCATAAAATGTGATTTTCATTAGTTCAATAATTAAAAATTATTATTAGCACTTCATCATTATTATTTCACTTACAAGTATCAAGTATTACAAGTTCATCAACACTTCATATTCCAATTAGTGCATTTATAACCACGTGCTTTTGGCGCCAAATCTGTATTTGTGCCATTACATTAATTATTCTATCATTATTTCACATATTAGTTATTGCAAGAGTCAATCATTCATTTAACGTGTGTACATTAACAGTGATTAAAGAACTTAGCAACACAAACTAAATTTTTATAAATTACTACAAAAGATCATAAAGTAAAGAAACTATTTCCGTTCCAGCCTCAAAGACTGAAGCAGAGTAACCAATAATTAACGTAAGTTTTATGTAGGAATTCCTATTTCACATCACCATCTCTGATATTTCAACACATTTTTTTAGTATAAGTTCTTTAGGCAAAGCAAAGGATCAGTCCACACATTAATTGCAAACCATAATTGCAACCATAATTGCAAATCGTATCAAACAAATGAACCTAACCTAAAATTGCCTCACTTGGAGCCCAGACCAAAAGACAAATGGTATCAAGTACCTATGAAGAACAAAAGGACTGCCATGGATTCCTTGGTCGAATTTCCACCTTTGTCAAACAAATATGAGGCTTTGTCTGACTTAAGCACAAATGAGGAAATCTCACCGGAGGACAATAGATCTGTGTCAACCAACAACAAATGCCGACCTAGGCACAAGTTAGTTAAAGTTAAACTGTACGCAGATAGCCAAGGTAGGAATGTCTATAAATATTTCAATGATGACTTCCATAAGTTCACTAGTGTGATTAAACCCGGTGCTAAGTTCAAGGATGTTGTTGCAGAGACTAGTGATGTGGCATAGCCTATAATGACGTAACGGTTTTCTCAGCCGGAACAAATGTCATTGCTTGCAACGAACGGAAAGAACTTCTCTCTTCACTAAGAAGAAAATTGCAAAACATGCAAAGCCATAGAGCTGGGGAGGTATTGATATTCTCAGTACCACACAGACATGATCTTCCAACTTGGTCAGCCATCAATAAAGAAGTGCAGGAGACTAACAAAGACATTTTTAATGTGTGTAAGCATTTTAGTAACTGTACGTACATAGACATAAGTAGTATTGGAGGTAGATTCCATACGTCTCATGGTTTACACTTAAATCATATAGGGAAAAAATATGTCTGTAGCAAGATTTTAGAAGTTGTTCATAAGCTAGCCAGTAAGCAGGAAATTGTACCGGAACCGATCTCTCTAATGTTAAACTCTAACTCTTTTTTAGAATATGGCCTAACAGGATAAACTTACCTCACACAGATAGGAGGCCAAAGGTTGATAGGTCTAAAAGTGGTAGGAATTTTGCAGGCCTACAAAACAGGGATGGTAAAGACAGGCCTAATGAGTGTATCAACACTTTACCAAATATGACAACTAAGATAGGATATATTAATATTCAAGGCATGAGTGATAAACATGTAATTTTAAATGATTTTGCAAATGAGAATATGTTTGATTTTTTATGTACGAGTGAGCATTGGTGTAGGGAAGATGAAATTTTATATCATGTATTAGATGATTTCCAATTAGCTAATAATTTTAGTAGAACACAGCACATTCATGGGGGGGGTGTCAATTTATATTAAAAAAACAATAGTGAACAACAGTAACAAGTTAGACCTTAATTTCGTATGTAGTGAAATGCACTTTCAAGTTACTGGGGTTTCTATCGAAAACATACAGATGGTTATTGTATCTCTTTATAGATCACCTAACGGTGATCCATCTATATTTTTAGAGAAACTGGAGGAAATGCTAAACTTCTTTCTTAGGCCTCAGTGGAAAAAATACAATATTGTCATTGGAGGAGACATAAACGCTACATTTGATGTTAATAAAGATACTCATATTATAAATGATTTTAAAAATCTTTTAAGACAATTTAATTTTAGTTATACAAACTGCAAACCAACAAGAGAATCAGCATGTCTTGATAATATATTCACAAATATAAGTAGGGATGAAATATGCTCGGGCATAGCTGTGGTTGATTTTTCGGATCATGACTCAGTGTGGGTTGAAATATTTAAGCCTATTATTAAGTTAAGCCAAAAACAGAGGGAACCTAAAACGGTTATTACAAGACCAATGACTCAAGAAAAAATTGCCAATTTTAAGACCTCTCTAGATAATTATGATTGGAATAATTTGCTTGTTAATATAGATCAGGATAAAGCTAATATTGCTTTTGATAAGTTTTTTCATGTGTTGTTAAACATTTTTGATACAAACATCCCTCAGAGTAAATGTAAAATAAACCATAAAATCTATAGGACTAACAAAAATAAGAATTGGTGTAAGAACTCGTGGTATACTTCACAACTAGCTGATATGAAGAATAAGTTGTTATTGTACTTAGGACTAAGCTTATATAAGTTATATAAGACAGACGGGACCAAAGTTAGTTATTTAACAGCCAGAAGGGAGTATAAACTTGCGGTAAATGAGGCCAAGAAACAATTTAACTCCTTTAGTATACAGACATCCAAAAATAAATGTAAGAAAGCTTGGAAAATAATCAACTCAGTTGCTGAAAGTAAACAAAAAGAGGCCATTTCAATAACACCTAATGATTATAATAATTATTGTATACAATCTGTTAATGAAATTTGTGAAAGCATTGTAAGACCTAATGAAACTGTACATGACCTAATGGAACACCGCAAAGTTAATAATCCACAGGTAAATAGGAATAAATTTACTTTCGTAATGGTAACCATGGACGAAGTTTACGATATTGTCAAAAAATTAAAGCCTTCTGATAGTGTAGATATATACGACTTCTCTAGTAATATGTTAAAAAAGATAATTGAATATATTGTATTCCCTCTTACACATTGTATAAATAAATGTCTAAGGGAAGGTATATTTCCAGATGTACTAAAATTGTCCAGAGTTGTGCCTATTTATAAAAAAGGAGAGAGAGATTGCCCCTCTAGCTATCGTCCAGTGTCAATGACTCCGGTTTTATCTAAGGTCTTAGAATCTGTTATTTATAAACAGGTTTGTAATTATCTGGAACACTATAATATACTGTCTCCCACACAATTCGGTTTTAGAAAGGGAAAATCCACCGTTCATGCTATTGACTCGTTGATTAAAATAGTACTTGACGCGTATGAAGGAAAACAGTTTGCTATGGCTACATTTTGCGACCTTAGTAAAGCTTTTGACTGCGTAGATAACGAATCACTTACAAAAAAATTAGTTTATTATGGAATTATCAATGATAAATCTGATAATATTTTTGAGTCATTTCTAACAAAGCGTAGACAAATAGTATGTATTGGTAGGGAAAGATCACAAATAGCTCAGATTACACATGGCGTACCTCAGGGATCAGTTTTGGGACCATTATTGTTCATAATAATGATCAACGACTTATCATCTTATATAAATAGTCATTCTATTCTTTATGCGGATGACACTACATTTTTAAATGTCAGTAAAGAGTTTGTAACCCTTCAAAACATGACAAAAGAAACTATATCACAGGTATCGATATGGTTCAGAGCGAATGGGTTTTTACTAAATGAGAATAAAACACAACAAATAATATTTAGTCTTAGAGATTTGCCAGTAGAAGAAGGTCAAAGTAGTGTTAAGTTTTTAGGTGTTGTCATGGACAGAAAATTATCATGGGATCCTCACGTTAAATATGTCAGTACTAAGTTGTCTCGGGTAGTTTACCTATTAAGAAGCTTAAAACATCATGTACCTCAAAATTATGTAAGATCGGCATATTTTGCTTTCTTTTAAAGCGTTATGAGCTACGGACTTTTACTCTGGGGTAATAGTGCCCATGTGCAGGACATTTTGGTTCTCCAGAAGAAGGCTATCAGGGTTATCACAGATGCTAAAAAGATGGATCATTGTAAACCTCTGTTCATTAAACTTAAAGTGCTGACTGTGATTAACTTATACATTTACACAGTCCTCCTTCATAATAAAAATAACTTATCAGATTATCTACTCAGACAAGACATACACTCATATGGTACCAGATATAATAGGAAAATTAATACACCTTTTTGTAGATTATCCAAGTCACTAAATAGTTATGAGGTAATTGGTGTAAAAGTGTTCAATAAACTTCCCCTGGAATGGATGGAGGTCCCACTCAATGTATTTAAGACAAGGATATACAACTGGCTAGTCGTTAACCCATTTCATTCTATTGACGAATTCTTTGAATTTTTTGAATGTGCAAACATTACTTGGTAGTAATTAATGAACATCTTTTATTTCCTTTATCTATTTTTATATATTTCTAATGTAATATAGTGTATATATATATATGTTTTGTACAATTTGTAAGGTGACGTTGTCTATTGCTGCAAGGTTGAATGACAATAAAATCTTATTTATTTATAACATGATGTAGGCTTTCACGGCCGGTGTCCATATTGTTAAAACTTTCCGGGCTCTGTTGCCGTGGTCCATCGGATTGCTTTCCGGACGTTTCGCCCACAACTGCGGCAGGCATCATCAGCGGTGAGTTCTGCTTCGGAGTTTCCTCGGCGAGATCATTGTGTGTAGGTTTTCGGTATACTGTATGGCCTATGCCGAAAACCTACACACACTGATCGTCATTTACATAAGAGGTCAAATCATCACCCGGCCCAAAAACGTGCAGTATTGAAAACTCTTATAACCAGAGCAAACCGGATTTGTGAACCGCATTGTCTCCCTGAAGAAATGCAACATTTAAACCTCGCACTTCAGGCTAATGGATACACGACGCAGGAAATTAAAAGAGCTGCGTGGCCAAGACTTGGAAGACCTTCCGCTTCCAGTCAGCGTGGGACAGAGAGGGGCGTTGCATTCTTGCCTTACGTTGAGAATGTAACAGATCGCATTGGTCGGCTATTGGCGCGACATGGAGTAAAGACTGTTTTCAAGCCCACTTTACAACTCAGAGATGCACTACGTTCTGCCAAAGACATCAGAAAACCTCTGTCTTCTGCCGGTGTGTACAGGATACCTTGTTCTTGTGGAGCTGTATACGTAGGTACGTCAAAACGCAGCATAGATATAAGATTGAAAGAACACGAGAGATATTGCCGCCTGGGACAGGTCGAGAAATCTGCAGTAGCGGAGCATGCACATTCCGGTAACGAGCACGACATCTGCTTCAACCAAACTAAAATCTTGGCAACTACAAAAACCTATCAAGCAAGATTACAACGTGAGGCAATAGAAATCTATAAACATAAAAACAACTTCAATAGAAAGGAAGAGGGCTTAAAACTAAACAAGGTGTGGTATCCGGCACTACAAAACAGTATCAATGCCATTCAACAGTCTAGCAGCCAATCTGAAGATCCTAGTACAATAGAAAGAGGGAGCCAACCAGAAACGGCTGATACAACGACCGACCAATCAGCTGCAAGCAACGGTGCGAGTATGTGCAGCCAACAGCCTATAAATACGCGCCGAAATCCAGCTGCTATATCAGTCGACAGCAAGACCTCGCCGAGGAAACTCCGAAGCAGAACTCACCGCTGATGATGCCTGCCGCAGTTGTGGGCGAAACGTCCGGAAAGCAATCCGATGGACCACGGCAACAGAGCCCGGAAAGTTTTAACAATATCTCATTTATTTATTTATTTATTACATTAGGAAAGTTTGTTCTTCTCATGTGTGAGCAGATGTCTTCCAAGATTCCCTTTTTCGGAAAATTTCTTGGTACATATATGACACTCAAATAATTTCTGACCAGTGTGTGTAAGTAGATGTCTATTGAGATCCCCTCTTAGGTAAAATTTCTTGCCACATATATCACATGTAAATGGCCTATGTCCAGTGTGCGTAAGCAGATGTCTTTTGAGTGGTCCTCTTAGTGAAAATTTCTTGTCACATATATGACACGAGAATAATTTCTGACCAGTGTGTGTAAGTAGATGTCTATTGAGATCCCCTCTTAGGTAAAATTTCTTGCCACATATATCACATGTAAGTGGCTTATGTCCAGTGTGCGTAAGTACATGTCTATTGAGATCCCCTCTTAGGTAAAATTTTTTGCAACATACATAACATGTAAATGGCCTATGTCCAGTGTGCGTAAGCAGATGTTTTTTGAGACTCCCTTTTTGGGAAAATTTCTTGGTACATATATCACATGTAAATAGCTTATGTCCAGTACGAGTGACGAGATGTCCAGAGTGCGTAAGCAGATGTGTTTTGAGACTCCCCCTTTGGGAAAATTTCTTGGAACATACATCACACGAGAACGGCTTATGTCCAGTGTGCGTAAGAAGATGTCTTTTGACATCTCTTCTTCGGGAAAATTTCTTGGTACATGTTTCACACGAGAATGGTTTTTGACCGGTGTGAGTGAGAAGATGAGTCTCGAGATGCCCTCTTTGGGAAAATGTATTAGTACATATATCACATGTAAATGGCTTATGTCCAGTGTGCGTAAGCAGATGTGTCTTGAGATAACTTTTTCGCGAAAATTTCTTGCTACATATATCACACGTGAATGGCTTATGTCCAGTGTGAATTACCTGATGACTTTTGAGGCTCTCTTTTTGTGAAAATTTCTTGTTACATATATCACACGTAAGTGGCTTATGTCCTGTGTGAGTTAAAATATGTCTTTTGAGACTGTCTCGTGAGGAAAATGTCTTGTTACATATATCACACGTAAGTGGCTTATGTCCTGTGTGAGTTAAAATGTAAAATTTCAATGTATGTATTTCTAATATTATTCTTGTACCCTTGTACTATAATAGTTTGTTATATTGTTGTTATATTGTATCCTATACCGCAGAACTGCGGTCAAAATGGATTAAATAAATATGAAATATGAAATATGAAATATGTCTTTTGAGACTGTCTCGTGAGGAAAATTTCTTGTTACATACATCACACGAGAAATGTTTGTCTGTAGTACGAGTTAGCTGTTTACTGTTTCCAGCAGAGGATGTGCTTGTACATCCAGCAGGTGAGTGTGATGGCATTAGCTGATCCTCTTCATTATTTAATGGAGAAGCTTCTAAAATCTCCTCTAAACTGTGTGCTGTAGAATCTCCGTAGTCTGTATTCTCTTGTTTGATTTCCGCTGTCTGTATTGTGTCACACGTAATAAATACAGGTTCACAATTGTGACTGGTGCTGCATGACGTAGAATCTCTGGAGTCTGTATTCTCGCGTTTGATTCCAACAGCCTTTATTAGGTCAAATGTGATTGGGACAGGTTCACTCTTAATTTCTGCTTGAGAAATCTCTTCCTTAATTTCAATCTTGGTACATTCCGATTTGAGTACAGGCTCCATTCTGTAACATTCTACGCGGTGTAAGATTACTAAACTAAAATGAAAGAAATTCACTATTTTCTCCTAACATCACCTCGGAAGTAAGGGCGCTTATAGCTATTATCCGAGGGGCTATGCAAATCCGTCATGGGATGGCAAGGCAGTGAATTTGGTACATAGAAGCGCTCTATTTAAATTGCTGACAAATAATAATGAAATAGGTTAAGTTTTATTTATTTCTTACTAGCTTTAAAGGCCCGGCTTGCCCGGGTTATTTTATTTTCTAATTAGAAATTAACTTATGAAGGACTTTCGATTTTCGAACTCTAACATGTACAACATGTACGTAGAACTTGAAATGACGAAGAATGACTTATCTCACACTTAAACTATTCCCTCAGAAAACACTAGATATAGCTTTTCATGGCTCATAGGGGATGTCGAATGTTGCATTCCGTTGCTTCTACATACCATGCCTGGGAGGGGTTCAAATAAGAAGAAACACAAATTCCGATTACATAAGATTGTATTCTCTTTATGCGAAATTTTATTTCTCACTCTCATGTTACTATACAACCGTTTCGGAGCTGGAATTTTAAAATAAATTAATGACCACTTTCATACTTTTCTCCCCCAAAACCTGGGACATAATAATATATTGCGGGCATAGGACTGAAAATGTTCTGCGCTATTTTGTTTAGGGCCTATGATAAACATCCCTATACAAAGTCTACAGCTATGAGTGAAGTATCAGTGGATAGGATATTTTACAGACTTCTGATATAGCATACTCACTGGCACACACTTAAGCTGTCCCTACAATACGACCGCTTTTTCTAAATCAAAATGCAAAGTGAGAAAATGATATATTCCATGTCGATGGTAGAGAAAGTTATGTGCCTGCTTCACAATGTGATTTATTTTCGTGGATTTCATTCTTCAAGAACTATTCTCACAAATGTAATACATTGGTAGCATCAGAATTTGTTAAAGCCCAGTATTATATAGTTCCCAAATCCCTATGTGAACACTGTAAACAATACTTTTGTTATGTAAACATGTGACAGCTAAACTCTCTAACCAGGGGTGCCCACGGGGGGGGGGGGGTTAGAAGCAGACTGCGTCATTGAAGTCTCTGGGGGGGGTTGAAAATTGCTGCAAAATTAGCGTTTTATATGTTAAAAATGAAAACGGTCAAGTTTTACAACTTCAAAAGACCTCTTCTAATTCTTTAGAAGTGAATAGTCAATAAATTATCGAAACGCACTTGCTTCTAAACAACTGCCGCGCCAACGAAATCAATCACTATGTGCCGATAGTGGCAACTGCGAACTGAACCATTGTTGCTAGAATTATTGGAGTATTAGTTCTTATTGGGTTATTACTAGGGACCGGATTCTTAGGTTTTTACCTATTTTTTTCCTTACTCCCAAAACAAAAAGCGCTCATACACTTTTTCGAATCATGTCCATAGGATTCACCCACATTAATTCTGTGGTACCTAAAAATACCTAAATGGGGTATAAAAACCTAAATATACCTAAACGGGATATAAAACCTAAAATATCTAATTTAGGCTACTTTTTTGTATGTTTTGTTTGTCAGTTGAGAAATCGATATTTTGTGGAGAGACAAAACTTTGTCGGGTTGAAATTAATACCACCAGCGTTTCGTTCAACTCATTGTCGTCTAGGATGGACAGCAACAAGAGACGAAGTGTAAGAGTACCGACGTATTCCTTTTAAAATATTCGTACGAACAACCATTGTTGCCGTGTGTGAAAAAGGATATAGATTTCTGTTTTAAAGCGGTTGTTTGTCTTTAGTACTGCCCTGTTATTCATACCGAGTGGTCACACTGTGAGTTTTAAGAAGACCTGGTAATTATGCCGAAACAAATGAAATCGAGTTTGTTACGGCAGTAGATTGGCGACGACCTGATTTTTTTTTCTTTTTTTCCTTCTTTCTTTCTTCTTTCTTTCTTCTTCTTCTTCGTCTGAGGTTATTTTATGACGTAGCACCTCGCGGGTTTCTACGTCTGTTCTGCCGTTTTCCAAGTTGCTCCTGCTGTATATGACAGACGTTGAGAATCTTGAAAGATACACTGTGATATACTGTAACCAGGAAATGTGAGGCAATCTTATTTTCATTGCTTCTTTTGATTGTTTACGCTTTCTTTCTTCAATTGTGTAATATTGTCCTAAAGCAAGTTTACACAAATTTAAGTCAATTTATTTCAGTTAAACTTTACAAGTATTATGTATTGAATCCTATGTAGCACATTCAAATTCATTAAACCAATTATTCTACCCGAAAACTATATTTTGGACAAAAAACCTAAAAAAACCTATTTCACCTAATGGAAAACCTAAAACAGTGTTTTTAAAAACCTAAAAGTCCGGTCCCTAGTTATTACAGTCTATGTACAATGCCGCCTACAAGAATAATATTAAGTGATTTTACTGCACTCAAAAGCACGTGCCACCTTATAAGAATCGGAGGGAAGGTGAGGAAAAATCTGTCTATAAGCAATGCTACATTCTTAATTTGAAACTTGAGGTTACGGCTACTGGTTTCAGTCCGTCTCGGCATCTCGAAAATGCCGAAAAAACAACAGCAATTTAAAAATAAGTGTTAAGAATTATTGTGCAATGCCATTATTAGGCATGACAAAAGGCAAGATCACTGCAGAAAGAATCATCCATATAAACTGAAACATAATTTAGATATAAAATTCAAGATTACTGAAAGTAAAAGCAGTGGCGAAGATAAAAGGAAACCGTATATTGATGTAAATACCAAGCAGAATCTTCAAGATAAAGATGAAGAACTTCGACAGCCATGGGCGCCCATCCCCGGGGGCGGGGGGGGGGCGCAAAGAAAAAATTGTATATTAATTATTATTATAGTCAGGTGTTTTTCTTTTAAGACAATTATTTGAAAGTGAGTTAAGACATAAAAAGTTTGCAGAAGTTTTACCAAATCGACACATGGAAGCAGAATCCACAGTGGATTAGGAAAGGGGGGGGAGGTTCAGGGGGTTTGGACCCCCAAAAGTCAAAACCTAAAATTCTATATTTGTATTAAAAAAATATTTATTTAATTAACCAAGATTTGTTGGTGTGTCAAATATGATATAGCAGTAATTTTCTTTTCATAACATAATGAGTAGGCCTATTATGTCCACTGTTCCATGTATTATTCAACTTTTCTTATAAATAGTAATAAGTTTTATAACTTAGGTAACAATTTTTTGTTTAAGTTGCCCTGTCTTAGAGTATAGTAAACAAATTTTCTAACTAGTTTTTCAGTGCTAAAATAGCGTAAAATGTGATTTTCATTAGTTTTATATAAAAAAATTTTCCGGGGGTGGACCCCCCACTTAGGTAACGATTTTTTATATACATTGTCATGTCATACAGTATGGTAAACAAATTTCCTAACTAGTTTTTGAGTGCTAAAATAGCATAAAATACGATTTTCATTAGTTTTATATTTAAAAATTTTCCGGGGGTGGACCCACACTACGTAAAGAGGGGTAGCAAAGAAATTTGCCCAAACATGTTTTGCAATCTTCAACCTCAGATCATCGGTCAGTTTAGAAATTCTCAGAGTTGCATACTTTGCTTACTTTCACTCCCGTTTGATGTACGGAGTAATGTTTTGGGGTAAATCAAATCATAGTGTCAGAATATTTAGAATGCAAAAAAAAGTAATAAGAATAATGCTCAACGTACCCAGAAACAATAGCTGTAGACCTTTATTTAAGCAATTAAATATACTGACACTGCCTGGAATTTACATAAATGAGGTCCTTATACAAACGCGAAACCAACTAAACAGCTTTCTCTCAAACGAACAGGTACACCAGCACGACACAAGGAACAAATCTAATTTACACAGCACTTGGCATAAAAGTACGCTTTTTAAAAATAGCTTTAAGTATAACGGGACAGTTTTATACAATAAATTGCCTTCTTGCATAAAAAACATACAAATAGCCAAGAATTTTAAAAAGGAATTAAAGAAATTTCTGATAAATGGTAGTTTCTACTCAGTGGAGGAATATTTTATGCAGGGGAATAGCTATAGTGGGAATTCAGTGGATAAAATATAAAGCAGTTTGAATTGGTAGTGATACTTCATCCAGGTAAAAATAGTAGAATGATATGTTGTCATAGTATTAGTTGATAATATAAACTATGGCATTAGGGTTTTATTTAGGATACTAGTTTAGGGCCTATTTAAAAATTATGCGTTGGTGTGTGGATGTGAATGAATCAGAACGAACCAAGACAATTAGGATATTTTAATGTTAGTGTGAGAAGCTTATAGATGGGATGTGGATGAAGAATATTTTATTTATTTTATTTATAGTATATCATTATGTATTGACGTGTCTGATATCAATTGTACTTAGTACATGTTATTGATGAAATGGACGAAATAAATTATTATTATTATTATTATTATTATTATTATTATTAATGATTTATTTACATTGGCATGTCTTAGAGTATGATAAACAAATTTCCTAACTAGTTTTTGAGTGCTAAATTAGCTTAAAATGTGATTTTCATTAGTTCAATATTTAAAAATTTTCCGGGGGTGCTTTATATATGTATAGAAATATATGAAATCGAATAGATGAGCAAATATTCCCGTTGTTTCGTTAATTTAAAACGCTATTAATACTTGAGAATTTGTGTGTCATTTAAATAATCGTTAGAAATTTAATTTTTAAAACACAGTTTACCCAGAACACAATGTCAAGCTACGCTACTGGTGTTAACATCCTTCTATTCCAGTGGGTATTTCAAAAATAAGTTCCTTGATACACAATTTGACATTAACTGTTTGTGTAAGCTCCACTTATAATATTTAGCATATAGTGGTTTATTTCATTCAAATGCCCACTCATTTTCTCCAGCAGCTTAATTGTGGTAAATGGTCATGTAGGCAAGTGATTAATCAGCAATTTTAAGCAATTTCACCACATTGTGCAAACAGCAGGTGAATGATTCATAGCGTCTCCTGCAAGCCTCCTAAGCATCACTTCAGTCTTTAGCCAACATTCACACCGTACAGTATGTGTCGAAGTTGCGCTCAGTTTCCCGGGTTTTTAAGCAATCGTATGAGGTTTCTCTGCAAGTTCAAGTTTCTTTTACAGAAACTAAGTAAACTGCTTAAAAGCAGTTTCTTGTTTTATTATTCAATTATTATAGCAAACACTGACATGTTCTGCTTGGTAGATTCTGTGTTTCGCATGTGCAAACAGTATTTCACCCAGCTCAGCAATCACGCCAAATTTTAGATATTTCGAAGCATATTACTTCAATTATTAGCACTTCATGATTATTATTTCACTTACAAGTATCAAGTATTACAAGTTCATCAACACATCATATCCTGAGAATATTATAGGAGAAAAATTCCTCCGGCACTGTGAGGTAGACCATTAGGGCATTTAGTCATAGGAGAGAGGTTCTATCTGGTGCTGTGAATTGAGCTCCGGCTTAGCTCAGTTGGTAGAGCATTGGCGCGAATAGCCAAAGGTCCTGGGTTCAAGTCCCAGTGCCGGAGGAATTTTTCTCCTATAATATTCTCATGTAGTGTCCAACAGAGACAATAATCTGTGGTTCATGATTGCTTATATAACATCATATCCTTATTAGTGCATTTATAACCACGAGCTTTTGGTGCCAGATCTGTATTTGTGCTATTACATTAATTATTCTATCATTTCGCATATTAGTTATTGCAAGAGTCATTTATTCATTTCACGTGTGTACATTAACAGTAGGCCTACTTAAAGAACTTAGCAATAGAAACAAAATGTTTACAAATTACTACAGAAGATCATAAAGTAATCAAACTAATTCTGTTTCAGCATCAAAGACTGAAGCAGAGTAACCAATAATTAACATAACTTTTATGTAGGAATTCCTATTTAACATCACCATCTCTGATATTTGAACACATTTTTTAGTATAAGTTATTTAGGCAATACAAAGGCTCAGTCCAGACATTACATTAGGAAAGTTTGTTCTTCTCATGTGTGAGCAGATGTCTTCTAAGATTCCCTTTTTCGGAAAATTTCTTGGCACATATATCACATGCAAATGGCTTATGTCCAGTGTGCGTAAGCTGATGTGTTTTGAGAGTAGCTCTTCGGGAAAATTTTTTGGAACATACATCACACGAGAACGGCTTATGTCCAGTGTGCGTAAGCAGATGTCTTTTGAGTTCTCTTCTTCCTGAAAGTTTCTTTGTACATATATCACACGAGAATGCTTTTTGACCGGTGTAAGTGAGATGTCCCTCGAGATGCCCTCTTTGGGAAAATGTCTTGGTACATATATCAAATGTAAATGGCTTATGTCCAGTGTGCGTAAGCAGATGTCTTTTGAGGTCCCATCTTAGGTAAAATTTCTTGCCACATATATCACATAGAAATGGCTTATGTCCAGTGTGCGTAAGCAGATGTGTTTTGAGATTCCCTCTTTGGGAAAATTTCTTGGAACATACATCACACGAGAACGGCTTATGTCCAGTGTGCGTAACCAGATGATTTTTGAGATGTTCTCTTCGGGAAAATTTCTTGTTACATACATCACACGAGAAATGTTTGCCTGGAGTACGAGTTAGCTGTTTACTGTTTCCAGCAGATGATGTGCTTGTACATCCAGCAGGTGAGAGTGATGGAATTGGCTGATCCTCTTCATTATTTAATGGAGAAGCTTCTAAAATCTCCTCTAAACTGTGTGCTGTAGAATCTCTGTAGTCTGAATTCTCACCTTTGATCTCCGTGTCACATGTAATAAATAAAGGTTCACTGGAGTCTGTATTCTCTTGTTTGATTTCCGCTGTCTGTATTGTGTCACACGTAATAAATATAGGTTCACATTTGTGACTGATGCTCCATGACGCAGAATCTCCGTAGTCTGTATTCTCTTGTTTGATCTCCACTGTCTGTATTGTGTGAGGTGTAAAAGGTACAACTTCACTCTTTATTTCTGCTTGAGAAATCTCTTCCTTAATTTCGATCTTGGTATACGGCTCCATTCTGTTACATTCACTGTACAGGGTGTAAGTTTACTAAACTAAAATGAAGAAAATTCACTATTTTCTTCTAACAATATCACCTCGGCAGTAAGGGTGCTTATAGCTATTATCCGAGGGGCAATGCAAATTCGTCATGGGATTCTGCAGGCGGTGAATTTAAATTCCTAACAAATAATCATTAAATAGCTTAAGTTTACTTAATCTGAGGCTTTCACGGCCGGTAAAAAATGTATATTAATAAGTATTATAGTCAGATGTTTTTCTTTTGAGACAATTATTTGAAATTCAGTTAAGACATAAAAAGTTTGCAGAAGTTTTACCAAATCGACAACATGGAAGCAGAACTTACAGTGGATTAGGAAAGGGGTTTCAGGGGGTTTGGTGAAGTGAAGCATAAAATAAATTTGTATTAAAGAAATATTTATTTAACTAAGCAAGATTTGTTGGTGTGTCAAATATGATATAGCAGTTATTTTCTTTTCATAACATAATGAGTAGGCCTATTATGTACACTGTTCCATGTGTTATTCAACTTTTCTTATAAATAGTAATAAGTTTTATAACTTAGGTAACAATTTTTTGTTTAAGTTGCCCTGTCTTAGAGTATAGTAAACAAATTTGCTAACTAGTTTTTCAGTGCTAAAATAGCGTAAAATGTGATTTTCATTAGTTTTATATTTAAAAATTTTCCGGGGTTGGACCCCCCACTTAGGTAATGATTTTTTATATACATTGGCATGTCATACAGTATGGTAAACAAATTTCCTAACTAGTTTTTGAGTGCTAAAATAGCATAAAATGTGATTTTCATTAGTTTTATATTTAAAATGAAAAAACTTATGCAGGGGAATAGGTAGTGGAAACCCAGTGGATAAAATATAAAGCAGTGTGAATTAGTAGTGTTACTTGATCCAGGTAAAAATAGTAGAATGATACGTTGTCATAGTATTGGTTGATAATATAAACTATGGCATTAGGGTTTTATTTAGGATACTAGTTTAGGACCTATTTAAAAATTATGCGTTGGTGTGTGGATGTGAATGAATCAGAACGAACCAAGACAATTAGGATATTTTAATGTTAGTGTGAGAAGCTTATAGATGGGATGTGGATGAAGAATATTTTATTTATTTTATTTATAGTATGTCATTATGTATTGACGTGTCTGATATCAATTGTACTTAGTACATGTTATTGATGAAATGGACGAAATAAATTATTATTATTATTATTGATTTGTTATTTACATTGGCATGTCTTAGAGTATGGTAAACAATTTTCCTAACTAGTTTTTGAGTACTAAATTAGCTTAAAATGTGATTTTCAATAGTTCAATATTTAAAAATTTTCCGGGGGTGCTTTATATATGTATAGAAATATATGAAATCGAATAGATGAGCAAACATTCCCGTTGTTTCGTTAATTTAAAACGCTATTAATACTTCAGAATTTGTATGTCATTTAAATAATCGTTAGAAATTTAATTTTTAAAACACAGTTTACCCAGAACACAATGTCAAGCTACGCTACTGGTGTTAACATCCTTCTATTCCAGTGGGTATTTCAAAAATAAGTTCCTTGATACACAATTTGACATTAACTGTTTGTGTAAGCTCCACTTATAATATTTAGCATATAGTGGTTTATTTCATTCAAATGCCCACTCATTTTCTCCAGCAGCTTAATTGTGATACGTGGTCATGTAGGCCAGTGATTAATCAGCAATTCTACGTGATTTCACCACATTGTACAAACAGCAGATGAATGATTCATAGCGTGCCTGCATTAGCGTCTCCTGCAAGCCTCCTAAGCATCACTTCAGTCATTAGCCAACATTCACACCGTACAGTATGTGTCGAAATTGCGCTCAGTTTCCCGGGTTTTTAAGCAATCGTATGAGGTTTCTCTGCTAGTACAAGTTTCTTCTACAGAAACTAAGCAAACTACTTAAAAGCAGTTTCTTGTGTTATTATTCAATTTTTATAGAAAACACTGACGTGTTCTGCTTGGTAGATTCTGTGTTTCACGTGTGCATACAGTATTTCACCCAGCTCAGCAATCATGCCAAATTTTATATATTTCGAAGCATTGTTACTTCAATTATTAGCACTTCATCATTATTATTTCACTTACAAGTATCAAGTATTACAAGTTCATCAACACGTCATATTCTAATTAGTGCATGTATAACCACAAGCTTTTGGCGCCAAATCTATATTTGTGCAATTGCATTAATTATTCTATAATTATTTCACACATTAGTTATTGCAAGTAGATTATTGATTTCACGTGTGTACATTAACAGTAATTAAAGAACTTTCAATACAAACAAAATTTTTACAATTTACTACAAAAGATCATAAAGTAATGAAACTATTTCCGTTCCAGCCTCAAAGACTGAATAATAACGTAACTTTTATGTAGGAATTCCTATTTAACATCACCATCTCTGATACTTCAACACATTTTTTAGTATAAGTTCTTTAGGTAAAACAAAGGCTCAGTCCACACATTACATTAGGAAAGTTTGTTCTTCTCATGTGTGAGCAGATGTCTTCTAAGATTCACTTTTACGGAAAATTTCTTGGTACATATGTCACATGTAAATGGCTTATGTCCAGTGTGCGTAAGCAGATGTCTTTTGAGATTCCCTTCTTGGGAAAATTTCTTGGAACATACATCACACGAGAACGGCTTATGTCCAGTGTGCGTAAGCAGATGTATTTTGAGTTCTCTTCTTCCTGAAAGTTTCTTTGTACATATATCACACGAGAATGCTTTTTGACCGGTTTGAGTGAGATGTCCCTCGAGATGCCCTCTTTGGGAAAATGTCTTGGTATATATATCAAATGTAAATGGCTGATGTCCAGTGTGCGTAAGCAGATGTCTTTTGAGATCCCCTCTTAGGTAAAATTTCTTGCCACATATATCACATTTAAATGGCTTATGTCCAGTGTGCGTAAGCATATGTTTCTTGAGATTCCCTCTTTGGGAAAATTTCTTGGAACATACATCACACGAGAACGGCTTATGTCCAGTGTGCGTAAGCAGATGTCTTTTGAGATCCCTTCTTCGGGAAATTTTCTTGGAACATACATCACACGAGAACGGCTTATGTCCAGTGTGCGTAAGCAAATGTCTTTTGACATCCTCTTTTAGGTAAAATTTCTTGCCACATATATCACATGTAAATGGCTTATGTCCAGTGTGGGTAAGCATATGTTTCTTGAGATTCCCTCTTTGGGAAAATTTCTTGGAACATACATCACACGAGAACGGCTTATGTCCAGTGTGCGTAAGCAGATGTCTTTTGAGATCCCTTCTTCGGGAAATTTTCTTGGAACATACATCACACGAGAACGGCTTTTGTCCAGTGTGCGTAAGCAGATGTCTTTTGAGTTCCCCTCTTAGGTAAAATTTCTTGCCACATATATCACATGTAAATGGCTTATGTCCAGTGTGCGTAAGCAGATGTCTTTTGAGATCCCCTCTTAGGTAAAATTTCTTGCCACATATATCACATGTAAATGGCTTATGTCCAGTGTGCGTAAGCAGATGTGTTTTGAGATTCCCTCTTTGGGAAAATTTCTTGGAGCATACATCACACGAGAACGGCTTATGTCCAGTGTGCGTAAGCAGATGATTTTTGAGATGTTCTCTTCGGGACAATTTCTTGTTACATACGTCACACGAGAAATGTTTGTCTGGAGTACGAGTTAGCTGTTTACTGTTTCCAGCAGAGGATGTGCTTGTAGATACAGCAGGTGAGTGTGATTGCATTAGCTGATCCTCTTCGTTGTTTAATGGAGAAGCTTCTAAAATCTCCTCTAAATTGTGAACAGTGCTGCATGCTGTAGAATCTCCATAGTCTGAATTCTCACGTTTGATTTCCACTGTCTTTACTAGGTCAAGTGTGATTGGGACAGGTTCACACTTTAGTTCTGTTTGAGAAATCTCTTCCTTAATTTCAATCTTGGTATATTCCGATTTGAGTACCGGCTCCATTCTGTAACATTCACTCTACACGGTGTAAGATTACTAAACTAAAATGAAAGAAATTCACTATTTTCTCCTGTTTTCTCCTAACATCACCTCGGCAGTATAGGGGCTCATAGCTATTATCCGAGGGGCAATGCAAATCCGTCATGGGATTCAACAGTGCAGTGAATTTGGTACATAGAAGCGCTCTATTTAAATTGCTGACAATTAATAATTAAATTGGTTAAGTTTTGTTTATTTCTTACTAGCTTTAAAGGCCCGGAGTGTCGGGGTTATTTTATTTTCTAATTAGAAATTAACTTATGAAGGACTTTCGACTTTCAAACTGAAACATGTATAACATGTACGAAGAACTTGAAATGACGAAGAATGACTTATCTCACACTCAAACTATTCCCTCAGAAAACACCAGATATAGCTTTTCATGGGTCATAGAGGATGTCGAATGTTGCATTCCGTTGCTTCTACACACCATGCCTGGGAGGGGATCAAATAAGAAGAAACACAAATTCCGATTACATAAGATTGTATTGTCTTTATGGGAAATTTTATTTCTCACTCTCATGTTACCATAAAACCATTTCGGAGCCAAATTTTAAAATAAATTCAATACCACTTTCATACTTTCCTTCCCCAAAACCTGGGACATAATATACTGCGGGCATAGGACTGAAAATGTTCCATGCTATTTTGGTTAGGGCCTATGATAAACATCCCTATACAAAGTCTACAGCTATGAGTGTAGTATCAGTGGATAGGATTTTTTACAGACTTCTGATAAAGGTATTGCTCAGGTTTTTGTAAGTCATACACCTCATACAGCATTTACTTTTGCGGAGGTATCATGTGAGTTAGTCTTAAGTATTGTTAGAAACTTTAAATCATCAGACAGTCAAGACGTATATGATATATCATGTAATCTACTGAAAAGAGTGGTAGACTGTATTGCTTATCCTCTAACATACTCTATAAATAAATGCATTTCAGAGGGTTATTTTCCGGACGAACTTAAAGTATCCAAAGTAATTCCGATTTATAAAAAAGGGGAAAAGGACATTCCATCAAGTTATAGACCAATCTCGATAGTTCCAGCCGTTTCGAAAATCATTGAAACTATAATTTTTATACAGTTATCTGCTTATTTTACAAACTATGGTATACTTGACGAATCACAGTATGGTTTTAGGAAAAAACTGTCTACCATAGATGCCATAGACACACTGGTTAAATATGTTCTCAAAGTGTTTGAGGAAAAGACCCTTGCTCAGGCCACGTTCTGTGACCTGAGCAAGGCCTTCGATTGTGTGAATCATGAAACCCTCCTGAATAAACTAAAGATTTATGGGGTTAGAGACAATAGTTTAAAATTAATAAAATCCTATCTCGAGAACAGGAGTCAAATTGTGTGTGTTAATGGAGAGCATTCTGGTCCAAAATTGATTAACATAGGTGTCCCGCAGGGATCTGTTTTGGGGCCTTTTTTATTTCTTATAATGATAAATGACCTGCCATCCTTCTTAGGCACTCAGACGGTGCTATATGCTGATGATACAACTTTCCTACATTCTAGTAAAGATATTGGTACTTTAAAATTACTTGTAAACGAAACTATCACACAAGCATCATTATGGTTTAGAAGCAATGGATTTCTCCTTAATGAAACTAAAACACAGCAGTTAATCTTTAGTTTAAAAGACAAAGTGCCCCAAGATGAACCACAAAGCGTAAAGTTTCTGGGTGTGTACGTGGATAGCAAATTGTCATGGGATCAACACATAAAATATATCAGTGGCAGGTTGTCTAGGGTTATTTGCTTGCTCAGGTGTCTCAGGAAGTATGTACCGGAAAATTATGTTAGAGTATCCTATTTTTCTTTTTTCCAAAGCATTTTAGTGTATGGTATCATCTTGTGAGGTAACTCTAGCCATGTGGGTGAAATTTTGCGGCTACAAAAGAGGGTTATTAGGGTTATTACTGGGTCTTCGTATATAGCTCAATGCGAACCACTGTTCTATCAAAGTAAAATAATGACAGTAATAAATTTATATATTTACTATGTATTAATTTGCACAAGGAATAATCTGCCTAAATTACAGTTCAGAGACAGCATACATTCTTACAACACAAGAAACCATAGGCAAATACACAGACCTCATCACAGATTATCAAAGACAGTCAATAGTTATGAGATTATAGGACATAAACTATATAATAAGCTTCCTCCATTGTTGCGAAATCAAAATTCATCCTTATCCACTTTCAAGCACACACTGTATGAATGGTTAGTTAAGCACCCATTTTATGAACTGAAGGAATTTTATGATTGTATAAATAATAGTAATGAGTGATTAAAGGTCTATAACATAAACGCAATTTGTGCAATCAATTACTGTATAGTGTATTCTATGGCTTCATTGGTTTTATGTAGGTGATATCTATATTTTATTGTTTTATGGTTTTATTGTTAATATAAATTTGACTATGCCTATTGTTATAGTGGCTAAATTACAATAAAGTTGTTTATTTTTAAAATATGAGAACTCTGATATTGGATCCAAGCTTTATTTTAAGTAAAAACTAAATTCTGTAAATTTTATGACTATGATTTTGGACCAATGTTTTTATATTTTAATATAAGGTAAACATTAGACTTGTATATATTTTTACTGATATTTATATATGATCTTGAATCCATGTTTTATAATTTACATTAAGATAGTTAAATATCAAATTTATGTATATTTGTCCATGACGTTGTCTATTACCATGCTGTTTAACGACAATAAAATTATATTATTATTACTATTATTATTATTATTATTGTTACATTCTGTGACCTAAGCAAGGCCTTTGACTGTGTGGATCATGATGTATTATTAAGTAAATTGTATTACTATGGCATAAGAAATAATAGTTTAAATTTATTGAGTTCATACCTATTGAATCGTCAGCAAATTGTTACAGTAAATAAAATTAAATCTAAAGTTGCTATAGTCAAAAAAGGAGTTCCCCAAGGTTCTGTGTTGGGACCGTTCGTATTTCTTATTATGATTAATGACCTTCCAGCAGCATTCGATACTCATTTTGTGTTATATGCTGATTACACAACTTTTATAAATGTTAGTAATAAGCTTAGTACTCTCAAAGCTCTCACTGACAATACAATGAAAGGAACTGCCAACTGGTTCAGGGCAAATGGTTTCCTACTTAATGAAGATAAAACTCAAGATCTTTATTTTAATCTTAGTAACATGAACACACTGGCCTCAAATAACTCTTCTAGTGTTAAATTTCTTGGTATTTATGTCGACAATAAGTTAACATGGGAACAGCATATAACATATATTAGCCAGGGGTGCCCACAGGGGGGTTAAGACGCAGACTGCGTCATTGAAATTTCTGGGGGGTTAAAATATTATCGTTTTATAAATTTTCTGGCGGGGGGGTTGAAAATTGTTGCAAAATTAGCGTTTTATATGTTAAAAATAAAAACGGTCAAGTTTTATAACTTTAAAAGGTCTCTTCTAATTCTTTAGAAGTGAATAGTCAATAAATTAGCGCCCTTGCCCGGGGGTGGCTGGGGGCAAGGCTTGTAAACTACAGAGGTAGCGTATTCCGGCGAGTTTATAGGACAGGGGGTTGCGGCGAGCAGGCGAGTGTGTGACGTCACAAGATTCCAGATCTCGGAATTTTCAGTTTTTACTCAGTCTAGAAAATCTTACACCGCGTGATTAAACTCGTAACCTTTAATTAACCCGTGGTCGGATTCCTGTGAAATTTATACAGAAATAATCTACACACATCAGCCCTACTGATGGTTAAAACAGAGCCTTAAAAAAGCGGACACAAATGTTTTTATTTCATTTTATAAACATCACCCGTTACACAAAATTCATGGAGGGAGATGCAATTTTCACTATGCGACAATTTTTTGTATTTTTGTGTCCCGAAAAAACTTCAAGCGAGAAAGTTTTAGTGAAATAATTGAATTTTAATACAAATGAAGTTCCAGCCCCATATCTCGAATGGTTTACGAGTAATTGAGTGGTAATTATTCTGGGCGCTTCAAGGTGTCAGAATGATTTGGCGCTGACAAAGCTTCTACCTACTGATCTCGGCCGCTTGACCCAGTCTTTTAGGATAGATATTACCAGTACATACTGTTTTTAATAATACAAATGGAAGGTGCTTTAGAAAGTGCAATTAACTGAACCATTATGCCGGGCCAGATATGTGCTGTGGCAGTGTGTAACAGTAATTTTGTAGATTGTAGAAAACAGCTAAGATGTGAACTGTTCTGTTATTCAAGTTACTTAAAATGTTCTTCTGATTCTACAGCATTTGTCTTTAAAATCTTGTAAAAATCTCCCAAAGGATCTAGATTTGAATAGAAATTATATAATACAGGTAGGCCTATATAACAGCTAAAGGGTGATTTGTTCTAATATTTTGTTGCCTAGAAAATATTCCTCATTCTAGAGGTTATGTTAGTATAATTTGATGAAAATTTGTTAAAGAATGTATCCTATATTTGTATAGAAATTGTACCTTATAATAAGGGTAGAAAACAACTACGGGAATTTTTATGTATCAATATTAACATGTACAGTACTAATGTTATTATTACATTGCGTAGACTATTGTAGAGTATTAATTTGTGTTAATATTGTAATCAAAGCAATACATTTATATTAATAATTATTTTCTCCGGGTTATATGGGGTAAGTTATGTAGGTAATGATTGGTGAAACACGGCCAAAAGTGTACATCTGTATACAAATTATGTGACGACAGAGATAATATAGACCTAATAAACTAAGGGATGGTTTGTGAATTGCAGGGCAGGGAAACTTTCATGAGCAGCACAACGAAAAGAGGCGCAGGATCTTTAAAATCGACGTCTCAACATAACAAAAAGGACACAAATTGCTTCGCAATGCATTCTACATAAATCACTCAATATTTCAAAGGATTTTTCCATGAATTTTTCATTAAAAATTATCATCGTCTTGCTCTAACTATAACCCGATAGCATGCTCTTAAAGCCTCGGCAATTCAATTTTAACTGTAATACGTTTTCATGTTGATAAATTATATTAAAATATGAAAAGGGCGTAACAAGGTATTAAACTAATAAGGCATTTGATAAGGTAATTAGAAATAAAAGTTACTAGCACAAATGATCAAAAAATAAAATAAATAATTCAACAAATATCTAAATAACAGTAGTGCAGATTTACAAGATTAGGAAAAAGTTTAATTCATTCTTTTTCCCCAGCGGGTCAATCTTTCAGTATGGGTACAAGTAGCCAGTTAACATCCTTTATTATTGAGTCCACGATTAAAATATTTAAGGATTTTTACGTAATTGCTAGTAGGCCTATTTTATAGAATAAAAAAGACCTCTGTACCGTTCCGATAGCCTTATCGCCTTGAGTAATTACCACTCTATTACTCGTAAACCATTTAAAATATAAACGTGGTACTTGATGTATAATAAAATTCAAATATTTCCCTAAAGCTCACATGCTTGAATCATTTTCTGGTCACAGAAATAAAAAAATTGTCGCATAGTCAAATATGGTTCTTCCTGAACATTTCACGCTCGTCACAAATCACTCCGACACTGAAGCGCATGGAATAATTACCACTTAATTACTCGTAAACCATTCGAGATATGGGGCTGGAACTTCATTTGTATTAAAATTCAATTATTTCACTAAAACTTTCTCGCTTGAAGTTTTTTCGGGACACAAAAATACAAAAAATTGTCGCTTAGTGAAATTTGCTTCTCCCTCCATGAATTTTGTGTAACGGGTGATGTTTATAAAATGAAATAAAAACATTTGTATCCGCTTTTTTAAGGCTCTGTTTTAACCATCAGTAGGGCTGATGTGTGTAGATTATTTCTGTATAAATTTCACAGGAATCCGACCACGGGTTAATTAAAGGTTACGAGTATAATCACGCGGTGTAAGATTTTCTAGACTGAGTAAAATCTGAAAATTGCGAGATCTGGAATCTTGTGACGTCACACACTCAAGTGCTGCGATTGGTCTATCCCGGAATACGCAACCTGTATAGTTTACTGATCTTGGGCTGGGGGCGCATGGAAAAAATGTATATTAATAATTATTATAGTCAGGTGATTTTCTTTTAAGACAATTATTTGAAAGTCAGTTGAGATGTAAAAAGTTTGCAGAAGTTTTACTAAATCGACAACATGGAAGAAGAATCCACAGTGGATTAGGAAAGGGGGGTTCAGGGAGTTTGGACCCCCAAAAGTCAAAACCTAAAATTCTTTATTTATATTTTTTTTTAAATATTTAATTAAACAAGATTTGTTGGTGTGTCAAATATGATATAGCAGTTATTTTGTTCTCATAACATAATGAGTCTAGGCCTATTATGTCCACTGTTCCATGTGTTATTCAAGTTTTCTTATAAATAGCAATAAGCATTATAACTTAGGTAATAATTTCTTGTTTAAGTTGCCATGTCAAGTATAGTAGACGAATTTGCTAACTAGTTTTTCAGTGCTAAAATAGCGTAAAATGTGATTTTCATTGGTTCAATATTTAAAAATTTCCCGGGGGTGAACACACGACTTAGGTAACAATTTCTTGTTTA
Source organism: Ectobius pallidus (assembly GCA_964059195.1). NCBI lineage: Eukaryota > Metazoa > Arthropoda > Insecta > Blattodea > Ectobiidae > Ectobius > Ectobius pallidus. The sequence continues at coordinate 181,085,475 of CAXKWD010000005.1, read as the reverse complement.
CATTGGCATGTCTTAGAGTATGGTAAACAAATTTCCTAACTAGTTTTTCAGTGCTAAAATAGCATAAAATGTGATTTTCATTGGTTCAATATTTAAAAATTTCCCGGGGGTGGACACACGACTTAGGTAACAATTTCTTGTTTACATTAGCATGTCTTAGAGTATGGTAAACAAATTTCCTAACTAGTTTTTCAGTGCTAAAATAGCATAAAATGTGATTTTCATTGGTTCAATATTTAAAAATTTCCCGGGGGTTGACACACGACTTAGGTAACAATTTCTTGTTTACATTGGCATGTCTTAGAGTATGGTAAACAAATTTCCTAACTAGTTTTTGAGTGCTAAAGTAGCGTAAAATGTGATTTTCATTAGTTCATTATTTAAAAATTGTCCGGGGGTGGATCCCCCGCTTAGGTAATGATTTCTTATTTACATTGGCATATCTTAGAGTATGGTAAACAAATTTCCTAACTAGTTTTTCTGTGCTAAAATAGCGTAAAATGTGATTTTCATTAGTTCAATTTTTAAAAATTTTCTTGGGATGTACCCCCGACCCCCTTTTGTGGGGGTAATTCCAAACCCCATGGCACTTTCGACCCTCGCAGCAATTATTTTCTGGCTACGTCATTGTTGCACTTATTATATTATTATTATTATTATTATATTATTAATATAATGTTACAAAGTGGCCCAAGAAGTTAAAGCGACAAAAAATAAATTAATTTAAAAAATTTCCCCCCTCTAGAAAATATCATATGGGCGCCCTTGTCGACAGTCAATCAGGTTGGGGGGGGGTGAGCAATGAAGTTTGGGGGGGAGCAATGAAGTTGGGGGGGGGAGTCATGAAGTTTGGGGGGGTGGGCACCCCTGTATTAGCGGTGAACTTTCACAAGAGTTATTTATTTGTTACGACATCTTAAATACTACGTTCCAGATAATCACATTAGATCTTCATACTTCGCATTTTTTCATAGTGTTATTGCATATGAAATAATACTCTGGGGAAACTCCTGTCATGTAAATAGAATTCTGTTACTACAGAAAAAAGCTATTAGAATTATCACTAATAGCTCCCACAGGGAACACTGCAAACCTTTATTTCTACAACACAAAATATTAACAGTGATCAATCTATATATATTTACTGTTTTAATTTACATAAGGAATAGACAGTCAGAGTTGCAGTATAGAAATAGTATTCACTCCCATGATACTAGATCTAGTAGTCATATATACATTCCGTTCCAACGATTATCCAAATCTCTGAATAGTCATGAAATCATAGGACATAAACTGTTTAATAAACTATCTGTATCTACTCAACATACTCATATCATTGTATTTAGAAAAAAAAATTACATAATTGGTTAGTTTGTAACCCTTTTTATACCTTGGATGAATACTTAAATTGTAATAATGTAATTTAGCTTAAAATATGTGTTATTTGTAACTTAGAACATAGTAATTTAGCTGTAGTTTTATATTAATTCTATTTTTAGATTTGTATTAGACTTTGTCTATGTAATGGCCTAATGACAATTAAATTAAATTTATTTATTATTTATTTGTGATATAGCATACTCACTGGCACACACTTAACCTGTCCCTGCAATACGACCACTAATTCTACATCAAAATGTTAAGTGAGAATATGATTTATTCCATGTCAATGGTTGAGAAAGTTATGTGCCTGCTCATTGTGATTTATTTTCATTGATTTCATTCTTCAAGAATTATTTTCACAAATGTAATAAATCGGTAGCATCAAAATTTGTTAAAGCCCAGTATTATATAGTTCCCAAAGCCCTATGTGAACACTGTAAACAATAAACATGTGACAGCAGAACTCTCTAACTGTGCATCATTTCACATTTCTGACTTGTTCCGTGGATTTTCCAAACATTATCTTTCATACAAACCTTGTCCTGACAATAACGAACACAACAACAATAATAATCAGACAAATAGGTCGAGACGTTCTCAAGTGATGCTGCGACATATATGTGGCAATTGATTTTTATTTATATAGATAATTGAAATGTTTAGTATTTTACTTGAGTGTTATATGTTTATACTGTTTAAATTAAATGGCTGAAGAAGGGTCAAATATTGATTATTTCAACACTGTATCTGATGATATATATTCCAACAATGGAAACAATGGAAATTGATGTCGAAATATATCCAATATCAGTAATTTGTTTACTTTATAATCTTCAATATCTAATACATATTGAAGGGCTCAAAATGCCTCTAAACTAAACGAACCGACCTATAACAACAATACAAGATGTTGAGACTCAAACAGATTCCTAGCAGATACAAATAAAAAACCAGGAAAAAACAAGAACAGGTCGCCCCTTTAGCTCCTCCCACTAGTGACATCTACGTGTGAATAGTAGAACTACTAGTAGCATTGAAAATGTGGAAAAAATTTTCCCCCTTTCTCTTCTTCTTTTCCTCTTTCTACTATTCAATCCCTTTTCATCTTTACCCTACCTACCTATCCCTATCCTATAAATTTTGGACCTAAGGAGATTCGAACATGGGACCGCTAGCATGATACCAACTACGCTATCGAGTGATCGATAAGTTTAGAGAGCGGCATGAAATGGCAGAGATTGATAATTTCATATTAATTGCAATTGTGACACAAGGGTAGTTTCGTATTATAGTATGTTCGAATATCCATAATTAAAACATAAGACGCCCTTTGGATATACACAAAGCCTCAACTTATACGTTACGGCATGGTTCAAAGAATGATATACGGCAATGTATCAATTATATAATCAGCTACCTAGTGAAATTAAGTTATTAAAATATAATTAATAGATAAAGAAAACAGTGAAGGACTCACTCAATATGGAAAACATTTGAGCAAGAGGAGTCATTAAGTTTAGGTATTGTTCTAAGATTTTGAAATTCTACAAGTTTATTGTATTTTATCTTGGTTTGGATTGTTTCAATTCTGACTTTTTGCTTTTGTAATCTTGTTGTAGTGTATTTATTTTCAGCTTTGTTTGTGTTTCCGTCATCACTCATTTGTTTCAAATCGATATGACTAATATTGGCTGCTGCCATGTATACTCATTTTTTTGTCCCAATATGAGCTTATGCTCAGGGATTGTACCTTCAAAAATAAATAACTAAAATAAAATAAATAGTAGGGCACGAAAAGGTTTATCGGGCCGTTGCCATAGGTATGCCAAGGCTGGAGTGGGCGGAGCTTAATGGGGGACCTGTTTTAGGACTTTACCTAAAAAACAAAAGCTAAACTTAAATACAAGCAGTTCTTCTGACTTTTACAAGCAACAAATATGACCTTTGTTCACTCTGATATAGGCCTACTGTTACAAAACAAATTTGAAACTTTTACGAATGCTATGTAACAAGAAACTTGGTAGCCGATAACAGTGCACCAACTGAAAATACTCAAATAGAATTGAAGCACACCCGGCCCTAATATCAGTGTAAATACTATCTTCTGTTTAATTTGTTTGCTCACAATAAAAAAATCCTTAAACCAACCAATGAAAATCAGTTATTCTAGCGAAGGAATAAAATACTTCACATCTCGTAGGCAAGACTACAACAAACTATCATTGATAAACTTCATTGTGAAGCTTGTAAAATTTGTCAACTAGCACATGTTGTAAAAAATGTAAGTAAGAAAGTTTCCGCCACTGTACAAAAAACCACACTGGACATATAATATGGCACATTTTCAAAACGCGTGTATTCGATATGCCCTACTAAACAAATACCACTGTTCATAACCTAACAAACTGACCTGACCAACCTTACCTAACCTGGCTGCCACTAAAATAGAATCTACCTGCCACTACTTATCTTAATGCAAGGAGGACAGTTGGTATTCTGCTTTGCAGTTGGCATCCTGCTTCGCTCAGAACCACAATATGGCTGGAATGTTTTATGCATAATAAAAATGAATAGATAATAAGTAAAATACATGATAAAGTTTAAAACACTAGTTTCACCTCTTAATTCTTTTTACAAAAGTACGTACATTTAATGACCTGTTGATTTCCACAAAAAGAAAATTGTAATGTCGAGGAGATAGTGTTCTATAATTTTTTTATTTGTGTTGTAAATTAATAATAATTTGTTAATGTTTATATTGTATATTTTGTAAAGAAATTTTCACATTGTACATATTTATTATAATTATAAATTAATATTCCTATTTGCAATAATGTTGATGGGTTGCATAAGATATAATATGTTCTGATGGACTATATAAAATCAAATCAAATAATGTCACTGTTGGTAATTTAACTACTACTGACATAAGTAAAAAAACAATAAAATAAATTATGTTGAGTTTGAGGAAAGGTAAAAACATTTTCTAGATAGAATAGAAATGACATCTACGAGGGTTGGTCAATAAGTAAAGTCTCCAACACAACTTGCCCAAGCTCACAACGTCTGACGAGAGAGTTGGCACCACTGGCATGCCCCATTATCTCCCCTCTTGCAAACGAGCCATTGCTGCAGCCGCTGAACCTTTTAGTGTCCGAAATAGAGCTGTTTGAAATGGATCTCCCGATTTCCGTCCGCGCCATGTGCAGTCTTACAGTTTCTTACTGCAAAAAAAGTTCCGCCAATTGAAATTCACAGACAGCTTTGCGAAGTTTATGGAGAGGGATGTATGGACATAAAAAAAGTTTAAACAGGGTCGGACAAATATTCATGATGAAGAGCGAAGTGGGAGAACAACAACGGCCGTTACAGATGAGATGGTAGCAAAAGTTGATGAATTGGTGTGACAAGATCGACGCGTCACTACTCATGAACTTTCCTTATTGCTTCCTGATATTTCTAAAGGTACCATACAGACCATTTTGAGTGACAAATAAATGTTCCATAAGGTTTGTACAAGGTGGGTTCCGAGAATGTTGACGGAAAACCACAAACGACAACGAATGGAGGCTTCTCGTGAATTTCTTGCTCGTTATGCTGAAGAGGGGAAACAATTTTTGGATTCCATTGTTACAGGTGATGAAACGTGGATTTCTCATTTCACTCCGGAAACAAAACAAAAATCCCTTGCTAAGCAGGCTGGCGATTTCTACAACACTGGTTTCAGTAAGTTGCCTGAAAGACTCCAAAAGTGCTTGGATCAGAAGGGCGAATATGTTGAGAAACAGTTGATAGTTGTCCTACAAAATGAAGTGAATTTCTTTTAAATACATGTATTTTCGATTTTTTTTAAATGTGTAGACTAGCCCTCGTAATTACAGAGACAATCCAGGTTAGTGACAGGTGAACAATAGTGAAAATATTTTAGTGGTGCCTCTGGAGTAGAAGAAATTCATGTATATAAAATCATAGTTCCATAAAATGTGATTATGACATCACAAATTAATGACATCTATATTAATAAAAGGAAGTGCCTGTCTTTCTTCTCTCTTTCTTTCCGCGATTCCCAGCGAAATCTACTCAACGCAGAGATCTGAAATTATAAACATAGGTGGACTGGAGGGTCGGAAAATGCACCTCCAAGCCGGAATTTTAATTTTCGCTTTCGTTAATGAGTTATGAGTGAAAAACGGGCAGAAAACTTGCATTTTTTATGTTTTCGAATCATCGGTTTTAAGTCAAATCAATTACAGTTGGCTTTGGCTATTTTTGTCATACCTTGGAAATAAACCTTTTGCCATTGCTTGAATGTTGTAAGATCTAAATATGGTCAAACATTGTTTTATTTGGACGAAACTCACTATATAGGGGTTTTCTGGGCCAATGAACTCGAATCTGAGGTCGCTTTTACCAGGCGACGCTATCTAATTATGGTATGTTGTCCACGTGTTTTAGGTGTTAATAAATATAATGATTTTCTATTATGCTCTTAATTTTTTAATTAATTATCGTGGGCGAAGCTGCAGGCACATGCTAGTAATAGATAAGTCTCATTTTTTGGTAAATGCAATACTTGGTTTTGGTGTTAACATCCTTCTAGTTCAGTGGATATTTAAAAAATTAGCTCCTTGATACACAATTTGACATTAACTGTTTGTGCAAGCTCCACTTATAATATTTAGCATATAGTGGTTTATTTCATTCAAATGCCTGCTCATTTTCTCCAGCAGCTTAATTGTGATACATGGTCATGTAGGCAAGTGATTAATCAGCAATTCTAAGTGATTTCACCACATTGTGCAAACAGCTGGTGCATGATTCATAGCGTGCCTGCATTAGCGTCTCCTGCAAGCCTCCTAAGCATCACTTCAGTCTTTAGACAACCTTAACACAGTACAGTACGTGTCGAAGTTGCACTCAGTTTCGCGGGCTTTTAAGCAATCGTATGAGGTTTCTCTGCAAGTTCAAGTTTCCTCTACAGAAACTGAGTAAACTGCTTAAAAGCAGTTTCTTGTGTTATTACTCAATTATCATAGCAAACACTGATGTGTTCTGCTTCGTAGATTCTGTGTTTCGCGTGTGCAAACAGTATTTCACTCAGCTCAGCAATGACGCCAAATTTTAGATATTTCGAAGCATTGTTAGTTTAATTATTATATCAAGTATTACAAGTTCATCAACACGTCATATTCTCATTAGTGCATTTATAACCACGTCCTTTTGGCGCCATTTCACATATTAGTTATTGCAAGAGTCACTTATTCATTTCACATGTGTACATTAACAGTAATTAAAGAACTTAGAAATACAAACGAAAGTTTTATAAATTACTACAAAAGATCATAAAGTAAACAATAATTAACGTAAGTTTTATGTAGGAATTCCTATTTAACATCACCATGTCTGATCAATGGCGTAGCAAGCTCAGGTGGTACCCGGTGCGGAAAATTTCTCGTCACCCCCCCAATTTAAATTATGAAAAGATGGAACAGTTCCAAGTGTTATTTTTTGGATAGTCAAAGGTAATCCCACGAGAGTTTAAGAGATTATCGATAGATGCAGCTGCAACGAATTTATCTGATGTAACTCGTAAACTCAACGGATTATACAAAATTAGTAATAATTACTTTGTTATATAAAAGCAAAACTAAGCTCTAAAAACATGGCATACTATGAATCAACCATCCATAAAGCGATAAGAGTTACCATGTTGTCGCCATGTTGTAACCAGTGCTTCCAATGGTGCAAATAAGACATAGTTAACCTAATTCAACCAATTTTTTTTAGGATTAAGGAGACATACATATCAAGCACATTTTGCTGTACATTGTACATTGTAATGTTAATCGACAATAAATATTATTATGTTATTATTATTAATCTAAAGTACGTTTAGACAGCCAGATATACATTGTTTTCGTGAGCGGCAGATTCAAGAATTGTGGGTGTTACCATTAATAAAGCGAACATCTTTTGTTTCACACATTTCTAGTGATTTATTTATATTTTTATATTTTTTTTCCCAAGCGAAATCTCGAATTTTGGAAAGTTGAAAAGGACAACATTTTGTATTTATGTCAGGTACCTTTCAAAATGTGAACCGAAGATTGGAGAAGAGTTTTCCTTATTTTTACATAAAGAAAGTTTTTTCGAAAACGGCTCTAACGTTTTTCTCTAAATTTTGCCCGTGGGTTTCTTATACTAAGAGCTAAACCTTTTATTTGAAACACTTTTTCGAAATAATTCTCTGAAGGGTAGTTATAAGTCACCCACTCTGAATACGCGCTCTTTGCAATACGGCCTCTTGCAACGGAAAATCGTACGAAAACAAAATTTTGTATTTGGGTTAGGTACCTTTTGGGGATGTAACACGAAGATTGGCGACGACTTTCTCTTATTTTTAAGGAGAGGCTTTTATTTGGGCAGAGGAAGTTATGGGAATTATACATCAGATTTTTTAATAGGTCGATCCTAATAAATTTCATAAACAAGTAATCTAAGGATTTTACGGAACTGTATTATTAATAATCTATTCTTACATACCAGTTCAAAATCTAGATTGCCGGAGACTTCGGAGTCAAATGACATTCAAAGTAAATTTTTGTCAAAGTCATGACTGCTGCAGCGGGTAGAATTGGTTGCGGCTTGAGTGATATAAAATATCACCGATTGTTGAAGTCTCATTTGAATTAATAAAACTGCAGTGACAAGCATCGGCAGAAATAAACACCCCTCCCCCTAACCATATTATTGTTCATATCAGCACAGCGGCCATTTCAGCCGCGTTTTATTACCTTTGTTGACTGCATTTAAAACTAAAAGAAGTTTCAATGCGCATGTTGACTTGTAGATAGTTGTTAAGCTTATTTCATTGTTTTAAATAATATTATTATTTTCTTTAAATTCCCTTGAGAGATTTTTTAATTACAAAGATATATTTTTATTTTGTCACCCCCTCGGGTGATGGCACCCGGGGTGGCCCGCACCCCCCTTCCTACGCCACTGTGTCTGATATTTTAACACATTTTTAGTATAACTTCTTTAGGCAAAACAAAGCCTCAGTCCACACATTACATTAGGAAAGTTTGTTCTTCTCATGTGTGAGCAGATGTCTTCTAAGATTCCCTTTTTTGGAAAATTTCTTGCCACATATATCACACGAGAATGACTGACCAGTGTGAGTACGTACATGTCTATTGAGATCCCCTCTTAGGTAAAATTTCTTGCCACATATATCACATGTAAATGGCTTATGGCCAGTGTGCATAAGCAGATGTGTTTTGAGACACACTTTTTGGGAAAATTTCTTCATACATATATCACATGTAAATGGCTTATGTCCAGTATGAGTGACTAGATGTCCAGAGTGCGTAAGCAGATGTGTTTTGAGAGTCCCTCTTTGGGAAAATTTCATGAAACATACATCACACGAGAATGGCTTATGTCCAATGTGCGTAAGCAGATGTGTTTTGAGGGTCCATCTTTGGGAAAATTTCTTGGAACATACATCACACGAGAACGGCTTATGTCCAGTGTGCGTAAGCAGATGTCTTTTGAGATCCCTTCTTCGGGAAATTTTCTTGTTACATACATCACAAGAGAAATACTTGTCTGGAGTAGGAGTTAGCTGTTGACTGTTTCCAGCAGAGGATGTGCTTGTACATCCAGCAGGTGAGTGTGATTGCATTAGCTGATCCTCTTCATTATTTAATGTAGAAGCTTCTAAAATCTCCTCTAAATTGTCTGCTGTAGAATCTCCGTAGTCTGTATTCTCCCGTTTGATTCCCACAGCCTTTATTAGGTCAAATGTGATTGGGACAGGTTCACACTTTAGTTCTGTTTGAGAAATCTCTTCCTTAATTTCAATCTTGGTATATTCCGATTTGAGTAACGGCTCCATTCTGTAAAATTCACTCTACACGGTGTAAGATTACTAAACTAAAATGAAAGAAATTCACTATTTTCTCCTACCATCACCTCGGAAGTAAGGGCGCTTATAGCTATTATCCGAGGGGCTATGCAAATCCGTCATGGGATTGCAAGGCAGTGAATTTGGTACATAGAAGCGCTCTATTTAAATTGCTGACAAATAATAATGAAATAGGTTAAGTTTTGTTTATTTCTTACTAGCTTTAAAGGCCCGGCGTGCCCGGTTTTTTTATTTTCTAATTCGAAATTAACTTACGAAGGACTTCGATTTTCAAACTTTAACATGTATAACATGTACGTAGAACTTGAAATGACGAAGAATGACTTATCTCACACTCAAACTACTCCCTCAGAAAACACTAGATATAATTTTTCATGGCTCATATAGGATGTCGAATGTTGCATTTCGTTGCTTCTACACACCATGCCTGGGAGGGGTTTAAATAAGAAGAAATACTAATTGCGATTACATAAGATGGTATTGTCTTTATGGGAAATTTGATTTCTCATCCTCATGTTACCACACAACTGTTTCGGAGCTGAAATTTTAAAATAAATTCAATACCACTGTCATACTTTCCTTCTCCAAAACCTGGGACATAATTTACTGCGGGCATAGGACTGAAAATGTTCCATCCTATTTTGGTTAGGGCCTATGATAAACATCCCTATACAAAGTCTATAGCTATGAGTGAAGTATCAGTGGATAGGATTTTTTTCAGACTTCTGATATAGCATACTCACTGGCACACAGTTAAGCTGTCCCTGTAATACGACCACTGTACATCAAAATGTGAAGTGAGAATATGATATGTTCCATGGTAGAGAAAGTTATGTGCCTGTTTCACATTGTGCTTTATTTTCATGGACTTCATTCTTCAAGAATTATTTTCACAAATGTAATACATCGATAGCATCAGAATTTGTTAAAGCCCAGTATTATATAGTTCCCAAAGCTATATGTAAAAACTGTAAACAATACTTTTGTTATGTAAACATGTGACAGCAAAACTCTCTAACTGTGCATCATTTCACATTTCTGACTTGTTCCGTGGATTTTCCAAACATAGTTCCCTAGAATGTGATTATGACATCACAAATGAATGACATAATAGATAAGTCTCATTTTTTTGCTAAATGCAATGCATGATTTGGGTGTTAACTTCCTTCTAGTTCAGTGGATATTTCAGAAATAAGTTCCTTGATACACAATTTGACATTACCTGTTTGTGCAAGCTCCACTTATAATATTTAGCATATAGTGGTTTATTTCATTCAAATGCCTGCTCATTTTTTCCAGCAGCTTAATTGTGATACACGGTCATGTAGGCCAGTGATTAATCAGCAATTCTACGTGATTTCACCACATTGTGCAAACAGCAGGTGCATGATTCATAGCGTGCCTGCATTAGCGTCTCCTGCAAGCCTCCTAAGCGTCGCTTCAGTCTTTAGCCAACCTTCACACCTTCAAAATTTAATGCTATCATAATTTTAACAGGAGATTTTAATGTTAATTTTATGAATAATTGTGACTCTGATGTCAAAAACTTAAATAATCTTTTTATGACATTTGGGCTGAATATAGCTATGAAGCAGATAACTAGACCTAAATTTAATAATGGGACTTTTTTTAACTGGTAGCTGTATAGACAACATTGTCACTGATCTTGATCCCAATAAGACACAATTAAAGGTAATAAATACCTGGATATCTGATCACCGGGCATTACACTCTACTGTGCAGTGTGAGAAGAGCAATAAAGAGATATGTTTAAAGTCTGTCCATCCAAAACCACAAAAGTCATTGGTACGTTGTTATAAAGAGGAAAATATTAATAAGTTTACAGACTTTAATTAGCCTAGTTGATTGGTATCCAATTTACTTGAGTAAGTCAATCAATTTTAAGGTTGATTACTTTTTAAAAAGTTTTGATTCGGTTGTTAACAGCTCCTTTCCTTTTAGGCTAACTAAGAATAAGACAACCCTTCCAAAACAGAATAAGGTATTTAGTCCAGAATTGAATCATTTAAAAGATATGTGTGACTGGTATTATGATATTTACAATAGTTTTGGCTGGGAGGTTGCAAAAATATTGCATAATAAGTACGTACAAAAAAAGGATTTAGGACTACATTGAAAGTTACTAGGAAAAGGAATAATGACATCTTAATACAATCCTCTTGCAATCAAAGTAAAACTATGTGGAACATTATTAATAGGGAGTGTAATAGGGAGTGTAATAAATCAAACGTAGATATATCTACACTTACTCAAGGTACTTTATGCCCTAATGAGTTTAATACATTTTTCATGGAGAACATTCATGAAATTATTCAAGATGTTTCTAAAAGAAAATGTAGAAATACTTCAATTAACTACTTGATGAACCATCCCAGACCATCAAGTTCCTTCAGTTTTAAATTGGTTAGTATAGGGGAAGTTGAGAGCACTCAAATTCGACTGAATAATAGCAAGAGCTCAGATATATATGGTCACAACTCTTTCATGTTTAAGTTAAGTGTAGGTCATATATAAGAGGCTCTCACAAATATTATAAATAGCTGTATTTTAAATTCTGTATTTCCAGATGCATTAAAGGTTGTAAAGGTAGTTCCGGTATATAAAAAGGGTGATAAATCAGAATACAATAATTATAGACCTCTCTCATTAGTTTCAGTTGAGTCAAAGGTAATTGAAAAAAATTTTAAATAAGCAAATAGTTTCTTACTTTGAAGATAACAATCTATTTAGTGATTGCCAGTATGGTTATAGACTAGGAATGGGAACAATAAAAGCAACTATGTCTTTATACTCTACATTTTTGGAATCTCTTAAAAATAAATGTAATATAGATACTAGATTTTTCGATCTGTCAAAAGCGTTTGATACTGTATCGCATGATATTTTATTATCTAAATTAAGTTATTATGGCTTCCAAGAATCTGCATGCCAACTCATAAAGTCATATCTAAGTAATAGAGTACAGAAAATATTCTTAAATAATAATGAATCTGATTTCTTGCCTGTAAAATATGGTGTTCCGCAAGGTTCTATTTTGGGTCTGATATTGTTTATTATTTATATAAATGAATTACCCTATTTACTAGGGCCATCTGCTAAAGGATACTTATTTGCAGATGACCTTGCAATCTGTGTAAATATGTCAAAGAATAATTTATTGAATGTTAAGGGAAATTGAGAATATTAGTAGTATGGTTGAAGATTGGTGTAATGCAAATCTGCTCTGTTTAAATTTGGATAAAAACCAAAATCTTAAAGTAACTTATAACAATATGGAAGACTGTAAAGGCAGAGATGGTTAAATTCTTAGGTTTTAATCTTGATTCAAAATTAAATTGGGTGCATCATATACATGCACTGGCTGGTAAATTGAGTAAGGGCATTTATATGAAAAGAAAATTAAGAAAAATAGTTAGCATGGATATACTCAAAATTGCATATTTTGCGCATATACATAGTCACTTATCTTATGGTACGTTAATGTGGGGTGCACAAACTTATAGTATAAAACTTTTTAGACTTCAAAAGAAGGGTATAAGATTAATGAGTGGAATTCCACCAAAGGGTCACTGTAGAGAAATTTTTAAGTCTCTAAGAATTATGACAGTCCCCGCATTGTTTATCTATCAAAGTCTGATTTATGTAAAAGAAAACTATTGTAACTTTCCGATGCATAACATGTGTCACTCGTATAATACTAGAGGGAAAGAGAATATTATGACAAGCTTCTACTGTTACACTAGTACACAGAAGAGTTTTCTCCATGTTAGTATAAAATTATTTAATTCCCTACCTATAAAGATCAAATATCTAGAACTTGGCAGTTTTAAAACTAAGTTGGAAGATTTCTTGAGTCATCATCCTATATATGAAACTAGTGAATTATATGAAATTGTTAAGAATTTAAGTTAGTGAAATTTGTACTATATAAACCAGATTGGTTTTTGGAACTTTTATTTTCATTCGTGTAATGTTTTTACTATGTATTACTTAACCATAGGTTGTAATGACGCTTGTAATGCTTCTGATGAACTCAGAAGTGTCTGCAATAAAATTATTATCATTATCATCATCATCATCATCATCGTCGTCGTCGTCGTCATCATCATCATCATCATCATCATCATTATCATTATTATTACAGTACCAGTCGAAGTTGTGCTCAATTTCCTATACAGAAACTAAATAAACTGCTTAAAAGCAGTTTCTTGTGTTATTATTCAATTATTATAGCAAACATTGACGTGTTCTTCTTGGTAGATTCTGTGTTTCGCATGTGCAAACAGTATTTCACACAGCTCAGCAATCACGCCAAATTTTAGATATTTCGAAGCATTGTTAGTTCAATTGTTAGCAATTCATCATTATTATTTCACTTACAAGTATCAAGTATTACAAGTTCATCAACATGTCACATTCTCATTAGTGCATTTATAACCAAGAGCTTTTGGCGCCAAATCTGTATTTCTGCCATTACATTAATTATTCTATCATTATTTCACATATTAGTTATTGCAAGTGTTAATTATTCATTTCACACTAACAGTAATTAAAGAACTTAGCAATACAAACGAAATTTTTAAGTTTTATGTAGGAATTCCTATTTAACATTACCATCTCTGATATTTGAACACATTTTTACTTCCTCTGCCCGTACCATAGGTACTATAGGTAGAGGAAGTATTGTTTTCGACCCCAAAATTCAAAGTTGAGTTTTTTACATATATACACGTTTCAAGGCCCCCTGAATCCAAAAATACTATTTTTGGAAACATGTCTGTGTGTCAGTGTGTGTGTCTGTGAGGAATATCTGTGAACAAGCTAGCTCAAAAACGGAACATCGTATGAAAACAAAATTTCGTATTTGGGTCAGGTACCTTCTGAAGATGTGAGGATAAGATTGGCGACTGTTTTCTCTTATTTTTAAGGGGACTTTACATGAAGAAATTTTCGTTTTTCGCGATTTTCTCGAAAACGGCTCTAACGATTTTCTTTAAATTTTGCACAAGTGTAGCATATAGTGAGAGCTAAAACTTTTATTTGAAACTTTTTTTCGAAAAAATTCTCTGAAGGCAGTTACAAGCCACCTACTGTTCACCCACTGTTTGTAAAAAGTTTGTGTTGTGTGGTGAACAATTGAATACACACTCTTTCACGGCCTCTTATTCTATATAAGAATGAAGTGAGAAAGACATATTGGAGGGAAATATTCGATAAAGTTCGGAAATTATTCTTAACGACGGAAGTTTCAATAAATGTCTGCAGTCACTTGTTTTTGTTTGCTATATAGTCTGCACTTTTTTTAGTCGCATCTTTTTCAGAGAAGAGGTTATCAGGTATTTATCGTATAATTAGCGTTAAATTGTGTCTTGTGTTTCTGTACAAGGATAGGCCTATGTGAATACTCCTAACTTTTATTTGGGCAGAGGAAGTTATGTGACTTTCACATCAGATTTTTTAGTATAAGTTATTTAGGCAAAACAAAGACTCAGTCCAGACATTACATTAGGAAAGTTTGTTCTTCTCATGTGTGAGCAGATGTCTTCTAAGATTCCCTTTTTTGGAAAATTTCTTGTCACATATATGACACGAGAATGACTTCTGACCAGTGTGAGTAAGAACATATCTATTGAGATCCCCTCTTAGGTAAAATTTCTTATCACATGCAAATGGCTTATGTCCAGTGTGCATAAGCAGATGTGTTTTGAGACACACTTTTTGGGAAAATTTCTTGATACATATATCACATGTAAATGGCTTATGTCCAGTATGAGTGACTATATTCCAGATGCGTAGGCAGATGTGTTTTGAGTCACTCTTTGGGAAAATTTCTTGGAACATACATCACACGAGAACGTCTAGTGTGCGTAAGCAGATGTATTTTGAGGGTTCCTCTTTGGGAAAATTTCTTGGAACATACATCACACGAGAACGGCTTATGTCCAGTGTGCGTAAGAAGATGTCTTTTGACATCTCTTCTACGGGAAAATTTCTTAGTACATATTTCACACGAGAACGGTTTTTGACCGGAGTGAGTGAGAAGATGAGTATTGAGATGCCCTCTTTGGGAAAATGTCTTAGTACATATATCACATGTAAATGGCTTATGTCCAGTGTGCGTAAGTACATGTCTATTGAGATCCCCTCTTAGGTAAAATTTTTTGCCACATACATAACATGCAAATGGCTTATGTCCAGTGTGCGTAAGCAGATGTATTTTGAGGGTCCCTCTTAGGTAAAATTTCTTGCCACATATATCACATGTAAATGGCTTATGTCCAGTGTGCGTAAGAAGATGTCTTTTGAGATCCCCTCTTAGGTAAAATTTCTTGCCACATATATCACATGTAAATGGCTTATCTCCAGTGTGCGTAAGCAGATGTTTTTCGAGAGTCCATCTTCGAGAAAATATCTTGTTGCATATATCACACGAGAAATGTTTGCTTGGAGTACGAGTTAGCTGTTTACTGTTTCCAGCAGAGGATGTGCTTGTGGAGTGTGATTGCATTAGCTGATCCTCTTCATTATTTAATGGAGAAGCTTCTAAAATCTCCTCTAAACTGTGTGCTGTAGAATCTCCGTAGTCTGTATTCTCGCGTTTGATTCCCACAGCCTTTATTAGGTCAAACGTAATTGGGACAGGTTCACTCTTTATTTCTACTTGAGAAATCTCTTCCTTAATTTCAATCTTGGTATATTCCGATTTGAGTAACGGATCCATTCTGTAACATTCACTTTACACGGTGTAAGATTACTAAGCTAAAATGAAAGAAATTCACTATTTTCTCCTGTTTTCTCCTTACATCACCTCGGCAGTATAGGCGCTCATAGCTATTATCCGAGGGGCAATGCAAATCCGTCATGGGATTCAACAGTGCAGTGAATTTGGTACATAGAAGCGCTCTATTTAAATTGCTGACAATTAATAATTAAATTGGTTAAGTTTTATTTATTTCTTACTCAGAGGTGCCCACCCCCCAAACTTCATGGCTCACCCCCCCATACTTCATTGCTGACCCCCAACATGATTGGCTGTCGACAAGGGCGCCAATATGATATTTTCTAGAGGGGGCAATTTTTTTAATTCGTTTATTTTTTGACGCTTTAACTTCTTGGGCCACTTTGTAACATTATATTAATAATATAATAAGTGCAACAATGACGTAGCCAGAACATAATTGCGGGGAGGGTCGAAAGTGCCCCCTGAACCCCCTACTTTCCTAATCCACTGTGGATTCTGCTTCCATGTTGTCGATTTGGTAAAACTTCAGCAAACTCTTTATGTCTCTACTGACTTTCAAATAATTGTCTTAAAATAAAAACACTTGACTAATAATTATTAATATACATTTTTCCCTTGCGCCCCCCCCCCCACCCCCGGGTATGGGCACTAATTTATTGACTATTCACTTCTAAAGAATTAGAAGAGACCTTTTAAAGTTATAAAACTTGACCGTTTTTATTTTAACATATAAAACTCTCATTTTTAAACAATTTTCAACCCCCCCCCCCAGAAACTTCAAACAACTATAATATTTTGCCCCCCCCCCCCCAGAAATTTCAATGACGCAGTCTGCGTCTTAACCCCCCCCCCTATGGGCACACCTGTCTTACTAGCTTTAAAGGCCAAGCGTGCCCGGGTTATTTTATTTTCTAATTTGAAATTAACTTACGAAGTACTTCGATTTTCAAACTTTAATATGTATAACATGTACGTAGAACTTGAAATGACGAAGAATGACATATCTCACACTCAAACTATTCCCTCAGAAAACACTAGATATAATTTTTCATGGCTCATAGAAGATGTCGAATGTTGCATTCCGTTGCTTCTACACACCATGCCTGGGAGGGGTTCAAATAAGAAGATACACAAATTCCGATTACAAGATTGTATTGTCTTTATGGGAAATTTTATTTCTCACTCTCATGTTACCATACAACCGTTTGGGAGCTGAAATTTTAAAATAAATTCATTACCACTTTCATACTTTCCTCCCCCAAAACCTGGGACATAATATTCTACGGGCATAGGACTGAAAATGTTCCATCCTATTTTGTTTAGGGCCTATCCCTATACAAATTCTACAGCTATGAGTGAATTATCAGTGGATAAGATTTTTTACCGACTTCTGATATAGCATACTCACTGGCACACACTTAAGCTGTCCCTGCAATACGACCGCTTATTCTACATCAGCATGTGAAGTGACAAAATTATATATTCCATGTTGATGGTAGAGAAAGTTATGTGCCTGCTTCACATTGTGCTTTATTTTCGTGGATTTCATTCTTGAACAATTATTTTCGCAAATGCAATACATTGGTAGCATCAGAATATGTTGAAGCCCAGTATTATAAAGTTCCCAAACCCCTATGTGAACACTGTAAACAATACTTTTGTTATGTAAACATGTGACAGCAGAGCTCTCTGACTGAGCCTCATTTCACATTTCTGACTTTAGCCGTGGATTTTCCAAACGTTATGTTTCATATAAAACCTTGTCCTGACAATTACGAACACAACAAAAAAATAATCAGACAAATAGGTCGAGACATTCTCAAGTGATGCTGCGACATACATGTGGCAATTTAGTTTTATTTATATAGATAATTGAAATGTTTAGTATTTTAGTTGAGTGTCATATGTTTATGTTGTTTAAATTAAATGGCTGAAGAAGAATCAAATATTGATTATTTCAACACCGTATCTGATTATGTAGATTCCAACAATGAAAACAATGGAAATTGATCCAGTATCAGTAATTTGTTTACTTTATAATCTTCAAATTTTTAATGCATATTGAAGGGCCCAAAATGCCTCTAAACTAAACGAACAAGCATCAGATGAGGACATGTCAAAAAACATTGTCAGAGAAAGTTCCGGTATCCAAATCAAACAAACAAGCAGCAATACAAGATGTTGAGACTCAAACAGACTCCTAGCAGATACAAATAAAAACAACCGGAAAAAACAAGAACAGGTCGCCCCTTTAGCTCCTCCCACTAGTGACATCTACATGTGAATAGTGGAACT
The DNA here is from genome assembly GCA_964059195.1 of Ectobius pallidus. Classification (NCBI taxonomy): domain Eukaryota; kingdom Metazoa; phylum Arthropoda; class Insecta; order Blattodea; family Ectobiidae; genus Ectobius; species Ectobius pallidus. Next base: position 181,067,104 of record CAXKWD010000005.1, on the reverse strand, counting down.
ACTAGTAGCATTGAAAATATGGAAAAATTGTTCCCCCTTTCTCTTCTTCTTTTCCTTTTTCTACTATTCAATCCCTATTCATCTTTACCCTACTTATCTATTCCTATCCTATAAATTTTGAACCTAAGGAGATTCGAACATGGGACCACTGATAGCCAGTCATTTTACTAACTACGATATCGAGTGATTGATAAATTTAGAGAGCTGCGTGAAATGGCAGAGATTGATAATTTTGTATTAATTGCAATTGTGGCACAAGGGTAGTTTCGTATTATACGAGGGGTGTTCAATAAGTAATGCAACACATTTTTTTCTTAAAGCAGGTTGGTTTTATTCAGGATTCGAATACAACATATTATTCCCCAATCTTTTGGCTACAAAACCCTACTTTTTAACATAATCTCCGTTCAATGCTACAGCCTTACGCCACCTTAATGGGAGGGCCTGTATGTCTGCATGGTACCACTCTACTGGTCTATGTCAGAGCCAACGTCTTGCTTCATCAATAACATCCCCATCACCCACGAAGTGCTTCCCGTGGAGTGCATCCTTCATCGGGGCAAACAGATGGAAGTCAGAAGGTGCGAGATCCGGGCTGTACGATGGATGAGGAAGAACAGTCTACTGAAGTTTTGTGAGATCCTCTCGAGTGCTCAGACTTGTGTGAGGCCTTGCGTTATCATGGAGAATGAGAAGTTTGTTTGCATTCAATTTCCTTAGAGTAGCACAATACTCTTCAAAGTTGATCGTTTCACCATGAGGAAGGACATCGAACAGAATGACCCCTTCTGAGTGCCAGAAGACCGTAGCCATGACTTTACCAGCTGAGGGTATGGCTTTGAACTTTTTCTTCGAAGGAGAGTTGGTGTGGTGCCACTCCATTGATTGCCGTTTTGTTTCTGGTTCAAAGTGATGAACCCATATTTCATCGCCTGTGACAATGTTTGACAAGAAATGTTCACCATCAGCCTCATAACGAGCAAGCAATTCCGCACACATGAGAGTGGTAGCCTACCATGCAGTCATACAGGCCCTCCCATTAAGGTGGCGTAAGGCTGTAGCATTGAACGGAGATCATGTTGAAAAATAGGGTTTTGTAGCCAAAAGATTGGGGAATAATATGTTGTATTCGAATCCTGAATAAAACCAACCTGCTCTAAGAAAAAAAATGTGTTGCATTACTTATTGAACGACCCTCGTAGTATGTTCGAATATCCATAATTAAAACACAAGATCCCCTTTGGATATACACAAAACCTTCACTTATACGTCACGGCATGGTTCAAAGAATGATATACGGCAAAGTATCAATTATATAATCAGCTATCTAGTGAAATAAAGTTATTAAAAAAATTAATAGATATAAGAAAATAGTGAAGGACTCAATATGGAAAACATTCGAGCAAGAGGAGTCATGATTATATAGATAGTGTTCTAAGATTTTGAAATTCTACTAATATATTGTATTTGTTCTTAGTTTTGATTGTTTCAATTCTTACTTCTTGTTTTTGTGTATTTATTTTCACCTTTGTTTATGTTTCAGTCATCACACATTTGTTTCGAATCGATATGACTAGTATTGGTTGCCGCCATGTATACTCATTTTTTTGTCCCAATATGAGTTTATGCTCAGGGACTGTACCTTCAAAAATAAATAACTAAAATAAATTAAATAGTAATTAGTGCAAATGCTTTGGTAGGGCACGAGAAGGTTTATCGGGCCGTAGCCACAGGAATGCCAGGACTGGAGTGGGCGGAGTTTAATGGGGGACCTGTTTTAGGATTTTGCCTAAAAAAAAAGCTAAACTTAAATACAAGCAGTTCTACTGACTTTTACAAGCAGCAAATATGACCTTTGTTCACTCTGATATACAGTTACAAAACAAATTTGACCCGTTTGCCATGGAACAGGAAACTTTGGTGGCCGATAACAGTGCACCAACTGAAAATACTCAAACAGAATTGAAGCACACCCGGCCCTAATATCAGTGAAAATACTACCTTCTGTTTAATTTGTTTGCTCGCAATAAAAAAACTCCAATCCTCATTAAACTAACCAATGGAATTCAGTTACTCTAGCGAAGGAATAAAGTACTTCACATCTTGTAGGCAAGACTAGGAAAAACTATCATTGATAAACTTCATTGTGAAGCCTGTAAAATTTTTCTACTAGTACACGTTGTAAAAATGTATAAGCAAGTTTCCGCCACTGTACTAGTGATTCTGATCAATGGGTAACAACATTGTGTTGCTGAATATGGTTTTACTAATAACTTCTAGTATAAAAACAGTCAACAATACATTCAATAGTAATTAAAATATGTATGAGATAATTTTTGTTAATGTTCGATCACAGTGCTATGAGAGAAAGAAGTTGACAAGGTATATTTTTATGCATGTATCATAAAGGCTACAATAGTGAGCTGCAGTGCCTGAAAAGAACAGGTTCAAAGCCGGGATAGAGGAAGTAGGCAAGGGGAAGCAGGCCAGCAGACGAGAGTGGGCAAAGCTTGACTAATGCACGTCCTAATGCTATATTTTGCCCCCCCCCCAAAAAATCAGTCTTGAAAGATAAAGCATAATAATTAACCAGGGCACATTTTATAGAGGGTTTTATTTATTTAACATGACCATTTCTCAACACAGACTTCCTAAAGTTCTTTTTGAAAGACAAAAGCTCACTGCACATATTACATTAGGAATGGTTGTCTCTCTCATGTGTGCGCAGATGTTTCTTGAGATTCGCTGTTTGGGAAAATTTCTTGGTACATATATCACACGAGAATGGCTTGTAATCAGTGTGAGTGAACAAATGTCTTTTGAGGCTTCCCTTTTCTGAAAATGTCTTTGTACATATATCACACGAGAAGGGCCTATGACCAGTGTGTATGAGCAGATGTGTATTGAGATGCCCTCTATGGGAAAATTTCTTGGGACATACATCACACGAGTAGGGCTTATGAAGATTGTGAGTGATCAGATGTTTTTTGAGACTTCCTTTATCGGCAAATTTCTTGACACATTTATCACACGACAATGACTTCTGACCTGTGTGAGTCAGCATATGTGTCTTGAGATACCCAATCCGGGAGAATTTCTTTGTGCATACATCACAAAAGAATGATTTCTGTCCAGTGTGAGTGAGCAGATGGGTTTTGAGACAGCCACTTCGGGAGAACTTCTTAGTACAAATATCACACGTGAATGGCTTGTGACCAGTGTGAGTGAGCATATGTGTCCTGAGATACCCTCTTCGGGAGAATTTCTTTGTACATACACCACAAAGAAATGGTTTATCTACAGTGTGACTGAGCATATGTGTTGTAAGATAGCGTCTTCGGGAGAATTTCTTGCCGCATGTATCACAGAAAAATGCTTTGTGTCCAGTGTGACTGAGTAGGTGTGTTTCGAGATGCCCACTTTGGTAAAATTCCTTGTTACACACATCACATGAGAAATGTTTGTCTGGAGTACGAGTTAGCTGTCTACTGTTATCACCAGAGGAAGTGTTTGGTGAGTGTAACTGCATTAGCTGATCCTCTTCATTGTTTAACAGAGAAGGTCCTGAAATCTCTTCTAAACCGTAATTGGTGCTGCATGCTGTAGAATCTCCAAAGTCTGTATTCTCACGTTTGACATCCACTATCTGTATCGTGCCAAGTCTTATAGGTTCAAGTTCAGTCTCTAGTTGTGTCTGGAAGATCTCTTCCTTAATTTCAATCTTCATTGTAGGCTCCATGCTGTATCATACACTATACGTTACTCAACTGGAATGAAGTTCATTACCTTCTGCAAACAGGCCTTTTTCCCGTTGGTGGGCTGTGCAAAAATGTACAATTATTGCTGTATTCTAATGGCATTGACTCATAGAAATTTACCTTCATCTGCACAGTTAACGGAGTCTTTCACTGGAGTGTGTTGTGTCTGTCTCTGTCAGCCCAGCAGAATAAAATGGCGGTCTATTTAAATTGCTAAATTTCGAGTCATTTAATGCAGTCATTAACTAACCAGGACATTCTTTCCAACTATTAAAGCAAGACTGAAGACGAAATTGACGCTAACTCACAATATAACAGCAGTGACCACAGGACACGGAAAATTCGGTGCATACCTGGAAAGATTTAAAATCAAAGACAACCCAATGTGCGTGTGTAATAGTATTTAAACAGTGCATCACATTACTGTGGGAATGCGACTTATTGAGTGAAGAAAGACAAGAACTACGCAAATATGTACTGAAAATGGGTGGAAGCTGGCCGTTAAATAATAATGAACTCATGGACAAATATTGTAAAAGATTTCAACATTTTGTAAACAAAATTGACTTTGACAAACTTCAGACGTAATCAAATTGGGGCTGTATGTTAGGAATATTAACTTGTAATATGTATATAGAGATACATCTAAGAAGGAGTAAGACCGCATGTAATATTACTAATGTAATTGCGCATGCAGGAATAAAAATGATTATTTAAAAAAAAATGCAGTGTTTCTTAACCTTTTTGAACCCGAGGACCTCTAAAATGTCTAAAAAAAATTACGGACCCCACTTTTAAAAGAAGGCCTATATTCTTAATATTTGGGGTATTAATTATAGGCCATAAGAACGAAATATGTGAAACAATTTTACTTCTCTATTTTCTACTTGCTTTATGATAGTTTTTAATTATGTCTGCGAACCATCTGCACAATCTTCGCGGATCACCAGTGGTCCGCGTACCATAGGTTGAGAAACATATATGAAGATTTGAATGAAGATTTCCAATAGAGTTTTCAGGGTACAAAAAAGGGTAGTACGAATAATCTGTAATATTCCAAGATTCGAAAGCTGTAAACAATATTTCAAAAAGTTAAGCATTATGACGTTACCATGTATGTACATGTTCTATGTTATTTTGCACGTAAAATCGTTCATTAATAAATTCACAACAAATTCAGCAATACATTCTCATAATACAAGAGGAAAATCGAATTTAGCCTTAATCTGTCACAATACAAAATTATTTGAAAATTCCCTCACACATAATGGAATACAACTTTTCAATAAATTACCTACCAAAATTAAAGAAATTGAAAATTTTACCAAATTCAAGATTCAATTATCTGCTTTCCTATGTAATGAATCGTACTATTCTGTAGATGAATATTTGTGTTATTAGATGGGTAAATTGTATAGTATTTATTATATTCATCAAGTTAAATTATTCTATGATTATTATTATTATTGTATTATTATTGTATGACGTGTCCCTTATCATGTAATGATATATTGGACGAATAAAACAATTCAATTCAATTCAATTCAACACTGATTTAATGCATAAGCTACGGTTTGCCAATTGCGAACATCGCTGCCTGCCTGTCTGAATGGAAGTGAATTAAACCAGCTTGGGTATGACGAAGATCGCTGGCGCTGACCGTGACGAACTTCACCGTTGGTTGATTTGAGATTGAGTATATAAGGGTAGGAGAGGTTAGTTCATTAAATTACGGAGGTTGAAATGGGCTGGACATGTTGCGCGCATCGGGGAGGAAAGATATATCTCAAAAGCATTGACTGGGAGGCTTAGACGTAGGTAGGAGGACAATATTAGGATACATTTACGGGAAGTAGGATTTGAGAGGGATGGTTGGATCGAGTTAGCACAGAATAGGGTTGAATGGCGGGCTCAGGTAAGCGCGGCAGTGAACCTTCTGGTTCCATAAAATAGATAATATTCCTTTAGCTTGCTTTGGAATTGTCTATTGCCATTGTATTGAGTAAGTAGGCCTACCTATCTTGATCTTGCAACGCGCGTTCACTCCACGCGGAGTTGAGTATTTGTCACAGCCGTCACAGGACATTCTTAGATTTGGATTGGCTGGGGTAACTAGCTGATTGGTGCGGTAAAAATAAAGAACATGGGTTGAGTTGTCGGCAAATTTTTCACTGGCCATGCAAGGAATAACTGGACTATACTTCCTTGTATAATATAGATGATTTGCCATATTTTTCGGACTAAAGACGCAACTTGGACGTAGGGTGAAAATGTAAGCGGGAAAAAATTAATGTTATTCTATACAGGGTGTTAATGAATAACACCGAAATATTTTACCTGTGTATAGAGGGGACATAGACAAGCAACTTTCATTAGGACATTTTTGCTCTATGACGTAAAATGTGTATGCTACAGGGCATTAAAGTCCTTAAAATTTGGTGCTCATAACTCAATAATTGAGCAAAATAGGGTTAAAATTTTCATTAAATTGACTTCATTCCTTCCTAGTGATTGATAAAAACCTGATTCTTAATAATTCATCAACAGCTATACCATAATTTAGAATTTTCATAATCTTCAAAATTTACTGACTAATCACATGATTGCCCGCCACTGCATTATGTTTTTATTTCCAATTCCAGACCTAACAAAAATGTTTCGTTTGTCTTCTTTTCCCTCAGAGTTGTAAGATATCGATCGTCATTTTTTACAATTTTCCCGACCACTACACAATATTCACTGTTCCTTTGTTTCCCATCATTTCAAGTATTAGAAGTCAGTGGCGTGCATATCCTTGGGATATTTTATGTTATAACAGATGTAGATGTAGATGTAGATATCTCGTCCTGTAGATCCTGTGTTGAGCGGGGCTCAAGGATATAGACACGTCAGATCAAAAAATACATGCATGTTATAACAATAATATAGGCCTACAGAAGCTGCAAGCTGCCAAATTTATCCAAGCTGGAAATATTCCTCCAAATTGTTGAAGGTGTGAGTTATTAAAAATTCCTTGACAGCCGTTTTGAAAGGTTTGCTCTTTCTTTGAATACATAATAATTTAATGTTGTTTGGAAGCTTGTTATATATCTGTACTGCAGAATAATATGCACCCTTCTGAAAGAGTTTTAACGAGTTATTTGGTCTGTGTAGATCATTCATGTTTCTGGTAGTACGTCCATGTACACTAAAATTAGTTTGAAATTTATCAATATTATTCACTGCATAACACATAACAATCATTCAATCAATCACAATCATTCAATCATTTGATTTGATTTTGTTTTTGAACCACATCAAAATGTGGTTATCAACATACATAAATAAGAGTGAGAATGAAAATGGATAACAGAATTATGTCAAAATAGCAGTATAGTGTATAAATTTAGAAAACAACATCATAACAGAGTATATATACTCCCCTGTAAGAGTGAGGACTTTTAATTTTTCAAATAGCGGTTTTCAAGATTCCCTTTTTTTCTTTCCACACATTATTCTTATTGCCCGCTTTTGTAATCTAAATATTTTCTCCCTATGGGTAGAGTTGCCCCAGAATATGATCCCGTACCTCATTACCGAGTGAAAATATGCATAATATACCATAAGTAATGCATCCTGTTTTAATATATTATTCAAAATTCTTAAAGCAAAGCACGCTGAACTCAGTTTTGGACTTATCATTTCTATGTGTGTCTTCCAATCAAGATTTTGGTCAATTTGCAGTCCTAAAAATTTTACATACCTAATTTCTTGTATGATTATTGTTCCATAATTAATTTCAAGATTTGAGATACATCTGTTTTTTGTCCTAAATTGTATAAAACTAGGAGGTACCCGTGGCTTCGCCATGATAATTCTTTTAAAAACTAAAAATTAAGAGTATAATAATTATTAAAGCATTATATTTATTAACACTTGCACGCGAATCATTCATAAACTAAGCCATTAATAATAATTAATGAAACAGCTAAAATTCCTGCTTTAGAGTACATTCCACGACATGAAAGCGCCCCCTGGGAAAACTATATCAGAATCGATTATGCAGTTCCAAAGAACCTGTGAACACATAATACGTATTGTTTCTCAGCTGTTTATTGACATGAATATGATGTGAATTTTATTTTATCAATTCAGTGTAATTTTCAGAAATTATATAATGTTTCAAGGGAAGGAATGATTTGTTTGGATTATTATTATCAGCGATATTTCAAGAGATAAAACCATCAATATTTTACAGCTGTTGCCCCCGGCTTCGCCCGCCTTTATTCATTGACTCCAGGATTTTTAAAAAAATTACACTGGTAGATTATTAAAAATGTTTGTGGTTCAAGAGCTATGAAAATTGTAAATAAAAATAAAATTAGAATATTTGTTCATTGTGTTCATTTCACTTAGGCCTTTTTATTAGCAGGAAGAATTGAATCCATAGAGCAAAAATCTCCTAATAAAAGTTGCTTGTCTATGTCCCCTCTATACACAGGTAAAATATTTCGGTGTTATTCATTAACACCCTGTATGAAAATGTTAAAGGGAATAATATACTTCATTGCTTCACAAATAATGACTTTCAGCAATGGATTTAGTGCTCCATGTCAGGCTGTTTAGAGGTCATTGCCATCATTTAGACCACCCCGCTTCCTTTCTTTTCTCATTGTATACCTAGCTTTTCGCTACCATCATTTTACCGACTGTGATAAATGCACTGATATAGTCTGTGCCAAAATTTGCAACTAACCTATCCTTACAACACCTTATTTATGATTATGGTATTACCAGCAATATTTACCGTATTTTTTTTTGTTTTATTTACTTCGGACAATTAGCTGCACCCAACTTTCAAGACTTTGTTTTCAAGGTAAAATAAATGGTGCATAATATCTTGCACAAACGTTCTTGCATATACGTGTTAATAACTAGAACAGAGAAAAGGAAATTACAGACAATCCATTTTTTTTTTTGCCAACTGAAAACTAGCTATGAATTAAATATCTCTGTGCATTGAATTTTTCCTGGTGCTGGCAATATAGGATATTTTCCCGGGCTACTAACGAGGTGGTGAATTGGCTTCAAAACATTGGAATTAATCTAATTCACCACCTAGTTAGTAGCCTGGAAAAATATCCTATAAATATTTCTTGCACATGATTATTATTTCATCATCATCATCATCATCAATGGCAGGAGGTGGATATTTTGAGTGGGTGTGCACATCAGCCAAATATTCTTTGTTCAACTAAATCATCCATCTGACAAAAATTATTACCTCTCCATAATGAAAGAACCCTGTTTGAGCAAAGAATGTACAGCTTCAATATTTTGAGAAACTTAACCCCCTCGGATTTTTCTAAGGTAGGGAGGTCTGGTAGGGGTGCACTCAGCCTCGTCATTCAAATTGAGGACCTACTTGACAGAGAAGTAGCGGCTCCGCTCATGGAAACCACCATTAACGGCTGTGGGTGTCGGCATGCTGACCACATTGCCCCCAATCCTGCCATCTGCCTATAGATAGATGACGCAGCGGTCGGGTGGTAGGCCTTGTTCCTTCAGGGATGTCATGCCACGGAGTTTAATTTAGTTTTAATATACCACAATAATTATCTCTGAAACATGTAGGCTACTGTGAATTTGACATGACCAACACGAAGAGTACAATAGTGCCAGAAAAGAGCAGGTTCATAGCCGGGATAGAGGAAGTAGGCAGTGGTGCTTGATAGGCTCGGAAGTCAGGGGAAGCGGGCTGGTGCACGAGCTAATGTTATCTTTAGCCAAAAAAATAGCCTTGAAAAATAAACAGGAATTAATAACCAGAGCACATTTTTTTTATCTAAGATAACAATTTCTGATATTTCAACACTGTACACATTACATTAGGAAAGGTTGTCCCTCTCATGTGTGCGCAGATGTTTTTTGAGATTCCCTGTTTGGGAAAATTTCTTGGAACATACATCACACGAGAATGGCCTGTAATCAGTGTGAGTGAACAAATGTCTTTTGAGGCTTCCCTTTTCGGAAAATTGCTTGGTACATATGTCACACGAGAATGGCTTACGACCTGTGTGAGTGAGCAGATGTGCATTGAGATGCCCTCTATGGGAAAATTTCTTCGTACATATATCACACGAGAAGGGCTTATGAAGAGTGTGGGTGATCAGATGTGTTTTGAGATCCCATCTTCGGGAAAATTTCTTGGGACATATATCACACGAAAATGGCTTATCACCAGTATGAGTGAGCAGATGTGTATTGAGATGCCCTCTATGGGTAAACTTCTCGGAACATATATCACACGAGAAGGGCTTGTGGAGAGTGTGAGTGATCAGATGTTTTTTGAGAGTTCCCTTTTCGGCAAATCTCTTGGCACATTTATCACAAGACAATGGTTTGAGACCAGTGTGAATTAGCATATGAGCCTTGAGGTACCCACTTCGGGAGAATTTCTTGTTACACATATCACATGAGAAATGTTTGTCTGGAGTACGAGTTAGCTGTTTATTGTTTCTAGCAAAGGATGTGCTTGTACACAAACCAGGTGAATATGACCGAATTAGCTGATCCTCTTCATCGTTTAACAGACAAGCTCCTGAAATCTTCTCTAAATTGTGGCTGGTGCTGAATGCTGTGGAATCTCCATAGTCTGAATTATCTTGTTTGATTTCCGCTGTCTGTATTGTATCAAGTCTTATAGGTTCACTCTCTAGTTGTGTCTGAAAAATCTCTTCCTTAATTTCAATCTTGATTATAGGCTCCATGATGTATCATGCATTATACACGGTGCTACTTTAATGAACTCAAATGAAAATCATTCCACTTTCTTCCCGTTGTCGCCTTGGCAGTATAGATGCTTTACACATGAGCTAATATCTGAGAGGCTGTGACTCATGCTAATGATTAGGGGGCGGATTTCTATGACCTAAAAAAGTGTGCGTGGAACGTCACGCGACAGAAGTAAAACTTGATTTAATTTTAGGATATTTTCAATTTTGCATTATTGGATTTTTGAATTTTTTATTTTTTATATCTCTTAATTTTTTATTTTTTGAATTTTGGGTTTTTTAATTTTCGATTTTTTTTTTTAATTTTACATCCTTGAATATTTCTTTTTTGGGAAGGGATTTTCAGTTTTCTTATTTTTGGATTTTTTATTTTTAAAATTTGGATTTTGGATGTTTTAATTTTTGATTATTTTTTAAATTTTGAATTTTTATAGTTTTTGAATTTGGAATATTTAGATTTTCTAATTATGGATTTTTTATTTTTTAAAATTTTGAATTTTTGGACTTTTTAATTTTGGATCGTTGAATTTTTTAATTTTGGAATTTTGGTTTTTTAATTTTGGATTTTTAAAATTATGGGTCTTTGAATTTTTTAATTTTTCTTATTTTTTAAATTTCCGATTTTCGATTTTTTAATTTTTAATTTTTGGATTTTTTAAATTTTGGATAAGCTTAATCATTGAGTTGATTGTTTTCTGTGCAGTCCGTTCCGCCACACCTCACTAATTTTGTGACAATTTTGAGTGTGACACTAATTTTGTGATGTTTTGAACGTTACACAAGCTCTCGATTCACCCCTACCGTGGCTAAAGAAGTTTTACTTAAAAAACATTAAAATATGATCAGTAAAATTAAAAATATGACTTTACCACTTACACATTATGTATATATTTTTAAGTTTCATTACAATTCATTTTATTAAAATATAACGTTAATTATTTAAAATATCTGTAAATTCTCAAAAAGTATCATTATAATGCCAAATTTACAAAATATGTTATGAAACATCAAAATTTCTTTAATATGCACACAAATATGCCAAAAATATGAACTAAATATGCACATTCATACGAAATATGCTACAATAGTTGAAAATTTCCTAAATATGCAGTTATATGCACAATAAAAGCCGTTCCATTTTCACCAGGATGCTTGGAATCGGGTTTAAATTAGTCTGAAACCTAAAATAATGCAAAGGGGAAAAATATGACATGTCATAGAAATCCACCCCCTACTAATAATAAGAGGTTTATTCCCAAAGCAAAACCATGTCTGCTTGAGAATTTGCTGTACTTCACATAATCTATAATTCATCTGTGATTCATCTGTGATTTTGCACTTGGGGAACGGTTACAAAAATTTGGAATCGATAGTTTCTGCGTTTTATCCACGAGATATAGTTCGATATTTAAAAATACTGTAAGCAAGAATAAGAAATCTCTATATAAAAGGCTTTGTCCTGACTGACTGAATGAATGACCGACTGATTGACTGAATGACAGGAATCAACGTATAGCCTAAACTATAACAGGTAGAGACTTGGAATTTTGACAGTACCTTCGTTTCATAATGTAGGTGCTCACTAAGAAAGGATTTTAAAAAATTCTGATTCTGAATGCCAAAAATTAAATGTTTTTGAAAATACTTAGTCCCTTTTTACATAGAATTATCAATTCCAAATCACAGAATATATTGTTGCCAAATGGTATCAGGTGGGCTTGGAAAAAACAATTGAAATGCACTTTTGACAAATAAGAGAAGTTATCAAAATAATTCATGTTATAAATAAATATTACAGAATGAAATCCACTAAAATAATGGAATCACATAACTTTCTCTACCCTGGACATAGAGAAAACAAAACGAGGTATGGTAATGTGTATATTATTATATTATATCGCAGGTTTTCGGAGAGAAAAGTATGAAGGCTTTATGGTAACATAAGAGTGGGAAATTTCCCGCCTCGATATTACAATTTTATGTTACAGGAATTTCTGTTTCTTCTTATTTAAACCTCTACCAGGGCTGTGCACTGTACAAGCGATGGGATGCAACATTCTAGATCCTCTATGAGCCATAAAAAACTATATCAAGCGTTTTCTGAGGGAATAGTTTGAGTGTAATAAGTCGTTCTTCCTATTTCAAATTATAAATGCCTATATAAGGACCTAGAATTTAAAATTGATAATCCTTCATAAGCTAATTTCCAATTACAAAATACAAAACCCGGGCGACGCCGGGTCTTTTAAGCTAGTAAATTTATAGGCCTAGGTTAATAATTTATAATTTCATTTCCAGCAGGTTTGGAATCTGAGTCGAGGGGGTCAGATTTCACTTCTGCACAGTCAACCAAGTCTGTCACTAGAGGGTGTTGTGTGTGTTCCAGGCAGCCAAGCAGAAGAAAATGGCGGCTTCTCTAAATTGCTAAATATCGAGTCATTTAATGCATAAGCTACAGTTTGTCAACGGCAAACATTGCTGCCTGTGTCTGTCTCAGTGAAAATAAAATCAGGTAAACTGATGTAACAAAGTGCCAGAATGCTTTAATCAGTGAAAATTGCAATTATGATGTGTAGAAAATAAGTTATTTCTGTAGCCAATTTCCGAGTTAAGCTCCAGATCGATTCATTAAGCAGGGCTTTCGGAAGAACCAAGGTCTAGTTTGATAAGCATATGTGAAGGAATATGTGGGTAGTGGTATTTGTCATGGCTTGCAACTTCCAAAGCCGTATATGAACACTGAAAAACAACATGTCATGAGAACTGATTTGCAATTCATAAATTCTTTCTAATATATTACCATGAAATAGGTAAGCATATGCGAAAAGAATAGTGTTATTTGTTGTAGCTAACTGTATTGCAACTTCCAAAGCCGTATATGAATACTGTAAAACAAAACAATATGTTGTCATGAGAACTGATTTGCATTTCATAAATTCTAATATATTACCATAAAATAAGGACTAAATTGGGCATTACTACGGTATCGGTCAACCGATTTGGTTCAATATCAATAGGCTTCTTCCCATGGACGTTATAAATGTACCTATACGAAGTTTTAGGAAAATCCGATAAAGCAAATTTGAGTTTTCGCGCCTACAGAAACTCTGACAGGATGGATGGACAGACATTTTCCCGTCCCACACACAAACTTATAAAGTACCATTCTGGCACTTAATAATTATCTGAAAATGCATTAAACTTTCATTATAAATTAGACTCTTTATCTTTTATGAAAATGGGGATTGTTGGGTTTCCTAATAGACCCTTCAATTAGCGACCCTTTGAACACCAGGACGCTAAATTCTTTAAAAATCTGAGTTGGAATTTTAAACTCATTGGTGAAGTTGACAGAGAATTTAGGAATTGTGCCTCTGTCACCTATCTTAAGCGTGCCCTCTCAGAAACCATACTGTGCTTAGAATTAAAATAGTTTTAAGTGACTCATGCTTAGTGTACAAATTCTTTACCTTTTTTCGATGAGAGGATTGCTGGTCTTCTGGTGTTTAGTGGCCTCGGTTTGCACCAAGACCGCTCTTCACCTCTAAAAAGAGGCCCCTATCTATGCTCCTTTCTAAATACTGCCTTCGTTAATACCTTGAGGTGTCCAGCAGTATTTAGGAATGGAGCATACACAGACATCACTTCAAAATTCCACGCCAGAGCACTGAAATATGAAGTGAACGTCTGAATCTAAGTGATGTCTTCCTCAGCATGTTCTTGATATAGAAAAGTCTTTTTCTTGATGTCACAAACACTAAATAAAAACACAAACACTATCTTCTAGTCTTCTTGTTTCTTGATATAGTAAAGTTTGTACACAGTCAATTTTATACACCGGAAAAAAAAAACGAAAAAGTAGAACTTGACATCGGTGCTGGGTACTCCATGATGTCTTCGACGATATCTGCAATTAGAGAATTATTTTGTATATACCAACTGTAAATTCAAAGCAAAAGATATAACAGATAAATTACATAACCGATAAACCTTTGTCAAAATTTCTTACATTCAATCCTTTCCCTGGGTTGTTGAAATTAAATACCTAGTGGAGTATGCACAAAAAATATAAAAAAAGATAAGTTTTAATGCGAACGTATTTAATTTCCTTTGGCAATATTCTCTTTTTTTTTAAGTCAAAAGCGATAGAAAAGGTATCTGCGGATAGAAAAGGCTGTACCGACTTCTGATACCTTACTCAGGCTTGGCACAAACTAAGCCCTAGAAACTGAATAGGCACTCTAAGAAATACGACCTCTTACTATAAATCAAAATGTGAAGTGAGAAAATGATATTGTCCATATCCAGGGTAGAGAAAGTTTTGTGACTGCATCAAACCTGTGTTTATACTCCTTTTAGCTGCGATGCCATATCAGGAGTTCGGGATGTGTGTCTATACAGTAGGGTAGGCCATGAAACTATTGCTTGTCAATTGTTTCTATTTTTGGTGTATTTTTATGGAGTAAATTTCAACTGATATTAATTTAAATGGATATCATACAAGATGAAATGGTGAGGATGATTCTTGGTATATAAATATCCAATTTGGCATTTGCCTTTATGACTGAGGAAACAATGAAGAAACCCATGTCAAATTGGCTGGCCACGGGATTTGGACCTGGCACCTCCCGAATTCGAGTCCAAGATGTATCTGATATTTGTTTACTTGGATTCATTCTCCTCTCTAATTTGCCAAAGCATGCAACTTCCAAAGCCACCTGTGAACACTGCAGACAATCGGGCCCAGGTTGAAATGAGTATGGGTGCAAAATTTCATGAAGATTGGTCAAAGCTGTAGATTTGTGTAGAGGACAAACATACATATCCTCAGATTTTAACTTCATGTATTAGGCTTAAAAATTACTATTCCTGTTAGCCTCATCACCATCACTTCCAGTTACATTAGTTAGAAAACTTAGAAATGGACAGAAGTGTATTGCATTATTCTGTAAGAGTGCATGGCAACTCAATAAAGATTAGGTTCATCATTAGGGGGCGGATTTCTATGACCTAAAAAATATGATATATGCATGCATTATGACCTAAAAAACATTAAAATATGACCAATAAAATTTAAAATATGACTTTACCACTTACACATTGTGTATATATTTTTTAAAGTTTCATTACAATTCATTCTATTAAAATATGTTAATTATTTAAAATATCTGTAAATTCTCAAAAAGTATCATTATAATACAAAATTTACAAAATATGATATGAAACTTCAAAATCTGTTTAATATGCACACAAATATGCCAAAAATATGACCTAAATATGCATATTCAAACTAAATATGCTACAATAGTTGAAAATTTCATAAATATGCAGTTATATGCACAATAAAAGCAGTTCCATTTTCACCAGGATGCTTGGAATCGGGTATAAATTAGGCGGAAACCTGAAATAATACAAAGGGGAAAAATATGAAATGTCATAGAAATCTGCCCCCTATTCATCACATGGTCAGATCACGTCCTTATATTAATGGAAGTAAAGGGCAGTTTTCTTTTGTGAAGGGATTATAAGGGCCGTTTATATATAATAACAGTCCCCTCTCTAAGTTACAGCTTGACCACAGCTTCTGTATAAGATGTTCCTGTCGTTATGTCTTGCATCAGGCTGGCTGGTATATAACTTGGCAAACAGGAGTGAAGATGACATTTCTCCGTAACAGAATATGGAAATAACCAGGGCCTGGATTCTGATGACCTAAAATTGTTTGAAAAATGACCTATAAAATGACCCTATTTGAAAAGAAAATTACTTAATATGTATAAAGAATGACCTAAAAACTTATATTTTACTTATGAAATTTATTATTGTACACACATACATAATTGTAAAAACTGTAAATGCAGAAAGGATGTTGTAGGTCTAAAATCCATTTGTTCTTTGATCTTGATTGGAGCATTTGAGAAGAAAAGTAAGAAAATTGTTTTTAAAGTAGATCCTACAAAATTGTTGAATTATTTTAACCTAGTAATATATTTAAATGTAAGAATATAACTTACTCAATCTAAATGCATGAAAATGACAAAATAAGGAAGGAAATGACACGAAAATGTAAAAATATTGAAATAAATGCCCTAAAAATATAAAATTGCATAAAATGACAAAAAAACATAATAAAAATGCATTTCTATAATCTAGAGGCCATGATTAGGATTTATCCACAAGTTGGCAATGTCTTCGCAGCATCAATAAAAAGATGACATGTCATTAGAAACCGGGCCCTGGTAATAACTATGTATGTTACAAGGATGGATTGAAAAGAAACACACTTTTTTACAAAAAGTTTAATAGTTTTGATTTTCTACCTGGTAGAGGGGAAGAAAAGACATGATAGTCTTATCTCTACTAGGTTAAATAAATAAATAAATATTATTATATTGCCATATTATTATTATCATTATTTATATTATTATTTATATTATTATTATTATTATTATTATTATTATTATTATTATTTTTATTATTATTATTATTGAATGACAGAGGAGAGAATATCCAAGAAAATTTTGGATTGGAAAGTAGAAGGAAAAAGAAGAAGAGGGAAGCCCAAACAGTGCTGGATGGATGGAGTGAAAAGGAGTTTGGCGAGAAAAGGATTAAGTGAAGAAGATGCTATGGACAGGGACTTATGGAGGCAAAAGATTGTTGTGGGATGAAGGAAAAACATTGTATTGTGGAATATTCCTTATATATTTATTATTATTATTATTATTATTATTATTATTATTATTATTATTATTATTATTATTATTAAATGACTGCAGACCTTTTTCACTTCGTCCCCTTTGACAGATACCTAGGAAACCCGGATATATATTTAGGTAATCTACTCTTATACAATTCAACGGCCCTAAATAGCGTGCTTGCTCGCCCGCTTCGTGAGACATCGGGTATACTCGGCGATGTTCGTCTCTCGCAGTCTAAACTTTCATGACGACTACAAAATTAGGAAGGAAACCCGTTTCTTTATTGTATAAGGCCTAAGTGAAATGAACACAATGAACAAATATTCTAATTTTATTTTTACTTACAATTTTCATAGCTCTGAACCACAAACATTTTTAATAATCTACCAGTGTAATTTTCTTAAAAATCCTGGAGTCAATGAATAATGACGGGCGAAGCCGGGGGCTGTAAAATATTGATGGTTTTATCTCTTGAAATATCGCTGATAATAATAATCCAAACAAACCATTCCTTCCCTTGAAACATTATATAATTTCTGAAAATTACACTGAATTGATAAAATAAAATTCACATCATATTCATGTCAATAAACAGCTGAGAAACAATACGTATTATGTGTTCACAGGTTCTTTGGAACTGCATAATCGATTCTGATATAGTTTTCCCAGGGGGCGCTTTCATGTCGTGGAATGTACTCTAAAGCAGGAATTTTAGCTGTTTCATTAATTATTAATGGCTTAGTTTATTAATGATTCGCGTGCAAGTGTTAATAAATATAATGCTTTAACAATTATTATACTCTTAATTTTTAATTTTTAAAAGAATTATCGTGGCGAAGCCACGGGCACCTCCTAGTTTCATACATTCTTATAAAATCGTATTCAGTCACATACGAAATCCTTAAACACATATGCACAATTTTCAGAATTAGAAGATTTTTTATCTTTATTCAAGATCTTAAATGACTGGATTATTTATAATATTAATTATACGTGTGACGTCAGACATTGCACGAACAAGGTAACTTCATTGCAGCTGAAAAATAATTACTTTAATGCAGTGGTCTTCAACCCGTGGCCCGTGACTTAATTTTTGGCGGCCCGCAAACAAATACTAATTTTAGCTACAACGCTAATATTCACAAAGAAACAGTGTCAGGTCTCAGATGCTTAAATTAATATCAGTTGAAATTTACTCCATAAAAATACACCAATAACAGAAACAATTGACAAGCAATAGTTCCATGGCCTACCCTAATGTATAGACACAGATCCCGAACTTATTATATAGCCTCGAAGCTCAATACAGCAGAATTTTAAAAATGTAAACTGGAGTTCTCTTTTTTTAAATTTTGTGCCTTGTATTTTTTGTAAAAAAAAAAAAGACCTGTACGTATCACCGGATATAGTAAGGGTAATTAAATCGCGAAGGATGAAATGGGTTGGACATGTTGCACGCATGGGGGAGGATAGACATATCTCAAAAGTATTGACTGTGAAACCCGAAGGGAAAGGACCACGTGGAAGACCTAGACGTAGGTGGGAGGACAATCTTAGAACGGATTTATGGGAAATAGGATTTGTGGGGGATGGTTGGATGGAGTTAGCACAGAATAGGGTTGAATGGCGGACTCAGGTAAGCGCGGCAATGAACCTTCGGGTTCCATAAAATAGATAATATTCCTTTAGCTTGCTTAGGAATTGTTTATTGCCATTGAGTAAGTAAGTAAGTATTTGTTGTAAAAGTTTTAAACTCTTTTTAGTTTATATATTAATTTTTTTATATATCCGTAAATTTCTCTGTTCTCTCTTATTCAATGGATATCATACGTAGGTGGATCGAAAAGTAACGCACAATAATTTTTTTTTACAAAAAATTTAATAGGTATAATTACAAACAAAGGCACACCTGAAGGGACATCTTTTGTCTATTTTTCTATATAGTCGCCAAGTTCCTCAACACATTTCTCCCATCGTTATACCAGTTTCAAAACACCCTGTTCATAGAAGTACGTTCGGTTGGAGTATAGCCATCTGCGGACTGCTGATTTCACTTCTGCATCTGACGCAAAGCGTTCGAAATTTCTTCGTGGGACCAAACAAATGAAAGTCTGACGGTGCCAGGTCTGGACTGTAACATTCATGCTGATGGGGTCAAACGTCTTCACGACAATGCTCGCCCCTCGTTGCTGCAGCTGTTCGTGAGAAAATCAACAACTCTGATTGGGAGCATCCTCCATATTTTCATTTACCGACTGGAATCTTAATAGTTTCAGGAGAATTAGAGTTTATCATGTTAACTGTTAATATAGGCTATGCGCAGTACAAGTTCTCAAGCAATTGCAGTTTGTCTAACGGAACAAATCTTATATCTATGTATGTGAATTTTCTTTGTTTACTTCTATTCCAAGTAAAGAAGACATATTTTGTTGTTCAGAAATTTTATCCTCGGTACATTGAATACATTGAGGATACCGATGGTATCAGAAGGCCTTGTTGATTGTCACGGAACATCGTTTTCATTGGTTTGAAATCGTGGTCCAGGCACCAGTTGATCAGACCATGGCCCCGAGGCCGTGATCAGACGCAAATAATTTGTTTCGTTTTGGCAAAAATTATTACACATGAGGCTTTGTCGAATTTTAGATACACATTTTAATTTCTTTCAATTTCTGGTAAGATACGTTGTTATATTTTACTGATAAGATACGCTACCTTCCACTCGTAGGAATTTCGAACGTGGATGACTTCACGGAAGGTTCTGTAGACTGTTCTGATATCTCATTTATATGTTCTTCAAATGTTGGTGTTTCTAATGAAATCCGCTGATTCGCTGGAGTTGCAGACACGAATGATGTAACACGAGTGTCGCTTTCAGTTGTTTTTATTTCACGTACGAATGATTGCTGAGAAACTTGAGGAGGCCCTGGCGATTTTTGTGATGCCACAGCGCCATTTTCATCAATCCCAGCTAAGCCTGGTGTAAAATTAGTGTCGCTTTCACTTGTTTTTATTTCACGTACCAACGATTGCTGAGTAACTTGAGGAGGCCCTGGCAATTGTTGTGATGCCACAGCGCCATTTTCACCAATCCCTGCTAAGCCTGATGTAACAAGAGTGTCGCTTTCAGTTGTTTTTATTCCACGTATGAATGACTGCTGAGAAACTTGAGGAGGCCATGGCGATTGTTGTGATGCCACAGCACCATTCTCATCAAGCCCAGCTAAGCCTGATGTAACAAGAGTGTCGCTTTCAGTTGTTTTTATTTCACGTACGAATGACTGCTGAGAAACTTGAGGAGGCCCTGGCGATTGTTGTGATGCCACAGCGCCATTTTCATCAATTCCAGCTGTGAACGAGTCTTCTGCTTTCTGCTGTTGGTCTGCACAAGCTGTGATAGAGATAGTGTAGCTGAAAGTTCTCATTTTAATGCGTCTGAAAAAACTGAAGATGCAGTTGGACGGGTCCATCGGTTTTGGAGGTTGTGCCGTTTCTATTTCTAAAGGATACACTTCCTTCTCTGGAGAGTCGAAAACGGAGAATTCTGTGCCGTTGTCCAAAGAGAAACTGCAATTCATATGAGGAAGAACGCAAGTAAAGTCAACGGAACAGTCGGAGACTTGTGCGCATGTGCGAAATTGGTTGACACAGCACCTGTCTGAGAAAAGAGGCTTTTTCACGCATCTCCCGTTCACGCAGACAACTTCTGTTTCCGAAAGCTTGAACCCAGGACTCTGACGGACTACAGACGTCAGCAAGAGAAGCAGCGCTCTGTGTAATTCCATTTTCAAAACTGACGCCAGTTAAGGTTAGGTTCACATCGCGTCCTTCTCGCAATAGCCTATCTGTCGATAAAGATTGTATTAATTACTGTTATTAATATTACTTGGTATTTTTCCAAGGAAAAGCCAAGAAATGCATCCGATATCGCCTCCTCTTGCCTGATAGCTAGACTGTTCTGGAAGGAGTGCAAAACGCCTCTACACTTCCGGCGTCCACTGATACAGTAAGGTATAATTTTCATCATTTTTCATGGCTTTACTAAAACATTAACCATATTAAGTTTTACAAAGCTGTTTATCTCTCTGATAATGAAATAATCGAAGCAAAGCTTGAAGGACAAGTGCTTACTTACTTAATGGCAATGGCAATAGACAAGCTAAAGGAATATTATATCTTTTATGGAACCCGAAGGTTCACTGCCGTGCTTACCAGAGCCCGCCATTCAACCCTATTCTGTGCTAACTCCATCCAACGATCCTTCGCAAATCCTACTTCCCTTAAATCTATTCTAATATTATCCTCCCACCTACGTCTAGGTCTTCCAAGTGGTCTCGTCCCTTCCGGTCTCCCATTGAGATAATATGTCTTTCCTCCTCCATTTCTTCCTCCGTGATTTAATTGCCCTTACTATATCCGGTGACGAGTACAGAATATGAAGCTCGTCGTTATGCAGTTTTCATCTCTCTTAGGTCTGAATATTTTCCTAAGCACCCTGTTTTCTCAGATAATGTAAGGGGCCATGTCTCACATCCGTATAATACAACCGGCAGGATAATAGTCTTACAAATCTTTATTTTTAGATTTCTGAACAGAAGACAAGAAGATAAGAGTTTCTGAAGTGCATAAAAGCAGGTATTTCCTGATCTGAGTGTACACTTAGCTTCTACCATAATATTATTTGTGTCTGTAATGATTGCTCCCAGATATTTGAATTTCTCCACTTGTTCGAACGATTTACCGGCTATTCTAATATTTTGTAGAGCGTTTACTGATCCAAATAAACGGTACAAAATGTTGCACAAACTTTTTCACATATACATGTTGAGGAATGGTCATATCATGTAATAGACTCTTGTAATAAGTTCTGTCAGGGAAAAATGGGAAATCACCAGGACCAGGTAATATTAATCTGGAAATCATGAAATATGGTGGTACTAAGATAATAAAATTAATAACAAAGTTTTTGAACAAAATATTTTCTGGAGATCGAATACCTGATGAAATGAAACTAGGATATATAACTTCGATATTTAAAAAAGGAGATCGCAAAGTCTGCTCAAATTATCGTGGAATTTGTGTGTTGAACTCACTGATGAAAATTGTTGGAAAAGTAATCCAAAGGAGGTTAGAATCTATGTTCCAAACCCAAGAAGAACAGTGTGGCTTTACAGCAGGTAGATCTTGTACAGACCACATATTCACATTACGACAAATTTTAGAGAAATGTACAGAGAAAGGAGAAAATATTGGACTAGTTTTCATAGATTTGGAGAAAGCGTACGATACCGTTCCCAGAAAATTACTATGGAGGGCATTACACATGGCAAACATAGATGTTTCCTTAATTCAATTTTTACAGGAAATATATAGAAATAATAATTGCCAGATCAAAGTTGGAAATACATTATCACCACAATTTAGAACAAGTAAAGGACTACTACAGGGTTGTCCTATGTCACCAATACTATTTAAAATTTATATAGATATTAGTCTGAGGCAGTGGTCTCGGAAATGCAACAGAATGGGACTAGAAATAGCAGATGGAAAATATATACATCACTTACTTTTCGCAGATGACCAAGTGGTTATTGCACAAGATGGAGAAGATGCCAACTACATGTGTAACCAACTATTGAAGGAATACAAAAAATGGGGTTTAAAGATCAATTATAAAAAAACAGAATACTTAACCAATGATACAGATGAATTGTACATCGAAGGGGAAAGAATAAAAAAGGTTAACAACTTCTGCTATTTAGGCACAATCTTGGAAAAAGGGGGAACATCAGACATGGATATCAATCAAAAGATAAATAATGGGAGGAAAGTAATTGGAATGTTGAACTCAGTCTTATGGAGCAGGAACATCATTTGTAGCACGAAGAAAATAATATTTAAGTCAATATTGCAAAGTATAGTGTTATATGGAGCAGAGATTTGGACAATGAACAGAAAACATATGAACAAACTGAATGTATTAGAAATGGATTTTTGGAGAAGATCAGCCAGAGTCTCACGAAGAGACAAAATAAGGAATGCAGAAATACGAAGAAGGATGGAAGTGGAAGAAGACATTAACAATACTATTGAGCGGAAGAGTGGTATGGTCACGTACGAAGGATGGAAGAAGGAAGGATACCAAAATATATACTTGAATGGGAAATTGGAAGGAGAAGAAGAAGAGGGCGTCCTGCGACTACATGGATCAACAATGTACAGATATCAATGGGAAGAGTTGGTGCAGTGGAAGACGATACACAGGACAGAGAAAAATGGAGACAGATTATTAACATATGATGACAAGCTCAGAAAAGTGTATTGATTGTGTTGAAATGTGATATGTGGATACTTTGTTTTAATTTGTTTGTATTGTTTGGTTGGAGGACAGCCTCTGTATTGAGGGAAAACTCAGAATGTATGTATGTAATAAGTTCTGTTATCCGGAGACGTCATCTTGACTGATATCCAGTTTAAACGATAGGCCTAATAATATCCAGTGACATAGCGGCGATGAGTTATGGAAAATAAACAAATCCTACAAATGCGAACGAGGAAACCATGATACACCCAAGTCGAATTTGCTGGCCATAAGGTTTGAGATTTGCAGTGCTCCTTTTACCTTATATAGTCTTAAAAAATGTATACGCCTATTTAACGTTTCCTGGTACCAGTAATATAGGCCTACGATATCTACATGAATCCAAGTTAGTGAGAAAAGAAAAATATGAAAAAAGGAATATTGAATGAGTTTTCTCCCATTTACGTTTGTAGCATAGCTTTGAGCCAAACCAACGTAGTAAATAATAAAATTGTGAAAAATACATCGCTGCTATTCAATTAGGCCTACCGATAAAGAAAAAGTGCAAGATCGCAGTCTAGGGAATTTTAGTCATAACGCCATGGGAAATAGGGATTTCAGAGCTCTTTAAATTAATAATATTATTTATTATAATAGTATTAACAATAATAACAATAATAATACCAGTAATATTACCAATGATAATACATTTAGAATCCAAAAATAATCAGAAACAAGAAATAGGCCTACATAGCCCTACTGACAACAATCAAATTCGCAACATACGCCGAATGTAAAGAAATGGGCTTTTCCAATATGTAAGATATCGACTAGTTATGAAAACAAAAAACTAACGACTAAGTGTTTTCATATGTTTTAAACGGAAGGTGGATGTTTGGAATCTCGTTTTTATCAATCATTTGTGAGTCAGCTTGAAATATACAAGGCGGTGGGTGGGAAATCCTTCAAGTTGCCGATACCAGGTCCTCAGTGCATGAAGGATACATGGCATTTATTGTTAGAATGGAAATTATTGACTCCTGTAAATTAAGGGAACAAGGTACATTGGCTGTTCTGTTTTTGAACAGTACTTTAAATGGCTATTAGTAAAAAATTATCATGATAGTGGCTTCATTGATTCAAATATTACAAATATAGACGAGGGCATAAGTCATGACAACTATCTTTCTTTTTAATGTGAGACCATTCTAATATAAGAGTGTTAATGAATAACACCGAAATATTTTACCTGTGTATAGAGGCGATTTTAATTTAAAAACAAGTTATGTTGTATAAAATAATATGTTTTCGTGTTGCTCAATGTCAACATGTGACGTATCCAGTAACGAGCAGCCCATTTTATCAGATAAAATCCCTTCCTCAAATTAATAGCAAGCATTTTATAAGATAGACGATCGTAATTGGTCTATATCCGAGGAATTGCTAAAAGTTATTGGTCAATATGAAACACGCGGCATATGAGTGGAATAGTCAATGAAAATCGGTTGCCTTTAGTTTTTACTAGCATGTGCCCGATGCTTCGCCCGCGATAATTATTTCAAAAATTAAAAATTAAGAGCATAATAGTTAACACCTAAATCACGTGGACTACATTCCACGATTAGATAGCGTCGCCTGTTAAAAGCGACCTGTCAGATTCGAGTTCCTTGGCCCAGAAAACCCATGTATAGTGAGTTTCGTCCAAATCGAACAACGTTTGACCATATTTAGGTCTATATTGATTATCCCTCTTATAATAATAATAATAATAATAATAATAATGATAATGATGATGATGATGATGATGATGATAATAATAATAATAATAATAATAATAATAATGATAATGATGATGATGATGATGATGATGATAATAATAATAATAATAATAATAATAATAATAATAATAATAATAATAATAATAATCCTCTTCGGTGTAGGTTGAAGATTTCATATGTCTGCGTGCCTTGACATTATAAACAAATGAATCGACCAGCGTGAGCTACAACATTCAAGTGATCGCGATGGTTTTATGTCCAAGGTATGACAAAAATAGCCAAAGCCTACTATTATTGATTTGACATTGATATGATTACTGAAAACTGATGCTTCGAAAACGAAAAAAATACACGTTTTCTGCCCGTTTTTCACTCATAACTCACGAACTAAGGCAAAAATTAAAATTCCGGCTTCGAGGTACATTTTCCGACCCTTCAGTCCACCTATGTTTAAAATTTCAGTTTTCTGAGTTCAGTAGATTTCGCTGGGCATCGCGGACAGACAGACAGCCACTTCCTTTTATTAATATAGATGACGAAGGAATTCATACGATGGTTATCTCTGGCACTTTTATACCCATTTTGCATTAACCTCAAGTGTATGATAAACAACCTCCCTATCTCCTCCTGTATATAAATTTTCAAGTCACCTGAACATGTGAGTTACAGGCGAGATGGCCGTGAGTGAAGTATTGTTGCTATTGCTACTCGCGTTTGTTATTGCGCATGCGGAGATCGCGTGCATTAACGGACGATGCGTGCACGCGGATTATTTCTTCGGACTCTGCTGTATGGACTTCGATTCCTGCCAGGATGTGAATGACTGCAGTGAGAAATCTTGGTGTATATTTCCTCTGTTCGATTGCTCCGAGTATATCAATAATGCTACATCACCAGGGGAATGAATAACCGTGTAAATGGTGCGCGACTATCGTTTCGTTTGTTATTTGGAATATATGTTAAGACACTAACAGATCTCCAGCTATCTTTTCAAGTGACGCTAATGAAATTTTGTGAAATGCCTTGTTTACATATAAATAAAACGAGGGCCCCTTAAGCTCCGATCACTCGATATTCACATTTGCACGGACTGTGTGATGTATTTTGTTTCTTAGCGAAGCAGGGTGACCAACTGTCCTTGTATATTGTCGCAAGTGCCTTGTACCCACTGTCCTTGTATTCTGTCGCAAGTGCCTTGTACCCACCTCATTATAAATAAATAAATAAATAAAATTTTATTGTCGTTAGATAAATTTTGCAATAGACAACATCAAAGGGTACAAAACATAGTATAATATTACAAAATAGGATTAAAACAATACAAAATATAGACCTTAACACAACATAATTAAAATACACTTAAAATAATATGTATATACTAATTGCTATACAATTATCACAGTAGGCCTATAAAAACATTGGTACATGCAAAAAAACCGTTAATGTTATAGAAAGGATTATCAATTAACCAAGTATACAATTTCCTCTTAAATATATTTAGTGGGGCATCATGTAAATGAAGTGGAGGTTTATTAAAAAGTTTTTATGGCCCTGGAGTCGACTCAGCCTCTAACAGAAATGAGTACCAGGAGCAATCCTGGGGGTAAAAGTGGCCGGTGTGTAAGGCTGACAACCTTACCACCTTCATGTGCCGAATGTCAAAAAATCTGGGAGCCTCAACCTCCTGGAACCCTCTGGGCCTCCATGGCCTGTATAGGGATCACTTTACTTTACTTTACGTCATGATTATTGATTGACATGGACAATCTGCAAAATGGTATATTGATCAGTTGATTGCTACGCGTATTATATGTATGTAGCCTATATCACTCCTGATTTGAAGACTTGGCAACTTATTCTTAGTGTGAATCAGTACACAAAATGTATAAAGATTGATTACCGTCAATATTTTCATATCTACAAATAATGGCTTACAAGGTGTTAGGTAACGTGTTATATCTCCCGCGAGGTTTGTCAGCCTGTCACCGATCGTTTAGCGATATGACGTCACACCTACAACGTCCAGTCACGAGTTTCTTCATAATACGAGGACAGAAGAATTCGCTAGATCGTGGTATAAAAGAAAGTGCGCCATTTCTTTACCACTATCCTAAGGTGCGACCTGTTTTTTTAATTTTCCCAAAACGAGTTTCTAGGATTCTGTGAAGGCCATTAATAGGGCCCGGATTTTGTTGGCCTAAAAACACTAAAATAATGAGTTATAAAATGACTGCAAAAATACAAAAAAATAACCCAAAAACTAAAAAGGATGACTCGAAAAGTGTATGAAATTATAACTCGATCGGTAAGACCTGAGCCAAACAAACGACAAACGATGACGTAATCTAGACCTGCCTGACATTCATAGCACGCGATGTTCGTTGCTAGTGCATACTGTACAGACCATGTAAAAACATCTTAGTTAGCCTCACAGCATTCAATAGTGAAGACCCAACAGCGATATTCTGCGAGTTACATACCATTGCTTAAATAATATTTCATTACTAAAAAAACACAAATACTTTATTCACTTTATTTCTGTTTTCAATAGTTACGGGCTATTATGAACCGCATAAGTTAGTTTTAAATGAATAGTACAGTATATGCATTCTCTTCTGCCCTTACTCCATTGCTACCGACGGACGATAAGCTATCTGCGCGTGTTTGGTTCAGGACTTACCGATCGAGTTATAGGCTACTAGTTTATTCGTGAGAATTGTGTCTATTCTACATTTATATTGTTGGCCCAATTATAGGCTTGTAATTAGTTAATTGGTACAAACAGTTAAATGCAAAGAGCAAACACAGTCTTTCTGTATCCAAATTAAAACTATAACAAGATCTATTTATGTCTATTTATAGTTCCGATAGTATTCTGACACTTTGTTACATCAGTTTACCTGATTTTACTAATAACTTAATGGAATCTGGATAAACACTCTATTATCACTCCACCTAAGAAATTAACGCGCCAAGCTGTTTCATAAACAACACAAAAAGACTGCACAGTCAGCTACCAGATGGGCTTGATAACTCAATTTTCGACTTTGGTTGACCTTCCCCCTTCTTCCCCTGTACCCTTCATATGGCAACCCTAAAACACATATTCAGGTTCAGGCTTGGTTGGTTCTAAAAGGGCAAATGTCATAAAAGTTGCTTTTAAAATAATTGACTTTGAAGCTTTATAGAAATAACATTTTTTTCTTGAGAACTTCCGACCAGTGGTGTACCAAGGCTATTTGGCGCCCGGGGCTAACTAGACGGTAGTCACCCCCCTAACACTAAAAAGTTCAAGGTTCAATGAGTTTAATTTAAGCACAGTTTAATGTTCACAATTATTTATTTTTAATAAGTAGTATGTTACTTTAACACATTATAAAGAGAAAAATATGAATGAAATAAAACTGTAAGTATTATAAGGTTAGTTTGTTTGAAAAAAATAAAAATAAAGTAGTTTCAGAGTCATAAAAAAAATTTAAAATGTGCCTTCCTAGCCTTGATGGATGCAAACTTATTTATAATAAGTTCCATTGATAAAATTGCTAAATTACTTAATCTTTCTTTCTCCCGTACCCCTAAACTTTTCCTGTGTGCTCGACTCCCACGACCTACTTCGTATTGTCTATAAATAGTTTAAAATGAAACATTTATTTCATTTCTAAATAATATTACTGCAGTATTTAACATAGTAATAAAGAAAATTTGACCAATAAAACCATATATTTTGCCTGAAAGAAATTATTTTTTCTTAAACTAAAAAAAAGAGTGCGTGGAACGCCACGCGACAGAAGCAAAACTTTATTTTATTTTTTCAATTTTTGATTATTGGATTTTTTCAATTTTGCATTATTGGACTTTTTAATATTGGGTTTTTGGACTTTTTTAATTTTGGATCTTTGAATTTTGGATTTTTTAAATTTTCGATCTTTGAATTGTTTATTTTTTTATTTTTTAAATTTTTATTTTTTTATTTTTAAATTTTTTATTTTATTATTTTAGGAATTGTCTATTGCCATTGAGGAAGTAAGGTCTGAAAAATTTCCTTTGATTACTCCTAATCATTGAGTTGATTGTTTTCTGTGCAGTCCGCACCGAAACAAGTAAGAGTGTGACTGATTTCGTGACGGTTTTAGTGTGACTGATTTTCCAGATTTGGCCTCTACCGCCATTAAAGAAGTTTTACTTCAAAAAGATGTTTTTCAATTCTGGCGCACCAAAAATTTACGGCGCCCGGTGCGGCCGCCCCATTCGCCCCCCCTCTTGGTACGCCACTGCTTCCGACATTGGCCTCTTAAGGTTTCTGTATTATGTCTGTCAATAGCAACATACATTGACACTTTTATTATACGAAAGATAAAGACTATCCGAGCTCAATAATGCATAGATCTCATTTATATAGCCACAGATAGGCTATATTTGTATAAGCAGGATCTGCATTTGATAAGAGGTGGTTGTGTGTTAATTAGGGACTGTTAAAAATGGAGTACCTCAGGGATCGATACTGGGACCTTTGCTCTTTTTAATTTTCATCAATGACTTACCAGATAACTTAAGTGACGAATCAAAGGCATTGCTTTTTGCAGATGATACTAGTGTACTCGTAACAGGAAAGTCACAAGAAGATTTAGCAAGACTAGCTACAAAGACTTTTCACGAATTAAATACTTGGTTTCAAGCTAATAAAATGTCACTTAATATTGATAAGACCCACTTTATTCAATTTAGAACAAAAAATAGATATATCTCAAACATTGTAATCAATTATCAAACACAAATCATAGAGGAAATTAGCAACATAAAATTCTTAGGACTACAAATTGACCAAAATCTTGACTGGAAGAAACACATTGTAATGATAAGTTCTAAGCTAAGTTCAGCATGTTTTGCGCTACGAACTTTGAATGATATATTACAACAGGACGCATTACTCACGGTATATTTTGCATATTTTCACTCTGTTATGAGGTACGGAATCATTTTTTGGGGTAACTCGGCACATAGGGAAAAAATATTTAGATTACAGAAGCGAGCAATAAGAATAATATGTGGAAAGAAAAAACGAGAATCTTGTAAACCGCTGTTTGAAAAATTAAAAGTCCTCACTCTCACCGGAGAGTATATATACTCTGTTATGTGTTACATGGTAGATAATATTGATAAATTTCAAAGTAATCACAGTATACACGGGCGTACTACTAGAAACATGAATGATTTACATAGACCAGCTAACTCATTAAAACTTTTTCAGAAAGGTGCTTATTATTCCGCAATACAAATATACAATAACCTTCCAAAAGAGATTAAAAGCAAATGCAAATCTTTCAAAAGAGCTCTGAAGCAATATTTAGTAACTCACACCTTCTACAATATGGATGATTTCTTTTCAGCTTGAGTAAGTGTGACATAACAATTCTTGTATCATGTTTTTTTTTTATAACATGCATGTATGTTTTTATCTGACGTGTTCTATATCCTTGAGCCCTGCTCAACACAGGATCTACAGAACGAGACATCTACATCTACATCTACATCTAAGACATGAAGCGTCCACCCGCACCCGGTGGTGTGAGTCAGATAAACACAGGTCTGAAGGCCACCACACACAGATAGCTATGTTAACCAAGCAGTGACATGACACGAAATGGGTATAAGTAGTGGCCCGAGAGCTAGAGGGGGGGCACAAACATCAAAGAGAATTTTCCGGTGTTTTTAATCGCGCGTGTAAATCTGATCTAAAGTATAAATTAAGTAAGAACTGTCTACAGTGTGTCCACAGAAATTTCATTCCCTAACATTCCATTGGACCGCCAGCGTGGTCTTGTGGTTAGCGTCGCTGACTACAGAACCGTAGTTCGATCCCCGGTACTTTCTCGGATTATTCTGAGGTAGGAAGGTCTGGAACGGGGTTTATTCAGCCTCGTGATTGGTCAATATGATATAAAATATCGTATGTGAAACGCATAACATCCTATGCTCAAATAAAAGTTTTGCCTCTTAGTATAATATATTATGTATGGCAAGTGAAGATAATTTTGTTACCACATCGCATCCTCGAAGGATACACAACCCAAATAAAATCTGATTAATGCAGTCACGTAACTTTCTTTACCCTAAGCATGGGCAACAATACATCTTTCTGACTTTACTTTCTCATATAGAACAAGAGGCCGTGGAAAGAGTGCGTATTCAGTTGCTTCAACCTCATGCAAAGCTTTGTTGTTCATACATAAGGCAAGACTCAGTTTCTACAAACAGTGGGGGCTTATAACTACCCTTCAGAGGTTTTTGCGAAAAAATGTTTCAAATAAAAGTCTTTTAAGCACCTCATGCACAAAATTTAAGCAAAATCGCTAGAGCCGTTTTCGTGAAAATCGCGAAAAACTAAAATTTATTTATGTCAAGTCTCCTTAAAAATAAGAGAAAGTCGTCGCCAATCTTCATGTCACATCCCCGAAATGTACCTAACCCAAATGTAAAACTTTGTTTTCATCCGATTTTTCGTTTTGGAGTTAGGCTGTTCACAGATACACACACATTTCTAAAAATAGTATTTTTGGATTCATGGGACCTCAAAACGTGTATTTATGTTAAAAACTAAACATCGAATTTTTTTCAATTGACTAAATATAGCCCTAACATACTTATTGTAAACTAGGGCTCACTCAATGGAGATTAAATAAATAAACATCGAATTTTGAGGTCGAACACAATACTTCCTGTACGGTACCTATAGTAGGCCTACCTATGGTACGAGAAAAAAATGAAAAATAAAATAAAAATATTATAAAATAATAATAAATATAAAAAAAGACCGGAAGTAAATAAAAACAGTTATGACACATTCCTGTTTCAATATTTCTGTAAAGAAGTGCCTGTCATTTAATATTAGTTTTGTTGAGTTGTAAATCTTGGATAAGAGTTAAAGAAAAAATGTAAATAAAGTGGTTGTCAGGATAAAATGTAAGTACTGGTACATAATTATCAGCTTTTAAAACAAACTACTTTCAGGAACAGGTATTGAATAAGGATGTTTTAAAAACTAATTGAGGACCAAAAATATTTTTTTCTGGGGGGGGGGGCACCCACCTGCCCTGCCTGGCAATGCTTAACGGCACTGGTTTAAAATAATTGTAAACAGTTTATTGCGTACAATAATATTTAAATTCGAGATGTTTATAACTTACTAAAGCCTATTATAGGCCTACCATATTAATTACTAGGGCAAGGCATTTGATGATTTTACATCTTTTTTATATGAAGGTTAAAATATAGCTCGATTATATATTATAAACGTGTATAATGAATTAATTAATTAAATAAGGGAAATATGTATTTGCATTTTTTGCTTTATTTTGCATTTTTTCCCCATTTCCAACCGATTGGTAATTTTTTGGCATTTTTTAGATGATGTTTCAGTGGAGGTAGAGAGGAGCTTTTACATGTACAAATCGTTGCTTTCAGACAACAGACAATCGTTTTTATTTGAGATTCTCCGCCAAGTGTTCATAGTTCATTTTAATTCAGTTTTGTTGTAAATACCATAGCAGTTTGTCTTGTAGCAATAAAGATTTTTTCTTTCTTTTTTAAATGGCAAAAATTTGCTAGGGGCAATTTCAAGGGCATGCCAGTTCAGAAAGAAATTCGTTCCACTAGGGCAACAAATTGGTCATTTTTTGGCAATTTTTCTCTTATTTTTGGCATTTTTAGGTCATGTTTCACTGGAGGTAGAGAGGAACAATTTGATGGGCATGCCAGTTTAGAAAGAATTTCTTTTTCACTAAGGGTGTCCAAGAAGTATAAATTTTTCTAGTTCTTTAGTAACAAAATAATTGTTTTATATTGAAAATTCATATATAACGCATTGTCATCCATTAAATTGCATTTAGCAATTCATTTTAAAAACAAAACTAAATACAAGTAATAATGGTAAATTTATTGGTCATTTTTTAAAATCTTGTGTAATTTTTTCACTATTTTTAGATTATAAATGCCTTGCCCTGGTAGGCCTAAAACATTTTTTATTAATTTATCTAAATTAAACATTTTTTAAAGCATTTAAATACAGTCAAAACAATATATAACACTATAAGAAAGTTGAAAATGTGAGGTAAGAAAATACCATTGTGTTTATTAATATTTGTCAATCCATTCTTAAAGATGCTGGGGAAAATAGCTTATACGCATGCGCCAAGCCAAGCTTCACGGAGTGTGGCGATCTGTGGATTGTAGCTTAGCTTATCATAGCATTTGCCATTCTACATACACTGTTTTAAATTCCTATATAAACTTGCCTCTATTTCTATATAAAATTATTAGAACGACATTCTAGCATAGCTTTCGGTGTGAGGTAACCTTCAATCTCTCGATGCTGTAGATATCATGGCAAGCTTTACCCATTACGTTTGATGCATATGAACGAGACTTTAAACTCACAGAAATGCGTAAATCTTTACTTTATGCGTACAGAAATGCGTACATCCTTACTTTAAACGTTTAGAAATACTAATTGCCCTTACAATTCGTGTGGATGGCACTCTGATTAATACGATGAAAAGACACAAGAACCTAGCAACGAAACCTACGCCATGCAGTGGGTCAATTCGTTCACACACATAATTACACTATTTCAAGACGTGTATATGAACAGAATATATAACACGTACCTTGCAAATATATTCCTTCGCAAACTGCAACATCTTCTGGTGGTGTAAATTGTCCATAACACTGCATAAACACAAATTTAAACACAATACTACACCAAACTTGTACAGACCGACATCTTCCCTCCGACGACTACTATCTCTACGCCATCTGGTGTTGCGTTGCCAACCCCTACACGTTGAAATTTTAAACAAACGAAATGCATTTCCTTGCAAAGCGTAGCACACATATTTGGAAATAAAATCAATTGCCACTATTTTATAGGCAAATTACAATACTGTTTGCTTCTTTTATGGTGACCTATGTCTACATACATCAACATATCAAGAAGATTTGCGATCGCCTTCGGGGAGTCCATGTTGCATGCACCCCTACATTTCTTTGTGCAAGGCCTATATGGTTCCGTCCTATATGACGTCATGACATCGGTCTGAAAGAAAACACGGAAAGAATGTCG
This sequence comes from Ectobius pallidus, assembly GCA_964059195.1. Classification (NCBI taxonomy): domain Eukaryota; kingdom Metazoa; phylum Arthropoda; class Insecta; order Blattodea; family Ectobiidae; genus Ectobius; species Ectobius pallidus. The sequence goes on along the minus strand of CAXKWD010000005.1, from coordinate 181,032,675 downwards.
CATGAACAGTAGATTCATGTTTTATAACTGATTCTTGTAAAGGCTAGGAAATTTTATTTTAAGAGCACAATGTACTAAAAAATAATAATAGGCCTACATTCAATAAAAAAAATCCTAGACATTCTTTCAAATTAGTTGCAGATAGGGGATAACAGAAGTGCCTGAAATTGATTATTTATCCATTTATCTACCACAAAATAGTTATTATTATTATTATTATTATTATTATTATTATTATTATTATTATCACACCGCTTTAGGCAAGGGGATGCGTTCGCTGTCCTTCCACCTACGTCTAGCTCATCCAAGTGGGCTCTTTCCTTCGGGTCTCCCAGTGAATACTTTTGAGATATGTCATTCCTCCCCCATGCGCGCAACATGTCCAGCCCATTTCATCCTCCGTGATTTAATTACCCTTACTATATCTGGTGAAGAGTACAGGTTATGAAGCTCGTCGTTATGCAGTTTTCATCTCTCTTAGGTCCGAATATTTTCCTAAGCCCCCTGTTTTCGAACACTCTCAGATTATGTTCTTCCTGAACAGTAAGGGGTCATGTCTCACATCCATATAACACAATTGGCAGGACAGTGACTGCATAACGACGAGCTTCCTGTACTCGTCATCGGATATAGTAAGGGTAATTAAATCACGGAGGATGAAATGGGCTGGACATGTTGCGCGCATGGGGGAGGAAAGATATCTCAAAAATATTGACTGGAGACCCGAAGGAAAAGACCACTTGGAAGACCTAGACGTAAGTGGGAGGACAATATTAGGATAGATTTAAGGGAAGTAGGATTTGCGAGGGATGATTGGATGGAGTTAGCACAGAATAGGGTTGAATGGCGGGCTCATGTAAGCACGGCAATGAACATCTGGGTTCCATAAAATAGATAATATTCCTTTAGCTTGCTGAGGAATTTTCTATTGCCATTGGGTAAGTATGTAATAGTAAATCATCATCTTTCTCCGAGTTATAGGAACTGTTCATGCCGCCTGGTCCTTACAGGCCAGCGATCACCCAATGGATGACAGACAAGACACGGAGAGCTTCACCGTATGAGCGATCAGCCCAATGCTAGGCCACCTCTGAAACAACCATTACACACTCGCAGTGATAATTACGGCCACTAGGGCCTAAAATTTCCTTACACTCGCGTTATAGACGAGGGAAAACCTCGGAAAAAAGCCCCCCACCCAGGAAACTTAATGTAAAATATGTATATGTAAATTAATGTAAAATGTCTACATGTGTGACGAATTTTTCTTACCTGAAGAAAAACTTGTATTTCCTCGAAAACGTATCTAGTGCTATACGAAGCACTAAAACATAATATGTCATAATATATTATATTAGATTTTTTTAAGTACATTTCGAAGAAAAATCTACCTATTGCAATCCATACCATGTCATGAATTTCGAAAAATTCTTTCATATCTTTACGTTTCATGCCTCCCTAAGTACGAAACCACCGCCCGTTCAAAAAAAAAATAATTGTGATATATATATATCTTTACACGCTAGCGGCCGTAATGTTGAAGATATTTGAACCAAATTTTATTATGTTATTTCTAGACCTAATAGTTCGGATAAGTTCGTTAATGAGCAAAATTGGCCCAAGGAGGGGGGGGGTCGGGGGAGGGATTGAAATTTTGAAAACTTTATATCTCGGCCCCTATGACGTATAGAGGAAAACTTTGTTTGAATAAATTAGAGAACTCCCTATGGAGTTCACAGTGACACCAACGATTCGGGGGTTTGGGGGGTAGTGGAAATGGGGGGGATGGAAATTCGAAATTTTTGAAACCACGTCTTGTGAGGTATCGTTGAAAAGCTCTTGATGAGTACTCTACAAATCAATAACTAGTTTCTCGATAGCTCTCATATAAGGCGAGATTTTAATGTTTTGAAAAAGTACTCTTTCCTCTTTTTGCGTTCATTATTGCGAATTTGTCATGCCAAAGCTAAAGAAGAAGAGTGCTGCTCAGCGACAATAAATTTAACCAAAAGCACTTCGAAATCTACCTGAGCCTGTAGGCCTGCCTAAAGGGATTTTAATTATCTGAAGGGTCATTATAAGCACCCCATTATTCGAAGAAACTACATCAACTACTGAAGTAGAGACAACTGATTGCACAGTCCCAGTAATACGGCATCTTATAATCTAGAAGGAAAATAAATAGATTAAAATGTATCTGTGGAAAGCGTGAAAATATGCAAAATATACTATGAGCATGGGCGTACGGTGAAATTTTGTTCGGGAGGGGTTCAATGTAAAGTCGTCTCAGCTCCATGTCCTTGCGCACATTGTGAATTAATACTTTTTTTTTTAAATTACTAAACAGTTGTATTGTGACAATTAATAAACTTTAATAAATTAATATGCAGCTCAGTCTCTGAAACTGTTTTTCTTGAAATTTCTTTCCATTTCTCGTTTAAGCTAGAGTCTATGAATTAAACATTTTCATTTGAAAAATAATACTGTTTGGTGTATAGGGCACGTTTTTAAAGTCATCTGTAAATCCACCGCTGGAAAACCCCGGTTAATGCCGATTATTTCATGATAATTTTGTGATGAGCTCGGGATTGCTGTTGGCTTTAGAAACAAATTGAATGATTTCGGCGGGAATATTCAAGTTGTCGTTTGACAGATTCCGAAGGGATTTTTGTTTACTAGTAATGCATCATTGTTATTAAGTTGAAAAACTATCAACACCACAAGGTCTAAGAAATTTGAATCTTAAATAAATTACGATAAATCTTAAATAATGCTTTGATAGGCATATGTACGAAATTGTTAAATATGTAACAACCGAATCAGAGTTTTTTTTTTTTTAATTTCTTTTCAAGATCTATAATTTTCGAAATATTGCAGATATTTCGGGAGGGGTTTCAACCCCCTGAACCCCCCCTTACCGTACGCCCATGACTATGAGTAATGCATTCTGTTGTAATAGATCGTTCATAAATTCTTAAAGCGAAACACGCTGGACTCAGTTTTGGACTTATCATTTCAATCATGTGATTCTTATATCTTGCTACTGGAAACAAAAGGATTGAGAAATTCTGGCCATACTTTTAGTACAAGTTTATAGTTTGACAGATACTTTAAGTTGAATCCTTGCTTGTGGTTAGAAGCATTTCCTGACATTTACACCAGAGTTTCCTTCCTTCGAATGATACATCTTGAATCCCATCCTGGACAGGACAGTGAACATCTTGGAGGAAGATCAGAATTCACTGCTAATTCATCATGTCTACAAGTAGCAACAGTAGCTCTGATCTTCTCTGCAAGAAAAACGACGATGGAACTTTGTCTTGCGTAAGTACGCTCATCATTAGGGGACGGATTTCTATGACATGTCATATTTTTCCCCTTTGCATTATTTCAGGTCTCCGACTAATTTAAACCCGATTCCAAGCATCCTGCTGAAAATGAAACGGCTTTTATTGTGCATATAACTGCATATTTAAGAAATTTTCAACTATTGTAGCATATTTAGCATGAATATGTATACTTAGGTCATATTTTTTTTATTTTTTTTTAATTTTTGCGTGCATATTCAAGAAATTTTGAAGTTTCATAAATGTTGCATTATAATGATACTTTTTGAGAATTTACAGATATTTTAAATAATTAACACTATTTTAAGAACATGAATTGTAATGAAAAAATATATATATACACACAATGTGTAAGTGGTAAAGTCATATTTCAAATTTTATTGGTCATATATCCTATTTTTTAGGTCATAGAAATCCGCCCATTAAATAAAATACAAGCAAGTTGTTTGATTGAATAGTCTCATGGCCTACCCTATTCTATAGACACACATATCCCGATATGGCCTCGCAGCTCAATACAGCTGAATTTTTTAAATGTATGCTGGAGTTCTCTTTTTTATATTTTTGAATTTTTTATAAAAGGTTTAAACTCTTTTCTGTTTATATATTAATTTTTTATATATTCGTAAATTTCTCTGTTCTCTATTATTCAGTGGAGGGTGGACCGAAAAGTAACTCACAATAATTTTTCTTTTTTACAAAAAGTTTAATAGGTACAATTACAAACAAATGCACATCTTTTGTCTATTTTTGTATAGAGTCGCCAAGTTCCTCAACACATTTCTCCCATCGTGGTACCAGTTTCAAAATACCCTGTTCATAGAAGTCCGTTCGGTTGGAGTATAGCCATCTGCGGACTGCTGTTTTCACTTCTGTAATAGTTATGACTACATCATGAATGTAGCTAAGGCTCAAAAGCTCTGTCCCATGCCACCCAACAGGTAGGAAGGATGGGGCATTTGATAATGTTATTAAAAAAAAGTAATTTATTTCCAAGGTAAATAAAATTTGTAATCTTCGGTACAACAAATTTATAGCCTGAAGCCATTCAGTTTTCATAAATACAATTAGTTTTTGTTTATATTAAACCATAAGATAACAATAAATGTAATTTTAAAATGTTTTAAGGATTATCTTGGTCATTGGCTACAATTGAACTATTATATTAAATTATTACTAAAAAAAAAAGAGGTGGTGTGTTATTGTGCATTACATAATTTCTACATTTCAACATGTTTTCGTTTATTTGAGGTATTCCGTTTTTAAATGAAAAATTTAGAACCCCCTTTCGGAGTCCATGATAGAAAAATAATACTTGGGAGTCATAGGTATTAACTCTTACACTTAAAAGAAACAAAAAAAACAAATGTTTTCATAAAAAAATATTTATTACAGATTTAATCCATCTACATCTTTAAATTTGACATCAATATTTAATTTGTGTCTTTCTTATAAATGCTGTTTTTTAGTGGATCAAGATAAGTTTATGTTAAGGCAGAACTTTATTAAATATTTAATATTACAACCCTTATCTGAAGAAAATGAAATTTTTAAATTATAAACTGAATAGCGTTTCGGAGATTAGCTGTATAAATAACAAGCATTAGACAGTTTCCATCATCATCTTTACAAGCCATTGGATATAGCATCCGAAGGAATCAAAAATATTTTCTTCTTGGGAGGACAACTTTGTCCACTCAAGTGTTCTTGGGAAGTCTCGATTGTAATGACACAAGGAAATGACTAAGAGCGATTTTATGTTTTGTATACTCCATTACTACCCAGTTGAGAGCAGGCGTGCGTCTGAGGACTACTTCTATAGCTCCATGGCTATTGTGAGAGTCTTGATGTTTGTACACTGGCCAATTAAAAATGCTGCCAAATCATTTTCATTCCTGAATCTGACACTAATGGCTAGTTTATACGACGAAATTAGGCTTCGTAACAACGTTTAGAAACCGTTTTTTTTAGTAGAATGCGCAAGCGCTAGATGTAGGGTAAGGTGGTACATTTTCGAACATGGTACAATTCTGAACGGACTAAGATTTTTATCCATTTTTGGGTTTCAAATGTTAGCCAACCTGTTTTCAATTATATAGCGTCCATACTGGTTGTTTTGTTGACCTATATCCGCGAGAATGATGTTTTGAGTTGTCTCATTCGGCCATAAAAAAATTATTTTCCAATCGAAGGTAAGAACTCCATGCTTGAAAAAATGGCAAGTTATAAAATTGCTTATAATCCCACGTTGTGTTACTGGAATATATTTTTGAGGACCAATTTTTAACTCATACTAACAAATAGCGTAGTCTTTAATACGTAAGTCATTGGCACAACAATGGTCATTCGTGAGCGGAATTTCAACAATGTAGTAATATACAAAAACTAGCTCGAGGTACAAATACGAACAAATTTTAGGTACAATTTCGAACAGTACTTTAACCCGCGATCGATTGCTTAAGTCTTGCATGGAAAAGCTGTTTTGCTATCACAGCATTCTGCATGTTTATTATTATTAACTGTGCAAGTCAAATATAAAAGGATGGTATTTATACATCTTTCAACAGTGGTATTATTTCAACGAAGAGTTATAAACTAAGACTTCCTCTGCAATGTTATTACATCTCAGCATTTTATGCAATAAACAATACCATGCAGCTGTTAAGTATTTTTATTATTGCTCTTGATGTTATAACAGACCGTCTTAATGGTCTAGTGGTTCCTGACTACGGACCCTCAAGTCTGGGTTCGATCACCGGTACCTCCTCGGATTTTTCTGAGGTAGGGCGATTTGGAACGGGGTGCATTCAGCCTCCTGACACCAACCGAAGAGCTAATTCATAAAGAAGTAGCGGCTCCGGTTCAGTAAGCCATCAATAACTGTCGTAGGAGTCGGCATGCTGACCACATGCCCCAATCCGGTCATCTGCCTATTCAAAACGCGACACATCATTATTACTCTCATATTACTGATAAATATTAATAATAGAAAATAATATTTGGAAGAAAGCACTTTGTTCGTTGAAAATGCCACTGTTCGAAATAGTACCCACTGGTGTTTAGAATTGTACCTACTGCGGTACATTTTCGAACGATATTCTGGAAATGAAAGATCGATTGCCATGACCAATATTACAGCTGTATGACTGATATTTTTGAGAAGGGTCAACTATATTGCCAACTTTGTGAATACAATACAGTTGAACTTGTTTTATGTTTATTGTGTGCATAAAATAAGAATATTTGTTAAGTGTTCAAAAATGTACCACCTTACCCTACTGGCGACAATGAGTTACGACACTACGCAGTTTCGGCTGATTCCAACTTTTCACGAAACTATAATAGTAAGTTTGAGATTATACGCTTATTTAGCTTGTTCGCATTTCGTAAAAAGAAATGGGGAAGTGAGGAAATTGTGAAATGCCTGTATTTATACGTGTTTCAAACGTTTGAATGGGATTTTAACAACTTGAACTTCAGAAATAACATGAAATGTGCGGTTGAATTGGAAAGAAAATGTGTGTAATTAGTTTCACGAAATCACTTTCATGAAAGTGGTTACGAAAATTAGTGTCATCGTGTAAACTAGCCTTTAGACATTCAACATTTCTAAAATTGGGAAATATTTTTGAAATGGGCTTTGAACGTGGACGACTATTAATGCTATGTAAGTGTAAACATTTCAGCTGCGTGCAAGTTTCTCCAATCCGTTCTATCAATTCTTTCAATTGAATATAGTAGGTACATTTTAGCTCCAAAACAAAACTTTTTGGAGCTAAAAAGGAGCTACGAATTTCAATTGACAGAATTTATAGAACGGATTGGAGAAACTTGCACTCAACTGAAATGTTTGCATTTACTTACTCAAAACAGGGAGAATCTTCTTGTATTAATTTCTGGTTTCACATTCCGATGCTTCCAAACTCAGTGATCACAGATTCTTGAGCTGTATTAAACTAGACAGGTCTATATCACCCTTGTAATGTAATTGAATTTCGGTGAGATGTGGTAACTTATCAACAATTAGAAGCCAACATGGCCAATAGCGGAAACTCACCAGGGGAAGAAAGAAAAAGAAGAAAAAAAACCATCACAAGGCGTGTGTTATGAACGTTAATAATGCTTTTCATCAAATCTTTGCAATTATATTGAAGGCTTATGAAAATAAATTATAGCCAACCCTAAAAGCATAATGTGGGTTGTATGAGAATCTATAAAACGCAGACAATCTGTACAAGTTAGAACCACTAGATGGCATTTTGGATAGTTTCCAGCTATTTGGTATCGCATCCGAAGGAATCGAAAACTTCCGCTTGAGAGGACAATCTTATCCACGTGTAGCCCTTTACTACGTGGAAGTTCGGATGTCTTGCAGGTAATGATTCAAAGAAATGCATATTGCGTGTACTAAAATCAGAATAATTTATTAAGCCTACTACTAAGTTGAGAGGAGGAGTTCGTCTGAGGACATCTTCTATAGTTGTATTCAGGGTGTCCTCCTTAATATCCAAAATAAGTGTTTTAATGCTTACACACTGGGGAATTAAAAACGCTACAATATCTTCTGCACGATATGATGAAATTTTTAGACATTCAATTGATCCGAAATTTGGCATTGTTTTCCAAGAGTGATTTACATCTTCATACTGTAAAACTTTACGGATATGCAAACACTTCAGGTGATTGCAAGTTTCTCCAATCATTTCTATGTCTAAAGCGCAGTAAATTTTTAGCTCCAAAAATACTAGATTTTTACCTAAAACAGGGAGGATCTTCTGGTATTGTTCTGCGGTTTTATCCTGCGATGGTTTCAAGCTCAGAGATCGCAGATTCTTGAGATGTGTTAAACTAGACAGATCTATATCATCTTCGCAACGTAATTTAATTTCGGTGAGATGTGGTAACTTATCAACAATTAGACGCAAAGTATTTTGATCACCAATGCTTAAACAAAGTGACTTAAGAGTTGATGCAGACAACACATCACTCGCATTGTCTGTTGATAAGCCCTTGACAAGAGTTAGGGCTGTATCCTTTACCATGATAGCTTCTGACAGGCGAAGTGTTTCCAGATGCTTACACTGAAGGACAAGTCTAATGTCCTGGTAACTAAAGTAAGAGTCACATATAGTTAGACTTTTCAGCTCTGGGCAGGATTCAACTATACTTCTCAAAATATCTCCGCACCCTCGTACCGTCAACTCTTTCAGTTGACAGGGAAAAACTCGATTTAATTCATTACCATAGAATTCATGAATTGTATGTGGTAAATTAAGTACTTTTAAATTGGGCAAATTGCAAACTTTTTGAAGGACCAACCCCGTAATGAAGTTACAATAGGTGAAATCAAACCCATGGATATAACTTGGGCCCAGTTCAATGGCTGTGACATCCGGATGCATGAAAACTTCCACCAGACTCAATAGCATTTTTTCCGCACAGTCAGCATCAATGGAAGACTCAAACATGTCATACATGGAATCTAACTTGATCAGAAGATGTTTGGTCAGTTGATTTGTCATGGATGTTGGCAGCCTCGTCCCGTGGAAGAAGCGTTTAAGTTCCTCGCAGACTCTGGATGTTACAGCAACTGCTTCTGGAGACGGTTTAAGCTTCAGCAACTTCCGAGCTTCGCCCTCCATGTATGAGATGAAGGAACTAAAGGCGAGCTCAAACAAGCCTTTGGGTTGAAGATTTCCTGCCATCTAGTAAAGAAAATTTGTATTAAAACAATGTTTGTGGAATAATTGGGAGAAAAATTCATGTGCCACCGAGACTCGAAGTCTGATTCTCTACCAACAGGGCTACCCAGAGATCGGGACACGGTGGCGGATAAAATCTTTCTCCTAAGATTATTCTCAGACCTGGCATCGCTTCGTCTCCCTGATAAAAATGCTAAATTTAGGCCACGGTAGGCCTACATTGAGTGAATTATTACGGAAACACTTGCTTTACGGGTGATTGCAGCACTATTTGGAGATTATAGCAATTCTGTAAACTTATTCTCGTCGTAACGTTTTCACGTTTAGCAATAGATTCTATTTTTACTCTTGTGTAAAGGGCATCGTGATCTAATAAGGGAAGTTTTATCACCCCACTTTCATAATTGTGTCTTTTCAGGTTAGTCATTTATTAGGGTTCGGATGTTTATGAAATGTCATATTTTTATCCTGGCCTCCATTCTCACCGAAAACACAAATTAAACACGAATTGCATGCTTGTGATCATAATCGGACCGATTTTATTTTGCATATAAAGTCATATTTTGGTCGTTTTCATGGTCTTGGTCATATTTGCAATTTAATGTCATATTTCAGTGATAAATTCAGTAAAAGAGCACAATGATGTAGTATGTGCACTAAATTGTAGATTAATTTTTTTTTTCGAAAAAGAGTCACGAAGATTTTGGTTTTACTTTAACTGAAATGTGAAGGGACAATAACAAGTAATAGTACAATTACCTCTTCCTCCTTATTGTTAACAACTTCCAATAGACATGTTTTTAACACATTTGCAGTGGTATGTGGAAACATTAACAGATTAGAAGTTCTCTAGAAATAAACCTGTAAATAACCTGTAAAATTGTTGAAACGTGATTATCTTATATAATTAATGTGATGTAATAACTTAGTGTCACAAAAGTTTTAAATTGGAACATTTATTTTTAGATAATACGTTCTTTTATGAAGGGATATTTAAGACATTTGGGTCATATTTAGTCATTTTTAAGGTCATATTTACCACTTTTTTAGGTCATAAACGTCCGAACCCTAGTCATTATATTTTCCAAACATCAACTCTGTTTGGTTGGAATGGAAATTGTGTGGATTTTAAAAGTTCATTCCAACAGCAGATAATTTTTTAAAAAAAAAGGAGTCAATGTATCTAGGTTAGCAAGCACAACTTCTGAGAAGTGAGTATAATTCCTAGTAAGGAAATTGGACTTTAATTTTGAAAATGCTTTTTGGAATATAACAATCACCTCAAGGTTGTCATATAAATAACTAAAGGAAATTAGGCCAAACTAGAATTTTATGTAATGCAAGATTCAAGATCAATGACAATATTTAATAAAATCAGGTAAACTGATGTAACAAAGTACCAGAATGCTTTTGTTTAATCAGTGATAATTGCAATTATGATATGCAGAGAATAAGTAGTTCTATTTTTAATCGATTTCAGAGTTAAGCTCCAAATTCATTAAGCGCGGCTAATGGAAGAACAAAGACCTAGTTTGATAAGCATATGTGAAGGAATATGTGGGTAGTGTTATTTGTCAAAGGTAACTGTATTGCAACTTCCAAAGCCGTATATGAACAGTGTAAAACAATATGTTGCCATGAGAACTGATTTGAATTGTTAAATTCTTTCTAATATATAACCTAAAATTGGCACTAAATTAGGCAATACTCAGATTTGGTCAACAGATTTGGTCCCATATCAATAAGCTTCTTAACATGAACGTCAAAAAAGCGTATACCTGGTAAAGCGTAATTTAGTTATGGCGCGTACAGACACACGGACGGACAGACAGGTATTTTCCCGTCCCCCACACATTATCATAAATAGGGGCGGATTTCTATGACCTAAAAAATAGGATATATGCATGCATTTATGACCTAAAAACATTAAAATATGACCAATAACATTTAAAATATGACTTCACCACTTACACAATGTGTATATTTTCTTTAAGTTTCATTACAATTCATTTTAATGAAATATAAGGTTGATTATTTAAAATATCCGTAAATTCTCAAAAAGTAAAATTATAATGCAAAATTTACAAAATATGATATGAAACTTCAAAAATTATTTAATATGCATACAAATATGTAAAAAACATTATCTAAATATGCATATTCATATTAAATATGCTACAATAGTTGAAAATTTAGTAAATATGCATACAAATATGCCATAATATGACCTAAATATGCACATTCATATTAAATATGCTACAATAGTTGAACATTTCCTAAATATGCATACAAATATGCAAAAAGTATGACCTAAATATGCACATTCATATTAAATATGCTACAATAGTTGAACATTTCCTAAATATGCATACAAATATGCCAAAAATATGACCTAAATATGCACATTCATATTAAATATGCTACAATAGTTGAAAATTTCCTAAATATGCAGTTATATGCACAATAAAAGCCGCTCCATTTTCACCAGGATGCTTTGAATCGGGTTTAATTTAGTCGGAAACCTGAAATAATGCAAAGGGGAAAAATATGACATGTCATAGAAATCCGCCCCCTAATCATAAAGTACCATCCAGGTACTTAATAACTAGAGACCGGATGTTAGGCAAAATGCCTATTCTTAACCGTTATAGATATCATAAAAATGATTTAATAGAAGTTCAAGATACTATCCTTAGAGATTTTTTCATAAAGTTAACTCTGCCTATATCAACTTATAATGCCTATAAATGCCTATTTCCGCGTTTCCGAGGGAAAAAACAGCATTTTATTGAAAATTTACATAAAAATCGATGAAATCCATGCAATTTGCATCTCATGGGTTAATGACATTACTTAGGCCTAAGTTTGCCTACACCCACTGTCAGATGCCTTAATAATTATAAATTATAATAAATTATTAAGAGACAGGAATGATTCTTAGTGATGAAAACAGTGTTTCAATTGATACTGATCCACAAATTCTTCCACTCTACAAGTACGCTCCGATAACGTCTGTAGAAGTTTAAAGGCTGTTTTCGGCACTAACAAATTAATGTACTGTCTGATAGGAGGCATAACCTAAGGGTAGAAAATTTGAAAAAAGTATCTTGTTATTATGTGCAATCAATGATGTTTGTTAATGATTGGCAAAAAGTGTTTGTAAAGATAATATTGTGCGTTGAATGTGGTAATGAAATGAACAATTTGTTTATACAGTGTTTCGGTTAGATTCATCTATATTATGTGTATCGGGTAGGCCTATCTTAATTTGATTAAATACTGTATGATTTAAATGTTTTATTTCAATTAGTAAAAAGAGACATCCAGAATGAGTTCATATTTTTCGACCCGTTTTGCATGCAACTGTAAATGTTTTAGCACTTATTTTGACAGTTTTAGTGCCTATTTTACTATTTATAAGTGCCTTTTTGCCTGCCTATTTTGAACTTTTTAAGTACCTAACATCCGGTCTCTATTAATAACACTTATAACTTGTGCAGTGATCTGTTACTTATGTGAAAATGAGTAATAGCCGGAAAAAGCTAAGTGGTTTTCAATACTGGAAACTCGCGGCAATAAAAAAAAGAGGAAACTGTGAGAAAGTGCGCAAAAATACATGACCTTTTTAAAAAACAAACACAGCCAGCTTGTTCCAGTTAGAGTCCAGATTCAGAATGTGATAATGTGGCGAACAGTAACCAAAAATGCTGTTCGTGTGAATTATCTGAGATAGGAGTTTCCGATATTAAGAATAGTAATATCCTGTTAATTTTTTTACTTATATATTATTATTATTATTATTATTACTATTATTATTAGCCTACTATTTTAGTTACAGTAATGCTTATTGTAGGTTACTTTGTGGTAAATCCACGTGGAAATAAAATCAGGTAAACTGATGTAAAAAAGTGCCAGTATGTTTTTTTTAATCAGTTATGACTGCAATTATGATATGCAGAATATGTTTTTTTAATTGATTTACAAGTTAAGCTCCAGATTTATTCATTAAGCAGGGCTTAGGGAAGAACAAAGGTCTAGTTTTCTTTTTAATCAGATTAAAATCTTCCAGCATCAGCTGAACTGTACAGATTTTTTATATCTTGACAATCGCACACTCACATAAAAATACGAAAAAGAAAGTGAAATTGGCTGGTTTCGGGATTTGAACCATGGAACTCCATAACGTGAGGCCAAAACGTTACCATCTCGGTCACCTGGGTCAGTTTAACGGTCTAGTTGTAAGTTATAAGCGCATGTAAAACAATAGTTTTTTTGGTCATAGCTATCTCTATTTTAATTTCCAAAGCCGTAAAATATCACAGTAAAACAAATGACTATGTTGTCATGATAAATGATTTGCTTTTTTTTCATATAAATTCTTTCGAATGCGTATATTATCATAAAATAGGCACCAAATTGAGCATTACTCCGAAACAGGTGAACCGATTTCATCCAGTATCAGTAGACCTCTTCCCATGAACACTATAAATGTGTATACCAAATTCCATAAAAATCTGGTAAAGCGTATTTGAGTTACCGCGTTTTTAAAATAGACACTAAATTGGGTTTTACTCCGGTACCGGACAACCGATTTGGTCCAATATCGGTAGACGTCTTCCCATGTACATTATAAATGGGTATACAAAGTTTCAGGAAAATCCAATAAAGCATATTTGAGTTATCGTGACTTCTCATATATTATCATAAAAGGCAATAAATTGGGCATTATTCCGGTACTGGCCAACCGATTGGGTTGAACATCAACAGACGTCTTTCCATGGATAGTATAGCCTAAATGCGTATACGAAGTTTCATAAATATCCGATAAGGCGTATTTGAGCTATTGCGCCTTTAAAATATACACTAAATTGGGTTTTACTCCGGTACCGGTCAACAGATTAGATTCAAATTTAACAGAGTACTTTTCATGGATGTCATAAATGCGTATACCAAGTTTAATGGAAATCCGATACAGCGTATTTGAATTATGGCGCCTTTCTATTAGAAAGGCGCCATAATCTATTAAAATAGGCACTAAATTGGGCATTACTCCGGTACCGGTGAACCGATTTGGTTCAATATCAATAGGGTTCTTCCCATTGACATTATAAATGTGTTTTCCAAGTTTCATGAAAATCCGAAAAAGCGTATTTGAGTTAGAGCGCGTACAGACACACGGACGGACGGACAGACAGACAGACGGACAGACATTTTTCGTCCCCCACACAATCTCATAAAGTACCATACTGGCACTTAATAAGGGGGCGAAAATATTTTTTTGCACTCCTTGGCTAGTAAGTGTTTCTTACGACAGTTGTTTACATGGCTCGTAACTTGACATTACCACACGCAATCTTGTTGCTAGGGACGACAGGCGGAAAGTGAATTGTTGCTAGGGGCGACGGGCGGAAAGTTACTTTACCGCCCGCAAATGCTTATTTGCGAGCAGAAATGACCAAGGCCTCCCCGCTTTATAAATATTCGGTTGCCATAAACAATAACAAATGCGAATCCCTTTCTGAAATAAGCACCATTCTTCAAGTCTGTATTTACATAATATTTTCAGGTAATATCACAATTAATATAATTAAATTGATATAAGTAACCGTCGTGCAAAAAATAGCATGCAACACACGGACCGTAAAGGCATTTACGGGTCTCGAAAACTTAAAAACCCTCGGCTGCGCCTCGGGTTTTCAATCTGTTTCCTCGACCCGTAAACGTGCCTTTCCGCCCTTGTGTCGCAATATACTATTCTCTGCAGAGGGGCGCTTAAATAGCTAAATACGCCCCTGACTTTTCGGTAGACAGTGTTATAAAAGAAAGTGTATCGTTTAAGGTGGATGGATTGGACCAAATGATTCGTCGAGACATCTCACCAGAGAACTATCTCTTAATAAAGAACGTGTGATATTAGACGTTTCAAAAAAAGAAAGTTTGTTTTAAAAGTAGGTCCTCTTACATTGAGATTTTACCGAAAATCATATATGAGGTATAAGCACTATGTCAGTTAGGTTAAAAGTTGTATTTTGTTACACTATTGCCTGTTGTAGCTGTAATATATATAAAATTGTTTTTGACTCAGTAGATTAATTCCAATAATGTGATGGTTCATCGTAGCATTTCGTTGTATTAGTTTTAAAAAAATGCACAAAGTTCATGTAACAAAGATTCTGGAAGCAATTAGGGGCGTTTCCCTACGGTATTCCTGGCATAGCTTAATTCACTGCTAATTCTGAGATAGGGAAAGATGAAGCGTAAGGCTTATTAAGGGGAAATTTACTTTTATATGAATTTCAAAAACTTACCGTTTTCTCAGAGTAAACCATACGATCACTTCGAAGCCCAAACAAATAATGGCTTCGCCACCAGCGTTCAATCGTGATATTAACGGCTAACGCATGCGCAGACAAAAGAGGAACGAAAACATTTAAAATTAAACTAGGCGTGTCGAGTAGATCTCGATACAGTGTGACGTAATTGACACATTTCTACCATCCTTGCTTTCTTCTTCTTCTTCTCGTTTATTTAAAGATGCTTCTCTACGTTCAGAAGACGCATAGTCCAGTTATTCATTGCATGGCCAGGCGGCTTCAAAGAGATAAACCATTAAGTCGGTGTTTCTTTTATTTAATTGATCTGACCATGTCGGTCTTGGTTTCCGCTTTCCAAAACAAAAGCAATGTTGCAATATTCTCTCATTGTTATCAGTTATCACTGACCTCAGTTCTTCCTTCGCTTTAATCAATTCACACGTTTTATTGTTTACTGTAACTAGATCTTGCAACCCCGCATTTCACTCCACGCGGAATTGACGAGTAGCTGTCAAAATCGTCGCGGCCCTCTAAGGCCCGGGCGGCTTGGGTCGCTTAAATGTCCCTAAAAGGGAGAGGTAAAACTAAGACAAAGAAAGAAACAAAGGTAAACTGATACAACAAAGTGCCAGAATGCTTTTGTTTAATCAGTCATAATTGCAATTATGATATGCAGAAAATAAGTTTTTTTTTTGTAATTGATTTCCTTCCTAAGTTCCAGATCGATTCATAAAAGTCTAGTTTGATAAGCATAATAGGCCTACATTAGATCTATTGCTTGCACAGGAGCGTTTAAACTGAAAAATACATTAAAATATAATGTAGGTATCGGTAGCCGTACATTTCTATAGAATGCACAATTTTATAACAGCAGCAGCTGCGTTTAATTATTAAACTGCTAGATGTATTTTAAATACATCATTTATTTTGATTAGCATATGTGAAAGAATACGTTAAATATTAACAGAACGAAAATACAACAAATGCCTCACATCTAAAATTTACAAACATCTGACTGCATTGTAGTCAAGGCTGTCAGTGATTGGCCACGCGGCTTTGAAGTACAGTCATGATTTACCATTTAAAAAGCATTTGACCTTTAATTAGTCGTTACTTCGTCAATTACTCAGTACCGGCAACTGATTTGGTCCAGTATAAACAGGCTTCTTCCCATGGGTGTTATACATGCGTATACCAAGTTTCATGAAAATCCGATAAATCCTATTTGAGTTATCGCACCTTTCGTTATATATTACCATAAAAAGGCACTAGACTGGGCATTATTCCGGTACCGGCCAACCGATCTCGTCTAATATCAATAGACGTCTTCCCATAGGCATTATAAATCCGTATACAGAGTTTCATGAAAATCCGATAATGCGTGTTTGAGTTATCTCACGCCTTTAAAATAGACACTAAATTGGGTTTTACTCCGGTACCGGTCAACAGAATAGGTTCAAATTCAATAGGATACTTTTCATGGGCGTCATAAATGCGCATACCAAGATTCATGGAAATCCGATACAGCGTATTTGAGCTATGGCGCCTTTCTAATATAATCTATTAAAATAGGCACTAAATTGGGCATTACTCCGGTACCGGTGAACCGATTTGGTTCAATATCAATAGGGTTCTTTCCATGGACATTATAAATGTGTTTTCCAAGTTTCATGAAAATCCGAAAAAGCGTATTTGAGTTATGGTGCGTATAGACACACGGACAGACATATTTTTTCGTCCCCCACACAGTCTCATAAAGTACCATTCTGGCACATGCCACATAGTAAACATCTGATTGTTGCATTAATAAACGTGGGCAAAACCGCAATATAATGTTTTATACCAACAAAATGCAATATCATAAACTTACATGTTATTAGAGACACTTCATCATGGATGTAGCTACATTTTAGCTATCAGGAATTTGTAGTAATAACAACTTTGATGTGTAAACATTTCAGAAGCCCCTGGACGCTAACAGCTATGCCACGAAGAAGACGATCGCGCAAGGCATGCTGGACATTGCATTGTTGACAGCCAACGCGAGCCAACTCAAGTACGTGCTACAGGTTGGGCACCAGCACGAGTTCTACACTCTCATGGTGTGGCTCATTTCCATCTCTATATTTCTACAGGTGAGGAGGGAAATTATATGTTCCTGTAAAACTGTATTCATACCTCAAACTACGGGACACTTCCATAGAGTAAGTTTCCCTGGGGCCGTTTACAGAAACAAAACACAGTTTCAAGAGAATATTACAGGAGAAAAATTCCTCCGACACTGGGACCTGAACCCAGGGCCTTTAGCTATCCCTGCCAATGCTCTACCAACTGAGCTAAGCCGGAGTTCAATTCACAGCGTCAGATGGAACCTCTCTCCCATGACTGATTGCCCTTAATGGTCTACCTCACAGACAGACAAGTTATGTCATATGCAGTACTACGAGGAACACTAAGTAGTGATTTTTGTGACCGGAGAGAGGTTCCATCTGGCGTTGTGAGTTGAACTCCGGCTTAGCTCGGTTGGTGGAGCATTGGTGCAAGTGGCCAAGGGTCGTGAGTTCAGGTCCCAGTGTCAGAGGAATTTTTCTCCTATAATATTCTCGGATTATTCAAGAAAATATTTACTTGAACAGACACAGTCAGTGTTCAGCTATTTTTCAACACATTTTCCACCGGAATTGAAACATTTGTCTTTTCATGGCACAAACTTTGGAACACCTGTGTCTAATAAATCTGCCGCCACGTATTTGAACCACTGTGTGACAACCATCTTTTATTCTTCTTCTTTCTGATTTCAGGATTGATCAAGTTTCACATCTATAGAACAATAATTATGCTCCATCCATGAAAGGTTTTTGTAATTTTTGGAAATATGACAACGAAACGACAGCATGGGCGATTGTTTGACTTAATCTAAAATCTCAAAATTTAGACTAATTATGGTCTAAGAAAAACAGTTGTATGCAACTTTCTTTGATGGTAATAAAGAAAGTCGCTTTGCTCATTTCATAAACATACTCATCTCTCTATATATATATATATATATATATATATATATATATAAGAAGCTTGTCCTGACTGACTGACAGAGAATCAATGTAGAGCCTAAACTATAACAGGTAGAGACTTGGAATTTTGACAGTACCTTCGTTTCATAATGTAGATGCTCACTAAGAAAGGATTTTGAAAAATCTTGATTTTAAATGCAAAAAATCAAATGTTTTTGAAAATATTTAATCCCTTTTTACACAGAATTATCAAATCCAAATCACAGTTCACATAAGGCTTTGGAAATAAATGAAACTAGAATTTGACAAATTAGAGAAGATATCAATATAATTCATGTTATAAATAAATATTAAAGAATGAAATCCACGAAAATAATGCAGTCACATAACTTTCTCTACCCTGGACATAGAGAAAACAAAACGAGGTATGGTAATGTGTATATTATTATATCATATCGCAGGTTTTTGGAGAGAGAAGTATGAAAGTGATATTGCATTTCTGTTTAATTTCATCCCCAAAACAGTTTTATGGTAACATGAGAGTGAGAAATAAAATATTCCGCAAAGACAATACAATTTAATGTTACCAAAATTTCTGTTTCTTCTTATTTGAACCCCTATCTGTCTTGCTGTGTACTGTACAAGTGATCCTCTATGAGCCATAAAAAGCTATAAAAAGCGTTTTCTGAGGGAATAGTTTGAGTGTGATAAGTCGTTCTTCCTATTTCAGATTATAAATACCTATATTGGGACCTAGAATTTAAAAATAGAAAATCCTTCATAAGTTAATTTCAAATTACAAAATAAAAAACCTGGGCGACACCAGGCCTTTTAAACTAATAAGGACCTAGGGTTTGAAAATCGAAATTCCTTCATAAATTAATTTCAAATTACAAAATAAAAAACCCAGGCGACGCTGGGCCTTTTAAGCTAGTATCTTAATAAATGCCATAGTCTCGTTGCATAATGTACTAAAGAAATGTTCATTTTCATTGATGCCAATGTAACTTAGCCTAAAACTATATGTTCTAGGTTTGCCGAGGTTTCATCTACATATTTCAAGGATCCACAGTAAATATCAACCGGAGAGAAGACGAGAACACGGCTACGAACTGTAACAATGCTGTCCTCTTCGTTGGTTTCCTCACTGTTGTTGTGAATGTCATTATTTGTGAATTCGACATGCGTGGGACCGACAACTTTGTGTTTAAGAGCGCCACTCCTGAGGTATCTGCAAAGGTTGACTGAATTTGAACAGAAAAAATGAATTTCTTAATTCAATATTCATTGGTTTGAAGCAAACTGTTTTGTACGGTACAGTAAATGTTTACCTATGCAATAATTTGCACTACTAATGTTAAGCAGGTTGACTATTGTTGGCGATATTTCAAGATGACCTTGCCCCAAACTATTGTCTATCTACAAAAGAATATAATAAATAGGGGGCGGATTTCTATGACATGTCATATTTTTCCCCTCTGCATTATTTCAGGTTTCCGACTAATTTTAACCCAATTCCAAGCATCCTTGTGAAAATGGAATGGCTTTTACTGTGCATTTATTATTTAGGAAATGTTCAACTATTGTAGCATATGTAGTATGAATATGCATATTTAGGTCATATTTTCGGCATATTTGTGTGCATATTAAAGACATTTTGAAGTTTCATATCATATTTTGTAAATTTTGCATTATAATGATGCTTTTTGAGAATTTACGGATATATTAAATAATTAACACTATATTTTAATAAAATGTATTGTAATGAAACTTAAAAAAACATACACAATGTGTAAGTGGTAAAGTCATATTTGAAATTTTATTGGTCATATTTTTATCTTTAGGTCATAAATGCATGCATATATCCTATTTTTTAGGTCATAGAAATCCGCCCCCTAATAATAACACTGTTCCCTAATCCAAAAATCTGCACCGACATCTTCACTGACAAAGAACAGGTGCTCTAGTAGTTGCGTGGATTTCCCCAGTGTTGCCACTGTCATTCACTACTTTTTAAGTGAAGTAAATGCTGTGGTACGTATTTGGCAACATTGTACTGGACTGCAGACAAGTGTGAATACACCTAATTACCTTTCTATTCACTGATTGACAGGTCTTAGAGGAATAGGGTGGCAGCAGGTAGAGTCAGTTCTTAGAAAAAGAGCCTTTAAGAAGTGGCACCCACAATATATCAAAACATTACTTACTTACTCAATGACAATTCCTCAGCAAGCTAAAATAATATTATCTATTTTATGGAACCTGGAGGTTCATTGCTGCGCTTACCCGATCCTGTCATTCAACCCTATTCTTTTCTAACTACATCCAACCATCCCTCGCAAATCCTACTTCCCTTAAATCCATTTTAAGATTGTCCTCCCACCTACGTCTAGGTCTTCCGCGTGGTCTTCTCCCTTCTGGTCTCCTAGTCAATACTTTTGAGATATGTCTTTCCTCCCCCATGCATGCAACATGTCCAGCCCATTTCATCCTCTGTGATTTAATTAAAAAGTGTGTTCCCTATTACAAGCCATAGAGCCACCAGAAGGATTAGGCCATTGGGGATCGAACCCGCGACCTTCTGGTTTGTAGCGCAACACTTCAACCACTACGCTATGGCATAACCCCCGTAATTTAATTACCCTTACTATATCCCGTGAAGAGTACAGGTCATGAAGCTCGTCATTTTGCAGTTTTTTTCCAGTCCCCGTTTACATCTCTCTTAGATGCAAATGTTTTCCTATACCAAAACATTAGGTGTTAAAATTGAGGTCGAGTTGGCATATTGATTTCATTAGTTCTAAACTCTGTCTCTCTCTTGAGTAGTGTATTTGTTCACAAATTTAATTAACTTATATAAGAAAAGCTTTTTTTGCTTTATTTCAATCCAAGTTTACTTATGGAAGCATTCTACTGCTACAGAAGGACGCACTTAGATGAATAATGGGTTCTTCTGACAAGGCATTGCAGACAGCTTACATTATTATTAAGTGTGGATCAGAAAGTAACGCACAGTAATGTTTTCCTATGTTGATATTGAGGCTGGGATGTTGAAATTTCACCGACATATAGTTTGAAGTTTGCGCTCCAGACACATTTTTTGTTTCAGGTGGATCTCTAGTGAGAGAAGATTGAACTACATAGTAAAGATGGCGTGCATGATACTGTCGTCCACTTGTGAAGAGCAGCAAGGTGTAGTGAGCTGAAGAACATAACTCAAGTGAAATTCACAGGGACATGATAACCTTTGTGATTTGCCGGTAACAGAGAGATGGACCGTGTGGATGTGTGTTGGATTCTCTGGCAACCAGTAGGCACTGACTTTATGTACAAAATTTCAGTGTGTCATGCACCGTATGAAATGTTGAACTGTTCAGACAAGGAGAAAAGGTAAACTAAAACTGAAAAATTCAATGCCATAGCCGGGATTTGAACCAGAATCTTTTGGCTCTTTGTGCCGCTGCTCTTACCAACTGAGCTACCATGGCACATGCCTGTACAACATTAAATTCTCCAATACATGGTAGCTCAGTTGGTAAGACCATTGGCACGGGGAGCCGAAGATCCTGGTTCAAATCCCGGCTATGGCATTGAATTTTTCAGTCTGATTTCACCTTTCCGTCTTAGCCTACACACGGCCAATGTGAAATAATTATCAATCCACTGTTCAGACAAGGCTCGCAGACAGAAAATAGCACTGCATCTCACTGTTCTTCACAAGTTGAAGACAGTAAAACACGCACGGCATCTTGTCTATGTAGTTCACACTTCTCTTGCTAGAGCTCCGCCTGGAACAAAAAATTCAAAAATTTATGTTCAAACTACATCTCAGTGAAATTTCAATAAGTCATCCACAATACTAATGCAGAAAAAATTACTGTGCGTTACTTTTCAATCGACCCTTGCATAAAACTGCCTGATTTCACATTCAACAACATTATTAAACTCTACATAAATTGATTATACTGGCTATCCGGGTTGGGCCATGTCGTGTTTTTAGAGTCTAATGTTTCGAACATTCTGTCGTGTCCTTCTTGGAGAATGATTCATATTAAAATAAGTGCCTGTGAGGAATCAACAGTCGCAGTTGTCACATTATAACATAAATAGGGAAGATAGGTACAAGATCAGTGACATCTGGCGGGGAACTATTAAAACTTTAAACAATTCACCCACTGACGCCATGACAACTGCCAGTACAATCAGTTTATGTATGACACCGGCCATGGAAGCCTATGAACAAATTTAATTATTAAACTCTATTTTTTCTTCCTGACCAATTAGAACTCTCCATTTAATGAATCCATTTTCTAATTTTCCTATTGGCCCACTACCTGTTCTACACCTTTTCAACCTCAATTTCGGAAAAAGTAATTTCAATTTCGGAAATAGTAATTCCAATTTCGGAAAAAGTAACTTCAATTTCGGAAATACGAGGGATATGAAGAGGGTATAGTAAAGTTGGTACCACGCTAGGACAAATGACTCAATCGGAGCGAGATTATGTAGAGAAGTAGCTAGAAGGTGTACCTAAATGTTCCAAATAAAACAGTTTTGATTTTCACTGTGGTTTTCATTTTATGCCCCATCGAATGTTTTAAAAAATAGCCCTCGTATTTCCGAAATTGAAGTTACTTTTTCCGAAATTGAGATTACTTTTTCCGAAATTGAAATTACTTTTTCCGAATTTGAAATTACTTTTTCCGAAATTGAAATTACCTTTTCCGAAATTGAGGTTGAAATGGTGTAGTATATCCAGTCTTTTCAGTTTTTCCCAATCCAGCTCACTTCTCCCAGAAGATGGTAGTGGAGACAGCTGCTGATGGCTTGGAGGCAAACCTCCAACTCATGGTTGGAAGCCAGAGAAACAATATATTCCTGTATTCCTGGTGTTATTTCGATTTAGATTTTTCGTCACGATCACAATATGTACAGAGATCGCCTGGAATCTGAAAGCTTCACGACCGTTAAAATTTGAACACGCCGTTGGCAGTACGCATGCGTGGACGGCTCAAAGTCCACAATATAGTCCACGGCTCTACATGCTTTAGTTAACCAAGTGGATACTGGTGTGATACCGCCAATGTTTTCAACTCAGCACGTTTCGCTTGCATTCAAATTCCTGCCGCATCTGTCTGTGACGTCGTTCATGCTTTCAGTTTGAAGGCGAGTTCTGTACATCTTGATGGAGTGACCGGTGCTAAAATAAATGTTACAATAACAATACAATTGTATATTTTACCCTACATATATTTCTCATAACTTAACACTACTGAAAATTATTGCTGTCTACTAATAGACCTATATTACTGAATATAAATACTACATCTAAGAGAAATGTCATTTTTCATTATAAAAATACTTTAATAATATAGCTGTTTCATCTGAGCTGTTGACAGTATTTTTTCTTACCATCTTGGGTGGATAAAGGCTGAGAATCATAGCGGGCCAAGTGCCATTTTTACGTAAAATGAGATAATGCAGGTTAAAGTTAAGTGAACATTACAATTATTGAATACAATCAGGTACAATGATGTTACAAAGTGCCAGAATGCTTTCATTTAATCAGCGATAATAATTGCAATTATGAAATCCAGAAAGTAATTGTTTAAAATTTATTTCCAAGTTAAGCTCCAGATCGATTCATTAAACAGGACTTACGGAAGAACAAAGGTCTAGTTTGATAAGCATATGTAATGGAATATGTGGTTAGTGTTTTCTGTCAAAGATAACTGTATCCCAACTTCCAATGCTGTATATGAACACTGTAAAAAAATATGAGAACTGATTTGCATTTGGTAAATTCTTTCTAATATATTAATATAAAATAGGCACTTAATTGGGCTTTACTCCGGTACCGGTCAACCGATTTGGTCTAATATCAATAGGCTTCTTCCCATGGACGTTATAAATGTGTATACCAAGTTTCATGAAAATGTAATAAAGTGTATTTGAGTTATCGCGAATACAGACATATGGACAAATAAACAGACAGACATATTTTCAATCCTCCACACAATCTAATAAAGTACCATTCTGCACTTAATAACTTTATACAAAATGCATGACCTCCAGTATAATCTAGACTTAACTGTTGGCACTGAACGTAATTTGAATCAATGTTTTATATAGTGTGTGGGACTTGGCCCATTCTGCTTCAAAGTTATCACAGAAACATAACTGGGCCATCTCCATTTTCTCACATTTTTACACAGTTATGACTATTTCTGCCTCTTTTCCTTTAATTTTCGTTTTGTTTTCACAACAGCTAGACATGTCTGCACCAGTCGTATGATGAATTGCACTGCATATCGAGCTCACTCTAGCAGAAATGCTAGTTTCAGTTAGGAAGTCATTCTATTTATTAATAAATGGTAAACGATGGAGATGGACCATTTTAATATGTGATCTGTAACTGAGGATTGTATTGAAAGATGGCTTCAGTCAATTCATCGCCGTGGGTGGAAATGGTCCACTATCATTCTCAGCTCTGTCCTCTGTCTTTTAAAAACATCAAATTCAGATTCAATCTGAACTGAATAGTTCCCTGTTTAAAAGGAGCATGTATTGTACATGTTATTGCCCATATTTATCCAGTAAGAGTCTCAAGTGTATAACTATATGTGCGTGATCCTTTGCTTCTACTACAACAGAAATGAATTACTGTTGACAAAACCATATTGATCTGAAAGTGGATTCTGTTCATATGATTTAACACTATCCAATTTAATATAGTATTATGCTCACACTTTATCTTGAGCCGAAAAAATGCGGGGTGAGGGGAGCTGATTTTGCATGCAGTATACGAGACTGACAATTGCAGAAGGCGGTGAGTTGAAATTGACGTTGTTTTTGAAGGGTTGCCAATCACAAGAAAATATAACGTGTGTAGTTTTATGCTGGTACACAATGGAACTAACTGTAATTTGTAGCACTTTCAACTCTCGCTACCAAACTAAAGATTTTATATTGATTCAGATATTAAAGTAGAATATATCGCTGGAGAAATGAATAAAGTAATACATTTAGGCCTATTTAGACAATTTCTCTACCGGTTTTCAGAATGTAGAAAATCGTTTAATAGTCGTAGCATTGTACATGTAGGCCTACTCGAATACGCACTTTCACATGCCTGAATTGATGTAATTTAACTAAATACCTTTCGCGAAAGTTTGTAGGTAATTAATACAACACAATTAATACAACGAAGTAATAAAACTTGACTTGTTCTTTTCCCCAATGACAGATTCAACTTAAAACACATTAACTTACTTTTCATTTCATTTATTTGGTTCATTATTTCGCTGACTTCCGATACTTCTTGGTTTAAAGAATCGTTATTTTTAACTTCTTTGTCACTTATATCGACCATTTCCACAACACCAGTACTGTTCTTATAATATCCCTGGATTTATTCTGTCATTTTCAGAATAATATGAAGTAAACAAATAAAAAAAATTGACGGTAGCTCAAGAATGCCTCAACGGGAAGTTTTTGGGTATGGCAATACTGGGGACGGGTCGCGTTCTTCATTTTTTCGAGCGAGGCCTTCTTTATATGGACGGTTTTCAGCATTATGGAGTGATGAGCTCAAGATAAAGTGTGTGAATTATACAAAGAACTCCCAAATATATATGGGCGGAATAACCGTGCAAGGTTCTTCCACCCTTTTCAACCCTTTGCAAGCAGATATAACTGAGTATGATATGTAGAATTTTCCACAATTACATTCATCATGTTGTGCATTGAGAACATTATACGGCTTCCAGAGAAGTCAAGTAACATTGTCTAAGCAAAGTACGGCGACCAAGTGCAGTATCTTGTACTCACTCGTCTTCCTCTTGCAGAGGGTTAGAATTTATATACAGAATGTTAATGAATAACACCGAAATATTTTACCTGTATATAGAGGGGACGTAAACAAACAACTTTTATTATGAGATTTTGTCCTTTGACATAAAATGTGTATGCTACAGGGCATTAAAGTCATTAAAATTTGGTACTCATTAGTCAATAATGAAGCGAAGTAGGGTTAAAATTTTCATTAAATTTACTTCATGCCTTCAAAGTGATCGACAAAAACCTGATTCTTAATCATTCATCAACAGCTATATCATAATTTAGAGATTTCATAATCTGCAAAATTTCCAGACTAATCACATGACTGGCCACCACTGCATTAGTTTTTTTTTTTTTTATTCATAACTACTGACTACAGTGTTAACAGCGATGTTCCTTAGTTTTGCATTTTTTTCTAATGTTAGAAGTCAGTGGCGGCCATGCCTTGGGAGATTTTATGCCTTAACAGGAAAAATTGAATCCATACAGCAAAAATCTCCGAATAAAAGTTGCTTGTGTATGTTCCCTCTATGCACAGGTAAAATATTTTGGTGTTATTCATTAACCCTCTGTATACATATACTGCATTGTTAATAAAAACTCATAGTAGTATATAACGAGCATTATGACAAATGTACTAGCATTTACAGTCAATAAAAATCATATTAGATTATACGTGTAGCTTGAAGCTAGAAAAGTAATAATTCTAATATTCAGATTAACTGTGATCTTTTTTTAATATTTGTGCATGTCACAGTCCCAATTAACTCGGATAATCAGGAGTTTACTGTCCGTGCAACAGAATGGAACACTGTACACCACTGTCACTTCCAGACAAACAAACTTCTGGCTCTGAGCTCAAATTTCTTTCCAATTCTTACATATGATAAAATAAATATCATACTTCGTTTTTATAGACTGGAGTGATAATGTTTTAATACTGTTTAATCCTAGATCAGTGATCTTCAACTCGCAGCCTGTGGTGGCACACAAATAAATACTAATTCTATCTAGAATGCCAATATTGACAATTTAATGGCAAAGAAACTGTGTGTTATTCATTAATATTGTAAGTTTGAAATATTCTGATAGTTTAAAGAAGTGTATCTGTATTTAATTAGCTTTGACGATGCTTGGAACATATGTATATATGTACATAAACAAATAAAAATATTATTATTATTATTATTATTACAGTAGAGTCTTGCTATTCTGAACTAATTGGGACTGAACTCTGTTCGGTTTAGCGGGAATTTGGAATAGGCACACAAAATAGAGAAAAGGGAAGGGCCAATACATAATTTTGCAACACTCACAATTTTGTTACACTGATGTTCATTATACTGGTACTTTACTGCATCATGTTATTAATAAATCAATGCGGCCCGCTGGTCTTTCACCAAGAAGAAAATGACCCTTTAAGCTAAAAAGGTTGAAGACCACTGTCCTGAATACTCATTAGCAGGTGTACGATTTCTGTCACAACAGATTTCAATGAATATATACAACCACTATGAAAGGTGGCTCAGTGACTGGGCTCTTACAGCTTACAAGAAAAATTTCAAATAGAAATTCTGTTTAAGTTTTGGGTAAAGAAACTTGTTGCTCAAAGTCCCACTGAGAGGACCTCGAACCCAGGATTTTTAAATCCACCGACCATGGCCAGGCTTGAACCTGATGTACTCTCAGATCTACAAACGGGCGCACTACCGTAGCTTACTGACCATTTAGATCAGTAGAATAATTTACTTGTTTTCTATTTCGTGGAGATAAGTCAAAATATTTCTCTCATCATTATCTATCATGAATTATCTTTCTAACCATCATTTTAACTACATTTAAATTGGTATCAGGCCAAAATATGTAACTCTGTTGAAGTTATAATGTTGGCTGAGTCCAGTAGAACATTTAGCACTACCTACATCCCTTACATGTTCAAGGATTCTAGTTTAAAAGTCCCTCCCTGAAACGGATTCCCCTTTAAATTTAAACTTTATCCACTGGTTTAGAAATAATTTTAAAAACATCTTTTAATTGTATTTGACTAAGTGGAATTCAGGACCAATATGGATGTTTTAAGTTTCTTTTGTTTTAGCAAGCGTCGCATGGTTCAACTCAGCTATATGCTTGGTTGCAATGTAAGCTATAAGAGCCCAGGGACTTCATTCTATCTACAACACCAGCGGTGTTCATCCTAGCCACGACGACGATGATGATGATGAACCAGGGTGAGCAGTGGAATTGCTCGCCATCTTGTCTGTCTCACGCATGTCAAACGCAGAGATGATGATGTTGATGACAGTGGTGACTATACCCATGGACAACACCGCGTTATTCCACACATTTGCCCCCGTCTGGTGTTTGTCCTTGTTTATGTTGAAGGCGGAGCCTAGCATAACGTAGATCACTCCCTGACAAGCCTGAGGTCAAAACAAAAACAAAAACTCAAAACAAAACAAAAACAAAACAAGATGTGAAATGAGTAGAAGAAGTTGATGAAGAAAGGAAAATATGGAGGAAAGAGGGAAAAGAAAAGAAAAATAATGAATAGAGGTATTAGGAAAGGAAAAGAAAAATAGAAGAAGAACAGTAAAATGAAGAGGATGAGAAGAGGAGATATGGAAGATAAAGATTTGGAAGTAGAAAAATAAAATGTTTTTATGGAAAGACGCAGTAATAGATGTAGAAAAACAAACAATAAGAAAACCAAACAAAATATAAATGATAACTGACCAAATAAATAATAAAACTCTTTAAAATTGTCAGATAAGTATAAAAAAATTAATAAACAACAAAAGTATAAATTCAACTAAAGAAAACAATTTCAACGAAAGAGTTCATGAGTTCATGGAAGAGTCAAACAATGAAATAGAAAGTGAAAGGAAGCAAAATATAAGAACAAGATAGTACCATAATGGAAAATAAATAATAATAAATTGGAAGACTTAAAATAAAGGCAATGAGAAATAGGAAGAAAAAATAAAAAGGGTACAAAACAAAAAAGAGAAATTAACAAACTCAGAAAATAAATGAAAATCGAGCAAACAAAATGGCACGATAACTTAGTGTAATTTATTTCAATGACCCGATCGATCTGAATGAATTTGTTGTTATTCACATTAAATTAATTTCAAAAGTATTTTAGCTTATAAAATTATGTGTTCACTCAGGAATTAATATAAGTATGATGTCATTAAAATACTAATATTAATCAATCAAAAGTTTATATCATAATGTTTAGAAATTTTAATAATATAAATGTCTTATTATTGCTTTTTTAATGTTAACAACATATTAATTTGCTATTAGAAACACAGAATTACTTTTTCTTATTTTTAATAAACTTAACACTTATGACGTCACAAGGTGTGTATGTGTGTGTGTACAATGGGACTAACGAGTACTCTACAGGGTGTGTGAAAGTGAAGTGCAAACACAAATTTAATATTCAAGCTACTGAGTTGCATTCACCTTACCCTAAATTACTGAACTGAAAAACAACAGAAGTAAATAACAAGAGTAACGCAAATAAAGTAACAACGAAACTGCCGCTATCAGACTTGCTAGGAAGTGCTTCCACTGTGAAGTATTTTGCTTAATTCACCACAACATTTTAAATGGAATTGCTGATGCATACGGATACTGTTCATGAGTCAAGACCCAAAATGAGTCTGGGGCCACAATATGATCCAAGAAATGAGATCTTGTGAAAATATTGAGCAATAAAGTAGTTAAATCTAAACCGGAATGAAAAGGAAATAAAACTATTTATAAAAATAATGCAAATCACTGATCTGCGAGCCGATGACAACATTAACGAGTTCAAACTAGAAAGCCTTGCTCAGTTTAAAACATCCTTTAAAACAAGAAAGACTTTGCATGTACCGTATTTTACAGACCATAAGACGCACCTTGATTGTAGGACGGAAATTCAAAGGAAAAGAAATTTAATGCGATTCTAAACGACAAATTTTAAAGGGAATAATACACTTCATTGCATAAACAAATTATAACCTTGTACAATGGAATCAGTGTAAATCACTTCTAACTTAAAACCTGTGCGTTGTACAAAAATCTCTTCTGTACAGATGGCATCGCGTAAATTTTAACAACTGAAATGATTTCTCATGAAAGACTGAAAATACTTTTACACCCTCTAACCCTCAATTCAGCAAATTGTAAGTGTAACGGGATAAGTCTGTTTAGAGGTCATTGCCTTCATTTAAACCACCCAGCAGAGTCAACTTCTTTCAAATAAAAGAAATCAACATTCCTTTTTTTTTTTGCATTGTATACCTGGCTTCCAGCTACCCTTATTTTAAGATTGTGGCAAGTCTGTGACAAAATTAGTAACTATCTTATCGTTTAAAACACCTTGTTTATAACTATGGTACGCAATATTTACCGTATTTTAAATTTTCTTGTGTACTTCAGATCATTAGACGCATCCAACTTTCAAGGCTCTATTTCTAAAGTCTGGCCGTTCTAAGAAGGGAACCTGAAGTAAACAAAAACAAGTACATCTGTCTCACTCTAGCACATTACTCGTATGACTTAAGAGTGAGACAGATATACTGGTTTTTGTTTACTTCAGGTTTCCTTCTTAGCTTGTCTTAGGTATAGGTAAAAAAAAGTGTGTCTTACAGTCCACGGTAATTTCTCATATGTGTTTGGGACAACCTGAGTTCGAGAAAATTATGGATTCAAAAAACAAGTTTTTTTGCTACTTACATCAAAAGTATGTATTCTTGAACCGATTTAAGTTACGAAGGTTTGTCATTTTTGCATGTTATTCTTTTGCATGCTATTTGTTTATTTACCACGGCAACAGGCCCTAGCAACACAGTCTTCACTAAATCAATTCTTAATATCCTTATCGCTCATTAACAGGAAACCTTGATTATTAATTCATATTGCATCTACTACACTTCTTCTACATATCTCCAACCATTTTTGAGGTAGGTAGCGGAAAAATTATGTAAATTCACAATGATTGAACACTGAAACGTCTTCATACCTGTAGCTTCTTTCATAAAAAACAATCATTGAATACAACAATTAGTTATAAAAACCTGCATATGAGCTAGTATAATTGTTCTCAATAGAATTTGAAATATGGGTAACCCATAATCATTCATGATTATTTGTTGAAGTATAAGGAATAAGAATAGATCTTTTCCCAAGAAGTGTGATGGTACCCTTTTTTCCTCACAGGTTTTCTTTTCATCGCCACAAAACATGGTATGAACTGAGCTTGGCAATAGAAGAGATGTTTAAGCCGCGTTGGCTACAGTGGCATTGCGACTGCGCATTGCGTCCAGCCCGAAGCTCATCTTGATGACATCAGCCACCATGGCCCCCATGACGAATCCCAAGGCCGCGTGGTTCAACTTGGCAGCCAGGAGCTGATGCCCTGGCTTGTTGATGTTCTTAGTGGCCAACACTATCCCCATAATGCTCGCTAGAACCTGAGTGTGCCAAACAAAAGTAGACCTTAATGACAAAATTCAAGACCTTGCTTACACCATTCAAAGACAGAATTACAACATCCACAAAATCACTGTCAAAGTGCAGAATCCAAATCATGGAATGGCTCTAGTTTAGAGCGTTACTGGAACATCCCTCCATGGATGCATAGCACAGAAAACTCATGCAAAAAACAAATAATTCTGGAAGAACAAAATAACTAAGCCCTATCATGCAGAATATCCAGTCTCATCTTTGTGGTAACATTCTGAATGTACTTCAATTGTGAAACCTGTCGCGCTCTCAGCTTGACCCCTTACTATCCATGCCTCTTTACAGAGCTTCACATTATTCGAATTCGCTTACAGCAGCTATTCGTCACTGGAATTCATTGCCTAGCCATCTCAGGAGCTGCCAAACGAATTCACAGTTCAAGCGTCATTTAATAAATTTATTATACAATAACATTTAGGAATTGATGCTAATTTGTAAAATATTTTATGAAAATTTTCATTATTTGTAATAGGTAAGAACGTATTTGTTTAGTCTTTCATCTTTTTCATTTCTTTATTTTAGTCATTTGTATTATATTATTCAAGTAATTAATGTTTGATTTTTTCTTTGTATTTAATGTACGTTTCTTGTAGTATTCAGGTATATCATTTCTTGTTTTTTTGTTTATTTTTATTATGTATTTCATGTTTTCGGCCTGGCTGAGTGGTGGAGAAGGCCTTATGGCCTGAACTTCGCCAGGTTAAATAAATAAATAAATATAAATATTTTAGATATCTCATCAATTAGTTGCAAACCTTCCAAATTTAGTTTATCACGAAAATACATATCTCACTACAATATTTTCATAAAAACCTTTTAACGATATTTTAAGGTGCTCAACAATAAAAAAAACTTGTGTACGATGTGAAAAAATAATTAGATAAAATATTAACAGATCATTTCAAATCAGTTAGCCCATTATCGTGCTATGTTGCTATTTCATAATAAACTGAAATTCGATAGTCCATGTCGAATGTTTATGTTTCAAATAATATAAAAAGAAATCATTCTGCCCGAATCAGCTGAATGCAATTATAGCCATTTCTTGAGGATGCACCAAAAATTACTCAAAATGAATTGCTACCTGACAACTACTTCTCTTATCTTACACTTAAGGGCCTGTATTACCACCTGCCGACAATTCCTCCCGATACGTGACTTTCAGATAGCTTAACTAGAAGATGTCTTGTAATACGCAGTAAAATTTTGTAAAATGGTCCTTAGCTGATTGAGCGAAGAGGTGTGTTTGTTGTAGTTCGGTAGTACTCTGCTAGGTGCGGCAGCTCGGATTTGTATTTGTACAATTAAATTAGATATGAACATTAATCGATTTGAGCAATTCTATTTCATTCATATGTGAGCATAAAATGACATTTTTGTGTAAATTAAATCTTCCGGCATCAGTTCTAAAATTCAGATGGCCAAGGACGCTTCGCGGTGCTGCCATCTTGCTTCAACCAAGCTTTCCTAACTAGCAGTTGGAAATTTGTCAGCCACTCCATCCTCCTGCTAGCTTATTTGGAAGTTGTCTTGCCAGACAGATTTTGTCAGGAGATCATAGTACGCAATTCTTGGCCAACTTCCAGATAGGTTCTCTATCTGGCAGATAAATATGATATCAGCAGGTCGTTGTACAGGCCCTAACATGAACAGAAGAAGTCCTGTCTGGTTCCCATGGCAACAAACATGGCCTACTATGAAACAGTTAAGCAAGGCCTTGATTATGTTTGAAAGTGACATGAGTCATATAACACAACAGAAGGCATAAGGTCTACTTTCGCCTTCACTAGTGAGGGACTGTGATCTCTCTGAGTCTTCCTCCTGAATGCTCCATCCCGAACCCCGACACGATCACGTTAATGAGGGAGATGAGGAACACCAGGATGAGCGTGATGTCATTCAAGATGACCGCCACGCGCTGGTCTTGATGTTGGTTAATGTTGAGACCTCCGATAACCAGGAAAATCACCCCGACACAAACCTGCACAACAATCACAATATCAGCCTTTCCTAGGGATCGAGCAAGTGTTTTATATCTGTAATACAGCCTATCTGAACAGCCTGTATAATTTGATGTGAAAAATATTGCTATCCCCATAACGCTCGCTAGAACCTGAGTTGTTTTAAACAAAAGTAGTCATATTGGGTGCACACAAATGATCGGAGAAGTTAAAAAAAATACTGTAGCTTTATTATTTGACTTATCAGTAGAAAGCTGTAGTCTGATAGAAAAACTCAAATTTTTACAGGGCTTACAAGTGCTCAAAATGGGCTCCAATAGTGACTTTACACACATCAATAATTCTAAATAGTCAACTTCATCCCACAATCTATTTGCTGTCCCTGTCAATTTCACCAAAGGCACTGATGATGCAGGCTCACAGTAATGGTGGCTTGAAAACTGCATCTTTCACATAGCCCCATACAAAAAGTTGCAAGAACATTGAGGCCATGACATCAGTAAATTATCTTCATTCCAGACTCAAAGTCTGCTCTTCAGGGAGTCAAAAACATCATGATTGAAATGAGAGGAAGCATCATACTGTAGGGGTTACAACAAATGACTGCCTGCCTGGTCTCATGGTTTTTCTGAGGTATTTTTCTGAGGTATGGAGGTCTGAAATGGAGTCCACTCAGCCTCGTGATACAAACTGAGGAACTACTTGACTGAGAAGTAGCGGCTCTAGTCTCGGAAACTACCATTAACACTGTGGGTGTTGGCATGATGACCACATGCTCCCCAATCCTACCATCTGCATAAGGTAGATGATGCAGTGGTCAGATGGTAGGCCTTGTCCCTCCTGGGATGTAGAGCCACGGAGTATAGTGATTACAACTGCTGCACTCTCAAGGCATTATGTCTGCCGGGGAATTGAAGCAAACTTTGAGGGATAAATCAAACTCAATCACCATATCTCAAATAACATGCTCATAACAAAATAACAAACCACTCCAGTCATTTGTGCGATCTGTGTGTGTTAGAGAAAAGGGTTCCAAACTAAATACATGGAACAGAATGTAAGTTTCATTTCTGCATAAAATTTGGGAGGTCTATTTGGATTAATTGCTCAAATCCGAATTAAATACAGGTTGGTACACTGTAGGTCTCTTGGAAAACATGGCCTACACCTCGGCCACGAAAGCATTAGATTGATGCAGCAGAGCAAGTCGTAGCAAATGGACAGCATTCAGGTAAAAGACAACAGATAGACATTGACCATCTCGATATCAAGTACATTTTTAGAATTGTTCTTCATTATAGGGTGAACTACCTGAACTTTGAAACAAATGTATTGCTGTAGAACATTAGTCAATCATTTTATTGTAAGAATATTGATAAAAATTCCTCTGACACTGGGATTTGAACCCAAAACCCTTGGCTTTCCATGCCAATGCTCTACCAACTGAGTTAAGCCAGGGTTCACTTCACAGCGCCAGATGGAACCTCTCTCATATAACTCATTGTCCTTAATGATCCATTGCACTGACAGACAAGTTATGTCATATGTAGTACTGTGAGGCATACTAATTAGTGATTTTTGTGACCAGGCTTCCACTGTTATTGTACTGTTAACATACAACATGCATTCACCAACCACAGACTATTGTCTTCGTTGGACGTTACATAAGAATGAACCATTAAGGGCAATCAGTCATAGGAGAGAGAGGTTATGTATATATGTCGCTGTGAAGTGAATTCGGGCTTAGCTCAGGTGGTAGAACAGTGGCACAGAAAGCCAAAGGTCCTGGGTTTAAATCTCAGTGTCAGATGCAATAATCAATGGTTAACGAATGCATATATATATATATGGATTTTATTCTAAAATACCTTGCACATTAAATGTAACAAAGTAATTCATGTTGGTCTTATACTTTAGCATGAATTTTCACATACAGCCTATTTGAACAGGATGCAGGCTAGTGACACAAAAGAAACAGAAAGAAGCAGAATATTGAATATCTGATGACTATGTTTGGATATCACTGTTAGCGAACTTTTGTCTAATGATCTAGAAGCAGAACTAGGATCCCTCAAACATGGTGCCCGGCTCCACCAAGCGGGCCAGACCAGGGTCGAAGGCGCTAATGAGCAGGTTGAGAGCAGACACGACGACGGAGAAGCCCATGCTGATGTAGTTGATGACGAGGGCGGAGTACTTGTACTCGTCCAGATGCAGACGACAGTCTCGCATGAGATTCAAGCTCAGGAACAGCACCCCCATCACAATCTGCGTGCAAGTCGCAACTTATAACTACCCCTTACACAATTCCCATGCAACTAGGTGTGTGCCCATGTCAAGCTCGTGCTTCATGATCCAATATCTGCTCTAATCTAATTGGATCGTGTGACATCAACAACTATTGTACACAATTCCATGCTACATTTTTCATGCAATTACATTGGATATAACGGAATAGGAACTTTTCTAGTTTTCTACTCAGAAAATATGAAATCATGGAATGTGCATGATGTCCTGCATGGCGTAGATTAAGAGAGACATTCTCCAAACAGCTGATTCTTTATTGATACCACATTAAGCAGATTCTGGGAGAAGTGAGCTGGTATTGGCAAATATCTGTGTTGTGTAACAGAGACAGAGAGTGCTAGGTGCCAATAAGAAAATCGAAAAGTGAAAACACAGAGAGCTCTGATCAATCAAAAACAAAAAAAAATTGAATCAAATGGTAGTATGAGATGTCAAATCAGCCCTTATCACGGCCAATACTTTATTACGTGCCAGAATCATACTTTATGAGATTGTGTGGTCGACAGGAAAATGTCTGTCTGCCTATACATGCGATAACTCAAATACGCTTTATCGGATTTTCATGAAACTTGGTATACGCATTTATAACGTCCATGTCAAGAAGCCTATTGATAATGGACCAAATCGGTTGGCTGATACCGGAGTAATACCCAATTTAGTGCCTATTTTATGGTAATATATTAGAAAAAAAATTATCAAATGGAAATCAGGTCTCATGACAACATATTGTTTTATAGTGTTCACATACGGCTTTGGAAGTTGCAATGCAGTTAGCTTTGACAAATAACACTACCCACATATTCCTTCACATACGCTTATCAAACTTTAGTCCTTTCTTCTTCCATAAGCCCTGCTTAATGAATCGATCAGGAGCTTAACTCTAAAATCAATTAAAAATGACTTATTTTCTGCATAATCATAATTTCAATTCCTCTGATAAAACAAAAGCTTTCTGGCACTTTGTTACATCAGCATGGATATATGTAAGTATTCATGAATCACAGATTATTGTCTCTGTTGGACATGACACGAGAATATTATAGGAGAAAAATTCCTCTGACACTGGGATTTGAACCCAGGACCTTTGGCTATCCGTGCCACTGCTCTGCCAACTGAGCTACGTTGGAGTTCACTTCACAGCCCCAGATGGAACCTCTCTCCTATGACTGATTGCCCTTAATGGTCTACCTCACTGACAGACAAGTTATGTCATACGCAGTACTGTGAGGCACACTAATTAGTGATTTTTGTGACCGGGCTCCCACTGTTATGGTACAGTTAACGTTCAAGATAAATACATAGGCTAAGCATTCATGAACCACAGATTATTGTCTCTGTTGGACATTACATGAGAATAGGGCATTCTAACATAGGAGGAAAGTTCCATCTGGCGCTGTGAGTTGAACTCCGGATTAGCTCAGTTGGTAGAGCATTGGCGCGAATAGCCAGAGGTCCTGGGTTCAAGTCCCAGTGTCGGAGGAATTTTTCTCCTTGTTAAATCAGTTCTAGCGATTTTATTTGGGAGTGAGAGAGGACAATACTGGCTAAGCTGTAGACCGCCATCTCTACTGACTACTCTAAAAGCGAATTTTTAGGAAAAAAATTAAATAAATGCTTAAGCTCTTGGTATTTGATCTTATGTATACGATTTAAACAAAATCGTAAGTCTTCTGCAGAAGTTCGGCTGAGAGGTGTTTAAACATCCACCCTAAAGCCGGGACCTCGCTCCCAGTGATTTCCATATTTTCCTACCACCTCAAGAAATGACAGAGAGGAGGAGATGTTTGTCACACAGTGGTTCAGATCCCAAGCGGCACACTTCTACGACACAGATATTCAAAAGTTGGTCCCACGGCATGACAAATGTTTCAATTTTGATGATGAATATGTTGAACAATAGTTGGACACTGGCTGTGTCTGTTGCAATAATTATTTACTTGAAACTGTGTTTTGTTTTGGTAAACGGGTCCAGGGAAACTCACTTTATGGACGTCCCTCGTACAAGAAGGGAAAATGGAGCAATAGAACAAATGCACCGAGAAGTTGTTGGGACCGGAGTATGGCCTATGGTAGACGACCAACAAACAAGCAAACAAACAAAAACCTCTGAGGCTGAGTACATCCTATCTCAGGAAAGTCCGGTGTGGTAACGGGGATGGAAGAAGATCATTTTACGTATTAGGTAGGCCTAGTCTATAATTAATTGATTGAGAGTGCCACATGCTGTGTGCACATCCGTGACTCAGAGAGAGAATGCTGAAGATTACTCAACGGTAACCTTGAAAACGAAGATAGAACTTCATCAAACACACACTGTATTCCACTATCAAGTTCTTTGATCAAAATGCTTTAACAAGTTGAAAAACAAACCGTGTTGGATGATTCTTTGAAGGGTTTTCTGCATAACGTCGGCTTAGATTAATCGGTTACCATAGCAACGGGTCTAACATGGCGGATAAATATCAGCTGTTTTGAAAGTACCAGCGTATTTAAGAAAGTTTTAGGTTAAACGTGACGAGTACGACATAGGGGTATATATTTTCAGTTATTATTAGACGAGGAGGCGTATATAAATAATAATATATTAAATGCTATGTTTTCAAACTATAAAAAACCAATGCTTTCTGTAAGAAAATATTAGAATCGGTCAGAATATTAATTCAATCGCCATAACGGCAGTACAAAATCAAGCAGTTTTTTCTTCCCCCAACTGTGTTTATACTCCTTTTAGCTGCGAGGCTATATCAGGAGTTCGGGATCTGCAGGCCTACCTGTACAGTAGGGCAGGTCATAGAACTATTGATTGTCAATTGTATCTATTGTTTTTATGGAATAAATTACAATTGATATTAATTTAAATGGATGAAATGGCGAGGATGATTCATGGTATGTAAATATCCAATTTGGCATTTGCCTTTACGACTAGGGGAACCATGAAAAAACCATGTTAAAGTGGCCGGCCACTGGATTTGAACCTGGGACCTCCTGAATGAGAGTCCAAAACGTTACCTTGTCGGCTACCTCGGTCGGTTCAAACTCTTTCTTCAGCGCTTTTTTTAAGAACTAACGGCCTTGGGTGTCGGCATGGTGACCACATGCCCCCAATCTTGCAGCGGGTCGGGTGGAAGGCCTAGACCCTTCAGGGATGTAGCGCCACGGAGTTTTTTTTTCCCGCAACGGAATATCGGCCGCTATTCTGGAAGAATACGTTGACACCATACAGAGTCCCTGAGCTGTCATATCGTCGCTTCGCACACTGTTTCAAATTCCTTTTAAATATTTAATTTTGTTTCCACCATTATGTTTTGTATTGCTTCGCATTTTAACGTCTGCTGAACATTTATTACACAAGAATACGATAATATGTTCTTGTGTAATAATTAGACCTGGGATTTTAGGCTAAAAAAAATAGCTTTAGGCACCTAAAATAGGCTTTTAAAAGAGAAAATAGACACTTAAATATGCTTTAAAATGTGTAGATAGACAAAAAATAGACTTTAAAATATTACAATATACACTTAACCTGTAACATGGTCTTTTTTTTAACTGCAAGAAACGTGGTATACCTATTCTTAACAGAATTAACTGCAAAATTACGCATCACGAGCTATATTCACTTGAACAGATGTTCTTCCACTGGTGATTTGACAGTGTTGACACAGTAGTCCTTCCCCCTTAATCCTCCCCCTCCCCGTCAGTCAGCATTCCTTGAGCGACAATTTTTTTTGGAATAATCAAGTTTCTGTGAAAAACCTACCTCTGCTGTTCTCCTTTTCATTGAGGGATGCCCATTATAAGATTGTAAAAATTACAGAAGTTGAATTTTATTTTCAATGTACAAAACAGGCATTTTAGGCAATAAAATAGCAAAATAGGCTCTAAAGGTCCAAATAGGCATTTTAGGGCACTATAAAACTCTAGAAATGTAAATGATTTATCATGAAACATCCACATATTTAAAAATTTTCATGTTATCTCATAAGGAACAAAATAGGCGCGTTTTCCTTAAAATTCCAGGTCTAGTAATAATATAAGAGTAACTTACTGGAAGGTGTTGTATATAGGTTACACTGAATGAAATGGGCTCAGTTCTTTGTTCTGTAAAGTTATATGAACTTGGCCCACTTTTACACTGCATAATAGCGTTACCATAGTAACGCCTAACAAAACACGCTCGTTTATATCGACTGTTTGATATCGATTGTGTCAGTAAGTGCAGGTGCTATTCCTGTGAAAATGATGCCACATTGCCGCCCGCAAGACCTTTACGTCGGTAATTAATAATTCAGATTCTTCATAATGACTAATTTCTCAACGTGACCATGAATTTCTACGACACAGATTATCAACTGTTTTCATTTGGAAAGTAAAGCATTCTACTCGGTAAAATTAAATTAAAATTAAATCTTACGGATGCTGAAGTTGATTTTAAAGTAAAAAATATGGCTCTCTACACTAAAGCATGGGCAATACAACTTGCTCACTTCAAATAATAAATTCTGATAAAGAATAAGATACAGGGTGTTCAAATTACTGTTCGCCAAACAGGACTTAAAACCCGAGCTTCTACAAAAAATATAATTTTAAGACAATGTTTTCAATAAAAGTCTAACCCTTGATTTTGTGTAAGTTTGTCCACCTTATGCCCTCACTATAGCCTAGGATGTCCAGGGAATGTTGCCAATGACATCTGCAATATATTATACTAGCTTAATAGGCCCGGCGTCGCTCGGGGTTTGTTTTTTTTAATTCGAAACTAGGAGTGAAATTAGGGGTTTAGGATGAATGTTTAAACACCTCCCAGCCGAACTTCTGCAAGAGACATGGTAGGAGGTGTTTAAACATCCACCCTACAGCCCGGACTTCGCTCCCAGTGATTTCCATCTTTTCCTACGCTTCAAGAAATGACAGAGAATGACAGAGAGGCGAAGGTTGTTGTCATATGGTGGTTCAAATCCCTGGCGGCAGACTTGTACAATAGAGGTATTCAAAAGTTGGTTCCACAGTATGACATATATTTCAATTCCGGTGGCGAATATGTTGAAAAATAGCTGAACACTGGCTGTGCCTGTTGCAATAAATATTTTCTTGAAATTGTGATTTGTTTCTGTAAACGGCCATAGGGAAACGTGCATTGTTTTCTAATCTATACGGTTATAGTATCTTCTGATAGTGCGGCTGTTTCTGAATTGAAGTATTTACTGTGGACAATAATAATCACCAGACAACTGGAAGTCATTTTGCATTGGTGTCGGCTCCACACGACGACTAACTTGTTTGTACTGTAGCTGCTATAGGGCAAATGCTTTCTAGAAGTGAAGATGTTATTAATAGGTTCTGTCTGCTTACAACTAATTGAATTGCTTCTCGCTGATTGACAGGTCTAAGGGGAGTGTAAACAGCAGTTCAAGGAAGAGAGGTCATCATAAATGAAATTGTACAATGAATGATGGCGTCATAGTATCGCAGTGATAATTCGACGAGGGTAACCATTTCAGATTTGCGAAACCTTGGAAAATTCTTCAAATGCTACAAATAACTAAAATGATGTTTTCTAGACGTAAGAAACACAGAAAGTATTTTGACATGTATCACTATGAACTGCTCAACCAGATGCCACCACAATGCAACCTTAGAAGACATACTTGACGATTAGACTATCTAGTTCAGTAAGGAGAGTCAATGGACTGAAACCTTGCATAATGTTTACAGTGTATGCATTTTATGTATATGCAACTATTAATGTTATCTCAACTGTAATATACTTGTGGTGTAATAAAGTTTAAATATTAAAACAAAAACGGTATCAATAACACGTGTGGAATGCAGACACGTGGAAACTCAGCTGCAAAATGCAGGTGAAGAATTACGTCATCAGCTATTGCAGAAACTAGAAACATTTACAGACTCACACTAAAACTTGAGGGAAATGGTTTCTTCCTTGCAATGGAAAAATCACATCTAGAATGAATGTAGGACCAACCATAAGCAACCATTTCCCCTAAACCATGGATAATTACTGCAAAAAATCTTATTAATGCGCTCACATAACTTTCTTTACCCTTCTTTACCACTTCACATTCTGATATAGAATGAGAGGTCATACTGCAAAGAATGCGTATTCAGTTGTTCAACCTGATGCAAAGCTTTCTTTCTTTATTTTTTATGTTTTATTTCAGCTGTGTTTATACTCGTTTTAGCTACGAGGTCATATCAGGAGTTCGGGATCTGTGTCTATAAGTAGGGTAGGCCATGGAACTATTGACTTTCAATTGTTTGGTAGATTGATGCCCGGTTTCTACAAACTTGTCAATTACTTATGGGTAAATTATCCATGGGTAAATTAGTTCCATTTCACCCACAATGATATAATGAGCAAGGCCTTGGAGTTGTACAGTTAATTTAATTCAGAAGGCTTTGATTCTCATTGTTTAAATATTACTATTGATCCTATGAGAGGTTAAATTTTATCCAGCAATCCATGAAAGGATAAATTAACCCGACAATTTACCCTTGGAAAGATCTAGCCCGAGTTTGTAGGAACATTTTTTCTGTCATTTTCATATTTACCCAGAGGACATTTATCTAGAAACTCGCCACAAGTGTATGTGATTGCTATCTTTAAATTATTTGTGTTTGTGTGGTGTTATTCTTGTGTAAATTCTGTGCATTGGATAATTTACCCATAGGTAATTCGCGAGTTTATAGAAACCGGCCATTAAAGGAATAAATTTCAACTGATATTAATTTAAACGGATATGATACAGCATGAAATGTTGAGGATGATTTATGGTATGCAAATATCCAATTACGACTGGGGAAAACCATGAAAAAACACATTTCAAATTGACTGGCCACGGGATTTGAACCTGGGACCTCCCGAAGAGGAGTCCAAGATTGTTCACCAGGCAAGTCCGAGTTTCTATAAACAGTGGTTGGCTTATAACCTCCCTGCAGATAGTATTTACATAAAATTTCACGGTATACGTTAGTGTACGTGGTATGCAGTCCACAACAGACTACAAAAAGCACTACAAATAATCTTAACTGTAATTAAAAATTAACTTTTGACCTAACCGACTGCGCTAACAGGACGAAATTTAAGAGATCTACTCCCTAGGTCATGGGGAACGTATGGTGAAAATTTCAGACCTGTAGATCAAAGGGTCTTAGAGGAGTAAGCGAGCATACACATATTTGAGACAAAGGTTTTAGCCCTTAGTACAATAGTCTATTAACAAAATCGTGAAGTTTAAGTACCTCATCCCAAGAAAGGTATTTTATAAGACTTTTGGATTCTGGACCAATGTTGGTCGGTAGGGCAAGGCATTTAATGGCAATAAAATAGAGTAAAAATGCAAAATAAAAAATGCATTTATGACCTAAAAATAGTGAAAAAATGACACAGATTATTAAGAAATTACCAATAAATTTAGTATTATTGCTGCCTCTAAAAACATGTGCCATTTAAAAAGAAATAAAAAATCTTTATTGCTGCAAGACAAACTGCTGTGGTCTTTACAATAAACCTGAATTAAAATGAACTATGAACACTTGGCGGAGATTCTCAAGTAAAAACGATTGTCTGTTGTCTGAAAGTAATGATCTGTACATGGTAAAGCTCCTGTCTACCTCCACCTAAAAATGCCGAAAATGACCTAACTCTTGAAAATGTCGAAAAGTGCAAAATAAAGCAAAAATGCAAGAACAAATTGCCCTTATTTAATAAATTATTTCATTACATATATATTCGAGCTATCTTTCAAGTTTCGACCTTCATAAGAAAAAGATGCAAAATCATCAAATGCCTTGCCCTAGTGATCACAAACTCACAGAAACATAGACATATCTGAACATATGCCTACTCGTAGCATTTTTACATTCAGGGAAATCACAAAAATTGTAAACCTATTTATGTTGTAAACTGGTCATCCCATTTCGGGATAGACCTACTTACTTACTTGTTTAATTACCCAATGGCAAAAGACAATTCCTAAGCAAGGGATACTATCTATTTTATGGAACCCGAAGGTTCATTGCCGCGCTTACCTGAGCCAGCCATTCAACCCTATTCTGTGCTAACTCCATCCAACCATCCCTCGCAAATCCTACTTCCCTTAAATCTATCCTAATATTGTCCTCCCACCTACATCTAAGTCTTCCACGTGGTCTTTCCCCTTCGGGTCTCCCAGTCAATAATAGTCTAGGATAATGGAAGTAAAAATTAGAAGTGAAAGCTTGTTGCATACAGAGTGCTCTAAAATAACACAGAAATAAGTTAACACTGTTGTGCC
Source organism: Ectobius pallidus (assembly GCA_964059195.1). Classification (NCBI taxonomy): domain Eukaryota; kingdom Metazoa; phylum Arthropoda; class Insecta; order Blattodea; family Ectobiidae; genus Ectobius; species Ectobius pallidus. Next base: position 180,988,380 of record CAXKWD010000005.1, on the reverse strand, counting down.
TTAATTAGTGACTATTAATTGGCTGTAAACTAAAGACTTTCAAAATTTTTACTAAAAGTGATTTTTGGAAGCGTGCAGATTGCATCCAAATCTAACTACAGGGTTCGACTACGGCACGGGACATATATGTTGTAGTTCACTCACCTGTAGAACTATGGAGATGGAGATGAGCCACACCATGAGCGTGTAGAACTCATGCTGGTGACCAACCTGTAGCACGTACTTGAGTTGGCTCGCGTTGGCTGTCAACAATGCAATGTCCAGCATGCCTTGCGCGATCGTCTTCTTCGTGGCATAGCTGTTAGCGTCCAGGGGCTTCTGAAATGTTTACACATCAATGTTGTTATTACTACAAATTCCTGATAGCTAAAATGTAGCTACATCCATGATGTAATGTGTCTACTCAGCCATAACTAACATGTATGATATTGCATTTTGTTGGTATAAAATGTTCTATTTACATTGCATCGCGGTTTTGCGCACGTTTATTAATGCAATAATCAGATGTTTATTAAATGCCAGAATGGTACTTTATGAGATTGTGTGGGGGACTGGAAAATGTCTGTCCATGTGTCTGTACACGCGATAACTCAAATACGCTTTATCGGATTTTAATGAAACTTGGTATACGCATTTATAACGCCCATGGGACAAAGCCTATTGATATTGGACCAAATCGGTTGACCGATACTGGAGAAATGCCCAATTTAGTGCCTATTTTATGGTGATATATTAGAATATGTCAAATGCAAATCAGTTCTCATGACATCATATTGTTTTACAGTGTTCATATACGGCTTTGGAAGTTGCAATACAGTTAACTTTGACAAATAACACTACCCTTCACTTATGCTTATCAAACTAGACCTCTGCTCTTCCTTAAGCCCTGCTTAATGAATCGATCTGGAGCTTAACTCGGAAATCGATCACAAAAATAACTTATTTTCTGCATATCATAATTGCAATTATCACTGATCAAACGAAAGCATTCTGGCACTTTGTTACATCAGTTTACCTGATATTATTAAATAATTTATTTAACCGAAAAATTATTACAACAATATTTTTATTAATTAGTTCAAGGAACATTCATGATGGATTGGTTGTAACTCACAAATCTACAGACAAACAGATGGAATGCGGAACGATGTAAGTAAATGAGACTACACTTATCTCGATTATTCGCAAAGGCAGAGTTACAATAATAATAATAATAATAATAATAATAATAATAATAATAATAATAAAATAATAATAATAATCTAAAATTCAATCTATGTGAAGTCTCAAATTAGCGCCTAAAATAAACACAGAAAAAACTCACGTGTGCACGTGGGATCAGCTGATTCTCCGCCATGTTTACACTCACATTACTATCTGTTACAGTCAGCTGGAGCTATATCAACACGAGTGTAATCTTATCTGTGCTGTCCCCAACATAACACGGAAACTGCTTACAAAGGGATTTGACCGTTTCCGTTATCTTAATCCAAATTTCCTCTCATTTGTGTGTTAGTAGAGCAGAGCATAACGTATTAGTAGCGATGTTAATACAACAATACAAAAATCAGGTAAACTGATGTAACAAAGTGGAAGAATGCTTTTGTTTAATCAGTTATAATTGCAATTATGATACGCAGAAAATAAGTTTATTTTTGTAATCGATTTGCGAGTTAAGCTCCAGATCGATTCATTAAGCAGGGCTTACGGGAGAATAAAGGTCTAGTTTGATAAGCATATGTGATGGAAACTTGGTATATGCACTTATAACGTCCAAGGGAAGAAGCCTATTTATTTTTTACCAAATCGGTAAACCGGTACCGGAGTAATGCCCAATTCAATGCCTATTTTATGGTAATATATTAGAAAGAATTTATCAAATCCCAATCAGTTCTCATGACAACATATTGTTTTACAGTGTTCATATACGGCTTTGGAAATTGCAATATAGTTAGCTTTGACAAATAACACTACCCACATATTCCTTCCCACATACTTATCAATCTAGACATTTGTTCTTCAGTAAGCCGTGCTTAATGAATCTATTTGCAGCTTAACTCTGAGATCTTTACAAAAATAATTTATTTTCTGCATATCATAATTGCAATTATCACTGATTAAACAAAAGCATTCTGGCAGTTTCTTACATCAGTTTACCTGATTTCATTTTTTATACGAGTTCCCAAATAACCGATTTCTGATATGTTTTCGACTAGCATCTGTCCGCGGCTTTGCCCGCGATAATTATTTCAAAAATTAAAAATTAAGAACATAGTAGTTAAATCATTATATTTATTAACACCTAAATCACGTAGACTACATACCACGATTAGATAGCGTCGCCTGGTAAAAGCTACCTCAGATTCGAGTTCCTTGGCCCAGAAAACCCCTGTATAGTGAGTTTCGTCCAAATAAAACAATGTTTGACCATATTTAGGGCTTACAACATTCAAGCGATGGCGAAAGTTTTATTTCCAAGGTATGACAAAAATAGCCAAAGCCAACTGTAATTGATTTGACATTGAAATTTATAAATGAAAACTGATGCTTCGAAAACGCAAAAAATACATGTTTTTTTACCCGTTTTTCACTCATTACTCACGAACGAAAGCTAATATTATAATTCCGGTTTCGAGGTGCATTTTCCGACTGTTTTAAAAATTCAGTTCTCTGCGTTGAGTAGATTTCGCTGGGCATAGCGGACAGACAGACAGAAGAAAAGCCACACACTTCCTTTTATTAATATAGATAATTTTCATTCTCCTCTTTTGCACAGATAATTTATACAAAAATAAGTCCCATATAAAAGCTTTAAGTATTGCGCAAAATAAAAATTTCCGTCTGTAGTGACATTAAGAGTTAGACGCTGCAGTAATAGACTACAACAACAGAGGTGTCACAGGTGGGTGTGTACTCATGTGTGAACTGCCTGGGAACAGAAGCAACCCCGCGCCACCTTCCTTTGTCTCCAGTTGAATGACTTCCTGCGCAGTGCAACTGATAAAACCCACATGGTTCGTATCTTATGCCATTTCCTGTGACGGTCCTTGTTTATGTTTATTAATAATCCTACTGTAGAAGCACATGTTTGAGTCCTGAAGAGGCTAAATAAAATATAAATAATGTATTCTCATAACTTTCTTTACCCTAAACATGGGCAATACAGCTTTCTCACTTCACATTCTGATATCGAATAAAATCAGGTAAACTGATTTAACAAAAGGGTCAGAATGCTTTTTTTAATCAGTGATAATTGCAATTATGATATGCAGAAAAGAAGTTATTTTTGTAATAGATCTCAGAGTTAAACTCCTTAAACAAAATGCGCTGACAGTATTATTATTGATGTAATAGGTCTACGATTCGCTGACATGTCTGTTTCAGTGCTGCACAGGAGCGAATAAAAAAAATCCGTTAAAATATAATGTAGATATCGGTGATATCATTAGAATGTACAATATTATATCAATATTCAACGGCTATTTGTATTTTAAAAATTTTATTTACATTATTATTTACACTGACATCGTATGAAAAAATGAATCAATCAAAGCGGGCTAACAATATCAATAAACGATTGACAATTTGTTACGTTATGTTTAATATTATATTGTGGTCCATGCAATAAATAATATTGTATCGTCTTATATACATTACAAAATTAATATTGTCCAATATCAATAGGCTTTTTCCCATGGACATTATAAACGCGTATACCAAGTTTCATGAAAATCCCATAAAGCGTATTTGAGTTATCGCGTTTTTGTAATAACTTATATTACCATTAATAATAGGCACTAAATTGGGCATTACTCCGGTATCGGTCAATCTATTTGGTTCAAAATCAATAGGCTTTTTCCCACGGACGTTATAAATGTGTATCACCGATTTCAATAAAATTGGAATATTCAGGCGTCTTCTTTATTGCCTATGGCAATATCTCTATATATATAAAAGGCTTTGTCCTGACTGACTGACAGGAATCAACGTAGAGCCTAAACTATAACAGGTAGAGACTTGGAATTTTGACAGTACCTTCGTTTCATAATGTAGGTGCTCACTAAGAAAGGATTTTGAAAAATTCTGATTCTAAATGCCAAAAATTAAATGTTTTTGAAAATACTTAATCCCTTTTTACATAGAATTATCAAAACAAATTCACAGAACGTATTGTTACCAGTGGTATCAGGTGGGCTTGGATTAAATTAAATGGATGTTTGACAAATTAGAGAAGGTATCATTATAATTCATATTATCTATATTAATAAAAGGAATTCTCCTCGATGTCCAGCGAAATCTACTGAACGCAGAGATCTGAAATTTTAAATATAGGTGTGCTGAAGGGTCGGAAAATGCACCTCGAAGCCGGAATTTTAATTTTAGTTTTCGTTCGTGAGTTATGAGTGAAAAACTGGCAAAAAACGTGCCTTTTTTGCGTTTTCAAAACATAAGTTTTCAGTTATACATTTCAATGTCAAATCAATTACAGTTGGCTTTGGCTATTTTTGTCAAACCTTGAAAACAAAACTTTCGCGATCGCTTGAATGTTGTAAGCCCTAAATATGGTCAAACGTTGTTTTATTTGGACGAATCTCACTATACAGAGGTTTTCTTGGCCAAGAAACTCGAATCTGAGCTCGCTTTTACCAGTCGATGCTATCTGATCGTGGTATGTAGTCCATGCGATTTAGATGTTAATAAATGTAATGATTTAACTATTATGCTCTTAATTTTTAATTCTTGAAATAATTATCGCGGGCGAAGCCGCGGGCACATGCTAGTAGCCTATATTGTTAAATTTTATTTTTGTCGTAGAATTTTAAACAATAAAGCCCCTCCTTCCTCACGGGTAGATTACTAAACAATGACAAAAGGCACTGTAAAGAAACACAGCGCAGCATGATAAAGGAGTGTGACGTCATGGGAATATTGCTCATCTTCGTGTTATATCATGAGACAGAGGGCTTTGACCGAGTGCACTGTTGTAAACCTCAACAAAAGAAAGCGCAATTCCGCAGTAAATAACTTCGCACTTTCCAGCTGCTGTTCTATTTAGCCTACTAGCCTTCATACATTCCAGGAATTCTTCTCAATTGTCCATTTTCAAATTAAAGTTTTAACCATTAATTATGGATAATTCTTTTCAGCCATAATTGCTCTTGCAAATATGGTCCTAAAACTGAAATACAACCCCATACGCAGTCAACAGGAAGAAATAAATATTTCCTGCCGCTTTTACCTCATGATTAGGGTTCCGATGTTTATGATATGTCATTTTCTTTTTTTGCACTCCTTAACCAATTACTGGGGTACGCCGTAGCGTCGTGGTTCAGGCGCTGCGCTACAAACCGGAAGGTCGCGGGTTCGATTCCCGATGAGGTCGTTGAGATTTTTCAATTGACCTAATCCTTCTGGTGGCACTATGGCCCTGGGGTCGACTCAGCCTCTAACAGAAATGAGTACCAGGAGCAATCCTGGGGGTAAAGGCCACCGGTGCGTAAGGCTGACAACCTTACCACCTTCATGTGCCGAATGTCCAAAATCTGGGAGCCTCAACCTCCTGGAACCCTCTGGGCCTCCATGGCCTGTATAGGGATTACTTTACTTTAACCAATTACTGGTACTTACGAATGTTGTTGCCGTGGATCGTAAGTTGACATTCCCGCACGCAATCTTGTTGCTAAGAGTTTCCGTGCGGTAAGAATTTACTTACGGCACATCATAATACAAGCCTTATGGACAAGGCTCCCCAGAACAAATATTCGGTTCCCATAACAGCAAACACATGCGAATCACTTTCTGAAATAAACATCTATCTTCAATAATGTATACACATAATATTTTCAGGTAATATCACAATTAATATAATTAAATTGATATAAATAAACATCGTGCAAAAAATAGCATGCAATACTCGTGCCGTAAGCGCATAACAGATCTCGGAAAATTGAAAAAAACTCTTTCCTCGACCCGTATGCACCGCTTACGGCACTTGTACCGCAATATACTATATTCTGACCTCGATTTTTGCCGCAAACACAAATTAAACACGAATTGAACTAGTTATCCTAATCGGACCGTTTTTATTGTGCATATAAAGTCATATTTTGGTCATATTTTAGCCATATTTGTAATTTAACGTCACATTTCAGTTATAAATTCGGTAAAGGAGCACAATTATACATTGTATGTAATACATGGTCGAGTTAAATTTGAAATTTATTTCATTAATTTAATGTTTATGCCAAATTATTAGTAACTTAAATTTTAAAATTAATGCAACCGTTCATATTTTATAGGGAAACGCAAGATCTACAAAAAGAAAAACTGTAAATCACCACAATTGTTAAAAAGTGACTATCCGATTGAATTCATGCGATTTAAGAATTTAGTGTCTTTAAACGGTTTGAATTTGAATTTTTTTTTCATACATGTTATTTTATTAAAATTATATTTAAGATTGTGAAAATCTGTGCCAATAAGAGAGGGATCAGCCCTATACACACTCACTTATTTTAAAATATTTGTATTTACAACGAACATTTTTTTTATAGAAGTTAAAACAAAAGGTTTTTAACAAGAAATGCACATACAACACATTTGGTAATCAATGGAATTTTATCATTTGTACCAGGAATTTTATTCTCATTGATATAAATGTGTTTTAATCTTACTAAGAGTTAATTGCAATATTAAATTTGTGTACATGATATGTTGTTGTAAGAATTTGACGAGGTCACAGCAATATTTGAATTAACAGTAATAGATCGTTTGATTTTTTTGTTATAACATAAGCTTCCAATAAAAACCATGGTATACACTTAGATTACAGCTTGTTCGTGTTCAGCACACAAGAATTGTTATATATTCGTCTATATATTTTGTCACTAGTACATTGGCGGAAACTTATTTTACAAATCTATATATATATATAAGGTTTTGTCCTGACTGATTGACTGACATAGTATGAACGTAGAGCCTAAACTACAACAGGTAGAGACTTGGAATTTTGACAGTACCTTCGTTTCATATAGAGATATTAAAGAATGAAATCCACGAAAATAATGCAGTCACATAACTTTCTCTACCCTGGACATAGAGAAAAGAATACGAGGTATGGTAATATTGTATATTATTATATCGCAGGTTTTTGTAGAGAGAAGTATGAAAGTGATATTGCTTTTTGTTTAATTTCATCCCCAAAACGGTTTTATGGTAACATGAGAGTGAGAAATAAAATATTCCGCAATGACAATACAATTTTATGTTACCGGAATTCATGTTTCTTCCTATTTGAACCCCTACCAGGCTTGGTGTGTATAAGCAATGGGATGCAAAATTCTACATCCTCTATGAGCCATAAAAAGCTATATCAACCGTTTTCTGAGGGAATAGTTTGAGTGTGATAAGTCGTTCTTCCCAATTCAAATTCTAAATACCTATATAATGACCTAGAATTTAAAAATGGAAAGTCCTTCATAGATAATTTCCAATTACAAAATAAAAACCCGGGCCACGCCGGGCCTTTAAAGCTAGTATTTTATATTACGCAATGAAGTTCATCAATGATCTTACAAGTAAGATTTTCGAGCACAAAAGTAGGCATACCAATAGGCTACAATGATCGAAATAATTCACCATAAATTGCTGAATTATGGTGACAGCAATGAACAACTAATGCCTTACTCACACATATCTTTGTGCCGTCGGGTTTAACCTCACATATGAGGACTCCGTTGCTGGAAGCCATGGTTACTGAACCTGTTCAGTTCGGAACGTTCACAAAACTGAACATATTACGAATGTGTTGTATGCGGAACCGTTCCCACGTGATGTCAATGGAAAGGAACTTCCTGTGATCTATACGAGGAATGGCACAACAATTGCTCCGGCCCACACAACAGAGGTGGCCTTGGAGAAACAGATGACAGAAGCTCTGTCATGCTTTCTCAACTTAATGAAGCAGCAATTACAGAAGGTCATGCAACATTGCATACACTTTCTGCTCTCTACTGCATCAGAAGTGAATATTGCTATCAATATCGTTTTACTTACTTGCTCAATGGCAATAGACAATTCCTCAGCAAGCTAAAGGAATATTATCTATTTTATGGAACCCGAAGGTTCATTGCCGCGCTTACCTGAGCCCGCCATTCAACCAAATTCTGTGCTAACTCCATCCAACCATCCCTCGCAAATCCTACTTCCCTTAAATCTATCCTTATTTTGTCGTCTAAGTCTTCCACCTGGTCGTTTCCCTTCATCTCTCCCAGTCAATATTTTTGAGATGTGTCTTTCCTCCCCCATTTCATCCTCCGTGATTTAATTACCCTTACTATATCCGGTGATGAGAACAGGTTATGAAGCTCGTCGTTATGCAATTTTCATCTGTCTTAGGCCCAAATATTTTCCTAAGCCCCCTGTTTTCGAACACTCTCAGATTATGTAAGGGGCCATGTCTCACATCCATATAATACAACCGGCAGGATAATTATTGTATTATACGTTTTTATTTTTAGATTTCTGGACAGAAGACGAGAAGATAAGAGTTTGTGAACTGCATAAAAACAAGCATTTCCTGATTTGAACCTATTCTTAATTTCTGCCATAATATTATTTTATGTCTGGTTATTATTCCTCCCAGATATTTGAATTTCTCCACTTTTTCGAACGATATACCGGCTATTCTATTATTTTGTAGCGCATTATTTTGACGTTTCATGGCCATATACTTAGTTTTTTCTGTATTAATTTCCAATCCAACATTCCAGCAGGGGTCGTAAAGACTTTCAGCATTTCTCTCGGTTGTGTTTATGTCATCGCCCAACAGACAAACGTCATCTGCATAAGCTCAAATCGGGCGATTGCTATTTAATTCTAGGCCTACCTTGTTTTCCTGAGCTTTTCTATGGCATATTCCAAATAGAAATTAGAAAGTGAAGGCGATAGTGCATCTCCTTGCTTCAAGCAACTTTTAATGGCAAACCTATCTGATATAAATTTCCCTATCCTGCTCTGCTATAGGTTTCATTTAGACACATTTTGATCAGCCTAACTAACTTTTTTGGGTATCCTGAATTCAATGAGGATATTTCTCTCGCTTAATTGAATCATATTATATTTTCTTAAAATCTATAATTTGCTGCTGGACAGACTTACTATTATATTCCCACCTTTTCTCCAAGATTTGGCGAATACAAAATATATTGTCAATCATAGGCGCCGACTTAGGGAGGGCAAGGTACTCTCTGCCCCCTTAAAGATTTTATCATGTAAGGCCTATGTAAAGTACTGAAAATCCAGTTCTTGTCCCCCCAGAAATATTACCAAGTCAGCGCCTCTGTTGTCAATGGTTGATCTACTTCGCCTAAATCCACATTGGTGATCTCCGCATATCGGGTTAATCTTGGCAGCAGTAGGCTATATTAGATAGAATTTTGTATGATATTGATAAGAGAGAAATTCCTTGATAGTTATTACATTCGGCCCCATCTCCATTTTTATGGATCGGTAAGTAATAGATTGAAGGTAAACAACAACGCCGAAAATGTATTGATTGCTTATTTCAATATAAACAAAATTAAAATCAGCAAAATCAGTTTACTTTGCTCAGGTATCATTAATAAGCATCTTAATTATACTTTTAGAGAGGTTTATCTAATTATCATGATTCTTTCTCACGTGTCCGCTTTTGGGAATTACGCACTCTTATACAGGGCAGTGACCTGACAGAGCATGGGAGGGCCTCCCCGGCTGAGGGATCGGCTCTACGCCGAGGACACCTCCGAGACAACACGAACATATAGGACGAGACACACCATCCACTCTGAACAAGGCGAGGATGGGAAAGATGACAATGAAGGCCAGATGTTATCCGGGGTCCACAAGGGCCTCAGAGGACTCATAGGTGAAAAAAAAAAAAACACGGAAAACCCCTACCTAGGTAACTTGTCCCGATCTGGAATCTAACCCGAGCCCAGTGCCAAAGCGGTGGACGTTAACATGTATTATTCTAAAATGAGGCAAGTTTTACCTACTTCTTCTTTGAATTTCAGACAATTTCACAGGTTGGCATCTTTGAAAGGAGCTATCATTTTCTCAACAAAGAGGTGCGCTAATAAAAGTGCAAACCCGGGACTCTCTTAAAGAAGAATGAAGTCACGGCTGATAGCGTGACATTCCTACCTCGTGTCGTCAGGTTAAGGTTAGGCCAAGGAGCGAGAAACCAACGCAAAAGCGACGCAACAGCTAAAAATCGATCATTATTCACGAACAAAAGGTAGAAAATTTCGGATTTAAATGCTTAAAGGAAGGGCAAGACATCTGATGATTTTTTTAATTTTAGGTAGATTTCGAAGAAAAATCTACCTATTGCAATCGATACCATGTCATGACTTTCGAAAAATTATTTCATATCTTTTATGTTTCAAGCCTCCCTAAGTACGAAACCACAACCCGTTCAATTTTTAATTTTGAAGACATTTGAACCAAATTTGATTAGGTTATTTATAGGACAAGTTCGTTAATGAGCAAAATTGGTCCAAGGGGAGGGGTTGAAATTTTGAAAATGTATATCTCGGCCCCTATGAAGTTTTGAAATTTGAATAAATTACTCCCTATGGAGTTCACAGTGACACGAACGATTCGGGGGTTTTAGGGGTACGAGTGGGGGTGGGGGTGGAAATTCGAAATTTTGGAAACAAAGTCTTGTGGGGTATCGTTCAAAAGCTCTTGATGAGTACTCTACAAATCAATAACTAGTTCCTCTATAGCTCTCATATAAGGCGAGATTTGAATGTTTTAAAAAATGCTCTTTCCTCTTTTTTTGGCAGTTATTAATGCGGGGTTGTCATGCCAAGGCTAAAGAAGAAGAGTGCTGCGCAGCGACAATAAATTAAACCAAAAGCACTTCGAAGTCTACCTCAACCTGTAGGCCTGCCTAAAGGTTTTTTTTATGTGATGGCTGAAAGATAGCTCGAATATATACAAATGTGTATCATGAATTAATTGGTTGAATAAGAGCAATTTGTTTCTCGTCTATCCATTTTCGGCTTTCTAGACAGTTTTTCTTATGAAGTGTTACATTACATTATACAGTGAACGCCGCTTAATGTAATCGCGGACAATGTTATCTCTTTTATGAAGTCCCCTACGTATTAATAAATTTTAAAAAGATGCTGTTTATTGTGATCAAAGATTCGATTTATGTTATCACATTTTCCTTTTTGCGGCTTTATTTCCAAGTACTGTACGTTATTAAAAATTTCGTTTTTAAGGATTTCCTCTCTAACTCAACTGTATTGTGTTGTACTGTTTCCAGCTCACAGGATGACCAGTTCGAGGGGGTGACATTATCTAACTTTCTCTTTTAAGTATTAAACATGTTTCACCACACAGTTAAGCTGCGGCTTTTGATTTATGAAGACAAGAGTGCTGACATGCAATGATGGCTAGTGTAAAATAAAAAAAAAAGTCTTAGATAGGCGTATATTATTTGCTATGCGGTGTTCACTATAGATCAATATAGACTTCCAAAAACACTCGTAACTCGTAACTGAGTATGGGGTATTGGTTAATGGACTCCTTATGGAAATTAAAACAATTAAAAACTTTGTTATTGGTTAAAAATATTTGCTTGCAGTCTATTACTGTATTATGAGTGGTTCAATGATTCACAGTTACATATTACTTTATCAATAAATATTTTAAATTCTGATTTGTAGTGCATTGTCTTATGAATAACCTTCAATTAATTCTTTCGTCTACTGTTAACAATTGGTTAATATTATCAGATTAGCTGCGTCCCGAAGTGATCACAATAAGCGGCGTGCACTGTATTTTTATTACTGATTATCGTGAACTGACAGTACACAATGCAAGGACGTTACAGATTTTGTATCACAAACTAGAACAAATGTCTAGTTTGCTAAGCATATGTGAAGGAATATGTGGGTAGTGTTATTTGTTAAAGTTAGCTGTATTGCAACTTCCAAAACCGTATATGAATACTGTAAAACAATACGTTGCCATGAGAACTGATTTGCATTTGATAAATTCTTTCTAATATAATATCAGGCACTAAATTGAACATTACTCCGGTACCGGTCAACCGATTTGGTCCAAAATCAATAGGCCTCTTCCCATGGACGTTATAAATGTGTATACCAAGTTTCGTGGAAATACGCAAAGCAGAAAGTCCACGAGTGTACAACGAATATACTCGAGCCTAATTTACCATAACATCAATCATCTATTACTAGCTGCCACCCACGCAATATTTACCAACTAAACTGACTAGGGAATAAATAACCACAGCCTTGAATGCATAAACCTTCCTTCTAGGTCTGCTGGAACAAGTCTGACGAGTTTATTGATAAAAATGCACAAACTCTCTGTTTTCTGTTACGATTAGCATTCATGAAGTCCCTCGACTTGACATCCGACGACAAATGTAGGCCTATAAGTTTCTTTAGTAGGGATTTTATTATCTACATCAAGTGTTTTCACCTGGCTTGGGGCTCATGAAGTCAATTTAGCTGGTTGTCAATACGGTTATTTAATGACGGGGATGCACTACAACTTTGTTGCTTGTGTGCCGGAATTTTGTACCTATAAATCTACAGATCTGGCACAGAAAGCGACCGAGGTCAGGAACTCCATGTCCAATTTTCAGCATACGTATACATTCTGAGGTTCCCTGGATCCAAAAAAAAAAAAAAAAATCAGAAAACACATAGGCCTACCTGTCTGATTAGCACAGCTCGAGAACAAAAAATTGTATAAAAACACAGTTTTATATTTGGATTAGGTATCTTCTTGGGATATAACATGAAGATTGGCGACAATTTTAAGTTATTTTTATTATGTACCAGAATGACATTTTCTGAGACTGTGTGTCTGTGTTTGTACGCGCGGTAACTCAAATGCGCTTTATCGGATTTTCATGAAACTTGGTATGAATATTTATAACGTCCATGGGAAAAAGTCTATTGATTGGACCAAATCGGTACCGGAGTAATGCCCAATTTAGTGCCTATTTTACGGTACAGAATTTATCAAATGCAAATCAGTTGTCTTAAAAACATATTATTTTACAGTATTCATATACGGATTTGGAAGTTGCATTACAGTTAGCTTTGGCAAATAACACTACCCACATATTCCTTCACATATGCTTTTCAAACTAGACCTTTGTTCTTCCCAGCTTAATGAATCGATCTGGAGCTTAATTCGGAAATCTATAACAAAAATAACTTATTTTCTGCATATCACAATTGCAATTATCCCTGATTAAGCAAAATCATTCTGGCACTGTGTTACATTACTCGGCTTTCAGAAAATTTCACGGGGTTTACATAGCACTTAACTGGGTCTTTTTTTTCATTGTATTCTTTATGAAAAACGTGAAAATTTCACGCTAACGAATTCTTCAACACCTGTAAAATCCACGTAAGCCCATCTCTCTCGAAGGATGTTCTAAATACAACTGAATCGCTAAAAAGTTTACATAAGATGTTTGTTTACTACGTACCCTGCCCCCGGCTTCAGGGGATATCGCTGCCGTGGACATGATCCCTGCTACCGCATGTTCACTGCTCGCTGTCCTGCTCTCAACTGTTTCCCCTTCCATGCCTGAGTTCACTTGTTCGCCATGACGACCCCACTTCCCTGCAATAGTGGCCCATCTCCACGCTTTCTAACTTTACAGAATAATCTGCATTGTTACGCCTATCTGCCACACCGGCTGCAATCCCCTGGGGAAAGCTGTCCTTCCTTCTGAGCTGATGAAATACAGAATTGAAGGATTTTCTTAACACCCGGAAAAACGAAGAAAATAAATTTTTACTTCCTTTTTTATTTCAGCTGTATCTATACTCCTTTCAGCTGCAAGGCCATATCAGGTATTCGGGATCTGTGTCTATACAGTTGTAGGGTAGGCCATGGAACTATTGCCTGTCAATTGTTTCTATTGTCGGTGTATTTTAATGGAGTAAATTTCAACTGATATTAATTTAAATGGATATGATACAGGACGAAATGGTGAGGATGATTCATGGTATATGTAAATATCAAATTCGGCATTTTCCTTTACGACTGGGGAAACCACGAAAAAAAACCCATGTCAAATTGGCCGGCAAGGGATTTGAATGTGAGACCTCCCGAATGCGAGTCCATCTCGGCCACTTCGCTCGCTTTTTTACTTTTCTAAGCGCGGTATAATAGGAAGTATGGGACATAATAATATAAGGGACACTGTTTAAAAGTTTTTTTTGAAATACGTTTTTAGTACACGCTGGCTAAAACAGCTGCTTATCGGATTGGTAACCCGCCGAAAAATTTCATTTTAGCAACCAAAGCCGCTAAAATGGGATTCAAACTGAATTCAAAATGCAGTTTTATCGGCCTTGTACTTTAAGGTCGTCATGACAATCTATAAACAAAATCCAGATGGCAATGATCAGTCACACCAACTTTAACATGGATTTAAGCATATAACTGATCATAAAACAACAAATTTAAGCCAACATGTTTCTTTATGATAATCAGAAACTTTACCAGGGTTTTTCGCAAAACAGGATAGCCTACTTCATCATATAACAACAAAAATAAGCCAACAACTTTTCATATCTTCGTTAAAAAGAGAATCATTTGCTTACCATGGCGGATGCACCAACATTTAATTGCAATATATTCCTTCTCATAATCTATTGCTGCCGTGATGTTGTTGGCACCATCTTCAATTCAATGTTTGATTGAAATTTCCTTGGTATTATCATTTATATTTTCACAAGCTTTTCATAAATACCAGTTGGTATGCAATATTGTTTACAAACAAGGGACTCATATATTATGCATCTATACCACATTTGGTATTGCTATGTACGGTTCATTGTTCTGTGATACAGATGGCCTTGAGAATAGCCTGTGAGTTTAACAAATGGCTGACTAACTTTCATTATAATTAATTACACGGAATCTTTGTTTCATTTCGTATAATTTAAAGAGCTTTTACTAAAAAATATATTGTATGCACCACGTACACAAAAACTTTAGCGGACTCATCCAGTATTTCAGCCTCGGCCGCTATAGGTTACTACACCTTTTCAACCTCAATTTCGGAAAAAGTAATTTCAATTTCGGAAAAAGTAATTCCAATTTCGGAAAAAGTAATTTCAATTTCGGAAAAGGTAATTTCAATTTCGGAAAAAGTAACTTCAATTTCGGAAATACGAGGGCTATGAAGAGGGTATAGTAAAGTTGGTACCACGCTAGGACAAATGACTCAATCGGAGCGAGATTATGTAGAGAAGTAGCTAGACGGTTTACCTAAATGTTCCAAATAAAATAGTTTTGATTTTTACTGTGGTTTTCATTTTATGCCCCATCGAATGTTTAAAAAAATAGCTTTCATATTTCCGAAATTGAAGTTACTTTTTCCGAAATTGAGATTACTTTTTCCGAAATTAAAACTACTTTTTCCGAAATTGAAATTACTTTTTCCGAAATTGAGGTTGAAATGGTGTAGATTCGTCCGCTAAAGCGTTATTTTGCGTACTTGATACATAAATATCTATTAAAGTACGCACTTTGAGCTTCAATTCCTGTAAGTTAATTTTTTCCTCGTATAAGGAACTTTTTTCTAAACTATAAAGAACTAGAGCCTTCCTATTTTTATAACTGGTGAAAAAAGCCATTTTACCCTTTGTAACATATACAGTGTGTCCCACGCAAGAGTTGGCCAATGACGCGGGTTTCTGCGTCGCGTCGACTACAGCTCTAACTCCCGAGTGATCGGGTGAAATATCTACGCTAATAAAGCCGCTAATGGCGTTATGATTCAGGTTCTCACATTTACAGTTGGAATTACAATGAAAATAACCACGTACCTCAGCATAAGAGATGTTGGAAATGTCCCCCTCTTGCATCCACACAACACTGGAACCTTTTTAAGAAATTTTCTTTTGCGCGCATAAGTTCAGCTTCCGAGATAGAAACACCGTGCTTTTGTTGGGAGAGAACTCGTATTTTTTAAATCCACCAATTGTATCAAAATAAAATGAGGTAACTGATATAAGAATGTGCCAGAATGCTTTTATTTAATCAGTATTGCCAGATAAATCACATGTGTTTTTCTTTGTGAGAACCTGAACCATTACACCATCAGCGGGCTTTATTAGCGTAGATATTTCACCCGTTTCCTTTGTAATGTACGGGAAGTTGACCTATACACTTTATTTTTCAAGTTTCTCCATAAATAATATTCATATACTGTTAGAAGAACTTAAAGACAATATCACATAGGCCTATCACAAGAGAAATGAACTCTGCCTCGGAAGCTGAACTTATGCGCGTGAAAGAAAATTTCCTAAAAAGGTGTCAGTGTTGTGTGGATGCAAGAGGAGAACATTTCCAACATCTCTTGTGATGAGGTACGTGTTTATTTTCATTGTAATTTTAACTGTAAATGTGAGAACCTAAATCGTAACACCGATCGCGGCTTCATTAGCGTAGATATTTCACCCGATCGCTCGGGAGTTGGAGCTGTGCCAGCCGCGACGTAGAAACCCGCGTCATTGGCCAACTCTTGCGTGGGACACACTGTAGTTATAATCATATTTCACTACTTAAAACTGCAGCATTGCGAAATATAGTCTGCTGAACTGAAAGCAGTAAAGAAAACAGAAAAATACTTCGCTTAAAACATAATAACTAAGGTTCGAATGTTTATGACATGTCATATTTCTTCCTCTGCCCGTACCATAGGTAGGCCTACTATAGGTAGAGGAAGTATTGTTTTCGACCCCAAAATTCGAAGTTGAGTTTTTGGCATATATACACGTTTTTGGAAACATGTCTGTGTGTCTGTCTGTGAACACTCTAGCTCCAAAACGGAAAATCGTATGAAAACGAAATTTCGTATTTGGGTCAGGTACCTTCTGAAGATGTGAGGATAAGATTGGCGATTATTTTCTCTTATTTTTAAGGGGACTTTACATGAAGAAATTTTCGTTTTACGCGATTTTCTCGAAAACGGCTCTAACGATTTTCTTTAAAATTTGCACATGTGTTCCTTTTACTGAGAGCTAAAACTTTTATTTGAAACTTTTTTTCGAAAAAATTCTCTGAGGGTAGTTACAAGCCACCCAATATTCACCCACTGTTTCTAGAAAGTTTGTCTTGCGTGATGAACAACTGAATATGCGCTCTTTCACGGCCTCTTATTCTATTTAAGAATGTGAAGTGAGAAAGATGTATTGTTGGCCATGCATAGAGTAAAGAAGTATCTGAGGGAAATATTCGATAAATTTCGGAAATTATATTTTACGGCGGAAAGTTCAATAAACGTCTGCAGTCACTTGTTCTTTTTTTTATAGCCTGCGCTTTTAGTCGCATCATTGAAAGAAGAGGTATTTATAGGATAATTAGCGTAAAATTGTGTCTTGCGATTCTGTACAATGATATGTGAATACTGCTAACTTTTATTTGGGCAGAGGAAGTTATGTGACTTTCACATCAGATTTTTTTTTATCCTGACCTCCGTTCTCGCCACAAACACAAATTAAACATGAATTGCACATTTTAGGTAGATTTCGAAGAAAAATCTACCTATTGCAATGGATACCACTTCATGATTTTCGAAAAATTCTTTCATATCTTTACGTTCCATGCTCCCCTAAGTACGAAACCACCGCCCGTTCAAAAAAATGTTTTGTGATATTTATATATATATATATATATTTATATCTTTACACGATAGCGGCCGTAATTTTGAAGATATTTGAACCAAATTTTAATATGTTATTTCTAGGCCCAATAGTTCGGACAAGTTCGTTAATGAGCAAAGTTGGGCCAAGGGGGTGGTCGGGGGAGGGGGTTGAAATTTTTTAAAATGTATATCTCGGCCCCTATGAAGTATAGAGGGAAACTTTGTTTGAATAAATTAGAGTACTCGCTACGGAGTTCACAGTGACACCAACGATTCGGGGGTTCGAGGGTGGGGGTGGAGGTGGGGGATGAAAATTCGAAACTTTTGAAACCACGTCTTGTGGGGTATCGTTGAAAAGCTCTCGATGAGTACTCTACAAATCAATAAATAGTTTCTTTATAGCTCTCATATGACGCGAGATTTTAATGTTTGAAAATAATAACACTTAAAAGAATTATTATAATATCATAATTTTGTCTTGTTTAGCGGCTTTGCTAATTTTATTCATTGTTGATCTTGCGCACGGCCTCCCAGAATATTATATCCTATTCTTGTTGTCAAAACAAATGATTGTAGGCTCTTCCTCTTTACCGAATTCAGTTCTTATTACTGCAGGTTTGCCATGCCAAGGCTAAAGAAGAAGAGTGCTATGCAGCGACAATAAATTAAACTAAAAGCACTTCGAAATCTACCTCCGCCTGTAGGCCTGCCTAAAGGGATTTTTTTATCCTAATCGGACCGTTTTTATTTTGCATATAAAGTCATATTTTTGTCATTTTCATGGTCTTGGTAATATTTTGTGCATATTCGTAATTTAACGTCATATTTCTGTTATAAATTCGGTAAAGGAGCACAATTATATAGTTCAGGTCTATGTAGACTATTACATGCTCGAGTTATATGTGAAATTTATTTAATTAATTTAATGTTTATGCCAAATCAATAGTAAATTAAATTTTATAATTAATGCAATTGTTCATATTTTAAAGGAGACACGCAAGATCTACAAAATTTTACGAGTATTTGGACTGATTAAGCGAGCAAACAGAAGCAAATTCTTTATAATACAAGTAAAATTGTAAATCACCAAAATTGTTAAAAAGTGATAATCTGATTGAATTCATGTAATGTAAGAATTTAGTGTATTTAAACGTTTTAAATTGGAAGATTTATTTTTTGAAATACGTATTTTATTAGGTCATATTGAGGATCTTTGGGGCATATTTAGTCATTTTTAAGTTCATATTTGCAGTCATATTTTCCACATTTTTAGGTCATAAACATCCGAACCCTAATTATAAGTATTACGCTTGTCTATTCGTAATTTTCACTGGTAAATAAGTGTTTAATCTTCCACACTTCTTTTCAAAATAGGAAATTTGTTATTTTCAATATCTTAATGTCAATGTCTGTGTTAATAAATTATTTTACCTGGTGGAATGTTTATCTTCTTACTTACGATTCACTTCATTTTGTTTTGGGGTGGTGTTAAATATAAAAAGATGCTAAACCCGATGGCCCCCTCTAAATTTTATTTGTCCTCGAAATGTTGACCCCGGCTACAAGCCTGAATGGTTACATAAACTTTCGTAAATACATGTTTGTTAAGTATTAATGAACTTAATTTTTCCTATGAGGGTGCTGTTATGTCTCTCTATATAAGAGACTGACTGACTGGCTGACTGACAAAGAATCAACGTAGAACCTAAACTATAATAGGTAGAGACTTGGAATTTTCGCAGTACTTTAATTTCATTTTTTAAAATTTTAAATGCCAAAAAATAAATGTTTTTGGGAATACTTAATCCCTTTTTATCAAATCCAAATCACAGTTCACATGACAACAGTGTATTGTTGCCATTGGTCTCAGGTAAGGTTTGGAAATAAATGATACGGAACTTTGACAGATTGTTTACTGGTTGCTAAGTGATACTGATGATGGAAATGTTGCAACTCTGTATTTATGGTGGTGGGGTGTATTCACTAACCAATGCAAACAGTGGGTTCTGGTCTATAATATTTTCATCGAGGATTTTACGTCTATGTTTGTAAATCTCCAAGTTTTGCAAACTATCGGAGTACAGTTCCACTTTTGTTATATTTCTTCTGTATCGAGGTCTATCCGACACGCCTAGTTTGATTTAAAATGTGTTCGCTCCTCTTTTGTCTGCGCCTGCGTTAGTTGTTCAGATCACTAGTGAACACTGGTGGCGTTGCCAGTACTTATTTGGGCTTCGATGTGTTCGTATGGTTTACTCCTGAGAAATCGGTAAGTTTTTGAAATTCATATAAAAGTAAATTTCCCCTTAATAAGCCTTACGCTTCATGTGTAATTTTTCATCTGGCCGTATCTCAGATTTAGCAGTGAATAAGCTGCCAGGAATATTTTCAAGTATGCTTAGCCGGTATTCATAGTCGGCGACTTAAGAACGACTTTATAAAGCTAAGCTTATTGAATAAGTCGACTTATATGGCTGTGACATCTGGATGCATGAAAACTTCAACCAGACTTAACAACATTTGTTGGCAACATTCAGTACGAATGACAGAGTTAAATAGCGACATTCATAGTCATAACAGAAGGAGGAACGTATACTTTTTCCGAGTGAATAGAAATACAAAAACAACAGAAAATAGTCCTTGGGAATAATTTGAAGCAATTTTTAATTAAGAAATGGCCACAAAATTTGCGATTGTAAATAATGTCTTTGTTACCGGTACTTATTCTATACAATCTATATAATATTGTAATGTAAATGTATATTTTATTATTTTTAATGTATTGTATTTATGAATATGTCATATTTTAAGTACTACTGACAATGCTTATGCATGTAATTACATGTTTCGAGCAATAAATATGAATGAAAGAATGAATGAATTAATAAAGCTCTACTTGTTCTACATATTGCAGTCGAACTGGATAATATGAAAAATAGCGCATTCACTGCTAAAACAATTGAATCAGTGAATCGTACTTCAGATTTTTTCAGGTTTCGTGTAAAGCAAAGCCATCTTGTGTACGTATTTCGCTGTCGTGATATAAAAATACAGACGGCTCTGTGCATTCTAAACAAAGAATTCAGTTCATCCAGTCATATTATGCACCGTGTAAGTAAGCTGATCAATAGTTTCTTGAAAATATTCTGTGTACATATTCGCTTGAACTTCGTTCAGAATTAATAAAGGTACGCTTATGTATTTATTTCTATATTAATTGAGTTCTAGAAAACTTGAAAAAGCTTTGGGTCGACATGAAATGCCAACGGAGAGAAATTCTGATGAAACAAAGCCGATTGACATTTCCAAAATTGTGTTTTTTTCAAACGAAACCGATTTTAAAAATCATTGTCAATAAAGAAGTTAAATGGATTCATCATGTTTTGCAAATAACGCTTTGGGGCGCGATTTTCTTCTAATACCTCGCTCAGATCCTCAAAATAACTGTCCATGGTTCTGGCTTGAACTGAAATAAGTCAGGGGGACCCTTGACTTGATAAAGTATTACTTATTTCGATATATAAGTAGTACTTTAGTGACTATGAATAGCAATAAGATATTTTGCACTGAAAGTTATTACGTTACGTTATTACTTTACTAGTTAAATAGTAGCTTCTGTATCGCCTAGTTCACATTTTGGATAAGTTATAGGCCTATTTGTTATTAAGTGCCAGAATTGTGATTGTTTGGGGACGGGAAAATGTCTGTCCGTCTGTCTGTCTGTACGCGCGATAACTCGAATACGCTTTATCGGATTTTCAAGAAACTTGGTATACGCATTTATATCGTCCATGGATAGAAGCCTATAGATATTGGACCAAATCGGTTGACCGGTAGCGGAATAATGCCAAATTTAGTGCCTATTTTATGGTGAAGTATTAGAAAGAATTTATCAAATGCAAATCAGTTATCATTACAACATATTGTTTTACAGTGTTCATATACGGCTTTGGAAGTTCGCTTTGACAAATAACACTACCCACATATTCTTTCACATATGCTTATAAAACTTTAGACCTTTGTTCTTCAGTAAGCCGTGCTTAAAGAATCGATCTGTTAACTCGAAAATCGATTATCCAAAAATGACTTATTTTCTGTATATCACAATTGCAACTATCACCGATTAAGCGAAATCATTCTGGCACTTTGTTACATCAGTTTATCGGAGATTATTAAATATTGTCATTGATCTTGAATCTTGCATTACATAAAATTCTAGTTTTAACTAATTGCCTTTAGTTATTTATATGACAACCTTGTGGTGATTGTTATATTCCAAAAAGCATTTTTCAAAATTAAAGTCAAATTTCCTTACTAGGAATTATGCTCACTTCTCAGAAGTTGTGCTTGCTAACCTAGATACATTGACTCCTTTTTTTAAAGTATCTACTGTTGGAATGAACTTTTAAAATCCACATAATTTCCATTCCAACCAGAGTTGATGTTTTGACAATACCGTATAATGACTAAACTGAAAAGACACAATTATGAAAGTGGGGTGATAAAACTTCCCTTATCAGATCACGATGCTGTTTACACAAGAGTAAAAATAGAATCTATTGCTAAACGTAAAAACATTACGTCGAGAATTGTTTACAGAATTGTTATAAAGATCTCCAAATAATGCTGCAATCACCCGTAAAAATCAGTGTTTGTGCAGGGTGAGTCGGTAGCGCGCCTGCCTTCCACTCCGGCGGCCCGGGTTCGATTCCCGGCCGGGTCGGGGATTTTTCAGTAGTGAAAAATCCCTTTCCCGGGTTCAGGACTGGGTAGGTTAAGTCTTAGGTTAAGATAATGCACATTGTGCGCGATTCCTAAATTTAAAAAAAAACATTTTCTGTAATAATTCACTCAATGTAGGCCGACCGTGGCCTAAATTTAGCATTTTTATCTGGGAGAGAAGGCGATGCCAGGTCTGAGAATCATAGGAGAAATATTTTATCCGCCACCGTGTCCCGAACTCTGGGTAGCTCTGTTGGTGGAGAATCAGACTTCGAGTCTCGGTGGCACATGAATTTTTCCCAATTGTTCCAAAAACATTGTTTTAATACAAATTTTCTTTACTAGATGGCAGGAAATCTTAAACCCAAAGGCTTGTTTGAGCTCGCCTTTAGTTCCTTCATCTCATACATGGAGGGCGAAGCTCGACAGTTGCTGGAGCTTGATCCGTCTCCAGAATCAGTTGCTGTAACATCCAGAGTCTGCGAGGAACTTAAACGCTTCTTCCACGGGACGAGGCTGCCAACATCCATGACAAATCAACTGACCAAACATCTTCTGATCAAGTTAGATTCCATGTATTACATGTTTGAGTCTTCCATTGAAACTGACTGTTGCCAACAAATGCTATTGAGTCTGGTGGAAGTTTTCATGCATCCGGATGTCACAGACATTGAACTGGGCCAAAGTTATTACCATGGGTTTGATTTCACCCCTTGTAACATCATTACGCGGTTGATCCTTCAAAAAGTTTGCAATTTGCCCAATTTAAAAGTACTTGATTTACCAGATATAAGTGATGATTACTATGATAATGAATTAAAACCAGTTTTTCCCTGTCAACTGAAAGAGTTGACTGTACATGGGTGTACAGATTCGTGCGGAGATATTTTTAGAAGTATAGTTGAAGACTGCCCAGAACTGAAAAGTCTAACTATATGTGACTCTTACATTAGTTACCAGGACATTAGACTTGTCCTTCAGTGTAAGCATCTGGAAATACTGCGCCTGTCAGAATGTTACATGGCAAAGGATGCAGCCCTAACTCTTGTCAAGGGCTTATCAACAGACACTGCGAGTGATGTGTTGTGTGCATCAACTCTTAAGTCACTTTCTTTAAGCATTGGTGATCAAAATACTTTGCGTCTAATTGTTGATAAGTTACCACATCTCACCGAAATTCAATTACATTACAAGGGTGATATAGATCTGTCTAGTTTAACACAGCTCAAGAATCTGCGATCTCTGAGCCTGGAAACATTGCAGCATAAAACCGCAGAACAATACAAGAAGATCCTCCCTGTTTTAGGTAAAAATCTAGTATTTTTGGAGCTAACAATTTACTGCGCTTTAGACATAGAAATGATTGCAGAAACTTGCACTCGTCTGAAATGTTTGCATATCCGTAAAGTTTTACACTATGAAGATTTAAATCACTCTTGGAAAACAATGCCAAATTTCGGCTCACTTGAATGTCTAAAAATTTCATCATATCATGGAGATGATGAGTTTTTGATTGCTCAGTGCGTAAACATTAAAACACTCATAATCCTGTACAATATAATCCTGAATACTATAGAAGATGTCCTCAGACGAACTCCTCCTCTCAACTTAGTAGTAATAGATAATTATAGTACACGCAATATGCACTTCATTGACTCATTACTTGCAAGACATCCGAACTTCCATGTAGTAAAGACCCGCGATTGGATAAGATTCTCCTCTCAAGCCGAAGTTTTCGATTCCTTCGGATGCTATATCAAATAGCTGGAAACTATCCAAAATGCCATCTAGTGGTTCAAACTTGTACAGATTGTCTGCGTTTTATAGATTCTCATACAACCCACATCATGCTTTTAGGGTTGGCTATAATTTATTTTCATAAGCCTTATAGAATTGCAAAGATTTGATGAAAATCAATATTAACATTCATAACACACACCTTGTGATTCGTTTTTTTTTCTGAAAGAGTTCAGCTGTTGGCCATGTGAATAACTTATCACAGAGGTCTTTTGCTTACACTGTACATTGTATTGTCTGGAAACTTAATATAGTTTTTATAAAACAAAGAAAGAGATCTTACTTTGGATTACATTTGTAATATTACTCTATATTCAATAAATACTTTTAAGAAAACATGTTTGTTTTATTTTATCCTTTTAAGTATATGTGTTTCCACCGCTGTGGCTCAGGGGATGCGTCCAATCCTCTCACGCAGCGGGCCCGGGTTCGATTCCTGGTCGGGACAAGTTACCTAGGTGAGGTTTTTTCCGGGGTTTTCCCTCACCTATGAGACAAATGTCAGGTAACTTTAGGCCCTTGTGGTCCCCGGATATCATCTGGCCGTCATTATCATCTTCATCCTCATCCTCGCCTTGTTCTGAGTGAGTGTGTGTGTGTGTGAATGGTGTGTATCGTCCTATGTGTTCGTGTTGTCTCGGAGGTGGCCCCGGCATTGGGCTGATCACTCATCCGGGGAGGCCCTCCATGTCCTTGTCTGGTCAAAAAAGTATGTATGTGATCCAAAGGTAATTCCTCTCCCGACTGGTCGCGGCCCTGTAAGGCCCGGGCGGCTTGGGTCGCTTAAATCCTAAAAGGGAGAGGTAAAACTACGAAAAAGAAGAAGAAGAAGTATATGTGTTAATACCTGTGACATTGAACCGGAATTTATATTAAACTCAATTCTTGTCAAGTCAAGGAATTTTTGGCTCTTACTTCGAAAGATTTAAAATTATAAGTGAGAATGAATATTTCTGTACCCTTGTAAAGAAAACCAGACCGTAGGAAATCTACTTTTTGACTGCCCACTCTTTGCAAGGAAAAGATTTTCGTTAATAGGACACTAAAAATATTGTGGTGTAAAATATGATAAACCACTCTTAATTTTTTTTTAGCAAGGATTGTTGTTGTAGAGAATTCCACTGTTTCATATGATCTATATTTAAGAGGTTACAATAATTTTATTTAAACTTTAGCAAATACAAGAAAAAACAGGTACATTATACATTGAAATTGACCTACAGCCCTAATGCATATTATGGTGAAATAGGGCTAAAAGAAATTATATAATAAATAAATAAAATACCTAGGACTACCAAGTATTATTTTTGTATCATGGATTCCGAAGGGAGAGACTAAATTTTTCACTTAAAAAAGGAAATCCCTCAAATAAACGAAAACATGTTGAAATGTAGAAATTATGTAATATAATAGTTCAATTGCAGCCAATGGCCAAGAAGATCTTTAAAACATAAGTAGGGAAGGTTTGGGACATTTTTACATTACATTTATTTTTATCTTATGGTTTAATATAAACAAAATCTAATTGTATTTCTGAAAACTGCATGGCTTCAGGCTATAAATTTGTTGTGCCAAAGATTACACATTTTATTTACCTTGCAAATAAATTACTTTTTAAAAAAATTATCTAATGTCCCATCCTTCCTACCTGGTGGGTGGCTTGGGACAGAGCTTTTGGGCCATAGCTACATTCATGATGTATACTCCATGATGTATACTCTGATTTATCATGCAGATGGGTATACTCCAACCGAACAGACTTCTATGAACAGGGTATTTTGAAACTGGTATCACGATAGCAGAAATGTGTTGATAAATTTGGCTACTGTATAGAAAAATAGATAAAAGATGTCCCTTCATGTATGCATTTGTTTGTAATTTTACATATTAAACTTTTTGTAAAAAAAAATATATATATACTGTGCGTTAATTTTCGTTCCACCCTCGTATATCTCTTATATATATAAAAGGCTTTGTCCTGACTGACTGACTGACTGATTGACTGAATGACAGGAATCAACGTACAGCCTAAACTATAACAGGTAGAGACTTGGAATTTTGACAGTACCTTTGTTTCATAATGTAGGTGCCCACTAAGAAAGGATTTTGAAAAATTCTGATTCTAAATGCCAAAAATTAAATGTTTTTGAAAATACTTAATCCCTTCTTACATAGAATTATCAATTCCAAATCACAGAATATATTGTTGCCAAATGGTATCAGGTGGGCTTGGAAAAAACAAATGAAATGCACTTTTGACAAATGAGAGAAGTTATCAAAATAATTCATGTTATAAATAAATATTACAGAATGAAATCCACTAAAATAATGGAATCACATAACTTTCTCTACCCTGGACATAGAGAAAACAAAACGAGATATGGTAATGTGTATATTATTATATTATATCGCAGGTTTTTGGAGAGAAAAGTATGAAAGTGATAATGCTTTCTGTTTAATTTCATCCCCAAAACGGCTTTATGGTAAGTATGAAAGTGATATTGCTTTCTGTTTAATTTCATCCCTAAAACAGTTTTATGATAACATGAGAGTGAGAAATAAAATTTTCCGCCTCGATATTACAATTTTATGTTACAGGAATTTCTGTTTTTTCTTATATGAACCCCTACCAGGCTTGCTGTGTACATGCGATAGGATGCAGAATTCTACATGCTCTATGAGCCATAAAGAACTATATCAAGCGTTTTCTGAGGGAATAGTTTGAGTGTAATAAGTCGTTCTTCCTATTTCAGATTATAAATATCTGTATAAGGACCTAGAATTTAAAAATCGAAAGTCCTTCATAAGTTCATTTCCAATTACAAATTAAAAAACCCGGGCGACGCCGGGTCTTTTAAGCTAGTCAATTATATTAGGCTACAATAACTGTAGGGATTACACGTGAATAATTTCTCTCAGAGTTCTATTGCTTACACTGTATTCTATGAACTGACTGGAAACGGAACACAGTTTTATAAAACAAAGAAAGAGAACTTACAGTGGATTAAATTTGTAATATTACCAAATACTATAGAGGACAATACCGGACACTTATTCCTTTGACAATGGAAAAATGAGGGGATAGATTTTGCAGCACTCCTGGTGGCACAACCTGCAAAACTTGGGGGCAAATTAAAATATTCAAAACACACATAAACTGCAATTTCACCAAACACTAAAGACCAAAACACTGTTTAAGTAATTATAAGAATAATAATGAGCAAACAAAACACAGAACTTCCGAAATAGTTACCAAAATATCAATGAAAACACAAATATTTCAACTTAACGGTTGCTAACAACAACAACTTTCTCTTTTTTTCAATGTTGTTTTTTTTGTTTTAATTTTTTAGGTCATTTATTTCCAAACAAGCATTTATTTCTGAACCAAAGATAGATAGAAAAATCACATCCCTTATACGGTACATAACATGCCGAGGTTGGCTACTTCAGCTCCTCTGACAGAAATTGGTTGATATCTTTGTATCTACCGTAGTTACTGCATCTGTATTCAGTAGTAGCAGGTTCGGCTGCTAGATGGTGCTCAAGATATTGTCCCTCGATATATCGCAAAGTAACCTGCATTGTTTTCTATAGTATTTGATATTACTCTCTAGTCAATAAATATTTTTTGAATAAAACATTTGTTTTTCATCATTACAAGCAAAGTGCAAATTCCAAGGACTCCCAAGTATTTTGTGTCATGGACCCTGAGAGGGAGGTTCATCTAACCAACTAGAAATTACTTTACGTGGGAACTGGACATTTAAATTATTAGGTAGATTTCGAAGAAAAATCTACCTATTGCAATGGATACCATGTCATGATTTCCGAAAAATTCTTTCATATCTTTACGTTTCATGCTCCCCTAAGTATGAAACCACCGCCCGTTCAAAAAAAATTGTGATAATAGGCTAATCTTTACACGCTAGCGGCCGTAATTTTGAAGATATTTGAACCAAATCTTATTATGTTATTTCTAGGCCCAATAGTTCGAACAAGTTCGTTAATGAGCAAAATTCGCCCAAGGGGGTGGTCGGGGGAGGGGGTTGAAATTTTAAAACATTTTTATCTCGGCCCCTATGAAGTATAGAGGGAAACTTTGTTTGAATAAATTAGAGTACTCCCTATAGAGTTCACAGTGACACCAACGGGGTTTTGGGGGTACGAGTGGGGGGATGGAAATTAGAAATTTTTGAAACCACGTCTTGTGGGGTATCATTGAAAAGCTCTTGATGAGTACTCTACAAATAAATAACTAGTTTCTCGATAGCTCTCATTTAAGGCGAGATTTGAATGTTTGAAAAGTGCTCTTTCCTCTTTTTTGCAATTATTATTGCGGGTTTGTCATGCCAAGGCTAAAGAAGAAGAGTGCTACGCAGCGACAGTAAATTAAACCAAAAGCACTTTGAAATCTACCTCAGCCTGTAGGCTTGCCTAAAGGGATTTTTTTAAATTCATTCTGTGGCTTTTGGATATAGTTGCTCGAATTACTGTAGTTTTCCTCTGTTTTTACTTCTCTCACTTAAAAACTTTCTTTATTCACTGCACTGTATCAAAGATAGGGCCTGTGTATTGTCGTTTAGCCATAATAAACCTAAAAAATCTCTTTAGGCAGACCTACAGGCTGAGGTAGATTTCGAAGTGCTTTAGGTTTAATTTACTGTCGCTGCGTAGCACTCTTCTTTAGCCTTGGCATGACAAACCCGCAATAACAACTGCAAAACAGGAGGAGCACTTTTTAACATTCAAATCTCGCCTTATATAACCAGCAAGTTGAGCTTGGAACTAAGGAAGAAACTGGTGAAGTGCTACATCTGGAGCATTGCACTGTACGGAGCAGAGACATGGACCATGAGAAAGAGGGAGAAGAAATACCTAGAAAGCTTCGAAATGTGGTGCTGGAGGAGAATAGAGAAGGTCAAGTGGACAGAACGGGTGACAAATGACGAAGTACTGAGAAGGGTAGGAGAGAGGAAAATTATTCTGAATACAATTATTCAGAGGAAAGCCAATTGGATCGGACACATACTTAGACACGAGGGACTCATACATGATGTCATCGAAGGGAAGATCAAAGGAACTGCTGGAAGAGGAAGGAGAAGAATACAACATCTGGATGACATGAAAGATGGGAGGAGATACAGCAGATTGAAGGACGAAGCTAGAGATAGGGAACACTGGCGTCAGAAATTCTCCGTATGAAGACATGGACCTGCCACTAGGCAGAATACTAAATAATAATAATGAGAGCTATCGAGAAACTAGAAACTAGTTGTACGTACTTGTACACTGTAATTAGTTTGAAATTTAGCAATATTAGCTACCATATAACACATAACAGAGTATATTATACTCCCGTGTGAGAGTGAGGACTTTGCGGTTTACAAGATTATCTTTTTTCTTTCCACATATTATTCTTATTGCACGTTTTTGTAATCTAAATATTTTCTCCCTATGGAAAGAGTTGCTCCAGAATATGATTCCGTAATTCATTACAGAGTGAAAATATGCAAAATATACCATAAGTAATGCATCCTGTTGTAATATATTATTCAAAATTCGTAAAGGAAAACACGCTGAACTCAGTTTTGGACTTATAATTTCTATGTGTGTCTTTCAGTCAAGATTTTGGTCAATTTGTAGTCCTAAAAAATTTTACATTGCTAATTTCTTTTATGATTTGTGTTTGATAATTAATTTCAAAATTTGGGATGCAGGGATATTTTTTGTCCTAAATTGTATAAAGTGGGTTTTTATCGATATTAAGTGTCATTTTATTAGCTAACCCTACTCGAACATTACCCGACTGCTAACATTAAGCGGTGTAATAAAAACTGTAAGATATGTGTTATCAGTATTAATACCTGGCACGTCACTGTTAAATTAACCCGGAAATTGAGGCTCCGTGAATGTCCTTCACAGATATCAGTTAGAATGTAATCTATTTGTCCTGGACTTGCCTTTTTGCAATACCATTTTGTTTCGCAGTCATGCTGGTCTGTGTGGTGTTTGGGCTGTGCTTCGTGCTCCTGGATTTCGTGGGTCAAAACTCCGGCACACTGACGAAGTCGTTGTTAGATTACGTACTAGCCGATCATGAAGTCACTAACGGCGCGGGCTGCCATTACGGCATTTGCGTCAGAGCGTGTGATTGGTCCAACAAGTTCTGCTACACCGACGTTCAATGTGACGGGGATGACTCCATGTGTTCTCGCTACGACCCTTGCAGATCACCCTGTATCTCAGCTATTGGGATCTAACAGTGACTTCTGCAGCACATCCTGTGGCTCAGATATTGACATCTAAAAGTGACTTCTGCAGCACACCCTGTATCTCAACTTTTGGCATCAAACCGTGACTTCTGCAGCACACCCTGTAACTCATCTATTGGCATCTAACAGTGACTTCAACAGCACACCCTGTGGCTCAGATATTGACATCTAAAAGTGAGTTCTGCAGCACACACTGTATCTCAACTTTTGGCATCAAACCGTGACTTCTGCAGCACACCTGTATCTCAGCTATTGGGATCAAACAGTGACTTCTCAGCACACCCTGTATCTCACCTATTGGCAACTAACAGTGACTTCTGCAGCACACCCTGTAACTCAGCTATTGGCATCTAACAGTGAATCCTTCAGTACACCCTGTAACTAAGCTATTGGCATCTAACAGTGAATCCTTCAGCACACCCTGTAACTCATCTATTGGCATCTAACAGTGACTTCTGCAGCACATCCTGTATCTCAACTTTTGGCATCAAACCGTGACTTCTGCAGCACACCCTGTATCTTAACTTTTGGCATCAAACCGTGACTTCTGCAGCACACCCTGTAACTCATCTATTGGCATCTAACAGTGACTTCTGCAGCACATCCTGTGGCTCAGATATTGACATCTAAAAGTGACTTCTGCAGCACACCCTGTATCTCAACTTTTGGCATCAAACCGTGACTTCTGCAGCACACCCTGTAACTCATCTATTGGCATCTAACAGTGACTTCTGCAGCACATCCTGTGGCTCAGATATTGACATCTAAAAGTGACTTCTGCAGCACACCCTGTATCTCAACTTTTGGCATCAAACCGTGACTTCTGCAGCACACCCTGTAACTCATCTATTGGCATCTAACAGTGACTTCAACAGCACACCCTGTGGCTCAGATATTGACATCTAAAAGTGAGTTCTGCAGCACACCCTGTATCTCAACTTTTGGCATCAAACCGTGACTTCTGCAGCACACCTGTATCTCAGCTATTGGGATCTAACAGTGACTTCTCAGCACACCCTGTATCTCACCTATTGGCAACTAACAGTGACTTCTGCAGCACACCCTGTAACTCAGCTATTGGCATCTAACAGTGAATCCTTCAGTACACCCTGTAACTAAGCTATTGGCATCTAACAGTGAATCCTTCAGCACACCCTGTAACTCATCTATTGGCATCTAACAGTGACTTCTGCAGCACATCCTGTATCTCAACTTTTGGCATCAAACCGTGACTTCTGCAGCACACCCTGTATCTCAACTTTTGGCATCAAACCGTGACTTCTGCAGCACACCCTGTAACTCATCTATTGGCATCTAACAGTGACTTCAACAGCACACCCTGTGGCTCAGATATTGACATCTAAAAGTGACTTCTGCAGCACACCCTGTATCTCAACTTTTGGCATCAAACCGTGACTTCTGCAGCACACCTGTATCTCAGCGATTGGGATCTAACAGTGACTTCTCAGCACACCCTGTATCTCACCTATTGGCAACTAACAGTGACTTCTGCAGCACACCCTGTAACTCAGCTATTGGCATCTAACAGTGAATCCTTCAGTACACCCTGTAACTAAGCTATTGGCATCTAACAGTGAATCCTTCAGCACACCCTGTAACTCATCTATTGGCATCTAACAGTGACTTCAACAGCACACCCTGTGGCTCAGATATTGACATCTAAAAGTGACTTCTGTAGCACACCCTGTATCTCAACTTTTGGCATCAAACCGTGACTTCTGCAGCACACCTGTATCTCAGCTATTGGGATCTAACAGTGACTTCTCAGCACACCCTGTATCTCACCTATTGGCAACTAACAGTGACTTCTGCAGCACACCCTGTAACTCAGCTATTGGCATCTAACAGTGAATCCTTCAGTACACCCTGTAACTAAGCTATTGGCATCTAACAGTGAATCCTTCAGCACACCCTGTAACTCATCTATTGGCATCTAACAGTGACTTCTGCAGCACATCCTGTATCTCAACTTTTGGCATCAAACCGTGACTTCTGCAGCACACCCTGTATCTCAACTTTTGGCATCAAACCGTGACTTCTGCAGCACACCCTGTAACTCATCTATTGGCATCTAACAGTGACTTCTGCAGCACATCCTGTGGCTCAGATATTGACATCTAAAAGTGACTTCTGCAGCACACCCTGTATCTCAACTTTTGGCATCAAACCGTGACTTCTGCAGCACACCCTGTAACTCATCTATTGGCATCTAACAGTGACTTCAACAGCACACCCTGTGGCTCAGATATTGACATCTAAAAGTGAGTTCTGCAGCACACCCTGTATCTCAACTTTTGGCATCAAACCGTGACTTCTGCAGCACACCTGTATCTCAGCTATTGGGATCTAACAGTGACTTCTCAGCACACCCTGTAACTCACCTATTGGCAACTAACAGTGACTTCTGCAGCACACCCTGTAACTCAGCTATTGGCATCTAACAGTGAATCCTTCAGTACACCCTGTAACTAAGCTATTGGCATCTAACAGTGAATCCTTCAGCACACCCTGTAACTCATCTATTGGCATCTAACAGTGACTTCTGCAGCACATCCTGTATCTCAACTTTTGGCATCAAACCGTGACTTCTGCAGCACACCCTGTATCTCAACTTTTGGCATCAAACCGTGACTTCTGCAGCACACCCTGTAACTCATCTATTGGCATCTAACAGTGACTTCAACAGCACACCCTGTGGCTCAGATATTGACATCTAAAAGTGACTTCTGTAGCACACCCTGTATCTCAACTTTTGGCATCAAACCGTGACTTCTGCAGCACACCTGTATCTCAGCTATTGGGATCTAACAGTGACTTCTCAGCACACCCTGTATCTCACCTATTGGCAACTAACAGTGACTTCTGCAGCACACCCTGTAACTCAGCTATTGGCATCTAACAGTGAATCCTTCAGTACACCTTGTAACTAAGCTATTGGCATCTAACAGTGAATCCTTCAGCACACCCTGTAACTCATCTATTGGCATCTAACAGTGACTTCTGCAGCACATCCTGTATCTCAACTTTTGGCATCAAACCGTGACTTCTGCAGCACACCCTGTATCTCAACTTTTGGCATCAAACCGTGACTTCTGCAGCACACCCTGTAACTCATCTATTGGCATCTAACAGTGACTTCAACAGCACACCCTGTGGCTCAGATATTGACATCTAAAAGTGACTTCTGTAGCACACCCTGTATCTCAACTTTTGGCATCAAACCGTGACTTCTGCAGCACACCTGTATCTCAGCTATTGGGATCTAACAGTGACTTCTCAGCACACCCTGTATCTCACCTATTGGCAACTAACAGTGACTTCTGCAGCACACCCTGTAACTCAGCTATTGGCATCTAACAGTGAATCCTTCAGTACACCTTGTAACTAAGCTATTGGCATCTAACAGTGAATCCTTCAGCACACCCTGTAACTCATCTATTGGCATCTAACAGTGACTTCTGCAGCACATCCTGTATCTCAACTTTTGGCATCAAACCGTGACTTCTGCAGCACACCCTGTATCTCAACTTTTGGCATCAAACCGTGACTTCTGCAGCACACCCTGTAACTCATCTATTGGCATCTAACAGTGACTTCTGCAGCACATCCTGTGGCTCAGATATTGACATCTAAAAGTGACTTCTGCAGCACACCCTGTATCTCAACTTTTGGCATCAAACCGTGACTTCTGCAGCACACCCTGTATCTGAGCTATTCATTATAAATAATGAAGTTTATGTTTAAAAGAATACTATGGACTAGGATATTTTCCCGGGATCTAACCAGGTGTTACTTAAATAAATATTGTAAAATACAGATATGAATAAATTTCTTTGACATATAATTAATAAATAATTCAATCAGAGTAGGCCCTAATTTTTTTCAGAATTTTAAGATCACGAAATCTGTATCAGATGGTTATGAAAATAAATTGTTAGTCCAAATACACTCATAGAAAAACACCTTATGTTATAAGTAAATGTTACCATCTTTACAGAACCGGGATATGAAACATTTAAGTAATAAAATTAATAATATTTAATAATATTTCAAGACTATGAACTCATAACTAATATTTCCTTACTTACTTAATAGCAATAGGCAATTCCTAAGCATGATAAACGAATATTATCTATTTTATGGAACCCGAAGGTTCATTGCCGCGCTTACCTGAGCCCGCCAATCAACCCTAATCTGTGCTAACTCCATCCAACCATCCCTCGTAAATCTTACTTCCCTTAAATCAATCCTAATATTGTCCTCCCACCTACGTCTAGGTCTTTCAAGTGGTCTTTTCCCTTCGGGTCTCCCAGTCAATATTTTAGAGACATATCTTTCCTCCCGCATGCGTGCAACATGTCCAGCCCATGTCATTCTCCGTGATTTCATTACCCTTACTATATGCGATAAAGTGTATTTGAGTTATTGCGCCTTTAAAATTGACACTAAATTAAGGTTTACTCCGGTGGCGGTCAATAGATTAGGTTCAAATTCACTAGGGTACTTCTCATGGACATCATAAATGCGTGTACCAAGTTTCATGGAAATCCGATACAGCGTATTTAAGTTATGGCCATAGAAGTTTTGTTGACAAAGTCACGAGGGAACAAATACACGAAATTAAGAAAATATTCCTTAAAAAATGAATTACCGTATTTTTCGGACTATAAGACGCACCTTGATTTTAGGATGGAAATTTAAAGGAAAAGAAATTTAATGTGATTTTACACGAAAAATTTTAAAGGGAAGGATATACTTCATTGCATAAACAAATTATAATCTTGTACAAAGGAATCAGTGTAAATCAATTCTAACTTGTAACCTGCATTGTTCAAAAATCTCTTCTGTATAGGTGGCATTGTGGAAATTTTAACTGAACTGAACTGATTTCTCAAGAAATACTGAAAATAATTTTACAACCTCTAACCCTCAATTCAGTAAATGCAATGGGACAAGGCTATTAGAGGTTATTGCCTTCATTTAAACTACCCGTTGGAGACAACTCCTGTTGTATAAAAGAACTCAACATTCCTTTCTTTTCGCATTGTATACCTGGCTTCCAGCTACCCTCATTGTACAATCTGTGCAAGAATTTGTGACTATCTTATCGTTCACAACACTTTTAACTACGGTATTCCGGGAATATTTACTTTGCTTTAATTTTTTTTTAGTGTATTTCAACCATTAGATGCACCGAATTTCAGGGCTATATTTTCAAGGTAAAATGTGCGTGTTATGGTCCGTAAAATACGGCAATGTTAATATTTCCTTGAAATTTGATAATTTTTGCTGGGATTCTTTTAAAAAAGATCTACTTTTATTTTTTCGTTATTTCGTGATTCAAATGTATGTTTTTTGAGGTTATGGACAGCGATAGAGGAAAAGTTTGCAAATATTTGTCGAAATCAAAACCATTAATATTATCGGGCTTCGTGAATTTCACGGTTCTGTACCTACAAGGTAATTATGCATTTATTTATCTTCCTTGTCATATCAACCTAGTCAAGTATTTAGCATTGGAGCTGTTCAATAAGGAAGCAAGGCATCAGTTTTCCTCCAGTCAACATGGATCGCACAGTGTTCATATTGTCCGTTCTCTTCCTGGGTGCCTGTTGCAGCCCTCTGACTTCGTTTCCCTGCTTTAAACGTGGACTTCGCTGCATCCAAGGACAGTGTTGGAAAATCTGTACGAAGGCGACGATATTTTGTCCGACGATGACGACGTGCGAAAACGATGTTCGTCACTGCGACCCAACAGCGTCCTGTTACGACAAGTACGTCGAATCTTGGAAAATTCCACCTCCATAAGCTTTCGTTGTGACTAAGTATAAACAAAACCAATGAAAACTGTTGAGGACAAAGAAGCCTGTCTAATGGCTCGAAAAAAGTGCTGGTTTTATGTCTTCAGTTTGATAAATCTAAGCTAAAAGTTGATAATATTGAAAGTTTTCACATTTCAAATTCACAGACTTACATATATACAGGGTGTTAAAGAATACACCGAAATATTTTACCTGTATATAGAGGGCACATAGACAAGCAACTTTTATAAGGAGATTTTTGCTCTATGACGTAAAATGTGTGTGCTACAGGACATTAAAATCATTATAATTTGGTGCTCATAAGTCAATAATTATGCGAAATATGGTTAACATTTTCATAAGTTGACTTCATGCCTTCCTAATGATCCATAAAAACCTGATTCTTAATAATTCATCCACAGCTAATACATAATTTAGAGTTTTCATAATCTGCAAAAATTAGACTAATCACATGACTGGCCGTCACTGCATTATTTTTTTTATTCATAACTACTGACAACAGTGTTAGCAACGAAGTTCCTTTGATTTGCATTTTTTCCCTAATGTTACAAGTCAGTGGCGCCCATTCTCTGGGAGATTTCATGCTTTAACAGGAAAAAATTTAATTCATAGAGCAAAAATCTCCTAATGAATACCTCTATCCACAGGTAAAATATTTCGGTGTTATTCATTAACGCCCTGTATATATGTGTGTATCTGAATGAGAAAACGTTCGACTGCAGAAAAGAATACATACATTGAAAAGGCAGAACATTATAGAAGAAAAATTCATCTGACACTGGGATTTGAACCAGGACCTTTGGCTATCCGTGCCACTGCTCTACCAACTGAGCTAAGCCAGAGTTCGCTTCACAGCACCAGATGGAACCTCTCTCCTACGATTGATTGCCCTGAATGATCTATTCTTATGTAACGTTCAATAGTCATTGTTCATTTCCAATAGTCGACGACAGACAATAATAATAATAATAATAATAATAATAATACTATTTTATTGTCATGGAGCAGAGCTATAGACAACGTCATGATGTATATATGTTTACAGAGTTTACAATTAAATTAATAATAAAAAATGTAATAAATATATGCATTAATAAAAGCTTACCCTTACAATATGTACCGTACATAAGAAGGGTGAAGTTAAGTAATGTTGTATATACTAACACTAAAAACCTTCCTTATTCTAGTTAAATTAAGTTACTGTAAAATAGTAAAATTCCTACAATGTGTACATGTCAAGGTTAATATAATTATATGATTAGTAGTTAATTAAATGGCTGGTCAAGTAACCAAAATTAAAACATACATTTTCCTAACTAAGTTAAATTACCATAAAAACAATAATGTCAACATAGACAACATAAGACAATAAAAACAACAATACAGACAGAGTCCATGTGATTGTATATGTTACAATATAGCAGTGTTCGTTCCAAATTTGTCTTTATCATTAAAAAATTCTTTTATTTCATAGTACGGTGTGATAATCAACCAGGTATATAGAGTCTTTTTAAATCTTGAGAAGGGTAGCTGTGTAAGTTCTAGAGGTAAACTGTTGTATATTTTTATTCCCATCACATCGAAGCTCATAAGACTTCAACTCTGTTCTCCTTCTGGCCCTGTTTGGACAAACTGGTGACGAATCATGGTGTCACTACCAAAATCTAATCCAGGGGAAACGTCCGGCAACAACGAGGAATTGTAGTCAGCTGTCTACGAGTGGGTGCGTAATCCCAACAATGGTTCTGTGACGCAATAATGAAGTTGCCAGCGATATATTGACGTCGGTTGAGAGTATATTCAGAGATCCCATGTACATTGATTCATGTTCATTAATAAATAGGGTACAAAAATGAACTATTGTAAATCATTTCCGAATGCCCCTCATAAAATATATATATTTCTTTTTTATCCAGAAAGAAGGGCAAGGGCCAACAAAAATGAATAGGCGGGCCGTGGGTTGGACCACACTGGTTTAGGATATGCTAAATATAAAAATAGAATTTTGTTTTATCAAAATGTCTGATTCAACGCTTCTGTCATCTCTTAATGTTTACTTACAAAATTCTGGGTAACACTCAGAAATGGAAGTGTCCACATTAATGCTATGTGCATAGCCTGCAGTGCTGTAACATTTTGTTTATGTTCTCTTATGTACTCTGTTGCTTGAGTTTCAGATGTATTATGATTCTTTAAATAAAAATGCTCTATAAATATATGCTATAGTTATAACCAGGGCCCGGATTCTAATGACATGTCATCTTTTTATTGATGCTGCATAGACATTGCCAACTTGTAGATAAATCCCAATCATGGCCTCTAGATTATACAAATACATTTTATTAGGGCATTTTTTTGTCATTTTATGCAATTTTAAATTTTAGGGCATTTATTTCAACTATATGTCATTATTGTGTCATTTGCTTCCTTATTTAGTCATTTTCATGTATTTACATTCAGTGTATTAACTTTTTTGTTCGTCGCTAGCGGTGCTGTCTTTGAAGTGTGCTTTGTTTAATACAAGAAGGAAAAACTCGGTGTTGAAGTGTTGTCATATCTCAGTCGGAAATGAGAATCAAAGAAACGCCAAAATGTTGTATTATATTACTGTTGTTATTAGATTGACTTGGCACCAGAGTCTGCCTGGATTTGAGAGTGCAAACTACTGTTTACCCACAATAAACAACAATATAATCCAGTAGACCACAAAAGGAAATGCCGAATTTTGACTCGCCAGTGCATCAGTGCCAGTAAAAATTTCCGTGAGAAAAGAACATTCACAACCTTAAAGATTGTTGAGATCGGGATTTGCACACG
This sequence comes from Ectobius pallidus, assembly GCA_964059195.1. Taxonomy (NCBI): domain Eukaryota; kingdom Metazoa; phylum Arthropoda; class Insecta; order Blattodea; family Ectobiidae; genus Ectobius; species Ectobius pallidus. The sequence continues at coordinate 180,949,219 of CAXKWD010000005.1, read as the reverse complement.
AACTTCACTTAATAGGTGTATTTACCTCAGATTGCATTTCGATGGACAATTTCCACCATCACCAATACCAGCTGGGGGTATGGAATACCCCCCAGGGAGAGGGGGGCTCGGGGGTCCTCCCCCGGAAAATTTTAAAAATTAAGATGCACAGTAACGAGTTTTAAGCTTCCCACGCTTTATACTCGCATTATGTAATTTATAAGCAGACTTAAAAAATTGTACATTTTCCTTTTTTTAATCAATGGGCCAGTCATGTGGCCAGACATTATAACCCCCCGCATATGGTCGGCCTGGTTACGCCTATGTGACTGGCCGCCACTGCATTAGTTTTTTCTATTCAAAATCCAGTGTTCATTTGTTTTGCTTTTTTTTTTTCTTCAAATGTTAGAAGTCTTTGGCGGCCATGCCCTGGGATATTTTATGCTTTAACATAAAAAATTGAATCCAAAGAGCTGAAATCTCCTAATAAATGTTCCTCGTCTATGTCCTCTCTATACACAGGTAAAATAGTTCGGTGTGATTCATTAACACCCTGTATAATGGTCTTAGAACGTAAATAACAATTAGGAATATTTTAGTATAAAGGGGGTGGAGTTTACACCCTGGGTAAAAGTCTTCTTACGCGTTTGATCGGTACAGTAATTTCAAAACCAAGGACGCTCGCATCTGTGATAATTAAGTAGTGCCTATCTTGAGGAAAAGATAGCTTCTACCCACCCGTGTGCATTACTTAGTGATATGTACTGTAAGTAGTCAAGTATGCATAACAACGGATAACAGTGTAGTGACCATGCAGTTGGTATTAGTGGCTAACCTGACAGCTCTGTTTCACACACAGGCTAAAGGCTACACACATTGTTATAAAGGGCAGTGTGTCATAAGTAGACCTGGGATTTTAAGGCAAATGCATATTATTTTGTTCCTTATGAAATAACATGACATTTTTTTAAAAATATGTGGATGTTTCATGATAAATCACATTTATAGAGTTTTATAGCGCCCTAAAATGCCTATTTGGACTTTTAGAGAGTATTTTGCTATTTTAGTGCCTAAAAAGCCTATTTGTGTAGGGGAAATGGAAAAGGCTGAAAGTGCCAAAAAATAAAAAATCGATTTTTTGCATGGAATGTGTTGTAAGCGACATCGCCAATAACCTAGAGAAGGTTGAAAGTGCAGGAAAAATTCCTACTAGTTCCTAGAGCAGTCGCAAGGAGCAGCACCGTGAAAGCGCCCGCTGACCATCAGTGGAAAAGGCTGAAAGTGCCACCCACCATTCATCCTTTACGTGTAATGAGCGCTGGACTTCCAGCCTTTTAACTAATAAGGTATGGCACTTACAGCGTTTCCCAAAAAAAGATATGATGGCACTTTCAGCTTTTCACATGCAAAATCAAGTTATATATGTACAATAAAAAAAAAACTCTTGAAAAACAAATAAAAATATATTTTGTATTTTTAATGAATTTTATAGATTTTTGAAGGATACAGTATAAGTTTTATGAAGTTTTTATTGAATACTGAAAATTTTACTTTGTGGCACTTTCAGCCTTTTCCATTTCCATTACACATTTTGTACATTTAAAATAAAATTCAACAACTTCTGTAATTTTTACAAACTTATAATGGACATCCCTCAATGAAAAGCAGAACGTCAGAGGGTGGGTTTTTCACAGAAATTTGATCATTCCAAACAATTGTCGCTACACGAACGCTGACTGACGGGGGAGGGGAAGGACTACTGTGTCAAGTCACCAGTGAAAGAACATCTGCTTAAGTGAATATAGTTCTGATGCCTAATTTTGCAGTTAATTCTGTTAAGAATAGGTATACCACGTTTGAATATTAAACAATTATACACCTACACTTTATTAAATTATTTCCATAAACATCATGAAAAATTCATAACACGAAATCATTACTATAATACAAGGAGGTATAATATCTCACGTCCTCATTTTGAACCAAAGTGTGCTACAGAAGTAGGTCTAAGGCATAGTATAAATTTCGGACCAAGGATATACAACAATTTTACTAAAAGAAACCCTAATCTGATACCACTAAACAATAAATTGCTTAAAAAACAAGTACTCCAATTGATTAAAACTAAATTGTAATGGTACTTTTACTCATTTTTTTCCTATTATTAATTCTCAACTGTAAATTCTAAATTTTAACATGAGGTATTTTGTTTGTAACTCTGTTATGTTATTGTAATTTATTTTTTCGTATCTTTATTCATGTATTTATTTCATATGAGCAATCTTACTTATTTTTATTCTTTTTTTTTGCCTAAAACTATAAAATGTATGTTTTTTATATAATGTTCAAAATATAATTTTAGTATGGCTGAACTGACCCCGAACACGAGCTGTGCTCATGCGGGGAAAATAATAGTCTTCTGAAATTGTACTAATTGTGTTTATGCTATTTTTATTTTTATTTGTAATAATTTTGTAATAATTTGTATTTTTGTAATTTGCAATTTGTTTCTTGCTAATTTCAAAAGTTCTTGATAATCGCATCTGTGCGTCATAGAGAAATCAAGTAGGCCTATTGCCTATCATGAGGAAAAGATGCTGTCGTGCTGGTGTACAGGTTCTTGGGGTAAGAATAGCTATTGTAAAAACTATTCAAATCCTAAGAGAGAAGCTGGCACCAGTAATAAAACTTATTGAAAATGGTTATTAAGAAAGATGGAACAGGACGTAGATCGCAAAATAAAGACATAAATCTTGCAAATGTATGAAAAGAGAGCTTTAGAAAAACATTTACCGTTATACGGATATCATAAAGTTACTAACAATAAGAAGTGTTAAAATTTTGTATTTGTAAGGAAAGCGAGGGTGACGAACTTGGAAGCATTTAGGTTTTAAGGAATTGTATGAATTGCAGGGTAATATATTATAAGCAATAAAACTGTAAAGTGAAGAAGGCCGGTGTGATTAAAGAACCGTGCCGACTATTTATGCACATATCAGCGATTGGCTGAAGGGTAGTTATGACCAAACCAATATGTACGTGTAACGTCATGACCAGAAATTTTCAGCCAACTAGAAGTAAAGTTAGGGGAGGTGCTTACCTCGAAAATTCAGTCAAGACCGAATTTTCGAGCGAGCATATACTTCACTTATTCGTCATGTCTTAAAGGAGTCGGTGTGCAACAGGGTAAATTTAGTAAAAGTGAAAGGTGTTAAAGTTTTGGATAGTTAAAGTGACATCATGTCACTATTTAGTGTATCAAAGTGTTTGTGTGTATAGGCCTAACTGGTAAAATTGGTTGTACTATGTGTACTTTTCTTGTGGGAACCCAGAAGTTCGAAATAAAACCAACATCAAAATTATTCAATGTGTGATTTCAACAAATTAGCCTTCACGTTTCCTCGACTCGTCGCCCTGAACAAGAAGATCAAGCTCACAACCACTGAAGAAAGCCGAGGTAAGGGGGACAGAAGAAATAACACTATTTCGTAAGTACCATATAGGTAAATAAAAGCACCTGTAATGACTTACGTGGCGCCCAACACCAAATAGAAACACCCAGCCTTAAAACCCCTACAAAACTAATTGTAAGTAATAAAGGTATTTTTATTGGTCATTTAAAAAAATTGTGTCATTTTTTCACTATTTTAGGTCATAAAGACATTTTTTATTTTTTCACTATTTTATGGTCATTAAATGCATTGTCCTAAATATCACAAGGGATCTTACGGCCTAGGCATAAAAGCTATAATTTTTTGTTTTTAAAATGCTGTTCATTTCAATGTTATTTTGTATAAAAGCATACACTTTCGGTGTTATTTCGCATTAAAAACAAATTGATTTATGCTTCATGTAGGGCAAAAAATTGCTTATTTCTACAAGAAATAACAAATCTTGTTGGGTTTAAGCCTTTCTTTTTGTAGATTTTTAACAATTCTTAAAAGTTGCCTACAGTGTAGATAAACTGGTGTAACAGAGTAATGCTAGCATATTTATACCAAGGGTACATTAAGGATATAAATAATTGGGCCCCAAAATACACCTTTTTTGTGCTAAAATACAATATAATGTAACTCTCCTATCCTAAATTCAACTAGGCCTGTGTTGTAGTAAAAATCAATTTACATGGACATCAATGTAAATCTAAAAAATAAGTAGCTTTTTTTTTTTTTTTTTTTTTTTTTTTTTTTTTTTTTTTTTGTCGTGCTTTATACTTTTATCAATTACATACCATGGTAATGTCTTGGAATCACATTCAGGAGGTTCCAGGTTCAAATTGCATGGCCAGCCAATTTGACATGGGTTTTTTCATGGTTTCCCCAGTCGTAAAGGCAATTGCCGAATTGGATATTTACATACCATGAATCATCCTGTATCATATCCATTTAAATTAATATCAGTTGAAATTTACTCCATAAAATACACCGACAACAGAAACAATTGAAAATCAATAGTTCCATGGCCTACTATATAGACACACATCCCGAACTCCTGATATGGCCTTGAAGCTTAATGGAGTATAAACACAGTTGAAATTTCATCAATGCCAATAACTGCTATTCCCTAAACATCATATATTTAATACGATTTATTTATGAAGATTAGGAGACAATAAATGCATTGAATTTTATTTTGTAACTAAAGCGATAAGTCCCAGACTGAGTTCACTTTAAGAATTTTGAATGATATATTAAAACAGGATCCATTACTTGTGGTATATTTTGCATATTTTCACTCTGTAATAGGGTACATAATCATATTTTGGGGCAACTCTTCCCATAGGGAGAAAATATTTAGATTACAAAAACGTGCAATAAGAATAAGAGAAAGAGAAAAGAGAAAAGTGAATCTTGTAAACCGATATTTGAAAATTAAAAGTAACGCGGTCAACATTAAAATTCAAACAAACCACTCCTACCTTTGAAAATTTATACAACTTCTGAAAGTATTATACTGAATTAATGAAAATACAGTTCAGTTCTCATGACAACAGTGTATTGTTTACAGTTTTCACATAAGGCTTTGGGAACTACATAATACTGGGCTTTAACAAATTCTGATCCTATCGATGTAATACATTGGTGAAAATAAATATTGAATAATGAAATCCACGAAAATAATGCACAATGTAATGCAGTCATATAACTTTCTCGGCCAGGACATGAAGAATATCATTTTCTCACTTCCCATTCTGATGAAGAATACGAGGTCATATTGCAGGGCCAGCTTAATCAATTTGTCTCAGCCAGCTTGGGTGCCAACGAAGTCAGTAAAAAATCCTATCCACTGATATGTTATTTATAGCTGTATGCTTTGTATTAGTTGAGGAATATGGATGTTAATCATAGGCCTTTAAGCATGTAAAAGGAGACAAAATAGAAAGGAACATTTTTAGCCACATACGTGTGCAGTATGTTATGTCCCAGGATTTTGGAAAGGAAAGTATGAAAGCGATATTGAATTTCTTTTTCGATTTCAACACTTCCCAAGCTTGGTGTGTAGAAGCGATGGGGTGCAAAATTCTACATCCTCTATGAGCCAAGTGTTTTCTGAGGGAATAGTCATGTCACAAGTCATTCCTCCTGATTTCAAATTCTAAATACCTGTATAAGGACCTACAGCTTGAATATCATAACTCCTTCATAAGTTAATTTAGAATTACAAAATACAAACCTCACGGGATGCCGGGCCTTTTAAGCTAGTTACATATAAAATTATCTACAAAGTGAACTAAGAACTCTGGCAGGCTGTAACAGGTATATGAAACGTCGGGTACACACTGCCAAGGCCTAATGAGCTCTGAGGTTTCCACAGACAGGTGATTTTTTTTTGTTTCTCAGGGAGGCAGGTTGACGAACATGACACTTCTTGTGCATTGCTTATGAACAGTGATATTAATTTAGTAGGGCATTCTGGATTCTGGAGAAGGTGAGGTTTGTTGTATTGGTGAACCTGTTTCCCAGAATTAAACGTGTTCAGCTGGTGTGACGTCACACCTCTAACATCTAATCAAGATTTTCTTCATATGAAATAAGGTGGAATACATGCTACTTTTTGCTAGATCATGTTATAAAAAAAAGTGTAACGTTTAGGACGGGTGGGTTGGACCAAATCATTCGTTGAGGCAAACATCTCCACTCCAGAGAACTATCTATAACAAAATACTTCTGATATTAAGTGATTTAAAAGGAGAAAGTTGGTTTTCAAAGTGGCCCCCCCCTACAATGCGACTGTACCCAATCCTTGCATGTATGGACACATATATAACGTTGTTTTGTTTCTTAAATATTAAAACTGTAATGTTGAGGAGATAGGACTAGACCTCGTACTGTTTTACATTGTTCATATACATCAACTGAACGAACGGAATTGTAACTGAATAAAACCTGTTTTCATATTTTCATGGCGTTTTATTTTTGCTTTAAAGTGTCTAAGTATAAACAATGCCAAAAACGAAGCTCCCAAACTACATTGATAAAGATTTGTTTTAATATAACCATTGTTCGATCATACTCTAATATGATTATTACATGTGAAATGATAATATCCATTACGTTACATTCGTTGCAACACTGGTGTGATGTCGATTATTGTCGAACATGTAACAATCTTCAAACTTTGAGTAGCAAATGAAACTGCACAATAAACAACCTGTATATAAAATAAAATCCATTCTGTATTTGTTAATTTTAATATTATACAAAGCTTAATTCATTTAGTGTTGTAAAAATCAGTTTATTAAAAAAAAAAAAGACCAAGAAGAAGCATTGACTTGACTTGCCATTGGCAGCCATCTGTTGAAGAAGACAAAGTACAGCTGTTTGTGCATTTCTGTTTGTTCAAGTGAATGTAAAATCTCAAGTCTTAGACACTTAATTATGGTCGAACAAGAGTCGTAAGCAACTCGACTACAATGGTAATTAAGACACTTGTAAAAAATTATTTAAAAATTGAAAGTATAAAATTGCAACAACGATTAACTTTTGATTGCCTGATCCAAAACTGGCATTGACCTAAAAAGCAACACCCAACTATCTGTGGGAAAACTATGCAAAGTCAAATATGTGTACGTAAACGACCACAAATGGTGATTAAATTCAGTTCTTATCTCCATTGGCAAACATTAAAGTGTAGCCTACTTATGTCTGAAAAGCAAGGATAACACATGGCAGATGTAGCAGTGGTAGACTCAATACATTGACAGAACACAGAATAAAGTCAGAGTTAAATAAAAATGTTCTTATGAAGTGACATAGGTTCTGGATTATCTTCTCCTTATCGAGATGTATTGATGTTAAAGTCTCCCATCACTACTATCATAGAACTTATGGCCGGTTGCAGAAAATCTCTTCTTGATCGCCAATCAGTTGATCTATGATTAGTTTGATTGTCAATCATTTCAGTGTTGAGTTGCAGAATGGCTAATCTTCGATCAAGGCACTACGGTCAACTGATTCTCGATTTGACGGAAAAACATATGTGGCAACAACGCTAAACCAGGTCGCAGTGCACCATTCAGTTGTTTCAGCGGCCATTTTCCCTGTATTGCGCATAATTATACGTATTGACCACCGCCGTCTCGAGAATTATACATGAGTAATATAGTTTAGAAGCATTGTTGCTGAATATTTAAGAAGGTTACACGAGCATCATTGAAAATAAAAGACCGATGCAGTTTGGGCAAAGCAGAAAGATAATGCCTGGCAAAACATTGCTTCAGATTTCAGTAGATGCAGTCCAGAAAGGCCTAGAACCTAAGAAGTATATGCCTAGAGAGATTTGGATAATACACAGAGTTGTTATGCACAACTGAAATTATGATGGAAAAGTAGGCTATTGTGGTTTTTATCTTTACTTACGTATTGCATACCATGTTTAGGTGAGTCTTTGCTTACAGTGCTGTGTGTAACTTATTCCCCTTGCACATGAATTCTGTAAGAATCGCGTGTATAACACGATCTTTTGGCGAAAGGAATATTATATACCGTAGGCGTATTTTTCTATTCAATTAAGCATAAGCATTGACCTCTAACCTCACATATAAACAGATTTCATAGGCCTATCTCTGTTTACAAACACAATACCAGCAGAGTTGATTGGAGAATCATTATTTGACCAGCAAAATATGGGTGATCAATTCTGACCAGAGATCTGATCGCCGATTAACACTGATTGTTGTTTGTGCAACCCGATTGTAACTGATCGCCGATCTAACTCTGGTCAAACTTCCATCAATCTCTGATCAAAATTGATTTGCTTTTCTGCAACTGGCCATTAGATTCTTAGATTTTATTAGTCATTAGGTAATACAATTATTACAATAGACTTCGTCATTCTAAAACTAAATTCTTTTACATATAGTAAAGTATTATATACATATTTTAAATAAATAATAAAGGAAATAAAATAGTATTAAAACTGTAGTATAAAACTATTACATATTGAGTCGTAAAAGGCCATATATAGGCTCACATTGCTAAATCAAATGTATCACAATTAAAATAGTAGTGAACAGAGTAAAATGTTTTGCTAACCAACCATGTCTAAATAGATTTCTTAAACTTTATCAACGGTATATACCTTGCTCTGTAAGACATCAGATTTTCCTGGAACACTGTATGCACAACTTCCTCTGAGCTTTTCAACCAGAAGTTTCACACTTACCAAGGCAAAGAATCAATGCACAAGTTAAATTAGGAAAGGTTGTCCCACTCATGAGTGAGCATATGTTTTGTGAGATACTCTCTTCGAGAAAATTTCCCGCTACATGTATCACGCAAATGGCTTATGTCCAGTGTGAGTGAGAAGATGTGTTTTGAGAACCCCTTTTTGGGAAAAATTCTTGCTACATACATCACACGTGAATGGTTTATGTCCAGTGTGAGTTCGCTCGTGTCTTTTGAGATACCATCTCTCTGAAAATTTCATGCTACATACATCACACATGAATGGCTTAAGTCCAGTATGAGTGAGAATGTGTCTTTTCAGACTAACTCTGTCGGAAAATTTCATGCAACATACATCACACATGAATGGCTGATATCCAGTGTGAATCAGCATGTGTCTTTTCACACTCCCTCTTTCGGAAAATTTCTTGGTACATATATCACACGTGAATGGTTTATGTCCAGTGTGGGTGAGCAGGTGTTTATTGAGATCCCCTTTTTGGGAAAAATTCTTGATACAAAAATCACAGGTAAACGGCTTATGTCCAGTGTGAGTGAACATGTGTGTTTTGAGATCCCCTCTTCGGGAAAATTTCTTGGTACATACATCACACGAGAATGGCTTAGGCTTTACCGGCCTTTTTCCAGTGTGAGTCAGCATGTGTCTTTTGAGGTTCCCTCTTAATGAAAATTTCTTGGTACATGTATCACACGAGAATGGCTTATTACCAGTGTGAAGGACCAGATGTGTTTTGAGATTGCATTCAAGGGAAAATTTCTTTGTACATATATCACATGTAAATGGCTTATGTCCAGTGTGAGTGAGCATGTGTGTTTTGAGATCCCTTCTTCGGGAACATTTCCTGCTACATATATCACAGGAGAAATGTTTGTCTGGAGGAGTTAGCTGTTTACTGTTTCCAGCAGAGGATGTGCTTGTGCATACAGGTGAGTGTGATTGCATTAGCGGATCCTCTTCTTCTTTATTTACTTGAGAAACTCCCGAAATCTGATCCAAGTTGTGAACGGTGCTATATGCTGTAGAATCAGTGAAGTCTGTATTCTCACGTTTGACTTCTTGGGTCTGTATTGTCTCGAAAGTATTTGGGATAGGTTCACTCTTTGGTTGTGTTTCAAGAATCTCTTCCTTAATTTCAATCTTATACTCTGATTTTAGTACGTGATCCATTCTATATAACCACACGGTGTTCGCTTACTGAACAGTTTTTTATTATAGGTTATACCTTCTTGCCGCAATACTCCATTATCTCCATAGAACGTCTTTGATTATCTCAATAAAAGATGTACGTAAGTATTATCTGAAGGGCAGTGACTAGTGAAAATACAGCAGTGCAGGTCCATGACGTATTACACTATCTTGTGGATACATAGAGGAAAAAACAAGCGTCCCTGGTTGACGTGTTACTCACTTGATCCTTGTACAGGGTGTTAATGAATAACACCAAAATATTTTACCTGTGTATAGAGGGGACATAGAAAAACAACTTTTATTATGAGATTTTTGCTCTTTGGATTCAATTTTTCCTGTTACAGCACAAAATCTCACAAGGCATGGCCGCCACTGACTTCTAACATTAGAAAAAAATTGCAAAACAAAGGAACTTCGTTGTTAACACTGTAGTCAGTAGTTATAAATAAACTAGCTTAAAAGACCCGGCGTCGCCCGGGTTTTGTATTTTGTAATTGGAAATTAACTTATGAAGGACTTTAGATTTATAAATTCTAGGTCCTTATATAGGTATTTATAATTTGAAGTAGAAAGAACGACTTATCACACTCAAACTATCCCCTAAGAAAATGTTTGAAATAGCTTTTATGGCTATATGTAGAATTTTGCATCCCATCGCTTGTACAGTACACAGCAAGCCCGGAAGGGGTTCTAATAAGAAGAAACCGAAATTCCGGTAACATAAAATTGTATTATCGTGGCTGAAAATTTTGTTTCTCACTGTCATGTTACCATAAAACCGTTTTCGGAATGAAATTAAACAGAAATACAATATCACTTTCATACATCTTTTCCCAAAACATATTACCTTACCTCGTATTGTTTTCTCTATTTCCAGGCTAGAGGAGGTAATGTGACTGCATTATTTTCGTGAATTTCATTCTGTGATATAATAATATATATATTACCATACCTCGTATTGTTTTCGCTATGTCCAGGGTAAAGAAAGTTATGTGACTGCATTATTTTCGTGGATATTGATAGTTCTCTCATTTGTTTGTCTCATTTGTCAAATTTATTCTACTTTCATTTTTTTTTCCTTGGCCATCTGAGACCCGCTGGTAACAATATGTTTTAATGTCAAATGTGATTCGGATTCGATAATTCTGTGTAAGAAGGGATTAAGTATACTCAAAAACATTTGATTTTTGGCATTTAGAATCAGAATTTTTCAAAATCCTTTCTTAGTGAGCACCTACATTATGAAACGAAGGTACTGTCAAAATTCCAAGTCTCTATCTGTTATAGTTTAGGCTGTACGTTGATTCCTGTCATTCAGTCATTCAGTCAGTCAGGACAAAGCCTTTTATATATATATATATATAGATAAATAATAATAAAAAAGACTAATGCAGTGGCGACCAGTCATGTCATTAGTCTGAAAAATTTTGCTGATTATGAAAACACTAAATTATGATATAACTGTTGACGAATGATTAAGAGTCAGGTTTTTATCGATCACTAGGAAGGCATGAAATCATTTTAATGAACATGATAACCCTATTTCGGCTAATTATTGATTTATGAGCACCAAATTGTAATGACTTTAAACCCTTTAGCATACACAGTTTACGTCATAGAACAAAGATCTCCTAATAAAAGTAGCTTGTCTAAGTCCCCTCTATATACAGGTAAAATATTTCGGTGGTATTTATTAACACCCTGTATACAGGAGTGCCCACACCCCATAAAAATAAAAAATAAATTTAAAAACTCATCGCTTTTTACTGAAAGATTAATTTCCTTTTTTTTTTTTAAACACAGGTAGAATGTTTGCAAAGCCGGGTTTTAGCTTTTCAATTTCAATTGTTTTAATTGGTTATGCATGATTTGGACAATCTTAATGAATCTGTGGTTCGTTTTAATTGTTTCATTTCGAATCTGTATGCCCATATGGCGGCACCAAGAATCGTTTTGTTCGTTTAGTTATTCATATTTGTTACGCTACAACAATATAATTAAGAATAAAATTATGTAATTCATGCAATTTATGTATAAATGATGTCAGTGTTAATAAATATGTTTTAATTATTTCTCGGCTAAATAGATAAATGGTTTGAACAAAACATCTAGGAGTTGATAAAAAAAATCGCGGGCGTAGACGCGGGCACCTAGTAGTAGTATATACATAGGCCTATATGCCTACATTATAATTCAATGTGTCCTTAAGCAGGCAGTAACAATGGAACACACCACAAAGAATGTGTATGATGTTACTTAGACCCGTTTCGCTTCAAGTAAAACATGAAGATATCCATTGCTTAGCAACAAATCTCTGAGAAGTTTAGAACAAATGAGGGCAGAAAAGTAAAATGTCTAAATTGAGTGATCACTTGTTAGTATTAATACTGGTAATCCCGTTCAAAATTTACAAGGGAGCATATAAAAAACATAAATAATAATAACAATAAAAAAATAATAATATAGTTTTTTAAGAAGATATATATATATGTATATATAGGATATAGACAAGCAACTTTTATTAGGAGATTTTTGCTGTATGACGTAAAATGTGTATGCTAAATGCCATTTAAGTAATTACAATTTGGTGCTCATAAGTCAGTAATGATGAGAAATAGAGTTAAAATTTTCATTAAATTGACTTCATGCCTTCTTATTGATCGATAAAAGCCCGATTCTGAATCATTCACCAACAGCTAGTATATCATAATTTAGAGTTTCCATAATCTGCAAAATTTACAGACTAATTACAAGACTGGCCGCCACTGAATTAGTTTTTTCTATTCAAAATCCAGTGTTCATTTTTTTTTTTCAAAAGTTAGAAGTCAGTTACGGCCATGCCCTGGGAGAGTTTATGCTTTAACATGGAAAGTTGAATCCAAAGAGCGAAAATCTCTTAAAAGTTGCTTATCAATGTCCCCTCTATACACAGGTAAAATATTTCGGTGTTATTCATTAACACCCTGTATAATGGTCATAGAACGTAAAAAACATTAAAGAATATTTGTGTATAAAGGAGGTAGGGTTTCTAATGCTAGGGACACCCTGGGTAAAAGTCTTACATCGCCTTTGATCGGTACAGTAATTTCAAAACAAAGGACGCTCGCATCTGTGATAATTAAGTAGTGTCTATCATGAGGAAAATATAGCTTCTACCCACCCGTGTGCATTACTTAGTGATAAGTACTCTAAGTAGTCAAGTATGCATAACAACGGATAATAGTGTAGTGACCGTGCAGTTGGTATTAGTGGCTATCCTGAAAGCTGTTTCCAACACAGGGTAATGGCTACATTCAATGTTATAAAGGGCAGTGTGTCATAAGTAGACCTGGGATTTTAGGCTCTAAAAAGATGAGCTTTAATCACCTAAAATAGGCCTTTAAAAAATGCTTTTAAAAGAGAAAATAGGCACTTAAAATATGCTTTAAAATTTGCAAATACATAGATAATAAGACTTAAAAATATTACAATATACACCTAAACTGTAACATGGCATTTTTTTACTGCAAGAAACGTGGTATACCTGTTCTTAACAGAATTAATTGCAAAATTAGGAGTCACGAACTATATTCACGTAAACAGATGTTCTTTCACTGGTGAGTTGACACAGTAGTCCTTCCTCCTTAATCTTCCCCCTCCCCTGTCAGTCAGCATTCCTTTAGCGACAATTGTTTGGAATGATCAAATTTCTGTGAAAAACCCACCTCTGCTGTTCTGCTTTTCATTGAGGGATGTCCATTATGAGATTGTAAAAATTAAAAAAGTTAAATTTTATTTTAAATGTACAAAATAGGCATTTTAGGCACTAAAATAGTAAAATAGGCTCCAAAGGTCCAAATAGGTATCTTAGGGCACAATAAAACTCTATAAATGTAAATGATATATCATGAAATGTCAACATATTTAAAAATGTTCATGTTATTTCATAAGAAACAAAATAGGAATTTGCCTTAAAATCCCAGGTCTAGTTTTAAGCAAGGGTTGCACTGGATGTCATACCAGTCGACGATGTAGCAGAAATTCTGATTGTTATGGGGTGTCGTGTTATGACCAGAGACAAGATTCTGACGTCATCTACTGGATGTGGAGATAAGTTCATCACGATCGTGATCTCAACATGCTTGGATCAATTATGAAAGTACTTTGAATTCTGCAGATAAACCATTTAGATTATCGAGTGATTTCTATGTAGTCTCTTTTGAAGAACATGTACATAAATATGATGGAAAATTAATAAATATATTTCAAAGTATTTGAAATCATAAAAATATGTAATATCAGTAGGGATTTTATTTTACGTCCTAGGCCGAAAATTTTAATTTTCTGTTTTTAAAAAGCTGTTAATTTTAATCTTATTTTGTTTACACTTTCGGTGTTTTTTCGCATTAAGACCAATTTGATTTATGTTTCATGTTGGGCAAACAATTGCTTATTTCTGCAAAAAAAATAAAAATAAAAATAAATAATATAAAAAAACTCGGATTTTAGGACTTTCATTTTGTACATTTTAAAATGAAACGTCTAGTTTTATAAGGGTCCAAGTGCCAAAATCATTCTTTTCTGGCTGATAATATACCCAAACCAATGCATTTTACAAGGGTCCAAGGTCTATCCATGGCATGTCTCTGTGGGGTCTTTTTACACAAAAATGATTTCGGCACTTAGGCCCTTATAAAACTAAATGCTTCAATTCTTACCAGTGTAGTTAAATTAGTGTAATGGAATAAGGTTGGCCTATTTATCTGGAAGGTAAGGTAAAGTGTTTCCTAAAGGGTTCCAGGGGTTGAGGCTCCCAGATTTTGCACATTCGGCACATGAAGGTGGTAAGGTTGTCAACCTTTACCCCCAGGATTGATCCTGGTACTCATTTCTGTCAGAGGCTGAGTCGACCCCAGGGCCATAGTGCCACCAGAAGGATTAGAGCAATTGAAAAACTCAAACGACCTCATCGGGGATCTAACCCGCGACCTTCCGACCTGCCTCAACCCCTACGCTACGGCGTACCCCATTTATCTGGAGGGTACATACAAATTCCATTCCTCAACACAGATATAAACAATTGCACCCCAAAATACAGCTCTTTTAACCTAAAATGCGATATAAAATAATTTCCCTGTCCTAAATTTTACCAGGCCTATGCTGTGCTGTAGCAAAAATCAATTTATATGGACATCGCTGTAATCTAAAAATAAGTAATTTATTTTCTTCATGCTTTATACTTTTATCAATGACATACCATGATAATGTTTTGGATTCGCATTCGGGAGGTCCCAGGTTCAAATCCCGTGGCCGGGCAATTTGACATGAGTTTTTTCATAGTTTCCCCAGTCGTAAAGGAAAATGGCGAATTGGATATTTACATACCATGAATGATCCTCACCATTTCATTCTGTATTCATTTAAATTAATTTCAGTTGAAATTTACTTCATAAAATGCACCAAAAATGGAAACAATTGAAAAGCAATAGTTTCATGGCCTACCCTATTATACAGACACAGATCCTGAACTCCTGATATGGCCTTGAAGCTTAATGGAGTATAAACAAATCTGATTTTTTTTTAAATCACTTCATCAGTGTCAATAACCCCAATTCCCTAAACATCACATATTTAATACGATTTATTTATGATGATTAGGAGACCATAATGCTTTGAATTTTATTTTCTAACTGAAATGGTTAGTCCAAAACTGAATTCAGCGTGTTTCGCTTTAAGAATTTTGAATGATATATTAAAACACGATGCATTATTTATGGTATATTTTGCATATATTTTGCATATATCTCCGTAATGAGATACGAAATCATATTCTGGGGCAACTCTTCCTATAGGGAGAAAAATAATATTTAGATGACAAAAAAGTCCAATAAGAATAATATGCGAAAAAAAATTTTGTAAACCGCTATTTGAAGAATTAAAAGTCCTCGCTCTCACAGGGGAGTATATATACTCTGTTATGTGTTATATGGTAGATAATATTGATAAATTTCAAACTAATTACAGTGTACATGGAAGTACAACTTGAAACATGAATGATCTACACAGACCAAATAACTCGTTAAAACTCTTTCAGAAGGGTGCTTATTATTCTGCAATGCAGATTTACAATAGGCTTCCAAGAAACATTAAATTATTATGTATTCAAAGAAAGAGCAAACCTTTCAAAACATCTGTCAAGGAATTTTTAATAACTCACACCTTCTACAATTTGGACGAATATTTCCAGCTTGGATAAATTTGGGAGCTTGCAGTTTCTGTATATTATTGATACAACATGCATGTATTTTTTGATCTGACGTGTTCTATATCCATGAGCCCGGCTCAACACAGGATCTAAAGACAAGATATCTACACCTAAATCTGTTTTTCTAAATTCTTTGGGGTAATGGCGTCTTTTAGAATGTTCTTACAGGCGGAAAACAACCTTCAAAGTCGCATACTGTAATAATTTGATACAGACTAAATGATAAACAATGTATCTAATATATAAAATTGATAGTGTGTATGTATGTTCCCACATTCCGTGACACTACTTACACGAAATTTTGCAAACATACCCAGTTCAGCCAGGAAAATAACGTGGTCAACATTAAAATTCAAACAAACAACTTCCTTGAAAATTTATATAATTTCTGAGAATACTATATAGTGAATTAATGAAAATGCAATTCAGTTCTCATGTCAACAGTGTATTGTTTACAGTGTTCACATAAAGCTTCAAATCCAAATCAAATTCCATCTACAGTTCTCATGACCTCAGTGTATTGTTGGCAGTGGTCAAATGTAGCTTTGGAAGTACATGATATTATGGGACTTTGACAAATTAGAGAAGCTATCCATATAATTCATTGGTGTAAATAAATATTGAAGAATGATATCCATGAAAATAACGCACAATGTGATGTAGTCATATAACTTTCTCTACCTTGGACATAGGGAATTCCATTTTCTGGCTCAACATTTTGATGTAGAATAAGAGTTCGTTTTGCAGGGACATTTTCAGCTGTCTCAGTCTGAGCGTGTTCCGAGTATGATATATCAGAAGTCGGTAAAAAAATTCTATGCACTGATATGTTATTCATAGCTGTAGGCTTTGTATTTTTAGTTGTTTATCGTAGACCCTAAGCATGTAAAAATAGCCAAAATAGGATGGAACATTTATGTAAAAACGATGTCAGTGTTAATAAATATGTTTTAATCATTTCCCTGGTAAATAACTAATATAAACAAAACACCTAGCAGTTGAGTAAATAATTACTATAATTTAACATACTTTTCCTGTCTAATTTGTATACATCTAAAATAAGGTGTAAATGTCAAAAACATCTGACTGCATTGTAGCCAAGGCCCTCTCTATTGAATATCAAGAATAGAATAAGCCTACTGATGCCGTGGTTTCTACATTCATTTGTCCAGATTCTATGTATTTCCGTTACATGCAGTTTTAGAGAGTGACCACATAAGACCATAGATCTACCCCATATTATATAAAGCATTATTGAATATTTTGACAATATGTTCTGATGCCAAAAAACCATACAAAATTCAAATACCTGTATCATTGATATTTTAAAAAAGTCATTATTCTGCAGAAGGCGAGGTTTGTTGTATTGGTGAACCTGTTTCCCAGATTTAAACATGTTAAGCTGGTGTGATGTCACACCTCTAACATCCAATCAAGATTTTCTTCATATAAAATATGGCGGAATACATGCTACTTTTTGCTAGATCATGTTATAAAAAAAAGTGTAACGTTTAGGACGGGTGGGTTGGACCAAATTATTCGTAGAGGCAAACATCTCCTCTCCAGAGAACTATCTATAACAAAATACTTCTGATATTAAGTGTTTTAAAAGGAGTAAGTTGGTTTTCAAAGTGGCCCCCCCTACAATGCGACTGTACCCAATCCTTGCACGTATGGACACATATATAACGTTGTTTTGTTTCTTAAATATTAAAACTGTAATGTTGAGGAGATAGGACTAGACCTCGTACTGTTTTACAGTGTTCATATACATCAACTGAACGAACGGAATTGTAACTGAATAAAACCTGTTTTCATATTTTCATGACGTTTTATTTTTGCTTTAAAGTGTCGAAGTATAAACAATGCCAAAAACGAAGCTTCCAAACTACATTAATAAAGATTTGTTTTAATATAACCATTGTTTGATTATACTCTAATATGATTATTACATGTGAAATGATAATATCCATTACGTTACATTCGTTACAACACTGGTGTGATGTCGATTATTATCGAACATGTAACAATCTTCAAACTTTGAGTAGCAAATGAAACTGCGTAATAAACAACCTATATACAAAATAAAATCCATTCTGTATTTGTTAATTTTAATATTATACAAAGTTGAATTCATTTAGTGTTGTAAAAATCAGTTAAAAAAAAAAACCAAGAAGAAGCATCGACTTGACTTGCCATTGGCAGCCATCTGTTGAAGAAGACAAAGTACAGCTGTTTGTGCATTTCTGTTTGTTCAAGTGAATGTAAAATCTCAAGTCTTAGACACTTAATTATGGTCGAACAAGAGTCGTAAGCAACTCGACTACAATGGTAATTAAGACACTTGTCAAAAATTATGAAACGAACATCAAAATTATTTAAAAGTTGAAAGTATAAAATTGCAACAATGATTAACTTTTGATTGACTGGTCCAAAAATGGCATTGACCTAAAAAGTGAGACCCAATTATCTGTGGGACAACTATGCAAATACAAATATGCAATACCTAAACGACTACAAATGGTGATTAAATTCAGTTCTTAACTCCATTTGCAAACATTCAAGTGTAGCCTACTTATGACAGGAAAGCGAGGCTAAAACCTGGTATATGTAGCAGTAGTATACTCAATACATTGACAGAACACAGAATAAAGTCAGGGTTAAATAAACCTGTTTTTAGATTAATTAATGTAGTCCTGGATTAACTACTCCATAACAAGATGCATTGCTGTTAAAGTCTCCCATCACTACTACAATAGTTCTTCTTGCATGACTTCAGATTTTCTTGGAATACTGTATGCAGAACTTCCTCTCGGGTTAGCAAACAGTAGTTTCACACTTTCCACGGCAAATAATCAATCCACACATTACATTAGGAAAGGTTGTTCCTCTCATGAGTGAGCATATGTTTTGTGAGATACTTTCTTCGAGAAAATTTCATGTTACATATATCGCACGTAATTGGCTTATGCCCAGTGTGGGTGACCAGATGTGTTTTGAGATTCCCTTTTGCGTAAAATTTCTTGGTACATATACCACACGTAAATGGTTTATGTCCAGTGTGAGTGAGCATGTGTTTTTTGAGATTCTGACTTAGGGAAAATTTCTTGGTACATATATCACATGTAAATGGTTTATGTCCAGTGTGAGTCAGCATGTGTCTTTTGAGACTCCCTCTCTCGGAAAATTTCTTGGTACATATATCACATGTAAATGGCTTATGTCCAGTGTGCGTAAGCAGATGTCTTTTGAGATCCCTTCTTCGGGAATATCTGTTGAGACATATATCACATGTAAATGGCGTGTGAGTGAGTAGATGTCTTTCGAGATCCCCTCTTCGGGACAATTTCTTGTTACATATATTGCACGTAATTGGCTCATGCCCAGTGTGGGTGACCAGATGTGTTTTGAGATTCCATTTTGCGTAAAATTTCTTGGTACATATACCACACGTAAATGGTTTATGTCCAGTGTGAGTGAGCATGTGTTTTTTGAGATTGTGTCTTAGGGAAAATTTCTTGGTACATATATCACATGTAAATGGTTTATGTCCAGTGTGAGTCAGCATGTGTCTTTCGAGACTCCCTCTCTGGGAAAATTTGTTGGTACATATATCACATGTAAATGGCTTGTGACCAGTGTGAGTGAGTAGATGTTTTTCGAGATCCCCTTTTCGGGAAAATTTCTTGGTACAAATATCACACGAGAAACGTTTGCTTGGAGTAAGAGTTAGCTGTTTACTGTTTCCAGCAGAGGATGTGCTTGTACATACAGCTCAGGTGAGTGTGATTGCATTAGCTGATCCTCTTCTTCAGTATTTACTTGTGAAACTCCTGAAATCTGCTCTAAGTTGTGAATGGTGCTGCATGCTGTAGAACCAGTGTATACTGTATACTCACTTTTTACTTCTTGTGTTTGTATCGTATCGAATGTAATTGGCACAGGTTCACTCTTTGGTTGTGTTTCAAGAATCTCTTCCTTAATTTCAATCTTATACTCTGATTTAAGTACAGGCTCCATTCTGTATAACCACACAGCTTTCGCTTACTGAACTAAAATCGTATTAATTATAGTTTATACCTTCTTGTCGCAATTCTCCATCTTCTTTCTCACTGGGAGATATAGGTTAAGTTTCATCTGAGGGGCAGTGACTGGTGGAAATATAGCAGTTTCTGCAGAGTCAACAAAGTCTCTCATTGCAGTGTGTTGAGAGAGGCCCATGGCGTAATACTTACTTGCTCCTTATATACAGGCAGTGGCGGACGCAGACATTCTTTTCGGGGGGGGATTTGAATAGGTAGAAAGAATACAAAAAAAAATTAATCAACTTACATATACAATTAGTTTATAAAACTGGTCACTTAGAGTACATTTTTTCAAATTTCGGGGGGGGGGATGTAACCCCCCTATCCCCCCCGCTGCGTCCGCCACTGTATACAGGGCGCCCACACCCCGTAAAATAATAATATTAAAGTTAATAATGTCTACAAATGGAACTGTACCTAAATGGACGATGACAAGACTAAAAAAACTAAGGATGGGGAAAAAAAGCTTATATTAATGCAAGAATCAGTAATTCTAGGCACAACATCCATAGTCAGAGCATTTCTCAATGTACCAATATAATGCTGCATCTTGCGAAAAACGCCGATGCAACAGAAGAACTCACAAACAAGTGACGAAAAAGAATAATAATAATAGTAATAATAATAATAATAATAATAATAATAATAATGATAATAAATAAGGAGAAATCCAAAAACAGGTGGCCCCTTAAGCTCTGCCCACTCGATATTCACATTTGCACGGACTGTGTGATGTATCTTGTTTCTTAGCGAAGAGGGTTGACCAACTGTCTTGTATATTGTAGCAAGTGCCTTGTCCCCACTGACCTAGTATACTGTCGCAAGTGCCTTGTACCCACCTAATTAAATCTCCCGCGAGGTTTGTCAGCCTGTCACCGGTCGTCTAGCAATATGACGTCACGCCTCCAACGTCCAATCACGAGTTTCTTCATAATACGAAGACAGAAGAATTCGCTAGAGCGTGGTATAAAAGAAAGTGCAACATTTTGAGAGGGTTGATCGAGATACCACTATCCCAAGGATAGGGATTTTCCAAAAAATAAAATAAAACTCATCGCCCTGAACGCAATGTTCACTGAGAGAATAATTTCACTTTTTTTTAACACAGCTAGAATGTTTGCAAAGCCGGGTTTTTAGTTTTTTAATTTCAATTGTTTTAATTGCTTATGCATGCTTTGGGCAAGGTTCATGAATCTGTGTTCGTTTAATCGCTTCATTTCGAATCTGTATGCCCATATGGCAGCACCAAGATTCGTTTTGTTCGTTTAGTTATTCATATTTGTTACGCTATAACAATATAATTAAGAATAAAATTATGTAATTCCTGCAATTTATGTATAAATGATGTCAGTGTTAATAAATATGTTTTAATTATTATTTTCTCGGCTAAATAGATAAATGGTTTGAACAAAACATCTAGGAGTTGAGAAAAAATCGTGGGCGTAGACGTGGGCACCTAGTAGTATACATATAGGCCTACATTATAATTCAATGTGTCCTTAAGCAGGCAGTAACAATGCAACACACGACAAAGAATGTCTATGATGTTACTTAGACCCGTTTCGCTTCAAGTAAAACATGAAGATATTCATTGCTTAGCAAGAAATCTCGGAGAAGTTTAGAACAAATGAGGGCGGAAAAGTAAAATGTCTAAATTGAGTGATCAGTTGTTAGTATTAATACTGGTAATCCCGTTCAAAATTTACAAGGGAACATATAAAACATAAATAATAATAATAATAACAATAATAACATAGTTTTCGAGGAATATGTACATATATATATACATAGGGTGTTAATGAATACCACCGAAGTATTTTACCTATATATAGAGAGGATATAGACAAGCAACTTTTATTAGGAAATTTTTGCTGTATGACATAAAATGTGTATGCTAAATGGCATTTAAGTCATTACAATTGGTGCTCATAAGTCAGTAATGATGAGAAATAGAGTTAAAATTTTCATTAAATTGACTTCATGCCTTCTTATTGATCGATAAAAGCCCGATTCTGAATCATTCACCAACAGCTAGTATATCATAATTTAGAGTTTCCATAATCTGCCAAATTTACAGACTAATTACAAGACTGGCCGCCACTGAATTAGTTTTTTCTATTCAAAATCCAGTGTTTTTTTTTTTTTCTTTTTTCAAAAGTTAGAAGTCAGTTACGGCCATGCCCTGGGAGAGTTTATGCTTTAACATGGAAAGTTGAATCCAAAGAGCGAAAATCTCTTAAAAGTTGCTTATCAATGTCCCCTCTATACACAGGTAAAATATTTCGGTGTTATTCAATAACACCCTGTATAATGGTCTTTTAAGCTAGTTTTTGTATAAAGGAGGTAGGGTTTGTAATGTTAGAGACACCCTGGGTAAAAGTCTTGCTACGCCTTTGATCAGTACAGTAATTTCAAGACCAAGGATGCTCGCATCTGTGAAATCAAGTAGTGCCTATCATGAGGAAAAGATAGCTTCTACCCACCCGTGTGAATTACTTAGTGATAAGTACTCTAAGTAGTCAAGTATGCATAACAACGGATAACAGTGTAGTGACCGTGCAGTTGGTATTAGTGGCTATCCTGACAGCTCTGTTTCACACACAGGCTAATGGCTACATTCAATGTTATGAAGGGCAGGGATTTTAGGCTCTAAAAATGAGTTTTAGGCACCTAACTAGGCCTTTAATGGCTGGTTTCTATAAACTCGCGAATTACCTATGGGTAAATTACCCAATGGACAGAATTTACACAAGAATAACACCACACAAACACAAATAATTTAAAGATAGCAACCACTTACACTTGTGACGAGTTTCTAGATAAATGTCCTCTGAGTAAATATGAAAATGACAGAAGGAATGTTCCTACAAACTCTGTCTAGATCTTTCCAAGGGTAAATCATCGGGTTAATTTATCCTTTCATGGATGGCTGGATAAAATTTAACCTCTTTGTAGGATCAATAACAATTAGAATCAAAGCCTTCTGAATTAAATTAACTGTACAACTCCAAGGCCTTGCTCATTATATCACTGTGGTTGAAATGGGACTAATTTAACCATGGATAATTTACCCATAGGTAATTCACAAGTTTATAGAAACCAGGCATCAAACAAGTAAATATGCTTTTAAAAGAGAAAATAGACTTTAAAATATTACAATATACACCTAAACCGTAACATGGCCTTTTTTTACTGCAAGAAACGTGGTATACCTGTTCTTAACAGAATTAATTGCAAAATTAGGAGTCACGAACTATATTCACGTAAACAGATATTCTTTCAATGGTGAGTTGACACAGTAGTCCTTCCTCCTTAATCCTCCCCCGTCAGTAAGCATTCCTTTAGCGTCAATTGTTTGGAATAATCAAGTTTCTATGAAAAACCCACCTCTGCTGTTCTGCTTTTCATTGAGGGATGTAGATCATGTGATTGTAAAAATTACAGAAGTTGAATTTTATTTTAAATGTACAAAATAGGCATTTTAGGCACTAAAATAGTAAAATAGGCTCCAAAGGTCCAAATAGGCATCTTAGGGCACAATAAAACTCTATAAATGTAAATGGTATATCATGAAATGTCAACATATTTAAAAATGTTCATGTTATTTCATAAGAAACAAAATAGGAATTTGCCTTAACCCTGCAGTGCTCGCGCGGCGTCTGATAGACGCCAGACCAAATTCATTTCACCATATCTAGAATACCTATGAGGCCATTGTGGTCAACTACTCTTAAATAACATATCCAAGCGGCAACCCTCCAGTTTTCGCCTAGCAAGAGTGGAGTGGAGTGACGTTATTGTTGCAAAAATGTAGATGGCGTCTGTGAGACGCCGCACGAGCTTTACTGTTACAAGGTAAGTTACTGGTTTAAAACAAATTTCTTGCAGAAACTAGTGATCATAAACCTACAATACCAATCTTTTCTGATGGAAATTATTTATCTTTAGACTTGGCAATGAGTGGAAAGGAGAAAAAATATCATAATCTTTCTGATCCAAATGATTGGAAGATAGCGCAAAGTTGCTGAAAGAAGAAGAAAGAACTTGATTGCGATAGTGATCCTAAAGAAGACATTGCGGAGTCTAGAAGTGAGTCTACGGACACTGAACAAGAAGCAGATGATGATAATGATTATAGTGAATGTGATAGGCCTAAATATTTCGTAGGGCGGGACAAAGTTTCGAAATGGAATAAAAAGAGACCAGTAACTAGTAGTAAAAGTAGTTATACCTACACAGTCTTAGGACAATAATAATTTAAAATTATTTAAAAATTGATACATGCCTAACAACATTGTTTTATTGTTAATTAATTAAAGTCATAATGTGCTAATATTGATTTGTGTCCAATATGAGTACATAAATGCTCATTTTCAATAAATTGACTTAATACACATAATTTTAACTAAGCAATGTATGCAAAACATGTTCAATAATGTTAAATAAACTATGACAACCCTCAATAAACAAAATGAACACTCAAAACAACATAAAACAATAGAAACAACGTAAAACACGAACGGCGTCTCTCAGACGCCGCGCGAGCTTCTATGTCCTAAAATAGCGCGCGAGCACTGCAGGGTTAAGAAGAAATAGGATATCCCGTAATTTTGAAGTGCTTAACTGTGTTCCCCACTACTTATCTGTGTGAAACAGCATTCTCCCACCAGACGTACTTGAAATCAAAGTTGAGAAATAAACTTGAAGTTGAATGTGACTTAATATTGAAATTATCAGACATTAAACCTAACATTGCAGAGCAGCTTCACTGTTCACAGTAAGGAGTAAAATCTTTTTGTTACCATTGATACTGTTATTTTGTCTATTGAATTTAATACATCTGAATCAAAGTATTTATTTACTTTTTTATTTCAAAACCCAGAGGGGTCCGCGAAATTTAATTTTTTTTCAAGGGGTCCACGGATTGAAAAGTTTGGGAACCACTGATCTAAATGGTTTATCTGCAGAATTCAAAGTACTTTCTTAAACTGATCCAAGCATGTTGAGATCACAATCGTGTTGAACTTATCTTCACATCCGGTAGATGACATCAGAATCTTGTCTCTGGTCATAACACGACACCCTGTAGCAATCAGAATTTCTGCTACATCGTCGACTGGTATGACATCCAGTGCAACCCTTGCTTATAACTAGACCTGGGATTTTAAGGCAAATTCCTATTTTGTTTCTTATGAAATAACATGAACATTTTTAAATATGTTGACATTTCATGATATATCATTTACATTTATAGAGTTTTATTGTGCCCTAAGATACCTATTTGGACCTTTGGAGCCTATTTTACTATTTTAGTGCCTAAAATGCCTATTTTACTATTTTAGTGCCTAAAATGCCTATTTTGTACATTTAAAATAAAATTCAACTTCTGTAATTTTTACAATCTCATAATCTACATCCCTCAATGAAAAGCAGAACAGCAGAGGTGGGTTTTTCACAGAAACTTGATTATTCCAAACAATTGTTGCTAAAGGAATGCTGACTGACGGGGGAGGATTAAGGGGGAAGGACTACTGTGTCAACTCACCAGTGAAAGGACATCTGTTTACGTGAATATAGTTCGTGACGCCTAATTTTGCAATTAATTCTGTTAAGAACAGGTATACTACGTTTCTTGCAGTAAAAAAAAAAGGCCGTGTTACAGTTTAGGTGTATATTGTAATATTTTAAAGTCTTGAATATAGTTCGTGACTCCTAATTTTGCAATTAATTCTGTTAAGAACAGGTATACCACGTTTCTTGCAGTAAAAAATGGCCATGTTACAGTTTAGGTGTATATTGTAATATTTTTAAGTATTTTCTCTTTTAAAAGCTTATTTACTTGTTTTAAAGGCCTATTTAGGTGCCTAAAACTCATTTTTAGAGCCTAAAATCCCTGCCCTTCATAACATTGAATGTAGCCATTAGCCTGTGTGTGAAACAGAGCTGTCAGGATAGCCACTAATACCAACTGCATGATCGCTGCAGTGTTATCAGTTGTTATGCATACTTGACTACTTAGAGTACTTATCACTAAGTAATTCACACGGGTGGGTAGAAGCTATCTTTTCCTCATGATAGGCACTACTTGATTTCACAGATGCGAGCATCCTTGGTCTTGAAATTACTGTACTGATCAAAGGCGTAGCAAGACTTTTACCCAGGGTGTCTCTAACATTACAAACCCTACCTCCTTTATGCACAAACTAGCTTAAAAGACCATTATACAGGGTGTTATTGAATAACACCGAAATATTTTACCTGTATATAGAGGGGACATAGACAAGCAACTTTTAAGAGATTTTTGCTCTTTAGATTCAACTTTCCATGTTAAAGCATAAACTCTCCCAGGGCATGGCCGTCACTGACTTCTAACTTGTGAAAAAAAAAAATGAACACTGGATTTTGAATAGAAAAAACTAATGCAGTGGCGGCCAGTCATGTAATTAGTCTGTAAATTTTGCAGATTATGGAAACACTAAATTATGATATACTAGCTGTTGGTGAATGATTCAGAATCAGGCTTTTATCGATCACTAAGAAGGCATGAAGTCAATTTAATGAAAATTTTAACTATTTCTCATCATTACTGACTTATGAGCACCAAATTGTAATGACTTAAATGCCATTTAGCATACACATTTTATATCATACAGCAAAAATCTCCTAATAAAAGTTGCTTAATAAAACTTTGTAGGTTCTCCCGACGAATACATTGTAAAAACTGCTCTCGGGTTTCCAGTCGGGTAGTTATAGATGTGTACTCTATAACTACCTATAACTACCCGACTGGAAACCCGAGAGCAGTTTTTACAAAAGTTGCTTGTCTAGATCCTCTCTATATATAGGTAAAATACTTCGGTGGTATTCATTAACACCCTATATATATATATATACATATTCCTCCAAAACTATATTGTTATTATTATTATTATTTTATTATTTATGTTTTTTATATGCTCCCTTGTAAATTTTGAATGGGATTACCAGTATTAATACTAACAAGTGATCACTCAATTTAGACATTTTACGTTTCCGCCCTCATTTGTTCTAAACTTCTCAGAGATTTGTTGCTAAGCAATGAATATCTTCATGTTTTAGTTTATGCGAAACGGGTCTAAGTAACATCATAGACATTCTTTGTCGTGTGTTGCATTGTTACTGCCTGCTTAAGGACACATTGAATTATAATGTAGGCATATAGGCCTATGTATATACTACTACTAGGTGCCCGCGTCTACGCCCGCGATTTTTTTTATCAACTCCTAGATGTTTTGTTCAAACCATTTATCTATTTAGCCGAGAAATAATTAAAACATATTTATTAACACTGACATAATTTATACATAAATTGCACGAATTATATAATATTATTCTTAATTATATTGTTTAGCGTAACAAATATGAATAACTAAATGAACAAAACGATTCTTGGTGCTGCCATATGGGCATACAGATTCGAAATGAAGCGATTAAACGAACACAGATTTATGAACCTTACCCAAAGCATGCATAAGCAATTAAAACAATTGAAAATAAAAAGCTAAAAACCCGTCTTCGCAAACATTCTACCTGCGTTTTAAGAAAGGAAAATTAAGCTCTCAGTAAACATTGCGTTAAAAGCGATGAGTTTTTAATTTATTTTTTTATTTTTATGGGGTGTGGGCACTCCTGTATACAGGGCCATGGGCGTCAGCAAGGGGGGGCAACTGCCCCCCTCTGGATTGCCTTATGGAATAATTTATTTGTGGTACTCTTTGTCAACCTACAGCTGTTGCATGGAGAATAACAAAAATGTAATTACTTTATAATGAGTTTAGCAAGTATTAACTAATTATAACTATAATATGTATTTATAATAATATCACACCAAGGCCATTGCTCAAAAAAGCGTATTCTGTTAACTTAAAAAACTTTGTAGCCTCGTTGAATTCAGCTTGGGTTCAAAATAATGATCCGGTTAACTAAGTGAATATTAATGTGTTTAGCTTAATCATTTGAAATTGAGGTCCGAAATTGATTTTGCCCCCCTTAATAAAATTCCTGGCGACGCTACTGTACAGGGTGTTAATAAATACCACCGAAATATTTTACCTGTATATAGAGGGGACTTAGACAAGCAAGTTTTATTAGGAGGTCTTTGTTCTGCGACGTAAAATGTGTTTAAAGTTAAAACAATTTGGTGCTCATAAATCAATAATTAGGCGAAATAGGGTTATCATGTTCATTAAACTGATTTCATGCCTTCCTAGTGATCGATAAAAACCTGACTCTTAATCATTCATCAACATTGATATCATAATTTATTGTTTTCATAATCTACAAAATTTACAGACTTATCACCTGACTGTTCGCCACTGCATTAGTCTTTTTTATTTATTTATTCATAACTACTGACCAGTGGCGGACGCAGGGGGGGGATAGGGGGGTTACATCCCCCCCCCCCGAAATTTGAAAAAATGTACTCTAAGTGGCCAGTTTTATAAACTAATTGTATATGTAAGTTGATTCATTTTTTTTAGTATTCTTTCTACCTATTCAAATCCCCCCCCCCCCGAAAAAAATTTCTGCGTCCGCCACTGCTACTGACTACAGTGTTAACCACGAAATTCCTTTGTTTTGCAATTGTTTTCTAATGTTAGAAGTCAGTGGCGGCCATGCCTTGGGAGATTTTGTGCTGTAACAGGAAAAATTGAATCCAAAGAGTAAAAATCTCTTAATAAAAGTTGCTTTTCTATGTCCCCTCTATACACAGGTAAAATAATTTGGTGTTATTCATTAACACTCTGTATAAAGAGCAAGTAAGTATTACGTCAACAGGGGACGCTTGTTTTTTCCTCTATGTATCCACAAGATAGTGTAATACGTCATGGGCCTCCGGTTGGCCTTTCTAGACGCAGACTCCCAAAAAGGGGATCTCAAAACACATCTTCTCACCCACACTGGACATAAGCCATTTGGTTGATTCATGTAGCAAGAATTTTTCCAAAATAGGGAATCTCAAAAAACATCTGCTCGCCCACGCTGGACATAAGCCAATTACGTGCGATATTTATGTAACATGAAAGACTTTGTTGACAGTGCAAAAGCTGCTGTATTTCCAGTAGTCACTGCCCTTCGGATAATACTTAACGTACATCTTTCATTGAGTTAATGGAGTATTGCGGCAATAATTAATACAATTTTAGTTCAGTAAGCGAACACCGTGTGGTTATACAGAATGGAGCCTGTCCTTAAATCAGAGTATACGAAGATTGAAATTAAGGAAGAGATTTCTCAAACAGAAATAAAGAGTGAACTTGTCCCAATCACATTTGACCTGGTCAAGACAGTGGAAACCAAACGTGAGAATTCAGACTATGGAGATTCTACAGCATGCAGCACCAATCACAGCTTAGAGAAGATTTCAGGAGCTTCTCCATTAAACAATGAAGAGGACCAGCTAATGCAATCACACTCAATTGCTTTATGTACAAGCAAATCCTCTGCTGGAAACAGTAAACAGCTAACTTCTACTCCAGACAAACATTTCTCATGTGATATATGTACCAAGAAATTATCTCGAAGAGGGAGTCTCAACAGACACATGCTATCTCACACCGGACATAAGCCTTTTACATGTGATATATGTAGCAAGAACTTTTCCCAAAGAGTGAATCTGAAAAGACATGTGCACACTCACACTGGACATAAGCCATTCGCGTGTGATATATGTACCAAGAAATTTTACCGAAGATGGGATCTCAAAACACATCTGATCACCCACACTGTTAATAAGCCATTCTCGTGTGATACATGTTGCAAGAAATTTTCCGAAAGAGGACATTTCAATAGACACATGCTAACTCACACTGGACATAAGCCATTCACTTGTGATATATGTAGCAAGACATTTTCCGAAAAGGGGCATCTCAAAACACACATGCTCACTCACACTGGACATAAGCCATTCGCGTGTGATATATGTACAAAGAAATTTTCCGAAAGAGGGACTGTCACAAGACACATTCTGATTCACACTGGGCATAAGCCATTCGTGTGTGATGTATGTACCAAGAAATTTTCTGAAAGAGGGAATCTCAAAAAACACATGCTGATTCACACTGGACATAAGCCATTCATGTGTGATGTATGTAGCATGAAATTTTCCGAGAGAGGGTGTCTCAAAAGACATGAGCGAACTCACACTGGACATAAACCATTCACGTGTGATATATGTACCAAGAGATTTTCCGAAAGAGGGACTGTCAAAAGACACATGCTGATTCACACTGGACATAAGCCATTCGTGTGTGATGTATGTACCAAGAAATTTTCTGAAAGAGGGAATCTCAAAAAACACATGCTGATTCACACTGGACATAAGCCATTCATGTGTGATGTATGTAGCATGAAATTTTCCGAGAGAGGGTGTCTCAAAAGACATGAGCGAACTCACACTGGACATAAACCATTCACGTGTGATATATGTAGCAAAAATTTTTCCCGAAAAGGGGATCTCAAATCACATCTTCTCGCCCACACTGGACATAAGCCAATTACGTGCGATATATGTAACATGAAATTTTCTCGAAGAAACTATCTCACAAAACATATGCTCACTCATGAGAGGAACAACCTTTCCTAATGTAATGTGTGGATTGATTCTTTGCCGTGGAAAGTGTGAAACTTCTGGTTGAAAACCTCACAGGAAGTTCTGCATACAGAATTCCAGGAAAATCTGAAGTCATACAGGAAGAACTATAGTTATAGTGATGGGAGACTTTAACAGCAATGCATCTTGATAAGGAGAAGTTAATCCAGAACCTATGTCACTTCATAAGAACATTTTTTGAACTTTGACTTTATTCTGTGGTCTGTCAATGTATTGAGTATACTACTGCTACATATACCCGGTTATAGCCTCGCTTTTCTGTCATAAGTAGGCTACACTTGAATGTTTGCAAATGGAGTTAAGAACTGAATTTAATCACCATTTGTGGTCGTTTAGGTATTGCATATTTATCTTTGCATAGTTGTCCCACAGATAGTTAGGTCTCGCTTTTTAGGTCAATGCCATTTTTGGACCAGTCAATCAAAAGTTAATCATTGTTGCAATTTTATACTTTCAACTTTTAAATAATTAAGATGTTCGTTTCATAATTTTTTACAAGTGTCTTAATTACCATTGTAGTCGAATTGCTTACGACTCTTGTTCAACAATAATTAAGTGTCTAAGACTTGAGATTTTACATTCACTTCAACAAACGGAGATTCACAAACAGCTGTACTTGTCTTCTGCAACGAACGGCTGCATAGCAAGTCAAGTCGATGCTTCTTCTTGGTCTTTCTTTTAAATAAACTGATTTTTACAACACACAATGAATTCAACTTTGTATAATATTAAAATTAACAAATACAGAATGGATTTTATTTTATATACAGGTTGTTTATTATGCAGTTTCATTTGCTACTCAAAGTTTGAAGATTGTTACATGTTCGATAATAATCGACATCACACCAGTGTTTGCAACGAATGTAACGTAATGGATATTATCATTTCACATGTAATAATTATATTATAGTATAATCGAACAATGGTTATATTAAAACAAATTTTTATTGATGTAGTTTGGGAGCTTCGTTTTTGGCATTGTTTATACTTCGACACTTTAAAGCAAAAATAAAACGTCATGAAAATATGAAAACAGGTTTTATTCAGTTACAATTCCGTTCGTTCAGTTGATGTATATGAACACTGTAAAACAGTACGAGGTCTAGTCCTATCTCCTCAACATTACAGTTTTAATATTTAGAAAACAAAACAACGTTATATATGTGTCCATACATGCAAGGATTGGGTACAGTCGCATTGTAGGGGGGGCCACTTTGAAAACCAACTTTCTCCTTTTAAAACACTTAATATCAGAAGTATTTCGTTATAGATAGTTTTCTGGAGTGGAGATGTTTGCCTCTACGAATAATTTGGTCCAACCCACCCGTCCTAAACGTTACACTTTTTTTATAACATGATCTAGCAAAAAGTAGCATGTATTCCGCCATATTTTATATGAAGAAAATCTTGATTGGACGTTAGAGGTGTGACGTCACACCAGCTGAACATGTTTAATTCTGGGAAACAGGTTCACCAATACAACAAACCTCGCCTTCTACAGTATTCAGAATGCCCTACTAAATTAATATCACTGTTCATAAGCAATGCACAAGAAGTGTCATGTTCGTCAACCTGTCTCCCTAAGAAACAAAAAAAAATCACCTGTCTGAGGAAACTAGCACGCATCGCAAGATGGGCCCCCCCTACATTGTGACTTTGCCAAGGATTGTAATAAGTTGTGATATTTGTTAATATACAAGAATACATCCTGTAATTCTAAACCTTAAAATCATAGGCGTACCGAGGGGGGGGGGTTTTGGGGGTTTGAACATTGATTAAAAAAAGGAAAATTGTATAATTTTTTAAAGTCTGCCCATAAATTACTTAATTACTTAATTACGAAGCCATGAATCCTGTATTCTAAAGGTGAATAAAATTAAAATTAATACAAGTATGAAGCGTGGGAAGCTTAAAACTCGCTATTTTGCGTCTTAATTTTTAAAATTTTCCGCGGGAGTACCCCCGGAAGCTTAAAACTCGTTATTTTTCATCTTAATTTTTAAAATTTTCCGGGGGAGGACCCCGGACTCCCCTCTCCCTCGAGGGTATTCCATACCCCCCCATACCCGCGTAAGTTATTCCCTTCCATATGGTCGGCCTGGTTACGCCTATGCTTAAAATACGTAATTCAAGATTCGTAATAAGATCTAACTGACGGCCATGTTATCGACTTGACTTAGAACTCTGGATAACAGGTTGACCACTATGACAAACCTCGCAGGAGTATGTCCTATTTTCTAAATGCATGATTGATTTTGGTATGCCCTACTAAACTAATACCACTGTTCATAACCTAACCCAACCTAACCTAACCTAACCTAATGACATTTAATGATGTGTTGATATACAATAAAGGAAAATTTTAATGTCGAGGAGTTAGTGCTCTCACCAACAATATGTTGTTGTGAGAACTGATTCGCATTTGATAAACTTTTTCTAATATATTACCGTAAAATGTGATGACAGCCTGAAAACAGGGTTTATTGAGCTAGAATTCCATTCTTTCCCTTCATGTAATCATATTTAATGATTTTTTTTAAATATCAATGATACAGGTATTTGAATTTTGTATATTTTTTTTGGCATCAAAATATATTGTCAAAATATTCAATAATGGTTTATATAATAAGGGGTAGATCTATGGTTGTGGCAGAATTAAAAGGTTGTACAACCAGGTTATGCAGAACGAGTACTTACGTCAGCTGCTCCAGTATGGAAGATGGTTTGGGCGCCAGAGTGATCCTTCACTCGAATTTATTTGTTCCACCTACCCAGGCTATCAGCGGTGCGAGCAGTCGATCCTATTCTCGGGTTGATGTGAATTTTTGCAGGAGTGCTATTCTCTACTAAATCAAAATCCGTGGCACTGGTAAAAATTAACAACTTTATTCCTTTAGAATGTCTGAATATATGCAATATAATTTGTCACTTACACTGTTCTGAAGTACAATAATATCCTAGGTTAATAATCCTGGTGGTAAACACTTAGAAGTTATTTTATGTGTGTGGCCTACTGCAAGTCTTTACACTGCACTAGTGATTTGTGCTTCTACCTTACAATTTTCTGAGCTGCCCCTAAATGGTAGTTGTCTTACCATTATGCAACTGTATATTTTACTTCTTGTAAGTTTATATTTATTCTAACCTATTCACACACATCTCCAAATTACCCGTATAGAGTATTTTCCTACAGTGTAACCTCTCGCTTTTGAGGTTGGAAAAAGAAGAACGTGCTTACATTTCCAAAATACAGTATCGAGTCTATTTTGGAAAATTAGTTAACGCCTAATCCCTAATTCTTTCAATTAGAAGGGCTGGATGCACAGCTTTTGCTGCATTTCATTGGTTAAGCCTAATAACAATCTCAGCCAATAGAAAAATTACATTTACTTGCAGAATCTTCTCACACTGCTCAGACATGATTACGCATATATTATTTCCGCATGGGAAAATCGACATAAATATCTTATCTGGTTTTGCAAACTTAAGAACTAAATTACCCCTATACACTTATTGTTAAACATAACAAATTATTCCTTTTCGGCATTCTATACAATATCCCAATAAACCTTCTCTCTCCCTCTAAAATTCTACAAAACATTTAGGTTCCTACTTTAATTACCTTCTTCCTTGCTATTGTAACTGCTGGACTACCTGCTGGAGGATTCCGTGAGAAATTCTTTAAAATCTAGCTTATACAATATGTAACACGAAAACTAATTTAATTTACTTATTTCGCTAAAATAAACTATAAGTATTCCAATTATTATTTGATTAATTCCCTCCTAATTAATTTGTATTACTTACTAAATTCCATTCCATGGTCTTATGGGGTCACTCTCTAAAACTGCATGTAACGGAAATACATAGAATCTGGACGAATGAATGTAGAAACCACGGCATCAGTAGGCTTATTCTATTCTTGATATTCAATAGAGAGGGCCTTGGCTACAATGCAGTCAGATGTTTTTGACATTTACACCTTATTTTAGATGTATACAAATTAGACAGGAAAAGTATGTTAAATTATAATTATTATTTACTCAACTGCTAGGTGTTTTGTTTATATTAGTTATTTACCAGGAAAATTATTAAAACATATTTATTAACACTGACATCGTTTTTACATAAATGTTCCATCCTATTTTGGCTATTTTTACATGCTTAGGGTCTACGATAAACAACTAAAAGTACAAAGCCTACAGCTATGAATAACATATCAGTGCATAGAATTTTTTTACCGACTTCTGTCTGACGCTCAGACTGAGACAGCTGAAAATGTCCCTGCAAAACGAACTCTTATTCTACATCAAATTCCCTTTGTCCAGGGCAGAGAAAGTTATGTGACTGCATCACAGTGTGCAATATTGTCATGGATTTCATTCTTCAATATTTAATTACACCAATGAATTATATGGATAGCTTCTCTAATTTGTCCAAGTGCCATATCATTTACTTCCAAAGCTACATTTGACCACTGCCAACAATACACTGAGGTCATGAGAACTGTAGATGGAATTTGATTTGGATTTGAAGCCTTATGTGAACACTGTAAACAATACACTGTTGACATGAGAACTGAATTGCATTTTCATTAATTCAGTACCGTATATAGTATTCTCAGAAATTATATAAATTTTCTAGGAAGTGGTTTGTTTGAATTTTAATGTTGACCACGTTATTTTCCTGGCTGAACTGGGTATGTTTGCAAAATTTCGTGTAAGTAGTGTCACGGAATGTAGATTTATATAGGGAACATACATACACACTTTCAATTTTATATATTAGATACATTGTTTATCATTTAGTCTGTATCAAATTTGAATGGAAATCTACTCTCAATACAGTATGCGACTTTAAAGGTTGTTTTCCGCCTGTAAGAACATTCTAAAAGACGTCATTACCCCAAAGAACTTTGAAAAACAGATGTAGGTGTAGATATCTAGTCTTTAGATCCTGTGTTGAGCGGGAATCATGGATATAGAACACGTCAGATCAAAAAATACATGCATGTTGCATCAATAGTATGCAGAAACTGCAAGCTCCCAAATTTATCCAAGCTGGAAATATTCGTCCAAATTGTAGAAGGTGTGAGTTATTAAAAATTCCTTGACAGATGTTTTGAAAGGTTTGCTCTTTCTTTGAATACATAATAATTTAATGTTTCTTGGAAGCCTATTGTAAATCTGCATTGCAGAATAATAAGCACCCTTCTGAAAGAGTTTTAATGAATTAGCTGGTATATGTAAATCATTCATGTTTCAAGTTGTATGTCCATGTATAGTCCAGTTACTCATTGCATACCCAGGCGGCTTCCTTTAGTTAGGAGGAAAAGTTTGCCGAAAGCTCAACCCATGCTCTTTGTTTTACAGCACCAATCAGCTAGTTACCCCAGCCAATCAAAATCAAAGAATGTCCTGTGGCGATTTTGACAGCTACTCGTCTACTCCGCGTGGAGTCAAATGTGTTGTTGCAAGATCAAGTTACAGTAACAATAACATGTGTGAATTGAATAAAGCGAAGGAAGAACTGAGGTCAGTGATAACAATGAGAGAATATTGCAACGTTGCTTTTGTTTTGGATAGCGGAAACCCAAGGCCGATTTAGTCAGATCAATTAACATAAAGAAACACCGAAACCTTTGAAGCCGACTGGCCATCCAATGAGTAACTGCACTATACACTGTAATTAGTTTGAAATTTATCAATATTATCTACCATATAACACATAACAGAGTATATATATATACTCCCCTGTGAGAGCGAGGACTTTTAATTCTTCAAATAGCGGTTTACAAGATTTTTTTTTCCGCATATTATTCTTATTGGACTTTTTTGTCATCTAAATATTATTTTTCTCCCTATGGGAAGAGTTGCCCCAGAATATGATTCCGTATCTCATTACAGAGTGAAAATATGCAAAATATACCACAAGTAATGCATCGTGTTTTAATATATCATTCAAAATTCTTAAAGCAAAACACGCTGAATTCAGTTTTGGACTAACCATTTCAGTTAGAAAATAAATTGTATTAAATATGTGATGTTTAGGGAATTGGGGTTATTGACACTGATGAAGTGATTTTAAAAAAATCAGATTTGTTTATACTCCATTAAGCTTCAAGGCCATATCAGGAGTTCAGGATCTGTGTCTGTATAATAGGGTAGGCCATGAAACTATTACTTTTCAATTGTTTCCATTTTTGGTGCATTTTATGAAGTAAATTTCAACTGAAATTAATTTAAATGAATACAGAATGAAATGGTGAGGATCATTCATGGTATGTAAATATCCAATTCGCCATTTTCCTTTACGACTGGGGTAACCATGAAAAAACTCATGTCAAATTGCCCGGCCACGAGATTTGAACCTTTGACCTCCCGAATGCGAATCCAAGACATTACCATGGTATGTCATTGATAAAAGTATAAAGCATGAAGAAAAAAAAACTACTTATTTTTAGATTACAGTGATGTCCATGTAAATTGATTTTTGCTACAGCACAGCATAGGCCTGGTTAAATTTAGGACAGGGAAATCATTTTATATTGCAATTTAGATTAAAAAAGCTGTATTTTGGGGTCCAATTGTTTATATCTGTGTTGAGGAATGGAATTTGTATGTACCCTCCAGATAAATGGGGTACGCCGTAGCGTAGGGGTTGAGGCAGGTCGGATGGTCGCGGGTTAGATCCCCGATGAGGTCGTTTGAGTTTTTCAATTGCTCTAATCCTTCTGGTGGCACTATGGCCCTGGGGTCGACTCAGCCTCTGACAGAAATGAGTACCAGGATCAATCCTGGGGGTAAAGGTTGACAACCTTACCACTTTCATGTGCCGAATGTGCAAAATCTGGGAGCCTCAACCCCTGGAACACTTTAGGAAACACTTTACCTTACCTTCCAGATAAATAGGCCAACCTTATTCCATTACACTAATCTATCTACACTATAAGCAACTGGTAAGAATTGAAGCATTTAGTTTTATAAGGGCCTAAGTGCCGAAATCATTTTTGTGTAAAAAGACAAGACATAGACCACACAGAGACAT
The DNA here is from genome assembly GCA_964059195.1 of Ectobius pallidus. Lineage (NCBI taxonomy): Eukaryota > Metazoa > Arthropoda > Insecta > Blattodea > Ectobiidae > Ectobius > Ectobius pallidus. The sequence continues at coordinate 180,911,337 of CAXKWD010000005.1, read as the reverse complement.
GCCATAGACCTCACAGAGACATGCCATAGATAGACCTTGGACCCTTGGACCCTTGTTGAGATCACAATCGTGATGAACTTATCTTCACATCCGGTAGATGACATCAGAATCTTGTCTCTGGTCATAACACGACACCCCGTATCAATCAGAATTTCTGCTACATGTATGACATCCAGTGCAACTCTTGCTTATAACTAGACCTGGGATTTTAACCCTGCAGTACTCGCGCGCTCTTTTAGGACATAGAAGCTCGCGCGGCGTCTTAGAGACGCCGTTCGTATTTTACATTATTTCTATTGTTTTATGTTGTTTTGAGTGTTCATTTTGTTTATTGAGGGTTGTCATAGTTTATTTAACATTATTGAACATGTTTTGCATACATTGCTTAGTTAAAATTATGTGTATTAAGTCAATTTATTGAAAATGAGCATTTATGTACTCATATTGGACACAAATCAATATTAGCACATTATGACTTTAATTAATTAACAATAAAACAATGTTGTTAGGCATGTATCAATTTTTAAATAATTTTAAATTATTATTGTCCTAAGACTGTGTAGGTATAACAACTTTTACTACTAGTTACTGATCTCTTCTTATTCCATTTCGAAACTTTGTCCCGCCCTACGAAATATTTAGGCCTATCACATTCACTATAATCATTATCATCATCTGCTTCTTGTTCAGTGTCCGTAGACTCACTTCTAGACTCCGCAATGTCTTCTTTAGGATCACTATCGCAATCAAGTTCTTTCTTCTTCTTTCAGCAACTTTGCGCTATCTTCCAATCATTTGGATCAGAAAGATTATGATATTTTTTCTCCTTTCCACTCATTGCCAAGTCTAAAGATAAATAATTTCCATCAGAAAAGATTGGTATTGTAGGTTTATGATCACTAGTTTCTGCAAGAAATTTGTTTTAAACCAGTAACTTACCTTGTAACAGTAAAGCTCGCGCGGCGTCTCACAGACGCCATCTACATTTTTGCAACAATAACGTCACTCCACTCTTGATAGGCGAAAACTGGAGGGTTGCCGCTTGGATATGTTATTTAAGAGTAGTTGACCGAAAGGTAGATGGCAGGTCAGCACAATGGCTTCATAGGTATTCTAAATATGGTGAAATGAATCTGGTCTGGCGCGAGCACTGCAGGGTTAAACCACCTGCGGACCCCCTGAAACACTATTGCGGACTCCACTTTGGGAACCATTGATAGATTATCCAGTGATATCTATGTAGTCTCATTTGAAAAACATGTACATAAATATGATGAAAAATTAATAAATATATAACAAAGTATTTCAAATCAATAAAATATGTTATATCAGTAGGGATTTTATTTTACGTCCTAGGCTGAAAAGCGAGGCTAAAACCTGGTATATGTAGCAGTAGTATACTAAATGCATTGACAGAACACAGCATAAAGTCAGAATTAAATAAAAATATTCTTATGAAGTGACATAGGTTCTGGATTGTCTTCTCCTTATCAAGATGTATTGCTGTTAAAGTCTCCCTTCACTACTATCATAGAATGTCCTGTACGACTTCAGATTTTCCTGGAATACTGTATGCAGAACTCTCTCGGGTTTCCAACCAGAAGTTTCACACTTTCCACGGCAAAGAATCAATCCACACATTACATTAGGAAAAGTTGTTCCTCTCATGAGTGAGCATATGTTTTGTGAGATAATTTTTTCGAGAAAATTTCATGTTACATATATCGCACGTAATTGGCTTAAATCCAGTGTGGGCGAGTAGATGTGTTTTGAGATTCCCTTTTTCGTAAAATTTCTTGGTACATATATGACACGTAAATGGTTTATGTCCAGTGTGAGTCAGCTTGTGTCTTTTGAGACTCCCTCTCGCGGAAAATTTCTTGGTACATATATGACACGTAAATGGTTTATGTCCAGTGTGAGTGAGCATGTGTTTTGTGAGATACTTTCTTCGAGAAAATTTCATGTTACATATATCGCACGTAATTGGCTTATGCTCAGTGTGGGTGACCAGATGTGTTTTGAGATTCCCTTTTGCGTAAAATTTCTTGGTACATATACCACACGTAAATGGTTTATGTCCAGTGTGAGTGAGCATGTGTTTTTTGAGATTCTGTCTTTGGGAAAATTTCTTGGTACATATATCACATGTAAATGGTTTATGTCCAGTGTGAGTCAGCTGATGTCTTTTGAGACTCCCCCTTTCGGAAAATTTCTTGGTACATATGTCACACGTGAATGGCTTAAGTCCAGTGTGAGTGAGCATGTGTTTTTTGAGATTCTGTCTTTGGAAATATTTCTTGGTACATATATCACATGTAAATGGTTTATGTCCAGTGTGAGTCAGCTGATGTCTTTTGAGACTCCCCCTTTCGGAAAATTTCTTGGAACATATATCACACGTAAATGCCTTATGTCCAGTGTGAGTTAAGTGATGTCTTTCGAGATCCCCTCCTCGTGAAAATTTCTTGTTACATACATCACACGAGAAACGTTTGCCTGTACATACAGCAGGTGAGTGGGATTGAATTAGCCAATTCAATGGCATTAGCTGATCCTCTTCTTCAGTATTTACTTGTGAAAGTCCTGAAATCTGCTCTAAGTTGTGAATGGTGCTATATGCTGTAGAACCAATGTTTACTGTATACTCACTTTTTACTTCTTGTGTTTGTATCGTCTCGAATGTAATCGGAACAGGTTCACTCTTTGGTTGTGTTTCAAGAATCTCTTCCTTAATTTCAATCTTATACTCTGATTTAAGTACAGGCTCCATTCTGTATAACCACACAGCTTTCGCTTACTGAACTAAAATCGTATTAATTATAGTTTATACCTTCTTGACGCAATACTCCATCTTCTTTCTCACTGGGAGATATAGGTTAAGTTTCATCTGAGGGGCAGTGTCTGGTGGAAATATAGCAGCTTCTGCAGAGTCAACAAAGTGTCTCATTGCAGTGTGTTGAGAGAGGCCCATGGCGTAATACTTGCTCCTTACATACACAGGCGCCCACACCCCGTAAAATAATAATATTAAAGTTAATAATGTCTACAAATGGAACTGTACCTAAATGGACGATGACAAGACTAAAAAAACTAAGGATGGGGAAAAAAAGCTTATATTAATGCAAGAATCAGTAATTCTAGGCACAACATCCATAGTCAGAGCATTTCTCAATGTACCAATGTAATGCTGCATCTAGCGAAAAACGCCGATGCAACAGAAGAACTCACAAACAAGTGACGAAAAAGAATAATAATAACAATAATAATAATAATAATAATAATAATAATGATAATAAATAAGGAGAAATCCAAAAACAGGTGGCCCCTTAAGCTCGACCCACACGATATTCACATTTGCACGGACTGTGTGATGTGTTTTGTTTCTTAGCGAAGAGGGTTGACAAACTATCCTTGTATATTGTAGCAAGTGCCTTGTCCCCACTGACCATGTATACTGTCGCAAGTGCCTTGTACCCACCTCATTAAATCTCCCGCGAGGTTTGTCAGCCTGTCACAATAATAATATAGTTTTGAAGGAATATGTAGGCCTATATATATAATTACATATATAAGAAAGATTCATATAAAGAAAATTACATGGAGCATATTTTAATGATCATTATTTTAAAGTTTTTGATATTTTTAAACCGCTTATTGTTAGTATTAAATACATATGTTTTGTCCATTTTGTGCAATTGATTGTAGGCCTATAGACGGAGCACATTATAAAGGGAAGGATTATCACGGGAGTTAGTGTTTGATTTTGGGACGAAAAAAAGATTACGCAGTTTATAAGATTGATATACAGAGTGCTTAGAAAAATATTCGGGCCCAAGGGGGATGAAAACGGGGAATGGAGAAAGCTGCATAACGACGAGCTTCATAACCTGTATTCTTCACCGGATATAGTAAAGGTAATTAAATCACGGAGGATGAAATGGGCTGGACATGTTGCATGCATGGGGAGGAAAGACATATCTCAAAAGTATTGACTGGGAGACCCAAAGGAAAAAGACCATGTTTGAGACCTATAAATAGGTGGGAGGACAATATTAGGATATATTTAAGAGAAGTAGGATTTGCGAGGGATGGTTGGGTAGAGTTAGCACAGAACACGGTTGAATGGCGGCCTAAGGTAAGAACGGCAATGAACCTTCAGGTTCCATGAAATAGACAATATTCCTTTAGCTTGCATAGGAATTGTCTATTGCCATTGAGTAAGTAAGTAAGTAAGTAAGTAATAAGATTTATAACGTGGATGTAATTTTTTTAGGGAAGCAGGTTGACCAACTTTCCTTCTTGTAATTGCTTATCAGTACCATCGCAGCAGACGGCCATGAACTTATGTACAGGAAGTCTAAACAGTAAGCTATATAATATAATATATCAGGAGTTTCTACATGATTGGAGGAAGGAAATAGGCCTATAGCGGAAATCTCGCTTTAAAGAAAGAGTATCATTTAGTGTGGGGGACAGAATAATTCGCTAAGACATCATCTTCTCTCCACACAAATATCTATAACAAAATACGTATTATATTAGGTGTTTTATGATGACTATTTCACTCATATGCCGCCTGTTTGATAACGTTTAGAAATGCCTCGGATATAGACCAATCACAATCGTTTATCTTATTTTTACCTGATTTTACCTGATAAAATCGTCAGCTCGTTACTGGACACTTAAGCATCAATGTGCCATACGTCACATGTTGCCATTAAGCAGCACGTAAACAAATTATTTTATACAACATAACTTGTTTGCAAATTCAAGTACTTTAAATGAAGATCGATTAAAAACACAATTCCATTCGGTGCAAGCTAGTTCGTGTGCTTTTATTCTGTTCTGCTGTTAGCTTACCTGAATTAAGTTAACTTTGTCTTATTGGCAAATTTTTGTATCTTTTTATCTGTATCTCGATCTTCTTCATACGTCACATCACAGCCTAGATATATTATTTGTATAATCCGATATACAGGGTGTCTCAAAAAAATGTACTAACACTTTGAATGAGTATAAAAACATAATTTATGAACATAGAGACAAGTTTAAAGGCTTGAATTACAGATGTACAGATGTACAGATTACAGTACCATCGAGACGTAGGAGCTCACCTCCATGCAGCTTATCCAAACACACGGATTGGACGAAGGGTTAGCATTGAATACCCTGCGCGTTCCCCAGACCTCACGCCAATGGACTTCTTTTTATGGGGATACCTCAAGGACAGAGTTTATCACACAAAACCAAGAACAATTGATGCATTGAAATTGGAAATTGAAAGACAATGTCGCGAAATTCCAAATGAACTGTGTCGTGACGTTTGCGTTATCAGCTTTGTCTGGGCAATGCCGGTCATCAATTTGAACATTTGCGAACATGATTCTTTAATTACATGTTTCTTCTGTAATTCAAGCCTTTAAACTTGTCTCTATGTTCATAAATAATGTTTTTATACTCATTCAAAGTGTTGGTACATTTTTTGATACACTCTGTATATTTATTCATGGAACAGTCTTAATAAATCCAACTCGAATTGACGAGTTATATCTGATAAATTCTATCTATCAATAAACTCGTAAACTCTCGTGGGATTACCCATGGTAATCTCCGTTTTAAAATACAGGTCCTCTACAACTTGGACTTTTCCCTAAATAGACGTACACCTAAATACAGAATCATATAAGAAATCCTTAAAAATACATGAAAATACAGCTACGTATTGGAAGTGGTCTAGTTCGATTTTTGTACACTGGAGATAGTCGTTCTATCCACTGCCATAGAGTTTGTGAGTAAATTATCCAATTTTAACCACACTAACTCCTTAAACCAGCAGTAGCAATACAACACCGCCGTCTCGAGAATTATACTGCCTGTCCTATGCTTTATTTTAACACGGAGTTTAGAGAATTGCTCAATTGCCTAATTTCTCCAGTAGAGGCGACACAGTTCACACCCAGATTGCAGCAATCACCGCCACCTATACAACCGCCGTCTCGAGAATACACGAGTAATAGAGTCTAGAAGGCAGTGCCCTATACATTACCGTATATTGCTTCTATGCGTTTGCTGCGTCAAAATAAGCATTAAACAGACACAGAAACTTGTGTTATTTCTTTAGAACATAATATTATTCCAGTATATGACACTTACCTTGAAATGGAATTTTGGAGCAATAAATATAAATTAATTAGACGTATTGATAGTAAATTTAATAATTATTATTTTACAAAATTTTATTCATAGCAATTAAGTACCGGTACCGAGAATAATAATACAAGTTTAAACATTCAGCACTACATAATCAACAATGTCGTAGCAAAAAAACAAGAAGCAATCTGGGTGTGAAAGGTGCTGCCATCTGTAATGTCGCCGAGTACGCAAAATTAGCCGTATAGGACAGGCAGTGTATACACGAGTAATACAGTTTAGAAGGCAGTGCAATACAACACACAACAAAGAGCGTCTATGACGTAACATAAAGGTATTCATTGCCTAGCAACAAATTTTAGAGAATTTTTGAACTAATGAGGGAAAAGAAGGGAAGGCCTAAAGTCTTGTTAATATTATTACTGGTAACGGCGTGCGAAGCTTTCGATGCACGTTAATAAAAACTGGACATGCCGCAGGTAATTAAATATACACGCAAATACAGCTAAGCATTCAAAAACTTGTGTTTTTAAGATGCCTTAACCTACGCAAAAATTAAGTCAATTTATGAATAAGTAGAGATCCGTGAACACTTTTTTTACTTCCTCTGCCATAGGTACTATAGGTAGAGGAAGTAAGTTATTGTTTTCGACCCCAAAATTCGAAGTTGAGTTTTTAGCATATATAAACGTTTCAAGGCCCTCTGAGTCCAAAAATACTTTTTTTGGAAACATGTCTGTGTGTCTGTGTGGATGTTTGTGAACAAGCTAGAACCAAAACGGAAAATTGTATGAAAACAAAATTTCGTATTTGGGTCAGGTACTTTCTGAAGATGTGAGATGAAAATTGGCGACAAGTTTCTCTTATTTTTAAGGGGACTTTACATGAAGAAATTTTCGTTTTTCGCGATTTTCTCGAAAACGGCTCGAACGATTTTCTTTAAATTTTGTATATGTGTAGCTTATAGTGAGAGCTAAAACTTTTATTCCAAACGTTTTTTCGAAAAAATTCTCTCAAGGGTAGTTACAAGCCACCCACTGTTTGTAGAAAGTTTGCGTAAAATTGTGTCTTGCGATTCTGAACAAGGATATGTGAATACTGCTAACTTTTATTTGGGCAGAGGAAGTTATGTGACTTTCACATCAGATTTTTTTTAGGAAAAGTTTTAAAATTTCAATATTTCGGTGTTATTTTTTTTAATATGTTCTATAAGTTACATGCAAATTTTATAATCCACTTATTATATTATTATGAATTAGCCTATTAAAACACAGGTATTCTTATTGTCACTTGATTTAAATTACTTGCCTTTGTATTTTCCTTTATTTTGTTTAATTTATAGATGTTTATATGAGTGAAGGATAATAAAGAGGAATGCTCTTGTCTCCAGATGTTGTTGATATCAAGAGGACAGAACTGGACCTACAAAACTTCTGGATAACAGACATAAGCTGAGTATTACAATCCCTATTTCTATCTGGCATATAGAAACATGATTATTTCCTTTATTGGTACCTGTATTACTCCACTCTGGCTCTTTGCCGGGATCTGAGTTCGACATTAGTTCTGTACGGACCGGATGAAGAACACTCCCCTAAAGTTGAACATAGTGGTTGTCAAGGACCTCCTAGGTCATAGTCCAACAAAAAGACCAGTCGTTTTATAGAGTAGATTGGACTATTCTCTATCCCATTTAAGAACGATCCTGTTCAAAACAAAGAGGCGTGGCTGTCATAGCCCGCACGTGAGAACGCATGTGTTCACCGTATTAATGGAAGTTTGTTTATTCTCAGTACAACTCACCCGCAGGGTCGTCGTGAACAATGAACCCTTTGTTTTGTTTGCTAATTGATATACTATAATGATGACGATGCCAGTGAGAGTTTGTTATTTCACGTGTAAATGTTGATATTATTGTTGCATGAAATTACGAACACTCGTTAGCCACATCCTGGTAATGGTGCATGCTAATGACATTAACCAATCACATTTTGTCACATGATGCGAATTTTCCGCGAACTCTCAGTGAGTTCTATTCCCCTTTGTTTTGACTAGGAGATCAAACTAGAATGGGATCAATTATAGCATTCAGAACCCTTGCAGAGCAGACTCCAGCAGAATCCGAGGCAAACTCCGAGGAGGGATCTCCAAAGAGATTTCGCTTCTCTGGAGGAATCAGTACCAAAGGGTCGACCGAAAACTTGTCTACGACCTTCAATACCGTTGGCAATTCTCTCTGATAAGTCAGAAGAAGAAGCGGTTGAGAAGGGAGTGGTAAGCCACTAGGGACACCACTATCAAGGCACTAGTTAGTAGGCTGCAACGGTCTATTAGCTAAGAGCTGACGAAGTGGAAGAACGGCGTTTGGTCTGAGTTGCTCTCATGGTTCAAAAGTAGAAGGAAGGCCTTTGATTTTTAATTCAGCCTTATTTATACTCCTTTTTAGCATCTAGGCTACGGCAGGAGTTCACGGACTGTATGTGTACCAGAAGGTCATGCAGCTATTGATGCGCAACTGTTCTCTATTGTTGATGATTTTTATGCAATTCTATATAATTTAAATTAACCTAAAACGTCAAACAAGTAAAGTCCATTCCTGTGTCATCACTCGGTTAAAACAATAAAATGTGTGTTTGTTTTGCAGGTTTTTTTTCCAAAAATAATCCAGTGGTGAATCACAGAACGTTATATTCTACTAGCCTCGAGCATCGGTGGTGAATTGTATTGAGCACTGCAACGTGAAACACACAAATTCCTCTGCCCAAATAAAGGTCATGGTTCTTTAAACTACAAGGCATGGGCGTCCGCAGAAATTTTCACAAGGGGGGCCAAACAAATTACTGCCACCACCACCATCACTATGCTACTACGACCACTTTATTATTATTAATATTATTATTACTATTTTATTACTATTCACATTATTGCTATTATTATTATTATTATTTTATTACTATTTACATTAATGCTATTATTATTATTATTATTATTATTATTATTATTATATAATCAACAGCCGTCATTTACTGTAAAACACCTGACGTATGCACTCACATGACTTTTCATACACTTTAACAATTTCATAAGTACTATTCATATCAAATATATAGGCCTAATGCGACATTTTCTTGCCTTATCTTCATTATAACAAAATGTTTTGGTATAAATGGTTTCAAGTTTAGGGTAAGTAATTATTCCTATAAGCGTTTTATCTAGTCAGCTGTTACAGCTCGTTTTCATCCAAACAAGGCGAACATACAACAGTATTTGGAGACTTAAACCTCATTTCACATTAGAATCCTCTAGATTCAAAACCCCCTAAACGCCAAATTTATATTTTTTTACTTACGCACACCACCAGATTCGTAAGAATGACCTGTATTAGTTTATATGTGTGTGACTTTCAAAATCCCCTTAAATTACTGTTTAATGCCGTGTTGAAAATCAGAGTTAAATTCAAAAACCCCTCTATCCCACTGCGGCTAACTTCAAAATCCCCTATGTGTATGAACCAATGAGAATTGCCAACGTATTATGATGTTCTCTTCTGCTAGCAGTGTCGCCAACATTTATGTATTCATAGTAGCCTTTTCGCCACATAATACTTGTACATAATAACTGGAGACTGTTTAATTTATTTATTTTATTTTATTTTATTTGCAAGTCAGAAATTCTTTACCTAAATCTAACCAAATGAGCGGTTATTTACATATTTATCCGGACGGGCTTCAAACTTAGCCGTTGGTAGTGTTGTTTATTGTAATGGCTGCTTCTATCTTCTTCTGAGATGAAACACGTTTTCATAGTAGTATTTTAATTGGAAATATTGAAATAAATATGAGTGGCCAAACCTGTGACGTTGCTCAAGCTAATCCTGGGAGAGGAACGAAAAAGTTAAGGCAACCAGATACGTGGAAGAGAGCTGTAGAGAAGCGGAAAAGGTATACTAATATCACCGTTCCTAACCTAACTGCCACTAAAGTACAGTGAGTCTCACGCAAGAGTTGGCCAATGACGCGGGTTTCTGCGTTGCGGCGGGCACACCTCCAACCCCCGAGAGATCGGGTGAAATATCTACTCAAATAAAGCCGCGATCAGTGTAATGATTCAGGTTCTCACATCTACAGTTAACATTACAATGAAGATAACCACGTACCTCATCACAGGAGATGTTCTAAATGTTTTCCTCTTGCATCCACACAATACTGGCACCTTTTTAGGAAATTTTCTTTTCCGCGCATAAGTTCAGCTTCCGAGATAGAGTTAATTTCTCTTGTGATATTGTCTTTAAGTTCTTCTAATGTATGGGAAATGGACCTATACCGGTACACTTTATTTTTCAAGTTTCCCCATTAATATTCACATACTGTTAGAAGAACTTAAATACAATATTACATAGGCCTATCACAAGAGAAATTAATTCTGTCTCGGACTGAATTTATGCGCTTGAAAGAAAATTTCCTAAAAAGGTGCCAGTATTGTGTGGATGCAAGAGGAGAACATTTCGAACATCTCCTGTGTTGAGGTACGTGTTTATTTTCATTGTAATTCCAACAGTAAATGTGAGAACCTGAATCATTACACCGACCGCGGCTTTATTTGTAAAGATATTTCACCCGATCGCTCTTGGCCAACTCATGCGTGGGACTCACTGTAGAATTTCTGGAGAATTCAGAATGCCCTACTAAATTAATATCACTGTTCATAACCTAACAGAACCTGTCACTAATGATATCGGATAAGCAATGTACAAGAAGCGTCATGTTGGTCAACTTGCCTCGCTGAGAAACAAAACACATCACCCGTCCTTGGAAACCTGCGAACATCGCGATATGGGCCCCCCTACATTGCGACTTTGCCATATAAGTTATGCAAATTGATACAAATAAATAATTACAACCATATTAAGTTCGGCAGTGTTTCTATCACAATATTTTCAAAGTTCATTGAATTAGTTCCAAAATCCTCTGTATCCATTACTTCTACAGAAAGTGAGTTTCAAAATCCCCTATGTCAAACATTTGGGTTCAAAACCCTCCATGTGGATATTTAATTATTATTTTAGTTGTCTTACAGTATTGTTATGCATATGTATATGCATTTTCTTGTTTTTTAAACTAAAAAGCACCAACTACTATCAATGGAAATGTAAATAGAACAAAGGTCATTATTGTATGAATTAATATACGTTTGCCAAAATTTGTGAAAGTGGATATAGGGGTTTTTGAATCTAGAGGATTCTAAATTTAGTTGATTATAGTCATTTGATTTAGAGGTTTATGTGTAAACAGTTTCCAGGGAGGGGCGACGGCCCTACCCTGCCCCCCTTTCCGGACGGCCGTGCTACGAGAGAGAACCAAATTAAAACCGGAATTAATTTTTGTCCACTATTTTACTGCAGGAAGAATGTTTGCTTGTACATTATTTTCTACATAGTCCCCTCCCAGTTCAATGCACTTACGCCATTGGATAGGAAGTGCTTCGATACCCCGTGAGAAAAATTATTTTGGTTGACGCTGTAGCCACTCCTGCACCATCGATTGGACGTCGTCATTGGATTTGAACTCCTGCCCTCCAAGGAGATCCTTTAACGGACCACAGATTTCGAAATGTGATGGTGACAAAGCGAAGGGGATTGCTGAGTGCAGGTGTTTTGCTTCAACATGGTAACGCCCGTCCTCATGCTGCTCGTGCAACCATGAAGATCATCGATGACATATGCTTAAAGTGCCTCCCACATCTGCTATAGTAATCGATACAAGTGTTATAATGAAATTCAGTATTTTAATGGGTATCATTAAGACACTTTACGTCACATGTACAGGATGTTAATGAATAACATCGAAATATTTCACCTATGTGTAGCGGGGATATAGACAAGCAACTTTTATTAGAGATTTTTGCTGTATGACGTAAAATGTGTATGCTACAGGGCATTAAAGTCATTGCAATTTGATGCTCATTAGTCATAATGAAGCGAAATAAGGTTAAAATTTTCATTAAATTGATTTCATGATTAAGAATCATTCATCAACAGCTATATCATAATTATGTGCAAAATTACAAACTATTCACATGACTGGCCGCCACTGCATTAGTTATTTTATTCATAACTACAGTGTTAACAACAACGTTCCTTTCTTTTGCATTTTTTCAAATGTTAGAAGTCAGCGGCGGGCATTTCCTGGGAGATTTTATGCTGTAACAGGAAAGACTGAATAACTAGAGCAAATAAATAATAAATAATAAATAATAAAAGTTGCTTGTCTATGTCCCCTCTATACACAGGTAAAATATTTCGGTGTTATTTATTAACACCCTGTATAAGCGTATTACAATACAGTCGAACAAAAACATATTCTTAATTCATATTCGTCTTTATGAATCGATAACAACCATAAACGACACAAAATATCGATAGAACTCTTGTCGTTCCAGCAGGAATCAGAGACTGTTAATGTACAGTCGGTCAAATAAAAAACGTCGGGCGGTATTTGATTAAGTATCACGAACGAGCATATGCGCATGTACAGGAAGACTTAAGGTTAGGTTCACACCTGCCTCTTGTCTCTCCATGTATTTTCTTGATTATTTAGTCAGTTTTGTTCTAAAACGAACATGTATAGAAGGCTGTGGATATATGTCTCACATCCGCCATATTCTTGGTTGCAAATTCTTATAATATTAGTAATTAATAAATTCGCAAGGAATATGATTATTCAAGGAGCATTTTTTAAAGATTTTATTTTATAATACCGGTACTTGTAGTGCAAAATCAATAACTTACGTTCAACTTTTGCCACCAATCTAGCATCGAAATACGTGGCCAGATCCACGATTCCTATGAAAACTTCCGGTCGCATTATAGTGAAGTACCGGTACCCACCTCTTTCATAAATATGGAACCTTCTCGCTGCTTCAGAGGCCGAAAAATGCAGGTCAATTACAGCCCTAACTACACTTTCTCTCAAGCTAGCATTTGTATGTGGTGCGAAGACAAAGCAAAATGAATTATGACAATACATTAAGTTGAATATCGTGTATTGCGCTTTCCGCGTTTTTCATTTTTCCCTCGTTGTTCATTTCTTCCCTCCTGTCGCATGGCCTCATATGTTCCGAGAATGATCTGTATTTTATGTTTTTTATAGGAAACTTGTGAACTAATGCGATAAAACTTTAATTTTAACTGCATACGAGTCCCGACGTTTTTTATTTGACCGACTGTACATCGCACATGCGCAGTACAATAAATCTTGATTTTATCGCAGTTTGTTTACATTATAAGTGCACGTTCTTTCGTTGAGATAATTGACTGGAAATTTGGCCGATTGCCTGTTTAAACAGATCTTTCACAAGTCTGTAGTCTTTAGGCCTACAAGTCGCTCCAAAACATTCGTAGTTATCACTGCACTACAAGTCTAATATTCAGGTGCCCAGAAAGCTTCGGCGTGCTGCCATCTTGCTTCAACTAAGCTTCCCTAACTAGCAGCTGGAAATTTGTCAGTCACTCCATCCTCCTGCTAGCTTATCTGGAAGTTGTCTTGCCAGACAGATTTTGTCAGGAGATCACAATACGCAATTCTTGGCAAACTTCCAGATAGGTTTCCTATCTGGCAGATAAATATGATATCAGGTGTTCGTCGTACAAGCCCTAAATCTTCAAATTATCGCAGTTTGTTTACATTATAAGTGCATGTTCTTTCGTTGAGATAATTGACTGGAAATTTGGCCGATTGCCTGGTTTAGCTGTTTAAACAGATCTTTGACGAGTCTGTAGTCATTACGCCCACAAGTTGCTCCAAAACACTCGTAATCCTCACTGCACTGTCTAAACACGTAACAACCTCTGAACCCTTCGTTCACCATGCACAGTCCTCTATGGCAATGAGTGTATGCACTGGTCTGGATGTGAACCTGGACTGCTAGCAGAAGCAGCTGGACGCTCCACATCTTCACCCGAGCGACTCGCACAGTCCACTGATTATACGCGATATGAAACCAGTTGTTGAAGCGATCGTGACGTCAATGACAGCTGTGGTGATAAAACTAAATCACGCGTCTAGCGTGACGGACAGCGGCTAATTGCGTGCAGATACCTGCTATCTTATCGCCATTCAACTGGAGTAAGTCTGTTTGCAAACAATCTTTGTACGATTATGTACGATAATGATTTCAAGCATTAAACTTTTAATGACGGGACGTCAATTTTGAAATTACGAATGTGCTGAAGTAGTACCGTACGATTATTTTCGAAGTTTTTTTTATGGGATGTACGATAATTTTCAAAATTAAAGTTGTCTTGATTGATCATCATTTTGTCGAAATTAGGAATGTGCTGAATAAATAGTATCGTACGATTATTTTCGAAGTTTTTCATCGGATGTACGATAATTTTCAAAATTAAAGTTGTTCTGATTGTACATCTTTTTTTTTCGAAATTACGAATGTGCAGTATAAATAGTTCCGTACGATTATTTTCGAAGTTTTTCACGAGATGTACGATAATTTTCAAAATTAAAGTTTTTTTATTGAACATCATTTTGTCGAAATTACGAATGAGCTGAAAGGAAATAAGATATTTAAGCTTTTTCATGGGATGTAAGTTCATTTTCAAACATTAAAAATGTATTGATTGGACACCAATTTTCGAAATTACGAATTTGCTGAAATACTGATAATATTTTTTTTAAGTCATAGGATGTACGATAATGTTAAAAATTAAACTAGTATTGATTGGACATTAATTTTCGAAATTACGTGTTAAAGTTTGATACTGAAAATGTTGTAGTAATGACAGAAGTGAGGAAATAAACATAACTTAATTATATAAAATTTCTAATTTTACACTTTTATAAACTTTTTCATGGGATGTATGACACTTTACAAACAAGCTTTCAATGACTGGGCTTCTATTTATTTAGTACTGAGTACTTTGCCCTTAGGTATATTAGGGGTATATTTTCCTATTCTATCTGCTTTGAAGCCATCCATTAAAAAAAAACACTTCTGTGTAGGCCAAAACTTACAATTAAAGCAATTAGAGTACACCCAGTGAAAATTTCGGGACTACAGCATTGTTTGTAAGCATTTAAAGGAATTAATGAACGCAAGAAACAATTTAACAATGACGCAACAATATATTAAAACGTCATCAGTAAGTTACAATAATTTCTAAGATGTTTATTTATAAGTTTATACGACTTTACAATAATGTACGATCAGACGCCAGTCTATTTACAATGTCTCATATTCAATGTACGATTATTTTCATCACATTCACGTCT
The DNA here is from genome assembly GCA_964059195.1 of Ectobius pallidus. Taxonomy (NCBI): domain Eukaryota; kingdom Metazoa; phylum Arthropoda; class Insecta; order Blattodea; family Ectobiidae; genus Ectobius; species Ectobius pallidus. Next base: position 180,895,900 of record CAXKWD010000005.1, on the reverse strand, counting down.
GATCAATTGTTCCCAATCAGAGTAAAGCGAATTATCGTACATATAATCACAGATTCCTGAGTATTTGCTCGTCTATACGGCTTCTAGAAGCCTAGGAACTTACACCAACAACCTAGAAGATTTGAGGCGCGTCCATAAAATAACTTTCCCTGGGTCCGTTTACAGAAACAAAACACAATTTCAAGATAATAGTTATCACAACACATACAGCCAGTATTCAGCTATTTTTCAACATATTCGCCACCGGAATTGAGACATTTGCCATACCGCCTTACCAACTTTTTAATGCTTGTGTCGCAGAAATCTGCCGCCTGGGATTTGAACCACTTTGTGACAACCATCTTCGCCTCTCTGTCATTAATTGTCATTTCGTGAGGTGTAGGAAAAGATGGAAATCACTGGGAGCGAGGTCCGGGCTTTAGGGTTTATGTTTAAACTCCTCCTAGCAAGTCTCCCGCAGAAATTCAGCTGAGAAGTGTTTAAACTTCCACCCTAAAGCCCGAACTTCGCTCCCAGTGATTTCCATCGTTTCCTGCACCTAAAGAAATGGCAGGGAATGACAGGGAGGAGGAGATGTTTGTCACACAATGGTTCAAATCCATGGCGGTAGACTTGTACGACACAGATATTCAAAAGTTGGTTCCACTTACTTATTATTATACAGATCAATAAAAAGGGAGAGAGGGCCGAATGTAATAACTATCGAGGAATTTCTCTCTTATAAACATCATACAAAATTATATCTAATATAGCCTACTGCTGTCAAGATTAACCCCATATGCGGACGAAATCATTGGAGATCGCCAATGTGGATTTAGGCGAAATAGATCAACCATTGATCATATATTTTGTATTCGCCACCAAATCTTGGAGATAAAGTGGGAATATAATAAGACTGTTCACCAGCTACACATAGATTTTAAAAAAGCGTATGATTCAGTCAGGCGAGACAAATCGTACAATATCCTCATTTGAGTTTGGAATACCAAAGAAATTAACTTAGACTGATCAAAATGTGGTTCTACAGTATGACAATTCCGGTGGCGAATATTAAAAAAAAAAAAAACAGATGAACACCTGCTGTATCTGTTCGAATATATATATATCCATGAAATTGTGTTTTGTTTCTGTAAACAGCCCCAGGGAAACTTACTTTGTGGACGCGCCTTCTTGAAGGCACTCTTTATAATGAAGAGACTCCTGTTGACTACACAACTGGCTGATGTCGAATGTCCCTCGCCCTGGAGAACACAAAACACTCCATGTCCTTTATAGTGACGTTGTTCAGGATATTCTTGATGACAAACAACTGAAGTCACTCGATTCACGAAACAGTATATTGCGATACAAGTGCCGTAAGCGGTGCATACGGATCGAGGAAAGAGTTTGAAAAAACGAGGCCCTCGCGCCGAGTTTTTTCAATTTTCCGAGATCCGTTATGCGCTTACGGAACGAGTATTGCATGCTATTTTTTGCACGATGATTATTTATATCAATTTAATTATATTAATTTAGATATTAGCTGAAAATATTATGTATATACATTATTGAAGATAGATGTTATATTTCAGAAAGTGATTCGCATGTGTTGGTTGTTGGACTGAATATTTGTCCTGTTAAAGTCGCCACAAACTGGGGGACCTTGGGTCCAGTCTTCGATAAAGGCTTGTATTATGATGGATTTACTTACGGCACGTGTGCCTTTTATCATTTTTACAGCACTGAGATTTCTTTTGTTTTCAAAGCGTGTGGGAATGTCAAGTTACGATCCACGGCAACAATATTCGTAAGTACCACTAATTAGTTACGTCGTGCAAAAAATGTATTTTACAGAACAGAGATGCTTAATGAAGAAGAACACATCAACTTGTATTCATGAGCTTTAGGAAAGCATCTTTTATAATGTAGAGGCTCCTGATGAGGTTCTCGATGATGAAGAACTGGCTGATGTCGAATGTTCCCCACCGCGGAGAACACGTTTTGCCTGCGCACTGCCAGTCGGCCCAACATTCGTCCCCTGTGATGCAGCCCCTGGACCCGTAGTTCACTACACAGAGTCCACGCTCGCAGTGCGTGTATGCCCTGGCCGGGGTGCGAAGCAAGACTACGAGAACGCCGAGCAGGATGACTGAAGCCATGGTCACTACTGACCCTGGCGGCCGTAATGCTCCGTGCACTCGGCCCCGATAACAGCTATCAACACAACTCGACTTTTATAACGTTTAGCATTCAGTGATGCAATAGACTTCGCCAAAGATATAAAACACAGAAATACGCCGCTTATTGTAATCGTGGCTAATTTTTCTTGAAATAGGCCTATGTGATATTGTCTTTATGTTCTTCTAACAGTATATGAATATTATTTATGGGGAAACTTGAAAAATAAAGGGTATAAGTCAATTTCCCATACATTAGAAGAACTTAAAGACAATATCACAAGACAAATTAACTCTGTCTCGGAAGCTGAACTTATTCGCGTGAAAGAACATTTCCTAAAAAGGTGCTAGTATTGTGTGGATACAAGAGGAGAACATTTCCAGCATCTCTTGTGAGAGGTACGTGTTTATTTTCATTGTAATTTTAACTGTAAATGTGAGAATCTGAATAATTACACCGATCGCGGCTTTATTAGCGTAGATATTTCACCCGATCGCTCGGGAGTTGGAGATGTGCCCGCCGTGAAGCAGAAACCCGCGTCATTGGCCAACTCTTGCGTGGGACTCGCTGTACATTGGAGAATCTCGAAAATTAAAAAAAAAAAAAAAAAACTTTCCTTCAGCTTATCTTTTCGTACTCTTCTTTGACTCATTCAATGAAGCACTTACTACACTTATATCTCTATATACTTACTTACTCACTCAACTTACTCAATGGCAATAGACAATTCCTCAGCAAGCTAAAGGAATATTATCCATTTTATGGAACTCGAAGGTTCATTGCCGCGCTTGAGCCCGCCATTCAACCCTATTCTGTGATAACTCCATCCAACCATCCCTCTTCTCTTAAATCCCTTGCCGTGGGTAAGTCTGTAGCGCGCCTGCCTTCCACTCCGGCGGCCCGGGTTCGATTCCCGGCCGGGTCGGGGATTTTTCAGTAGTGAAAAATCCCTATCCCGGGTTCAGGACTGGGTAGGTTAAGTCTTAGGTTAAGATAATGCACATTGTGCGCGATTCCTTAATTATTAAATCCCTTTATACCAATAAAAATTTAAGAATGGAAAATATATTGTAAGTTAAAAACATTGCAGATAACTCTCTGAATCTTATTTCGGGAGGTCCCAGGTTGAAATCCTGTGGCTGTCCAATTTGACTTTGGCTTTTACATAGTTTCCCCAGTAATAAAGGCAAATGCGAAATTGGATATCTACTCACTGTATCATACCTTTAAAATTAATACCAGTTAAAATTAACAGACGGGATAAACTCATCAATAGAAAACAGTTTCAAATGAATAATTAAGTGGCCTACTCGTATCCACACAGAAAATGAAATCCTGATACAACCTCTATGTTCAAAGGAATAGTCCTATCAAGCTGAATTAGAAAGAAAAAAAAAAGTGTGCGTGGAACGTCACGCGACAGAAGTAAAATTTTTTTTATATTTAAAATTTTGGATTTTTTAATTTTTGGATTGTTGGACTTTTTAATATTGGTTTTTAATTTTTTTTATTTTGGATTTTGGATTTTTTAAATTTTTTTATATCTTTTAATTTTTTAATTTTGAATTTTTTGTTTTTTAATTTTCGATTTTTTTAAATTTTGAATTCTTTATTTTTTGGATTTTCAATTTTTTTTTAATTTTGAATTTTGGATGTTTAAATTTTGGTTTTATATTTTTTAAATTTTGGATTTTTGAAATTTGAAATTTTGGATATTTAGATTTTTTAATTATGGATTTTAATTTTTTTTAAATTTTGGATTTTTGGACTCTTTAATTTTGGATCTTTGAATTTTGGAATTTTGGTTTTTTAATTTTGGATTTTTGAAATTTTGGATCTATGAATTTTGGATTTTTTTAAATTTTGGATAAGCTTAATCATTCAGTTGACTGTTTCTGTGCAGTCCGTTCCATCACACCTCACTAATTTCGTGACGATTTTGAGCGTTACACAAGCTCTCGATTCACCCCTACCGCGGCTAAAGAAGTTTTACTTCAAAAAAATCTTCCTTCCAGTTGCATTCACAGACTTCAGAGTTAATATACTCTTGAATATTATATTTGGTATACATAAATGCATATATTTTGTTGTGTCTTTAGTGCATTTCTATGGCAAGTTGTAACTCTGGAAACACTAAATCAATCTACTGACAAGTCTGATGATAGTAGGGATATTAATAGAGACATGCCTGTCTTTAAACTATGAAATATCTGTTAGGGCACAAAATGTTTTTCTTATTAGTGTACCTAAGACAGTGGTAGATTTATAAAACAATTATCCTGCCGGTTGTATTATATGGATGTGAGACATGGCCCCTTACATAAATAATCTGAGTGTTCGAAAACAGGCGGCTTGGGAAATGTTTTTGAAATGAAAACTGCATAACGATTAGCTTCATAACCTGTACTCTTCACCGAATAATGTAAGGTTAATTAAATCACGGAGGATGAAATGGGCTGGACATGTTGCACGCATGGGGAGGAAAGACATATCTAAAAATATTGACTGGGAGACCCGAAGGGAAAAGACCACGTGGAAGACATCGAAGTTTGTGGGAGGACAATATTAGGATAGATCTAAGGGAAGTAGGATTTGCGAGGGATGGTTGGATGGAGGTAGCGCAGAATAGGGTTGAATGGCGGGCTCAGGTAAGCGTGGCAATGAATCTTTGGGTTCCATAAAATAGATAATATTCCTTTAGCTTGCTTAGGAATTGTCTAGTGCCATTGAGTAAGTAGGTAAGTAAGCTATAAAAATACAAATGATGAAGTTAAGTCACTAAGACTCGTAAATGTTCCTATTGGTTTGGTATACATTTTCTTGTAATAATGTGTAGAATTGATATATAACAAACATTTTAAGATAAAATGAGATATTAAAAATCTAAGATTGATTGAAGTAGACTAAGTGACTCATGGGCGGAAATTATGGTCAGTGCTAATCCCCTGCGCTTGTAAATGTGAGGGTGCTTGCGGGTGAAGGAACCTACCTGGCCTCACATGCCATCCCTGTTTGCTAAGGGTATAGGCCGTGCTGCTTTGAAATAGTATTGACAAAAAGACTAAGAAGGAACAAAACACCAACAACAATTCAAACATAACCTCCAAATCAATCAGCTGACTAATGAGCTAATAATATTAGTGAAAAGATTTTATGAAACAAGATTTTGTTAACTAATAAATAATATTATGAATTCTAATATTATTAGCAAGTTCTATGAAACAGGGGCCCTGGAGAGGACAATCACAACCAGCACGCCACTGTACAGTAGGGTGCTGTCTCTATAACACCATGACTATCTCCACAACCTCGTCAGTGTTCCACATGGTAGCACAGCGCTGATATATCCTAATCTTTATGAAACCACTTAGGCGATAAGTACACATAAAAGTCGTTCAGACAAATCTGCTTCTCGTAATTCTAATCGCCTTGTTAAAGAACACGTTCCAAGCTATCGCATTGCAAAGTAACTCGTTCTGTAAGACCTGTATTACACCATAACGTTTCTATTAGATTTATGTCATCTAATTTAAGATATTACTACACTAGTACTTCTGTGAAATAGTAGACCTTGCATCAAAATAGGGGTACGCTGTAGCATAGTGGTCGAGACGCTACGCTACACACCAGAAGGTCGCAGGTTCGATTCCTGATGAGGTTGTTGACATTTTTCAATTGGCCTAATCCTTCTGGTGGCACTATGGTCCTGGGGTTGACTCAGCCTCTAACAGAAATGAGTACCAGGAGCAATCCTGGGGGTAAATGCGGCTGATGTGTAAGGCTGACAACCTTACCACCTTCACGTGCCAAATGTCCAAAATCTGGGAGCCTCAACCTCCTGAAACCTCTGGGCCTCCATGGCCTGTATAGGGATCAACTTTACCATTTTTGTATCCAAATAAATAAGATCTGCTCTTCACCGGTTAAAACAACCATTTTGAAATGGAATCAAAAAGTAATAAAACCTTACACATATATTGTTTTTAACGAGTTCTAGGATCATTAATGGAAAATTGGATGAAAATCTAACAACACGTTTGGTCGTGACTGCATTACGAACAGACGAAATGCCGTTAAACCATTGGAGTTATTTGGGTTGTATATCCTTCGGGGATGCGATATGATGTGGTAACGACATTCCCTTCATTTTTTACAACCAATTTATATGAAGAGAATGTCATACATAATATGCTACAGTAATAGGCAAACTTTATTTGGGCAGAGGAAGTTGTGTGTTTCACCTAAGATTTTAAAAAAATTGTATTCTTTAATCTCTGAACAATCTTGTACAAAGTAAGGGTGGGCCCCATTTTGCGCCCCCCTGGGGCAGGGATTGTGAACAACAGAACATGAAGAAATGTGTAACACATACTGCATTATCTTTTAATTAAAATATTTACAATAAAAGAACAATATTACCATTACTTGAAAAACACAGATAAATTAGCACCTATGACACAATAAATAACTTATAAAACATGTAAAAACCATGATAACGTGTACATAATACTACAGTTATGTAGTGGAAACATCAGTGCCAGGTGTAAAACACATGGCATACGAGAAGGTATATAGATGTGATCATTATGTTGATGAGTGTGACTGGGAATCCAACCCTGAAACAAGAAGCACAATGAGTAAGTGTTGTTCATTGTCTAATATAATATTTATTTATATATAAGATTAATTGAATGTGGAATTGCCATAGCATGCAGGAAAAAAAAGAACACTAAAAGATTTTGACAAAACTCAAATCTGAGGTAAATTTTTCCCTGGGCATCGCACTTTACAGCCCATGTCCCATGATCCAATTTTTTGTCAAAATATCTACGAACAGTCATATCGAATCGTGTGACATGGCCGACTTGACATTGCACACAATTTCAGCCTATATTTTCATACAGTTGTATTGCAAGCAACGGAATAGAAAAGTTTCTAATTTTCCAAAAATATGAAATCAACCAATGAGTGTCATTCTATCCCTGCGTGACCTGCATTAATATAGAACTACGGCTTCTTCCTCCGTACAGCTGATTCTCTCCACTGCCAGCGCTCACTCGACCAGCGAACATTAAAAAAACTAAACTCCGTGGCACGACATCCCTGAAGGGACAAGGCCTACCACCCGACCGCTGCGCCATCTACCTATAGGCAGATTCCAGGATTGGGGGGCATGTGGTGAGCATGCCGACACCCACGGCCGTTAATGGTGGTTTCCATGACCGGAGCCGCTACTTCTCTATCAAGTAGCTCCTCAATTTGAATCACGAGGCTGAGTGCACCCCTATCAGACCTCCCTACCTCATAAAAATCCGAGGAGGTACCGGGGATCGAACCCGGGCCAACGGATCCGTAGTCAGAGATGCTAACCACAAGACCACGCCGGCGGTCCCAGCAAACATAACCAAAAAGATAAAATTATATAATATTAAAGTCAAGAAGATTAACGAATGCTAAGACTTTGAATTTACAACATTAATAACAATTACCATTATTACAACTGGCATAAACGCTGAGGTTCTCTGGAAATTATGATAAAGATTCCATACAAAATGTATCTTTTGTCAAGTGCGTACATATCGACCACCATGTCGATTGTGGTAGCTATTGATTTTAGTTTCGGGAGAACAGCTAGTGCTGTATATTGGACCAAAACGCACTCTCGTGAGCCCAGCCAGAAATAATTGTATAAAAATCCTATTTCATACAAATTTTTCAACCAACAAATTGGATCATGAGACATTCATTGGCTTAGTCGTAAAATATGAAAATCAAGATTTTACCTTTTTAATTATCAATCGTTTTAATTGTTTATGCATGATTTGAATAAGTTTCATGAGGCTTTGGTATGTTTTAATCATTTCATTTAAAATCTGTACAGCCATACAGAAGCTCAAGATTCATAATTATTTATAGCCTCTTATAATAGCCTATTATAATAATATATAATTAAGAATAACATCATATAATTCAAGCAACTTGCGTAAAAACGATGTCAGTGTTAATAAATATGTTATTATTTTTATGTTGAATAAATTATTTAACCAAGACATCTAGTAGTTGAGTAAATAATCGCGGAACCTGCTAGTTGTCAATAAACACAAAGTTTAACAGCCATGGTGAATTAAGTATGTTAAGATAAACATAGGGCTGGGAAGCTGCGGAAATAGCCTTTTCTTTTCAAGTGTCTGAAGATGAGGCCCAACATAATATGTGTTAATTTATTTGTACTTTTTCATTTTTCAGCTTTATTCTTCTTTTTGTTCCCTTTTTATCCTTTTATAAAGACTTAATAACTTTTTTTCCCCCCATAAGTTCAGCTTCTCTTGTGATACTGTCTTTAAGTTCTTCTAACAGTATGTGACTTGAAAAATAAAGTGTATAGGTAAATTTCTCATACATTAGAGGAACTTAAAGACAACATCACAACAGAAACTAACTCTATCTCATGCGCGTGAAAGAAAATTTCCTAAAAAGGTGCTAGTGTTGTGTGGATGCAAGAGGAGGACATTTCAAACATCTCTTGTGATGAGGTACGTGGTTATTTTCGTTGTAATTTTAACTGTAAATGTGAGAACCTGAATCATTACACCAACCGCGGCATTATCTGTGTAGATATTTCACCCGATCGCTCGGGAGTTGGAGCTGTGCCCACCGCAACGCAGAAACCCACATCACTGGCCAACTCTTGTGTGGGACTCACTGTATATATATGTACAGAGTCACGCCTGCTTTGCTTGTTAATTTACGTCAAACATCAAACATGAAATGCTCTGAAAGATGTTTCTCATCTGCAATACTCACTTAAAGAACTCGTTGAAAGTGAAGCGATAGCCATGCTGCTCGGCCACACCAGCGCACACCACATTTGCGGAAGCTCCAATCAGAGTTCCATTACCTAAGAACAAAATCACAGAATGAACGCCTGTGCAGCCGAGATACCGAATATAATCAGCAAGATTTATGTTTTATGCAGCAAACATACCTAACTTATTTTCTGCAAGTGTCTTCAAATCTGTTCTTCTATAATACTTTTTCTTCATAAATACAAAGGTATATCAAAGCAACAGAAAATAAATGAGCGTACTGTCCTTTGGAGGTTCAAACTCCATACCTTTAGAAACATAATGAATGAAATTATTTGCATATTATATGTACCATAATTACCCGTGTATTAGATGCACTCTTCCCCCAGATTTCTATAACAAAACACTAGGGTGCATCCTTTATGCAAGGAAAAATTTTAGTGTAAAAAAAGTATTTAAAGATTTGCCAGCTAGCGATCGATAGCATACTTATCGATATACTATCTGTATCTAGTAGCTTTGGAAGTAAATGATACGGGACTTTGACAAATTAGAGAAGCTGTCAATATAACTCATTGCTGTAAATAAATATTGAAGAATGAAATCCACGAAAATAATTCACAATGTGATGCAGTCACATAACTTTCTCTGCCCTGGACATAGAGAATACCATTTTCTCACTTCACATTTTGATGTAAAATAAGAAGTCGTATTGCGGGGACAGCTTAATCCAGCTGTCTCAGTCTGAGTTGGTTCAACGAGTAAGTTAAGCCATATCAGAAGTCGGTAAAACTTTCCATCCAATACTTTATTCATAGCTGTAGGCTTCGTATTTTCAGTTGAGAAATATGGATGTTAATTATTGGCCCTAAGCATGTAAAAGGAGACAAAATAGGATGAAACATTTTTAGTCCTATGCGCGCAGTAAATTATTATGTCCCAGGTTTTGGGGGAAGAAAGTATGAAAGTGGTATTTTCAGCCCCAAAACGGTTATGGTAATATGAGAGTGAGAAATAAAATATTCCATAAAGACAATACAGTTTTATGTTACCGGAAATTCTGTTTGTTCTTATTTGAACCCCCTACCAGACATGGTGTGTGGAAGCAATCAGGTGCAAAATTCTGCATCCCCTATGAGCCATAATAAAAAGCTATATCAAGCATCTTCTGAGGGAAAAGCTTGAGTACGTGTTAAGTTGTTCATCCTCATTTAAAATTCCACATATCTATTTAAGGACCTAGAGTTTGAAAATCGAAGAAAAGTCCTTCATAAGTTAATTTCGAATGACAAAATAAAAAACCCGGGCGATGCTGGGCCTTTTAAGCTAGTATTCTTATACTGCATTGATTGCTGATTCATCAGATAAACAGTCAAGATTTGGAACTGCGCTTATGGCTTCATCAACATTTCTAAGTCACTTGTGACATCTATGAAAATTAAGTTTCCAATTCATCAAATAATATCTTAAGGTTCAGCTTTCTTTACATTATTCTGTTGGTCTGTAAATTTGAGAGGACAGAATAGTTGGTTATAAAGTTAGGATCAAATCTGGATTACCCAAAAACGAATGACTTCATTTGCAGACATGCAGCGTCTCGCTTTCACCCGTGTTATGTAAATAAATACATAATTTGTGGTACAGAGTTAAAAATAAAGTATGTAGACTTCAAACTTTAGGTAAAATCCTATTTCAATCCTTAAAAAGATACAAACACAAAAACTTGCATATAAATGCTTTGTAGGTACGCAACAGTGAGGTGCTGGTGATTTCAGCCCTTCTGCACTGTCATCATGCCAAGCCTAGGGAGTCGTGTGAATGTAGGTCTCATCACTAAAGGTAATTGGCCTACCTCCCCACCAGAATGTGGCACTTAAATACAAAATGCGAGCACTGCGATTATGTGTCCTTTTCTATCAGAATTCGTCTGTTAGATTGCATCTTTTTTTATCGAAATCCCAGTTTATTTTTAAGAAACTGGGAATTTTATGGGAAAATTATGTTGCTGGCTTATTTTGTCACCAGAAAGGGTGGAATTCTGAAGAGAGTGGAAGCCTGTGCGCTGAGTTTTTTATTTAACTATGATCAATCTAAACCTGAGAATTAATACTGAAATGAACAAAAGTTGGAGTTTTTTTTTTTAAAGAAGGTTACGAATATTGGAGGTCCAATAGCATTCTATGTAGGCCTATGTATGACTGTACTTCTCATACTGCATGTGGGAATGTTATAACATAATTGTTTTCTTCTTTGTTGCTACGTTCCTGGTAATCACATGAGAATTATGTTTTGAGTCAAGAGATCAAACGGTTAAGTAACAAAAAACAAAAAACACATGATCGTCTAAATAGTATATTGCGATACCAGTTCCGTAAGCAGTGCATATGGATCGAGGAAAGAGTTCTGTTATGTTATGTGCTTACGGCACGAGTATTGCTTGCTATTTTTTGCATGATGATTATCTATATCAATTTATTTATATTAATTGAGATATTAGCTGAAAATATTATGTATATACATTATTGAAGATAGATGTTATATTTTAGAAAGTGATTCGCATGTGTTGGTTGTTATGGGGACGGAATATTTCTAAATAAGTTATTATTGACTGAATCGCCATATTATCTTGTCCCAGGCAGTTGTATAATAAGCTAGGATTATGATTTATTTTTGACGGCTGTAGGAATAAGTACAAGAAGTAGTTTGGATCTGAACACCATGAGCGGGGATGGAGGAATTGCCTTAAGTAACTGTACAAATTGTACTATTACAATAAATATATCAAAATAAAGGCTTGTATTGTGATGGTTTTACTTATGGCACTAGTGCTTTTTGTAATTTTTTTCAGCATTGAGATTTCTTTTGTTTTCATAGTAACCAGATTGCGTGTGGGAATGTCAAGTTACGATCCACGGTAACAATATTCGTAAGTACCACTAATTAGTTACATCGTGCAAAAAATATTTAAATCAACTCTACATACAGAAGATATGTATTTAAATGAAGAGTTGAATTCCCTCCAATATCACATATAAGCATGCAATATAACACAATCACTACTGAAATGTTGGCTTGTACTCACCACCGAGACAGGCACCGAAGGCGAGAGCCCATGCGAGGGGCTGAATGGGAAGTCCCAGCTCTGCATTCAGCTTCGAGATGATGCGCACCATCATGGTGGTGAGGGGGATGTTGTCTACGAGTGCAGATACAATAGCAGACACCCACAGGATGAGGAGAATGGCCAGAGTGAGTCTAGTCTCTTCATGTACCAGCATTATGATGTATTCTGTGAGGTTCCCTATAGCCTGGATCAGTCCCAGCTTCGACGTAGCCTGCAAGCAACAATATTTATTTTATTTATTTATTTATTTATTCCACCTGTGCAAAACAATACAATTATTACTGGTGTCCGAATGAGCAAAAGCTTGTGTTTGGGCATAGTTCAGCACAGTGACAGAAAATATAACAAATACTGGAACTACAAACTAAAAATTTATAGAAAAGTCACTCTACATTCAATACATACCCATACACACATAGCACACGCCAACAAGGCAAACTGTACACAATACAATCAAAGAGCAAAATAAACATATTAAACATCACGCATATCTATATTAATAAAAATGAATTTTCAAAAGGGTTGTTGCCGCATCACTTGAGAACGGCTCGACCGATTTGGCTGGTTTTTGTTTTGTTGTGATCGTAATTGTCTGGAGAAGGTTTGTATGAAAGAAAATTTTTGGAAAATCCACGGGGAAAGTCGGAAATGTGATGAAATGAGGCGAAGTTAGACAAAGTTAGAGAGTTCTGCTGTCAATTGTTTACATAAAAAAATTGAAGTGTGACAAAAGAAGTGCGACATATTCACAGTTTGAGAGTTCCGCTTTCACATGTTTTCATAATAAAACAAACAAACAAACAAAAACATATAAATTTCAGTGGATAGCGAAATGTGGCACTTATAATTTATAACTCAGTCTTCGAGAAGCATTAATCATAATGACTGAAATTCAACCCGGTCTGAGTGGCATAATTAAAATTAAGAGAGGTAAGTCTTTGCGAAGTAGACAAAAGGAAATAATATTGAATGTGTTTAGTGGATTTCTTAAAAAATATCCCAGACTTGCAATAGAGGACATTGTAAAATTGACATTGGAATTCACCGATCTGGAATGTGACTGGAAAGTGGGTAGTGAATACAGAGACTTCGATTTAGTGAAAACTCATCCAATAAAGCCGCATAGTGTTTTAGATAACATTTCTTGACCAATTTGCACGACATTTTGCACACATACCCAGTTAAGCCCGGGAAGTAACGCGGTGAACACTAAAATTCAAACAGACCACTCCTTCCCTTTAAAATGTATACAATTTCTGAATATATTATACTGAAAAATGAAATGCAATTCAGTTATAATGACAACAGTGTATTGTTTAGAGTTTTCACATAGGGCTTTAGGAATTACATAAAACTGGGCTGTATCAATTTTGATGCTATCGATGTAATTAATACATTTGTGAAAATAATTCTTGAAGAAAATAAAGCACAATGTGAAGCACAACTTTCTCTACCCTCGACATGGAAAATATTTCCTCACTTCACATTTTGATGTAGAATAAGCGGTCGTATTGCAGGGACAGCTTAAGTGTGTGCCAGTGAGTACGTACATCAGAAGTCTGTAAAAAATCCTATCCACTGATATGTCACTCATAGCTGTAAAGAAGACAAAATAGGGTGGAACATTTTCAGTCCTATGCCCGCAGTATATTATGTCCCAGGTTTTGGGGGAGGAAAGTATGAAAGTGATATTGCATTTTTTTTTTTTTTTTATATGAGCTCCGAAACGGTTCAATGGTAACATAAGAGTGAGAAATAAAAATTTCCATAAAGACAATACAATCTTATGTAATCGGAATTTATGTTCCTTCTTATTTCAACCCCTCCCAGGCATGGTGTGTAGAAGCAACGGAATGCAACATTCGACATCCTCTGTGAGCCAAAAAAAAAAAGCTATGACTAGCTTTTTCAGAGGGAATACTTTGAGTGTGATAAGTCGTTCTTCCTCATTTCAAGTTCTACGTACATGTTATGCAAGACCCTAGAATTTTAAAATCGAAAGTCCTTCATAAGTTAATTTCAAATAACAAAATGAAAACCCGGGCGACGCCGGGCCTTTTACGCTAGTCTATATTAATAAAAATTAATTTTCAAAAGGGTTGTTGCCGCATCACTTGAGAACGGCTCGACCGATTTGGCTGATTTTTGTTTTGTTGTGATCGTAATTGTCTGGAGAAGGTTTGTATGAAAGAAAATTTTTGGAAAATCCACGGGAAAAGTCGGAAATGTGATGAAATGAGGCAAAGTTAGACAAAGTTAGAGAGTTCTGCTGTCAATTGTTTATATAACAAAATAAAAGTGTGACAAAAGAAGTGACATAGGTTGAGAGTTTTGTTTACATAAAAAAAAGAAGTGCGAGTCTTGCAAGCAAGCTATTAAAATGTGTAAAAAGAAATAGAAGTGGACATTATGAATATTGTGTTAACAGTGGTGTGTTAAAAAGATTATTTTGGTGTCTTGGAAAAATGCCACCAATAAGACGTCTTAATATCGGTCGGCGTACGCGCAAAGCAAGAGAAATGCATGATAGTCGAGTCAATGAGACTGATGAAGACATAGACAGCGTTTGGAGGCAAAACAAATAAGAATTTCTAAAGCGCGATCAATTATGACTCCGGAACAACGGATACAGTGTAGTTCGACTAGCTTAGTTGGAGATAACGTAGACAATAATTTGGAACGTAGACAAAACAGACTGCCAAATGTAACAATTCGACATGAACGTTTGGCGTTCAGATACGATCCATCAATCGATTACGCCGCGGATGTAACGGTGGATTTCGGAACCATGAGCACAGTTTGTCAACATTGCAATGCTTTGAGGTTACGACATGAACCGCCAGGAAATCCTATCCACTGATACGTCACTCATAGCTGTAGGCTTTGTATTAGTTGAGAAATAGGCCTAGGGATGTTTATCAGATGCCCGAAGCATCTAAAAGAAGACAAAATGGGATGGAACATTTTCAGTCCTATGCACGCAGTATATTATGTCCCAGGTTTTTGGGAAGGAAAGTATGAAAGTGATATTGAATTTCTTTTTTACTTCAGCCCCGAAACGGTTGTATGGTAATATAAGAGTGAGAAATACAATTTTCTGTCAAGACAATACAATCTTATGTAACAGGGATTTCTTTTTCTTCTTATTTGCACTCCTCCCAGGCATGGTGTGTAGCAGCAATGGAATGCAACATTCGACATCCTCTATGAGCCATTAAAAGCTATATCTAGCGTTTTCTGAGGGAATAGTCTGAGTGCCATATGTCGTTCTTCCTCATTTCGAATTCTACATACATATTATATAAGGACCTAGAGTTTCAACATCGAAAGTAATCCATAAGTTAATTTCATATTACAAAATACAAAACCCGGGCGACGCCGGGCCTTTTAAGCTAGTTTTAGATAAACAATCCACATGAACAGCGAAAATGTAAAGCAAAACACTAAATAAGGATATGAAGTAACATGAATAAGGAATCTTAAGTAGGGTTACTAGACATTCCCTATATCTTAACAAAATAGACTCTGAAGTTCAGATCTGCATAGTAAACATTTTGTTTGTGGGTGTAAATCTAAATCAAATATGAGTAAATATTTTGGATAAGTACTGAAAGCTACAATCAAATCAACCTGGTATCTTGTTCATGATTTCATAATCAATTAAATTAAATATCCTCTACATCATATAAACTATTCAGTATATTGCTCCTAAACTAATACAAATGTTCCTAATCTAACATAACCTGTCACTGACCTAGAATTTGGCTGTCACTACTTCTAGAAGCCTTTTTACCCTTCCACGCCTTTTGTAAAACAACGTTACATGGCACAAACCCCACGCTATTCAGTATATTGCTCCTAAACTAATACAAATGTTCCTAACCTAACATACAGACCTAGAATTCTTAATGCAGAAGCTTTTTTACCCTTCCACATCTTTCATAAAACATTGCTATAACAGTCATTTATCTGCCGAATTCAATCGGCATGTAATCATGTTCGTAATATTGGCAACATTGTAGATTTGGTCCCATTTGGTACGGTCCGGCTGTGACGGCGATCACCTTATTCTCAAATTTAGCGCATTATTTAATTAAAGAAGGAAGTTTACACAGTGAAGTTAAGAAATATGAATGATACGAGTGAAGAAATAATACACTACTTCACTAGATGTTCAGACTAACCTAGACTAGTTTCGGGATTATGCCTTTATTCCATTTTCAATGTACTCCAACTACCACAAAATCACCTTAGCCCCAATTAATAGATACAGTTTCCCATCCAGTTTAAGAAATTTTGCTAAATTCTACCAACATAGATAAAGTGCAACAAATAAAGAAATCAGTTCAGTTGTAAAAATTGCCCACAAATATACATAGGCAAAACAAAAAAATTTAGAGACCAGAACACCACAGAAATATTAAATATGCACAAATTGAAAAATGCACGGTAGCAGCACATGTCTGGAATATGGACCATGAAATTGAACAAGAACCTAAGTTGGTTAAGTGCGCACATGGACATAATGAACTTACAGTCTGGGAGAAGATCTTTATCCAGAAAAATGCAGATTATCTAATGAACTTTGAAATAGCAATGGAGGATGACCTAATTAAGAAGTTCATAGGATGTCCATGTGAGGGTGTTCGAACTGCACAACCGGCAGTTCGAGTACGTTGAAAATGGGATAAAGGCATAATCCCAAAACTAGTTACACATTTTAAAGCGATATTAGGGAACGCAAGATATTTGGGTGCAAATGAAGTACTATTTGCAAGAGTTGATGATAGAGATGTAAATACTAAATAAACTGCCAGATGGAGTTAACAGGTCATAACTCACATGCTTCTGATGGCACAGACTTTGTACTATTAACACTTTCCGCACCACACCATCTTTCAGCGTTTTCATCCTGTGAACCGGGCGTTTTCTTCCGATTTTGTGATTTTTTTAAAAACATACAAAATGTATTACAAAATAATGAATTATTTGCCCATGAAGATTGAAACTTCCTCTTTCTAGAAATGATATTCTTTATTGTATTCACTCTCATATAAATATATCACAGGCAAATAAATGGGAGGCTCTTTTGAGAATTTACTTTTTTCGGAAATAATTTTTTCAAGGTTTGGAGGGTTAAAAACCTATTTATTGCAAAAGTACTAACTAAAATTACTGAAACAATACATAATATAGAATTCTGACAACATTTTGGTTGCATATTGTCTAGTAATTAACACGTTTGTGATATTCTTGGACATCTTCACGAATTCTAACCTAGGTTCTTGTTGATGTTTTGGTAATCGCAGTAGGCCGATATAAATTCGATAAAAAAAGTCGATATAAATTGATACAGGAATCGATAAGTGTATGAAGCACACTCTGTTGGGAAGTTCATAAACTAAGCTTTGTGTTTATCTGTTCATTATTATTCCATTGCTTAGCACGGGATCGCGCGCAACGTAAGGGATACGGTCTTGGTTCACGCGGGAGTAACATGCGGACCGTATCCCGTACGGGCATGGTGCAGAAAGTGTTAATATTGTTATACAGGCCTATCTAAAACAAATGTTTATTATTAATACAGTAACCTATTTAAATATAATAATACGTTAGCAAGCAATTCATTAGCAGTAATTTAAATAAATACCCTTCACAAACTATAAATCACAATTACTACCACCGTACAAGTTTAACAAAATACTGACAAATATTTATCATTACCATTCATTATCTGAAGGTATAAAATTTTCTCTGAATTGCAGATATCCATTCAAGCAGTCTGGATTCATTTTTGGGAAATTTAAACACTTGGATAGACTCTCCGTAAGCATTATTATTGCTACAACACTTATCAGGCATTTTCTCTATTACTGTATAAAAAGACAATTTTTGTCTAGCATGTAATGGCTGACTCATGCATTCGGCCTTCTATAAATGATGTGTATATGAAGTCTTAACTGACTTTGGAGGCCGTGGTCATGGCTAGCAATGCGGCTTTGTTTTAATACGGTGATGATTCGCCATTCAAAAAGCATGTGACCATTAATTAGTCATTACTCCAGTACCGGCCAATCGATTTGGTCCAAAATAAATAAACCTCTTCCCATGGACGTTATAAATGCACGTACCAAGTTTAATGAAATTCCAATAAAGCGTATTTGAGTTATCGCGCGTACAGTCACACGGACAGACAGACATATTTTCCAGTCCCCCACACAATCTCATAAAGTACCATTCTGGCCCTTAATAAAGTAAAGTAAAGTCAAGTAAAAAAAACTGAAAAGGGCTGTGATATAAAACCTAGCCCAGGGAAATCAGGGCCTGGTAATCCCAGTCTCACCTCCATAAGAATGAAGAGAGAAGCGAAGAAGAGCAAGGTGCCCCATTCCACTCTGCCTAACACTCCATCTATTGGTTCCTCATCAGCCAGAATAAGCAGTAAAATGGCTCCCAGGAGTGCTATCCAGCCGAGCGTGATGTTGACATCAGTGAAGGAGCGTACCAGGAACATCACAATCGTGAAAACCAGGGCCACAATGGTTTTGATCAACAGTCCATACTGAATTTCCTGCAAGGAAACATACATTTGTCATTATTAGGACCTGGATTTTTAGGTTTTGACCTATTTTTTCCCCCTTGCTATTTAATTAATTAATTTTAGGATACATAACTATTTCACATCCCCTGAAGCAAAATTTGTGAATCTAAATTAAACTAAATGAGGTGTTGCGACCTAAATGTCCTTAATTGCATTTTAACTTTTAACAAATTTACAGGATTTTTTTCAAACTGAAAGCTATACAGTATATCAGGAGCATATTCAGAGGGGGGCTGATTGGCTACAGCCCCCAAAATAGTGAGATATGATAATATGTTGCACTATGAGGACATTTTAATTTGACAGATGGTAGACATCCTGACTCATGAATTGCAAAACGCAAATCACGAAATACAAACGCCAACACTACTTTCTGTAAGTACTTACAAAATTCAACCTAACGTTGAATTTTTGCCTACGCAGCTCAAGCTGGCTTGGTTAGCTACTAACAGCTGATAAAGCTGGTAGTTCTGCTCCTGCCAAATACAGCAGTAAAGCAAGCAGTGCTTGAAATGATGCTTCATAAATTTTCCAGTAGTGGGAAAGCAAGAAAACTTAATTTTGTTCTATGACTCAGCAGCTTTAATGCCTTTACCTTACTTAGATTAAGGTGTGATTGTGACGTACATACAAACCTCCACACTTTGTTTCGGTATCATTGTATAGTTATGTTAGACTTATTTTAGCCCCCGTGGTGTACTCCCATAGACAAATAGAAAACCTAAAATAAAGAATACAGTGTGCCCTAGTCATTATGAATGCTATCGAGGTGATTACATGAATATTTTAAATTCATCTTCTGAATCCAAATCTGTCACATACTGAACTCTTCTGTATCATTTACTTTACTGTACAGTGAGTCCATTTTATGAGGAAACCTCGCATCACTGCTGCATTGCCGTGCTAGCATCTCATTGCATCGCAGTTTTACAAAGCATACAAGCGGTCAGTTGCTTCGGTGTGTTGTAGTGAGACGCTTGTCTATTGTTGTCGTGTGTTACATAAGACAATAATTGAAAATGTATACGGTTGAACAGCGAATTTATTTGGTGGAATGTTACTTATTGAGAAATAACCATAGAAGGCGCGTTCGGAGATTTTCTCGTAAATATCCTGACTGTACCATCTCAGTATCTCAAATAAATGGTGAGTAATAAGGCTCTACATGTAGGCCTATTTTGATAATAAATTGGTTGAGTTATTCTATTTTGTATTGTTTCTAAAGTCTTGATTTGCCGGTAGTAACAGAACACGGTCCCCGCCGGTGCAAGCACAACAGTGGGGAAAGTGTGAGCAGGGGCAATGCTGTTAAAATGTTTCCGCATAAAATGGCCTCCCTGTACCACTATATATGACTACGTATACTTGTGTGTTGAGTTAGTTATTTGTCTTGAATTGTATTATTTACGAGGGGGATCCAGGAAATAACGACAGTTTTGTTGTAGTAATTAAAAAAATCATCTTTATTTGAAAAAAACAAAGTCTGTTACATAACTGAAGCTTCCTTTACTTCTCTACATAATCACCACCCACATTTAAACATTTGTCGTATCTGTTCACTAGCTTTAGAATTCCCGTGTTATACTCCTCTGCCGCCAGTTCATTAAGCCAGGTGTTCACTGTCTTCTTCAACTCTTCATCACTTCCAAAACGCATTGGCTAAGACTTTTTTAAGACTTTTTTGGTCATCTAGAAAACCAAATTTAATTTTTACCGGGACGTGAAGTAAACCGAGAAAATTCAAACAGACTCTCTCAACACAAAAGGTCATGGCTACTGTCTTTTGGGATCGCAAAGGTGTTCTTTTGCTGGATTTCATGCCAAAAGGCACTACAATCAATGCAAATCGTTATTGTGAGACTTTAAGAAAACTACTGCGAGTCATCCAAAACAGGAGGCGAGGAATGCTTTCGAGAGGATTGTGCTTCTTCACAACGCCCACCCGCACACTGCTGCTGCAACTCGAGAATTGCAGGATCAATTCGGTTGGGAAATCTTTGATCATCCGCCCTATAGTCCAGACCTTGCTCCTAGCGATTTTCACCTTTTCACTAAGCTGAAAGACTTTCTGGGTGGTACGCGTTTTGGAAGTGATGAAGAGTTGAAGAAGACAGTGAACACCTGGCTTAATGAACTGGCGGCAGAGGAGTATAACACGGGAATTCTAAAGCTAGTGAACAGCTACGACAAATGTTTAAATGTGGGTGGTGATTATGTAGAGGAGTAAAGGAAGCTTCAGTTATGTAACAGACTTTGTTTTTTCAAATAAATATGATTTTTTTAATTACTACAACAAAACGGTCGTTATTTCCTGGATCCCCCTCGTACTTTGTGTTACCTATCCGATATCACGTATATGATCCAAGGATAACAAAATAAATAAATTACTTACATTGCTTTTGTCCTTCTTGTTTCCTTTCTCAGATATCAGGCTGCAACAGAAACAAGAGAACATTAGCGGGATATCCAAGAAACAAATTTTCACTAGCGAGACAACTCAAAGTCACCGGGAAAAGGTTCTCCTCTCTAAAGCATTCTGAAGGCATAACAACTTGGCAGACCTAAGTAACTTTGCACAATCAAAATGTCTGAACTACTGAAATTGCAGAAGCTCTATAATCCATTCATGTTGGACCTTATACAGTTCTTGAAGATAGGCATATTCTACTGCTATGTAGTTGGCAGTACAAAATATAATAAGACAAAAACCAACTACAGTTTCCCGTTCCTACATTAGATAAAAAATAAATATAAAAAATTGCATAAAATCCGATTTTAATTCTTTTTCCTCTAATTTATCAAAATTATCAAATATCAGAAAATCTTACATAGTCTACAGCATGGGCGTACGGTAAGGGGGGGGTGTTCAGGGGGTTGAAACCCCTCCCGAAATATCTGCAATATTTTGAATACTATTAATCATGGAACAAAATTAAAAAAAAAAAATAAACTCTGAATCGGCTGTTAAATATTTAACAATTTCGTACTTATCAAAGCATTATTTAAGATTTATCGTAATTTATTTAAAATTCAAATTTCAAAACCTCGTGGTGTTGAAAGTTTTTCAGCTTAGTAACAGTGATGTATTACTAGTAAACAAAAATCACTTTGAAATCTGTCAAACGACAACTAATACTCCTGGCGAAATCCATCAAGCTGTTTGTAAAGCCAACAGTAATCACGAGCTCATCACAAAATTATCATGAAGTAATTGGCATTAATCGGGATTTTCCACCGGTGGATTTACAGATGACTTTAAAAACATGCCCTATGCACCATACAGTATTATGATAATTTTTCAAAAGAAAGTTTTTATATATAGACTAACTTAAACGAGAAATGGATAGAAATCTCAAGAAAAACCGTTTCAAAGACTGAGCTGTATATTAATTTATTGCAGTGCATTAATTATCACAATACCACTGTTTAGTAATTAAAAAAGTAATAATTCACAATGTGCACAAGGACATGGAGCTGAGACGACTTTACATTGAACCCCTCCCGAACAAAATTTCACCATACGCCCATGGTCTACAGTATATACTCTAATACTACCCACATATTTTTTTTTTTAAAATCACAAGTAAAAAAACTATGATATGGGTATTATTTGAATACTGGTCTCCTCTCATCTGAATTTCAACATTTAGTACCGTATCTGCTCAATATAAACTACACGTAGTAGTATCACAGTATAGTATAACAGTAGCGAAGCTGTAATGAAAGGAAAATGAGACAAAGAAAATGCTTTCTTATACATATGGTCTGCCATGACTGGCGGCAAAAACAAAGCTGTACGTGTAGAGATGCCAAGCAAGTAACAGTACCGTACAAGCAGAAGCACTAATTTGGTAAAAGTTTTTGGTCAAGTTTGGTGAATTCCCACACAACTTGGACCAGTCGGACATAAGTCATAGCATGTTATTCCCGGTGAACAGCTGGAGAGAGTTGTTGATGAAAGTGAAGCAACGCATATAAGACAGCAAGATTTCCAGCTGACTGTTACGATGTTATTTTAGCCTACCACATTTAATTATTTAATGATATTTATGACATTTAATGATATGAAATAAAAAATGTGCTAAAAGGAAAATGTTTTGACACCATTCCCAACATTGAGATGGCCACGACACAGCAGCTGAAAGCCCTTCCAGAAATTCTTCCAATTATGGATTCAACGTTGGGACAAGTGCATCACTAGCCAAGGACAGTACTTTGAAGAAGATTAATTAAAATTTTATGTAAATTTATTACTTTGTTTGTAATATAACTATTCACCGTATTTTTTCATCACACCTCATACACTAAAAAATACTGTAGATCAGCCATTTCATAATTCCGGGTGGGACGTTCTAGCAAATTATAAAAACTATTTTTGTTTATTACATATAAATAATACACTAGAATTGGTTCTTCACATTTGTAAAATTTGCAATGCCTTCTCCTCCACACTACATGCAAAGCATTATTTAAAATTTATTTTAAATATTTTAAATTTGTTTTCCAAATCTATTACGGGTGGGACATAATTTGGTCACTGAATTTAATGATGCAAAACAAAAGTTCATTTGCTGTTCTGCTATTACTGTTAGGGTCTTAATGTTGTTATTAATGAAGGTATGAGGGATTAAATACAAATTATAAACTGTTTCCAGGTTGTCAGAACATTTATTCATCTCATCAATAATAATTTAACAAAACTATCACCAGGGATGGTCCAGCTCTCTACTTTTTGTGATATTTTCATTTTAAAAGCACGGAAAACGACCAAATTTGATGTTATATTATCCTTGAAAACTTATAGATTCCATTTATAAGCATCATATATTTGTTCGAAGGTCCTAAATATAAGTAAAATCGTGAAGAAGTAGGAACAAAATTAACCTAAAATGGCGCTGGGAACTGCTGTCAAAACACGAATCTCCATGCGCTGGCCGATGTTCTGTTTTCACGCAATCGGTCACGTGCTGATAATCCAATATTGGAAACCTAACGGTAAGAACCCGATCTCAATGGCTCAGTCGGTATCGAGGCCGAGGTACGTATCGTATACATAACTTCCTATCTATCCCAGATTTCCCTCCTGTTTTTCTGTGTTTGGGGGCTTCGCCTCCTGGACCCCCTTCCTGCTTTCCACCAGACCCCTTCAACCGAGGACGGTAACTTTGTATCAGCCCCAGATCCCTTTCCTGTATTTCTTTTTTGGGGGCTTTGCCCCCAAGCCCCACCGGGGGCTGTGCCCCTGGACCCCCTTCCAAGCTTCCTTCAGAACCCCTTCACACCGGGAGCTTGGAGTGCATTACTTATCATAAACTAACGAGGGGAACCTAAATCGTGACCTAACCATATAACTAAAATGGAAAGCAAGAGTATATAGAACTATTGGTAGCACTGGAGAAGCCTTTGGGAAAATGGCCGCCAGCCAATGGGAGTGTTGGTTCCCAACCGAGGGCCCGCATAACCATCACAACACGGCGCATGGAATCCTAGTAGAGATCTGGACCATACCCCTATCACCATTACGGGTGGGATAAAAAGTCACTTGTTTGTTATTTTACATAGTAACTAACCATACATATTTTTTTAAGTTAATCTCATAGCAAATTGTGTATTTTCTCAAAATTCCGTATTTTATGAAATGGCTGAGATATACATTTATGAATCCACAGAGTATTATTTCTATTGTACATTACATGAGAATATTCTATAAAAGAAAGTAGTTTACCTTGAGGTTATGTTCTTGTCGTGCTTGTGCAACTTCTTGTTAAGTTTCTGCACTTTCCTCTTGAGCGACTTCCGCACTGAGTCTTCATCCTTTGAGTACGATGACAGCGACTCTGCAAGCCTCTGCCACACATCCATGCGGCGACGGAGATCTACAACAAATAAGCAATCCATATATAACATTCTGTAAATAAACTTCAATAAACTTTATATATAGTTCGTTTATGTAATTAGTTTTCTTTCTGAAGTGTCTCTGGCCCTCACATTCCTATAGTAAACTTTGATTGGCCCTCAGGTAACTGAAGGTTGGACTACACTGATTTAGACCATTGCTCGGAGACAACTCCTTTTGTATGAAAGAACCCAGCAAGTGCACTGATGTACAGTCTGTGCCACCATTTGCAACTTACGGTCATACACCTTATTTATGATTATCAGAGCCCAGATTCTAATGACATGTCATCTTTTTATTGATGCTGCATAGAAATTGCTAACTTGTAGATAAATCCTAATCATGGCCTCTAGATCAGTGGTTCCCAAACTATCGGTTGCAACCCACTGGTGGGTTGCGGGAGTAATTTCGGTGGGTCACGAAGAGAGAGAGAAAAATTAAACTAGTTTTCAATATAAAGAATAAAAGGCATTTGAACACAATAAAACTATTGAAAGGCATATGAAAAATGTGCTGTATTTTATATAGCCTATATTGGTTATCATTATGTAGTAGTGGGTCCCGAAAAAAAAAAAAAATTATATAGCCTTTATTGGTTATCGTTATGTAGTAGTGGGTCGCGAGAAAATTTCTAGGTGAAGATGGGTCCCAGGACAAAAAAGTTTGGGAACCGCTGCTCTAGATTATAGAACTGCATCTTTATTAGGTAATTTTTTGTCATTTTATGCAATTTTATATTTTTAGGGCATTTAATTCAATTTTACGTCATTATTTTCTCATTTTCATGTCATTTGCTTCCTTATTTAGTCATTTCCATGCATTTACATTGAGTATATTAACTTTTATACCTTCGATGATCTCAGTATGCTGACAGTAATTTACTGAAATCCTAAATAAGGTAGGGTTTACAAGCATTTTTTTTCATACGGATAGTATTTAAATAAACTACTAGGTTACTATAATGCAACATTTTTGTAGGAACTACTTTAAAAACAATTTTCCTTACTTTTGTTGTCAAATGCTCGAACCAAGAACAAAGAACAGAGTTTTTTGACCTACAACATCCTTTCTGCATTTACAGTTTTTTTAAATTATGTACAAATTAGTCTATAACTTTGTGCGTACAATAATATTTTTTATAAATAAAATATCACTTTTTAGGTCATTTTTTATAATTATTAAGTCATTTTCTACAAAATTTAGGGGCATTTTATAAGTCATTTTTCAAACAATTTTAGGTCATCAGAATCCGGGCCCTGATGATTATAGTAGGCCTAACATCGGCAATATTTACCTTTTTACTTCCTCTGCCCGTACCATAGGTACTATAGGTAGAGGAAGTATTGTTTTTGACCCTAAAATTCGAAATTGAGTTTTTAGCATATATACACGTTTCAAGGCCCCCTGAATCCAAAAATACTATTTTTGGAAACATGTCTGTGTGTGTGTCTGTGTGTGTGTCTGTCTGTCTGTGTGGAAGTTTGTGAACAGGCTAGCTCCGAAACTGAGAATCGTATGAAAACAAAATTTCGTATTTGGGTCAGGTAGGCCTACCTTCTGAAGATGTGATTCGAAGATTGGCGACAAATTTCCCTTATTTTTAAGGGGACTTTACATGAAGAAATTTTCGTTTTTCGCGATTTTCTCAAAACGGCTCTAACGATTTTCTTTAAATTTTGCGCATGGATTGCTTGTACCAAGAGCTAAAACTTTTATTTGAAACATTTTTTCGAACAAATTCTCTGAAGGGTAGTTATAAGCAACCCACTGTGAATACGTGCTTTTTGCAATACGGCTTCTTGTAAATCGTACGAAAACAAAATTTTGTATTTGGGTTAGGTACCTTCTGAGGCTGTGAAGATTGACTACAACCTTTTCTTATATTTAAGGGGACTTTACATGAAGAATATTTTGTTTTTTGCTATTTTCTCATAAACGGCTCTAAAAATTTCCTTTAAATTTTGTACATGGATTGCTTATACCATTTCAAAAACATTCTCTGAAGGGTGGTTGTAACCTACCAACTTGCCTGGTGAACAACTCAATACGCGGATATTTAAGGCATTTTATTCTATATAAGCACGTGAAGAGAGAAAAATGTACTGGTGGCCCTGCTTACAGTAAAGAAATGTCTGAGGGGAATGTTTGATAAATTTAGGAAATTATTCATAACAGCAGAAAGTTCAATAAACGTTTGCAGTCACTTGTTTTTTTTCCCATAGCCTGCGTTTTTAGTCGCAACATTCAAAGAAGGGGCTATAAGATATTTATAGCATAATTAGCGTAAATGCTGCAAACTTTTATTTGGGCAGAGGAAGTTATGTGACTTTCACATCAGATTTTTTTTTTTTAAGTTTATTTCATACCATTAGAAACACCTAACTTGGAAGGCTCTGTTTTCAAGGAAAAATGTAGTAACTTCTGGTGTTAACTTGCCTTGCTAATTTAAGGATTGATAATAATTACCTACAATATCAGAGGACTCTGTGTACTCCAGTGAACTCATGTCGGAGAAAGAATTCCAGAGCATCACCCAGGTAACGACAAGCACAATTATTGTGCCAGTGCCCATGTGCAGGATGAAGTTCATCAGAGTCACTCCCTGCGAACAATGATCATATTATGTCCATAAAAAAATGTTACAGGAGAGCCCAAAAATAAACTTTGCCTAAACTACAGGAGGTATTTCATAAAAATTGTCTTTACATATCCCATATTGAACTGGATGACAAACAATTTCAGTTTCTTTGTGTTTAGTTGTGGTTGTGGCACCCCCCTCGCTCCCAGTGATTTCCAACTTTTCCTACACCTAAGAAATGATAAAGAATGACAGAGATGTTGGTCACAAAGTGGTTCAAATCCCAGGCGGCACACTTCTATGACAGAGGTGTTCAAAAGTTGGTGCCATGGTAAGACAAATTTTTCAATTCCGGTGGCAAATATGTTGAGAAATAGCAGAACACTTGCTATATCTGTTGCAATAGATATTTCCTTGAAATTGTCTTTTGTTTCTGCAAACAGCCCCAGGGAAACTTAATTTATGTACACACCTCTTAGTAAAAGATTTGGGCCAAGTTAACTTTGTGTTCTGAGAGGGGGTGGTATTCCTTCATATTCCCTGTGAATTGTTCTCCACTTCTGAGGACTCTCAGCTTTCAATACTGACACTAACCAAATAATATTATTTCGGGTTACCAACAACATGAAATATACAGGGTACGGAGATAAGAGATGGCTTAAATGATACATATTATATGGTACTTACAGCAGATTCAAAGGCACTGGCAATGAGAACGTTCGGAGGGTCTCCTATAGGAGTGATGGTGCCCCCAATGTTAGAGAAGATGACTGTCGCCATAAGCACAGGGACTGGGTTCAGTGAAGTCATGTGACAAAGCCTGTGGAATACAAACGGAATTAATAATGCTATAAATTCACAATATCACACATTCCATTACAAAAACTTTTAACATATGATAGCAAAGCTATATGAATTTATTCCATTACACTGTATCAGATTTATTACAGGTAATGCCAAGCGTGGAAATATCGCTCAGGAATTTATCTAGGAGTTCCAACTCACAAGCTGCATTTACAATGACTAAATTATTAACAAATAATAATAAATCATTAATAAAATGTATTCAAATTTAATTATTTCAATAATTAAATTTGAATAGTAGGCCTATTTTAGATTGAGACAATTTTGTCCCGCAGGAGTTCTTTTACATGCGCCAGTAAATCTATTGACATGGGCCTGTCACATTTATGCACACATAAATTACATCGACCTGGGCTGAGATAGAACCCACTACCTTGGGCACAGAAAGCCAGTGCAATAATGACTGCGCCGTGTGATATTAGTTTAGTAAGACATTCGGAATTCTCATGTTTTGTAAATATCCCCCACGAGGTTTGTTAAACTGTTTACCCAGAATTCAAGCTGCACTGGCAGTGTGATGTCACACCCCTAACGATCAATCACAAGTTCCATCATCATTTAGGGATGAAAATATCGCTATTTTTTGCTAGATCATGTTACAAAAGAAAGAATATCATTTAGGGCGGGTGGGTTGGACCAAATCATTCACCGAGACAACATCTCCTCTCCAGACAATGATCTAAAACGAGATGTGTGATATTAGGTGTTTTATGAAGACAATCTTTAAATTGGAGTACCCTATATTGCGATTTTACCACAGATTTTAATAGATAGTAATTTATCATATTAGAAATAGCAGCCAATGGGCAGAGGTATTTAATTACCGTAATTTACAGACTATAAGACGCTCTGGACCGTAAGACACAGCTTGATTTTAGGATGAAAATTTAAAGGAAAATAAATTTAATGTGATTAGGCCTATATGAAAAATTTTGAAGGGAATAATATACTTCATTACATAAACAAATTATAACCTTGTACAATGGAATCAGTGTAAATCACTTCTAACTTAAAAACCTGCGTTGCACGAAAATCTCTTCTGCACAGGTGGCATCGCGTAAATTTTAACTGAACTGATTTCTCAAGAAGACTGAAAATACTTTTACACCCTCAGCATACGGTAAGTGTAATGGGAAAAGTCTTCATTTAGACCACCCGGCGGAGAAAACTTCTTTCTTATAAAAGAACTCAACATTCCTTTCTTTTAGCATTGTATACCTGTCTTCCAACTACCCTTATTTCACAATTGCGACAAGTGCACTGATGTACAGTCTGTGCCAAAATTTGTAACTATCTTATCGTTGTTTATAGCTATGATATTTCAGCCATATTTACCATAATTTAAATTTGTTAGTGTACTTCGGACCATTAGATGCACCAAACTTTCAAGGTTCTGTTTTCAAGGTAAAAAGAAAATGTGTCTTATGGTCCGTAAAATATGGTACATTGTGTCCGTTGCATAATATGTGCAAGACTCGAAGTTGTAGGTCTCACATTTCATACACAATCTTGCCTGGGGAGGTGCAGTTTCCATGGCTGTCCGGGAGGGCAGAGTATGGCTGCTGCCCCTCCCTGGAAATTGTTTACACGTAAACCTCTAAATTAAATGACTATAAGCAACTAATGTGAAGGTGAGGTTTAAGTCTCCAAATAATGTTGTATGTTCGCGTTGTTTGGATCAAAACGAGCTGTGTAGATATTAGCTTGTAGGAATAATTACTGCCCCTAAACTTGAAACTATTTATGACCAAGCATTTTATTATAATGAAGATAGGAAGAAAATGCAGCATTTTATTTTTTATATGAATAGTACCTATAAAATTGTAAGGTGTATGGAAAGTCATGTGAGTGTATACAGTACATCAGATGTTTTCTTTGTATCCATGGCCATAGACCAGCTACAGTAAATGAAGGATGTTGATAATATAATTATCATAATAATAATAATAATAATAATAGCAATAATGTAAATAGTAATAATAATAGTAATAATAATTCGAACAGTAATAATAGTAATAATAATAATAATAATAATAATAATAATAATAATAATAATAATAATATTAAAGTGATTGTAGTAGCACAGTGACGGTGGTGGTGGTGGTTCATTGGCCCACCTTGACAAAATTTCTCTGAATGCCCATGACAGTTTCCCATGAAATCCACGAACAGCCAGGCATACGACTGCATGCACTGAGCAGAAAATAGACACCTGTTCTTGGATCTGAAGTATTGTGTTCCATACCTGATGGTGCACGGAGACAGAAGCAAGATGGTGGTGACATTGTCGAGGAACAATGAGAAGACTGCAGTAGCCAGACACAGCATGAAAGTGAGTTTTGTGGGACTGTCCTTTGTCCACTTGTACAGCTTGTCTGAGAAGTAGTCGAACACACCCGTCTCTGAGAGCACACCCACGATCATCATCATGGAGAAGAGCAGCAGCATAGTCTCCATGTCCACCCACGAGATGAGCTCCTGCATTGTGGGTCTCTGAAAAACCAAACGCTATTTCTCAGTATGATTGTATCACAAAAACAATTTTTATATCTAAGCCTATAGATCCCGTGGTCAGTGGTGGCTCCTGTATAGGCACTGTGGAACTGCCGCACCCCTTATTTCCACTTGATATTATTGAAAACATTTAATGTAATGAGTCCTTTTTAATTCTTTAAATCTTTCTTTACACTTGTACAATTTTAGCAGGGGCCCGTGGCTTCGCCCACGATAATTAATTGAAAAATTAAAAATTAAGAGTATAATAATTATTAAAGCATTAAATTTATTTACACTTGCAAGTGAATCATTCATAAATTAAACCATTAATAATTAATGAAACAGCTAAAATTCCGGCTTCAGAGTACACTCCGCGATTAGAAAGCGCCGTCTGGGAAAACGATCTCAGATTCGATTATGCAGTTCCAAACCTAACTGTGAACGCTGATAATACCACTGCCTTCTAGACTATTACTCGTGTGAAATTCTCGAGACAGCGGTGGATAATACATATTGTTTCTCAACTGTTTGTTGACAGATGAATATGACGTGAATTTTATTTGATAAATTCAGTGAAATTTTCAGAAATTATATAATTTCTGAAAATTATAATATTATAATATTATAGCTGGTGCCCGTGGCTTCACCTGCCATTATTAAATGAATACAGGATTTTTAAGAAATTTACAAACTGGAAGGTCACGGGTTTGATTCCCGATGTCATTGGAGTTTTTCAACTGGCCTAATCCTTCTGGTGGCCCTATGGCCGACTCAGCCTCGGCCAGAAATGAGTATCAGGAGCAATCCTGGGGATAAAGGTGGCCGGTGCGTAAGGCTGACAACCTTATCACCTTCTTGTGCAGAATGACTAAAATCTGGGAGCCTCAACCTCCTGGAACCCTCTGGGTCTCCATGGCCTGTATATGGATCACTTTACTTTTTAATGCCAGTAGCCATCCCCCAGATTATTAGAAAGAAAATTAAAAATCTTTGTATGTAACTTTGCACTTCACAGCTCCAGCAGCATGGTATTTGACTATTGTGTTGAATATTGACTATATATTGTATGCAGACATAGGAAGGTGAATGCTGCGGCTGCAAGGGAGAGAGAGCATTGTAGCTTCTACAGTGCCACCCTCTGTGTATTGCTTTAAAACCATGTATTAGTGTAGAATTAGATTACCTTGTTTCCAGCTATTCCATTTGATTAATTTTCGTTGGTTCTTTTATTTAACAGAAAACTTTAACCACAGCAGATCAAGGAGAAAATTATTGATCTTTTCGCGGGAATAAAAAGAAGAAGAATGGATTTCATTTTTAAACAAATAAATCAAGCTTCAACTCTAACAATTTATATAAAAGTAAAAAAAAAAAAAAAAAAAAAAAAAAAAAAGTGCGTGGAACGCCACGTGACAGAAGTAAAACTTTATTTTATTTTTTTAGTTTCTGATTATTGGATTTTTTAATTTTGCATTATTGGACTTTTTAATATTGGGTTTTTGGACTTTTTTAATTTTGGGACTTTTTAATTTTGGATTTTTTATATTTTCAATCTTTGAATTGTTTATTTTTTAATTTTTTAATTTTTTAATTTTTTATTTTATTATTTATTAAATTTTGGATTTTTGGATGTTATAATTTTTAATTTTGGAAATTTGTATTTTTTAATTTTGGATTTGCACGGTAATGAACCTCCGGGTTCCATAAAATACATAATACACCTTTAGATTGCTTAGGAATTGTCTATTGCCATTGAGGAAATAAGGTCTGAAAAATTTCCTTTGATTACTCCTAATCATTGAGTTGATTGTTTTCTGTGCAGTCCGCACCGAAACAAGTAAGAGTGTGACTGATTGTGACTGATTTCATGACTGATTTCGTGACGGTTTTAGTGTGACTGATTTTCCAGACTTACCCTCTACCGCCACTAAAGAAGTTTTACTTCAAAAAAATTGATTTTGTTCTTTTGGGGGTTTGTCAAGTTTCTGATTAAAGTTTCTTTTTATATAAGTTATCTATGTTTCCTTTTACACAATTTTAAAACAAAGGCTAAAAGATTTCAGGAACAGCCACTGCCCGTGGTGCACAGGAACAAGACTTTGTAATGTAGAGGTAAGGGGGGGGGGGGGAAAGCGGACCTACTAAAATATCTAAGTTGCTGGTATGAGCCACTGCGTATGCCTAGAACCTAGTTGGCTCATATCAGCAACTTAGATACTTGAGTAGGTCCACTTTTTTTCCCCTACCTGTACATGAAACTTGTGTGTGCTCTGCCTTTGCAAACATGTGAACATGTTAAGTCTGTACTCATACCTCAAGGGGGGGGGGGAAGGAAAGGAAAAAAAAAGAATGGAAAAAAAGGAAAGGAAAAAAAAGGAAAGGAAAGGAAAAAAAAATCTTCAAAGGTTGCATACCTCACAGAGGTTAACAAACAATGAGTCCACAAGATTTCCACCTTACACAGGCTGTGGCCGTGACAATATTTTGCTCTAACTTCTACTTCCTTCAAGTGCCGAAGAATCAAGTAGAATAATATTAAAATGAATTTCGGTATTTAACTAACCTTTCTTAAAGTAGATGTTCAAAACTCTGGAACACTATTTGAAGTTCTATTTTGGGTATTTTGTGGACCTTTCTTATTATTTCAGTACTTAATACTTTGTATGGATGATTGACGAATTGGAAACACCAATGACAAACAAATATCACATCACTTGACTGTCCCAATGTGGGGAAGCAAATGTTTCTTACCATAACAATTCGTGACACACACATTGGATCAAAACAGTTTCCCACTCCATTTTAATTATCTGACGTCCATTAGCAATCTTTACGAAAAGAATTCTTTGTTGCATACATGATAAAAGAAAGGTTTCTCACCCAAAAAGGAGTTACAAGATGAACTTTGAAGTAGAATTACTATTACTTCTTGAAACATCAATCAGGTGAGTCATGCAATGCAATGAATCATAAGAAGCTGAATCGTCCCAGATGACGTTTGCAAAACAAAGCATGGTAACACATTTGACGAAGGATATAAAGTATCATTTGTCTATGATTACTATAAAATAACGTTCTACAGTTGTCAAATTGCAATTTCGTCCCAGCAAGCTTCAGATTTTATATACCTTTTATCAGAAAATTGTTTCAGATATAACATGGGAATTTCTCTCCGGTATGAGAAAGAAGATGAGTCTTCATATCGCTTTTGAAAGAAAATGATTTACTACAGAAATCACAAGGGTATTTCTCCTCGGTATGAGTAAGAATATGTGCTTTCAGATTACTTTTATAAGAAAATGATTTCTTGCAGATATCGCATTGAACTTTCTCACCCGCATGAGTAAGAAGATGAGTCTGCATATTGCTTTTGCAAGAAAATGATTTGCTACAGAAATCACACGGGAATTTCTTGCCAGCATGAACGAGACGGTGATTGTTCAGATAGCTTTTAGTAGCAAATGATTTATTACAGATATCACATGGGAATTTTTCTTGAGCATGAGTAAGAAGATGACTCTTCAGATTGCTTTTTGAAGAAAGTGATTTACCACAGACATCGCATGGAAATTTCTCCCCAGCATGTACAAGAAGATGTGAGTTCAGATAGCTTTTACTAGTGAATGACTTACTACATATATAACATTGGATTTTCTTCCCAGCATGAATAAGGAGATGAGTGTTCAGATAGGTTCTTTCAGAAAATGATTTACCACAGACATCACACGGAAATTTCTTCCCAGCATGAATACCCAGATGAGCATTCAGATTGCTTCTGCGAGAGAATGTTTTATTACAGATATCACATTGGATTTTCTCCCCAGTATGAATACGAAGATGAGCGTTCAAATACCTTTCACTTGAAAATGATTTATTACACATATGACACGGGAAATTCTCTCCAGCATGAAGAAGACGATGAGACTTCAAGTTGCTTTTCGTAGAAAATGATTTATTACAGATATCACATTGAATTTTGTCCTCTCCATGAACAACAAGATGAAGCTTCAGATTTCCTTTCGTAGAAAATGATTTATTACACACATCGCACGAGAAATTCTCTCCAGCATGAAGGAGACGATGAGACTTCAGGATGCTTTTCGTAGAAAATGATTTACTACACATATCGCACGGGAACTTCACCCCATCATGAATAAGTAGATGTCTGTTTAGATTGCTTTGCGAAGAAAATGAGTGACTACAGATATGACATGGGAATTCTTTCCTAGACAATTTCCTTTTACTCTGGTCATCGTCTGGCTCCTCACATATCTGGGGGACACTCAAATCTTCGGACAAATCAGAAAACTCAACACATTCTGTTTTTATTCCTTCAACCTGATATCCATCAGAAGTTATACTGGCAGGTTCATTTTTTGGTTCAATGCAAGGCTCACTCACTGGTTCGATAGTATAATGTGATGAAACTATATCCCGAGGCTCACTTTTTGATTCTGACGAATCTATACCTGTATATTCAAGCTTAACTCTTGGAACAGTATAAGCAAACGAAAAGTCTGTAGAGATGGGCTCTTCCTTAACTTCAATTAACTCCGGCTCCATTTCTCAACAATCAAAAACGTCTGGCGTAAGTGCACTTTAGCTAAGTTTACTATTTATATGCGAACCAAGATGTAGATGTACAGTGTTTTGCAGATGACAAGCCGTTTGTACTTCTCCTGCTTAGATATGCGGTCCAATCAGAGACGGCGAGACGGAGGGAAGACTCTTACTGCTAGCGGCAGTTTTTAGCTCGTACACGTGATTGGCGGTGAAGGAAAAGGCTTCTCATTTGAAAAATACTTATAGATGTAGTTATCTCGTTCTGTAGATCCTGTGTTGAGTGGGACTCAAGGATATAGAACACGTCAGATTACAATACACAAGCAAGTAATAAATAATCTATATTAATAAAAATGAATTTCCAAAATGTATGTTGCCGCATCACTTGAGAACGGCTCGACCGATTTGGCTGTCAGGACAAGGTTTGTATGAAATAAATTTTTTGGAAAATCCACGGAAAAAAGTCGGAAATGTCATCGATCTGAGAAACCACTCAAATCATTCGGGAATTTTCACAATTTTTTTTCACATGTAACATGGCTTTATAAATGCTTCATAGATGAAAATAAAGTGAAATTATTGCATGAATTTGGCCGTAAAAAGTTGTTGTCTGCCATGATGCTTTAAATGACGGCCCAGTTGATACGAGCATTGCCAACGCTAGATCACCAAATAGTGATAATATTCAAGGTGCCGTGATAAAACTCCTCCCCCCTGTTCAATGATATACGACACGTGCACTGAAAAAAGGGTAAATTGAAGTGAAACTTTTTTAGCCGCGGTAGGAGTAAATCGAGAGCTAACCCAATGTTGCGTTACGATGAAAATAGTCAATGCAAGTGACGGACTGCACTGAAAACAATCAACCCAATGATTAGGTTTATCCGAAATTTAAAAAAGTACAAAATCCAAATTAAAAGGATCTAAAAATCCAAAATTAAAACATACAAAAACCCGAAATTAAAAAAATAAAATAAAAAATTACGGGAGCACGCGGGGGTGAGGTACCAGACATTGAGTGGGGGGGCCATTATAAAAAATAAAAGAATCCAAAATTCAAAACTTAAAAAATCCAAAATTTAAATAGTCCAAAAACACAAAATTTATAAAGTCCAAAAACAAAAATTTAAAAAATACAATAATCCAAAATTAGAAAAATCCAAGTTTCTTTTATCCAAAGTCATTGCTTAAGTGTTAAGATTTGACAAGTATTAACATAAAAGTATTCTGATTGCATTATTTCACTACTGCAAGTAAGTTAATCCAATTACCAAGCTACACAACATTTTTTATATTTTCCTAAAATAAAATAAATTACCATTTTTGCAAAATGTTTGGTTGGTACCAATTCTTGTAAATTAAAAATCAATACGTATTGATTTTTAATTTACAAGAATTGCCAAAAACTCTAAAAGTATTTGTAAAATGCATGTATTAGTCAACACAGGGAGTCATGGCTAAGGTGACCATTCATCCCGATTTGGTCAGGACAGTTAAAAGCTGTCACGGAATTTAATGCAACTTTGTCGGAACGCTATATGTCCTTTATTTATTAAGAAGTTCCGATTTTGTCATGATTTATGAAAATGGCCTACATTATGGTGACTAATCCATTCATATTACTCGGTACATATTTTTCTGAGGTAGGGATGTCTAGAACGGGGGGCACTCAGCTTCGTGATTCAAATTGAGGATCTACTTGATAGAGAAGTAACAACGGTCATAAAAACCACCATTAACGGCCGTGGGTGTCCCTGCAATCTACCTATAGTAGATGACGCAGAGGTCGGGTGGTAGGCCTTGTCCCTTCAGAGATGTAGCGTCACAAAGTTTAGTTTAGTTTGATATTAGCCAATAATGTTTGGCAATTCCTCAGATATAGACCAAATCACAACAGTTTATCTGATAAAATGCTTGGTATTAACACAAGGATGTGATTTTATCTGACAAAACTGTAGTTCTTCAGTTAAATAAAATACTATGATTATATTACAATGATTGCGTAATAAGAATTATGCATCTCCTATGAGAAAAAATGGATGTAACTCTGCAGTGGCGGACACAGAATTTTCTTTCGAGGAGGGATGAGGAGATAGAAAGAAAACTACAGTATTTTTCAAATGGGAAGCGTTTTGTTCTTCTCCTTGCTTAGATACGCGGTCCAATCAGAGACGGCGAGACAGAAGGAAGACCCTTCCTGATAGCGGTACTTCTTTAGCTCGTACACGTGATTGGCGGTGAAGGAAAACGCTTCCCATTTGAAAAATACTGTAATTCATTGGTTCCATGGTATGACAAATGTTTCAATTCTGGTGACAAATATGTTGAATAACAGCTGAATACTTGCTGTATCTGTTGGAATATATATGTCCAAGAAATTGTGTTCTGTTTCTATAAACAGCCCCAGGGGAAACTTACTCTATTGACGTGCCTTGTATCTTCATATGAGAATATGTATACTAGAAAATTATTTACTACGGATATTACATGGGAATTCCTAGCCAACATGAATAAGACAGCTTTTGGAGGAATATCTTTCCAGCATGAGTTAAAAGGTGTGCATTCAGATAATTTTTATTCAATTTTTGGCAAATATCACATTTCTTCACCAGCATGAGTAAGAAGATGAGTCTTCAAATTGCATTTGTAACTAAATGATTTATTACAGATATCACACGAGAATTTTTCTCCAGCATGGACAAGAAGATGAGTGTTCAGATGGGTTTTGCGAGTAAATGTCTTACTACAAATATTGCATTTCAACTTCTCCTGTGCATGGGTAAGAAGATGAGTTTTCAGAATTCTTTTTGAAGTATACGATTTATTACAGATGTCACATGAGAATTTCTCTCCAGCGTGTACAAGAAGATGAGCATTCAGATGGCTTTTACTAGTAAATGATTTACTACATATATAACATTGAATTTTCTTCCCAGCATGAATAAGGAGATGAGTGTTCAGATAGGTTCTTTCAGAAAACTCTTTTTTACAGATATCACATGGAAATTTCTTCCCAGCATGAATGCCCAGATGAGCGTTCAGATTGCTTTTGCGAGATAATGTTTTACTACAGATATCGCATTGGATTTTCTCCTCGCTATGAATACGAAGGTGAGAGGTCAGATACCTCTTACAAGGAAATGATTTATTACACATATCACACGGGAAATTCTCTCCAGAATGAATAAGGCGATGAACCTTCAGACTGCTTTGCGTAGAGAATGATTTACTACAGCTATCACAAGGGAATTTCTCCCCTGAATGTATAAGAAGATGTCTCTTCCTATTTCTTTTCGAATTAAATTTTTTACCACATACATGACATGGGAATTTCTCCCCTGCAAGGACAGGTCCAGAAAGGCTAATGTTGATAGAGGGGATTTCTTTTTTCATGCGTGATTTATGGCCCATCAACTGTTTCCTTTCACTTTGTTGATTTCCTGCCTCCTCTACCAGTAATTTCTCTGAAATTTCGGGAACATTCAACTCTTCAGACAGCTCAGAATTCTCAACATATTCGCTAGCAGTCATACTGGCAGGTTCATTTTTCGGAACTACATTATTGGGATCGCTTCCTGGTTCGACAGTATAATCTGATGAAACTATATCATAAGTCTCACTTTTTGGTTCAACGGTACAACCAATGGTATATTCTGACTCTATACCTGTATATTCAAGCTTAAGTTCTGGAAACGAAAAGTCTGTTGAGGTAGTTTCTTCCTTAATTTCGATTAACTCCGGTTCCATTTTTTAACAATCAAAAAACGTCTGTATCAGGCTGCAATTAGCAACTAACAATGTACTGTTTCATCAGACACTAGTAACTTATGGGTTAACCGTGGTTTTATATATATATCTGTAACGCGCACAAATTTGCATTTCAGTTTGAGTTGGTACTCCTGACTTTCGATTAACCTTGGTTAAGAATGTAGCTTAACACGGTAAATATAACATTCTACCGGGATTAAGACTTATTGTTACAAGCATTGTTAAAAACATGTAAAATAATTATGGCGATCACAGTATTAAAACCCAGGAGCGTGGCGTCATCAAACATCATAGGCCGTGATATTTTGAGATGTGCAATACATTACCATTTGAGCATGTCATGAAAGAATAACTAAAGCTGCAACAATTCAGTCTAATATTAATACATAACACAGCAGGTTTTACGTTGCGTTTTACTACACGTCTTATGTTACATGAAATATTTCAAATAAACTTCATGGCAGTCCTATAGACACTAGTCTAATGCAACTCCAGTTGCCTAAAGACCAATAAATTTGAATATATTTACATACAATTAATTTAAGAAATACATTTCAGTAACCTTAGGCCTGTATTCTTTTTTATACATACAGTAATAAAAAAAAAACAATAAAAAAGTGTGCGTGGAATGGCACGCGACAGAAGTGAAACTTGTTTTAATTTTTGGACTTTTTGAAATTTGGATTATTTAATTCTTTCAATTTTGGATTGTTGGATTTTTTAATAATGGGTTTCTGGACATTTTAAATTTTGGATTTTTAAAATGTTTTATCTTTAACTTTTTTTAATTTTAGGATATTGAATATTTTAATATTAGATTTTTAAAATTTTGGATCTTTGAATTTTTTATTTTTTTGATTATTTAATTTTGGATCTTTGAATATTTTTTTATTTTTTAAATTTTGGATCCTTTAATTTTTTTAATTTAGAATTTTTTATTTTTAATATTGGATCTTTGATTTTTTATTTTTGGATTTTTTTATTTCTTAAATTTAGGATTTTTTAATTTTGTGTTTTTTAAATTCTGAATTGTTTAATGGTGAAGGGCTCACCACACCACTAGCTCGAAGCAGTAATAGTCCCTAATTTTGGATCTTTGAATTTTTGTTTGATTTTTTAATTTTCGATTTTAAGAAATTTTAAATTTGAATTTCGAATTTTAAAATGTTTTAAAAATTTTTTATCTTTGAATTTTTTAATTTTCGATTTTTAATTTTGGATTTAAGATTTTTATTTTTAAATTTTGGATATTTTTTCATTTTAGATTCTTTAAATTTTGGATCTTTGAATTCTATTTTAACTTTGGATTTACGATTTTTAATTTTGGATTTTAAGATTTTTTTTAGTATAAATTTCTTTGAGAAAAGAACATTCACAACATTCCAATTTATTTACAATTTTTTTATAATTATGTACAAATTAGTCTATAACTCTGTGTGCACAACAATTTTTTAATAAATAAAATATCAGTTTTTAGGTCATTTTTTAAAACTAAGTCATTTTCAATAAAATTCAGGGTCATTTTTCAAACCATTTTTGGTTGTCAGTATCTGGGCCCTGATTATATTGCAATATGAACTTGTTTGCCTAAGTATTTATGATATTATTATAGGAGAAAAATTCCTCTAACACTGGGACTTGAACCTAGGACCCGTATGACTGATTCCCCTTAATGGTCTACCTCACTGATAGACAAGTTATGTCATATGCAGTACTGTGAGGCACACTATTTAGTGATTTTGTGAATGGGCTTCCACTGTTATTGTACAGTAACATCAAAGTTAGATATATGCATATTCATGTACCACAGATTATTGACTCTGTTAGACATTACAGGACATAATAGATCCCCTATAATATTATCATATAATGTCCAACAGAGACAATAAACTGTGGTACATGAATGCATATGCATATATCTAAATACTTAATCTAGTTTGTATTTTGGTGGTGGGACACACTATATTGGACATAAGGATAACCTGCATACAATTTTATTCATGAAGTTTTGGGAGTTCCGGGTTTTAAAGATTTGACCTTTCAAGCATTTAAAAATGTTATACTAGACCTTCAAGGACTAAAAATTCAGGTTACAGTACATCTCTAATTCAAATTCATCAATTGACTTCGGCATGATAGGGTCATTTTAAAATTAATTGTAATACACAACTTGTGTAGCCAGTTTCTTTTGACAAACTGTGTTTTCTGTTGGGAACATCAACAAAGCGCCACTGGTTTGCTGTTCTGAATATTATTTACTACAGATATCGCATGGGATTTCTAGATAGCATGAAAAAGGTTTGCTTTTTGAAGAAAATTCATCTCTCTCCAGTCAACACTTTAGCTTGTAGTTACTTATGTAGTACAACTCATGTCCTTCAATATTTGTTTCATGTACTCCAGTCTGGGTCTTCCTCAGAAATTTCTACCTTCTACAAATCTCTCAATTATTTTCTGCAATAGACCCTCAAGCCAGATTATATGGGCTATCAGCTGTGACCTTTTTATATGCTTCAGGAAGTATTTTTCTCTCCTACTTTATTGAAAACTTGTTCGTGGTTATTTTCCTCCAGCTGATCATTAACGTGATATGTTTTAAAGTTACGTATATAAGAACATATTTTTTTTTTTTCAGATATCATTGTATTTTCTCACCAGTATGAGTAAGAAGATGTGTCTTCAAATTGCATTTGAAACTAAATGATTTATTACAGAAATCACATAAGAATTTCTCTCCAGCATGAACAAGAAGATGAGTGTTCAGATAGGTTTTGCGAGAAAATGATTTACTACAGATATTACACGAGAATTTCTGCCCAGCATGAAGAAGAAGATGAGTCTTCAGAATTCTCTTTGAAGAATATGATTTATTACAAATGTCACAAGGGAATTTCTCTCCAGTGTGAACAAGAAGATGAATGTTCAGATAGCTTTTTCTAGAGAATGATTTATTACAGATATCACACTGGATTTTCTTCCCAGCATGCATAAGGAGATGACTGTTCAGATAGCTTTTTTCTGAAAATTCTTTTTTACAGATATCACACGGGAATTTCTTCCCAGAATGAATAAGAAGATGGGTATTCAGTTTGCTTTTGCTAGAAAATGTTTTACTACATATATCACATTGGAATTGCTCCCTATGAATACGAAGGTGTGTGGTCAAATACCTTTTACTAGAAAAAGATTTATTACATATATCACACGGGAATCTCTCTCCAGCATGGATAAGAAGATGTGTGTTCAGATAGCTTCTTTCGGAAAACTCTCTTTTACAGATATCACATGGGAATTTCTTCCCAGCATGAATTAGAAGGTGAGCATTCAGACAGCTTTTGCGAGAAAATGTTTTACTACAAATATCACACTGGATTTTGTCGCTATGAATACGAAGGTGTGTGGTCAGGTACCTTCTACTAGTAAATGATTTATTACACAGGTCACACTGGAAATTCTGTCCAGCATGAATAAGAAGATGAGACTTCAGAATGCTTTTTGAAGAAAATGATTTACTACATATATCACAAGGGAATTTCTCCCCTGCATGAATAAGAAAATGTCTCTTCAAATTTCTTTTCAAAGAAAATGATTTACTACAGATAAGACATGAGAATTTGTCCTTTGCATGAACAGGGTCATTGTTGACATCGGAGGTTTCTTTCCCGTATGATTTACTGCCCATCTCACACATTAACGATTTAATTTCATCTTGTTCATTGCCTGATTCGTCTTCTACCTCACAAATATCAGGAA
The DNA here is from genome assembly GCA_964059195.1 of Ectobius pallidus. Taxonomy (NCBI): domain Eukaryota; kingdom Metazoa; phylum Arthropoda; class Insecta; order Blattodea; family Ectobiidae; genus Ectobius; species Ectobius pallidus. Next base: position 180,853,294 of record CAXKWD010000005.1, on the reverse strand, counting down.
TATTCAACTCTTCACACAACCCAGGGCCATATTCGCTTTTTATTCTGTCAATCTGACATCCATCAGAGGTTATATTTGCAAGTTCATCTTTTGTTTCAATGTAATATTTCGACGCAGCTTCACCACTGGGCTTAATCACAGGTTCAACGATATATTCTGATGAATCTAAATCTGTATATTCATGTTTGAATTCTGGAACCCGAAATGAGATTGGCTCTTCCTTAATTTCGACATACTCCGGCTCCATTTCTCAACAATAAAAAACGTCATCAGACAAGAGTAATTATTGTGGTAACTTTTCACGGTAAACGTAAAATTTCTCGTGGGTTTAAATTGATTGTTACAATTGTCAAAAACGAGAGTAAAACATGGTCAATCTTTACGATACACAAGGTGCTGTGGTTACACATCTTGGGCCGTGATATTGTGAGATCAGCTGTAGTTTCAGGGCCGCAACATCTCGGGGTCGGGTCCGGCCCCTCACCGACCGGTGACCATCTTCATTCACGGGCGTTTACAGAAATTTTGTCAAGGGGGGGAGAGGGCAATGAACAAAATTAATGCCACCACCATCGCTAAGATAATACAACCACTTTATTATTATTATTATTATTATTATTATTATTATTATTATTATTATTATTATTATTATTATTATTATTATTATCATTATTATTTTATATTTTTATTTATTTATTTTTTTTTTTTAGGTATTTAGGTAGATTTCGAAGAAAACTCTACCTATCGGGATCGATACCATGTCATGATTTTCGAAAAATTCTTTCATATCTTTACGTTTCATGCCTCCCAAAGTACGAAACCATCGCCCGTTCAAAAGTTTATATATATACACGCTAGGGGCCGTAATTTTGAAAATATTTGAACCAAATTTTATTATGTTATTTCTATGGTCAATTTATATCTCTGCCCCTATGAAGTACAGAGGGAAACTTTGAATAAATTAGAGTACTCCCTATGGAGTTCCCAGTGACACCAACGATTCGGGCGGGGGTTTTGGGGGTACGAGTGGGGTTTGGGGTGGGGGGATGGAAATTAGAAATTTTTGAAACCACCTATTGTGGGGTATCGTTGAAAAGCTCTTGATGAGTACTCTACAAATCAATAACTAGTTTCTCGATAGCTCTCCTATAAGGTAAGATTTGAATGTGTTTTATGCGTAAAGAAAATTTCCAGGGGGACAGCGGCCCTATCCTGACCCCCTACTGGACAGCCATGTCCTCAATCAGCTGTTTCTTCCTTTCTCCGTGGAGCTTTTTTCTCGTTACTCGTTGACAGAACATTTTATAAATCCTTTCCAGTTTTCCAAAATATTATATCACATCCTGGAACCCAGCTGGGCCCGGGTCCCCCCCCCCCCCCCATGTGGAAGCCCTGTATAGACTGACTATAATCTGAAGAACAGATGTAAATATGCAACACATTCTGAGTTCACCGTTTATCCCAAATGCTGTTTTAAAGACAATATTCCTTATTTCATAGTAGAAAATAATCTACTCCGCTAACGAAAAGATTTCTATTGAACTTTCTAGTGAAAAGCAATGTTCAATTTACACTAATTTATAGGCTAAAATTAACACTCCAGATCTACTGAATAATTTCTTTCTTAGGGTGGTTTCTGAACGAATAATATTGACGCAATATTAAAGCAAGAATTCTCCATAGCTTTAAATAGGATATTTGCTGCAGCAATGGCTTGCCAGAGGCCGCATTAATGTCATTTTTGGTTGTTGAATTAATTGATCGAGTTAGGAGAAACTGTTGCAATTTTGTTTTTCGTGTCTCATTTCTCAGATGTGTAGCATTTTGCATGTATTGAGTTAAATTAGATTTTTTTTATTCTCTCACTGGATACTTATGAAAGCAGGGCAAAGATTAATTGAAGTCAATAAATAGCTTAGTGTCAAAAAAATAGTTAACATAATTTTAAAACAGTTTATATTAAAAGTATTGTACTTTAAGATTTAGTAATACCATTTATTTAAATTAAAATCTTGATAAACTTCTATAGCCTGTGCAATATGGGCAGAAAATAAAAGAAAAATGCAATTCGTTCCAGCAGGGAACCAAGAAAACATTTTCAACCTCTTTTCAGATAACTGAATTTGTAAATAAATTAAATCAATTAGAGTACTCGTCGCTGAGTACAGATCCGTCGGCCCAGGTTTGATCCCTGATATATCCTCGGGTTTTTCTGAGGTAGGGAGGTCTGGTAGGGGTGCACTCAGCTTCGTGATTCAAATTGAGGAGCTATTTGATACAGAAGTAGAGGCTCCAGTCATGGAAACCACCATTAACTGCCATGGGTGTCGGCATGCTAATCACATGCCCCCCAATCCTGCCATATGCCTACGGTAGATGATGCAGCAGTTGGGTGGTATGCCTAGTCCCTTCAGGGATGTAGTGCCACAAGTTCAGTTTTTAATTAGAATACTCTCATGTCTGCAACATGCTCGATAATAAACAAGTCTCCATCCAATGTAAAATGTGGAAACTGTTCTTAACACTGGTGTATCAGAGAAGCCTTTGAAGACTATTTTCAGCATTTCGAACGATGAAACTGACCAGCTGACCACTGTTAAGTGAATGAACTATTTGTAGCATTGTCCACATTGCCTCACTCCCAGCCTTGTGTTCTTTGTTTCAACAATATGTAGCCCACTGCTTACTCCTCTGTTTTGTATCCACATTAATTTTCCTATTGGCCCAATTATTCTAAAATAAAATATAACATCATTGCTTGGGGATCAGCAGAGCAATTCCACATAAATAGAATCTTTGTCCTGCAAAAACGCATAATACGTACCATTTATAATGCCAAGCCTCTCGATTCCTGCAAACCTTTATTTAAAACCCACAAGATCCTCCCACTACCATGTATCATTATTTTTGAAGCCGGTTTGCTTATTCTCATAGACTCCTTTTCAAAGTTAATTCTGACTACCACTCTTACAACACCCGACATAAAAACAGCATAGCACTGACGAAACACTCTACCCATCTATTCGAATCTTCTCCATACTACTTATGCTCTAAGGTATTTAATTCACTCCCCTCTCATATCACATCACAAAAAACAGAAAGTTCATTTAAGAAAATGCTCAAATCATTTCTTCTATCAAACTGTTTTTATAATATAAGTGATCTCTAGTCTTTGTAAGTGTGTATATACTGTATTCTTAAATTTATCATTCAATTTGTATAATTCATCTTTCATATACTGTAAAAATAGAGCTAGAAGTAATATTAAAATGTAGAATGTAGTAAAATGTAGCATGTTTAAATATTGAACATGCATTGAATATTTGTATGTAAATTATTAATTTGTAAATGTGTGTGTTAAACTTTAAGAAATATAGTTTATAAGTATATGTAAACTTATAAGTGTAGGTTAATGTAAAACACTGTACTGTGTAAGAAAATAAACTAACTAACCACCTGTTCCAGTACAGTGAGTCCCACGCAAGAGTTGGCCAATCATGCAGGTTTCTGCTTTACGGCAGCCCCTGCTATAACTCCAGAACGATCAAGGGAGATATCTACACAAATAATGCAGCTGACAGTGTAATGGTTCAGGCTCTCACATTTACAATTGGAATTACAATGAAAATAACCACAAGAGATGTTGGAAATATCTTCTTGCATCCACACAACACTGGCATCTTTTTAGGAAATTTTCTTTCACGCACAAAAGTTCAGCTTCTGATAGAAGAACTTAAAGACAATATCACAAGGGAAATTAACTCTATCTCGGAAGGCAAACTTATGCGCATGAAAGCAAATTTCCTAAAAAGGTGCCAGTGTTGTGTGGATACAAGAGGAGGACATTTCCAACATCCCATGTGATGAGGTACGTGGTTATTTTCATTGTAATTCCAACTGTAAATGTGAGAACCTGAATCATTACACCGTCAGCACCATTATTCGCATAGATATTTCACCCGATGACTCTGGAGTTAGAGCAGGGGCCGCTGCAATGCAGAAACCTGCATAATTGGCCAACAATTGCATGGGACTCACTGCATATCCAGTCATTTCCTATACAATTAACAGTTTTTTCCCTACTCAGCTCACTTCTCCCAGAAGATGGCAGTGGAGATAGCTGCCGAAAGCTTGGAACCAAACCTCCAACTCACCCGGCTTGAAGCCCGAGAAACAATACGGTAAAACATTCTCAGAACTGAAAAAATCTCAAGTCATACAACTGACTTCCTATTTCTTGCTACATATGAACAAATTAATATATAATTTTTATGAAATTTCACAAAAGACAAAGAATAAAGCACTGCATGAAATGACTAATACAAAAATATATTATTCCAACAAATACAAAATTCATGTGCTAAATGATTCATTTAAAAGCAGAACAGCTGAGAAACCCTATTAGAATCATTCTCCTCGAACACAATTCTCCAGCTCACATATTACAACAGAAAAACCATCTGACTTCTCAAACAGCTCAAATATTCTTTTGGGGCTGAACTGTGAGAATGTGACTAACTGGTGGAAGCAGTTAACGTAAGATATATATTCCACACTTCCGTGTTTTGAGTTCGTACTTTGTCATTCTATAAACAAAATATTTACTTTTAAACTGAATTTATTTCCTCTTTTGTTTCGATCTACGTAGCCGGTTTCTTTTGATAGTAGGCTATCTTGGCAGAAACATATTGAAACCCTCTGTGTAAGATTATCAAGAGTAATTTATCTTTTAAGCAGTTTAAAGAAACAAGTTACAGAAAATTATTTAAGGTTAGCTTATTTTGACTTTTTTGAGAGCATAATTAGATTTGGTATTGTAATTTGGGGTAACGGAGTGGGAATTAATAATGTCTTAAAGATACGGAAGAAAGCGGTAAGAATAGTAACTGGAGCAAGAAAATTGGAACATTGTAAACCATTTTTTGTCAAATCAGGGATCTTGTCTGTAATTAGTCTATATATTTATGAAGTCTGTGTTTTAGTAAAATTAAATTCTGACAGTCATTTGAAAAGAGAAAATATACACAACTATCCCACAAGAAATTGCAGAAACTTAGATGTAAATAGAGTTAGGTTAACAAGAACACAGGAGTACCACACTCATTTAGGCTTGAAGATATTTAACAATTTTCCAGTGGATTTCCGCAGTTTGCCTGTTGAAGTTTTTTCAAAGAATTTGCTTGTCTGGTGCAAAATAATCCTTTTTATAGTATTAATGACTTTTTAAACGTACAGTTTTTAAATAGTAAACTAGATTTTAAAACTGTGTGTAAATAACTCTATTATATAGTATTAAGACTATTGAATGACAATTTTTAAAAAATAGGCTTGTCTTTAGAATTGTTTACACATAAATCTGCTAGGCGTATAGTTTAATGGTTTTTTTTTTTTTTTTAAATAACCAGCTTTAAATAGCAAGTTTTAAATAATAAGTTAGTTTTAAGAATTATTGTTAAGACATAAATAGGTTATGTTGCCTTTTAAAATAGGCCATATTGTATAAGTAGTAGGCTGGTAGCCTACCAATTACTGTTACCTGACGAAGTCTATTGCATTTCTTGTGATATGCTTAACGACGAATAAACTTGTCTATTGTCTATTTTAACAAATTGTGATGGAAACACCATGAATCATTAGTTGTCATGCTACAAAAATTACTTGATTGTTCCTATGTGGCCTTGCAAATGTTTCTCTGTAAACACATTGGCTCAAAATATTCTCTTCTCCATTTTAATTATCTGACAACCAATGATAATGTTTTGACAAAAAATGCTTTCTTGCATTCAAGACACAAGATATATTTCTCAACCATAAGAATAGTCAAATGCGGGAATTTTTAAAAATTGAAACAAGATGAGACACACGCATTATAACGACCCATCTTGAATACGCTGATGTATCCAATTTGTTTTTGAGAATCAAAGCATGATCACACATCTGACACTACAAAAGTAACTGTCATATAGAACTGATATCTTCAGACTATGCTTGTCAATCCTATAAAATTATTTACTACAGATATCGTATGGGAAATCCTGGCCAGCAAGAAGAAGCGATTGCTTTCGGAAGAAAATGACTTTCTTCAGGTATCACGTTGTATTTTGTCAGCATGAATAAGAAGATGAGCCTTCAGATTGCTCTTCGTAGAAAATTTTTTATTACAGATATCACACGGGAATTTCTTCCCAGCATGGGTAAGAAGATGAGCCTTTAGATTATATTTGTAACATAATGACTTTTTGCAGATATGACATTGTACTTTGTCACCAGAATGAAAAAGAAGATGTGACTTCAGATACTTTTCAGTAGAAAATGTTTTATTGCAGTTATTGCATGGGTATTCCTTCCCGGCATGAATAAGGAGATGAGCCTTCAGAGAGCTTTTATTAGAGAATGATTTTTTGCAGATATGACATTGAGTATTTTCACCAGCATGAGTTAGAAGATGAGACTTCAAATTGCATTTGAAACTAAATGATTTATTACAGATGTCACATGAGAACTTATCTCCAGCATGAACAAGAAGGTGAGTGTTCAGATGGGTTTTGCGAGAAAATGTCTTACTACATATATTGCATGGGAATTTCACCTGAGCATGGATAAGAAGATGAGTCTTCAGGATTCTTTTGGAAGAAAATGATTTATTGCAGACATCACACGGGAATTTCTCACCAGCATGAACAAGAAGATGAGTGTTCAGATAGCTTTTACTAGAGAATGATTTACTACAGATATCACACTGGAATTTCTCCCCTGTATGTATAAGGAGATGAGTGTTCAGATAGCTTTTTTCAGAAAACACTTTTTTACAGATATCACACGTGAATTTCTCCTTAGCATGAATCAGAACATGAGAGTTCAGATAGCTTTTGCAAGAAAATGATTTACTACAGATATCACATGGGAATTTCTCACGAGTATGGATGAGAAGATGAGTCTTCAGATTGCTTTTTGAAGAAAATGATTTATCACAGATATCGCATGGGAATTTCTCCCCTGTATGAATAAGATTATGTCTCTTCAGATTGCTTTTGCGATTGAATGATTTATTACAGATATTACAAGATAATTTCTCCTCCGATTCAACAGGAATAGGTATTTGAGTATTGACATACGGGAACTCTTGTCTGCAGAATTTGTTACCCATCTCACACATGAACGTTTTTCTTTCACCTTGTTCATTGCCTGGCTCCTCTACTTTCTCAGAGATCTCGGAAACATTAAATTCTTCACACACCTGAAGTTCAACATATTCGCCTCTTATTCTATCAATGTGAAATCCATCAGAAGTTACAGTGGCAAGTTCATTTTTTGGATCAATGTAATATTTCGACGAAGCTTCATTAGGGTTACTCAATGGTTCGACAGTATATTCTGATGAAACTATATCAGGAGGCTCACCTTTTAGTTCAACTGGATATTTTGATGAATCCAAATCTGTGTATTCATGCTTGAATTCTGGAAAACTATAAGGAAACGAGAAGTCCGTCGAGAGTGGCTCTTCCTTGATTTCGACATAATCCGGCTCCATTTTTTCACAATAAAAATAGTCTGTATCAGGCAATGGACTGTTTCATCTGACACTAATAGATATGACGTTCATAACTAATATTCTACTTTTATACGGGTCTAAGTGCCAAAATCATGATTGTGTAAAAAAAAAAAAAAAAGATATACATCCACAGAAAGACGTATCGGAGATAGACCCAGCAATATATCTTTGAATTTATTGCTACTAACGTGGGTTTCCCTGGACCTTGGACCCTTCTGAAATACACTTGTGCGCAACCAACTTATTATTATTTACTAATGTTTACCGGGATTACATTTATTGTAAAAACGAGAGTAAAATATGGTCAATATTTGCGGTACTCAAGGCGCCGTGATTTAACATATTGGGCCGTGATATTGTAAGATTTGCTCATTGTTGTAGATACGATAATATCTAGAACATCAGTAAATATGGAACCCCATTCCCATTCCGTGCACCCTGACTTTACTGTTTAGTTCAAATGGTATTTTTTATGACAATATTCCTCACTCGCTGTAGAAACAATGATCAACTCCACTATCGAAAAGATTAGGAAAAGAGAAGAATAGGTCGCCCCTTAAGCTCCTCCCACTGAAATCACGAGAGACTTCTAGGTTTCAATGGTGGAACTACTAGCAATGTTGAAAATTGGGATTTTTTTCCCTTTCTGCTCTTTTCCTTTTTCTACTATTTAATCCCTTCTCTCCGTCACCCTACCTATCTATTTGGGACCAATTCCTATCCTAATTTACGCACCTAATGGGATTCGAAGACAAAACTGCTAGCATGATAGTAGTCTTAACCACTATGCCATCGAGTGATCAAGGTGGTGTGAAGCGATAATTCATTTATTTAAGTTTAGAGAGCTACATGAAATAGCAGAGTTTGAGGTTATGGTGATGATTTGGTACGAGGGTTATTTTGGTATTCCTATACGGCATTCAAGATTTATACGCAAACCAAGTTTTCGACGTAATGAAAAACCAGGTAAAACCACTCAACTCATTCAGGAATTTTCACAGAATTTTTCTACACTTCACACGCCTTTGTATCTGTCACGAAAGCCTAAAAAGCAGTAATTAAAGTCGTGATTTTCCCCATGTAAAGTCATAGTAATACTCCACTGACGAAAAGATCTTGATTGGCTGGTTCGAACCCCTGTCATTGACCTCAAAGCATTTTTAGAAAAGTTTATGAAGTATGGGTTGGCTGCGGTGGTCTAGAGGTAGCGTGCCCGCCTCTAGATCTGAAGGTAGGTCGCGGGAGCCGGTTCTTTCTAAAGGGCAGATCAACACACAAAGCCGTGCAGTGTGTACAAAAAGACCAATCTCTACAGGGAACCTACATGCCACATTCATCGACTTCAGCAAGGCCTTTGACACATTCACAGGAACATTCTCTTAAGAAAGTTGGAACACTAGCCGAAATTACCTGTTGAGGATCATCGAGAGCATTTTAGGAGAAAACTTTGCATTGATCAACGATGGTCTCTTGTTCGAAACAGGAATCCCTGACAAACGTAATGCACATTTTCTATTTCATTCAAATATGGTTCTTCATCCCAACCTAAAATACTATTTTTCAAAAGCATGGTAGGAGAAAATACCTTTGTGGATGTATTTTCCAGGGATGAATTTACATTTTTGTTTATTGGATGGTAATCAAGTTTAAAAAAAAAAGAGGATCTAATAAAGAATATGTTGCAAAATCTTTGAATACAACAGGTAAACATGCAGACGTTTGCATAAATATGAATTGCATAGTAATTGCAATAATATAGTTAGAAAGAACCTAGCTACCGTACCTACGTACCTACTGTATTACTCGAATATAATGAACCCTCGAATTTAATGCGCATCCCGATGTTGAAACTTGAAATCATAAAATAAAACTTTTTTTGGCGAATGTAATGCCCATCAATTGGTAGGAATTACATTATACTTGAAAGCAGCATCATAAGATATTTTTCTCTTCTTGCCCTCCATTTCACGACTACTAACTAGTATTTTTATACGCTCTATGTAATGCTAGTAATAGGCCAACGATAAAATTAATGAAGTCGAAAATTACAGCAATGCATTGTTATGCAGATAAAAGTTACCAGTACTGCCAACCTATGAAACGGATTTGTATTCAAATTTAACGTGCACCTCAGTTTTGAAAGCTACAAATGGACAAAAATGATGCATGTTATATAGAATTATTATGGTGTAGATATTAATAGTCCACGAAATTATTTCAAAGAAAATATTCTGCTTCATCAGGAGAAATAACGAGTAACCTAGATTGAAAAATGTGATAATCAAGAAATCAGTAGTTAAGGTAGTGGGATTTTACAAGAACAAATCTCGCTTGGGGCATTAACTTCCGCAACTATACATTTCTCATTGGTGCTGCTGGTTTTAATGTAGTTGAAACATGCATGAAACCCAAAATCCACAAAATACATGGCAACCCCCAATCACATCTGTAAAACCCTATTGGGTTCCGAAAAGGAAGGAACACTATACAGGCCATCAGAAACCTAGTCGATGATATAGAGAACACGCTAAGAGTCCCCCTAGGAAAATTCCACGCAGTCTTCATAGATTTTACGAAGGCTTTCGATACACTCGACAGAATCATACTCCTCTCAAAGTTAAAATCCGTAACGGGAGAAAGAAACAAATTCACAACGCTCATTCACAACATGCTGACAGCCAACTACATTCAGATCGCAGATGGCGTCACCACCTCCAAGAAAATAACACAAACCAATTGCGTACTTCAGGGAGATCCCCTAAGTCCCTTGCTATTCAACGTGGCCACGCACGACGTTGTATGTACGATCAGACAAGAGGCAGAGAATGTGAAAATATACATTTATGCTGACGATATGGTTATCGGGTCTCACTCCATAGAAGAACTTCAGAAGGCAACTAATCAACTGGACAAGTGGGCAAAAGAAAAACTAGAAATCAACACAGACAAAACTGTAAAGATGACTTTCCGCAATGGAGGCCGAGAATCAGCGAAGGACAAAATCTACCTAGGACCAGAACCCCTCATGAGCGTAAACGCCTTCAAATACTTGGGTCTGACACTACAAACCACAGGCAGGTCATTCAGAACGCATATAAAGTCTAGAGCAACAGCTGTCACAAAAGCCATGTTTGACATCAAAGCACTATCCAGAATCTCACTAGAAACTGCCATGGAGTTATTCGACGCAAAAATAGTCCCCATCGCCACATATGCAATAGACATAGTATGGGAAAAACTAAGCGTTAGAGACCTAAGAACATTGGAAGCTGTCAAATCACGCTTCCTGAAAACTGCCTTAGGAGTATCAAAGCATACAAGATCCAGACTAGTTTATGAACTTGCCAAAGAGCCTTTCTTCATGGAAGACCTACGAATGAAGTTAGCCCTACCATCCACGGACAGCTGGAAGAGGTTGATGCAAGAAAGACAAAATAAGAGAGAAGAGATCTGGCCCAGCTTCTACACGACGGAGGCCATGACGAGCAGAACATGGACAGGAGCCAACCAAGAACTCCTACGCCTGGTAAACTCGTTAGCAGTGCATGGTTACCACCATAAAATATGTAAAACTAAGAGTTATCACGACCCTGACAGCAACTGTGTATGCGAACTGTGCGATCAACTTTGTGAGAGATATCACGTCGTCACGTGCAAACAAAGGCATACGAACCTAGTGGAGTTTTGTAAGATGTAAGATGTTATAACTCTTAAAAACTTGCACAATTTGTGCGCATTTCTGTTTAATTAAATTAAAAACCCTATCCGTCATCTGACTTGTGGGCCATCTCCACAAAATCTTATTTCCCATCTCACATGTCACAACAGAAATACCATTTCACTTTTATTTTTCTACAAAATTGTGCTACAAGAATTAGCAATAATATCAATTTTCTTAAAATCTCATTTAATGATTGAAAACTTCTAAATATAGGGTTATTCCATGCCAAATCATCCAGCAGTGGTTGCATGACCATTTTAGAAAAAAATAATTTTTTGTATATGAGTTCATACATGTTTCAAGATATCAAAACATGTTTTCAAAAAAATCTTGTGTTCTTGGTTTCCCAGGGGTGTCCATTTTTCAATCCTGGTGTAACACATTTTTTGCGAATGTAGCTGATTACAAATATTTTCATAACTCAACAGCCATAAGAGTTAGAAATTTGAATTAAGAACCATTTTGTAACTATTGAAACGTACTTTTAGAAATACTTTCTTGTTTTCTTCAACACAGAATTTTTCATATGAAAATATGAGTTTGAAATTCGGATAAATTTTTCAACAAAATCACTTTTTGGGCTAAATTTTATATGAGAAGGAAGTGATTGTAAACGTTCAAATTTTTGTTATGTTCAAACCTGCATGTGATTTGTCTGTGAGGAAAAAATCAGGGTCTAAAAATACATCCCTTATTCCTAAACTGGCCTCAAATATTAGAGTTTTTCCGATTTTGACTATTTTTGGACTTAAATATCTCTGGTGGGTACCCTTCAAAAATTCTGAAAAATTGTATAAAAGAAGCCTTTCATGTGCCTAACTCACAGTTAAAATTTCTATTTCTTGATTCAACTCCTTCTATTAATTTTATAGAACTGAAATATCACACTTTTTAGGGTAGCGTATTTGGGAGAAACTACATATAACTCAGCAACCATAAGAGTTACAAATAAGAATTATGAATCATTTTATCATTATTGAAGCCTGCTTTCAGAAATAGTTTGTTTTCTTCAACACAAAATTTTTTATATGAAAATATGAGTTTGAAATTCGGGTAAATTTTTCCCCAAAAAATTAATTTTTGGGCCAAATTTAATATGAGAAGGAAGTGATTGTAAACATTCAAAGTTTTTTATGTGCAAACCTGCATGTGATTTGTGTGTGAGGAAAAAATCAGGGTCTAAAAATAAATCCCTTATTCCTAAACTGGCCTCAAATATTAGAGTTTTTCCGATTTTGACTATTTTTGGACTTAAATATCTCTGGTGGGTACCCTTCAAAAAATCTGAAAAATTGTATAAAAGAAGCCCTTCATGTGCCTAAGTCACAGTTAAAATTTCTATTGTTAGGAACAACTCTTTCTATTAATTTTATAGAATTGAAATATAACACTATCACATATATGTTGTTTCTCCCAAATACGCTACCCTAAAAAGTGTGATATTTCATTTCTATGAAAGTAATAGGAGAAGTTGTTTCTAGAAATATAAATTTTAACTGTGTGTTAGGCACATGAAAGGATTCTTTTATGCAATTTTTTAGATTTTTTGAAGGGTACCCATAAGAGATATTTAAGCCCAAAAATAGTCAAAATCTGAAAAATGCTAATATTTGTGGCCAGTTTAGAAAAAGGGGATGTATTTTTAGACCCTGATTTTTTCCTCACACACAAATCACATGCAGGTTTGCACATAAAAAAAAAACTTTGAATGTTTACAATCACTTCCTTCTCATATTAAATTTGGCCCAAAAATTGATTTTTTTGGGAAAAATTTACCCGAATTTCAAACTCATATTTTCATATGAAAAATTTTGTGTTAAAGAAAACAATAAAGTATTTCTGGAAGTACGCTTCAATAGTTACAAAATGGTTCTTAATTCAAATTTCTAATTCTTATGGCTGTTGAGTTATGAAAATATTTGTAATCAGCTACATTTGCAAAAAATGTGTTACACCAGGATTGAAAAATGGACACCCATGGGAAACCAAGAACACAAGATTTTTTTGAAAACTTGTTTTGATATCTTGAAACATGTATGAACTCGTATACAAAAAATTATTCTTTTCTAAAATGGTCATGTAACCATTTTTAAAAAATTTGGATGATTTCATATGGAATGACCCTATACACAGTGGGTTTAATAATCTTAATATATGTATATATATATATATATATATATATATATATATATATATATATATATATATATATATATATATATATCTTAATATATATATATATATATATCTTAATATATATATATATATATATCTTAATATATACATATTTATGAGGCGCATCCATAAAATAAGTTTCCCTAGGACTGTTTACATAAACAAAATACAATTTAAAGGAAATGCTTATTGCAACAGACACAGCCAGTGTTCAGCTATTTTTCAATATATTTAACATCAAAATTAAAAAAATTTTCTTACCACCGTGGCACCACTTTTGAATACCCGTGTATCTGAACCAATGTGTGAAAACCAACTTTGCCTCTCTGCCATTCTTTGTCATTTTGTGGTGTGTAGGAAAAAGATGGAAATCACTGGGAGCAATGTCCGGTCTTTAGGGTGAACGTTTAAACACCTCCCAGCTGATCTTCTGCAAGAGACTTGCTAGGAAGTGTTTAAAAATCCACCCTACAGTCTGGACTTCACTCCCAGTGATTTCCATCTTTTCCAACACCTAAAGAAATGACAGGGAATGACAGAGAGGCGGAGATGTTTGTCACACAGCGGTTCAAACCCTGGGGGCAGACTTCGACACAGGTATTCAAAAGTTTGTTCCACAATATGCCAAATGTTTCAGTTCTGGTGACGATATATTGAAAATTAGCCAAACACTTGCTGTATCTGTTGGAATGTGTTAAACATTTGTTTAGTCGATGTGTCCAGCCTTCTTTCAGTATATTCACACTGGCCTTAAGATGTTCGTTAAATATTTGATCGGGCCCGCATGCCTTCCTGTTCTTCAGCTCCTTTATAGTTGTTTCTACTTCCCTCACCATGAATAGTTCTTCAGATATCACATTGTATTTTTTCCCCCTAATATGAATATTCCGATGCCTTTTACTAGAAGATTATTTTCTACAGACATCATGTGGGAATTTCTCCCCCAGCATGAAGAAGGAGATGACTCTTCAGATAGCTTTTAGTAGAAAATGATTTATTACAAATATCGCATGGGAATTTCTTCCCAGCATGAATAAGGAGATGAGCTTTCAGATAGCTCTTGGTAGAAAATGATTTTTTACATATATGACATTGTGTTTTCTCACCAGCATGAGACAGAAGATGAGTCTTCATATTGGTTTTGCAAGAAAATGATTTACCACAGATATCACATGGGAATTTCTCACCAGCATGAACAAGAAGATGAGTGTTCAAATAGCTTTTAGTAGCAAATGATTTATTACAGATATTGCATGGGAATTTCCCCCGAGCATGAGTAAGACTATGCGTCTTCAGGATGCTTTTCGAAGAAAATGTTTTATTACAGGTTTCACATGGGAATTTCCCTCCAGCATGAACGAAAAGATGATCTTTCAGATAGCTTTTACTAGAAAATGATTTACTACATATATCACACTGGATTTTCTCCCCAGCATGAGTAACAAGATGTCTCTTCAGATAGATCTTCGAGGAAAATGATTTATTACATGTATCACATGGGTATTGCTGGCCATCATGACTAAGAAGATGAGTCTTTAGAGTACTTTTATAAAAAAATGATTTGCTACAGAAATCACACGGGAATTTCCTTTCCTCGTGAGTAACAAGATGTGCCTTCAAAGAGCTATTGGAATAAAATGATTTTTTGCAGATATCGCACTGTATTTTCTCACCATCGTGAGTAAGAAGATGAGTCTTCATATTGGCTTTGCAAGAAAATGATTTACTACAAACTTTACATGGGAATTTCTTTCCAGCATGAACAAGAAGATGAGTGTTCAGATAGCTTTTGCAAGAATATGATTTATTACAGATATGACATGGGAATTTCTCCTTTTCATGAACAGGGCCAGGCATGTGAGTGTTGGCGTAGGGGAATTCTATCCCCCAGAAATTAGAGAATGTTTCCTCCCCGGTGTGTCGACCTTTATCTGTCTCCAGTTGATTTGTCGGAGAAAAGGACTGGTTGCCCATCTCACACATTAACGATTTCCTTTCACTTAGGTGATTGTCTGGCTCTTCTACTATTTCACAAATATCGGGAACATTCAAGTCTTCAGATAACTGAGAATTTTCAACACATTCGCTTTTAAATACATCTTGACATCCAGGTGAACTTATAGGGGCAGGTTCATATTTTGGTACAATGCAATATTTTGAAACTACGTCAATAGTCTCATTTTCTGGTTCAATAGTATACTCTGGTGAATCATGAGGCTCGGTTTTTGGTTCAATAATATTTTCTGCTGAATCTATACCTGTGTATTCACTCTTTAGTTCTGGAACAGTTAAAGGAAAGGAAAAGTCTGTTATGGGAGTTTCTTCTTTAATTTCGATGAACTCCGGCTCCATTTCTCAATAACCATTAAAAGCATCCGTGTAAGACTGAAACAAGTGGCCTGTTTCATCAGGCAGCAGTAGGCCTAATTATTGCGGTGCCTCACCTCCCTAAATATCAAACTTGTAAGATTTGTATTGTTAAAAGTCAGCTGTAATTATTGTCAAAATCGTATTCACTCCATTAAATAATAAAGGGGGCCATGACGTTGGCCATGATCGAACATCGAAGGGACCGTGATGGATGGGGTTTATTCATTTGTTGAGCATTGATGCTTTTAGATCACGTCATATTGAAGAGAAAACAAGGGGAGGGGCTTAAATCTAACCCAAAGCTAAAATTACAAACTTAAAAAAGTGTGCGTGGAACCCCATGCGACAGAAGTGAAACTTGTTTTAGTTTTTGGATTTTTTCAATTTTGGATTGTTGGACTTTTTTAATATTGGGTGTTTGGACTTTTTTAATATTGGGTTTTTTAAATGTTTGATCTTATAATTGTTTAAATTTTGGAATTTTGGATTTTTTAAATTTTGGAATTTTGGATCTTTAAAATATATAACTTTGAATTTTTATATTTTTTGGATTTTTTATTATTGGATTTTCGATTTTTAAATGTTTTCAATTTTGGATTTTTTAATTTTAGATTTTTTATTTATTATACTTTAAAATTTTGGATATTTCTTTTAATTTTTTTTTTTACTTTTTAAATTTCGATTCTTGGATATTTTAATTTTGGATTTTTTTTTTTTTTTAATTTTGAATAAGCCTAATCACTGAGTTGATTGTTTCAGTGCAGTCCATTCAGACACGGCCCCACTAATTTCATGACTATTTTGTTTGTAACGCAAGTTTGGGTTAGCTCTCGATTTACTCCTAGCACGGCTAAAGAAGTTTCACTTCACTAAACACAGTTATGTTACATCATTATTGGTCTAAAAATTATGTTATTTTATTTTACCTGACCAAAAAGATCCCAAAGATCCAATGGCTCCTAAACTAAACTAAACTCCGTGGCACTATATCCCTGAATGGACAAGGCCTACCACCCAACCACTGCATCATCTAC
The DNA here is from genome assembly GCA_964059195.1 of Ectobius pallidus. Classification (NCBI taxonomy): domain Eukaryota; kingdom Metazoa; phylum Arthropoda; class Insecta; order Blattodea; family Ectobiidae; genus Ectobius; species Ectobius pallidus. The sequence goes on along the minus strand of CAXKWD010000005.1, from coordinate 180,836,442 downwards.
CTAGGCGGATGGCAGGATTGGGGAGCATGTGGTCAGCATGTTGACACCCACGACTGTTAATGGTTTCCAAGACTGGAGTGGCTCTTTCTCTATCAAGTAGCTCCTCAATTTGAATTACGAGGCTGAGTGCACCCTGTTCCAGACCTCCCTACCACAGAAAAATCCGAGGTACTGGGGATCGAACCCAGGCCGACGGATCTGTAGTCAGCAACGCTAACTACAACAGCAAGCACCCTAGTAGCACAGATCGTTGGGCCAATGTTGGGGAATGATCGCCATGTTTCGTTGGTCAACGGTTAGGAATGTCCGTCGGGGTTCGGTTGCCAAGAAGCGTTTTATCCAACCAACTGCCAACTGTAGCCAACCAATATACAACAAAATCCCAACAGTTGAGAGACATCTATTAGGTAATGGTGGAACTACTACGCAGCGCAGCGCAGAGACATCTGGCGGATATACTAGAAGCACACAAAATTTAATTTTTTATTTTCCCTTTCATCCCTTTTCTCCTCTTTTCCCTATTAACTACCTTCTCTCCTTCACCCTACCTACCTATTCCTATCGTATAAAATTCGCACCTATGGGGATTCGATCTCGGAACCGCTAGCGTTATAGTCTATCGCTTTAACCACTACGCTATTAGTGATGGTTGAAATAGAAATCGAGAATTCTTCTAGCCTATTTACTACAGAGATGTGTAATACATGATAAATAGTAAGAAGGATATACATCTCGTATTTTGAATATTTGATGTGAATATATGATAACGTTATTTTCAGAGAACAAATAAAGAGCCCTAATATTAATAGAAGTAAAAACACCATTCGGATTCTTCAACATATCAAGATGGCGAATAACTGTTGTATCTTCAAGTTTCTGTTCTGTGTTCGTGATGACCCGAACTACGCCGGAAATTGCCGAAGACTAGCAGGAAGAGGTGGAGCGAAGTAAATTTTTATCATGTAACGCGCACAAAGAGCTCGAATAATTAATGTATTAAAACTGTTTTATTTTATAGGAAAAGAAAATTTAACGCTTATAATGTTATTTCAACACTTTTTAATTTTAACATAAATGGGATCACATTACGAGATTTATTGTTGGGCCAGCAATCATAACCCCAACGGTAGGAAGAGCCCTCGTTGGGCCAACGTCATAACCCCAACGGTAGGACTTGGCGCATGACGCAACGGAAACGTAACGTGGGCTAACCGAGGAAATTACAACAAACGTTTTCCCAACATATCCCAACCATGCCAACCAAATCCCTCCGTTAGGCCAACGAAGTGTGCTACTAGGGCAAATGGTACTAGCAGGGACAATATATAATGAAATTTAAAAAACAGAAAAATAAAAGATCACTGCAGGCAACCCTTGAAAATAATGACTAGACCCTATTTTAGGTTGCTAAAAGGCAATTTTAAGTGCATAAAGTAGGCCCTACATGCTTATCAAATAGGTTATTTAATTCCATTTAAGTTTTCCTGATTTTCTCAAATATTTCAGTTATCGTACAGAATTACAGCTTGGTAACCTGTAGACCCGTGAATATGTAAAACTGTAACGGTTCCCTCGCTGCTCTGGCCATCATGATACATGATCTACTGCTATTTGTTCCCAAGATGGGTGTGTCCCCTACACTGCACACCAACAACCAATAGGAGATAGCTTCATCCAGTGATATCAGATTTTGCATTATTCACCTACTACAAGCGTACAAGAGTAATTATATGTAAGAAAAGCATTTTGGCTCATCTACTGTGTACTTTTGTGTTAAGAATCGGCAGTTTGGCATCAGTGAACTGTCTTGACAAGCACATGGGAATCCCTTTCCGAGGTAATTAGTATAAAATTGAATTCCTGTCCCATCCTTGGCATATTTAAGAATTTTGACATAGGTTTCAGTACTCCTACAGGGTATAAAAGTCCTAGCAAAAATTTACTTCTGTTATATTTGATCTCTTTTTTTATTGAAAGTTTCCCTGTGTGCATGAATGTAGTGATTCGTAAATACAACTATTCTTTCCAACACAAAGAGATGAAAGAATAGATCCCAACAATCGAGCCATGTCTCTGATCATTCTGCGTGTCTATTGACTCACGGCATATGCGTTAAAATATTTTTCCTTGTTTATTGCCGCAAAGAGTTAAATTAAGAACTAAACTGAATACTTTTTTAGCATGCATTACGACTCATCACCAGCTATACTCCGGACGGTTGGACAACAGGAGCATCCCCTATCAACTTAATAATTTCTACTCTTAAAGCCAATATTTAATAACTGGCTTCCTATTTCTTGCTTCATATGAACAAATTAAAATCTAATTTTTATGAAATTTCACAAAGCACAAAGAATAAAGGGTAAAATCGCAATGTGGGGGAACCCACTTTAAAAAATAACTTTTTCATAAAAACCTAATATCACACATATTTTGATATAGATAATTCAAATTATTTGGTCCAACCCACCCACCCTAAACGATACACTTTCTTTCATAAGACGATCTAGCGAAAAGTAGCATGAATTGCACTATATTTTTATCTCTATATGATGAAGAAATTCGTGATTGGACGTTAGAGGTGTGACGTCACACCAGCAGAACACTTAGAATTCTGGGAAACTGGTTCACAAACACAACCAACCTCACGGGCACATTTACAAAATGGGAAAATTCAAAATGCCCTACTAAATTAATATCACTGTTCATAACCTGTCATAATACTAATATCACCGTTCCTAACTTGACTACCACATGTTGGTCAACCTGCTTTGCTGAAAAAAAGAATCACCTGTCTGTGGAAGTCTGCTCACATCGTGAGAAGGGTCCCCCTGCATTGCGACTTTGCCAAATAAACTTCTACATAAAATGACTTTAATAGAAAAATACATTATTCTAATAAATACAAAATTCAGATGCTAAATGACTAATTCACCAAGCAGAACACCTCAGAAACCCTACTACAAATAATGAACTTTGACAATTTCAGCAGCAGTTCATGCATGATGTATATCAAACTTCCATCTTTTGAGTTGGCAGATTGGCATTCTAAAAAAAAGTTTACTTTTAAACTGATTTCATTGTCTCTTTCCTTTTGATCTATGTAGCCGGTTTGTTTTGAGAAATTGTGATGGAATCATTCTGTTGTCTTGTTACAAATATTACATCACTTTGATTGTTCCCACGTGGTCAAGCAAAATACGTTTCTGTCAACAAGAGTTCTGTGTAAACACATTGGTTCAAAATACTCTCTTCTCAATTTTAGTTATCTGACAGTTAATGATATTTTGAAAAAGAACGATTACTTGCATTAAAGACACAATAAATATTTCTAAGCCATAACATTAGTCACATGCTGGTTTACACAAAGTTTTAATTTCAAAGACTTGAAGCAAAATGACTTGTGTTGACACATAATGAAAAGCAGATGTGTCCAATTACGTTTGAGAATCAAGGTACAATCACAAATCTGACACTAGAAATGTGGCTGTCAGATATGACTGTTATGAAATTATCTTCAGACTATCTTTATCTGTGCTATAAAATAATTTACTACAGATATCGTATAGGAATTCCTGGGCAGCAAGAATAGGAGTTTGCGTTTAGAAGAAAAAGAGTTTCTTCAGATATCACACAGTATTTTGTCCATTGCATGAATAAAGAAGATGAGTGTTGAGATTGCTTTTCGTGGAAAATGTTTTACCACAGATATCACATGGGAATTTTTTCCCATCATGAGTAAGAAGATGAGCCTTTAGATTATATTTATAAGATAATGATTTTTTGCAGATATGACATTGTACTTTCACACCAGCATGAGTAAAGAGATGAGTCTTCAAACTGCATTTGGAATTAAATGTTTTATTACAGACATCACATGAGAACATCTCTCCAGCATGAAAGCGAAGGTGAGTATTCAGATAGGTTTTCCGAGAAAATGTTTTACTACAGATATTGCATGGGAATTTCACCTGAGCATGGATACGAAGATGAATCTTCAGAATTCTTTTGGAAGAAAATGATTTATTGCAGACATCACATGGGAATTTCTCACTAGCATGAGTAAGAAGGTGAGTGTTCAGATATTTTTTACTAGAAAATGATTTACTACAGATATCACATGGGAATTTCTTCCCATCATGAACAAGACGATGAATGTTCAGATAGCTTCTTTCAGAAAATTCTTTTTTACAGATATCACACTGGAATTTCTCCCCAGCATGGATCAGAAGATGAGTGTTCAGACTGCTTTTGGAAGAAAATGTTTTACTACAGATATCACATACGAATTTCTTCCCAGTGTGAATATGAAGATGTGTGGTCAGATACCTTTTACTCGGAAATGATTTATTACAAACATCACAGGGGAATTTTTCTCCAGCATGAATAAGAAGATGAGTCTTCAAAATATCTTTTGAAGAAAATGACTTATTACATATATCACATTGGAATTTCTCCCCTGTATGACTAAGATGATGTCTCTTCAGATTGCTTTTGCGATTAAATGATCTATTACATACATGACATGATAATTTCTCTCCTGATTGATCAGGACCAGGATGATCAGAGTTCTCTTTTCTGCATGAATTGTTGCGCATCTCACATGAGAACAATTTTCTTTCACTTTGATCATCGCCTGGATCCTCTACTTTCCCACAAAGATCAGGAACATTCAACTCTTCAGGCAACTCAGAATCAACATATTCGCTTTTTATTCTATCAATCATACATCCATCAGAAGTTGCAGTAGATAGTTCGCTTTTTGGTTCGACAATTATGCAATTAGACCCATTTTCTGGTTCGATAGTATACTCTGATAAACATACATCACGACCATTTTTTGGTTCGATAGTATACTCTGATAAACATACATCACGAAGATCACTTTTTGGTTCAACGGTATAATCTGATAATTCTTCAAGCTTAAGTTCTGGAACAGTATAAGCAAACGAAAAGTCTGTTGTGATGGGCTCTTCCTTAATTGCGAGTAACTCCGGCTCCATTTTTTAACAATAAAAAAAGTCTTTATCAGGCTCCAACTAGCAACTATCAGTGGACTGTTACATCAGGCAACAGTAATTGTAGCTATCGTACTAAACTACCAATATTAAGATATATTGGTAGAAGTATTGTCAAATTTGGAATCCCGGTGTTAAAATTCACGGCGCCGTGATTAAACGTCTTGGGCCGTGATGTTGTGAGATGTCCCCCACACGATAGAAAAGCAATAGGTTTGTTCCGAAAGCAATCAGAAACAATGAACACATCGTTCGCGCATGCGCTCTTTCTCCACACGCGTTCCTAAAGCGAGATTTCGTTATTCGTGCATTAGTAGTAGTAGTGCATAGATCGCGAGCGATCCTTAGCGATCCGTGGATATTCTCGGCAGAAGGGTGCCAGCCGTTGCACTTATGTGAATCTTGGCCTAGAGCGCACTGTGTCACTAACACATTTCCTCCACTTCACTCTATCTTGTGCATTTCTTATTATGTCCGTCCAAGATGAGTTCATGGATTCCTTGATCTCATCGCTCCACCTTGTCCGCGGTCTTCCTCTCCTTCTGTTTCCGTTTGTCATACCCAGCATTATGTCTTTTTCGAGGGAGTTCTCTCTTCTCATAACGTGTCCAAAATATGTCAGTTTCCGTTTCAGCGCCTGTGCTTCCAACGAACACTCTGGTACTAACTCCTCTATGATTGACTTGTTGGTTCTTTTCTCTGTCCATTTTACTTTAAGTAATTTCCTCAAAGTCCACATCTCAAATGCCTCGATTTTCTTCTTCTCTTTTTTCCTCAAGGTCCAACTCTCGCATCCGTAGAGCACTATTGGGAATATCATTTGCTGGATAACTCTCATTTTAGTTCTGATTGAGACACCCGAGTCATTTATGATTTTGTGTAACTTCTTTAACCCAACTTTGCCTAAAATTATCCGTCTCCTTACTTCTTCTGCGCAACGGCCTGAATTTGATATGACAGATCCTAGAAACGAATGACTTTTCACTATCTTTATCTGTTCACCATTTATACATATGTTCTCTAGGCTGCCAGTGGTCATAATCACTGTCTTTTTTAAATTTAGTCTTAGACCTGCTTTGGAGCTTTCCTCTATTATCTTCTCTACAAGGTTTACCAGATCGTCGATACTATCTGTGATAATTGTTGTGTCGTCAGCATACCTAATGTTGTTAATTTTCCTTCCTCCAATCCGTATCCCTCCTTCCATCTCATCTATTTTTACCTTCCTCATTATTCTTTCGGTATAACAGTTGAACAATTTTGGAGATACAATGCACCCTTGCCTAACTCCTTTTTCTATCGGAAACCAGTCTGTTTCTCCTTCGTATAGCCTTATTTTGGCCTCCTGATCTTCGTACAATTTTTCTAGTAAGTTGATTAAGTGCCTTGGTACCCCTAGTTCTTCTAGCGCTACCCATAGAGTGGAGCGATCTACACAATCAAATGCCTTAGAGTAGTCCAAAAATCCTAGATAAACGTTCTGCTGGTACACTCTGGCCTCTTCCATTATCCATCTGAGATTTGCTATGTGATCCCTGGTTCCTCTGCCTTTGCAGAATCCTGCTTGTTCAACTGCAATCTCTCTATTCAGATATCCTTCCATTCTATTTAAAATGATTTTTAGCAGAATTTTGCTGACATGCGGTATTAGTGCTATAGTTCTGTAGTTCGCACATTCTCTATGGTCTCCCTTTTTTGGCAATGTTATGATCACCGACCTTTTCCAATCCATTGGCCAGGTTTTCTTTTTCCAAATTACATTACATATTTCCATAATCTTATTCTCAGCTTCTTCACCAAGGCTGCTTACTAGCTCAATAGGGATATTATCTATTCCTGGCGCCTTCCCTCTGGCCACCTTCTTGAGCGCCCATCTTACTTCTTCTATAATTATATTTGGTTCCTCTTCATACCCTTGTTCTGCAGAACACGTTGCAATATCTGGGTCTCTTTCATACAGATCTTTAGTGTACTCCTCCCAAGTTTTAAGTACCTTTTCAATAGAAGTGTGTATCGTCCCGCACTTGTCTCTTATGGCGCAATTCCTTGGCCTATACTCCTTCGTTATCTTTTGGATGTTTTGAAACATCTCTTTTGGATTACCCCTATTCATTTGTTCCTCGATAGCTCTGCACTGTTCGCTCAGAAATCTTTCTTTATCTTGTCTTGCTTGTCTTTGGAATTTCTTGTTGAGTTCTTGTATTTTCTCTTTATCGCCTGCTTTCTTTGCCTTCCTTCTCTCTTCAGCAGTTGTAATTGTCTCTTTAGTTAGCCAACTTGTTTTATTCTTGGTTCCTGTTCTCGGTATATGCTTGTTTGCTTCCTCCGTTATAATGTTCTTGAACTTCTCCCACACCTCTTGTACATTCTCCTCATATTTGTCCATTTCTCCTATTCTTTTGCGTACCGAGTCCCTATATGTTTGTGGAACCCTTCCCAAATCAAGCTTCGGTTCTTTTTTCTTTCTCATATTTGCTTTCAATTTCACTTGTACTGTCGCGACTACCAACTCATGGTCAGTCCCGCAGTCAGCCTCCGGAATGGTAGTAACATCCGATATTGATGATCTCCATCTTGTTTTCCCTATTACATAATCTATCTGGTTTTTATACTTTCCATTTGGAGAGGTCCACGTGTAAAGAAATTCCTCTGCTTTCATAAACCATGTGTTGAATATCATAAAGTTATTTGCAGCACAGAATTCTACCAACCTGTCACCTCTTTCATTCCTTTTACCAAGCCCAAAATTACCGGCTATGTTACTAGTTTTTTTCTTACCTACTTTGGCATTCCAGTCCCCCAATAACAGAGTTACATCATTGCGTGGTAACTTGTCAACAACTTCCTGAACTTGCTCATAAAATAGCTCTATATCCGTTTCGCTGGCTTCTGATGTAGGAGCATATATTTGCATAATACTTGTTTTAACTGGTCTGGTGTCCAGTCTTAACCATATTATTCTGTCATTTATTGTATTGTACTCCAGGACTGAGTTTACCATTTTATGGTGCATTATTACAGCAACTCCGTTGACTCTGTGACTTTCTCCCCCCGAGTAATACACTGTGTGATTCCCGCACTTCACCTGTCCCGCACCAGTCCACCTCAATTCACTTCGTGCATTATTGTACGCATAACAAGTTAAAAGGGAAAATCCATATTCTATTCTAATATGATGAGTGAGATTTCGTTTATGGAAAATTACACGAAATTTTTTTAAAGCCCCCCCCCCGACAGTGAACGGTAAAGGCGTAATTTTGTTTTCTATGTTGCTAAATGTATTTATTTTCTTTAGGGCACTAAAAGCAGAGAAATTTAATGTGATATTTTTATAAGCTAAAGAATTCGTATATAAACCGCAGTTTGTTTCTCTATCAATTCCAAATTCTTCTAACCATTCCCAAAGTGCAAAATCACGGATAAGTTATACATTGGGCATGCACATTACAGCAAATTCTCAAGCAGTCATAGGTTTACTTTGCGAACCAACCTAGTGGCCCACCCTAGTGCTGTGGTACCAAAAATTTTCTCACAGTCAGAACATGTGGCATGAAAAATGTTGTCAAAGGGCAAAAAATTAATGTGCGGTGTCTCGTGTCCAACAAATTCCGCATAATTTGACATAATGTAGACATTTTATAAAAGAAGGTCGCTATTATATGAGTTAAAGTCAGTGGCGGCCGGCCAGGTGAAGGGAGTGAAGGGGCTCTTCACCTACAATTTACGTTTAAGTTTAAAAATAAAAAAAAAACTATAAATATTAACGAATCGTGTATTCTTCATCCTCAGTCTAGTTTTTTTTTATTTTTTTTTTTATTTTTTTTTTTTTTATTAACACCACATGCTCCATTACATAATGTAATACTACATGCTTATGAGAACAGTCACAATACTTAGATTTCATATTTTCAGTTTTTTGTACATCGCTTAATTAGTATTTTGTAAAGTTTCAAAACAGTCACAATACTTAGATGTCATATTTTCAGTTTTTTTTACATCACTTAATTAGTATTTTGTCAAGTTTCAAAATCATTTCAGTTTTTTTGTAAATCGCTTAATTGGTATTTTGTAAAGTTTCAAAAACAGTCACAGTACTTAGATTTCATAATTTCAGTTTTTTTTTTTTAAATCACTTAATTAGTATTTTGTAAAGTTTCAAAATCTATCTTATTTACAAATTGGGAAAAACATTTTAAGTGTTTTATAACAAGTTCGCTTTTATTTGGAGGCCATCGTCCACCCGATTGAAGCACTTCTCTGCGGAGTTCATCTCTGGCTGATTGTAGTAACTCGCAGTCCCAAAGAACGTGGTCAGTAGACTGCAAATCTCTCCCGCACCTGCATGTTGGATCCTGTAAAATCTTGAACCGGTGTAAATATTCTCCAAATTTCCCATGACCTGTAATCATTGCTGTGAGATTGTGCGTTAACTTGAGGTTTGACTTTAATCTGCTTCGGACATTAGGAAAATATGACTTTGTGATTGTTCCGTTGGTAGTGGTTGCCCACTCATCTTCCCATGCGTTAATCGATTCCTCATGTAGATCTCTTCTTACTGTGCTGAGAGGTAGTAAGTCGTATATCGGCTCTAGTTCAAGGCTGCGTGTTGCTTGTTTGGCCAGCTGGTCGGCAAGTTCATTTCCTTCAGTCCCTGCGTGAGCTTTCACCCATTGAAAGTGTATTTTCCAGTTTTTTTCTATTAGGGATCGTAAGTTCCTTCTTATTTCCTCAATTATAGCTCCGTGCTTTGAGTTATTATTTAGCAGATCAAGTGTTATTTTGCTGTCGGTGTGGATCGCCACAGATCTCTCAGTCTAGTTGTTTCTGTATACGATTACATTGTCTTGAATCTCATAGTCAATTGCTAGGTGAAGGGAAGCAAGAAAACATTTAGCGAGCAGGTCTGGTCGGGTCGGGGTTTCATTGTGCTCTCTCTCTTTCTCTCTCTCACTTGCATTATACCTGAGGAGACTCTGTCCTTCAAACTAGGTCCATTCATCATTAGGGGGTTGCTATGGCAACGTGACGTCAAATTCTTTAAGAATATTTTGCTTTTACTACACTTGTGACTGGACGTTTTCAAAACGGAGACATCCCTCCCTTGCAGTGAACTTCAGAACCAGCCAGATCACTTTTAAACCAAGTCCACCCTACGGCCAATTTTTCTTGCACCCTCGTGGCTTGTATTGTACATACATGTGGCATGGCATTAGTGTCGCTAGACTGATATTCGCGAGTTTTTGGGCGGGATGTGTTACCGGTGCTGTGTTATGTTACCGATATTAATCCTATTAATGATAAATAGTTAGCAATATTTTTTGAGACACCGTTCTGTAGGTGAAAAGACGAAAACAAAAGAGACGTTTTCACAACTGGACGACCTACCATACCATCTTTGTGTCACGAAGGGGGAATGACGGTAAAATAATTAAGGAAAAGCAATAATATCAGTTTCTAAGAATCTTGGTTTTCTGAGTTCTCATGGTTGTGCAGTAGCCCAACTGTAGGTAAGTTATTTTGTTGGCCCTGCTTGCTTTTTAGTAACAGTCACAATGTCTGGATTAAAGAAGGTTTATCAGATTTTAAGAACATTACGTGATCTCTAGATAAACATAGGGATTAATACACAAGAAATAGGTGAGTCTTGCATGTCCAATTATCATAGAAGTGCATCTCCAACTTTATAGTCATGCTTTACTAAACCCATTTAAGCCCTTCACCTACTTGCTGGGGCACGAGCCGCCACTGGTTAAAGTAGGGCTGCTGTTTAAGTTAAAGGGACTAGAACAAAGAAACATATCCAAAGCAGAAGTTATATGCAAAAAAATCGCCAAAGAGCAAAGTTATGGTGAGGGAATGCTGCATCCATCAAGTTTGGAAGAATAGCTGTAAATCTGCAAAAATTCCTTCAACACCAAGTTCACCTATTTGCCACCAGATGTCAGTGTAATGGTGCAGTCGTGCATCGGTTATTAGCATAATTATTTCTCCAGTAGACATATAAATATGCCTTCGGCATCATTACTACAAATTTTGGCAGCAATACAATTTAGCATAAATACAAAAGTTTTAGTAAAAAATGTATTTTTATATCTACAAATAACTAGATTACGTACTCAAAACAAGATTACAATAAACACTATAAATGAACAATTGAGAGATATAAAAATTAGTAAACAAATCAGAATCGATAGAAAAAATTAGTAAAGAAGTTCCTTCATGCTATGAAGGCAGAGGTCCGTGAAAGTGGTTATATTTTTAGGGAGAATTAGCTTTAAAATTCCAGTATTTCAGTATTTAAAAAAATTACATAATACATATAGGCTAATGCAAATCTTAATTAATTAAGGCAGGTGAGGATAGATTAAACTCAGAGATGCATAAACTCATTCTTATGATTTGGAGAAAGAAAGAATTGCCAAAGCAATGGAAAGAATCTTTTATTCTACTGATCCGTAAAAAGGGAGAGAGGCCGAACTATCGAGGAGTTTCTGCCTTAACATCATGCAACATTTTGTCCAAAATACTTCTTTCAATATTAACTTCATATGTGGACTAAATCATTGATCACGAATGTAGATTTAGGCAAAACAGATCAAACGCTGATCAAATATTTTGTATTCGCCAAATCCTTGGAAAAAAAGTGGGAATATAATAAGTCTGTTCACCAGCTATACATAGATTTTAAAGAGGAATTAGGCGAGACAAATTGTACAATATCCTCGAGTTTGGGATACCTAAGAAGTTAGGCTGACCAAAATGAGTCTAAATGAAACCTATAGCAAAGTCAAGGTAGGGAAACTTGTATTAGATAGGTTTGCCATTAAAAGCAGCTTGAATCCCAAGGATATGCACTAATCGCCTTTACTTTTTAATTTCACTTTGGAATATGCCATTAGGAAAGTTCAGGAAAACAACGTAGGCCTAGAATTAAATGGTAGTCACCCGATTTTAGCATATGCAGATGACTTTTGTTTGTTGTGTGATGACGTAAACACAATCGAGAGAAATGCAGAAAGTCTTTTCGATGCCAGCAAGAATATTGGATTGGATATTAATACAGAAAAAAACTAAGTATATGGTCATGAAACGTCAAAATAATGCACTACAAAATATTAGAATAGCCGGTAAATCGTTCGAACAAGTCGAGAAATTCAAATATCTGGGAGGAATAACAACAGACACAAAATAATATTATGGCAGAAATTAAGAATAGGTTCAAATCAGGAAATGCTTGTTTTTATGCAGTTCAGAAACTCTTATCTTCTCGTCTCCTGTCCAGAAATCTAAGAATAAAAATTTATAAGAAAATTATCCTTCTGGTTGTATATAGATGTGAGACATGGTCGCATATTCTTTGGGAAGAAAATCTGAGTGTTTGAAAACAGGGGGGGCTTAGGAAAATATTTGGGCCTAAGATGAAAATGGGGCTTAGGAAAATGGCGGCTGGAAAAAACTGCATACCCTTACATTTCATAATAAGGGTAATTAAATCATGGAGGATGAAATGGGGTGGACATGATGCATGCATGGGGGAAGAAAGACATCTCAAAAATACTGACGGGGAGACCCAAAGGGAAAAGACCATTTTGAAGACTAGACATAGGCGAGATAATAGGATAGTTTTAAGGAAAGTAGGATTTGTGAGCTATGGTTTGAAGGAGTTAGTGCAGAATAGAGTTGAATATTCCCTTAGTTTACTCAGGAATTTTGTATTGCCATTGAGTAAGTAGGTAAGTAAGTATAATGCAAGTTTCATGATTCAATCAATTAACTTAATTCTGAAATAGTATCTGCTTTCAGCTTAATTGAAACTCCCTACTTTTTATATTTTAGTGTACTGTAGGAAATTCTTTTAATTTCTTTTTTAAGTTCATAATGAATTATATCTGCAAGAACTTAAGAAATAGACATTACTTGAAAATGGAATTACAGCTGTTAACATGAATCCTGATTAGTTAAAAAATGTAATTTTATTTATTTATATTATTACAACTAAACAAAACAATCGTCCTTAGCAAAGAGCTTAGAATATAATGGCACATACTATGACTGTTCCTATGTTGGAAAGCAAAAGTTTCTGCCAACAATATTTGGTAATAACATTGGTTCAAAATATCCTCTTCTCCATTTTAATTATCAGACAACCAATGACAATGTTTTGAAAAAAGAATGCTTTCTTGAATTCAAGACACAAAAACATTTCTAACCCATAAGAGTAGTCAAATGCTGGATCAGACAAAGGTTTATGAAAAACTTGAAATGAGATTAGACTTAAGCATTACGACGACCCATCGTGAGACCGCTTTTGGAAGAAAATTATTGTCTTGAGATATCACATTCTATTTTCTCTCCAGCATGAGTAAGATGTGATGAGGTTATTATTCCTAGAAAATGCTTTGCCACTGATATCACATGGGAATTTCTTCCCATCATGAACCAGAAGATGAGTCTGCAGATTGCTTCTGCGAGAAAATGTTTTACAGCAGATCCCACATTAGAATTTCTCCCCAGCATGAGTAACAAGATGTGCCTTCAAATTATATTTATAAGAAAATGACTTTTTGCAGATATGACATTGTATTTTGTCACCAGCATGAATAAGTTGATGAGCTTTTAACCTGTATTTGAAATGAAATGATTTACTACAGATATCACACGAGAACTTCTTTCCATCATGAATAGGAAGGTGACCAATCAGATTGTTTTTGCAAGAAAACTCTTTTTTACAGATATCACACTGGAATTTCACCCCAGCATGAAGAAGAAGATGAGTGTTCAGATTGGTTCGGCGAGAAAATGTCTTAGTACGCATATCACATCCGAATTTCCTCCCAGTGTGAATATGAAGATGTGAAGTCAGATGCTTTTTACTAGGAAATGATTTATTACACACGTCACACTGGAATCTCTCTCTAGGATGAATGAGAAGATGGGTCATCAAAATATTTTTTGAAGGAAACGACTTGCTACATATATTACGTGAGAATTTCTCCTCTGATTCATTAGGAATAGGCTGTCGAGCATTGACATAGGGTAACTCTTTTCTGCATGATCTGTTGCCCATGAATGATTTTCTTTCACTTTGTTCATTGCATGGCTCGTCTACTTTCTCAGAAATCTCTGGTACATTCAACTCTTCAGACAACTCTGAATCAAAATATTCGCTAGTGGCTAGTTCAATTTTTGGAACAAAAATATCATGGGACTCATTTTCTCGTTCGACAGTATCACAAGGATCAGTTTTTGGTTCAACGGTATAATCTGATAATGCTACCTCTGTATATTCAGGCTTAAGTTCTGGAACAATATAATGAAACGAAAAGTCTGTTGAAATATGTTCTTCCTTAATTTCGATTAACTCCGTATCCATTTTTTAATATCCAAAATGTCTAACAACTAACAATGGACTGCTTCATTGAGGCACCAGTAATTATAGTGGAAGTATTATTGTGACAAGTATTGTCAAAAAACGATCTATGTAGCAAATCACGACAATAATATTCAAGGCGCCGTGATTAAACAGGGCCGCCATATTTAGAATACCTCACAAAAGAACTTACTGTCCAATCTTGAGAAAATCAAAGCCTCCTTCCTAAAGAAAGTCTTATGTGTTGACGCTCTCCCGTCTGGTATACGCCCTCACAAGAGAACAATTTTACATAGAAGAGATAAGAATGAAATTTCTACTAACGGTCACACCCAACTACACGGCAACTCTGAAAGAACTCGCAGCCAAAAGAGAAGAAATCTGGGATGAATTCTTTGCCACTGATGCCATGATACTACAAGACTGGAAAAAACCGAACTACGACCTCCGATATGTGATGACCAGGTTCGCGGTGCACGGCTTCCATCATCTGATTTGTCATAAAGTAGGATACCACTTACCAGGACAAGACTGCGAGTGCAAGCGATGTGGTGAACCGAATGACAGATACCATGTAATGTGTTGCAAGGAAAGGCACGAATCATTGACAAAATTCTGCCAAATACTCTCAATAAGAATACCGCCCACTCTACTCTATTCCCTTTGTTCAAAATGTCCACTAGCACAGAGGAGCCATCTGTTGAGTAGGAATGGGCAGCAGTCTCAGAAGCTACTTAATGAACCAATATAGCTGCAGAAATAAATTTGTTTTTCGAAGTCCTGATGACACAGTAACTTATTTTTGTGCTCGATAACGCAGGAATTAGGTCGGGAAATAACAATTTACACTACCGCTAAACTAACTTAATTAAATGACGATAACGCTAATTTTTTATGTAAAACTTCTCTAGCCGCGGTAGGGGTAAATCGAGAGCTTGTGTAACGCTCAAAATCGTCACGAAATTAGTGAGGTGTGACGGAACGGACTGCACAGAAAACAATCAACTCAATGATTAGGCTTATCCAAAACTGAAAAAGTCCAAAAATTAAAAATTAAAAAATCCAAAATACAAAATTTAAAAAGTTAAAAAATCCAAAATTAAAATATACAAAAAATAAAAAAATCAAAGATCCAACATTTGAATAATCTAAAATTTCAAAATAAAAAAAAATAAAAGAACCAAAATTAATAACTCCAAAATTTAAAAAATAAAAAATCCAAAATTAAAAAATCTTAATATCCAAAATTTAAAACATAAATATCCAAAATGATAAAATTCTAAAATATAAAAATTAAAAAATTAAAAATTAAAGAATACAAAACTAAAAAAATTCAATGATCTAAAATGTAAAACAATTAAAAAATCCAAAATTAAAGAATTAAAAGATGAGAAATTTAAAAAATAAAAATCTAAAAAATCCAAAAACCCAATATTAAAAAGTCTAAAAATCCAAAATTTGAAAAATCCAATAATCCAAATTGAAAAAATAAAAAAAGTTTCACTTCTGCCACATGGCGTTCCACACACACTTTTTTTTTAATAAGTATCAAAACTAATTGTTTCACTTTAATACATTTTCGTGAAAATCAGCTTTAAATTTTAATTCATACGATTTGAAAGATACTTTGTACAATATATACTCTTTTTTTTAATTTGAAATTTTTACATGTAAAACAATTCGGATGGTAAGCCAATGAACTTCTGAATGAATCAGTCTTGTACACACTCTAATTAACGATTTTACTTATTTCACTCTCAAAATAACTATTACAACCATAGACAGCACATATCATGCCACCTACATAACCGGACATTTTCTTTAGGCCTATGTTGTATTTATTATTTTACTCAGGGGTGCCCACCCCCCAAAACTTCATTGCTCACCCTCCAAACTTCATTGCTCACCCCCAACCCAATTGCCTGTCGACACGGGCGCCCATATGATATTTTCTAGGGGGGGCAATTTTTTTAATTAATTTATTTTTTGTCGCTTTAACTTCTTGGGCCACTTTGTATTTTATATTAATAATATAAGTAGCCAGAAAATAATTGCGGGGAGGGTCGGAAGTGCCGGGGGGTTTGGAATACCCCCCAAAAAAGGGATCGGGGGTCCATCCCAGAAAATTTTTAACTATTAAACTAATGAAAATCACATTTTACGCTATTTTAGCACTAAAAAACTAGTTAGGAAATTTGTTTACCATACTCTAAGACATGCCAACGTAAACAAGAAAATGTAACCTAAGTCGGGTGTCCACCCCCGGGAAATTTTTAAATGTTGTACCTAAATTATAATACTTATTACTATTTATGAGAAAAGTTAAGTAGCACATGGAATAGTGGACATAATAGGCCTACTCATTATGTTATGAAAAGAAAATAACTGTTATATCATAGTTGACATACCAACAAATCTTGTTTAATTAAATAAATATATTTTTTAAATACAAATATAGAATTTTAGGTTTTGACTCTTGGGGGTCTGAACCCCCCTTTCCTAATCCACTGGGGATTCTGCTCCCATGTTGTCGATTTGGTAAAACTTCTGCAATTCAAATAATTGTCTTAAAAGAAAAACACCTGACTATAATAATTAATAATAATATACATTTTTTCCTTGCGCCCCCCCCCCCGGGTATGGGCGCCCATTGCTGTCGAAATTCTTCATCTTTATCTTTATAAAGAATTAAAAGAGACCTTTTGAAGTTATAGAACTTGAACGTTTTTATTTTTAACATATAAAACTCTAATTTTGCAACAATTTTCAACCCCCGGCCCCCCCGTGGGCATCCTGTTTTACTAGAATTTATATTATATATTCGTACACAAAACACAACAGACAAACGTTAACTATATCAGCTGACGAGTAACTGCCCATTCCTGCTCACTGGCGGCGCTAGTAGTAGCGTGTCCCGGAAAAAGACAGGGAGTGGACGGTATTACTTATTGAGAGTATTTGGTTCTGCACCGCAGAAAACTGAATCGAAAAAGAAACCAATGCACATTGTGCGCATTTCTCTATTCATTCATATTTAGAATCAGTTCAGTGGCGGCACGACTCCAGACCTGAAGATATATTCTAAGGATATCTGGGGTTAAAAATATTGGGTATATAATCGACATAGGTTGGTGCGCTGTTCCTTTCATTCATTATCGACATAGGGCAAATAAAACAATAATTATTATATAATAATATTAATATTATTAATAATAATAATAATGTTAATAATAACACTATTATTATTAATAATATTATAATATTATTAATATTAATATTATATAATATATTAATAATTGTAATAATAATATTAATATTATATTTTATTATATTAATAATTTATATAATATTATATATTATAATATATAATATTAATAATTATATTAATATTAAAGTCAGGTGCCCCGTTATAAACATTTTCTCATAATTTATCATAACGGAAATATTTTAAAGTTGCTATTATATAAATGTAAGTTGGAGTGTTCTTTAAGTTAAAGGCGTAGAACAAAAGATACTTTACCAAAGCAGAAAGTATATGCAAAACATCGGGAATAGGCTAAAGAGTGAAGTACAAGACACTGATAATATTTCTCAGATTCTCTAATTTTATTAGTATTGTTGATTAAATAAATGACCTCATTATGTCATTGAAAATAAAATGTAACAATATCCGCTTTCTAGATATTAAAGTAGTAACATAGAATCTGATTGTCAGTTTAATACATGCATTTGAGTTGTATTTAGTAATTTACTTCCTACTTTTTCCTTCACATGAACAAATTAATCTCTTAATTTTTATGAAATTTCACAAAAGACAAAGAATAAAGTTCTGCATGAAACGAAGTTAAATAGAAAAATACATTATTCTAACAAATACAAAATTCAGATTCCAAATGATTAATTTACCAAGCAGTACAACTGAGAAAACCTTCTGAAAATTCACTTATGGGCCATCTCGAAATTTAGTTTCCAGCTCACAACAGAAATACCATCTGACTTCTCAAATAGCTCAAATAAACTGCTAGGCCAGAACTTTGAGAATGTGACTAACTGGTGGAAGTAGTAAATGCAAGACACATTCGACACTTCCGTCTTTTGAGTTCATACTTTGACATTCTAGAAAGAAAATATTTACTTTTAAACTCATTTAATTTTTCTATTTATGTTTCTTTTGACAAATTGTGATGGAAGCACCATGAATCAGTGTTATCATGTTATAAATTAGGTTTCTTCAGATATCAGATTGTATTTTCCCCCCACCATGAGTAAGAAGATGAGTCTTCAGAATTCTCTTTGAAGAATACGATTTATTACAGATGTCACATGGGAATTTCTCTCCAGCGTGAATAAGAAGATGAATGTTCAGATAGCTTTTTCTAGAGAATGATTTATTACAGATATCACATTGGAATTTCTCCCCAGCATGAAAAAGAAGATGAGTGTTCAGATTGGTTTGGCGAGAAAATGTCTTACTGCATACATTGCATGGGAATTTTACTTGAGCATGGGTAAGAAGATGAGTTTTCAAACTGCATTTGAAATTAAATGTTTTACTACAGACATCACATGAAAACTTCTTTCCATCATGAATAGGAAGGTGACTAATCAGATTGTTCTTGCAAGAAAACTCTTTTTTACATATATCACATTGGAATTTCTCCCCAGCATGAAGAAGAAGATGAGTGTTCAGATTGGTTCGGCGAGAAAATGTCTTACTGCATACATTGCATGGGAATTTTACTTGAGCATGGGTAAGAAGATGAATCTTCAGAATTCTCTTTGAAGAATACGATTTATTACAGATGTCACATGGGAATTTCTCTCCAGCGTGAATAAGAAGATGAATGTTAAGATAGCTTTTTCTAGAGAATGATTTATTACAGATATCACATTGGAATTTCTCCCCAGCATGAAGAAGAAGATGAGTGTTCAGATTGGTTTGGCGAGAAAATGTCTTAGTACATATATCACATCCAAACTTCTTCCCAGTGTGAATATGAAGATGTGAAGTCAGATAGATCTTACTCGGAAATGATTTATTACAAACATCACAAGGGAATCTCTCTCCAGCATGAATAAGAAGATGGGTCTTCAAAATATGTTTTGAAGAAAATGACTTACTACATATATCACATTGGAATTTCTCACCTGTATGAACAAGAATATGTCTATTGAGATTGCTTTTGCGATTAAATGATCTATTACAGACATGACATGATAATTTCTCTCCTGATTGATCAGGAACAGGGTGATCAGAGTTCTCTTTTCTGCATGAATTGTTGCGCATCTCACATGAGAACAATTTGCTTTCACTTTGATCATCGTCTGGACCCTCTACTTTCTCACAAAGATCAGGAACATTCAACTCTTCAGATAACTCAGAATCAACATATTCGCTTTTTATTCTATCAACCTTACATCCATCAGAAGTTGCAGTAGATAGTTCGCTTTTTGGTTTGAAATTTATGTCAATGGAGTCATTTTTTGGTTCAAAATTTATGTCAATGAACTCATTTTTTGGTTCAAAATTTATGCCAATGGAGTCATTTTTTGGTTCAAAATTTATGCCAATGGAGTCATTTTCTGGTACGACAGTATACTCTGATAAATCTTCGTCACGAGGTTCACTTTTTGGTTCAACGGTATAATCTGATAATGCTACCTCTGTATCTTCAAGCTTAAGTTCTGGAACTGTGTAATGAAACGAAATGTCCGTTGAAATATCTTCTTCCTTAATTTCGATTAACTTCGGATCCATTTTTTAACAATACAAAACGTCTAGCAACTAACAATGGACTGCTTCATTGAGGCACCAGTAATTGTAGTTCAAATTAAATTTCTAGCAGTATTATTGTTACGAGTATTGTCAAAGAACGATCAATGTAGCAAATCACGACAATAATATTCAAGGCGCCGTGATTAAACAAGGCCGCGATATTTAGAATCAGATCAGTGGCGGCGCAACTCCAGACCTGCAGGTATAATCTAAGGATATCAGGGGTTAAAAATTTGGGTACATAATCGACATAGGGCAAATAAAATAATAATTATTATATAATAATATTAATAATAATTACATACTAATTAAAATATTATAATAGTAATAATATTATTATTAAATATTATTAAAATTAATAACATTATATAATTCTAATAATAATAATGATATATTTTATTAATATATTAATAATTTATATAATATATAATATTATTTACTTTTAAACTCATTTAATTTTTCTCTCTATATGTATAGCCAGTTTCTTTTGACAAATTGTGATGGAAACACAATGAATCATGTTATAAATTAGGTTTCTTCAGATTCAGATTGCATTTTCTCCACAGCATGCATAAGAAGATGAATGTTCAGATTGCCCTTCGTAGAAAATGTTTTACTACAGATATCGCACGGGAATTTTTTCTCGGCATGAGTAAGGAAATGTGACTTAAGATTATATTTATAAGAAAATGATTTTTTGCACATATCACATTGTACTTTCTCACCAGCATGAGTAAGAAGATGAGTTTTCAAACTGCATTTGAAATTAAATGTTTTACTACAGACATCACACGAGAACTTTTCTCCACGGTGAATACGAAGGTGAGAGTTCAGATTGCTTTTACAAGAAAACTCTTTCTTACAGACATCGCATGAGAACTTCTTTCCAGTATGAATACGAAGGTGTGTGTTCAGATTGCTTTTAAAACTAAACTCTTTTTTACAGATATCACACAGGAATTTCTTCCCAGCATGAATCAGAAGATGAGTGTTCAGATGGCTTCTGCGAGAAAATGTCTTACTACAGATATCACACTCTATCTTCTTCACAGTGTGAAATGATTTATTACACACGTCAAACTGAACTCTTTCTCCTGTATGAATAAGATGATGTCTCTTCAGATTGCTTTTGCGATTGAATGATCTATTACAGACATGACATGATAATTTATCCCCTGACTTATTAGGAACAACCAGTCGAGCATTGACATAGGACGACTCGTCTCTACACGATTTGTTGTCCATCTCACATGAGGACGATTTTCTTTCACTTTGTTTATTTCCTGACACATCTAGTTTCTCAGAAATCTCGGGAACATTCAACTCTTCAGACAACTCAGAATCAACATATTCGCTTTTAATTATATCAACCTTACATCCATCAGAAGTTGCAGTGGGTAGTTCATTTTTTGGTTCGAAAATTATGCTATTAGACCCACTTTCTGGTACGACAGTATACTCTGAAAGAACTACATCACGCAGCTCACTTTTTGGTTCAACGGTATAATCTGATAATTCTTCAAGCTTAATTTCTGGAACAGTATAATGAAGCGGAAAGTCTGTTATGATGGGCTCTTCCTTAATTTCTATTAACTCCGGCTCCATTTATTAACAATAAAAATGTCTTCATCAGGTTACAACTAGCAACTATCAGTGGACTGTTACATCAGTCACCAGTAATTGTAGCTATCATACTAAACTACCAGTATTAAGATTTATTGGTATTGTCAAAAAAAATATCAATTTCCCAATCACGGTATTGATGTTCAAGGCGTCGTGATTAAACATCATGGGCCGTGATATTTTGAGACGTTCCTTTACTTAATGGCAATAAACAATTCCTCTGCAAGCTAAAGGAATATTATGTAATCTATAGAACCCAATGGTTCATTGCTGCGCTTACCTGAGCCCGCCATTCAACCTTATTTTGTGCTAACTCTATCCAGTCACCCCTCGCAAATCCTACTTCCCTTAAATCTATCCTACTATTGTCCTCCCACCTACTTCTAGGTCTTCCAGGTGGTCTTTACCATTCGGGTCTTCCAGTCAATACTTTTGAGATATGTCTTCCCTCACCAAAGCGCGCAACATGTCAATACGTACATCTCAAATTGAAAATTGAAAAAAATCTCAAATAAAAAAAGTGTGCCTGGAACGCCACGCGACAGAAGTGAAACTTGTTTTAATTGTTTGCTTTTTTCAATTTTGGATTATTGGATTTTTTAATTTTGGATTTTATAAATTTTGGATATTTGAATATTTTTATATTTTAATTTTGGATTTTTTAATGTTTGATGTTTTTATTTTAATTTTTTTTATTTTAGATGTTTTATTTTTTAAATTTTGTATTTTTTAACTTTTGATTTTCGATTTTTTAAATTTTGGATATTTGGATTTTTTAATGTTTAGTTTTTTGTTTTTTAAAATTCTTCAATTTTGGACTTTTTAATTTTGGATCTTGGAATTTTTTATCTTTTAAATTTTGGATCTTTCATTTTTTTATTTTGCAGATTTTTTAATTTTGGATTTTCGATTTTTTGAATTTTTGATAAGCCTATTCATTGAGTTGATTGTTTTCTGTGCAGTCCGTTCCGTCACACCTCACTAATTTTGCGACGATTTTGAGTGTAACACTAATTTCGTGACAATTTTTGAGCGTTACACAAGCTCTCAATTTACCCCTACCGCAGCTAAAGAAGTTTCACTTCAAAAACACAATATATTTCACATAGTAATGCTCAGCTTGAGTGCACCTTCCTCACTTTATTATAATATATATCACATGCTTCAAAACCAAAATATTACTTAATCTGAAAGCATTTGAGGACATTAGCATTTATTACGATTGCAAAAATCTACCATCCCTAGCAATGAAAATGTTTTGAAAAAAAATTCTTTCTTGCCATTAAGAATAAGAAATATTTCTCAACCATAAGTCACATGGTGGTTCAAATAAAGATTTAGCGATTTTTAAAAACTTTAAACGAGATGAGACTTATGTATTACAATGACCCATCATGAATAAATAAGCTGATGTGTCCTTCGATCGCATTTGCAAAACAAAGCATGATTGTACAATTGACACAAGAAACATCACAGTCATGTATGACTGATATCTTCAGACTATGTCTGTAAATACTATAAAACTCTTGTGTTTTGTCCATTTTGTAGTTATGTAATAATTATTCATTTAGAGCACATAGCTTTTTTCACTGACACTCACTACTATGGTACGGCAATGTTAATTACCTTGTTGGAATTGGCTGTTTTTTATGAAGTTCAGAAACGCTTATCTTCTCGTGTTCTGTACAGAAATCTAAAAATAATAATTTATAAGACAATTATCCTTCCAGTTGTATTATATGGATGTGAGACATGGCCCCTTACACAATCTGAGTGTATTCGAAAATAGGGGGCTTAGGAAAATATTTAGGCCTAAGATGAAAATACTAAGGATAATTAAATCATGGAAGATGAAATGAGCAGGGCATGTTGCACTCATGGAGGATGAGTTGGGCAGGTCATGTTGCATGCATGGGGGAGGAAAGACATATCTCAAAAATATTGACCGGGAGACCCAAAAGGAAAAGAAAACTTTAAAGACCTAAACATAGGTAAGAGGACAATATTAGGATAGTTTTAAGGGAAGTAGGATTTGTGAGCAAGGTTGGATGGAGCTAGCGCAGAATAGGGTTGCATATTCCTTTAGCTTACTTAGGAATTGTCTATTCCCAATGAGTAAGTACTGGCTAGCGGCGAGCTGAAGGCCAAGCTAGCGTTCCCCCACTACCTTACCATGCACTTGCATTTACATGATTTGTGTTTCCCCCACTTTGCCACCAGCTCGGCCTTCCGCTCACCGCTAGACAGTAGGTAAGTATAATGCAAGTTATATGATTCAATGAATGAACTTTATTGTCAAATATTGTTGCAACTTTCAACTTAATTCAAACTCTGCCTGTTCATATTTTAGTTTATTGTAGGGAATATTGATTTTTTAATTTATTTTTTTGCATGTTCATAATAAATGTGTAAGAATGTAAGAAACAGATGTTGCCTGAAAATGGAATTAGAGTAGTTGTGAATTTTCTTAACTTACAATTTTGATGAATTAAAAAAATCAATATAAATATATTATTTCATCTTAACAAAAAAAAAAAAATCATCATTGGAAAAGAGCTCAGAATATAATGGCACATACTATGACTGTTCCTATGTTGGAAAGCAAAAGTTTCTGCCAACAATATTTGGTAATAACATTGGTTCAAAATATCCTCTTCTCCATTTTAATTATCAGACAACCAATGACAATGTTTTGAAAAAAGAATGCTTTCTTGCATTCAAGAGACAAAAAACATTTCTAAACCATAAGAGTAGTCACATACTGGATCAGACAAAGGTTTATGAAACACTTGAAATGAGATTAGACTTAAGCATTACGACAACCCATCGTGAGTAAGCTGATTTGTTATTAGACTACATTTGATAATCAAAGCATGATCACACAAATGACATGAGAAACAACACTGGTAAGTATGACTGTTATGAATTATCTTCAGACAATTTTTATCAGTGCTATAAAATTATTTACTCCAGATATCGTATGGGAATTTCTGGACAGCAAGAATAAGAGACCGCATCTAAAAAAAAATTATTTTCTTCAGATATCACATTGTATTTTCTCCCCAGCATGAGAAAGAAGATGTGTGCTGAGGTTATTATTCCTAGAAAACGTTTTGCCACAGATATCACATGGGAATTTCTTACCAGCATGGGTAAGAAGATGTGCCTTTAGATACTTTCTAGTAGAAAATGTTTTGCTACAGACATCGCACAAGAATTTCTTCCCAGCATGAGTAAGGAGATGAGCTTTCAGATAGCTTTTGGTAGAGAATGATTTTTTGCATATATGACATTGAGTATTTTCACCAGCATGAGTAAGAAGATGAGTCTTCAAATTGCCCTTGGTACTTAAAGATTTATTACAAATGTTACAGGAGTACTTATCTCCAGAATGAACAAGAAGGTGAATGTTCAGAAGGGTTTTGCGAGAAAAGGTTTTAGTACAAATATTGCAAGGGAATTTCACCCGAGCATGTATAAGAAGATGAGCATTCAAAATTCTTTGGGAAGAATATGATTTATTGCAGATATCACATGGGAATCTCTCACCAGCGTGAATAATAAGATGCATCTTCAGATTGCTTTTTGCAGAAAATTTTTTACCACAGATATTACATGGGAATATTTTCCCACCATGAGTAAGAAGATGAGCCTTCAGATTATTTTTATAACATAATAACTTTTTGCATATATGACATTGTGTTTTCTCACCAGCATGAGTAAGAAGATGCATCTTTAAACTGCATTTGAAATTAAATGTTTTATTACAGACATCACACGAGAACTTTTCTGCACGATGAATACGAAGGTGAGAGTTGAAAGAATTTTTGCGAGAATATGTTTTACTACAGTCATTGCATGGGAACTGCTCTCCACTATGAATACGAAGGTGAGAGTTCAGATTGTCTTTACAAGAAAACTCTTTTTTACATATATCACACTGGAATTTCTCCCCACCATGAACCAGGAGATGAGAGTTCAGCCTGCTTTTGCAAGAAAATGTCTTATTACAGATATCACACACGATTTTCTTCCCAGTATGAAGACGAAGATGTCTATTCAGATTATTTTTGCGATTAAATGATTTATTACAGATATAACATGGTAATCTAGGCAGTTGAGCACTGACATAGGGTAACTCTTTTCTGCATGATTTATTGCCAATCTCGCATGAGGACGATTTTCTTTCACTTCGTTCACCACTTGGCGCGTCTACTTTCTCAGAAATCTCGGGAACATTTAATTCTTCAGACAACTCAGAATCAACATATTCGCTTTTTACACTATCAATCTGACATCCATCAGAAGAGGTGGTGACTAGTCCATTTTTTGGTTCAAAATTTATGTCAATGGAATCATTTTTTGGTTCAAAACTTATGTCAATGGAATCATTTTTTGGTTCAATACTTATGTCATTGGACTCATTTTTTGGTTCAATACTTATGTCATTGGACTCATTTTTTGGTTCAAAACTTATGTCATTGGACTCATTTTTTGGTTCAAAACTTATGTCATTGGACTCATTTTTTGGTTCAAAACTTATGTCATTGGACTCATTTTTTGGTTCAAAACTTATGTCATTGGACTCATTTTTTGGTTCAAAACTTATGTCATTGGACTCATTTTTTGGTTCAAAACTTATGTCATTGGACTCATTTTTTGGTTCAAAACTTATGTCAATGGACTCATTTTTTGGTTCGAGAGTATACTCTGATAAAACTACATCACGAGGTTCACTTTTTGGTTCAACGGTACTATCTGATAATGGTACACCTGTAAATTCAAGCTTACGTTGTTGAACAGTATAACGAAGCGGAAAGTCTGTCAAGATAGGATTATCCTTAACTTCCATTAACTCCGTATCCATTTCTTAACAATGTAAAACACCTGTATCAGGCTGCAACTAACATGTAACTAATCAGTAATTGTAACACGGAATTAATATTCAAGGCGCCGTGATATTGTGAGAAGTCCCCCACACAAGATGGAAAAGAGAATAGATCAGTGGCGGCACGTATGTTACAGAATCCCCAGTGCTTTAATCCCTCAAAAAATCGGGTGTGTGGAACGCCACGCGACATTAGTGAAACTTGTAGTTTTTCAATTTCGTATTATTGGATTTTCTTAAGTTAGGGTTTTTGGACCTTATTTAATTTTGGGTTTTTGGACTTTATTTAATTTTGGGTTTTTGGATTTTTGAATTTTTATAATTTTTAAATTTTCTAATTTTGGAATTTTTAAATTTTGGATCTTTAAATTTTTTAATTTTTTTAAATTTTGGACTTGCAATTTCTTAATTTTGGATTTTTTATTTTTAAATTTTAAATTTTTAACTTTAGATTTTTATTTTTTAAATTTTGGATTTTTTTATTACTTTAATTTTGGAATTTTGGATTTGTTAAATTTTGGATCTTAGAGTTATTTTATTTTTGGATTTTTTTTAATTTTGGATTTTTAGAATTTTTAAATTTTGGATTTTTATTTTTTTAATTTTGAATTGTTTTTATTTTTTTAATTTTGGATTTTTTTATTTTTTAAACATTGATTTTGTTCTGTGAAGTCCATCCACAGCCCCATTACTTTCGTGACGATTTTGTTCGTAATGCAATCAGGGCCGTCGCGTGATTTTTTGGCGCCCGGGGCAAGATTTCGTCAGGCGCCCCCCCCCCAAAAAAAACTCAATCCCACGTGCACCCACCCGACATTCCACCTATCTGTAAGGATTCAAACACAAACACACAGCGAGCGATGTGACGCGACACTATCAAATACATATAAACATAATGGGGTTAAACACGCATTATTATTAGGTTATTATAATTAACAGTATACAAGCAAATCCAGCTGTTCAATTTTGAGAAAATATTTATTTTGGGGTAACTTAGAAAATATAAAGTTATTGGTGTAAAATATTTATTTGTTCAATAAATACAAACAAAGTAATATTCAAAATTCAGTTATACTTAACTTTAAAAAATACGTTATGTGCATCTAACATATTATTTCAAATTTGGTTGTTTTATTATTGCCGTTGCCACGGCGCCCCCCTGGTCGCGGCGCCCGGGGCGATCGCCCCGGTTGCCCTGCCCACGCGACGGCCCTGAATGCAATCCTAGCACGCCTTAAGAAGTTTCACTTCAAAAAATTCCGAGAGTATGCTCTAAGTCACAACATGTGTCACGAAAAATGTCGAGTACCTAATCTTCATAGGGCGAAAAATTAATGTGTAGTGTTTCGTGTCACAAGTTTCCCATAATTTGGCATAGACACATTTTGAATGATGGTTGCTATTATACAATGTACCCAGTTATACAGTGCACAAACAAAAGGACGTAAAACAAGGCTAAAATTTATCGTAGAAAAAATATATTAAAAATCTTAAATAATTTGTTTTTTAAATACTTTTTGTACAGTGTGTCCCACGCAAAAGTTGGCCAATGACGCGGGTTCGTGCGGCGCGGCGGGCACAGCTCCAACTCCCGAGCGATCGGGTGAAATATCTACGCTAATAATGCCGCGATGGGTGAAACGATTCAGGTTCTCACATTTATAGTTAAAACTACAATGAAAATAACCATGTACCTCATCACAAGAGATGTTGGAATTGTTCTCCTCTTGCATCCACACAATACTGGCACCTTTTTAGCAAATTTTCTTTCACGCGGATAAGTTCAGCTTCCGAGACAGAGTTCATTTCTCTTGTGATAGGCCTACGTGATATTGTCTTTAAGTTCTTCTAACAGTATGTGAATATTATTCACGGGGAAACTTGAAAAATAAAGTGTAGGCCTATAGGTCAATTTCCTATACATTAGAAGAACTTAAAAACAATATCACAAGTGAAATTAACTTTATCTCGGAAGCTGAACTTATGCGCGTGAAAGAAAATTTCCTAAAATGCAAGAGGAGAACATTTCCAACATCTCTTGTGATGAGGTGTTTATTTTCTTTGTAATTTTAACTGTAAATGTGAGAACCTGAATCGTTACACTCATCGCGGCATTATTAGCGTAGATATTTCACCCGATCGCTCGGGAGTTGGAGCTGTGCCCGCCGCGCCGCAGGAAGCCGCGTCATTGGCCAACTCTTCCGTGGGACACACTATATTTCTCCTTATGTCAATAAATGGCAATAACTTATAAGCTATCAGGATTACTGAGCTGAAATAAACACAAAGATAATCGTGAATAACGTGTAATGAAAATTAAATTTAAAAAAAACCATAAGAAATCATTTTTAATTAGAAAAATCATAATAAAACAAGTATCCCAAATTTTTGCAGTATTTTTTTAGGTAGATTTCGAAGAAAAATCTACCTATTGCAATCGATACCATGTCATGACTTTCGAAAAATTATTTTATATCCTTACGTTTCATGCCTCCCTAAGTAGGAAACCACCGTCTGTTTAAAAAATAAAAAATAAAAAAATTGTTATATATATATTTATATATCTTTACACGCTAGCGGCCGTAATTTTGAAGATATTTGAACCAAACAACGTAGACCGTGAAAAAAAGGATATATATGAAAGCTGTATTCCTTTCTTTAAAGAGAAATATAGGAGAAATTTTGGTGATCGGCATTTTACTGTCCATGGACTTTTATTTGGAGCAAGAGGTACTGTATACCGATCGGTTGCTGACGTACTTAGGAAGCTGGGACTGGACTTATCATCCTTATATCAGATGGCAGAAAACATCATTGCTGACTCAGTGGGCATATTGCACCACCACATATATAAGAATATATAGTAAAAATTGTTTACATGTTTTATTTAAACTATTGTTTATATGTTACCCATTTTTTACCATCATTTGAACTATTGTCAAAAGTGATTGATTGGTATGCTGTGTCTATGGCAACTTGCTTCAAGCAAGCAGCTCATTTTGTTCAATAAAATGTATTCTCTTCTAGGCCCAATAGTTCGTACAAGATCGTTAATGAGCAAAATTGGCCCAAGGAGGTGGTCGGGGGAGGGGGTTGAAATTTTAAAACATTTATATCTCGGCCCCTATGAAGTATACAGGGTAACTTTGTTTAAATAAATTAGAGTACTCCCTATGGAGTTCACAGTGACAACAACAATTCGGGGGTTTTGGGGGTACGAGTGGGAGTGGGGGGATGGAAATTCGAAATTTTTTAAACTACGTCTTGTGGGGTATCGTTGAAAATCTCTTGATGAGTACTCTACAAATCAATAACTAGTTTCTTGATAGTTCTCATATAAGGCGAGATTTGAATGTTTGAAAAAGTGCTTTTTCCTCTTTTTTGCAGTTATTATTGCGGGTTTGTCATGCCAAGGCTAAAGAAGAAGAGTGCTACCCAGCAACAGTAAATTAAACCAAAAGCACTTGGAAATCTACCTCAGCCTGTAGGCTTGCCTAAAGGGATTTTTTTTACATTAAAGTGATTTTTCTCTGAAAAACTGCTCTTATTTTTTATTACTGTGTAATTTTGTTCCCAACAGTAGCAGCTCCTGTCTGTATAGGATCACAGGAGTTCACGATCTCCCCCTAATATTTCAGCAAACATTTTATCAGTAATTTTAATAGAAGTAATTATTGTATGCATTAACATCTTGACATATAGAGAGATCATTTTATTTTGTTTCCTCAAATTGGTTCACATAGCTAAGTGTGAACAACTAAGTTGTGGGTTTTGCATACCCAAAGTTAACAGGGGTTATGCAGTTGGCATGGATGAAAGAATCACTTTTCATTCACGAACACAACCTTTTCAATTGGTTGTTTTGGTGTATTTAATTTGTGATCAACAATAAGGGCATTAATAATAAAGTTCTTCATGAATTAACTTTAATACAGTAACACATTATACAAAAAAACAACATTCTTTTAACAAATATAAAATCCAGATGCCAAATTATTAATTTACCAGGCGTGAAATCTAAGAAACCCCGCCAGTCACTAACTTATGAGCCTTCTCCTTGAACTAATTTTCCAGCCCACATACTACCACAGAAATACCATTTCAATTGTGGGGTTTTCTAAGAAATAGTCCATCTATCCTTATAGAAAAGGAAATAGAAACAAAATCCATTTTGTATTTTAAAACATAGATTCTCTTCATAAAACATCTAATATGACTAGTATTCTTTTACAGATAAGCCTAGGAGATGCCTTGGTTCAACCCATCTAAACTTTCTTTTAGTCAACGATCTAGCGAAAAGTAGTGAGATTTCTTCCTCAAATCATGAAAGAAACACGCGAAGAGATGTGATGTTACACTGCCAGATGTAACAGAATTCTGGGTAAACAGGTTGACAAACATTTTCGAAACGAGAGAATTCAGTATACTCTACTAAATTAATTGTTGACCCAGTTTATGCTACGTTATTCTACTAATGCGTTTGCGCTCTGATACGGATAGTGGATAGTGTTATATATTAGACTATCCGTACAAAATTTCAATCATTTTGACAAACTTAAGAGTGAATAAAGTAAAGAAGAGTAGCGTAGTCTACATTGAAGCAAACTTAGTATTTTCAGACTTATTTTACCAGAAAATCACTTACTACAGATATCACATGGAAATTTCTAACCAGAATGAATAAGAAAATGACTCTTCAGATTGCTTTTGGAAGAAAATGACTTTCCACAAATATCACACTCTATTTTCTTTCCAGCGTGAATAAGAAGATGAGTTTTTAGATGCCTTCTATCAGAAAATAATTTACTACAAATATCACATTGGATTTTCTCCCCAGTATGAATGACACTATGAGCCTTCAGATTCATCTTTGAAGAAAATGATTTACCACAGATATCACACGGGAATTTCTCCCCAGCATGAGTAAGAAGATGTACCTTCAGGTTACTTTTGTAAGAAAATGATTTCTTGCAGATATCACACTGTATTTTCTCACCGGCATGAGACATGAGATGAGTTTTCATATTACTTTTGCAAGAAAATGACTTATTACAGACATCACATGGGAATTTTTCTCCAGCATGAACAAGAAGGTGATTGTTCAGATAGCTTTTAGTAGCAAATGATTTACCACATACATCACATGGGAATTTCTCTTGAGCATGAGTAAGAAGATGATGCTTCAGATTGCCTTTCGAAGAAAATGACTTATTACAGATATTGCATGGAAACTTCTCTCCAGCGTGAAGAAGAAGATGCGTGTTCAAATATTTTTTACTGGAAAATATTTTACTACAGATCTTACACTGGATTTTATCTGTGCCATGAATTAGAAGATGAGTGTTCAGATAGCTTCTTTCAGAGAAGGATTTTTTACAGACGTCACACTGGAATTTCTCCCCACCATGAATATGAAGATGAACGTTCAGATTACCTCTTGAAGAAAATGATTTACCACAAATATCGCATTGGATTTTCTTCCCAGCATGAATAAGAAGATGAGTGTTCAGATACTTTTTACTAGAAAATGACTTATTACACATATGACATGGGAATTTCTCTCCAGCATGGATAAATCTATGTGTGTTCAGATTGCCTTTGCGAGAAAATATTTTATTACATATATCACATTGGAAATTCTCCGTTTGAATTGGATCGGGCAGTTTCGTGTTGACATTGTTACAAGATATCTTGCCTATCTCACACATGGACGGTTTCCTTCCATTTTGATCATAGTATGGCTCCTCTATTGTCTCAGAAATATCGGGAACATTAAACTCTTCAGACAACTCAGAATTCTCAACAAATTCGCTCTTTAATCCATCAATCTGATATCCATCAGAAGTTATGGTGCCAGGTTCATTTTTTGATTCATTGCAGTATTTGACTACGTCATTAGGCTCATCTTCTGGTTCAACAGCATATTCTGATGAAACTAACTCAAGAGGCTCATTCTTTGGTTCAATAGTATATTCTGATGAATCTATGGTACCTGTATATTCTGGAATAGCATGAGAAAAGTC
Source organism: Ectobius pallidus (assembly GCA_964059195.1). Taxonomy (NCBI): domain Eukaryota; kingdom Metazoa; phylum Arthropoda; class Insecta; order Blattodea; family Ectobiidae; genus Ectobius; species Ectobius pallidus. Next base: position 180,803,744 of record CAXKWD010000005.1, on the reverse strand, counting down.
TGTCGAGGTGTATTCTTGCTTAATTTCGATGAACTCCGATTCCATTTCTCATGTATCAGAAACGTCTGGATAGACTGCAATTAGCACAGGAAATGGAACGAGTGTACTGTTTCATCTGACCACCTAATCATGATTGTAGCCTGCCTAAGAATTACTGATACAAGTAAAATTGGGAATGTCAACAATTAGAATAAAAATGTTAGATGGACGCTATAATATTATTAATAATCAAGGCGCCATGACTAAACATCTTGGGCCGTGAACCCGTGATATTTTGCGAAACATTGCTGGCGCCAGTGTGCGACAAATAATTGTTGGGGGGGGGGGGGGGGGAATCTGATATGCAAGACATAGCTTCCTTTCCCCAAATAAAAGTTTCGCTTTCTATAATACATTTCGACAGGGCCGTCGCGTGGGCGGGACGAACGGGGCGATCGCCCCGGGCGCCGTGGCAACGGCAAAAATAAAACAACAACATTTGAAAAAATAAGTAGGATTTACATAACGTATTTTTTAAAGTTAGGTAAGTTTATAACTGAATTTTGAATATTGCGTTGTATGTTTTTATTGAACAAATAAATATTTGACACCAATAACTTTAGGCCTATATTTGCTAAGTAATCCCATAATAAATAATTGCTTATAAAGACACATTTACGATCAACTACGTCACAGAAGAGACTGAATTCTCTGGCCTTCTTGTCCATTAAAAACGATGAAGCACAAAAAATAGACTTGATATCAGATTGTATTTTCCCCCCACCATGAGTAAGAAGATGAGTCTTCAGAATTCTCTTTGAAGAATACGATTTATTACAGATGTCACATGGGAATTTCTCTCCAGCGTGAATACGAAGATGAATGTTCAGATAGCTTTTTCTAGAGAATGATTTATTACAGATATCACATTGGAATTTCTCCCCAGCATGAAAAAGAAGATGAGTGTTCAGATTGGTTTGGCGAGAAAATGTCTTACTGCATACATTGCATGGGAATTTTACTTGAGCATGGGTAAGAAGATGAGTTTTCAAACTGCATTTGAAATTAAATGTTTTACTACAGACATCACATGAAAACTTCTTTCCATCATGAATAGGAAGGTGAGCAATCAGATTGTTCTTGCAAGAAAACTCTTTTTTACATATATCACATTGGAATTTCTCCCCAGCATGAAGAAGAAGATGAGTGTTCAGATTGGTTCGGCGAGAAAATGTCTTACTGCATACATTGCATGGAAATTTTACTTGAGCATGAGTAAGAAGATGAATCTTCAGAATTCTCTTTGAAGAATACGATTTATTACAGATGTCACATGGGAATTTCTCTCCAGCATGAATAAGAAGATGAATGTTAAGATAGCTTTTTCTAGAGAATGATTTATTACAGATATCACATTGGAATTTCTCCCCAGCATGAAGAAGAAGATGAGTGTTCAGATTGGTTTGGCGAGAAAATGTCTTAGTACATATATCACATCCAAACTTCTTCCCAGTGTGAATATGAAGATGTGAAGTCAGATAGATCTTACTCGGAAATGATTTATTACAAACATCACAAGGGAATCTCTCTCCAGCATGAATAAGAAGATGGGTCTTCAAAATATGTTTTGAAGAAAATGACTTACTACATATATCACATTGGAATTTCTCACCTGTATGAACAAGAATATGTCTATTGAGATTGCTTTTGCGATTAAATGATCTATTACAGACATGACATGATAATTTCTCTCCTGATTGATCAGGAACAGGGTGATCAGAATTCTCTTTTCTGCATGAATTGTTGCGCATCTCACATGAGAACAATTTGCTTTCACTTTGATCATCGTCTGGATCCTCTACTTTCTCACAAAGATCAGGAACATTCAACTCTTCAGATAACTCAGAATCAACATATTCGCTTTTTATTCTATCAACCTTACATCCATCAGAAGTTGCAGTAGATAGTTCGCTTTTTGGTTTAAAATTTATGTCAATGGAGTCATTTTTTGGTTCAAAATTTATGTCAATGGAGTCATTTTTTGGTTCAAAATTTATGCCAATGGAGTCATTTTTTTGTTCAAAATTTATGCCAATGGAGTCATTTTCTGGTACGACAGTATACTCTGATAAATCTTCGTCACGAGGTTCACTTTTTGGTTCAACGGTATAATCTGATAATGCTACCTCTGTATCTTCAAGCTTAAGTTCTGGAACTGTGTAATGAAACGAAATGTCCGTTGAAATATCTTCTTCCTTAATTTCGATTAACTTCGGATCCATTTTTTAACAATACAAAACGTCTAGCAACTAACAATGGACTGCTTCATTGAGGCACCAGTAATTGTAGTTCAAATTAAATTTCTAGCAGTATTATTGTTACAAGTATTGTCAAAGAACGATCAATGTAGCAAATCACGACAATAATATTCAAGGCGCCGTGATTAAACAGGGCCGCGATATTTAGAATCAGATCAGTGGCGGCGCAACTCCAGACCTGCAGGTATAATCTAAGGATATCAGGGGTTAAAAATTTGGGTACATAATCGACATAGGGCAAATAAAATAATAATTATTATATAATAATATTATTATTAATATTAATAATAATTATATACTAATTAAAATATTATAATAGTAATAATATTATTATTAAATATTATTAAAATTAATAACATTATATAATTCTAATAATAATAATGATATATTTTATTAATATATTAATAATTTATATAATATATAATATTAATTATTATATTAATTATTTACTTTTAAACTCATTTAATTTTTCTCTCTATATATATAGCCAGTTTCTTTTGACAAATTGTGATGGAAACACAATGAATCATGTTATAAATTAGGTTTCTTCAGATTCAGATTGTATTTTCTCCACAGCATGCATAAGAAGATGAATGTTCAGATTGCTCTTCGTAGAAAACGTTTTACTGCAGATATCACACGGGAATTTTTTCTCGGCATGAGTAAGGAAATGTGCCTTAAGATTATATTTATAAGAAAATGACTTTTTGCACATATCACATTGTACTTTCTCACCAGCATGAGTACGAAGATGAGTTTTCAAACTGCATTTGAAATTAAATGTTTTACTACAGACATCACACGAGAACTTTTCTCCACGGTGAATACGAAGGTGAGAGTTCAGATTGCTTTTACAAGAAAACTCTTTCTTACAGACATTGCATGAGAACTTCTTTCCAGTATGAATACGAAGGTGTGTGTTCAGATTGCTTTTAAAACTAAACTCTTTTTTGCAGATATCACACAGGAATTTCTTCCCAGCATGAATCAGAAGATGAGTGTTCAGATGGCTTCTGCGAGAAAATGTCTTACTACAGATATCACACTCGATCTTCTTCACAGTGTGAAATGATTTATTACACACGTCAAACTGAACTCTTTCTCCTGTATGAATAAGATGATGTCTCTTCAGATTGCTTTTGCGATTGAATGATTTATTACAGACATTACATGATAATTTCTCTCCTGATTCATTAGGAACAACCATTCGAGCATTGACATAGGAGGACTCGTTTCTACACGATTTGTTGTCCATCTCACACGAGGACGATTTTCTTTCACTTTGTTTATTTCCTAACACATTTAGTTTCTCAGAAATCTCGGGAACATTCAACTCTTCAGACAACTCAGAATCAACATATTCGCTTTTTATTCTATCAATCATACATCCATCAGAAGTTGCAGTAGATAGTTCGCTTTTTGGTTCGACAATTATGCAATTAGACCCATTTTCTGGTTCGATAGTATACTCTGATAAACATACATCACGACCATTTTTTGGTTCGATAGTATACTCTGATAAACATACATCAGGAAGATCACTTTTTGGTTCAACGGTATAATCTGATAATTCTTCAAGCTTAAATTCAGGAACAGTATAATGAAGCGGAAAGTCTGTTGTGATGGGCTCTTCCTTAATTTCTATCAACTCCGGCTCCATTTTTTAACAATAAAAAAAGTCTTTATCAGGCTACAACTAGCAACTATCAGTGGACTGTTACATCAGGCACCAGTAATTGTAGCTATCGTACTAAACTACCAGTATTAAGTTTTATTGGTAGAAGTATTGTCAAAAAAATATCAAGTTCCCAATCCCTGTATTAATGTTCAAGGCGTCGTGATTAAACATCATGGGCCGTGATATTTTGAGACGTTCCTTTACTTACTTTATGGCAATAAAAAATTCCTCTGCAAGCTAAAGTAATATTATCTACTTTATAGAACAAAATGGTTCATTGCCGTGCTTACCTGAGCCAATTATATTCTGTGCTAACTCTATCCAATCATCCCTCGCAAATCCTACTTCCCTTAAATCTATCCTAATATTCAGTGGCGTACCAAGGAGGAGGCCGCACCGGGCGCCAAAATTGAAAAACATCTTTTTTTTTTAGTTTAAGAAAAAATAATTTCTTTCAGGCGAAATATACGGTTTTATTGGTGAAATTTTCTTTATTACTTGTTAAATACTGCAGTAATATTATTTAGAAATGAAATAAACGTTTCATTTTAAACTATTTATAGACAATGCGAAATAGGTCGTGGGCGTCGAGCACACGGGAAAAGTTTACGGTGTACAGGCTAAAGAAAGACTAAGTAATTTATCAGTTTTATCAATTGAACGTGATGTGGCTGCTACTGTAGACCTCAACTCTGTTATAAAACAAGTTTGAATCCATCAAGGCTAGTAAGGCACATTTTTAAATTTTTTGTTACGACTCAAACTTATTTTCTCATTATTTTTTTCAAACAAACTAACCTTGTAATATTTACAGTTTTTTTAACTCATTAGTTTGTTAAAGTTACATACTACTTATTAAAAATAAATAATTTTTCTACTTTCTTTCTCGTAGTTTTACCTCTCCCTTTCAGGAATTAAGCGACCCAAGACGCCCGGGACAAAATAAATAACTGTGAACTGTGTTTAAATTAAACTCATTGAACCTTCAACCCTCTAGTGTTAGGGGGCGACTACCATCTAGTTAGCCTCGGGCGCCAAGTAGCCTTGGTACGCCACTGCTAATATTGTCCTCCCACCTACTTCTAGGTCTTCCAGGTGGTCTTTATCGTTCGGGTCTTCCAGTCAATACTTTTGAGATATGTGTTCCCTCCCCCATGCGCGCAACATGTCAATACGTACATCTCAAATTGAAAATTGAAAAAATCGCAAATTAAAAAAAAAGTGTGCCTGGAACGTCACGCGAGAGAAGTAAAACTTGTTTTAATTGTTGGCTTTTTTCAATTCTGGATTATTGGATTTTTTAATTTTGGATTTTATAAATTTTAGATATTTGAATATTTTATTTTTTATTTTCAATTTTTTTTTTAATTTTTTAATTTTTTTAATTTTTTAATATTTTTAATTTTTTTTATTTTAGATTTTTTAATTTTAGACTTTTAATTTTTAAATTTTGGTTCTATGATTTTTTTTATTTTGTAGATTTTTTAATTTTTAATTTTTATTCATTGAGTTGATTATTTTCTGAGCAGTCTGTTTCATCACACCTCACTAATTTCGCAACAATTTTGAGCATAACACTAATTTCGTGACAATTTTGAGCCCTACCGCAGCTTAAGAAGTTTCACTTTAAAAACACAATCGATTTCACATTCTTCAAAACCAAAATATTACTTATTCTGAAAGCATTTGGGGACATTAACATTTATTACGATTGCAAAATCTACCAACCCTAGCAATGAAAATGTTTTGAAAAAGAATTCTTTCTTGCAAATAAGAATAAGAAATATTTCTCAACCATAAGTCACACGGTGGTTCAGATAAAGATTTAGGGATTTTTGAAAACTTGAAACGAGATGAGACTCATGCACTACAACGATCCATCATGAATAAGCTGATGTGCCCTTCGATCGCATTTGCAAAACAAAGCATGATTGCACAACTGACACGAGAAAAATCACTGTCATGTATGACTGATATTATCTTCAGACTATGTCTGTCAATACTATAAAACTCTTGTGTATTGTCCATTTTGTAGTGATGTAATAACTTAATGATTAATTTCGAGCATATATAGCTTTTTTCACTGACACTCACTACTGTGGTATGGCAATCTTTATTACCTTGGTGGAATTGGCTGTTTTTATGCAGTTCAGAAACACTTATCTTCTCGTGTTCTGTACAGATATCTAAAAATAACAATTTATAAGACAATTATCCTTCCGGTTGTATTATAAGGATGGGAGACATGGTTGCTTATTCTCCGGGAAGAACATAATCTGAGAGCGTTCGAAAACAGACGGCTTAGGAAAATAGGCTATTTGGTCCTAAAGATGAAAATGGGGATTGAAGAAAACTGTATACCCTTACATTTCATAGTAAGGGTTAATTATATCATATGAAATGGGCAGGACATGTTGCACGCATGAGGAAGGAAAGACATCTAAAAAATATTGACCGGGAGACAAAAAAGGAAAAGACCATTTCAAAGACCTAGAAGGTGGAAGTACAATATTATGATAGTTTTAAGGGAAGTAGGATTTGTGAGCGAGGTTGGATGGAGCTAGCGCAGAATAGGGTTGCATATTCCTTTAGCTTACTTAGGAATTGTCTATTGCCAATGAGTAAGTACTGTCTAACGGCGAGCTGAAGGCCAAGCTAGCGTTCCCCCACTACCTTACCATGCACTTGCATTTACATGATTTGTGTTTCCCCCACTTTGCCACCAGCTCGGCCTTCCGCTCACCGCTAGACAGTAGGTAAGTATAATGCAAGTTATATGATTCAATGAATGAACTTTATTGTCAAATATTGTTGCAACTTTCAACTTAATTCAAACTCTGCCTGTTCATATTTTAGTTTATTGTAGGGAATATTGATTTTTTAATTTATTTTTTTGCATGTTCATAATAAATGTGTAAGAATGTAAGAAACAGATGTTGCCTGAAAATGGAATTAGAGTAGTTGTGAATTTTCTTAACTTACAATTTTGATGAATTAAAAAAATCAATATAAATATATTATTTCATCTTAACAAAAAAAAAAAAATCATCATTGGAAAAGAGCTCAGAATATAATGGCACATACTATGACTGTTCCTATGTTGGAAAGCAAAAGTTTCTGCCAACAATATTTGGTAATAACATTGGTTCAAAATATCCTCTTCTCCATTTTAATTATCAGACAACCAATGACAATGTTTTGAAAAAAGAATGCTTTCTTGCATTCAAGAGACAAAAAACATTTCTAAACCATAAGAGTAGTCACATACTGGATCAGACAAAGGTTTATGAAACACTTGAAATGAGATTAGACTTAAGCATTACGACAACCCATCGTGAGTAAGCTGATTTGTTATTAGACTACATTTGATAATCAAAGCATGATCACACAAATGACATGAGAAACAACACTGGTAAGTATGACTGTTATGAATTATCTTCAGACAATTTTTATCAGTGCTATAAAATTATTTACTCCAGATATCGTATGGGAATTTCTGGACAGCAAGAATAAGAGACCGCATCTAAAAAAAAATTATTTTCTTCAGATATCACATTGTATTTTCTCCCCAGCATGAGAAAGAAGATGTGTGCTGAGGTTATTATTCCTAGAAAACATTTTGCCACAGATATCACATGGGAATTTCTTACCAGCATGGGTAAGAAGATGTGCCTTTAGATACTTTCTAGTAGAAAATGTTTTGCTGCAGACATCACACAAGAATTTCTTCCCAGCATGAGTAAGGAGATGAGCTTTCAGATAGCTTTTGGTAGAGAATGATTTTTTGCATATATGACATTGAGTATTTTCACCAGCATGAGTAAGAAGATGAGTCTTCAAATTGCCCTTGGTACTTAAATATTTATTACAAATGTTACAGGAGTACTTATCTCCAGAATGAACAAGAAGGTGAATGTTCAGAAGGGTTTTGCGAGAAAAGGTTTTAGTACAAATATTGCAAGGGAATTTCACCCGAGCATGTATAAGAAGATGAGCATTCAAAATTCTTTGGGAAGAATATGATTTATTGCAGATATCACATGGGAATCTCTCACCAGCGTGAATAATAAGATGCGTCTTCAGATTGCTTTTTGCAGAAAATTTTTTACCACAGATATTACATGGGAATATTTTCCCACCATGAGTAAGAAGATGAGCCTTCAGATTATTTTTATAACATAATAACTTTTTGCATATATGACATTGTGTTTTCTCACCAGCATGAGTAAGAAGATGCATCTTTAAACTGCATTTGAAATTAAATGTTTTATTACAGACATCACATGAGAACTTTTCTGCACGATGAATACGAAGGTGAGAGTTGAAAGAATTTTTGCGAGAATATGTTTTACTACAGTCATTGCATGGGAACTGCTCTCCACTATGAATACGAAGGTGAGAGTTCAGATTGTCTTTACAAGAAAACTCTTTTTTACATACATCACACTGGAATTTCTCCCCACCATGAACCAGGAGATGAGAGTTCAGCCTGCTTTTGCAAGAAAATGTCTTATTACAGATATCACACACGATTTTCTTCCCAGTATGAAGACGAAGATGTCTATTCAGATTATTTTTGCGATTAAATGATTTATTACAGATATAACATGGTAATCTAGGCAGTTGAGCACTGACATAGGGTAACTCTTTTCTGCATGATTTATTGCCAATCTCGCATGAGGACGATTTTCTTTCACTTCGTTCACCACTTGGCGCGTCTACTTTCTCAGAAATCTCGGGAACATTTAATTCTTCAGACAACTCAGAATCAACATATTCGCTTTTTACACTATCAATCTGACATCCATCAGAAGAGGTGGTGACTAGTCCATTTTTTGGTTCAAAATTTATGTCAATGGAATCATTTTTTGGTTCAAAACTTATGTCAATGGAATCATTTTTTGGTTCAATACTTATGTCATTGGACTCATTTTTTGGTTCAATACTTATGTCATTGGACTCATTTTTTGGTTCAAAACTTATGTCATTGGACTCATTTTTTGGTTCAAAACTTATGTCATTGGACTCATTTTTTGGTTCAAAACTTATGTCATTGGACTCATTTTTTGGTTCAAAACTTATGTCATTGGACTCATTTTTTGGTTCAAAACTTATGTCATTGGACTCATTTTTTGGTTCAAAACTTATGTCATTGGACTCATTTTTTGGTTCAAAACTTATGTCAATGGACTCATTTTTTGGTTCGAGAGTATACTCTGATAAAACTACATCACGAGGTTCACTTTTTGGTTCAACGGTACTATCTGATAATGGTACACCTGTAAATTCAAGCTTACGTTGTTGAACAGTATAACGAAGCGGAAAGTCTGTCAAGATAGGATTATCCTTAACTTCCATTAACTCCGTATCCATTTCTTAACAATGTAAAACACCTGTATCAGGCTGCAACTAACATGTAACTAATCAGTAATTGTAACACGGAATTAATATTCAAGGCGCCGTGATATTGTGAGAAGTCCCCCACACAAGATGGAAAAGAGAATAGATCAGTGGCGGCACGTATGTTACAGAATCCCCAGTGCTTTAATCCCTCAAAAAATCGGGTGTGTGGAACGCCACGCGACATTAGTGAAACTTGTAGTTTTTCAATTTCGTATTATTGGATTTTCTTAAGTTAGGGTTTTTGGACCTTATTTAATTTTGGGTTTTTGGACTTTATTTAATTTTGGGTTTTTGGATTTTTGAATTTTTATAATTTTTAAATTTTCTAATTTTGGAATTTTTAAATTTTGGATCTTTAAATTTTTTAATTTTTTTAAATTTTGGACTTGCAATTTCTTAATTTTGGATTTTTTATTTTTAAATTTTAAATTTTTAACTTTAGATTTTTATTTTTTAAATTTTGGATTTTTTTATTACTTTAATTTTGGAATTTTGGATTTGTTAAATTTTGGATCTTAGAGTTATTTTATTTTTGGATTTTTTTTAATTTTGGATTTTTAGAATTTTTAAATTTTGGATTTTTATTTTTTTAATTTTGAATTGTTTTTATTTTTTTAATTTTGGATTTTTTTATTTTTTAAACATTGATTTTGTTCTGTGAAGTCCATCCACAGCCCCATTACTTTCGTGACGATTTTGTTCGTAATGCAATCAGGGCCGTCGCGTGATTTTTTGGCGCCCGGGGCAAGATTTCGTCAGGCGCCCCCCCCCCAAAAAAAACTCAATCCCACGTGCACCCACCCGACATTCCACCTATCTGTAAGGATTCAAACACAAACACACAGCGAGCGATGTGACGCGACACTATCAAATACATATAAACATAATGGGGTTAAACACGCATTATTATTAGGTTATTATAATTAACAGTATACAAGCAAATCCAGCTGTTCAATTTTGAGAAAATATTTATTTTGGGGTAACTTAGAAAATATAAAGTTATTGGTGTAAAATATTTATTTGTTCAATAAATACAAACAAAGTAATATTCAAAATTCAGTTATACTTAACTTTAAAAAATACGTTATGTGCATCTAACATATTATTTCAAATTTGGTTGTTTTATTATTGCCGTTGCCACGGCGCCCCCCTGGTCGCGGCGCCCGGGGCGATCGCCCCGGTTGCCCTGCCCACGCGACGGCCCTGAATGCAATCCTAGCACGCCTTAAGAAGTTTCACTTCAAAAAATTCCGAGAGTATGCTCTAAGTCACAACATGTGTCACGAAAAATGTCGAGTACCTAATCTTCATAGGGCGAAAAATTAATGTGTAGTGTTTCGTGTCACAAGTTTCCCATAATTTGGCATAGACACATTTTGAATGATGGTTGCTATTATACAATGTACCCAGTTATACAGTGCACAAACAAAAGGACGTAAAACAAGGCTAAAATTTATCGTAGAAAAAATATATTAAAAATCTTAAATAATTTGTTTTTTAAATACTTTTTGTACAGTGTGTCCCACGCAAAAGTTGGCCAATGACGCGGGTTCGTGCGGCGCGGCGGGCACAGCTCCAACTCCCGAGCGATCGGGTGAAATATCTACGCTAATAATGCCGCGATGGGTGAAACGATTCAGGTTCTCACATTTATAGTTAAAACTACAATGAAAATAACCATGTACCTCATCACAAGAGATGTTGGAATTGTTCTCCTCTTGCATCCACACAATACTGGCACCTTTTTAGCAAATTTTCTTTCACGCGGATAAGTTCAGCTTCCGAGACAGAGTTCATTTCTCTTGTGATAGGCCTACGTGATATTGTCTTTAAGTTCTTCTAACAGTATGTGAATATTATTCACGGGGAAACTTGAAAAATAAAGTGTAGGCCTATAGGTCAATTTCCTATACATTAGAAGAACTTAAAAACAATATCACAAGTGAAATTAACTTTATCTCGGAAGCTGAACTTATGCGCGTGAAAGAAAATTTCCTAAAATGCAAGAGGAGAACATTTCCAACATCTCTTGTGATGAGGTGTTTATTTTCTTTGTAATTTTAACTGTAAATGTGAGAACCTGAATCGTTACACTCATCGCGGCATTATTAGCGTAGATATTTCACCCGATCGCTCGGGAGTTGGAGCTGTGCCCGCCGCGCCGCAGGAAGCCGCGTCATTGGCCAACTCTTCCGTGGGACACACTATATTTCTCCTTATGTCAATAAATGGCAATAACTTATAAGCTATCAGGATTACTGAGCTGAAATAAACACAAAGATAATCGTGAATAACGTGTAATGAAAATTAAATTTAAAAAAAACCATAAGAAATCATTTTTAATTAGAAAAATCATAATAAAACAAGTATCCCAAATTTTTGCAGTATTTTTTTAGGTAGATTTCGAAGAAAAATCTACCTATTGCAATCGATACCATGTCATGACTTTCGAAAAATTATTTTATATCCTTACGTTTCATGCCTCCCTAAGTAGGAAACCACCGTCTGTTTAAAAAATAAAAAATAAAAAAATTGTTATATATATATTTATATATCTTTACACGCTAGCGGCCGTAATTTTGAAGATATTTGAACCAAACAACGTAGACCGTGAAAAAAAGGATATATATGAAAGCTGTATTCCTTTCTTTAAAGAGAAATATAGGAGAAATTTTGGTGATCGGCATTTTACTGTCCATGGACTTTTATTTGGAGCAAGAGGTACTGTATACCGATCGGTTGCTGACGTACTTAGGAAGCTGGGACTGGACTTATCATCCTTATATCAGATGGCAGAAAACATCATTGCTGACTCAGTGGGCATATTGCACCACCACATATATAAGAATATATAGTAAAAATTGTTTACATGTTTTATTTAAACTATTGTTTATATGTTACCCATTTTTTACCATCATTTGAACTATTGTCAAAAGTGATTGATTGGTATGCTGTGTCTATGGCAACTTGCTTCAAGCAAGCAGCTCATTTTGTTCAATAAAATGTATTCTCTTCTAGGCCCAATAGTTCGTACAAGATCGTTAATGAGCAAAATTGGCCCAAGGAGGTGGTCGGGGGAGGGGGTTGAAATTTTAAAACATTTATATCTCGGCCCCTATGAAGTATACAGGGTAACTTTGTTTAAATAAATTAGAGTACTCCCTATGGAGTTCACAGTGACAACAACAATTCGGGGGTTTTGGGGGTACGAGTGGGAGTGGGGGGATGGAAATTCGAAATTTTTTAAACTACGTCTTGTGGGGTATCGTTGAAAATCTCTTGATGAGTACTCTACAAATCAATAACTAGTTTCTTGATAGTTCTCATATAAGGCGAGATTTGAATGTTTGAAAAAGTGCTTTTTCCTCTTTTTTGCAGTTATTATTGCGGGTTTGTCATGCCAAGGCTAAAGAAGAAGAGTGCTACCCAGCAACAGTAAATTAAACCAAAAGCACTTGGAAATCTACCTCAGCCTGTAGGCTTGCCTAAAGGGATTTTTTTTACATTAAAGTGATTTTTCTCTGAAAAACTGCTCTTATTTTTTATTACTGTGTAATTTTGTTCCCAACAGTAGCAGCTCCTGTCTGTATAGGATCACAGGAGTTCACGATCTCCCCCTAATATTTCAGCAAACATTTTATCAGTAATTTTAATAGAAGTAATTATTGTATGCATTAACATCTTGACATATAGAGAGATCATTTTATTTTGTTTCCTCAAATTGGTTCACATAGCTAAGTGTGAACAACTAAGTTGTGGGTTTTGCATACCCAAAGTTAACAGGGGTTATGCAGTTGGCATGGATGAAAGAATCACTTTTCATTCACGAACACAACCTTTTCAATTGGTTGTTTTGGTGTATTTAATTTGTGATCAACAATAAGGGCATTAATAATAAAGTTCTTCATGAATTAACTTTAATACAGTAACACATTATACAAAAAAACAACATTCTTTTAACAAATATAAAATCCAGATGCCAAATTATTAATTTACCAGGCGTGAAATCTAAGAAACCCCGCCAGTCACTAACTTATGAGCCTTCTCCTTGAACTAATTTTCCAGCCCACATACTACCACAGAAATACCATTTCAATTGTGGGGTTTTCTAAGAAATAGTCCATCTATCCTTATAGAAAAGGAAATAGAAACAAAATCCATTTTGTATTTTAAAACATAGATTCTCTTCATAAAACATCTAATATGACTAGTATTCTTTTACAGATAAGCCTAGGAGATGCCTTGGTTCAACCCATCTAAACTTTCTTTTAGTCAACGATCTAGCGAAAAGTAGTGAGATTTCTTCCTCAAATCATGAAAGAAACACGCGAAGAGATGTGATGTTACACTGCCAGATGTAACAGAATTCTGGGTAAACAGGTTGACAAACATTTTCGAAACGAGAGAATTCAGTATACTCTACTAAATTAATTGTTGACCCAGTTTATGCTACGTTATTCTACTAATGCGTTTGCGCTCTGATACGGATAGTGGATAGTGTTATATATTAGACTATCCGTACAAAATTTCAATCATTTTGACAAACTTAAGAGTGAATAAAGTAAAGAAGAGTAGCGTAGTCTACATTGAAGCAAACTTAGTATTTTCAGACTTATTTTACCAGAAAATCACTTACTACAGATATCACATGGAAATTTCTAACCAGAATGAATAAGAAAATGACTCTTCAGATTGCTTTTGGAAGAAAATGACTTTCCACAAATATCACACTCTATTTTCTTTCCAGCGTGAATAAGAAGATGAGTTTTTAGATGCCTTCTATCAGAAAATAATTTACTACAAATATCACATTGGATTTTCTCCCCAGTATGAATGACACTATGAGCCTTCAGATTCATCTTTGAAGAAAATGATTTACCACAGATATCACACGGGAATTTCTCCCCAGCATGAGTAAGAAGATGTACCTTCAGGTTACTTTTGTAAGAAAATGATTTCTTGCAGATATCACACTGTATTTTCTCACCGGCATGAGACATGAGATGAGTTTTCATATTACTTTTGCAAGAAAATGACTTATTACAGACATCACATGGGAATTTTTCTCCAGCATGAACAAGAAGGTGATTGTTCAGATAGCTTTTAGTAGCAAATGATTTACCACATACATCACATGGGAATTTCTCTTGAGCATGAGTAAGAAGATGATGCTTCAGATTGCCTTTCGAAGAAAATGACTTATTACAGATATTGCATGGAAACTTCTCTCCAGCGTGAAGAAGAAGATGCGTGTTCAAATATTTTTTACTGGAAAATATTTTACTACAGATCTTACACTGGATTTTATCTGTGCCATGAATTAGAAGATGAGTGTTCAGATAGCTTCTTTCAGAGAAGGATTTTTTACAGACGTCACACTGGAATTTCTCCCCACCATGAATATGAAGATGAACGTTCAGATTACCTCTTGAAGAAAATGATTTACCACAAATATCGCATTGGATTTTCTTCCCAGCATGAATAAGAAGATGAGTGTTCAGATACTTTTTACTAGAAAATGACTTATTACACATATGACATGGGAATTTCTCTCCAGCATGGATAAATCTATGTGTGTTCAGATTGCCTTTGCGAGAAAATATTTTATTACATATATCACATTGGAAATTCTCCGTTTGAATTGGATCGGGCAGTTTCGTGTTGACATTGTTACAAGATATCTTGCCTATCTCACACATGGACGGTTTCCTTCCATTTTGATCATAGTATGGCTCCTCTATTGTCTCAGAAATATCGGGAACATTAAACTCTTCAGACAACTCAGAATTCTCAACAAATTCGCTCTTTAATCCATCAATCTGATATCCATCAGAAGTTATGGTGCCAGGTTCATTTTTTGATTCATTGCAGTATTTGACTACGTCATTAGGCTCATCTTCTGGTTCAACAGCATATTCTGATGAAACTAACTCAAGAGGCTCATTCTTTGGTTCAATAGTATATTCTGATGAATCTATGGTACCTGTATATTCTGGAATAGCATGAGAAAAGTCTGTCGAGGTGTATTCTTGCTTAATTTCGATGAACTCCGATTCCATTTCTCATGTATCAGAAACGTCTGGATAGACTGCAATTAGCACAGGAAATGGAACGAGTGTACTGTTTCATCTGACCACCTAATCATGATTGTAGCCTGCCTAAGAATTACTGATACAAGTAAAATTGGGAATGTCAACAATTAGAATAAAAATGTTAGATGGACGCTATAATATTATTAATAATCAAGGCGCCATGACTAAACATCTTGGGCCGTGAACCCGTGATATTTTGCGAAACATTGCTGGCGCCAGTGTGCGACAAATAATTGTTGGGGGGGGGGGGGGGGGAATCTGATATGCAAGACATAGCTTCCTTTCCCCAAATAAAAGTTTCGCTTTCTATAATACATTTCGACAGGGCCGTCGCGTGGGCGGGGCGATCGCCACGGGCGCCGCAACCAGGGGGGCGCCGTGGCAACGGCAAAAATAAAACAACATTTGAAAAAATAAGTAGGATTTAAATAACGTATTTTTTAAAGTTAGGTATAACTGAATTTTGAATATTGCGTTGTATGTTTTTATTGAACAAATAAATATTTGACACCAATAACTTTAGGCCTATATTTGCTAAGTAATCCCATAGTAAATAATTGCTTATAAAGACACATTTACGATCAACTACGTCACAGAAGAGACTGAATTCTCTGGCCTTCTTGTCCATTAAAAACGATGAAGCACAAAAAATAGACTTGATGGAAATTCTAACGACATTTGCTCGTGCAAAAACCAGGCGAATGCTATTTAATGTTTAGTACCTTATCTTAATTTGATAAACGCGGTTCCCTTTTCTATATTCTATTCAATGTATGTAACGAGGTTTCCCACACTATTAATTTGTAGTCCATTAATAACGCCTATAGTATTTTTTAAGATTGTTAAGATTTTCTTACATTACTAAACTTGTATTAATTTGATTTTCAATACAATCTTATTAAAAAATTAAATAATTTTATTTCTGGTATTTTTGTAAGGTAATCCGATTAGGTGCCTCTTTTGGGCACAAAAACACAGACAGCGACGCAACCCGACGCGCAACTTTGCTAACGAGCGACTGGACGCGATGCGGCTTGGAACTTGTCCAGTCCACGTCGCCCCAAGTCGCGTCGCTCATTGCGTGTTTAACCCCACAAAATACGTATTTGATAGTGTCGCGTCACGTCGCTCGCTGTGTGTTTGTGTTTGAATCCCTACAGATAGGTGGAATGTCGGGAGGGTGCACGTGGGATTGAGTTTGGGGGGGGGCGCATGACGAAATCTTGCCCCGGGCGCCAACGAACCACGCCACGGCCCTGCATTTCGAATGATACTCTCTTAATGTCAATTAGTTGTGAAAATTAAGAAAATGTCGTTACTGCGTCGCATCTCCGAAGGATATACAACCCAATATCATATTCACTCGCGTAAATTTCTTTACCCTAAGCATGGACAATACGCCTTTATCACTTCACTGACACAGAAAAGAGGCCATATTGCAAAAAGCGCGTATTCAATTGTTTAAAGCTTTATTGTTCACAAGCAAGACTGAGTTACTACAAACAGTGGGTGGCTTATAACTACCCATCCGAGATTTTTGCGAAAAAAAAAAAGTTTCATATAAAAGCTTCAGATCTTTCTAACCCAAATGCAAAATGTTGTTTCCATAGAATTTTTCTTCTGGGTCAGTGGCGTTCCTATGGTGGGGCGGTGGGGAGCAGTCCGCCCAGGGCCCCACTTACTATGGGAGCCCCCCCTTGATGCTCCACTCTAATATAAAAATTAATGTTCCACCTCCTTTTTTTACTCATCAGAATTTTTGTATGGAATAATAATATAGCATTTTTAACGTGTTACCAATTTAAAAAAAGTGCGCGTGGAACGCCACACGACAGAAGTGAAACTTGTTTTAATTTTGGATTTTTTCAATTTTGGATTGTTGGACTCTTTAGTATTGGGTTTTGGGACTTTTTTAATTTCTGTTTTTGGATTTTTTAAATTTTTGATCTTTTAATTTTGGAATTGTGGATTTTGTTAATTTTAGATCTTCGGAATTTTTAATTTTTTGGATTTTATAATTTTCTATTTTTTAATTTTAAATTTTTTATTTTTAAATTTAGAACTTTTTAATTTTGGATTTTCTATTTTTTAAATTTAGGATTTTTCGAATTTTGAATTTTTTTATTTTTTAAATTTTGTATATCGATTTTTAATTTTGGAGTTTTAATTTTTTAATTTTGGATTTTTGGACTTTTTAAATTTTTATTTAAGATTTAATTTTGAATTTTTAGATTTTTAAATTTTTTTATTTTGGGTAAGTCTAATCATTGTGTTGATTGTTTTCTGTGCAGTCCGTTCCGTCACACCTCACTAATTTCGTGACTATTTTTAGTGTTAATTTCGTGACGTTTTTGAGCGTTACACAAGCTCTCGATTTACCCCTACCGCAGCTAAAGAAGTTTCACTTCAAAAATTAACTCCAGTTACCAATGGTTTGGTCTCAGGTTCATGAGTCAGCTGCAAGAGGTTACTAGGAGATGCGCAGCTGGCTACTGTGCTAAAACGTATCATTTAACTAATGAAAAATAGAACATGCCGTAATTTCATTTAACACTGATGGAAAAATTGAGCAATGAATTCATGAGTAGACTGCGAGAGGCCCCTAGAATTTGCGCTATGGGACACATGCAGAAAATGTATCATTTAATTGAAGAAAATAGAGCAAGTCTTAATTTATATACTATTAACTTAACAAAACAATGTGTATAAAAAGGTAAAGTGATCCCTGTACGGGCAATGGAGACCCACAGGGTTTCCAGGAGGTTAAGGCTCCCAGATTGTGACATACGGCATATGAAGGTGGTAAGGTTGTCAGCCATACACACTGGCCACTTTTCACCCGCATGAGTTCGCTTCCTTATTCTGTCTATTATTTTTTTCCGTATAGATTAGCCTATGGAGACGATCTGAAAGCCAAAAAATGCTAGCCAAAGAAAAATAAGTTAAAAATAGCTGTGTTGGTAGCTTTTTCTGGAGTGAGGGGGCCTCAAAAATAAACCCGCCCCGGGCCCCTAGTGATCTAGTTATGACACTGTACATAAGTACTATAGGCAAAGGAAGTAGCCTATTGTTTTCGACCTCCAAATTCGAAATTGAGTTTTTAACATAAATACACGTTTTGAGGTCCCCTGAATAAAAAAATATACTATTTTCGGAAACACTTCTGTGTGGATGTCTGTGAACAGCCTAGTACCAGAATGGAAAATTGTACGAAAACAAAATTTTGTGTTTGGGTTCAGTACCTTCTGAAGATCACGAAAATTGGCGACAAGTTTATCTTATTTTTAAAGGGACTTTACATGGAGCAATTTTCGTTTTTCGCGATTTTCTCAAAAACTGCTCTGGCGATTTTTTTCTAAATTTTGAACGTGGGTTGTTTATACTAAGAGCTAAAGCATTTATTTGAAACATATTTTTCGAAAAATTCTCTGGAGGGTAGTTATAAGCCACCCACTCTGAATACGCACTCTTTCCAATATGGCCTCTTGTAACGGAAAATCGTTCGAGAACAAAATGTTGTATTTGGGTTAGGTACCTATTGAGGATGTGACACCAAGATCGGCGACGACTTTCTCTTATTTTTAAGGCCACTTCACATGAAGAAAATTTTACACATGGGGTGCTTATACTTATCTTATTAAATTATTTGAATTTCACGTAAGATTTTTTGTAAGAAATTCAAGATCTTGTAAATGTGATTTTTAATAGGTTTCAACACTACATACATTCTTGAAATTTGCCGAGCGTTAATGATTACTGTAAACTGTAAACAATTTTAAAAATTAGGTATGGTATTACATTGTATTGTGCTGTATTTTTAAATTATGTACTGTCTTATGTTTTAAAACAATTATGAATATATACACACAAACACCAGAGATAAAACTCGCAACCCTCCATTCCGTAGTCTAACTTGTTTGCACTGATCTACCAAAGACAATGATGGGAGAGCTAGAATCTTTAGATATTGACTTTTTTCTTCTCCATATTTAAATATAAAACCTTTGGTATAGGTAAACGATACCTCTTTCTAAATACCTATTATGCTGCTCAGTTGGAATAATAGGATCATTGGTGAATTTGAGGCTTTCACAACCGGAATCTTCTGGGCTGTGGGCCGTGGGCCGTGGGCCGTGGTCCAAAGGCAAAAAAGTCTAAAAAGTCTCCCAAGACGTTTTGCTCCTGCTGTGAGGAACTTTTTCAGTGGCTGCTACCTTGACGCAGACTGAACTGCTTGGAGAAACTGAGCTGCTTATATACTCATGGTGGGCATGGCTTAGCTGGTTACGGTTGCTGCCGTCACACCAATGATGGCATTCAACGCTGGCTGTTGTATTCCTTCCTGTCTAATATGGCCTTAAAATCCCATAGTAGACAAGAAGGAATACAACAGCCAGCATCGAACGCCATGGCATCAACCGCAACCAGCTAAGCCACACCCACCGCGAGTATATAAGCAGATTCGTTTCTCCAAGCAGTTCAGTCTGCGTCAAGGTAGCAGCCACTGAAAAAGTTCCCCACAGCGGGAGTGAAACGTCTGGCGAGACTTTTTAAACTTTTTTGCCTTTAAGACCACGGCCCACAGCCTGGAAGATGTTTCAACATCAATAGGATCATTCTTTCAATTTCGGTACCATCATGACCTAATGTATAGTAGAAGACAAAACAGGTGTTTATACTTGAGGCTGCATCCGAAGTTTGCAGCTGAAAACCTGAAAGAAGACTTTGAACTTGGTTTCAAGCTGATGATTTCAGTAATATAGAAAACAAGCTTTTCCCTAAGACATGTGAGTCATCAAAACATCTTTCTGACCCTAAATTTTACATATATAATACTGCCTATGATACAGCTTGAAAGTATCAAGATATCTGGCTACATCGAACCTATCCGCTAATGTCCACTGCTTGAAGCAAGAGTTTCCTATATTATATTACAATGTATTTCGATAAATCCCTACAGCAAGAGTTTTTAAAAGTCAAAACAATGTTGAGGGAAAGGGGATTTTTCCATAAACGTTCTCATCAACCAAGGGAAAGTAGAGTTTGCTGTTTTCAAATAAAGATATCTAGCCTTTTTGAATAAACTGAAGTAATAGCGTTCACATTGTGTGTTACACAAATTTGATCCCGAGCAAAACAAAAGAACCACTATTCTGTTTACAGTGCTTCTCTATTCGTTCTGGCCCATCCAAATTTGGCTTGCCATGGAATCAGATAAGTAGAATTAAAGGTAATTTCTGCTAGTTTTCTTCGTCTGAATTGTATTAATTCTCTTTCCTACTCGATAGATGGCAGCTGTGGTTTGCATGTAGAGTACTCTCATATGCCATTCTTGAAAATTACAGAAATCTGGCTTTGGCATTTCAGACTAGCTACTGTGCGGTGCTTCCATATTATCTCCATGCCATACTTTGTTAACTAGCACAACCTTCCCATGGAATACCTTTATAGTCGTGGATAGAGACATACTTGTAGGTATACTAATTTCATACACATTCTTGATGGCTGCCACTTTCCATTCCTTTATATGTTTTCAGACAGATGTTCCAGTAAGTTGTACGGTGATGCCGAGATATTTAAATATGTGTACGATTTCCTATTCTCCTCCTTTATAAATTAACTGCTGCAATTTATCCTTTCCTTAAGACCATTTGTAGGGTTTATTATAAAACAATTTACAATAGGTAACACATTGTATTTTCTCAACTGCATGAATAAGAAGAGGTTATTGGATTTTCTCCCCGGAATGAACAAGAAGATGAGTCTTCAGCTTTCTTGGCGTAGAAAATGATTTACTACAGATGTCACATGGGAATATCCTTCCAGCATGAATAAGATTATGTGTTTTCAGATATCTTTGGCAAGAAAATGATTTACCACAGATATCACATGGAAATTCCTCCCCAGCATGAAGAAGAAGATGAGTCTTCAGATTTCTTTCACAAGAAAATGATTTACTACAGGTATCACATGAGAATTTCTGCCCGTCATGAATAAGACGATGTGTTTTCAGATTTCTTTCATAAGAAAATGATTTACTACAAATATCACATGAGAATTTCTGCCCGTCATGAATAATAAGATGAGTTTTCAAATATCTCTCATCAGAAAACGATTTGTTACAGATATTACATTGGATTTTCTTGCCAGCATGGATGAGAAGATGTTTGTTCAGGTTGCTCTTCGATGAAAATGACTTACCACAGTCACATGGGAATTGCTCCCGGGCATGGATAAGGAGATGAGATTTCAGATTTCTTTCATAACAAAATGATTTACTACAGATATCGCAAGGGAATTTCTCCCCAGTGTGAATACGAAGATGAATCTTCAGATTATATTTATGAGAAAATGATTTCCTACAGACGTCACATTGGAGTTTCTTGTCAGCATGGCTCAGAAGGTGTCTTTTGAGCTTACTTTTCGTAGGAAATGACTTACTACAGCTATTACATGGGAATTTCTCCCCAGCATGGATAAGAAGATGAGAGTTCAGATTACCTTTATAAGAAAATGATTTACCGCAGATATCACATGGAAAATTCTCCCCAGCGTGAACAAGAAGATGAGCCTTCAGATTTCTTTCACAAGCAAAAGATTTACTACAGATTTCACAAGGGAATTTCTTCCCAGCGTGAATACGAAGATGAGTCTTGAGATTATTTTTATAAGAAAATGATTTACTACAGATATCACATGGGAATTGCTTTCCAGTATGAATAAGAAGATGAGTCTTGAGATTATATTTATGAGAAAATGATTTTCTACAGATATCACACTGGATTTTATCCCCTGCATGGATAAGAAGATGAGTTCTAAGATTGCTTTTCGAAGAAAATGATTTATTACAGATATCACATGGGAATCTTTTCCCTGCATGAACAGTGTTCAAATCGAGACTGGATTTACTGCAGATGGTACAGGATGGTTTCTGGCAGGTGTGACGAGCATGAGGTATATTCTGCAAGACGGAATTATTACTCATCTCACATTGTTCATTTTCTGGAGCGACTACTTCCTCAGTTATATCGGGAACATTCAGCTCTTCAGGAAACTGTGTATTCTCAATACATTCTGTTTTTATTCTGTCAACCTGATTTCTACATGAAGTTGTGATAGGTTCCCTTTTTGGTTCAGAGGAATATGTTGAATCTACATCATTAGGGTCATTTTCTAATTCAGCTGTATATTTTGACGAAACTATCCCAGTAGGCCCGACTTTTCGTTCAACAGTACATTCTGGGTCAACTACATCAAGTTCACTTTTCGGTACAACAGTATTATATTCTGAATAATCTACATCTACACACTCTTGTTTCAGTTTTGGATAATGAAACGAAAAGTCGGTTGTGGCAGACTCTTCCTTAATTTCGACAAACTCTGGCTCCATTTTACAACCACTCAACATGAATGCCCCTACGGAACCGGTGGCCTTAAAGCACCACTAATTACGGTGGTAATTATTTAAATAAATCCGGTGTAAGATTTTTTGTTTGATGTCAAGGAGGATTGTTGAGAGTAAAGTTGACAATATTTTGCGGCATTATTAAGGCGCCGTGGTCGAACATCTAGGGCCTTGATATTACGTTTGTTCCTTGAGACAAGCCGTGATTGCTTGCGTATTGTTGTACCGCGCCATGTTTCTGTACCTATTTGACTGTGCCGTAATTTGCTTTGTAGGAACAGTTAGAACCATGCGTAATCGATATATTCTATTGATATGTGATTCTTTTATTCAGTAATTTTTACTTTTATTTTATAGGATAGCTTACAATGTTAAAATAAAATTTAGAAAGTGCAATTTGTAGGCCACGGAACGTCAACATATTAGAATAGCCGGTAAATCGTTCGAACAAGTGGAAAAATTCAAATATCTGGGACCAATAATTAAAGAGACAAATAATATTAAGGCAGAAGTTAAGTGTCTGTTAAAATCAGGAAATGTTCGTTTTTATGCAGTTCAAAAACTCATGTTCTCGTCTTCAGTCCAGAAATCTAAAAATAAATACTTAACAGACCATTATGCTGCCGGTTGTATTATATGGATGAGACATGGTCCCTTACTTTACAGGAAGAACAATCTCAGTGTGTTTGAAAACAAGGGTCTTAAGGAAAATATTTGGGCCTAAGAGAGATGAGATGAAAATGGGGACTGGAGAAAACTACATAATGACGAGCTTCATAACCTGTATTCGTCTTCGGATATAGCAAGGGAAATGAAATCACGGAGGATGAAATGGGCTGGACATGTTGCGCGCATGGAGGAGGAAAAATATATAGCAAAAATATTGACTGGGAGACCCGAAGAGAAAAGACCACGTGGAAGACCTAGATGTAGGTGGGAGGATAATATTAGTTAAGGGAAGTAGAATTTGCGAGGGATCGTTGGAGTTAGCACAGAATAGGGTTGAATGGTGGGCTCTGGTAAGCGCGGCAATGAATCTCCAGGTACAATAAAATAGATATTGCTTAGGAATTGTCTATTGCCATTGAGCAAATAAGTAAATAATTCGTAGGCCTACACATTAAATCTATTACAATTATAACATCTATTTAATTATGACCATTTAGAGTTCTCACAATATTAAATGTAAGTAAATGCACAAAAATTCCATATAATGCAAGAAACAACACAAAATGGAAAAAAATGACTTTAAAATTAAAAAATTACCTAAAAATATGAAATGTGGGAATAAAAGACCTTAAAATGGTCAAAAAATGACCAAATAATGACTAAGCTCTAAAAATGACCTAAAAATGAATTGGAAAAAAATGATCAAAAAATGACCATAAAAATTGTCATTTTTGTAATCTAGGCGTCATGATCAGGATATGCTTACTAGTGGGCAACATCCATGATGTACCAGTTAAAAGATAACATGTCATCAACATCTGTGCTCTGATTATTATTAGTATTATCATTATTATTTCTAATATTATAAGCCTTTAGACTGAACAAATCATAATAATTAATAAATATAAAATCTCAGATGAGTAATTCGGTAATTTTAGCGTTTCCATTCTCCGTAAAGTAGAGGACCAACACATTATTTTCAGAGACAATCGGTTACGATATTGCAATCCTGTCTAATTGCACAAGGACTTAAAAGTATGATAAGCTTCATTTGAAAGTGCTAACATTATAATATAATGGTATGGAAAATTACCTCAACTGTTTAATGCACCATTTTTTACGGAATACCGATGGGACGGCCAGGACATACCTAAAAATCAGGACTGTGGCGGTCTAAAAAAGACATACGGTCACAATATTTGAATAGATTTAAAGGAAGTAGGATTTGCAAGGGATGATTGGATAGAGTTAACACAGAATAGGGTTGAATGGCGGGCTCAGGTAAGCGAGGCAATGAACCTTCGGGTTCCATAAAATAGATAATATTCTTTTAGATTGCTGATTAATTGTATTTTGCCATTGAGTAAGTACTATTCATTCCAAACTATGCGGTCCATAATAGCCCGTAACTATTGAAAACAAAAATAAAGTGAATAAAGTATTTGTTTTTTTACTTATGAAATGGTATGTAACTCGCAGAATATCGCTGTTGAACTAAACTAAACTAAACTCTTTGGCGCTACATCCCTGGAGGGACTTGGCCTACCACCCAACCGCTTTGTCATCTACCATAGACAGATTGCAGGATTGGGGGGCATGTGGTCAGCACGGCCGTTAATGGTGGTTTTCATGACCGGAACCGCTACTTCTCTATCAAGTAGCTCCTCAATTGGAATCACGAGACTGAGTGCACCCCTACCAGACCTCCCTACCTGAGAAAAATCCGAGGGGGTACCAGGGATCGAACCCGGGCCGACGGATCTGTAGTCAGCAACGCTAACCACAAGACCACGCCGGCAGACGAATATCGCTGTTGGGTCTTCACTATTGAATGCTGTGAGCCTAACTAAGATGTTTTTACATGGTCTGTACAGTGTGAACTGGCAAAGAACATCACATACTATGAAGGTCAGACAGGTCTAGATTACATCATAATAGACTACTGTGCAGCCATTTGTTTGGCTCAGGTCTTATCTATCGAGTTATATATTACTATTAAATAATTAGCGAAGTTCTTTGCCACTGAATTTTGTGAAATATTGACATATTTTAAGAATTTCAAGTTGCAATACATTTAGTTTTGAATAATAACACTATTCCTTTACATAGGCTTATCAAACTAGACCGTTAAACTGAGCAAGGTGGCCAAAATGGTAATATCTTAGACTCTTATTCTGGAGGTTCCTGGTTCAAATCCCGAAGCCGGCCAATTTGACATGGATTTTTTTGTCTATATTTTTATTTTTACGTGACTGTACGATTATCAAGAGATCACAAATCTGTAGTTCTGCTGACTCCAGGACGATTTTAATCCGATTAAAAAAAATTATTTTGTGCATATCATAATTACAATTATAATTGATTCAACAAAAGCATTCTGGCACTTTTTAAAATCAGTTTACCTCATTTTATTTTAACACCTCGAATAACCGTGTTTTTATTATCTTAGCCCGTATAATCGAGAGTTTGCTGTTTTATATATAATACTGAAAGTTGAATGGTCAATTTTTACTTCCTCTGCCTGTACCATAAGTAGAGTAGAGTAGGTAGAGGAAGTATTGTTTCCGACCCCCAAATTCAAAATTAGTTTTTAACATAAATACAAGTTTTGAAATTCCCTGAATCAAAAAATACTATTTCTGGAAACACGTCTGTGTGGATAATATTTGTGAACAGCCTAGATCCAGAACGGAAAATCGTACGAAGACAAAATTTTGTATTTGGGCCAGGTACCTTATGAAGATGTGACACAAAGATTGGCGACAAGTTTCTGTAATTTTTAAGGAGGCTTCAGATGAAGCAATTATCGTATTTCGCGATTTCCTCAGAAACTGCTCTTTAAATTTTGAATATGGGTTACTTATACTAAGAGCTAAAACTATTATTCGAAACACTTTTTCAAAAAATTCCCTGAAGGGTTATTATAAGTCACCCACTCTGAATACGCGCTCTTAGCAATATGGCCTCTTGTAACGGGAAATTGTACAAAAACAAAATGTATTTGGGTTGGGTACCTTTTGACGATGTGACACCAAGATTGGTGACTTCTTTCTCTTATTTTTAAGGGGACTTTACATGAAGAAAATGTAGGTTGTCGCGATTTTCTCGAAAACCGCTATTACAATTTTGTTTAAATTTTACGCTTGGGGTGCTTATACTAATCTTATGTAAATTATGTGAATTTCACATAAGATTTTTTGTAAGAAATTCAAGATCTTGTAAATATGATTTTTAATAGGTATCACCACTATATACATAGGGATGAAATTGGCCGAGCGTTAATTATTACTGATAAATGACTGTAAACATTTTTTTAAAAATTAGGTTCAGTATTACATTGTATTGTGCTGTATTCTTAAATTGTGTACTGTGTTATGTTTTGAAACTATTATGAATATATACACACACACACTCTCGCTGCACCAGAGTTCACACTCGCAACCCTCCATTCCATAGTCTAGCTCGTTGGCACTGATCTACCAAAGACATCGATGGGAGAGCTTGCATTTTTAGATATTGGCCTTTTTTTCCCCCATATTTAAATATAAAACCAAAGGCATAGATAATTGATACCTCTTTCTAAATACCTATTATGCTGTGCTGTTGGAATAATTTTCTTTCAATTTCAGTATCGTCATGACCTAATGCATGGTAGAAGAAAAAACAGGTGTTTATACAACAGGCTACACGTATCACGTATTTTCTCAACTGCATGAATAACAAGAGATTATTGGATTTTCTACCCAGCATGGATAAGAAGATGAGTCTTCAGCTTTCTTTGCGTAGAGAATGATTTACTACAGCTGTCACATGGGAATGTCCTTCCAGCATGAATAAGATTATGTGTTTTCAGATATCTTTGGCAAGAAAATGATTTACCACAGATATCACATGGAAATTCCTCCCCAGCATGAAGAAGATGATGAGTCTTCAGATTTCTTTCACAAGAAAATGATTTACTACAAATATCACATGAGATTTTCAGCCCGTCATGAATAAGACGATGGGTTTTCAGATTTCTTTCATAAGAAAATGATTTACTACAAATATCACATGAGAATTTCTGCCCGTCATGAATAATAAGATGACTTTTCAAATATCTCTCATCAGAAAACGATTTGCTACAGATATTACATTGGATTTTCTTGCCAGCATGGATGAGAAGATGTTTGTTCAGGTTGCTCTTCGATGAAAATGACTTACCACAGTCACATGGGAATTGCTCCCGGGCATGGATAAGGAGATGAGTTTTCAGATTTCTTTCATAACAAAATGATTTACTACAGATATCGCAAGGGAATTTCTCCCCAGTGTGAATACGAAGATGAATCTTCAGATTATATTTATGAGAAAATGATTTCCTACAGACATCACATTGGAGTTTCTTGTCAGAATGGCTCAGAAGGTGTCTTTTGAGCTTACTTTTCGTAGGAAATGATTTACTACAGCTATTACATGGGAATTTCTCCCCAGCATGGATAAGAAGATGAGAGTTCAGATTACCTTTATAAGAAAATGATTTACCGCAGATATCACACAGGAAGTTCTCCCCAGCATGAACAAGAAGATGAGCCTTCAGATTTCTTTCACAAGCAAAAGATTTACTACAGATATCACAAGGGAATTTCTTCCCAGCATGAATACGAAGATGAGTCTTCAGCTTTCTTTGCGTAGAAAATGATTTACTACAGATATCACATGGGAATATCCTTCCAGCATGAGTAAGATGATGCGTTTTCAGATATATTTTGCAAGAAAATGATTTACCACAGATATCACATGGAAATTTCTCCCCAGCATGAATAAGAAGATGAGAGTTCAGATTAAATTTATAAGAAAATGATTTACCGCAGATATCACACGGGAAGTTCTCCCCAGCATGAACAGGAAGATGAGCCTTCAGATTTCTTTCACAAGCAAAAGATTTACTACAGATATCACAAGCGAATTTCTTCCCAGCGTGAATACGAAGATGAGTCTTGAGATTATATTCATAACAAAATGATTTACCACAGATATCGCAAGGGAATTTCTTCCCAGCATGAATACGAAGATGGTTCTTGAGATTATTCTTATAAGAAAATGATTTACTACAGATATGGCATGGGAACTGCTTTCCAGTATGGATAAGAAGATGAGTCTTGAGATTATATTTGTGAGATAAAGATTTTCCACAGATATCACATTCGACTTTGTTCCCTGCATGGATAAGAAGATGATTTCTCAGATTGCTTTGCGAAGAAAATGATTTATTACAGATATCACATGAGAATCTTTTCACTGCATGAACTGTGTTCAGATCAGGACAGGATTTACTGCAGATGGTACAGGATGGTTTCTGGCAGGTGTGAGGTATATTCTGCAAGACACTACTCATCTCACATTGTTCATTTTCTGGAGTGACGACTTCCTCAGTAATATCGGGTACATTCAGTTCTACAGGCAACTCTGTATTCTCATTACATTCTGTTTTTATTCTGTCAACCTGACTTCTACCTGAAGTTGTTATAGGATCACTTTTTGGTTCAATGGAATATGTTGAATCTACATCATTAGAGTCATTTTCTGATTCAACAGTATATTCTGACGAAACTATCCCAGTAGGTTCAATTTTTCGTTCAACAGTATATTCTGGGTCAACTACATCAAGTTCACTTTTCGGTACAACAGTATTATATTCTGAATAATCTACATCTACACACTCTTGTTTCAGTTTTGGATAATGAAACGACAAGTCGGTTGTGGCAGACTCTTCCTTAATTTCGACAAACTCTGGCTCCATTTTACAACCACTCAACATGAATGCCCCTACGGAACCGGTGGCCTTAAAGCACCACTAATTACGGTGGTAATTATTTAAATAAATCCGGTGTAAGATTTTTTGTTTGTTGTCAAGGAGCATTGTTGAGAATAAAGTTGACACTATTTTGCGGCATTATTAAGGCGTCGTGATGGAACATATAGGGCCTTGATATTACGTACGTTCCTTCAGACAAGCCGTGATTGCTTGCGGATTGTTGTAGCGCGCCATATTTAGCTGTCCTGTTATTTGTATTGTAGGAACAGTTAGAACCATGCGGATTCGATATATTCTATTGATATGAGCTTTTTATGCAGCAATTTTTACTTTTATTTTATAGGCTAGCTTACGATGTTAAAATAAAATTTAGAATGTGCAATTTGTAGGTCACGGAACGTCAAAATAATGCTCTACAAAATATTAGAATAGCCGGGAAATCGTTCAAATAATGACAAAATTCAAATATCTGGGAGCAATAATTACAGACACAACAATTAAGGCAGAAGTTAAGTGTCGGCTAAATGCTCGTTTTTATGCAGTTCAGAAACTCTTATCTTTTCGTCTTCTGTCCAGAAATCTATAATTAAAAATCTGATGTGAAAGTCACATAACTTCCTCTGCCCAAATAAAAGTTAGCAGTATTCACATATCCTTGTACAGAATCGCAAGACACAATTTTACGCTAATTATCCTATAAATACCTAAAACTTAAAAAAAAAAAAAGTTACTGCAGACGTTTATTGAACTTTCCGCCGTAAAGAATAATTTCCGAAATTTATCGAATATTTCCCTCAGATACTTCTTTACTCTGTGCATGGCCAACAATTCATCTTTCTCACTTCACATTCTTATATAGAATAAGAGGCCGTGAAAGAGCGCATATTCAGTTGTTCATCACGCAAGACAAACTTTCTACAAACAGTGGGTGAACAGTGGGGGGCTTGTAACTACCCTCAGAGAATTTTTTCGAAAAAAAGTTTCAAATAAAAGTTTTAGCTCTCAGTAAAAGGAACACATGTGCAAATTTTTAAGAAAATCGTTAGAGCCGTTTTCGAGAAAATCGCGAAAAACGAAAATTTCTTCATGTAAAGTCCCCTTAAAAATAAGAGAAAATAGTCGCCAATCTTATCCTCACATCTTCAGAAGGTACCTGACCCAAATACGAAATTTTGTTTTCATACGATTTTCCGTTTTGGAGCTAGAGTGTTCACAGACAGACAGACAAGGGAAAAGACCACGTGGAAGACCTAGACATGGGTGGGAGGACAATATTAGAATAGAATTAAGGGAAGTAGGATTTGCGAGGGATGGTTGGGTGGAGTTAGCACAGAAGA
Organism: Ectobius pallidus; assembly: GCA_964059195.1. Classification (NCBI taxonomy): domain Eukaryota; kingdom Metazoa; phylum Arthropoda; class Insecta; order Blattodea; family Ectobiidae; genus Ectobius; species Ectobius pallidus. Next base: position 180,773,066 of record CAXKWD010000005.1, on the reverse strand, counting down.
GAGTTGAACGGCAGGCTCAGATAAGCGCAGAAATGAACATCCGGGTTACATAAAATAGATATTCCTTTAGCTTTCTGAGGAATTCTGTATTGCCATTGAGCAAGTAAGTAATTCTTATTCCTACACATCGGCGTAACTAGACTTGATAAAAGCAGGGGGTTAGGTGTAAACAGTCCAGCTAAGTGCTAAATCGACCTATCTCAATAACATGAAATTAATTTTCATGGGATAATGGGGGGGTATAACCCCGATCGCCTACCTCCGGTTACACTCCTAATGAATGAATAAGAATATATATTATTAATATTATTATTGTTCGTTATTTACGAATCCAGTGAACAATAATGTGAACAAGTTTATAGGTTCATAATTTAAATAATCTATCAGTACATATAAACATCACTCTTAATGAAATCCATATAACTTATATTCATAGTCATTAATTATTTAAACTTAAAATCCTACCTGGCATTTTGTAGAATTAAGGTGAAGGATGCAATAAAATTTCATCGAAATCTGATAACTACAAGAGATTATGGTTTCCATGGTACTGATGATGTATCATGAATTTGTAAATTTTATACCCTCAAAATCAGACAAACCAAGGAAGAAAAAAAATCAGGTAAACTGATGTAACAAAGTGCCAGTATGTTTTTGTTTAATCAGTTATGACTGCACTTATGATATGCAGAATATGTTTTTTTTTTAAAATTGATTTCCAAGTTAAGCTCCAGATTTATTTATTAAGCAGGGTTTACGGAAGAAGAAAGGTCTACCATCTCGGCCACCTGGGTCATTTTAACGGTCTAGTTGGATAAGCGCATGTAAATCAATAGTGTGTTTTGTCATAGCTACCTGTATTTTAATTTCCAAGGCCTTATAAGATCACAGTAAAACAATAGGCTATGTTGTCAAGATAACTGATTTTCATTTTTTTTTTATAAATTCTTTCGAATACGTATATTATCATAAAATAGGCTCTAAATTGAGCATTACTCCGAAACAGGTAAACCGATTTTATCAGTTATGAATAGACGTCTTCCCATGGACATTATAAATGTGTATACCAAGTTTCATAAAAATCCGGTAAAGCTTATTTGAGTTACCGCGTCCTTAAAATATACACTAAATTGGGTTTTACTCCGGTACCGGTCTACCGATTTGGTCCAATATCAGTAGACGTCTTTCCACGTACATTATAAATGGGTATACAAAATTTCAGGAAAATCCAATAAAGCATATTTGAGTTATCGCGACTTCTTATATATTAACATAAAAACACTAAATTGGGCATTATTCCGGTACTGGCCAACCGATTTGGTCCAATATCAATAAACGTCTTCCCAAGGACATTATAAATGCGTATACGAAGTTTCATAAATATCCGATAAAGCGTATTTGAGTTATTGCGCCTTTAAAGTAGACACTAAATTGGGTTTTACTCTGGTACCGGTGAACCGATTTGGTTCAATATCAATAGGGTTCTTCCCATTGACATTATAAATGTGTTTTCCAAGTTTCATGAAAATCCGAAAAAGCGTATTTGAGTTATGGCGCGTACAGACACACGGACGGACAGACAGACGGGCAGACATTTTTCGTCCCCACACACATTCTCATAAAGTACCATACTGGCACTTAATAAATTTAATGTGGACCACCTAACTAATGGAAGTTTTTTACTGACAATTTGTAGTCTACTAAATACAGCTGTGTTACAATTAAACAGATATGAAATAATTTTAAAATATTACAAAAATGCAGACATTTGAATCTTTGTGTACCAACTTCTTTGGCATCCTAATTAGCCTCTTCTTTTAGCTTGAGCGACTGACATACAGCTTTCGATGCTGAAAAATAGGTTAAGTCCATGTAGTAAGTTTCCCTGGGTCCGTTTACAGAAACAAAACACAACTACAAGGAAATATTTATTGCAACAGACAAAGCCAGTGTTCAGCTAAGCTCCATCCACAATGTGCAGTCGGCTGTCAGTAGTTTGTAGCTGGTAGTCGGTAGTGGAAGCATAACGTGTGGTGAGTAATGGACGCCATTCACAATGTGCAGTTGCAATCTACAGCAGGCAATCGGCAGTTGGTAGTCAGTCAGCAGACGAGAAATTCATCTCTGACTACCAACTGCACGACTGCAAGTAACATATTAAGAGATTGAAAATTATTTACTAGTGCAAATACACAGATTAGCATACTGATGGCAAGCAAGATGTGTTTATAACATATATTATGCAATTATAAAGAGATTCCTCTGCCTTTTTTATACTGTACAATGTTTCCCTAACCTCAATGTCGATGCATATTGTAGACGGCTTGAGTGCTGCTCCCATGTGGCCGATTGAAACTGCAAACTGCCAACTACAGACTACCAACTGCCGACTGCACATTATGGATAGAGCTCTATTTTCCAACATATTCACCACCTGAACTGAAATATTTGTCTTATCATGGCACCAACTTTTGAACACCTGTGTCGAAGTCTGCCGCCAGGTGTTTGAACTACTGTGTAACAAACATCTCCACCTCTCTGTCATGCTTTGACATTTCTTTAGGTGTAGGATGAGATGGAAATCACTGGGAGCGAGGTCCGGGCTTTAGGGTGAATGTTTAAACACCTCTCAGTCGAACTCCTGCAGGAGACTTGCTAGGAGGTGTATAAACATCCACCCTACAGCTCGGACCATGCTCCCAGTGATTTCCAGCTTTTCCTACACCTAAAGAAATTACTGGGAATGACAGAGGTGGAGATGTTTGTCACACAGTGGTTCAAATCCCTGGTGGCACACTTGTACAATACAGGTATTCAAAAGTTGTTTCCACAGTATGACAAATGTTTCAATTCTGGTGACAAATATGTTGAAAAATAGCTGCACACTGGCTATATCTGTAGCAATAAATATTTCCTAGAGACCCAGAAAACTTACTTTGTGGATGCACCTCATACAATCTCTTACAGATATCACATGGGAATTTCTCCCCAGAATGAATAAGATGAGTCTTCATTTTACCTTTGTAAAAAATTAGTTTCTACATGTATTTTCTCCCCAACATTTGTAAAAAGATATTACTTTAAATTATCTTTATAAGAAAACTACTTACTATAGGTATCACATGGGAATTTCTCATATTTTAGGAAATGTCAAAATACATTAATTGAATAGTGAACACAAAGGCTTACAAATATAAGAAATGATCTTTAATACTTTTCAATTAATACCAAAAATATTGCGACTGTTACCAAATGAATATCTATTCAAAAAATGCTAATTTTTAAGTATAACATTTATTTTTTATTTTTTATTGTATCTTGTATATTGTAAGTCTAAAGTTAAGTTTTTTCTTTTTTTAGTGTAACACATTTTGGTAAAATAGTAATTTTATGTAAAATTCACTCAATTAATAACTGTAGGCCTATACGTATATAACTTGTGTACTCTTAACACTGGTTGGCTTTAACCACTGACAGATTAAATAAAGATGTATTATTACTATGCATGGATAAAATTCTGTTATAAAACTTCTACGTCTCAAAACCTAAAGATTGCATACATAATAGAATCACTAATACAAGTTTAAGAATGCTGTACTCATTATTTTCACTGCAATCCTCCTTTTGTCTCTTCGCTATTTTCACTGCCGCCACTCTCCTCACTATTTTCACTGTTCTCAATCTCATCACCGAACATTTGTTCCTCTCCTGCCATTGGCTGAATGCTGACTGTTCCAAAACCTCCAAATGGAGAGAAATGGGGAAGCTGGAAAGTTTCATGGACAGCATCTTTATCCAATTTGGAAGTTGGTTCCTTCGAAGTAGACTGATCAGCAGAAGTAGGCCTATGTAATCCAGTCTGATCGTCCTCCCTCTTCCTTGTTGCACTGAACTCGAGACCATCGTCTTCAGAAGCCGATGGATCAATCCCCAAAGCTCTGTTTTCCCTCTCTCTCATTTCTTCTTCTTTCAATTGCAGAGCAATTTTAAGCTCACTTATCATGGAAGTATACTTTCTTTGAAGCTCATCATATTCTTCCCAAAGAGTAGAAGATTCATTATTTGCAGATGTATCACTGTTCGACACTGCAGTGCCCACAAACACTTCGTCCCGTCCTGGAGGATCAAAACTGCTGACAAGATCGAGAGATTCAGGTTCTCTTGAAGTCTTTTTGCTCTCAGGAACAGGGTAACTGCAAACTGGCTCGTCTTGGTTGGCAACAGTAACTCTCCCTTCCAGTTCAGTAATTGCCATTTCCATATTCTCTTTAACGCGATTCACATCTTTAATTAAGTATCTTATCTTGGCAGCAACAAGAGCTTGGTCAATATTATGACCGGAAAGATCATTCAAACTCTCTACATCCTTAATGCCCACAAGCAATGCCATTAAATGGTTTCTTGCTGAAGATATCCCACAGGCTGTTAATATGTTTGTCACTTTACTCTCTGGCAACGACAAATTAGGAACATAACTTTTTTCCTCAAAATTGTTTAAGGAATCTTTGAAGATATTTGACTGTTCAACATAGCAATGCGAGACTTTAGAAATTATGCTTGAAAGTTTGGATACATCAAATCTTTCTGATTTCCCTGTGTTCAGGAGAAGATTCCGACCAAGGGTGCGCAAGAACAGTGCCGACAGGAATCGGTATATTCCAAACAGTTCCTTCAGAATAAAGAGTTCTGGCAGTTTTCCATCTTCTATAGCACTTTTCAGTTCAAACATTACACAGTCTAAGTGATTTTTTATGATGTCTGGGTGTTCAATGATTAAGATCTTTGGAAAAACTGAGTGTAGGTTGATGATCTCCTGACGAAGGGTGTCAATTATTTTGCTGAGTGTGAAAAATATGGAATGCCTGTAGCTTACTGCAAGATAGTGTTCACTTTTAACTTTTTCAAAAATGTCTCTCTCTGATTCACAGGCAGAGTTCACGTCGTAGTTCATGGCAATGAGTTCATTTTCACGTACTGACCTCATAGCTTTGACGAGCATACTTGTGTATTCTTTGCAGGCCTTAAGCAAGATAACTGCCTCCGCATTGCACCTTTTTACAGTTTGATCAGTCATCCACAACTGCAGCAAGTGGAAAAGAATACTTCCAGAGTGAATTAGCGGAATGCACCAGTGCATTTTCTTTATGGTTACAAAGAAAATCGACATACCAGGTGACATCCCGAGGAGTATGGTTGAAAAAGACCACAGTGGATTATTGATTAACACTCCAGTTGGATTATACTTTTCTGTTAAGCTATGCAGGTAATATTCGTCATCTACAGATAGTATCCCACTCTCCAAAATGTTGTCAAAGATAATCTTCAGTGGTTTCAAGATGTCTTTATTTGCTGACGTCCACATCCGTGGAAAGAATTTGGCAATTCGAGAAACACCCTGCCACACCTTTGCCATAACTGATTCATTCTGAGGTAAGCCCATGGCTTGCTGCACCATTACAACTTCATAGTCGTTAAACCCCTGCTCTTTAAGGTATCTATCGAGAGCAGACCCCTCCAACAGGATGTCGTCGTCTTGTTCCATTTTCTTAATGTATTTTCTGTACTGTAGAAAAAAGTCAATTTTAAGAGAGAAAAATATTACATTTCTAGTAAAGTACCATATAATTCCGCACATAAGCTTCAGATAAGACTAGGTCTAAATTTTCATCAAAGTTTTATGGTTTTAGCATATACCTGTCCTACGAGATAACACCCAAACTATCAATTGCCAATGAATTTATGTTTACGAAACAACTCCAAAATTTTTTTATTTTGTTTGTTTTCTGGTCGATTGCAAAAATGTTGCCAACCATTGCACTATTATAATCCATAGGGTGGATGGTAGAAGTACTGAAAAAATGCTTCCTCGATCTTTTTTCAAAATGGTAACACTGAGCACAGTCGAACCACAATGGAACAGAACGATTCATGCATTGTGCATGAGCCATGTGATAAACGTACCGATATATGGCTCATTCTCAAAAAACGGGGCATTTTATGTAACTGCCGAATATTAAGTGTACTTATGAATATTATGCTGTTTCATTCTCATGGTAACTAACTTGTTACGCTTTAAAACTCCCCTACTTATATTGTGTCTCTCCGTTGATAAGAAATATATTTCCGAGCTGTTTTATATGCTCAAAATCAACTCCATGGAATGTAACCTATTGTCGGCACCCACAAAGGTAAGACCTAAACCAGCAGAAAACACTACCCGATAAATTAAGAGATTTTAGTTTGAGTAGGAGTAGGTCGATGTCTACAGAGTCGAATGCTTTACTGAAGTCTAAAAGAGTCAGTATTGTCAGTTGTCGATTGTCAATTGCCCCACGTATGTCTTCAGTAAATTTTAGCAATGCGGTGTTTGTGTTTTGTCCAGTTCTAAAACCTGATTGATATTAGTTTAAAAGCTTGTGGTCATTCAAGTAGTGGGTAAGTTGTGTATGTACTATGTGCTCCAAAGCTTTAGACAGAATTGGGAGGATGCTTATGGGGCCATAGTCTTTGGGCAGAGCGGGGGGATGCAATTTTAGGCAGAGGGCGTACTAATGCTTCAGACGTTTCCACAAGTCAGGAAAAGCTGAGGTAATGAGGGAAGCATTAAACATTTGTGCGATAGTCGGAAGTATAATGTCTATTATTTTGCGTAACATAAGGACGCTTATCTGGTCAATTCCTTCTACCTTGGTGGTTACACCTCTAAGTGACTTTTCAACGTCAAGTTCAGTTACGTAAGTGAAATGGAATTTGTCTCTGTCAGGGGGTGGTTTGTTTTGTAGTTCGGTAGTTGTCTGGATTTTGTTTACAGATTTTGAATCAACAGTTGTGAAGTATTCATTCAATACACCAAGGGGAATAAGCATAGTTTCTGTCTGCTCTTTTCTTTTGCCTAAACCCATTGTGCGTAGGTTTCTCCATAAAGATGAAGTCGTGGTATGTGGTTCTATAATTGTGTACTTATGTCTTAGCTTAGCATTTCTAATGGCTTGAGTAGTCTTTGTTATGAAGTCTTTTGTAACTGTTATGATTTATGTCTGATTTCTTGTGTGTGAATATACGATAAGCGGTGTCCCTTTGCATCGTCATGTTGCGTATTTCATTCGTTAGCCAAGGTGCAGATGCTAGTTTGACTCGTTTAGTTTTTAGTGGAGTATGCTTATTGTACAGTTTGACAATGCTGTTAAAGAGTTCTACTTTATCGTCAATTGATTGGGTCTCCCAAATATTGTTCCAGAGAGTCGCTAAAGAATTCAGAGTCGTCTATCCTTTTGAGGTCTCTGTATGTCATTAAATTAGAGGATGGTTTTGGGCATTGCAATGAGTAGGCCAAATAGATGTCATGTCTAGAAATTCCTGGTGCAGGTACTTGTCCATATGTCAGTACTCTGTCTGGCTTGTTGGTTACTATTAAGTCAAGCAGCGTTTCCGATTGTTGCGAGTGATGGGTAGGTTTTAAGGGAAGAGGTGTCAATAAGTTTATTATACGAGGGCCATCCGGAAATTGGTACCCATTTGTGCAATAAAGACACAGGAGTAAATATTAACACATATAAACATTTTTATTGGAAAGAGCATACTTTACACTACTTCTCCACATAATCACCAAGCTAATTTAGGCATTTGCCATAACGTGTGACAAGTATTTCTATTCCAGCTTCATAGTCCTTCGCCGCCAGCGTATTGAGATACGTAGTCACGCCTAGTTTTTCTGGGATCGACGAGGTGTACTGCTCATTGATTTATGGCCCGTGGAGACACAATTAATGCTAATGCGTATTGTGAAACATTAAAGAAATTACGGCGGGCAATACAAAATCGACGGCAAGGTCTATTGTCTACAGGCGTCATTCTCCTTCATGACAATGCCAGGACTTTGCCCCTTCGGATATTCATCTCTTTACGAAGCTTAAAGACTTGTTGCGGGAAAAAGATTTGACAGCGATGACAAACTTAAACTAGGCGTGACTACGTATCTCAATACGCTGGTGGCGGAGGACTATGACACTGGAATACAAAAACTCGTCACACGTTATGACAAATGCCTAAATTTGCTTGGAGATTATGTGGAGAAGTAGTGTAAAGTATGCTCTTTCCAATAAAAATGTTTATATGTGTTAATATTTACTCCTGTGTCTTTATTGCACAAACGGGTGCCCCTTTCCGGATGGCCCTCGTGTATATATATATTTATATATTTTTTTTTTTTTTGCTTACTGAAAACTCCTATTTCTTTTATTGGTTGCCTATGGTGGAAATAATATTAAAAGTAATATTTATCATTTTTTTGGGGGGGGGGGGGAAAGGGCTACTACATTGAAATATTATAATGGTTTCTTATGCCTAATTCAAGTGCTAATTAAGAAATTATAAAATTAATATTCAGCTTGACAAGGTAAGGTAATTAATCTCACTCTACAGTACTTCTAAAATAAAAACAAAGTTGCATATATTTCAGATTTTTTAAAAAAAATTATAAGCTGAAATACCCCATTTCTGGAGAATGAGCTATATAGTAAAAAATGAAATAAATACCAAAAATAGGTTTTACTTCATAGATTATGGAGTTTGTGGTTTTATTGATGAAATATTATTTTGGGGCTTACATTTACCTGCAAATGGTGCCTAACATCTTAGTATCAAGATAATATAATCTTGACATCAGAGTACATCATTTTACAATGTATTTAATATATATGACTCTTAAGATGACCCCTGGTTTTCAGAGCATTTTATGATTCAACTATCATCTTATCTGTGGAAATATACGGTAACAGTTAATTTTTGTCCAGTACCAGATGACATAATACAGAAGTTAATATTTGAAGACTTCTACATTGCAGACAATTGGGTATGGCTTCACAATTGAATGTTCCTAACTTTTTCACTTTAATGATCTGAGAGCCATGACAATGTTTCTACAAAGAAATAATTTGATAAATTTTGAGGCATTTTGAAAACTTAGAATGCTTCCTAGATTTCAGTATAGATGCATGCATTGCACTAGATTACATAACCAAGAACAAATCTGGTTAAATATCTGATAGCGGTATGAGAAAAGATTATCCTCCTGTATAACTGATATCTCTCTTCAAGCCTTTATTTTCTAGTTTTACTCCCCACCAAAAACAAGAAGATGACTCTTTAGATTCCTTCACTGCAGACACCATCTGGGAATTTCTTTCCAGCATGAATAAGGTGACGAGTTTTCAGGTACCTTTTGCAAGAAAATGATTTACTACTGATATTGTATCACAAGAGAATTTCTCTCCAGCATGATTACGAAGAAGAGTTTTCAGATTTTGAGAATTTCTTCCCCACATGATTTGAAAGATGAGTTTTCATATTTCGAGAATTTCTCCCCAGCATGATTACGAAGGTGAGTTTTCATATTTCAAGAATTTCTTCCCCGCATGATTTGAAAGATGAGTGTTCATATTTCGAGAATTTCTCCCCAGCATGATTACGAAGATGAGTTTTCATATTTCGAGAATTTCTCCCTCGCATTAGAAAGATGAGTTTTCAAATGTTGATAACTTCTCCCCAGCATGGCTACAAAGACGAGTTTTTGTATTTTGAGAATTTCTCCCCAGCATGGCTACAAAGATGAGCTTTCGTATTTCAAGAATTTCTCCCCAACATGATTTGAAAGACGAGTTTCATATTTTCAGAATTTCTCCCCAGCATGATTGCGAAGATGAGTTTTCAGAATTTGAGAATTTTTTCCCCCCGGATGATTTGAAAGAAAAGTTTTCATATTTTGAGAATTTCTCCCCAGCATGATTATGGAGACGAGTTTTCAGATTTTGAGAATTTCTCACCAGCATGATTGCGAAGATGCATTTTCAGATTTCTTTTGTAAGAATATGATTTACTACAGATATGACATGAGAATTTTTCCACTGCATGAATTTGGAGGTGAGTGATCATATTTCTTTTATAAGTAAATGATTTACTACAAATATGACATGGGAACTTTTCTCCAGCATGACTAAGAAGATGAGTCTTCAGACAACTTTCGCGAAAATAAGATTTACTACAGATATCACAAGAGAATTTCTTCCCAGCATGAATATGGAGGTGAGTGATCAGACTGCTCTTCGAAGAAAATGATTTACCGCAGATATCACATGGGAATTTCTCCCCAGCATGAACAAGCCGATGTATTTTCAGACAACTTTCGCGAGAATATGTTTTACCACAGAGATCGCAAGAGAATTTCTGCCCAGCATGAGAAAGAAGGTGAGCCTGAAGATTTCTTTTATAAGTAAATGATTTATTACAGTTGTCGCATGGGAATTTTTCCCCAGCATGAATACTAAGATGAATTTTCAGGCTATATTTATTAGAAAATGATTTTCTACAGACATCACAATGGATTTTCTCCTCAGTATGAATACGAAGATGTGTAGTCAGATATCTTTTACTAGAAAATGACTTATTACATATATGACACAGGAATTCCCCTCCGTCATGAATGAGAATATGTTTGTTGAGATTGCTTTTTGAAGAAAATGATTTATTGCAGATATTGCAAGGGAATTTTTCCCCTGCATGAATAAGAAGATGCGTGATCAGATAGAATTTACTAGAAAATGATTTTCTACAGATATCACATAGGAATTTTTCCCCTGCGTGAGTAAGAAGATGTGCCTTCATGTAGTGTTTACTAGAAAATGACTTTCTACATATATTACATGGGAATGCAGGCGGATGGGTATCAGAAAAGGCTTTCTTGCGGAAGGTACAGTTCAGGCGTGTGTGAGGAACCTGACGTCTTTTCGGTTTATCTCTTAATTTGTTTCCCGTCTGATGCATGAAAGATTTCCTTTCACATTGTTCACTGTCTGGCTCCTCTACTGCATGAGAAATATCAGGAACATTCAATTCTTCAGAATACTCAACACATTCGCTTTTTATTCCATTAAAATTTATACTGGAAAGTTCACTTTTTGGTTCAATGGAATATGTAACTACGTTCTTCTCAGTTTTTGGTTCAACTGTATATTCTGACGAAACTATCTCAGTAAGCTCAATTTTTCCATCCACAATACATTCTGATGAAAATACATCAGGCTTAGGCTCAATTTTTGGTTCAACAGAATATTCAGCTAAATCTATGTCTATATAATCTCGCTTCAGTTTTTGAACAGTGCAATGAAACGAAGAGTGTGTTGTGATAGGTTCTTCCTTAATATCTACGAACTCCAGCTCCATTTCACACCAATTATAAAAAACATACCTTTCAAATAGTTTTTAGTCACGCAACTGAAACATAAGACGCCACGGTAAATAAAAAATGTCGGTATACCAAAATGTCTTCCTTCCCGTGTATGATTTATTGCCGCAGTGCTTCAAGTAAAATGAGAATAATAGGTTTTTTCAAAAAACGAAAGTAACGATCACGGTATTATTCAAGGCGCAGTGATATTAGGTATGTTCCCAATGCACTCGGAAACCATGAACACATTGTTCGCGCATGCGCTCTTTCTCCACACGCGTTCCCAAAACGTGATTTTCATTCTTCTGTTTTTCAGTCCAGGGGGTCCGGACGCTCCCCGAAAACGAAACCAAACATCCTATTTGTTATATTTTAAACTCCATTTTGTCAAATATTTAATTATTTCATTTAATAATAAAATAATGAACTTGTAAACGAGGCCTGTTATTTCCACTGTTCCATGTGTTATTTAATTTTTCTTATAAATAGTAATAAGTGTTAACTTAGGTAACGATTTGCTAAAATAGAGTAAAATGTGATTTTCTTGGTTCAATGTTTTAAAATTTTCAGAGGGTGGACCCTCGTACTCCCCCCCCCAGCACTTTCAATCTTCCCCAAAATTATTTTCTGGCTATACCACTTCCATACATAGCCTATGACTATAGTTTTACACATTCGGCTATTTCATAGATTTGTACAACGTACGATGCAACCACAAGTCGTACGCTTATTTGTACGATTGTTTACCCACGGCCGGTGTTATACATAAACTGATAGTAATTGCTATCTGGGTTGGGCCGTGTCATGTTTTTAGTGTCTTCTAATGTTTCGGACATCATATCGTGTCCTTCTTCTGAGAAAGATTTGCAATAAAAATAAGTGTCTGTGGAGAGTAAACAGTCGCAGTTGTCATGATGTCAGTTTTAATTGTTTCACGCCAGATGTCACTGATCTTATACCCATCTTATGTTTAAACAGGGAAGATGGATATAAGATCAGTGACATCTGGCATGAAACAATTAAAACTTTAAAACTGACGTCATGACAACTGTGACTGTTTACTCTCCACAGACACTTATTTTTATTGTTAATCTTTCTCAGAAGAAGGGCACGATATGATGTCCGAAACATCAGAAGACACTAAAAACACGACATGGCCCAACCCGGATAGCAATTACTATCAGTTTATCCTTATTATTTTATTTCCTGTTTTCTTTAAATCTGTCTACTGCTGATTTTTTTTATTTAAATATAGAGTTTTTGTTTTCTCATAGTTTGTTATAAGAATGTTGCTAAAATCAATGTGAATGGAAAGCAGTCCTCTTCCTTTATGGAACCTTGGGTGGAATCCTATACTGCCAATGAACAATGAAACCTTCCCCCTTAAATCTGTTTATTACGGGATTCCGCATGGATGCGAACTACTCCACCTATTGCTCTGGGACTGGCTGGTGGCCGCACCTTGGTTCGGACGTAAATTGCCACTTCTCTCATTCTTTTCTTCAAACATTCTAAATTTTAGCCCCACATAAGGAAAACAAGACAACCCAAATCTCGGGAGATGGGGCGAGTTGTTTATGCCCACAAAAGGTAGTTTATCATATTGACACTTCAAGAGTCAGTTTGTGTGAACACTGAATCTCTTATTTTCAGCACGTACATATAATGTAAAATATGCCAAATTGCTTCTGAAGCGAAACTTTTTTGGTAGTGATCTTGCAAAACTGGGAAGATCCGTACTTTTCTAAGTTTTAGTCAACTTTATTTGGTGTGGAGGAAAATCTTGAGAAATTCTAGGGCCACAGAGGACTTCTGACATGGAAGAACAGGAAAAATGATGACCACTACAAGGACATGGAAAAAAATCACTGTCACCATGCAGAAGCGAAGGTTGAAATTCTACGGACAACTGTCAAGAATGGATAAGAACCAGCTGACTAAGAGGATAATCAAGTACATCACTGGACTTACAGCAGACATGATTCACAACAAAAAGGAGTTTAGAAACAGAGTTGACACCATTAAAACATTCACAGAGAAAATACTAAAATGCAGGCCCAAGCGGGTAATATCTGAGGAAGAGGAAAAGATCAGAAGTGAAAGAATGACGAGGTTCTGGGAAGAGAAGAGGAAGAGATTAACCAGAAAGCCTTAGGTTCCACCCTGTCCACAGACAGCCAAAGGAAGAAAAAAATCAGATGCATGGAACTCCATGCGACAGAAGTGAAACTGAATAAAAAGTAAAATAAGAAATTCACTTTTTTGGCACTTTAAATCAAACACGTACAAAACAATAACACAGTTATGATGAACTAATACCCAAACTGTCACTGATCATAGCCACTGTGTTTGGTTAAGTTTCAGAGAACATTAGTGACTTGTAAACGATGCTCACGCAACGAGTAGAGCCATCTATAATGGTGAAGGGCTCACCACGCCACTAGCTCAAAGCAGTAATAGCCCCCCACCTAATGCCTGATACCTTTCCCCCGCACGCTCCCGTGGCCCCACTCTTTCGATAACTTATGCTTGTTACTTACCCCTACTACTTTCGTGACGATTTTGTTCGTAACACTAGAGCATAATGCAACTTTGGGTTAGCTCTCGATTTACTCCTAGCACACCTAAAGAAGTTTCACTTCAAAAAAAAATTTGCATCATTGGAAAAGTCTCCAGTCTTTCTTGAGACTGGAGACAGTCATTCTTTTGATGACTATGTTGACACTCAGATGTTGTAACTACAACTACAGTAACAATTCCTTCATCTTAGTCATTCTGCTTGAAAACTAGAACTGTACATTAATTCACATAAGATATATTTCTGATGATCTGTATTACATTTTCCAATGTTTGGTGAACCGAAGCATTTTTATAGTTCTCTAAGACAGAAACTCAGCAGCCGAGCTGCCTTAAACCAGTATAGTATATTGCGATACAAGTGCCGTAAGGCACGTTCACGGGTCGAGGAAACAGATTGAAAACCCGAGGCGCAGCCGAAATTTTTTAAGTTTTCGAGACCCGTAAATGCCTTTACGGCCCGTGTGTTGCATGCTATTTTTTGCACAATGATTATTTATATCAGTTTAATTATATTAATTGTGATATTACCTGAAAATATTATGTAAATACATTCTTGAAAATAGTTGTTTATTTCAGAAAGTGATTCGCATGTGTTTGTTGTTATGGGAACCGAATATTTGTTCTGGGGGCTTTGGCCATAAAGGCTTGTATTATGAGGTTTGGCGTAATGAATTATGACGTGGCGCTTGGACCGTAAGTAATTTAACCTCATCGCAACGCCCTTAGCAACACGATTGAGTGGGAATGTCAACTTACAATCCATGTAAACAACTTTCGTAAGTAACACTTACTAGCTAAGGAGTGCAAAAAATAACTTACTGGGTCATTACACATGTTTCAGGTATCATTCGAACGATTTTTTGCTCCAGTTTAACTATGATGTGTACTGTTGAGTTCAGTGGCGACTCCTGGTTTTTTAGTTGTGTAGGATGGTGTGGAGAGAGCTAATTAACCCATTCACTGCTATTGACGTACATATGCGTCGCCGTAAAAAATGCATAAAGGCTGAGATGTAAATTTAATACAATAATGCTTTATCGTAAAATATGAAAATATTTAACCATGTATGAAAACTGTCGTTTGCAGAAATCAGCTATTCTGCTATAACTTTAGCTATTCCGCTATATAATAGTTGATATCAAACTTGATATTGCTCCAGGAATACTTATATTGAAATATAAACAGCACTGTAAAGTTTAATAATAACTAGGCCTATAATATATACCAAGAAAAGAAATAAATGAATATTAATAAAAATATGATCACTCCTCTCTTAGAAAACAAGCTATCGAATGTGAGGAAGGACTGTACTGTAAGACGTCCTCAACTTCCTCCATATGAAACTGGCTTCTCACCGCCTTTTCTCTTCCCCCTTCACTTGCCAGAGCTTTAACAACGGCATGGATACACTGAGGACATCCTCTCAAATACCAACCTGCTCAAAACAGAACCGCTAACTTCCTTCCCGAGTGCTCTACAAAAACGTTGTTTTGTCATTTAATTGTTTTAATTTTGACTATGAATCCTAGTAAACATTTATGTAGATGAATTATGAAGTGTAGGATGATCCTCACATCCTATATGGAATAATCGCCACTGGTTGAGTTACAACAAGTATTTTGCTAAAATGTTAAAATGTTATATTTTAAAGTATAGCAGAATGTTTCGTTTCGATATCTCAGTCCAAAGCTTCATTTAATGAACATTTCATAACAATGAAACAAACGATAAATGCTAGTGATTATGGTCAACTTTGAAGCTAAAATTAATGTTAAATCTACACTATACTTTAATGTGGGTAACTTAAATTTAATTTTAAACCACTCTTTAATTATTTATGTGTCAGTATTGATGTACGGTTTACAGCTTGAAAGTGGTTTTGCTGTACTGTATTATTATAACTGTACCACAGTGCTAAAGCTATGGAATTACCTATATTTTCAGTGATTCATACACAAATATCTTTAATTGCCAGTGATTCTGTTAAATCGGCACATATTTTAAAGTTTTGTTATGTGATTATTAAGGGCTGTATTATGGTGAACCTAATTTCTGAGGTGAATTTTTCTGGCTTTTGTCAAAAAGAGTAAAGTATGAAGTTTGCACAGGGTTACTCTAATTAACCTTATGATTATAGAAGATGGTACTCTCTACAAACCGGATAAATTGTTTTTGTGAAATGGTTCCTGTATCATGTAGAACGAAATCTCATGTGTTCCTTCAATAAATGAATCATATGTTTTTAATACAATCTTTAGACAACTCAACGGAAAATTATATCAATAGAGAATCCCATGAGGGGTGAAAGGTGACTGCCCGCTTCCCATAATAAATCTTTCAACATAAAAAATAGTATTGATTTTTAAATAATTAATTAATATGGATTACCTTCAACATAGATACAACTGCTTGAAAGATTTAATGTTAAGTACATTGAGTGGGCATAGATCCCGTAGAGCCTTCAGTTAAGTAGGTGGCTACCCTGCTCCTTTCACTCTAGTAGTTGGTTGGTACATGGTTATTTAACGAGGATGTACTGCAATTTAGGCCTGCGACCATCACCGGTTTGCTGGAATTTTGTCCCACAGGAGGTCTTTTACATGCCAGTAAATTTACTGACATGGGCCTGTCGCATTTATGCACACATAAATGCCATTGACCTAGGCTGGGATCGAACCCGCAACCTTTGGCAAAAAAAGCAAGCACGATACTTCCTGCACCACCTAGACCAACACGCTCTAGCGGTAAATGCAGAACATTTATTTAACCGCACAGCCAATAGACCAATTCATAAATTTGGCTGCATTGGTATACACAGTAGGTTGCGTTAACCGATGATAATTGTCCATCTTTCTCTAACCTGAGGTCGGTATTTCCCTATCAAAGATTTATCGGTTACCATAGCAATGGGTTTAGGATGGCGAATAAACATCAGCTGTTTTGAAAATGTATCAACAATTTCAAGTTGAAAGAAGTGAAAGGTGCCAAAACGATTGGTAATAATCACAGATGAAATGACAAGATAAGCTCACAGAATGCAGAGATGCCAACCTTCAAAGGTGGTTATCAGTAGTGTGAGTCTAATCGGATGGTGGGGGACTCGACGTCTCGGGCAAATTATGCAATTTCAATACTGCTTTCGATATTGCTGATTTGCCGCAGTTCGTTTTTGTCCATCAGACTCGTCACTGGTTTTACCTTTACACGACATACTTCCTCAATATGTTACTTGCACTGCAACACTCAATAAAACTTCTAGCAAGAAACTTTGGAAACTTCGAATCCATTTCAAAACACTTGAAATATGAAACAAGAAACCTAGGACTAAAGCAGCTTGGAGAGATTTAAAATCTACTTCCCAGAAATTACAGTGGAAGATGCGACGAAAAAATTAACTGTCCGAGGACTCAATACCAAGGCGCAAAAAGATTTAGTCAAGACTATGCGCTAGAAACTTCAAGGTATATGGTTCGAATCCACTTCTTTCTGGAGAATTTAATTAGCCTTCCTTAAAACCAAAATATTAAACTAACAGGAAATATTTTTAAATATATGTGGATAATTATATTAACTATGTAAAGAAGATTGGATATTTCTGTACTATTTACAAACAGGGACAGTAGACAGTTGACAGTACAGTTGCATTAAAGGCTAGTTTGTTAACCCTTAAGGAGGTCACACAACTGCTTGTAACGGAAGAGGTCCAATGCAGTGCTTTTCACCGCTTCATTTGGACCATATCGTTTTTGCTCAGAATTTTATGCAAGTCCTATTTAAAAATATATTAATCGTTTTTTACAATTTTAAACATTAAGCTATTTCACAGCAAAACCTACATTAAAGAGTTAAAAATTACTTTTGTACGACATTGTGTAGGACAGTACGTAGAACTGTATTTCAAAACCTGATTGCAGTGTACAAAATGAAACTATGCTTCAAGTATTATTGAAATTTGCATTACAAACTACCAGTCTATCTTTTACTTTCTTAAAATGCCGGTAATTGTGGACTACTTATTGTCCACAAGAGAAAATTTCAAATAGACACACTAAGTGTAAGCTTTTCTTTCTCTATCACAAATAACACTCGCAACAGTTGTCTCCCTAATGTTTGCACTGCTGTCAAAATGACCTATTCTTGAAAGGACATGAAACAAACTTGCATACAAGAACACAAAAGAAAGCTAAGGGTGACATTTCTATGTCACCTGCTTCTTGAAATTACAGAAGCCAGGTAGCAAGACAGGTAAATTCTGAGGTCACTGCATACTCAGATTTGATTAGGAATTGAAACTTAACGGTAATTTCCTTAAGGGTTATCTGGCAGAAGAAAGTCAGGCAACATTTTCAAAATTTACAAGACTAAATCAGCCTGGACAAGCTCTAATAAAACAAAATCGCAAACTGTCAGAAAAAAACTTGTGTCATATGGCAACCCTATCATAAAATGGCCAACTGCAAATACCAATCAGTGATCTAACATAAAACTTGTAAAGTATATGAGTCATTCTCCAAAAAAAGGGCAGATTTCAATGTTAGAATTTTTTTTTTAAATTATTTTTCATTTTGGACCATGTAATATTTTTTATGTAATATTTTATTCTGCAGAGTACTACTGAGGTACTGGTCCTACTTAGCGAGTGGTATTTTGCATTAAATTAACAAGGTTAGAAAATGGCGCATTCACGGAGGTGAGAGAATAGTAAGAAATAGTAAGAAATAGTAATTATATAGAAGTTATGTGAGAATTAGATTAAATTTACTCCATTAAATGTTATCATGAAAAAGAACAATATTTATTACCATACAAATGGAATAACACACAACTTTTTACTTATTTTTATCTACTTCAAATCGAAACTTTATATCAAAACATGATATATTGTCATAAACTATTAGGCTACAGTGGCGTACCAAGGGGGGTGGCCGCACCGGGCGTCGTAAAGAAGGGGGCGCCAAAATTGAAAAACATATTTTTTTAGTTTAAGAAAAAATAATTTTTCAGGCAAAATATAAGGTTATATTGGTCAAATTTTCTTTATTACTTTATTAAATATTGCAGTAACGTTATTTAGAAATGAAATAAACATTTCGTTTTAAACTATTATATAGACAATACGAAATAGGTCGTGGACGCTGAGCACAGGAAAAGTTTACGGTGTAATTTAGCAATTTTATCTATTTTTTTTTTCAAACAAACTAACCTTATAATACACACAGTTTTATTTCATTCATATTTTTTCTCTTTATAATGTGTTAAAGTAACATACTACTTATTAAAAATAAATAATTGTGAACATTAACTGTGTTTAAATTAAACTCATTGAACCTTGAACGTTTTAGTGATAGGGGGCGACTACCATCTAATTAGCCCTGGGCGCCAAGAAGCCTTGGTACGCCACTGTTAGGCTATACCAGTATCTTCTTTAAACAAAAGTAATTAATGCAGCCAGTTAAATATCTCATCAATTACAACGTTAATTACAACTCCATGGATAGGACTCAAGAGTAACAGTAACGGAGGTGAGATTTTTCTCTACATTGTCAAACAGCTTGAGAACATTTGAGGTTAGAAAATCTCAGTTCTAGAGTTTAACTTTGCATTCCTTATTATTATAATTTATAGCAAAAGTAAATATAAAAACATACAACTTTACCATTGGGTGTAGGTTTCGGAGGTGAGAATGTCCAATTACCAACTCTGCATTTAGCCCTTTTACACAAACAAAACAACACAGAAAAGCACACTGACAGCTTGATTTTATATAAACGGTAAGAAAACTGCCAAAAGTTAGAGTCCAAGGAAAATAGAAAGACTACAGTGCCATCTCTGTGGAAATAATTGAACTTTTATATTGTTTCACGGAGATGAGGTCTCACTTGGGGACAGGCATGTTTAGTGCAAAAAATTGTCTTTACAAAATGATATATTTTCTTTTCAGTTATTAATGACTCATTTTTTGAGCTGTTTGTTCTTGTTATAACACTAAAATGGAATAAAAATCAAAGCCTGTTGAAATATGAAAGAATGAAAACGACAAATCAGGCATGGGGACATGACACGGAGGTGAGATCTCATATACTGTGACCTAAAATGCAGAAAATTGTAACTTTTAAAAAGTGGACTACGGGATCAAATAGACCTTATTTCAATCTAATTTATCATAATAATTCATAATCCATACCGTAAATACTTATTTTATGCCAGAAAATCAACTGCGACATGAATTTGCCCTTTTCTGGAGAATAACCCATATATAAGATTATGAAAAAGTTACTAGGCCAACTTACTTTAGAATGACGTTGGCAAGGTTCTGTAGTTACGATTACAAAATATTGTGACTCACCTCATCCATAAGGGCCAGGATCGCTACGGACATGGTGGAAGCGATGATGGCAGATAACGTCCTCGGCACCACCTGAAACACAAATTTCAAAATAAATTTTTCTGACTCTCCATGAACAGAAACTTATAGTTCCCTGACCACAAGAATCATTGTTTTCAATGTAAACAAAACTTTAAAAAATCCAGCCTCCACCATCCCCATAACAAAAATAAGAAATGATTAGCTCAAGTACTGACAAGGAAATTGCTTACACAGTCTGGGTTACAGCAAAACACATGCCCCTCACAGTTCGCTAGCTAGAACTAATTTCCCCTGTCCCTGTAATTTTTACTTTACTTTACAAAGTTCCCCAAGTTTTTCTGACTGATTTTCATTTCCTTGACATTCACTATTTTTCTAGAATGTGGACAACCTGATAATGGTTTAATTAATTTGGAAAATAGACGTAGGTGGGAGGACAATATTAAAATAGATAAGGGAAGTAGGATTTGCGAGGACCGCCAGCGTGGTCTTGTGGTAAGCGTTGCTGACTACAGATCAGTCAGCCTGGTTCGATCTCCTGTACCTCCTCTGATTTTCTGAGGTAGGATGGTCTGGTAGGGGTGCACTCAGCCTCGTGATTCAAATTGAGGAGCTACTTGATAGAGAAGTAGCAGCTCCAGTCATGGAAACCACCATTAACGGCCATGGGTATCTGCATGCTGACCACATGCCCCCCCAAACCTGCAATCTGCCCATGGTAGATGATGCAGCAGTCGGGTGGTAGGCCTTGTCCCTTCTGGGATGTAAGCACCAAGGAAATAGTTAGTTAGTAGGATGGAGTTTGCACAGAATTGAGTCGAATGGCAGGCTCAGGTAAGCGTGGCAATGAACCTCCGGGTTCCACAAAATAGATAAAATTCCTTTAGCTTGCTTAGGAATTGTGTATTGTCATTGATTAACTAAGTAAGTAGGCCTACTGTATTTACCCGAATATAAACCACCCCTGAATTTAAGCGTATCTACCTTTTAAGCATTAAAGTGAAAGAAAAAATTTAATTAACCTCAAAGTGAAATAATAAACTACCTCATTTTCGTAACATTAAAGTTACACAATTCTTAGCTGAAATAGGAAAAAGGAAGTACCAAATTACTTAAATTATGAAATCCCAATGTTATTTCATGAAAGTGACTGAAAATAAAACAAATTTCATATGACTATTACTTGAGTTTCGCGCTTTTTTGTCAATTTGTCATAATTACATTTTCAGTTATTATCACCATTGTCATTACCATTATTTGCATTCCTTTGCATCTGAGCAGCTCACAGTACACGAACAATACGTAATACCGTTGTCAAAAATGACAAAATACGCAAAAAACAGGACATAAAATGAACACCACTTGTTCCCGCAGTTTTACGAATTTTCTACGACGCTTCAACTGAAAACTACGTACTTTCGATGTGTTATATTTATCAATATATCGATATTCTTGGAGGTTCGAGATAATCGATAAATGGCGATGTTTCGAAGAGAGGAACCGGCCACAGTAGATCAACCGGCTATTTTCTGCACATCTTTACTATTACTGCCTGAAAACACTATGTACGCGATTTTAACCCTTAACCGGGGGGGGGGGGGGGGAGGACATACAGCTTTCTGTGAAATTCATAGGTGAGAAATGGGTGAACTTCATTTTTTTTTTCTCAGCAATGAATTGCTACACAATCTTGCAATCTGACATACTGTTTATTGACCATTTCTACAATTGCATACTATTTGCAAAATTAATCAAACTGTTATAGTTATGGGTAGCTATCGTTAGAAAATGGCAACCACGTTTCGTCCACTAAAATGTCCTTTCCGTGATAATTTCGATAAATGGTAATATTTTTCAGCGATTCATTTTTCTATCAATTTGCAAACATCATCTACAATCTTTGGAATATCTATGTTATAAGTATTTCTTTTAAATCAACCTTTAGAATTCCTTTTCATTAAAATATATACGATATTTTTAAAAATTATCGACAAAAATAAATGATTGTAGACAGTGTTGATATAATAGGCCTATATAATGTTATAAGAAAAATAATCACTCAGAAATATTGATATTTGTGGAAGTTATCAAGTAAACAGCATTTTAGTGCACGAATAGTGGCTGCCATTTTGAAAGGATAATTACCCGTAACTGTAATGGTTTAATTAAATCTGAAATTAGTATGCAATTGTAGAAGTAGTCAATAAAGAGTAGGCTATGTCTGATTGCAAGATTGTATAGAAATTCATTGCTGAGCAAAAAAATTATGAAATTCACCCATTTAAATAATTAAGGAATCGCACACAATGTGCATTATCTTAACCTAAGACTTAACCTACTGACAAACACCCAGTCCTGGACCCGGGAAAGGGAATCGAACCCGGGCCGCCGGAGTGGAAGGCAGGCGCGCTACCGACTCACCCACGGTGACCGCACCTAGTAATTTCACCGAAAGCTGTATGTCCCCCCTTAATCATGGACGTGTAAAAGCATAAACCACTATTGGATATCATCTTCACAGGGGTTTATTTACACTACCATCCAAACCACTATTGGATATCATCTTCACAGGGGTTTATTTACACTACCATCCCTTCTTAAGATCCCTTTTCACCTCATATGCATCACTTACCATAATTTTTGTGGAGCCGTGCTAAAAAACATATTATTTTAGGGGTCAAATTAAACGCACCTCCATGAATACGTCAGTTTTTTCCGCAGCTGTTGCATGCTGATCAACCGAGCAGACAGGTCATTCACTCACTCTAGTAGGCCTATATTCTGCTCTTTCTAAATGATCGTAGTCTTTTTCAAAATAAATAAAGTAATATGTTGAAATACACCCTCTGAAAGCCAAAATCATAGGCTTTTTTTGCCACGCTGGGGATGTGCCTGTTCATTGCCATCTAACTGCTATTTTCTAAGAAATTTACAACAGTTTGGTGTGAGGTTGTGGAATCTGTAGATCCTAAATGCACTGAATAGGGCATTTCAACTTCAGAATATTAAAAAACACAACTTTTTTGCTCCATTTAAAGTTTTTTTTTCTCTAATGGTTTGCTTTTTAGAGCATTCACTTATTTATTACATTCGTTATTACCAGGGCCCGGATTCTAATGACCTAAAGATGTTTGAAAAATGACCTATAAAATGACCCTAAATTTTAAAGAAAATTACTTAATAATTACAAAGAATGACCTAAAAACTGATATTTTATTTATAAAAATTCTTATTGTGTACACAAAGATATAGACTAATTTGTAGGCCTACATAATTCTAAAAACTGTAAATGTACAAAGGATATTGTAGGTCTAAAACTTTGTTCTTGATTGTAATATTTAAGAAGAAAAATAAGAAAATTTGTTTTTAAAGTAGATTCTACAAAAATGTGTCGGCCGCAGTGGTCTGGGGGTAGCGTGCCCGCCTCTAGTTCCGCAGGTCGCGGGATCAAACCCGGCCGCAATTGATTGATTTTTCCGGACGTAAAAATCCGGGCACGGAGTCCTCCGGGAGGGACTTTAAGCTGGGGGGCCCGTGTCGTAGATTTACGGCACGTTAAAGAACTCCAAGTCTAAATTAGAGCCTCTGGACAAAATTTCCCGGCCTTTCACGTCCAAGTAATACCTTAGTTTCCTGGGGGGTTGTAAGGCGATGGGCTTTCCACCTGTCCCTCTGCCCTCTCTCGGAAAATAAGCATAACAAAATTCACATAGGGAACGGAAACCTACCATTGGAGGCCCTTCGCCCCGACATTGGGGATATAGAACATAGCCAGCCAGCCAGCCTACAAAAATGTTGCATTATAGTAACCTAATCATTTATTTAAAGTAAATGCATAAAAATGACAAAATAAGGAAGCAAATGACACGAAAATGACAAAATAAGGAAGCAAATGACACAAAAATGACAAAATAATGACCTAAAATTGAAATAAATGCCCTAAAAATATAAAATTGCATAAAATGACAAAAAATGATCTACTAAAAATTCATTTCTATAATGTAGAGACCATGATTAGGAATTATCTACAAGTTGGCAATGTCTATGAAGCGTCAATAAAAAGATGACATGTCATTAGCATCCGGGCCCTGGTTATTACTAAGAACATCTGCAAAATGATCTGCATACAGTATTAAGTACTATAATTTCTATATTAATAACTTTGTCATTGCACAAGGCCAGTGACAAACACGTGTTCGTCTGAAAAATCACATGAAGTACCATCTGTAGAATTCTTGGTATCCCTATGGAAGGGACGGTAAGAGAGAATTAAAACTTGAAGAAAAGAATGTCTAGTCGCTTATGCCCATCACTAAGAAAAGGAAAACATTTGAAATGATTCTGATGTAATAAGCCGGCATGTTTGCAGTGAATGTATTGAGGCAGAATTACCGTATGTCTCGTTTCTAAGGGGGGGAAGGTGTAAGTTAAAGTACTGCAATTTTGAACACAATCACATTATTATGACAAACTGTGATTAATATCTAGTTGCGAGTCATATGAGTGACTATGATAAGTACATTTGTGTGTTAATTAGGTATTCATTTGAAAAATATTAATATATCTTCAAGACAGTGCATTTCATTGCATTTATGATGTGGTGATTCAACTGTGTGCCCTAAAAACCACCGCTAAAATGATGGCGTGAAAATATTTAATATAAAATTTCTTTTAGCCCTATTTCACCATAAAGTACATTAAGGCTGTAGTTTTATGTCAATTACGATGTATAATGTACCTGTTTTCTTGTATATTAGAGTAGCCTGTTTTTCTAAAGTTTAAAAGCCTGTTTTTCTAAAGTTTAAATATAGAACGAGTTTAAATATAGAACAAATGAAATAGTGGAATTTTTTACAACAATCCTTGCTAAAAAAATTTAAGAGTGGTTTAACTTATCATATTTAACACCACAATAGTTTAAGTGTCCTGTGAACAAAAAACTTTTCCTTTCAAAGAGTGGGCAGTCAAAAAGCAGATGTTCTACGGTCTGTTTTTCTTTACAAATATGTAAATAACCATTCTCCCTTATAAGTGTAAACCTTTCAAAGTGTGGTGTGAAAATAAGGCTTTGTTAAATAAGCATTTAGAAGTAAATTTGCTTGAATAATAATTAAAATTTATATTCAGTAAGCTTTTTCAGTGTTAAAAGCCCCTTATCTCTGAGCGGTCATTTTGACCTCACGCCCACGTTAACGTAACAGAATAATCACATCCATGGCTAAGGGTTAAGCTGCAGGTATATTTCGCTGGGCTTAATCTAGGAAAATAAGCGCTGCTTATATTCAGGTAAATACGGTTAAGTATGCAATCCAAGAGCTGTAGAGCATGTCAGATTATACGTATATGGAGCAATTCATTGCTGAGGAAAAGAATACTG
This sequence comes from Ectobius pallidus, assembly GCA_964059195.1. Taxonomy (NCBI): domain Eukaryota; kingdom Metazoa; phylum Arthropoda; class Insecta; order Blattodea; family Ectobiidae; genus Ectobius; species Ectobius pallidus. The sequence goes on along the minus strand of CAXKWD010000005.1, from coordinate 180,747,521 downwards.
AATCCTTCTAAAGGCCTAGTATCAAAGAAACTAAAATTTACATTTACAGGATTGATTAGTATTTTGATCATGCCAAAGATTTTAAAATATGTATTCTCTCACTGACAACACAACACATGTATTTCATATCAAAGCAATGAATGATGTGTAACTATTGTGTTTCAATGTAGGCTTACTGTAAATTTTTGCTCAGCACACATGGAGTTACATATCTGGGTATTCATATTGTTTATCAAGCTGAAGATTTGGGGAAAAAACAAATTTAGGTCACGCACTAGGCTCCTTCCACCAAATTTCTAATGGGATCCGCTTGGGAAGGAGGGGTTTATGGTTCAAATGTCACCTACTAGATGTCTCACTGCTAACAATGCCATCTATTGTGTAACAGGTGAAATTGGCAAAAATTTATTTTTCCTTTATGTCTTCCTTTTCCTCTCTCTTCCTCCCTTTCTCTCGCCTTCTCCTCGCCCTACCTACCTATTTGGGACCTATTCCTAATAGTAAATTTCGGATTGACCAGGGCCCTATTTCATAAAACTCTACAGGTGTGACATATACGACAATTATGTCAAATCTGACAAAGTTGTCAATATGTTATGACAATTGTATTTTTCATAAATATTACAACTTTTCCTTACATTACAGGCAAATTAATGTAAATTGTCAAGACTAAAAGAACCCTTTTCATAAACACGACAAATTTATGTCACCTAAAGATTACTTTAGAACATTGTAGATGGCTCTCACATACGTGTGCGATAATCGATCTCAACATTGAATGTGATACCTAAGCAATCGATTATTACTATTGAAAATAAGTTATTTATATTTTTATTTTAATGCAAAGTCACTGAAATTGAAAGTTAGGTTAATCCATTGCCTAAAAACCCTGCGAGGTCTCATGTCTATTTTTTCATCACTTTAACTGCTACCAATATCACTACTACTAGTTTACATGATTAACAAGACAATTTAGCAAGTTTATTAACAAGAAAGTTTAAATCACAAAAAACACTTTGCCAAGTTATGCCACCACACACTTACATAACCTACTGACTTGGTCTACATATGAAAGATTGACTGTCACTTCTGTAATGACAATTCTACATTTTTTGTAAATTTGTAAATATGTCAACAAAAAGTAATGTTTCATAAATGGTAGGTATCCTAAAATTTGACATATTTGTCGGACTTTTACCTGTAAACTCAAAAATTTTGAGCAACAACAATATGTAAAATTATCATACAATTCTACAAAATTGTCATGACATTTATGTAAAGTTGTCAGCTTTTATGAAAAACAGAATTGTAAAAATGTAAACTTGTAAAACAATTATATGTCACCTGTCACCTGTAAAATTGTAACTTTTATGAAATAGGGCCCAGTATATGAACTCGTGACCACTAGCACCATAACCAGCAGCCTTAACCACTACACCACAAGCAACTGCAAAGCGGTGAAGGGAAAATTCATTTATTTAAGATTAGAGAGCATTATAGTAAATGAGAAAAAGCAGTGTTGGTGCAAGGGTCGATTTCTATAATTGTGTTGGCTTTGAAAAGAGCAGTTTTGGTCCAAGGGTAATTTTTGCTGCATTAATTAAATCATCTTGCGGGTGGTATACCATTCAAGTCTAAAACTCTTCGCTGGCGATGGGAAGTAGGTAGCGGCATACACATTGGCTTGGAAGCCATAGGAAGCAGGAGAAACGAGCCGGTGGGTGAGAGTGGGCGGAGCTTTGCTGGTGCACGACCTAAATCTGTCTTTCGCCAAAGATTTTTCTGCATTTATATTAAAGTTACTGTATTTATTTGTAAATATTTTGTAATTTTCTGTAATTATTTATTAAATTTTGTGCCATCTCTTTTATGCTAATTCCTTTTATTGTGTGAATGTATATTTACTTGTTTAATATTATCTTGTATGATCAACAGACATAAATAAATAAATAAGTAAATATATAAAAAAATAAATAAATACACAAAGATCTCAAGGTGTGGCATAATGGTTTGATTGTCCATGGGCGTACGGTGGGAGAGGATTGAGGGGATTGAAACCCCTCCCGAAATATCTGCGAATTTTAGGATTATAGGCCTAACAGCATGTTCAACAATTAAAAAAATATTTGCTTATTTTACTATATTTTCTTGCATAACACACATTTTTAAAAAACTCTTATAAATTTTAATTTCTCATTAACGACTCTATACTCTCGTAATTTATTTAAAAATAATGTACATATTTAATTTCAATGAGAAAATTATCTGAAATAACTTCTACTGTAGAGGAAAGCTTAGGCCTATTATTTTAATTAAATAATTTATTAATACTGGTGGATTTTTAATGTAATACTTCTTGTAACAGTGATGCGTTGCTGATAAACAAAATTTCCTTCGGAATTTCTAATAACCTCGATATTTATGTGGTGTGATCAGTTGGATCTCAGGAGTCAAATGGATATCAGTCTTCAATACGTAAAACCAAATTTTCTGGAATGGACTTAATCCAGAAACCAGCACGAGTAGTTAAAGGCAATTACTTTCTGCAATCAACTTGCCGATACAGAAACAACAGAACATAGATACAATGATTCATAGTACTCCTCATAAAGAAATCATGTGGATTATAGCCCATAGTGTGTATTACATCTTACAGTACTATGAAAATTTATCGAAAGAAAGGCTTTATTTATAGACTATTAAAAAAAAAATGGACCGATACTTAAAAACGACCGCCGGCATGGTCTTGTGGTTAGCATTGCTGACTACGGATCCGTCGGCCCGGGTTCGATCCCTGGTACCTCCTTGGATTTTTCTGAGGTAGGGAGGTCTGGTAGGGGTGCACTCAGCCTCGTGATTCAAACTGAGGAGCTACTCGATAGAGAAGTAGCGGCTCCGGTCATGGAAACCACCATTAACGGCCGTGGGTGTTGGCATGCTCACCACATGCCCCCCAATCCTGCCATCTGCCTATAGGTAGATGACGCAGCGGTCGGGTGGTAGGCCTTGTCCCTTCGGGGATGTCGCGCCACGGAGTTTAGGTTTAAAGAAAAACTGTGCTGCATAATTAACGTAATATTGCTTAAAGTCTACTAGTGATCACAATACAAGTGTTTAGTTTCCAAAAATAAGTTGCAATGTGTTCAACGACATGGAGCTGAGACATTATGATGAAACCCCTCCAAACAGAATTTCACCGTACACCCATGTGCTTGTCTGATGGTGGCACAAGTGTTGAGCTAATATAAAAGGACTCACCTCCGTAATGATGGCAATGTAGAGCCCCACCAGCACTGCGGCTCCACACACAGCCTTGATGGTGTCCACAGGCAGGATGTCGTATCCTGCCCAGACCCAGTAGCTGCTGTTCAGATTAGTCTTCATAGCAATGTTCAGGGTGCAGCCTGACCTGTGTCACAAAAAACTTCAATATTATAACCTTGACATGGAGTTCTAGATAAACAAGTTAAAAAAATTAAATTCATAACAGTTTAAATGATACAAGAGTTCTCATATATTAGAGTTTTAAATATAATAAAATCAGGTAAACTGATATAACAAAGTGCCAGAATGCTTTTGTTTAATCAGTGATAATTGCAATTGCAATATGCAGATATTAAGTTATTTTTAGATATATATAAGCATTCATGAGCCACAGAATATTATCTCTGTTGGACATTACATGAGAATATTATAGGAGGAATTTTTTTCCTATAATATTCCTAAGTTAATTTTGTAACTGATTTCCGAGTTAAGCTCCAGATCGATTCATTAAGCAGGGCTTACGGAAGAACAAAGGTCCAGTTTGATAAGCTTATGTTAAGGAATATGTGGGTAGTGTTATTTGTCAAAGCTAACTATATTGCAACTTCCAAAGCCGTCAACAGTCAAATTCCACGCCGATGGAACTCGCACAGTTCCATACAAAGAATTTCTTTTCTCTTTTTAGTAGGGCTGTACCGATTAATCGGCTCAATTAATCGATTAAACATTTAATCGTCGATCAATTAAATTTTCCGATTAATCGGTTTAGCCGAATTCTGAAAAAGTTGGGTCAAATGAACAAACTCCTTTCTCTCGCTTCTCCGGCCTTGGCACATCATGCGTCATTCAGCCTACTGTGTCCAAACAATTCCAGTTATTCAGAAACCTGAAGGGTAGTTTAGTCAACAAACTCGTGTGTCTCAAGTCTTGGCTGAAGTAGTAACCCGAAATGTAAGTTTTGTATATATTTTTTCACTAGTTAACTAATAATGGTATTCATTATTTCAAGGTTTCTTCTGATTATCTGTAGTGTAGTAATTATTAAACGTGAAAAAAAATATTAAATCTACATGGTTTCGTTCAAAATGCCGACTTGTTTGTCGATTAATCGATTAAAGTCAAGGGTTAACTCGATTAGAAATTTTAATGGATTTTCAGCCCTACTTTTTAGTAAGATGGGGGATGGCTACTGTCATTAAGCTTAAGGATTATATATTGTACAAGTATAAAGAAAGAGTCATATTGGTCCTGAATTCCACTGTCTTCTAGTTTAAAATACAATGATATAAAATTTTTTATTACTCACAGTGAATAGTTAAAAAGTATGTAGCATTACGTTTCGGGCCTTTCCTCGACCCTTCCTCAGATGCCTCCAGAATCATACTGATCACAAAACGAGGAATCTTCCACGCCCCCTGTTGTTTGGTGACTATTTCCCATAAACGTCGTGCACCGAGCATACCTATAGATCCATTCATTTGGTAATCCAAAGTCCACCGTCCTTACAACCTCCTTGGATGGTGGATGAAAAATAATGTTCGTTTTATCCCCACTAAGTCTCTTAATTACTCCCATCCACACTTCACTTATATCTCCTTCATATCGATTCATTGACATTTCCTGGTTTTCAATAATCTTTACCGCCTCAGACACTTTTCTTTTAACCTTGTCAAATACCACTTTCACTACACTAACCTCTCCAACTCGGTGTTTTTCCTGAACAATGTGTTGGCTCAAACCTGTTGTGAATTTTCCATTTTTGATGTCCCTTTCGTGCTCTTTAATTCTGGTTCCAAAATCTCTCCCTGTTTCCCCAATATATATCTTGTCACATACCCCACAAGTCACAGAATATACGCCAGCCATCTCCATTGCTTCATAACTCCTCCCCAGATGTTTATACTGAGAAAATGCCCTTCCTATTGTTTGTTTTGTCTTGTATGCAGGAGTTACACCATACTTACGGAAAATATTTCCGATCTGCTCCGATTGATAATATGGTGATGAGCCGACCTTTTGTGTATATACCAATCACCTTTATTTTCCTTCCTGTAAACACCTAACCTGATTTTGGGATGCTGCACTATAATCTTTATGTCCAAATAATTAATTGAGGTGATTGGTATATACACAAAAGGTCGGCTCATCACCATATTATCAAAAACAATGTATGGAGAAATTTTGCGCAAAGGGCAATAAAGCTATGTAATAATACGGAAGACCTCGAGATTGAAAAAGAAGAAATTTTCAGATTAGCAAGAATTAATGGCTTTGATGGGAAGAAGATTGAAAACATCTGGCGTAAGGCGGAAAAGCGCATATATGGTATGGAAGCGAGAAAAATAAATAACAATGATAATTATGTGGGGATACCTTACTACCCGCATGTAAGTGAGCAGATCGGAAATATTTTCCGTAAGTATGGTGTAACTCCTGCATACAAGACAAAACAAACAATAGGAAGGGCATTTTCTCAGTATAAACATCTGGGGAGGAGTTATGAAGCAATGGAGATGGCTGGCGTATATTCTGTGACTTGTGGGGTATGTGACAAGATATATATTGGGGAAACAGGGAGAGATTTTGGAACCAGAATTAAAGAGCACGAAAGGGACATCAAAAATGGAAAATTCACAACAGGTTTGAGCCAACACATCGTTCAGGAAAAACACCGAGTTGGAGAGGTTAGTGTAGTGAAAGTGGTATTTGACAAGGTTAAAAGAAAAGTGTCTGAGGCGGTAAAGATTATTGAAAACCAGGAAATGTCAATGAATCGATATGAAGGAGATATAAGTGAAGTGTGGATGGGAGTAATTAAGAGACTTAGTGGGGATAAAACGAACATTATTTTTCCTCCAGCATCCAAGGAGGTTGTAAGGACGGTGGACTTTGGATTACCAAATGAATGGATCTATAGGTATGCTCGGTGCACGACGTTTATGGGAAATAGTCACCAAACAACAGGGGGCGTGGAAGATTCCTCGTTTTGTGATCAGTATGATTCTGGAGGCATCTGAGGAAGGGTCGAGGAAAGGCCCGAAACGTAATGCTACATACTTTTTAACTATTCACTGTGAGTAATAAAAAATTTTATATCATTGTATTTTAAACTATAAAGAAAGAATTGAATAAAAAAGGACTCATTACGTTAAACGTTACTGATAGGGGGTGCTGCAGTTCCACAGTGACTAGACAAGAGCCACCACTGTACCAAACTGCACTAACGATTAACTATGTTTAACAGAATTCTTACCCCTCCTGGACGTAGCTCAGCTCGAACTCTCTGGAGTAGGTAATGTTGGAGTGGTTGTGAAGCTTATTCATGCTCGCTATGGGGATCTTCCACACATCGCTAATCACTTCAGCAGATGTGTTCGTATGCTGTATTTCCACCCAGGCAGACAACCTGCTGTCTGTCAGATTCTCATACTCAAGTGGCAAGAAGGGGCCCACTAACTTCACAGTCAAAATACCCCACGCGGGATGCTCGCTCACTAGATAACCTGTTGTCTAGTCAAGGAAAACTTAAATCACCATTTGTATTTAAGATATGATACCTCAATTAGCAAGAAAACAACACATTTATGAAAAAGAAACAAATATTTACTATTATAATTATCATAGTATGCCTACAAAATTAATACAATAAATTATTGAGTTTTGTCCATTCTGTAGCAATAATCTTAATGCTTTATGTATAGCGTAGAGCTTTATCACTGGTACTCACTACTAAATTGCGGTATTTTTACCTGTTGGAGCGCTTTCAACCGCATGGAGCGGCCATCTTCAGCAACTTATTTAGGTCATAAATATCTGAACCCTAGTTATTACCAAATTTATTGTTTACTGTTATAAAATAACAATTAAAAAGGATACTTGTTGTCTGTCCCTCTGGAATGATAATATTTTCCAATCTTGTGGGCTTCTCGCCTTTCATCACCAAAATACCCTGCAATAACAGTAAAAATAATAATAATTAGAAGAAATGCTATCAGTTACGAAGCCACAGTAAAAGTACCTCACAGTAACAATAAAATAGGAGTAACAACTAAAAGTTACGAGTTTAAGACATAAAACACTGTGCACACTCGTCTTGTCATCGTCTACATACACAAGATAACACATAACTAAGTTTGAGTCTTATATCTGTTTGAAGATTGATTTATCTGAAGACAGGGTTGCCAGGTACATAATCACAGCAACCCCAGACTTGCAATCGCTAACATGAAAAATTATCACAAATTATATTCAAAACAGTGTTTAATCTTTTAGATCATATAACATGGGTGACAAAAATGAAATTAAAATCCAAACTATAAAAATTATAAATTGATATGCTAATATTAAATGCAAGTTAAAGTCCTTCTACAGATAGGGGAAAAAAAGCAGACCAACTAAAATATCTAAGTTGCCGATATGAGCCACTGCACATTCACAGGATAGCAGGGAATGTATTGAAATTTGTTCTAGTGTCGACTTTTGACTTAGCCCATTTCGAAACCCAGAATATGGTTTCTAATCTTATTGTTTTATAACTGAATATATTGATTATTAATAATATTATAAAATACACAAATTATATTATATTCAGCTAGAAGAGTCTGTCTGCTTTTTTTCCCTACCTGTACATCTGGGTGCAAAAAGTAAATGTAGAAGTCTGGAAAATGTTTTCTCGGTATCCTTAGCAGCATAATATTTTAGAATTTTCTGCAGAAGAAAGAGTGTATTACACTGGATGACAAGCGTATTAAAAGGTGAACTTTATATAGTTTTATAGGGACCGGATGAAATGGTGAGGATGCCTTTACGACTGAGGTAACCTTGAAAAAACCTATGTCAAACTGGCCACCCACAGGATTTGAACCTGGGACCTCCTGAATGTGAGTCTGAGATGTTTATGATGTTACCATCTTGGTCACCTCGCTTGATATTTGTGATTTTACATTATTGTATGAACATGTTTAACAATTATGACTTTTATCATCAAGGAAACATAGGCCTACTTAAACTCTTTAACTCTCTAATGCCCGGTTTCTATAAACTCGCGAAATACCTACGGGGTAAATTATCCAATGGACAGAATTTACACAAGGATAACTTTTACAAAGTCAAATAATTTGAAGGTAACAATCACATATGCTTATGGAGAGTTTCTAGATAATGTCTTCTGGGTAAATATGAAAATGACAGAAAAAATGTTCCTACAAACTCGGGCTAGATCTTTCCAAGGGTAAATCGTCGCGTTAATTTATCCTCTCATGGATGGCTGGATAAAATGTAACCTCTCATAGTATCAATAATAATTTAAACAATGAGAATCAGAGCCTTCTGAATTAAAGTCCAAGGCCTTCCTCATTATATCATTGTGGGTGATTAGCAGGGCTAGGATTTATATGTAATTACATATTTCTTAATTTCACATATAGACACATTTTTTTCACTTATCTCCATCTATTATGTTGTCCTCTATTCAAATTAAACAAATTTATTTTACATATTTTTCCATATTTCTGACATTAGTACATATTTATATGTAAAATAAATATTTGTCCATATTTAGTGATTTTAATGCAATATTCGTGCATATTTCATTCGTAAGAGTAAAACTATATAAAATTGTCGTTTTCAGTGACAGAAAATATGGCAGCACAGGATAAGTTTACAGTTATGTACAGAAATGAATGTGTGAAAAATGATGTGTTACATTGAATCAAATTTTTGTAATATAACAAAAATAATTTAGACACTACAAAATAATAATCTCACATTACCTGGAAATATTGACATTGTGAAAAACATGATTCGTGAACTCAAATGTATACGTGGACATTTAGCCGATCTTATCAAATGTAAAGTGGACAATGTGTCTTCAAGAAATCTAGGCTTTGAAGAAATGTGTAAAATCAGTGCAATCTTAAGTGGCTCGTCAAATGTAAAACTAGAATCAGTGAATTTTAAACACGCGCCAATCACTTCATGTGCAGTAGAACGAAGCTTCAGCCAATACAAATCACTTTTGAAAATTTAAAACAACATTTTGTGGCATACTGTTGTGGTAGCAGAAATAATCAATGAATGAATACAAATAAAGTAAATCCAATAAAAAGAAGTGTTTAAATATGTATTTCAAGTCAGTGGATAAAAGTTAAAATCACTACACAACGTTTCAACTCTCCCCTGGAGTGTTCCTCAGGTGACTTGAAGATTGAGTTTCGTCATGGTAACCATAAAAAAAACACTGTTTCTCAAATGTCTTTCTTTCCAGTTCTTTGGAATGTCAAACATTTCTTCCTCTATGCATTCTGCTGGTGGCTGGGGAATTTTTAACACTGGAACTTTCCTTTTCAGTCTCCTCATTACATCCAGCCATTCATCCCCTATATCACCATCATACCTATTTAAACACATCCCCTGGTTGCCGATTATGGACCATGCCTCATATACCTTTCTTTTTATGTAATCAGGGGAGAGTTGAAACGTTGTGTAGTGATTTTAACTTTTATCCACTGACTTGAAATACATATTTAAACACTTCTTTTTATTGGATTTGTATCAGTGGAAATTTGGGACCGATATGGATGTTTCAAATAAAGTAAATGATCTGAAAAAAAATTGAATAATTTAATTTATGAATCCAGTATTTGTAATGCATTTTTATAGTTTCTAAAAGTAACAAAATGCAATGTCTAGTGGTTAAATGTGTTTTGATGTCCATATTTTACAAAATATATTTGCATATATATGTACGTATTTTGACATTTTTAGTACATATATATGTACATATTTTGACATTTTTAAGTACATATATATGTACATATTTTAACATTTTTTAGTACATATAAATCCTAGCCCTGGTGATTAGGTACTAATTTGCCCATAGATATTTTACCCATAGGTATTTCAAGAGTTTATAGAAACTGGGCATAAGTGCACTAGTAGTGAAGGATGCGAACAAATGTCCAAGAAATTTGTAATGTATAAGCAATAGTAAATAGTGACTGTGTCTAAAGTAGCAGTACAGTATATAACACAAGTGTTAATTAAGGTTCAAAGTAATTACCGTAAACACAATCCAGATGAGGAGGAAGACCCCGATCTTGGATATTCGCTGCCATGAGTTTATCACAGTCTCCCAAACTGTCTTGCTGGTGGTAACGTCTGTTACATCTTCATCGTCTTCCTCCTCATCCTCCTCTTCTTCTAGCTTCTTCCTGCAGTGGCAGTGACGCCAGCCACAGCGAGGACACCTCCTGCAACATTAAGCCTCTTATGAAACTTCCATAACCAAGTATCACAGCAATGAGAACAGGGAGAGAATATCTCTCGGAACATTGCATCTCCAGGTCTAGAATATAATACTAAAAAAAACTAATTAAATATTCGCATAATTTCTTCCATCCTTAATATATAACACTATTAGGTACATAGCTATATTGCTGTAGTGTCATTCCATGGAAAACAGAGTACCCGAGGGCCATACAGGTCACGTTTGTTTTCTCAACAGTGCCACAGACAACTAATTATTGAAAAATATTGCAGAATATTTTTAATACTTAAATGTAGAACCATGTGATGTGCATACTAAATGGTTTAACGGCTAGCCACATGCAAAGTTCTGAAGTACCGGCAGCTTAACAAAAGAAAAGAATACTAAATTTTAAACGATATGTAATTTTTCGGAGCCATAATAAACACACTGTACAAAATGAATAATTAGTTATGAATATTTGTGTGTTTTGTCTTCAGGCTGACACTTTTGTTTAATGACAATTTTGCTTTGTCTACATCTGTCTTTCCCAGCACAGGAGCTGGACCAATCTAACTAGAATCCAGAGTTCATTTTGCAAGTCAGAGGAGTTGTGTCAATCTATTGTACAGAATGGAAAGAAAAGAAAATGAACAGAGAGAAGGAAATCAAGAGGAAAGAAAATGAATAAAGGAAAGAATAAAAGAAGAGTACAGCAAAAATAAAAATGAGAGCCAAAGAAAAGGAAGGTCAAAGAAAAGGAAGGTCAAAGAAAAGGAAGGTCAAAGAAAAGAAAAGCCAAAGGAAAGTCAAAGAAAAGAGAAGCCAAAGGAAAGGAAAGCCAAAGGAAAGGAAAGCCAAAGGAAAGGAAAGCCAAAGGAAAGGAAAGTCAAAGAAAAGGTCAAGAAAACCAATTAAGAGAAATCAAAGATATTAGGCAAAAATAAATAAAGTCAAAGAAATTATTCAAAGAAAGGAAAATCAAAGAAAATGAAAGCCGAGAAACTGAAAGCCAAACAAAAAGGGAAAGAAAATGAAAGCCAAACAAAAGAAACCAAAGAAAAGGAAATGGAAGCAAAAGAAAAGAAAATGAAAGGAAAAGAAATGAAAGGAAAAGAAAAGGAAATGAAAGTGAAAGCAAAAGAAAATGAAATACAAAGAAAAGAAAGTCAAATATTTGAAAGAAAAAGGAAAATAGTTACAACAGGGAAGCAAAGGTCAGGTGAGGTTGGGAATAAAAATGCCGCGAGCTAAAGTTCACAACCCCAAATCTTTTAAGTACATCAAATATTTACTTGTCTGCATTTAAGCAATATTATTAAGGGCTAAAAGTGGCTTGATCATAATCACCGAAATGGAATCAGCACTAGAGTCTCTTATTAAAGTGAAGCTTATGAAAGAATGCTAGGCCTATTGTAACCGGCGTGCATTGCGCAAAATGCTTGATAGTTTGAAGGTTTGGCGGCTTAAAGAGGTCAACAAATGACGAGTTGGGGCGCTAATGACCGCCTGGAAATAAATCACAATCTCACTTTGTTATTCCTGGACCAAGGCCAGTCCTCTGGAAGTGACCGCCGCACCGCATGCAGGGGTGTACATCGCTACACATATCTCACATAATTTCAAGTCCTCACATTATTCATATTCTTACCTCAAAGCCTGCGTTTGTACGCGACAGTCTGCCAGGCACTGAATAAGGTTGAGAATCGATGATCGATGTTTTCTACATCGATGGAAAACAGCCGATGTTTTTGCTACATCGATCTTTCTCCCTGACATCGATGTTTTATTAATATTTACAGTTTAATGCATTAATTTTGATAAATTAATAATGAACTGACAGACTGATGCCCGGTTTCTATAAACTAGTGAAATGCCTATGGGTAAATTATCCATAGGCAAATTAGTTCGTAATCACGCACAATCATATAATGAGGAAGAAACACATGTCAAATTGGCCGGCCGCGTGATTTGAACCTGGGACCTCCCGAATGCGAGCCCAAGACTTTACCACCTAAGCTAGTTGTAGAGGCTGGATAAGTTTTATTCATATTTCTATTATTCGTGCATTTTTATGGAGTAAATTCCAACTGATATTATTTTAAATGGACATGATCAGGCTTTAAAACTTAGTGCCCGAACCCACAGAGGGAGTTGATTCCGGTTACCAACATCCTGAATATAGGGGGTGGAGGGTGATTGCGTAGGCTGATAAGACAGTCATTGATAGTAGTACCGAGAAGTGAATGCGCTCTCAAATTGGTCAACAGTGTACCTTGTCATTGTGCGTGTTTAAATTTATAATACGTGTTCGGCATGCCGAAAGTAAAGTGTTCTAAAACGCAAACATATATTGAAACATTTGGGAGGGACTATTATACACAAACAGGAGAACATATCGTTTTGCATGCTTGTAATGTGAGTTTAGATAATGAGAAGTTATTTTGTGGTCTTCCTATAGGCCTATCTGTATTGCAGTTTGTTTACTATCGCGTGAACTAGCATATGGTAGGTAGGGCATACGCCGAGCAAAGTCTGTACAGTACGGTTGCTGTTAACATATTCGATCGGGCACTAAGTTTTAAAGCCTGGACATGATACAGGATGAAATGGCGAGGATGATTCATGGTATGTAAATATGTAACTCGGCATTTGCCTTTACGACTGGGGAAACCATGAAAAACCTCATGTCAAATTGGCCGGCTACGAGATTTGAACCTGGGACCTCCCGAATGCGAGCCCAAGACGTTACCATCTCGGCCACCTGGCTATTTTCAGTCGCAAGCATGCCTAATGATTTGTCAAAGTGTATTGTTACTTAGGTAACATCGTTGTCATGAGAACTGACCAGAGACTTTAAAGTGTATCCGCCCTTTTGATAGTTTTTCTATAGGGTTACAATTTTTCAAAATTAAACTTTTTGGAATTTCTCCTTCAGTTACAGGCTTTAAGCTATAAGTGTGCCAAATTTCAAGTTTCTAGCTCATCTGGAAGTGGGCAAACATTAATGTCAGTGAGTGGGTTAGCCTTGTGGCTTTACATCATAGGAATAAACTGCTACATATGAGAAGAAAAAAAAAGAAAGAAAAAAAAGAGTCCGTTCCCGTCCCAAAATTACTTCCATACAATGTTAAGTGCCAGAGAGAAAAACAGCTGACATCAGGTTAGACTCGAATACACCAATGTAACCACATTTTAAGTGTTTGTTTAGTTTCTTCCGATCTCGTGGAAGGATGTGGTAGGCCTAAATAAATAATACCACGCGGGAAATGACACAGGGGTGTCCAATACAAGCTCTCACATCAATGAAGTAAATATAAACTCTTTAAAAAAGAAAATTATGTATGTTTAGAAAATAACTGACAACAGCACTGTTTGATCCCTCACAGAATCAGGCGGTACAATAACCCTTCTGATATCACGGTTATTCAGAAAAATCTGCTTTGAAAGTCACATAACTTCCTCTGCCCAGATAAATGTTAGCTTCTTAGTAGAATATAATTATTATGCATGACATTCTCTTCGTGTAAATTGGTTATAAAAAATTAAGAGAATGTCGTTACGACATCGCATCGCATCCCCGAAGGATTCACAACCCAAATAAAATCTGCTGATTAATGTACTCTCTTAACTTTCTTTACTTTAAGCCAGCAGCGTCGCCAGGAATTTTATTAAGGGGGAGGGGGCAAACTCAACATAATTCCTAACACATTGATCCTTATTTATGTGGCTAAATTATACATTACTCTATAATAATAAGAATTAATTTATTATAATGAACAAATAGTAGTATTACGACAGTAATTTAAATAAGTGTCCTGTGAACTAATTCCTGATTGAAGTTAATCGACATTGAAATTATACAAATGATATTTTATTATGGTCGCCCGAAAATCAATTTCGGACCTCAATTTCAAATGATTAGGCTAAACACATTAATATTCACTTAGTTAACCGGATCGTTATTTTGAACCCAAGCTGAATTCGACGAGGCTACAAAGATTTCTTTTAAGTTAACAGAATACGCTCTTTTGAGCAACGGCCTTGGTGACGTATTATTATAAATACATATTATAATTATAGTTAGTTAATACTTGCTAAACTCATTATAAAGTAAATTATATATATTTTTTATTCTCCATGCAACAACTGCAGGTTGGCAAAGAGTACCATAAATTTTAAATGAATCCATAAGGCAATCCAGAGGGGGGCAGTTGCCCCCCCATGCCGACGCCCATGCTTTAAGCATGGTCAATACATTTTTCTCACTTCACATTCTGATACAGAACAAGAAGCCACATTGCAAAGAGCACGTATTCAGAATGGGTGGCTTATTACTACCCTTAGAGAAAAAATATTACAAATAAAATTTTTATCGCTTGGTATAAGCCCCCCTCCCCCCCCCCCCCCATTTTCAAAATTTAAACAAAATCTTTGGAGCAGTTTTAGAGAAGATCGAGAGAGACTACATTTACTCCATGCAAAGTCCCCTTAAAAATAAGAGCAAGTCGTCGCCAATCTTCGTGTCACATCTTCAAAAGGTACCTGACCCAAATACAAAATTTTGTTTTCATACGATTTTCAGTTTTGGAGCTAGGCTGTTCACAGACTCCACAGAAAGAAATGTTTGCGAAAATAGTATATGTTGGATTTAGGGTACCTCAAAAGGTGTATTTATGTTAGAAACCCAACTTCGAATTTGGGGGTCGTTCCTCTGGTACGGACAGACTAAGTAAAAATACGATCATACCAGTTAATACTGTATTATAATTCAACATTTTTCTAATGTGATGGGAAACTTTTACCCACCTCTATATGAGTTAGAAACTTGAAATTTCACAGACAACAGCGTTTAGGCTATAACCGATCGGAAAATTCCTAAATTTCAATTGTTTAATTTATTAGGACTACCCTCAAGAAAGAAAGAAAGAAAGAAAGAAAGAAAGAAAGAAAGAAAGAAAGAAAGAAAAAAGAAAGAAAGAGAGAAAAAACTTTGAAAGGATTTCCTGCACACACTGACAATGTTTATCCACTTGCAGATGAACTAGAAACATAAAATTTGTCATCCTACGGCTTTTGGCCTGTGCGCAGTTTTTTAGATGCAAGTAGTGGAAAAGTTAAACAACAGTTAAAAATTGTGCTGCTTTAAGCAATTCTATTACATGTAATTAATATCACTTCTATTTGGAACTTTGTTTGATCAGTTTACGTTATTTACTTTATTCTCCATCATCCCTATCAGTTTGGACATCGTATATTGAACATCCTGTATAACATATTGTGGAGGCCACTTTTTAAACACTTTTTCCAAACTGCCTCTTACCTGCTGCCACCCTAATCCTCTTGGAAGTGTCAATCAGTGAATAGAAAGGTAATTAGGCGTATTCACACTTGTCTGCAGTCCAGTACAATATTGCCAAAATACGTAACACAGCAAGTTTACTTCACTTGAGAAGTGGTGAATGACAGCGGCAATGCTGGGGAAACCCACGCGACTACAAGAGCACCTGTTCTTTGTCGGTGTCGGTGCAGGGAACATTGCTATTATATTCTTTTGTAGATAGACGATGGTTTGGGACGAGGTCTTCTTAAAATGGCACGAACAGTATAGCTAAAGAACAATGTATCATGTAACTCACCCCTTTGTGTGTACATCAATCTGCTGGGCGAGGTCAGGGAGGCTTCCAGTCTCATCTTCTACTCTGTCAAACAAAAACAAATACACATCAACATAAGACTATTTCATGAATAAAAATTTAACAGATTATACAAATAATAATTACTTTCGTGCTTTGTTGTATAAAAACAAAACTAACAGATGCGAGATCACGGCCTACTATGAATCAACCACACATGATTCGATTCGAGTTACCATGTTGTGACCAATGCTACCAATAGTGCATATAAGACGTAGTTAACCTAATTCAGGTAAGCTAACATCAGAACAGAATAAAAGCACACGAACTAGCTTGCACCGAATCGAAATTGTGTTCTAAATCAATGTACGTTTATATTATTTCAAATTTCAAAAAAGTTATGTTGTATAAATTAATCTGTTTTCGTGCTGCTTAATGGCAGCATATGACAGAAACCGCATTTTAGTGCACGAAACATGGCTGCCATTTTGTAACGATAATTACCCTAACTGTAACAGTTTGATTCATTTTGAAAATAGTATGCAATTCTAGAAGTAGTCAACAAAGAGTATAATGTCAGATTGCAAGGTTGTACAGCAATTCAGTGCTGAGTAAAAAAATAATGTAATTCACCTATTTCTTACCTATGAATTTCAACGAAAGCTGCATGTCCCCCCCTAAGTGGAATTATTATTCAAGAGCACATATTTTATACTAGCACGTGCCCGCGGCTTCGCCCGCGATAATTATTTCAACAATTAAAAATGAAGAGCATAATAGTTAAATCATTATATTAACACCTAAATCATGTGGACTACATATCACGATTAGATAGCGTCACCTGGTAAAAGCGACCTCAGATTCGAGTTCCTTGGCCCAGAAAACCCCTGTATAGTGAGTTTCGTCCAAATCGAACAACGTTTGACCATATTTAGGCTAATATTGATTACCCCTATAATAATAATAATAATAATAATAATAATAATAATAATAATAATAATAATAATAATAATAATCCTCTTCGGTGTAGGTTGAAAATTTCATATTATGTTTGCGTGCCTTGACATTAAAAACAAATGAATCGACCAGCGTGAGCTACAACATTCAAAAAATCGCGATGCTTTTATGTCGAAGGAATGACAAAAATAGCCAAAGCCTAGTGTAATTTATTTGTATTACTGAAAACTCATGCTTCGAAAACACAAAAAATACACGTTTTCTGCCCGTTTTTCACTCATAACTCTCGAAGGAAAGCTAAAATAAAAATTCCGGCTTCGAGGTGCACTTTCCGACCCTTTAGTCCATCTATGTATAAAATTTCAGATCTCTGCGTTCAGTAGATTTCGCTGGGCATCGCGGACGGACAGACAGACGGAGGACAGACACTTCCTTTTATTAATATAGATTAGGCTACATCACTTCGTTACCAATGTTAACTGTATTTATGTTGATATGGGTAAGCACAGATAGTTCCTCAGGTCCGGAGTTCAGTTCCCGTTTCTATCATAGTATTGATTAATAGGGCAAGGAAATGCAAAATAAATAATGCATTCATCACCTAAAATAGTGAAAACAAAAAAAAACAAAAAAACAAAAAAATTACCCAAATTAAAAAAAAAAAACTAAGTTATATATTAGCCATTATTACTTACAATTTGCTTTTAAGAAGTAGGCCTAATTGAGTTGATTTTAGAGACCAATTTAATGAATGGCAGTGTGTTACATTTAAATTTACAATATAAAACACTTATTTTACGTTCTTAACGATGTAAGTAAACTAAAAGTTACTAGCCTTTGTCAAAGAATTACTTCTGAACTGGCATGACCATCAATTTCCCCTATCAAATACCTCACTTAACTTTTATACACAAATGAATGACACAGTGAAAGTCCTTCTGATATACCAGTTATATTGAAAGTCTGCTTTGTTTCCTGTGGATGTTTGCTTATAAACGTATAATAAAACATCATTAAACACAGAAATAATGAAATATTCGAAATACAGCATAATGTAACATTTTATTTTTTTTAACTTCAAAAAACTGAAAATGACCTTAAACACCTAAAAAATGACATCTCTTGAAAATGTCGAAAGATGCAAAAACAAATTGCCCTTATTTAATCAATTATTAAGTGCCAGTATGGTACTTTATGAGATTGTGTGGGGAACGAAAAAATGTATGTCCGTCTGTCTGTACGCACCATAACTCAAGTACGCTTTTTCGGATTTTCATGAAACTTGGTATAAACATTCATAATGTCGATGGGAAGAACCCTATTGATATTGAACCAAATCGGTTCACCGGTACCGGAGTAATGCCTAATTTAGTGACTATTTTAATAGATTATGGCGCCTTTCTCATAGAAAGGCGCCATCACTCAAATACGCTGTAACGGATTTTCATGAAACTTGGTATACCCATTTATGACGTCCATGAGAGGTGCCCTATTGAATTTTAACCTAATCTGTTGACCGGTACCGGAGTAAAACCCAATTTAGTGTATATTTTAAAGACGCGGTAATTCAAATACGCTTTACCGGATTTTTATGAAACTTGGTATACACATTTACAATGTCCATGGGAAGACGTCTGTTCATAATGGATAAAATCGGTTGATCTGTTTCGGAGTAATGCTCAATTTAGTGTCTATTTTATGGCAATATACGTATTCGAAAGAATTTATAAAAAAAATGAAAATCAGTTATCTTGACAACATAGCCTATTGTTTTACTGTGATCTTATAAGGCCTTGGAAATTATAATACAGGTAGCTATGACAAAAAACACTATTGTTTTACATGCGCTTAATCCAACTAGACCGTTAAAATGACCCAGGTGGCCGAGATGGTAGACCTTTCTTCTTCCGTAAGCCCTGCTTAATGAATAAATCTGGAGCTTAACTTGGAAATCAATTTAAAAAAAAAAAACATATTCTGCATATCATAATTGCAGTCATAACTGACTAAACAAAAACATACTGGCACTTTTTTACATCAGTTTAACTGATTTTATTTCATAATACACATTTATATATATTCGAGCTATCTTTCAACCTTCATAAAAAGAGATGCCTTGCCCTATTGGTTAGGTTGAGTTTCTTACCTGGAAGGGTTCCTGTCAGGCCTCGGCAAGGTATGGGGCAACCTCAGCAAAGCACCTGGCGACCTGTGAACACAAAAAATTAGGCCTATCACACACAAAGCAATAATTTCTTAATTTGTGAATGTGCAAGAGAAACTGAACCGTAAATCGGCGAATAAGTTTCCGCATAACAGGAGAAAACAGTTGTCAGGGTGTAAAATGACGACTTTTAGATTTTGATGCCATCTATTAGTTTCATTCTACATTTTCTGATCAAAACAAACATCAAGACAGCATTAAAGAATTTTCAGTTTGAAAAAGTCTGCACTTCTAAAACTCATCCGTAATTCGGAGTGGAAATTTAACATGGTCCCTAATATTGATGAGTTTAATTTTCTTAGTGGTGCGATAGAACATGAAAGAGGATAAAATTAATTCAACTAATTCAACGTCGGTTATTTTTAGCTTGTGTTCTTCACATACCATAGAAAACTTTTTTGGTGTGGAAAGCTCCCGAAACACTGGGAAAATGGGAATGAAGAAGTCACTAATATCTAGGGACCGGATTTTTAGGTTTTTAAAAACACTGTTTTAGGTTTTCAATTAGGTGAAATAGTTTTTTTTAGGTTTTTTGTCCAAAATATCGTTTTCGGGTAGAATAATTGGCTTAATAAATTTGAATGTGCTACATAGGATTCAATACATAATACTTGTAAAGTTTATCTTAACAAAATTGACTTAAATTTGTGTAAATTTGCTTTAGGACAATATTATACAACTGAAGAAAGAAAGCATAAAAAATCAAAAGAAGCAGTGTAAATAAGTTTGCCTTACATTTTATTACAGGGCAGTAATACAAGCAAACAAGCGCTTTAAAACACAGAAATCTATATCCTATATCTATATACACGGCAACAAAGGTTGTTCGTACGAATATTTTAAAAGGAATACGCCGGTACTCTTACACTTTCTCTCTTGATACTGTCCATCCTAGACGACAATGGGTTGAACGAAACGCTGGTGGTATTAATTTTAACCCGACACAAATTATTCTCTCCGAAAAATGTTGATTTCTCAAAAACAAGGCAAAAAAGTAGCCTAAATTAGATATTTTAGGTTTTATATCCCATTTAGGTATATTTAGGTTTTTATACCCATTTAGGTATTTTTAGGTGCCACAGAATTAATGTGGGTGAATCCTATGGACGTGATTCGAAAAAGTGTATGAGCGCTTTTTGTTTTGGAAGTAAGGAAAAAAAAATAGGTAAAAACCTAAGAATCCGGTCCCTACTGATATCACTGTTCCTAACCTAACTGCCATTTACCTAGAATCAGACGGGGCGCAAGTCCGTGGAGTGTGTAAGGAAGGAAAATAAATTCTTCATATTCATCATTCTGTATGAATGAAATGTCAGTGGTTCTGTCTGTCTGTCTTTACCTATTTCATTATTTCCCATTAATGCGCTACAAAATATTAGAATAGCCTGTAAATCGTTCGAACAAGTGGAGAAATTCAATTATTTGGGGGGCAATAATTACATACACAAATAAGGTGTAGACTCAAATCAGGAAATGCTTGTTTTTATGCAGTTCAGAAATTCTTATCTTCTCGTCTTCTGGCCAGAAGTCTAAAAATAAAAATTTGTAAGACAATTATCCTGCCGGTTGTATTATTTGGATGTGAGACATGGCCCCTTACATAATCTGAGTGTGTTGGAAAACAGGGGGCTTAGGAAAATATTTGGGACTAAGAGAGATGAAAACTGCATAACGACGAGCTTCATAACCTGTACTCTTCACCGGACATGTAAGGGTAATTAAATCACGGAGGATGAAATGGGGAAGGAAAGACATATATAACAAATATTGACTGGGACACCAAGAAAAAGACCTAGACGTAGGCGGGAGGACAATATTAGGATAGTTTTAGGGAAAGTAGGATTTGCGAGGGATGGTTAGATGGAGTTAGCACAGAATAGGGTTGGATGGCGGGCTCAGGTAAGCGCAGCAATGAACCTTCGGGTTGCATAAAATAGATAATATTCCTTTAAATTGCTGAGGAATTGTCTATTGTCATTGAGTAAGTACCGGTAAGTAGAAAAATAAAAGTCCGAAGTTAGTAGCCTACATCCAGTCAGCATTTACCGAAGATATGGCCAGGTTAGGTTTGAAACGTCTCTCCTATTACCCCGCCCCTATTTCTATTGTTTTCTAATATCAAGCCATAGGATTGTCTATTTCCCAGAACTGCAGCCTAAAACATTTTTGGACCATCCCAGCACCCTAAAAATTCCATAAATGACTAGCAGTGTTGATACATGTTACTACTTTATGACTTCGGTAAGAAGCAACAAACTTCGGGGGTGGCAGGAATGAAGTACACCGATGTTATGTACTTAATGTCGCTCAGTAGGAGTGGTCCTTACTACATGTGTTACTTCATTGAAGTCTTTAAAATTTAGTCATGCACTGTAAAGAAAACATTGTTTTCTGGGGACCCGTTTAGCTAGAATCGGTGAAAGAAGTCAACCATTACTGGAATCTGAACCATTAATACGGCCACAATCTTGAAAGGGAATTTAAAAATATATATAAATCCTTACACATAGGTTTTTTAATGAATTCAAGGAATATCCATGGCGAATTGGAAGGAAATCTAACAACGAATTTGGTCATCACCCCGTAAAATACAGATTTAAAAACAAACGAAATGTGGGTAAACCATTAGAACGTCAAAAAAAATATAGAAACAAAGTTGTAGGAAGTTTTTCACTGGAGAAAGGAAGTAAAAAATGTTTCAAATAAAAGTTTTAGCTCTTAGTGAAAGCACCTCACGTACAAAATTCAAAGAAAATCGTTGGAGCAGTTTTTTGGGAAAAATGCGAAAAACAGAAACTTTCATGTAAAGTGACATTGAAGTTTTTATAACATGAACCGTTTGGCTAGAAATTGAACATTTCATGAAACGGAAGTAAAAAATGTTTGAAATAACAGTTTTAGCTCTTAGTGAAAGCACCTCACGTACAAAATTCAAAGAAAATCGTTGGAGCAGTTTTCGGGAAAAATGCGAAAAACAGAAACTTTCATGTAAAGTGACATTGAAGTTTTTATAACATGAACCGTTTGGCTAGAAGCTGAACATTTCATAAAACGGAACCAGTGAAACTGCCCTATCTTGAAACGGAATAAAAAAAACCAGCAAAATCCTTACGTTGTTTTTCTAGACTTCAAAGAACGTCAATGCAAGATTGGAATAAAACAAACGATGCAGAAAATGAATTTACAAACAGACGAAATGCCGGTGTAAATGTAAAATAACTTATATTAATATACCAGCTAATTTATAATTACTTACAACATGATTCAGCACCGACAGGAATCACAACTTCAATGGACGGATGACACAACTATGCACTACGCACCACAGACTCGAACTGGGAAAGAGACGAGTCCTGCTAGCTGGGGGAGGGGGTAGTCTTCTACCACCAAGACACTAGCGCCACCAAAACCTCTTTTAAAAACCACCCACTTTAGTAAAGCCAAAAACTTAAAAGCACTTACATAACCCAAATAACCCAACTCTCGTAACTTTATTTATTTTAAGCATGGCCAACACATTTTTCTCATTTCAAATCCTGATATAGAACAAGAGGCCATATTGCAAATAGCACGTATTCACAACGGGTGGCTTATAAGTAGACCTGGGATTTTAAGGCAAATTCCTATTTTGTTTCTTATGAAATAACATGGAAATTCTTAAATATGTGGACGTTTCATGATAAATCACTTACATTTATAGAGTTTTATAGCGCCCTAAAATTCCTATTTGGACCTTTAGAGCCTGTTTTACTATTTTAGTGCCTAAAATGCCTATTTTGAACATATAAAATTCAACTTCACAATCTTATAATGGACACCCCTCAATGAAAAGCAGAACAGCAGAGGGTGGGTTTTTCACAGAAACTTGATTATTCCAAACAATTGTCGCTAAAGGAATGCTGACTGACGGGGGAGGGGGAGGATTAAGGGGAAAGGTCTACTGAGTCAAGTCAACAGTGAAAGAACATCTGATGCCTAATTTTGCAGTTAATTCTGTTAAGAATATAGATATACCACGTTTCTTGCAGTAAAAAAAGAGACCATGTTACAGTTTAAGTGTACATTGTAATATTTTAAAATCTATTTTCTGTCTATTTACAGATGTTTAAAGCATATTTTAAGTGCCTATTTTCTCTTTTAAAAGCCTATGTACTTGTTTTATAAGCCTATTTTAGGTGCCTAAAATTAATTTGTTTATAGCCTAAAATCCCAGGTCTATTAATAGCCTATACTCTCGTAACTTTCTTTACTCTAAGCATGGCCAACATATTTTTCTCATTTCACATTCTGATATAGAACAAGAGGACATAAATTGCAAAGAGCGCGTATTCAGAGTGGGTGGCTTATAACTATCCTTCAGGTAATTTTTTTCGAAAAAATGTTTCAAATAAAAGTTTTAGCTCTTAGTATAAGCAACCCATGTGCAAAATTTAAAGAAAATCGCGAAAACAATAACATTTCTTTATGTAAAGTCCCCTTAAAATCAAGAGAAACTTGTCGCCTATCTCCGATTTTCCGTTCCGGAGCTAGACTGTTCACAGACACAGCCAGCGTTCAGCTATTTTAAAACATATTCGCCACCGGAATTGAAACATTTGTCTTACCATGGCACAAACATTTGAATAGGCTACATGTGTCGCAGAAGTGTTCCGCCTGGGATTTGAACCACTGTGTGACAACCATCTTCGCCTCTCTGTCATTCTCTGTCATTTCTTCAGGTGTAGAAAAAGATGGAAATCACTGGGAGCGAAGTCCGGGCTGTAGGGTGAATGTTTAAACGCCTCTCAGCCGAACTTCTGCAGGAGACCTGCCGGCCTAGGCTGCCAAAGTGCTACTTTTCGGCGTGTTAACAGTCCGACAAGTAGCTGTTTTTTCAGAGCGTGTACTAAAAATATTATTTATGTCGTTCATTTTACACTTTCCAAACAAATACTGGATCAATACGTTCGAGTGAGGTATCACTCAAGTCTGACTAATTTACATTATGTTGTGTTATAATAAGCACTAGCATGTGCCCGCGGCTTCGCCCGCGATAATTATTTCAAAAATTAAAAATTAAGAGCATAATAGTAAAATCATTATATTTATTAACACCTAAATCACGTGGACTACATACCACGATTAGATAGCATCGTCTGGTAAAAGCTACCTCAGATTAGAGTTTCTTGACCCAGAAAACCTCTGTATAGGCCTAGTGAGATTCGTCCAAATAAAACAACGTTTGACCATATTTAGTGCTTACAACATTCAAGCGATTGCGAAAGTTTTATTTTCAAGGTATGACAAAAATAGCCAAAGCCAACTGTAATTTATTTGACATTGAAATGTATAACTGAAAACTTGTGTTTTGAAAACGCAAAAAATTCACGTTTTTTGCCCGTTTTTCACTCATAAATCACGAACGAAAACTAAAATTAAAATTCCGGCTTCGAGGTGCATTTTCCGACCTTTCAGCCCACCTATGTTTAAAATTTCAGATCTCTGCGTTCAGTAGATTTCGCTGGACATCGAGGACAATTCCTTTTATTAATATAGATAATATGAATTATAATGATACCTTCTCTAATTTGTCAAACATCCATTTCATTTAATCCAAGCCCACCTGATACCACTAGCAACAATATGTTCTGTGAATTTGTTTTGATAATTCTGTGTAAAAAGGGGTTAAGTATTTTCGAAAACATTTAATTTTTGGCAATTAAAATCAGAATTTTTCAAAATCCTTTCTTAGTGAGCACCTACATTATGAAACGAAGTTACTGTCAAAATTCCAAGGCACTACCTGTTATAGTTTAGGCTCTACGTTGATTCCTGTCAGTCAGTCAGTCAGGACAAAGTCTCTTATATAGAGAGAGATTTACGCTAAAATGTTATATTTAAGGTCGAAAGCGTTTCGTTTTGATATCTCGATCCAAACCCCCATAGGCGAGTCATTAAATGAACATTTCATAACAGCATATTTTCAGTGATGTATTTATTAGAAAGGATTGCAGTGTCTAAGGGGTTTTCTGCGGTTTGGATTCTTCTTTGTCTTCCTTAACTTTATCCACCTTTGGCTTTGTCAGGTCATCGAGCAATTCCATAGCGGTGATCTGTACAAACGAAACAAAATCAGGTAAACTGATGTAACAAAGTGCCAGAATGCTTTTGTTTATCAGTGATAATTGCAATTATGATATGCAGAAAATAAGTTATTTTTGTAATCGATTTCCGAGTTAACCTTCGGATCGAATCAAGGGCACCTATACCCGGGGGAAGCGGGGGGGGGGGGCGGCTCCCCTAGCTCTCAATAAAAGGAAAAAAATATATATATATTAATAATTATAGTCATGTGTTTTTCTTTATGACAATTATTTCAAAGTCAGTAGAGATATAAAAGGTTTGCAGAAGTTTTACCAAATCGAAAGCATGGAAGCAAAATCCACAGTGGATTAGGAAAGGGGGGTCCAGAGGGTCCGGGCCCCTAAAAACCAAAACCTAAAATTCTATTTTTGTATTTAAAAAAAATATATTAAATAATTTTTGTTGGTGTGTCAAATATGATGTAGCAGATATTTTCTTTTCATAACATAATGAGTTATTTAACTTTACTTATAAATAGTAATGAATATTATAACCTAGGTAACGATTTCTTGTTTAAGTTGGCATGTCTTAGAGTATGGTAAACAAATTTGCTTACTAGTTTTTCAGTGCTAAATAGCGTAAAATGTGATTCTCATTAGTTCAATATTTAAAAATTTTCCGGGGATGGATCTCTGACTCCCCTTTCTTCCTTAACACCCCGGTACTTCTGACCCGCACAGAAATTATTTTCGGGCTACGTCATTGTTGCACTTATTATAGGCCTAATGTTACAAAGTGACCCAAAACGTTAAAGCGACAAAAAATAAATAAATTAAAACAATTGCCCCCCCCTAGAAAATATCATATGGGTGCCCTTGGATTGATTCATTAAGCAGGGAAGATCAAAGGTCTAATTCGATAAGCATATGTGAAGGAATATGTGGGTAGTGTTAATTTGTCAAAGCTAACTACATTCCAACTTCCAAAGCCGTATATGAACTCTGTAAAGCAATATGTTGTCATGATAACTGATTTGCAAATGATAAATTATTTCTACTAACATTTGGCCACAACGGCTGAATCAACAACACGGCTATTAATTAATTTGGACAAGTGTAGCTATAGTACACACCTCTGTGGTGATGGCGTTGGTCAAATCGAGCTCGGGACTTTTCTCCTCTGCAACCTTCACTTCCACGGGAGGCGCAGGTGGCGGCTCCATCCACTTGAGGTACTTATAGTGGATGCCATTGAGGACAAATCCCGTGAAGATCCCTCCCACGACCGTGAACACAAGACTGCCGATGTTCCTGATCGTGGAATGGCCCTCTTCCACCACTCTCCTTCTGGAAGTCTTAAACTGCCGGAGACTCGTCAACTGAGGTATAAATCTTTTCAGCAAGGACATTTCGATTTAGTTCACTGACCTGACTTCTTAAACCGATTCAAGTAATTCAGTTCAGGTCTATAAATCGTGCCCATAAACATCTTGAACTGAAGTCATTCGATTTTGGGCGTTCATACTTGAATGGATTCGGTTTAAGCCTGAAGATCTCCACATGGTGATAAAACCAAGAATTCTTGAACCGACTTCAAATCAGCGCATTTTGATCCATAGTCACTGGAATGTAAACGTCAACTAATTCAGTTATGTGTGCACAACTTGAATGGAATCAGTTTAAGCTGAAGATTTCCACATGGTGATAAAGCCAAGGAATTCTTGAACAGAGTTCAAATCAGCGCATTTTGATCCATAGTCACTGGAATGTAAACTTCAACTGATTCAGATATGTGTGCACGACTTGAATGGATTCAGATTAAGCTGAAGATCTCCACATGGTGATAAAGCCAAGAATTCTTGAACCGAGTTCAAATCAGCGCATTTTGATCCATAGTCACTGGAATGTAAACTTCAACTGATTCAGATATGTGTGCACGACTTGAATGGATTCAGTTTGAGCCTGAAGATCTCCACACGGTGATAAAGCCAAGGAATTCTTGAACAGAGTTTAAATCAGCGCATTTTGATCCATAGTCACTGGAATGTAAACTTCAACTGATTCAGATATGTGTGCACAGCTTGAATGGATTCAGTTTAAGCCTGAAGATCTCCATATGGTTATAAAGCCAAGAATTCTTGAACCGAGTTCAAATCAGCGCATTTTAACCGTAGTCACTGGAATGTAAACGTCAACTGATTCAGTTATGGGTGCACAGTTTGAAAGGATTCAGTTTAAGCCTGAAGATCTCCACATGGTGATAAAGCCAAGAATTCTTGAACCGAGTTCAAATCAGCGCATTTTGATCCATAGTCACTGGAATGTAAACTTCAACTGATTCAGATATGTGTGCACGACTTGAATGGATTCAGTTTGAGCCTGAAGATCTCCACACGGTGATAAAGCCAAGGAATTCTTGAACAGAGTTTAAATCAGCGCATTTTGATCCATAGTCACTGGAATGTAAACGTCAACTAATTCAGTTATGTGTGCACAACTTGAATGGAATCAGTTTAAGTTGAAGATTTCCACATGGTGATAAAGCCAAGGAATTCTTGAACAGAGTTCAAATCAGCGCATTTTGATCCATAGTCACTGGAATATAAACATCAACTAATTCAGTTATGTGTGCACAACTTGAATGGATTCAGTTTTGGTCTGGAAATTTTGAAGTAATTTTATTTAGATCCATAATTTTGAACCGGCTATTGATCAGGTTTAAACTTTAACTGCTGCAATGAATCGATTTAGACGTTGAATTAAATCGATTCGGTTAACGTCAGACATCCTGAACTGATTCTGTTGAGAAGATGGATGGGATAAATTTATTCCGCTACCTAAAAGCCGGACATTTTGAATATTTCCACGGTAACGTTACATACAACACAGTGTTATAATTTTGAAAATCCTAATCCACGATTCTAACTAAATCACTCTTAAGTTCACTAAAATTAAAATTTTAAAATCATATTTGCACTCTACCTACTTCTGTATGTAATATACTGAACACTAATTCAACTGACATTTCCCCTTGTTCTTGATATGATAATAATCTAAGAGTGCTCGAAAACAGGGGTTTTAGGAAAATATTTGGGCCTAAGAGAGATGAAAATGGGGAGTGGAGAAAACTGCATAAGGACGACCTTCATGACCTGTACTCTTCACCGGATATAGTAAGGGTGATTAAATCATGGAGGATTAAATGGGCTGGACATGTTGCGCGCATGGAGGAGGAAAGACATATCTAAAATGTATTGACTGGGAGACTCGAAGGGAAAAGACCACTTGGAAGACCTAGACGTAGGTGAGAGGACAATATCAGGATACACTTCAGGGAAGTAGGATTTGCGAGGGATGTTTGGATGGAGTTAGCACACAATAGGGTTGAATGGCGGGCTCAGGTAAGCGCGGCAATGAACCTTCAGGTTCCATAAAATAGATTATATTCCTTTAGCTTGCTGAGGAATTGTCTATTGCCATTGAGTAAGTAAGTTGATTAAGTAATATAATAATTTTCCAGTTTTATCCTCCTCGCTGAAGGAACACTTAATGAGCCCCACGACCCCATATAGTATGTCTCATCTGTCTTGAGAGGAAATACCTGTGAATCACTTCTCTGACCAGACAAGGACATGATGGACCTCCCGGTTAGTGATCAGCCCAATACCGGGGCCACCTCCAAGACAACTCGAACACATAGGACGATATACAGGGTGTTAATGAATAACACCGAAATATTTTACCTGTGTATAGAGGGGACATAGACAAGCAACTTTTATTAGGACATTTTTGCTCTATGGCGTAAAATGTGTATGCCACAGGGCATCAAAGTCCTTAAAATTTGGTGCTCATAACTCAATAATTGAGCGAAACAGGGTTAAAATTTTCATTAAATCGACTTCATGCCTTCCTAGTGATCGATAAAAACCTGATTCTTAATAATTCATCAACAGCTATACCATAATTTAGAATTTTCATAATCTGCAAAATTTACTGACTAATCACATGATTGCCCGCCACTGCATTATGTTTTTATTCCTAATTCCAGACCTAACAAAAATGTTTCGTTTGTCTTTTTTCCCCTCAGAGTTGTAAGATATCGATCGTCATTTTTTACAATTTTCCCGACCACTACACAATATTCACTGTTCCTTTGTTTCCCATCATTTCAAGTATTAGGAGTCAGTGGCGTGCATATCCTTGGCAGATTTTATGTTATAACAGGAAGAATTGAATCCATAGAGCAAAAACCTCCTAATAAAAGTTGCTTGTCTATGTCCCCTCTATACACAGGTAAAATATTTCGGTGTTATTCATTAACACCCTGTATACCAGTCACACACAATCATGACGAAGATTCAGTTGGGATTGAATGTGATAATGGCGGCCAGATGGTATCCGGAGACCAGGAGGGCCTAAAGTTACCCGACTTTCGTCTTACAAGGTGAGGAAAAACCCCGCATAGGATTTTTTTTTCCATTGGGAAGCGAACCCTGTCCGCTGCGGTAAGGAAAGGAAGACATTATTGATCTAATTCATGCAAGCAGGTATTTGTAAAAAAATTACTAATTAAGTGAGGAATACAGAAAGTATAACGCAGTGCAAATACAAAAGTATGCAAAAGGACGAAAAAGACGAATAAGATACAATGATAATAGTTGAGAAATTACAATTACCTACGAGCCGAAACACAAACCAGTATGTGATTATCAGGGCCCGGATTCTGATAACCTAAAATTGTTTAAAAAATGACCTATAAAATGACCCTGAATTTTAAAGAAAATGACTTAATAATTGTAAAGAATGACCTAAAAAATGATATTTTATTTATAAAAAAAATAGTGTACGCACAAAGTTAAATAATAATTTGTACATAATTCTAAAAACTGTGAACGTAGAAAGGATGATGTAGGTCTAAAAACGTTGTTCTTGATAGGAGCACTTGAGAAGAAAATTAAGAAAGTAGTTTTTAAAATAGATCCTTCAAAAAATGTTGCAACATACTAACCTAGTAATTTATATTATCCTATGAGAAAAAAATACGACAAAAAAGTTAATGTACTGAATGTAAATGCACGAAAATGACTAAATAAAGAAGGAGATGGCATGAAAATGCCAAAATAATGACGTAAAATTGAAATAAATGCCCTAAAAATATAAAATTGCATAAAATGACAAAAAATGACCTAAGAGAAATGCATTTCTTTAATGTAGGGACCATGATTAGAATTCACCTACAAGTTGGCAATGTCTAAGCAGCATCAATAAAAAGATGACATGTCATTAGAATCCGGGCCCTGGTGATTATCTTACGTCACACGAGAAACGTGCAATAGTGAGTCAGACGAACCGGTTTCTGTTTACTGTACAGATCCATTTTATGTTGGAGTCAATATGTACAGAGCTATTATTTGCCCAGTGTATAAACAAAAAGGAGACAAGTTACAATGTGGGCGCTACAGAGGGATTTCTTTATTAAATGTGATTTATAAAATGTTTACAAGTATTCTAGCGAAATACTTGGAA
The DNA here is from genome assembly GCA_964059195.1 of Ectobius pallidus. Taxonomy (NCBI): domain Eukaryota; kingdom Metazoa; phylum Arthropoda; class Insecta; order Blattodea; family Ectobiidae; genus Ectobius; species Ectobius pallidus. The sequence goes on along the minus strand of CAXKWD010000005.1, from coordinate 180,716,606 downwards.
CAGTACACAGAAGAAATATTGGGGGACTATCAAAGTGGATTTAGGAAAGGTCGTTCTACCACAGATCAAATATTCCAATTAAGACAAATAATTGAGAAAACCCATGAATACAATATCGACACATACCAGTTGTTCATAGACTTTAAACAAGCCTATGACAGTATAGATCGACAACAGTTGTACCTAATTATGAAAGAACTTGGAATACCTCAAAAGTTAATAGATTTAACCAAAGCCACCCTAAAGAAGACAGTAAATCAGATTCGAATTGGTGGGAAGCTGTCAGACGACTTTGTGACAGAAAATGGCCTTAAGCAGGGAGATGCACTCTCAACATTGTTATTTAATTTAGCTCTAGAAAAAATAATACGTAACATTGTAATAAACCCTGGAGGAAGCATAATAAATAGAACCAGACAGTATATGGCATACGCAGATGACGTAGCTATAATAACAAGATCAGTAACAGCATTAAATGAAGTATATGCACAAATAAATGATACAACAAAAGAAATAGGATTAGAAATTAATAAAGATAAAACAGTATTGATGAATACATCCAAACACAAAGTAAGAACAGATGAAAACAGAACAGTCCTCATAAACTCAGAACATTTTAAAGAAAAGGATGAGGTTAAATATTTGGGCTCAGTGATCACTTGGGACAATGACTGTGGTAAAGATATAAAAGCCAGGATTGCAGCAGGGAATAGATGTTACTATGCTCTGGATAAGGTATTAAAGAAAAGATATATCTCTAAACAAATTAAATTATTAATATATAACACGATAATTAAACCCATAGTGATGTACGGCTGTGAGGCATGGACCATGACAGAACTCCAACAACAATTGCTGAGAAGATGGGAAAGGAAAATCCTGAGAAAGATTTATGGCCCTGTAAAAGAACAAAATGATTGGAGAATCCGTAGCAACTTAGAACTGGAACAGTTATACAAGAAACCCAATATAGTAACTTTGATCAAAATTAGAAGACTCAAATGGGCAGGTCACCTAGTTAGAATGGAGGATGAAAGAATGGTGAAGAAGATTTTCACTGGTAGAATTGAAGGAAGGAGGGACCGAGGGCGCCCCAGATTGAGATGGATAGACTGCATTGAGGGAGATTTAAGGAAAGCGGGAATAAAGAGATGGAGAAGGAGAGCAGAAGATAGAGGAGAATGGGCTATTGTTTTAAAGGAGGCTTTAGCAAAACTATAAGTGCTGTATGCCAGGAGAAGAAGAAGAAGAAGTCAATATGTACATGACTATGCGTCATGCTGTTTCTAAAGATAGGATAGTTTCACTTCCAAAATACGTGTACATCAATATGTAGTGAAAAATTATGGAATATGTTGAAATATATTTAAAATCGTAAAAAAATATGTAATACATTATAATATGATACTTACTTACTCAATGGCAATAGACAATTACTCAGCAAAGTAAAGGAATATTATCTGTATTGATAAATTTCATTTTTCCTTTTGAGGGTAAGTATTCATGAATGAGATTTAAAGAGGTGTTATCCACCTTATACCCTCAAAAAATATATATAACCTACAAACCGACGAATGATTTTGGGATTGCTTTGAAAATTACAAGATTTTTTGCACAATATTTATTTTGTATCTTATGCAATTTAAATTGTTGAACATGTGCGTTATAAAATTAAAAACATATTTACAGATAAACAGCAAAAATATTAGAAGGTTGACACTTTGCATTACAATATTGAAACGTATTTACAAAGACACTTGTTCAAAGCAATCCCAAAATAATTCGTCGGTTTGTAGGTTACTAGTAGGTGCCCGTGGCTTCGCCACGATAATTCTTTTAAAAATTAAAAATTAAGAGTATAATAATTATTAAAGCATTATATTTATTAACACTTGCACGCGAATCATTCATAAACTAAGCCATTAATAATGAATGAAACAGCTAAAATTCCTGCTTTAGAGTACATTCCACGATATGAAAGCGCCCCCTGGGAAAACTATATCAGAATCGATTATGTAGTTCCAAAGAACCTGTGAACACATAATACGTATTGTTTCTCAGCTGTTTATTGACATGAATATGATGTGAATTTTATTTTATCAATTCAGTGTAATTTTCAGAAATTATATAATGTTTCAAGGGAAGGAATGGTTTGTTTGGATTTTTATTATCAGCGATATTTCAAGAGATAAAACCATCAATATTTTACAGCTGTTGCCCCCGGCTTCGCCCGCCATTATTCATTGACTCCAGGATTTTTTAAGAAATGTACACTGGTAGTTTATTAAAAATGTTTGTGGTTCAGAGCTATGAAAATTGTAAGTAAAAATAAAATTAGAATATTTGTTCATTGTGTTCATTTCACTTAGGCCTTATATAATAAAGAAACGGTTTTCCTTCCTAATTTTGTAGTCGTCATGAAAGTTTAGACTGCGAGAGACGAACATCGCCGAGTATACCCGATGTCTCACGAAGCGGGCGAGCAAGCACGCTATTTTGGGCCGTTGAATTGTATAAGAGTAGAAGATATATTTTTTGAGGGTATAAGGTGGATAACACCTCTTTAAATCTCATTCATGAATATTATCTATTTTATGGAACCCGAAGGTTCATTGCCTCGCTTACCTGAGCTCGCCATTCAACCCTATTCTCGATCTTGCTTGGTGAACAATACGCACTCTTTGCAATATGGCCTCCTATTCCATATCAGAATGTGAAGTGAGAAAGATGTATTGCCCATGCTTAGGGTTAAGAAAGTTACTTGAGTGCATTAATTAGATTTAATTCGGGTTGTGTATCCTTCGGGGATGATATTCTCTTCGTTTTTTACAATCGATTTACACGAAGAGAATGTCATACGTAAACTTTCATTTGGGCAGAGCAAGTTATGTGAGTTTTACATCCGATTTTTTAAAATTATTATTTGCAAGTCTAGCATCAAATGCAGTGTACAAATTAAATCCGGTTTATGTACGTACTCTAGTGTAGATTTAAAACACAGTGATGAAGGCATATCACCCGCATTGCGTGTCATTCCTACTGCCCCCATTAGTAGAGAGTACTTTATTTTCCTATTAAAAAGTTCTAAAACAATTGAATTTTTAGTAGGATAGTCAAATGGTATACTTACTTACTCAATGGCAATAAACAATTCCTAATCAAGGTAAAGGAATATTATTTATTTTATGGAACCCGAAGGTTCATTGCCGCGCTTACCTGAGCCCGCCATTCAACCCTATTCTGTGTTAACTCCATCCAAATCCTACTTCCCTTAAATGTATCATAATATTGTCCTCCCACATACGTCTAGGTCTTCCAAGTGATATCTTCCCTTCGGGTCTCCCAGTCAATACTTTTGAGATATGTCTTTCCTCCCCCATTTCATCCTCCATGATTTAATTACCCTTACTGTATCCGGTGAAGTGTACAGGTTACGAAGTTCGTCGTTATGCAGTTTTCATCTCTCTTAGGCCCAAACATTTTCCTAAGCCCCCTGTTTTCGAACACACTCAGATTATGTAAGGGGCCATGTCTCACATCCATACAGTATAACCGGCAGGATAATAGTCTTATAAATTTTTATTTTGAAATTCCTGGACAGAAGACGAGAAGATAATAGTTTCTGAACTGTATAAAAACAGACATTTCCTGATTTGAGTCTACACTTAACCTTGGTCCATTTCATCCTCCGTGATTTAATTACCCTTACAGTTACTACATCCGGTGAAGAGTACAAGTGGTTTACATACACATTTTCAATAATCCGTCTCTGAAACAAAACTAGGAGAAAGAATAGTTTTCGTAGCTCCTAATTTAATTTAATAGTGCATATTACGACACAAGTGTGGTAAGTTAAGTGCGTCATTCAGAATCGAGGAAGAGTTTAAAAGACGAGACGAAGACGAGCTTCTTTTTCATTTCCGAGATATTCCAATGCACACCGAATACCTCTTTCCTAACCAGTGTACTATTATCTGTAATCTTCATGCTTGAACAGGACAATGTTGTCATACACTTGTATAAATGCATCGACCAGAAAATAAAACCCGCATCCTCCCGAATGTGGGTGAACAACGGTACCACCTCTGTCTTAATAGCGTGGAACTTTGTGACGTATAGTTCTTTCCAAAACATGGCGTCCTCCTCTTTTTTAGGATGACTTTAGGGAACGGTTTTACAATTTGTCCTCTTCTAATGAGGGTCATTCATTGTTCGCTAACCCCAGAACCGTGTATTTAGAGAATATACATTCTTCTGATGTGGCACAGATGGCCATTTTTAAACCTGGATCGGAGAAACCACACTAATACACTAAAATTAAAAACTAAACTCCGTGGCACTACATCCCTGAAAAACTTGGCCTACCACCCGACCGCTGCGTCATCTACCATAGGCAGGGGGACACGTTGTCAGCATGCCGACACCCAGGTCGTTAATGGCTGTTTTCGTGAACGGAACCGCTACTTCTCTAGCAAGTGGCTCCTCAATTTGAATCACGAGGCTGAGTGCACCCCGTTCCAGACCTCCCTACCTCAGAAAATCAGAGGAAGTAAAGAGAATCGAACCCGGGCCGACGGATCTATAGTTAGCGAAGCTAACCACAAGACCACGCCGGCGGTCACACTAATACAGCGGGTGCAACTATTCAACACGATACAAGTCAATGGACTGAACAATCCGTAAGAAAGCCAGAAACCTGACAGTGTTCCTTCTAGGACTTTAATGAGGGTCGCCTATTGTTCCTACGGCAAGGGAGGGGGATCTTATCTGAACTGAGGCTTTCGTGTTTTGGAATAAACTATAATAAATAGCGTGGAAGTTTGCAGGATAAAGAAATGAATGTCTACTTGTCTACTTTAGTGGGTTTGTACATCCCTGGTGTAATTCGTGACCGGTCTCGTGCATCCGCGGGGATCTGTAAGGTCACTTCTCTGCATCAATCATTACTTCCAAAGTTACGTGCTCTTTATAGGGATCCTATTTTACATCAGTTAAAATGCATAAAGATCGGTCCCGATGCCTTCGGTTCTAAATACCTGTTAGTGTTATAAAAATGTATTTTAAAAAATAATTGTCTCTATAATTTCCTTTCTTCTGTGCTAGATATGCGAGAAAGTTTGTGCATCATATTTTGCACCATTTGTTTGTTTTCTAAACTGCTGTAATGTAATATCTAACGTAAGTAAATTTTGTCGTGTACACAGGTTTCCCTATAATATAAAGCCACATGGCTGACTGACTGACTCACTGGCATTAATGTTTGCCCACTTCCAGATGAGCTAGAAACTTGAAATTTGGCACACATATAGCTTTTAGGCTGTAAACCACAGGAAAAATCCAAAAAGTAATTTTTTTGTTAATTTTTAGCCCTTAAAAACTCCCCGAAAAAGGGCTTGGTTTCCATGGTAACGGTATAATCAAACAGTGTTCACATAGGGCTCTGAAAGGTAATAGCCAATACAGCAGACTAAATATACGCACTCTATCGCCCATTGATCTTTTAAAAAAACATTTTCTGAGGGCCTCAGCGGGGGCTTGAGGGCGGAGCCCCCAAGGAACGAAGCGAGTTTTGTTATAAGTAGAGACCGGATTTTAAAGGGAAAATTTTCACCCAAAAAAGGACGAAAAAAGGAAAAATTACTGAAAAAAAAAAGGTGGGGAAAAAAGGGAAAATTATTGCCAAAAAAAGGGATATAAAAGTAAGAGAGTGTAACAATTCAACAGAGAGATACATGTTTGTTTTATGTAAAGCTTGTGCTTGCTCTACAGCTGCTGATTCTGTAACATCTAATGACTGAAGAAAATTTTTGATATTGTTGAAATTCTCACAGAGGAAAATAGCACACGAAATCCATGTTCCCCACCTTTTTATAATGGGAAACTTAGGCAATGGCAAGCCTGTGATTTCCCTGTAACGCTCTATTCTGCTGGGAGGAATTATTTTTTCAATGGTGAATTGTTAATGTTTTCATATTACCAAATACTGGGTAATTTACGAATTTTTAAAAATAAATTAGCAAAAAAGGTAGGCCTACTGGAAAGGGAAAGTTCCTAAAAAAAAAGGGAAATGAGCGTAAAAAAGGGGAAAAAAGGGAGGTTCAAACCAGGTCATTTACAGTTGAAACTTACTCAGTAATGTCCTGTTCAATTTTATCACGTTTTGTGATGAAATATAAAAAAAGGAATTCCCTTTAAAATCCGGTCTCTAGTTATAAGTCAGACAGATACTTTTTTTAAACTTCGAGATATAGTAAAACTTCTATTAAGCAAAACAAAGGGGGGACGGAAGGTTCTTTCGAATAACCAAAATTTCGGATACAAATTAAAATGTAACTTTTAGAGGTTCACATCATTTTGAAGTTTTAGGCGAGAGTAAATGAAGACAACACATACAGACCTAATATGTTAAAGAAGAAATACTAACACCAAAATCAGCTGCAACCGTGTTCAAAATCTCACCATTTTCAATTATTTTAACTGCCTCTAACTTTCATAAAGAACAATGTTTGATAACCACAGCACGGACAGGTAGCTACTAGCAAATGAAAAAAAAAAAAAAAAAAAAAAAACAAAGAAACAAACAAAAAAGTGTGCGTGGAACGCCACGCGACAGAAGTGAAACTTGTTTTAATTTTTTTTTTTTTCCAATTTTGGATTGTTCGATTTTTTAATTTTGGACTGTTGGACTTTTTAATATTGGGTTTTTGGACTTTTTAACTTTAGGATTTTTTATTATTAAATTTTGGATTTTGGATTTTTAATTTTGGATTTAGGCTTTATTATTTTTTAAATTTTTTATTTTTGAATTCTTTGAATTTTGTGATTTTTAAATTTTGGATATTTGGTTTTTTTATTTTTTAAATTTTGGAGTTTTGATTTTGGATCTTTGAATTTTTTAATTTTGGAAATTTGGATCTTTTAATTTTTGATTTTTTAAATTTTGGATGTTTTAATTTTTTAGTTTTGGATTTTGGATTTTTTAATTTTGGATTTTTTAAATTTTCGATTTTTTTATTTTGAATTTTTGGATTTTTTAAACTTTGGATGAGCCTAATCATTGAATTGATTCTTTTCTGTGCAGTCCGTTCCGTCACACCTCACCAATTTCGTGACGATTTTTGAGCGTTATAGAAGCTCTCGATTTACCCCTACCGCGGCTAAAGAATTTTCACTTCAAAAAGAAACAAATAGAGTTGGCATGTGCCTTTACAATACATAAAGGATGGAGGTCGACAAGGTCAGAGCCCTTATCCTCGTTATTCATACAAACAGGTTGAGATTTCCCTCTCCCTTTCCTGTGTTCGAAATACAATCTACATAGACACCCGCAGCGGGTCGCGGCGCACGGCTTGGGCACACATTCCTCTCAGATGTGTACAGGTGGCAGCCTTGCCAGAACCGCTACAATGCACACGTTGAAGATTCTCTTTAGTTCACACGGAACAACAACGCGTCACAGCACACATTCAAGGTGAGTCTTACGTTTCTCTGTAAATTCTTATAAAAGTTTGGTTTCAAAAGTTGTGGTACTACTTTGCTAAGTACCGGTAGTGTCAATTAAAGTTCAATGACCCTTCGGGCAGGCACTTTGCATCCAGGGCCGTGGAAAGAAAGCAAGAGCCCCCTGGACAAATTTTCCCGGGCCCCCGTCAAATATTAAATTCACTATCCAACTCGCTCTTTATAAGTATGCAACAAAAAGATTGTGTAATGACTAATGATATTACATAGTTATTAAGTGCCAGAATGGTACCGGTACTTTATGAGATTTTCTGGTAGACAGGAAAATATCTGTCCGTCTGACTTTCTGTCTGTCCGTGTGTCTGTAAGCGCGATACCTCAAATACTCTTTATCGTATTTTCATAAAACTTGGTATACCATTTATAATGCCCATGGGACGAAGCCTATTGATTTTGGACCAAATCGTTAAATGATGCCGGACACAAAATGGAAAAATAACTTACATTGAAATGTTATAATTACGAACAATTTTATCTGTACGTACCAGTTTAATCCTTTGGAAATTATGATTTTAACGTTAGTCAGACCTACTGTTAAGTCCAAAAGAATTTCTGCTTCTACTTTTCAAAATTAGCCATAACTTAACATAAGCTATTAACATAACTTAAGCTATTTTATTTTATAACCAATTTTATTTTAGAGTAAATTTAGAAAGTAAAAAATAAAACCTGGTCGGCCGGGCCCTCTTTTGAGGCCCAGGCTGCCCCTCCCTCTCGTCGGGCCTGTTTGCATCCTGGGTAATGCTTTGTGTAACTGTCCTTTTCATATTTTAACGTTTACCCCACCCACCCCCGCCCAAAGTGATTGTTTTAGTGTCGCTTTTTGGTTTTACCCGAGTATCTACAAACATTTCAGTAATACATTTCATTTGTCAAACTAATTGCATGTTTTTTTTTGTCACAATTTGGAAATAAAAGAATCGCTTCATTTCGTGAGCCCACCCTGGTCGATTCATGTGTTTATAATGCCAAGGCCCGCAAACTTCTGAAATTTTCAACATAGTCGGAAGAGGGATAATGAATATAGGCCTAAATGGGAAAACATTGATCGATTTGGAAGGAACTCACTATGGAGGGGTTTTCTGTACCACGGAACTCTAATCTGAGATCGTTTTTCCCATGTCGCTCTTTCTAATTGTGGAATTCATTTCAAAACCGGATTTTTAGCCGTTTCATTATTAATCGTTTAGTTTAGGCCTATGAATGTTTCGCGTGCAAGTGTTAATAAATATAATGTTTCAATTATTTTGCTCTTAATTTTTAATCTTCCAGTTAATTATCGTGATCTGCTAGTATTAAATATGAACCATGCGATCAATTCATGTACGATCTCTTCTTCTTCTTCTTCTTCTTCCGGATTATATACGGCTGGTGCCGCTTCTCCGCCCCCCCCCCCAGTCAAGTGGAGAATACATTTCCTATACTAATTTTATTACGCTATTTTTCGAGAGAGGGCAGAGGGACAGGTGGTAAGCCCTTCGAATCTCAATCCCCTCAGGAAACTAAGGTATTACTTGGACGTGAAAGGGCCGAGAAATTTTGTCCAGAGGCTCTAATTTTAGGCTTGGAGTTCTTTTACGTGCCGTAAATCTACGACACGGGCCCCCCAGCTTAAAGTCCCTCCCGGAGGATTCCGTGCCCAGGATTTTTATGTCCTGAAAAACCCTTCGACTGCGGCCGGGTTTGATCCCGCGACCTTCGGATCCAGAGGCGGGCACGCTACCACCGTGGCCGACCATGTACGATCTATATGTCAAAATTCAGCTAACATTTGAGCGTGTATTTTCATGTTCAAAAAATGGCCACCCTGTCTGCAGCATAGTACACGAAACCAATGCAGACGTTGAAATAACAGCAATTGTAACACCCACATGGACCGTTATGTTCAATATGCATAACCGTGACGTCACGCTAGGTTTCTCCTCCCTCATTTAGGGTGTGAGTCAGCTCCTCATGCAAAACTTTAAACTAGAATGGAGTGAGATATATCCATGTTCTCATGTTCACATTACATGATAATTATTGTAGGGATGGTAGATTTTGGCAGCTAAAAAACAAAGATTTTTCATTTTAAAAATAAAAAATCCCTTTAGGCAAGCCTACAGGCTGAGGTAGATTTCGAAGTTCTTTTGCTTTAATTTACTGTCGCTGCGTAGCACTCTTCTTCTTTATCCATGGCATGACAAACCCGCAATAATAACTGCAAAAATAGAGGAAAGAGCACTTTTTCAAACATTCAAATCTTGCCTTATATGAGAGCTATCGAGAAAGTAGTCATTGATTTGTAGAGTACTCATCAAGAGCTTTTCAACGATACTCCACAAAACGTAGTTTCAAAAATTTCGAATTTCCATCCCCCCACCCCCACTCCTACCCCCAAAGCCCCCGAATCGTTGGTGTCACTGTGAACTCCATAGGGAGTGTTCTAATTTATTCAAACAAAATTTCCCTCTATTCTTCATAGGGGCCGAGATATAAATGTTTTAAAATTTCAACCTCCTCTCCCGACCACCCCCTTGGGCCAATTACGCTCTTTAACGAACTTGTCCGAACTATTGGGTCTAGAAATAACATAATAAAATTTTGTTAAAATATCTTCAAAATTACGGCCGCTAGCGTGTAAAGAAATAGAAATATATACCTAGGTATATCACAATTTTTCATTTTTACTTCCTCTGCCCGTACCATAGGTACTATAGGTAGAGGAAGTATTGTTTTCGACCCCAAAATTCGAAGTTGAGTTTTTAGCATATATACACGTTTCAAGGCCCCCTGAAACCAAAAATACTATTTTTGGAAACATGTCTGTGTGTCAGTGTGTGTGTGTGTCTGTGTGGAATATCTGTGAACAAGCTAGCTCCAAAACGGAAAATCGGATGAAAACAAAATTTCGTATTTGGGTCAGGTACCTTCTGAGGCTGTGAGGATAAGATTGGCGACTATTTTCTCTTATTTTTAAGGGGACTTTACATGAAGAAATTTTCGTTTTTCGCGATTTTCTCGAAAACGGCTCTAACGATTTTCTTTAAATTTTGCACATGGGTTGCTTATACTAAGGGCTAAAACTTTTATTTGAAACATTTTTTTTCGAGAAAATTCTCTGAGGGTAGTTACAAGCCACCCACTGTTCACCCACTGTTTGTAGAAAGTTTGTCTTACGTGATGAACAACTGAATTCGCGCTCTTTCACGGCCTCTTATTCTATATAAGAATGTGAAGTGAGAAAGATGTATTGTTGGCCATGCACAGAGTAAAGCTGTATCTGAGGGAAATATTCGATAAATTTCGGAAATTATATTTTACGGCAGAAAGTTCAATAAACGTCTGCAGTCATTTGTTCTTTTTTCTTTTTTTAAAAGTTTGTTATATAGACTGCGCTTTTAGTCGCATCATTGAAAGAAGAGATATTTATAGGATAATTTGTGTAAAATTGTGTCTTGCGATTCTGTACAAGGATATGTGAATACTGCTAACTTTTATTTGGGCAGAGGAAGTTATGTGACTTTCACATCAGATTTTTGAACAGGCGGTGGTTTCGTACTTAGGGAAGCATGAAGCGTAAAGATATGAAAGAATATTTCGAAAGTCATGACATGGTATCGATTGCAATGGGTAGATTTTTCTTCGAAATCTACCTAAAATGTAGCATTTTATAGCAAAATTAACGTTAAAATTTCGCATTTTGTAGCGATTTGGGATGGAAGAATATTTATTACTGGCAAATTACGTTGCAATTATTCCACGTATTAATCTTAAAAAAAAATTAGTCTGGGTGGCAGTAGTGTTGTTTACGAGACACCTAAGATCGGGTGAGGGACCTCATTAAGCTCTTAACAGTTTAAATGCCCCTGGCTTTCTTACGGATTGTTCAGTCCATTGACTTGAGAACTGATTTGCATTTGATAAATTCTAATACATCACCATAAAATAGGCACTAAATTGGGCATTTCTCCGGTATCGGTCAACCGATTTGGTCCAAAATCAATAGACTTCATTCCATTAGCGTTATTAAATGCGTATACCAAGTTTCTTGAAAATTCGATGAAGCGTATTTGATTATGGCGCGAACAGACAGACAGACATTTTCCCGTCCACCACATAGTGCCATAAAGTACCATTCTGGCACTTGATCTCGCATACGGCATGTTTGCTGGAACATTTAGCTTCTGTTATCGTATAGACTACTTCTGTTTCGGTTTCCGCTATAAATTTAAATACACCCTGTATATAGCCTATTTATATCGACCGCCATGTCAATTTGGCATCCAGTGAGAGAGTGGGCTAAGCCAAAAATTTTCAAATTTGAGTTATTATCATCTCTGTATCTCTTCTCTATATATATAAAAGGCTTTGTCCTGACTGACTGAATGACAGGAATCAACGTACAGCCTAAACTATAATAGGTAGAGACTTGGAATTTTGACAGTATCTTCGTTTCACAATGTAAGTGCTCACTAAGAAAGGATTTTGAAAAATTCAGATTCTAAATGCCAAAAATCAAATGTTTTTGAGAATACTTAATCCCTTCTTACACAGAATTATCGAATCCAAATCACATTTGACATTAAAACATATTGTTACCAGCGAGTCTCAGATGGCCTTGGAAAGAAAATGAAAGTAGAATAAATTTGACAAATGAGAGAAACAAATGAGAGAACTATCAATATCCACGAAAATAATGCAGTCACATAACTTTCTTTACCCTGGTAATAGAGAAAACAATACGAGGTAAGGTAATATGTTTTGGGAAGAGATGTATGAAAGTGATATTGTATTTCTGTTTAATTTCATTCCGAAAACGGTTTTATGGTAACATGACAGTGAGAAACAAAATTTTCAGCCACGATAATACAATTTTATGTTACCGGAATTTCGGTTTCTTCTTATTAGAACCCCTACCGGGCTTACTGTGTACTGTACAAGTGATGGGATGGAAAATTCTACATCCTCTAAGAGCCATGAAAAACTATGTCAAGCGTTTTCTGAGGGAATAGTTTGAGTGTGATAAGTCGTTCTTCCTATTTAAAATTATAAATACCTATATAAGGACCTAGAATTTATAAATCTAAAGTCCTTCATAAGTTAATTTCCAATTACAAAATAAAAAACCCGGGCGACGCCGGGTCTTTTAAGCTAGTAATACATATAGCGGTGTAACTGTAAACCTAATTTTAAAGGTTTGTGTGGGTTTCTTCCCTATCTATTCTTGAAAGACAATTTTCATAAATTAGGGGAATGGCGTTTCTCCAGTGAGAGAGTGGGCTAACCCAGCTCGGAAGCATTAGAAACGTGTTATAGTCCAGTCACCAGGTACTTTTCCCTGGGAAAAAGTCCGAAGTTAATAATTTTTTTATATGCTGTATGTGGGTATTCTGTGGTGTAAAATCCAAGTTTTCCGATTCGAGAACCCTGTGCGAACTTCAGGGCAGGCGAAAACTTCGAAATGTTTGGGTTTTTGTAGTTTTTACCTTATAATTCTTAAACAACGCATTATAGCCTAAAACATTCCATTACAAAAGTTAAAAAGCATTAAATTTCCTACCATTTGCATTGTTTAAACGTTTTTAAAACCAAATACGTACGCTTCAAAGTTTTGAAAAATTTTAGAAACATCGAAAAACTGGGGAAAAAATCTTAAGATGATGATTTGAGTTTGTTTGTTGCAGATGCCGTTCTACATCCAGAACACGGAGACTGGACTCGTCCTGGACTTGAAAGCAGGAGAGGATGAGGGGGAACCCCAGATCGCCATGTTTGAGTATCATGCCGGTCCTAATCAGCTGTGGGAGCACAAAGACGGCATGATCTACAGCAAACACAATGGGTAAAGAAACCTCTCATTATGCTAATGAATGCTTATAACTAGGGCAAGGCATTTGATGATTTTGCATCTCTATTATACGAAAGTTAAAAATATATTATATATAGGCCTATATATAAATGTGTATCATGAAATAATGGATTAAATAAGGGCGATTTGTTTTTATTTTTGTTTATTTTTCGTCATTTTCAAGAGATAGGCCATTTTTGGGCTATTTTAAGCTCATTTCTGGCATTTTTATGTCTTTTTCGGCATTTTAAGTTATGTTTCAGTGGAGGCAGACAGGAGATTTTCCATGTACAATCCTTACTTTTAGACAACAGACAATCGTTTTTATTTGACAAGTGTTCATAGTTCATTTTAATTCAGGTTTATTGTAAACACCACAGCAGTCTGTCTTGTAGCAATACAGAATTATCTTTTTCTTTCTTTTTAAATGGCACATATTTGCTAGGGGCAATTTTATGGCATGCCAGTTCAGAAATAATTTTTCTTTTCGCTAAGGGTGTCCAAATAGTATAGATTTAGTTATTTTTTAGTAATAAAATAAGTGTGTTTTATATTGTAAGTTAATATATATCGCACTGCCATCCGTTAAATTGTTTTTAGCAATTCTTTACTTTAAAAAAATAAATATAAGTAATAGTGGAAAATTTATTGTTTTTTTTTTTTAATTTTAATTTTGTCATTTTTTTAATATTTTTAGGTCATTTTGCATTTTTTCACTATTTTATGGTCATTAAATGCCTTGCCCTACTTATAACGTAGTTAAGAATTTATCTGTAGGATAGTTGTAAGCTAGCCACCGTTCTTAAGCCCACTGTTTTCGAACACACTCAGATTATATAAGGGGCCATGTCTCACATCCATCTATTGTTATATAATTCAACGGCCCTAAATAGCGCTCGCCCGCTTCGTGAGACATCGGGTATACTCGGCGATGTTCGTCTCTCCCAGTCTAAACTTTCACGACGAGTACAAAATTAGGAAAAACGTTTCTTTATTATATAAAGCCTAAGTGAAACGAACACAATTAACAAATAATCTAATTTTATTTTTACTTGCAATTTTCATAGCTCTGAACCACAGACATTGTTAATAAACTACCAGTGTAAATTCTTAAAAAATCCTGGAGTCAATTAATAATGGCGGGCGAAGCCGGGGGCACCAGCTGTAAAATATTGATGGTTTAACTCTTGAAATATCGCTGATAATAAAAATCCAAACAAACCATTCCTTCCCTTGAAACATTATATAATTTCTCAAAATTACACTGAATTGATCAAATAAAATTCACATCATATTCATCTGTCAATAAACAATTGAGAAACAATGCGTATTATGTGTTCACAGTTATCTTTGGAACTGCATAATCGAATCTGAGATCGTTTTTTCAGGCGGCGCTTTCTATTCGTGGAATGTACTCTGAAGCCGGAATTTTAGCTGTTTCATTAATTATTAATGGCTCAGTTTATGAATGATTCGCGTGCAAGTGTTAATAAATATAATGCTTTAAATAATTATTATACTCTTAATTTTTAATTTTTCAATTAATTATCGTGGGCGAAGCCGCGGGCACCTGCTAGTATAATACAAACCGGCAGGATAATAGTTTTTATAGTCATTTTACTGTCTCAGCTCGCTCACGGCCCTATATATAGGCCCGACGAATATTCCAGAGCCGATGTCTCGAAAGTTCCGCCCGCGTGGAATCTGGAATGCGCGCTGCGCCGCGAGGGCACACCCCTTAGCGCGAACTTGAATGTTGAGAGGTGCGTTCTGTTTCAGTTATGTCTAAGCTTGTGTGTTGTAGGCTGGTACTAGACGTGAATGTGGAGACAGGCGAGTTGGCCATGTTCGAGGCCCACGGCGGACCAAACCAGCAATGGCACTTTGAGGAGGACGGCACCATCAGGTGTGATGTGGACGACTGGGTCTTGGATGTCTTCGAGAGCAGCGGGGAGCCTGGCACTAAAGTCGTCGCCTTCCCCAAACATGGCGGCCCTAACCAGATATTCAAGGTGGTAACGGTCGATGAAGAATGATACCCTATATCCCATGTAAAATTCCATTCTCCCACTCAACATGATATGCTATATGAACAGTTTAATAACTCGCATATTTTTCAAGATTCCATCATATTTATTTAATTCATTGCCAGTTTTCATAGCTACTTTACATGCAAATGTCTTTTTAGAATGATATAAATTTTATTTTAGTATCATGAAGCGTGTCCTTTCAGAATATTTTTAATTAACTCCATTTTAATGCCCCTAAAACATTTCATCCATTACTATGTAGCCATTTCATAATTATGGGTGGGACATTTTAGCATATTATGAAAACTATTTTCGAACTACATATCATAAATAATGAACAAAAACTGGTTCTGCACATTCTGTAAAATTTACAATGCCTTCTCCTCCATACTACATGGAAAGCATTATTTAAAATTTATTTGAAATATTTAAAATAGGCCTATGTTTTTGAAACTCTATTACTGGTGGGACATAATTTGGACACTGATTTTAATTATGCAAAACAAAAGTTCATTTGCTGTTCTGCAATTACTGTTAGAGTATTAATTTTGTTATTAATGACGATATGAGGGATTCATTAAAGATTATAAACGATTTCCAGATTGTCAGAACATTTATTTAACTCATTAATAATAATTTAATAAAACTATCAACATTAAGGGTGGGACAAAAAGTCACTGTATGTTATTTTACATAGTAATTAACCACACATATTTTTTGAAGTTAATCTTATACCAAATTGTACCTTAAGATGTATATTTTCTCGAATCAAAACGGACATAGCTGATTACTCTTGGCTATTTGGTATTAAAGGGTGTTATTAAAATCATGCTATAAATGTCAAAAAAATTAACCGCAATAAATAAGTAAATGGATAGATTTTATGTATGAAACAACTTCAAATACACTTAATTCCTTAATATTCAATGAATTTGTGGATTTCAACTTTTATTTGACCACCCAATTCCACTAGTTTTATAACATCTCTCTTTAAGGGAAAAATTACCATACTTTATGAAATGGCTGTATAGCTAACTAGGGTGTCCATTTAATATTTATAAAAAAAATGTACTTTTTAAAGTATAGAAAAGAATGATTAAAATGTGTACCAACGTAAATTTTAGTAGCAAAATCAATACCAAAATACTGAAGGGAATATGAAATAAAATGCACTAAAAATGATAAAATAAAATATGTACAGATAAAAAACAAATATTTACAAAAAAGCTGCATTTGATACAAATCATGCAAATACGAAAGCAGCTAAATTTCTATGTTACTATGAAAGAAGATTCAATTTCACCAAGACATGCAGAACCATTTCAAAAAATCTAGAGTAAGTCAGAAAACTAAAGTTTCAAGATAGACAAAAAACAATTTAATTCCACAGCATTGTTACAACATTTAGTTCAGCCCACCCAGATATTTCTACATAGTACAAAATAGTATGTAAAACTATGTGGGTGAACTGAATTAAATATTGTAAGAATGCTGTAGAAATAAACAGCCTTACTAATAAAAGCTGCTTATATCTTGCGTTGAACGGTTGTTTGGTTGTTCTCCGCACAAGTTCTACATAAGACGTATTACCAATAAACGCAGTATAACTACACCTGGTTTGAACGTGAAACGTCGCCAAACACATCACGCTGGCCATGACGTTACTAGCCCCTGGCTATGAAGGGACTGCTGAACGCCATCTGTCAGAGCCGTGAACAAACAGTAACACGTCGTCTGCTGACTAAAAATCTAGTTTCAGTTTTTCATTATATTGTTTTCAGAAAGCTGTAATCATGGGTACAAGTATGGAAATATGTTCCGCAAACAAGGAACAATGTTTATAATTCCACAAAAGCAGCTCAGAATATGCGTAGCCTCAAGATTCAATCTCAGGCATCTACGAAACGACCGGCTGTTATGGATATCCTCCATCTTGATTATTTACGTCAAATTTACTCAAGAGGGCCAGGCTGTGTAAAGCGTTGCACACATTCAGCCTTATGCAAGGATTATTAGTACATTTTTTCTCCTCAGCTGGTATATATGTTACAACTGGATTATTAGTAAACCGAAATTGTTTCTTGTCAATCTTGAAACTTTAGTTTTCTGACTTATTCGCTTTTTCCCTATCACTCTAGAATTATTGTCTTGCGATTTTTACAGCAATCGAGAAAGGGTGGAAAACAAATTTTAACCAGAAGGTGTATATTATTACATAGGTTACTTGCCTTGTGAATCTCATTATCTTGTACATTAAAATTATGTATAATAAACTATCCATGTTACGAATTCTGATAGCAAAGACTTTGTTTTCGAAAACGAGGACTGGAGAAAACTGCATAACGATGAGCTTCATGACCTGTACTTGTCACCGGATATAGTATCTGGTATCTGTAACCCTATGATCCCCAGGTGGGGCGAAGGGGCCTCCAAGTGGAGGTTTCATTAC
Source organism: Ectobius pallidus (assembly GCA_964059195.1). NCBI lineage: Eukaryota > Metazoa > Arthropoda > Insecta > Blattodea > Ectobiidae > Ectobius > Ectobius pallidus. The sequence continues at coordinate 180,698,776 of CAXKWD010000005.1, read as the reverse complement.
CTATACTAATTTTGATATGCTTATTTTCCGAGAGAGGGTAGAGGGACAGGTGGTAAGCCCATCGCCTCGCAACCCCCCTCTGGAAACTAAGTATTTCTTGTGCGTGAAAGGGCCGAGAAATTTTGTCCAAAGGCTCTAATTTAGGCTTGAAGTATTTTTACGTGCCGTAAATCTACGACACGGGACCCCCAGCTTAAAGTCCCTCCCGGAGGACTCCGTGCCCAGGATTTTTACGTCCTGAAAAATCCATCGACCACGGCCGGGTTTGATCCCATGCCCTGCGGATCTAGAGGCGGGCACGCTACCTCTAGACCACCGCAGCCGACACCGGATATAGTAAGGGTAATTAAATCACGGAGGATGAAATGGGGGAGGAAAGACACATCTCAAAAGTATTGACTGGGAGACCCAAAGGGAAAAAGACCACCTGGGAGACCAAGACATAGGTGGGAGAACAGGTGCTTAACCCCCTTCTCTCCCTCTCCCCCCCTCTCTCTCTCTCTCTATATATATATATACATATTCTATTTCCGAGTAGAGTTCATGAACAACACTGTTATGCACAGGCACTATCCTGAAAACGGGGACAAATCAACGTCCCGCATGAAGCTGTGCCGGATGGAGGACTACTTAGCAAAAAGCCTTACAGTCCGGCCAAAAACCAGACGTCTGGTCACCCTAGTGGCTATAGAATATAAAATGGTTACATGATGGTGAACAGAAAAAAGACATACGAACATAGCTTAAAGGGATGCACAGATGAAACTTATGCCATTTCTTTTATTTTTTATCTTAAAAAGTATTTCTGAAGTTCCCTACTGGAAACCAGTTTATATTATTTAGTAGCCCTTTATGTTACACACACCTCCACGAAAAATGTATAATTGTGTTTTAAGATATTTACAAGTAAAATGTCAAACGTTGAATCCGGTAGATTCTTTTGTAATTTTTCTTATGTTTATGTCATCGGTTGTTTCCATCGAAGTACAAAAAATCGATCAACATCTAAACATGGCCGCCGATGCTCAACCATAGTGTGTGATCCATGAATGAATGTGATTGACTCACTTTTAACATGAGAATATTATAGGAGAAAAATTCCTCCGACACTGGAACTTGAACCCAGCACCTTTGGCTATTCGCGCCAATGCTCTACCAACTGAACTAAGCCGGAGTTCAATTCACAGCGCCGGATGGAACCTCTCTCCTATGACTGATTGCCCTAATGGTCTACCTCACAGACAGACAAGTTATGTCATATGCAGAATTTTTCTCCTATAATATTCTCATGCAATGTCCAACAGAGACAATAATCTGTGGTTCATGAAAGCTTATATATCTATTACTTTTACCAGCTAGCTAAAATGCACAATCCTCTCTTCAAGTAAATTTGTTGTAAAAATGAAGATATCCTTGCCACATACCATTGCCGAAGGATACATAATCCAAATAAAGTGTGATTAATGTATTCTCATAACTTTCTTTACTTTAAGCATGGCCAAGACATTTTTCTTACTTCACACTCTGATATAGAACAAGACGCCACATTGCAAAATGCACGTATTCAGAGTGAGTGGCTTATAACTACCCTTCAGATGATTAAAAAAAGTTTGAAATAAAAGTTTTAACTCTTAGTGTAAGCACCTTATTTGAAAAATTTCAACAAAATCGTAAAAGTTGCTTTCAAGAAACTCGCGAAAAACTAAATTTTCTTCATGTAAAGTCCCCTTAAAAATAAGAGAAAGCTGTCGCCAATCTTGATGTCACATCTTCAGAAGGTACCTGGCCCAAAAACCAATTTAATTTTCATACAATTTTTCTTTCTGTAGCTGGGCTGTTAATGGACATACAGAGACACAATGACAAGTTTCTGAAAATAGTATTTTTGGATTCAGGAGAACTTAAAACATGTATTCATGTTAAAACTTCAACCTCGAATTTTGGGGTTGAAAACAATACTTCCTCTACCTAACGGACAGAGGAAGTAAAAATATTATAAGCATTGCCCATCAGTACTTCTATTCTATTCAAATTATAAGAACTCTGTTTTACTAACTAGATGGTAAGTTTAAAATTACTCAGGAATTATACTGACATCCGAACGGATTTAATTTGATGCTTCTTGTACATTGCTATTAGCGATTAGTGATATTAGTCTAGAGACAGGTTTTGTTAGGTTATGAACATTACATTACATGGCTTATACACACTGAAATACTAAATTTACAAACCAGTTATTTGAAAATGATCTATTTTCTTAATTGCGGAAATTATTGCAAATAGTTCATTAATGTAATTTCTAGCACTATATACACATTTGTCTGTCTCACTCGCCTCTGTCCCTTTTGGTTTTGATTTTATAACTGTGAGAAGCCTTATTTGATCGCTGAATTCTGTACAGTATTTGCATTAGTTTCTGTATGCCGAAAAATTTATTTTTTGTTCTTTCCATTACACACTGTCAAAATAGTTTCTGTTTCCATGTCCCTTTTATTATAGATCCCACAGATATGGTCCTATCTCACACCTGCAAATATGAGGAGACTGGAAACAGTAAAAGCTACTTATATAAGAAGAGTTCTCCGACTATCCAAAACAACCTGGATTAGAATAGCGTATATCCTGGCCAACACAGACTACTTTATTAGAGAAATAAGATTGAAAAATAGACTACCCAGCACACCTCCATACGATTCACACATTAGGGAACGGGAGCAAAAAGCAGCAAATGTCGAGCAGGAATTCTATACAACGCCTGCCATGATCACAGAGGAATGGAAGGAACCCAATTTTGATATCCGGCACATATTCACGAGAGTGGCTGCGCATGGATTCCATCACCGACTATGTGACCAAAGAGGATATCACCAAGTATCTGAGATGTGCAAGTGTGTGCTGTGCGGACAAATTTGTCCACAATACCATATCCTAGACTGTACAGAGAGGACTGAATCCCTAAGATACTATGCTAACGATGACAATTTTAAAATCTGAATGTAATACTTATATTATTACATACACATTGTGATCAATAAGTTAAATATTTATTATAGGTGCTTTTATGTGTATTTGAGCTGTTTTTATCTACTGTGAGTGAGAAGGTGTGATTTGAGATGCCCTCTCTGGGAAAATTTCTTCGTACATATATCACAACAGAATGGTTTGTGTCCTGTGTGGGTGAAATGATGTGTTGCGAGACCGCTTCTTCGGAAAAATTTCTTGGTACATATATCACATGAGAATGGTTTGTGTCCAGTGTGAGTAAGTAGATGTCTATTGAGATTTCCTCTTTCGGAAAATTTCTTGGCACATATATCACAAGAGAATGGTCTGTGTTCACTGTGAGTAAGTAGATGTGATTTGAGATATCCCCTTCGTGAAAATTTCTTGGCACATATATCACACGAGAATGGTTTGTTTCCAGTGTGAGTAAGTAGATGTCTATTGAGATTTCCTCTTTCGGAAAATTTCTTGGCACATTTTTCACAAGAGAATGGTCTGTGTTCACTGTGAGTAAGTAGATGTGTATTGAGAATCCCTTTTAAGGAAAATTTCTTGGCACATATATCACACGAGAATGGTTTGTGTCCAGTGTGAGTAAGTAGATGTCTATTGAGATTTCCTCTTTCGGAAAATTTCTTGGCACATATATCACAAGAGAATGGTTTGCGTTCACTGTGAGTAAGTAGATGTGTATTGAGATTCCCTTTTCTGGAAAATTTCTTCTCACATACATCACAAGAGAATGGTTTGTGTCCTGTGTGAGTAAGTAGATGTCTATTGAGATACCCTCTTTCGGAAAATTTCTTCGCACATACATCACAAGAGAATGGTTTGTGTCCTGTGTGAGTAAGTAGATGTGATTTGAGAGCCTCCCTTCGTGAAAATTTCTTGGTACATAGATCACAAGAGAAGTGTTTGTGTCCAGTGTGAGTAAGTAGATGTGATTTGAGATTCCCTCTAATGGAAAATTTCTTGGCACATATATCACAAGAGAATGGTTTGTGTCCTGTGTGAGTAAGTAGATGTGATTTGAGATATCCCCTTCGTGAAAATTTCTTGGCACATAGATCACAAGAGAAGTGTTTGTGTCCAGTGTGAGTAAGTAGATGTCTATTGAGGTTCCCCCTTCCGGAAAATTTCTTGGCACATATATCACACGAGAATGGTTTGTGTCCAGTGTGAGTAAGTAGATGTCTATTGAGATTTCCTCTTTCGGAAAATTTCTTGGCACATATATCACAAGAGAATGGTTTGCGTTCACTGTGAGTAAGTAGATGTGTATTGAGATTCCATCTCAAGGAAAATTTCTTGTCACATGTATCACAAGAGAATGGTTTGTGTCCAGTGTGAGTAAGTAGATGTCTATTGAGACTGCCTCTTCCGGAAAATTTCTTGGTACATATATCACATGAGAAATTTTTGTCTCCAGTCTGAGTTTGATGTTGACTGTTTCCATCAGAGGTTGAGCTTGTAAGTACAGCAGGAGAGTGCGATTGCAATAGCGGATCCTCTTCACTTCTTCCTGTGTCAAAGATATTGGGTATAGATTCACAGCTGAGTTTGCTGCTGAATGCTGTAGAATCGATGTCTTCTATATTCTCAAATTTCACTTCCTGTGTCTGTAATGTGTCCAATGCAATGGGTTCAGCCTTTGGTTGTATTTGAGAAATCTCTTCCTTAATTTCAATCTTAGTATACTCCGATTTAATTATCGACTCCATTTTGTATCACAAACACCACGAGAAGTCCGCATATTTCGGGCTTGTTTATAGGTCAAGTATTAAGTGGCCGATGTCTCGTGGAAATATACAGGCTTCTGTACAGGTAACAAGTCTCACAGTGCAGCGTCTATTGTCAGTTGTTCAGTTGTTGTCAAGGCAGCAAAGCTTAGAAAAAAATAGCGGCTTGTTCAAATTGCTAGTAATCTCTTACGCAGATGATACAAACGTGCTTAGAATCTCCTTTGAAATGACTTTTGACTGGTCTAATACTATGAACCTATTTTCAGATTGGTTGAGTGGAAATAAGGAGAAAAACACAAAGAATAGTATTTACTCTGAGAAACAACGAAAACCCAGTTGAAGCCATTAAACTTCTTGGAATCTGGTTACACACAGTGGCGTAGCAAGCTTAGGTGGTACCCGGTGCGGAAAATTTCTTGTCACCCCCCCCCCCATTTAAATTATTAAAAGATGGAACAGTTCCAAGTGTTATTTTTTGAATAGTCAAAGGTAATCCCACGAGAGTTTAAGAGTTTATCGATAGATGCAGCTGCAACTAATTTACCTGATGTAACTCGTAAACTCAACGGATTATGCAAAATTAGTAATAATTGCTTTGTTATATAGAAACAAAACTAAGCTCCGAAATCATGGTATAGCCTACTATGAATCAACCATCTATGAATCGATTCGAGTTACCATATTGTGACCAGTGCTACCAATGGTGCATATAAGACATAGTTAACCTAATTCAGCCACGGATATATTTAAGTATTCATGGACCACAGATTATTGTCTCTGTTGGACATTACTCCGGCTTAGCTCAGTTGGTAGAGCATTGGCGTGAATAGCCAAAGGTCCTGAGTTCAAGTCCCAGTCTCTCTAATTCAGCCAATTTTGTTAGAAGGAAAGACATACATATCCATAGGCGTAACCAGGCCGACCATATGGGGGGGGGGTTTCCATCTGGAGTGTCCCAGGGGTCGAGGGTCCTTCCTCGGAAATTTTTAAAAATTAAGATGCACAATAACGAGTTTTAAGCTTCCCACGCTTAAAACTCATATTAAATAATTTATAAGCATATTTTTAAAAAGGTGATAAGTAGAGACGAGACTTTCATGCAAATGCATGTTTTTATGAGAACTTAGGACATAGCTCAAACTGAGTACTTACCCATGTCATTACTTTCCGGTTCCAAATATGCATACTTTTTCCATGCATGTTTGCATGTTTTGACCTTTTTGGAGGAAAAAACATGCATAAAGCATATTTAGGGTATTTTTGGCTAAATTATGCATATAATATACATTATATCCAGTTTAAATGCATGTTTTAATGGGATTTCAAGAAAGTGACATCGTGGCAAAGTTTCCCTATCTTCGATTTTTACTATCCATTTTTAAAGTCGTTTGTGAAGTGGCGCAAAGATGTGCGAAAAGGAGGAAGGAATTTGACCTTGCCTTTGTCCACCCTTAGCTATTTCCGGCCCGCAATTGGGGTGCATTGTACTTTGTCAGAGCTCGGGAAACCTGCAGTGTCTTTACAGTGTGTGCAGTGGTTAATGTGGTTGTCTGTTCTGTGATTTTACTATGCCTCCAATTAAATGTTCAAAAAACGAACTCCTTGCACAGTGGATTAAGGGTAAGGTTTTTATTAGATCAGATGGGAAAGTCGTCTTCTGCGACTGTTGCAGTAAAGAGGTAAGCACTTTTATTCGGTTTCCGAATATTTTCTATGGCAGTTTTTTTGTTTTTTAAAACAATACTAAAAACCAGGGTCATAAATGCGAACCCGGACTACGGATTCCTTTGCTCATTAAAGAAGGTTCTTTGTGATGAAAACGTGGATGAAGAATTTGACCTGACACTTTCACAAATGTGTTCACGAAGTTTGCACCCATAACATCGTGTGATGTAGAAAGATCATTCTCTGTCTACAAAAACATATTGACTGACAAGCGCAGGAACCTTACAGAGAGCAGTTTAGAAATGCTGTTGGTTGTCAACTGTGCCAAAAAAGTTAAGTAAAGTAAGGAAATTGGGCCATAAATGTTAGTGCATATTTTAGTGTATTTCATCCTTGATAGTGCATGTTTCATGGTTTGATAATGCATGAATGCATGCATATTTCGCAATTTTATAGTGCATGAAAGTCTCGTCTCTAGTGATAAGTTATATCACAATAATGAAATAAATTGTACAATTTTATTTTTTTAATCAATGGGGGGGGGGGGGTTCAAAACCCCAAACCCCCCCTCCTCGTTACGCCTCTGTACATATCAAGCATATTATGCAGTAGGCCTACATTGTACATTTTACTGTTAAACGACAGTAAATCCTATTATTATCATTATTATTATTAATCTAAAGTATGTTATAGACAGACAGATATAAATTGTTTTCGTGAGCGTAGGTGTTACCGTTAATAAAGCGAACGTCTAGGCCAAAATACACTCCCGAAATTGTGCAAACTTTTATTTTTGGAGTGATTTTTTTTATATTTTGTTTTCCAAGCGAAATCTCGAATTTTGGAAAAAATGAATTTTGATAAAAGGAAAAATAATTGTATTTATGTCAGATACTTTTCAAGATGTGAACCGAAGATTGGAGACAAGTTTTCCTTATTTTTACATAAAGAAAGTTTTTTCGAAAACGGCTCTAACGATTTTCTTTAAATTTTGCACGTGGGTTGCTTACAGAGCAAAAAATTTTTCGAAATAATCTTCTGAAGGGTAGTTATAAGCCACCCACTCTGAATACGCGCTCTTTGCAATACGGCCTCTTGCAACGGAAAGAGGAACATTGATAAAGAACCTCAAGCAAACGGGATCAATGTATAAAAAAAGAGGCGGTACTGTAAAAACTGTTCAAACGCCTGAAAATATCACAGCTGTTCAAGAGGCTATTGTCAGAAGTCCATGCCGATCAGCCAAACAACATGCCCTTCGCATTGGAATAAGTGACTCATCTGTGAGAAGGATTCCTTACTTTCAACCCTTACTTTGGTGGACGTAGGGTTCAAAAAATATTTTCTTTGTATTGTACCCAAAATCGCTATTCTTGTACTATCGATTATTTAGTAAAAAGATAAAAGTCTTTTTTCAACAAACAATTATACTTCATTTCATCATCCCGTTTCATTGACCCTGTATTTTTGGATTCAGGAGAGCTTAAATCGTGTATTCATTTTAAAATGTCAACTTTGAGTTTGGTGGTTGAAAACAATACTTCATCTACCTAACGGACAGAGGAAGTAAAAATATTATAAGCATTGCCCATCAGTACTTCTATTCTATTCAAATTATAAGAACTCTGTTTCACTAACTAGATGGTAAGTTTAAAATTACTCAGCAATTACACTGACATCCAAACGGATTTAATTTGATGCTTCTTGTACATTGCTATTAGCGATTAGTGATATTAGTCTAGAGACAGGTTTAGTTAGGTTATGAACATTACATGGTTTTTACACACCGAAATACTAAATTTATAGGCCAGTTATTTGAAAATGATCTATTTTCTTAATTGCAGAAATTATTGCAAATAGTTCATTAATTCAACTTCATTAGTTCAACTCCCCATTACCTGGCTAATCGTATTCAGTATTTATCTTCAAATCACTCACTAAATACCAGATCACAACATGACCCTTTGTTTTCAATACCTATCCATAGAACATCCATATATTCCCGGTCTTTTACTGTAACTTCAGCACATTCCTGGAAACTGCTTCCCTCCAGCATCAGGGTCCGCTGTACGCTGAAAACATTTAAAATTAGGCTAAACGAATATCTCTCCAAAAAATGCTAATCTTTTGTTTAGGTATAAAAAATTTACGTTTTATTGTTTCTTGTATATTGTAGATCTAAGATACGTTACTTTTTTTCATCTGTAGTATACAGTAACACACTTTACTAAAATAGTTTTATTTCATGTAACATAAACTAAATTCACTACTGTATATGTATGTATCTAGTGTATTATTATTACTTATAGAACTATGTTAGTGTATTTGTTTGTTTCTTATCTGTCTCTGTCTCTGCCAGATTAAATAAAGATTTATTATTGTTGTTGTTATTATTATTATTATTAATGTAATTTCTAGCACTATATACACATTTGTCTGTCTCACTCGACTCTGTCCCTTTTGGATTTTATTTTATAACTGTGAGAAACCTTATTTGATTGCTGAATTCTGTACAGTATTTGTACAGTATTCTGTATGCAAAAAAAATTATTTTTTGTTCTTTTCCATAACACTCTGTCAAAATAGTTTGTTTCCATATCCCTTTTAATATAGGTGCATTTATGTGTACTTGAGCTGTTTTTATCTAGTGTGAGTGAGAAGGTGTGTTTTGAGATGCCCTTTCTGGGAAAATTTCTTGGTACATATATCACAACAGAATGGTTTGTGTCCAGTGTGAGTGAGAAGGTGTGATTTGATTTGCCCTCTCCTGGAAAATTTCTTGGTACATATATCACAAGAGAATGGTTTGTGTCCTGTGTGAGTGAAATGATGTGTTGCGAGATCGCTTCTTTGGAAAAATTTCTTGGTACATATATCACATGAGAATGGTTTGTGTCCAGTGTGAGTGAGAAGGTGTGATTTGAGATGCCCTCTCCTGGAAAATTTCTTGGTACATATATCACAAGAGAATGGTTTGCGTTCACTGTGAGTAAGTAGATGGATATTGAGATTCCCTTTTCTGGAAAATTTCTTGGCACATATATCACACGAGAAAGGCTCTTGACCAGTGTGAGTAAGCAGATGACCTTTGAGATCCCCTTTTTGGGAAAATTTCTTAGTACATATATCACAAGAGAATGGTTTGTGTTCACTGTGAGTAAGTAGATGTCTATTGAGATACCCTCTTTCGGAAAATTTCTTGTCACATGCATCACAAGAGAATGGTTTGTGTTCACTGTGAGTAAGTAGATGTCTATTGAGATACCCTCTTTCGGAAAATTTCTTGTCACATGCATCACAAGAGAATGGTTTGTGTCCTGTGTGAGTGAACTGATGTCTTGTGAGATCAATTCTTCGGCAAAATTCCTTGGCACATATATCGCAAGAGAATGGTTTGGGTTCACTGTGAGTAAGTAGATGTGTATTGAGATGCCGTCTTTCGGAAAATTCCTTGGCACATACATCACAAGAGAATGGTTTGTGTTCACTGTGAGTAAGTAGATGTCTATTGAGATACCCTCTTTCGGAAAATTTCTTGTCACATGCATCACAAGAGAACGGTTTGTGTCCTGTGTGAGTGAACTGATGTCTTGTGAGATCAATTCTTCGGCAAAATTCCTTGGCACATACGTCGCAAGAGAATGGTTTGTGTTCACTGTGAGTAAGTAGATGTCTATTGAGAGACCCTCTTTCGGAAAATTTCTTGTCACATGCATCACAAGAGAATGGTTTGTGTCCTGTGTGAGTGAACTGATGTCTTGCGAGATCAATTCTTCGGCAAAATTCCTTGGCACATACATCGCAAGAGAATGGTTTGTGTTCACTGTGAGTAAGTAGATGTGTATTGAGATACCGTCTTTCGGAAAATTCCTTGGCACATACATCACAAGAGAATGGTTTGTGTTCACTGTGAGTAAGTAGATGTCTATTGAGATACCCTCTTTCGGAAAATTTCTTGCCACATGCATCACAAGAGAATGGTTTGTGTGCAGTGTGAGCCAGGAGAATATGTAATTTGAGATCTCCTCTTCTGGAAAATTTCGTGGTGCATATATCACACGAGAATTCTATGGGTCCAGTGTGAATCCGCAGATGTTTGTCAAGATTGACTTTTCGGGAAAACGTCTTGGTACATATATAACACGAGAATGGTTTCTTTTCAGTGTGAGCGAGCCGAATATGTAATTTGAGATCCCCTTTTCTGTAAAATGCCTCGTTACATATACTACATTTGTGTTCGATGTGAGCGAGCAGAGTATGCAATTTGACATCCCCTCTTCTGGAAAATTTAGTGCTACATATATCACACGAGAAATTTTTGTCTCCAGTTTGAGTTTGACGTTGACTGTTTCCAGGAGCAGACGAGCATGGAAAAACAGCAGGAGTGTTTGACAGAAATAGCGGATCTTCTTCACTACTTCGTGTGTCAAAGATATTCGGTACAGATTCACAGCTGAGTTTGCTGCTGAATGCTGTAGAATCGATGTCTTCTATATTCTCACATTTCACTTCCTGTGTCTGTATTGTGTCAAATGTAATGGGAATGGGTTCAGTCTTTGGTTGTATTTGAGAAATCTCTTCCTTAATTTCAATCTTAGTATACTCCGATTTAATTATCGACTCCATTTTGTATCACAAACACCACGAGAAGTCCGCATATTTCGGGCTTGTTTATAGGTCAAGTATTAAGTGGCCGATGTCTCGTGGAAATATACAGGCTTCTGTACAGGCAACAAGTCTCACAGTGCAGCGTCTATTGCCAGTTGTTCAGTTGTTGTCAAGTCAGCAAAGCTTAGAAAAAAATAGCGGCTTGTTCAAATTGCTAGTAATCTCTTACGCAGATGATACAAACGTGCTTAGAATCTCCTTTGAAATGACTTTTGACTGGTCTAATACTATGAACCTATTTTCAGATTGGTTGAGTGGAAATAAGGAGAAAAACACAAAGAATAGTATTTACTCTGAGAAACAACGAAAACCCAGTTGAAGCCATTAAACTTCTTGGAATCTGGTTACACAGGAGCAGGAGGTGTTCCAAATGCTTAAAAATGTACACTCGCACTCCCCTCGCACCCGGACGTGATGTCAGCGAGTGCTGTTCCAAATGGACATTTTCATCGAGTGTGGGTGTGGGTGCGAGTGCGGATAAAGCGAGTGTAGTCCGGACCACGCTCGCTGTGCACTCCATGGTAGCCATATTGGTTTGACATTGAAGACAGTATCTGCTGGAAAACTTTTTTCATTGTAAGTATTACGCAAAAATTCTATTACTTTCATATGTGTATGTATATTTTATAACTTTGTAGATCGTCCAATAATGTATTACAATAACGACTAGTACAATATAAACAAACAGCAATTAAATGACTATTTTGAGAAATATAATCTTTTCTCCTTAAATCAATTTGGTTACAGGAGTAAAAAGTCCACAGTCTTTGCAGTTGATTCATTAGTTGAAAAAATACATGAAGCATTTGGAAAAAAATGATATTGTTCAAGCTACTTTGTGTGACTTGAGCAAGGTTTTTGACTGTGTCAAACCTGACATCTTATTAAAAAAATTAAATATTTATGGTATAAGGGGAAAGGTTTTAAATATGTTTAAGTCCTACCTTGAAAATAGAGAACAAGTAGTCATAATAAAGGACAAACGCTCGCAGGTAGCTAAGGTAAATATTGGGGTCCCGCAGGGTTCTGTTTTGGGTCCTCTTTTGTTTCTGATTATGATTAATGATGTATCATCTTATAATTCAGCACAAACTGTGGTATATGCAGATGATACTACATATCTAAATACACATACAAATTATGAAGAATTGAGAAACTTGGTACATAGCACAAAACAGAAAATATAAATATGGTTTAGGAGAAATGGTTTTTATCTAAATGAGAATAAGACACAAAATACTGTGATTACCCTGAGAAAACTTGATCTAATAGATGATGAAATGAGTGAAAATGTTAAACTGTTAGGTCTGCATTTGGATAAACAGCTTATATGGAAGTGTCAAATAGAAGAAGTTTGCAAAAAATTATCTAGGATCATTTTTTTATTGCAGTCCCTTAAAGAAACTGTTACCAAAGAGTATTTAAGATGTGCTTATTTTGCATTTTTTGAGAGTGTAATTAGGTATGGGTTAATCCTTTGGGGAAGTGGTTCAGAGGTAAATCAAGTACTATTAATACAAAAGAAAGCTTTGAGAGTGTTAACAGGTAAAAGTAAGAATGAACATTGCAAGTCACTGTATATCTCGTTTAGAATTCTGACTGTGGTAAATTTATATATAATGGAGATATTGATGTATATGAAAAAAAATGTGACTTAGTATAATCGGAGAAATGATGTTCATTTGTATGAATCTAGAAATGCAGAAAAACTAAATACAACAGCCCAAAGAATAATGAAGACCAAGAAATATTATAAAATTTTAGGAGTTAAACTTTTTAATCAATTACCAGTGCAGGCAACCAGTTTACCTCTAACTAGTTAATAATAATAATAATAATAATAATAATAATAATATTTTTATTTGTCTATGCACATGATTACATGTAAGATTCGTCAGTATAATTAAAAAAAAGAACATATATTATAATTGCAGATATATACAGTATTAACATGAAAAATAGTTACAGGTATATACAATAATTAAAAACACAAATCATTCTTATTACATTGGTAAAATTCTTCATAGTGATAGAAGGATTTATTGATTAGCCACTTCTTTAGAATATTTTTAAATCTATTCATACTGCAATTCCTTGCATCATTAGGCAATTCGTTGAACATAGTAATGGCAAAATGTTTATAAGATGTTGCCGTTTTATTCAGTCTAACATAGGGAGTATCAATTTTCTGTCTATTTCTGGTATCATATGAATGGATATTTCTGCGTAATTGATAGTGTTGAAGATTCTCTTTAGCAAATATTAGATTACTATATATATACATACCAGGCAGTTTTAAAAGTAGGATATATAATTGGTTAATAAACCATCCATTTTATAATTTACAAGAATATCTAGATGAGGATAAAATAGTTATGTAGGATAGATACTAAGAATTTTGAACATATATCTTTATAAATGTGTATGTACATATTATTTATATTAATTTGTTTTAATTTTATATAAGTTATGTAAGTTCATTTGACATGTCTGATATCAATTAGTATTGATTTTATAGACAAATAATAAACATTAAACATAACATTAATAAACATTAAACATTAAAGTGACATTTGTTCACATCATAACCTATGGTGCAGTGTTATGTTTGTGTTTATAATGCTCACTGCCTGAATTTTTTACCTTTACACACAGAATTATGTACTTGAAAACGCTTACAATTAATTAACATGGTCGATTACATATCCTTTTTCATGCATGAGTTGACCAACGCGAGTTTGTAAACCTACACCTTGCACCTTTGCTTATTTGTTTGTTTTTTCGATGCTCATTGCTTGTGTGTGCTTTTTTACCTTATCGTACAGAATTGTATTTAAAACGCTTACAAGTAATTAACGTGGTAGATTATTATTACATAATCCTTTTTTTATGATTGTGTCAAGTATGCTAGTAGACTGCAACTTGCCTCGCTTGATTGTTTAATATTCTCTTGCAATGGCTATTAAATTTTATGATTGTACTTATAATGCTTAATGCTTGTGCTTTTTATCTTTACACACAGAATTATATACCCAAATGCTTACAATTAATTAACATGATAGATGACATAACCTTTTTTATGCACGAGTTTAACGTAACGGTTTCCAGTGAGTAAGGGTACTGTTTAAGCTATGTGCAACCCGTCTATACACAGTAGTACATCCTTTTTTGCAGTCTTAAATCTTTTTTAATATTATAATTGAGCCTTCTTTACCAATCATGATAGATTACCGGTACTAACCATATGATATTTATATTTTCAGGGAAGGATGAGGTTATGTTAAAAGTCAATGTTCGTTGAAGAAACGTTCACAAGAAGAACGGTAAGCATGAGAGTAGGCCTATGTATTACACTTTTCCTCTAGATGACAGTGCTTTAAGCTCACGTTTTGGGAAAATCCCTAATTTTTCTCACAAGAAGTAATTTAGGCATACTATTGATTGGTTCAAGAGTCATTATTTGCTTTGAGTCATCTGACGTTTTAAGATATATGAAGACCTTGGAAGACAAATAGTACTTTGAGTACTTTCATGTAGTTTATTTCTCTGTCAGGGATGCTTTTCTTGTTAAAGTTGTAGGGAAAAAAGTAAAATAGGCCGTGCAGGAGTCCCCCACTCCAACCCACATGGAAAGTAGGGTTTTGTTATGAAAAGAGAAGTGTTGGTGCAAGGGAATTTTCCTGCATCAATTAAGCTATATTACGGCGTCTTTTTATAATTGCGAAATGTTATGTATGGTGCAAGGGTCTTAAAAAATAAAACAGGCCATGCAAAATATGTTTGGTGCAAGGGTATTTTCTATTGTGAAATATTATTACCGGTGATGAGCAGCGGCCGGCGGGTGGGTTAGGGGAAGCGGTAAGGCGGGTATTGAGTGAAAGGGGGATGTGTGCACGCCCTGTTTTACTCTTTTGCCAAGTTGTAATAATGATAACTGTTTTATTCTTTTTCAGATGGGAGAATCTTGCAAGAAGATACAAGGAGAATGTTGCCCATGCTACTGGAGTATGTATGGAGGGCATTGGAAATCCTATGGGATGGTTTTATGATGAATGACTACCCAATCCCACAGCCTATTTAGCCCTGCCTTCGATAGCACCGCAGTATTTTAGAAAGAGGCAGCTAGATGCAGAGGACCCATACCTAGAGCTGTGTAGGAGAGACTTGCCGCTGGTGCAGAAAGTGAACAATAAATTTAAAGACAGGATTCAACATTTTTTAGACAAATTGTAATCTATGTAACTTTATGTGATTATAGTTTGATATAAATTTGTGAAATTAAAGTTAAATCATATGTTTAATTTAAGTACCAACACTTGATTTCCTGTTATATCCAGTGCTTTATTTCGGATTGGGGGAAAAAGTTCTTATGACTGCAGACTATGTATTATAATTCTTCGACACTGCATGAAGTTTGCTCCACCTCTCTCTCTCTCTCTCTCTCTCCCCACCTCTCTCTCTCTATATATAAATATATATTTTATTTCCGAGTAGAGTTCATGAACAACACTGTTATGCACAGGCACTATCTGGACTAAGGTAAGATATGTCTCGACTAAAATCAGGAAATGCTTGTTTTTATGCAGTTCAGAAACTCTTATCTGAGCGCCAGGGAGTTTAGTTTTTAGTGCAATACAGTGAAATCTCTCCATAACAGAACCTGTACTTAGCAGAAGCCTGGCCTTAAAGGAAAATTCTTTAATGTTGTTAAGGTATAAGTTCATTTTAGATACATGAACGATTACAGTTCAAACCAACCTTTTGATTCACCTGAAAAACCACCCAAATCGTTCAGGAACTACCATAGAATTTTTTTTACGTGTCGCGTTACTTTTTGTCTTTCTCTTCCACAAACAATAAAAACCTGGTGGGACATGTATATCCCAGGAACAAAACCTGATGGGACAAATACATCCCAGTTTCTACCTTGTGAAGTTGTACTGCAGGAAATATTTATTTAAAAAATAATAAATAAATAAATAAATAAAAAAAATAATAATAATAATAATAATAATAATATTTTGGTCCTTTTCAAACCTCTTGGTACAATGAAAACTAATAAAAATCCCTTTAGGCAAGCCTACAGGCTCAGGTAAATTTCAAAGTGCTTTTGGTTTAATTTACTGTCGCTGGTAGCACTCTTCTTCTTTAGCCTTGGCATGACAAACCCGCAATAATAACTGCAAAAAAGAGGAAAGAGCACTGCTTCAAACATTCAAATCTCGCCTTGTATGAGAACTGTCAAGAAACCAGTTATTGATTTGTAGAGTACTCATCAAGAGCTTTTCAACGATACCCTACAAGACATAGTTTCAAAAATTTCGAATTTCCATCCCCCACCCCCACTCGTACCCCCAAAACCCCCGAATCGTTGGTGTCACTGTGAACTCCATACGGAGTACCCTAATTTATTCAAACAGTTTCCCTCTATACTTCATAGGGGCCGAGACATAAATGTTTTAAAATTTCAACCCCCTCCCCCGACCAGCCCCTTGGGCCAAGAAATAACAAAATAAAATTTGGTTCAAATATCTTCAAAATTGCGGCCGCTAGCGCGTAAAGATATATATATATATATATATATTTTTTTTTTTTTTGAAAAGGCGGTGGTTTCGTACTTAGGGAGGCATGAAGCGTAAAGATATGAAATTTTTTTTCGAAAGTCATGACATGGTATTTTTTTGCAATAGGTAGCTTTTTCTTCATAATCTACCTAAAAAATCCATAATGAAAGGGTTAACAAGCACAGATATAAAAGTGCTTAAACTCTGATTACCATGATATCTTGTGGCTATTAGGGTGGCCATTTCTAAGGAGGACACTTCTTCGGTAATCTAGCACAGTATAAACTTCGGGCATGGACGGCTGAAATTACATGGTATAACCCTGACTAATTTTATTTAATAACTGCATTTATATAAAATAAATGATTATACACTGCTTTATTGCTTTTTGAAATGTACTGAAATTCTTTGACCCACTGAGGATTAAAAGAAGTCTTTCGTTTTGGCATTCTGGTAATTGAAGAAAAACACGGCAAAATTGCAAAGAATGTACAATACAAATGGAGACTTCAACAACAATCAACAGTACGGCCAATGCCACGTACTGCACCAAACAAATGATAGTACGCTATCATCGTATGGACAAGCGTGACAACGTTTGGAATAGATTAAGATTTTTCCGCGGCACAAACAGAACAAATGATAGTATTGACAAGCGTGCCAACCTAAGGATTGTCAGGAACATACGGGAAAATACAAATTTTATTAATACGCTTTACCGATCCATCAGAGTCTCGAAGAGGGGGCAAATCAATGTCCCGCATGAAGCTGTGCCGGATGGAGGACTACTTAGCAAAAGGCTTTATAGTCCGGCCAAAAACCGGATGTCTGGCCACCCTAGTGTCTATAGAATATAAAATGGTTACATGATGTGAACAGAAAAAAGACATACGAACATAGCTTAAAAGGAAGCACAGATGAAACTTACGCCATTTCTTTTATTTTTTATCTTAAAAAGTATTTCTGAAGTTCCCTTCCGGAAACCAGTTTATATTGTTTAGTAGTCCTTTATGTTTACACACACCTCCACGAAAAATGTATAATTGTGTTTTAAGATATTTACAAGTAAAATGTCAAACGTTGAATCCGGTAGATTCTTTTGTAATTTTTCTTATGTTTATGTCATCGGTTGATTCCATCGAAGTACAAAAAATCGATCAACATCTAAACATGGCTGCCAATGCTCAACCATAGTGTGTCATCCATCAATGAATGTGATTGACTTACTTTTAACAGCTAGCTTTGCACAATCCTCTCTTCAAGTAAATATAAATTTGTCTGTCTCACTCGCCTCTGTCCCTTTTGGTTTTGATTTTATAACTGAGAAACCTTATTTGATAGCTGAATTCTGTAGCGTATTTGCATTAGCTTCTGTACGCTGAAAAATTTATTTTTTGTTCCTTTCCATTACGCTCTGTCAAAATAGTTCCTGTTTCCATTTCCCTTTTAATTCAGGTGCTTTTATGTGTATTCGTGCTGTTTTTATCTGGTGTGAGTGAGAAGGTGTGATTTGAGATGCCCTCGCTGGGAAAATTTCTTCGTACATATATCACAACAGAATGGTTTCTGTCCAGTGTGAGTAAGGTGGTGTGATTTGAGATGCCCTCTCTTGGAAAATTTCTTGGTACATATATCACAAGAGAATGGTTTGTGTCCTGTGTGAGTGAAATTATGTGTTGCCAGATCGCATCTTCGGAAAAATTTCTTCGTACATATATCACATGAGAATGGTTTATGTCCAGTGTGAATAAGTAGATGTCTATTGAGACTCCCTCTTCGGAAAAATTTCTTGGAACACTTATCACAAGAGAATGGTTTGTGTTCAGTGTGAGTAAGTAGATGTGTATTGAGACTCCCTCTTATGGAAAATTTCTTGGTACACACATCACAAGAGAATGGTTTGTGTTTTGTGTGAGTGAACTGGTGTCTTGCGAGATCACTTCTTAGGAAAAATTTCATGGTACATACATCACACGAGAATACTATGGGTCCATTGTGAATCCGCAGATGCTCGTTGAGATGGTCTTTTCGGGAAAATTTCTTGTTACATATATCACAAGAGAATGATTTGGCTTCAGTGTGAGAGAGCAGAATATGTAATTTGAGATCCTCTCTTCTGGAAAATTTCGAGGTACATATGTCACACGAGAAATTTTTTTCTCTAGTCTGAGTTAGATGTTGACTGTTTCCAGCAGATGATGAGCTTGTAAACACAGCATCAAAGTGCGATTGCAACAGCTGATCCACTTCACTATCCGGAGTATCAAAAGTATTGGGTCGGGAAAATGCCTTGGTACATATATCACAAGAGAACGGTTTGTGTTCAGTGTGAGCGAGCAGAATATGCAATTTGAGATCCCTTCTTCTGGAAAATTTAGTGGTGCATGTATCACATGAGAAATTTTTGTCTCCAGTCTGAGTTTCATTCTGACTGTTTCCAGCTGAGGATGAGCTTCTAAACACAGGAAAGTGTGATTGCAATAGCGGATCCTCTTCCCTACTTCGTGTGTCAAAGTAATTGTGTACATATTCAAAGCTGAGTTTGCTGCTGAATGCTGTAGAATCGATGTCTTCTACTTTCACTTGCTTTGTCTGTAATGTGTCAAATGCAATGGGTTCGCTCTTTGGTTGTACTTGAGAAATCTCTTCCTTAATTTCAATCTTGGTAACCTCCGATTTAATTATAGGCTCCATTTTGTATCACCAACACCACACGAAGTTTTAAGTATTAAGTGGGCGATGGCTGGTGGAAATGTACCATCTTCTGTACAGTCAACAAGTGACTCTCTGCAGAGTCTGTTGTCATAGTCAGGGTAGCCAGGCGCAGGAAAGCTTGGGAAAATAAGCGGCTTGTTTAAATTGCTATGTTTGATTGATAGAAGTCCTAATGCATTGCTAATCGCCCGCTGCCAGGTTGTACATGTGTGGATATCTTGGGGATGTAGTCTTTTCAAACCTCCTGGTACAATGAAAACTATTTTTTAAAAAGTGGGCGTGGAACGCCACGCGACAGAAGTGCAAATTGTTTTAATTTTTTGATTGTTGGACTTTTTAATATTGGTTTTTTGGGATCTTTTAATATTGCATTTTTTAATTTATGGTCTTTTAATTTTGGATTTTTATAATGTATCTTAGAATTTTTTTGGATTTTTTAAATGTTTTTTAAATTTTAGACTTTTTTAATCTTTATTTTAGATTTAGATTTTATAATTTTGTATTTTCAGATTTTTAAATTTTGGATTTCTTTAATATTGCATATTTTTATTTTTTAAATTTTGGATTTTTAAATTTTTAATTCTGGATTTGTTAATTTTTTAAATTTTAGATTTTTTATAAAGGTGAAGGGCTCACCACGCCACTAGCTCGAAGCAGTAATAGCCCCCACTCATTACCTGATACCTTTTCCCCACGCACTCCGGTAAATTTTATTATTTATTTATTTTTTAATTTTGGATTTTGGAATTTGGATTTTTTTAAGTATGGATTTTTAGATTTTTTTATTCTGGATTTTGTAAATTTCGGATCAGCCTAATCATTGAGTTGATTGTTTTCTGTACAGCCTGCTCCATCACAGCCCCACTAATTTCGTGACGATTTTGTGTCTTAACAATTTCATGATGATTTTGTTTGTTACGCAAGTTTGTGTTAGCGCTCGATTTACTCCAAGCACGGCTAAATAATTTTCACTTATAAAATCCATAATGAAAGGGTTAACAATCACAATCACAAAAGAGTTTAAACTCTGACTACTCCTGAAATCTTGTGGCTATGGCTATGGTGAATGAACTCTGAGGTAACAGAATTATGGTGGGAAGAGCAAAGAGGTGAGGCAGTGGCGGACGCAGAATTTTTTTTAATAGGTAGAAAGAATACTAAAAAAAATTAATCGACATCTAAACATGGTCACCGATGCTCAGCCCTAGTGTGTGATCCATCAATGAATGTGATTGACTCACGATTAACAGCTAGCTTTGCACAATCCTCTCCAGTGTCCACGCTGCAGTCACTTGCTGATTTTCTACTTATGGCTTGATAAGACGCATGGGGATTATACAATTCCAAAATGTTTAGAAAAAATGTAACGAATATAGCCTAGTTGTTAAAAAATCTGATGTGAAATTCACATAACTTCCTCTGCCGAAATAAAAGCATCTTAGCACAATACATTATGTATGACATTCTCTGCACACAAATTTGTTGTAAAAATGAAGATGTAATTCCCACATACCATTGCGCAAGGATACATAACCCAAATAAAATCTGATTATTGCACTCTCATAACTTTCTTTACTTTAAGCATGGTTAAGACATTTTTCTTACTTCACACTCTGATATAGAACAAGAACCCATATTGCAAAGAACATGTATTCAGAGTGGGTGGCTTGTAACTACGCTTCAGATGATTAAATAAAAGAGTGCGTGGAACGCCACGCGACAGAAGTAAAACTTTTTTTATTTTTTCAATTTTTGATTCTTGGATTTTTTCAATTTTGCATTATTGGACTTCTTAATATTGGGTTTTTGGACTTTTTAAATTCTGAATTTGGACTTTTTAATTTTGGATCTTTGAATTTTTAATTTTTTTTTTTTTTTTAATTTTTGATCTTTGAATTGTTTATTTTTTGATTTTTTATTTTTGTATTTTTAAATTTTTTATTTTATTATTTATTAAATTTTATATTTTTGGATGTTATAATTTTTAATTTTGTTTTTTTAATCTTTTTAATTTTGGATTTTTGGACTTTTTAATTTTGGATCTTTGAATTTTTTAAATTTTGGATTTTTAAAATTTTGATTCTTTGAATTTTTTATTTTTTGGATATTTTAATTTTGTTTTTTAGTTTTTTAATTTTGGATTTATAGATTTTTACAATTTTGGTATTTTCGATTTTTTTTAATTTATTTTTTTTATTTTTAAATTTAGGATTTTTGGATGTTTTATTTTTTAATTTTGGAAATTTGTATTTTTAATTTTGGATTTGCGCGGTAATGAACCTCTGGGTTCCATAAAATAGATAATATACCTTTAGAGTGCTTAGGAATTGTATATTGCCATTGAGGAAGTAAGGTCTGAAAAATTTCCTTTGATTACTCCTAATCATTGAGTTGATTGTTTTCTGTGCAGTCTGCACCGAAACAAGTCGGTTTTGAGTGTGACTTATTGAGACTAATTCGTGATGGTTTTAGTGTGACTGATTTTCCCGATTCATCCTCTACCGCCACTAAAGAGGCTTTACTTGAAAAAAGTTTCAAAAAAAAGTTTTAACTCTTAGTGTAAGCACCTTATTTGTAAAATTTAAATAAAATCGTAAAACCTGCTTTCAAGAAACTCGACCCAACTAAATTTTCTTCATGTAAAGTCCCCTTAAAAATAAGAGAAAGTTGTCGCCAATCTTCGTGCCACATCTTCAGAAGGTACCAGGCCCAAAAACAAAATTTTGTTTTCAAAAATTATTTCTTCTGTGACTAGGCTGTTAATAGACACACAGAGACACAATGACATGTTTCTGAAAATAGTACAGGGTCCGTGAATGAAACGGGATGATTGTAGGTTGTCTTGAGACAAAATTGGGAGGTAGAAGGGGGAAGGCAACTGGCGCGTCACAATCTGGACAATCTACCATTACTTGCAATGGATCGTTGGACAGGTGAACAAGTGTAGTAAAAGCGTATTATGAAAATGGTCGAAGTTTTGTGCACACTCTACGTGTTTTCGACGTCATTTTAACATACCTGTTCCGTCAGATAATGCGATTCGGACATGGATAAAGAACCTCAAGCAAACGGGATCAATGTCTAAAAAAAGAGGCGGTACTGTAAAAACTGTTCAAATGCCTGAAAATATCGCAGCTGTTCAAGAGGCTATTGTCAGAAGTCCATGCCGATCAGCCAAACAACGTGCCCTTCGCATTGGAATAAGTGACTCATCTGTGAGAAAGATTCCTTACTTTCAACCCTTACTTTGGTGGACGTAGGATTCAAAAAATATTTTCTTTGTATTGTACCCAAAATGGCTATTCTTGTACTATCGATTATTTAGTAAAAAGATAAGTCTTTTTTTCAACAAACAATTACTTCATTTCATCATCCCGTTTCATTGACAGACCCTGTATTTTTGGATTCAGGAGAGCTTAAATCGTGTATTCATTTTAAAACGTCAACTTTGAATTTGGTGGTTGAAAACAATACTTCATCTACCTAACGGACAGAGGAAATAAAAATACTATAAGAATTGCCCATCAGTACTTCTATTCTATTCAAATTATAAGAACTCTGTTTTACTAACTAGATGGAAAGTTTAAAATTACTCAGCAATTACACTGACATCCGAACGGATTTAATTTGATGCTTCTTGTACATTGCTATTAGCGATTAGTGATATTAGTCTAGAGACAGGTTCTGTTAGGTTATGAACATTACATGGTTTTTACACACTGAAATACTAAATTTACAGGCATGTTATTTGAAAATGATCTATTCTCTTAATTGCGGACATTATTGCAAAGAGTTCATTAATGTAATTTCTAGTACTATATACACATTTGTCTGTCTCACTCGCCTCTGTCCCTTTTGGATTTGATTTTATAACTGTGAGAAACCTTATTTGAACGCTTAATTCTGTACCGTATTTCCATTAGCTTCTGTACGCAGCCAAATTTATTTTTTTGTTCGTTTCCATTACACTGTGTCAAAATAGTTTCTGTTTCCATGTCCCTTTTATTATAGGTGCTTTTACGGACTTTTACTCCACGGACGCGATGATCACGGACGAGTGGATGAAGGGATCCTACAAGTTACGACATTTAGTGACTAGGTTCGCAATTCACGGTTTTCACCACAGAGTATGCAGGGACAAGAGCTACCACGAGCTGAACATATTGTGTGTGTGCATGCTGTGTGAGGGCAGCTGTGACAGATACCATGTGAAACGATGCCGTAAAAGGCAATGCTCACTAACTCAGTTTTGTAAAGATCAGTAACTCATGCACATTGTGCGCTTTTCTCTACATTAATTAATTATAGGTGCTTTTATGTGTATTTGAGCTGTTTTTATCTACTGTGAGTGACAAGGTGTGATTTGAGATGCTCTCTCCGGTAAAATTTCTTGGTACATAAATCACAAGAGAATGGTTTGTGTTCAATGTGAGTAAGTAGATGTCTATTGAGTTTCCCTCTTTCGGAAAATTTCTTGGTACATAAATCACAAGAGAATGGCTTGTGTTCACTGTGAGTAAGTAGATGTGCATTGAGTCTACATCTTACGAAAAACTTCTTGGCACATACATCACAAGAGAATGGTTTGTGTTCACTGTGAGTAAGTAGATGTGCATTGAGTCTACATCTTAGGAAAAACTTCTTGGCACATACTTCACAAGAGAATGGTTTGTGTCCAGTGTGAGTAAGTAGATGTGATTTGAGATTCCCTCTTGTGGAAAATTTCTTGGAACATATATCACAAGAGAATGGTTTGTGTTCAATGTGAGTAAGTAGATGTGTATTGAGACGCCCTCGTATGGAAAATTTCTTAGCACATATATCACAAGAGAATGGTTTGTGTCCAGTGTGAGTAAGTAGATGTGATTTGAGATTCCCTCTTATGGAAAATTTCTTGGCACATATATCACAACAGAATGGTTTGTGTTCACTGTGAGTAAGTAGATGTCTATTGAGTTTCCCTCTTTCGGAAAATTTCTTGGTGCATAAATCACAAGAGAATGGCTTGTGTTCACTGTGAGTAAGTAGATGTGCATTGAGTCTATGTCTTACGAGAAACTTCTTGGCACATATATCACAAGAGAATGGTTTGTGTCCAGTGTGAATAAGTAGATGTCTATTGAGATCCCCTCTTCTGGAAAATTTCGTGGTACATATATCACACGCGAAATTTTTGTCTCTAGTCTGAGTTAGATGTTGACTGTTTCCAGCACACGACGATATTGGCAACACAGCATCAAAGTGTGATTGCAATCGCTGATCCACTTCACTATCCGGAGTGTCAAAAATATTGGGTCGGGAAAATGCCTTGATACATATATCACAAGAGAATGGTTTGTGTCCAGTGTGAGCGAGGAGAATATGTAATTTGAGATCCCTTCTTCTGGAAAATTTAGTGGTGCATATATCACATGAGAAATTTTTGTCTCCAGTCTGAGTTTGATGTTGACTGTTTCCATCAGAGGTAAGTACAGCAGGAGTGTGTGATAGCAATAGCGGATCCACTTCACTATCTCGAGTGCCAAAGATATTTGGTACAGATTCACAGCAGAGTTTGCTGCCGAATGCTGTAGAATCGATGTCTTCTATATTCTCAAATTTCACTTCCTGTGTCTGTATCGTGTCAAATGTAAAGGCAATGGGTTCAGTCTTTGGTTGTATTTGACAAATCTCTTCCTTAATTTCAATCTTAGTATACTCCGATTTAATTATAGACTCCATTTTGTATCACAAACACCACGAGATGTCCGCATATTTCGGGCTTGTTTATAGTTCAAGTATCAAGTGGCTGATTACTCACGGAAATATACAGGCTTCTGTACAGCCAACAAGTCTCACACTGCAGTGTATGTTGTCATAGGCAGCTAAGCGGCTTATTTAAATTGCTAGTAATTACTTAAGCAAATGATATAATCGTGCTTAGAATCCACTTTGAAAATACTTTTGACTGGTCTAATACTTTGAACCTATTTTCAGATTGGTTCAGTGGAAATGGGTTATGTATCAACAAGGGGAAAAAACACACAAAGAATAGTATTTACTCTGAGAAACAACGAAAACCCAGATTAAGCCATTAAACTTCTTGGAATCTGGTTAGACAGTAAGCTTTCCTGGAAAGAACACACTTAATTCATATGTCAGAAACTGCCTGGAGTTTTGTTTCTGTTGAGAAAATTAAAACATTGTGTGCCCATTGGCGGTATATTAAATATTTATTATAGCTTTTTCTATTGCCATTGTTATGGGGAAACAGTGTAGAAGCCAAAAATGGGTTTTACACTAAAAAAAAAAAAGTAGTGAGAATAATGAAAAATTGTGATTCTTGTCAACACTATCAATGAATTAATGGGGAAAATTCAAATATAAGTCGCACCTTGGGTATCCCGCCCATCCCACCCTCGACGATGCAGTTTCTTTTAGACCACGATCGAGCGAATTCTTCTGTCCTCGTATTATGAAGAAACTCGTGATTGGACGTTGGAGGTATGATGTCATATCGCTAGACGAGAGGTGACGACTAACAAACCTCCGGGAGATATAATATGCCACATTCTCAAAACCTATAAACAGTGTATCGTACATTAATCGAAAATGCAAGGGCGTTTCGCTACGGCTACCGCCTCCGCT
Organism: Ectobius pallidus; assembly: GCA_964059195.1. Lineage (NCBI taxonomy): Eukaryota > Metazoa > Arthropoda > Insecta > Blattodea > Ectobiidae > Ectobius > Ectobius pallidus. The sequence continues at coordinate 180,672,792 of CAXKWD010000005.1, read as the reverse complement.
TCGCGCACTTAACTATGTGGTTTGTGTTATGCATTATTTAGCTATATGTAGAGGTGGATCCTTAAGGGAATTCCGACAATACAGAAGGACAGTTGGTCACTCTGCTTCGATCAGAAGCAAAATACATCACACAGTCCGTGCAAATGTCAATATCGAATTGGCGGAGCTTAAGGAGCGACTTATATTTGAATTTCACCAATTAGTGAATTTGGAGTTTTAACTGTGGCACCTCTGTATGTTTTAGCAAGTTTACTCTTTGTACATGTGCATCATAGAAACGGGCTTCTCTCTGATTTACTCTTCCACGGTACACGGGGAAGAAATAATTTTGCGCCTCCAAAATTCCGATTACAGAAATCTCTGGATTTCCACTTACGTTTTGGTGTAAAACGGTATAATAAATTACCTTTATATTTAAGACGAATTGACAATTTGAATGAGTTAAAAATATTATCAATCAACTAAATTTTATACTGTACTGGAATATTTGGAGACAGATTTTATTTTATTGATTTATATAGAGCATAAAGCTTTCCACTGGAACTCACTACTGTGGTATTTAGTTACCTACTGGAGCGCTTTCAACCGCGTGGAGCGGCTATCTTCAGCAACTGACTCCCATGATGCCATCGTTGTGGTTGGCTTATAACTAGACTTCGGATATTAGGTAAAAACCTATTTTAATCCTTAAGTGATAAATGGACGAAAACTTGTATATGCATGTTTCATAAGTGACCATGCCTAAAACTGATACTTTTATAGGATCTAAAACAGTCTATTTTTACTGAGTTTACAACTTCCGGGCTGTGTGGCCGTGGTCTATGAGTGTCTAGTGCTGACGTCAGCACTAGACACTCATAGACCACGGCCACACAGCCCGGAAGTTGTAAAACTCAGCAAACGCCGGCCGTGAAAGACTAAGCACATACAGTCTATTTTTACGTTAGAGCCTAATATTGCCTTTTTGCTTGTTTTTCCTCTAAAGTTCAAAATAAGTTTTTTTTTTGTTATAAATTCTAGCATTTATTTTCAGTTCGTACTAAATTTTTAGCTCGGGATGTTAGTAAGGAATGTTTCGTCTTCAGTAGAAAAATTCCTTGGAATTCCAAAGAAAATGTAGTGTTTTCCTCCTGACTCCCACATCCAGAAAAAAAAAGTAGTTCTCTGAATCACTGAGGGATACAAGGGGTTGAATATGCTAGCGTGAGTAGCTTCTGGGCGCAGGAATTAGGTTTTCACTGTTATGGTAGTAATACAGGCCCTAGTAATAGGTCCATATAATTCTGTGTACCATAGGCCTATGTCTGTGTTTTATCATAATTATTGATTAATGGTGACTTCAATAAATATAATATTCTGCATTGCAATTGAGATTTTTCAGAAAATTGGCAACTTAACGATTTTATAAGAGACTATTTTACGATTTTTAGAACCTATTTTCCAATTTTTAGAGCCTAGTTTAGGTGCATAAAACAGCATTTTTAGCAACCTAAAAGTCCGAAGTCTACTTAAAACCACAAATTGGCGTTATGAACAAAATCGTCACGAATTACATATGAATATTTTGATGCCATAATAACATGGAGGACAATGTCAATACGTGTTCATTAACAAATAGTGAGCTTTACATAGTGTTTAATATTATTTCGGCGTATCCGACATCGGTAGAGTGTGATAAAACATTATTTGTTTTACACTGGTAAATCACATACAGTAGAGTCCCGCTATTCCGTACTAATTGGGACCGAACACCGTTCGGTTTAGCGGGAATTCGGAATATACGGATTTAATGAATAATATCAATGTACGAGGGCTGTTTTTTTCAACCTCCGATGGGGCATAAAATGAAACCCAAAGTGAAAACCAAAACTGTTTTATTTGGAACATTTAGGTACACCTTCTAGCTACTTCTGTACGTAGTTTCGTTCCGATTGATACATTTGTCGTAGCGTGGTACCATTTTTCCAATACCCTCTTCATAGAAGCTTGCCGCCAGCGTATTGAGAAGGGTCCTCACGGCATTTTGAAGTTTTTTTTGAATTTCTTCATTGGTGTGGAAGCCAGATCTTAGCTTTGTTCGGGAAATTTGTGTGCATCCATTGTTTGGATTGTTTTTTGGATTCTGGATTGTCGTAACGAATCCACGTTTCATCCCCTGTCACGATGGATTTCAAAAACTTGTTCCCTTGCCGAGTGACTTTCATTTCTTTCGGCAGCTGAAGAAAGATCTGGAAGGACAGAGCTTCCACACCAACGAAGAAATTTAAAAAAAACTTCAAAATGCGAGAGGACCCTTCTCAATATGCTGGCGGCAAGCTTCTATGAAGAGGGTATTGGAAAAATGGTACCACGCTACGACAAATGTTTCAATTGGAACGAAACTATGTACAGAAGTAGCTAGAAGGTGTACCGAAATGTTCCAAATAAAACAGTTTTGGTTTTCACTGTGGGTTTCATTTTATGCCCCTTCGGAGGTTGAAAAAAAAAAAACAGCCCTCGTATTGACCTGTTAAGGCGTAAATTAAGTGCCAGCTATCATTCAAATTTTGTTTCAGGCGTTTTCATCAACCTTAGGCACTTTGGTTTCAGGAGTTTTCATCAAGCTTAGGCTCTATGTATATCTCTATTTAACTTCTTTGTATAACAATTTTTTTTCACGAACGTCTTTTTAATGTCTCCTGTTTTTAGGTTTAAAAATAGGTATTTTTTCTTAACTCTGTTCGGAATTGGAGTATTTTCGGAATAGCGGGACTGTACTGTATTAGTATATCGATACCTATTGACATATCAGAGTATCTGAATACATCCCAAGGTTAACAACCAAAAGTACAGCAGAACGCATGATGTGATTTCTACCGAAAATCCTCGACTTGCAACGGAAATAAATGACTGTCAACTTTGTGACTCATCCAGTGCCTTCAACGAGTAGAGAAGCTTCAGTAAGTGAAGAGCATGATAGAACTGATACTTGCCAACCTATTGTAAATTCTATTTTGCCTTATGCAAACAATAATATTCATAAAAAGGCACAAACAGACTTAAAAAAAAGTATGCTTGGAACGCCATGCGACAGAAGTGAAACTTGTTGTAATTTTTTTATTTGTTCTATTTTGGATTCTTGTATTTTTTTAAATGTTTTATCCTTTGATTTTATAATTTTGAATTTTTTAAGTTTTTGATCTTTTAATTTTTTAATTTTGGAATTTTAGATTTTTCAATATTGAATTTTTTAAATTTTGGATCTTTGAATTTTTTTAATTCTTAATTTTTTTTATTTTGGGTTTTTAAATATATATTTTTTTTATTTTGGATTTTTAGATTTTTAAATTTTTGGATTTTCTATCTTTGAATTTAGGATTTTTAATTTTTTAAATTTAGGATATTTATACTTTTAAATTTTGGATTTTCTATGTTTTAAATTTTGAATTTTTTTAATTTTGGAATTTTGTTTTTCTTAATTTTGGATTTTCTTAAATTTGGATCTTTGAATTTTTTTTAATTCTTAATTTTTTTATTTTGGTTTTTTAAATATATTTTTATTTTTATTTTGGATTTTTAGATTTTTTAATTTTGGATAAGCCTGATTATTGAGTTGTTTTTTGTGCAGTCCGTACTGCAGTCCGATATAATGCTATGATAAGAGTAATATCCAATTTAACACTTACTTTATGGTACAGTCAGCCCTCGATATAATGCTACGATCCGTTCTCTAACATTTAGAGGCACTAAGCAAGTGTGGTACTAAAACGAAATTTAATTTTAAAATAAAAATTGCATAATACAGTGCTGTATTAATTTACTACACTGTATTAAGAAAGAAAAATTAAATAAAAAAAATAGAGAACTTCAGCACAAAATAAAATACACTGTACTGTACTGTAACTCAATTTATTACAGTATATGTCTAGTGCAACAGTACACAAAGGGGTACACGAGGGGTCCATGTAAGCGTTTAACTGTAACTGAGTAACCGTAGTGTAATGTTTTACAGCTTATGCACACTGAACTAAAAGAAGTCAAAGTTTGGAATGCCTCATATTATGAAGGGCTCCTTCTACCTGCTCCACCCTCACACAGGCTACCTATCAGACTTCTTAACATAGCTTCCTCAATCCACCTCACTACATTTACAGTTAGTGGCAGGGGAACACTCACTTGTGGGAAATACAGTACAGTATCTTTCTTAAATAATCTTCCTAACATTCCCACCAGTTTTAAAAGAATTCTGCAACTGAAAAAAAAATCACAGAAGATTATATTTTGCAAAAATCTTGTCTTATATTCATTGGTACTAAATCAATTGGCACAGTTTACGAGGTTTCTTAGGTATTTTATATGGGAGAAGATCTCAGTGAAGTTTTCTCGGGCAGTCAGCCAGGTGTTTGCGTCAATTAACCCCGACGTTTCGGAGGCCAACGCTGCCTCCATCTTCAAAGGCGGGTCAATCCACATGAAATCATCCAATGGGTGTTGCTGACATATTTTATTTTATTTTTAAGTATATATTTTCTGTTTCTATGTGTATCTGGGAGTAAAAAACAATTTTTTTTTCACATTTTTATCACTAACGCTTTGGCAACTAGTGGCCATTTTGCTTAGAAGGATTTGGCATTTTTGGCATTTTCAAAGGTTAGCGGTAAGTTAAATAACTATTTTATTTATGAAGATATCAACTTGAAGTAAAAACCATCTTAATCTACAAGAAACATTCTACAATTCATATTATGACCAAAAATTTGTTAGGTCTTAAGGAAATAATCTAAAACTTTATTAGAAAATGTAGTTCCGATTAGAAAAAATTACCAACTTTATAAAACTTTTTTTCATAGAAGGGATGAAAACACATGTTTCATATTTTCCCCCCACAAAGATATAGTAGATCACTAGATGCTAGTAAAATTTGAGATCATTTATGTAAATCCTTTAGGTTTTATGAGCCTTCAATATTGAGATTTTGCAGAATTGTTGATTTTCAAATTAAAATATCTCAAATGGGACTGAACAGAAAAATCTGAAATTTTCTCAAAATATTCTTCTAGTGCCCAGTAATCAACTTATAAAATTTCATCACTGTGTTCTGACCAGAAGTATTTTATTTTTAATAAAGAAAATGCTAAAAAATAACACTGTCAAATGAGCGAATAACAGTGTTAAAATGCAATAAAAATGGTCAAAAATAATATAATTTTTTGTTGTTGCTAGTAAAATTAAATATGTCATAAAACTAACATATTAAAGAATATTATAGGAGAAAAATTCCTCCGGGACTTGGACTTGAACACAGGACCTTTGGCTATTCGCGCCAATGCTCTAGTAACTGAGCTAAGCCGGACTACATATGACATGACTTGTCTGTCTGTGAGGTAGACCATTAGGGCAATCAGTCATAGGAGAGAGGTTCCATCTGGTGCTGTGAATTGAGCTCCAGCTTGCTCAGTTGGTAGAGCATTGGCCAAACCATTCGTACATAATTGTTGTACTTATTATATTATTAATATAACGTTACAAAGTGGCCCAAGAAGTTAAAGTGACAAAAAATTAATTAATTGAAAAAATTGCCCCCCCCTAGAAAATGTCATATGGGCGCCCTTGTCTACAGCCAATTGGGTTGAGGATGAGCAATGAAGTTTGGGGGGGGTGAGCAGTGAAGTTTGGGGGGGGGGGTTGAGCAGTGAAGTTTGGGGGGGGGGTTGAGCAGTGAAGTTTGGGGGGGGGTTGAGCAGTGAAGTTTGGGGGGGGGGGGGTTGAGTCATGACGTTTGGGGGGGGTGGGCACCCCTGTGTATATTGCCTGTATAACATGTATAAAGGGAAATATATATTTTATTTGCATATCATATCGATTAAACGCAGAAACTATCGATTCCAAATTCTTCTAACCGTTCGCAAAGTGCAAATACGCGGTTAATTACAGACTGGACTAGCGCAGTACAACCAATTCTCAAGCAGTCACGGATTTGCTTTGCGAACAAACCTATAGTCAGGGTAGCCAGGCGCAGCAAAGGTTGGGAAAATAAGAGGCTTGTTTAAATTGCTATGTTTGATTGCTAGAAGTCCTAATGCATTGCTAATCGCCAGCTGCCAGGTGGATATCTTGGGGATGTAGCCTTTTCAAACCTCCTGGTACAATGAAAGCTATTTTTAAAAAAGTGTGCGTGGAACGCCACGCGACAGAAGTGCAAATTGTTTTAATTTTTTGATTGTTGGACTTTTTAATATGGGTTTTTTGGGCTTTTTTAATATTGCATTATTTAATATTTGATCTTTTAATTTTGGAATTTTGGTATTTTAAATTTTTATTTTTTATTTATAGATCTTTGATTTTTTTTTATTTTTTGGATTTTTAAATTTTGGTTTTTTTAAATGTTGAATCTTAGAATTCTTTTTATTTAGATTGTCTAATTTTGTATTTTTAGATTTTTTAAATTTTGGATTTTCGATTTTATTTTGTTTTTTATTTTTAAATTCTGGACTTTTGAATTTTTAACTCTGGATTTGTTTATCTTTTAAATTTTAGATTTTTTATAATGGTGAAGGGCTCACCACGCCACTAGCTCGAAGCAGTAATAGCACCCCACTCAATACCTGATACCTTTTCCCCACGCACTCCGGTAAATTTTATTATTTATTATTTTCTAATATTGGATTTTTGAATTTTGGAAGTTGGATTTTTAGATTTTTTATTCCGGATTCTGTAAATTTTGGATCAGCCTAATCAGTGAGTTGTTTTCTGTACAGTCTGCTCCATCACAGCCCCACTAATTTCGTGACGATTTTGTGTCTAACAATTTCATGACGATTTTGTTTGTTACGCAAGTTTGGGTTAGCTCTCGATTTACTGCAAGCATGGCTAAATAAGTTTCACTTAAAAAATCCATAATGAAAGGGATCACAATCACAAAAGAGTTTAAACTCTGACTACTCCTGAAATCTTGTGGCTATGGCTATGGTGAATGAACTCTGAGGTAACAGAATTATGGTGGGAAGAGCAAAGAGGTGAGGCAGTGGCGGACGCAGAATTTTTTTTAATAGGTAGAAAGAATACTAAAAAAAATTAATCGACATCTAAACATGGTCACCGATGCTCAGCCCTAGTGTGTGATCCATCAATGAATGTGATTGACTCACGATTAACAGCTAGCTTTGCACAATCCTCTCCAGTCTCCACGCTGCAGTCACTTGCTGATTTTCTACGTATGGCTTGATAAGACGCATGGGGACAATACAATTCCAAACGTTTAAAAAAAAAAACGAATTATAGCCAAGTTATTACAAAATCCGATGTGAAATTCATATAACTTCCTCTGCCGAATTAAAAGCATCTTAGCACAATACATTATCTACTCTTATACAATTCAACGGCCCTAAATAGCGTGCTTGCTCGCCCGCTTCGTGAGGCATCGGGTATACTCGGCGATGTTCGTCTCTCGCAGTCTAAACTTTCATGACGACTACAAAATTAGGAAGGAAAACCGTTTCTTTATTATATAAGGCCTAAGTGAAATGAACACAATGAACACATATTCTAATTTTATTTTTACTTACAATTTTCATAGCTCTGAACCACAAACATTTTTAATAATCTACCAGTGTAATTTTCTTAAAAATTCTGGAGTCAATGAATAATGGCGGGCGAAGCCGGGGGCAACAGCTGTAAAATATTGATGGTTTTATCTCTTGAAATATCGCTGATAATAATAATCCAAACAAACCATTCCTTCCCTTGAAACGTTATATAATTTCTGAAAATTACACTGAATTCATAAAATAAAATTCACATCATATTCATGTCAATTATCAGTTGAGAAACAATAGGTATTATGTGTTCACAGGTTCTTTGGAACTGCATAATCGATTCTGATATAGTTTTCGCAGGGGGCGCTTTCTAATCGTAGAATGTATTCTAAAGCCGGAATTTTAGCTGTTTCATTAATATTGTTAATGGCTTAGTTTATGAATGATTCGCGTGCAAGTGTTAATAAATATAATGCTTTAATAATTATTATACTCTTAATTTTTAATTTTTAAAAGAATTATCGTGGGCGAAGCCACGGGCACCTTCTAGTGTATGACATTCTCTGCACATAAATTTGTTGTAAAAATGAAGATGTAATTTCCACATACCATTGCCCAAGGATACATAACTCAAATAAAATCTGATTAATATACTCTCGTAACTTTCTTTACTTTAAGCATGTTCAAGACATTTTTCTTACTTCACACTCTGATATAGAACAAGAACCCATATTGCAAAGAACGTGTATTCAGAGTGGGTGGCTTGTAACTACGCTTCAGATGATTAAAAAAAAAAAGAGTGCGTGGAACGCCACGCGACAGAAGTAAAACTTTTTTTTATTTTTTCAATTTTTGATTATTGGATTTTTTAATATTGGGTTTTTGGACTTTTTTAATTTTGGATTTTGGACTTTTTAATTTTGGATCTTTGAATTTTTAATTTTGGTTTTTTTTAAAATATTCGATCTTTGAATTGTTTATTTTTTTAATTTTTTATTTCTGTATTTTAAAATTTTTGATTTTATTATTTATTAAATTTTAGATTTTTGGATGTTATAATTTTTAATTTTGTTTTTTAATTTTGGATTTTTGGATTTTTTAATTTTGGATCCTTGAATTTTTTTAAATTTTGGATTTTTAAAATTTGGATTCTTTGAATTTTTTATTTTTTGGATTTTTTAATTTTGTATTTTAGTTTTTTAATTTTGGATTTTTATATTTTTTCAACTTTGGTATTTTCGATTTTTATAATTTATTATTTTTATTTTTAAATTTAGGATTTTTGGATGTTTTATTTTTTAATTTTTTTTTTTTAATTTTGAAAATTTGTATTTTTAATTTTGGATTTGTGCGGTAATGAATCTTCGGGTTCCATAAAATAGATAATATACCTTTAGATTGCTTAGGAATTGTATATTCCCATTGAGTAAGTAAGGTCTGAAAAATTTCCTTTGATTACTCCTAATCATTGAGTTGATTGTTTTCTGTGCAGTCCGCACCGAAACAAGTCGGTTTTGAGTGTGACTGATTGAGACTGATTTCGTGATGGTTTTAGTGTGACTGATTTTCCGATTCACCCTCTACCGCCACTAAAGAAGCTTTACTTCAAAAAAGTTTCAAAAAAAAGGTTTAACTCTTAGTGTAAGCATCTTATTTGTAAATTTAAACAAAATCGTAAAAGCTGCTTTCAAGAAACTCGCGACAAACTAAATTTTCTTCATGTAAAGTCCCCTTAAAAACAAGAGAAAGTTGTCGCCAATCTTCGTGTCACATCTTCAGAAGGTACCAAGCCCAAAAACAAAATTTTTTCATATAATTTTTTCTTCTGTAGCTAGGCTGTTAATAGACACACAGAGACACAATGACATGTTTCTGAAAATAGTACAGGGTCCGTGAATGAAACGGGATGATTGTAGGTTGTCTTGAGACAAAATTGGGAGGTAGAAGGGGGAAGGCAACTGGCGCGTCACAATCTGGACAATCTACCATTACTTGCAATGGATCGTTGGACAGGTGAACAAGTGTAGTAAAAGCGTATTATGAAAATGGTCGAAGTTTTGTGCACACTCTACGTGTTTTCGACGTCATTTTAACATACCTGTTCCGTCAGATAATGCGATTCGGACATGGATAAAGAACCTCAAGCAAACGGGATCAATGTCTAAAAAAAGAGGCGGTACTGTAAAAACTGTTCAAACGCCTGAAAATATCGCAGCTGTTCAAGAGGCTATTGTCAGAAGTCCATGCCGATCAGCCAAACAACGTGCCCTTCGCATTGGAATAAGTGACTCATCTGTGAGAAAGATTCCTTACTTTCAACCCTTACTTTGGTGGACGTAGGATTCAAAAAATATTTTCTTTGTATTGTACCCAAAATGGCTATTCTTGTACTATCGATTATTTAGTAAAAAGATAAGTCTTTTTTTCAACAAACAATTACTTCATTTCATCATCCCGTTTCATTGACAGACCCTGTATTTTTGGATTCAGGAGAGCTTAAATCGTGTATTCATTTTAAAACGTCAACTTTGAATTTGGTGGTTGAAAACAATACTTCATCTACCTAACGGACAGAGGAAATAAAAATACTATAAGAATTGCCCATCAGTACTTCTATTCTATTAAATTATAAGAACTCTGTTTTACTAACTAGATGATATTGTTTAAAATTACTCAGCAATTACATTGACATATGAACAGATTTACTTTGTTGCTTCTTGTACATTGGTATTAGTGATTAGTGATATTAGTCTAAGACAGGTTTTGTTAGGTTATTAACATTACATGGTTTTTACACACTGAAATACTAAATTTATAGGCCAGTTATTTGAAAATGATCTATTTTCTTAATTGCGGAAATTATTGCAAATAGTTCATTAATTCAACTTCATTAGTTCAACTCCCCATTACCTGGCTAATCGTATTCAGTATTTATCTTCAAATCACTCACTAAATACCAGATCACAACATGACCCTCTGTTTTCAATACCTATCCATAGAACATCCATATATTCCCGGTCTTTTACTGTAACTTCAGCACATTCTTGGAATCTCCTTCCCTCCAGCATCAGGGTCTGCTGTACGCTGAAAACATTTAAAATTAGGCTAAACGAATATCTCCCAAAAAAACGCTAATCTTTTGTTTAGGTATAAATCATTTACGTTTTGTTTCTTGTATATTGTAGATCTAAGAAAAGTTACTTTTTTTTTTCTCTCTCTGTAGTATACAGTAACACACTTTACTAAAATAGTTTTATTTCATGTAACATAAACTAAATTCACTACTGTATATGTATGTATCAAGTGTATTATTATTACTTATAGAACTATGTTAGTGTATTTGTTTGTTTCTTTTGTGTCTCTGGTTGAGTGTAAGAGAAGGCCCTAAGGCCTTAACTCTGCCAGATTAAATATTTATTATTATTATTATTATTATTATTATTATTATTATTATTAATGTAATTTCCAGCACTATATACACATTTGTCTGTCTCACTCGCCTCTGTCCCTTTTGGATTTTATTTTATAACTGTGAGAAATCTTATTTGATCGCTGAATTCTGTACAGTATTTGCATTAGTTTCTGTATGCCAAAAAATTTATTTTTTGTTCATTTCCGTAACATTCTGTCAAAATAGTTTATTTCCATATCCCTTTTAATATAGGTGCATTTATGTGTATTTGAGCTGTTTTTATCTAGTGTGAGTGAGAAGGTGGGTTTTGAGATGCCCTCTCTGGGAAAATTTCTTGGTACATATATCACAACAGAATGGTTTCTGTCCAGTGTGAGTGAGGTGGTGTGATTTGAGATGCCCTCTCGTGGAAAATTTCTTGGTACATATATCACAAGAAAATGGTTTGTGTCCTGTGTGAGTGAAATTATGTGTTGCGAGATCGCATCTTCGGAAAAATTTCTTGGTACATATATCACATGAGAATGGTTTATGTCCAGTGTGAATAAGTAGATGTCTATTGAGACTCCCTCTTCTGAAAAATTTCTTGGAACACTTATCACAAGAGAATGGTTTGTGTCCAGTGTGAGTAAGTAGATGTCTCTTGAGATGCCCTCTCTGGGAAAATTTCTTGGCACATATATCACAAGAGAATGGTTTGCGTTCACTGTGAGTAAGTAGATGAGTATTCAGATGCCCTTTTCTGGAAAATTTCTTGGCACATATATCACACGAGAAAGGCTTTTGAACAGTGTGAGTAAGCAGATGACCTTTGAGATCCCCTTTTCGGGAAAATTTCTTAGTACATATATCACAAGAGAATGGTTTGTGGCCAGTGTGAGTAAGTAGATGTGTATTGAAATACACTCTCTCGGAAAATTTCTTCGCACATACATCACAAGAGAATGGTTGGTGTCCTGTATGAGTATGTAGATGTGATTTGAGATATCCCCTTCGTGAAAATTTCTTGGCACATAAGATCACAAGAGAAGTGTTTGTGTCCAGTGTGAATAAGTAGGTGTCTATTGAGACTACCTCTTCCGGAAAATTTCTTGGTACATATATCACATGAGAAATTTTTGTCTCTAGTCTGAGTTAGATGTTGACTGTTTCCAGCACACGACGATATTGTCAGCACAGCATCAAAGTGCGATTGCAACAGCTGATCCATTTCACTATCCGGAGTGTCAAAAATATTGGGTCGGGAAAATGCCTCGGTACATATATCACAAGAGAATGGTTTGTGTGCAGTGTGAGCTAGGAGAATATGTAATTTGAGATCCCTTCTTCTGGAAAATTTAGTGATGCATATATCACATGAAAAATTTTTGTCTCCAGTCTGAGTTTGATGTTGACTGTTTCCATGAGAGGTAAGTACAGCAGGAGTGTGTGATAGCAATAGCGGATCCTCTTCACTTCTTCCTGTGTCAAAGATATTCGGTACAGATTCAAAGCTGATTTTGGTGCTGCATGCTGTGGAATCGATGTCTTCTATATTCTCACATTTCACTTCCTGTATCTGTAATGTGTCAGATGCGATGGGAATGTGTTCACTCTGCGGTTGAGAAATCTCGTCCTTACTTTCAATCTTAATAAGCTCCGGTTTAATTATAAACTCCATTTTGCATCATAATCACAAAACGTACTGTATAGTGTGCTTATTTTGGGCTTGAAACAGAATTGAGGTCAATGGTAGAGATGGGGAATATTTCTTGTAACTGTTACTTTGTAACTGTTACATGTATGTAACGGTAACGACCTGTTACAAAAAATCAAAAGTAACGGTTACCAAAGCTCCTCCTAGGATATCTAATTTTCGTCTCAACCAAAGGCGGAATCAGAAAATACTGAAAGAAGGGGCCGACACAGACGAACGTTTGCTGTTATTGGGGTGTATGGAATATCGCAAAAATGGGGGTCCGGGGTCCTCCCCCGGGATTTTTGTTAAAAAAAAAGGGGGGGAAACACGACAAACCCACAATAATAACTGCCAAAAAAGGAAAGATCACATTTTCAAACATTCAAATCTCGCTTTATATGAGCTATCGAGAAACTAGTTATTGATTTGCAGAGTACTCATCAAGAGCTTTTCAACGATACCCCATAAGATGTGGTTTCAAAAATTTCGAATTTCCATCCCCCACCCCCACTCTTACCCCCAAAACCTCCGATTCGTTGGTGTCACTGTGAACGCCATAGGAAGTACTCTAATTTATTCAAACAAAGTTTCTCTCTATACTTCATAGGGGCCGAGATATAAATATTTCAAAATTTCAACCCCCCTCCCCTTGGGCCAATTTTGCTCATTAACGAACTTGTCCGAACTATTGGGCCTAGAAATAACATAATAAAATTTGGTTCAAATATCTTCAAAATTACGACCGTTAGCATGTAAAGATATATATAAATATACAAAACAAAAAAATTAACGGGCGGTGGTTTCGTACTTAGGGAGGCATGAAACGCAAAGATATAAAATAATTTTTTCGAAAGTCATGACATGGTATCGATCCCAGGAATTCTGTATGGTTTTTCCAAATTTCTCAGCAACTCTCCTTTTTCTCAGGATTTATTTAAATACATTTATTTTTGGTTTTGGTTTTTATTTTATTTATTTATTTACTTATTTATTTACTTATTTTTTTTTTTTTTTTATTTTTTTTTTAGTTGTATTGATAATATGTCAGTGTCGAGCGAATGTAACTGGTCGTAACGTGACGATAGTTACACCCGTTACCATTATTTTCACCCGTTACAGTAACTCTGACCCGTTACAATTACTCTCACCCGTTACAGCTACTTTGACAGTGACAGTTATTCTCGCCAGTTACAGTGACAGCGGCAGTGACAGTGACAGCGGCTGTAACAGTGACAGCGGCAGTTACAGTGACAGGGGCAGTTACAGTGACAGCGGCAGTTACAGTGACAGGGGCAGTTACAGTGACAGCGGCAGTGACAGATACTCTCACCCGTTACAGTTACTCTGACCAGTTACAGTTACTTTGACCGTTACAGTTACTTCTAATATTTCTGTTACAAGTGTTTTATCCGTGACTTTGGCCTTGTTCTGTTACATCTGTTATTTACAATATTTGAAAAAATAAAATAAAAACATAATAATAAAAAATAAAAAAATAAATTAAAAAAAACATGTAATTATCGTAATTATAAGCTTTTCATGCCACTTAAAAATGTATTAAAATACGATATTGCCTTTATTGGATAATTTAAACTTACAATATGGATATATATGGATTCGAAATAATAATATTGATAATTTTACTACTACTAATAAAATCCCTATAATATAAAGCCACACGGCTGACTCACTAACTCATTGACATTGATGTTTGCTCACTTCCAGATGAGCTAGAAACTTGAAATTTGGTACACATATAGCTTTTAGGCTGTAAACCACAGGAAAATTTCAAAAAAGTATTTTTTTAAATTTTAGCCCTATAACCCCCGAAAAGGGGCTCGCTCACTGACATTAATGTTTGCCCACTTCCGGATGAGCTAGAAACTTTAAATTTGGCACACATATAGATTTTAGGCTGTAAACCACAGGAGAGTTCCAAAAAGTATTTTTTAAATTTTTTAGCCCTAAAACCCCCCGAAAAAGAGCTCGCTCACTGACATTAATGTTTGCTCACTTCGAGATGAGCTAGAAACTTGAATTTTGGTACACATAAATCTATTAGGCTATAAAACCACAGGAAAATTCCAAAATGTATTTTTTTTTTAATTTTTAGCTCTAAAAACTCCCGAAAAAGAGCTCGCTCACTGACATTAATGTTTGCTCACTTCCAAAAGAGTTAGAAACTTGAAATTTGGTAGCCCTACACATATAGGTAGGTTTTAGGCTGTAAACCATAGAAAAATTAAAAAAAAAAGTGTTTTTTTTAGTTTTAGCCCTATAACCCCCGAAAAAAGGCACGTTCACTGACATTAATGTTTGCCCACTTCCAGATGAGCTAGAAACTTGAAATTTGGTACACTTATATCATTAGGCTGTAAACCACAGGAAAATTCCAAACAGTTTATTTTCATGTCGATAATCGATGTTTTTTTTACATCCATGGAAAATAACCGATGTTTTTGCTACATCGATGTTTGTCCCCGACATCGATGTTTTTGTAACAAAAAAAAATTAATGGGCTACCTTGGTTCTACGATATAATTTAAATTACAGGAGCTTAATTTCCCAAAAGAATGATTTTATACAACGATAGTTTTCATGGAAATGTTTCTGTTGGTTTGTGAATTTTGCCTAATTTTCTGATACCATGGAATTTTTAAAGGGTATGGTCCACGACTCTACTAGAATTCCACGCGCCGTGCTGCAATCGTTATGCGGGCCCTCGGTTGGGAACCAACACTCCCATTGGCCGGCGGCCATTTTCTCAAAGGCTTCTCCAGTGCTACCAATAGTTCTATATTCTCATGCTTTCCATTTGAGTTATATGGTTAGGTTCCCCCGTTAGTTTATGATAAGTACCGCACTCCAAGCTCCCGGTGTGAAGGGGGTCTGATGGAAGCTTGGAAGGGGGTCCAGGGGCGCAGCCCCTGGTGGGGCTTGGGGGCAAAACAAGAAAGGGATCCGGGGCTAATGCAAAGTTGCCGTCCTCGGTTGAAGGGGTCTGGTGGAAAGCAGGAAGGGGGTCCTGGGGCTTGGGGGCAAATCTGGGGTAGATATGAAGTAGGTACCTCGGCCTCGATACCGACTGAGCCATTGAGACCGGGTTTTTACCGTTAGGTTTCCAGTATTGGATTATCAGCACGTGACCGATTGCATGAAAACAGAACATCGGCCAGCGCATGGAGATTCGTGTTTTGACAGCAGTTCCCAGCGCCATTTTAGGTTAATTTTGTCCCTACTTCTTCACGTTTTTACTTATATTTAGGACCTTTGAACAAATATATGGTGCTTATAAATGGAATCTATAGGTTTTAAAGGATAATATAACATCAAATTTGGTCGTTTTTCGTGGTTTTAAAATAAAAATATCCCTCAAAGTAGAGAGGTGGACCAAAATTACACATATTTTTTTCTTCTAAATACATCGATGATTTCAGGTCGATATTATCGTCATATCGATGTTTTCAGGTCGATATTACCATCATATCGATGGTTATCTCCGATTTTAACCTCGATATTTTAACTATCGATGCTCATCCCTAATTGAAAGCTTAATTTTACAACTGTTATTTTATTTCGAGGGTCCCTACCTAGAGCCCCAGCCTTGGCTACGGCCCCAACCGGGGGGGGGGAGATAAAAGGGCATTCCCCTACAAGTGGGAAGTGATCTGGCGATTAACTACGTAATATAAAAAAAAGTAACAGGTAACGGTTATAAATAACAGTTACTTTCGTGTAACTGTAACAGTAACGTAACTGTTCCAAAAAAAGTAACAGGTTCCCATCTCTAGTCAATGGTGTTTATAAGTTAAGTATTAAGTGGGCGATGACTCGTGGAAATATACAATTCTGAACAGTCAACAAGACTCTGATACACTACATCAGCGTTTCTCAACCTATGGTCCGCGAAGATGGTTCAGATCGTCCGCAGACAACATTTAAAAATTTCATAAAGCATGTGGAAAGTAGAGAAGGAAAAAAATGTCACATGAAATGGACACTAGATGTCAAAGTTTTTAAAATCTTCAAAAATACAGGTTCAATTGCAAGTTTCCTTACTTTTGCAGTTACCTACCATAGTTTGAAACCCCTCATGCACTGATGACTATGTTCCCTGTTTCATTCAAAACCATGAAAAATAAGACTTTGACGGAATTTGTTTTTAGAGGTGCTCTCTTAACAAGAGTTTTATTGTTGTAGGTGCCCGAGTGTCTCGATACCGGTAAATCTGTGTTAAGCACGTGCAGTTGCTATGACTCAGTAGTACGCTTTCAGAGCATGATAAGATTTATGATCTTTTAAGTAAAAAACTTACGAGATTTTAAGCCCGTGAGAAGTGAATTTCCATACTTATCAGAAGAAGCTTGAAAATCGTCTTGCAGTTTTCAACAACCTATCCTTGTGAGAAGGGGATTTTCATCGCTTTTTCAACTAGAAACAAAATACAGAAAACGACTTAATGTATCTGCTGTTCTTTGATTAAATTTGACTAATATTGAGCCACATATCCAGGAACTCTGCAACAGGCGACATGCTCAACCGTCTCATTAAAAGTGAGTAATAACATAATTACTAATTACATTATCAAATTGGTAATAAATATGAAAGTCTGTTCAAAATATAATTTTACTGTCAATAGTTTATTTCCAATTGATTAACTATGATTCCGTCAAATTAAACAAAAAGTATTTAGATTTATTTTGTTATAATGTTATTGTACAGTTAAGATTCAAGATACATATATAATAGATAGATATAACAGTGGGATCCCTGTCACAAAAATCACTAATTAGTGTGCCTCGCAGTACTGCATATGACATAAATTGTCTGTCTGACAGGTAGACCATTAGAGCAATCCACCATAGGAGAGAGGTTCCATCTGGCGCTGTGAATTGAACTCCAACTTAGTTCAGTTGGTAGAGCATTGGCGCGAATAACCAAAGGTCCTGGGTTAAAGTCCCAGTATCAGAGGGATTTTTCTCCTATAATATTCTCACGTCAACATATTTTGCCCCTAACAGTAGCAGTACAGTATGATAGATCTCTTCAGAAAACAAGTAAGGTAAAATACAACAGCACCAATCTGGAACTCAGAAACTGCTGTTATACGAGAACATCTACCAATAAAATCTCTTTTAACATTACCAATTGAATTACATAAAAAAGACACAGCAAAGTCTAAGCAACAGAAGCAATAATAGACATCCTCACTAAAGACGACACCCCACAGAACAGCGAAAAAGTGGCTCGATTGAGTGTCATAAACAGCGACAAATAGTACTCACAGCACTGCATCATATTAAAAATAAAGGATCCCATTCTAACACAGACCTAGAAACCTACGCCAAAGAAAGGAAAGAGTACAAGAAATTTCTCCGAGAAAAGAAAACAACATACTGTGAGGGTATGGAGGAGGACCGTGCGCAGGATGGTTTTCCGAACGGGAACGGGAGCACGGCAGAGACCCTTCGGCATGGACAACATACCAACAAGAGAGTAGAATTCATTTCACCTAAGGAAGGCCTGGAGGACAGGCTGAAACGTAGTGTCTGTTCAAGGAAATTTTATCTAATGTACCGAAGTTTTATAATAGTTTTATTAACTTAATTCCCTAATTGTTTGTACAGTAATAAAACAAGTAGATTACTCTGTAACTATTAAACACTTTATAAATTCAAACATAAAAATTATGTGGTTTTTACACACTGAAATACATAAATTTACAGGCAAGTTATATGAAAATTGTTTGTTCCTTTAGTTGCGGAAATTATTGGGAATAGTTCCTTAATGTAATTTCTAGCACTACATATACACTTGTTTGTCTCACTCGCTGCTATCACTTTTCTTTTGTGTTTTACAACTATTTGACTGCTGTACCATACTCTCATCCATTGAATTTCCACTAGCTTCTGTAAATTATCAGTTTTTTCCTTTGTTCCTTTCCTATGTGAGTGAGTTGAGGTGCTGCGAGATTACTACTTCGGAAAAATTTCTTGGAACATTTCTGTGGTGCTAAGGCAAAACCCGATATGTCTAAAACTGCAATTTTTCAGGAGAGGAATTTTAAAGTTCAATAGATCGCAGAAATTCAGATTTTCTTTATATTGACTTGCCAAGTTTGTGATAGTGTTACCGAGAGAATATTTCCGTCCTTTAAGTCAAACAGTTGTAAAATCTCATCACAAAACGTAAATATTTACATAAGTTAGACATATCGTCCTTTGCCTACTTTAGTTGTCTTGAGAAAAATGATTTATCGCTTGTTTGTTTTGCTCATTAAACGACATATCGGTGTTTACCTTCTTTGAAAAATCTTGTTCCCATGAACGTAGAACGGTAGGAAAGCTGGACTATTGTTATAGGACATGATATATTTTAGGAATTAAACACTATATACTTAATAAAAAGAACGAATAAGATTATTTACTAATTTATTAAGGCACTTTACTTGAATTAACTGCTTTCTGGAAGCTCTTGTACTCTGTTGCTGCTGTCCAGGTTTTCGCAGAAGGAATGACAGTCAGTGTGTATAAGGAGAAGCAGGCTCAGGAGATCCTTCTTCTTAAGGGGGTTGATGGGCAGTGGACAGTTGTAACATGCTGTCAACGAAGGAATCGTAGGTCTGCCTCGTTTCGATCGCTGCAGGTCAAGTATGCGAAAGACTTGGTCATCAAAGGAATTTTTTAATTGCATTAAACCGAAAGTTTTCCCATACCTAATCCATTTGATGTCAAGCCAGTTCTCTTTTCTGCCCTCCGTGTCCGTTGTCCTTCGAGTCAAATGCTCCTGCACCAGTTTCGAAAATGAGAAGAAGTCCTCTTGTTGCCTCATTTCATTTACCTTGAATGGTTTTTTCCCCTTTACGGTTCGAACGAACTGGAACCAGTCTCGGGGTACCATGATCGGTATTTCGGTTTTCTTTTTAGCCCTTTCAATACGAGCATGGTCTACATCACATTCTAGGTGAGTGTGTCCAGGTAACAGAAATTTCTGGTCCACACAATCTATGTGGGTGCTCTTACTGACACAAAAGGAAAACGTGGCAGACATGTTAATATTCCGATTTTGACCACCGCATGTGTCTGAGTAAGTCACAACATGGGTTACATTTTCGGGCAGAGTTTCATGCTTTTTGAAAATGCATGAAGCAGTCTCTTCAGATCCTCTCTTTCCGATTGCTTCATGCCACATGTAGCAGCTAGGGTACCTCCATCTGGGGTGCAGTCTCGGATAGTTAGATTGTATGTTGAGAGAAGGCGTTTATAAAATGAAACGTTTGCGGTCAGAGAAGGGGTATTTAAGACTTGCTGCAAATCAAACACTAAAACCCTTATTTTCGGGTCTTCTTTTGAACTGTTTTTATCAACATCTTTCATTCTGCAGCCTAGATATACTATTTCCTTGTGTTGATTACGACCGATGATCAACTGGCTCTTTTCTTTTGGATCATTACTTTAATTGTTATTATGTAAGAATTGCATGTCTTACATGTATCAACATGTGGCTGCTTAAATGAGTAACCAGTGGACTTAAATACCTCTCTGAATAAATCATAAGAAGCAGCATTTTCATGCTCACTTTTGTATTCATTGTACAACATCCTTATGTTTAAGTAACTACTTACCGGCTGAAGCCATTTCGACGAGCCTAGAAGCCCTACTCTTGACGAAAATTTTAATAATAAATTGACAAAAATTCATATAAGCCAAATTGAAGCTGACAAGGCAGACGAACGAGAGACGCTACTCATACGCAGAGCTCCAGTCACGCAGACTGATTTCACCCGAAAATAGGCAAATGAGAAGGTGCCACTAGCCGATATGTCAGACATATCGGAAATTTTCATCACTAGAGTGTTGCAGGAGGATGCCAGAGCCCGATATGTGTACCATATTGGTTTCTGCCACCAAACAATTTCTTAGAAATTGACATATCGGAATATTATTTTTCATAATAAACTATTATAGACAAATAAGAAACATATCGTGTTTAGCCATCACATTCTTCATCAAAATCTCTATAGGTTGATACAGAAAACAAAAAATCGAATTTTTCTGACACATCGGGTTCTGCCTTAGCACCACAGATTTATCTCACGAGAATGCTACGGGTCCAGTGTGAATCTGCAGATGTTTGTCGAGATGGTCTTTTCGGGAAAATGTCTGGGTACATATATTACAAACAAATGGTTTCTCTTTAGTGTGAGCGAGCAGAATATGTAATTTGAGATCGCCTCTTCTGGAAAATTTAGTGGTGCATATATCGCATGAGATATTTTTGTCTGCAACCTGAGTTAGATGTTGACTGTTTTCAGCAGAGGATGAATTTGTAAACACAGCATAAAAGTGTGATTGCAATACCTGATCTTCTTCACTATCAGGTGTGTCAAAAATATTGGGGCGGGAAAATGCCTTGGTACATACATTACAAGAGAATGGTTTGTGTTCAGTGTGAGCGAGCAGAATATGCAATTTGAGATCTACTCTTCTGGAAAATTTCGTGGTGCATATATCACACGAGAATTCTATGGGTCCAGTGTGAATCCGCAGATGTTTGTCCAGATGGACTTTTCGGGAAAACTTCTTGGTACACACATAACACGAGAATGGCTTCTTTTCAGTGTGAGCGAGCCGAATATGTAATTTGAGATCCCCTTTTCTCGAAAATGCCTCGTTACATATACTACATTTGTGTTCAGTGTGAGCGAGCAGAATATGCAATTTGAGATCTCCTCTTCTGGAAAACTTCGTGGTGCATATATCACACGAGAATTCTATGGGTCTAGTGTGAATCCGCAGATGTTTGTCCAGATGGACTTTTCGGGAAAACTTCTTGGTACACACATAACACGAGAATGGCTTGTTTTCAGTGTGAGCGAGACGAATATGTAATTTTAGATCCCCTTTTCTCGAAAATGCCTCGTTACATATACTACATTTGTGTTCAGTGTGAGCGAGCAGAATATGCAATTTGAGATCTCCTCTTCTGGAAAACTTCGTGGTGCATATATCACACGAGAATTCTATGGGTCCAGTGTGAATCCGCAGATGTTTGTCCAGATGGACTTTTCGGGAAAACTTCTTGGTACACACATAACACGAGAAGGGCTTCTTTTCAGTGTGAGCGAGCCGAATATGTAATTTGAGATCCCCTTTTCTGGAAAATGCCTCGTTACATATACTACATTTGTGTTCAGTGTGAGCGAGCAGAATATGCAATTTGAGATCTCCTCTTCTGGAAAACTTCGTGGTGCATATATCACACGAGAATTCTATGGGTCCAGTGTGAATCCGCAGATGTTTGTCGAGATCGACTTTTCGGGAAAACGTCTTGATACATATATAACACGAGAATGGTTTCTTTTCAGTGTGAGCGAGCCGAATATGTAATTTGAGATCCTCTTTTCTGTAAAATGCCTCGTTACATATACTACATATGTCTTCGATGTGAACGAGCACAGTATGCAATTTGACATCCCCTCTTCTGGAAAATTTAGTGCTACATATATCACACGAGAAATTTTTGTCTCCAGTTTGAGTTTGACGTTGACTGTTTCCAGCAGCAGACGAGCATGGAAAAACAGCAGGAGTGTTTGACAGAAATAGCGGATCTTCTTCACTACTTCGTGTGTCAAAGATATTGGGTGCAGATTCAAAGCCAAGTTTGCTGCTGCATGCTGTAGAATCGATGTTTTCTATAGTCTCACATTTCACTTCCTGTATATGTATTGTGTCAAATGCAATGGGTTCGTCCTTTGGTTGTATTTGAGAAATCTCTTCCTTAATTTCAATCTTAGTATACTCCGATTTAATTATAGACTCCATTTTGTATCATAAACATATCCGCATATTTCGGGCTTGTTTGTAGTATTAAGAGGCCGATTACTCACGGAAATATACAGGCTTCTGTACAGCCAACAAGTCTCACACTGCAGTGTATGTTGTCATAGGCAGCAAAGCTTGGGAAAATAGCGGCTTATTTAAATTGCTAGTAATTTCTTACGCAGATGATATAATCGTGCTTAGAATCCTCTTTGAAAATACTTTTGACTGGTCTAATACTTTGAACCCATTTTCAGATTGGTTCAGTGGAAATGGGTTATGTATTAATAAGGGGAAAAAAACACATGAAGTGTGTTAAAACATTATTGGTTTTACACTGGTAAATAACATACAGTAGAGTCCCGCTATTTCGTACTAATTGGGTCCGAACACCGTTCGGTTTAGCGGGAATTCGGAATAGACTGATTTCATGAATAATATCAATGTATTGACTTGCTAAGGCTTAATTAAGTGCCAGCTTTCATTCCAATTGGTTTCAGGCGTTTTCATCAAGCTTAGGCTCTATGTATTTAACTTCTTTGTACAACAAAATGCTTTTCACGAACGTCTTTTTAATTTGTCCTGTTTTTTAAGTTTAAAAAATCGGTATTTTTTCTTAACTCTGTTCGGAATAGGAGGATTTTCGGAATAGCGGGACTGTACTGTATATCGATACCTATTGAAATATCAGAGTATCTGAATACATCACAAGGTTAACAACCAAAAGTACAGCAGAACGCATGAGGCAATATCGATTACGAAGAAAAGCATGAGAAAATGCGGTAAAATCCCATCTACGGGGACCATTTTTTAGAACCGAGATTCTCTTCATAAAACACTTATATCACACGAATTTTGTTATAGATAGATGTGTGGAGAGGAGATGTTGTCTTGGCGAATGATTTGGTCCATCCCACCCACCCTAACTGACACACTTTCTTTTATATCACGATCTAGCGAAAACTCCCTTCTTCTCCACCATTTTTCTGTCCTCGTCCTCCTGATTGGACGTTGGAGGTGTGACGTCATATCGCTAAACAAGATATGATTGTGGATGAACAGTGTGACAAACCTACAAAGGTACAAGCCACTTGCTGCTCGTAAGAAATGGTGGTTGTGCTATTCAGTATATTGCTCCTTAACTAACATAAACGTTCCTAACCTAACAAAACATCGGAGGCATTCAGTATATTGCTCCTTAACTAACATAAACGTTCCTAACCTAACCAAACATCGGAGGTATTCAGTATATTGCTCCTTAACTAACATAAACGTTCCTAACCTAATAGTTGGTAACCGTGTATAGCTCATAAACAAAAAACACCACAGTCTGTGGAAATGTGAATATCGCGTGAATTGGTCCCCGTAATTGGGATTATGCCGAAAATGCTATGTTAGCCCCACATTTAACTACAAACACCACTGATGTGAATTCTACTAAAAATCCCCCACTTGCAACAGAAATGAATGTCAACTTTGTGACTCATCCTTAGTCAATTCTATTTTGCTTTATGCAAACTAAAATTCTCGTAAAAGTCTTAAAAGAAGAAGAAGAAGAAGAAGAAGAAGAAGAAGAAGAAGAAGAAGAAGAGGAGGAAGCGTGTGTGAAACGCTACGCGACAGAAGTGAAACTTGTTTTAATTTTGGATTAGTGTTTCTATTTTCAATTTTGGATTATTAGACTTTTTCAATTTTGGATTGTTAGACTTTTTCAATTTTGGATTGTTGAGCTTTTTTAATTTTGGATTTTTTTTTAATTTACCTTTTATTTTTATTTTTTCCATGTAAATAGGGAATTAATTTATTCAGACGATGTCTTTCTTCCGTTATTCCTCTATTTCACTCTCAACGTTGCGAAAGAAGTTTCATTTCTGTTGCATGGCGTTCCACGCACCCAATTTTTATTTTCTCGTAGTTATGAACTACATTTTTTAATTTTTAATTTTAATATCTTTTATTTTTTTTAATTTTGAGTTTTTTTTATCTTTTAATTTTTAATTTTATGGTTTTTTAATTTTCCATTTTTTAAATTTGGGTTTTTTAATTTTTGGATTTTTTAATTTTGAATTTTTTTTTCATTTTTTATTTTGGATTTTTTAAATTTTGGATAAGACTAATGATTGAGTTAATTGCTTTCTGTACAATCCATTCCATCACAAGCCTCACTAATTTAGTGGCAATTTTGAGCGTGACAATTTTGTCCGTAACGCAAGTTTGGGTTAGCTCTGGATTTACTCCTACTGCGGCTAAAGAAGTTTCACTTCAAAAATGATTTATTGAGAATCCTTTCGGTTACGTGCGCTCCATTTGTGACAGGTTATAGTATAGTAGTAGTAGGTCCGTAGATCGCGAACAATCTCTGGAGATCCCCTAGGATATGCACAGCAGTTTAGGGTGCCAGCCTAACATTGTCTCTTGTTATGCATTTAGTAACCTGTTGAACAGCATCTCTCCATTCAGATCTAGATTCTGCAAGCCTAATGATCTGTGCCCATTCCATCTTAAGGGTGTCCTTAATCCCGTCTGTCCATCTGATTCTGCGTCTGCCTTGTTTCCTGCTGCCTTGTGTGATGCCTAACATTAGGTCTTTTTCCAACGAATCATTTCTTCTTATAGTTTAGGGGTGATTTAAAAACGCCTGTGCCAGAACATGAAAATATTTTACAAACAATTTTACCAGGAATGAATTTGCAAGACATTAAAGCATGCAACAATTGCCGACAAAGTTTGAGTAGAGAGAGCATACCCAATCCATCAAAATATTATTTTCATACAAAAAAAAGTGAAATTGTTATTTTATTCAGATGGTTTCCTTCTTCCGTTCGATATAATTATGTGTATTGCTCTATTTCACTCTCAATGTTGCGAAAAAAGCTTCATTTCTTTAGAATGGCGTTCCACGCACCCAGTTTTTATTTTCTCGTAGTTATTAACGACTTACGTGTTATAGTAATGAAACTATGATTCGTTATAACTATCAATACAACTACAAATAAAATTAAGTAATGCATGCAATTGACTGAAAAACGGCGTCAGTGTATTTTGCTGTTAAATAAAGTATTTAAGAAGAACTAGCAATTCAATTAATAAACGAAGCAGGTACTACTAGCATGTTAATATTGTCACAAAGCCCAGGATTTGCCCAGAAAGCGCCAGAATGACAGACTTCTAGAAAGATTGCGCTCTCCTATTGGGCGGACAAGTCAATGAATGGGAGAACTGCCAGTCAGATAGTAGCAGAGAGTTAGTAACAGTCAGTTAGTAGCAGAGAGTTAGTAGCAGAGAGTTAGTAGCAGAGAGTTATTAACAGTCAGTCAGTAACAGCGAGAGGGAGTCAGCGTCAGAGTGTGAACTGGACGGAGAGCACTGATCAGCCCGGCCTCAAGTAACTGCGACTTGGGAAGCTGAGGAGCCAATGACCAGAGGGACTAGTCAATGGAGGAACTAGTGAACGGAGGGACTAGTCAACGGAGGAACTAGTGAACAGAGGGACTGGTGAACGAAGGAGCTAGTGAACGGAAGAGCTGGTGAGCTGATCTGGACTGGACCGGGACACTGATGTGACATGGAAGTAAGCACTGAACAGAAGAGTGAACTGGAGAACATTCAGGAGTATTCTGGCTGTATAGATCACTGTTATAGGAAATAAAGGAACCTCCATCCTTCAATTAGAAACTCGGTGTTCTGATTTACAACCCTGACTAGCTCTTGGACAAATGCAAACCACGTTTACATGGGGGATTGAAATCGATATGAATCCACACCCAACTTAATACGTTCCCTATTTACATTAGTGATGGGTAACTTGTGAGTGAGTAGTTCAAAATGAACGCTTCACTCGTTTGAAGTGTGAATGAGTTACTCACTTTTAGTGAACTAGTAGTTCAAACAGTTCAAACAGTTCACGAGGTTATCCAACTCAAGAAGTTCCAATTGTAGTTCGTTTATTTTCTACTTCACTCATTCGTATACTTCAGTGAATGCTTTACTCATTCCGATCACGTTTGTTTGTCACTCTACTTCACTTTCAAATTCTTTACTTCGGATTACCGTGGAGCTTTCAGGCAATACCAGTACAGCTGAAAAACACATTTAATTTTTGAAGTGAAGCTTCTTTAGCCGCGGAAGGGGTAAATCGAGAGCTTGTGCAACGCTCGAAAATCATCACGAAATTAATGTAACGCTCAAAACCGTCACGAAATTTGTGAGGTGTGACTGCACAGAAAACAATAACTCAATGATTAGACTTATCCAAAGTTTAAAAAATAAAAAATAAAACATTTAAAAATCCAAAATTAAAAAATCCAAAATCCAAAATAAAGAATTCAAAGACCCAAATTTTAAAACATCCAAAATTCCAAAATTAAAAGATCCAAAATAAAACATTAAAAAAAATTCAAATATCCAAAATTTTAAAAAATCCAAAATTAAAAAATTGAAAGATCCAAATTTCAAAAGTCCAAAAACCCAAAATTTAAAAATTGAAAGATCCAAATATCCTAAATTCAATAATCAAAAAATTCAAAATTCAAAAATAAAACAATTAAAAAATAAAAATCCAAAATTAAAAAAAGTAGGAAATTAAAAAATTCAATATTAAAAATGTCCAAAACCCCAATATTAAAAAGTCCAAAAATCCAAAATTCAAATAATCCAAATTTGAAAAATTAAAAAATTAAAATGAGCTTCACTTCTGTCGCGTGGCGTTCCACGCACACTTTTTTTAAGATGATAACCAAATCAGTATGTACGTGATTCTATCAAAACTAAAACGAAAATGAAAATTAATAAATTGCCGATTAAGATATACTGCAAATTAAATTATTTTATTGCAGTAACGTATTATTAAAAAAATAGATATGTATTTTTTAAAGCCATAAGAAATTTTTTATTCACAAAGTTGGAAACAGCGATGTTTCCTTTTTACATACCAAATAAGTCATGTGTTTTATGTCAAGTCACGTATCTTTATGTTGTCCCTCCGGTCTGAAAACAACCGTGCTTGCAAACCGCGTTGGATACCCCAAGTATTTCTCCCCAGGTAAATGTGTGTGAAAGAGAGAGCGTGAGCTTTGTGAACGATGTTATGAGAAAGAACACTTCAAAGAACACTTCAAAAATGAAGTGTTCATATAGAAGAGTGGCACAGAAAAAATAGCTTATGGGTGAGGCCGGCCAGGAGGAAAAATGTACTTCACGAACGAACTACTTCATTTGAAGCGTTCACAGAGAAGAGTGAGAGATAGTGAAGTAGTTCACATAAATGAACTGGTTCGACCCATCACTAATTTACATGGAAAGTTCTGAGAGTGTATTGAGATAATAATAATTTCTATATGTCATAAACCGAATTACGATAAATCATTAAACAGTAAAGTTACTGCATATTCTTAGTCCTAATATTTAAATAGTTATCATTAAAGTTAACTGATTTAGCTGCAAACTTGTTTAAAAACAAAACAGCATATTTGTTAGCTTTTCCGAGCAAAAATTACTTTTTTTCCTTCTTTCTTTTCACTTCTGTCCGTGTGCCTGTATACGCGATAACTCTAATACGCTTTATCGGGTTTTCAAGAAACTTGGTATATTCATTTATAACGTCCATGGGAAGAAGCCTATTGATATTGGACCAGATCAGGTTGAGTGGTACCGGAGTAAAATCAAATTTAGAACATACTTTATGGTAGTCAGCCCTCGATATAATGCTACGATCCGTTCTCTAACATTTAGAGGCACTAAGCGAGGGTGGCACCAAAATGAAATTTAATTTTAAAATTAAAATTGCATAATACAGTGCTGTATTAATTTAATATATTGTATTAACAAAGAAAAATTAAATTAAAAAAAATAGAGAACTTCAGCACAAAATAAAATACACTGTACTGTACTGTACTGTAACTCAATTTATTACAGTATATGTCTAGTGCTACAGTACACAAAGGGGTTGAAAATTACGAGGGGTCCATGTAAGCGTTTAACTGTAACTGAGTAACCGTAGTCTTACAGCTTAATGCACAATGAACTAAAAGAAGTCAAAGTTTGGAATGCCTCATTTTATGAAGGGCTCCTTCTACCTGCTCCACCCTCACACAGACTACCTATCAGACTTCTTAACATATCTTCCTCAATCCACCTCACAACATTTACAGTTAGTGGCAGGGGAACACTCACTTGTGGGAAATACAGTACAGTATCTTTCTTAAATAATCTTCCTAACATTCCCACTAGTTTTAAAAGAATTCTGCAACTGAAAAAAAATCACTGAAGATTATATTTTGCAAAAATCTTGTTTTATATTCATTGGTACTAAATCAATTGGCACAGTTTACGAGGTTTCTTAGGTATTTTATATGGGAGAATATCTCAGTGAAGTTTTCTTGGGCAGTCAGCCAGGTGTTTGCGTCAATTAAACCCGACGTTTCGGAGGCCAACGCTGCCTCCTTCTTCAAAGGCGTTGAAGTGCCGAGTGGTCGTCCTGGGGTCGTATGTATATTAAAAGCTACTTGGACCGTACCAACCAATTAGGACGGCTCCGTGTCTTCCCATTGGTCCGCTCTCTTCTGTGCTTAACAGTTCTTCCAAATCGGGCTGATGTTAATGCTCACGTCCCTATTCTGTTCACTTGCATTTATTGGTGCTGTACGAGGGTGGCACTGTAAAAGTTATCTTTACAACGTTTAGCAACCCTATTTGACCACTGAATTCTGTACTACATTTCCATTAGCTTCATTATGCCATCAATAATTTTTTCGTTCTTCTTCATTACTGTCCACTCTGTCGAAATTAGTTTCTGTTTCCATGTTAGACAGTTCACTTTCAAGTGAGGTAGTTTGATATGTATCTGAGTGTACACTTAATAGGTGTGACTTCAGACTCGATTTCCGGGATAATTTCTTGGCACATATAACACAAGAGAATGGCTTGTATCCACTGTGAGAAAGTAAATGTGATTTGAGAGTCCCCTTTCGTAAAAATTTTTTGGGACATAGATCACAAGAGAATTCTTTGAGTCCAGTATGAATAAGTAGATGTTTATTGAGATCCCCTCTAACGGAAAATTTCTTGGCACATATCTCACAAGAGAATGGTTTGAGTTCACTGTGAGTAAGTAGATGTGAATTGAGATTCCCTCTTACGGAAAATTTCTTGTCACATACATCACAAGAGAATGGTTTCTGTCCTGTGTGAATGAACTGATGTCTTACTAGTTCATTTCTTAAGAAAAATTTCTTCGTACATATATCACACGTGAATGTTATGGGCCCAGTGTGAATACGTAGATGGTCGTTGAAAAGGTCTTCTCGGGAAAATGCTTCGGAACATATATTACAAGAGAATGTTTTGTCTTCAGTGTGAGCGAGTCGAATATGTAATTTGAGATCCCATCTTGTGAAAAATTTAGTGGTACATATATTACAAGAGAATGGTTTGATTACAGTGTGAGCGAGCGGAATATGTAATTCAGGATCCCCTCTTCTGAAAAATTTAGTGGTACATATATTACACGAGAAATTTTTGTCTCCACTCTGAGTTTGATGTTGCGTGTTTCCGGTAGAGGATGAACTTGTAATTACAGCATGAAAGTGTGATTGCAATAGCTGATCCTCTTCACTATCTGGTGTATCAAAGTTATTGGGTCGGGAAAATGCCCGGGTACATATATTACAAGAGAACGGTTTGTGTGCAGTGTGAGCGAGCAGAATATGTAGTTTGAGATCACCTCTTCTGGAAAATTTAGTGGTACATATATTACACGAGAAATTTTTATCTCCTCTCTGAGTTTGATTCTGACTGTTTCCAGCAGAAGATGAGGTTCTAAATACAGAAGGAGAGTGTGATTGCCATAGCGGATCTTCACCACTTCGTATGTCGAAGATATAGGGTACAGATTCACAGCTGATTTTGCTGCTGCATGCTGTAGAATCGATGTCTTCTATAATCTCACATTTCACTTCCTGTGTCTGTGATGTGTCAGATGCAATGGGAATGTGTTCACTCTGCGGTTGAGAAATCTCGTCCTTACTTTCAATCTTAATAAACTCCGGTTTAATTATAAACTCCATTTTGCATCATAATCACAATACGTACTGTATAGTGTGCTTATTTTGGGCTTGAAACAGAATTGAGGTCAATGGTGTTTATAAGTTAAGTATTAAGTGGGCGATGACTCGTGGAAATATAAGATTCTGAATAGTCAACAAGTCTCTGATACACTAGATCAGCGTTCCTCAACCTATGGTCCGCGAAGATGGTTCAGATCGTCCGCAGACATAATTTAAAAATATCATAAAGCAAGTGGAAAGTAGAGAAGTAAAAAAGTCACATGAAATGGACACTAGATGTCAAAGTTTTTAAAATCTTCAAAAATACAGGTTCAATTGCAAGTTTCCTTACTTTTGCAGTTACCTACCATAGTTTGAAACCCCTCATGCACTGATGACTATGTTCCCTGTTTCATTCAAAACCCTGAAAAATTAGACTTTATCGGAATTTGTTTTTAGAGGTGCTCTCTTAACAAGAGTTTTATTGTTGGAGGTGCCCGAGTGTCTCGATACCGGTAAACCTGTGTTAAGCATGTGCAGTTGCTATGACTCAGTATAAGTAAAAACTTACGAGATTTTAAGCCCGTGAGAAGTCAATTCAATTCTTTATTCATCCTCTGGATCATATTACAATGACATGGGAATCGTCAATTTCTTAAGCTACTAACTAAATATAATTAACAATTAGGAAAACTTACAATTTACTACAATTACAATTTCCTATACACTAAACTATAAGTTTACAATAACGTTTAACAATTATAAGTTGTCCTTAATTAGAATTTAATTTACAATTATCAAGTTAACATTGTGATTTGTTCCCCTTACTTATAATTTACTGTACCACTACTAGAAATATACAAATATACTAACATACTACCTTTAAGCTGTATGTTCCCCATTTATTCCACAGGTTTCAATAAATTCTTTTATGCTGTAAAAGCAGTGCTTGTACATAAAACAGCCTAATTTATTTTTGAACAGGTTGTAGTTTGAAATATTTTTGAAAGTATCTAGTAAACTATTGTATAATATGATCCTGTTATAGCAAAAGCTCTCCGCAAACAAAGCTGTACTATGAGTGGTTATGGACAATTTGTTTTTATTACGAGTGTTATGGTAGTGAACTTGTGAGGAGACTTGGAATGTAGGGCCTATTAATGTTTCTTTTTGCATGGAGTAATATCTCATATACGTACAATCAGGGTAGTGGTAGGATAGAGATTTGTTTGAATAATTCCCTACAACTACTGTTACTACTCTTCTTCATCATAAGCCTAATAACCCTTTTCTGAATTTTGAATACAATTTTGCTGTTTACTGCATTTCCCCAAAAGATAATTCCATAAACAAACAGCGAATGAAAGTATGAATAATAAAGCACCCTTAATGAGCCTAGACTTAGAGATTCCCTTGCTAGTCTTATTGCAAAGCAGACTTGACTGAGTTTTTGTGAAAGAATTTGGATGTGCGTATGCCATTTTAAGTGTTCGTCTAGATTTATGCCAAGTAATTTGGTTTCATTTGCATATTCTAAAGATTTGCTACCAAATTTGATGGTTTTATTGGTTAAGTTCTTATTTTGAATATGATGAAAAAGCACTGCTACTGTCTTTTCTTCATTAACTTTCAGTTTATTTTTTTCAAACCATTCTAATAGTTGATCAAACATGGAATTTAACTGATATTCTAAATTGCTCAGGTTGTCTCCTTTGATGAATACGCTTGTATCATCGGCATACAGTATTGTCTTAACGTTGTTTGGATTTTTTCCTAGGTCATTAACATAGATTGAGAACAGTATTGGCCCCAAAATAGACCCTTGAGGGACACCGAGCTTAACACTTCTTTTCTGTGAAAGTTTTGGGCACCTAGTTTTGGTTTCTTCATCCACAGAACAGATCTCTACCATTTGCTCCCTATTATCCAAATAGGATTTGAACCATTCTAAAGCCATGCCACGTACACCTATTATTTCTAGTTTTTGTAACAAAATACCATGCCTTCGAATGCCTTCGACAAATCTAGAAACAACCCCATACAAATTTCTTTGTTATCTACTGCTTCATAAACATCTTCAAGGGAATCAGTCACTGCTGTTATAGTTGACTTTCCTTCACGAAATCCATGCTGTTGGTCTGATAATAGATTACATTTTTTTAGGAATTTGGATAACTTTATGTACATTACTCTCTCAAAGATTTTAGAAAAAACGGAGAGCAATGCAACTGGCTTATAGTTTTCTATCTTTTCTTTTGACCCTTTTTTAAATAATGGTTTGACCAATGCTAGTTTTAGTTGTTCCGGAAATTGTCCTGTACTTAGTGATAGGTTTATTATATAACATAATGGCTCTAATACATTATCACAGCATTGCTTCAGTAAAAAGTCTGAGATTTCATCAAGCCCGGCAGATCTCTTGTTCTTAAGATTTTGAATAATTTTTTTTTTATTTCCTCTACATTGGTTGGTGATAGAAAAATTGAATGGTGATTAGTTTGACCTTTAACTGAATTTTGATGTGACTGTTTGTGTGTGACAGTAATGTTTCCTGTTATATTAGTGTAGTAATAATTAAAAATATTAGAAATTTCATAGGGATCAGTGATTAACTTATCGTTATTGTTAATTTTTAGGTTACTATAGGGTTTCTTCTGTTGTCTTATTTCCCTCCTGGCAATTTCCCATAATGCTTTAGATTTGTTTTCAGCCTGTTTTATATAGTTGTCATTAAACTGTCTCTTAGCTTCTCAAATTATTTTATTGTAAATTCTTTTGTAGTTTGAGCAGTAGTTCCTGAAACTATCTGAAACATTACCCCCTTTTAGGATTTTATTAATTAGTTAATTTCCTGCCAGACACTTTTATTCCCATTGTGACCCAGTTGTTCTTTTTGTATTGCACTTTCCTTTTCGTTCTTGGAACTGCAATTTCAAAACAGTAATTTAATGTGTTATAGAATTCTGCAAAGGCATCTGTTGCAGAATGACTGTCATAAACACCTTCCCATTCCACTTTCCCTAGCAAGTAATTTAAATATTTCAGATTCTCTGCACTACAGTTCCTACTAATTTTAAACTGAGGAAGCATAATTGATTTAGTGTATAAGGGGTTATCTATTTGTAGAATTTGGGCATAATGATCTGAGAAGCCTGTATCCTGAATAATAGCACTAAATTCCCAGTGAATTTCCATACTTATCAGAAGAAGCTTGAAAATCGTCTTGCAGTTTTCAACAACCTATCTTTGTGAGAAGGGACTTTCATCGCTTTTTCAACTAGAAACAAAATACAGAAAACGACTTAATGTATCTGCTGTTCTTTGATTAAATTTGACTAATATTGAGCCACATATCCAGGAACTCTGCAACAGGCGACATGCTCAACCGTCTCATTAAAAGTGAGTAATAACATAATTACTAATTATATTATCAAATTGGTAATAAATATGAAAGTCTGTTCAAAATATAATTTTACTGTCAATAGTTTATTTCCAATTGATTAACTATGTTTCCGTCAAATTAAAGAAAAAGTATTTAGATTTATTTTGTTATAATGTTATTGTACAGTTAAGATTCAAGATACTTATATAACAGATAGATATAACAGTGCGATCCCGGTCACAAAAATCACTAATTAGTGTGCCTCGCAGTACTGCATATGACATAACTTGTCTGTCTGACAGGTAGACCATTAGAGCAATCCATCATAGGAGAGAGGTTCCATCTGGCGCTGTGAATTGAACTCCAACTTACAAGGGGATGGTACGAACCTTCATGTCGAAACCCACCCTCAAATTTTGTACACATGTAGGTCATCCTAAAATGGAATAGTACACAAAAAATTAGCTGCCAGTTTAAACTGTGAGACCATTAAATTGAAGCTTGAAATTTGGAAGCGACCTAGTTGGTTTTCCTGGATCTTTGTAGAGACTACTGCAACTTACGTGATTCATTCTTATCAAACACGGGCTTCCTTCTTCTTGCTATAGCATTATAAACAACGACCGTAGTGATGAATTGCGATCTGTGTGTCTGACAGTTAATAGAAGGAAGTCACCATGAGTGTCTCTACAGACGTGTTGAATCCTATTAATGTGCTTTCAGTTGCTATAAACTATCGAACCAACACAAGTGTGAAGAAGCAGAATGTGATATGGGAGCACTTGTTTCGATGTGCATGGTGCAAAGCAAATTTGTGCATTTCCCATTCTATCGACACTAGGCACTTCTGTTTCACATTTATTGAATAGTAAAGTTTAAAACAAGCTGTTTTGTGCACGGGGAAGAGATCATGCAACTGTATACTGTGACTAGAGTGTTGTGTTGCGCCGACTGCCCGCATGCCTCGCTCAAGACCTTGTACCTCAGCCACAGACCGCATTCCTGCTAGACGGGATGAAGCGCTCTGACAATGCTTTTTTCGCGATATTGTGACGTGATTTTCATAGACTTGCAGTTCGAACTGGCAGCTAATTTTTTGTGTACTGTTCCACTTTAGGATGATCTACATGTGTACAAAATTTGAGGGTGGGTTTCGACATGAAGGTTCGTACCATCCCCTTGTTAGTTCAGTTGGTAGAGCATTGGCGAGAATAACCAAAGGTCCTGGGTTAAAGCCCCAGTATCAGAGGAATTTTTCTCCTATAATATTCTCACGTCAACATATTTTGCTCCTAACAGTAGCAGTACGATATGATAGATCTCTTCAGAAAACAAGTAAGGTAAAATACAACAACACCAATCTGGATCTCAGAAACTGGTGTTATACGAGAAGATCTACCAATAAAATCTCTTTTAACATTACCAATTGAATTACATAAAAAAGACACAGCAAAGTCTAGGCAACAGAAGCAATAATAGAGACATCCTCACTAAAGAAGACACCCCACAGAACAGCGAAAAAGTGGTTCGATTGAGTGTCATAAACGGCGACAAATAGTACTCACAGCACTGCATCATATTAAAAATAAAGGATCCCATTCCAACACAGACCTAGAAACCTACGCCAATGAAAGAAAAGAGTACAAGAAATTTCTCCGAGAAAAGAAAACAACATGCTGGGAGGGTATGGAGGAGGACCGTGCGCAGGATGGTTTTCCGAACGGGAATGGGAGCATGGCAGATACCCCTTCCGGCATGGACAATGTACCAACAAGAGAGTAGACTTCATTTCACCTAAGGAAGGCCTGGAGGTCAGGCTGAAACGTAGTGACTGTTCAAGGAACTTTAATAATAATTAAGGAATCGCGCACAATGTGCATTATCTTAACCTAAGACTTAACTGAAAAATCCCCGACCCGGCCGGAAATTGAACCCGGGCCGCCGGAGTGGAACGCAGGTGCGCTACTGACTCACCCACGGCGACGGACTGTTCAAGGAAATTTTATCCACAGTACCGAAGTTTTAATAATAGTTTTATTAACTTAATTCCCTAATTGTTTGTACAGTAATAAAACAAGTAGATTACTCCGTAACTATTAAACACTTCATAAATTCAAACATAAAAATTATGTGGTTTTTACACAGTCAAATACATAAATTTACAGGTAAGTTATATGAAAATTATTTATTCTCTTAGTTGCGGAAATTATTGGGAATACTTCCTTAATGTAATTTCTAGCATTACATACACGTTTGTCTGTCTCACTCGCTGCTATCACTTTTCTTTAGTTTTTTACAACTATTTGACCGCTGTACCATACTCTCATTCATTGAATTTCCACTAGCTTCTGTAAATGATCAGTTTTTTCCTTTGTTCCTTTCCTATGTGAGTGAGTTGATGTGCTGCGAGATTACTACTTCGGAAAAATTTCTTGGAACATTTATCACACGAGAATGCTATAGGTCCAGTGTGAATCTGCAGATGTTTGTCGAGATGGTCTTTTCGGGAAAATGTCTGGGTACATATATTACAAACGAATGGCTTCTCTTTAGTGTGAGTGAGCAGAATATGTAATTTGAGATCGCCTCTTCTGGAAAATTTAGTGGTACATATATCGCACGAGATATTTTTGTCTGTAACCTGAGATAGATGTTGACTGTTTCCAGCAGAGGATAAATTTGTAAACACAGCATAAAAGTGTGATTGCAATACCTGACCTTCTTCACTATCTGGTGTGTCAAAGATATTGGGGCGGGAAAATGCCTTGGTACATACATTACAAGAGAATGGCTTGTGTTCAGTGTGAGCGAGCAGAATATGCAATTTGAGATCTCCTCTTCTGGAAAATTTCGTGGTGCATATATCACACGAGAATTCTATGGATCCAGTGTGAATCCGCAGTTGTTTGTCGAGATGGACTTTTCGGGAAAACGTCTTGGTACATATATAACACGAGAATGGTTTCTTTTCAGTGTGAGCGAGTCGAATATGTATTTTGAGATCCCCTTTTCTGTAAAATGCCTCGTTACATTTACTACATTTGTGTTCGATGTGAGCGAGCAGCGTATGCAATTTGACATCCCCTCTTCTGGAAAATTTAGTGCTACATATATCACACGAGAAATTTTTGTCTCCAGTCTGAGTTTGACGTTGACTGTTTCCAGCAGCAGACGAGCATGGAAAAACAGCAGGAGTGTTTGACAGAAACAGCGGATCTTCTTCACTACTTCGTGTGTCAAAGATATTGGGTCCAGAAGCACAGCTGTGAATACTGCCGCATGCTGTGGAATCGATGTCTTCTGTAGTCTCACATTTCACTTCCTGTATCTGTATTGTGTCAAATGCAATGGGTTCGTCCTTTGGTTGTATTTGAGAAATCTCTTCCTTAATTTCAATCTTAGTAAACTCCGATTTAGTTATAGACTCCATTTTGTATCATAAACACCACAGGAAGTGTGCATATTTCGGGCTTGGTCAAATATTAAGTGGCCGATGACTCGTGGAAATACACAAGCTTCTGAACAGTCAACAAGTCTATTATAGTCACATGCAAGGAAACTTAGGAAAATAGCGGATTGTTTAAATTGCTGTTTGCTGGGGTCCCCACGGGGGGGGGGAAATATTATCGTTTTATGAATTTTCTGGGGGGGGGGGGTTGAAAATTCTTGCAAAATTTGCGTTTTATATGTTAAAAATAAAAACGGCCAAGTTTGATAACTTCAAAAGGTCTCTTCTAATTATTCAGAATTGAAAAGTCATCCACCACTATAGCTGAACTAGGGTGTCCATTATGAATAATGTTTATAAAAAAAAGTGTGCGTGGAAAGCCACGCGACAGAAGTGAAACTTGTTTTAATTTTTTGATTTTTTTAAATTTTGGATTATAGAACTTTTTCAATTTTGGATTATAGGAGTTTTTTCAATTTTGGATTGCTGGGCTTTTTTAATATTGGGGTTTTGAACTTTTTAAATTTTGGATTTTTTAAATTTATGATCTTTTAATTTTTAATTTTGGAATTTTTAGTTCTGGATTTTTTAAATTTTGGATCTTAGAATTCTTTCATTTTTTGAAATTTTCCTTTCTATTTTTTTAATTTTTATTTTTCAATTTTGGATTTCTATATTTTTGAAATTTGGATTTTCGATTTTTTAATTATGGTTTTTTTTTATTTTGGATTTTTCGATTCTTTAAATTTTGGATCTTTGAATATTTTAATTTTGGAGTTATGAATTTTTAATTTTGTAATTTTACATTTTGGATTTTTTATTTTTTTTATTTTTATTTTTTTATTTTTTTTTTAATTTTCTATTTCTAGGTTTTTAGTATTTTTTTAAATTTTGGATAAGCCTAATCATTGAGTTGATTGTTTTCTGTGCAGTTCATTCTGTCACAGCCCCACAAATTTTGTGCCGAATTTGTTCGTATCGCAAGTTTGGGTTAGGTCTCAATATACTCCTAGCACGGCTAAAGAAGTTTCACTTCAAAAATGTACTTTTTAAAGTACAGAAAAAAATTATTAAAATGTGTACCAAATCAATACCAAAATATTGAAGGAAAAAAACTTTTTTTTTTTTAAACACACAAACATGGAATTATATAATTGGGAATTTCTGCATAAATATAAAATTCCTCAAATAGACAAAAAAACATAGATATTTTTTAAAAAGCTGCATTTAACATGAAACATGCAAATAAGAAAGCAGCTAAATTTCTGTTTTACTAGGAATAAAGACTCAATTTCACCAAGACATGCAGAACAATTTTTACAGCAATCGAGAAGGAGTGGAAAGCAAACTTTAACCAGAAAGTGTATATTATTACATAGGTTACTTGCCCTTGTGAATCTCATTACCTTGTATATTAAAAATATGTATAATAAAATCCATGTTAAGAACTGTGATTGTAAAGACTTTATGTTTTGGAAGACAAGGAGTATAGAAAACTGCATAACGATAAGCTTCATGACATGTACTCTTCACCGGATACAGTAAGGATAATTAAATCACGGAGGATGAAATGGGGGAGGAAAGACATCTCAAAAGTATTGACTGGGAGACCTGAAGGGAAGAGACCATTCGGAAGAGCTAGACGCAGGTAGGACAATATTAGGATAGATTTAAGGGATGGTTGGATAGAGTTAGCACAGAATAGGGTTTAATGGCGGGCTCAAGTAAGAGCTACAATGAACCTTCGGGTTCCATAAAATATATAATGTTGCTTTAGCTAGCTTACAAATTTTCTACTGCCAATGAGTCAGTAGAGAACAAAATCGTAAAAGCTGCTTTCAAGAAACTTGCGAAAAACTAAATTTTCTTCATGTAAAGTCCCCTTAAAAATAAGAGAAAGCTGTTGCCAATCTTCGTGTCACAGCTTCAGAAGGTACCACGCCCAAAAACAAAATTTTGTTTTCACATAATTTTTTCTTCTGTAGCAAGGCTGGTAATAGACACACAGAGACACAATGACATGTTTCTGAAAATAGTACAGAGTTCGTCAATGAAACGGGATGATTGTAGGTTGCCTTGATACAAAATTGGGAGGTAGAGGGGGAAGGCAACTGGAACGTCACAATCTGAACAATCTACCATTACTTGCAATGGATCGTTGGACAGGTGAATAACGCGGTTATGTAGTGAAAGCGTATAATGAAAATGGTCCAAGTTTGGTGCAAACTCTAAGTGCTTTTCGACGTCATTTTAACATACCTGTTCCGTCAGATAATGCGA
Organism: Ectobius pallidus; assembly: GCA_964059195.1. Classification (NCBI taxonomy): domain Eukaryota; kingdom Metazoa; phylum Arthropoda; class Insecta; order Blattodea; family Ectobiidae; genus Ectobius; species Ectobius pallidus. The sequence continues at coordinate 180,633,215 of CAXKWD010000005.1, read as the reverse complement.
TTCGAACCTGGATAAAGAACCTCAAGCAAACAGGGTCAATGTCTAAAAAAAGAGGTGGGACTGTAAAAAATGTTTGAACGCCTGAAAATATCGCAGCTGTTCAAGAGGCTATTGTCAGAAGTCCATGCCGATCAGCCAAACAACATGCCCTTCGCATTGGAATAAGTGACTCTTCTGTGAGAAGGATTCCTTATTTTCCACCCTTACAAACTTCAAATTGCGCAATCTCTGAATCCGGGTGAATATTAACAAAGAAATGAATTTTGTGAAATTATGCTCCAAGAATGCCTTAACTGTAATGGATGACTTTGGTGAACGTAGGGTTCAATTTTTTTTTTTTTTTTTTTTTGTATTGTTCCCAAAATGGCTATTCTTGTACTATTGATTATTTAGTAAAAAGATAAAAGTCTTTTTTCAACAAGCAATTACTTCATTCCATCATCCAGCTTCATTGACGGACCCTGTATTTTTGGATTCAGGAGAGCTTAATTCATGTTAAAACCTCAACTTCGAATTTTGGGGATGAAAACAATACTTCCTCTACCTAATGGACAGAGGAAGTAAAAATATTATAAGCATTGCCCATCAGTACTTCTATTCTATTCAAATTATAAGAACTCTGTTTTACTAACTAGATGGTAAGTTTAAAATTACTCAGGAATTATACTGACATCCGAACGGATTTAATTTGATGCTTCTTGTACATTGCTATTAGCGATTAGTGGCATTAGTCTAGAGACAGGGTTCTGTTAGGTAATGAACACTACATTACAATGATTTTACACAGTGAAATATTAAATTTACAGGCCAGTTATTTGAAAATGATCTATTCTCTTAATTGCGGAAATTATTGCGAATGGGTCATTCAACAGAAATGTCTGCTTTTTAAATAATGAGAACACAAAATTTAAATTTGGTTTAAAAAATCAGAAAAAAATCTTGGTTATTCTTCTATTCAAAGAAGAAACTTTCAGCATACAATGCATACACTTTACTCACTTTACCAATTAGTGAATTAGGAGTTTTAACTGTGGCACCTCTGTATGTTTTAGCAAGTTTACTCTTTGTACATGTGCATCATAGAAACGGGCTTCTCTCTGATTTACTCTTCCACGGTACACGGGGAAGAAATAATTTTGCGCCTCCAAAATTCCGATTACAGAAATCTCTGGATTTCCACTTACATTTTGGTGTAAAACGGTATAATAAATTACCTTTATATTTAAGACGAATTGACAATTTGAATGAGTTAAAAATATTATCAATCAACTAAATTTTATACTGTACAGGAATATTTGGAGACAGATTTTATTTTATTGATTTACATAGAGCATAAAGCATTCCACTGGAACTCACTACTGTGGTATTTAGTTACCTGCTGGAGCGCTTTCAACCGCGTGGAGCGGCTATCTTCAGCAACTGACTCCCATGATGCAGTGGTGATATTCAGCCGGTTCGCACCGGTTCGCGAGAACCGGTTGTTAAATATCTTGTAGGTTCTCCGAACCGGTAGCTTCACAATGAGCGATTGCCTTTTTCCAAGATCAGATTCACGCCAATCCACAACGGTGATAATACATATATGGATTTGCTAGAACCAAAACACGCCATTTATGTTCGCTAGAGGTGGACTACCATCATAGTTAGCAGGCGTGCGGTTAAGTCTGCCAGACTCTCTTCTTTGCGCACGGCCGATCGTCTCGACACTGGCTCGCTTTGCTTTCGATGTTCGATTATAAAACGGACTTTTTTTTGTGCCCTCCCTTACCCCCCCCCCCCCCCCGAGTACCAAGCAATGAAGCCAGAACCTTGGGTCAAACCAAATTTTGGTAACCATTTGTGCTGTTGTGTTCCTGTAACTGTGGCCTTCTTTTGTTGTGTAAGGTTATGTTTTAAGGAAGCTGAGTAAGTTTAGTATGAGTATGAAAAGACAAAAATTCAGTGGCGCCAACTTTTGAAGAACATTGGGTGGGCTCAAAAACATTAACCCGGAAATTTTTAACCACTGGCCGACAAGGTGGAAGGCAACCGTGCTACCAACACCTCCCGGGTGGGACTCTAATTTAATTATTCAAAGTTTATAATTACGGGGACCTTTGGAGGAAAGATATTGGCCGGTGTGAATAAAAACGAGTAGGACAAGTAAATACTTGAACATATCAAAATAACAAGTAAACGCCAAAATTGAAGTGAATAAAACAAGCATTTACTCTTACTCGCGAGTAAATACTTGAGAGGCTAGTAAAACCCGGAAAAATGCCAATTTTGGTGTGAATAAACGCAAGTAAATACTTCTGTAGGAAGTAAATACTCGTCTATTCGCAAGTCAACCCGACCCCAGACTTGCAGTCGTACTTGTACACGAAAGATGGCTGCATTTATGAACCTGCGTGGTGTGAAACGTTATAGAGACCGGCGTGATATAAGTCCCGATCTATCTAAGGGACTATTACGGTTTGAGAGCGAAAACGTAGATTTTCTCACTTCGCACTTTCTTGATGAAAACACTGATGCAAGGGGTGGAGGATTAACTGCACGGAAAAAGATGGAAATTTTTCTGAGATACGTTAGTGATCCAGGATTCCAAAGTGGTGTTGCCAACGACATGGGGGTTGAAAGAAGTACAGTCAGCAGAACATTTTCAAGTGTATTGGATAAAATAGTGTCGAAGTCTGAAGATTGGATTACATTTCCACGCACTATTGAAGATATGGATCAGGCCAAGGCAGATTGGGCTTCAAAATTTCGCATTCCGACTGTCATTGGTGCTATAGATTGCACTCACGTGCATATTATGAAGCCTTCGGAATTCGGCGACGAGTATGTGAACAGAAAAGGAAAAACAACAATAAACATTCAGATGACTTGTGACGCTAATGAAAAAATTACAAGTGTGGACGCTCAATGGCCAGGGAGTGTACATGATGGCAGGATTTGGCGAGTGAGTGGAATTCAGGATGTGGTGCGCCAATATGATGGTGATGTTTGTCTCCTTGGTGATAGCGGATATGGAATTACTCCTTGGTTACTGACTCCTTTTGACGAACCAAGAAATGCTCGTGAGCGGAATTACAATTCGACCCATGCTCAGGAAAGAGTAATAATTGAACGAGTTTTTGGCCAGATGAAACGTCGTTTTCCCATACTCTCGAGCCAAGTTAGAATAGCAGTCAAAAATGTTCCCAATGTAGTAATAAGTTGTGCAGTGCTTCACAATGTAGCAAAACATTTGAATGATACTTGGGAAGTGGAAGACGGAATCGAAAATGGTGTGGCTGAAGAAAATGTACCTCTATATAATTTGGATCGGAATGAAGTTATAAATAGACGACGTGGTCAGCAAAAACGATTAGAAATTAGTAATAATCTGATGATGTAAATCACATTTTTGACATGGAAATAAATTTAATCCTATTTCCTTTACTCCAATTGCAATCGCATATGTGAAAAATAAAATAAAAAAGTAATAAAAAATATATAAAAAAACAAAAATATATCTTTTTAAATAAGTATGTCACATGTGCGCATAGGCCTACAGTATGTCAGGTTTAACATGGCCTGGTGGAAAAGCAAATGGGCATATACCACCAGCCTATGAGCCCTCCACCGGTCATGCCATACCCGACAAACTGTGTACAGCTGTGTACGTGACGTACGTCACGTGACTGTGTACGTGACGTGTACGTGTACACGTGTACACGTGTACTGTGTACGTGACGTATATTATATACTTATTTCTTTTTGTATTTTTGTTTTTTATTTATTTTATTATTATTTTTATTTTTATTTTATTTTTTTTAGAGAAAAGGAATATTTCAGGAAAGGAAACAGGATACAATTTATCTCAACAACAAAAATTCTTTTAAGACATCGTCTTCTTCAACCTCAACGCGTTGTTCAACGGACTCCGTTCGTCTGTGTTGTGCAGCTCTTAGGTTCAACTCCGTTATCATCAGTTGTTCACGTTCAGCCTGAAGTCTTGTTAGCTTAATTTGTTCAAGTAATAATAAACGCTGCAGCTCACCAGTTGTCAACTTTGACGTCTCTTCAGTTTCAGTTGAGAGTTTCAATTTCTTATCTTTTTTCAACTTCGTCGCATCGCTCTTACGTATGCAAGTCACTGGTGTGATGGGCTGGTTTGATGCTAACATGTCAACGGGGTCATCTTCGTCTTCCCTATTCTCATTCTCCTCATTGAGTTCAGACGTAGAACTTGCTCCCAATCCAACGCATGAAGCCCCAGGTATTTTGCAATAAACTGGGTTCTCGTTTGAATCGCAAATTTTTAGGAAATCTGCCTCCCATGACAACAATGTTATTGGTTTATTTCCAGTTGCGTTGACATCAGTTTTTTTCTTGACTGCGGTTTTCATATTGTTCAATAGCTTTTTTAACTGTCCAACACTAGTTTGCTTCCCAACGTTTTTCGAAAACTGGTCGGCTAAACATCCCCATGCCTTCTCTTTAGCAGATGCAACTTTAGGCAACATGGATTTATTTAGCACAACACTAAAGTCTTTCAATAACGCTACAAAAATAGCTCTATTGTCACAACCGGAAGTCACACTACTTTCATCCATAGCTGCAAGAGGACAAAACAAACGGGAACGACAACTGACTTGTGAGTAAGCGGCGAAAACAGAACAAGTCACAACAGGAAATGATGCGTAGTCTGTGTGGCGCTACAAGTATTTACTTGCCTTTTTTGTGAATTCAGTTGTCTCGCGAGTAAATACTTGCTAGTATACCCTCGGGTTGACGAGTACACGGTCACAAGTAAACTCGACGCTTTATTCACATCGGTTTACTTGGAGTTTAAATACTCGTTACACTTTACTTGTCAGTAAATACTCGTCGTACTCGTTTTTATTCACACCGGCCATTAGGTAACAACTAAAATAAAATAAAATAAAATAAAGTAAAACATGCAATGCCTATTGAGTAGCACTGCATGTTGTAGGCCTACATGTACAGTACTTCTCCCTATAAATTCTTCAACAAGCAAAATCGAAAGTCAACTTTTCCCCGTTATCCGTATGTAGGGTTACACTTAGAACAGCAATGTGTGAAATTAACTCTTCTCTATAATATTGTTGAACGTAATAATGTCTTCAGACTTTTCAAAGCGGAAAAAAAGTATTTCGGAAAATGCTGGGAAAACTGGCATTAACAGAGTAAATTGTTCTTAGGCTATAAATTTGAAGGATTCAGAAACAATTGCAAACGATCGCGATCGTACCGTAAGTTAATTGAAACAAGGGAGATCATGTTACTTGTGTTAACGCTTGTATAAACCTATAGGCTAGCCTAATTTTTGTTTTGCACCAACTAAACATGATTTTTTACTAATAATAGGCCTAATAATTATTATAATAAATATTTAAGATAATTCACAGAAAACTATTGGGTGGGCTTGAGCCGCCACTGGACAAAATAGCACATTGGGCTATTTTGAATCAACATCAAATACCCTGATGAGAACCGGTTGTTAAACTGTTTGAATATCACCACTGCCATGATGCCATCGTTGTGGTTGGCTTATAACTAGACTTCGGATATTAGGTAAAAACCTATTTTAATCCTTAAGTGATAAATGGACGAAAACTTGTATATGCATGTTTCATAAGTGACCATGCCTAAAACTGATACTTTTATAGGATCTAAAACAGTCTATTTTTACGTTAGAGCCTAATATTGCCTTTTTGCTTGTTTTTCCACTAAAGTTCAAAAGAAGTTTTTTTGTTATAAATTCTAGCATTTATTTTCAGTTCGTACTAAATTTTTAGCTCGGAATGTTAGTAAGGAATGTTTCGTCTTCAGTAGAAAAATTCCTTGGAATTCCCAAGAAAATGTAGTGTTTTTCTCCTGACTCCCACATCCAGGAAAAAAAAAAAAAAAAAAAAAAAAAAAGTAGTTCTCTGAATCACTGAGGGATACAAGGGGTTGAATATGCTAGCGTGCGTAGCTTCTGGGCGCAGGAATTAGGTTTTCACTGTTATGGTAGTAATACAGGCCCTAGTAATAGGTCCATATAATTCTGTGTACCATAGGCCTATGTCTGTGTTTTATCATAATTATTGATTAATGACTTCAATAAATATAATATTCTGCATTGCAATTGAGATTTTTCAGAAAATTGGCAACTTAACGATTTTATAAGAGACTATTTTACGATTTTTAGAACCTATTTTCCAATTTTTAGAGCCTATTTTAGGTGCCTAAAACAGCATTTTTAGCGACCTAAAAGTCCGAACTCTACTTAAAACCACAAAGTGGCGTTATGAACAAAATCGTCACGAATTACATATGAATATTTTGATGCCATAATAACATGGAGGACAATGTCAATAAGTGTTCATTAACAAATAGTGAGTTTTACATAGTGTTTAATATTATTTCGGCGTATCCGACATCGGTAGAGTGTGATAAAACATTATTTGTTTTACACTGGTAAATAACATACAGTAAAGTCCCGCTATTCCGTACTAATTGGGACCGAACACCGTTCGGTTTAGTGGGAATTCGGAATATACGGATTTAATGAATAATATCAATGTACGAGGGCTGTTTTTTTCAACCTCCGAAGAGGCATAAAATGAAACCCACTGTGAAAACCAAAACTGTTTTATTTGGAACATTTAGGTACACCTTCTAGCTACTTCTGTACGTAGTTTCGTTCCGATTGAAACATTTGTCGTAGCGTGGTACCATTTTTCCAATACCCTCTTCATAGAAGCTTGCCGCCAGCGTATTGGGAAGGGTCCTCACGGCATTTTGAAGTTTTTTTTAATTTCTTCGTTGGTGTGGAAGCCAGATCTTAGGTTTGTTCGGGAAATTTGTGTGCATCCATTGTTTGGATTGTTTTTTGGATTCTGGATTGTCGTAACGAATCCACGTTTCATCCCCTGTCACGATGGATTTCAAAAACTTGTTCCCTTGCCGAGTGACTTTCATTTTTTTCGGCAGCTGAAGAAAGATCTGGAAGGACAGAGCTTCCACACCAACGAAGAAATTTAAAAAAAAAACTTCTATGAAGAGGGTATTGGAAAAATGGTACCACGCTACGACAATTGTTTCAATTGGAACGAAACTACGTACAGAAGTAGCTAGAAGGTGTACCGAAATGTTCCAAATAAAACAGTTTTGATTTTCACTGTGGGTTTCATTTTATGCCCCTTCGGAGGTTGAAAAAAAAAACAGCCCTCGTATTGACCTGTTAAGGCGTAAATTAAGTGCCAGCTTTCATTCCAATTTTGTTTCAGGCGTTTTCATCAACCTTAGGGTACGTCCAAGATGCACGCTGGTTTTCTGAGTCAGACAGTCGGCGCCGATCGGCGCTGAGTCGGCGTGCGTAAATTCCTGTGTTGCTTTACGGGACTGGCCATAATGCACCTGCGCGCAGACTTTCTGCGTACTGGCAATCTGACTCCGATTTTTACCGGAATGATTTCTTCATTCTGGTTTCAGACAACCTGCCTCTCTGACTGTTGATTTTCGTTCATGTGTTGAGTGTTTTTCATTCTGTTACGATGGATATCGAGGATTTTATATCAAAAGCTCAACTTAATCAGGGGTGCCCACCCCCCAAACTTCATGACTCACCCCCCAAACTTCAAGACTCACTCCCCAAACTTCATGACTCTCCTCCCTCAAACTTCATTGCTCACCACCAATTGGCTGTCGACAAGGGCGCCAATATGATATTTTCTAGGAAGGGGCAATTTTTTAAATTAATATATTTTTTGTCGTTTTAACTTCTTGGGCCACTTTGTAACATTATATTAATAATATAATAAGTGCAACAATGACGTGGCCAGAAAATAATTGCGGGGAGGGTCGAAAGTGCCGGGGGGGTTTGGAATACGCCCCAAAAAGGGGGTCGGTGGTCCATCTCCAGAACATTTTTAAATATTGAACTAATGAAAATCACATTTTACGCTATTTTAGCACTCAAAAACTACATAGTTAGGAAATTTGTTTACCATACTCTAAGACATGCCAATGTAAACAAGAAAATATTACCTAAGTCGGGTGTCCACCCCCGGGAAATTTTTAAATATTGAAATAATGAAAATCACATTTTACGCTATTTTAGCACTGAAAAACTAGTTAGAAAATTTGTTTACCATAATCTAAGGCATGTCAATGTAAACAAGAAAATATTACCTAAGTCGGGTGTCCACCCCCGGGAAATTTTTAAATTTTGAAAATCACATTTTACGCTATTTTAGCACTGAAAAACTAGTTAGCAAATTTGTTTACTACACTCTAAGACATGGCAACTTAAACAAGAAACTGTTACCTAAGTTATAATAATTATTACTATTTATAAGAAAAGCTGAATAACACATGGAACAGTGGACATAATAGGCCTACGCGTTATGTTATGAAAAGAAAATAACTGCTATATCATATTTGACACACCAACAAATCTTGTTTAATTAAATAAATATTTTATTTCTTAAATACAAATATAGAATTTTAGATGACTTTTGGGGGTCTAAACCCCTGGACCCCTTTTCCTAATCCACTGTGGCCATGTTGTCGATTTGGTAAAACTTCTCCAAACTTTTTATGTCTTAACTGACTTTCAAATAATTGTCTTAAAAGAAAAACACCTGACTATAATAATTATTAATTAACTTCTTTGTATAACAATGTTCTTTCACGAACGTCTTTTTAATGTCTACTGTTTTTAGGTTTAAAAATAGGTATTTTTTCTTAACTCTGTTCGGAATAGGAGGATTTTCGGAATAGCGGGACTGGACTGTATTAGTATATCGATACCTATCGACATATCAGAGTATCTGAATACATCCCAAGGTTAACAACCAAAAGTACAGCAGAACGCATGATGTGATATCTACCGAAAATCCTCGACTTGCAACGGAAATGACTGTCAACTTTGTGACTCATCCAGTGCCTTCAACGAGTAGAGAAGCTTCAGTAAGTGAAGAGCATGATAGAACTGATACTTGCCAACCTATTGTAAATTCTATTTTGCCTTATGCAAACAATAATATTCATAAAAAGGCACAAACAGACTTAAAAAAAGTATGCTTGGAACGCCACGCGACAGAAGTGAAACGTCTAATTTTTTTTTTTCTACTTTGAATTCTTGGATTTTTTAAGTTTTTGATATTTTAATTTTTTAATTATGGTATTTTAGATTTTCATTATTGATTTTTTAAATTTTGGATCTTTGAATTTTTTTCTTTTTTCTTTTTAATTTTGGATTTTTAGATTTTTAAATTTTAGATTTTCTATTTTGAATTTAGGATTTTTAATTTTTTAAATTTAGGATATTTATACTGTTAAATTTTGGATTTTCTAAGTTTTAAATTTTGGATTTTTTTAATTTTGTAATTTTGTATTTCTTTATTTTGTATCTTTTTAAATTTGGATCTTTGATTTTTTTTAATGCTTAATTTTTTAATTTTGGTTTTTTAAATATTCTTTTTTAATTTTGGATTTTTAGATTTTGAATTTTTTTAAATTTTGGATAAGCCTGATTGAGTTGTTTTCTGTGCAGTCCATACTGCAGTCCGATATAATGCTATGGTAAGAGTAATATCCAATTTAGCACTTACTTTATGGTACAGTCAGCCCTCGATATAATGTTACGATCCGTTCTCTAACATTTAGAGGCACTAAGCAAGGGTGGTACTAAAACGAAATGTAATTTTAAAATAAAATTTGCATAATACAGTGCTATATTGTATTAAGAAAGAAAAATTAAATAAAAAAAATAGAGAACTTCAGCACAAAATAAAATACACTGTACTGTACTGTAACTCAATTTATTACAGTATATGTCTAGTGCTACAGTACACAAAGGGGTACACGAGGGGTCCATGTAAGCGTTTAACTGTAACTGAGTAACCGTAGTGTAATGTTTTACAGCTTATGCACACTGAACTAAAAGAAGTCAAAGTTTGGAATGCCTCATATTATGAAGGGCTCCTTCTACCTGCTCCACCCTCACACAGACTACCTATCAGACTTCTTAACATAGCTTCCTCAATCCACCTCACTACATTTACAGTTAGTGGCAGGGGAACACTCACTTGTGGGAAATACAGTACAGTATCTTTCTTAAATAATCTTCTTGACATTCCCACCGGTTTTAAAAGAATTCTGCAACTGAAAAAAAAATCACAGGAGATTATATTTTGCAAAAATCTTGTCTTATATTCATTGGTACTAAATCAATTGGCACAGTTTACGAGGTTTCTTAGGTATTTTATATGGGAGAAGATCTGAGTGGAGTTTTCTCGGGCAGTCAGCCAGGTGTTTGCGTCAATTAAACCTGACGTTTTGGAAGCCAACGCTGTTACCATCTTCAAAGGCGTTGAAGTGCCGAGTGGTCGTCCTGGGGTCGTATATATATTAAAAGCTACTTGGACCGTACCGACCAATCAGGTGTCAGCAAGGCTCCGTGTCTTCCCATTGGTCCGCTCTCTTCTGTGCTTAACAGTTTGGAGACAGTTCTTCCAAATCGGGCTGATGTTAATGCCCACATCCCTATTCTGTTCACTTGCATTTATTGGTGCTGTACGAGGGTGGCACTGTAAAAGTTGTCTTTGCAACTGTTAGCAACCCTATTTGACCACTGAATTCTGTACTATATTTCCATTAGCTTCAGTATGCCATCAATAATGTTTTCGTTCTTTTTCATTACTGTCCGCTCTGTCGAAATTAGTTTCTGTTTCCATGTTAGACAGTTCACTTTCAAGTGAGGTAGTTTGATATGTATCTGAGTGTACACTTAATAGGTGTGACTTGAGACTCGATTTCCGGGATAATTTCTTGGCACATATATCACAAGAGAATGGTTTGTGACCACTGTGAGAAAGTAGATGTGATTTGAGAGACCCCTTTCGTAAAAAAATTTTGGGACAAAGATCACAAGAGAATTCTTTGAGTCCACTGTGAGTAAGTAGATGTGATTTGAGATGCCCCCTTCGTAAAAATTTTTTGGGACAAAGATCACAAGAGAATTCTTTGAGTCCAGTATGAATAAGTAGATGTTTATTGAGATCCCCTCTAACGTAAAATTTCTTGGCACATATCTCACAAGGGAATGGTTTGAGCCCACTGTGAGTAAGTAGATGTTTATTGAGATCCCCTCTAAAGTAAAATTTCTTGGCACATATATCACAAGAGAATGGTTTGTGATTTGTGTGAATGATCTGGTGTCTTGCGAGATCACTTCTTTGGAAAAATGTCATGGTACATACATCACATGAGAATACAATGGGTCCATTGTGAATCCGCAGATGGTCGTTGAGATTGTCTTTTCGGGAAAATTTCTTGTTACATATATAGCAAGAGAATGATTTGGCTTCAGTGTGAGAGAGCAGAATGTGTAATTTGAGATCCTCTCTTCTGGAAAATTTCATGGTACATATGTCACACGAGAAATTTTTATCTCTAGTCTGAGTTAGATGTCGACTGTTTCCAGCAGATGACGAGTTTGTAAACACAGCATCAAAATGCGATTGCAATAGCTGATCCACTTCACTATCCGGAGTGTCAAAAATATTGGGTCGGGAAAATGCCTTGGTACATATATTACAAGAGAATGGTTTGTGTGCAGTGTGAGCGAGGAGAATATGTAATTTGAAATCCATTCTACTGGAAAATTTAGTGGTGCATATATCACATGAGAAATTTTTGTCTCCAGTCTGAGTTTGATGTTGACTGTTTCCATCAGAGGTTGAGCTTGTAAGTACAGCAGGAGAGTGTGATAGCAATAGCGGATCCTCTTCACTATCTCGAGTGCCAAAGATATTCGGTACAGATTCACAGCAGAGTTTGCTTCCGAATGCTGTAGAATCGATGTCTTCTATATTCTCACAATTCACTTCCTGTGTCTTTATTGTGTCAAATGTAATGGGAATGGGTTCAGCCTTTGATTGTATTTGAGAAATCTCTTCCTTAATTTCAATCTTAGTATACTCCGATTTAATTATAGACTCCATTCTGTATCATAAACACCACGAGATGTCCGCATATTTCGGGCTTGTTTATAGGTCAAGTATCAAGTGGCTGATTAGTCACGGAAATATACAGGCTTCTGTACAGCAAACAAGTCTCACACTGCAGTGTATGTTGTCATAGGCAGCTAAGCGGCTTATTTAAATTCCTAGTATGTATGTATGTATTTTTATTCATCCAGTAACATCATTATACATGACATTGGATACGTCACAAATATACACAAAAAACACAAATTAAGATGAGATATGTACAAATCACACAGCTCTGCAAAAAAAAAAAAAAACTTAGAATCTAAATAAGAAACAAATAAGAATAAGAATAATACCTCAAAATTTACAAATGAACAAATACTATAACTAAAGACAACAGATACATTAATATTTTATATTAATTACACATTTCAATAAACTCGTTAATGTCATATGGACAGCAATTCAATAGAAATCCCCTTAATATTACTTTAAATTTCTGGCATGAAGGTATTTCCTTAATGTACGATGGTAATTTATTGAATAAGTAGAGGCCGGTGTAAAGGAAACTTTTCTGGTAGGCATTAGTGTTATGTAATGGAGTAAAGAGAGCATGCTTATTTCTAGTATTGTATGAGTGTACATCCGAATTGGTTGAATATGTATGCAAGTTATTTTTCATAAAAATTAAGGTTTCATATATGTAGATACTTGGTAGAGGTAATATGTTTAACTTTTTGAAGAATAGTCTACAACTAGTTGTTCTGCTAACTCTCATCATAATTCTAATCACTTTCTTTTGTAGTTTGAAGATTGTTATAGCATGTGATGAATTTCCCCAAAAAATAATTCCATAAGTAAGGATCGAATGAAAATAAGTATAATATAACGCTTTTACTGTTTCGAAATTGGTTATATTATTTAACATCTTTATCGCAAAACAGGCTTTACTTAATTTTTTTGAGATTTCTTGTATATGCAAACCCCAATTCAAATTTTTATCTAACCACATCCCTAAGAATTTAGTATAGTCTGAATAACTTACTATCGTATTGTCTAATTTTATAATTGGAAACTGTGGATTCCTGTTTTGAACATGATGGAATGATAAAGCAATTGTTTTTTCTTTGTTTATTACTAACCTATTTTTTTCAAACCATTCCAGAAGATTATGAGTAGTTTCTGTTATATCTGATTGCACTCTTCTGATGTCCTGACCTGATATAATTACACTTGTGTCATCAGCAAAGAGTGTTGGCTTTCCACTTGTAACTGTAGAATCTAGATCGTTAATGTATATTAAGAATAGAGTAGGTCCAAGTATTGAGCCTTGTGGGACTCCGTATTTAACATAAACATTATCTGATAAAAATTTAGTTATTTCATTACTATGTTCCTGTTTATAGTTTATCTGAACTAACTGTTCCCGATCTTTTAAATACGATTTGAACCAGTCATGAACCACACCACGTATTCCAATAGCTAAAAGTTTACCGAGTAAAATATTATGATTAACTAGGTCAAAAGCTTTTGATAAATCCATAAATAAACCAATATTAGTTTCTTTATTGTCTAAAGATTCATAGACTCTTTTTATAAAATGTGTCAAGGCAGTAGTTGTAGATTTCCCTTTGCAGAAGCCATGCTGGTTAGCAGTTAACTTATTGTATTTATTTAAAAAATTTGAAAGTCTATTTTGTACCACCCTTTCAATAATTTTAGAGAAAACTGATAGTAATTTCTTACGCAGATGATACAATCGTGCTTAGAATCCCCTTTGAAAATACTTTTGACTGGTCTGATACTTTGAATCTATTTTCAGATTGGTTCAGTGGAAAAGGAAAAAAAAACTCAAAGAATAGTATTTGCTCTGAGATACAACGAAAACCCAGATGAAGTCGTTAAACTTCTTGGAATCTGGTTAGACAGTCAGCTTTCCTGGAAACAACACACTGCAGCCATATGTAAAATACTGCCTGCAGTTTTGTTTCTGTTGAGAAAATTAAATTATTGTGTGCCTATTGGCGGTATATTAAATGTTTATCACAGCTTTTTCCATTGCCATTTAAACTACGGTGTATTGTTATGGGGAAACAATGTAGGAGCCAAAAATGGGTTTTCTACGACAAAAAAAGTCGTGAGAAAAATGAAAAATTGTGATTCTTGTCAACACTATCAATGAATTAATGGGGAAAATTCAAATATAAGTCGCACCTTGGGGTTAGTGGTATCCCGCCCAACCCACCCTCGACGATGCAGTTTCTTTTATACCACGATCGAGCGAATTCTTCTGTCCTCGTATTCTGAAGAAACTCGTGATTGGACGTTGGAGGTATGATGTCATATCGCTAGACGAGAGGTGACGGCTAACAAACCTCTGGGAGATATAATAGGTCTGTTCGCAATGTTAAATCATGTACTGTCACGTACCGCGACGCATGCGCACATTTTTTATACGCTGAAATATGACATTGTGCGCATACGTTGCGCAGCAATACCGACAATGTGCGCATGCGTCGTGACCCGTGACAGTTAGGGATTTACTTTGGGAACAAACCTAATATGACACATTCTCAAAACTTACAAACAGTGTATCGTACACTAATCGAAAATGCAAGGGCGCTTAGCTACGGCTACCGCCTCCGCTTCGCGCACTTAACTATGTGGTTTGTGTTATGCATTATTTAGCTATATGTAGAGGTGGATCCTTAAGGCAATTCCGACAATACAGAAGACAGTCGGTCACTCTGCTTTGCTCAGAAGCAAAAATATCACACAGTCCGTGCAAATGTCAATATCGAATTGGCGACTTATATTTGAATTTCACCAATTAGTGAATTTGGAGTTTTAACTGTGGCACCTCTGTATGTTTTAGCAAGTTTACTCTTTGTACATGTGCATCATAGAAACGGGGTTCTCTCTGATTTACTCTTCCACGGTACACGGGGAAGAAATAATTTTGCGCCTCCAAAATTCCGATTACAGAAATCTCTGGATTTCCACTTACATTTTGGTGTAAAACGGTATAGTAAATTACCTTTATATTTAAGACGAATTGACAATTTGAATGAGTTAAAAATACGAGGGTTGATCCAGAAATAAGGTTCCCATCAATTTTACAAATAGACAACATTTTTTATTCTCATAGTAATATACATCGTTGGAAAGAGGACACTTTGCTCTATTTTTCGACATAATCGCCATCTTTTTTTTAGGCATTTTTGTAGACGGTGCTCCAATTTTTGAATCCCTATGTCGTAGAACTCCGCCGCCAACCCGTTGAGGAAGCGTTTCACCCCGTCTTTGACATCATCGTCGCTTCGGAAGCGTTGGCCACCC
Organism: Ectobius pallidus; assembly: GCA_964059195.1. Classification (NCBI taxonomy): domain Eukaryota; kingdom Metazoa; phylum Arthropoda; class Insecta; order Blattodea; family Ectobiidae; genus Ectobius; species Ectobius pallidus. Next base: position 180,617,904 of record CAXKWD010000005.1, on the reverse strand, counting down.
AAGTGTTCCTTTAACTTCTGGATCAAGTGATAATCGCTAGGCGCGAGGTCCGGACTGTGTGGTGGGTGACAGTCCACCCAAAGTTTGTCAAAAGGTCCTGGGTTTGACGGGAGACGTGAGGTCGGGCGTTGTCGTGAAGCAGCGTTACACCGGCTGTCAGTCGTCCTCGCCGGCGGTTCTGGATAGCCTGCCTGAGTTTCCTTAGTATTGCACAATAACTGTCTGAGTTGAATGTTGTCCCTGGTTCCATGAAATCGATCAGCAGTATCCCCTTACGATCCCAAAACACACTGGTCATGACTTTGCCAGCAGAAGGAGTTTGTTTGAACTTCTTTGCGACTGGTGACCCTGAGTGACGCCATTGTTTGGACTTTTCTTTCATTTCGGGGGTGAAATGAAACACCCATGTTTCGTCCCCCGTAACAATGGAGTCCAACAATCCTTACGGAACGAATCTCGCACTTGGCGGGAGCAACAATGAGCACCTCCATTTCGGACGGCTGCTGAGCCAAGGCTGAGCGGCGCAGCAAAGCGCGGCCAGGCGGAATCGAGAGTGGAGGAACAGCCGCGCACAGCGGTGTTGCTGGATTTCGCCTAGCACCTTCTCGTGCGGTTGGAGCTTTTTGGGAACCTTACTTCTGAATCAACCCTCGTATTATCAATCAACTAAATTTTATACTGCACAGGAATATTTGGAGACAGATTTTATTTTATTGATTCATATAGAGCATAACGCTTTCCACTGGAACTCACTACTGTGGTATTTAGTTACCTGCTGGATAGCTTTCAACCGCGTGGAGCGGCTATCTTCAGCAACTGACTCCCATGATGCCACCGTTGTGGTTGGTTTATAACTAGACTTCGAATTTTAGGTAAAAACCTATTTTAATCCTTAAGTGATAAATGGACGAAAACTTGTATATGCATGTTTCATAAGTGACCATGCCTAAAACTGATACTTTTATAGGATCTAAAACAGTCTATTTTTACGTTAGAGCCTAATATTGCCTTTTTGCTTGTTTTTCCTCTAAAGTTCAAAAGAAGTTTTTTGTTATAAATTCTAGCATTTATTTTCAGTTCGTACTAAATTTTTAGCTCGGAATGTTAGTAAGGAATGTTTCGTCTTCAGTAGAAAAATTCCTTGAAATTCCAAAGAAAATGTAGTGTTTTTCTCCTGACTCCCACATCCAGAAAAAAAAAGTAGTTCTCTGAATCACTGAGGGATACAAGGGGTTGAATATGCTAGCGTGCGTAGCTTCTGGGCGCAGGAATTAGGTTTTCACTGTTATGGTAGTAATACAGGCCCTAGTAATAGGTCCATATAATTCTGTGTACCATAGGCCTATGTCTGTGTTTTATCATAATTATTGATTAATGACTTCAATAAATATAATATTCTGCATTGCAATTGAGATTTTTCAGAAAATCGGCAACTTAACGTTTTTATAAGAGACTATTTTAGGATTTTTAGAACCTATTTTCCAATTTTTAGAGCCTATTTTAGGTGCCTAAAACAGCATTTTTAGCGACCTAAAAGTCCGAAGTCTACTTATAACCATATAATAATCACAGGCCACGAATACGCAGACATCAATACAGACATGGAAACCCTACACATTAACCACAAAGATCACACGCTCAACACACTCGAACAATACGAAATATACAAACACTCCGCACAAGATAACACAAACCTTTTAAACGAACAATTACAGTTCAAATCACACGCGCTCTACGACACAGTCCTCCAAAAATGTCTTCCCAACCCATTGAGCTCTATTACATACTGGAGGTAGCACTGCATGATGAAAAATCGTGACGGCAGGGTTCGCGGTCCGCCATGAAAGTGAACGTATACTTGAGCTCCTATCCCATATCTCCTTCTAACAAACTCATGTGTATTAATGGAATTATGAAGATGTATTGGCGTTTTTAAAAACTTTTATGAATGAAGCGTTTCAATATAAACTACTTGATGCCTTTTAAGTACATAACATTTTCATATTGTTCATTTTCATATTGTACTAATTTCATATTGTAATGGTTTGGTAAAAATATTTCTTTAATCTAAATCAGGCGTGAATGTGCATTGGTAAACAGTTGTAAACACTCGCATTTAAAAATTTAAAATAACTTCACATTAGGCCTACATTTTGCGATATTATGCTTAATTTCTATATATAAAGAGAATAGGCAAAATCTGTGCTAAGTGCTTTGGAAATGCATAAACCGTGACCTTCAACTGTACCGTTACTGTACTGAATACAATTCACATTATTTATTATTTTTTTAATACTTCCTGTAGACTAGCGCAAAGGGAAGCCACTGAAATGAAATTTTAAAATACTTAAAGTCTTAATACTACTTAGAAGTTCCTTTTTCTTCAAATCTGAAATTAATTAGCCATGCTATTTATCTTCTTGTTCTTGCAACAGACAATCGTCTGTAGCCTTTTGTTTTTTCTCAATTCTGTTTTGATAGGAGATGGTGGGAGGTCATCTGTTTGTGCCTGTTTATCTATTTTCGTATAATTTTCAGCGAGGTCTTATACAAAAACTTCTGCTTCCTCTTATTTCTGCGATTAAAAACTAGCATGAAAAATTTAGGCCTACATGCATAAGAATACTAAGTTATATTTACATGACTGACATATTGCAAAATTTATATTCATACATGGTACCTAAAGTAGGCCTACTACTAACCACATTACGAACCACTTGTCTTTTTGGAACAATAATTTTTTGAAGATGTCCTGGAAAATTGATGACTGATGGTACAGCATCTTTTAGTAATTTTACGAGTGCACCAGACCTTGACATTATAGCAATCAGGTGTCTGCTCCTTAATGTACTTTTCGCTATGGGTGACCAGTGGCGTTCCTAGGGCGGGGCGGTGGGGGCGGTCCGCCCCGGGCCCCATTAACTATGGGGGCCCCTAGTGATGCCCCACCCTAATATAAAAATTAATGTTCCACCTCTTTTTTTGCTCATCGGAATTTTTGTATTAAATACAAATATTGCATTTGACGTGTTACCAATTACAAAAAATTGACTCCTATTATCAATGTTTTGGTCGCCTGCTGTGAGAGGTTATTAGGAGATGCGTAGTTGGATACTGCGCTGAAATGCATCATTCAACTGATGAAAAATAGAACATGTTCTAATTTTTGTCATATTTAAACATGGCCATATTCCCATTTCATAACTTTTTAATTATGCACATATTTGTATTTTGCTAATTAGTTAACTTAATATTTTTGGACTAATATATGTTTGTATTTAATAAATAAATACATTAAATACTACATGAGTTCGCTCCCTTATTCTGGCTTTTATTTTTTCGTATAGCTTAGCCCATGGAGACGATCTGAAAGACAAAAACGCTAGCCATATAAAAAGAAGTTAAAAATAATCGTGTTCGTAGCTTTTGCTGGGGGAAGGGGCCTACGTGTACTTCCATTTCTCTGGAGCTCTGTGGAGCCATATGCCACGCAATATTTGACCATTTTGTCATGAAAAATAACAAAAACGCATTCATAAATATACGTTTACCATAGGAAGCACACTTCACCAATACGTACGGAGTAGCCAACTTAACAAAAAGTGAACGTCACGTTTTATGCAGTTCCAAAGCACAGCTGTTGTGTATCCTGTTTATATATTGAGATCACTGTCCCAACCACAACAATGGCATCATGGGAGTCAGTTGCTGAAGATGGCCGCTCCATGCGGTTGAAAGCGCTCCAAAGGTAACTAAATACCACAGTAGTGAGTTCCATTGGAAAAGCTTTATGCTCTATATAAATAAATAAGATTTACATCACTACAAAATGGACAAAACTCAAGAAGATTTTATTTAATGAATAGCTGACGAAACCTACTGCATTGCATGCTTAATGGTTAAATATTATTTTTATTTTTATTATTATCATTCAGTAGAGTCCCGCTATTCCGAACATATTGGGACCGAACACCGTTCGGTTTAGCGAGAATTCGGAATAGACGGATTTCATTAATAATATGTATTGACATGTTAAGGCGTAAATTAAGTGCCAGCTTTCATTCCAATTTGGTTTCAGACGTTTTCATCAAGCTTAGGCTCTTTGGTTTCAGGCATTTTCATCAAGCTTAGGCTCTATGTATATCTCTATTTAACTTCTTTGTATAACACGAACGTCTTTTTAATTACTCCTGTTTTAGATTTTAAAAATCGATATTTTTTCTGAACTATGTTCGGAATAGCGGGACTGTACTGTATTAGTATATCGATACCTATCGAAATATCAGAGTATCTGAATACATCCCAAGGTTAACAACCAAAAGTACAGCAGACCGCATGAGGCAATATCGATTACGAAGAAAAGCATGAGAAAATGCTATCTTAACCCCACATTCAACTACAAACACCACTGATGTGAATTCTACCGAAAATCCTCCACACAAGTGGAAATGAATGCCAACTTTGTGACTCATCCTGTACCTGCAACGAGTGGAGAAGCATCAGTAAGTGAACTGCGTAACCTACAGTAAATTCTATGTTGCCTTATGCAAACTATAATTCTCATAAAAAGGCACACACAGATAAAGAAAAAAAGAGTGTGTGGAACACCAAGCGACAGAAGTGAAACTTGTTTTAATTTTGGATTATTGGTTTTTTCAATTTTGGATTGTTGGACTTTTCCAATTTTGGATTGTTGGACTTTTTTAATTTTGGATTTTTTAAAACAATTTTATCTTTTAATTTTTTGGATTTATTAATATTCTTAATTTTCATTGTTTTATTTTGGATTTATAGATTTTTCAAATTTTCGATTTTTTAATTTTGGATTTTTTATTTTTTATTTTTAATGTTAAATTTTAGACTCTTAGATTTTTAAATTTTTAATAAACCTAATCATTGAGTTTAGTGTTTTCTGTGCAGTTCGTTCAATCACAGCCTCACAAATTTCATGCCGAATTTGTTCGTATCGCAAGTTTGGGTTAGCTCTTGATATACTCCTAGTGTGGCTAAAGAAGTTTAGCTTCAAAAATGTACTTTTTAAAGTTCAGAAAAGAATGATTAAAATGTGTACCAACATATATTTTAGTGGCCAAACCAATACCAAAATACTGAAGGAAAAAACTTTTTTTTTTTTTAACACACAAACATGGAATTATATAATTGGGAATTTCTGCATAAATATAAAAATCCTCAAAGAGACAAAAAACATACATATTTTTAAAAAAAGCTGCATTTAACATGAAACATGCAAGTATGAAAGCAGTTAAATTTCTGTGTTACTAGGAAAAAAAGACTCAATTTCACCAAGACATGCAGAACCATCTTTACAGCGATCGAGAAAGAGTGAAAAAAACAAACTTTAACCAAAAAGTGTATATTATTACATAGGTTACTTGCCCTTGTGAATCTCATTAAAAGTATGTATAATAAACTATCCATGTTATGAATTATTGTGATTGCAAAGACTTTATGTTTTGGAAATCAAGGACTGGAGAAAACTGCATAACGACGAGCTTCATGACCTGTACTTGTCACCGGATATAGTAAGGGTAATTAAATCACGGAGGATGAAATGGGGGAGAAAAGACATATCTCAAAAACATTGACTGAGAGACCCGAAGGGAAAAGACCACGCGAAAGACCTAGATGCAGGTGGGAGGACAATATTAGGATAGATTTAAGGGATGGTTGGATAGAGTTAGCACAGAATAGGGTTTAAGTAAGCATGGCAATTAGCCTTCGGGTTCCATAAAATATATAATGTTCCTTTAGCTTGCTTAGGAATTGTCTATTGCCATTGAGTAAGTAAACATCATTATCACATAGGTTTATTTTTTAATATTAGTTAGTATAATTAATTTTGTTTCGTAAAAATATTCGCTAATACTATTAGTTATGACATTTGGGCCTAAGAGAGATGAAAATGGGGACTGGAGAAAACTGTATAACGACGAGCTTCATGACCTGTACTCTTCACCAGATATGGTAAGGGTAATTAAATCATGGAGGATGAAATGGGCTGGAAATGGGGGAGGAAAGACATATCTGAAAAGTATTGACTGGGAGACCCGAAGGGAAAAGACCACGCTGAAGACCTAGATGTGAGAGGACAGGCGCTTAACACCTCTCTCTCTCCCTCTCTCTCCCCCCCCGCCCAAACAAACATTTCGATTCACCTGAAAAACCACCCAAATAGTTCAGGAACTGCCATAGAATTTTTGTTTCCGTGTCACGTTACTTTTTGTTTCTCTTCCACAAACAATAAAAACCTGGAACAAAACCTGATGGGAAAAATACATCTCAGTTTCTACCTTGTGAAGTTGTACTGGAGGAAATGTTTATTTCAAAATAAATAACAAATAAAAATAATAATAATAATATTTTGGTCCTTTTCAAACCTCTTAGTACAATGAAAACTATTAAAAAAATTCATAATAAAGGGTTAACAAGCTCAGATATAAAAGTGCTTCAACTCTGACCACCATGATATCTTGTGGCTATAGAATATAAAATGGTTACATGATGTGAACAGAAAAAATACATATGAACATTTGGGATTTTGGATTTTTTAATTTTCGATTTTATTATTATTAAATTTTGGATTTTTTATTTTTGAATTTTTTATTTTCAAATTTTGGATAATTGGATTTTTTAATTTTGGTTTCGTATTTTTAAATTTTGGATTTTTAAAATTTTGGATCTTTGTATTATTTTATTTTTAAATTTTGGACCTTTGAATTTCTTTATTTTTAAAATTTTGGATTTTCTATTTTTTATTTTTTAAATTTTGGATTACCTATTTTTTAATTTTGATTTTTTGGATTTTTTTAAACTTTGGATAAGCCTAATCATGGAGTTGATTGTTTTCTGTGCAGTCCGTTCAGTCACACCTCACTGATTTCATAACGATTTTGAGCGTTACATTAATTTCGTGATGATTTTTTAGCGTTATAAAAGCTCTCAATTTACTCCTACCGTGGCTAAAGAAGTTTCACTTCAAAAATTGTGACGAATATAGTTATTAAAAAATCTGATGTGAAATTCACATAACTTCCTCTGCCGAAATAAAAGTTAGCATCTTAGCACAATATATTATATAAGACATTCTCTTCACGTAACTTTGTTGTAAAAATGAAGATGTCCTTACCACATACCATTGCCCAAGGATACATAACCCAAATAAAATCTGATTAATATACTCTCGTAACTTTCTTTACTATAAGCATGTCCAAGACATTTTTCTTACTTCACACTCTGATATAGAAGAAGAACCCGTATTCAGAGGGGGTTTCAAATAAAAGTTTTAACTCTTAGAGTAAGCACCAAATTTGTAAAATTTAAACAAAATCATAAGAGCTGCTTTCAAGAAACTCGCGAAAATTTTTTTTTTCTTCTTTAAATAAGAGAAAGTTGTCGCCAATCTTCGTGGCACATCTTCAGAAGGTACCATGCCCAAAAACAAAATTTAGTTTTTTTTACAATTTTCTCTTCTGTAGCTGGGCTGTTAATGGACATACAGAGACACAATAACATGTTTCTGAAAATTGTATTTTTGGATTCAGGAGAACTTAAAACATGTATTCATGTTCAAACCTCAACTTCGAATTTTGGGGATGAAAACAATACTTCCTCTACCTAATGGACAGAGGAAGTAAAAATATTATAAGCATTGCCCATCAGTATTTCTATTCTATTCAAATTATAAGAACTCTGTTTTACTAACTAGATGGTAAGTTTAAAATTACTCAGCAATTACACTGACATCCAAACGGATTTAATTTGATGCTTCTTGTACATTGCTATTAGCGATTAGTGATATTAGTCTAGAGACAGGTTCTGTTAGGTTATGAACATTACATGGTTTTTACACACTGAAATACTAAATTTACAGGCATGTTATTTGAAAATGATCTATTCTCTTAATTGCGGAAATTATTGCGAATAGTTCATTAATGTAATTTCTAGCAGTATATACACATTTGTCTGTCTCACTCGCCTCTGTCCATTTTGGTTTTGATTCTATAACTGTGAGAAACCTTATTTGATCGCTGAATTCTGTACCGTATTTTCATTAGCTTCTGTACACAGCCAAATTTATTTTTTTGTTCTTTTCCATAACACTCTGTCAAAATAGTTTCTGTTTCCATATCCCTTTTAATATAGGTGCATTTATGTGTATTTGAGCAGTTTTTATCTAGTGTGAGTGAGAAGGTGTGATTTGAGATGCCCTCTCTGGGAAAATTTCTTGGTACATATATCACAACAGAATGGTTTCTGTCCAGTGTGGGTGAGAAGGTGTGATTTGAGACGCCATCTCTTGGAAAATTTCTTGGTACAGATATCACAACAGAATGGTTTGTATCCAGTGTGAATTAGGAGATGTCTACTGAGACACCTTCTTCGTAAAAATGTCTTGGAACATTTATCACAACAGAATGGTTTGTGTCCAGTGTGAGTGAGAAGGTGTGATTTGAGATGCCCTTTACTGGAAAATTTCTTGGTACATATATCACAAGAGAATGGTCTGTGTTCACTGTGAGTAAGTAGATGTGTATTGAGACTCCCTTTTAAGGAAAATTTCTTGGCACATATATCACACGAGAATGTTTTGTGTCCAGTGTGAGTAAGTAGATGTCTATTGAGATTTCCTCTTACGGAAAATTTCTTGGCACATAAATCACAAGAGAATGGTTTGTGTTCACTGTGAGTAAGTAGATGTGTATTAAGATTCCCTTTTCTGGAAAATTTCTTGTCACATGTATCACAAGAGAATGGTTTGTGTTCACTGTGAGTAAGTAGATGTGTATTAAGATTCCCTTTTCTGGAAAATTTCTTGTCACATGTATCACAAGAGAATGGTTTGTGTCCAGTGTGAGTAAGTAGATGTCTACTGAAATACCCTCTTTCGGAAAATTTCTTCGCACATACATCACAAGAGAATGGTTGGTGTCCTGTGTGAGTATTTAGATGTGATTTGAGATATTCCCTTCGTGAAAATTTCTTGGCACATATATCACACGAGAATGTTTTGTGTCCAGTGTGAGTAAGTAGATGTCTATTGAGATTTCCTCTTTCGGAAAATTTCTTGGCACATAAATCACAAGAGAATGGTTTGTGTTCACTGTGAGTAAGTAGATGTGTATTAAGATTCCCTTTTCTGGAAAATTTCTTGTCACATGTATCACAAGAGAATGGTTTGTGTCCTGTGTGAATAAGTAGGTGTCTATTGAGACTACCTCTTCCGGAAAATTTCGTGGTACATATATCACATGAGAAATTTTTTTCTCTAGTCTGAGATAGATGTTGACTGTTTCCAGCAGATGATGAGCTTGTAAACACAGCATCAAAGTGCGATTGCAACAGCTGATCCACTTCACTATCCGGAGTGTCAAAAATATTGGGTCGGGAAAATGCCTCGGTACATATATCACAAGAGAATGGTTTGTGTGCAGTGTGAGCGAGGAGAATATGTAATTTGAGATCCCTTCTTCTGGAAAATTTAGTAGTGCATGTATCACATGAGAAATTTTTGTCTCCAGTCTGAGTTTCATGTTGACTGTTTCGATCAGAGGATGAGCTTGTAAGTACAGCAGGAGAGTGTGATAGCAATAGCGCTGTGTCAAAGATATTGGGTACAGATTCACAGCTGAGTTTGCTGCTGAATGCTGTAGAATCGATGTCTTCTATATTCTCACATTTCACTTCCTGTATCTGTATTGTGTCAAATGTAATGGCAATGGGTTCAGCCTTTGGTTGTATTTGAGAAATCTCTTCTTTAATTTCAATCTTGGTAAACTCAGATTTAATTATTGGCTCCATTTTGTATCATAAACACCACACGAAGTTTTAAGTATTAAGTGGGCGATGACTGGTGGAAATATACCATCTTCTGTACAGTCAACAAGTCACTCTCTGCCATTGACCTCCATATATATACCTGGACTTAGCACTACATTAAATACAATCCCCTGTACTAAGATATGAGGCACAGATATAGAGGAATAGATCGGTAGCGTAAGGGGAGGGACTGAAGCCAACGCGTTCGCTGCGTCGCCATATTGCGATCACCAACAATCTGACGAAAGGAAGGGAAGCGGGCGCGGGAATCAAACAAGAAATATTTTTTAAAGCTGTTTAAATTGGAATTTCACAATCCAGTAAATAAATTAATAAATACAGTTTTATTGTCATTCGGCCATTACAGCAGTAGACGTCACACTTATGCATTAACTTATAATAAAATCAGGTAAACTGATATAACAAAAGTGCCAAAGTGCATGTAGTACAATAGTCTTAATTCTATATACAGAAGATGCTTCCATAGGATAAATGTTAATGTTGTTAATGTTAATTTATTGTCACATATCTTTTATATTTATTCAGCTTTGACTAATAAACTGGTGACTCACTAGGGATATTCTAGCTTAGGCCTACACTATATTACTTGTAAATCACGATTACAAATAAGGAAAATCTAACGCTAATGTAATTATTTTTCTAATGCTATTAATGAGTGCTTGAAAATGGAATGATTTCTTTTACTACTTTTTGAAGTGAAACTTCTTTAGCTGCGGTAGGAGTAAATCGAGAGCTAACCCAAAGTTGCGTGACGGAAAAAATCGTCACGAAATTCTTACGCTCAAAATCGTCACGAAATTAGTGGGTCTGTGACGGAACGGACTGCACAGAAAACAATCAACACAATGATTAGGCTTATTGAAAATTCGAAAAATCCAAAATTAAAAAATCTAAAAATCCAAAATTTAAATATAAATAATCCAAAATTTAAATATCTAAAAATCCAAAATTTTAAAAATGCCTAAAATTAAAAAATTCAAAGAGCCAAAATTCCAAAATTTAAAAATTCAAAGATTCAAAATTTAAAAAATAAAAAATCCAAAATTTAAAAAGTAAAAAAATTAAAAATTAAAAATCGAGAATCCAAAATTTAAAAAATCTAAAAATCCAAAATTAAAAAAGAAAAAAGATCTAAAATTTAAAAATCAAAAACAAAAAATCCAAAATAAAAAAATATAAGTTCAAAAATATAAAAATTCCAAAAATCCAAAATTAAAGAAGTCCAAACACCCAATATTAAAAAAGTCCAACAATCCCTAATTGAAAAATCTAATAAGCCAAAATTTAAAAAATAAAAAATAAAAAAACGAAAATCTAAAATTTAAAAATAAAATTAATAATCGAAAATACAATATTAAAAAATGCAAAAAATTAAAGATCCAAAATTAAAAAAATAAAAAAACAAAAAAAATCCTAAATTCCAAATGAAAAAAATAAAAGATCAAAATTTAAAATTCCAAAAATCCAAAATTAAAAAAGTCCAAATTCTAATATTAATAAAGTCCAACAATCCAAAATTTAAAAATCTAATAATCCAAAATTGAACAAATCCAAAAATTAATTCCCCGCACACTTTTATTAATTTATTATAATTATATGTTAACCTCATATTCAAGGGACTCTCTGATTGAGTAATATGGTCTTTGCAAAAACAAGTTTTTAATTTTAATTTTGTATTGTCTGCTATTTAATGCTTTTGTTTCATTTGAATTTTTATTGTATGTTTTTATGCCCATGTATTGTGGCGTATGCTCTAGGAGGGTTAATCTATGGGAACAGAATTTTAACAACTCTGTTTCTTGTGTTGTGTTCCCGAGTATTTTGTGTGTTGTATTGGTCAAAATTAATGTGCACATGAGTTAGAAGCTCTAGTTTAATATATTGAAAGAAATGTTAATATTTGTAGATCTCTAAAGAGTGGCCTTCATGATTCCCTATAGGATGAATGGGTCATAATTAGTATGTTTTTCTTTTTAAGATGCTTTCGCATTCGCTGCAGTTTTCCCAGACAATTATTTCGTAAACCAGTATTGAATGAAAATAGCTGTAATAGACCCAGTTTAAGCAATAGTAATTTGGCAAATTTATAAATGAATGTTAATTTGACCACCAATATAGTGGTATAGTATGTATTTGAAATTACAGGGATTCCCAAACAACACTGTGGTTCACCATTTTAGTATAAATTCGGGATTATGTAGGAAGAAAAACAATTTTCCTTAATGAATACGTTGTACTTAAGCGGACACGTTGGTGATACCAATATGGCGTCGGCACTGCTTCCCTTGCCCCTCTTCGCCCCTGACTCGGCTTCACTGCCACCTGCAGTTAAGGATACGACGCTGCCGATCTATTCCTCTATATCTGTGCTCTGAGGCCACTTTTTCGACTAGTCTCGCCCGGAAACTATGGCAAGAAACTATTTGTCTGCTCAATACAAAACATCAAATCGCCTTTCTTGTATGGAATTATCACATGTTTGGTTTGGAAATTGAAGATGTTGTTGACGATTCATTGTAAGACAGTTCTTCTTGCATGCATTACAAGAATAATTAATATTAACATATTAAAAGTATGTCATTATTATAATTAAGATTAATATTAATACGTTTTTACCCGTGACTTCTGTCGTTTCCATACATGTAGGCCTAACCGACAAAATAGCATGTATTCAGTACTACACTTATTACATTAAATTAGTATTACGTTGAAATCTTTAGAAATTGAAATATATTGTTCTACTTCAAAATCGTCATCATTCATTTTAAGTACGGTATATTTTATTGTGATAACAACGTTTAATACCATATTTAGTAATTAATCCTTAATCCAGATGTTAGAAATTTTTAGGATAGGCCTATATCATAATTCAGGTAGGATGGCAATGCATCGAAAAATCGAAGAACTAATAAAAAAACACAACAATGGGGAGACTTAGTTTTGCATAAAAGAATGAGCTGAGGTAGGTAATGATTGAAACTGATTAACTTAGATTAGAAGTATTTGTAAAAGGCTCTCATGTGTAATCTATTTAATAAGTAGATTAAAGAATTGTTTATCTGGGAGCAATAATTACAAACACAGCTAATATTAAGGCCGAATTTAAGTGTAGACACAAATCAGGAAATGGTACTTTTTATGCGGGTAAGAAACTCTTAACTTCTCGTCTAATGTCCACAAATCCAAAAATAAAAATTTATAATACAATTATCCTGCCGGTTGTATTATATGAGACATTATGTGAGACATGGTCGCTTACTCTTCGCGGAGAACAAAATCTGAAAGTGTTCGAAAACAGGGTGCTTAGGAAAATATTTGGGCCTAAGAGAGATGAAAATGGGGACTGGAGAAAACGGCTTGATGACGAGCTTCATAACCTGTACTCGTCACCGGATATAGTAAAGCTAATTAAATCATTGAGGATAAAATGGGCTGGACTTGTTGCACGCATGGGGGAAGAAAGACATATTTAAAAAATATTGACGGGGATACCCGAAAGGAATATACCACTTGGAAGACCTAGACGCAGGTGGGAGGACAATATTAGGATAGATTCAAGGGAAGTAGGATTTGCGAGTGATGGCTGGATGGAGTTAGCACAGAATAGGGTTGAATGGCGGACTCAAGTAAGCGGGGCAATGAACCTTCGGGTTCCATAAAACATAATATTCATATAGCTTGCTTAGGAATTGTCCATTGCCATAGAGTGAGTAAGTAAGTAAGTATCTTCAGATTATGGATTTTTAGATTTTTTTATTCTGGTTTCTGTAAATGCTAGAGTGCCCCTTGTACCAAATATTAAAACTGCGAGAGTGCCCCTTGTACCAAATATTAAAACTGCGAGAGTGCCCCTTGTACCAAATATTAAAAATGCGAGTGTGCCCCTTGTACCAAATATTAAAAATGCGAGAGTAAGCGCCTTCAGGGTGTCCAGTGAGGCAAGCCGAAGAAATTCAAGCATAATTTAAGGATTTCAAGGCTTGAATTTCCAAAATTTAAAACAATAGCTTTATTTACTAATATTAAAAAATGTATGAACATAGGACACAATGAGGAGTGGCGGTTATTCAGGGGAAGTAGGTGAAGTGCTACTTCACCTTTGTATGCGCTCTTCATACGGTGCAATGCAATGGTAGACTTCCATTCCATGCAATCTACCCTTACCGGTGTCAGGTGTCTTCCTAGTTAGACTGCTCTCTAGCTCTTCACCTAACTTCCCAGCCACAAACCCTGACAATGAGTGAATATTAATTAATGACTAATATTTCTGAAAATGGTAAAAGTTTCGCAAAAACCATCAACTTATAAAAAATATTAATGACTAATATTTCTGAAAATGGTAAAATTTTCGTAAAAGCTATCACTTTAAAAAAACTATGACTAATATTTCTGAAAATGGTAAAATTTTCGTAAAAGCTATCACTTTAAAAAAAGTATGACTAATATTTCTGAAAATGGTAAAATTTTCGTAAAAACTATCAACTTAAAAAATGTATGACTAATATTTCTGAAAATGGTAAAATTTTCGTAAATACTATCAACTTAAAAAAATTATTAATGACTAATATTTATGAAAATGGTAACATTTTCGTAAAAACTATCAACTTAAAAAAAATTCTCTTCTATACGATTTTTCCCAACAGTTCACAAAATTCAAGCATAATTCAAGGATTTTTCCCGAACTGGAAATTCAAGCATAATTCCCGATTTTCAAGGCTGCTGGACACCCTGGCCTTGTACTCAACTGTTTGTCGGCCTGTTTATCCTCAAGGAATTCACTAGATCGTGGTATAAAAGAAAGTGCTTCACTGAGCGTGGGTGAGGGCGGGATATATCTCATGTGACGATGCACCTTACATTTGGTTTTTCCCCACATATATAATTAGTATATAAAACTGGCCACTTAGAGTGCATATATTGATTTTTTTTAAATTTCGGGGGGATGTATCTCCCCTATCCCCCCCCCCCCCCATCCACCACTGAGGTGAGGAATACTATAGAATTTGGTGTAAAAATTCCAGGCAGTGGACAAAAAGTCTACTTTGCAAACGATGCAAAGACAGTTGTTAGGAATATTTAGATATATGATCGTGGAAAAAAATGTTAGGGATAAACCGACACGAGAATTTTCAACACGTTTAAGTTTCTGGAACAACTCTCAGATCACCATACAAGATGTTGTTAGTCAATAGGTTCTGTATTACAGACAAAGCCTATTTACTGATATGCTTGACTTTAGAATTGCTATTCATGTTTGAATCGTGTTGTGTGTAGAGTAGTAGTAGTAGCAGTAGTAGTAAATGATTTATTTTGCCTGGCAGAGTTAAGGCCATAAGGCCTTCTCTTCCACTCAACCAGGTTTCAGAAAATATATACAATGTAGGTTTACATAAATAGCAAATTAGTGAATAAGAGACTTATGACTAATAATAATAAATTAAATAAGTAAAAAGCATAGGTTTCATAAAAAGCATAGGTTTCATAAAAAGCATAGGTTTCATAAAAAGCATAGGTTTCATAAAAAGCACAGGCTTCATAGAGAGCGCAAGTGTCATCAAAGAAAATAGTAATAATGTTACAAGTAAAACAAGGAATATGTAGAATTATGTTATAATGGAAATTTAAGTCTAGCTGTAGATACGTTATAAGGAGACTAAGTAATGTTATATACAGTGAAAGATGGAGTGACTACAAAGAGCTAGTTCTGTTCAGTGGTCAATAATTGTTTAATAAGCGCAGATTTGAAAGAGTGTACACTCCGACTACCCCTAATATCTTGTGACAAGGAATTCCAAGAACGGGCTGTGGCTATGGTGAATGAATGAGAGTATGAGGTTGTATGATGACGAGGAATTGATAACAGAGAGTTGTGCTGCGAGCGTGTACCATGATTATGGTAGGAGGATAGAAATGTAAATCGGGGAGCCAAGTAAAGAGGTATGGAAAACTTAAGAATTTGGTATAATAAGCACAGAGAGTGGACCAAACGTCTATTTTGCAAACGAAGCCAAGACAGATGCTTGAAATATTTTGAGACATGATCGTGGAAACGAATGTTAAAGATAAAACGAACACAAGTATTATGAACACGCTGAAGTTTCTGTGACAATTCAACACTCAGATCTCCATACAAGATGTCGCAGTAGTCGAAATAAGGCATCACTAGGGTCTGTATGAGGGTTTGCTTTATTCTAGTAGGAAGGAAGTTTTTCAGTCGTTTTAGAGCATGCATGATAGAGAAAGCCTTTTTACATATATGCTTGATTTGGGAATTCCAATTCATGTTTGAGTTGAGATAGATACCTAGATTTTTTACTGTTTCTGTGTACGGGATAATAGTGTTGTTCAGTGTCACTGGTAGCAATGTAGCCTTGTTGATGGATGACACGAGTCTTTGCTGTCCTAATACAATAACTTGGGTTTTGCTTGGGTTAAGTTGTAAGCCAAATTTGTGTGCCCAGTTACCGATTGATTGTAGATCTTCGTTAAGGAATGTTAAAGAGTCATTAATTGCATCGGGAGGTGAGTGAATATAGATCTGAAGGTCATCTGCGTACAGGTGGTGTTGGGAGTGTCTTATGTGACTAGATATATCATTTATGAATACGGAGAATAAGAGAGGCCCTAATACAGACCCCTGGGGAACGCCTGCCTTCACACATCGCCACGATGAAGAGCGCTTGTTATATTATATTATATTATATTATATATATTGTTATATTATATTATTATCATTATTATTATTATTGTTATTATTATTATTTTTTATTTTAATTTTTGCTATTTTCTCTCGTCACACAGCTCACACAACGTTCGACGAGACGAGAGAAATTAGCAAAAAAATAATTAGGGCAGAGTAAATCGCGTGAGAGTTCCCAGGGATGGATTAAGAGACGAGCAGTTTAGATAGGCCTACTAATAATTTTTAAAAATATTTTAAGTTTGCTGTATGAAATAGTATTTGCAGCACACTTTCGTTTTGAGCCACGAGCCGCTACTGTATGGGACGCTCCTTAGCAGGTTAGGACACTTTCATTATAGTTGTAACTTGAGTAGTATGGGATGCTCTAAGGTTGCATTTACTTTCCGTTTCTGGTGATTTAGTCTTATATTGCGGATACTCTGTGATCACTCTTATGTTAGGCATTTTCTGAGCTTGTATACTTTGCCCCTTTTTCTTTGCTCTCTCGTCATTTCTATATTAGGCCTATATCAACTTTGCCTTACTCAGTACTTTAGATGTATATATTATGTTTTGCTTAACGTATCTTTGCCGTCTTCACTCTCTTTAAAATTGATTCTTAAGGTTTTGTATTTAATGATGAGTATTGACTTCTCGGCCTCTTTTGCATTTTCTCACTCTGCAATTTTATGGGCAATCACTTATAAATGAAGTTCTTCTATTTTCCTTGTTTGAAGCATTGATTTAATATTTTTCTCACTTGCAGTAATTGTATATAATTATTTTATTCTAACCTAACTACTTGTTCTAGCGGTTGGAATCTGGATTCAGGGAATTAGTATATTGAACAGAGCTACGATTTCTAACGAGTATTATAATTCTTCGTGTTTGTTAATGAATTATTCATAGTTTTATATGCAATTTCTACAGTGAATTTTGTAATTGTTATAGAGTATTGTGATGCTCTCTATTTAATCTTATATATACAATCTTATAAAGAATATATTTCTAATAGTTGAATTTATTCTACTTATTGGGGTTTGAATATTCTACATGTTGGTCCAAGAAATCAGTCACCTTTCTCCCCTGTTTCTGTCTGAGAGAGATCGTTCGATCTTAGTACCTTTGGATCCCAGCTCTTTCCTTCTTCCAGCTTCCAAAGTTTTCCTGAGTTTCTGTATATATATAAAATTGGGTATTTGGCCGTTCTATTAGAACTTTGAAATTTTAACTTTCTTTCATAGTGAAACATTTCGTGTTTCAAATGGGTACAGTTTTTCAACAAAACTCTCAAAAAGGTAGGGTTAATGAGTTTCCACTTATGGCCATGCTTAGAAAAGCTTTAAGGATTTTGCCATATATATTCTAAATTGTGTTAGGATTATAAAACATAGCCTCTTTTATAGGTTTCCATATAATGGAACCCATAAATCCTGAGGCTCAAGCCAAGAGAAGATTTCAGTATTCACCATTGAAAGTAAAGCAGGCACTTGATGCAATTAATAATGGAATGCATGTTTAAACTGCCAGTAAGCAATTCAAAGTTCCTCGAACAACACGTCGAAACAAATTATCAGGAAAATCCCCTAGTGAAACAATGCACCTTCAAGTACACAGCAGTGCACCACTAACATACCTATGACCAGTAATGATAGCATTCCAAGTACACCATCTACAAGTGCTTCCAGTTTCAGCAGCTTACTACTCCAATACCAGTGAGCAGTAATAATGGAATTCCAATGACTCCATCTACGAGTGCTAATATTTGCATAACACCCAAACGATAACTGAATGATATTTTTAGCGATGTCATCCCTTGGCCTGAGCCAAAACAAACTACAAATAAAAGGAAGCGAGAATATACTCCAAGTGTTGTAACCTCAGACAAATGAGTTGAGTATTTTGAATTAAAAGAGAAAAAGAATAAAGAGCTATCGGCAAAAGATAAATGTAAGTCGCCCCTTATGCTTCGACCACTGCATTGCTATGGCGACCACACGCTTGTTATCTCGGCACTTCCGACCGTTCCTTCTCTCGGCACTCCCAATCGTACCACAATCACCTCTGCATATAGTCTAAATAATGCATAACACTATCCACATGGTTAAGTGTGCGAAGCGGAGGCGGCAGCGAAGCGAAGCGCCCTTGCATTTTCGAATA
Organism: Ectobius pallidus; assembly: GCA_964059195.1. Classification (NCBI taxonomy): domain Eukaryota; kingdom Metazoa; phylum Arthropoda; class Insecta; order Blattodea; family Ectobiidae; genus Ectobius; species Ectobius pallidus. Next base: position 180,599,204 of record CAXKWD010000005.1, on the reverse strand, counting down.
ATGTATGATACACTGTTTGTAGGTTTCGAAAATGTGGCATATTATATCTTCCAGAGGTTTGTCAGCCTGTCACCTATTGTTTAGCCTATTGTTTAGCCTATAAATAGCCTCAAGAGTGTAGATGCTGACAGAAAATCTAAGTACATTGAGAACAATGTTTCAGTTATAAATATTTCTCAAGTTTTAAGAAAACTGCCAGAACCAGAGCTTTTACAGTAAGGTTATTTATTGCACACCGTGTTTCCTGCCTCAGTAAATGTTTTTGAGAAGAAATAGACCTAGTCATAGTGAAAGTTATACACCACATTCATTCCTATAGCCTACTGTATGTTGTGATGTATTTTTTTCATGAGAATTGTTTGTAAAAGTTAATGTTTATTCATTATTTAATCTATTTTCAAGGGGGGAAAGTAAGTGGCCATAGCTGGAGATTGATGTGTCCATAGATGGGGTTCAGATGGCCATAGGTGGGGAAAAGTGACATTTTTGTATTAAAAAATTATTACCAAAAAATTATTTCATGTATTTTATTTCTTACACTCTGTATTCATTCTAAAGATATTAAACTTAATTTCTTCCAACTCTTGCCTTGCTCCAAAGCTGGAAGTTATGGAGAAATTAAATTGAAAGTACAAAAATTGCTTAAGGTGGCCATAGCTGGTGCCTCTGCCCTAGATGGTAAGTTTAAAATTACTCAGGAATTATACTGACATTTGAATGGATTTAATTTATGCTTCTTGTACATTGCTATTAGCGATTAGTGACATTAGTATAGAGACAGGTTTTGTTAGGTAATGAACATTACATTACAAGGTTTTTACACACTGAAATATTAAATTTACAGGCCAGGTATTTGAAAATGATCTATTCTCTTAATTGGGGAAATTATTGCGAACAGTTTATTTGTGTAATTTCTAGCACTATATACACATGTCTGTCTCACTCACCTGTCACTTTTGGTTTTGATTTCATAACTGTGAGAAACCTTATTTGATAGCTGAATTCTGTACCATATTAGCATTAGCTTCAGTACGCCAAAAATTTATTTTTTGTTCTTTTCCATTACGCTGTCAAAATAGTTTGTGTTTCCATTTCCCTTTTAATACAGGTGCTTTTATGTGTATTTGTGTGTTTTTATCTAGTGTGAGTGAGAATGTGTGATTTGAGATTCCATCTCTGGGAAAATTTCTTGGTACATACATCACATGAGAATGGTTTGTGTCCAGTGTGAATAAGGAGATGTCTATTGAGACTCCCTCTTCGGGAAAATGTCTTGGAACACTTATCACAAGAGAATGGTTTGTGTTCTGTGTGAGTAAGTAGATGTGTATTGAGACTCCCTCTTATGGAAAACTTCTTGTCACACATATCACAAGAGAATGGTTTGTGTTTTGTGTGAGTGAACTGGTGTCTTGCAAGATCACTTCTTAGGAAAAAGTTCATGGTACATACATCACACGAGAATACAACGGGTCCATTGTGAATCCGCAGATGGTCGTTGAAATGGTCTTGTCGGGAACATTTCTTGTTACATATATCACAAGAGAATGATTTGGCTTCAGTGTGAGAGAGCAGAATGTGTAATTTGAGATCCTCTCTTCTGGAAAATTTCGTGGTACATATGTCACACGAGAAATTTTTTTCTCTAGTCTGAGTTAGATGTTGACTGTTTCCAGCAGATGATGATTTTGTAAACACACCATCAAAATGCGATTGCAATAGCTGATCCACTTCACTATCCGGAGTGTCAAAAATATTGGGTCGGGAAAATGCCTTGGTACATATATTACAAGAGAATGGTTGGTGTGCAGTGTGAGCGAGGAGAATATGTAATTTGAGATCCCTTCTTCTGGAAAATTTAGTGGTGCATATATCACACGAGAATTCTATGGCTCCAGTGTGAATCCGCAGATGTTTGTCGAGATCGACTTTTCGGGAAAACGTCTTGGTACATATATAACACGAGAATGGTTTCTTTTCAGTGTGAGCGAGTCTTATATGTAATATGAGATCCCCTTTCCTGTAAAATGCCTCGTTACATTTACTACATTTGTGTTCGATGTGAGCGAGCAGAGTATGCAATTTGACATCCCCTCTTCTGGAAAATTTAGTGCTACATATATCACACGAGAAATTTTTGTCTCCAGTCTGAGTTTGACGTTGACTGTTTCCAGCAGCAGACGAGCATGGAAAAACAGCAGGAGTGTTTGACAGAAATAGCGGATCTTCTTCACTACTTCGTGTGTCAAAGATATTGGGTGCAGATTCACAGCTGATTTTGCTGCTGCATGCTGTAGAATCGAAGTCTTCTATAGTCTCACATTTCACTTCCTGTATCTGTATTGTGTCAAATGCAATGGGTTCGTCCTTTGGTTGTATTTGAGAAATCTCTTCCTTAATTTCAATCTTAGTAAACTCCGATTTAGTTATAGACTCCATTTTGTATCATTAACGCCACAGAAAGTGTGCATATTTCGGGCTTGGTCAAATATTAAGTGGCCGATGACTCGTGGAAATATACAGGCTTCTGAACAGTCAACAAGTCTCTCATTGCAGAGTCTGTTATAGTCAGGCAAGGAAACTTAGGAAATAGCGGATTGTTTAAATTGCTGTTTCAAGAATCAAGAATCAATAAGTTTATTCACCGTTTACATTGTTTGTCACATGTATTAGGTTTCGTCCATAGTTTTGTTTACAAATAGTGCTTAAAATTACGGTTACATAGAGATTACATTACGCTAAAAAGACAGAACATCCACATTACAAATAATGCTTGAAATTCTGGTTACATAGAAATATCAAATAGTGATTAAAATAAGCTAAAAAGACAGATCATCCACATTACAATCTCTGAATTTTTCTATACTGTATACTAGCATGTGCCCGCGGCTTCGCCCGCGATAATTATTTCAAGAATAAAAAATAAAAAATTAAGAGCATAATAGTTAAATCATATTTATTAACACCTAAACTGCAATTGCTATTAAAAACAAACTAACATATTTCGGTCATCTGCTCAGAAGAAATGATTCGTTGGAAAAAGACCTAATGATAGGCATCACACAAGGCAGCAGGAAACAAGGCAGACGTAGAATTAGATGGACAGACGGGATTAAGGACACCCTTAAGATGGAATGGGCACAGATCATTAGGCTTGCAGAATCTAGATCTGAATGGAGAGATGCTGTTCAACAGGTTACGAAACGCATAACAAGAGACAATGTTAGGCTGGCACCCTAAACTGCTGTGCATATCCTATAAAAGGGGATCTCCAGAGATCGTTCGCGATCTACGGACCTACTACTACTAAATCACGTGAATTACATAACACGATTAGATAGCGTCACCTGGTAAAAGCGATCTCAGATTCGAGTTCCTTGGCCCAGAAAACCCCTGTATAGCGAGTTTCGTTCAAATCGAACGATGTTTGACCATATTTAGGGTTGATTATCCTTCTTCCGTGTAGGTTGAAAATGTCATATGTCTGTGGGCCTTGACACTCTAAACAACTGAATCGACCAGCGTGGGCTTACAACATTCAAGCGATCGCGATGCTTTTATTTCCACGGTATGACAAAAATAGCCAAAGCCAACTGCAATTGATTTGACATTGAAATGTATTACTGAAATCTGATGCTTCGACAGCGCTAAAATCACGTTTTCTGCCAGTTTTTCACTCATAACTCGCGAACGAAAGCTAAAATTAAAAATTCGGCTTCGAGGTGCATTTGCCCACCTTTCAGTCCATCTATCTTTAAAATTTCAGATCTCTGCGTTCAGTAGACTTCGATGGTCATCGCGGACAGACAGACAAACACGTCCTTTTATTATTATAAGATAGCATGTGCCCGCGGCTTCGCCCACGATAATTATTTCAAAAATTTAAAATTAAGATCATAATAGTTAAATCATTATATTTATTAACACCTAAATCACGTGGACTACATACCACGATTATGTAGCGTCGCCTGGTAAAAGCGACCTCAGATTCGAGTTCCTTGGCCCAGAAAACCCCTGCATAGTGAGTTTTGTCCAAATCGAACAATGTTTGACCATATTTAGGGTTGATTATCCTTCTTCCGTGTAGGTTGAAAATGTCATATGTCTATGGGCCTTGACACTCTAAACAAATGAATCGTCTAGGATGGACTAACAAAATCAAGCGATCGCGTTGCTTTTATTTCCAAGGTATGAGGTATGATGACAAAAATAGCCAAAGCCATCTGTAAGTGATTTGATATTGAAATTTATTACTGAAAACTTATGTTTTGAAAACGCAAAAAATGCACGTTTTTTGCTAGTTTTTCACTCATAACTCACGAACAAAAACTAAAATTAAAATTCCGGCTTGGAGGTGCATTTTCCGACCCTTCAGCACACCTATGTTTAAAATTTCAGATCTCTGCGTTCAGTAGATTTCGCTGGACATCGAGGAGAATTCCTTTTATTAATATAGATAATATGAATTATAATGATACCTTCTCTAATTTGTCAAACATCCATTTAATTTAATCCAAGCCCACCTGATACCACTGGTAACAATACGTTCTGTGAATTTGTTTTGATAATTCTATGTAAAAAGGGATTAAGTATTTTCAAAAACATTTAATTTTTGGCATTTAGAATCAGAATTTTTCAAAATCCTTTCTTAGTGAGCACCTACATTATGAAGCGAAGGTACTGTCAAAATTCCAAGTCTCTACCTGTTATAGTTTAGGCTGTACGTTGATTCCTGTCATTCAGTCAGTCATTCATTCAGTCAGTCAGTCAGGACAAAGCCTTTTATATATATAGAGATTACTTTATTTCGAATCCAAGTATCTAGAGCATTTTTAAATTTAGTTGCAGGCGCAGTGTAAGCTTGTTTTGGTAATTTATTAAATAGATCTGGACTTATATATTTGTAAGAGTTATGTACTTTGGAGAGTCTAAAGTACGGCATATCTATTTTATGTCTACATCTTGTGTTATGAGAGTGTACAGTTAGTCTAAGACGGGTTACATCTAGATTTTCTTGCACGTTTTTTAAGCAGTGGTAAATATACATATAAATCTTGCAGGGGTTCCCACGGAGGGGGGCTTAAGACGCAAACTGCGTCATTGTAATTTCTGGGGGGTTGAAAATTGTTGCAAAATTAGCTATTTATATGTTTTTCAATAAAAACTGCCAAGTTTGATAACTTCAAAAGGCCTCTTCTAATTATTTAGAAGTGAAAAGTCAATAAATTAACGAAACGCATTTGCTTGTAAACAACTGCCGCGCCAACGAAATCGATCACTCTGTGCCGATAGCGGCAACTGCGAACTGAACCATTGTTGGTAGAAGTGTTGGAGTATTAGTTCTTACTGGGTTATTACAATCTTTGTACAATGCCGCCGCCTGCAAGAATAATATTATTCTCAGAAGTGATTTCACTGCTCTCAAAAGCACGTGCCACTTTATAAGAACGGGAGTGAAGTTGTGGAAAAATCTGTCTATAACCAATGCTGCATTCTTAATTTGAAACTTGAGGTTACGGCTACTGGTTTCAGTGCATCTCGGCATCTCGAAAATGCCGAAAAAAACAACACAAATGTAAATATAAGTGTTTAGAATGTTTGTGCAATGTCATTATTACACATGACAAAATCACTGCACAAAGAAACATCGGTATAAACTGAAACATAATTTAGACATAAAATACAAGATTACTGAGTAAAAGCAGTGGCGAAGATAAATGGAAACCCTATATTGATGTAAATCCCAAGCCGAATCTTCAAGATAAAGATGAAGAATTTCGACAGCCATGGGCGCCCATACCTGGGGGCGGGGGCGCAAGGAAAAAATGTATATTAATAATTATTATAGTCAGGTGTTTTTCTTTTAAGACAATTATTTGAAAGTCAGTTAAGACAAAAAATTTGCTGAAGTTTTACCAAATCGACAACATGGAAGCAGAATCCTAGAATCCTAATGCAAACCGCCAAGTTATATGTGTGTAGAAATGTAGGGTGTAGCCTACAAGCTGCAAGCAAAGAAGATTCATTCCATGGAGTCGCTTATCACTAGGGCACGGATTTTTAGGCTTTTATAAAAGGTATTTTCGCCTTTTATTTTCGTGGAATAGCCCTTTTTAGGCATTAAACTAATGTTTTTTTGCCATCTAAATAAAACATATTAATGAACACTAATATTAACACCGAAATTTGTATTCGCAATAATGACATAGTTATTCAAGTTTTAGAAGTGAAACTTCTTTAGGTGCGCTAGGAGTAAATCGAGAGCTAACCCAAAGTTGCATTACGAACAAAATCGTCAGGAAAGTAGTGGGGCTGCGACGGACTGCACAGAAAACAATGATTAAGCTTATCCAAAATTTTTAAAATCCAAAATTTCAAAAATCCAAAACTAAAAAAAATCTAAAAATCCAAAAATGAAATTAAAAAGTGTGCATGGAACCCCACGCGAAAGAAATGAAAATTGTTTTTATTTTTTATTTTGGATTTCTAAATTTTAGATCTTTGAATTTTTTTAATTTTAGATTTTCTTTTTTAAATTTTGGATTTTTAGATTATAAATTATGGATTTCGATTTTTTAATTTTGGATTTTTTAAATTATGGATTTTTTTAATTTTTAAATTTTAGAATTTATTTTTTAAATGTTGCATTTTTAAGTTTTGATCTTTGAATTTGTTATTTTGGATTTTTATTTTTTTAAATTTTGGATTGTCGATTTTTTAATTTTGGATTTCTTTTTTAAATTTTGGATTTTATAATTTTGGCTTTTCGTTTTGTTATTCTGGATTTTTAGATTTTTAAAATTTTGGATTTTTTTTTAAATTTTGGAATCTTTTATTTTTCAAATTTTGAATTTTTAATGCTGGATATATACTTTTATTTTTTATAATGGCGAATGGCTCACCACACCACTAGCTCGAAGCAGTAATAGCCGACCACTGCTATTACCTTGATACCTTTCCCCCCCGAGCGCTGTTGTTTTTTTTTTTTTTTAATTTTGGATTTTTAAATTAAAACTGTAATGCCAAGGAGAAAGGGCTGGACCCAGGATTAGTTTTAGTGATTGGTGATCTGGGTTATTAGAACTAAAGCAGAAAAATTTGTGAGTTACCAGTTTGTGGTAACACTAAAATTAATTTCATTTTTGCAAAATTTTTATATTTACCAGGATTATTGCACACAATTAAAGCCAAGATGCAAATTTCCAGCCAAGATGCAAAAAATCAAAAAATTACCAGTTCTAACATCTGGATGATAACCAAAAATAATATTGCACCAATCTGGAATGTCAGGATGATATGGTTAGAAAAATGAAAATATTTAAACTCTCACATGACTGGACACGTGAAGTCAGAATGAAAAATTCAATGCCATAACCACGATTTGAACCAGGATCTTCGGCTCTCCGTGCCGATGCTCTAACCAACTGAGCTACCATGGCAACGTGCCGGTACAACATCTCGAACTGACTCACAATCCCAGAATACCACCAGGCGTTCTCAATATGAGATATGAACCCAATGGAGACTTACAAGCTGTGAGTGCTTAAAGACCTGGGATTTATAGTAAACCACTAGTAGGTCACAGTGCCATGGTAGCTCAGTTGGTTAGAGCATCGGCACAGAGAGCCGAAGATCCTGATTCAAATCCCGGCTATGGCATTGAATTTTTCATTCTGACTTCACGTGTCTATCTTATCCTACACACGGCCAGTGTGAAAGAATTATCATTCTAATATGACTATTTAAACGCTTATTATAGATCTTCCTATACTCTCACAATTTTGTCAATGTATGCATTCAGTTGTAATAGACTCAAACAAAACAACAGTTTGATGTACACATTATATTAGGAAAGGTTTTTTCTCTCATGAACGAGCAGATGTCTTTTGAGATTCCCTATTCGTCCATATACCACAAGAGATCAGTTTGTCGAGTGCTGAGTGAGTAGATGTATTTTGAGACTACCTCTTTGGGAAAACGTTTTACTACAAACATCACAAGAGAATGGTTTGTATCCAGTGTGAGTGGACAGATGTAATGAGAGATTACATTTGCGGGCAAATTTTTTGGTACAAGTATCACAAGAGAATGGTTTGTGTCCAGTGTGAGTGATCATATGTCTATTGAGACTCCCTTTTCGAAAAAATTTCATGGTACACTCTTCACAAGAGAATGGTTTCTGTCCAGTGTGAGTTAGTAGATGGTACCTGAGCTGCCGTCTGCAAGAAAATTTCTTGGTACATACATCACAAGAAAACGGTTTGTGTCCTGTGTGAGTAAATCGATGTGTATTGAGATGTCCTTTGTGGGAAAATTTCTTGGTACATATATCACAAGAGAATGGTTTGTGTCCTGTGAGGAGATGTCTGTTGAGATGCCCCCTGTGGGAAAATTTCTTCGAACATATATCACATGAGAAATGTTTGTCTGGAGTACGAGTTAGCTGTTCACTGCTTCCAGCAGAGGACGAGCTTGTACATACAGCAGGAGTGTGTGATAGAAATAGCGGATCCTCTTCACTACTTCGTGTGTTAAATGTATTGGGAACAGATTCAAAGCCGAGTTTGCTGCTGCATACTGTAGAATCGATGTCTTCTATATTCTCACATTTCACTTGCTGGGTCTGTAATGCGACAAATGCAATGGGTTCGTTCTTTGTTTGTATTTCAGAAATCTCTTCCTTAATTTCAATCGTATTATCCTCAAATTTAATTATAGACTCCATTTTGTATATCACACAACACGTATAGTGGGCATGGTGTTTATAGGTCAGGTATTAAGTGGGCGATGCCTCGTGGAAATATACCAGTTTCTGTACAGTCAATAAGTCTCTCACTGCAGTGTCTGTTGTCAGTCACAGCTTCGGAAAATAGCGGCTTGTTTGAATTGCTTTGTTTGTTTACTCGTTCTAGTGCATACTAATCGCCAATATTGATACAGCTATTCCCACGCAAGAGTTGGCCAATGACGCGGGTTTCTGTGTCGCGGCGGGCACAGCTCCAACTCCCAAGCGATCGGGTGAAATATCGACGCTAATAAAGCCGCGATCGGTGTAATTATTCAGGTTTTCACATTTACAGTTAAAATTACAATGAAAATAAACACGTACTTCATCACAAGAGATGTTATAAATGTTCTCCTCTTGCAGACACATAATACTGGCACCTTTTTAGAAAATTTTCTTTCACGCGCATAAGTTCAGCTTCCGAGATAAAGTTAATTTCTCTTCTAATGTTCTAATGTATAGGGAATTGACCTATGCAATTTATTTTTCAAGTTCTCTATAAATAATAGTCACATAGGCTATTGTTAGAAGAACGTAAAGTCAGTATCACAAGAGAAATTAACTCTATCTCGGAAGGTGAATTTACGCGCGTGAAAGAAAATTCTCTAAAAAGGTGCCAGTGTTGTGTGTATTCTGAAGTCTCTTGTGATGAGGTACGTGGTTATTTTCATTGTAATTTTAACTGTAAATGTGAGAACCTGAATCATTACACCGATTGCGGCTTTATTAGCGTAGGTATTTCACCCGATCTCCCGGGAGTTGGAGCTGTGTCCGCAGCGACGCAGAAACCCGCGTCATTGGCGAACTCTTGCGTGGGACTCACTGTACATTATATAAATATATGAATGAATAAAGAATAAATAATTTATTCTTTATATATATATATATATATATTTGTGTGTGTGTGGTGTGTGTACATGTAGATATCCTGTCCTATGTAATACGTCTAAGAAATTTGTTCGATTTTCTTCTACTTTGTTAAAATGTTCCTTAAAATTATTAAAAACTGCGTAAGTGTAAGCATTTTTCAATACGGGGGCATTAAAACGGCCACCATCTTGACACGGAATCAGAAAATAAAAATCCTTACATAGAAATAGCAAGAAAATCGAACAGCGCGCATTGTTGTGAATGCATTACACACAAACAGATGAAATGACCAAAGATAGAGTTTAAACCGGACCTGGCTTCGCTCGATCAACTTATAACAACAGGAACTGTTTGTTTTATGCTTGAGGAGCTACTTGATAGAGCATCCGGTCATGAAAACTACCATTAACGGCCGTGGATGTCGGCATGCTGACCACATGCCCCCCAATCCTCCCATCTGCCTGTAGTAGATGACGCAGCGGTCGGGTGGTAAGCCAAATCCCTCCAGGGATGTACCGCCACGGAGTTTAGTTTGGTTTTTTTAGTTTGCTTTTGTGTGATGCTAGAGAGCGGAGATATGAAATTTTTTACACACTTGGACGGAAGAAGGTCCAAATGCATCTCAAAACCGGATTTTTAATTTTCGCTTTACCGAGCGAGGTGGCCGAGATTGTAACGTCTTGGATTCGCATTCGGGAGGTCCCTGGTTCATATCCCGTGGCCGGCCAATTTGGCATGGGTTTTTTCATGGGCTCACCAGTCGTAAAGGCAAATGCCAAATTGGATATTTACATTCCATGAATCATCCTCACCATTGCATCCTGTATCATATCCATTTAAATTAATATCTGTTGAAATTTACTCAATAACATATACTGACAATAGAAACAATCGACAAGCAATAGTTCCATGGCCTACCCTACCGTGCAGACACAGATCCCGGACTTCTTATATAGCCACGTAGCTAAAAGGAGCTGAAAAAAATTGCTTTAGTTAGATTTTTTAGCAAAACCTGCCAGAAAACGTGATTTTTATAAAAATCATATAAAAAAGGATCGTGCGTTTCAATTCATTTGTTTGTAACATTATTACAATCTATAAGAACAAAAGAAATGTGTGCAACGCCCAGCAAAATCTACGGCATGGATGGACCCGAACAGAAGAAGCATGTAAGGCCTAAATTGAAAAACAAAAATTGTTTAATTTGGAGGTTCAACTGTATAATTAAATGTCCTTCTAAGGTTAATAAACACAAAAATTCAGATAACGGCAAATTATAAACAGTTAACTTACTTATTCACTCAAAGGCAATAAACAATTCCTAAGCAAGCTAAAGGAAAGTTCACTGCCGTGCTTACATGAGCCCGCCATTCAACCCTGTTCTGTGCTAACTCCATCCAATCATCCCTCCAGTTAGCTATGTTTCAAATAACAGTTAATCGTCTTATCTCTTCTGGAACCGTTCACCAGTTATTCGTCCCAGCTCTACCTTGGAGGTTCTGTCACAATGCATTATGGAGCTCACGATATACTGGCGATAACCGGATTGCATTTCACGGCCTTAAGGTGTCAGAGAACAGAGATCCATCAGATTCACAGGTACGTCATTTGTAATTTATTACTAACATTAAAAAGCGAGCAATTATACATGACATAGGCCTATACATGATATAAAAAAGGCAATTTACATAACCATGACGAAGTCCCGGTTACGTCAGCGATGCACGTTATTCCCCGAAGAACCTTAACGAGTGCTCACACAACACAAATAATGGTCACCTCTGTATATTGACTTGGCTTGTGGAGCGATTCCGACAATATAAACATTCTCAAGAACGCGATGGTTGCTATGGCAATATCAACACAAGTGACGTAACAATGCAAACAATGACGTCCACGTTAATTAAATTGGGTTATGTAAATTGAGAGTCAAAATCACTTTCCGGTATTTCCAAACGTTTTAACGTGTCGTATAATTCTTCGAAGTAGATAAAGGAATATTACAGAAGTTAGGAAGAAATAAAGGCAAATGAAGACAGAATAAAAGAAAGTACGGAGGAATAATACATAATGATAGATACAATAAGAAAGAAATAAGTAAATAAAATCAGGTAGACTGACGTAACGAAGTGCCAGAATGCTTTTGTTTAATCAGTGATAATTGCAATTATGATATGCAGAAAATAAGTTATTTTTGTAATTGATTCCCGAGTTAAGCTCCAGATTGATTCATTAAGCAGGGCTTACGGAAGAACAAAGGTCTAGTGTGATGAGAATATGTGAAGGAATATGTGGGTAGTGTTATTTGTCAAAGGTAACTGTATTGCAACTTCCAAAGCCGTATATGAACACTGAAAAACAATATGTTGTCAGGATAACCGAATTGCATTTGATAAATTATTTCTAATATATTACCATAAAATAGGACTAAATTGGGCATTACTCCGGTACCGGCCACCAGATTAGGTCAAATATCAATAGGCTTCTTCCCATGGACATTAAGCATGAGAAAGGAATAATAAAATAAACGTTAAGAAAAAGAAAGGAAATGAAAGAAATATAAAGAAAAATTAAAACACAGAAAAGGAAAATTAAAAAATGAATTTAAAAGAGAGAGCAAAAGAAGTTAGAAAAAGAGAAAGGAGACATAAGCACAGTGAATAAGGAAGTCAGAAATAAGAAATAATTTAAGAGAAGAAACTAAGAGAGATGAGGAAAGGAAAAAACAAACAAGCAACGAGATAGGCGTAAACAAAGAAGCAACAAAACCATAATTTTCACTAATTTATTTTACCGTAACCCTGGAAAAGATAAGTAGGCTATATTTATAATCGCATTTGTATTGAATGTAGTGATAAGAATGTCTCAGACGGATGTGGCTGTGAGGTTTTCTGGCCACTTCCTATATCCACCTAGCTTCAGTCAGGTTAGCGTTAGAGAATAAGAAATAACTATTCAATTCTTAAATTAAAGAATATCCAACTTATATTCAGGCTTTCAGGACGAGAACGTATCAGAATTATTCACTACAAGAATTTGAAGCGCTCATAAAAATAAAAAAATCAAAGTCTTTGAACAACAGGCTCATTTTTAATTTCTCTATCCGCAGCGTAGATACTAAGGGAGATAAATTATACTGTTCAACATAAATACACCTTTTGAGTCACTATTTTGCTATCGGTGGAATTCATGCTCTCTTGGTTGGCAACAATTTATGGTTTAGAAACAAATCACCTTTGAAACAGTTGAACATATCAAAACCATCTGCATAATTATATTGAATTATAGTGATCTATTTGTAAAGAATTTTGCTTGAAGTTATAAGGAAGACAAATAATAAACAAATATTTAAAAATCCTTAGCTGTGATAAGAAGTTGCAAATTTTTAATGAATGTAGAGAAATGAAGTTTGTACGTAATGTTTTGAGCAAACATTGTGTTGGCTATGTCAGAAACATAACTGCCGGTATGCAGTTTATGAACCAACTTTTTTAATAGCCAAAATAGTTATTTATGTTATTTTGAAGATTGTAAATGCTTAATAGATACAGTCAAACCTCGATATAACGATAAACCCGCATTTATAAATAAGCTATATTTCTTTTGGTCCGGGCAGATTTCTCATCTTAATAATGTTAAATTTCACTCAATACAACGATGAAGCTATTTTAGAAACACCCTTTTATAACAATATTTTGATGTTAAATTGCTATTGCAAACCATTATTTTAGCCCTGAGAATGGGAGCTGGCATCAGATTAGTGTCCATCCCAGCCATCAAGATTTCTTTTCTAGGGGCCTGATAACTATAAGGGGTACTCTCATTAGAAATTTCTAAAGAGAAAAGTTGAGAGAGTGGCAGAAAATAGGGTCACTGAGGATAAAATCATCCCTTGCATGTACAGAAACATCTAAGGTGAGTTCGGTTGATACTTCAATATACACATCGTGAGTAGTTAAACCCCATTCCGAGTAAATGGTTTTAGTTTTGCCTTAGCTATAGGGTGAATTTGCTTTTCTTACCTTTCCCCACCCTCTACGAGTTCTGAATTTCTGACATAGGCCTATGCGGTCTTTAGAATTTGGATTTGAGAGCTTTTTTTTTATACGCCTGTTCCTTGAATTATCCTATAGATTATGAAGTATTATGCTTGTAGTCTTCTTAATATGACATAAATAACAGTCCCTCAATATAACAATAACCACCATATAACACTACACTCTGCTAGTATATCGCTGTACGGAGGTTTAGCTGTATACGATAATAGTAGTAGGAATAATAGTATTTGCAATGGTAAAAATCTGATGTGAAAGTCACATAACTTTTTCTGCCCAAATAAAAGTTAGCAGTATTCACATATCCTTTTACAGAATCGCAAGACACAATTTTACGGTAATTATCCTATAAATACCTCTTCTTTCAATGATGCGACTAAAAGCGCAGTCTATATAACAAACTTTAAAAAAAAAACAAATGACAGCAGACGTTTATTGAACTTTCTGCCGTAAAATATAATTTCCGAAATTTATCGAATATTTCCCTCAGATACATCTTTACTCTATGCATGGCCAACAATACATCTTTCTCACTTCACATTCTTATATAAAATAAGAGGCCGTGAAAGAGCGCGAATTCAGTTGTTCATCACGTAAGACAAACCTACAAACAGTGGGTGAACAGTGGGTGGCTTGTAACTACCCTCAGAGAATTTTCTCGAAAAAATGTTTCAAATAAAAGTTTTAGCTCTTAGTATAAGCAACCTATGTGCAAAATTTGAAGAAAATCGTTAGAGCCGTTTTCGAGAAAATCGCGAAAAACGAAAATTTCTTCATGTAAAGTCCCCTTAAAAATAAGAGAAAATAGTCGCCAATCTTATCCTCACATCTTCAGAAGGTACCTGACCCAAATACGAAATTTTGTTTTCATACGATTTTCCGTTTTGGAGCTAGCTTGTTCACAGATATTTTCCACACAGACACACACACAGACACACAGACACACAGACATGTTTCCAAAAATTGTATTTTTGGATTCAGGGGGCCTTGAAACGTGTATATATGCTAAAAACTCAACTTCGAATTTTGGGGTCGAAAACAATACTTCCTCTACCTATAGTACCTATGGTACGGGCAGAGGAAGTAAAAATGAAGGAAATGGGTAATTAACTATTAATCTGTACAAAAGGGAAGTGAACGACAGTGACATCTGGGGATATACCTTATAATCTCTATAACGTACTTGCACTTTTTTTTTGTTACCTGAAAGGGCTGAGCCCGTAAAATGAAACTTTACATAGACAAACAACGTTTGCGATTAAAAATAAAATAAAATACATACGCACACCGAACTAAGGACCTGTAGGATACCCAGCACAAAAGCATGGCGTCAAGGGTCAAACAAGTCTCCATATCAGTTTGAAATGTCGACGACTTGTCGGTCACTGGGCCAGCAAAGTCCACACTATTCAATCTCATATGTTTACGTTGACCCCACTAGGGGTATACCCGAAATATATCAGTAGAAAGGGGTTTTGAATGAACTGCGGGAAACCCATATATTGCCTAATAAGCGCCTGATTTATTGGCGAAATAAAACGGCTAACTTTGGTCTTAACTTCCTTCAATTTCGGTGGGTGTTTCACGAAATAGATTGCTACAGTCTATTTGACGTTGAAAACTTTTCTTTGCGTTATTTTCGTTAATACTCAAATATTGCGGTAAGAAACCCAAATAACCAATTCTGTAGTTATATGGCAAGAGCGGACATCTTTTTTCTGAATTTTTCAGGAAAACGAAATTAGAGTTTGAAACTTTCTTGAAAATCAGGTCATGATTTACGTTCAACTTTATTGAATAAATATTCTACTTACATGTCTAACAATGGAACGTAATCCATTTTAAAACAAATTATCAATTATTGTGTCCTACTTCCTTACTCAATGGCAATAGACAATTCCTCAGCAAGCTAAAGGAATATTATCTATTTTATTGAAGCTAAAGGAATATTATCTATTTTATTGAACCCGAAGGTTCATTGCTGCGCTTACCTGAGCCCGCCATTCAACCCAATTCTGTTTTAACTCCATCCAACCATCCCCTGCAAATCCTACTTCCCTTAAATTTATCCTAATATTGTCCTCCCATCTACGTCTAGGTCTTCCACGTGGTCTTTTCCCTTCGGGTCTCCCAGTCAATACTTTTGAGATATGTGTTTCCTCCCCCATTTCATCCTTCGTGATTTAATTACCCTTTTCATATTCGGTGACGAGTACAGGTTATGAAGCTCGTCAGAAGCTCTTAAAGTACATGTCAGGTTTTGACATTCTACGTTTATCATCCACATCATTGTGTCAATGACTGACATGTCCACGTATCTGTTTGCAATACTGAAGAAAATTGATTTGTGCTGCTAAAGGTATTTTAAAATAGCTTGCCATAATATGACAAATACTAAAGTTAAAAACATGTCAGCTTTTGGCAGGTAATAAAATTTGCATTTGGAAATGTCATGAAAGAACAAAACACTGTCGGATGATATAATATAAAAACTCATTTTCGGACATGTCAGCTCTTGCCATAAAAGTACAGAATTATCGTAGAACATAAATTATAGTTTATGTTGAAAGATAAAACATAATTGATTACAGCAGGGATTCTAGAAGTGTGCGCCGCAGTGCGCCATGCATAGGCTACACCATACCAATCATCTTATATAACAAATCTAATGGTTCATCTCAGATTTGTTGCAAAAACTACTGATCAGACAGAGCTGAAATTTTGCATACACACACAGTTTTTATACCCATAAAAAATATATTATAGTCGTTCAATCATTTCTGTTATTTCACCTATATAATTAAAATTCAGTATCTGTAATATGAGCACAGCCCATGACATAAAAAATCATTTAAACTGATGTAACAAAATGCTAGAATACTGTTGTTTATTCAGTGATAATTGCAATTATGATATACAGAATATTAAGTTTTTTTTAATCGATTTTCGAGTTAAGCTCTAGATTGATTCATTAAGCAGGGGTTACGGAAGAACAAAGGTCTAGTTTTTTTAAAAATCAGATTAACATCGTCCAGCATCAGCAAAACTATACAGATTTGTGATATCTTGACACTCGTACACTCACATATTTTTTTTTTTTTTAATTCAAATTGGCCGGCTACTACGGGATTTGAACCAGGGAACTCCAGAATGCGAGTAACGATGAGTAACGATGGAGTTTGATAAGCATATTGGAAATAATTGTGTCATTTGTCAAAGCTAACTGTATTGCAACTTCCAAAGCCAAATATGTAAAATGTAAAACAACATGTCATGATAACTGATTTGCATTAAGATAAATTATTTCTAATATATATTACCACAAAATAGGCACTAAATTGGGCATTGCTACGGTACCGGTCAACCGATTTGGCCCAATATCAATAGGCTTCTTCCCATGGACGTTATAAATGCGTATACCAAGTTTCATAAAAATCCGATAAAGCGTATTTGAGTTATCGCGCGTACAGACACGCGGACGGACGAACAGACAGACGGCCAGACATTTCCCCGTCCCCACACAATCTTATAAAGTACAATAGTGGCACTTAACAAACAGATGCATACCAAAATCCATGACTACTGTAAAACCAAAATATATATCTCGCTCTATGCATTGTTATTGACCAGCACTAATTTTGACAAAAATATTAGCAAGTTACAGGATAAAAATCGGCCCATTTACATTTACATTATAATATACTAGTAGGCCTATTTGCTCGCAGCTTCGCCCGTGCCTCAACTGTTAGATGTTTTATTTAAATTATTTATTTAACAGAAAAATAATTAAAACATAATATTTATATATTCTGTGGTTCATGAATGCCCATCTGGTATTGATGTATTAATCCTGATTTGCTATGCTATCTTTCGATGGTTGTTGGTGGCACAAATAATAGTAAACCAATAAAAAATATTGTACAAAATTTATACTTGTAAAGCTTCTGGATGTCCTTTTATTTGGAGCTAAGATATAACTCTAGAAGGTCAATTAAAACTATTAATCTCTATATATAAAAGGCTTTGTCCTGACTGACTGACTGAATGACAGGAATCAACGTACAGCCTAAACTATAACAGGTAGAGACTTGGAATTTTGATAGTACCTTCGTTTCCTAATGTAGATGCTCACTAAGAAAGGATTTTGAAAAATTCTGATTCTAAATGCCAAAAATGAGTGAAAAACGGGCAGAAAACGTGCATTTTTTGGGTTTTCGAAGCGTAATATATTTCAATGTCAAATCAATTACAGCTGGCTTTGGCTATTTTTGTCAAACCTTGGAAATGAAACTTTCGCGATCGCTCGAATGTTGTAGCTCACGCTGGTCGATTCATTTGTTTTTAATGTCAAGGCACGCATACATATGAAATTTTCAACCTAATCCCGAAGAGGATTCTTCTTCTTCTTATTATTATTATTATTATTATTATTATTATAAGTGGGATAATCAACATAGGCCTAAACATGGTCAAACGTTGTTCGATTTGGACGAAACTCACTGTACAGGGGTTTTCTGGGCCAAGGACCTCGAATCTGAGGACGCTTTTACCAGACGATACTATCTAATCGTGGTATGTAGTCCACGTGATTAAGGAGTTAATAAATATAATGATATAACTATTATGCTCTTGATTTTTAATTTTTGAAATAATTATCGCGGGCGAAGCCGCGGGCACATGCTAGTATATATATAAAAGGCTTTGTCCTGACTGACAGGAATCAACGTAGAGCCTAAACTATAACAGGTAGAGACTTGGAATTTTGACAGTACCTTCGTTTCATAATGTAGGTGCTCACTAAGGAAGGATTTTGAAAAATTCTGATTTTAAATGCCAAAAATAAAATGTTTTTGAGAATACTTAATCCCTTCTTACACAGAATTATCGAATCCGAATCACATTTGACATTAAAACATATTGTTGCCAGTGGGTTTCAGATGGGTTTGGAATTAAACTAAATGGAAGTTTGACAATTACAGTTGGCTTTGTCTATTTTTGTCATACCTTGGAAATTAAACTTTCGCGATCGCTTGATTGTTGTAAGCCCTAATATGGTCAAACGTTGTTTTATTTGGACGAAACTCACTATACAGGAGTTTTCTGGACCAAGGAACTCGAATCTGATGTCGCTTTTACCAGGCGACGCATCTAATTGTGGTATGTGGTCCACGTGATTTAGGTGTTAATAAATATAATGATTTAACTATTGTGCTCTTAATTTTTAATTTTTGAAATAATTATCGCGGGCGAAGCCGCGGGCACATGCTAGTAATATTATAAAAGCTAAAAGTCAGGCATTTCAAATTAGAGTCACCCGAGAAAAACATTAGATCACTGCAAAGGTGAGGAAATTCCAGCGTTATAAATGTCAACTCCAAACATATATTGGAGATTTATGACAAACATAAACACACTGTAACTAGGAAATGCTGATTGCTGATAAAAAAAACAATATTCTGCAAAAGGAATGACATCAGCAGGTCTGTGACGAATATTTATTCTTAGTTTTCAATATACTTCTTTCTGTTTTATGTTAAGATAACAAGCCTTAACCTATTAGTACTACCTAACAGAAATCATATTTCTTCCTCCTTACACGAAAACAAAAATCTGATACCGAAATATCAGTTGATATTTACTCCATATAATTAGTAAAGTAAAAAGTGATCCCTATACAGACCATGGAGACCCAGAGGGTTCCAGGAGGTTGAGGCTCCCATATTTTGGACATTCGGCACGTGAAGGTGGTAAGGTTGTCAATCTTACGCACCGGCCGCCTTTACCCCCAGGATTGCTCCTGGTACTCATTTCCGTTAGAGGCTGAGTCGACCGCAGGGCCACAGTGCCACCAGAAGGAGTAGGCCAATTGAAAAACTCCAACGACCTCATCGGGAATCGAACCCGCGACCTTCCGGTTTGTAGCGCAGCGCCTCAACCACTACGCTACGGCGTACCCCAAACAATCTGTTAGACTTTAAAATATAGCATTTTAATTGTTATAGGCAAAACTCTTAATAAAACACAATAAAAGGTAGAATAGTCAAACCAGAGAGAATTAATATTTCAATTCGATACGTGACTCAAACATATAAACCCAGTATTCCCTTTGAGAAGTGAAAAATGGGGACAGAAATAATATATATGTATGATTTATAATAATGAAAATTGAAATGACTGCAAATCCTTTAAAATAAGAAAAAATATCAATGGTGTAGAATACAGGGCTATCTTTAGCTTGAACATATTTTCTATGTTAGTTCATATTTTCCGATTTTTAAAGCATATTTTCATGGATATTTCCATGACTTAAGTGCATGTTCCCCATAAATAATAATCATATAGCTACTGTAGAAGAACTTAAAGAGAGTATCAAAAGAGAAAGTAACTCTATCTCGGAAGCTGAATTTACGCGCGTGAAAGAAAATTCCCTTAAAACGTGTCAGTATTGTGTGGATGCAAGAGGAGAACATTTCCAACATCTCTTGTGATGAGGTACGTGGTTAATTTCATTGTAATTTTAACTGTAAATGTGAAAACCTGAATCATTACACCGATCGCGGCTTTATTAGCGTAGATATTTCACCTGATCGCCCGGGAGTTGGAGCTGTGTCCGCAGCGACGCAGAAACCCGCGTCATTGGCCAACTCTTGCGTGGGACTCACTGTATAAGGTTTATTACAATTCCCGTTTTCTAATTTTTTTTTTACCATTTTCGTAAACTATCCGTTCTCAAAAATGTTTACAGATATGCGCTTTTAATTTGGTCAATAGTTATCAAATATGCGGAAGGTTTCTTAATATATTTTATCGATGATTATCAATACAATCCAGTTCTTCCCAGTCAAGATAAAGATTCACACTTTCGATTCCGTCAATAGTGTTTGAGTATTGGGAAGAACAGCATGGGTTTTGCACAGGCTGTTCTGAGAAATGAACAGCGGTGATGGCGCAGTAATGGAGAAGGATGTCCTCTAATCACATGCAGCAAGGGGGGGGGGGAGGGGGACTGCGCTTTTTAAGCAGGATCCGCACATGGCAGGGGCTATTCTGTCTCTGATAGTCTCTGATAGTGCAGTATGGCTAATACCTTAGTGTTTGTGTTCGCGGTTGTCGTGCTCGCCTCTGTGCAAGCAGGTAGGCTAATTATTATTATTATTATTATTATTATTATTATTATTATTATTATTATTATTATTATTATTATTAGTATCATCATTATCATTATTATTTAATTGGAGCACAAAAGCAAATTTTAAAGTTGTATTTTACAAATTATATATTTATTCATTAATTATTGTAGTTTTATTTTTATTTTTTATCATCAAACATTAGAAAACCTTACATACGGCAGGCCTATGTAGCCTACTTTGTTTGAAAGAGGGGCGGATCCAAAATATATTGAAGGGTGTTATGGAACATTCCCACAAAAAAAAGGGGGGGCCCGGAAATTGAAAAACAAAAGCGCAAAATGAAGAGTTTTTAGGTCTTCTGGGTGATTCTCTTTGCCCAGAGTTGTAACTCAAGATATTATGGTAGGCGTAATGGTAATTATTAGAGCAAGGCATTTGAAGATTTTACATATTTTTTATAAGAAAATTAAAAGATAGCTCATATATATAAATGTGTATCATGAAATAATTGATTTTGCTTTTGTTTCCCTTTATTTTGCATTTTCAAGAGATAGGTCATTTTTTGGCAATTTTTAGGTCATTTTCGACATTTTTAGGGCATGTTTCAGTGGAAGTAGAGAGGAGCTTTTCCATGTACAAATCGTTACTTTCAGACAACAGACAATCGGTTTTATTTGAGAATTCAGGTTTATTGTAAACACCACAGCAGTTTGTCTTGTAGCAATAAAGATATATATATTTTTTTTCAAATGGCACATATTTTCTAGGGGCAATTTGATGGGCATGCCAGTTCAGAAAGAATTTCTTTTTTGCTAAGGGTGTCAAGTAGTATAAATGTACTTACTTTTCTAAGAACAAAATAAGTGTGTTTTATATTGTAAATTCATATATAACACACTGTCATTCATTAAATTGCGTTTATCAATACACTAGTTTAAAAAATAAGTAATAATGATAAATTTATTTTTAATTTCTTTAAATTTTGTGTCTTTTTTTCACTATTTTTTGGCCATAAATGCATTTTTATTTTGAATATTTTCACATTTTTATTTTTATTAAATGTCTTGCCCTAGTAATGAGAAATTTGTCGGTTTTACACATTGCAAAAAAATTAAGATTATTCATCAAATATTAAACTTTTTCCCTTTAAGTTAAAGTAAGTGCTGGTCTGAAATAGTTCACAAGAAATCAGTCATTTAGCCAACATTATAACAATTAAAGGAACTTAACAACAGCTATAATATCTTGTGGCGTCTACAACTCCTTTCATATAAATGAACTCAACATTCCTTTCTCTTCACATTGTATACCTGGCTATTCAACTTGCATTTTACAATCCTCAGGTTGAAATAGAGCGAGTACGTAAATGCTATTATTTTTTACTTGTTTTGCTTATCAAACTAGACCGTTAAAATGAGGCGAGGTGGCCGAGATGGTAATGTCTTGGACTCGCATTCTGGAGGTCCATGGTTCAAATTCAGTATTGGCCATTTTGACATTTTGTTGTTGTATTTTTATGTGAGTGTGCGATTGTCAAGATATCACAAATCTGTATAGTTCTGCTGATGATGGACGATTTTAATCTGATTTTTTTAAAACTAGACCTTTGTTCTTCAGTAAGCCCTGCTTAATGAACTAATCTCTAGCTTAACTTGGAAATCGATTACAAAATAACTTATTTTCTGCATATCATAATTACTGATTAAATAATTAAGCATTTTGGCACTTTGTTACATCAGTTTACCTGATTTTATTAAATTTGAAGTTATGTTAGTAAATAATCACTTTTCGAGAATACAAAAAGTCAAATCAACGTAAAAGAAAGATCAAGGGGGGCAGCCCCTACGCTCCCCCCCCCCGGATCAGGCACTGGTTTAAAAGCTCCAAATATTTAGGGTCTGCAATTAATTATCATATCTCTTAATAAGATAGAACAGAGAAATTTACAAATACATGCCTACACAAAAAATTTAATACAGAAACTAAAAACAGTTCAATTTTTACAAAATAAATTTAAACAGAGAAAGGTATAATTATCGTAACTTATCTAACTCCAATGGTAAATGATATAAAACACTTTGATATCAAAAGTGAGCCCAGCGCTCACACGACGGGTATCACACAAAACAGAACTCCATTTCACAAATATGTTTATATGTAGACCTGTGTCAGAAATAGCAATTGGTGGAAGAAATTAATTTATTGCCTATATAATGATAATTCTTTCACGCTGGCCATGTTTAGGCTAAGGTGAGCCGAAAATCCTAGTTCAAATCCCTGCTATGGCACTGAATTTTTCAGTCTGACTTTACCTTTCCAACTGCCTGTGTGTTTATCAGATTTATTTTTCTTATTTGGGTTACAGTAATGAATATTTATGTTGGAATTTATTTCGCTTTAAATGTTCTGGCACGTAACATATGCGGACGTTGATACCAACCTAACATATATAACATGTTAAAGCTTAAAATTAGGTTAGAGATATGGAAACTAAAAGGCAGAAGAGGAATCGCTGAAAAAGGCATCTGAGGGAGGATGCCAAACATATTTTGATTGAATGCAACAGGACTAGTAAGTTTAGGAAACAGTTGCTAGAATCTTATTTTAGTAATATTAATGAAGATATTGCTTATATAAAAATTATTAATACAGACAAGGCTGGAATCCTCAGAGAAATAGGAAAATACATTTTCTGAGTGAAAACAATATGGGAGGGATCCGTCAAGAGTCCCTAAACTGGGCCACTTGCTACTAGGTTTTAGTGGAATTTTATTCTGTTTTATTTTGTTTTGTTGCGTGTAGATTTTTGTTTGTTTTATGCTTGGGTTTGTTTCTTGTCTTATTTGAGACGTACAAACATCCCTGTAAATAGCCTACGCTACATCAGGGATGCGAGTACTAATGTATGTAAATTTATGCTTGACAATAAATATTATATTATATAAATATTATATTAATAAGCTTAAAATTAAATTTAAAATCTCTGCCCAAATAAAAGTTAGGATCTTAGTACAATGTAAACTGGTTGTAAAAATGAAGATAATGTCGTTACCACGTCACATCGCATCCCCGAAGGATACACAACCCAAATAAAATCTTATTAATGTACTCTCGTAACTTTCTTTACTTTAAGCATGGCCAATACATTTTTCTCACTTCACACTCTGATAGAGAACAAAACAATCGCGAATCTTCCGATAAATTCGTAAACTCTCGTGGGATTACCTATGATAAAAAGTTATAACTTTTGGAATATTTCCATCGGCTATAGGCTATAAGTAGGGGGCGGATTTCTATGACATGTCATAATTTTCCCCTTTGCGTTATTTCAGGTTTCCGACTAATTTAAACCCGATTCCAAGCATCATGGTGGAAATGGAACGGCTTTTATTGTGCATATTATTGCATATTTAGGAAATTTTCAACTATTGTAGCATATTTAGTATGAATATGCATATTTAGGTCATATTTTTGGCATATTTGTGTGCATATTAAAGAAATTTTGAAGTTCCATATCATATTTTGTAAATTTTGCATTATACTGATAGGCCTACTTTTTGAGAATTTACAGATATTTAAAATAATAAACACTATATTTTAATAAAATGAATTGTAATGAAACTTAAAAAAGTATACATAATGTGTAAGTGGTAAAGTCATATTTTAAATTTTATTGGTCATATTTTAATGTTTGTTAGGTCATAAATGCATGCATATATCCTATTTTTTGGGTCATAGAAATCCGCCCCCTAGCTATAAGCAATAAGTATACCAAATTTCTAGTTTCTGGCTCATCTAAAAGTGGGCAACAATTACGTCAGTGGATGAGTTAGCCATGTGCAGTAGTGTTGATTTGCTACAGTATTTAAAAAACATTAGACCGTTAATTGGTCGTTTCTCCCATACCGGTCAACCAATTTGATCCAAAATCAATAGCGTTCGTCCTACAGACTTCATATGTTTGTATCAAGCTTCATGAAAATCTGATATAACGCGTTTTCGAGTTATCGGGGACAGACATTGTAATACTGACACTACTTGATAAACTGCTAAAACGATCTACAGTGTGTCCCACGCAAGAGTTGGCCAATGACGCGGGTTCCTGCGGCGCGGCGGGCACAGCTCCAACTCCCGAGCGAGCGGGTGAAATATCTACGCTAATAAAGCCGCTAATGGCGTTATGATTCAGGTTCTCACATTTACAGTTGGAATTACAATGAAAATAACCACGTACCTCATCACAAGAGATGTTGGAAATGTCCCCCTCTTGCATCCACACAACACTGGAACCTTTTTAAGAAATTTTCTTTCACGCGCATAAATTCAGCTTCCGACATAGAAACACCGTGCTTTAGTTGGGAGAGAACTCGTCTTTTTTAAATCCACCAATTGCATCAAAATAAAATGAGGTAACTGATATAAGAACGTGCCAGAATCCTTTTTTTAATCAGTAGGCCTATTGCCAGATAAATCACATGTGTTTTTCTTTGTGAGAACCTGAACCATTACACCATCAGCGGGCTTTATTAGTGTAGATATTTCACCCGTTTCCTTTGTAATGTACGGGAAGTTGACCTATACACTTTATTTTTCAAGTTTCTCCATAAATAATATTCACATACTGTTAGAAGAACTTAAAGACATAGGCCTATCACAAGAGAAATGAACTCTGTCTCGGAAGCTGAACTTATGCGCGTGAAAGAAAATTTCCTAAAAAGGTGTCAGTGTTGTGTGGATGCAAGAGGAGAACATTTCCAACATCTCTTGTGATGAAGTACGTGTTTATTTTCATTGTAATTTTAACTGTAAATGTGAGAACCTAAATCGTAACACCGATCGCGGCTTCATTAGCGTAGATACTTCACCCGATCGCTCGGGAGTTGGAGCTGTTCCCGCCGCGCCGCAGGAACCCGCGTCATTGGCCAACTCTTGCGTGGGACACACTGTACTTTCCCTGTAAGTTACATATATGCACAGAGTATTAATGAATAACACCGAAACATTTTACCTATGTATAGATGGGACATAGACAAGCAACTTTTACTATGATATTTTTGCTCTATGACTTAAAATGCGTATGTTACAGGGCATTAAAATAATTAGAATTTGGTGCTCATAAGTTAATAATTAAGGAAAATATGGTTAAAATTGTCATTAAATTGACTTCATACCTTCTTAGTGATCAATAAAAACCTGATTCTTAATCATTCATAGCTATTACATAATTTAGAGTTTTCATAATCTGCACAATTTACAGACTGATCACATGGCTGGCCACCACTGCATTTGTTTTTTTATTCGTAACTCCAGTGTTAACAACGAAGTTCCTTTGTTTTGCATTTTTTTTTTTCAGATACCTTGGGAGATTTTATGCTATAAAAGGAAAAATTGAATCCTCAGAGCAAAAATTTCCTAATAAAAGTTGTTTGTCAATGTCCCCCCTATACACAGGTAAATTATTTCGGTGTTATTCATTAACACCCTGTATATATATTAATATATATACATATATGTGATTAAGTAAAAAAAATCTGATCTGAAAGTCACATAACTTCCTCTGCCCAAATAAAAGTTAGCAATATTCACATATCCTTGTACAGAATAGCAAGACACAATTTGACGCTAATTATCCTATAAATACCTCTTCTTTCAATGATGCGACTAAAAGCGCAGGCTATATAACAAACTAAAAAAAAGTGACTGCAGACGTTTATTGAACTTTCCGCCGTAAAGAATAATTTCCGAATCGAATATTTCCCTCAGATACTTCTTTACTGTATGCATGGCCAACAATACATATTTCTCGCTTCACATTCTTAAGTTGCATAGAATAAGAGGCCGTGAAGGAGTGCGTATTCAGTTGTTCACCACGCAAGACAAACTTTCTACGAACAGTGGGTGAACAGTGGGTGGCTTGTAACTACCCTTCAGGAAATTTTTTCGAAAAAAAAATTTAGCTCTCAGTATAAGGAACACATGTGCAAATTTTTAAAGAAAATCGTTAGAGCCGTTTTCGAGAAAATCGCGAAAAACGAAAATTTCTTCATGTAAAGTCCCCTTAAAAATAAGAGAAATTTGTCGCCAATCTTCGAATCATATCTTCAGAAGGTACCTGACCCAAATACGAAATTTTGTTTTCATAGGATTCTCCGTTTCGGAGCTAGCCTGTTCACAAACTTCCACACAGACAGACAGACACACACACAGACATGTTTCCAAAAATAGTATTTTTGGATTCAGGGGGCCTTGAAACGTGTATATATGCTAAAAACTCAACTTCGAATTTTGGGGTCGAAAACAATACTTCCTCTACCTATAGTACCTATGGTACGGGCAGAGGAAGTAATAACGTGGTAATAAGGTGTTCAATGTTGTGCTAGTGACAGATGTGTCGGCTTAATGGCTCTAGCAGTTTAGGTAATTTAGAATTATTACTCACTTAGCAAGTGATATATGTGCAACTTCAACAGCGCTGCTATGCATGCAGACGTGCTCCTCTGTTGTCAAAATCCATGCCCAAGTAAATCCACCCATTCCTTGTCTAATTCGAAATACTATAGAATCATGTATATTATTTCTGTTGTCATTTTATACTTCACAAAGCAAAAAAGTGTGCATGGAACGCCACGCGACAGAAGTGAAACTCGTTTTAATTTTTTTATTTTTTCAATTTTGGATTACTAGTTTTTTTTTCCAATTTTGGATTGTTGGACTTTTTAATATTGGGTTTTTGGACTTTTAATTTAGGATTTTTGGATTTTTTTATCTTTTAATTTTGGAATTTTGGATTATTTAATTTTAGATTTTTAATTTTGTAAATTTTGGATTTTAATTTTTTAAATTTTGGACTTTTAATTTTAATTTTGTATTTTTTAATTTTTTAAATTCTAGATTTTTTATTTTTAAATTTTGGATATTTTAATTTTTTATAATGGTGAAGGGCTCACCACGCCACTAGCTCGAAGCAGTAATAGCGCCCCACTCAATGCATGACACCTTTCCCCCGCCCGCTCCCGTAATTTTTTTTAAATTTTGGATTTTTAAATTTTTAAATTTTGGATAAGCCTAATCATTGAGTTGATTGTTTTCTGTGCAGTCCGTTCCATCACACCCCACTAATTTCGTGACGATTTTGTTCGTAACGCAAGTTTGGGTTAGCTCTCGATTTTCTCCTACCCTGCGACTAAAGACGTTCCACTTCAAAAACTGGGTCAATAGGTATGAGTGAGGTATCAATCAAAACATTTATACACTCCAGTTTGTTGAATTTGTGTAAGATTGGTTTCATAAGTACAGTATTTTGGCTAAAATAGTTTGATTAAAATTCATCAGATTTCCTATTTTGATATACCAAGGGGGCTTTGGATATATATTTTGGATTCTGAAACAATTGAGTACAACTATTATACCAACATGAGTTACTTTCATAAAGGAACACAACTTAATAGCAATAGAAATATATACTTTATCTTATATACAAACACCGTTGCATGAAGGGACAGTTAAATCCTAACAGCTTCTGTGTGAGATAATTTTGTTTCATATAAATTCCTAACCTTAATGTTGAAATAACCAAATTTAGAGATAACAATAAGATTATATACAGGGTGTTAATGAATAACACCGAAATATTTTACCTGTGTATAGAGGGGACATAGACAAGCAACTTTTATTAGGAGGCTTTTGCTCTATGGATTCAATTCTTCCTGTTATAACATGAAATCTCCCAAGGATATGCACGCCACTGACTTCTAATACTTGAAATGATGGGAAACAAAGGAACAGTGAATATTGTGTAGTGGTCGGGAAAATTGTAAAAAATGACGATCGATATCTTACAACTCTGAGGGAAAAAAAGACAAACGAAACATTTTTGTTAGGTCTGGAGTTAGGAATAAAAACATAATGCAGTGGCGGGCAATCATGTAATTAATCAGTAAATTTTGCAGATTATGAAAATTCTAAATTATGGTATAGCTGTTGATGAATTATTAAGAATCAGGTTTTTATCGATCACTAGGAAGGCATGAAGTCAATTTAATGAAAATTTTAACCCTATTTCGCTCAATTATTGAGTTATGAGCACCAAATTTTATGGACTTTAATGCCCTGTAGCATACACATTTTACGTCATAGAGCAAAAATGTCCTAATAAAAGTTGCTTGTCTATGTCCCCTCTATATACACAGGTAAAATATTTCGGTGTTATTCATTAACACCCTGTATATAGACAGATTAAATTTATAGAAAATCATGGTTTTATAAAATCTTTTACAACTAGATATAATATGAAATATAATTAAATTAATGCAGCAGTCTTACAAAATGTTAGAAAAAATTAATATAAAGGCTAATAATTTGGTCCACTATGATTAGATAAACTTGTTGAATTGTACCTTTAAAGATTTCTGTCCTTAAAATGTGATGTCCAGAAATAATATTTCTACAAACACATTTTGATATTACATTCATATGTAATCACTCGGTTCACATCAGAGATAATAAAATAGGTGATAAATACATACATTGACTATATATGAGTGTACCAAACTACCTAAAATATGTCCAGTTTTTCTGGGCACCTGTCGAAAGCTTGGTATATGACAAAAAGATAGTGTTGAGTCAACCACTCCCACAGAACAAACGCAGAGCTTTGCATTAGAGGCGAGTGTTATCATGTCGTAACGTTGTCGCAAGGAATTAGCACACGGGTCCCTAGAAGTGACATAACCTTATGCAATACCAGACGCAGCCCCAAGGTTATGGTAGGGGGCATAATCACGTCCACACTGTCAGGATGACGAATGTTCTGTATGCCACCACACGTGTTCCTCACAGCACATGGGTCATCATGTGAAAAGGCACAAGGCGACTTCGAATAACTATCATAATCTCTTTGAAAACATTGGTCCCTGATCTTCACTAAGTAAAGGCATTACGGTATATCTTCAACAGTATGATAATTTTCTTCAAATAAGTGGCAATTTCATAAAAAGTATAATACTAATTTTATCAATATTAATGTCACTAGATAGGTATTGCCCAGTCATGCTGACCACAAGCCCCCCAATCCTGCCATCTGCCTCTGGTAGATGACGCAGTGGTCGGGTGGTAGGCCTTGCCCCTTCAGGGATGTAGTGCCACAGAGTTTAGTTTTTTAGATAGGTATTGCTTTGTCAAAAGAGAGTAATTAGAATAATTATGCATAAAAAGCCTGATGTACATTGTAAACCTTTGTTTATTCAACTAAAAATACTATATTCATATTCTATACTTTGCTTCATATTCATTCTAATTTACGCTGCTATAATTTAAGATCTGATGTACATAAAATTAATATTAGAAATAGATACAAATTGAATATTCCTAATTGTCGACTTACCCGGACTAAAGAAATGTGTTTTCTTAAAGGTATGGTGCTTTGTGACAGATTAACTCTTGAAACCAGAAATTTGAGTTTATGAAGTTTTAAAAGAAAGCTCTTTCATTGGTTGCTAGGCATTCTTTTTACTCTATTGACAACTACCTGAGTTTTAATGTAGTTAATATACTTTGATTTTATGTGAACTGTTAATATAAGGGATTTATTTTAATGTACACTGACAATGTCTATAGCATGAACAAGCTGCTCTCTGAAAATAAATTACATAGTCCAACAAAAAAGAACTTTTTGTTTGGTGTCTCAGATGTTCTACCGGATTTTGGCTATACTTAGTGTGCTTATTCCAAATATGTAAACAGTTTTTCTCTACCAGCTCTACTTTTATATAGATTTTATTCGTGAACTCTTAGTCTAGCGAAACAAAATCTTGCTTGATAATATAGCTAGTGAAGGTTCTTGACCATACTTGGGACACGTAGGACAAAAACTGTACAAAGTACAGAAAAACTAAAAGCTGGATTATTTTTTGGCCCTCAAATTGACAGCTCATAAGTCATCAACAACCATACAGTAGGTAATAATATCAGTTTTCTGAAAGATCCCATGTTATATTGTTATTGTAATGTTAATGTAATGTTAGTGTGTTGCTTTTTTCTTCGTGATTTAGAAGCTAAAAATTGTTACTGTTTTTTATTTATATCAAACGTAAAATGGGATAATATGCATAATGGTAATACCATGTCTCAAAAACTAAAACTGATAGGGCAAAACTAACGTCACATTTGGCATCAGCGACCTAAATATACCCAAGAATAAGTATAAATTCCAAGGCACCAAAATGACTGTTGGTTATACCTTTAAAAAGACAGAATTTGTTTGAGACAAGAGGACAATTTCTTAAAAAAAGAGGAACAATAACGTTTAAAAAGACAGACATAGTGCTAAATCCCTATTGGGGACAGGACCTATCACGCAACCGCTTAGTCAGGTGTTAATGAAGGTTTTCTTGACTGGAGCCGCTACTTTTGAATTAAGTAACTCCGCAATTGGTATCAAACTTGATAACCACAAGGCCTTGCAGGTGGGCCAAAAAGAGAGTTTCTTTAAATTAATGTGAAAATAGCTTCAAAAAAGCACCTTAATTTTCTTGAAATAAGTAAACAATTGATTTGATTAAATAAGCAACACACAATGCAATGCAATGTGTTTAAATGCAATGAATATTTTCTTCATATAAAATCAGAATTTTGAAAAACGGGAAATAATTTTCCTGAAGTATACAGAAAACAAATTGAGTTCTTCAAATAGTTGTGCATTATCTTTCATAGTAGGGCAATCATTTTCTTCAAATAAATGGAACCTTTTTAAGAATAATATTTATCGTTCTGTAAAAAAGGTCAAGTTTCTTCTAAAAGGAAAATTTCCATTTTCTAGAAGTAAAGGAACATTTCTTCTTCACAAGGTAGGCCTAGAATTAAATGGCAGTCACCCGATTTTAGCTTATGGAGATGATGTTTGCTTGTTGGGCAATGACATAAACACAATCGAGAGAAATGCAGAAAGTCTTTTCAATGCCTGCAGAAATGTTGGATTGGAAATTAATACAGAAAAAACTAAGCATATGGTCAAGAAACATCAAAATAATGCTCTACAAAATATTAGAATAGCCAGTCAATTGTTCAAACAAGTGAAAAATTCAAATATCTGGGAGTAATAATTACAGATACAAATAATTTTAAGGTGGAAGTTAAGTGTACACTCAAATCAGGAAATGCTTGTTTTTATGCAGTTCAGAAACTCTTATCTTCTCGTCTACTGTCCAGAAATCTAAAAATAAAGATTTATAAGACTATTATCCTGCCGGTTGTATTATACGGATGTCAGACATGGCCCCTTACATAATCTGAGTGTGTTCGAAAACAGGGTGCTTAGGAAAATATTTGGGCCGAAGAGAGATGAAAATGGGGACTGGAGAAAACTACATAACGACGAGCTTCATGACCTGTACTCGTCATCGGATATGGTAAGGGTAATTAAATCGTGGAGGATGTAATGGGCTGGACATGTTGCGTGCATGGGGGAGGAAAGACATAATGGTATCTCAAAAGTGTTGACTAGGAGACACGAAGGGAAAAGACCACTTGGAAGACCTAGGCGTAGGTGGGAGGACAATATTAGGATAAATTTAAGGGAAGTAGGATTTGTGAGGGATGGTTGGATGAAGTTAGCACAGAATAGGGTTGAAAGGCCGGCTCAGTTAAGCGTGGCAATGAACCTTCAGGTTCCATAAAGTAGATAATATTCCTTTAGCTTGCTGAGGAATTGTCTAGTGCCATTGAGTAAGGAAGTAAGTAAAGGGACATTTCTTCAAGAATATCAATGCTGTAACCATTTCCCACAGATAAAGACACAACTGCTCTCTTAGTTGTCATCCACTTTCCAGAACCAACAGATGAAAGGGAAAGCTAATTGTATTCTGATATTGAGCTCGGAATAGTGGGAATGATGCATTACAGGAAGTCACATGCCAGAACCATTACAGTTAATTCCAATCAAGTTTACGGCCGCCATATAAATTTAATGTGAGCATTCAACTTGTTACTGGATCATAACGTCTCCCTAATTGTCAATTTGTCAATTCTCACAACGTATGCTCTTTTTTTTTGCTGCAATGACTGATCACTTGGTCTCTTCGCCAAGGCAAGTAAGGACAAATTTCAAACAAATGAGTAATCTGGACAGGGTCAGACTGGTGCCCCCCATCTCCCCTCACCCATTCCATTCTAACACTACCCTACTTCTTTTGACTTGTCACAAAATTATTAAATAAGTGTTTTAAAATGATTGTTGATTTATGTTTTAAATTATAACAACAGATAAATGCAAGGTGACATTACTCCACTGTGACTCCTAATTTTTTTAGACCACACTGAGCAAAATTAACAATAGAACTAAAAGCTTTTTAAGCCAAAACAACTATAATCAAACCGTGTAATGTACTGACAAAAACGACAGGTTTATTGTTTTAGAAATACAATAAAATATAAATGCAAGTAGTGAATACTAAAGCGCATGTTTACAGGAAGCACTCTTTTCACTATGTCATTAATAATGTCATCATGGTTAAGAATTTGTAAAACCTCATTTTCAATGGACATCAGCTTAAAAGATTCTGTTTTCTGTTGACCCAAATCATATCTTAATTTGTACCTGCTTTTCGGCTTCTTAAAAAATATTACAATTAGGGCCTGGATTTTGATTACTTCAAGACTTTAAAATGGCTTATGACTTTAAAATCAATTGAAAATTATTAAAAACAAAAAGAATTACTTCTATCTTACACTGTATCACTCAATAGTGCATTTCAGTAAGTTACAGTGTCACCAAACTCCGAAACAAAGAGTTTTAATTTCGCAGAAATACTTATTTTTTTACTTTCGGCATTTGAAATAAAAATATTACTTCAGTATCTCAACCGCTCTGTGATTGACTCAATTGTAAGCAGTAGACGCAATAATCCTAAAAAGTAGCAGGTAGTTTCACCCTGTTTAAAGGACAAGTCTTTCTTACAATAAACGTGAACCATTTACTTGGACGAGACCAAATGTTTAACAAAATATGACTAGGGAAGCCACATTACAACAGATATGCGGAAACTCTTAGATTTTGAGGTGTTGAAAATTGGTTTTACTAGTATTATAACAATAATGCAATCAAATTCACTAAAAATGATAAAAACCTGGATTTGTTCCTAAAAATGACTTTAAAATGACGTTAAAAATGCCCTATCCGGGAAAAAGTCTAAAAATGCAGGAAATAATTCATGAATTCCATGAGTGACGGACGGGACATTCAGAGTTAGAAAATTCAAAGTTAATAGCCTATATTTTATATAAATCCTTGATTTATTCCTAGAGTCCAAAGTTCTGTTATTTTGTAAATAAGAATAACGTGCAATTTAATAGTCTACCACCATTTCTGTCTGCAATTCAGAAAAATAATGACGTAACGGACAGGACAAATATTGAGCCTCAAGTGTTGGAGAGTATAGAACATGACATTATTTCTGTGAGATTATGTATGCATATAAAACTAAATGTAACTTACACATGAAATTAAAACCCTAAGAGTTACACACAGCACATTTTAATGTAGGTTCATTAAAAATTTAAGATTCTTAAAAGATAAAATACATGTGACGGACAGGACATGTGAAACAACTGAATTCCATAAAACTCAACAACTTTGAGACAGAAAACCCTAAACAGAACTACATTTGAACAAAAATGACACTTCAGTGAAAGACAAGTGTATAAAAAATAGTGAACAGACAACACAACAGAAACACAGTCTACTTTAAAGATCATCCTTTGCCAATCTGACAACCTACAATGTACCACTACCACCCAATGACTGATACCTTCGTATGTTGTTGGTGATAAACTAAAGAAGAAAAAAAAAAGAGTTGTAGAATGTTTCTTCCCCTTTAAATGCAATTTCAATATCTTAGGATTTCACTACAGCTGCTCACAGCAGTGATTTCAAGATTTTTAAATTTCACTCATAGGCTCACTCACTCATGGAATGCATGAATTACCTATTAAAGTGGTATAATTTCACTCAAGATGGCATGAGCCAATGTCATATTTGTCAATAAAGAAATAGATTTGCGTAACTTACTCACCTAATGAGAAGAGCATCCTGTGACCAAGTCCTGCAAAATAAAAATAATTACTAATTAGTGCAGGACAAAACTATGCCCTTCTTCACAAGCTAAAAATGAAATGAAACTGAAAAAAAGAAAGGAAAAAAACATCGACAGTTTTAAATTAAATGTTCAATGAGATCAGTGGTATAGTCCCAAAATTTTATTTTGTTAATTTTATTTTGACTTTTAGCCAATGTGAATTTAGGCAAAATAGATCAACCATTCACCAAATCTTGGAGAAAAAGCAAGAATATAATAAATCTGTTCAGTCAGTCGCCGTGAGTGAGTCGGTAGAGCGCCTGCCTTCCGTTCGATTCCCGGCCGGGTCAGGGATTTTTCAGTAGTTCACCAGATATACATAGATTTTAAAAAAGCATATGATTCAGTTAGGCGAGACAAATTGTACAATATCCTCAATGAGTTTGCGATACCAAAGAAGTTGAATAATTGAATGAAAATAGCCACAATGTCCCGTGAAGTTAGATTTTTTGTAAACATGCACATTCTATGCCCAGATGTTTATTTAATTGTTTATGGTGATGCAGCAATTAGTTTTAATGCAGTAAGCTTGCGGCTAGAGGTGAAGCAATATCTATAAATTGTGATTTGCCCTTGACATTCAACACCTCATGAAAAAATATAACAAAAGGTTACGTAAGAGAACCATGATCTTGTACTTTTGACATTCATCTTTCTGTGAACAATGAGTCAGCTCTTTTGGCATTAATCGTGTCTCCACTTTCACTCTGAGCATCACAGTGCATGTGTAGTCCAATGGTTACCATTGTTGGAACAGGGTGTTTTCAGTCTTGTAAGAATAACTGGGGAGCTACCAACACTTGATAAAAAGAAATAAGAAAATAACAGATATGGCTTTCATGCCTTGCATTAGCTAGCATTAAAATCTTCTTGGCTTCCGGGTATCAGCCAAGCAATTTACCCATATGACATCAAAATGCCTGAAAAATGCGCTATAAAATTACCTTAAATATATGAAAATATGATATAAAAAGTGATTATTAAAAATTTTAAATATTTATTTAAAAAGAGAATATAAAAAACAACTAAACTCCGTGGCACTACATCCCTGGAGGGATTTGGCCTACCACCTGACCACTGTGTCATCTACCATAGGCAGATGGCAGGATTGGGGGCATGTGGTCAGCATGCCGCCACCCACGGCCATTAATGGTGATTTTATGTGACCAGAGTCGCTACTTCTCTATCAAGTAGCTCCTCAATTTGAATCATGAGGCTGAGTGCACCCCTACCAGACATCCCTACCTCAGAAAAATCCTAGGAGATACCAGGGATCGAACCCGGGCCGATGGATCTGTTGTCAGCGACTCTAACCACAAGACCACAAAGCCGGCAGTCAAAAAGAGAATATACAGTGGTATAACAATAAACAAAGGACAAGATTTAAGTATTTTACTGTATTACTTTTATTATTATGTTTTCAACTATTACTATTATGTTTACTATATTTATTAATAAATGTATATTTTTGTTTGGTGGTAAGAATGCCAAATCAATATACACTTAAATTCTGGAGATATTGAAAACTGTAGACAAGACTTATTCAGTATTGCAGTAAATAACCATATTCATTCGGTGTCTCGAACTTAAGAGACTGTCGATTGTCCTAAAGAACACTTCTTTAAAAGTTTTTTTTTTTTTAATCCTGATACCGGAGCGAAAAATCTTTCGATATCCTACATGTATGTAGGCCCTAATATGTGAGCTAAACGTCCTGGGTTCAAATCCCAGTGTTAGAGGAATTTTTCTCCTATAATATTTTCATGTAATGTCCAACAGAGACAATAATCTGTGGTTCATGAATGCTTAAATATCTATCTTGAATGTTACTGTACAATAACAGTGGAAGTCAGGTCACAAAAATCACTAATTAGTGTGTCTCACAGTACTCTCCAATAATATAACATAACTTGTCTATCAGTGAGGTGGAAAGGGCAAATCAGTCATAGGA
The DNA here is from genome assembly GCA_964059195.1 of Ectobius pallidus. Taxonomy (NCBI): domain Eukaryota; kingdom Metazoa; phylum Arthropoda; class Insecta; order Blattodea; family Ectobiidae; genus Ectobius; species Ectobius pallidus. Next base: position 180,562,284 of record CAXKWD010000005.1, on the reverse strand, counting down.
GAGAGGTTCCATCTGGCGCTGTGAAGTGAACTCTGGCTTAGCTCAGTTGGTAGAGCATTGGCATGGTTAGCTAAAGATCCTGGGATCAAATCCTAGTGTCAGAGGAATTCTTCTCCTATAATATTCTCTGTTTTGGAAGCTGAACTAATGTACAAGAAACAAATTTCTTAAAAAGGTGTCATTGTTGTGCGGATGCAAGAAGAGGGCATTTCCAACAACTCTTGTGATGAAGTATGTGTAACTGTGTCTGTAATTGGAAGAATATCAATCCTTACACCATTAACTGTTTCACTTGCGTAGATATTTTATCCTATCAGCCAGGAATAAGTCAGGTCCGCCACATAGGAGGTCTGGCGGACCCTACAGACAAGGGCCCGGCTGGTGGCAGTCCTGGAATAAGTGCAATGGAGTTGCCACTGTCAGAACCTTGCGTGACCGGCCAACTTATATGTGACTCAATGAAGATAGGAATTGAGGTCTAGCAGAATAAATTAGAGAAATAAGTAAAATTGAAAAAAGGGAAAGAATATGAATTTATGGTTTTATTTATTCTAGCTCCAAACCAAGTTTGTGAACCCAACTCTACCTTCAAGCAAGACTGCAACACTTGCAGATGTCTACCCTCGGGAGAAGCTTTCTCTTGCACTCGGATAAAATGTCCTCCGACGAACAGACCTCAAGATGCGGAAAGAACAAAGAGAGGTAAGAATACCAACACAATCAAGAATAAAATTAAATTGTTTTCAGTGGATCGCGTGTATTTGTCCTTTCTACAGTCTTCACGACATTTCGGTCTCATCCTTCAGACCTTCCTTCACACTGAAGGTTAAGACCAAAACGTTGAGAAGATTGAAGAAAGGACAAATATATGCAATCCACCGAAAACAATTTAATTTTATTCTTGACTATATTAAACGGTGGAAATCAGGACCAACATCACAGATTTATCAAATACCAACACAACTTAATTGAATAAGGTTATGCAAAAAAACAAAAGTTAAAATGTAAGATTTCAGATTTTCCTGGCGAAGTTTATTCATAAAGGTTTCTCGGGTTGTCAACCAGGTTTGTAGATCAATTAGCTCCGACATTTCGGAGACGAACGCTGTCTCCATTCTCAAGATGTCGCGGACCATTGAGCAGCGATGTGCTGAGCACGCGCGGTGCATTAGATTGGAATACCCGGAGAAGTCTGCGGTGGCAGAGCACACTATCAACGGGGGACCTCATCACAAAATCAAGTTTGCCCAGACAACTATTCTGTCCAAAACATCCAACTATTGGGACAGACTGATCAAGGAAGCTGTTGAAATCAAGTTGGAACCCCATAACTTTAACAGAGATGGGGGCCTGGCCATCAACCCAACTTGGAAACGGTGTCTTAAACAACTTAAAGTCAGCAGAGAAACATTGGCCCGGAAAAGGACCGATGGAAATGATAGTGCTCCCTCATTGGTCGACACCTCCCAACTTGGGAGTAGTATATATACTACCCCTCTAGTGACATCTCGACAGTCTGTAGCTGGTCTTCCATCTGACACATCACTTCAGTAACCTTGAGAATGGAGACAGCGTTCGTCTCCGAAACGTCGGACCTAATTGATCTACAAACCTGGTTGACAACCCGAGAAACCTTTATGAAAAGTTAAAATGTTTGAAAAAGGGTCTAGATATGATTCATTTTGGAGGGACAATAACATTGAGAAACTTAACCACTTCCCTCTAAACAAATTAAGGAATGACACATATGTTGATTTTGCTATTTTGATTTAAAAAATGTTTTTTTTTTTCATTTTAATGTAAAAGAATCAAGCAAACCCTGAATTGAACGGTTTAATAAATTAATCTGCATAGGTCCTTTATCTTTCCACTGTTACAGTATAATAATAATAATGAAATAGTGATTACTCACAGTTGATCCCATGCAACTTCACAAAATGGCACAATGTTTCGGCCTTTCCTTTCAGCCTTCCTGCTCATCTCATCAGTTAACCCCGGCAGTCGAGGTCGAGACACGTTACACCTGAGGAAGGCAAAAAGGAAAGGCCGAAACGTCGTGCCATTTTGTGAAGTTATGGGATCCACTGTGAAATGTTTAGTTTTGTAAGGGTCTAAGTGCCAAAATCATGATTCAGAGAAAACATGGAAAAAAGAACTGTAAAGCAAATTTAATGCATTTATTTAGGATATTTAATCATGATATTGCTTCTGTTAAATGACAAATACTTTTGAAGGTAATCCTTATAGGACCATTACACAAAATTAACATTTGCCAATTCTTACAGCATTTTAAAAAATGTGAACAGCAAAAGGGTCTATGTACCAGTTTAATAACCGCAAAAGGATCAATGTACCAACTTAAACTGCAATGTTACATGGCATTTAAATACATCACAATCTTTAATAATTTACAAACAGTTGAAACGAAGTAGCCCATGAACAGAGCAGTCAACTACACAATATAACTTCAAGCCATAAAACATTATAACTTGTCTCAACTCCCTTTCTCCCACAGATTATGCATCAAGTTGCATGTTATATGTTTCAGATTCTCAAGAGTGCGTCCCCAAATCAACGTTCAAACGAGACTGCAATACCTGTGTGTGTTCAGACGATGGAAAGACAGCAAGTTGCACTCTAATGGCATGTCTGCCTTCCAGCGCCTCACCAAATCTCAGGAAGAAGAGAGGTAAGCTAACAAATCAATACAATATATGACTCGAGGCTTTCCTGATAACTATAATAATAAGAGAAAGTGTCTGTCTGTGCGCAATGCCGAGCAAAATCCACTGAACGAAGAGATTTCAAATTTTAAACACCAGAAGGCTAGATTTTTAATTCTTGCTTTTGCCTGTAGGTTATGAGTGAAAAAAGGGCAGAAAATGTGTTTTTAGTGCTATTGAAGCATCAGTTTTCAGTAATATACTTCAATTGTCATGTCAATTGCAGGTGGCTTTGCCTTTTTTTTTGTTGTCATAACTTGAGAATAAGAGCATCAAGATTTTTCAATATATTGCATGGAATTATAGAATGGTTTAATTTTGTAAGCCCACCCTGGTCAATTCATTTTTTTATAATGCCAAGGCACGCAGACATCTGACATTTTCAACATAGACAGAAAAAGGATAATGAATGTAGGCCTAAATGGGCAAACATTGATTGATTTGGACGGAACTCAGTATGCAGGGGTTTTCTGTTAATTTATAGACGAATTGTGATGTTTGAAACGATTGAATACCAATTTCCTACTTATGGGAAACTGAGAAGAAAACAAAACTTGTATCAAAACACATGTGTTTATAAACATGAAAATACAAAGTTAAAACAGTTCATTCCTACCCCAGAATGACTCCACTTACTTACTAGTGTATTAGTGACAACTAACAGTCAATATGAGAACTTCTAGCAGCAGTGGCGATTATTCCATATAGGATGTGAGGATGATCCGACACTTCATAATTCATCTACATAAATGTTTACTAGCATTCATTGTCAAAATTAAAACAATAAAATGACAAAACAGCGTTATTGTAGAGCACTCGGGAAGGAAGTTAAAGCGGTACTGTTTTGAGCAGGTTGGTATTTGTGAGGATGTCCTCAGTGTATCCATGCCGTTCTCTATATATCTGTGATGCCGTTGTTAAAGCTCTGGCAAGTGAAGGGGTCGGAGGGGAAGAGAAAAGGCGGTGAAAAGCCAGTTTCATATGGAGGAAGTTGAGGACGTCTTACAGCACAGTCCTTCCTCACGTTCGATAGCTTGTTTTCTAAGAGGGGAGTGATCATATTTTTATTAATATTTATTAATATTTACTTATTTATTTATTTATTTCATTTCTTGGTAAATATATTATAGGCCTAGCTATTATTAAACGTTACAGTGCTGTTTATATTTCAATATAAGTATTTCTGGAGTAATATCAAGTTTGATATCAACTACGAAAATTATAGCGGAATAGCTGATTTCCGTAAACGACAGTTTTCATACGTGGTTAAATATTTTCATATTTTATGATAAAGCATTATTGCATTAAATTTATATCTCAGCCTTTATGCTTTTTTTTTACGGCGACGCATACTTTTAGTCCCTGGTGAAGTGGAAGAAAAGACCTTACGGTCTTAACTTCTCCAGGTTAAATAAACTATTATTATTATATAAGAATTGAGTCAATTTTTGTGACACTTACTTCACTTGAGTCCTCTATTTGGAGACTAGTTTCGGGAAGTTATTCCTCCCATATTCATTCCATTTTGACTGCTGCCTGCTGCTACTTGACTGCCCTCTGGTTTCTTTAAGATGAATTTATGGAACAGGTCATTGGAGGCGGGGATTTCAAAATTCATGGCTTTGTCTTGATGTTTGAGGATGAAGATTTTTTCCCAATTGATTAATTCTGTATGTCCTCTTGCAGATTTTAACAGTTTTGCTTCTGGTTTAAAGTCATGGTTTTTTATCCAAAAATGGGCTGCAACTGCCGATTTATCTATTTCATGGTTCTTTATGTTCCTGAAGTGCTCTTTTGTCCTGATTTTTAAATTTCTTTTAGTCTTTCCGATGTAAACCTGGTTGCAATCCTTGCACTCTATTTGGTATATTCCTGATTTGTTGGAATTAGGTATTCTGTCTTTTAGTGAGGAGTTTAGTAAATTTCCAATACTATGTTTGTTTTGTGGTGCCAAAATTATGTTTTGTTCTTTGAAAATTTTCTTGAAACTATTGTTAGCCAAAGGATGGTAAGTGAATTTTTTGAATTTTCTATCATCTTCTTTACTGGTCAAAGTGCTAACATCTTTGACATCTTTCTGTCTTTTTTGTCTGCCAATCTTTCTATCTACCAGATTTTTGGTGAATCCATTGTGGTGAGCTGTATTTACAATATACTTGTATTCAGCTGCATATTCTTCTTTAGTTATCGGTGTATTTACTAGTCTATAGGTTAGACTACTGAACACTGCATGTTGGTGAGTTATGGGATTGAAACTATCTTGTTTTATGTAATTATCTGTGTGTGTTGACTTTCTATGGATACCAAACTCTATCTTGTTGCCCTTATGGATAATTTTGAGGTCTAAGAACGGGAGGTAGCCATTCTTCTCTATTTCCAATGTAAATTTAATGGATTTGTCCTGCATATTCAATAATTTTAATGCATCTGTTATCAATTTTTCTTGTACCACTGCAAAGATATCATCTACGTATCTGTACCAGGTTTTGAATACTACGGGAAAAGCTTTTGTGATGTGGTTTTCAAAGGAACTCATATATAGTTCTGCCAAAAAAGGAGAAAGAGGGTTCCCCATCGCTAATCCTGATTTTTGTTGGAAAAATTTATTGTTGAAACTGAAAAAAGTTTGATCCAAACAAATTTTTGTTAATTTCATGTAATCTTCCAAAGCTTCTGGTTGTATATCTATTGATTTCAACCAATCTCTCAGTAATATCAGTACTTTGTCTGTCGGAATACTAGGGAATAAAGCTGTTACATCAAACGATACCAACATATCTCCTTTGGTTAATTCTGTGTCCTTGATTTTGTCCACAAGATTATTATTATTATTATTATTATTATTTCTCCAGGTTAAATAAACTATTATTATTATTATTATTATTATTATTATGTACGTCAATAGCAGTGAATGGGTTAATTCAATCTCTCCACACCATCCTACACAACTAAAAAACCAGGAGTCGCTACTGTCTAGCAGGGAGGGAAGAATAAAAATACTTAAATTTTATAGATTGTTAAGGGGCATAGCAAAATTATTATTATTAGAAAAAGGGCTCTATTTAAGGAACTAGCAGCCAGAATTTAAAAATTAATATATGAAATTAAAGAGAAAAGAAAAATATCTATCTAAATATGTCATTTAAAAAAAAAGCAATTTTTCATAATTTTTTGGGTTTCTTGGGTGTACATATACCTTAAGCGACAAAATTCAAAAAGCACTTTGCTATGAGTTTAGCTCCGGGCATCACTTCTCAATTTATAAATTACTTAGTCTTCTTATTTTTTCATTTTCCTCCTCTCATTACAGCCTAAAAGCAGATTTTCCTTACCACTTTTTCATGGAAAACTATTAATTTTTTCATGTATGTCATCTCACGGCCAAATTCCTAAGAGTTAGAGAACTTTTTATTACTGTGAGATGAAACTAACCTCTACATGTTCCAGTTAAGGGAACTGGTCATCCTCCCAAGTTCTGTCCAGAGCTAATGTTCTTTAGATATCTGTATGTGGACTTAGAAATATGGACAACTAAGCTATAGTAATAGCATTGTGTATTAGTATACCTAAAACTTCAAATTAAACTCTATGCCTCTACATCCCTCGAAGGACTAGGCCTACCATCATGCTGCTGCACCATCTACCACAGGCAGATGGTATGACTGGGGGGGGGGGGGCATGTAGTCAGCATTCTGACACCCATTTTAATGGTTTCCGTGACCAGAGCCATACTTCTCAATCAAGTAGCTCCTCAGTTTGTATCACAAGGCTGAGTGCCCCCCATTCCAGACTTCTCTATCTCAGAAAAATCCAGAGACGTATCGGGGAATGAACCTAGGCCTGTGGATCCTTAGCCAGCGACGCTAACCATGAAACTATGCAGGCAGTCATTAGTTTATCTACGAACCCCTAATAAAGTAAAAGGAAACTTTGAATTCATAAACATAAGAGAACATCAATATTAATATTAGATGGAAATCTACAGTGAAATGTTGGTATCTGTAGAAAGATTGAGATCGTCGGAAATATACACACTAAACTTCACTAAAAGTTATATTTACCCAGGATGATCATTTCAATGGGTCTCATGATGGTAAACTTCACTAAAAGGTATATTTACCCAGGATGATCATTTCAATCGGTCTTCCCACCATCATCAGACCCATTGAAATGATCATACTGGGTAAATATACCTTTTAGTAAAGTTTAGTGTGTATATTTCCAATCTCAATCTTGCTATAGATAAGAGAACATGTTGAAAGTGATACGTTTGTGCCCAGCTCCACGCGATGGAGAGCGTTGTGAGCCAGGAGTGCGGTACATGGACGAATGCAATCTCTGCATCTGCTCACAAGATGGCATTAAAGCTCATGCGTCCTGTACCATTAACATTTGCAGGAGGAATAAGCGAGGTAAGGAAGCGTGCAGTACATTGCCTGGTGCATGCATGACTCAGAAACGGCTGGAAAATGTGAAGAAACTATATGCATGACATGCCTACTGTATGAAGATACCGCTCTCCGAGCCGCTGCTCTACCAATTGAGGCTACCAAGGCAACGTGCTGGTAGAACATTAAATTCTCTAACTGACTTTTAATATATTGTCATCTTTTTCTTTGTTTCCTGTCATCTAGCCTTTGATGTATTTTTTTTAATTAAATCTAGTAAAACATTTGTGAAAGCAGCACCTACTGTCTGTGCAGAACTAAATATTGCAATGTTAATAGTACGTCAGCACGAGATGGAGCCCTCAATGAAGATATGTTATTAAGTACAGGTTACAACTGTCGGCTAGTTCACCTTTGTCCTCAAAGTGTTAAAAACAATAAAAACTTATTGACCAAAAGCCAGTTCACTTAAGAATATAAGATTCTTAAAACTGCAAATACATAATATTGAATAATAGCGACAGTTAATTCGAGTGTTAATAATGCAATTTGTATTCTAGACGTTCTGCATCCACACAATCAATGGTATAAACACATATTGTTTATAACAGTGCCCAGATTTTGATGATATGTCATGTTTTAACAGGTACATTATGGACATTACCCACTAGTGCAGATATTCTGATCGTGACTCCTAGATTAAGAAAATGGTAATTTTTAGGGACTTTTTTGTCATTTTCCCCCATTTTTCATTTTTAGGTCATTTTTAGAATGCAATGTCATTATTTGGCCATTTTACAGTCTTTTATTCCCACATTTCATATTTTTAGGTAATTTTTTTTTTTTTATTTCAAAGTCCTTATTCTCTCATTTTGTTGTTTCTTGCATTATATAGAGTTTTTGTGCATTTATTTACATTGGATATTATCGGAACTCTAAAAAGCATAATTAAATAAATCTTGTATTAATTTTAATTTGGATAAAGAAAAACGGTGTTTGCTGAACTTGCATTTAACCGTACGAACTAATTAACTAATTACAAGTCTATATAAATGGATCAACATCATTAATGTAGGAATAGACGCAAATCAGACGAATAAACTAGTATTTTCATAGAAATGTATGGGTCTTTTATTATTAGTTTTGGGTCATTTTTTGTATTTTTTCAGTCATTTTATAGCTCATTTTTAAGTATTTCTAGGTCATCAACATCTGGGAGCTGTTTATAAGCATGATAACATTTAAATGCACAGTACACCCTATAAGATAGAATAGTTTGTCTTAAATTTATAAAAAAATAACTAAAATAATGTGAAAGAAAATTAAAAATGCATGTAAAATTTACAGAATAGGGTACACGAAAAAAATATGAGCCTAATCATTGTGTTAGTCTGTCAAAGATTTATAATTTGCATGAGAAATTGAGTCTCTTGTAATTAAAGGTTAAATAACAAAAGAGATAACGAAAGAGAACTGAATACTTTCATCTTTAAAGAATGCACAGTTCAGGAATGAATGCACTTAAGTATTTATACACCATCATTTTCAGAATAACAAACTGCAAGATCCATAACACCTATACAATCAGCAGTAGGTAAAGCCATATGTAGACAGAGTTATGGAAAATGTCAGCCAATTACATGGCTCATACCATCTCAAATGGCAAAGGCTCTGATTGGCTACTATCCATATGGCTTTAACTTTTGCAAGTAGGCTAGTCTTAAAATTTTCTGGCATGACTCAGAAATCTCATGGCTCGTACGACTGAAATCAGAATACTCCTTTATAATTGTTAGGATCCGCTTTGGTCGATATGATGATGACTGAATGATGTTATGATTGACAGATGAGAGGAGGTGGCTAAGTTTACCGCCATTAAGGCGCATAAGGGGAGTCGAGATTAGGGTCAATACCAGAGGTGAGTGGGCATAAAAACAGTAGCTGGACAGTAGTATTCTTAACAAGTAGACTAGGAGACGTGAAAGTATTTATTAACTATACTGAGGCTTTCATGGCCGGAATAGTGAATTATAGATATCTTTCTATATGTATGCTGTGTCCGACAGCGTGTTTATTACCAGGAATTGCTTGGATGTTTCAATAGCTTCTTTGTTCTGTCAGGCATGATAATTAAATGTTCTTCACGTCTGATGTCCCCATCTACGAGGGATTCTTTTTTTTCAACCTCCGATGGGGCATAAAATGGAAACCACAGTGAAAATCAAAACTGTTTTATTTGGAATACTAATGTACACCTTCTAGCTACTTCTCTACATAGTCGTGCTCCTGTTGAGACATTTGTCATAGCGTAGTACCAACTTTCCAATACCCTATTCAAAGAAGCTTGCCAGCAGGGTCTTCATGGCATTTTGAAGTGTTTTGAAGTTCTTCGTTGGTGTGGAAGCACTATCCTCCCAAATCTTTCTTCAGCTGTCAAAAAAGATGAAAGTCAGTCGGCAGGGGAACGAGTTTTTGAAATCCATCACAACAGGGAATGAAACGTAGATTCGTTACGACAATCCAGAATCAAAATAACAATCCAAACAATGGATGCACACAAATTTCCCGAACAAACCCAAGATCTGGCTTCCACACCAACAAAGTACTTCAAAACACTTCAAAATCCGATGAAACCCTTCTCAATATGCTGCTGGCCAACTTCTATGAACAGGGTATTGGAAAGTTGGTACCACCCTACGACAAATGTCTCAATCGGAGCGTGATTATGTAAAGAAGTAGCTAGAAGGTGTACCTAAATGTTCCAAATAAAAGTTTTGATTTTCATGGTGGTTTTCATTTTATGAGCCACCAGAGGCTGAAAAAAATAGCCCTCGTATAAAAGCATGTTTGGCCGTGGTTGACTTAACCACACATCCCTGATGGCAGTTTGTCTTAAGTTTCTTATTATGGTAGAAATATATAGCTTCATAGTTCCAAGGTAAGATTTCCACATGAACACAGTGTTAGATACATCCTGCATGTAGACAGGGGCTCCATAGGGTCCTTAACTATTCTGAGTGTTTCTGTACAAAACAAGTAGGGTATTGCCATGTACTGATTGTATCGCCTCTGATAAGGAAACTTAAAAACGTACAAAATGCTGCATGCATAAAATCGCACAAGAAATAAGTGTTTTCCTGTTATGACCTGAAAATAAAATCAACACAGACAAGTGAGATCTAAATTTATCGAGGAAAGAATTCACAACATCAGAAGACAACAAGAGAAATTTGGAGCACGATGCATGTAGAAGCTTGTAAGCATGGACAGATCCGAGTATGATTCTGTAGCAACTGCAAGCAAACAGAACTGTAGAGAATGGATTGCATGACTGTGCAAGGTCATACGTATTCTACAACCACAGTGGAATGAAGACTTAGAACCTATAGAAATTACTGTAACAAGAATTAATCGTGCAGATATGAATGTGTTGCTTGCAGAGAGTGGGGAAACCTGCGTGCCTGGCACCACGTTCAACCGAGGCTGCAACACATGCACGTGTTCTGAGGACGGCAAGAGCGCAGTGTGCACACTCAAACCTTGTGACACAGTTAGGATGAAGAGAGGTAATACTTCTCCTCTCTTTCTCATTTGCAGATGGCAGAGCCAAGCAAACACTTGACAAATCTGAATGCAGACACTGTCCTACTTAGGTCTATAAAAATATCCCCACTTAAAAATAGCAATAATTAAAGTGGGCCTAAGTCATATATATTATTTTGGTTTACAGTAATTTGCACTCTCTTTTATGATTTATTTTCTTGTCCTAGGAATTCTAAATCTATTGAATAGAGGAGCAATTATTTCTTCAGTTAAAATGTGTGATGATACAAGGAAATTATTATATGAAATTCCAGTAAGGTCCCAAAATCTATTTAACGTGTAGAGTGTTTATTAATTTTTGCCAACCTAAAACCTTAATACTACAAACTGAAACGTACATGTGAGGCAGTTTGTGCAACATATTTTGCATAATTTATTATTTTACCCATGACTAAAGCTTTCTAAAACCAATTTACAACAATTCTGAATCCGCATTAAATATCTCTGTGACACAGTGTTGATTACATTGACAAGTATTATTGTATTTTGAAGTGTTTAGTTTTATGTTTTATATCTTATCTTTTTTTATCCGATCTTATTTATCTGTTGTTGTATTTATTGTACTTATTGTTAATACAGTAGAGTCCCGCTATTCTGAACCCTGTTATTGCAAACCCCGCTATTCCGAAAATCCACCTATTCCGCACACAGTTCATCAAAATCTACTAGAGTAAGCACTGACCTAGATACGACTAACAGTGCTCAGTGCAGTGAGTCATGTGTTTGGAACGCAGGAGGGAGAGGGATAGGTAGGGCGTCTGCGCTATGAGTCGAAGATCACTGCCCTTCCCTTCCGACTTTCACTGAACCTGTTCACAAGCCGATCAACACTGTATAGAGCTGACACTAGCAGATGTCCCCGCACATAATTTATGCCTTAACAAGTCAATACGTTGATATTATTAATGAAATCTGCCTATTCCGAATTCCCGCTAAACCAAACAGTGTTCGATCCCAATTAGTTCGGAATAGTGGGACTCTATTGTAACTGCTTGGATGCAGTTCAAGAACATTAATAAATTCGAAAATTTATCCTACAATCTTTAGGTAAAACAGTCACAAAGCATGAGCGACTGCTTTTCCATATACACCAATGCTCCGTACCTAGCACTCTATCAATTCTTGCTCAAATTCAAGTTCATCTCCTTTTTGTGAATGCCGTCTTGGCCATTATGATTCGTGAACTGATTTCATTGGTACAGTAGGCATTATTCATCAGCAGACTGCGTAAGTACTTGAACTGATCAAAATTTTCCAGTTCTAAGTTTCCAATGACGATCTGCATTGATTCTTCCTTTTGGACTTGTTTATGTTGATTTCCACAAGCCTGTCCATCATGTCTTGCAGAAATTCTTCTTTCTACGCCAGTAGCAGCAGAATATTCGCACATTTTATGGTGTTGATGACTCATCATCCTATCTTGAAATCTCCAATTCCTTCCAAAGCTTCCTTGCTGAATAGGACAGGTAATATAAAACATCCTTGTTGTACACCTCTTCCTAAATCCACACTTCTGGTCTCTCTACGATCCAGACGCACTTTTATTTATGATCCAGACGCACTTTCATTTTCTGTCCTAGGTACAAGTTAAGAACTAATTTTCTGTTCTTCTAGTCAATGTCAATTTCTTTGAGGATTCATCAGTTTTTCCAGTTAAAACTATCAAATTTTCTTTGCCTCACTCAATAAAATCAGGTAAACTGATGTTAAAAAGTGCCAGTATGTTTTTGTTTAATCAGTTATGACTGCAATTATGATATGCAGAATATGTTGTTTCTTTAAAATTGATTTCCAAGTTAAGCTCCAGATTTATTCATTAAGCAGGGCTTACGGAAGAAGAAAGGTCTACCATCTCGGCCACCTGGGTCATTTTAACGGTCTAGTTGGATAAGCGCATGTAAAACAATGGTGTTTTTTGTCATAGCTACCTGTATTTTAATTTCCAAGGCCTTATAACATCACAGTAAAACAATAGGCTATGTTGTCAAGATAACTGATTTTAATTTTTTTTATAAATTCTTTCGAATACGTATATTGCCATAAAATAGGCACTAAATTGAGCATTACTCCGAAACAGATCAACCGATTTTATCCATTATGAATAGACGTCTTCCCATGGACATTGTAAATGTGTATACCAAGTTTCATAAAAATCCGGTAAAGCGTATTTGAGTTACCGCGTCTTTAAAATATACACTAAATTGGGTTTTACTCCGGTACCGGTCAACAGATTAGGTTCAAATTCAATAGGGCACTTCTCATGGACGTCATAAATGGGTATACCAAGTTTCATGGAAATCCGTTACAGCGTATTTGAGTGATGGCGCCTTTCTGTGAGAAAGGCGCCATAATCTATTAAAATAGGCACTAAATTGGGCATTACTCCGGAACCGGTGAACCGATTTGGTTCAATATCAATAGGGTTCTTCCCATCGACATTATGAATGTTTATACCAAGTTTCATGAAAATCCGAAAAAGCGTACTTGAGTTATGGTGCGTACAGACGCACGGACGGACGGATGGATAGACAGACAGACAGACAGACAGACAGACGGACAGACATTTTTTCGTCCCCCACACAATCTCATAAAGTACCATACTGGCACTTAATAAAGCAGACATATTCTTCTTCCTTCAGGCTAGGACTCCCTCTGAAATGATCCTTAGCATCTTATTACATCTCTGGTCCCTATTCCTTTCCTGAAACCAGATTGGTTTCTCCCATCTCTTCTTCCATCCTGTTTTCTTACATGAAAAATCTAGCTGATGGATCTGTGATCACTACAGTTCTTTGCTTGCTGTTTCTTCCTGATGGGAATCATAATCATGTCAAGGAAATCCTCTGGTTCCTTAGATCTTGTTGCTGTCTTCAGTAGATCCATGTGGTATATCACCTTCTCCAGTAACTTTTCTCCTCTTCGTGTACTTTATGGTTCTTTCTATTCTGCTCTTCAGTATGATGATCCTTTCTCAACATACCTTCTGGTTGGTTTTTCTTATACTAGAGTTCTTATATGTAGTCTTCACAGACTTTAAGAATTTTTCATTGGTTAGTAACACACTACTATATGTAGCGTTGCCACCTGTCCCGAATTTGGCTGGACATCCCGCATTTGAAGAACATTTTCAGCATCCCGAATTATGCCTAAGAGGGACACATTATAAGTTTTTAATTATTTTTCCAGCCTTTTCTTTTCTAATGTTAGTGTAACTGTTAAACAGTCTATTCAGTTTTGGCTTTGTAACGAATATATACCATCTTTCTCTTATTAATAAATTGTTCCATGTACAAATTTAGGTATGAAGATCGGCGATATGCATATATTCGATAAGTGTCCCACCTTAGCCTTACCAAAAGGTGGCAATCCTAACTATATGACATAATTCTATAAGTTCACTGTGTAAACGTTAATTATTAATACTGCATCTCTGTTTCAGACACAAATACTCCAGAAAAATGTGTACCAGGGTCAGTGTTCAGGGATGAGGACGACTGCAACACATGCCACTGTAGTGAAGATGGGAAGACTGCAGCCTGCACTTACAAGGCCTGTCTCAAAGGTATTTCAAACAGCTTAGATGCTGATGCTCAGCAGTAGCGCTTAAATTCAAACGACACATCATATTCTACATGTCTACGTGTGTCTAGCTTTCATCTCTATATATATAAAAGGCTTTGTCCTGACTGACTGACTGACAGGAATCAACGTAGAGCCTAAACTATAACAGGTAGAGACTTGGAATTTTGACAGTACCTTCGTTTCATAATGTAGGTGCTCACTAAGAAAGGAATTTACAAAATTTTTATTTTAAATGCCAAAAATTAAATGTTTTTGAGAATACTTCATCCCTTTTTACACGGAATTATAAAACCCAAATCACAGAGCATATTGTTGCTAATGGTATCAGATGGCTTTGGGAAAAAAAAGAAATGCAAGTTTGACAAATAAGAGAAGGTATCAATTTATAATTCATGTTATAAATAAATATTAAAGAATGTAATCCAAGAAAATAATGCAGTCACATAACTTTTCTCTACCCTGGACATAGAGAAAACAAAACAAGGTATGGTAATGTGTATATTATTATATCGCAGGTTTTTGGGGGGAGAAGTATGAAAGTGATATTGCTTTCTGTTTAATTCATCCCCAAAACAGTTTTATGGTAACATGAGAGTGGGAAATAAAATTTTCCGCCGCGATATTACAATTTTATCTTACAGGAATTTCTCTACCAGGCTTGCTGTGCACTGTACAAGCGATGGGATGCATAATTCTACATCTTCTATGAGCCATAAAAAACTATATCAAGCGTTTTCTGAGGGAATAGTTTTAGTGTAATAAGTCGTTCTTCCTATTTCAGATTATAAATACCTACAGTATATAAGGAAATAGAATTTAAAAATCGAAAGTCCTTCATAAGTTCAATTCCAATTAGAAAATAAAAAAACCCGGGCGACGCCAGGTCTTTTAAGCTAGTCTCTATATAAGAGGCTTTGTCCTGACTTAATGAATAAATGACTGACTGACTGACTGACTGACTGACTGACAGAGAATCAATGTAAAGCCTACACTATATTGGGTAGAGACTTGGAATTTTGACAGTACCTTTGTTTCATAATGTAAGTGCTCATTAAGAAAGGATTCCAAAAATCCTTGATTTTGAATTCCAAAAATCAAATGCTTTTTAGGATACTTAAAACCTTTTTACACAGAATTATCAAATCCAAATCAAATTTAATTTACAGTTCTCATGACAACAGTGTATTCTTGGCAGTGGTCACAGGTAGCTTTGGAAATAAATGATACCGGACTTAATTCATTGGTCATGTTTAAGCATAACCTCCAAAATTCAACTGTAAACAACTGCAAAACTACATGCTGTTACAGATATCATCATTCTTATTTATTTCAAGTTCAAACAAGGCTGTCAGACTGTGTAAAGCGGGTGCATCTTACCATTTTGAGTTTTCACAATCAGTTGTTTCTGCAAGGATTATCAATGACATTTTATCCTTGGCCGTGTACATTCCTGGCATAAAAGTTACACATGGATTATTAGTAAGACTGTAACTTCACTGAGTAAACTTCCTACATCAAT
This sequence comes from Ectobius pallidus, assembly GCA_964059195.1. NCBI lineage: Eukaryota > Metazoa > Arthropoda > Insecta > Blattodea > Ectobiidae > Ectobius > Ectobius pallidus. The sequence goes on along the minus strand of CAXKWD010000005.1, from coordinate 180,546,469 downwards.
TAACAATCGTCTGTTGATTTCAGTGACAAACACTCCAGACAACTGTGTGCCTGGGGCAGTGTTCATGGACGACTGCAACAGATGCACGTGTGGTCAAGATGGGAAGTCTGCGTTCTGCACCCTCAAGGCCTGTCCCCCCAAAGGTATCTAAAACAGCTTAGCCGCTACCAGCTTGCAACGCTCAGCAGCTGAGGGATAGGTCCTCACAAGTCGCTCTTGGATTCTTATGACACCTATTTTATTCTGTTGGTTTCCACAAGTCTGATTTTATTTGAACAGGTTTTTCTAACTTTCATCCATACAAAAACAGTTTGCACTGATAAGATAAAGGCATGTTTAGTACCATAGGCATTATTTCAGCAAAAATACAGCATAAAGCAGGGCTGATCAAATTGCAGGCACCAGGCTACCTTGGAGCCTAAAAATACTGAGCTGGCTCCTAAACATTAACTGTTTAAGAAGTGAACAAATACATCTGATGTAACTATCAAAATTGATCTTCCTTTATCAATAACTAACATTTACACAAAAGCATTACAGTCAAACCTGCCTAATGGCCAACTTCAATTAGCGGTCACCAGTGATGGGAAGTAATTGAGTAACAGTAATCGGATTACAGTAACAATTCCTTTTTTGGTCCCATTTAGTTGTAATCAATACTTTTTGTAAAATGTAATTTCTACTTGTAATTTACTTCTGGAAATAAAATTGTAATTGTTACAATTTAGTAGTCGTTAGTAATAGTAACATTCTCGCTTGCTATATCATCATCATTACTGTTTTTGCAACTAATATCCAAATTAGACTTAATATTAACAAAAAGTTACTCGATGTTTCTGTAAATATTCTCATTGATGTGTTTTTTGTTTGTTCATTAATAATTTGGGCTTGTGCCCAAAACAAACCAAAAACAAGGAATTTTTAGGTACTGCGATTTTGTAAAGTAATTGTAATTTTACTGATTACTTTTTGAAAAAGTAATTTGTAATTGTAATTCAGCCCAATTACTTTCTTTTTGTACTTTTCCCATCACTGGCGGTCACCTCAATAACGACCATTTTCTGTGGGACTGACTAGTTTTCCCATAAAGCCCCTCCCTTTAATGGCTACCTCACACTGCAGTCAGTGTCCACAATGACTTGGATTAAACGGCCAGTCGTAATCACCACAGATACTTTATTCACCACTGAAACCATCACACAAGCTTGCCAATGATTTTTTTCAGAAGAAAAAAATCTGTTAATACATGTGCATATTGAGAAAAGTCAAAAATAAACACTTTTTATTCCACTTATGTCAATTTTTTTTTTTAAACTGGACTAGTTTCAGGATTGCTTCAACCGCCAGCTGATGATTGGAGAAACACTACTGAAACTAGTCCAGTTTTTTTTAAAATTGACGTAAGTGGAGTCAAAAGCGTTTTTATATTCGACTTTTCTCAATATTTAGTATGATCTACTGTTTACATCACTTAGTTTTAATTTGTTTTAACACATGTGCAGCTCGGCAGTTCAAAGATTGTAAACCTTCGTCTCTAAAGGCGGGGATTGCAGTCATTCAGTGAATTCATTTCTTTGCTGATGTATCTAATCATTTGATGAGCCGATTTAAAAAATGTCATAACCTTAATTTAGCCATCACCTGCACTAATAGCCATTTTTAGAAAGAGCAACTGGTCATCGCTTTAAGCAGGTTTGTCAGTATGTAACTTTTAGCGATATTTATATTAATTTTTTTTTTCAGTAATATTTTCCTAAATTTAGTCCACATGGTTTTTTTTAAATGTATTTCATTTAAACCCAAATCCTACTTGTCAGCAAAATATGTCAGGCAAACTAGCAATCTAACCCTCCATATACCAAGTCATATCACGGAAATGTATAACGAAGTGTTTCAAAGCAAGCAAGCAAACAATGTTATGTACAAAATAATGAAACTATAAAAAGAAATCTTTTTCCAATCCCAGCTCTATTGTGTATATTCAACATACAGTGAATGCTGCTTAATGTAATCACGGATAATGTTATCAGTCGGGTAATGTTACTATCACTTTTATGAAGTCCCATACGGATTAATATTCATTCATTGAAAAATGCTGTTTATTGTGATCAAAGATTCGGTTTATGGTGCTTTATTTCCAAGTACTGTACATTATTCTAACCTTTGTTTTTAAGGGTTTCGTTTTGTTTCAACTGTGTAGTGTTCAAGGATGACCTGTTCAAGGGGGTGTTATTCCCTAATTTTTTTCTTTTAAGCAGTAAAACATGTTTCACCCCTCAGTTTAGCTATTGCTTTTGATTTTTGAAGATCATGTGATGGCATGTAGTGATGCTTAGTGTAAAATGAAAAGACTTGAACAGGTCAGTAAACTTCCAAAAACCCTAGGAATATGAAATATTGGTTAATGTACTCCAAAGGGAAAACAGAAACAATTAAAAACTGTTTTATTCATTATAAAAATAGTTGCTTGCAGTTTAACACTGTATTATGAGAGGTTCAATTATTCACAGTTACGTATTATAGCTTTTAATTCTGTTTTTGTGGTATATTGGTATATTACCATACGTATAAATTCTTTCGGCTACTGTTATCAATCAGTCAATAGCCGCATCTGAAAGTGATCACAATAAGCAGCGTGCACTGTATAGCTATTTGCAAAAGCCTCAAGAGAATGGCTTAAAACTGCATGTCAAATCAGTTCAGAGAAAATACTTTGCATGGAGGCCAAAACAGGCTGCAGTATTAGTTAAAGCTTCTTAGCCTGCTCAGACGAAAGGAACATCCCAGATAATGTGCCTCAATGCTATTGCTTTATAATATAAGGTTTTTTTCTTCTATTAAGATATGTACCGGTAATGTATTTAAGAAAACAGGCTTTTTAAAAACAAACTTGAATCAAGCAATTCAAAACAGGGGAAAAAATTGTTTTCTGTTGTAAATAAAATATAAAATGTACCAATGCTTTCTTTATTGATATGGATTGCTACCTGCTGTTCTGTAAATATCCAAATGCTTCGCTTTGACTTTCAATAAACCTATACCAAAATATGATACATTTATGAATCATGTAAATGAGTGGACATTAGTACACGGACTTCAGTTGGAGTGCGCTGAAGATGTAAATAGAGCCTCGATCTCCACACATTTATGTATTTCATATTAAATATTTCCTATATTATATGTGAATTGAGGCTTTCCCGGTGTTGACTTGCAAAGAGATAGTTAGGAGCAATCCTATCCCAAGATTTTCCTTACATACCTCACTTTAATCCTGCCTTACAACATAATATGCAGAGATGCCAACCTTGAAAGGTGGTTATCAGTAGTCTGAGTCTAATCGGATGTGGGGGGGGGGGGACTCGATGTCTCGGGCAAATTAATATATGCGTCTTCTTGTGCTGTCCGTTGACGCGTCCATACTCTTCATGCTTTTTTGAGACCACATGGCGTCTACAGTCATCGCGTCCTCCATGTTTAACCGAAAAATCACAGTTACAGGTTTCACAAAATACGTTATTCGGTGAAATTTTTGAAGGTCCAAGGCAAGGAAACTCTTCCGTATACTGCTGATTAGCTGCAATTCATTTTTGGCCATCAGACTCATCACTGGTTTTACGTTTATACGACATATTTCCTCAATATTCTACTTGCACTGCAACACTCAATAAAACTTCTAGCAAGCAACGGCGTCGGCAGACGTCAGCGGCATTACAGTGATAATCAAAAAGAGAAAATATTTTAACACCAAAGATCTTATAACTAGAATTATGTTATAACTGTAAGATATAACATCTTTGGTTAACACACACTCAAGTCAAAGATTGTAGTGTTCAATGTCGCCAACACAACGGATGTTTTCTTTTACAAACTATTTCTCATGATAACAGTTGGCATCTCTGCTGATACATTCATTAACTTTTTTGTTGTTCGCGGGAGAGACGATAAATTTAAAAAATAGGTATTGGGATTCGTAAAATCCGTATTATTCAGTACAATTTCCGTATTGCCGTAGCAAATTCAAGAAAATCGTAGAAACTACGGAAATTCCGTAGCAGTTGGCATCTCTGTAATATGTGATGCAAAAAATTGTTCTATACATTCAATGGTGTTTAATTAACTTTTTCCATCAGTAACCAACCCTGCTTTGTAGATGATTGCCAAGCAGGAGCACAAGTCACGAACATCTTGTACTGTCATTTGGAGAACTTTATATATTTCAATAAAGATATTTTAAAAGTATTTAATACCTATTTTAAACGATTTAAAAGTTATGATATTTTGTTACTGAGAATATATTTTTTTAATCTGATATCAAACTCACACAACTTTCTCTGTCCAAATAAAGTTTTTTTTCTCTTATATAATATATTACGTTTGACATTCTCTTCATGTAAACTGGTTATAAAAATGATAAGAATGGTGTTACCATATTGTAGCACATCCCCGCAGGATACATAACCCAAACAAAATCTAATTAACACACTCTCGTAACTTTCTTCACTCCAAGCATTGCCAACAATACACGTTTCTTACTTCACATTCTGATATAGAATAAGAGGCCATATTGCAAAGAGTGCATATTCAGTTGTATCAACTTGATGCAAAGCATTATTGTTCAACAGGCTAGACTGAGTTCTACTACAAATAGTAGGGGCCTATAATTAATCTTCAGAGAATTTTTACAACAAAAAAATGTTTCAAATAAAAGTTTTAGCTCTTGAAAAGTTTTCTTAGTGTAAAGTGGCGTTGAATGAAAGAGAAAGTTGTCACTAAAATTCCTGTCACATCCTCAGAAGGTACCTAACCAAAATACAAAATTTTGTTTTCATTACGATTTTCCATTTTGGAGCTGGGTTGTTCGCAGACCCACAGACATGTTTCCAAAAATACAAAATAGTATTTTTGGATTCAGGGAACCTTCAAAATGTGTATTTACGTTAAAAACTCAACTTCAAAACTCAACGTCAAAAACAATACTTCCTCTACCTATAGCGTCTATGGTATGGGCACAGGAAGTAAAAACATCTGTTAGTTGTTAAATTTTCACTTGACAAGCAAACTTAGATTTACCTTTGGTAATCCGGACGGCCGTTTCGCACTATTTTAGTGCATCATCAGCGGTTTTCGAACTGCTACTGAACTGAAATTCTCCACACACTCCACAAAAGTCGCAAACTCGACTTTTGTGGAGTTTTGTGGAGTTTGCGACTTTTGTGGAGTGTGTGGAGAATTTCAGTTCAGTAGCAGTTCGAAAACCGCTGATGATGCACTAAAATAGTGCGAAACGGCCGTCCGGATTACCAAAGGTAAATCTAAGTTTGCTTGTCAAGTGAAAATTTAACAACTAACTTTTGTTAAAGCAATCAAGAATGGACACTCAAACATACAGTTATAAAAACATCTGCTCTAGCGGTATAGTCACTAAGATGACAATGGCTACAGGTGGATGAATGACCATGAGAAGTAATTACATTCCGATGCTACTCTTTGCTACAAAGGGACGTTAAATATTTTTTTTTTTAAGATCCACTGATTTTTAGTGACTGTATGCTAATGATTACTGAAATCAGTGCTGGTATGTGCCTGTATTCAATACCGTCTCACATCCCTCGCTGAGGAGGGGGATTGATTCCAAGCTTCTGGCAGCTTCACTCCCATCTTCTGGGAGAAGTGAGCTAGTTGCAAATAGATCTATATTATATAGAAAACACTACGACAGCTAGCTGGAGTGGGAGCCATTAGTGAATCCAGGAAGTGCAACAGACAGAAAGAGAGTTCTGATCCGGAAGGTAAAATTGAATAGCCGTGGCCATTCAAAAGAACTGATCACTCTTCACATTACTACACCTGCTGCTGCACTGAAGAAAAAAGGATGGACAGTAGAGGAAGAAATGTCTTTGGATCTGCTTTTAAAGTAGATGGAAATAGGATAATAGTTTTCACCGGGCATTAGAGTTCACATGGAAGAGCACTGTCAAGATAAATCTGCTGGACATAAAAGTATATGGACTTCTAATGTGTACGGAGCTATTCCAAAGTCTTTTAACAGAAAAATATATCTACCCATTCCACTTCCATCCTCTATAATATAATTACTCCCTACACATATTTGCATGTTTTGAATGGTGTTTACCAAATTGTCCAAACAAACCTTCTATAACCAGCACTCTGGTCAGACAAATAAAGACAAACTAAATCTGTACAAGACACAGACAATCATCATTCGTCACCATTGACTACTAAACACCATTAATCTAAACAATGACATTTCAGTCAAGCTAAACGACATCACTACAATAAACAAAGATTAAATAAACAAATTTGGAGTAGGCTACATATTGATAAGAGCCTAAACTAGAATTTTCATGTTACAGAACTATGTAAAAATCTCCTCTTTAATCCATTCGTTTATGAGCTTTAAAAATGTCCTGCCAATGACATATTATAAAAAGCACTTGTTCACACACTCGTAATGCCACATTTTGATTACTGTGACACTCTACTTTCAGACTTAAACATAAATCTATCACAAAGGTTTCAGTGACTTCACAGCGCTTCTGCAAATTTTGTCTGTAATGTGCGTCAATATGATCATATTTCATGCTCTCTGGAGTTCTTGGCATGGCTACCTCTTCATGAATTCAGTAACCTACATTCACTTTCAATGCTCTACAAACTACTTCCCATAAAATCTCACCTTAGCAACTAGTCAAACCTGTATTTTACACATGATGTAAAATTCAGGTGATCACACCACAGTTACCAGCCCGTCCAATTAAGACTACGATGTTGTTCTCTATTAATATGCTCTGCTAGCACAACGGTTAACATGCTGGATCATCATGCTGAAGGCCCGGGGTTCAAATCAATGCTGACCAAAATTGATAAGATGCAAAACAGTGGACAGTGTTTATGGCATAGCCTGTAAAATGATAGTACTTCTTAAGTTCTCAATCTGCAGGATGAGAAGATCCACCCGGTAAAGATCTCGCACGAAATCTGTGCCGATGACGACCGTTACTCGCTAGAGAGAGACATACTATTGTGCGAGAGAGAGAGGTAGCTTGGCCTTCACAAATAGAAAGGGAGTAGGTAGCAGGCCAGTCGATGCTACAGTCCCCACAAAAACTTAATGCAATGATGTAGGCAATCGGCACAGATTTCGTGCGGGATCTTTACATACAAGATAGTTTATTTACATGGTTTATATAGATGGTACATTAAAGTATAGTAAAGTAAAGTGTTCCCTATACAGGCTATAGAGGCTTTTGATTGTGATAAGGTTGTTAGCCTTAGGTACCGGCTGCTTTTAACCCCAGAATTGCTCCTGGTACTAGTTTCTGTGCCACCAGAAGGATTAGAACAACAACCTAATCGGGGAACAAACTTACGACCTTCCAGTTTGTAGCGCAATGCCATGGTATACCCCTGACCTAACTGACACCTCTCCCATGATTCCCAGCAACACAATGCTTACACTTTGCTTGAGCAGATGCAACCCACAGCTTAAGCTGCTTCCAGCATATCATGTAAGTAATCTAAGCTTGTATATAGCCTATGTACTTCAGATGATGAAAACAGAAGACAGCAAAATCTGCAGCATGGATTCACAGAATCATTTCTTGGTAAGATTTCGCTAGCCAAAACTCTCATCTTTAATTTATTGTCCTGTCATGGAGCTGTGGCTGTCAAGCCAATGTATTCTTGGCAGGATTAAGAACCCTATCACGGATTTGAATTCTCTCCCAAATGCTGGACATTTTTATGCCCTCCATTACATGGTTAAACCGTTTGAAAATACACTAAGCACACAAAATACAAGTAAAAAATAAAAAATAAATACTTACTTACTTACTTAAACTCAATGGCAATAGAAAATTCCTAAGCAAGCTAAAGGAATATTATCTATTTTATGGAACCTGAAGGTTCATTGCCGCGCTTACCTGAGTCAGCCATTCAACCCTATTCTGTGCTAACTCCATCCAATCATCCCCCATAAATCCTACTTCCCATAAATCCGTTCTAAGATTGTCCTCCCACCTATGTCTAGGTCTTCCACGTGGTCTTTTCCCTTCGGGTCTCCCAGTCAATACTTTTGAGATATGTCTTTCCTCCCCCATGCGTGGAACATGTCCAGAATAAAAAATAAATAAATAAATAAATAAAATAACAACTTCGAAAATATTTATGCAACTTAATTGGGAGTTCTGATTGGACTATTTTATTTATACGATGCATATTTCATATTGACCAATAATGTTTAGCAATGCCTAAGATACAGACCAATCATGGTCGTTTATCTTATAATATGCTTGCTAGAAACATGTGATTTTATCTGATAAAACATCAGCTCATTACACAGCAGATATTCAATTGAGGGGATCAACGCAGCAGTGGTCTAACCAAGAAAACAGTGTTGTATGGTCTCTTAAAACGATATCTCAGAACAGTGTGAGCAGTAGATTATGTAACATTGTAGTTTACCTAGCACCACTACCAACAAAACTATATTTTTCAAAATGTATGAAAAACTACTAATGTCAAACTTTAACTTGCTTTTCCACACTCTAAAAAGTGGAATAGACCACTGTTGCGCTGATATCAGTCATCTTATCGCAAGGTCTTCTTGGTCATTCATTTAGTATGAACACACACTTATATGTTGCTTTACTTTAACTCGATCATCTGACAATGCTAAAAAGCCTAGTGTCACAAATTCTTTAATCCTTTTCTTTTTATTTATCTAGGAGTAATCATTAAAATCAGATAACATTAGTAACAGTTTTCACCTACAGAGAGCAGCAATTAACAGCATCAACAGTGCCTCTAACAGCAGAATTATGAATCTCATTCCTTGTGACAGGATTACCAACACAGAGAGCAACTTTACCTTTAACCCTGAAAATTACCAAATAGAGATGAACGAAATTTACCTCAGATAGAGGCTGTAGAAAAATATTTGCAGATCATGCCATATATCTCCAGCCTAACAATTGGAACAGATGAGTCTAAAATAATTTCAATATGTTGTCAGGATAACCGATTAGTTTTTGTTCAATTCTTCCTAATATATTACCATAAAAAAAGGCACTAAATTGGGCATTACTCCGATATCGGTCAACCAATTTTGTCAAATATCAATAGGTTTCTTCCCATGGACAATATAAACACGTAAACTAAGTTTCATTAAAGTTTCGTTCGATAGAGAGTATTTGAGTTATCGCACATTTTGTTATATATTACTATAAAAAGGCACTAAATTAGGCATTATTCCAGTAGCAGCCAAGCGATTTGGTCCAATATCAATAGGCTTCTTCCCATGGATATTATAAACGTGTATACCAAGCTTCATTAAAATCCAATAAAGCATATTTGAGTTATCGTGCATATACGGACGGACAGACATTTTCCCGTCCCCACACACAATCTCATAAAGTACCATACTGGCACTTAATAATATGTTGTACTTTCCCTGCAAACTACATTTTTAACAACCATTATCTAGTAACTTAATTTAAAAACTACTGAACAGGATTTTAAGAAATTTTGAGCCATATTACCATATCAAAGACAAGAACCATAACTCCCTTATAAATAATTTGTCAACGACAAATAATATAGAGGTTGAAATATCTTGAATATACAGTGCATGTCACTTATTTTGATTACTTCGGAATGCAGCTAATCTGATAATAATAACCGATTGTTAACAGTAGCCAAAAGAATTAATTTAAGGTTATCTGGGATCCGTAGTTCATAAAGGTGGTGACTCCACACAGGAAATACGGTGCAGAATAGTTCTAGGCAGAGATGCTGCATCGAAGCTGACAAGGATGTGGAAAGATCGAGCTGTAACCAGGCTTACTAAATTCATAGTATTGAATGCTCTGGTGTTTCCAGTGTTCCTTTATGGAGCTGAAACTTGGACAATAAATGAAAAGGATCGCAAAAGAATTGATGCCTTTGAGATGTGGACATATAGGAGGATGCTAAGGATATCATGGATGGACAAACGTATTAATGAATCAATCCTTTAAGAACTCGGTGTGAAGAAGTACAGTGAGTCTCAGACAGATTGGTTCCGCTTGTCGCGCGCCGTGCTTCTCTTGTGATGACTCAACACTACCCGCGTCGCGGCCAGCTGTGTCCCCGCAGATAAGTAAACAATTCCTGCATAGCCTGCAGTTGAGCATTGTTCTCGTGTTGTACAGACGTGAAAGTGTTATTCGGTAGTTGTCACAACTAAAAGAAAACATTAGGATAGAGATAAACTCAATAATAACGGAAGAACAATTAATGCGTATTAATCGGAATTTCCTATCACGATGCCAAAAATGTGTGGATGTTGGAGGAGGACACTTCCAGCATCTCCTGTAATAAGGTAGGTGCCTATTTTCGTTATTTTCAAACTTATTTAATTTATTTTCATTGTCATGCACGGACAAGTCAGTCAACTGCCGGGGAGTTCCTTTGCCGCATACTGGGGATAGGAGCGTCATCTGGGGAGAACCCAACGCACGGCGCGGCGGAACCAATCTGACTGAGACTCACTGTATTTGCTTCCAGGGAATCCTGCACAAAGGGGAGGGGTCAGCTTTTCATAATTCCAAGTAGGCTGAAACGCTATGCCAAGTAAAACTAGAGGCTACTAAAATCTTTGGTTTGATTAAGTGCCTTTGAACTTGAAAATTCTTGTCTTGGTCTATGAGATGGTTTACAATACAGTTGTTTCTTCTCCTGATAACAGCAGAGTGTGTTCCTGGAACGCAATGGAAGGAAGATTGCAACACTTGTTTCTGCTCTGACAGCGGTCACATTGGCTGCACTCTGATGGCCTGTCCACCACCACAACAACTGCTTCCACGCCTTCAAGATTCTCGAGAAGACAATGGTAAGTTTCAGCATCAGGTCATGATTAGGGTACTCACATCGATAGGTGAAACAGATCAACTTCTAGCTGTGAGTAAAGATAGATATTTAAGCATTCATGAACCACAGATTATTGTCTCTGTTGGACATTACATGAGAATATTATAGGAGAAAAATTCCTTCGGCACTGGGACTTGAACCCAGGACCTTTGGCTATTCACGCCAATGCTCTACCAACTGAGCTAAGCCGGAGTTCAATTCACAGCGCCAGATAGAATCAGACCATTAGGGCAATCAGTCATAGGAGAGAGGTTAACATATTTATATAATAACCTTTGTTAATAATTGTTCTCTGTCTTGTGCGTAATTTGCAGAGCTGAAGCCCTGTATTCCTGGAACTGAGTGGATGGAGGACTGCAACACTTGTGTATGCACTCCAACTGGCCTTGCTCGCTGCACAATGAAGGCCTGCAGCACGAAGGGAGCTAGCAGGCTGGAGAAGAGAGGTAAGCAATACAGTAGAAACTGCAACCGAGGGTAGTTTGTTCGGACTATAAAAATTACACCTTTTTTCATAAGTGAAGTCTTGAAACACAAAGCTAAAGTCAAAGCTTGTCAATTCAATTTAGATACAGTTTTTTCTTACGAATTTAAGAAACATTAATCAATTCTATTTAAACGAGTTTGTGACAATCGACATGGTAATCAATGAGAGTAATCAATGGTCGTGCAGCACTGGTTTAAGCCACTTACAAAAAAGTTTAGAGAAAAAGCAATATGAAGTTCTACATAATTAGGGAATCCAGATTTGTTGCTTGGTCAACTTAACTACGAAGTTATACGGCATACTGTTCAGAATTTTAAGAGATATTAATATTTTTATGAAACCCTGCAACACCTTTTTCTTTGTTAGTCCACCGTTGCACTGATTATTATTTGCACAAAAGGGGAAAAAAATTATCTTGAATAATTGCTGCCTTCTTTTACATTATAGGAACAGCTGTGTATTAGTTCTAACCATAAAACCAATGATATCTCAGTTCTGCACATCACCTGATACCATCACAGTCGCCATCATTCTCCATCTACTGTCCTTAACATTCTTTGGATTTCTTGAATCTGGTTTGCATTTATAAAAGCTCAGGACTTTTGTTTCATGGAATACATTAGCGACTTTAATACCAGCTAATAAGAGGCCTAATTGGTCCAAATCCAGCATAGGAAGATGGTTCACCTCCAAGTGCTACCTCCCAGTTTCCTGCACACATTTAAAGGAACTGTTCCTCTACCTCCAATCAAAATGCCAACAACTTCCAAACTTTTCCTTACGGTAAGCTATGGTTGGTTGGTAGATAGTTTTCCTTTCCTTGTCAACTTCTTTTCATGTTTCTCAAATCAAGTATGTATGCCTTTTCATTGATTTATTTGCAGCACTTAATATACTCCCTGCTGTGGAGACACCTTGGATTTATTCTTGAGCAAAGTAGTAGCCTTGATTTTTGCAAGACTTTTGCAATTAGAAATTGTGTAATGTGTAACATTGCTCAGTACTTCATCATAAGTGCAGGAGTTGAGGATATGGGCAACCTTTTGCTATACGCTGTGCAAAATTAAACCTAAAGCATTGAGTATTTCTAGTAACACAGATTGGATATGTTATTGAATACAAATTCCAACAGATACATTCAGTCAGAGTTGCAAGCCGGGGGAGATCTGGAAAGACGACTGCAACACTTGCTTTTGCACACCCACTGGGCAAGTGGCATGCACTAGAATGGACTGTGTCGATGTTCCTGTGCGAGTCAAGATTGACGACGATCTCCCAACAGAGAAACGTGGAAAAGGTACATAAAATTGGACAAGACCTCAGCATGGAAATTACATCTGCATGATTTTGTATCTTGCTACAGCTATGGAAATTCCAGTGAGTCAAGACTGACAACCTATCGAAGAAGAATGGCGAAGGTAAATAAAATATGGCATGACCTCAGCATGGAAACAACAGTGACCTTGAAACAGCATTGGCATGATACTTTCCCTAGAAATGTTCCTGTATGTGCCAAGATTGATGATGACCTCCCATTGAAGATCTGAGAAGTATGGCAAAGATGCATAAAATATAGCATGTACACAGCACAAGAATGATACAGACCCTCTCTCTCTCTTGCTAGAGACATTTCAATCTGTGTGAAGACTGACAACTTCCTATTAAATATGACATGTAAACACCAAAACACTATGGAAATAACACTGGCTTTTAAATAGCATTGCCATTGTGGCCTTACACTTGTTTGCTGAATCTATAATAATAAGAGGAAGTGTTTGTCTGTCTGTCTGTCTGTGTGCTCATAATCTACTGCATGCAGAGATCTGAAATTTTAAACATGGATGGACTGAAGGGTGCCAAATGCACATCAGAGCCTGATTTTTAATTTTCACTTTTATTTGCGAGTTACAAATGAAAAACTGGCAGAAAACATTAATTTTTTTGCGCTATCGAAGCATAAAGTTTTCTGTAATACATTTGATTTGAGAAATCAATTGCAGGTGATTTGCCTTTTTTTTTTTTGTCTAACTTGAAAATAAATGAATCGTGATTTTTTCAATATATCACATGGAATTATCAATCATTTCAATTCTGTAAGCTCACCCTGGTCGATTCATTTGTTTATAATGTCAAATACAATGGAGACATTTTGTAATCTTGGAATGCACTCCAAAGACGGGTTTTCAGCTGATTCATTTTAATTATTAATCGTTTAGTTTATGAATGATTTGCATGTAAGAAAATATATATAAAATAATGTTTTAATTATATTGCTCTTAATTTTTAATCTTCTAATTAATTATCATGGCGAAGGCGTGGGCTCCTGTAGTTTTAAATAAAATTAACATTTGCATTCTATTTAGCATGTCTTACTGCATTTTGTATCCATTCCTGGTCTTATTGTACATTTGTTTTAATTCTGCATTATTGGAAGCTTTACAAATCTCGTAAAGAAACATGTACTGGCTTTTTGATGGTGAATAGACTGCACTTCTTACCAGTGAGCTGATGAGCTCTGTCTTCTTGCCTTTGCCCCTGACAACAAGCTCAAACTCTTCTTCCTTCCACTTGTCATGGAAAAGTGTTTTGATGCTTTAAATGACAAGTTGGAACGATATGCATGTTTCCTGTGGCAGGCACACAGCAATGCATGCCTCACAGTTCATGGGAAGATGGCTGCAACACCTGCTGGTGCTCTGACGATGGAAGTTTTGCTGCATGCACCAGGAGGTACTGCTCACCCACTGGTGAGGAAGGTGGCCAGCCTGCAGGAATTGCCATCAGAAAGCGAGGTAATGCATCCACCATTACGGGGGATACACACCATTGATGATTTAAAGAGTAATTTTATTTTTCCATTTAAGAACAAACTTTGCTTCTTTGAATTTGTTACTCAGATATCTGTTACGGCAAATCAATTGTGATCAGACTTTGATTGGACTGGGATGTACTGCAATTTAGACCTGTGACTGTTGCCAGTGTGCCGGAATTTTGTCCCGCAGGAGTTCTTTTACATGCCAGTAAATATACTGACATGGGCCTGTCACATTTATGCACACATAAATGCCATTGACCTGGGGCAGGATCGAACCTGCAACCTTGGGCATAGAAAGCCAGCACAATACTAACTGCACCACCCAGGCTGACAAGGTGGGGTCTTAAAGCTCGTAATTTTATATAACTTCAAGTCAGCTGATAACCCATTAAGAAATCATCAATGGTATTTACTAAGAAAAATTTAAGTCAGTTGAAGATAATTTATGTTCATCCAGCATAGCAGTTCTGCCTCGACATGTACCTGATGTCCTTGTATATATATATATATATATATATATTATATCTGTTGTCATTTTACACGTCTTTTCAATGTGAGTACTGGACAATATAACTGAGTAAGGTATCAATCGAATGATTTAATAATTTGAATAATGTAGTTTATTAAGTATTTTTGCTAAATCCAGATTGTCAGAACATTTATTTAACTCATCAATAATAATTTAATAAAACTACCAACATTACGGGTGGGACATTACAGGTAGGACAAAAAGTCACTGTTTGTTATTTTATGTAGTAATTAACCACAGATATTTTTGAAGTTAATGGTTATTACCCAGCAATTATACCTCCTATTCAGCAATGGTGCCTACAGGCAACAGCTACAATATCCCAGGTAACATCTACCAACAATTTAGTTCATATTCTAAAAGTTAGGTGGCCGTAGGAAGTGTTTTTGTGGTCCAAATACGAAAAAAGCTTTGCCAGGTTCAGGGAGGTATTCATAGGTGTTGCCTGAGAGCAACACTGCCAGATAAAAGGTTAAATCAAAATGGACACAGCTGATTACTCTCGACTACTTGGTATTAAAGAGTGTTAAAATCATGCTGAGAATGGCAAAAAAGTAACTACAACCCAATAAATAAGTAAATCAACAGAATTTACACATGAAACAACTTCAAATACACTTAATTCCTTAATATTCAGTGAATCTGAGGTTTTAAAGGATATAATATTGAGTTGGGTCTAGCACGTATACTTCACTTTTTGTATAATTACCTGAACTAGTTATCGTCATTCATAGGGGCCGTATTTTTGGTATCAACAATAAGCGTGAAATTTTATAAAACAACCTCCCTTAGCTATATTTAGCTTTTATATGCTTAAAATAGCAATATGGACCAAATTGAATCCACGAAATATCGCGAAATTTACTCGCTTCCGCGAAATGTGTCTATAAGCGCGAAATATGCCCCTTTTGTCCGTAAAGTGAGAAATGAGCACGAAAATGTGCCTTAAAATCACAATATTGTGTTTTGGTGTAGTCTACTGTATTTTTTATTTCTTAGCAGCATGTTTTTTTTCTGCTGTTTCTGTGACTGTCGAAGATTTACCAATATATCGTTATTTGTGATCGATTACAAAGATTGCAGAATTTACGCAAAGATTGTCTGTGACCTGGTTTATACTGTTGAGTACACTCCTTTCCTGCTATCTCCTTGCCAAGTTAGCGATGCCTTTGATCGATTACAGCAGAAGAGTGTAGAATGTTTGTTACTTGTATTCAACAGATTTTGTCTTTTATCCACAGTGGTATGGTTGGCACTTCTGTTCGCAAATGGCTATCTGATGGTGTTTAGTAGAAATTGCGATAATATTTCTCGTCATTATATTTGAACATTAACTCTAATCATGCCTAAATCAAAAGTTACTTCAGTTCATACAAAGGCAGAAGAATATAAAATGGGTTGGGGGGGTTAGTTCATGTAAATAAAGAAGCAAAGTTTATCATTGTGCAATGTTCCCAATGTAGTATAAGTAATTTATTACACGAAATACCTACCGAAATAGAAGGAAGTTAACACCGAAATCAGCCATTTTAATTCACCAATAAATCAGGGCCCTAGTCATTCATAATCATCAGATTAACACCAACTCTGTAATCTGATGATTATGAATGACGATGGTCTTTGAAACTTGTTCAGGTAATTATACAAAAAGTGAAGTATATGTGCTAGACCCAACTCAATATTATATCCTTTATAATATAGCTTCACTGTGTAAACTTCCAATATATATACATATAAATTGAGGTTTTAAACTTATTTTTGACCACCCAATCACAATAATTTTATAACATCTCTCTTTGAGGGAAAAATTCTCATATTTTATGAAATGGCTGAATAATGAATCGCATGCCTTTGATGTACCGCATGTTAACGTTCTGAGTAGTTCGATAACAACATTTCTGTGGTCATCATGAATAGTCATTTATTGAATCCTCATGTACTTTAATGTGAGTAGCCTATATTTCATTTTAAACACTCCTTACTTATTTATTTACGTGCCAGTATCATTCATTCATTAATGTATTGTTTACAGCTTGGAGGTTCTTACAGCTGTCCTAACCTGTACATGTAACTACATGTTCAGTGTATCATATACAGTAGAGCCTCGATAATTCGAGCCCCGGTATTTCGAGGTTCCGTGTAATTCGAGCTGGTCTTAAGAAAATTAAAATCTTCCATAAAACTAGAGTAAAGTCCCGTTTTTATACCGTGTCCGGATGTAAGTTTTACGCACTTCCGATTGTGTTACATTTTGAGCTTTCTTTCAATTTTTCCATGTACAAAAATACAGGTAAAACTGGATTTTCGTTCATAATACACAGAAATAACCTTGGCTTCAGACTGCTAATGCATTTCTATTACAGATTGACAGAAACCGTTTGGTTCGATCTTTCATTGTCGGGACCTCGTGTCAATCATACGGTGCATACAGTGCATATCATCCTTTGAGAAAAGAATACTGTATTGTTACAGTAATCCCTACTCAGCAACAATGGTAATTTCAGCAACAATGGTAATTAAAAGTGTTTTCCTAGTAGCGCCGCTTTCCCGTTCCACTCCATTAAAGAGTCAGACAAGGACTTAATCCTTAAAGGATGCCGATGTAGCAAATTGGAAATGTTTGCCAATATACATACAGGCCAATTAAAGATATGTATGCCTACTATATTGTTTATTTATATATTTTTTAAACCATTATTGTGCTCATTAAACATTTATTTATGATTTACCCATTGATTTAGTGATGTTTCCGTATAATCCGTGTTTTTTGTAATTCGAGCTAGCCTCAGCCCCAATTAGCTTGAATTATCGGGGTTCTACTGTACAAACATCGTTAATTGCCCATACATTTCATGAAATTAGCATATTATATTTTTAAGCATGTTATGTGAACATAACAAATAAGGGTGGAGGGCTTGCTTAATCAGTGTAGTTCCAGTTTTCCTTGCTTTTGTCAAAAAGGGGGATAACTAGTTTTAACTTAAAATATTTGTTTAAAGATGTTCCAGTGAATGCTACAGTCCGACTCAACAACACCTTATGCACCCCTAAAGCCGTGTTTCCCAGGGGTTGCAATACTTGCTGGTGCTCACGAGATGGCAGTAAACTCGACGATGCCCAGCAAAATCTATTGCATGCAGAGATCTGAAATTTTAAACATGGATAGACTGAAGGGTGCCTGAATGCACATCAGAGACGGATTTTTAATTTTCGTTTTTGTTCACGAGTTATGAGTGAAAAACGGGCAGAAAACGTTAATTTTTTCAGTAATACATTTCAGTTTTCAAATCAATTGCTGGTGGCTTTGCCTTTTTTTGGCATAACTTGAAAATAAAAGCATTGTGATTATTTCAATATATCAGAGACATTTTCTAATCAGGAATGCACTCCAAAGCTGGGTTTTCAGCTGTTTCATTATTATTAATTGTTTAGTTTATGAATGATTCACATGTAAGTGTTAATAAATATAATGTTTTAAATGTGTTGCTCTTAATTTTTAATCTTCCAATTAATTATTGTGGGTAAGGCTGTGGGGGGGGGGGTGCACTCAGCCTTGATAAACAAGTAGCGGCTCCGGTCATGGAAACCACTATTAACGGCCATGGGTGTCGGCATGCTGACCACATGCGTCCAACCTGAAATCTGCCTAAGGCAGATGACGCAGAGGTCGGGTGGTAGGCTTTGTCCCTTCAGGGATGTAGCGCCACGGAGTTTTTTTAGGGTAAGGCTGTGGGCACCTGTTAGTTGTAAATAAAATTGGCATTTCCATTCTATTTAGCATGTCTTCCTGCATTTTGTATCCATTCATTTGTTTTAATTCTGCATTATTCGGAGCTTTGCATATCTCGTAAGGAAACATTCATGTGAATAGATTGCACTTCTTACCAGTGAGCTTTGTCTTTGCCACTGACAACAAGCTCTGTCAGCACTGAGCAGACTCTTTAATATCTTCTTCCTGCCACTTGTCTTGGAAAAGTGTTTTGATGCTTTAAATGACAAGTTGGAACGATATGCATGTTTCCTATGGCAGGCACACAGCAATGCATGCCTCATAGTTCATGGAAAGATGGCTGCAACACCTGCTGGTGCTCTGACGATGGAAGTTTTGCTGCATGCACCATGAGGTACTGCTCACCCACTGGTGAGGAAGGTGGCCAGCCTGCAGGAATTGCCATCAGAAAGCGAGGTAATGCATCCACCATTACGGGGGATACACACCATTGATGATTTAAAGAGTAATTTTATTTTTCCATTTAAGAACAAACTTCCCACTTTACTTCTGTGAAATTGTTACTCAGATATCTGTTACGGCAAATCAATTGTGATCAGACTTTGATTGGACTGGGATGTAGTGCAAGTCAGGCCTATGACTATCGCCAGTGTGCTGGAATTTTGTCCCGCAGGAGTTCTTTTACATGCCAGTAAATCTACTGACATGGGCATGTCACATTTATGCACACATAAATGCCATTGACCTGGGGCAGGATTGAACCTGCAACCTTGGGCATAGAAAGCCAGCACAATACTAACTGCACCACCCAGGTCGACAAGGTGGGGTCTTAAAGCTTGTAATTTTATAGAACTTCAAGTCAGCTGATAACCCATTAAGAAATCATCAATGGTATTCACTAAGAAAAATTTAAGTCAGTTGAAGATAATTTATGTTCATCCAGAAAACACCTTGACATGTGAAAACTACCTTGACATGTGAAAACTACCTTGACATGTGATGTGTTAGTGATGTCCTTGTATATACATACTTACAGGTCTTTTCAATGTGAGTACTGGACAATATATTTGAGTAAGGTATCAATCGAATGAATTAATAATTTTCATAATGTATTTTATTAAGTATTTTTGCTAAAAATATTTAATTAAATGTTATATTTTGAAGTCAAACACAATGTTATACTTCTGTATCTTGATCTAAAGCCCCAAAAGGCAATTCATTCAATGAAAAGTTCACAGCAACTAAACAAATGATAAATGCAAGTGATTATAATCAACTATGTGGAATTAACTAAATGTTAATTTTAGTTTTATATAAATGTTAACTTAAATGTGAAACATGAAAATATGAATTGAAAAATAGATCAAGTGAAAAGAATAAACAGCCATTTCATAATTACGGGTGGGACATTCTAGCATATTATGAAAACCATTTTTGTTTATTACATATCATAAATAATAAAATAGAATTGGTTTGTCACATTCTGTAAAATTTACAATGCCTTCTCCTCCACACTACATGCAAAGCATTAATTAAAATTGATTTTAAATATTTTAAATTTGTTTTTCAAAATCTATTACGGGTGGGACATAATTTGGACAAAGATTTTAATGGTGAACAAAAACAGTTCATTTGCTGTTCTGGTATTACTGTTAGGGTCTTAATGTTGTTATTAATGAAGATATGAGGGATTAAATACAAATTACAAACTATTTCCAGATTGTCAGAACATTTATTTAACTCATCAATAATAATTTAATAAAACTACCAACATTACGGGTGGAACATTACAGGTAGGACAAAAAGTCACCGTTTGTTATTTTATGTAGTAATTAACCACAGATATTTTTTGAAGTTAATCTTATACCAAATTTTACCTTAAGATGTATATTTTCTTAAATCAAAATGGACATAGCTGATTACTCTAGACTACTTGGTATTAAAGAGTGTTAAAATCATGCTGAGAATGGCAAAAAAGTAACTACAACCCAATAAATAAGTATATCAACAGATTTTACACATGAAACAACTTCAAATACACTTAATTCCTTAATATTCAGTGAATCTGAGGTTTTAAAGGATATAATATTGAGTTGGGTCTAGCACGTATACTTCACTTTTTGTATAATTACCTGAACATGAACCGGTACATGTACCTACATGAACTAGTTTTGAAACTAGTTCAGGTAATTATACAGAAAGTGAAGTATACATGCTAGACCCAACTCACTATTATATCCTTTATAATATAGCTTCACTGTGTAAACTTCCAATAAATATATATATATATATATATATATATATGAATAAACTTATTTTTGACCACCAAAGCACAATCATTTTATAACATCTCTCTTTGAGGGAAAAATTCCCATATTTTATGAAATGGCTGAATAATGAATCGCATGCCTTTGATGTATCGCATGATAACGTTCTGAGTAGTTCGATAACAACATTTCTGTGGTCATCGTGAACAGTCATTTATTGAATCCTCATATACTTTAATGTGAGTGGCCTATACTTCATTTTAAACACTCCTTGCTTATTTCTGTGCCAGTATTAATGTATTGTTTACAGCTTGGAGGTTCTTACAGCTGTCCTAACCTGTACATGTAACTACATGTTCAGTGTATCATATACAGTAGAGCCTCGATAATTCGAGCCCCGGTATTTCGAGGTTCCGTGTAATTCGAGCTGGTCTTAAGAAAATTAAAATCTTCCATAAAACTAGAGTAAAGTCCCGTTTTTATACCGTGTCCGGATGTAAGTTTTACACACTTCCGATTGTGTTTCATTTTGAGCTTTCTTTCAATTTTTCCATGTACAAAAATACAGGTAAAACTGGATTTTCGTTCATAATACACAGAAATAACCTTGGCTTCAGACTGCTAATGCATTTCTATTACAGATTGACAGAAACCGTTAGGTTCGATCTTTCATTGTCGGGACCTCACGTCAATCATACGGTGCATACAGTGCATATCATCCTTTGAGAAAAGAATACTGTATTGTTACAGTAATCCCTACTCAGCAACAATGGTAATTTCAGCAACAATGGTAATTAAAAGTGTTTTCCTAGTAGCGCCGCTTTCCCGTTCCACTCCATTAAAGAGTCAGACAAGGACTTAATCCTTAAAGGATGCCGATGTAGCAAATTGGAAATGTTTGCCAATATACATACAGGCCAATTAAAGATATGTATGCCTACTATATTGTTTATTTATATATTTTTTAAACCATTATTGTGCTCATTAAACATTTATTTATGATTTACCCATTGATTTAGTGATGTTTCCGTATAATCCGTGTTTTTTGTAATTCGAGCTAGCCTCAGCCCCAATTAGCTTGAATTATCGGGGTTCTACTGTACAAACATCGTTAATTGCCCATACATTTCATGAAATTAGCATATTATATTTTTAAGCATGTTATGTGAACATAACAAATAAGGGTGGAGGGCTTGCTTAATCAGTGTAGTTCCAGTTTTCCTTGCTTTTGTCAAAAAGGGGGATAACTAGTTTTAACTTAAAATATTTGTTTAAAGATGTTCCAGTGAATGCTACAGTCCGACTCAACAACACCTTATGCACCCCTAAAGCCGTGTTTCCCAGGGGTTGCAATACTTGCTGGTGCTCACGAGATGGCAGTAAACTCGACTGCACTAACATGGAGTGTGTCTCCGAGGATTCAGAAGAAGAAGGTAGTAAGACTTCGTATCAGTTGGAATGTGCATAGCTGATAGGAAAATTACACCATTTCTTATTTTCAAGCAGGTTCCTTCTCTAGTCAAGCTAGTAATCTGCATGATTGTTTTTACTTCTAGCTGCTAACTTAATGGCGAGTTCAATTTATTTCTTATGTACATAATCGATTATAGTTTAAAGTTACCAGGGTGATTGGGTGCAATGCTCAGCACTGCTAGTTATAGAATGGAATGGTATATCATAGCCAAATAGAGAAAGATAAATATGTAAATTACAAATTAAATTTGTTAAAACTATAACCCTAATGTACCTTCGGGTATAATATCTGTATCTGGTACCCTATGATCCCCAGGTGGGGTGAAGGGGCCTCCAATGGAGGTTTCATTACCTACACTAATTTTGATATGCTTATTTTCCGAGAGAGGGTAGAGGGACAGGTGGTAAGCCCATCGCCTCGCAACCCCCCTCTGGAAACTAAGTATTTCTTGGACGTGAAAGGGCCGATAAATTTTGTCCAGAGACTCTAATTTAGGCTTGGAGTTCTTTTACGTGCTGTAAATCTACGACACGGGACCCCCAGCTTAAAGTCCCTCCCGGAGGACTCCGTGCCCAGGATTTCTACGTCCTGAAAAATCCATCGACCGCGGCCGGGTTTGATCCCGCGCCCTGCGGATCTAGAGGCGGGCACGCTACCTCTAGACCACTGTGGCCGACTTCGGGTATAATAGGGTTCATAAAACTCTATATTCAATACATAGTAATAAATAATGGCGAGTTCAAGAGAAAAACTATTAAAAACTGATTACTGGTAATACACATACGAAAATGACAGAGGAACTTCACAAAGTAGTGCACAGAAGGTGCAATGATTGAAAAGACGCATTTATAAAAAAGGTCACTAGTGACATGATGTTGAAAATCAATAACGGCAACCAATTTCTTCAGAAGATCGCTAGTACATTTATGAAATGAAATGTAAGCAAATTTCATAATTTTCATACAAATATCTTAATTACCAGTACAGGCAAATGCAAAATGTTTTTGTTCGACAACGTTAAATGTCAATGTTTGAGAGGGATAGGTGGTAAGCCCATCACCTCTCAACCTTCCTCCGGAATCAAAGGTATCACTTGGATGAAAGGTCCGTGTACAGGATTTTTATGTCCTGACCTTCGAATCTAGATGTGGGCACGTTATCTCTAGACCACCATGGCAGACATTACCAGCAGTAATTACCATAGTTTTCCTTTTTACTTTGGACCATTAGATGCACCCAGCTTTCAATACTCTGTTGTGTCTTATGGTCCGAAAAATATGGTAGGTTACAACAAAGCCCAAAGGCTAAGCTGGTTTGGACATACTAATAGATTGTCAGAAGACAGATTAGTAAACAAAACATAGGTAAAAACTAATTGTCAGAAAGAATTTCAGAAGAACAAAGAACAGCTGTATGCAAGAAGTAATAAAACATCTTAAAAATTATCAAGAATAGAAAGTTATGAAAGGGTGCTGAAGTTGCAGGTCCAATGAAAGAAGAAGGTCCTCTGTCATTTATTACTATCGATATTTTCATACAAGTATTACTCAATGAGTATTAAACTTTTTCATTGGTAGATTAATCTTCCAAAATAGTGAATTTTTTTAAGTAACTTTGCATCAAACAAAGACTTCATCTTCTGGAATCTAATGCATGCAGGTTACAAAACAAACGTAAAAGTATGTCTGCATGTGGCATGAAAAGCACAAACCTGCACGCTAACAACTATGGTGTTTGCAAAAATACATTCTCTGAAAACAGATTCTGACAAAGCAATTAGACAATTGCGTTTGGTGGACAGGTATGGAGTTCGCCGCAAGGTGCGACCCAGGAGGCGTGTTCACAAGAGAGTGTAACATCTGCATCTGTGGCGTGGATGGCATTTCAGAACATGCCTCGTGCACGATCCACTCTTGTACACGAAGAGCCAAGAGAGGTATGACAAGCCAGACTTTGCATGATGAAGTGAAGAGCATGCTGAGTGTTATAGAAATGCATGCTACTAAGACATTGCCGCAATTCTTGCAGATGCTGAACGCAAGTATAAATGCGAGCCTGGAAAGACGTTCAAGAAGGACTGTAACCTGTGCCACTGCAGCGAGGATGGAATGTCGTACGAGTGCACCGACATGGCTTGCCTACCAGAATGTACGTTCATATCTTTATTACATCAATCCTCATGGAAAAAATGCTCACTACTACAAGGGTAAAAGATTTTGGTACAAAGACCAAAAAGAAAATATGAATCTGATGATTAACTCTTTTGGTGCCAAGCACTGCCCTTGCTGTCCGCTGCATTTGTTCCATTTTCACTTGCCGAAGAGTGCCAAGGCTGTTTATACAAAAATGTAGTTGTTGAAAACATACATAATGGATGAAGCTTTGCCCCTTGGGGATAACATAGGCCTGCAAAATTGAAGTAGTTGAAAAATACAAGAGACGTTTTCTCTGCGTTTTATGTTATTTGGTGTGCTGATTTCCAAATTGACCTCCATTTTTTTCCATCACGTCAGGATTTTTGTATAATCGATATCGATATTTTTGCTAAAATCCTATGTGAAAAGGAATTCTCACACACTTTACGAGGAGCCCACGATTTGTCCAGGTCTCTGAGTTTCATGCCCAAGTATGCAAGAAAAAGTTTTCTTACATGGTCTGCAATGCATATGGAAAGATTCTACTATTTTCTTAACGTGTAGTAATTCTATGGCCCGGGTGCAACTAAGTAAATTCTGTAGTGTCATTAAAATAGCAATAAACTTTAACAGCTGATCACTAGCCAACCCATGGCTTTTGTCAAATTGTTCTTTGTTAGAGACATACTATGATTATCCTATCGGTTGTGTTATATGGATGTGAGACATGGCCCCACTCTTCAGGAGGAACATAATCCGAGAGTGTTCAAGCTTCATAACCTGTACTCGTCACAGGATATAGTAAGGGTAATTAAATCACAGAGAATGAAATGGGCTGGACATGGGGGAGAAAGACATATCTCAAAAGTATTGAATGGGAGACCCAAAGAAAAGACCACATGGAAGACCTAGACATAGAGGTGAGAGGACAATATTAGGATAGATGTAAGAGAAGTAGGATTTGAGAGGGTTGATTGGATAGAGTTAGCACAGAATAGGGTTGAATGGTGGGCTCAGGTAAGGTGGAAATGAACCTTCAAGTTCCATAAAATAGATAATATTCCTTTAGCTAGCTGAGGAATTGTCTATTGCCATTGAGTGAGTAAGTTTCTGCATATAAATCAGTAAGGTATATTTAAATAATAGATATGATAAATACTGATAGACGTCTATTGCCACAAAGCAATTAGACTATCCTACAAATGCACATTTCAACTGAAACAAAGACTTACTATACATTTATTCTTCATATTAACGGAGATATAATTAATGGTGTTGATGCATATGGAAAGATTCTATTATTTTCTTAATATGTAGTAATTCTATGGCCCGGGCGCAACTAAGTAAATTCTGTAGTGTCATTAAAATAGCTATAAACTTTTAACAGCTGATCGCTGGCCAACCCATGGTATTTGCCAAATTGTTCCTTGGTAGACATACTATGAGAAGTTCAAGAACCAACCCTACCTAAGTCTTACAACATTAATACACCTGCATGATCTAGTGGTTAGCGCTGCAACTGCAGATCCGCTGGTCTGGGTTTGAAACCCAGTACTACCTCAGATTTTTCTGAGGACAACTGAGAAACTCTTTAGTTAAAAAAATAAAAGGCCATGGGAGTCACCTGGTGGACCATAAGCCTCCAATCCTGCCATCTGCAAATTATGTCAAAAGAAGTACTGTTATTGAGTTGTACTATCATTGAAAAAGTTGTGTATTTTCAGCGGTGGCTTCAGGAACAGGGAAACAACTCTGCAAACCCAACGCTACATTCAAGAAGGATTGTAACACCTGCCATTGCTCTGCTGACGGAACATTTGCAATCTGCACTCTGAGGGCATGCGTTTCAGCTTCGGACAAGAGCGTAGGTAAGTCCACAATCACAAACCTCTGCACTGTGAATTAACGTTTTATCCAAAAATTTGTTTATCTGAAATCATTCCCATCCCAATTGTTTCAGATAAACAGGGTTCTACTGTATTAGAAAAAGGGAAACTATGAAAAATAAAATCAGGTAAACTGATGTAACAAAGTGCCAGAATGCTTTTGCTTAATCAGTGATAATTGCAATTATGATATGCAGAAAATAACTTATTTTTGTAATCGAGTTCCGAGTTAAGCTCCAGATTGATACAGTAATCAGGGGTTACAGAAAAACAAAAGGTCTAGTTTGATAAGCATATGTGAAGGAATATGTGGGTAGTGCTATTTGTCAAAGCTATCTTATTGCAATTTCCAAAGCCATATATGAACACTGTAAAACAATATGTTGTCATGAGAACTGATTTGCATGTGATAAATTCTTTCTAATATATTAAGGACGTAGAATGGGATGCACTCATCTTTGTGATACAAAATGAGGTAATCGGAAACCATCATTAACGGCCATATCGGCATGCTGACCACATGCTCCTAATCCTGCATCTGCCTATGGTAGATGAAGCAGCAGTCAGTTGATAGGCCAAGTCCCTCCAGGCTTATAGTGCCATGGAGTTTAGTTTTAGTTCTGAAAGTGCTGTTTTGTTCTAGATGCAGAGGAACCGTTCTGCAAACCAGGAGAGACTTTTGTGAAAGATTGTAACAAGTGCCATTGTTCAGATGATGGGAGGGTTGCCATATGTACACTTAAGGATTGCTCCAGTCATCATTTGGAAAAGAGAGGTGAGTGAGAATAACATTATAAAACATAAAAACAACATATTATAGACTTTCAGAACTCTATGCACTACATACTGGTTCATTCTTATTTTATGTAGGCTATTATTATATAAATGTGTGACACAAATATGGCTTTGAAAAAAGATACAGAATAATTTGCAAATTCTTTGTTGCTGAAGAAAAGCAAATTAACTAATGTTTGTACAGAAAAGGTTTTTGTTTTCTCATGGATCAGAAGACTATGGACACCATTACAGGTGATTCGTAATGACTGAAACTGAATTCAATTACAGACGTTACAATTGCATCTTAGTAGGTAAGTTTATATTTTCGCACCACTTCACAAAAGATTGCAGAATTGTCCCTCTTGAGTAAGACAGTGAAGTGATGTTTTTAATATCGTATATCATTTGGGAAAAGGTGACTATTGGTTTATAACTTATATATACATATCCTGTTTTGTTTATCGATATCAGATGGTTGGGAAATAGAATCTTCAAAACTAAACCTAGAGTCAATGATCTCTGCTTCATTTTTGTTCTACTTAGCACAGTCTGACAGTAGTCGTGAACGTTTCGAGCACTAACACAGTCCATAGGACTTCTAAGGAAAAAAAAGAATATATGATATCAGGACATATCTTAAATTATGTGAATTTAATCAAGTTGTTTGCAATATTATTCACTGAACAAGATTAAATAGTTTTGAGAGCACTCTTCACCAGATATAGTAATATAAAAATAATAATAAATAAGCCCGTCACAATCCCTTATAGGGCAAGGGCCTCCTACCATGGTAGGGCTGGCTCTGTTTTACTCTCCCAAGGTGAGCTATTTCCTTGGAGAGTTGGGTTTATGCCTCCTGGTGGGTTAAGACCTATATATTAACAACACTTTCCTAGGACACTGTTTTCCTAATGATTTAAATGTTTTATCACTTGTTTCCAGTACACTCTTTCTTTGGCCTGTCTTGTCCATCTCATTCCTAACTCCTCCCTGAATTCGTCCTCCCATCTGCGTCGAGGTCTGTCTCTGCTTCTTTTACCCTTCCTCTGGTCCCAAACAGTTGTTGCATACGCCCATCTTTCTTGATTCATTCTGATGACGTGACCTCCCCAATTCCATTTGGTTTTTCTTACAACAATCGCTGCGTTTTCCAGTTCACTTCTTTTTCTTAACTCCTCATTTCTTATCCTGTCCCTTAGATTATTCCCAACAGTTTTCTTTCCATCTTTCTCTGACAAATCTCTATCATGTTAACTTGTTCCTTTCTTAATGCCCATGTCTGGCAGCCATATAGTAGGACTGGTATGACGCACATTTTTAGCACTTCCAATCTCTTCTTGATATTTATGTGCCAGTCTAGGAGGATAAACTTTAAGCTCCAGAACTTTCCCCATGCGAGCCTAATTCTCCTGTTGATTTCTGTATTTCCGTTATTTGACATGTTGATTGATTGACCCAGGTAAGTATATTCTGTACAATACTCTATTGCCTTTCCTTCTACAAATACCGGTATTTCTATATGGTTTGTCATTATTTTAGTTTTTGAAGGATTCATTTCTAGCCCTACTTTCTTGCTTCCATTGTTTAGATCTGTTATCATCTTTTGCAGTTCCCTTTGAGACTTTGCGAATAATGCAATATCGTCCGCAAACCTAAGATTAGTAAGTTTTCTCCCATTTATGTCTATGCCATATCCTTTCCTGTTCCATTCTGTATGTCTGAATATCACTTCCAAGACATTTGTAAACAACTTTGGTGAAATTGGGTCTCCCTGCTTCACCCCACGTTTTATCTCAAATGATTCTCCTCTATTTCCGTTGTTACTTTTGCTTTGCTGTTTGCATATATTTGTCCTAATAGTCTTATATATTTCGGATGGATCCCTATAGATTTCATTGCTTCCAGTACTTTATTATGCTCTACTGTGTCAAAAGCTTTTCTGTAGTCGATGAGTGCTATATACAGGGGTGCCCACCCCCCCAAGCTTCATGACTCACCCCCCCAAACTTCATTGCTCACCCCCCCCCCAACTTCATTGCTCACCCCCCAAACTGATTGGCTGTCGACAAGGGCGCCCATATGATATTTTCTAGAGGGGGGGCAATTTTTTTAATTTATTTATTTTTTGTCACTTTAACTTCTTGGGCCACTTTGTAACATTATATTAATAATATAATAATAATAATATAATAAGTGCAACAATGATGTAGCCAGAAAATAATTTCGGGGAGGGTTGAACGTGCCAGGAGGGTTTGGAAAACCCCCAAAAAGGAGGTCGGGGGTCCATCCCCAGAAAATTTTTAAAAATTGAACTAATAAAAATCACATTTTACGCTATTTTAGCACAGAAAAACTAGTTAGGAAATTTGTTTACCATACTCTAAGACATGCCAATGTAAAAAAGAAATCATTACCTAAGCGGGGGGTCCACCCCCGGAAAATTTTTAAATATTGAACTAATGAAAATAACATTTTATGCTACATTAGCACTCAAAAACTTGTTAGCAAATTTGTTTACCATACTCTAAGACATGCCAATGTAAACAAGAAATTGTTACCTAAGTTGGGTGTCCACCCCCGGGAAATTTTTGAATATTGAACTAATGAAAATCATATTTTACTCTATTTTAGCCTGAGAAACTAGTTAGGAAATTTGTTTACAAAACTCTAAGACATGCCATTGTAAATAATAAATCATTACCTAAGTGGGGGGTCCACCCCCGGAAAATTTTTAAGTATTGAACTAATGAAAATTACATTTTACCCTATTTTAGCACAGAAAAACTAGTTAGGAAATTTGTTTACCACACTCTAAGACATGCCAATGTAAATAAGAAATCATTACTTAAGCGTGGGGGTCCACCCCCGGAAAATTTTCAAGTATTGAACTAATGGAAATCACATTTTACACTATTTTAGCACAGAAAAACTAGTTAGCAAATTTGTTTACTATACTCTAAGACATGGCAACTTAAACAAGAAATTGTTACCTAAGTTATCATACTTATTACTATTTATAAGAAAAGTTTAATAACACATGGAACAGTGGACATAATAGGCCTACTCATTATGTTATGAGAAGAAAACAACTGCTATATAATATTTGACACACCAACAAATCTTGTTTAGTTAAATATTTTTTTTTTAAATACAAATATATAATTTTAGGTTTTTACTTTTGGGGGTCAAAACCCCCTGAACTCCCCCCCCCCCCTTTCCTAATCCACTGTGGACTCTGCTTCCATGTTGTCGATTTGGTAAAACTTCAGCAAACTGTTTATGTCTCTACTGACTTTCAAATAATTGTCTTAAAATAAAAACACCTGACTAATAATTATTAATATACATTTTTTCCCTTGCGCCCCCCCACCCCCGGGTATGGGCACTAATTTATTGACTATTCACTTCTAAAGAATTAGAAGAGACCTTTTAAAGTTATAAAACTTGACCGTTTTTATTTTAACATATAAAACTCTAATTTTTCAACAATTTTCAACCCACCCCCCCCCCCCCAGAAAATTCTTAAAATGATAATATTTTACCCCCCCCCCCCAGAAATTTCAATGACGCAATCTGCGTCTTAACCCCACCCCCCCCCCCCCCCCCCGTGGGCACCCCTGCTATATAAAGATGTTGGTTATACTCTGACATTTTCTCTATTACCTGATTGATTGTGTGTAAATGATCTATAGTGCTGTAGTGAGTGCGGAAGCCTGCCTGCTCTGGCGGTTGGTTTTCATCCATTATTTTGGTGAGTCTATTTGTCAGCAGTTTCGTAAACACTTTATAAAGGTTGGCCATAAGACTTATGGGTCTGTAATTGTTCAGGTCTTCTCTGTTTCCCTTTTTGTGGATAAGGATTATGTTGCTTGTGTGCCATGGCTCTGGTATGATCTCTGTTTCAATGATATAGTAAGGATAATTAAATCGCAAAAGGATGAAATGGGCTGGACATAATGCATGCATGGGGGAGGAAAGACATATCTGAAAAATATTGACTGGGAGACCCAAAAGGAAAAAACCGCCTGGAAGATTTAGTTGTAGGTGGGAGGACAACATTAGGATAGATTTAAGGGAAGTAGGATTTGAGAGGGATGGTTGGATGGAGTTAGCACAGAATAGAGTTGAATGGCGGGCTCAGGTAAGCACGGCAATGAACTTTTGAGTTCCATAAAATAAATCATATTCCTTACCTTGCTGAGGAATTGTCTATTGCTATTGAGTAAGTAAGTGGAACATTCCTTATTTATTTCTCAAAACAATTATTTTGTTTTAGATTGTGAGTTTACGATAAATAAATTCAGTAAGCCAAAATATCTCTTAACTGGGTATTTACAAACAGCTGATCATGAATTTAATGATAAAGCTTAGTTATTGTTCAGCATTCATTCTACAAAACCACAGGTCCCCTTATTCAGTATAATATGCCACAAATAATACACGAATCAGCATGATTGTTTTGAGTACATCCTCTGTCCTCTGTATCAGAAAATTCATTGTTTAGCATGTCACTTGAAATCCTGGCAAGCATGTTTTCAAGTTTCTGTTCAAAGTTCAGATCATTTATCTCATGTAAGACATGCTCTGACATGCTCCATGCTTTATCTAACGGTACAGACACAAAGGCAGTTGTGACATCTGTGGGACCACAGTAGATAAATAGAAGACGAAACAAGCAGATATTGCAAATTTTTTAGGCCTACAGCCAATGTTAATTCTAACTCTCCTACGAACACATATCCCAGCTGATCGGCCCAATCCCTGCCAGCCATTAGATCGTTAATTGGTATGTGGTTATTTAATGACAGGGATATACTGCAACTTAGGCCTGTGACCGTCGCCGGTGTGCCGGAATTCTATCCCGCAAGAGTTCTTTTACATGTGAGTGACGTAGGCCTGTCACATTTACGAACACAAAAATGCCATTGATCTGGGCCAGGATCGAACCAGCAACCTTGAGCACAGAAAGGCAGCACGATACTAACTGCGCCACCCATGTTGACCCAGTCATTAGAGAACGGAGGACCATAACCAAATCCCCTTTGCAAGTTTCGATCGTAAGCACCTTAAGTTATAGGATTGGAAACAGTTTTTCTTCCCCGCAATTAATTTCATATGCAGATATGGAATCGAGTGGTGTGGAGTGGATAATGCATACTTTCGCTTTATGCTTTAACAGCACATTGAAGTTAAGTAAGACACTGAGAGTGTGATACCCTCAAGGTCAAAACTAATGGTGGAGTAAAAAGTAAAATGGACGCTTCGGTCTCTGGAAACTACGACTGCAGTTGACGTTGAGGTGTGAAAATTCTTCTTATAATTATTAATCATGCAGTATTAATCAAAATAGAAAAATATATTTTCTAAAAAAGTGTAAACGACATTTTGAAAAAAAAAAAACACACACACACACAATTTTCCTATTCTATTTTTATAGATATACAAAATGTGCAGTGACAAAGTCCTTTTTCCCCTCTATGAAAGGTAGACTGAAATTACATATAGGGCCTACCGCTAAATACCAATACAGCAACATTTCTTAACCGGCCCTGGCAAACTGGGTTCTTATTATTACAAATTCAAAATAAAAGACAATCCTTCCTGCTCATGTGGACCATGTTCTATTTGAGTGTTCACAAGTAGGAACTGAGAGAGCAAAGTTTATAAGTGGTATGCTAAACAAAAAAGGAAAAATTGACTTTTACAAAAACTAAACTAATGTTTTAACATATGAAAAGTTTCATAGACTTCTTAAATGCCATAAATGTAGAGACAATATAAGAAAAAACAGATGTGGATTCGACAAGTTGTAGAGATTAAGCCACCTAGATTGAGATAATTAGCCAAAAGCCATAGTAAAAAAGAGAGAGAAAAAAAAAACAGTGAGATCGTAATAAGGGTTTATAACAGAGGGAAAAGTATGTAGTATTATATTCATTGTAATGGGACATGCCGTCTATTAAAAAAAAAATCCTAAAACAATTTTGGCTAGCATTGCCACCTGTCCCGAATTTGGCGGGACATCCTGCATTTTATATTTTTTTATTATTTTGCTAGCCTTTTCTTTTCTAATGTTAGTGTTACTGTTACATAACCTATTAAGTTTTGGCTTTGTAACGAAAATATACCATCTTTCTCTTATTAATAAATTGTTCCATGCACAAATTAAGGTATGAAGATCGGCGATATGCTTATATTCGATAAGTGCCCCTCCTTAGCCTTACCAAAAGGTGGCAACCCAAATTTTGGCTTATAACCTGAGATAGACAATTCTCTGTTAGTTTGTATCGCAATGTTAATACTGATGCATGCATATAGCTTGTGTTTCTCCTCCACACTGTTAGAGTTAGAGTTCGCACTGAGATGCGACCCAGGCACCGTGTTCTCCAGGGACTGCAACATCTGCATCTGCACAGTGGATGGCATTCAAGACAGATCTTCCTGCACTACATACACGTGTAGGAGGAGATCCAAGAGAGGTAAACTTCTACATTTTCATATTGCAAACATATGCTTACAATGTTTCACTTCTCTCCACAACAAATATGAAATATATTAGAGTTGTACAGCACTCACTCCAACAGAGAAAGTAAATAAATAAATTTGAGATTTTCCTGATGGGACCGAAGTGGCTGACTAAAGTGGCTGACTGAAGTGGCGGTTTTGAAAAATCATCACTCAACTGTCAGTGCTACTTAGGCCGGTATTCATAGTCGCAATAAGTCATACTTATATCCAAGTCGAACTTTAATCTCGTCTTAAGTTGAGTTTCTGACACAACAAGTCGGACTTATGATGTAGTTACTTTATAAAGTGAGACTTGACAAAGTCGAGCTTATTGCTATTCATAGTCACTAAAATACAACTTATTTGTCAAAATAAGTCATACTTTATCAAGTCAAGGGTTCCCCTGACTTTTTTCAGTTTAAGCCAGAACCATGGGTAGTGATTTTGAGGATCTGGGCGAGGTCTTAAAAGAAAATTGTGCCGCAAAGCGGTATTTGCAGAATATGATGAATCCATTTAAATTCTACATTACAACGAATTTTAAAACTGGTTTGGTTTAAAGAAAACACTATTTTGGAAATAACAATCGGTGTTCTTTTATCAGATTTCTCTCTGCGGCCATTTCATATCGGCCCAAAGCTTTCTAAGCTGTTTTCAATCTTTCTAGAACTCAATATCGAAATAAATACATAAGCGTACCTATATTAATTCTGAACGATGTCCAAGCTAATATATATACCATAATTTTCTCAACAAACTATTGAATAGTTCACTTACAGGCTGCATAATATGTGTGGATGAATTGAATTCTTTGTTTACAATACACACCGCCGTCTGTATTTGTATATCACAACAGTCAAATACGTACTCACATGGCTTTGCATTACACGAAAACTGAAAAAATCTTAATTACAATTCACTGATTCAATTGTTTTGGCAGTCAATGCGCAATTTTTCATGTTATTGAGTTTGACTTTAATATAGAATAAGTAGAGCTTTATGAAGTCAAACTTAAAGTACGACTATGAATATGAAATACATATAAGTCGACTTGTCCAAGAAGCTCAGCTTTATCAAGTCGTTCTTAAGTCGCCGGCTATGAATACCAGCCTAAGATCAGTCTGAAATAGCTGACCTAAATGGTTGAAATATAGAAGAGAGCAACAGGGCTGAAAAGGACTGATTTAGGTAGCATCCACAGCTGAGTGGAAGACTTCACCTACTTGCAATTAGTATATGGAGTAAAACCGTCTTGAAAGAATTGCAATCTTTACTTGTTTGTAAACAACAATCTAAGCAATAAACCAGAATTCATAAATACAGATAAGAGACGGTCAACTGCATCAACAATTCAAAAATCAAAGCGTTTTCAATAACTCCTAAGTAAACCATGGGAAAAGCAAACAAGGAAATTCTGACACCATGAACATCAAACTTTGAAAATAAAAAGTTTATGCGTAATGTATTCGTCTAAGATTCTAAATTCAGCAAAGAACACTACACCATTTTAGTTTTTATTATAAGTTTCTGCAATTACCAGCCTACAACTGATATGATTTCTTTGTTTCAGACGTGAAGGGAGAGATTTGTGAACCAGGAAAGACGTTCAGGAAGGACTGCAACATCTGCAGGTGTAGCAACGACGGCACAAAATCTGTGTGCACTCAGAGATATTGCCCACCCCCTATTGCGCCCACTCCAGGTAACAACTCAACATAAACATCTAGCATAACCCAAATAAATTCCCCCAAGACAAGTACAAAAATGCATGGTAATGGAAGGGCTTGTTTCAAAGTAACGCAACACATACGCCTCATTTTTTTACTTTCAATTTTGTTTTCCCTAAAAAATGGGGTTAAATTTTGG
The DNA here is from genome assembly GCA_964059195.1 of Ectobius pallidus. Classification (NCBI taxonomy): domain Eukaryota; kingdom Metazoa; phylum Arthropoda; class Insecta; order Blattodea; family Ectobiidae; genus Ectobius; species Ectobius pallidus. Next base: position 180,511,067 of record CAXKWD010000005.1, on the reverse strand, counting down.
GATCATCTTACACAAAGGAGTCTCTTATACATCGTACAATAAGGTAAGGCTAGTTTGCACGATGACACTAGGTTTTGTAAGTACGTTCACAAAAGTGATTTCGTGAAACTAATAAGACTCATTTTCTTCAAAACTAATTCCAGGGCAACCGAACGTTTCATCTTATTTCTGAAGTTCAAGTTGCTGAAATCCCATATTGTCATTGATACTGCAATAAGTCGTATGTAAAAAAATTGCCATTTTAATTTTAGTGCTTTTGTGATCAAAATGATCATACAAGAAGGAAGGTCTCATCATTTTGATCAGAAAAGCACTAAAATTAAAATTACAAGAAGGTAAGATCTGATCATTTTGATCACAAAAGCACTAAAATTAAAACGGAAGTTTTTTACATAAGACGTATTGCAGTGTCAACGACGATATGCACGTTTGAAACATGCAAGAATTCAAGCATTTCACAGTTTCCTTACTTCCCCACTTCATTTTACAAAATGGGAACAAGCTAAATAAGCGTGTAATCTCAAAATTACTTTTATAGTTTCGTGAAAAGTTGGAATCAGTCAAAACTGTGTAGTTTCATAACTCATTGTCATCAGTATATCTCATGCTTGCGCATTTAAGTAAGAAACAGTTGCCAAACTTAGTTACGAAACCTAATTTTGTTGTGTAAACTAGCCTTTACTCCAGAGCTCATGCCACCATATCTTACAGATGAGGAGAATGCCTGCCAACCTAACACAACTTTCCTCAGGGACTGCAACTTGTGCAAGTGTTCTGAAGAAGGTATCGCAGCTTGTACCAAGAGGAGATGCATTGTGGATGAGAACTCTGTCAATCAGGGTATTTATTCCAAGTAACAAAGCTCTAACATTCCCAATCAACTCCAACCATCATAAATTCAATACTTTATCATCTTTCCCACCAATATCCTCTCATTGCAATCAAACAACCAGTTTTCAAAAAATTTTATACGAGGGCCGTTCACAAAGTAAGCTTCCCTGGAGCTGTTTACAGAAACTAAACACAATTTCAAGGAAATATTTATTGCAACAGACACAGTCAGTGTTCAGCTATTTTTCAACACATTCGCCACCAGAATTGAAACAGTTGTCTTACCGTGGCACCAACTTTCGAATACCTGTGACGTAGAAGTGTGCCGCCTGGGATTTGAACCAATATGTGACAACCACCTTCGCCTCTCTGTCATCCTTTGTCATTTCGTGAGGTGTAGAAAAATATGGAAATCACTGGGAGCAAGGTCTGGGCTTTAGGGCGAATGTTTAAACAACTCCCAGCCAAACTTCTGCAGGAGACTTAATAATGTGAAAATATGTTACTTTTCTTGTCACTTCCTAAATGTTTGAAGCAGAACACTATAATAATATGCTAGCGCTGACCATCAAATTCCATTTGTTAGTGGATTCTAGCCTATACAATTGCTGCGGAGCACTGTATTCAGACACATACATCTCCATAGACACATAGATCTCCAAATGGCGATTGTTATGATTTTCTGACCAGTTTTGAAGCAATACTAAAATAAATATGTAAAAATAGGCCTAAAATAAGAATTATCATTGGAACCGATCTAAATGTAAATATTCCAGAAGGATGCCGTCAAGCTGGCCCAACTTTTGGATCTGCTCAGGACTTTTATATTTATGCCACTAGTATGAGTCCTACGAGAGGGACTTCTTGTCTAGTTTATTTTTTAACAGACATCAGTAAGGAAATGGTTTTGGTTGTATAGAATGTTGTATTGCAGATCGCGAGTCTCTGTTGATGATTGTAAATAAGAGTAAACTGAAAGTAAACAGAGAACTCATTAGGTTTCGTAATATGAATGAGGCCAATTTAGAAATGTTCTGTCAATTTATGTATGATATCGATTGGGAAATTTTAAATAATGAAAGAGACATTAATACTGTCTTCGCAAACTTTATCAATCATATGCTAGTATACTAAGGTATACTATAATTAATCTAGTGTTGTCTGTTCTGATTTCAGATGTCCCAGTGCAGAAATGCACACCCGGTGAGGTTTACAGGAAGGACTGCAACACATGTCGGTGTTCTCAAGACGGACTTTCCGAAGTCTGCACAAAAGTCAAATGTTACAGAAAGGAGAGGGATAACCACAGACGTAAGAATCACTATGCCTATTCCTTATGATTTCTCATTTTCTGGGGTTTCCATTTTTCAATTCCTTGGCTCCTTGTGGAGTCTATTCAGAATGAATGTGAAAATTGTCAGCAATGAAAGATTAGTAGGCCTATACAGTCATCAAAGATTGCAACGTGTTCATAATATGTTTGTATGCTTCACTTTTAATGTAAGTCTGTTTGCTCAGGGGTGTATTTAGCTACTTAAGTGCCTCTAGGCAGAGAAAAATAGTTTTGTCCCTTATTTCTACATGAATGTACCACAAAGTAACGTACAATATGCATTATTGTAACTGAAAAAGTAGGCTAATAATCCAGAACGTGGTTTCAAAGGAAGCTGAAAAAAGGCTGAAATATAGAGACCTTCAGATAGAAATGTCGAATGTGGAACGTGAAAACTGAAGTCATATCTATTCTAGTTGGAGCACTGGGTACGATACCAAAAACCTGGAAAACAATCTATCACAGATAATGGGAGAAGCACAGGTTTCCAAAATTCAAGGGATTGCCCTGCTCGGAACTGCTCACATTTTGAGGAAGGTGCTATAAGGACCAGACCCGTCAAGAATCTGCTCCTGAGGGGGCTGGAGGCATCCTGGAGCAGAATCTTAAATCCAGCCTCAACGCTATGAATCTAAAATTTTTTTAAATAATAATAATAATAATACGAGGGTTATCCAGAAAGTAAGGAACGTTTCCACCTGATGCCGCCAGGCGCGCGCCAATAGCGTATACAATGGTGTGCTCGTACTCGGCACCTCAGTCAGCGTCCAGCTGTGCCAACGGGAACATCTCTGCGCTTCCCCTTTTTTTATTATTCAAATTTGAAATGTGTGCTGCAATCCAAAATCCCGCCAGTTGTGAGGTGCGTTATGTGATTTGTTTTTTGTTGGCAAAAAACTTAAAACCAATAGAAATTCATCGGGAACTGTGTGAAGTGTACGGGAACAATGTAATGAGTGTGTCAGGAAGTGGTGTATTCAGTTTAAAAATGGTTCATGATGAAGAGAAGAGTGAATGTCCGAGCATTGTGACTGATGATCTGGTCGCCCAAGTTGACGAAAAGATTCGTGAAAACCGCCGTTTCACAATAACTGAGCTTTCTCTGTGTTTCCCACAAGTTTGACGGACTTTACTTTTTGAAATTGTTTCACAGAAGCTTCACGACGATGAGGAGCTCCAGGTACGCGTCACTGAGTGGCTGAGATCACAGGCGGCAGAATTCTATGACACAGGAATTTCAAAGCTTGTCCACCGCTATGATAATGCCTGAATTTGAATGGTGATTATGTTGAAAAGTAGTATTTTAGTCCCTCTTTCACATGTATATAATAAAATGTTTTTCTTGTACTTGGTTTTTTTAAATTCCAAAACGTTCCTTACTTTCTGGATAACCCTCGTAATAATAATATCAGAATGTCAGAGTTAAATGGAAAGAGAGTTCCAGTCGCCGTGGGTGAGTCGGTAGCGCACCTGCCTTCCACTCCGGCAGCCCGGGTTTGATTCCTGGCCGGGTCGGTCCCTTTCCCAGGTTCAGGACTGGGTAGGTTAAGTCTTAGGTTAAGAAATGCACATTGCTTTCGATTCCTTAATTATTAATTTAATTGACAACAACAATGGAACTAGATCGTTGATTAAATTTGAGCGTTTGTTGTCAATGTTATTCATTTCTATTTCATTGTGTGTTACATTAGTTTACTATTTTGAAGAGTTATGAATAAAATGTTTAATATATTTAAGAAAGAAGTAACAACTTAAAAGCCGCCCCTTAAAAATCTGCCTCCCTAGGCAGCTGCCTAGTCTGCCTAGGCAACCCTTTCACTGCTGAGATATTTTCACTGTCACTCGGCGCTAAATCCGAAAAATAAGAAGGCAGTTTTAAAATACGCCAGAACTTCGTCATCACGTTAGAAATGTTTTTCCTTGCTCGTGAAAGCAATGACTGTGTTGAAATTGAACATACCATGGCCTTGACGTGATTCCCGGCTTGTCATATGACTCGTGAGTTCAATGGCTTCTTCAGACATCACAACATTGTGCAAGGCCTCAGATTTCAGTCTACAGATTGCACCACAGGGCAAGGAAAGCAATGAAAATAATTTCTATCTAACCCCAAGAGATGGCAGGACATTATCCTTTCGTTGAAACCTTGTTAAAGAATTCTATTCTACGAGGAATTGTTTTATTCGTAGCACTAACTTCGCGGCAATATTGTGCAAGGCCTCACATTTTGATCTACAAATTGCACCACAGAGCAGGGAAAGCAATGAAATTAAGTTCTATCTAACCCCAATAGATGGCAGGACACTATCCTTTCGTTAAAACTGTGTTAAAAAATTCCATGCCTTGTGGAATCGTCTCGTTCATAGCACCCACTTCGCGGCCGTCACAGTTCCGTCGTTAGCAGTGAAAGGGTTGGCACTGTGTTCGCTCATGTACCTAGGTATAGCGTTCAAAATTTTATCATTGTTCCATATGAATTATGGAAGAAGATTTCACTGCCTTTGTAATTCTTCAAAATATAACGTATATGTTACTCTTACTTGAAAATGCTTTTTCAAACACAAACAGTTATCAACAGTAATTATGTTACAGTGGAAAAAAGTTGCTGCAAAAATTATTTTTGATTATGGTGGCATCAGAACAGACAGAAACAGGGCCCTCAGACTGATGTGGAACGCCTGACACTATAACACCGTAATGATATGTGTTTCAGCTCGTGTTCAGTACTGCGAGCCTGGGTCCACGTTCAAAAGAGACTGCAACTCCTGCAAATGTTCAGACGATGGGCTCATGGCAGCTTGCACCAGGAGAATCTGTTCCCCAAGCAAAGGTATCACATCCACATATCCCGAAACACACTAATACAGTAAAACTACAATGATTTATGAAGATAACAGTGTTGGCATGCAGTGATGGCTAGTGTAAAATGAAAAGACTTGAACAGACACGCGTCAGATGTTTTGCAGTGTTCACTGCAGATATCAGTATAGACTTCCAAAAACACTTATAACTTAGTATAGAGTATTTGTTAATGGGCTCTTAAAGGAAAGTAAAAGCAATTAAAAACTTTGTTACTGGTTGAAAAAATAGCTGCTTTTAGTCTATTACTGTATTAGCCTATGGGTGGTTCAGTGATTCACAGTTACGTATTATTTTGTGCGGAGTGCACTGCATCAAGAATACAGTAACTATAATGACATGGTTTGTGTTCACAGCTAAGATTTCCAAAAAATGCAGTCCAGGCACTGTATTCAACAAAGATTGCAACACTTGCCGATGTTCTGATGATGGGATGACCGAAGTCTGCACGCTCATGGCATGTAAAAAGCCCAGGAAGGCAAGAGGTAAGTAAGGGTGGTCTCAATAGCAAAGTTTGTAGTCTTATAAATTTCTCAACATCAGTAGACTCTTGATTATCCTCAGTAACTGCAGGAAGAAAATCCACGGGATAATAAAAACTGCAAAGTGGCTGAAAAATGACTAAATCAATACCTCAAAATGAATATACTTGAAATACTTCAACAGTAACCATGCGACCTAATGGCTAAGGCACAAAATAAATTCCATTAGCTCTCCATCTCGTATACTACAACTCTGGAAACTGGCAGCACATAATACAATTAAAACTTATATGGGTACCAGGACACAGAGGTGTAGAAGGAAATGAAAAAGCAGACCAATTAGCAAAAATGGGAGCAAAGGAACCTTTCTATGGTCCAGAACCTTCTCTTGGCATCACAATGAAGACCATGAGAAGTGCAGTAAACAACTGGTTACAGGACAAGACAATGAAATCTTGGGAAATGGTTTCAGGTCTTGAATTTTCTAAGAAATTTACCAACAACTTGTTGAAGCTAACAAGAGAACAAACCAGAATAACTGTGGGTTATTAACTGGACATTATCATCTTAGAAAGCATCTAAACAAAATGGGCATCTATAAAGAAGAACCAATTTGTAAGAAATGTGGTATGGAAGAAGAGACAGCAAACCACATTATATTCGAGTGTGAAGCTCTTGCAAACACTCGGTACTTTCTCCTCGGCCCCCCCGGGATCCGAGCTGGAAGCTATCCATAATGATCCCATAAGAACTTTGATAGGCCTAACAAGGAAAACAAAGGTTTTTGATGAGATCTGAACAAGGGGTCTGCGTAATATGCCAGCCAAAGAGACAGACGTCCATGCAGTGGACAGAAGGGCCACCCCAAACTAAGGAAAAAAAGAAAGGAGAAGAAAAAAAAAAAAAAGCTCTCCATCTCAGGTGAGGCAGAAAGAAGAATATGACTGTTAGCAAATGCTTACCTCCTGTATATTAAAAAACTAATGGATCGTATAAAGAAACTTCTGACAATATCTATAGACCTATCGAGGAGCTACTAAGATCTGGGAAGGATAAATGTCATCCACATTCAGCATCAGGTGTCTACAGAGCCCCATGTAGCTGTGGGCAAGTATATATAGGCAGCACTGCCACCAGACTGAAGAAACTTAACAGACACAGTTGTCTAGGGTATACAGAGAAGTATTCGGTCGCTGAACATTCCCTTCTGGATAGCCACGACACAGATGTTCTCTCAACTACTGTACATTTCTATGCTTGCTTACGGGAAGCCATCAAAATCTACAAACGCAGCAGTAGTTTCAACCGTAAAGATTATTGGGTCTTTCAAATTAACCTGGATCCCATATTAAGAAAGATCACAGTCAAGAAACCAACAGCCAATTAATGCCTAGGAGAAATCAAAACACCATCAGCCAATAAGCAATCCCCGTACATGCCATCCAATCAAAGACGAGATCTCACCACACACACAGCACATCAGCAGTGAAGCCCACATCAGTTCACTGCCGACTGCTATAGGCAGAGGATCTCTGAGGATGCTGAATGTAGTTATTGGCAAAATTTTGGGAATGCAACATAATGGTCTCAACGACAAGGAACCAAGCATCATTCCGTAAGAGGATCCTCCACTGCTGCTTGCTGCTTTAAAGGCCTGAATCATAGACACCAAGTGCTTATAACCCGTCTGAGAATTGGACACACAAGAATGACTCACTTCTACCTGATTACTAGACAATGAAAACATGCAATTCTCCACTGTCAATCTCGCATATATTCAGAGATTGTCACAGTTTCGATCTCCTCAGGGAAAAATACAAGATAGCCAACAACATACAAGTTCTTAATAATCCAAATATGTACAAAAATGTATATTATTTATAAAGGACATTAATGTATATAGTAAAATTTAAATATAAATGGTTTGAACTTTTCTCAGAGAATACTATGTAAAAGTTCTTCACAGGCTAACAGCTGAGTCGAGGTTTTAAAAAACTAACCTCTGTAAAATCCCCAACCCAGCTGGGGATCAAACCCGGGCCACCCAGGTGGCTGGCAGTCATGCTACCAACTTACACATGGCAGCGGACACAGAAATAACAATAATAATAATAATAATAATAATAATAATAATAATAATAATAATAATAATAATAATAATAATAATAATAATAATAATATTTACAGCAGCAAGGGGCATAACCATGCAATTATGACATCACAAACATAAGTCCTTTCATACTTAGAAGTTTATTGGTTTACTTTTTCACAAAAAACCGGTGAACTGTTTATATTTGTGTTCAAACACCTCTCTTCCAAAATCACACCAAAAAAGAAGGGGGAGGGGAAAGCTGCAGATAATCAAGAGTTCATGGCAGTTTGAATTATTTCAATACTTAATAAAGAAGTGAAGGTAAAATAAGAAGTAATAAGTTAATGTTAATTTTGTTGACAGCTATAATTAACGTTTACGATGGCTGCATGCCAGGGAAACAACTGTGGTCTGCAAACTGCGAAGTGTGCTACTGTGGATACAACGGCTACACTGCCATCTGCTACACAACTTGTGATTCCGATGAAACAAATTCAGTTGATGTGCGGCGATAAAAGCAATCACAACATCTGTATCTCCATGCACTGTTCCTCCATATGGTGACCACAGTTCTGCCATCTATAGTGCATTTTACTTAAGAGTTGGCTAATCATGCAGGTATCCGCATTGCGGCAGCCACAGCTCTAACTTGCAGTGGCCACAGCTTTAACTCCCGAGCGATTGGTTGAAATATCTATGCAAATAAAGCCGCTAATGGTGTAATGATTCAGATTCTCACAGTTACAGTTAAAATTACAGTGAAAATAACCACGTACCTCATCACAAGAGATGTTGGAAATGTCTTGCATCCACACAACACTGGCACCTCTTCAGGAAATTTTCTTTCATGCACATAAATTCAGCTTCCAAGATAGAGTTCATTTCTCTTATGATATTGTTTTTAAGTTCTTTTAATGTCAGGGGGTTTGAACTATACACTTTATTTTTCAAGTTCCCCCATAAATAATACTGTTAGAAGAACTTAAAGATAATATCGAAACAGAAATTAGAAGAACTTAAAGATAATATCGAAACAGAAATTAACTCTATCTCGGAAGCTGAACTTATCCACGTGAAAGAAAATTTCCTAAACAGATGCCAGTGTTCTGTGGATGCAAGAGAAGGACATTTCCAACATCTCTTGTGATGAGGTACGTGGTTATTTTCACTGTAATTTTAATTGTAACTGTGAGAATCTGAATCATTACACCATTATCGGCTTTATTTGCATAGATATTTCAACCAATCGCTCGGGAGTTAAAGCTGTGGCCACTGCAAGGCAGAAACCTGCATGATTGGCCAACTCTTACGTGAAACACACTGTACCAGTTACATAAGTATTCACATCGAACTGAGTATGCTGGTCATATTCATTACATTCATCTATATGGAATCTTGCATATCAATCTGAATTCTCCGAACATGTTCACGCTTTAATAATAAAATATTATTTACATGAACTACAGTGAAGTAATGAAATTTTATAAGAGTTACCAGTCAACTTCACTGTTATAAGTTTTCACTTGCGCGGTAATTGCATCATCAGCTAAAGTCAACTGCCAAGTTTGTTGGAAGACTGGTAGATGTCTCTGTTGGCTGTATCAACTTAATGTTGAGGTCAAGTAATTTATGATTTTTCTGAATGAAGACATTTTCTCAACAGTCAATTGTTTCTCTATTAAAAACATTATCCAGGCTTGTAGGCATAGTCCAGTTGACAATGATGTGCCAAACATTTCGTCCACAACTAAGGCAGACATCCTCAGTGGCAGTGGAGTTTTGACCAGAACGCTTCGCCTGAGACTGCACCCCCACTGAGGATGTCTGCCTTAGTTGTGGACGAAACGTTTGGCACACCAACGTTAACTGGACCATGGCCTACAAGCCTGGATAATGTTTTTAATATTGACTCCAGCCGTGAAAGCTTACAATGTTTTATAATTCTTTTTCTTTTTGCATGCTTTTAATAATTTTATGTCATCTTCAAATGAATTATGGTCCCAAAATGATTAGCAATGGCAGATTTTTGGTTCGATTACATTTTTTTCTAAATGCAACATTGGCATTATGGAAGTAAATTGTTGAAGATGGCTGCCACAAGCAGTTGAAAGCACTCCAATAAGGTCATTCACATGATCAAACATAGTAGTAAGTGTTTGTGTTAATCGAGGGCTCGCCATGATAATAACAGTGTATGGAGATACAAAACTGATCAATGGAGTATGTACTTACACCATCACACAACAAAGTGTTTTTATACAGCCACAACAATATGTGCAAGTACAATATAAACTGTAAATACAATAGTGCTAACAAATGTCCTGCTTATAGGGCATTAATTGCTGATTGCATCAATCCCTGTTAGGATGCACGGTTTTCTGTGGCCTGCTCATCTTGCCATTATTACTCTCTGGAGTATTTAGACGGTAGTGACTTATTTGTTGGTGATTTTTCAAAACATAATAGCTTATTACTGTAAAACTGTAGGAGAGTAAACCCAATAGGTAAAGTTTTACTGAAGTAATAATAATAAGAAAAAAATAGGTCAAAATGTAAGAAAAAGGAGTAAGCAATGTTAGTATTTAAATTAGTTCGCAGGCTTCCACAGCCGGTGTTAGACATAAACTGATTGTAATTGCTATCCGGGTTGGGCCGCGTCGTGTTTTTATGTCTTCTAACGTTTCGGACATCATATTGTGTCCTCCTTCGGAGAAAGATTCGAAATAAAAATAAATGCCTGTGCAGAGTAAACAGTCGCAGTTGTCATGACATCAGTTTTAAAGTTTTAATTGTTTCACGCTAGATGTCACTGATCTTATACCCATCTACCCTGTTTATGTTATGGGGATGTTTAATCATTTCTATGCCTTCTGTAACAAGTCTAGGGAATCTTCTGTTTTCATGTTTAAGTAGAGTCATGTCATCGAAAAGAATTTTGTGGCCTGTTTTTTCCGAATGAGATGCTCTCCACAGGCACTTATTTTTATTTCAAATCTTTCTCCGAAGAAGGACACGATACGATGTCCGAAACGTTAGAAGACACTAAAAACACAACGCGGCCCAACCTGGATAGCAATTACAATCAGTTTAAGGTTAGTATTTCTTTAATTTTAGGACTTTTAGGCTATATCAGGAGTTTGGGATCTGTGCCTGTACAGTAGGCCATGCAACTGTTGATTGTCAACTAGTTTCTATTATTTATTCTGATGTCAGTAAATTTCAAGTGATATTAATTTAAACGAATACGGTACACGATGAAACAGTGAGGATGATTCATGGTATGTAAATATCCATTTTGGCATTTGACTGGATAAGCCATGAAAAAACCCATGTCAAATTGGCCGGCCATGGGATTTGAAGCTGGGACCTCCCAAATGTGGCTCCAAGATATTACCATCTCGGTCACCTCACTCGGTTTCTATGCTATTGATGTAGTGGAAAAGTACAGGTTATTGAAATTGAGCACAGCAATGGTGACACAATATTAAAACAGAAGCAAGAACTGACAGCAGGGAAGTCATATAGCATATAACTTCTCTGTGCTACCATTAAGGGAAAGAAAGTTTTATAAACCGAGGAGTTAGCAATGCCATTGCTGTGAATATGTGATATATTCTGCAAGCTGTTGTCTCACTAGGTTCCTGACATCACAATTCACATCTGTGCTGAAGCATGGTGCTATCAGAAGTATATTTCTTGGTGAGGCAGGATGATTTCTAATCATAGGAACGTTCAATAAGGTCTACATCATATTACTGTTCACTTACTCTGGACCAGTTACTAATATTTTTCTGGTTCCTGTCACTTAATCAGTAACCAGGCTCGATTAAACAGAAATATATGAAAATGTATAGTTAACTGCTAGGCATTATCTAAACGGCCTTAAGCGAGATTGATGCAATCAGCCAAGAAAGTTTGTATTAATATTGCATCGCTATATTGTAAATAATTAAGTAGATGCACTAGATTCTAACTTTCTCTGATTTTCCCAGCAGTATTAATTCACAATAATCCATTACCGCTAGGAACATGATTTTGTGGTACAGTAATAAAATTGCAAGAGATGTTAAAATGCAAAGAAAGGAGGATTTTAATATATGGTTCATGGCTATTGTGTTCACAATAAATTCAATGTAATGTGTCTTGTAGTTGACCCCACATGAACAACTGCCCCAAGAAGTATGAAAGGAAAAGATCTATTACACGAAGACACTATTTTCCATGCAGCCACACGTTTCATCTTATGTTTGAAGTTCAAGTGACTGAAACCCCACATGTAAGTCCAGGCATTTCACAATATCCTCACTCCATCACTTTACAAAGTGAAAAAAAAAAAAAAAAAAAAAAAAAAAACTAAATACAGTAAAACCTGTCTCAAAGACATTTAGCAACCACCTCCTTTAAAGACCAATTTTTCTAGGAACCGATAGTAAAACCCATAAGGCCAATGGTATTTATACCCCTATTAAACGACCACCCCTCTCCCCGACCAATGACCAGAGTTTCATTTTCATTAAACTCCTCTATAACGATCAAAACCGTAAAAAATATTTACTCACATGGTGGGCATTAATCAGCATTTGAACAGAAATACTGATGTGAGCACTGCAAAACGTCTCTTCAATTTTCAATACAGTACTTTTACAAAAGTGATGGACAATGCTTTGGGCTACAATAGACACTGTACAGGTACCTACCGTACAGCGTGAACAGGACACATCCCAATATCCTACCTCTGACCTGCTTGTTTCAATACCCTTAAGAATTCATGTTGTTATTATCTACATGATCACAGTGACTTGAAGGGGTAAGTCTATTTCTTATGAAAACGTTCATTCAGTGGACATGAGGGGGCTTCCGAAATTCTCGATTCTAAGAAACGTGTAATACAGTAAAAATAAGTAATAATCAAATGTGTGTTGCGTAATACAGCTACTGTATTGTACAGTAATTATTCTATTGTATTTTCAGTTTCAAGACATAAAAATGCATTCCCCCTATTAAGAGACCACCCCTCTTAAAGACCACTTTTTCGTGGAACCAGCGATGGTCATTATATAGAGGTTTTACTGTATGCCTATATCCTCAAAATTACTATTATAGTTTCACAAAATTTGTAATCAGTCGAAACTGCACAGTGTCGAAACACATGGTCACCAGTACTTCTCGGGCTTGTGAATTCAAATAAAAAAAACAGTTGTGAAACTTAGTTACTATTTTAAACCTAGTTTGTCAAGTAAACTTTCCTCGCTACTTTGAAATTTTCTCATCACAGAATCATGTACCAAGCTCACCAAAAAATACCATCACTTTTATTATTTTACATAAATATAAAATATTGACATGTACATTTTTATTAACATACAGAAATGTGTTTTTTATGAAATTGTGACATTGCTTAGTATTGTAGGTGACAGCAAACACATAGCGGTTAAAAAGGAGAAGTCCTGTATTAATCAATCGTTACAATATATGTCTAAGTGAGTGTTAACAAATTTGAGCTTTTTAAGACAAGTAGACTTGTCAGTTCAGGGACTGCAATACATGAATAAAATGTTTATGTGTCATACAAAACAATTTTCTAAGTTAAATGCAAATCATACATGTTTGTGAGAGTATTTAGATATTAAGAAAAAATACTGTACAATAAAATAACAGAAAAAAATAAACAAAATATAAAATCATTTTACTATTTGTTGATTATGTTATACACCTGTGATTCCTTTCACCAGCAAGAACTGATCTGTGAAGCAAGAGAATAACCTACATAACAAGAGTAAGTGTTTGTCTGTGTGCCGATATCCAGCCAAATCTACGGCATGCAGAGATCTGAATTTTTTAAAGAATTATGAGTGGAAAACTGGCAGAAAACTTTACATTTAGCACTATTTACGCACCAGATTTTGTTATTGCTTTTCAACTGAGAAATTAATTGTGGATAATCTTGCTTTGTTGCAATAGAGAATCACTAAAATAGAGCAATTGCAATCACTAAGTTGGACAATCAATTAAGGTTGTTGCACTCTTATGTTCAGAAACCGTGCTTCTTTCATGGGCAACTGCACGTGGGTTGCTCAAGAATTAAAAATGGAAACAATCTATACATCTTAGCTCTAAATGAAGGACACTTAGGGTGGCGTGCACCAACCAGAAGTAAACCAAACAAAAGTAGTAAATCTAAGAAGGAAACCTGAAGTAAACAAAAACCAGTACATCTGTCTCACTCTAGCACATTACTCCTATGACTTAAGAGTGAGAAAGACAAAGTGGTTTTTGATAAATCTGTCATGTTGGTCCTGATTTCCACCGTTTAATGTAGGCTAGTTAAGAATTAAATTAAATTGTTTTCATTGTGAAGATTGAAGAAAGAAAAATAACACGTGATCCATTGAAAACAATTTAATTTAATTCTTAACTAAACTGGTTTTTGTTTACATCAGGTTTCCTTCTTAGATTTACTACTTTAGTTTAGTTTACTCCTGGTTGGTGCACGCCACCCTAATTCTAGTTTTTCTGGAAGTTCTATAAGAAAAAATTAACTTGCTTTTGTATAATAAAGGTATTCCTCAGCGACCCCTGGTGATCCTGTAAGAGGATATTCTCAGCGGATTTGTTACCGGCATGCACCAGTCCCCTACCTACTTTAACCTAAGGACAAACACACCCAGTCCTGAACCCGGGAAAGTAACTTTTCACTACTGAAAAATCCCCAACCCGGCCGGGAATCGAACCCGGGCTGCCGGAGTGGAAGGCAGGCGCGCTACCGATTCACCCATAGTGGTGGACTTTTTGTATAATACCAGGTCTCTAATGTTAATTTAATATTAAATATGTTAAACTTAGAGAATAGCAATATTATTAAAAATAGTGATGTAATAGTGATGATTTCCCATTTAAAATGCATGTAACCTTTACGTAGTCGTTGCTCTGATACCAGTCAACCGATTTGGTCCAATATCAATAGGCTTCTTGCCATGGACATTATAAATGTGTATTGGTTCACTAAGTTCCATGAAAATTCGATAAAGAGTATTTGAGTTATCATTTGTACAGACACACAGATGGGTGGAAAGACAGACAGACATTTTCCCATCCCGCATACAATCTCATAAAGTACCATACTGGCACTAAATAACATGATACTTAACGCAAATATATAAATTATTTTACAATATCTGTAAGGATTACTTAACATTACTGAAGTCTGTGCTTTATATTTTGTCTTCCACTTTGCATTGGTGATGAACAGGGTTCGGATGTTTATGACATGTCGTATTTTTTATCCTGACCTCCATTCTCGTAGCAAACACAAATTAAACATAAACTATAAACTATAACATTTGTTATCCTAAACGGACCGTTTTTATTTTGCATATAAAGTCATATTTTTGTCATTTTCATGGTCTAGGTCATATTTCGGTCATCTTTGTAATTTAACGTCATACTTCAGTTATAAATTTGGTGCAGTTTGTGCACTAAATTGTCGACTTAAATTTCTTTCTGAAAAAAGAGTAGGAATATTTTGGTCTTACTGTAACTGAAATGTGAAAGGACAATAACAAGTAGTGGTACAATAATTATCTCTTTCTCCTTGTTGCTAACAACTTCCAATAAACATGTTTTCAACACATCTGCAGTGTTATCTGGAAACATTAGCAGATTAGAAGTTCATCACAAGTAAGACTGTAAATCACCTGTGAAATTGTTAAAAAGTGATTATCTGATTGAATTAATGTGATGTCATAATTTAGCATCATTAAAATTTTTAAATTTGAACAGTTATTTTTAGAAAATGCGTTCTTTTATGAGGTAATATTTAGGATTTTTTGGTCATATTTAGTCATTTTAAAGTCATATTTGCAGTCATATTTTCCAATTTTTTAGGTCTTAAACATCTAAACCCTAGTGATGAATATCGGTAACAATGAATAATGATGCAAAGAAAGTTATGTAAAAAAAAAATTAAATAAAAGTTAAATTTAAATCAAATAACTTTGATCTTTATTTCAAAAGAAAGGGGGGAAAAAAAAGATTTTACAAAATCCAATCTTAACCCAGTGTTAAATACGTCTTTTTATGTTATTTCTAGGCCCAATAGTTCGGACAAGTTCGTTAATGAGCAAAATTGGCCCAAGGGGGTGGTCGGGGGAGGGGGTTGAAATTTTAAAACATTTATATCTCGGCCCCTCTGAAGTATAGAGGGAAACTTTGTTTGAATAAATTAGAGTACTCCCTATGGAATTCACAGTGACACAAACGATTCGGAAGTTTTTGGGGTACGAGTGGGGGTGGGAGGATGGAAATTCGAAATTTTTTAAACTACGTCTTGTGGGCTTTCGTTGAAAAGCTCTTGGTGAGTACTCTACAAATCAATAACTAGTTCCTTGATAGTTCTCATATAAGGCGAGATTTGAATGTTTGAAAAAGTGTTCTTTCCTCGTTTTTGCCGTTATTATTGCGGGTTTGTCATGCCAAGGCTAAAGAAGAAGAGTGTTGCGCAGCGACAATAAATTACACCAAAAGCACTTCGAAATCTGCCTCAGCCCGTAGGCTTGCCTTAAGGGATTTTTTAAAAATATTTTAGTCAAATTAAGCTAGAATTTAACCTCTGTTGATGAAACCAGATAATAAGTAGGCTATAACTGGTACGTTGGTGTTGACTGGCTCACCAAAGACTACTAAAACAGTCAATTCAGCACTGTTTTGTGTTTTTGTAGCACAATAAATGATGTAATGAACAGTAGAGAGAAGAGGTACAGGATGCAGTTACATCATTGCCAGGAGATAATAGCATTGTGATCTCACATGTCCTTCAGTATCTCTCTAGCTTAGTCATGTCAAATACAACAAAGGAGTAAGTCAGTAAAATTACATTTACTATAGTATCATTAATTCAACAATTTGACGTAGTTATTAGCTGGCATTTTGTGAATTTTTACTTCCTCTGTCCACACCATAGCTACTATAGGTAGAGGAAGTAAGTTAATGTGTTCGACCTCGAAATTCCATGTTGAGTTTTCCTGAATCCAAAAATATTTTCAGAAACATGTCTGGATGCAATGCAGAATGTAGATTGACTTAAATATAATTTCAACTTTTACATAAATCTAAATAACATGAGAAAGTGTTTGTCTATCTGTCTGTGAGTGATGCCCAGCAAAATCTATGGCATGCAGAGATCTGTAATTTTTAACATAGATGGGCTGAAGGGTATTCAAATGCATCGTGAAGCCATATTTTAAATTTTCACTTGTGTTCGCAAGCTAAGAGTGAAAAACTGGCAGAAAACATTTTTTTTGCGCTATCAAGTTTTCACTATTACAGTTCAATTGTAAAATGAATTATGCAATAACATAATGAACTGTTTGAAGATTGGTTAAAAAATTTTACTCATTATGATGAATGATTGAGTGTAACGCATGACTGAACCTCCACCGAAAGGAAGTGAAGAACAAGTGTCGGGCTTTGACCCATCTTGCTTCTTTTCCGTATGGAAGTATTGTGTATGAAGAATAATTTTAAGGTATTGAATTATTTTTTAATCATTGGCTTTCTCTCAGGTCTAAAATTCATTTTAGAGTGACTGATGTAGCCAACTCAATTTCTTCTGGTTATTGTGAAGGCATTCGTAGTGATAGAAGATCGTAGTGATTTGCTCTAAAGTATGCTGGATATCCAACAAAAGCAATTTGAACTTCCTGCAATTCACCTTGATTTTATAGATGTGTTGCCATTGATGGTCACATGTCCCCCAATCCTGCTATCTGCCTATGGTAGATGATGCAGCGGTCGGGTGGTAGGCCTTGTCCCTTCAGGGATGTAGCGCCACGGAGTTAGTTAGTTACAGTTGACTCCCTCTAGTCCGGCCGACTTATTGGAATGAGCCATCTGCGCACGGAAGGGTTTCTCACAGCAGTAATCGATTAGAATAAACATGTCTGTTTAGTTTCCAGTCTTAAGTGTAAACAAATCACGTCAGTTCACTTGATGACTGCGTTCATTTCAGACGTGAATTTTACTCTGGTGCTGTTAGTATCTTTTACTGTGAGTTTAATTTTTACAGTGTGTCTGTTACTGTAGTTATAAAAATGTTCTCAAAAATGAGAGAAAACTGAAAGCAAACAGCTTTAAAAAATCGACAAAACCATCTTAAAAGTTGATTTTTGCTTTAATAGGTTATACTTTACATGTTTAAAAGACCGCCAGATGGTCCGGCCATTTTTTAATTTGGTCGAGGGTCCGGTCCCTGAGTGGCCGGATTAGAGGGAGCCTACTGTAGTTGCCATTATTAAACTTCCAACCCTCATAGAATAAACAACTTGATCGAACATAATCAATGAGTGTATGACGAAATTGTTAAGATTTTTCAATATTTAGAGAAACAAGCAACTCTCCAACACTTGTATACAGCTGATCAATTAAAACACTTCCAGTTATAGCCTTTTCACACTGAGTCACTTGTGACAGTCACCGGCAAAGAAGCATTGGTTAAATGGGAGCTTTCGTACTGGGTCACCATGGTGACTCACCCAAACGTGACACTGCAGTGTCGACTCCGAACACATGTGATGATCACTTGTGACTGGTCACCGGTGAAGAAGCATTGGTTTAAATGGGAGCCTTCATATCGGTATAGTCGCCTCGCTCATAGCGTTGACAAGCGGCTCGCTTTGTTCTCATATTACAATTTTTTTTGTTACTGTGAAAGGTTTTCTCAAAAGAAACCGCTGATTGAATTCGTGTTGCCAATTCTCTCATTGCTCAATGCCATTGCCACAAATGTTTTGCTGCATCTATATCTTCCCGCTCTCTTTTTTAACACTATACAGTGTGGCAACTACGCCAAGCGACAAGGTCGGGTGGCGACTTCTTTGAAGTTAACTGTCAACGCAATGAGCGAGGCGACTATACACAAGTGACGGTCACCGCATTTTCGGATTGCCAACAATGAAAGCAGGGTGTCCACCATGTAAAGCTGAAGAAATTCCCGGCTTATTCCCTGATTTTCATTGATCATTTCAGAAATTCCCGACCAAAATATGAAGCACTTTCTAATAACTGTGTCCGAAAAATTATAGGATTATACATACTTTAAATAAGAAAAACTTTCAGTAACAAAAGTAATTGCAAACAATAATTACTTAGGCTATAACATAGGCTATACAAAAATTAGGAACAATAAAATAAATAAAATATACTTTCATATAGGCCTATTATTGTCTAGGAGTCTTTTTGATCACACTTCGCAATTTTTCGACTTTTCCCGGATATTTTAACAAATTCATTAACTTTCCCCGGATTTTCCCGACCATACGAAATTCCCGGCCTTTTCCCGACCAGTGGACACCCTGGAAAGTTTTATACATATATAATTCAGTTGTATAGTCGAACTTAGCGAAATTAGTTATCCAGCCATGAGTTTAGATTTGATTAATACTAAAGATCTTATAAGTGAAGTGGAATGTTGGCCTGCCATTAGGGATGTCAAAAGTGATGACAAATTGAATTATCTTGTAGCTACTATTGACAATACTAGCAGTGACCCACAAGTGTTCACTGCAAAAACTGGTGGATGTCACAAGTGACCCAATGTGAAAAGGCCTTATTATCTTGCCAAGCCATATCAAGTCAAGACCACCATACGGCTTTTTGCCTTGAAAATAAATTAGGGTTGTTATCTATCTTTATCAGTTTTCAGTAGCACTATGCTATCCATACTGATTGGCATTGGTATCGGTCTTGTGCCACTGACTGCAGGGCAAAATGAATCCACATGCTACGCAGACATCAGTCATCCTTACCAAGACTTCGCTACGTACACAGCTTATGAGGTCAACAAGGGCACAAGTCCCATCTCTGTTCCAAGTAAGTGAATATCCATATAAATAAAATCATAAGAGTCAGCACATGAGAACGGAAATAATATTTTTTGTTGTACAAACTGGAAGATTGCAAGTTCGATTCCCAATGGAGTCGGTGAGATTTACTATTGGCCTAATCCTTCTGGTGGCACTATGGCCCTGGAATCGACTCAGCCTCTAACAGAAAGTAGTACCCGGGTAAAAAGTGGCTGGTGTGTATGGCTGACAACCTTACCACCTTCCTGTGCCGATGTCTCAATCTGGGAGCCTTAACCTCCTGGAAACCATAAGGGTCTCCATGGCTCATACAGGAACCACTTTACCTTTACCTTATACTATAATACGCTTATTACGTATGATGTAACAATATCATAATGACCAGGGCCCGGATTCTGATGACATGTCATCTTTTTATTAATGCTGCATAGACATTGCCAACTTCTAGAAAAATCCTAATCATGGCCTCTAGATTATAGAAATGCATTTTTATTAGGTCATTTTTTGTCATTTTATGCAATTTGATATTTTTAGGACATTTATTTCAATTTTAGGTCATTATTTTGTCATTTTCGTGTCATTTACTTCCTTATTTAGTCATTTTCACACATTTACGTTTAGTATATTATCTTTTTTGTCGTCTAGCTATAATCGTCCCCAGCAGATCTGTCTTTCATGTGTTTTTTTAATGCAAGAAGGACACACTCAGTGTTGAACTGTTGTCATGTCTCAGTCGGAAACGAGAATCTAAGAAAAGCCAAAATTGTGTATTATAATTAAGGAATCGCGCACAATGTGCATTATCTTAACCTACTGACAAACACCCAGTCCTGAACCAGGGAAAGTGATTTTTCATTACTGAAAAATCCCCAACCCGGCCAGGAATCGAACCCGGGCCACCGGAGTGGAAGGCAGGCGCGCTACCGACTCACCCACGGCGACGGACAAAATTGTGTATTATATTACTGTTGTTATTATATTGACTTGGCACCAGAACAAAGAACAAGTTTATAGACCTACAACATCCTTTGTGCATTTACAAATTTTATAATTATGTATGAATTAGTCTATAACTTGTGTGTACAATAATAATTCTTATACATAAAATATAAGTTTTAGGTCATTCTTTATAAATATTAAGTCATTTTCTTTAATATTTAGGGTCATTTTATGGGTCATTTTTCAACAATTTTAGGTCATTAGAATCCGGGCCATGATAATGACATTCATTTTGACATCGGTGTGGTATCGATTATTATCGAACACAGAATGATCTTGAGACCTTGAAGGTAGCAGTTGCATAATAAATAGCCTATATTTAAAATAAAATCAATTCTGTTCATGTTACTTTTAATATCATACTAAAATGAATTCTTTTCATGCTGTAAAATTCTGTTGGTTTAAAGAAATTAGCAAAAGGAAGATTTGATTTCACTGCCAACATAAGCTGCCATCTATGGTAGAAGACATGAACTATGTCAACCAGCTGGTAACATTATTATAGTAATGTCCGTTATTTCAGGCTGTAAACCCCAGCAATTTTGGATGATATCACGACATGGAACAAGATATCCCAGCAAATACATCGTCCCACAACTGAAGACATTGCCTGTCTTGCGAGACGAGATTATTAATAACCACGAGCTACAAAACAGTAAGCATCACCTGTACAAGTAACAACAACAATGCTCTAATTCTGTGGGAACAAATAAGGACTGAATCAACCGTTGTACAGTATTTTATACAATTCTCTTCTGCATATTTGTGGGAAAATTAATTCAACTTAAAATTGAACCATCCAAAACTACTATGATTAATATACTGATTATTTGTTACAATAGGGGGAGTCCTTTGTGCTACAGATCTGGCGAATCTCAAGCACTGGAACCTGCAAGTAGTGTCAACACTGACAAGCAATCTGGCACCGCAGGGGTACCAGGACTTGCATGACCTGGCAGTGCGATACAAAGCACGGTTCCCATCTCTCCTCAACCAGACTTTCACGGACCAATTGTTTCAGGTAGGATTTCTGTACATCATTAATAATATCAATACAGGGCTTCCTATTAAAGCTAATAGCTTTCTCTCCTAGTTTTCTTGGACAATGAATCAGTGCTTAATTTTTAGGTAGATTTCGAAGAAAAATCTACCTATTGCAATGGATACCATGTCATCATTTTCGAAAAATTCTTTCATATCTTTACGTTTCATGTTCCCCTAAGTACGAAACCACCGCCCGTTCAAAAAAAAATTGTGATATTTATATATATATTTATATATATATATATATATTTATATATATATTTATATATATATATATATTTATATATATATATATATATATATATATATATATATATTTATATCTTTACACGATAGCGGCCGTAATTTTGAAGATATTTCAACCAAATTTTATTATGTTATTTCTAGGCCCAATAGCTCGGATAAGTTCGTTAATGAGCAAAATTGGCCCAAGGAAGGGGTCGGGGGAGGGGGTTGAAATTTTGAAAATTTATATCTCGGCCCCTATGAAGTGTAGAGGGAAACTTTGTTTGAATAAATTAGAGTACTCCCTTTGGAGTTCACAGTGACACCAACGATTCGGGGGTTCGAGTGAGGGTGGGGGTGGGGGTGGGGGGATGAAAATTCGAAACTTTTGAAACCACGTCTTGTGGGGTATCGTTGAAAAGCTCTTGATGAGTACTCTACAAATCAATAACTAGTTTCTTGATAGCTCTCATATGACGCGAGATTTTAATGTTTGAAAATAATAACACTTAAAAGAATTATTATAATATCATAATTTTGTCTTGTTTAGCGGCTTTGCTAATTTTATTCATTGCTGATCTTGCGCACGGCCTCCCAGAATATTATATCCTATTCTTGTTGTCAAAACAAATGATTGTAGTCTCTTCCTCTTTACCGAATTCAGTTCTTATTACTGCGGGTTTGCCATGCCAAGGCTAAAAAAGAAGAGTGCTGTGCAGCGATAATAAATTAAACCAAAAGCACTTTGAAATCTACCTCAGCCTGTAGGCCTGCCTAAAGAGATTTTTTTATAAACAGTGGAAACATTAAGACATAAGGTTAGCTACTCTACCCACTAGGCGGAGACGAAAGTATACGGTTTTTATGTTGTGCTTGTCCAACAGTCAAGAACTTATTCTACAGTTTTATAGCCTAACATTTTTTATTTATGTATTTAATTACAGTTCAGATTTTCAGATACACAGAGGACAACAGCGAGTGCCTTTTCCTTTGCTGAAGGAATGTTTGGAGCAACAAATAGAGTGAATCTGCCAGAACCAATGAGTCCTGACACACTTATAAAAGTGAGTGCTAACATATTCAAACTTTAAAATACAAAAAATAATGGAACATTTATACAGTGAAGCAATAAGTTATACTTTGTTAATTCAGTGAGATGGTTGACATTTAAACACTTTAGGCTTCACTTTTACTTACATTTTTGCAGAACGTACATTTCATGGGCTTTGCCCACATTTTCAACTGCTAGTCAACTGTCAGCAGTGGCTGCTCATTGACAAAATGCAGTTTTGATTCTGATATTATTGGAACTCCAAGCCAGCAAGAAGATGCCCTGAAGATGGTGCAAGCCCACTGAAAGGCCTAGGCGGCAAATTTTAAAATAAATAATAGCTCATCACTAGACTTCGGATTTTAGGTAAAAACCTATTTTAATCCTTAAGTGATATATGGACAACAACTTGTATATGCATGTTTCATAAGTGACTATGCCTAAAATTGATACTTTTATAGGACCTAAAACAGCCTATTTTTACGTTAGAGCCTAATATTGCCGTTTTGCTTGTTTTTCTCTAAAGTAGAAAAAACTTTTTTTTTTATTTTTTTAAAAATAAATTCTAGCATTTATTTTCAGTTCGTACTAAATTTTTAGCTTGGAATGTGCAGTACATGACACATTTGTGACGTGGTTAAATAGTAAGGAATGTTTTGTCTTCAGTAGAAAAATTTCTTGGAATTCCCAAGAAAATGTAGTGTTTTTCTTTCGACTCCCACATCCAGTTAAAAAAAAAGTAGTTCTCTGAATCACTGAGGGATACAAGGGGTTGAATATGCTAGCGTGCATAGCTTCTAGGCGCACAGATTAGGTTTTCACTGTTATGGTAGTAATACAGGCCCTAGTAATAGGTCTGTATAATTCTGTATACGATAGGCCTACATCTGTGTTTAATCATGATTATTGATTAATGGTGACTTCAATACATATAATATTCTGCATTGCAAATGAGATATTTCATAAAATTGGCAACTTAACGATTTTATAAGAGACTATTTTACGATTTTTATAACATATTTTCCAATTTTTAGAGCCTATTTTACGTACCTAAAACAGCATTTTTAGTGACCTAAAAGTCCGAAGTCTATTCATCACATCTATTTTATTTTACGATTTCCCATTTTAGCTAAAATCTTAGTTTTCCGTAGTAATTTTCCCTTAACCCGTAATTCAATAATAATGAGTGGAATAAAGTAATAACTACAGCGAGAATTCTTAATAGTTGGCACCTCTGGACAGGGGTAAAAACATGAACACTTGTGTGAAAATTAATAGTTAAATACAAACACCCCTTCAAGAAACTACAACTTTAACATGGTTACTATTTTATCTTGATGCACTTCCTTCTTGATCTGATGCATGATCATCAGGGCCAGGATTCTAATGACATGTCATCTTTTTATTGATGCTGCATAGACATTGCCAACTTGTAGATAAATCCTAATCATGGCCTCTAGATTATAGAAATACATTTTTATTAGGTCATTTTTTGTCATTTTATGCAATTTTATATTTTTTGGGCATTTATTTCAATTTTACGTCATTATTTTGTCATTTTCATGTCATTTGCTTTCTTATTTAGTCATTTTCATGTATTTCGTTTATTAACTTTTTTCGTCGCTAGCGGTGCTGCCTTTGAAGTGTTGTTTGTTTAATGCAAGATGGAAAAATTCGGTGCTGAAATGTTGTCATGTCTCAGTCGGAAATGAGAATCAAAGAAACACCAGAATTTTTTTTTATATTACTATTGTTATTAGATTGACTTTGCACCAGAGTCTATAGCTTTGTGTGTACAATACTAATTTTTTATAAATAAAATATAATTTTTTAGGTCATTTTTTATAATTATTAAGTCATTTTCTTTAAAATTTAGGGTCATTTTATAGGTCATTTTCCAAACAATTTTAGGTCATCAGAATCCAGGCCCTGATGATCATGGAGATGGTACTTGGCAGTGATTAATTAACTTACTTTTGCCTCATAGTTCTCACAAGTTGATTTTCATTTGACACTCAGAATTTAGCGGGCATAACCAATGCACTGTTTTCTGGAAAGTAAAATTTCCACCAATGATAGCCAGTGCTTTAGTTGGAAAATATATTTTGGGGGTACTCATCTTACTTCAAAATTTTCCATATCGCCTCATACTGAATGTAATCCTTCGGTTGACATTTTCTGCATGCAGTTTCTTCTGCTGACCTATTGCCTCCTTGTAGTCATGACCTGACGTATGGAGCAGGATCAAAAACGTCTAGTGGTGGTCCCACACATTTTATGAAAACAAGGTGGCTAGCCAACATGTGATCTAAGGAGAAAGTAACTGTAG
The DNA here is from genome assembly GCA_964059195.1 of Ectobius pallidus. NCBI lineage: Eukaryota > Metazoa > Arthropoda > Insecta > Blattodea > Ectobiidae > Ectobius > Ectobius pallidus. Next base: position 180,485,964 of record CAXKWD010000005.1, on the reverse strand, counting down.
AAATGTGCACGAAGGTGAAGATTAGAACGCATATCTGTGGCGAATTTAATAGTGCTTGTCATTTTTGGTATTGAATTAGACATTTAATAAGTATTTTAGGAGAATCTCGTTCCTGTACTGCCAGTACGACGTACCGGAGCACATATTTTTCCCGGTATGGTAGAAGGAAAATAATTTTATACCGGTATGCAGTACCGGTGCGTACCGGCCCAACTAAAGCACTGATGATAGCATAAATGGTAAGCAGAAAAAGTTTTTTGTCAAATCAATGAATTCCAGCTTGTTACACATTGTTCTAGCCATATGACAACTGCAAAAACTGGAGAGTGCTCTGGCCTGGAAATGAGGAAGAAAGTCGGAGATTTGGCAACACTACTGCGATGAGAACAGTACTAGAGGAGGTGTCTCAACGGCTAGGTTTCAACCGCACTCTCACCAATGGTACAGTACAACCAATCCCCTCTTATAATATTAATAGGATAAAAATTCCTCCAGGACTGGGATTTGAACCCAGGACCTTTGGATGTCTGTGAGCTAAGCCAGAGTTCACTTCACAGTGCCAGATGGAACCACTCTCCTATGACTGATTGCCCTTAATGGTCTACCTCACAGACAGACAAGTTATGTCATATGCAGTATTGTGATGCACACTAATTAGTGATTATTGACAACGAACCAGATGGGCTGACCAGTTCAAAATGGTAGCAGGAGGCCAGTGGTCACGAGTGGCAAAAGACAGGGAAAGTTGGAAACTACTGGGTCACCCATGACTACACATCAGAGACTAGTGAAAGTGTGACAGTGTCAAAAATCACTCCTTAGGACTTCCTCAATTAAGGAGTTAAGTTTACTGAGCTATTCCCTGCATAGGCAGGAGGCCATGGCCCTTATGGGATGTACTCACGGCTAATTTCATTCATTCATTCATTCATTCATCACCGGGCTTAGCTCAGTTGGTAGAGCATTGGCACGGATAGCCAAAGGTCCTGGGTTCAAATCCCAATGCTGGAGGAATTTTTCTCCTATAACTTAATATTATCATGTAATGTCCAACAGAGACAATAATCTGTGGTTCATGAATGCATATTTATATATCAATCCTCTCTTTTTTTATATATAGGCCTATATATATATATTTTACTGTTCGTGAAAAGGTTTCTATCCTAGCCAAACATAAATTCTGTTGATGAAACTTTCTAGATTTTGATAACTTCTCTTTGTAATTTGACTGAAATTCAGTATGGTACTCAAATCATTATCATCATCAGACACACCTATTCTTTGCAAAGCACAAAATGCATAATTTTTTGAGAAAAAAAAACAGGAATCCAGCTAAAAATGGGGGAATTATTCATTTTTCAACAAAGTCGTAAAATAACTGACAAAATTACGGTATGTGAAGTACATTGGAAGCAACTTGTAGGTGGAAACTTTTAAATCGGCCACCTAGAAAAGCATGGAAATTTTGGCTTCACAATTTCTATTTCTGCGATAATTTTAGTTTTCTGCAGTAATTTCCCCTTTGACCATAATTCTGTATTAACGAGCGGAATATGGTAATAATTACAGACAATTCAAAATAGTCGGCGTAATAATACGTTAAAAGTCCTCACTTACTTTAAGACAAGTTTTTCTGTGCTACAGACGAGGTGAAAGCCATGTACGATGGCTGTAGGTTCGACCACGCCTGGCACCTGAGGGAAGTTTCACCATGGTGTGCTGTGTTCACTGAGGCAGACCTGCAGGTATGCACAGTCCTCTATCAGCAAAATGAAGTAACAGTAACAGTAAGTATAGAGAACTCATATCAGTTCTGTGTTCCAGGTGTTGGAGTATAAAGAAGACTTGTCGATGTACTACTATGCAGGTTACGGAACTGATATCAACATTAAACTTGGATGTCCCCCAATTAAAGACTTCATAGACCGGTTCAGGTAAGACAAGATTCCTACATCAGTAGGCCTACCATAGTTACTTAGCACCAAGTATCAGAATGAGGGCATATAGGACAAACCAGGAGGAATATTGGCGAAAGATAGATTTAGGTCGTGCATCAGCCAAGCTCCACCTGCTGACGGCTTCCCCTCGCTTCCGAGCATTGTGCATGCACCTCACTATTGTACCCTTCATCATATAGGCCTACGCATAAAACTATACAAAATTACAGCATTATGAAAATGACCCTTGCACCATATCGAAAATTCACATAATATCAGCTGTAGCAGCACATTACTGAGATGTGAGTCATAGGCAAAATTCCTGAAATCAGGCCACACACCTGCACAGCTTTTGATTTATGACATAACAAATAAACTGCCTCCCATTGGTTGGTTTTGACATTCCAACTGAAAACAAGCTGATGACGAAGTACAGTCGAGTGCATGAAATCTTTTCGATGCTTCTGGCTTCTTTATTTAAAGTTGGCATTGAATATCCATATCATTTGTTATACTTACAAGGCCTGGGTGAGCCAATCTCTTATTGGTTTGAGTTAAAGTTTGACCATGTGCATTAGCTTATAAGCAATGCTCAGACCTAGGTGAGCGGTGAAAAGATGGAGTTTCATTTGAGTGGCTGTAATGAGTGCGAAATGCTAGCATTTTCCTTGCAGATATTTTGTTTCAATTCTCCCAGTGTGTGTGGATTTGTCTTGTAAACTTTATGTTTTAATTTACCTCAGAGATAAAAGGTCAGGGGACTGAGAGGACCAAAAATCTCCACTAATAATTCCCTCCTCCTCAAAAACACTTTCAATTGTTCTCAACAAAATATTTGCTGTGGCAAAGTCCTGTTGAAAAAAGGCAAACTCCTTGTCAGATAATAGGCCTACTCTAAACAGCGGAGGCCACTTCACAACATAAGCTAAGGAGAGTGATGGATGGTTTCTTAAAGAGAGGCGAATAATGTATGGATGACGGTGGCCAGTTTCAGCACCTTCTTTCATAACGTTGGTAAGTAAAGCCTTTAAACATAGTTAAGGAAATTGTTGTATGGTTGCATCAGAGCCACCCTATGATAGCCACAGATGGCAACGCGCTCCACCATCGCGAACCCGAAAAACACCGCATCGCCGGTTCCTAGTAACTTATACCGGGTCTCTCTGTATTTCTAATTTTCAAGATCCATCCAGTTGTACAACCAATCTCAGATATTTGAAATGATCAATAGAATCAAAATATTTGAATACTAAGCCCTTCTATTTCTATGTCATCAGTGTTTTGTGTTATGTATTATCTGTCTTGTTTAAATTTATTTTCAAACCCACATTGCAAAATGCCATAACAATTCAGTTAGTATAATATTGTTCATGCTTATGCTATTTCAGTGAGATAGTGGAAGGGAATCAGCAACCGGCTGGGGTATTCTACTTCACCCACTCTGAGATGCTGGAAATGGTTCTACTGCCTCTCGGAATAGCTAAAGACCAACAACATCTCTCACATAGCAACTATGACAGCATGAAACAGCGACTGTGGAAGTCCTCCAACATCACACCTCTAGCAGCAAATCTCGTAGTCATTCTCTACAAGTAAGACCACTCCCACTGCCCCTATTCTAAGCTTCTACCAATACCCACTGATTCCAAAGTCAAGTGCTTATGTAATAATATAATGACATGTACGAAATTTGCCTTGAGAAAATCCAGACCTCGAATTGTATTTAGTGTGATCATTTAGCAAAGCCGCAGATACCTGCTAGTACCAAAATAAATAAAATAAGGTAAACTGATGTACCAGTAACAAAGTGCCAGAATGCTTTTGCTTAATCAGTTATAACTGCAATTATGATGCACAGAAAATAAGTTATTTTTGTAATCAATTTCCGAGTTAAGCTCCAGATTGATTCATTAAGTACCTCCGGCTTACGGAAGACCAAAGATCTAGCTTTTAAAAATTCAGATTAAAATCGTCCAACATCACCAGAACTATAGGCCTACGGATTTGTGATATCTTGACAATCGCACATTCACATAAAAATTAACAACAACAAAATGTCAAATTGGCCAGCTTCCGGATTTGAACCAGGGACCTCCAGCCCAAGACGTTACCATCTAGGGCACCTCGCTCAGTTTAACGGCCTGTAGTTTGATAAGTGTATGCAAAGGAATAGTGTTATTTGTCACAACTAACTGTATTGCAAATTCCAAAGCCATGTATGAACACTGTAAAACAATAAGTTGTCTTGAGAACCGATTTGCATTTGATAAATTCATTCTAATATATTACCATAAAATAGGCACTAAATTGGGTATTACTCTGGTACCAGTCAACCAGTTTGGTCCAATATCAATAGGCTTCTACCCATGGTTGTTATAAATGTGTATACCAAGTTTTATAAAAATCCGATAAAGCATATTGTGAGTTATCATGCGTAAAGACACACGGACGGACAGACAGATATTTTCCTGTCCCACACACAATCTCATGAAGTACCATACTGGCACTCAATAAATTCAAAGGTTCCTACGTTTTCGATGCAATGACTTGATCTCAGGCTCACTGGGAACGCAGTTGCCTAATCGGAGGTATCCAGTCCACATAAACTGTGTTGCTCAAGGACATTGAGACAACATTCAATTCGCCCCAGTGGTACAGTTCATTCTGTATTTGTAGCATATAATGGTGAGCAACGCATGTTTGTTGTGTTAAATTTTTGTAGTAAAAGTCATATTTAGAATGTCAGCTTGAGTTTATATGGAAATTTCCCAGAATGCAGGAGCCTAATCAATTCATGATCCTACAGAACAGTAGAAACATTTAAACAGACTGGGTCTCCGTTAAACAGAAAATCAATTATTCTCAGAAAAAATTGGACGAGATAGGGACTGCCTTGGAAGAAAATCGTTGCCTTGTCTAGCACTTCAAACTGGTGTGTCTAGTATCTGCTCACAGAGCTGTATAGGCCTACAAACTAAAATTAAGACCATCAATTGTCCGAAGTGTTCACCAGTTGTCAGATTATCTAGAAGCATGCAGATATCATTTTGAACATCTATTGTAAAGAAAGGTAAGGTTAATACGTTCAAATTCCTACTTAACTTTCTCACAAATTAGGGGAGAAATGCTATGCCAATCAGCCAGAACTGTAATATGCTAATGCCGTTAAGTGTTGCAATCCTTTACATCATAAATAGGAAACCCTGTTAATTTTCTTCAGAGTAAGTTTGAAGCTGAACTTAGGTTTCACAATAGCCTAATCAGCCCTACAAGCCTCACAAACAATTAGGCCTACATGTTAATAATTGATTCATTCTTGTGTCCGACTTTAGCGTTGTGTACAAATTTTTGAATAAAAACACTTTCTTAACGCACTTTTTTAACAAATTCAAAGTCCATAAACTTTCCACCGGTCAGAAATATAAAATACTGTAAAACCAGACTAAAAGTTTTAACAACGGTGGATAACTCAAAACACTCACCATCAGCACAACGTTTCAACTAGATCCTTCTAGTCTTCCTCAGGCACTAGGAAGACTAGAAGGATCTGGTTGAAACGTTGTGCTGATGGTGAGTGTTTTGAGTTATCCACCGTTGTTAAAACTTTTAGTCTGGTTTTACAGTATTTTAACGCACTTTGTTTACTAAGGTAAAACAAAGTGCGTTAAGAAAGTGTTTTTATTCAAATGTTAATAATTGATTGAATAACTGAGGTAAAAAGATATTAGCAGGAATAAATGATGTGAAAAATGTCAATATTATAATGTTTAGGCACGTACATATGCTAGTCTTGCATAAAAGCAGCAGATTCCTAACGAATACTGGAGATAATTACCCATGAGAGCCGGTACAAGCTTTAAACGGCTATAATTCAAGTAATGACGCTAATCAAATTCATATAATTAGCCAATAAGAGTGTTTTAAATATTTTCACAAGACTCTTCAAATTAAGTTTTGAATATCATTACAATTCAATATTATTCAAGCAGTATTATGTGGCACTTGTCAGGCAAACTAAAGTTTCTGAAGGATATTTAATAAACGACCATAAAAAGTACCTACAATTTTCTTCAATTGGACCAAATATTATTCACTAGGAAACCCAAGGCTCTCATTAGTTCTACTAAGAGGTGGTCGCAGAACACCGAAACAGCAATACAAGAAGAAGACCACTCAGAAGCAAGTATAGCCTACACCATTTTCAAATCTGACATCGAATTTGTGGGCTAACAACGCTTTCAGGTTATATGATGTCTTTCAAGAGTTCATTCTTTCGAAGTAGAATTTCATAGATATCATAGCATGTTGGACTACATCTACATTTTCTAGAATGCTCGATGCTAAATATTCTTCAAAAAATAGTGCAGTGTCTTATTAATCTCCTTGCAGGAGTGGTATAATCATTTGTAAGGTCATCAGTGAAAATGCAATTACGTTTCAGCATTATAAATAAAACCATCATTAACAGGATGCTGACCATAGAAAAAAAGGACAATCCCATTAATTACCTTACTCTAATACTCATATTTCTTAGATACCGGTATAACAAATTCTGTCACTTACAGGTGTGATGAAGGAGAACCATTCCGGGTGCAGCTCCTCCTGAATGAGCGCCCAGTTGATCTGGACGGTTGCCAGCAGGGACTGTGCGATTGGACCTTCTTCAAGAACAAGTTTGGTTCCATCAGCAGCAACTGCAGTCTTGACTTCTGTGGGACAGGAAAATAAACTATCTCAGTCCCATGACTTGATAAAAAAAACACTTAATTTCTCCATGATACTATCCTCTAACCTTCCTAACTCCCTTTACCATTACTTAAACCTTTATAATAACTGTACTACATAGTTATGGGTGGTAATTCCCCTACAGAGGGAAGGGGGAGATGTTAGAGGGTGGTGGAAAAATATAATTGTTTGCAAATTGAATAAAATTTGGGTGATTTTCTAATCTTAACTTCCAGTCACATTGTGTGTCCTGTTTGTAGTTCCACTATCTGAAGGTAGGATTGCAAGAGTGCACCACCATAGTCAAGAGAGGAATTAATCAATTTCATGTTTCCAGTGATATATATTGTAAAATTATTAAAATGTATGGAAATATCCGCCTAATATACCACTAAATGAAGCAATCAGGAAATATTGAATTGAAAAACACACTTTTTGAATGATAATTTTATTATATTATTTGTTATAACTGTATCTTATGATAGCAATTTTTGTGTCCAAGTTAAGGCTATATTGAAAATAATAGTGAGCTCAGTTATTATTTCCAGTAAAAAATATTCAATAATTGTACATATTTTATTGTCTTATGGTATAAGAAATTTTGTGATATTTAAAAGTTAAAATTATTATGCTTAAAATTGAATTGTTTGATAATAATAGATACATTCACTTCTGTGAGTCTATAAGCTTGAATTAGATATGCTTGCCGCTTTGTGTACAATTGTTTACAATTATTGAAGCGAGATAATAACAATAAGATAATCGTTCTTATGGTAGGCAAGGGAAAGTTAGGTGTGTTAAAAGAGCTGACATCAGAGGCGAGGAATTAGCAAAATCTTAGAGAAGAGGAAGTTATGTTACAAGGCTGGAATACCGGTAGCAAAAACTTTCTTGTGTTAGTGCTCCAAAAGCTGAAATCAGAAGCAAGGAACTAGCAAAATCTTTCTTAGGGTACAGAGTGTTACAAGTGCTGAAATCAGAAGCGAGAAAATATGTTAAATATTCTTTTTGCATCTCATTGGCCCTTCCCACAAAGGCTTATTCAGTGCTGCCAATAGTTCAATAGGCATGCTCTCCAACAAGTTCCCCAAAGCTCGCGGTGAAGGGAGTCTGGTGGAAACTTGGAAGGGGGGAAGGGTCAGCCCCTGGTGGTGTTTGAGGGGAAAAAGCCTCCAACAAAGAAAAACAGGAAATAGATGGGGGTCAATATGCATGCTCTCCAACAAGTTATATGGTTAGGTTTCCCCGTTAACTTACTCTTTATAATAATTACCATAGCCCCTCATGGGGACAAAGCAACCAATAAAGGAAAACCCTAAAAGAATCCAGGGTCTATACCAAGTTATTGTACTCAAGGCTCTGGTGAAGGGGTCTGAAGGATGCTTTGGGAGAGGGATCCAGGGACAGCCCCTAGGGGGTTTGGGGCCAACAAAGCCCCCAATATAGAAACACAGGAAGGGAAGCCGGGTCGATAAGAAGTTTTTGTGGTAGAAACCTTCACCTCGATACCAACTGAGCCACCAAGACCACAGTTTTTCTGTTATGTTTCCAGCATTGAATTTTTGTCCATGTGACCCATAGCTCACTACTGGTCCGACAACAGAACATCATCGAGCACGGAGAGATCGTGATTTAACAGCAGTTCACAGCACCATTTTAGGTTAATTCTGTGTCCACTTCTTAGCAATGTTACTGTACTTAAATCTAGAATCTTCTTACAAATATAATGGTGCTTACCATGGAATCTATAGGCTCTAAATAATAGGCTAACACATTAAATCTGGAAATATTTTCATGTTTCTGAAAACAAAATATTACATTCAGCACACTGCTGGACTGTCCCCTGGAAACCAAAATTATATTAAACATAGCCTGTATTGAAAAAATAACGTAGAAGCAATTGCTTTGGTACATTTTGCATGTAAATTATATCTACAGCTACAGTAGGCCTATGTATTTCGTAATTCAAATATGAAGACGGGGTATTAGTTGTTATAGAATTGCAAGGGTCTGGTCTACAACACTGCTTTCTTCCATGAAAGGTGTTTCCGCCTGGTATGTGGGCCCTGGCTTGGACGCCAATGCTCCCAATGGCTGCCCACAACCTTGCATGTGATTGGTCCTATCCACACGGTGCTGACAACAATGGATCCATGACATCACTTCCGACTGGTTTACATAGGCCTATATGTGAGAAGTGTGTAGCCTAGACGTAAATTTAAATGAAACGGAAGGGGCTTGGGTGTGGTGACCCCAAGAATTCATTAAGTTTAAATGAGAATGTAGTTTAAACGAGAAAAGGAACAGAGTTTAAATGAGAGGGTGGTTTGGGAGCAGAGCCCTCAAGAAAAAGAATTAGGTTTAAATTAGAAGGGAGCTTGTAGACTCTCAACACTAGAGCATGTACGAATACCATCGAGGGTGCATGTCATCCGTTAAGGCAGCGTCTACCTCAAGGTGGTGTTACCTCCAGAGATGATTATTTGCGGACCATCTTTGTGAGGGAGGAAGTCAAACGCCTTAATAGTGACCCATTTCTTCGCCTTGTTGAAGACGATGTACCTCAGTGGTTATCCAGATGACTGCGACTGATCACTGATGTTGGCAGCCCTACTATCGCACCACGTGACCCATCGACGCCATCTACCGCTGCAGCTGAACACCACCATATCAGTATACAGCATTAAATTGCGCCAGTTTAGGTTAGTTTTCAGTGAACTTTATAGCAATTTTGCTTAGGCCCTGTAGGCTATTTAGAACATCGCTGTTAGAAAAATGTGCTTATATATGGATTCTACAAGTTTGGAAGAGTAAAATAACATGAATTTTGATCTTTTTTAGAGTTGTAAAAAAATTACCAATTAAAGCAGAATGCCCAACTATTCCCATTCGGAAGTACGTCAATATTCACCTATAAACGCCAAAAGAGGGGGGCCACCAATTAAGTCTGGAAGGGGCCTGCATGCCTATAGTTACCGGTACGTTACTGGTGAGGGGAAGTTCAACAGTCACTCAAATATTAGGCTACCTAAATTTGTTTTCAATGAAGTTACTCTGCTGTGAAAAGATGTTTTAAATGTCACATAAAAATCTTCGGTACACGGCACAGGGGTATATTGGTAGACCCAGGTTGTATTTCAAACTGGCAAGTTAAATTGGACAATGGAATTTCTAATACCTGATGGTGTCATTCACATTTCAAGTTATCTCGGTAAACACAGAAATATAAGTAATTCTTTATGTCACCTTTCATACAGTAGAATTACCTCGTGTAAACTGCATCAGGAGCCTGAAGACTGCAGACAGCTCTGAAAATTGCTATCCATGCATGTGTTATTTTAGATTTACAAAATGGAGTTAATCTTTCGACATAACTGTTGATGATACCTTACTACCTGTAATTAGTTGCTGTCTTCTTACCTGTAATTAGTTGCTGTCAAGCAACAATTTCCTCTGTAATAAGGGACGAAATACGAAGCCGCCAATTCTTTGTATTTCAGCGCCATTGCAATGCATGAATGTAACACTGCTGATAACATTACTCGTTAATTTCGCTGAATAACTCAATTGTATCGCACATAACATGTTTGTTTCTTTTACTTCAGGATTAAGAAAAAACTAAATACACCCGACTCGCGAAATAGCTCCCAACGAAAAACACCGGAATTTTGGCTGAAAAGATAAAAATTTGACGAACCTACGCATGAAGAAATGTGATTAGTGTGGCGTGATTGGTGCATGGTCACGTGGTACGTAGTACTACGTTAATCAGATTGGTTGTATATAAATTTTCATTTATCACAAAATTACATTGTATTGCTTTGCAAAACATTGCAAAAATATACTTATGGGTACTAAAATGAAGTTTCACCTTCTATAACTCAATGACAAGTTCCTTTTAAAAATCCTCTTGACCAAGGCTCATTGTTATAACTTCCACTACTAAAAAAAAGCTGCAATGGTAATCTATTTTAGCATTGAGTGAAGTTATATTCTTAACAAGCACGTTTGTTTACAAGTTCATTGACAGGTAATAGAGATTGTAATATCTTGTAATGGCAAGTGAGGATAACAGAGACATTTCCTGTGCTGCGGATGTTGAATCCAGCCAACCTCCAATTTCACCAGCAGGAGAAGGTGATGCAAAGGCACAACTATCTGAACATACCAAAGGTACTGATATTAAGGAAATTAAACCTGAGAATACTAATGACGATGCACATCCAACAAAGAAGTCCCTGTTTGCTCGTTTTCTTGGAGATCTAGGTTTCACTCGTGGATCTCACGATTCTAATGCTGCCTCTGAAAACATAAGCCTTCATAAAGGCAAAGCTCATACGCTGGGAAAGCTCTTCAGAAATAAATCTGCTTCTTCTGCAAGGCGAGAATATTCTGATGCTAATGCAGGCAGCATTTCCCATACAAATCCTTCCGACCAAGCACACAAGAAATCTCCTTTTGGTTCACTCTTCAGTGTTTTTCAGAGAGGCCGAGCACATGCTAATACCCTCCCCTGGAATTCAACATCAGAAGATGAAACAGATCAACTTCCAAAACAACGTGGAGGTTCACTTGGAAAATTTTTCCGTTATGGCCAAGGAAAGAAAAACAAAGAGAGTGAAAATGTAGAAAAGAGAGCATCTACTGGTTCCTTGGAGGAAATCGACTCAGAATCTGAATTTGTAACCTTACCATTAGATAGGCCTCCCAGCCCTTATGTGGAAGAGCCAGAAGATGTGAACGAAGAAGCCAACTTCACTCAAGAACAGCGAAGCATTCAGTCCTCTCCAAGGAGCGAGTCTTCAACAAGACTTGATGATAACTAAATTACATTAACATCAGCATCAGTTAGCAGGTTTTGTAAAATGCAAGATCGCAATATTTTATGGCATTAAAAATTTAATAGAATGAAACATTTACAGCTTTTAAGAACTAAGAGTAATTTGTTTACATTTTGTACTATTTTACATTAATTTTTTGGCCTGAAGTGGAATTAAAATTATCTTCAAGCCCAAACTCCATTTAGAAATTTAAATTTGATTTATCATTCATGCTTAAGATGTTTACAACTTGATTCTGCCATTTCTTATGTAGACTAAACCCAAATATTTCTTTACGATTTCAAAGTTTCTCTTTGAATGTATTAAATTATATTTCGTATGTTAGTCTAATAAAATATATTCAATTTGAGACATATACTTATTTCATCAATTTAATTTGAAACAAAGTTTTAGTTTTTTTTTTTTTTTTTCCTTGAATCCTTTTGTCAGACTATACTAAATACAAATTAATCTGTACAGCATTTTGAATGAAAAAAAAATTGGCAGTTTTTTTTGTTCCGATCCTTTGAGAATTAAAGTGGAGGGGAGGAAAAGTTCTCAGAGTTACCTTTAAGGCATTCCCTCCTAAAAATAATCAAACAAAATAAAGATAAATCTAGTATAAAAAAATCCTACAGCTTTTCAGACAAAAACTATGCTTCCAGTTGTGTATTTAGCAGGTTCGAGCTTTCAGCTGCTACTTGCTCTGCTGCCATCTTCTGGTAGGAAGTGAGCTCGTCTGAAAAGGTGGGTAGGCTACTTACACAGCCAGGAGACCTGCTAGGGAAGGACCAATAAGGAAGCTCTCACTGGCTCATCTTTCGGAATTCTTTCAAGTTGCTGACAGCCAGGCTGAAGGCTAGGTGACTTCGTTGCTCCAAGGCCTCTGCTACGACTGTGACCCAGTAGTGTTTCTGCCTGCTGATGACATGGGGAAAGCCTCTAGTCAAACAATGAAGATGTTTCCTAATGATGGTTTCACGGGCTATAAGCCGAGTAAAAGGATATATTGCATCCAAGCTTTCGGTCGCTGACATCTCTGCGGCCTTCCTCATTTCCCTGAGGAAGGCGACCAAAAGCTTGGATGCAATATATCCTTTTACTCGGCCTATAGCCCATGAAACCATCATTAAAGTAATTTTCAAATGGGAAGCGTTTTGTTCTTCTCCTTGCTTAGATACGCGGTCCAATCAGAGACGGCGAGACCGAAGGAAGACCCTTCCTGATAGCGGTACTTCTTTAGCTCGTACACGTGATTGGCGGTGAAGGAAAACGCTTCCCATTTGAAAATTACTGTAGTAATCAACGCCAAGAAAGCCTCATGTCTTACAAATGAAGATGTTTGTAAGGAACAATACAAGAACGTGACTGAAATAAGAGGGTCATCCAGAAAGTTCCGATCACCAATAAAGAAAACAAAAACATTAATAAGCAAGAAATATTTACAGAGATTCGCTGGCTACTTCTCTACATAGTCGGCACCGTTATCGAGGCATTTATCTTAGCGGTGTACCAACAATTGTATCTCCGTGTCATAGGACTTTGCTGCCAGCGGTATGTGAGAAAGGTGATGAGTTTCTAGACAATGTTGTCACCGGGGATAAAACATGGGTGTCTCATGCTACACCAGAAACAACAATCCATGCATTGGCGGCATAATGGTTCACCTGTGATGATCAAATTCAAGCAGACTGCAAGGGTAGACTGTAAATGCTGATCGATATTGTCACACATTGAAAAACTGAGGTCGATCCAAAACAAGAGAAGTGGAATGCTGTATGCAGTGATTTCATGGCTCCAGACGTTGGCGGCACAGTCCTATGACATGGGCATACAAATGTTGGTGCAACGGTACGATAAATGTGTCAATAACAGTGGCGACTATGTAGAGAAGTAGCCAGTGAATCTCTGTAAATATTACAATAAATATTTGTTGTTTATTGATGTTTTTGTTTTCTTTATTGGTGATCGGAACTTACTTTCTGCAAGACCCTCATACAATGTAATTAGATGGTGGTAGACACAAGGCAGAGGGAACACTTAAACCTAAAGACAACACAAACCTGAACCCAGGAAAGGGATTTTCCACTACTGAAAAATCCCCAACCCGGCTGGGAATGGAACCCAGACCACCGGGGTGGAAGGCAGGTGCACTATCGACTCACCCACGGTGGTGCCAAAATACATTATCACATTATTACACATTTTACAAAAATTCATAATAACTGATCACAAATACTGATTTGAGTTTCGTTTATTTCACTTGTATAGAGTAACACAGAAAACTGTCAGATGTAAACATGTCTTTTCTTGTAAAATATATTCACTTTACAGTTCATCAACAAGTGACTTAAGTACTGTAAATCCTTCTAAAAACAAATACCGTATCTTATACAAAAAGTGTACATCATAGATCTAGGAAGAGTCTAAGCTTTATAATTAAAAATATCTTATGTACAAATAGATACTGATTACATTTACCACACTGCTCTCATGTTAGGTGCAAACCCGGTATGGCTGGTTGCAGAAATGTTACAAAGGCACTAGGGCTCAGTTCTTTATGAAGGGGGAGTTTAAACACGCAGCTCAGGGTATACTCAAGTTGAGGTTCGTTATGGGCACATTTTTAAATTCATCTGTTAATGCAATGGTGAAACTGTCAGATTCAATAATTTGGCCTCCTTACATATATGTGCATATGTAATGTCTAATCCTTCTGGTGGCACTATGGCCCTGGGGTCTACTCAGCCTCTAGCAGAAGTGAGTACCAGGAGCAATCCTGGGGGTAAAGGCGGCCGGTGCATAAGGCTGACAACCTTACCACCTTCACGTGCCAAATGTCTAAAATCATGGAGCCTCAACCTCCTAGAACCCTCTGGGCCTCCATGGCCTGTATAGGGAAAACTTTAATGTCTTTTGTAGGAAAAGACGTCTTTGTCTTTAAACACAGAGTACAATAGCAAACTAATAATGTTGGGAAACCTTTCGAGATTTCCAAATAATGGAAATCTTAGATTAGTGTTTAGATTAATGAGGGGTAGTTTAAGCCCTTCGGCTCTCAACACTACGACCTTAATAGATCTATTGTGAATACCCTATACCCTATTCTATATTATATAGCCTATAATTTTCCTGGGTGATGTCAAGTCCTGAACCTGGGCATTTTTCATTACTGAAAAACCCACTACCCGGCCGGGAATCAAACCCAGAGCACCAGGGTGGATGGAAATCTTAAGTCTTAGCCAAGATGTGGAGAAACCAAAAGCCCTAAGATTCTCAGGTGATTGGTCCTGAAGTCAATACTTAACTTCCAATAAGAAAGTGTGAAATAGTCACATGTGGATTTAAGCGAATGATATTAAAAATGATAGGAGATGCTAATGCAGATTTATCAGTCAGTATAATATTTTTAAGAGAGATGGTCTGCACTTATCCATCACTATGCTTCACCAGTGACTTTACTTGGTGTAACTTTTCTAAAAAAATATTTCTTCTACAAAAAGACTGTAAAACAGCCATTAATTTTCAATACTAAGCAATTTTATTCTTTTTTCTTTACTGATTTCTCTTTTCATTAAGAGCAAATTTTTATTCAAGGATTTACCGTGTTAGCAGACTGATTTATGTTTTTGTATTTTATTACTCTTTTTACGCAATAAGGGAAGGAGCACTGGAAGACGATAATTGAATGTTTAAATGCCCCTTCATATCTTCATCGGTTTCAGTCGGGTGTGCATTTCTGCAACCAGAGCATTATGGGTAGCTTTCATGGACGGATGAGACACTACACAGTGCTTGGAAGCCACCAATAAGAAGGAAGCTCTACAGGAGACATGACAGGCCTGTTGGGAGAGGAATGTTTATACACTATTTAAAATAGAATGCTATAAATTAATTTCATTGTCAAGTGGGATCTGGATTCTTAATCAATGAGAAGCATAAAAATCCTACAATCCATACCAGGGGTGGCCACTAATCTTAACTTTGGGAGCTGCAAATTTATGAAGCTGTTCGAAGCGAACGACATTGTTTTTACTATACACATAAACATTATTGTTCAATTACACAACAAGAAATAAGATTTTACTTTTGAGAAATTGTTTTTTGAGTGTTCATTTTTGCTCTTAGTTGTTTGAAACCTGGCTGATAATTGGTAAGCACAGTTTGCACGAGTTCACTTAAATGTTTATCAGTTAGTTCAGATTGATATTTAGATTTAATGAACTTAAGCGTTCAATACAGAGATTCACACACATAAGTAGTCCCAAATATCTAGATAAGTCTCTTAGCACATAGGGTATTTTTCTTCTGGAACTTTCTTCCAAAATTCTATGGCCAAAATACCACTTCGTTTAAGTCCTTTTTAGTCCTTCGTCCTCTTGAAGTTCCAGTAGCTCCAGAACTACACCAACTGTATCCTTTGTAATTGGTGACGAAACAGGACAGCCATCGCCCACAACATCAACCATAAAAGGATTTTCCAGGAATGAAAATCTGCCATTAATTTCTTTAGCAAGACCAGACATTTTACACAAATAATCTTCTGTTTCCACCTGAACGCCATGAAAGCTTTCAGTAATTTTCTTCAAACATTTGAAATGAATGAATGTTTTAGTTTCAAGGCCTTCGTCTTTCCGAAAGAGTCTTAATTTGCTCTGAAAACTATATACACTCTAAGTTTTTCACTTCCTCATAACGTTTTCATTAAATTATATTAACTATATACTTTTTAAAATGTGTATCATATTTACTCTTAGCTTGGTTTCAAGAGCTGCACGAGATTGTCTCAAGAGCCGCATGCAGCTCACGAGCCTCATTGTGGCCACCCCTGATCTATACTGTTAAATTTGAAATTCAAGGAGAAAACCTGGTGGAAAATTGAACATGTCTGTCTACTATTCTTAATGCAATTGTGCTTACGTCAGGAGAAAACACAATGTATGCAGCTACAGCAGAACTCTTACAATTATTTACAATGTAAGACCGTCATATAGAACTTAAGAGGCAAGCACAACGTTAAAACAAGTGCTGGCAAGCATGTTCATTTCTGTGCAAGGTTTTATATTATTTTGAATCATAAATTTCAAAAACTCTTTGTTAACTTAGTATGTAGCAGAATTCAGGCTCTTTTCGTTGGCAACAATTTGTTTGAAAGAAATCACACATGAAAACAGTTGAACATCACAAAAACATATGCGTAAAAGATTAATTTGTAAAAAAAAATGTATATCTCTCTTGAAGTTATAGAATAGGAAAATGACAAACTAATATTGAAAAATTCTTCGCTATGATAAGGAATTGCAGACGAATGGAGAGAAAATGGAGGTCGTAAGTAATTTTTTCAGCAAAACTAAATATTGTATTGGCTTTTCAACTGCTGGCATCTAGTTTATGGACCAGATTTTTATTGCTGGTATGTTTTTTTGACTGGCAAATGTTATTTGTAGTATGTAAAATGAAGGAAATGGAGACAACTTAATCAGAAGGTACATCAAACCACCAAGAGATGGCATCCAGAAGTCGGGACTGGTAGTACAAGGGAACAGTGCTACCAACAGAAATTCAGATGTAGCTGAGGATAGTCACAAGAGTGACTGAAAACTACATAGTCCTAGGTAAATAGTTAATAGTGAAGTTTAAGTGTGATAAAATAGCCTTAATAATATGTACCGTAATTATTTATTTGTTCAAAAGGGAGAGAACAACAGTAACATCTGGTGATATCCTCAATAAATGCTCTAATGTGCTTTACTCTTAACGGACTCAGCCCTTAAAAGGGAAATTTACATAGATGGAGAGAGTTATGTTGTACAATTTTTACGACTCAAAATAACATTAAACAGTTTTACGGAATTCATCTGATGGAAATCAGTAGTTAAAAAATATCTAAGAATGAAACATATTTCATAACAATAATAAAACTTTGAAGGTTCTCCCGACGAATACATTGTAAAAACTGCTCTCGGGTTTCCAGTCGGGTAGTTATAGATGTGTACTCTAAGCTTTCAGCGACTGTCTGCGTCGTCATCTTCAGAGAAGTGAGACCCAGAGGTTGTGTGTTGTATATATACCCATGGCAGGACTAGTCAGATGCAGTTGTGGATCCACGACTAGTCAGATGCAGTTGTGGATCCACGACTGCATCTGACTAGTCCTGCCATGGGTATATATACAACACCACAACCTCTGGGTCTCACTTCTCTGAAGATGACGACGCAGACAGTCGCCGAAAGCTTAGAGTACACATCTATAACTACCCGACTGGAAACCCGAGAGCAGTTTTTACAATATTTCATAACACTTAACTCTTTTGCAAAATGATATAAAAAAAGGGTTTTTAAGTCCATGTCTGAGAATAAAATGACAATTTCAGGGCAAGAAATCCAATTCTCGGGGACAAGTAAATATTCTACATAAAAATTGTGATGGTATTTTAAAATTTGGCAAGAGAGAGAAAATGAAAAGCTGCACGTACGGCCTGTCTGTCGCAACCTGGCACCTAATAGCTCACTGTAATATCAATACACCAGTAAGTAGACTGCCTGTAATATCAATAATGGCAAATTCTTCAGATCTCTACAAGATATAGAAGTACCAATATTTCATCATCAAATATCTTACACTTTGTAATACAAATAAGATGGCCACATATCATGCCATCATTGCAAATGTGTTCCCTCACGTTGCAAGGAACTGTATTCCTCATGTTTCAGGGCTAACGAGATTAATAATAATAACCAGAAATATGAGAAACTACAATATTTTCAAGTTACAAAATTTAATTTCTCTGGGCCTTGAACAAACCATTCCCAAATACCCCTGGGAAGGTTATCTTCTTTGAGAGCAGAATACGGATACAGCCAGCAGTGAGATTTGAAATTTCTCACACTTTTATGTCGCCATGTTATGCATATAGACTGTAACGTGGCTACCAGATAAGCCAACATGACAATTAGCACATTTTTTTTCACAGCACTGTGACAGCAATCTATGATGTCACGCTGCAGCGGAATAGGAACAATACTGCTGGATTTAATGCTGCCATCATGGCGACTGAATTACAAAAGTGATTATAGCCTAATATTTTCTTACAGAAAGCATTGGTGTTTTATGGTTCCAAACAAATAGCATTTACCGTACCGTATTATTATTTATATACGTAAACGTCTCCTTATATAGTGGTTAACTAAAAATATCCCATCATGTCTAGGCTAAAACTTTTGGAAGAAATTCTCCATTCAGATGAGTCACAATTTTTAATATAAAACATTACTTCCAGCTAGGGTTGCTTAAACAAGGAATACAATATCTAATTTAATCCGATCAGATGTCAGTATAAATGCTAATTGATTTTAAACATATCGTCTAGTTAGTATCACAAAGGACTTATAATTTGAATGGAATAGAAGTATTGATGGGCAATGCTTGAAATATTTTTTATGCCTATATTCCTTACAATTTTTTCTAAACATTCTGGAATTTTATTGTTCCCATACCTCTATCAAGCCATACGTAAAAAATCAGCAAGTGGAGGGGATTGCACGAAGCCTGCGGTTTTACGTGAGTCAATCACATTCTTGATGGATCCTTGAAGGATCAGGCACCATTTCCACAAGCCGAAGGGCCTGATGCCAAGCACTGTGGAAACTGGTGGCAGCAATGATGGCATCGCAGAGTTTTGGAATAAAAGTGCTGCCATCGCTGAGGAAAGGAATACGCTGCACATAAAGTGCAGGAAATTGAAAATTAAAACCTTGCACATCCATATTCTGCTTACAAAGCCCTGAAACTTTGAATTTCAAAGTACGAAGTACATGTATTTAGATGTCCTATAAAGTTGGGAAAACACCGAAAGCTGAAATTAAACTTTATATACACCAATGTAAAAGTACAAAGATAAGTTAATGGATCACCTTCCTTTAAGATCCTAGTAGAAGTTCCCCAAAACATTAGTAATACATTTCTTATACGTGAGAGAACAGTACATAAACTCTGAGAAATATCATCACTCAAAATGTAAGGTTAATGGGAAACAATCAACCAACAATATGTACACAATGTACAATGTACAACTTCACGACATCAATACAAGACACTTCAAATCTAAACAGCTTGTGATGAGATTCAACATTAGTGTACAATTAATTTTAAAAATCTGATGTGAAAGTCACATAACTTCCTCTGCCCAAATAAAAGTAAGCATCTTAGTATATATAATAAACTCGCTTTGCTCATTGGGGGATTCAACAGTAGGATATGCCTCCACTGCAGAGAGGTCTGGGATTGAACCCAGGTATATTTGGTGCACAGACTAGTAATTAGAAGCTATACACCACTACTAGCCCTCGGGGTCAGATTAAAAATCCACGAGAATTGAACCTGGGCTGCCAGGATGGAAGGCAGCTATGCTATGGTGGCGGAAACACAATTAAAAATAAATTTTTATATTTACTGCAGACATGCTCATAAAAGTAAACCTTTATATTCATTAAAATTACACTAACTGTCAATGCAAGTAAATTCTAAATTAAAAGATATTAAAATCAATATTAAAAAATTCACTAAGCGCGATAAAAATGTAGTTACACACTAGATTCCTCATGTGAGGGGTGTCTTGTATTGATGTCTACGTACGTCAATTTCCTCATTTTCACTTTTTTCCTTCTTTCTCTTTTTCTACCCTGCGGTGGAAGAAATAAGTCCCGTCCTCCAATGTGGAGCAAATAGAGCATTCTCATGTTAGAGATTCTTCTCCATGATGCCAACACGTTTGGTAACAATCTGAGTCCTCGCTCTGTTACATAAACACTGCACTGCTGGCAACTCCCATCACATTCCAGACTCTGCTATCCCTTCGTCGTCTGCAACACACAAATCAAATCAAATCAAATCAACCATACTTTACACATGATAATATTATCTTATGTAGGATTTGAGAAAGAGATAATGAAGATACAGTGAAAATTTGCTTTCAATTCCAATTAACACATTCACTACTGCTGTTTTAAAATCCAATAAATTCAGTTTTCCTAAAAAATTATATGAAATACGAGGGCTATTTTTTTTTCAAGGTCGGATGTTGCACAAAATGAAAATCAAAACACTTTTATTTGGACATGTAGGTACACCTCTAGCTACTTCTCTACATAGTTTCACTCCGATTGAGACATTAGTCGCAACGTGGTACCAACTTTCCAACACCCTCTTCATAGAAGCTTGCCGCCAGCGTATTGAGAAGAGTCTTCATAGTGTTTTGAAGTTTTTCGTTGGTGTGGAAGCGCTGTCTTCCCAGATCTTTCTTCAGCTGCCGAAAAAGATGAAAGTCACTCGGCACAGGAATCTGGTTTTGAAATCCATCATGACAGGGGATGAAATGTAGATTCGTTATGACAATCCAGAATAAAATGAACAATCCAAACAATGGACACACACAAATTTCACAAACAACCCAAAGATCTGGCTTCCACACCAACAAAGAATTTCAAAACACTTCAAAATGCCGTGAAGACCCTTCTCATATCAAAGCGAAACTACGTAGAGAAGTAGCTAGAAGGTGTACCTAAATGTTCCAAATAAAAGAGTTTTGATTTTCACTGTGGTTTTCATTTTACGCAACATCTGACCTTAAAAAAAAAAAATTGCCCTCGTAAACACAAAAAATGTTCATGTACGTTCAGGAATAGTTCTAGAAGAAATTCAGCATATGGTACCTTGTGTCACATACTAATGGTTTCAGGAATTATCATCCTCAGCTACATCACAATGGTGATTGAAACTATGTCATCCTAAGGTAATACCTAAAAAAGTGAAGTTACAAACCATAATATATATGTTGTGACTTCGCTGTGTTCTTTCCAATATTAGTATCTACCAGCAAGTGTATTGAACCACCAATTATTGCTCAGCCTCTTCCTAGTGTGTTAGAGGGGACACTGTACAGAAGGCAAGAGCTGAATTTTCTTTAACGCCACATGGTGTGTGCGGTAGCAAATGTGTTAAAAGAAAATGGTAATCAAAACAGAATACATAATATTAGGATAAAGTGGATATGGGATTTAGTATTAAACCAGGAGAAAAACAATGTGAATTCAATGATGGTTATTAAAAGATGTAATAACATTCAAGGGCAGAATCATTTTGAGGGAAAAAAATAATTAGTGTACTAGGCAACATTAAAATAAAAGAAATGTGGGGAATGAAAAATTATGTAAAGGATTGCTCAAAGAAACAAAAGCTGGGCTGGCAAGGTGGTGGTTAGGGTATGCAAACTTATAAGAAATTTTGTCAAAGAACAATGCCCTTTATGACTGAATAAAGAAGACACAGATAATATAATTTTAAGATATCCAGAAACCCAAAAAATATGACAAGGTTTTCAATTAAAAATTGTTAAAGATAAATATGGAAGTGGCTTATAAGAAAGTACAAAAAATACAAAAACATTGAACGAATGGCTTTTTTTTTTATATTTAGCCAACTAAGCAATAGGAAAAATGGGGAAGTGGAACAAATAGACGATCAGAACTCTAATTCTCAATGTTCCTATTGGCCTTGCACTCCACCTGGCATTTCTTAGTCTCTTCTACATAACACAGACTTTTTCCTAATTACCTCACTTCTCCCAGAAGATGGCAGAGGAGGGAAATGCCAAAAGCTTGGAAATCCTTTTACTCACCCGGTTCAGAGACCGAGAAACCATTATACATAGATATTGTCCATTAGAATATAAACTGTGATTTAAAAAAAAGGCAAAGTGTATAAGAAATACAGAAGCAAGCAGAATTAGCTAGCAAGCTGGTACTATGGTATATAATATACATCATGCACCCCCACCCAGTCAACTCTCAATTATCTGTCATCTTCCTTTCCTTTTCTTTAAATTAAATCTTTGTTGCTTGAGATTTAAATTCCCTGCATGACCGTAATAATACTGTCTATTTACTAACTTAATAAACTTTAAAACATTAAACTTCACACATTAATGTAAGTAAATACTCATTAAATCAGGACGCACGTTTCGATGGCCTTGCCATCATCCTCAGTTGAGGCAAGACCATTGAAACATGTGTCCTGATTTAGCGAGTTTTTACTTACATTAATGTGTGAAGTTGAATGTAAAGTTTATTAAGTTAATGTTGATACTTCACAATGTCTCTCGATTAATTTAATCAAATTTAACTGGCTATTTATACAGGTGTCTCAAAAAAATGTACTAACACTTTGAATGGGCATAAAAACATTATTTATGAACATAGAGACAAGTTTAAAGGCTTGAATTACATATGTACAGATTACAGATTACACTACCATCGAGATGTAAGAGCTCACCTCCATGCAGCTTATCCAAACACATGGATTGGACGAAGGGGTAGCATTGAATACCCTGCGCGTTCTCCAGACCTCACGCCAATGGACTTCTTTTTATGGGGATATCTCAAGGATAGAGTTTATTGCAGAGTGTGAAAGTTCCCCATCAGTTGTTGGTTACATGTGCTGTAAGGGCTGGCTGATTATTTAGATCGTACAGAATGAAACTGTTCTCTCAGAATAACTTGTAACTAAGGAGGGATTTTGTACTTGCATCTGCATGGACAAAGACTGTGTTTACTATCATCTATGTAAAAAGGAAGACAGGCTTGAATGTTTATTGGACAAGCAGAACACGGTCTAATCATGAGGTCCACCTCATCTGAGGATGCAAGCACGTCGCTTGTGTAACACGTTATATGTAAGTAAACACTTAAAAATGAAGAGATGAGTGATAAAATAAAGTTTTTGTAAGAACACAGTCTGTTTGTTTATAATTCATTCTAAGGTCTGGTGATAGACTCGTATCTCTTTCAGTAATAGCACGTGTTATGGGGAGTGTTTCAGAGCAGTTAGCACAACAGCGTGGGTTTAAATCTCGAGCATTAGGTAACAACAGAACAGGAATAAAATAGACAACCAAGTTTTCTGTGACAAAGTAAACCAACAAACTTCTAAATACGGAAAATTTTTGTCTATTAAGTCATAAATATATGAGTATATGAGTCATATATACTCACAAGCATTATTGTGTTAATTTTTGTAATTATTTTTTCCATTATGCAGACTATCCATGGAGCAACCCACTTGTACAGATAATTGAGAGTTTAGTCTATTTACAGCCTGAGTATTCATGGTTACATTCTGCAATGCATGATTTACTTACTAATCAAACTAGATGGCAATCAATTTCACATGCATCTGTAATAGCAGGTAGTAAAAATGTGAGCTTATCCATTAATTTAGAGAGGCATTCTAAGCCATGCAATGCAGAATAGGCCTAAAAGGTGTAAAATACTCTTGATTCATGACAATGTCATTAAACAAACTCAAGATCTCGTCGCATCATTTGGTTGGGAACAATTCAACTGCCCTCCCTAGCCCTGACTTGGCAGTGATTTTCACTTGTTTCTGTCTGAAGAAATTCCTTGCTGGAAAACATTTCAACAACGATGGCGATGATGTGAAAGAAGAAGTGCAGACTTTGCTTTCATCATGGGTGGCTTCATTCTTAGACAGAGGCATACAAAACCTGGTTTTGCGTTATTACAAGTGTCTCAATAATGGTGAAGAAGTAGGGTAAGGGGTGAGGAAAAGAACAAAAAAAAATATTGGGAAAATAATGTTCTGTTTTGTTTTTAAAAAATATAAGTTTGCATTTCCATGAGCCAACAGTGAAGTCAAGCCTTCTTTCGTTACTAATATAGGGATGCAATTTTGAGAAGCATTCTGAAGGTTACCCTAAAGGCAAATGAAAAGTTGACAATGTTGAATGTATCTAAGAAAGTAAATCTTGCAAATGAGATTGGTCAAATTAACAATTACAACAATCCAGCCACACACCATTCTCGTAGCTGTCGCAGGCACAGAGAATAATCGTCCCTAGCATATGAAGTACTGCCATTACATCAAACATTAAACTAAGAGGACATAAAATTGTAAACAAAAAGACTTGGAGGGTGACCATGGAGACTTGCTCGTCTGGTTAAGAAACCAGTTAAACTTTCAGAAGCACAGACAATATAAATGACCTATGTTTCAGGCTTTCACAGCCAGAATCTTCAATAACAGACATTTTTTACAATGTAAGCCATGACAATTATTAATTATTTCCAAAGGTTTCGTTTCCCAGCTGTGGAGAACTTCTTCAGTAGTAGCTATTCAGTCTTCTATAAAATGGAAGGGGTGAGTGGCTTGGTTATTGTGTTTTTTAAAAAAGAACACATAAACAATGCCTTAACAACCATTTATAAACAAATATTGTTGATATAGTTGCCATTTTTTTTCAGGCTGAGAAGTGTAAAAAGATACCAGTGAAGAAGTTCGCCACAGCTGGGAACGAAACGTTTGGAAATAAATAATAATTGCCATGGCTTACATTGTAAAAAATGTCTGTTATTGAATGTAAATTATCTTTTTCTCCACAGCAATTAAAAGACATTCTGATGTTTGAATATATAAAATGAAAAATTCAACGAAATTACAAACAAGAAGAAAATGAATCATAAAAGAAAAAAAGATTGTTGAAATTGGAACTGAAACCTGACTGGTTGAGTCCACCCAACCTAAGATCAATAGCCTATATATATACACCCATCTACATGACAACTCTACGTTTCAGTATCCCTGAGGATGAAGGCATCGGTCTCTGAAACATTGGAGACACCTGGCTGTTAACCTGAGAAGCATTTATTCAGCAATGCACATGAATCGCCTATATTACCCAGATTGTTATTTATACAATGTAGCTGTGGTCCAGATTAGCTTGGACAATATCATGATCGTCAACTGAAATGCAGAAAGATGTTAAAATGCATTAGCCCCAAGCACATGCGGAACAAGTGATTTAGTTTACCCATAAGCCCATCACCAGCTGTAGATATGAACACATGTTTTGCAGTCTCTGCTTGTGGCGAGGTCGCTTCTCCAGGGCTCCGGCCGTCTTCTTGCCTACAGTGAACACACAGATTACTCCCCCATGCATACGTCCACCTCAACAGTCCAGTTCATACAACTCCAGCGTTATTAAAAACTTATATGTACACTGTTATCATTATTGCGGACTATTCATTCTTTTAATTTGAAAACTTTGCAGACTCATCGAATTCAGTTCAGGCTCGGGTTCAAAACTACAGGCTAGGAAACTATGTGAATGTTAATGTATTTAGCCTAATCACTAGACTTCGGACTTTTAGGTCGCTAAAAATCCTGTTTTAGGTACCTAAAATAGGCTCCAAAAATCGGAAAATAGGTTCTAAAAATCGTAAAATAGTCTCTTATAAAATCGTTAAGTTGCCAATTTTCTGAAATATCTCAATTGCGATGCAGAATATTATATTTATTGAATTCACCATTAATCAATAATCATGATAAAACTCAGATATAGGCATATGGTACACAGAATTATAAGACCTATTACTAGGGCCTGTATTACTACTATAACAGTGAAAACCTTAATCCCTGCGCCCAGAAGCTACGCACGCTAGCATATTCAACCCTTTGTATCCCTCAGTGATTCAGAGATCTACTTTTTTTTTTTTTTTAACTGGATGTGGGGAGAAAAACACTACATTTTCTTGGGAATTCCAAGGAAATTTTCTACTGAAGACGAAACATTCCTTACTATTTAACCACGTCATAAATGTGTCATGTACTGCACATTTCGAGCTAAAAATTTAGTACGAACTGAAAATAAATACTAGAATTTATAACAAAAAATAACTTATTTTGAACTTACAAGAAAAACAAGCAAAAAGGAAATATTAGACTCTAATGTAAAAATTAGGCTGATTTAGGTCCTATAAAAGTATGTTTTAGGCATAGTCACTTATGAAACATCCATATACAAGTTTTCGTCCATATATCACTTAAGGATTAAAATAGGTTTTTACCTACAATTCGAAGTCTACTAATCACTTGTAATAGATTTGGACTAAAATTGATTTTTTACGTTGTGAGCATTTCCTTGATGGGAGACTACGTGTTGCAATACAGGTTTCGAAAAGATAAACATGAAATTTAGTTTATGTACTTCCCAACAGAGATACTTGTATCAATTTATATTGACTTTTCTAACATGCGATTACCACAACATCAATAAGTTAGCAAATGAGGCTTTTCTCCTGTTGATCAAAATGTTTATTCTGGTTCTTCTGGATCAGATCAGGATGTATCTACTGACAAAGACTCTATGTGTGCAGACAAAGGAAAGAAAGAAACTGAAGAAAAAGTGAGAAGGGAGTCAAGATGGTGCAAAGTGTGTAACATTGGACTGTGTATGCCAGAGTGCTTCAAAGAATATCACACACGTGATATTAACACGTGTTAATTACTAGACAATATGCAACCAAAAAAGTTGTCAGCATTCTATATTATGTATTGTTTCAGTAATCTTAGTTAGTACTTTTGCAATAAATAGGTTTTTAACCCTCTAAACACTGAAAAACTTATTTACACAAAAAAAAAAAAAAAAAAAAAAAAAAAAAACCTCAAACAACCTCCCATTTAAATGTCTGCGAAATATTTATATGAAAGTGAATACAAAAAAGAATGCCACTTTTAGAAACAGGAAGTTTCAATCTTCAAGGGTAAGTAATTATTTTAAAAAATAAATAAATAAATACCGTACATACCCAAATACTACCCGCCTCCAAATAATACCCGCACCCAAATTTTTCGAAAGGAAATTTGAAAAAAAATTCTTTAGGCCTCTATATAAAATTATTTTGCCAGTTTTATTCTTGATTAAACAGTTATAATTAACATTACATATCATAAAAGAATTAAATATGGTAGGCTAAAATGTGGTAACAGCCAGCTGGAAATCTCGCCATCTTATACGCGCTGCGCCTCTTTCAACAACAATAACACTCTCCAGCTGATCGGCGGGAATCACACGTGATGACGTACGTCCGACTGGTCCGAATCAGGGTCAAAGTCGTGTGGTAATTCCCCGAACTTTCCCGAATAAGTGCTTCTTCTTGTACTGTAATGTTACTTGCTTGGCGTCTCTATACGTAAAGCTTTGTTTCACAGCCAGTCATGGCGGACCATGTGCATTAGAAAGCACTTTCTTTGTCTCATTTTCCTTTAATTACAGCTTCGCTATTGTTATACTATACTGTGATACTACTACAAAGCATCGTGCTATATTGAGCCGATATGGTACAAATTGTCGAAATTCAGATGAGAGGAGACCAGTATTCAAATAATACCCGCACCCCAGTTTTTCACTCGTGATTTTTGGAAAAAATATGCAGGTAGTATTCGAGTATATACGGTAAATAAATCACAAAACAGATGAAAACATCCAGTTCACAGGGTGCACGGTGTGGCTTCTAACCAGGGAGTTCACAATGGAGCCTCAAATCGACCCCAAAACATTGGAATTTTTCCAACTAACTGCCTGGTCAGACGCTCAGGAAAATATTCTATATTACCAGCACCAGGAAAAGTTCAATGTAGAATGGATGTAGTTTTGTGAAATCTGGATACGAACATGCAACACCAGGGATATTATATGAACTGTACTGTTACATTACAAGCTATGGGCTAATCCTACTCAAGCTGGTGTTAACTATGTAAGGTATGATACACTTTGTACAGGGAAAGAGAAGCAATTTACTATAAGAGTGTTTTTATCCTCAAGGAAACATATCTATGAGGGCTATTTTTTTCAACCTCCGATGTGACATAAAATGAAAACCACACTGAAAACTCTTTTATTTGGTACATTTAAATACACCTTCTAGCTATTTCTCTACGTGCTCCGAATAAGACATTTGTACCAACTTTCATAGAGGCTTGCCGCCAGCATATTGAAGGTGCCGAAAAAGATGAAAGTCACTAGGCACGGGAATGAGTTTTTGAAATCCATCGTGACAGGGGTTGAAATGTGGATTCGTTACGACAATCCAGAATCAAAAAAACAATCCAAACAATGGATGCACACAAATTTCCTGAACAAACCCAAGATTTGGCTTCCACACCAACAAAGAATTTCAAACCCTTCAAAATGGCATGAATACGCTGGCAGCATGCTTCTTGAATAGGGTTTTGGAAATTTGGTACCACGCTACGACAAATGTCTTAATCAAAGCGGCCACTATGTAGAGAAGTAGCTAGAAGGTGTATCTAAATGTTCCAAATAAAACAGTTTTGATTTCCACTGTGGTTTTCATTTTATGCCCCACTGGAGGTTAAAAAAAAATAGTCCTCTTATATGGTTTTCGCTTGTACTAAATTAAATCAAACTCAATAAATGATAAAAGGCAGTGCCATTATTTAAACATGCACTTCTGTACAGTTTTAAGGACAATGACATGGTAAGATATGTATAAATTTACAACACTTTTAAAAGCAAACAAACAAACAAAAAATAATAATAAACAAAACAAAAAAAATTGTGGCTAAAGATTTGTTTTCTCCAATTATATTCAGGCCCAGTATGCAATTACTGATAGAGGCACCTTTTCTTTTGCAAAGTGCAAAATGCAAAATTTTTCATGAAAAATCACAAATTTGGCTGAAAAATGCAAAAATTATTCGCCTTTCAGAAAAATTGTAAAATAACTGAAAAACTGTTAATTACATTCAAACCAATTTGAAGATGAGAACTGCAATAAAATTATCATAGGTAATCCCACGAGAGATTATAAGTTTATCGTTATATTTGCAAAAATGAAGTTCGAGTACATTTATGTGATGAAACTTGTAATCTTGAGGGAAATTTATTAAGACTGTTCCATGAATAAATAATAATTATTTTTCTACTTTGTTGCCAATATTCTGTCAGCTGTAAGATCACGGCATGCTAGATGAATGAACAGTCCAAAAATTGATTCGATGAATAGATCCGAGTTTCCAATGCTGCCAATAGTGCACATCACAAGATGGAGGGCATCGTGATAGTTGCTAACATCAAAACGCTATAAAAGCTCACGAACTGGCTTGCAGTGAATCGAACTTGTGTTTTTAATCAATGGACATTTATATTATTTCAATTTCCAAACAAGTTATCCTGCATAATTTTTTTTTTTTTTAAATTCTGCTTAATGGCAGCACATGACGTATTAATCACCGCACGTTGATGTCTTACTTGTCCAGTAACGAGCTGATGTTTTATTAGATAAAACTGCATCCTCATATTAATAGTAAGGATTTTATAAGATGAACAATCATGATTGGTCTATATCCAAGGAATTTCTAAACTTTTTGCAGTTTAAAATTGAAACTTCATTTCTACATACGACCTTTTGCACTAACAGTAGTGATATGAATTGCTTGTGTATAATGAAAAGTGTCTGAATAGTTAAGCCTTCACACCAAAACTTGTGACTTAAAGTTTCCCTCACACCAGAAGCTTATAGTTTTCTGCAGTCTTACCTTCAAACCCCTGGTTGTCATGAATTTCTCGAGGAGGCACCTGGTTCTCGTTTCCCTCTAGCACCGCCAGGAGGCACTGGTGAATGCAAATGTACTGCTGCTCTGTCTGCACCATCCAGACTCGCTCCTTACGCATCGCCCATACGATGCCGAAGATGTCCACATGATCCATGACTTGGATCTGCTGGAGGATTCTGTCCAACGCGATGAACGTTCCTGAACGTCCAACTCCAGCACTGAAATTATTAGATTCAACTGTCGTATTTTGTAAAATTTCAAAAGTACTCTTCATCTTCAAAATATACCAGGTGATCCGTTTCGGTATGGATAAAATTAAATGTTATCATAAAAGTCAATATTATTGTAGGACAAATTTCTTGCTGGTTATATTATAGTTAAAAGATGGGAGAATCTATTTACGACAATCAACAATGCATAACCTGAAAGGACAAATGAAAATCAAAGATGATTAAAATGGACACTACAAATCAACAGTGGGCACAATGTGTACTTTGGTATGCTAAATTTGAGTGTGAAAAGAGTTCAAAGGGAATTTCAACGTGAGTATGTTGTGCGTATTCCAGCACTGGGCATGGGAGGTTCTTAATTTTCTAAATGCCATTTCCAATGGTATGTGATGTGGTCGTGGTGGACCCATTGATTGGCCCCTAAACTCCTCAGATCTAACCCATCCTGACTTCTTGTGTGGGGTTTTGTTAAAGGCACTGTCTATGCAAAGACACCCAGGAACATTGATGATCTGAAAGTAAAAATTACTCAAGCTTTTGAACAAATCACCCCTCTTTATGTTACAATGGACATGGGGTGAATTGCATCACCGGTATGCGTTATGTAGAGTGCGCTATGGGGGTAAAGTTGAACACTGAGGAATCTCTCATCTTTCTGTGTTGTACACACAAAATTTCAACAAATA
The DNA here is from genome assembly GCA_964059195.1 of Ectobius pallidus. Taxonomy (NCBI): domain Eukaryota; kingdom Metazoa; phylum Arthropoda; class Insecta; order Blattodea; family Ectobiidae; genus Ectobius; species Ectobius pallidus. Next base: position 180,455,137 of record CAXKWD010000005.1, on the reverse strand, counting down.
AAGTTCAATAGTAAATGTTTTACAGTGTCTGTAGCAAGATTGAGATCGGAAATACGAGGCGTGTTTTTTAAGTAAGTACCGTTTTGGAATTAAAAAAGACGTGCAAAGATATCGCAATAATTTTATTTTTACATGAAAGCCTGTACCTTAATCTACTTTTCTACATAATTTCCGTGAATATTGAGGCACTTGTCATAACGTGGCACCAGTTTTTGAATACCCTCCTCATAAAATTCTGCCGCCTGACTTGTTAACCACTGTATCACAACTGTTTTGACTTCGTTATCGTCTTGAAGACGAGAATATTGAGGAAACCAGTCGCACATTGATGAAATTGTAAAGCGTCTGTTTTCTCTCAGCTTTTCTTCCACTTTCTGCACCAAATCTTCATTAAAGACCGAAGGACGCCCACTCCTTCTTCATCATGCACATTTGTGCGGCCATCTTTAAATGCTCTCACCCATTTCCTTACCATTCCATCACTCATAATGTTTTGTCCGTAAACTTCACAGATCTCACGATGAATATCGATCGGTTTTACGCCTTTAGCACTAAGAAATCGTATAACAGCCCGTACTTCACAATCGGCGGGACTCACGATTGTCGGAGGCATCTTAAACACTCAGTAAACAACGTATACAATGAAGAATCAGACTGTAATGGCGTCAGTGCGTAGATTAAGGTACAGGCTTCCATGTAAAAATAAAATTATTGCGATATCTTTGCACGTCTTTTTTTAATTCCAAAACGGTACTTACTTAAAAAACACGCCTCGTATATACACTAAACTTCACTAAAAGGCATATTTACCCAGGATGATCATTTCAATGGGTCTTCCCACCATCATCAGCTGATTCAGACTGGTCCTCTAGCAGCAGGTGAATGAACTTGTCGATCAAAGTTCCTTGTAAGCCAACTGAAGTGTCAAACTTTAAGAGATTTTCTCAGTTCTTTTTAATGAATATTTTTTCCCGAACTATGTTTTAGTAGTGCAATTTCATTTTCAATTTCATAGCCTACTTCCCAGAAATGCATTGCCAAAGCAGATTTTTCAATTTGTTTGTTCATGGTGTTCCTAAAATGTTCTTTCCTCCTTGTATCTAAATTCCTTTTTGTTTGGCCTATATACAACTAGCTTAAAAGACCCGGCGTCGCCCGGGTTTTGTATTTTGTAATTGGAAATTAGCTTATGAAGGATTTTCAATTTTAAATTCTAGGTCCTTATATAGGCATTTATAATTTGAAATAGGAAGAACGACTTATTACACTCAAACTATTCCCTCAGAAAACGCTTGATATAGTTTTTTATGGCTTATAGAGGATCTAGAATGTTGCATCCCATCGCTTGTACAGTGCACACCAAGCCTGGTAGAGGTTTAAATAAGAAGAAACAGAAATTCCTGTAACATAAAATTGTAATATCGAGGCGGGAAATTTCCCACTCTTATGTTACCATAAAGTCGTTTTGGGGATGACCAAAAACCTGCGATATAATATAATAATATACACATTACCATACCTCGTTTTGTTTTCTCTATGTCCAGGGTAGAGAAAGTTATGTGATTCCATTATTTTAGTGGATTTCATTCTGTAATATTTATTTATAACATGAATTATTTTGATAACTTCTCTTATTTGTCAAAAGTGCATTTCAATTGTTTTTTCCAAGCCCATCATATAAAATTTGGCAACAATATATTTTGTGATTTGGAATTGATAATTCTATGTAAAAAGGGATTAAGTATTTTCAAAAACATTTAATTTTTGGCATTTAGAATCAGAATTTTTCAAAATCCTTTCTTAGTGAGCACCTACATTATGAAACGAAGGTACTGTCAAAATTCCAAGTCTCTACCTGTTATAGTTTAGGCTGTACGTTGATTCCTGTCATTCAGTCAATCAGTCAGTCAGTCATTCATTCAGGCAGTCAGGACAAAGCCTTTTATATATATAGAGATTTTTCACAATCTTTGCAATTAATTTTGTAAATTCCAGCTTTTTTGTAATGATAGACCTTATCTTTCTGTTTTAAAATACAATAATATAAAATTTTACTTACAGTGAATAGTTAAAAAGGATGTTCCACGCCCCCAACAACAGGGGGCGTGGAAGATTCCTAGTTTTGTGAGCAGTATGATTCTGGAGGCATCTGAGGAAGGGTCGAGGAAAGACCCGAAACGTAATGCAACATCCTTTTTAACTAAGATGAATACGTAGGCTTCCGCGGCCGGAGTCACAATTTAAAACACTATGGCTGTCCGGGTTTAGCCGCGTCACTTTGTTAAGAACTGACGTTTCGGACATTTCTGTGATGTCCTTCCTCTGAGAGACGACGAAACTGAACTACTAGTCTGGTGTGCTGTGTATATTACTATCACTCCTACCAACTGACGTCTGCGGTGTCACGTGTCTGTTTATCCCATGTTTCTGAAGTGTGTCTCGCCAGATGTTATTCATTTTCCAGCCGTCTTCTCTATTAATGTTGTGCGGATTCTTCATAATTTCTATTGCCTCTTTTATTAGGCGAGGGAATTTTCTGTCACCGTAAGTAAGTAAAATTTTATATTATTGTATTTTAAAACTAGAAGACAGTGGAATTCAGGACCAATATGACTACTTATCTTTCTGGTTGGTTTTATAAGATTTTTCAAACTGAATTTATTCTGCGGTGCCAATTTGATGTTTACATTATTGAAAACCTTCTGAAATCTGTTGTTTGCTCATTTGTATCCAACATGCTGATATATTCTGATATATTAACGAAAGACAGGAAGGGCAGTAAATAGTGCAAACACTGTGTATCACAAGCATCTTGCACTTACCTGCAATGCACCACGATAGGCCTCTGTTCAGGCCCAACTCTCTCTCTGAAGGCCCGCACAAATCTCACTAGAGTCTGTGGTGGGCTAGGAACTCCAAAATCTGGCCATGTAGTGAAGTGGAAATGTCGCATCACACGCGATGTCTCGCCCTGAATCAAACCAAGCAATCTCAACAACATCCAATGGAAACTCACAATACTACTTCAGGTATTTATAGTGAAAGTGACTATTGTCACCTACACCCTATTCATAAGTGCAGTATAAGAACCATATATACTCGAATACTACCTGCATATTTAAAAAAAGAAATCTCTTAACGAAAAACTGGGGTGCAGGTATTACGTGAATACTGGACTCCTCTCATCTGAATTTCGACATTTGTACCATAATGGCTCAAAGTATCACAATGCTTTGTAGTAGCATCACAGTATAGTATAGCAGTAGCGAAGCTGTAGACAAAGAGGACGCTTTCTTATGCACATGGTCTACCATGACTGGCGGTGAAACAATGCAGTTACAAGCAGAACCACTCATTCGGGGAAAGTTTGGTGAATTTCCACAAGACTTGGACCTTGGGTCGGATGCACGTCATTGTGTGTGATTCCCACTGAATCAGCTGGATTCACGAATGGTGAGTATTGTTGTTGCTGAAAGTGATAGGCTGCGCGTACAAGATGGCAAGATTTCAGCTGGCTGTTACCATGCTCGTTATTTTTATAATTACATTTTAGCCTTTTATGATAGGCCTATGTAATGTTAATTATAACTGTTTAATTAAGAATAAAACTGGCAAAATAATTTTATATATGGGCCTATATTTAGGCTACAAATTATCATTTTACTCGGACATGGACATACCCGAGAAAATTACCAAATTTAATAAATCACTGGGTATAATAAATAAAGTTATGAAACCTTCCCTAGTCCAGAGACACACTCGACTCCGTAAATATAAAACCCTTGCAAGACCTGTCCTCTGCTATGGCAGTGAAGCGTGGACTCTAAGACAATGTGACAGGAGTAGAATTACAGCCAGTGAGATGAGGTTCATGCGTAGGACAGCGGGCCACACCAAATAGGATCACATCAAAAATGAAGATATACTACAGGAACTCCACATGGATCCAATTCTAGACTACATCCAGAAATATCAGGAGGACTGGCTGCGGCATGTAAGACAGATGGCCAGAGACAGGATCCCCAGAGCAATCTTGAACTACCAACCAACATGGGAAGAGATCACTTGGTCGCCCTCCAAAAAGATGGACGGAAAATTTTTTGTAGACATAACAGTTCTTACAGGACTACTACGTGTCAGGATGATGATGATTATGATATGGGCCTATAGATTTTTTTTTGTCAAATTTCCTTTTGAAAAAATTGGGTGTGGGTATTATTCAGGGGCAGGTAGTATTCAGGTACATACGGAACTTACTGAAATTAGAGAAGATGGACAAAATCCTCCCCAACAAAAACTCAGGCATTTGTCCACTTTATCAAATGTCCATGAAACATGTTTTCCATTAAAAAGTAAAGGTGAAGTCTACATTAAACTTAGAAACACTAGAGATGAAATACTTACTCTGCACATTCTGAACTCTGTGATGCTCCAGTCGGGATAGTGGCTGTCATTGAGAATCTGCACAGAGATGTCTCCGTAGTACACTGGCATGGTGTCATACGGCCAGTAGTGGTCGCACTTCTCTCTGCCCTTCTCAATGCAGCGAGTAAGCATCACAATGGCACGAGAGTTGCTCTCCCAACACATCCTCCAGAAGTCGTCTCGCGTCGAGTGCAAGGGACCCTGCGTCACCAGGAACTCTCGCGGCGAGTTATAACCCTGTACAAGTACAAGTCAAGTAACAAACTGTAATCATGATCAATAAAAAAAACCTTGTAAATTTAAATATATAAAATTATCTTATAACAGACTATATGAAATGGCCTTGAGTTTATGCACAAATTATCACAACGTTGATAATGTTATTGATGATTTTATATGGCTAACTCGCTTCGCTCATTGGGGGCTCTGCCCCCAAACCCCCGCTGAGGTTCTCAGAATTTTCTTGTGATTTACAGCCTAAAAGCTATATGTGTATCAAATTTCAAGTTTCTAGCTCATCTGGAAGCATGCAAACAATGTCAGTGAGTGAGTGAGTGAGTGTGTGAGTGAGTGAGCTGTGTGGCTTTATATTATAGGGATAAACAGTGACTGATCTATTAGTCTATTAATGATAGATTTAATTGATGTATACAATTTTAATAAGTATTCTGGCTTTTGTAAATATATTTTATTCTTTTAATGTAATCTATCAACAATTCAGCCATCCATAGCATATGAAAATAAATTCCTGTACAAAATCTGACAATTCTATGTAATTTCAAAGCAATCCCAAAAATCTATGTCAGTTTTTGAGGTTATAAGGTAGAAAAAATCTTTAAAATCTCATGTCATTATTATTTACCCTCATAAGGAAAAATGAAATGTATCAATAACATCACTACTCACAGGTACATAGTTAGCGTTGATGTAATCAGATCCTTCCTCGTCATCCACTGGCTGCAGTTTGAAGCGAGAGTGGTCGTATGGCAAGATATTTGTGAAGCGGTTCTTGGGACGGTTGCACGGCAGATCTGCTGCAGTGCACGGCTGTTCCCTCCCAACATGTTTCAGTTCCTCAAACTCTTCCGAGAATCTGAAGTCTGAGTCAGCTGACATCAGACGGTAATGCTCTGCGAAGTTCTCCAGTCGAATGGGTCGACTATCAGAGAAATAATTATTTTTATTTCACACATCCTCAGAATTTAAGTACTACTACAGTCAAGGCCCAACTCAATATTATATCCTGTACATATGAGTTCGTTACAGTCATAAGTAGGGCTCGGACTTTTAGGTAAATACATATTTTTTTTGCTATTACCTATGATTTCTGGACTTTGTCAAAGTTCCGGTTGGGACCTTTGGATTCAAAATACTGAGTTGCATATCACATAAAAATAAATATTTTTGATATTTCTTATTTGAATAAATATTTTTGGTAACTTAATTTTTTTTTTACATATTTTACCACATATCACGTTTAGAAATGAATATTTTGACTGTTTTTGTAAAATTGTGTCATATTTTGAATATGTTGCATTGTTATGTTGAGTCAGACAATAAATCAGGGCTGATTTGGCCTTTATTAGTGCAAATTTCTGTTTCCTCTCACACTGCATTACTAAGTTGGAAACAACAAAACAATTCTTGACAGAATCAATAAAAGAAACCAAACACATTGAAAACAAACTTATCAAAATCAGTGGTTCAAAAGCAAACGAAATTAAAGAAAAATTCCTGTCATGCCTAAATAAGAATGAAAAGTTACAAGTGTTGCCAAAGATTTCAGATATTTTGATGGGTAACAGTGTAGAGAACTTGGAGCAGATGGAACATCTGAGTGTCAATGATACTACGTTTTACAAATATGCAAGATTAACATTCTACAATGTTGAACGTACATTTTCAAGATAAAAGTCTCTGTTTCGTGAAAATTGTCACAGCTTTAAGATGCACAACTTAAGATCTACTTCTGTCGATCACTGCAACAGTTCTACGCTTGCTGACTAGAATGACTAGATGAGTACTTCTGTAAATATTGGTTAAATAAATAAAATATTTTTATATTTTTTAAACATATTTTCGACTTTTTAACCGCATAAAAAATAAATATTTTCGTTTTTATAAGCACCTAAAAGTCCGAGCCCTAGTCATAAGATTACTAACCTGGTTTCTATAATGCTGTCTGGTAATGATAAGTTATCATTGCCTCTAGATTCTTTTGTCTTTCGGCTTGCAAACCTTCGTTTGCGGATTACAATCACAATAATAAGCAGTACAAGCAGTAGCACCAATGGTACAGTGATGCCAACCACAATGGGTGTGTTGTCGGTATCTGGAAGTTGAGAAAAAGCATAAAATAAAATGTTTTTTCCACTTGGGAATTAGAAATTGAATATACGATTAAACAATTTTTTATAGTGTCTGTTTCATTTATTTGCTTACCTGTCTGTATGGGGAAGGAGTAGTGGGTATCGGTGAACTTGTCGGGAGCCGTGAACGCTCGCACTTTCACTCTGTACGTGGATCCCGACTTCAAGGGACCGTTGCAATATCCAGAGTGGTGGCTTTCGCAACTCTCACTTCCTATCGTGAAGTCCTCTACTGACGAGTTCCTGAACGGGTAGTACGGTTCCATCACCTGCGGCAAGAACACTTATGAGACCCCATGCTGACCACAGCTTGAGAAACATAGCACTCAGAACTGCACTCTACATACCTGGTATGGTGGCCACACACTGTATGCCTGAACGTCCCTCCAGCTGGGCATCTCCAGTCCTGATGCATTCTTTGAATCGTCTTCAGCAACAATAACCGTGTACATGGTCACCTACCACGATAAAAAAAAAAATGTTAAATTTCCATATCTTTATGTTTTTCAACTGATTTTAATACAGTATTTTTAAAACTCACTGATAAATTTTTATAAACTGGAAGAAGAAAATTTCATCAAAAGTTCATAGAAGTACACCATGTACAGGGGGGAGGGGGGGGGGGAAGCAGACCGACTCTTGTAGCTGATTTCAGAGCCTTGTTCAGTTGTCAGTTTGATATGCAATTCTGCATTAGCGGCCATGTTCAAAAGAAATGGTACAGAAATGGGCTAAGTCAACAGTCGACACTAGAACAAATTTCAATACATTCCCTGCTATCCTGTGAATGCCGCTAGGCATGCACAGTGGCTCATATCAGCAATTTAGATATCTCAGTCAGTCCGCTTTTTTTTCCCCTACACATCAAAGTCTTCCTGAGAAAGATTCGGCTCTTGACAGTGTAGTTGAAAATGAGGATGAAGATCTCTGAAACATGTCCTACCAAAATAATGGTAAGGGAAGCAAAAATGTGTATGTCCATTCAATATGAACTGAGATACTTACAGCGCCATTCTGTTCAGAGAAGTAATTCTTGCGGAACCTGATCTGGATGGTAGAGGAGCTGCGGCACACTTCAGTTGGCACCACCTGACTCGGAGGTTTCGGTGGAGCTGCAAACAGAATAATCCTATAAAATTTCATGAGACACACATAATGCAGAGATTGTCTGACTGAATATTACTGCAGAAGCCTTAAAAACATAGAAAAAATAGGGAGACAAATTTGATTTTTTTTACAAATAAGGCTAAAACTAAACTAAACTCTGTGGCGCTACATCCCTGGAGGGACTTGGCCTACCACCCGACCGCTGCGTCATCTCCCGTAGGCAGATGGCAGGATTGGGGGGCATGTGGTCAGCATGCCGACACCCACGGCCGTTATTGGTGGTTTTCATGACCGACAAATAAGGCTAGTTTAAAAAAAACAGTTAGGGCCTGTACTACCTCCTCTTGATAAAATGCTTTACCTGCCAGACAGGGAACTTATCTGGAAGTTGCATACCTCCCAATAAAAACATCTGGAAGGTTAACTCTCAGATAAGCTATCAGGGAAAATGAAGTGGCCAATAAACCACCAACTGCCAGACAGGCAAACTTGATGGAAACAAAATGGCTACCCTGTGAAGCTTTGTAGTCACCTGACTTTCAAAATTCATGCTAGAAAGTTTAACTTATACAATAATGCCATGTTAGGCTCACATTTAATTCATCATATAGATTACACAAATTGAAGCGTTTAGTTTTATAAAGGTCTAAGTGCCAAAATCATGATTTTCAGCTGATAATTTTAAATGGATCTATATACCCAGACCTGTATACATATCTATAGACCTGATCTATATACATCAAGCCTGTCCTTCAATATGGATGTGAAACCCTTGTTACAGCAACCAAATCAAACCTGGATAGAATTGAGAGAGTGCAAAACCAAGCACTAAGAATTATAACAGGTGCAGTCCCATCCACCCCTATCAAAGTTCTACAAGCCTTCACAGAAAACCCTTCACTCCAATCTGACGGAGAAAGGAAGAGTCTCCTCCTGTATGAAAAAGTAAAAAGAATACCAAACATTGAATATTGGAGAAATTACACAGAAACACCACGAAATCTCAAGACACAAGAAGGCTTCATACAGAAAGTTAAACATCTACAAACAGTATACAACATACAGCTGGAAAAACCAGAAAAACTACTTCTCCCACTGAATCCCCTCAACAAAATTACAATTAACTACAACGTAGACTTAACAGAAAACATCAGGAAACAAGATACTGATCGCAACTGGCAAAAACAAATTGCACTAGAAACCATTCATACTAGATACCCAGAAAAAGAATGGTTACACATTTATACTGATGGGTCATTAATGAGTAATATTAACAAAGCAGGAGCAGGAATATTTAGCAGTCTATTTAGCTTCTATTTAACCCTAGGCACAAACTCTACACATTTCGACGGAGAATTGGAAGCCATTAACTTAGCCCTAAAACAACTTTTCTACAACTATACTGCCTTCAAGAATGCTGTTATCCTCATTGACTCAAAATCAGCCATACAAGCAATAGCAGCCAACAACCCTACAAGCATACGTGCATCTGAAATTCAAGATTCTATCAAACACCTACAGAACTTGCAGAAGAAAATAGTGCTACAATGAATCCCCTCACACTGCGATATACAAGGAAACGAACAAGCAGATTTCCTAGCGAAGAAAGGCACTAAGATCCAACAGTCTAGAAAGCAAACAATGCCATTCCATTCTGCAAAGATACTCATCATTAATAAATCCATCAAACAGAACATAAAGAAAGAAATATATCAAGAAAGTGAAAATAAAAAATGGAAACCTCTAATCACACAGACAAACCTGGTACCAGACAGCCCCAGAATGAATGCAGTAGCACTCTTCAGACTGTATACAGGACACGACTGTTTGGCAGCTCACCTACACAAACTCAATATCTACAACTCTCCAAAATGTGTTCTTTGCGAACAACAAGAATCTGTTATGGACAGCGAGCACCTACTACAATGCAGAGCATTACACAGCTCAAAATTATCTACACGCTACTGGGAAGCAAGACAGCTAATGGAAGAGCTCCAACAAGCTGGGCATTAGCAACCAACCAACCATATACCCAGACCAATATATTGTCCAAGGTCGACGGAAAGTCACGTTAGTAGCAATAAATTCCAAGATATAGCGCTGGGTCTATCTCCAGCACCTCTTTCTGTGGGTCTATATCTTGTTTCCTACACAGTCATGATTTTGGCACTTAGACCCTTATAAAAGTAAATGCTTCAATTGGTGTATTTGAAACATGTTCTGAGGTAACGTCATTGTACAAAATAATACAATAAAAGAGCAGTTAATTTTATGCATGTGTCTATCTGTAACAAAGACCTACCAATATGCTAATTAAAGGATATGTTTTGATCTGAAACCCGCACAGTTCCCTTTTAAAGGCCCTGTTAACTTAAAATCAAGTGACTCTCAGAATAAAGAGTTTGTTTAGTAAAATACAGCAGTGAAAACCCCATGTTTCTACGATGCTTCGTTCTCGCAAATTCGAAGAAAAACTGATGTGGCTTCCAGCGGAGTGACATCAGAGCGCTCTAGCTGCTCACAGCCCGCGCGCCGTCACTGTAGTTTGATGTGTGGCATCTGTCTAAGTCTCTTGCTAAAAAGCTCAAAGAGATCGGAAAAAATTCACCATTACTATTATTGGAAAGACAGCATTGTTAACCACCTATGGTGGTCATGTCAGACTTGTGGAGGGGACAAAACCGTGTTGATTTAAACATTTCAATCGGTGTTATTTCATATTTCCAATGTACATAGCTGGATTGGAAATAACGTAATTAATCAGTGTGAACATGAAGACATTATTGAAGATGAAGCAAGTGAATGGATCAGACCGGAGTCAAACGATTACATATTACTGTCATCTGTTATAAAAACAGGAATTTCATTGAAGATTTGAAGCACGCAAAGAACTATTGTCATACAGGACATTTAGAGTCTTATCATAATGTAGCACTAAAATACAAGCCGAAAAGGATTCACTTTAGTTACGACGGAATGGTACTACAGTCAATGTTGGCGATTATGGATTATAACTATAATGTAAACAGAAACGTTACAAGTGAAAAACTGAAATACTCAAAACAAAAAACAAAAACAACAAAAAAACAAAAACAAACAAACAAACAAACAAACAAACAAACAAACAAACAAAACAAAAAAGTGGGTAATGGTTTCAGTTTATGAAAGTAAAAGTAACGAGTGGCGTAATGACATAGTGAACAGGGTATTACATTACGTGAATAATTCAAACATTGAATTTGTGGAAGATCCTTACCTGGCTAAAGATGTTCCACAATGTATCGCTCCAGTGGCCCATCCTGAATCGCTGGAAGCTTTGGAGAGATTCTCTTTTGAGATTCCAAGAACTTTAAAGAAACCGCAGTAACAACTTTGTCCAGTAGTAACTTTCGATATATATTTACAGTACCGGTATTTAATTATTAGTTTAAATTTAGTATATTACTTACAACTTTGATCTTATTTACAGCAAAATTTAAATTATAATACTTTTTTCTAGGATTTAATTGTTCTTTCACGTGCTTGAAAATAAATGACCAAACTAAATATATTACAGACATAAGCCTAGTAGGCCTACTGTAAAAAGAAGATTGAGTTGACTTTAAAAACTCTGTATAACATTTTTTAAACCTCACCGTAGTTGTGGATTCAGGGTTAAAATTTAAATTAATCAAAATACGAAATATCTCTTCCATCAGCAGGTTGAAATTGTCTGTACTCCTTGTTAGGCTCAGAGTATTCGTCCCGAATCTGTTTCAACTACGCATGAAGATATGACTTTTCTATTGCCTTTTCCGAAGGGCGTCCAAGAATTAATCCAGTAGACGAATTGTCTGTAAGCTACATAACGCATGTTCCTATTGTTCGCTACTCGTAACTGTCCCCTTTCAAAATTGGATTCAGCTCTCACCATCATAAGGTGCCTAGCAGTGTTCAATGTGTCCCTATTGAATACAACAGAATGAAGGGAATTATGAGAATGTAATGCATGCAGTCAGCACTTCCCTTCCCTTCTTATCATAACACTTTCAGAACAGCAGAAACATTCATTATGAATCGCTGAAAAAAACACATTCACACACAGTTGCATTAATCAGTACTATTTACACGGTCAGCATTCCCAGTATTTTCTTCATCCGACCTTATAATTACACTTTTTTTGGCTCAATTTTATATTGCCCGATTCCAGACATGACACGAGAAACTTTAAATTTATAATAATTTTAACACACGAGATGACACCAGCCATAGGCATAACCAGGCCGACCATATGGGGGGGGGTTATAACATCCGGGGGGTCTGGGGGGTATGGAATACCCCCCAGGGTGTGGGGGGTCCGGGGGCCCTCCCCCGGAAAATTTTAAAAATGAAGACGCACAATAACGAGTTTTAAGCTTCCTACGCTTTATACTTGTATTAAGTAATTTATGGGCAGACTTTAAACATTATACAATTTTCCTTTTTTTAATCAATGGGGGGGGTTCAAACCCCCAAACCCGCCCCCCTCGTTACGCCTATGACACCAGCAATGAATTAGCAGACACAGACAGATGTGTCGCCTACATATTATGGCATTCCAATGCTTCCTCACAGTGCAGTGGTGAGAGCGCTGTGACGTCATATCGCATTATTGCCGGAACTTCTCAACTTGGATTGCCGGAACTTCTCAACTTGGATTGCGGGCGAACGGTTAAACATAGAAAGATCGGGTTTTCGCTCAAACTAATCTCTAAATATCCTCTTTTTAAACCAGCTTTCACCTAAAAATGCATGTTTTAAGTTAACAGGGCCTTTAAGTATTGTATTATGTAGTAATAATTAAACAGAAAAGCGACAACAATTTTTATTTTAAGATATTAGCCAGATCCATCTAATATTTATATTGATATTAGCCAGAGTTCACAACGCACTGAGTTGTAACAACTATTAATAATTCACTTGTGAAATAATTCCCCACAAAACTTAATTCGTAGTTATGAATGTAAACTAGGCAGATTTTTATGGAACACACCAAGTATAGGCATCTTCTGTTTCCATATCGATTCTGGACCATAGCCAATCCTGGTCTCTGCCTGGATGCGGAAAATGTACGTCTTGCCGGGAAGCAGATTCTTGATGACACCTTGGAACTCAGTGGGCTTGAAGTCACGTACTTGAGTGTGTGTGGATCCCTGGATGTATCAAAGTAAAACAGACTTAGGCCCGTTATTACCATCTCCAGTAAAATATTTACGGCTACTTTTACGGTTACTTTACTGACAGTTTGATTTTACAATATCTGGTTAGGCGTTAACTGTTGGTAAAAAGCTCTTAACTAGCAGTAATCTTTACTGTAGGAAAATGTACAAGTAAACTCCTAACCGGAGGATTTTTTGAGGTTATACTTCTCGCGAACTGAATTAAAATGGAGAGATGAAGTTATTTAGCTGGTTTCGTAATGGTAATGTCACTGGTGATGAAGAACAATGCCAATATATGTAAAAATAAATTTAAAAAATATTGAAAACTAGATCAAATTATTATGAAAGTTTGGACAACAATTACTTTACTATTTGCTTCCTCTACCCATACATCAGATCATATTTGGGTTTTTCATCCTTCGGGGATGGGGTTTCGAAACGTGGTTTTTTTCTTTTCATTTTTACAACCACTTTACTTGAGGAGGATTGTATTCTTATTTAACAGGAATTGTATAATAAGCATAATATATAAACTATATAGGCCTATATATAATGTATGTTATGCTAAGAGCTAATAATTTCATTTGAAAACATCTCGTAATATATCCTGTAGTTATTAGCTACACATTTCATACACAAACTTATTAGGTTTTAGGTCTTGCCTCGCAAATTATGCGACCTTTTTAGGCTAAGACAACTGATTGCACACTACTGTCCGTATTGTGTACTGCAAACTATAATTAAATTCAGAGAAGTTATATATTTCACAATATTTCTGATACGTCTTTTTGAGCTTTGCTCTTATGGCCACACCTTACTGTGTGTTATTTAGTTTGAATTATATGACGCTTTTCGTCGATATCATTCAGAAACAATATTATTCTTCACTTGAAAAGAAATTGCTGTGTCTCTTTATATTTTTTATATCAGCCATAACCTTATTATCCATTGCAAAATCAAACCAAACAATGAAAACAGATGAAAAACTACTGCAAACAACTGAGAAACGCTCGTACCAACTAATGTGACTTTTGTCTGATTGCGTTAACTGGGAGTAAACTTTAACTAAAAGATGATAAGAACAAAGAAGCGTTTACTGGAACTTTACTCCGACCGTAAAATAAACTACCAGTTAACATTTACTCCTACTTAACTGGACATCGTAAGAATGGGCCTTAATCATTAACACACTTCATTGCACGCTATACTATATTTTGTAGACCCATCTTATACTATCGTTCATGTTCGCATCTAGAAGACATCTCTTACCTCCAATCCGTATGTGATGGTGAACTTACGAATGACTCCATTCTGCTCATTGCTGGGAAGTGCCCACTCGAACTTGATGTAACTGGGCAGAATGTCTATTGGGTGGAATTTCTCAACCTGTTTTTTAAACATACCAAAAAACTTTTAACATTAGCAAAAATCATATGGTTTCTGGCACTAACAGGGCAACTGAAAACAACTTGAGTCATTTTTCAAAAATCAATTTTGCATCTTTGTTTTCTTAATAAGGTTGCCACCAGAATCCGCAATCATACACAAAACCCAGGGGTTATAGTATGAGGGGATTCTTAATGTGTAGTGCTAGACTTATAGACAAGAGACGTTTAAAGTGGTTGTAGATAACTATGTACGTAAAAGTATGTGTAAATAAAATTCTATTCTATTCTATTCTAATAAGGTTGCCAGAAATGTAAAAGAATTTAAAGCTTTACCTGTCCTGGAACAGACTCCATGGTCTGGAAGATAGCGGAGACTGGTAGCGAGCGACGCAGGACCTGGGACTCGGTGCCGGAGCGAACAACTACAGTGAATGTGTAGTTGCGATGTGGTTTGAGGTCTCCAAGAGTGATGGAATTGTGGAGAGTCAGGTTTTGAATGAGGACTTCCTCTGTATTTAAGTACTGGACCTACAATACAGACACGCAGCAACATTAGTTCAACTTCAAGTACGGTACTGGAACAAGGTGTCCACAGAAATATCGAAACATTTTGGTGTTATTCATTAATACCCTGTATAAAGCAGTTTCGAGACAGAAGAGAGCATAGGCTATCATATTCCACAGTAAGGTACATATAAATAAATAAATAAATAAATAAATATATATATATATATACACACACACACACACAAAATATTATGCTATCCAAACGTCTTGGATTGCACACAAATTACTCACTAACTTGAGAAAAATCTTTAGGATTTCTAATTGTCTGGTTTTTTAAATCCAAAAGCAAAATGCTGTAAAAAGGTTTCTTATTACCGTATTTATCCGAATATAAGCCGCCCCTGAATTTAAGCCGCACCTGCCTTTTTAGCAATAAAGTAAAGAAAAATAATTAAATTAACCCCAAAGTGAAAAATTAAATTGCCTCATTTTCATAATATTAAAGTAACACATTTCTTAGCCAAAATAGGCCTGAAATAAGAAAAAGAAAGTATCAGCTGACTTAAGTTATGATATTATAATATATACTTATTAATATAATTTAATATAATAAAATAAAATGTAATAATAATTATTTAATATAATTAAATAATATTTAATATAATTAAATATATATAATAATTTAATATAATTATTTAATATAATTAATATATTAATATAATTAAATAAAACTTATTTAATATAATTATTTTAATATAATTAAATAAAACTGACGAAAAAGAAAACAGAAATCAGTACTTTACACTTCAGTGTTGAATTTCGCGCGATTTTTCTATTTTTCTTAATTTTACTTTCAGTTACCATCAGTTCAAAATTGCCTTTATTCACATTCCCATATGTTACGGCATGTCTTTTACTTCTGAGCAGTTTATAATACATACATATTCTGTAATACCGCTATAAAAATGACAAAAATACGCGAAACATCACTTGCTTACGCATCTTTTACGATGCTTCGATTAAATTGATATATTTTCGTAGTTAAATCGATTAATCGATAGTCCTGAAGATTCGAGATAATCGATAGGTGGCGGTGCTTGGAGGTGGGAAACCAGCTACGATGGATCAACCGGCTATATTGTGCTCATTTTTACCATTATTGCCTAAAAACACTCGTACGCAATTTTAAGCCGCAGGCATATTTTGTTGGGCTTATTCTAGAAAAAAAAGTGCGGCTTATATTCAGATAAATACGGTATTTGCACTCACTTCAAAGGCATTGTATTCTCCATCAGGCATGTCCCATGCGAGGGTGATCTCTGTGTCAGTGGTGTGGGTCGCATTGATTCCAGTGATGGGCTGCGGATCTGTGGGATACATCAAAACACAAAACAGTTGAGTGCTTATCCCAATCACCACGGGAATTAAAACTATCTCCAAGAAGAGAATACTGCAACAATCACAATTAATTACGACCATTTCTTGTTTATTCTTTTTATACACTGAACATTATAATTAAATGAAAATGTACAAGGTGCATCCATACAAGTAAGTTTCCCTATGGCCATTTACAGAAACAAAACACAATTTCATGGAAATGTTTAATGTAATAGATATAGCAAGTGTTGAGCTATTTTTCAACATATTCGCCACCAGATTTGAGACATTTGTCATACTGTGGGACCAACTTTTGAATACCTGTGTCGTACAACTCTGCTGCCTGGGATTTGAACCATCTCCACCTGTCTTTCATTCTCTGTTATTTCTTGAGGTGTACAAAAAGATGGAAATCACTGGGAGCGAGGTTTGGGCTGTAGAGTGAATGTTTAAACACCTCCCAGTCAAACTCCTGCAGGAGACTTGCTGGGAGGTGTTTAAAATCCAATCTACAACTCAGATCTCGCTCCCAGTGATTTCCATCTTTTCCTACACCTCAAGAAATGACAGAATGACAAAGAGGTGGACATGGTTGCCCCACAATGGTTCAAATCCCAGGCGGCAAACTTCTCCGCCACAGGTGTTCAAACGTTGGTCCCACGGAATGACAAATGTCTCAATTCGGGTGGTGAATATGTTTAAAAATAGCTGAACTCTTGCTGTATCTGTTGCAACAAACATTTCCACGAATTTGTTTTTGTTTTTGTAAATGGTCCCAGAGAACCTTACTTTATGGATGCATCTCATACATACATTTTATTTCAGCAGTTTAAATAAAAATCGGGAAGTACAGTAGAGCCTCGGTAATTCGAGCCCTGGTATTTCGAGGTTCCGTGTAATTCGAGGTGGTCTTAAGAAAATTAAAATTTTCCATAATACTAGGGTAAAATCACGTTTTTATACGGTGTCCACATGTAGGTTTTAAGCACTTCCAAATGTGTTCCATTTTGAGCTTTCTTTCAATTTTTCCATGTACAAAACTGCAGGTAAAACTGTGCCACTTAGGGTTTTCGTTCATAATACACAGAAATAACCTTGGCTTCAGACTGCTAATAAATTTCTTTTACAGATTGACAGAAACCGTTAGGTTCGATCTTTCTTTGTCGGAACCTCGTGTCAATCAATTGTACAGTGCATACCATCCTTTCAGAAAAGGATACTGTATTGCCGATGTAGCAAATTGGAGGTGTAACACAGGTATGTAGGCCTACTATATTGTTTATCTCTATATATAAAAGCCAAAACCCACTCACTCACTCACTCACTGACTGATCACAGTTTCTCAAAAACTGTACAGCCTAGGAACGTGAAACTTGGTACACATATTGCTCCTAGGCTCTGGATGCGCACTAAGAAAGGATTTCAAAATCTTTGGCTTCTAAGGGCCTCTAAGGGCCAAAATAGGGGTGTAAAGTTATGAAATTCACCAAAAGGAATTCATACTGCATGTACACAATCCCCATGACAACATTATTTTTTTTTAACTACACAGGTGGCTTGGCATGACACTGTGATTTCATGTAGATCTATTAGATACAAAATTATGAGAAAGGCTATCAATAGAATTCCTATAAATGTTTATCAACTATTTTGTGACACGAAGTGAATTTAGGAGGTCCTGGGTTCTATTCTTAAGAGTTGAACTCTTTTCTTATAGTTAGCCTAGGACTGTATTGCGAAAGATAGTTGATACAATATCAATAGATAGCCTATAATTTCTTGATTAATTTATATTTGCCATATTATCTCTCTATCTTTACCTTAGTGTTTACCTCTCCCTTTTGGAGTCATTTAAGCGACCCACGTTGTCCGGGCCTTACAGGGCCGCGACCTGTCGGGAGAGGGATTATCTATGGATCACATACATAGTTTCTTGACCAGACAAGGACATGGAGGACCTCCCGAATGAGTAATCAGTCCAATGCCGGGGCCACCTCCGATACAACACAAACACATAGGACGAGATACACCATTCACACACTCACTCTGAACAAGGCGAGGATGGGATGAGGATGCTAATGGCTGCCAGATGATATCCGGGGACACTAGGGCCTAAAGTTACCAGAGCCTAAAGTTATCAGACATTTGTCTCACAGGTGAGGAAATATCCCGGAAAAAACCCTACCTAGGTAACTTGTCCCGACCAGTATTCGAACCGGAGCCCAGCTTTTTACTGTAAGTTATGTTTCCCAAAATTGAAACAGAACGATTAAATTTTTAAGACATAATCAGAATAAACTACGGGTGAAGGAGCATGTGGAATATAAATACGTCCACCGTGTTGGCTGGACGGGTGATGATTTATAGAAGTACATCAAATCGACTTTAAATTGTCTTCACTTAACCTATATATACATAAATTTAACAATGCGAAGCATTGATGGGTCAGCTAGTTTATTTATATTTTAAACCATTATTGTGATCATTAAACATTTATTTATGATTTACGCATTGATTTAGTAATATTTCCGTATAATCCGAGTTTTTTGTAATTCGAGGTAGCCTCAGCCCCAATTAACTCGAATTATAGGGGTTCTACTGTATTTGAAACTCTAACCTTGTAAAAATCGCTAGGTTTAGAGAGTAGTGGTGGGGGGCTCGGGTGGGTCGCAATGTGTTATTTTGCCTAAAAATCATTCAATTCACACAACAGATGTCAGAAAGAACATGTACTCACACAGACGGTCCTGGCGCTGTAGAGGCTGGCTGGACACGCCATCTGACACGGTCCACACAGTTATATTGTACAGACGTCCAGGCTTCAGTCCTGTGAATGTCACTTTCATCTCTGTGTCGTTCGCTGCCTTCTCTTTGACAGGGATGCTGGGGTCGCTCAGCATGAAGCGGTAAAGATCAAAGCGAGAAGATGAGGCCGGAGTGGGTGTGTAGCGCAGAGTCAGTGAGTCCATCTCCTGTTGGTTGTTCACTACTAGCACCTCCGACTGAATCAGCGGCACTGAAAGATATTTCAATACTATCTTAACATATTTTAGGTAGATTTCGAAGAAAAATCTACCTATTGCAATGGATACCATGTCATGATTTTCGAAAAATTCTTTCATATCTTTACGTTTCATGCTCCCCTAAGTACGAAACCACCGCCCGTTCAAAAAAAAAATTTTGTGATATTTATATATATATATGAGCTGCTCGGGGGAACAAAATGGTAACTGCCACTGCCATGAAGCAAGTAATTTTTTACTTTCCAGCTTGTTTGGTGTAACAAAATGGTAGGTGATACGTATTGATCTCTATATGTTCAAACGTATTGAGTACCAAATTGAGCTGAAAATAAAATTATTCAGATTTCTAGGTTAATGAGAAATTTATTTGTTCTCTTTTTCAACACACCCCATTTGGCACTTACCATTTTGTTCCCCCGAGTGGTTCATATATATATAGCGGCCGTAATTTTGAAGATATTTAAACCAAATTTTAATATGTTATTTCTAGGCCCAATAGTTCGGACAAGTTCGTTAATGAGCAAAATTGACCCAAGGGGGTGGTCGGGGGAGGGGGTTGAAATTTTTAAAAATGTATATCTCGGCCCCTATGAAGTATAGAGGGAAACTTTGTTTGAATAAATTAGAGTACTCCCTATGGAGTTCACAGTGACACCAACGATTCGGGGGTTCGAGTGAGGGTGGGGGTGGGGGTGGGGGGATGAAAATTCGAAACTTTTGAAACCACGTCTTGTGGGGTATCGTTGAAAAGCTCTTGATGAGTACTCTACAAATCAATAACTAGTGTCTTGATAGCTCTCATATGACGCGAGATTTTAATGTTTGAAAATAATAACACTTAAAAGAATTATTATAATATCATAATTTTGTCTTGTTTAGCGGCTTTGCTAATTTTGTTCATTGCTGATCTTGCGCACAGCCTCCCAGAATATTATATCCTATTCTTGTTGTCAAAACAAATGATTGTAGGCTCTTCCTCTTTACCGAATTCAGTTCTTATTACTGCGGGTTTGCCATGCCAAGGCTAAAAAAGAAGAGTGCTGCGCAGCGACAGTAAATTAAACCAAATGCACTTAGAAATCTACCTCAGCCTGTAGGCTTGCCTAAAGGGATTTTTTTTTTTTTAAATAGAGTTTATTGATGGTTCATCTTATACAGCTCTTAATGCTTAACCTGCCAACAATCGTACTGTTAGAAGAAATATAATAATTTTGATACCTTTTAATAACTCACTTATGTTTGCATTTATCAAGAAAGGTGTTTTGCCACTGATGCATTTCACAACATCTATAGTTTATTATCTCTGCAGCTGAAATGTTAAAGGATACCGTAAGTCTGTCAACAGCACTATTATTTCAAAGTGGTGCAGGGAATTAGATGTAATCTAACAATGGGAGTGATTGCATTACACTCAGCATTCTTGTAATAATAATATAGCAACGAATTAGGATTTTCTCTAAAATTGTAAGTCTGTATCTGTATCTGTTTTCCTATATCCCTTATGTTGGGGCGAAGTGGAGGTTCTGTTACCTATGGGAATTTTGTTACGCATAGGGAGAGGGACAGGTGGTAAGCCCATCGCCTCGCAACCCTCCTCCAGAAACTTATGTATTACTTGGACGTGAAAGGGCCAAGAAATTTTGTCCAGATGCTCTAATTTAGGCTTGGATTTATTTTATGTGCTGTAAATTTACAACAAGGGCCCCCAGCTTAAAGTCCCTCCCGGAGGACTCCGTGCCCAGGATTTTTACGTCCTGAAAAATCCATCGACCGTGGAGGAGACAATTATTAGTGTACGGTTTAAATTCAGAATACGGTCATTAGTTACACATATGCAGTACATCTTTTTTAATTCACGAGGATTTCAAAATTGTGTTTGGGTTGCCGTGGTATCTCGTAACATGTCTCTTGCAACAATTTGAGTTTACAAGAAAATTATTTACGTACCGAGGCCTGTTTGTTCTTAGTATAACCTGTATTGTAATTTACATCTGTGACACTCTGTCATCTGTTTTCACTACGTCATATGGACATCCAATCAGTGGGATTGGACAGAAGTGTTGATTTTGGTATTTTGGTCAAAAAATGCGATTTTTGGATTTTAGTGTAAACAAATCAAACATACTGTAAAGTATATATGTGCAAAATTTTATGCCATTTGGGCACATGGAACAGGTGTTTCTGATGCCATTTTAAAGTACTGCACGTAATCCTCGTGCTATCGTTTGTTACCTAGTCGTTTTTATTATAGCGTATTTAGGTGTAAAATTTATAATATAAGTGTTGTGTAGGGCTCCATTCATATTTAGTGATAGTACAGTGTAATCATAAAGGTTTATTAATAGGACAGAAGATGCTTATTTTTTACTCTGAGTGCATGTAGACTTTAATCGCTTGTTTTCTCAGTTTCAATTTTCATGTTAATTTGGCACATTCAAAACCTATCTTCTTCCATAAAAATACAGACACAGCTATGGATATTTTTCACAGTGTACTTTGTGATGTATGTAATAAAATGTTTAATCATATTTTGGCATGAGTCTTAGTTTTTTTTAAATTCATATTTTATCAACTTTTTATTTATCTGGGTAAAATATTTTTTTTAAACAAAAAGTACCAATAATATCAAAAACCTGTATCATTAAATCTGTTAAGCAAGCATCATAGAATGTCACACACAAAATTCAGATCCATTTTTTAATTTCTGTCGGAGGAGATAGATTTCAATTTTGATTAAAAAAACCAATTAATTTAATTATATCTCAAAAATAAATTGAGATATCAAAATGAAATTTGAAACTTCAAGATCTGTTTATGTTTAAATTAAGTGTGCAGAATTTCAAGTTTCTAGTCCAAATAATTTAGAAAATCATTCTCAACACTTCAGTCCTCCCTTAACATATTTTATGCTGGTACCCCTAATTATTCATGGCAATATTAAGCTACCAATAAACTCACTTGTTCTAGCAGCCAGCTTTGTAATGTCGCTGCTGAGGTTGTAGGACACAGTGTAGATCTCGAATCTGTACTTGACACCAGGCATCAAGTCCCCTATCAACACTCGCACAGTTCGATCCTCGACATCGTGTCCACTAGGGTCCAGTTCTGTCACGTTCTTACTGTGAGGTTGAGCATCCTCATCTTCAGCCACCCACCGGATCACGTACACCTCCACGCGGCCTTCAGGACGAGGCCACTCCAGGGTGATGTTTGTGGAGTCTGCCAGGGGAGCGATGTCAGACACTGGATTCGGTCCTGCAAATCACAACAAATAATTAAACTAAACTACATATGTTTTTAGTTGGCATAAACTTTTAGCAGGTAGTCAAAAGTTACTCATCCCACTATTTCACTGATTGAGGATGGTAAATCGAAGATGTGTGGAAAAAAAAAAGAAACATGTAGTTCAGAAGTTGCGATGCATGTATCAGTTTAGAAAAGTGGCAGTAGTGGGTTGCATCTGAGAATGTTATTTTAGGAAATATATGTTAGTGCAAATGTCTTTTGTCATTTTGTGAGGTGTAGGGAAATATGGAAATCACTGGGAGCAAGGTCCGGGCTTTAGGGTGGATGTTTCAACACCTCCCAGCCCAGAAGACTTGCTAGGAGGTGTTTAAACATCCACCCGGCAGTCTGAACCTCACTCCCAGTGATTTCCATCTTTTCCTACACCTTCTAAAAATGACAGGGAATGACAGAGAGAAAATGTTTGTCACACAGTGGTTCAAATCCCTGGAGGCAAAAGTTATTGTACAACACATGTATTCAAAAGTTGGTTTTACAGTAGGAGAAATGTTTCAACTCTGGTGGCGAATATGTTGAATAATACCTGAATACTTGCTGTATCTGTTGGAATATATATGTACATGAAATTGGGTTTTGTTTCTGTAAAATGCCCGAAGGAAATTAATTTATGGACGCGCTTCGTACAATATTTGAGTACGTGTAACGGTTTCTTGGGTTTACAACTGGATGAGTAGGAGGATTGCCTGCGAGTTTTTGTTAGCTTCCTCTGCTCCCATCTTCTGGGAGAAGTGAGTTGGTCATGAGGTAAACAGGAAAGACAGGAAAGTAAAGGGAGGCATATAAGAAGATCAGAAAGCGGAGCAATTAGACAAAGAGCTCTGATTCCCAACCAATCACAACATCAGGAGAGACTTGAAGGAATAGGATCTAGAGATTTAAATTGGACTTACTGATGGTCTGTATCACTTCCTCAGGGTTGTTGCTCTCCACTCCGTAGCTCACAGTGTTCACTTGTATGTGGTACAACTCCCCTGGAATCATGTCTTCCACCTGCGCCTCCTGCACCACTACTGATGGCAGTTTCGCCCACTGCTCTGTGTCTTCAGTTCTGTACCTGCAACATTCAATACAACCTTGCAGCTTAACTCTAGTTACCAATACAAATAAATTGCTGCTCAGTGTTTTGGTTTATATTGTGGGCAAATAACATAATGATAACTACCGTATTGTCAAGTATACATATTTTTAGAAATTCTATAAAGTGATGGCTGTAAAACGCAAAATTGCAATATACATGTCAATATCAACTTGATAATATTGACATGCTGGTGTTAAATGTTTATCAATGGAGACGCAACTTAAAAGAGCAGTCAAAGGCTGCATTAAGTTGGACTGGATTCCTAATGAAAACATTAGACAAGAACTGGATATTTTTACAGTAAATGAGAAAATAGAAGAACATAAACAAAAATGGAAGGAACATCTAGAGCAAATGGAAGAAACAAGGATTCCAAAGATGGCCTTACAATACAAACCTAAAGGAAAGAGGGACATAGGACATCTAGTTAAAAGATGGAACTGAGGCCAGTACAGGTCGATAGGCCTAAGGCAGAAGAAGAAGATTTTTCCGCAGAATGTGTTGCATTGGTATGACTGCAGGAGTAAGTTTTATAGTCATAGTGAAATGATGACTTGTTTAAAGAGGATTTAAACTTAACAGAATATTAACGAAGACTAACTCAAGTTGTATTCAGTGCGACTGGCCCTCACCACTTTAGCTCGTTAACTTTTCTTTCTGAATGTGTGCTATTTACTTTCTGGTACTCAAGAGGGTGGCGTCACTTACTTGATGGAATACTCTGAGAAGAGCGACTCTAGAGGTCGTCCCCACCGCACTATTACAGAGTTGCTGGTGAGCTTCTCAATGGTGAGGTTGCGAGGTGGATGTGGAACTGCAACACAGAATCATATACGAATTGTTCCAGCTGGTAAGTTTTAGTAGATTAGTAATAGTGATTGCCTTGACATGAAGTACTTACAGACGGCTTGGAAGTAGTCGTGAGGCTCGCTGCGCAGACCATGGCTGATGGCGAACACCTTCACCTCGTACCCTGCTCCAGGATACAGTTCCTCCAGGATGATCCTTGACTCTGTGGTGATGGTCGTTACACTCTCATCTGTTCAATTATAAAGTCACTTCATCACATATGTAATGCCATTTCAGTCACACGACTCATGAAAATTATTTTCCGCTGCTTGCAAAACTGAACACGCAATTTACTAATCAGTTTACTAATCAGTCTTTTCGTATTGTTGTGTGAGAAGAAACAAAATGAACAATATAAAAGCAATTAAGACATGAAACAGACAATACCGCATTCGCCCGAATATAAGACAATTTTTTTTTTCCCTCAAAATGTCTTTATAAAAATTATACTCATCTTATACACGCAGCCTAAAACTTTCAACAACCTGCATTGGTCCAACCCAAGGTCAAAGTCATGCAGAAATTCACCAAACTTTACCGAACTTCATTTTTCCTAAACTTATGCTTCTGCTTATACTGTACTGTTACTGGTGTCTCTACAAGTAAAGCTTTGTTTGATCACACATCATGGCAGAATATATTGAAAAGAAAGCATCTTCACTGTCTCAATAAGTAAATAAAGATGAGAGAAGAAGTTATGACATGAACTTCAAAATCTATGTTTTGCTTGAAGCAAAATGTACTAACAAGCTATTTTTTTATGATTACCCTTCAAAATTCAGGGTCGTTTTATATTCAAACCAATATGGTACAAGTCCAGGTAATTTTATGAGATATTGCAGAATTTCTTATATGTCTGTTATTGCTAAGGACAGCAATAAGCACAAAGTTTTACAAAATAAATTAAGGAAATTATATGCATGAAATATCTGAAAATTTATTGGATTTCAACATATGGGTAGATAAGCATAAGACTCTCCTATAGCAAGAGAAGACACTTACTAGTGTCGTTGCGCAGGTATGTAACTTCAAACTTGTCTTGCTTAGTCTTCACGTCAGACTTCCATGAGATGTTCAGTCCATTCACTATGGGGCGCAGGTCTTCAATAATCGGAGAGGACGGCCCTGTAACAGAAGTGTCCCTTGTTACTAACGTTGTTACATTGTAACGTGTCCCTTGTTACTGCATTTCAGGATTGCAGTCCTCCCTTACTAGTCATTATACTGGTGGTAGATACATATTTCTGTTGATTACACAAGAACATTTTAGAAGAAAAATTCCCCCGACTCTAGGATTCGAAACTGTGATCTACAGCATTCATTGCTGATGCTTTACCAAATGAGCTGGCCAGAGTTCAACTAACAGCTAGCCAGATGGAATCTCCCTCCCTTGATAGCCCTTAAAATCTTTTCATGTAATGTTTAACAAAAACATTCTGTGGTTTCATGAATACATATCTACATCTTGAATAACTGATGAACTCCGTACCGTTTGGGGTCAAATATAATATAATAAACAATATCCACCTTACACCAAGAAGTATATTAATTTGCAGAAATTTTTTGATACATAGTTAACTACTATCGTAAATATAAAATGTAAATTAGCTTGTATTACAAGATGTATTTAGAATTCAAGTACAATATTTATTACACTAAAAACTTCACCTTAGGCATTAGGCTCTGGTATAGTCATGAATATATGAAAAATTATTCTACCCAGTTATAAATACATATTACCACAGTTGTTGGGTGTATTGTCATGAAGTAAGATTATGTGGATATGTAAATTATATCCCTAATTTAAATGTTATGGTACAAGACAAATGCTCTCTTTACATATAAAATTAATGGTAATTATATATTATGTTACAAACTGTTTAAAAGACGAAATAAAATTATAAAATCATATATAATTTAAAATTACTTGAGTCTTGGCTAATATGCTGCTTAAATAGCTTCGCCATATACTAGCATCATTGGTTATACATTGATCGTGTTTACAAAATCCTGGATATTAAGAAAACAATCTCGCAGGCACAATTCTCGCAGTTGTAACTTTTCTGATACATGGAGTAGTTTGTCTGAGTATCAGTTTTGATTTCTGCAATTGTTGTTAATATACTGTGTGGTATAAGGTGGATATTGTTTACTATATCATACATCTTGAATGGTAGTGTAAAATAACACTGTCACAAAATCACTAAATTTGTGCGCCTCACAACACTGCAATATGATGTGAATGTGTTTCAGTGAGTTCGTAAATGAATTAAGGGTAGTCATGGGATAGAGGAATATGACTTACTTGTGGCCTGGTAAAGTGAAGTCTCGTTGCTCTCCATGCCGTTGCTGATGGCCTGGACAGAGATGGAATAATTGCGACCAGGCAGCAAAGATTCCAGTAGCAAGGTGCCTGCCTTCTCCACGAACAGTGAGTTGTTGTCGCCGTTGAATGACTCCACTTCATGGTAGCTCACCTGCATTGGAAAAACAAATTTTAATGTAAGACACAAGGAACATATATATATATATATAGCCATAAAAATCACTAAATAAATAATCTGCATTTTTATGGGATTCAAAAACAATGAACTGGTTTTCTAAATAAACCTTATCATACTGATAGCGTATATATTTGAAAATTAGCCTTTTTGTCAATACTCCGAGTCTTTAAGCATAGCACACTGAATCGAGTTACCTTACATTACACACGATATTGGCATTAGCTAGCGCTTTTTTTTATTATTATTATTTATTTATTTATTTAATTTTCCGGGCTGTGTTCGCACTGCTTTAATTGCACTGAATGTTGTACACTGATCATTCCCTATTATTGAAACAGGACGTAGGCTATAATTATTTCTTTGTGATAATTTTGACTGCTTTTGTTGATCTCCCTGCTTATTGTCGATTAGTAACCAAGTTAAAAGACTGCAAACGTCGTCTGGTTCTCGTTCCAATGCCTGTTGCTTTGTCTGCATTTTCTTCTCCCGCACTCGCCGTATCAAACTTCGTCCATGGATCCTCAGCTGTTCTCACGTTCATTCGTGTTATCTTCGCTCCTACGTCATCTGATTGTGTCTGCGTCATCACCTGGGATGGTCTATGAGCTATTTTTCCCCTACGAAGCGACGTCACGACTGCGGAGTCATTGATATCCAGACACTACTGATATATATATATATACGTCATCTGATTGTGTCTGCGTCATCACCTGGGATGGTCTATGAGCTATTTTTCCCCTACGAAGCGACGTCACGACTGCGGAGTCATTGATATCCAGACACTACTGATATATATATATATATATATATATATATATATATATCAGTAGTGTCTGGATATCAATGACTCCGCAGTCGTGACGTCGCTTCGTAGGGGAAAAATAGCTCATAGACCATCCCAGGTGATGACGCAGACACAATCAGATGACGTAGGAGCGAAGATAACACGAATGAACGTGAGAACAGCTGAGGATCCATGGACGAAGTTTGATACGGCGAGTGCGGGAGAAGAAAATGCAGACAAAGCAACAGGCATTGGAACGAGAACCAGACGACGTTTGCAGTCTTTTAACTTGGTTACTAATCGACAATAAGCAGGGAGATCAACAAAAGCAGTCAAAATTATCACAAAGAAATAATTATAGCCTACGTCCTGTTTCAATAATAGGGAATGATCAGTGTACAACATTCAGTGCAATTAAAGCAGTGCGAACACAGCCCGGAAAATTAAATAAATAAATAAATAATAATAATAAAAAAAAGCGCTAGCTAATGCCAATATCGTGTGTAATGTAAGGTAACTCGATTCAGTGTGCTATGCTTAAAGACTCGGAGTATTGACAAAAAGGCTAATTTTCAAATATATACGCTATCAGTATGATAAGGTTTATTTAGAAAACCAGTTCATTGTTTTTGAATCCCATAAAAATGCAGATTATTTATTTAGTGATTTTTATGGCTTAGGCAAGAGTAACAAGAATATAAAATGGTTACACGATGTGAACAGAAAAAAGACATACGAACTTAGCTTAAGGAAAGCACAGATGAAACTTACGCCATTTATTTTATTTTAGTTTTATCTTAAAAAGAATTTATGATTGAAGTTTCCTTATGGAATCCAGTTATATTGTTTAGTAGCCCTTTATGCTTACACACACACTTCCACGAAAATGTGTAAATTGTGTTTTAAGATTGTCTACCGGTAAAACGACAAACGTTGAATCCGGTAACTCTTTTTGTAATTTTTTTTAGTACAATAAATATCATCATATCATCAATGACTCCGCAAATTTTCTTGACTATTCCACTCATACACTGCGTGTTTGATATTGACCAATAACGTTTAGCAATTCCTTGGATATAGACCAATCATAACCGTTTATCTTGCAATATTCTTGTAAGATTCGCAAGGAAGCTGTTTTACCTGATAAAAGTCAGCTCGTTACTGAACCGTATGCAGTGATTACTAGATTAGGTCATCCATTGTCAGCACTAAGTTGAAAACAAAAATTGCAAGCCCAAGGTTTGGTAATGCGTCAGATGACAAAACTGATATTATCATAAAAAAAATTAAAGGAGATAATACTGAAAGATATATAAAATGCATATGGATTCAGTTACAAAAGTTCTGTGAAGAACGTAAGTACAATCGAATTCAATTAACTTGTGAACCTCAAACGCAGCAGACTGGGCTATCAATATAGAATAGAATAGAATAGAATAGAATAGATTTATTAGTCCGACGGAACGTATTCATGTTTTGGGACACGTCAAAATGGTTACAATTAGAATATAACAGAATGTTACAACAGTTTGGGATAGTAATATACAGACTTTATAAAGTGTACAGGCCTTAGAATCGAGACCTAATATTAATACATTTCAGTATTTACACACCAAACTAACATATATACATGGAAGTCAATATTATTTCCACCAGTTAACACTGGGCTCTGCACAAGGCCACATTGGTCCATTTGCTTCACATTGTCGTTACTACTTAATTTATTTCAAAACTTCACTTTCTCACTTTCTCCTTGGTCAGCAGTCAGTTTTCTCCCCGGAATACAGAGAAAAATTCATTGAATGAATAAAAACAATGATCCTGTAGAAGTGAACTGATCTGTTTTTTTAATTTAGCTAGAGCAGGTATCTCTTTTATGTACTGGGGTAATCTCTATATATATAAAAGGCTTTGTCCTGACTGACTGACTGAATGAATGACTGACTGAATGACAGGAATCAACGTAGAGCCTAAACTATAACAGGTAGAGACTTGGAATTTTGACAGTACCTTCGTTTCATAATGTAGGTGCTCACTAAGAAAGGATTTTGAAAAATTCTGATTCTAAATGCCAAAAATTAAATGTTTTTGAAAATACTTAATCCCTTTTTACATAGAATTATCAATTCCAAATCAAAGAATATATTGTTGCCAAATGGTATCAGATGGGCTTGGAAAAAACAAATGAAATGCACTTTTGACAAATAAGAAAAGTTTTCAAAATAATTCATGTTATAAATAAATATTACAGAATGAAATCCACTAAAATAATGGAATCACATAACTTTCTCTACCCTGGACATAAAGAAAACAAAACGAGGTATGGTAATGTGTATATTATTATATTATATCGCAGGTTTTTGGAGAGAAAAGTATGAAAGTGATAATGCTTTCTGTTTAATTTCATCCCCAAAACGGTTTTATGGTAACATAAGAGTGGGAAATTTCCCGCCTCGATATTACAATTTTATGTTACAGGAATTTCTGTTTCTTCTTATTTAAACCTCTACCAGGCTTGCTGTGCACTGTACAAGCGATGGGATGCAAAATTCTAGATCCTCTAGGAGCCATAAAAAACTATATCTGAGGGAATAGTTTGAGTGTAATAAGTCGTTCTTCCTATTTCAAATTATAAATGCCTATATAAGGACCTAGAATTTAAAATTGAAAATCCTTCATAAGTTAATTTCCAATTACAAAATACAAAACCCGGGCGACGCCGGGTCTTTTAAGCTAGTGTATTATATAATTTGAGACCAGTGTACGTGAAACTCTTTTCATAAAGACTAGTACTGTGTGGAATGGAAGCCAAATTATTTCTATTCCTTGTGTTGTAAGAGTGTGCACTCGAGTTCTTTTGGAACCCACTAAGGTTGCCTTTTACATATGTAAGTGTCTCTAAGATTTAGATACTAGGCAAGGGTAAAATCCTTAATTCCTTGAAAAAATTCCTGCAGCTTGTTCGATTATATGAGAAGAAAATCAATGCACATTCAAGTAGACAGTAACAATTTACAAAAGAATTACATTAATGAAAAAAGTATTTATATTTTGTTCTGATTTTAGAGGTTAACTCTTCTGTCACTTTTGTTGGTAGCATTGCTTAGAATTCCATAATGCAGACTGTTCATTCATTTACGAGGGTTATCCAGAAAGTAAGGAACGTTTCCACCTGATGCCGCCAGGCGCGCGCCAATAGCGTATACAATGGGGTGCTCGTACTCGGCAACTCAGTCAGCGTCCAGCTGTGCCAACGGGAACATCTTTGCGCTGCCCCTTTTTTTATTATTCAAATTTGAAATGTGTGCTGCAATCCAAAGTCCCGCCAGTTGTGAGGTGCGGTATGTGATTCGTTTTTTGTTGGCAAAAAACTTAAAACCAATAGAAATTCATCGGGGACTGTGTGAAGTGTACAGGAACAATGTAATGAGTGTGTCAGGAAGTGGTGTATTCAGTTTAAAAATGGGCGAACAAACGTTCATGATGAAGAGAAGAGTGAACGTCCGAGCATTGTGACTGACGATCTGGTCGCCGAAGTTGACGAAAAGATTCGTGAAAACCGCCGTTTCACAATAACTGAGCTTTCTCTGTGTTTCCCACAAGTTTCACGGACTTTATTTTTTGAAATTGTTTCACAGAAGCTTCACGACGATGAGGAGCTCCAGGTACGCGTCACTGAGTGGCGGCAGAATTCTATGACACAGGAATTTCAAAGCTTGTCCACCGCTTGATAAGTGCCTGAATTTGAATGGTGATTATGTTGAAAAGTAGTATTTTAGTCCCTCTTTCACATGTATATAATAAAATGTTTTTCTTGTACTTGGTTTTTTAATTCCAAAACGTTCCTTACTTTCTGGATAACCCTCGTAGTATGCCGTGATCTGACAGCTGACTCTATTAAAGATTTTATTTTAAACAAACCAGAAATATCTACTTATATTAGAATATAATATTATTATTTACAAAATCCGTTACGTTTTATTCATGGAATAATCTTAATAAATCAACTTGAGGTTATGAGTTTCATCAGATAAATTCGCTCCTGCTGCACAGTCGGAAATCTATCGATAAACTTGTAAACTTTTGTGCGATTACCTATGATAATACTAAAGCAATGTACTCAGCTTTCAGAAATAAAATGATTTTTCCTGCATTTTTATAGCTTTCTCCAAAGTAGCACATTTTTCGTTGTTCAGGAGCAATTTTGGGACATTTTAAAGGGATACCACAGTTTTTGTCATTTGTAGCTCTTTTGAATACATTATTCTCAAAATAATGGTAAGATTGCATATAAAGAATATTGCAATGGTGTAATTTAAGGATAATAAATTCTTGGAATTCTGTGGCAGTGCTTCTCCCCTTACATAAACAGGATGCAGTACACTTACTGACCGGTAGATCAAGCATTAACATTTTCATTGGGTTATCTGAATGTACCTTGTAACCCTCTTGCAGACTGCTGTTGTCAGGCTGCCAGTCCAGTTTGATGAAGCCTGTCTTCTCGTCCACACTAGCCTGTAGATTCTTCACAGGCAGGGGCTCTGTTAACAGACAAAAACAGACATGAGACAAAAACATAGTGCTAATATAAAAAGATTCGTCCACCTGACCACAAACCACAATAGACCAAAGTTCAATGGATGCAACGACACTACGCCCTATAGTATTGTAATATTAATTAGATTTATGCACATATACAAACCTATATAATGTACTCCTATATGAATTTATAGATTCTTATAAAGTGTTCAATATCTTGTTGGTTCTGAATTTTCACTATTGTCATAAAATATGTGTTTGGACATAAAATTATGTAGTCATATAATAAATACTTACATTTAGATAGCAATATGCTATATGTATCTAATTAAAACTTAACCATTAAAAATATATACACTGAATGCTGTGCACTGTAAGTTAATTTAAAAAACACACTGTTGTCATCTGTTAAAATATGTAAAATTATGCCGGAGAATATCTCAGCAATAGTCATTAAAAAATATAAATACACTTGAATACATGTAGATTAAAATAAGACAGTCTGCTGTCTATTTGATGAACACAGTAAAATTCTTCTGTAACCTTCTCAGCAAGTCGTATAAAATTGTATTTTGAGAGCACTGGAGTTGCTATTTAAATATTAATTGTAAAAGTAGTTGAATTGGAGGCGGCTTGTGAATGTGTTCCGTTGCATCAATTGGGCTGTTGGCTTCTGTTTATACGGAGATGCGCATTTCGATCATTTGATCATCTTCAGTCCCGATTGTAAATTTCCGATGTGTGGAAAGCTTGAGTATAGATGTCATACTCAGATATTTTATATTATTTTTATATTAGCAAATATTACCACAAACGGAAAGAAAAATGAAAATTATTAACTTTAAAAACATAGTGGTATCCTACCACTAATGCTTTTCTCCTTGATATGGTAAGTGATATGGGAATTTATTAATCAAACTGATGTTGCTACTGCGAGCAAAAGACAATAGGCTCCTCATTTTGAACAATGTAAATTTGGCTGTCTAACAGTCGCCAAAGCCTGAAATGTGGATTTTGGCAGTTTCTGCACTTTACTCTCAGCTAAGACATTCTGAATGAGGGGTCATACTTTACTTATAATAGTTTTTACAACTAGTTTCGAAAATCACTGTCTTCCCGAGCTCAAACGTATTTTGCCAGTTCCTGGTGCCATCTGGATAATGCAGGATGAAATTCTTGATCAAGTCACTCAAGGATGTAAATTCAAAATTATTAAGGATTAGTTTAAAAGGCTCAGTGTCACCCAGGTTTTTGTATTTTGTAATACAAAATTAACTTATGAAGGACCTCTGATTTTGAAACTCTAAGATCTTTATATAGGTATGTAGGTATTAGAAAACGCTTGATACAGCATTTACGGCCCTTAGAGGACTTGGAATTTTACCCCCCATTGCTTCTAAAACTACTCCAATAATAGATTAAATTTATTATAATACTGCGTTTATTCTGGGGACTCAAATAATGTTCTGTGCTTTGAAACTATGAGGCGCGTCCACAAAGTAAGTTTCCCTGGGGCTGTTTACAGAAATAAAACACAATTTCATGGGCATATATATCCCAACAGATACAGCAAGTGTTCAGCTATTTTTCAACATATTCACTACCGGAACTGAAACATTTGTCTTACTGTGCAATCAACTTTTGAATACCTGAATATGTAGAAGTCTGCTGCCTGGGATCTGACCACTGTGAGACAACCACCTTCGCCTCTCTGTCTTTCTTTGTCATTTTGTGAGGTATAGATAAATATGGAAATCACAGGGAGTGAGGTCCAGGCTTGAGGGTGGATGTTTAAACCCTCCTAGCCGAATGTTTATAGGAGACTTGCTAGGAGATGTTTAAACATCCACCCTACAGCCTGGACCTCGCTCCCAGTGATTTCCATCTTTTCCTAAACCTCAAAAAATTACAGGGAATGACAGAGAGGCAAAGGTGGTTGACACACAATGGTTCAAATCCCAAGCGGCAGACTTCTATGACACAAGTGTTCAAAAGTTAGTGCCACGGCATGACAATTCTGGTGACGAATACGTTGAATAATACCTGAATACTTGCTACATCTGTTGGAATATATACATCCATGAAATTGTGTTTTGTGTCTGTAAACAACCCCAGGGAATCTTACTTTATGGACCCGCTTCATACTATCTGACACAGGTGGTATGTGAATTTTCTGAATGTATAACTTTCATCTTTTTGTGTAAAGGTACATCTTTGTTAGTTTTATGTCTTTTTGTTGTTGTTGCCCCTCACAATGATCTGTAAGATCTCAAGTGAATTCAAACCAGATGGCAACAGTGCAGCAGTCAGCTATTAGCCGAGGATGGGAAAAACTAGTCCTAAAGAACTATCAGAACTGAAGCAAATCCACTCCCATCAGCATCCTAATGTATTAATATTTCAGAGATGGTCGCTTACTGAGGGTGACATTTCCAGTAGCGGGCCAGCTTGTCACTTTCCCAGCCACTGTCTTCACAACCACTTGGTAACTGCGTCCGGGCTCCAAATTCTCTTTAAACTCCAGAGTCGTCGGCTCTCCTCGCAGTCTGTTGACAGGAGCCTGCCGTCGCACGCTGATAGACACTTGATATTTGTCAAACTCACTGCAAACACAATAATTATGTCTGTGAACTCCATGTGTCGGAACAGGAATACAGATACACCATCAGCTACCGCCAACTGATAGATCCGAAATTCATGCAACATCTTGCAAAAAAAGCAATGAGCAGGAAGGACTGACAAAGAATGATACTTAAAGGTCCTGGAGAAAGAAGGAATTGCGAATAAAGCTCCTTATGGCATAAACTTCAATGATACAAATTCGACATCATGCGAAGCAATAGCGTCACTGCAAATAGTGATCATTCAATAACGACCTTCAGAGAGCTCAAGCAGAAATCACTGCACAGAAATCAGAAAACTCTGCACTGAAAAATAAATTAGGCCTAAACAACTTTGAGAATTCTGTGGTAAACAGACAAAGCTGTGCAGACAACAGAAATAAAAAGAGACATAATACCAGCTGCTCACCAAAATTATGATTTTTCAGCTGATAATTTTAAATAGATCTATGCATCTACACCAATGCACTTCAGAAGCGTCCAAGGTCCAGGGAAAGCCACGTTAGCAGCAATAAATTCCAAGATATAACACTGGGTCTATCTCCGGCATGTCTTTATTATGGGTCTATGTCTTGTTTTCTACAAAATCATGATTTTGGCACTTAGACCCTTATAAAACTAAATGCTTCAATTAAGAACACAATATAAACAGTTGCAGTGTCTAGTTCAAATAAACCTGTTGATAATGTGAGTAGGTTACCTTTTCCCTTTGGGAGGGTCCCAGTGAACTTTGAAGGAACTTTCAGTGATGGCACTTTTATCGAACGTAACATTGAGAGGTCTCAGAGGCACTGTGCGGTATTGTGCTGTGGTGGGGGCTGATATCTCGTCTTCGCTCAGAGTTTGTACTGATATGTTGTAAGCTCGTCCTGTGAACAGAAAGATCATTCGCTAAGTAATCACAATAAATATAACTCAATGTCCGTACCTTTTGTTAAATTACCATGACAAAATGCAAATGATGAATCAGATTAAGAGAGATTAAGAGAGAGAGATTAAGAGAAAGAGACATTAAGAGAGATTAAGAGAAAGAGAGAGAAAGAAAAGAGAGAGTGAAAGGGAGGGTAGAATGCTGAAGGAAATGTATTTATTTATTCTTATTTATTCATTCATTAATTTGCGAATAGAGAGGGACAGGTGATAAACCCATCTACTCAACAACTATTTAGTACAAAACTAAGGATGTGAAAGGGCCCGAGAATTTGGTTCAGAGATGAAGATATTAATAAACTGACCTAAATTACGAAAATGAATTAAACCCTCAAGCAAAAACATTTAAATGCCGCAGAGCTGACTGTGGTTTTACCCTCTGCCGGCATCTAAACAGGTGTAGCAGAAATTTTGCTTTGAAACTAATCTGTTGCTGCTATATTAATGTATAAGTTTTCAATTGTGTGGACTGTCTTGGAATCAGATATCAATACAAAATCCCATTCTGCAGTCAGGACAGCAATATGTATCCCATCTAGTTTCATTCTTTTATGCCTTTGTGTTTCTCTCCTTTTCCATGTCGGTGGTATTTTTTCTATGAAATATCTCTCTATAAGGCAAGTATGGGAAGTAATCGGTTGGAGTCTCAACAAGAGTTTACAATGAAGCTGTTTACTCCCCTCGAATTCACAGTTAGTGGAACAAAAAGATATTTCTGTTCGAGGACTGAGGATTTAGGTTCATCCATGTGCAAACAGTTTGAAATTTGGTCGCCACATGACTGAGATATTTGAGTTAAAACAATGTATTGCTCTTCTGGAAAGTATAATCCGTATGGCAAGGCATATGAAAAAATGCAAAATAAAAAAGCATCTATAACCTAAAAATAGTACAAAAAATGAACTGAATTTTTAAAAAATGACCAATAAATTTACCATTATTACTTATAATTAGTTTTTTAAAGTAATGAATTGCTAAAAGCAATTGCTAATGGATGACAGTTCGTTATATATGAATTTACATTATAAAACACACTTATTTTGTTACTACAGAAGTAATAAATTTATACTAGTTGGACACCCTTAGCAAGAAAGAAATTCTTTCTGAACTGGCATACCCATCAAATTGTCCCTAGAAAATACAAGCGACTCAAAAAGAAAGATAAAATAATTCTTTATTGCTACTAGACAAACTGTGTGGTATTTACAACAAACCTGAATTAAAATGAACTATGAACACTTGGCAGAGATTCTCAAATAAAAACGATTGTCTGTTGTCTGAAAGCAACGATTTGTAGATGGAAAGATCCTCTCTACCTCCACTGAAATATGACATAAAAATTGCCAATGATGAAAAATGCAAAAACAAATTGCTCTTATTTAATCAATTACTTCATGATACACATTTATATATATTCGAGCTTCATAAAAAA
Source organism: Ectobius pallidus (assembly GCA_964059195.1). NCBI lineage: Eukaryota > Metazoa > Arthropoda > Insecta > Blattodea > Ectobiidae > Ectobius > Ectobius pallidus. Next base: position 180,417,718 of record CAXKWD010000005.1, on the reverse strand, counting down.
AAAAAAAATATGCAAAATCATCAAATGTCTTGTCCTAATAACCAGCATAAAAGAAGTACAAGTGATCCTACCTGGGATGAGTCCTTTGAAAGCTGCCTGGGCCGGACCTGGGGGTTCCCCTTCTTTTTCTACATACAATACACTTTCCAGAGCATCGGGAGGGTCGATGGACACTTTGTAGTGAGTGTAGATACCAGGTGGATACGGCGGCTGCCACAGCACAAGCAACGTGGTCTCGTTACGGAACCACACTATGAACTTCCCTGGTGTGTTCGGTTCTGAAACATTAAAAATACACAACAGTAAACCCATGTGTTTAAACATATGCCATATCAGAAATCAGTAAAAAATTGATTAAACATTTAATCGTTGATCAATTACATTTTCCAATTAATCGGTTTAGTTGAATTCTGAAAAACGTTTTTAGAGAAATGGGTCAAATGACCAAACTCCATAATAAGATAGAAGCGGAAGTGATCATGGCAATCAGTCTACTTGAAAAAGGCCTGGAGGAGACAGGCTGAAACGTCGTACAGTGTAAGGTTTTTAACCATTTTTATTAATGTTTTAACCACTAAATAAATAGTGTTGTGATATACATTTTACATAGAGTTTTGACCAAACTCCTTTCTCTCGCTTCTCCGGCCTTGGCACATCATGTGTCATTCGGCCTATTGTGTCCAAATAATTCCCGTTATTCAGAAACCTGAAGGGTAGTATAATCAACAAACTCGTGTGTCTCAAGTCTTGGCTGAAAAAGTAAACGGAAATGTAAGTTTTGTATATATTTTTTCACTAGTTAACTAAGGTATTCATTAATTCAGGATTTCTTCTGATTATCTGTAGTGTAGTAGTTATTAAACGTGTAAAACAATATTAAATGTACACTTTGTTTTTGTTTAAAATACCGACCTGTTTGTTGATTAATCAGTTGATCAATCAGTCGATTAATCAATTAAAGTCATGCGTTAACTCGATTAGAAATTTTAATTGATTTTCAGCCCTAGTAAAAAGTTTATCTACTGATACCTTATTCATTGTTATAAGTTTGCAATTAGTTGAGAAAAATGGATACTGTTAACAGAACTAACTAACTCTGTGGCGCTGCATCGCTGAAGGGACTAGGCCTACCAACCGACTGCTGCATCATTTAGCATAAGCAGTTAATGATGGTTTCTATGACCAGAGTCAAGAAATAAAATATACTGTATTTATGTTTATATTGTATACCTTAGTTACGAACTCCGGCTGGGAAATAAATGGAACTCACTTGTTGTGAAGTTGCGAGACGTGTATGCGACGCTCTCCTTGCCGTCGTACTCTGTGAAGAGCTGCACCTGATAGGATGCCCCTGGTGTGAGATTCTGCATCGTGTAGAATGTGCCGTCCACAGTCACTGGTGGCTCGCTCACTCCGCCCGGCTCTGATAAACTCAGCACCTGAAATCCACAAAGAAATTAATAACTCCAAAATTTCTGAGATGTTTCACATTACAGAAGCATTTGTAAACACAACAAATTGCATTCTTTAAAAAAAGGAAAATCCTTAAGAAACAATATGAAATCCTTAAAAATTTACAATGATTTTCACGACAACAAAAAACAATGCAATACCATAGACCAGCGGTTCCCAACCAGTGGGTCGTGGAAGGGTTACAGGTGGATCGCGACTCAATCCTAGAACTATCAGAAACCATTGAATAAATCATCAGAAAAGATAAGAAAAATCTAAACAAATCAAATTGTGTTCTGATTGTTTTCTTGATTCTTGATTTTTGGCTTCTGGGGCAGACAACAGAACCACTATATCCCTCAATGTTGACTGAAGATTAAAAACATCTTCATTCAGTCCTGACATTGACGTGTTAGTTCAATCAAAACAGTCCCAAAAATCCCATTAATATAGTATTCTTACTTAGAAACAGTAATTTTTCCTGAAAAATTAAAATGGTCTTTGTGTACTTTTATAACTGTAGTTTTCATCTTCACCTAGGAACACTTGTTAGTGAGTATGAAACCACTTGTTGCATATATTGCAAACATATATCTATTGTTAAATAAATAACTGTTTTGCTACAAAGAACACAAGTGGTTTATCAATAATCAATCTGTATCTTCAAAAAAGCATATATAAGCTTTTATATATATTTGCAATTTTTGATGGCGAATTATATATACGTAAGGAAGGGATACGATACAAATAAGGATTTTTACTCCACCATGGACCGATGGACCGTGGAGGTATTCCGATAAGGAAAGGTGGGTTGCCAGCTGAAAAAGGTTGGGAACCACTGCTTTAGACAATAATGTAATTAATTACCTTGAGTTTGAACGAGGAGTAGTGTCCGAGGGCAGGGGGACTCCATGACACCTGAGCCACTTTTCCACTGCGGACATTCACTGACAAGTTCGATGGAGGATCAGGAGCTGGAACACAAAATTATAACTCTCAGATACACTCTACCTTATTAATGGATTTTAACATTTTCTCACTACACATACAATAGTGTAAGAAAACTTGCATCAATCTATATGACTATTCCACACATATTTGATACTGACCAATAACGTTCAGCAATTCCTCAGACATGGACCAATCACGATCTTTATCTTATAATACAGTGCGTTAGAATAGTCCCTTTACAGTGAGCAGGTCAACTTGCTACCAGCGGAGAGAGAGATGCGGATGGCAGCATTGCTCTAATAAATGTCTTTTTGCACAAAAATCCAAGCTCGCACTGAGAAGAAAGCTCACAGAGGCAGCGAGGGTGCCGGGTGGGGTGTTTATGGTACCAACATTCTTAAGAGGGTTGCTGTCCGCTAGTTGACCTGCTCACTGTAAAGGGACTATTCTAACGCACTGTATATTTCCTATGGCCGCAAGGATGCAATTTTAACTGACAAAACGTCAGCTCATTACTGGACACATAAGGATCAACATGCTGTGATTAATACATCACATTCTGCCAGTGAACAGAATGAAAACACATTAATGTATGCAACAAAACTTGTTTGGAAATCGAAATAATGTAAATGTGTATTGATTAAAACCACAATTTTGATTCGTTGCAAGTCAGTTTATGCGTTTTAATGTTAGAAATCCATGACGACACTCTATCCTGTAGTATGCACTACTCATAGCTTGGTAACTAGAATTGATTTGACTGTCCATTCATTTACTATGCTGTGATTTCACATTGACAGAATATTGACAACAAAATAAAAATTATTATTTACAAAATGCGTTACATTTTGCTCATGGAATACTATTAATAAATCCTACTCGAGGTAGAGCAATATCTCCTTAGCAATACAATTTTCCTTCCTGGAACTGGAAACTTCATTAAATGTACAGGTAGAGGGGGAAAAAAAGCGGAGCTACTACAATATCTAAGTTGCCGATATGCGTCACTGCGCATGCCGAGCAGCATTCACAGGATAGCAGGGAATGTATTGAAATTTGTACTACAGCCCATAAATTGCTTGAATTGAGAAATAATTTCACGTAATTTGCATTACTTGTGAAAACAAACGTTTCCGTTAAGTCTCTTACATTTATTTACGTATCACAAGGCTCTGAAATCAGCTACAAGAGTCGGTCCGCTTTTTTCCCTCCTACCTGTACTTACTTTTGTTCAAGAAATTGATTAAGGGGTGAAAATAGTAGTTTTTAGAACTTGATCTTGTATTTTTACCCATTTCAATAGTTCATTTTTACTACGCATAAAACACGCCAGCCATATTATGGTTTTGAGCGAAGCAGAATGAGCAACTGCGAAGCAGGATGGCCAACTGTCCTCCATGCATTAAGATAAGTAGTGGCAGGTAGATTCTGTTTTAGTGTGGGTTAGTTTAGTTTAGGTTGGTTAGGTTATGAACAGTGATATTAGGTATGTAGGCCATACCGAATTTACGCGTTTCGAAAATGTGCCATATTATATCTCCTGTGAGGTTTGTCGTGTTGGTCAATCTGTTTATCCAGATAAGATGGCCGTTAATTATGTGTTATTATCATGAATAACGTATTTTAAGGTAAGAGAATTAAGGATGTATTCTTATATGTGAACAATTTCGGGCCTAATTATAATCCTTGCCCTAGGGATGCATTTTTAACGTTGTTTCGTTTAGTAAAATTAAAACTGCAATGCTAAGGAGATAGGGCTTGTCATACACTTATTTATATTTTACGAACTATTGTATTTTTTACAAAAATTATATGAAAATTTGTTTTTAAATTAACTATTACTTCCACAATTAAAGTAAAACATAAAATTATTCTTCTTCTAGTATCATTTTGCAAAATTAATCTCTATATATATAAAAGGCTTTGTCCTGAATGACAGGAATCAACGTAGAGCCTAAACTATAACAGGTAGAGACTTGGAATTTTGACAGTACCTTCGTTTCATAATGTAGGTGCTCGCTAAGAAGGGATTTTTGAAAAATTCTGATTCTAAATGCCAAAAATTAAATGTTTTTGAAAATACTTAATCCCTTTTTGCATAGAATTATCGAAACAAATTCACAGAACATATTGTTGCCAATGGTATAGGTGGGTTTGGATTAAATTAAATGGATGTTTGACAAATTAGAGAAGGTATTATTATAATTCATATTATCTATATTAATAAAAGGAACTGTCCTCGATGTCCAGGGAAATCTACTGAACGCAGAGATCTGAAATTTTAAACATATGTGGGCTGAAGGGTTGGAAAATGCACCGCGAAGCCGGAATTTTAATTTTAGTTTTCGTTCGTGAGTTATGAGTGAAAAACGGGCAAAAAACGTGCATTTTTTTAGTTTTCAAAACATAAGTTTTCAGTTATACATTTCAATGTCAAATCAATTACAGTTGGCTTTGGCTATTTTTGTCATACCTTGGAAATAAAACTTTCGCGATCGCTTGAATGTTGTAAGCCCTAAATATGGTCAAACGTTGTTTTATTTGGACGAATCTCACTATACAGAGGTTTTCTGGGCCAAGAAACTCGAATCTGAGGTCGCTTTTACCAGACGATGCTATCTAATCGTGGTATGTAGTCCACGTGATTTAGGAGTTAATAAATATTATGATTTTACTATTATGCTCTTAATTTTTAATTTTTGAAATAATTATCGCGGGCGAAGCCGCGGGCACATGCTAGTGAGGGTATAAGGTGGTTTTAAATAATATTTTGCTTCAAGTTTCTAGATCAAGTAGCACAATCCCTCAAATCAGGATTTACCGCGGACCACAGATTAGGAAACACTGTTCTCCCGTTTGAATTCACAGCAGTGATCCGAATCCAGACACTGACTGCATCTTAATGTTTATATTTATTATTATGCACTGCACTTCAAAGCGATGTGGAGGATGTTGCGAAATAAATACAAGAGTGGGAGTCGCAACCACAACTTCCTGTTTATACAGGGTGCTCACAAATATCACATACAGTGTGTTTACAAATCTTTTTCCATTTCCTATTCATGCTTTTGGGTAGATCTTTTTTGTGATATACACGCTAGCGGCCGTAATTTTGAAGATATTTGAACCAAATTTTATTATGTTATTTCTAGACCCAATAGTTCGGACAAGTTCGTTAACGAGGGGTTCGGGGGAGGGGGTTGAAGTTTTGAAAAATTTATATCTTGGCCCCTATGAAGTAAAGAGGGAAACTTTGTTTGAATAAATTAGAGTACTCCCTATGGAGTTCACAGTGACACCAACGTTCGGGGTTTTGGGGGTACGGGTGGGGGGATGAAAATTCGAAACTTTTGAAACCACGTCTTGTGGGGTATCGTTGAAAAGCTCTTGATGAGTATTCTACAAATCAATAACTATTTTCTCGATAGCTCTCATATAAGGCGAGATTTAAATGTTTGAAAAACAATAATACTTAAAAATATACCTCAGACTGAATGCCTGCCGAAAGGAATGTGTGAGGACCGACTAAGGATAAAATTACGAATGTAACAGAGTAACCAAAAGCACTTCGAAATCTACCTAAGTCTGTAGGCCTTCCTAAAGAGATTTTCATGCTGAAAACAACGATTTCCTGCATACACTGCGGGTTTCTTATCTTCTCTTTTCAGCAAATACGTGCGTCATTTATACCTAAGCCTTAACTTGATATGTTGATTATTTCAGACATGAAATATAATCATAATTGCCAGTTGAATTTTATCATGTACTAATTCCTTCCACTGTTATTGTACAGTAACGTTCAAGAAAGATATATACTATGCTTTCAGGAACCACAGATTGTCTCTGTTGGACATTACACATAAATCACTAATTAGTGCGCCTCACAATATTGCGTATGACATAACTTGTCTGTCAGTGAGGTAGACCATTAAGGGCAAATCAGTCATAGGAGAGAGGTTCCATCTGGCGGTGTGAAGTGAACTCTGCCTTAACTCAGTCGGTAGAGCATTGGCAAGGATAGCCAAAGTTCCTGGGTTCAAATACCAGTGTCAGAGGAACTTTTATCCAATAATATTTTCATGTAATGTCCAACAGAGACAATAATTTGTGGTTCATGAATGCATATGCATGTATTTATCGGCTAGTTGTATTTAATAAACGAATTTCTGCTCACTTTAAAATATCTTCACGGAATATGAAACTAAGTTTGTATCCTAACTTGTGAAGTACGAAAATCTTAACACATGTTTTTTGCACTCCTTAGCTAGTAAGTGGTACTTACGAACTTTGTTTACATGGATCGTAAGTTGACATTCCCACACAGTCTTGTTGCTAAGGCCGGTTGCGATGAGGTTAAAACACTTACGGTCCAAGCGCTACGTCATAATTCATTACGATACACTTCATAATACAAGCCTTCATGGACACGGCCCCCAGGACAAATATTCGGTTCCCATAACAACAAACACATGCGAATCACTTTCTGAAATAAACATCTATTTTCAAGAATGTATTTACATAATATTTTCCGGTAATATCACAATTAATATAATTAAATTGATATAAATAATCATCGTGCAAAAAATAGCATGCAACACACGGGCCGTAAAGGCATTTACGGGTCTCGAAAACTTAAAAACCCTCGGCTGCGCCTCGGGTTTTCAATCTGTTTCCTCGACCCGTAAACGTGCCTTACGGCACTTGTATCGCAATATACTATTATGTTTGTCAGTATGTCTTCTTTCTTCTCCCCTTCCCTTCCTTTCAAGTTTACCTTGCTTCCTCAAAGGAGGCTGTGACAGGATGCATGCATATGCATAACGAGATGCAATATGACTGCAGGGGGCGCTGGATTTCCCCAAGGCCGTCTGTAACCTCACTTTCACGGGCAATTAATTACAGCTTTCTTAATAATCATACTGCATTCACCATTTCTCTAATACCAAAGAGTTCTGATGCGTTACACTCACATGGTTTTCTCTTCCTTTCATAAACTACTGTACACAGGGTAATCAGAAGCATTGAAGTAGTCAGCTTTTACTTTAAGCGATACTTAGCCAAATAAAAGTTTAGCGTCTTAGTATAACGTATTATGTATGACTTTCTCTTCATGTAAATTAGTTGTAAAAATGACGAAAAAGTCGTTACCACATCGCATCGCATCGCATCCCCGAAGGATATACAACACATAAAATCAAATTAATGCACTAGCGTATCTTTCTTTACCCTAAGCATGGACAATACATTTTTCTCACTTCACATTCTGATATAGAGGCCCTATTGCAAAGACGGCGTATTCAGTTGTTTCAACCTCATGCAAATATCAAGACTGAGTTTCTATAAACAGTGGGTGGCTTATAACTACCCTTCAAATAATTTTTTGCTAAAAAAAAGTTAAAGCTCTCAATATAAGCTCTTAATATAAGCACCTAATGTAAAAATTTAAACAAATCGTAAGAGCCATTTTCGAGAAAATTGCGAAAAACAAAAATTTCTTCATGTAAAGTGGCATTAAAAGATAAAGTCGTCGCCAATCTTCGCGTCACATCCACAGAAGGTATCTAACCCAAATACAAAATTTTGTTTTTTATACGAATTTCCATTCTGGAGCTAGGTGGTTCACAGACACACACACAGACATATTTCCGAAAATAATATTTTTGAATTCACGGCCCTCAAATCATATGTTCACGTCAAAAACTTAACTTCGAATTGGGGCGAACCCAATACTTCCTCTATCTATAGTAGGTTACCTATGGTACGAGCAGGGGAAGTAAAAAAGGAACACCAAAGGAGTCAACTTTTCGAATGTCGAATATGGTACCGGTAGGCACTAAAATAAATTTCCACCAAAATAGAAGGAAGGTTATATGGAAATCACCTGCTTTATTAAGTGCCAGTATGGTACTTTATGAGATTGTGTGGTGGACGAAAAAATGTATGTCCGTCTGTCTGTCTGTCCGTGTGTCTGTACGCACCATAACTCAAATACGCTTTTTCGGATTTTTATGAAACTTGGAAAACACATTTATAATATCCATGGGAAGAACCCTATTGATATTGAACCAAATCGGTTCACCGGTACCGGAGTAATGCCCAATTTAGTGCCTATTTTAATAGATTATGGCGCCTTTCTATTACACTGTATGGATTTCCATTAAACTTGGTATACCCATTTATGACGTCCATGAGAAGTGCCCTATTGAATTTGAACCTAATCTGTTGACCGGTACCGGAGTAAAACCCAATTTAGTGTCTACTTTAAAGGCGCAATAACTCAAATACGCTTTATCGGATATTTATGAAACTTCGTATACGCATTTATAATGTCCATGGGAAGACGTTTATTGATATTGGACCAAATCGGTTGGCCAGTACCGGAATAATGCCCAATTTAGTGTTTTTATGTTAATATATAAGAAGTCGCGATAACTCAAATATGCTTTATTGGATTTTCCTGAAATTTTGTATACCCATTTATAATGTACGTGGAAAGACGTCTACTGATATTGGACCAAATCGGTAGACCGGTACCGGAGTAAAACCCAATTTAGTGAATATTTTAAAGACGCGGTAACTCAAATACGCTTTACCGGATTTTTATGAAACTTGGTATACACATTTACAATGTCCGTGGGAAGACGTCTATTCATAATGGATAAAATCGGTTGATCTGTTTCGGAGTAATGCTCAATTTAGTGCCTATTTTATGGCAATATACGTATTCGAAAGAATTTATAAAAAAATGTAAATCAGTTATCTTGACAACATAGCCTATTGTTTTACTGTGATCTTATAAGGCCTTGGAAATTAAAATACAGGTAGCTATGACAAAAAACACTATTGTGTTACATGCGCGTATCCAACTAGACCGTTAAAATGACCCAGGTGGCCGAGATGGTAGACCTTTCTTCTTCCGTAAGCCCTGCTTAATGAATAAATCTGGAGCTTAACTTGGAAATCAATTTTAAAAAAAACATATTCTGCATATCATAATTGCAGTCATAACTGATCAAACAAAAACATACTGGCACTTTTTTAAATCAGTATTTGATTTGATTTAAACAAAAATCAGGCTCCTAAATTGATAACCAATCCATTATATTGCCTGCAATAATAAAGCTCTTCCAATGAACGCATAAATCACCGCTTAGCGCCTGCCATGTAGCGACTAGACTACACGCACAACACACATCGCTGAGATGGACATCAGAGCTTCTGGTACGATTCTTTATAATTTTCTTCTGTTACATGATGCAAAACAAAAAGTAGTTATTGTGTAATTTTCCTCGTTTACATGTGTAATTCAGGGCAAAAATGTCTGTATCCAAAATGTCAAATTTAGACGCTGTGCTCTGTTCTAGGGTAGTTTTTACTTCCTCTGCCCTCACCACAGGCATTATAGGTAGAGGAAGTATTCCAAATTGAGTTTTTAACACAAACACATGTTGTGAGGTGCCCTAAAACCAAAAGTACTATTTTCACAAACATGTCTGTGTGTGTGTATGTGTCTGTGAACAGCCTAGCTCCAGAACGAAAAATCGTATGAAAACAAAATTTTGTATTTGGATTAGGTACTACTAGGAAGATTGGAGACGACTTTGTCTTTCATCCAATGCCACTTTAGACGAAGAAAATATTTGCTCAAAAACGGTTCTGACGATTTTGTTTAAATTTTGAACATGGGGTGCTAAAACTTTTATTTGAAAAAATATAAAAATTATCTGAAGGGTAGTTATAAGCCATCTACTGTTTACAGAATATTGGTCTTGTCTTAATAATCTTCTTTTTTACGTCTTGTGGGGTTCAATAATTCGCATTTTGATCAAAATATAGATACCACTCATTAAAACCACAGTAGTTTTTACTGATTTCAAAAAAAAATCAGGTAGGTTCAGTGAAGTATGCAACTCCTGATTTTTATGTGAAATACTGTTTTAGGCAAAATAAGATTGCAATTCCCGAAGATGGGAACAACACGTGTAGAGAGTACGAGAAAGTGTTGTGTAACGTGTCACATCTAATTAACGCACGCAATTAAATCCAACACACAACTTTCCACTCCCTACTGTGATACAACATGCTTCTGTCTTCTGAACGAAATTAAACCAGATGCTACAGTTTTTAGCAATACACACACACACACACACTATGTATCAAGAGTCCAGTCCCTAATTGATGGTTAGGCCTATCATTCCCTTTCCCATAGAAAAAGTAAACGCGCCTGTATTAATTGAACCTTCACCCTCCCAACTAACTTAATGTACTGCTACTACATCTAACCTGTATTTTCCTAATTCTATAGTTACTTATATAACAGCCCCAGGCCTATACAAGCTCCAACCATTCCACATTCCAAATCTATAGTTCCTACGATTTTTAGACCCCGGAGATCCGAACGAGGGACTATTTTACTTGCAGGCACTCACTGAATGGAAGAAAAGAAGGTCGTGAGTAGTTTCATTAAACGAAACTGCTGTGTTGGCTTGCATCTGAGTTTCCCAAAAACATTTATGCTATCTAGTTAAATTAAGAGATTCCGCCTAATATGCCTATTGCTGCTGGAATCTAAAGGAGAAAAGCACTCAGGTATCTCTATTTTATATATATAAAAGGCTTTGTCCTGACTGACAGGAATCAACGTAGAGCCTAAACTATAACAGGTAGAGACTTGGAATTTTGACAGTACCTTCGTTTCATAATGTAGGTGCTCACTAAGAAAGGATTTTGAAAAATTCTGATTCTAAATGACAAAAATTAAATGTGTTTGAAAATACTTAATCCCATTTTGCATAGAATTATCGAAACAAATTCACAGAACATATTGTTGCCAATGGTATAGGTGGGTTTGGATTAAATTAAATGGATGTTTGACAAATTAGAGAAGGTATCATTATAATTCGTATTATCTATATTAATAAAAGGAACTGTCCTCGATGTCCAGGGAAATCTACTGAACGCAGAGATCTGAAATTTTAAACATAGGTGGGCTGAAGGGTCGGAAAATGCACCGCGAAGCCGGAATTTTAATTTTAGTTTTCGTTCGTGAGTTATGAGTGAAAAACGGGCAAAAAACGTGCATTTTTTGCGTTTTCAAAACATAAGTTTTCAGTTATACATTTCAATGTCAAATCAATTACAGTTGGCTTTGGCTATTTTTGTCAAACCTTGAAAACAAAACTTTCGCGATCGCTTGAATGTTGTAAGCCCTAAATATGGTCAAACGTTGTTTTATTTGGACGAATCTCACTATACAGAGGTTTTCTTGGCCAAGAAACTCGAATCTGAGGTCGCTTTTACCAGTCGATGCTATCTGATCGTGGTATGTAGTCCATGCGATTTAGGTGTTAATAAATGTAATGATTTAACTATTATGCTCTTAATTTTTAATTCTTGAAATAATTATCGCGGGCGAAGCCGCGGGCACATGCTAGTCTCTTTATAAAGAGACTTTGTTCTGAATTAATTAATGACTGACAGAAAATCAACGTAGAGCCTAAACTATACTACGTAGACACTTGTAATTTTGACAGTACCTTCGTTTCATAATGTAAGTTCTCAGTAAGAAAGGATTTTGCTAAATGTTTATTTTTAATGCCAAAAATCAAATGTTTTTAGGAGACAAAATAGCTCCCTTAAGAAACACACGAGCAATTATTCGATTGTTGTGGAAAACAATATTCAATTGTGAAATTAATTCAAGGTAGCCTTGCTCGGTTGCTATCTTGATTCATTTGTTTACGATTCAGAGAGATCTGATTTACACAGAAGGGATCATGAATGGACGCCTAAATGGGAAAACATTGAATGATTTGGACGAAACTCACTATGCGGGTTTTTTTCTTTGCCAGGGATCTCGAATCTGAGGTCTTCCCCCCCTCTCCCGGGCGGCGCATTTTTTTCGTGAAATGCATTTCGAAGCCGGCGTTTTAGTATTTTTTTAAATCATCAATCGTTGTAATAAAATTGTTTATGCATGATTTGGGTAAGGTTCATTTTAATCGTTTCATTTGGAATTTGTATGCCCATATGGCAGCATAAGATTCGTTTTGTTCGTTTATTTATATTTTAACGTTAAACAATATAATTAAGAGTAAGAACATGTAATTACTGCAATTTATATATATATATATATATATATATATATATAAATTGTCAGTGTCAATAAATATGTTTTAATTATTTTTCTGTTATCTCTCTATATATAAAAAAGGCTTTGTCCTGACTGACTGACTGACAGGAATCAACGTAGAGCCTAAACTATAACAGGTAGAGACTTGGAATATGGACAGTACCTTCATTTCATAATGTAAGCGCTCACTAAGAAAGGATTTTGAAAAATTTTGATTTTAAATGCCAAAAATTAAATGTTTTTTGAGAATACTTAATCCCTTTTTACACAGACTTATCAAATCCAAATCACCAGTTGACATGACAACACATTGTTGGCAGTCTTCACATAAGGCTTTGGAAATAAATGAAACGAGACTGACAATCGTTATAATAAAATTGTTTATGCATGATTTTGGTAAGATTCATGAATCTATGGTTCATTTTAATCGTTTCATTTCGAATTTGTATGTCCATATGGCAGCATAAGATTCGTTTTGTTCGTTTAATTAATTATATTTTCAATGTAAAAGAATATAATTAAGAATAAAAGTATGTAATTTAAGTAAAAACAATGCCAGTTTAATAAATATAAAGTTTTATTCTTCTGTTAAATAAATTATTTAAACAAAACATCTGGCAGTTGAGTAAATAATCACAGGCGAAGCCGCGGGCACCTGCTAGTAATTCGCACTCAATTAGAAACCATGGCCATATAAATACTTTCTCACAAGTTAAGTGCTGTTATTTTCACAGTTGGCAGCGAGTGAAATTACACGAGGGAACTCATGCGCACAGAACATAATAATAATAATAATAATAATAATAATAATAATAATAATAATAATAATGGTAACAATAATGTATTTTTGTGATAATGTATTGTATTTACTTGATTATAAGACATTTGTTCATATTTTACTAATTTGTGACCTTTGGGCTGCAAATTTCTGAGAAAGTTTTAAATTCAGTAAAATTATTGCATTGAACAGATTTTAAAAGCTTCTTTATTTAAACTTTATTATAGCCTACACGCTTTTATGTTCTTTGGGTATATTAGTAGGCCGTTTAACTACTGTGTACTTCGACCGTGTTGTGGCATCTGATAGTTTAAACTGATTTTTTTCTTCAAATTTTAATGATTACGAAACCGAATGAAATAGCGGCGATGAGTAAATAAATATCCAATTCGGCATTTGCCTTTAGGACTGGGGATACAATGGAAAAATGGAAATCAAAAACCAAAACCAAGGAATTCGTCTTCTTCTTCTTCCAACTTACATCCGATGAACTCATGCAGCAGATCGTTTATATCCACTTTGCTTTCCTATGAAAATTTCTCTTCCTCTCTCTCTCTCTCTCTCTTTTTAAAATTCATTTCAACTGTGTTTATGCTTCTTTTAGCTACGAGGTCATATCAGGAGTTCGGGATCTGTGTCTGTACAGTAGGGTAGGCCATGGAACTGTTGCTTATCAATTACTGTTTTTACTATTGGTGTATTTTTATGGAGTAAATTTCAACTTATATAAATTTAAATGGATATGATACAGGATGAAATGGTGAGGACGATTCATGGTATGTAAATATCCAATTCGGCATTTGCCTTTACGATTGGGGAATCCATGAAAAAACACATGTCAAATTGACCAGCCAGGGGATTTGAACCTGGGACCTCCCGAATACGAATCCAAGACTTCTCTCTTCTTATTCACTCTTCACAGGACTTCACTTGACACTTTAATCTCCCTTTTTTTTTTCCATTCATTCTTCTCCTGCACTTTCCAGGTCTTTTCCTGTGTACTGTAGCCAGGAAGAGGCTGATTTCCGTGAAATTTAAAAGTACACACCCTTCACTGACCTGAATGACGGCAGCCGTTCCCAGCTCATTAGCAACCTTCGAAAGGTCCTTAATGAATATTGAATATCTGATTACCTAAGAAAGGATGGGAATGGTTGACGTCATTCAGGTCAGTAGAGTGGGCAGTCTTATATTTCTGGAGAATTAATATCATCGTATACAACATAGTCCAGACGAGTGACTTGCTAGACTGAGACAGATTAACTCGTTTTGAGGCCGGTTCTAGAGTGGACAATATCTACACATCCCACTGTCTAAAACATTTCCGAGCCACTACAGTCTAAATGACATGCATAAAAACATAGCAGAAAAAGATATGACAAAAGTAAAAAAATCTATTAATCTGTAGGCTATATATTGGAAGAGAAAATAGATAGATAGATAGACAGATAGGGCTTGCGGAAGAAGAAAGGTCTAAAGTTTGATAAGCATGTCTGAAGGAATATGTGGGTAGTGTTATTTACCAAAGCTAACTGTATTGCAAGTTCCAAAGCCGTATATGGACACTGTAAAACAATATGTTGTCATGAGAACTGATTTGCATTTGATAAATTATTTCTAATATAGTACCATAAAATAGGCACTAAATCGGGCATTACTCCGGTACCGGTCAACCAATTGGGTCCAATATCAATATGCTTCTTCCCATGGACGTTATAAATGCGCATACCAAGTTTCATGAAAATCCGATAAAGCGTATTCGAGTTATCGCCCGTACAGACACACGGATAGACATTTTCCCGTCCACCACACTATCTCATAAAGTACCCTTCCGGCACTTAATAAATAATGTGGAAAGGAATTTTAATGGAGTATCGAAGTTATGATAGTTTGTAAGGCAATGGAAACCCGTCGCTAAGGAGGCAGGACAAAACGAGAATGGATGCATTTATCTCCGAAACCAGGAGAGTTTTTAAAAAGATGGTGACCGTGTGGATGTTACAAATGACAAATGAACGTTATTCCGACAGAAGGTCAGGAATGTAAAACAGGATCTCATAACGCAAATGAGATTGTTTGTTTACAGAGACCGGTAATAAGCATAGCGTTTCTAACAACTAAGCAGTGTGACGTTAAGGCCAAAGCCTGAGTCCTCCTCAATGTGGAGAATTACTGGAGGTCATGCCAAGGCGAATCTCAGTCACCTGAAACGCGATTCCAAACATTCAATTACTCTTAATTTACCACAAATTAGATTATGAGAAGAAACAGGAATGGTCGATTTCGGAAATGCAAGGTCTGTCTTCTTAACCCGTCTCACTCTTGTCTGTCTCCAGTCATGTATAAAACACTCGCGCAAAGAAAACTGACGATTAATATTTAATTAACTGTTACAGTGTGTCCAACTGAAAAGTTTTAAAATAAAGGATAGACGCACCGAGTGAAAAGGGGGTGTAGGGGGGGGGCGAAGCTAAATATAACGCATTATACTAATATACCGTTAATAACAATATAGTACAGTTTGGAGTTTGTTTTTATCACTGCTTTCATCTGTAGCAATTGAAAATGGACATTGAATAAGAGTCTGAACAATCCGAAAACCTGCAGAATTCTTTGGAGGAAAAGTTCAGCTTAAATTTAAGTTTTTAACATATTATCTTTAAATAAAGGAAATAGTATGTTCTTTTTTCAAAACGGCCTCCCCTTCACCCCCCATAACCATTCCGTTCCTCCCACATTTTTAATTTAAGAATACAAAACTCGGCATGTTTTCATCTTAAATCTGTGTTTAGACATGTTAAAAAAAAAGAAAATGCTTGTTTTTTAATGGTCTCTTGATAGGCTTATATATATAACATGAATACATTATGTACAAAAAGTTCAAGGTACAAAAAAATCACGTACATCACGGTCTAAAAGTACGAAAAAGAGAGAACAATGTACATTACAAGTTGGACATTTGAAGAACTTAAATAGATCTCAATGTCACATCTTCAGAAACACGTAATGCTTAACCCTTAATAATTCTGGAAACTGTTCTCAACTCGCTGAAAAAAAGGACAGCATAAAAAAAGGACAATTAAAGGACATTTTTAATAGCCACCATTTTAAAGGACAGTCCTTTACAAAAAGGACTGTTGGACACACTGCTGTTAATTCAACATTTTCAGCTCGGACTTATGGAAATATCGAATTATAGAGATTCTAAATGCTGAGTCTCTACTATATTCCCTACTATACGGAAAATGCCATTCTGATAACATTGATGTTTTTTGTTTCAAGTCTGGGAGTACGGTAGCCATAACCTCCTTTCTTAGATTTAGTCAACCCCCTCCCCCCCCAAATGCTGTTAATAAGAATCTCAACTTCTGTCCGAATTTTGGGGTATCATTTATATAATAACTCCCAAAGGCATTATGTACTGTGATTAGAGAAGATACCTGGTAACTGCTGGAACCCAGAAGTGGCTAGGAATTTCTTTTTTTGCTTATTAGATTGCTGTAATGTATATTTTATGTATTCTTATCTTTTGTATCTTATTTTTTTATTATTTTGTAGGTAGCGTATGCATTGTATTTTTGGCATGGACATTGTAATTGGGTTTTATACCTGTAATGTTCATTATTATTACTATTATTATTATTATTATTATTAAATAAATAAAATAATTAAGTAAATATAACTTAGTGAAAAACTGTGTAGCTTTAAGCAGATATCTATTCATGTCTAGCTCATAAAGATTGGCCCTAGTTCAAATATCCATTTTGTTTACTCTGTGTATTAAAGTCATACTTACTTACTCAATGGCAATAACCAATTCCTCAGGAAATTAAAGGAATATTATTTATTTTATGGAACCCGGAGGTTCATTGCCGCGCTTACATGAGCCCGCCATTCAACCCTATTCTGTGCTAACTCCATCCAACCATCCCTCGCAAATCCTACTTCCCTTAAATATATCCTAATATTGTCCTCTCATCTAAATCTAGGTCTTCCAAGTGGTGTTTTCCCTTCGGGTCTGCCAGTCAATATTTTTGAGGTATGTCTTTCCTCCCACATTCGTGCAACATGTCCAGCCCATTTCAACCTCCGTGATTTAATTACCCTTACTATATCCGGTGAAGAGTACAGGTAATGAAGCTCGTCTTTATACAGTTTTCCCATTTTCATCTCTCTTAGGGCCAAATATTTTCCTAAGCCCCCTGTTTTCCAACACTCTCAGATTATGTAAGGGGTCATGTCTCATATTCATATAAGACAACCGGCAAGATAATTTTTTTTTTCAAGTCATATCTAGAAAAACCTGTAACGGCAGGTACACTTTGTGATTTTGTCAACCTTACTAATAAAGGAAATTGCTAAATTAAAAAAATGGGTTTCATAACTAACTTTCACCTTAACTAAATTTGTATACTAGGTTAAAAGGGCACTGATTATTCTGTCTACTTGAATGAAACGCTGGGTCAGCTGAATGGCTTTCCAAGCAATTCTATTTAAATAAAGATGCAACAAACACATGAACAAAATAAATAGGAACACGCCGAGTTGAGAAAGGGAAGTCATTTAGCACAGGAGACAGTTAATGTGAAGGCGTTTGAGTGGGCGAGATTCACCTTAATCAGTTCCTGGTATAAACCTAGGTCAGGGATCTTCTTCCTCTGACCATTTTATCTTCTTCGCCTTGACATCAGTTTTCTAATTTATGAATCTAATAAAATAAGGCCTTGAATACTGATTTCTAACACAAGTGACTTTATGAAGTATATGAAGTGCCTTAATTCATCCCAAGTGAGTATTTTAACCGTGCTTTACCTGATAAGTAGGGGGCGGATTTCTATGACCTAAAAAATAGGATTTATGCGTGCATTTATGACCTAAACATCATTAAAATATGACCAATAAAATTTAAATTATGACTTTACCACTTGCACATTGTGTACATTTTTTTAAGTTTCTTTACAATACATTTTATTAAAATATAGTGTTAATATTTAGTGGTTCTTCATGGATTGAAACTTACGAAAATGCCAACAAAGGTATAAATCTTGTTAAATCATGGCTGGATTTTAATTTACTTTCCTTAAATGTTAAGAAAACTACGCTAGTTCCTTTCGCTTTAACAGCTACCGGCATGCAACAATTAAAAGTAAGTAAAAATTTAAGCTTAAAAATACACAATTCTGGTTGCTGTATTAATAGCTGCACTTGTCCCTCCTTAAGTGAATCAAATCAAGTGAAATATCTAGGCATCATAATTGATCGACATTTAAGATGGGACAAGTACATTGAATATTTATGCAATAGGCTACGTAAAGTCATTTATAAATTCGTTATTCTCCGTTCATGTTTACCAGCTCATGTTTTACGTACGATTTATTTAGCCCTAATTCATTCTATTATTCAATATGGCATAATTGGGTGGGGAGGAGTTGCAAAAACGATCCTCAGCCCTTTGCTTTGTCTTCAAAAACGCATAATAAAGATTTGTTTATTTAAGCCTCCTGACTATTCTTCCAAATTATTATTTTCTGAATTTAACGTTTTCACCATAGACCAAATTTACAAGTACGTCATACTGGATTATTTTCATAAACATCGTGACAATTACAAGTCAGAATCTCACGTATATAACACGCGAAGGAATCAATTTAATTTATTACTTGAACCAAAAAATGTTACAACTGCTGGAGCTAAGCACTGTTCAAGTTTTGGCCCAAGACTATTCAATTCATTTATTACCAACCATCCTGATCTAAATAGCTTAAACAACAAACAATTTAGGTCTAAAATTAGAAAATTTATATAATTATTACTTCTGTTATCGACTATTACTGTTATAACATTTTTCATATTAAACTTTAAAATTTGGATAGAACTTAATTTCTTTGTTTTTACTAAAATTTGAACAAATAAATTGTTATGTATTATTGTTGTATTGCTTCGTACCTTTGTATTGTAAATAGAACATGTTCTAACCTTTCATACATAACATTTTGTCATACTTCTCCAAATTATGCATTTTTTTAAAGTAATTGTTTAGTATAAGTATTTCTAATATATAACTGAACCACCCCCGAACACAAGCTCTGCTTCTTCGGGGGGCGTATCAACTTTTGTATATATTTTTCGTGTACTTTGGAGTAATAAATTGTAATTGTAATTGTAATTGTAATTATTTTAAATATCTGTAAGTTCTCAAAAAATAATGCAAAATTTACAAAATATGATATGGAACATCAAAATTTCGTTAATATGACCACAAATATGCCAAAAATATGACCTAAATATGCATATTCATACTAAATATGCTACAATAGTTGACAATTTCCTAAATATGCAGTTATATGCACAATAAAAGCCATTCCATTTTCACCAGGATGCTTGGAATCTGGTTTAAATTAGTCGGAAACCTGAAATAAAGCAGAGGGGAAAATTATGACACGTCATAGAAATCCGCCCCCTACTGATAAGTACTATCCTTACTCTTCTGGTAGGCCTACTTTGTTCACATCAGCTGATCAAAGATGGTATAAATCTTCCCTTTGCATTTTCTAAAATAAAGTTGGCGGTTATGGAATAAATTAAATACAGTATAATATATTATGCAATGAGAAAATTATTTAAGACGCGAGTTTTTTTTTTTTTTTTTTTTTTTTTAATTACAATTACAGGCAAGCTGCCTACGACTGTTTTTGTTAGACCATCAGTAGATGTCTAAGTTTAGAGTTTTTAGAATACTCTGCAATTGATAAAACAAACTACTATCTCGGCAAACAGCTGTTTGTAAGTTCTCGTCTTCTGCGATAGATGGCAGTCCAATAGAAAACTGATGCAGATCAATAATTATTTTACATGGCCTACTCTGGCATATCCACAGAACCGGGCTCCTTTGACCTCGATGTTCAAAGAACATAAATAAAAGCTGAATTTAACGAAAAATAGTATTATTATTATTATTATTCTGATGCAGGAAAATATATTTACAAAACTAATTTAAGATAATTATATTTTTAAAAAACTTGTTTTAATATCATGCATGATTACTAGGGCAAGGCATCTGATGACCATAAAATAGTGAAAAATGCAAAATAAAAAATGCATCTATGACCTAAAAATACTGAAAAAATTACACAGTATTTTTTTTAAAATGACCAATAAATTTTCCATTATTACTTATATTTAGTTTTTTTAAAGTAATGAATGATGTGCTAAATGCAATTTAATGGATGGCAGTGCGTTATTTATGAATTTACAATATAAAACACACTTATTTTATTATTAAAAAAGTAAGTTCATGTATACTACAGTACTTGGATACCCTTAGCGAAAAAACATCTTTCCCGAACTGGCATGCCCATTAAATTGCTCCTAGCAAATATGTGCTATTTAAAAAGAAAGAAAAATCTTTATTGCTACAAGACAAACTGCTGTGGTGTTTACAATAAACCTGAATTAAAATGAACTATGAGAAACTTGGCGGAGATTCTCAAATAAAAAAAGATTATCTGTTGTCTGAAAGTAACGATTTGTACATGGAAAAGCTCCTCTCTACCTCCACTGAAATATGACAATAAATGTCGAAAATGACATAAAAATTGCCAAAAAGTGACCTATCTTTTCAAAATGACGAAAAATGCAGAATAAAGCAAAAAATGCAAAAACAAACTGCCCTTATTTAATAAAATATTTCATGATACACACACACATATATATATCGAGCTATCTTTTAGCCTTCATATAAAAAACATGCAAAATCATCAAATGCCTTGCCCTAAACATAACATAACATAAAAGAGTTAAATATGGTAGGCTAAACTGTAATCATAAAAATTAGGGATGGGTCGATACCAGATTTTTTCGATACTCGATACCGATACATGATTTTTCCTCGATACTCGATACTTCGATACTCGATACCTTCAACATTTCCATTTTCAATAAATAGTGTATGTATATATATGTATATATATATATATTGGGGGTACGCCGTAGCGTAGTGGTCGAGGCGCTGCGCTACAGCCCGGAAGGTCGCGGGTTCGATTCCCGATGAGGTCGTTGGAGTTTTTCAATTGGCCTAATCCTTCTGGTGGCACTATGGCCCTGGGGTCGACTCAGCCTCTAACAGAAATGAGTACCAGGAGCAATCCTGGGGGTAAAGGCGGCCGGTGCGTAAGGCTGACAACCTTACCACCTCCAAGTGCCGAATGTCCAAAATCTAGGAGCCTCAACCTCCTGGAATCCTCTGGGCCTCCATGGCCTGCAAAGGGATCACTTTACCTTTTTTATATATATATTATATTATATATATATATATACCTATTTATTGAAACTGGAAATGTTGAAGGTATCGAATATCGAGGAAAAAAACATGTATCGGTATCGAGAAAATCTGGTATCGACCCATCCCTAATATATATATATATATATAGCCTATATATATATATATATATATATATATATATATATATATATATATATATATATAGGCTATATATATATATATATATATATTAGGGATGGGTCGATACCAGATTTTCTCGATACCGATACATGTTTTTTTCCTCGATATTCGATACCTTCAACATTTCCAGTTTCAATAAATAGGTACATTAAAAATTAAAATTTGAGAGAACTGTGTAATACCAACTAAATTAATTAGGCTAAGCCT
Source organism: Ectobius pallidus (assembly GCA_964059195.1). Classification (NCBI taxonomy): domain Eukaryota; kingdom Metazoa; phylum Arthropoda; class Insecta; order Blattodea; family Ectobiidae; genus Ectobius; species Ectobius pallidus. The sequence continues at coordinate 180,395,737 of CAXKWD010000005.1, read as the reverse complement.
GCATATTTAATGAGACAAAATTTAATATTATCAGTAGTTTTTGAAACAGTCCACTTACAAGTTTTTGTTAAAAAATACCAGCATTCTCACTTAATTGCAGAATTGCAGGATTACAAAAGTATCGAAAAAGTATCGAGCGAGTCTTCTGAAGTATCGTTCGATGCCGATACCATGCAAGTATCGAAAGTATCGAGGACCCATCCCTAATAAAAATAACGTGCAAGATTTATTTTTTAAAAACTTGTTTTACTTACGGAATGTAATGGACGCCGTCCATGTAAGCCAATCGTGAACACTGCTGTTGGAGTAATAGAGCCAGAACTCGTATTTGGTCCCTGGAAGTCCCTGACTGAAGCTGATCTCGTCGCCACTGATGTCCCTGGAGTTGATGGTGGTGTTGGGGGCGGGCACCCCCTGGGGCGGTCTGTAATCCAGGCGGTACACGCTACCATCCTGGATCAGATTGCTAGGGATCTTGATGGCCAGGTCCGCTCCGGTACATGTCTGCAAACAAAACCACACTTGATTGCGCTGCACTAGAAAATATTTTGGTACCAATCTTTAAAAATAACTTTTATTTTTAGACAATATAACTTCGAAGGCTTTCAACAACCGGAGTCTTGTAGTTTAAAAACTTCTTCCGGGCTGTTTAGGGTTGCCACCTTTTGGTAAGGCTAAGGAGGGACACTTATTGAATATATGCATATCGCCGATCTTCATACCTAAATTTGTACATGGAACAATTTATTAATTAGAGAAAGATGGTATATATTCGTTACAAAGCCAAAACTGAATAGGCTATGTAACAGTAACACTAATATTAGAAAGGAAAAGGCTAGCAAAATAATAAAAAAAATATATAATGCATCCCTCTTAGCCATAATTTGGCACGCTCAAAATGTTCTTAAAATGCGGAATGTCCCGCCAAATTCGGTACAGGTGGCAACGCTAGCCCGGGCCGTGCTCTTGGCTTATAATTACCTGCCGTTTCGCCCATTATTGTGTGTGCTGAAATTATTCATTATTAAATTATTCACAGGCATCTTCGGAAGTGCTCTAGTCGCTAGTTTTTAGACAGAATGAATTAAAAGTAGATTTTTTTCAGCTCTGTTTATACTCCTTATAGCTACGAGGCCATATCTGGAGTTCGGGATCTATGTCAATACAGTAGAGTAGACCATGGAACTATTGCTTGTCAATTGTTTCTATTGTCGGTGTATTTAATGGAGTAAATTTCAACTGATATTAATTTAAATGGATATGATGGAGGATGAAATGGTGAGGATGATTCATGGTATGTAAATATCCAATTCGGCATTTGCCTTTACGACTGGGGAAACCATGAAAAAAAAAACCCTGGCTGAGCTCACAGAATTCAAGCGATCGCGATGCTTTTATTTCCAAGGTATGACGAAAATAGGCAAAGCCACCTTGCAATTGAATTCACAATTGAAATGCTTTACTAAAAACTGATGCTTCGAAAGCGCAAAAAATGCACCTTTTCTGCCCGTTTTTCACTCATAACTCGCGAATGAAAGCGAAAATTAAAAATCCGGCTTCGAGGTGCATTCGCCTCCCCTTCAGTCCACCTACAGGGTCTGTCCGGAAAGTAATGTCAGTGATTCAATTAGATGATATTTATTGACCCGATCGGTACAATACATTAAAAGATTTCAAAATAGGTTCCTCCTGTGCAGATACATCGCTTCCAATGAGATTTTCAGGCATCAAAGACGTCACGGTAGGCCTTTTTTCCGGAATGTCCTTTGGAGCTTTGGTGTAAGCCTCTTTGACTTTGTCAACTGTCCTGAAATGATGTCCTTCATGGGAGTTTTTAAGCATGGGAACAAGAAGAAGATGGGGGAGCCACATTAGAACTTTAGGGCGGCTGGGGAACCGTTGGCACCTTTGAATTGGCCTGGAAGCGGGTCATGAAGAAGGCGTTGTCGTGGTGAAGTTTCCAATTGTCCGTAATGTCTCTTAAACACTTCCACTTAGAATTTGGCATTCACCATGAAAGGGCATCATTTTGGGGCAGTTGACAAGTCAAAGAGGCTTGCACCAAGGCTTTAAAGGACATTCCGGAAAAGGCCAACCGTGATGCCTTTGATGCCTGGAAATCTCACTGGAACCGATGTATCTGCACAGGAGGAACCTATTTTGAAATCTTTAATCTATTGTACCAATCGGATCAATAAATATCTTGTAATTGACTCACTGACACTACTTTCCGGAAAGACCTTGTAGGTTTAAAATTTCAGATCTCTGCGTTCAGTAGATTTCGCTGGGCATCGCGCCCAGACTGACAGACAGAAAGACAAACACTTCCTTTTATTATTATAGATAATGAGAAAAGCATACAATCGAATTTAATGAATTTGGAAGTAGCCTAATGAGTGATGTTTGCACACACACATGTGATGACTCTCACTTCCGCACTGCAGTGATGCCTGTTTCCGGTATCAATCTCGACTTCCGTGCATTCCGGGAAAATTCAATAGCACACACACGCCTAACATATCCACAGAAAACAATAGCTAAATATAGATCAGTGCATTTCTCTTACAAATCTCAACGCAAAGAAATGGAAAGTGTTTCACATCCAATATTACAAGGGTTCAGAAAATTGTCACCTTAAAAACAAATTAAATTAGGCTTTAATCGCAATACAATACAGTAAACGCCACATAATGTAATCACGGATAATATTATAAGTTTTTGTATTGTTGGTGCCATTTTAAGGGAGGACAGAAGTGTTGATTTTTGATACTTTGGTAAAAAATGCTATTTTTTTATTTTAGTGTAAAAAAATCAAGCATACTCTAAAGTATATCTGTAAAAAAATTTATGCCATCTGGGCCATGAAACAGGTGTTTCTGACGCCATTTTTAAAGTACTGCACGTAATCCTCGTGTTATCCTTTGTTACTTAAAATATTTTTTTTTTAAATAAAAAGTATAAATAATATAAAAAATCTGTATCATTGAATCTGTTAAGCAAGCATCATAGAATCTCACATAAAAAATTCAGGTCCATTCTCTAATATCTGTCGGAGAAGATAATTTCAATTTTGATTTTAAAAATCAATTAATTTAATTATATCTCAAAAACAAATTGAGATATCAAAATGAAATTTGAAACTTCAACATCTGTTTATGTTTTAATTACGTGTGCAAAATTTCAAGTTTCTAGTCCAAATACTTTAGAAAATCACTCTCAACACTTCGGTCCTCCCTTAAGAAAACCTCGTCCCAAACCATCGTCTGTTAGAAAAGAGTATAATAGCATTGTTCCCTAATCCGAAAATCTGCACCGACACCGACAAATAACAGGTGGTCTTGTAGTCGCATGGTTTCCCCGGTGTTGCCGTTGTCATTCACCGTTTCAAGTGAAGAAATCGTGCTGTGGTATGTATTTGGCAACATTGTACTGGACTGCAGACAAGTGTAAATACGAGAGGATATTATAGGAGAAAAATCCTTCCGACACTCGGACTTGAACCCAGGACCTTTGGCTATTCGCGCCAATGCTCTACCAACTGAGCTAAGCCGGAGTTCAATTCACAGCGCCAGATGGAACCTCTCTCCTATGACTGAATGTCCTAATGGTCTACCTCACAGACAGACAAATTATGTCATATGCAGTACTGTGAGGCACACTAATTAGTTATTTTTCTGACCGGGCTTCCATAGTTATTTTTCTGACCGGGCTTCCACTGTTATTGTACAGTAACATTCAAGATAGATATATATGCATTCATGAACCACAGATTATTGTCTCTGTTGGATATTACATGATAATATTATAGGAGAAAAATTCCTCTGATACTGGGAGTTGAACGCAGGACCTTTGGCTATCTGTGCCAATGCTCTTACCAACTGAACTAAGCCGGAGATCGATTCACATCACCAGATAGAACCTCTCTGCTATGACTGATTGCCCTTAATGGTCTACCTCACAGACAGACAAGTTATGTCATATGCAGTACTGTAATACTATACTAAACTATAATATTCTCATGTAATGTCCAACAGAACAATAATCTGTGGTTCATGAATGCTTGTATATCTATAAGTGTAAATACGCGTAATTACCTTTCTATTTAATTATTGACAGGTCGAAAAGGATTAGGGTGGCAGCAGGTAGAGGATGTTCTATAAAAAGAGGCACCCACAATACACGCTTGAACCATTTACTTCTTAACAGTTCACTTTATGCGTGACATATTAACTTGAAGGTAGGGCTATGAATAGGGACCGGATTTTTAGGTTTTTAAAAACACTGTTTTAGGTTTTCTATTAGGTAAAATAGTTCTTTTTAGGTTTTTTTGTCCAAAATATCGTTTTCGGATAGAATAATTGGTTTAATGAATTTGAATGTGCTACATAGGTTTCAATACATAATACTTTTAAAGTTTAACTTAACAAAATTGACTTAAATTTGTGTAAACTTGCTTTAGGACAATATTATACAATTGAAGAAAGAAAGCACAAACAATCAAAAGAAGCAGTGAAAATAAGACTGCCTCACATTTCCTGGTTACAGTGTATCACTAAATATCTTTCAAGAGTCTCAAAAATCTTTCAAGATTTTCATTTGTTTCGGCATAATTAACATGTCTTCTTAAAACTCAGAGTGTGACCACTAAGTATGAAAAACAGGGAAGTAGTAAATGCAAACAAGGGCTTTAAAACACAGAAATCTACATCCTTGTTCATACACGGTAACAATGGTTGTTCGTACGAATATTTTAAAAGGAATACGCAGGTACTCTTACAATTCCTCTCTAGATATTGTCCATCCAAGACGACAGTGGGTTTAACGAAACGCTGGTAGTATTAATTTCAACCCGACAAAAATTATTGTCTCTCCGAAAAATATAGATTTCTCAACTGACAAACAAATAAGACAAAAAAGTAGTCTAAATCAGATGTTTTAGGTTTTATACCCCGTTTAGGTGTATTTAGGTTTTTATGCCCCATTTAGGTATTTTTAGGTACCATAGAATTGATGTGGGTGAATCCTATGGACATGATTCGAAAAAGTGTATGAGCGCTTTTTGTTTTGGAAGTAAGGAAAAAAATAGGTAAAAACCTAAGAATCCGGTCCCTAGCTATGAATGTCTACTACTGGATTCGATCCCGGTACTGGCTGAGTGAAAGAGAAATCACGTACAGGGTGGGCCGGGCCGAAGTATTGACCTGAATACCAGTTGGTATACACAAATGTTCGTGTGCGAATTTAATCCGCAATTTGCAATCACATCAGCTCTCAAACAATACAATGTTCACACCCTACAATAACATGCGGATTAACTCGTGTGCATTTCACACGTGCACTTCATAAATTGCGAATTTGTAAATTCACCACACGGAAGAGTGATTGGCAGAGGTCCTTGAGACTGGCTTTATTACTTCCTCTGCCCGTAACATAGGTCATATAACTACAGGAAGTATTGTTTTCGACTCCCAAATTCGAAGTTGAGTTTTTAACATATATATACGTTTTGACGTCCCCTGAATCCAAAAATACTATTGTCAGAAACATGTCTGTGTGTCTGTCTGTCAGACTGTCTGTGAACAGGCTAGCTCCAAAACGGAAAATCGTATGAAAACAAAATTTCGTATTTGGATCAGGTACCTTCTGAAGATGTGAGGCGAAGATTGGCGACAAGTTTCTCTTATTTTTAAGGGGACTTACTTTACATGAATTCTTTTTCGTTTTTCGCGATTTTCTCGAAAACGGCTCTAACGATTTTCTTTAAATTTTGCACATGGGTTGCTTATACTATGAGCTAAAACTTTTATTTGAAACAAATTTTCCAATAAAATTCTCTGAAGCCACCCACTCTCAATATGCGCTCTTTACAAAACGGCCTCTTGTAACGGAAAATCGTACGAAAACATTTTGTACTTGGGTTAGTATAATGCATAGTAACAACACTGAGGTTTCGAAACAGGATGCTCTCACTACGCTACAACTTAGCAACACCGCCACTAGAGTACGCTGTAGGCCATGACTGCACAGGACTGCCATAAAGCACCACCAAAATTAACAATTAAATTTCGACCGAATCTACTGTGCTATCATGATGAAATTGAGATGGACATTCCCCACGTCAAGGGATAAAGTATGGTGAATATTCCAGATCTCTAAGTCAAAGAGTATCGGCGGAGAGTAATGACGTGATGATGATACCCATGCCCGAGGTGGGGTCGAAACCGCAAAAGCATAAAAACAGTCATACTCTTAGAAGAATCACAAACACACTGATGGAAGTACGACTGCACTGTTGGATCCATCGATGATTTAAAAAACTCGCCCAATTTACATTTTACAATGTAGCGATAAGGCAGTAGTGACGCGGCATCGGGCATAAATAAATAAGTTTTCGTTTTAGTTTTACAGTTATAGGCAAGAGCTAAGGACTTTTTTTTTCCTCTCATTTCGGCCGGTTATGAAGAAGAAATCCCGCAGCAGGAACTGCATGACGATAACCCGAATCTTTCATGTTCACCTTGATGTCACTTCTGCTAGGTTGCTTCCATTGCTTCAACCGGTTCTTTTACAGCGGTAATTATCGGGGACAGCAAAAACCATATGGCAAAATTAATACCCCAGTTTGCTATTAAGAAATATTAACTTTATATTTCTAATACCCTACACCTCCCAGCCGAACTTTTTCAGGAGACTTGCAGGGAGGTGTTGAAGTCTCCACTCTACAGCTCGGACCGCGCACGCAGAGATTTTTCACCTTTTCTTACACCTCAAGAAATGACAGTGAATGACAGAGAATGGTAGAGAATGACAGAGAATGGTGGAGAATGACAGAGGAACGGAGAAAGTTATCACACAATGGTTCCAATCTCAGGCGGTAAACCTCTACGATACAAGTGTTCAGAAGTTGGTCCCACGGTATGACAAATGTCTCAATGTGCCCAATATGTTGAAAAATAGCTGAGCACTTGCTATACTGTATCTGTTGCAATAAATATTTCCATCAAATGTTGTTTTGTTCGTGTAAACGGTCCCAGGGAAACTTACTTTGTGGACGGCCCTCGTATGTGGATTGACACCGAGCATCAGCTTTGAAATGTGTAAAATGACAGCAGCGATAATTGGAACATAGCCACTGCCCATATAAGCAACTTCACAACTTGTTTGTACTGAGACTGTGGGTTTCCTCTAAAGAAAAAGTGAACTGGACGCTGCAATGAGAAGATTGGGACTGTGTAACGGAGCCTGGGGTCGTGGGTTCGAGACAAGTCGTGACGTGTTCTGGTAGACCTTGAAACCAAACTTTCCTCGTTGAGGAGGCAACAAAGTGGTCGCTGCTCATTGCGGATCAGAGAAAGTACAGCCTGCAAATGCTTTCTTAATCATTCACAAACGTTTAATGAGCCAAGCTATTACTAGGCGTAATAATTATTAAGTACCAGAGAGTGTGTGTGGGGGACGGAAAATGTCTGCCCATCTGTCTGTCTGTCTGTCAATACGCGCGATAACTCAAATACGCTTTATCGGATTTTCATGAAACTTGGTATACGCACTTATAACGTCCATAGGAAGAAGGCTATTGATTTTGGATAAAACCGGTTGACCGGTACCGGAGTAATGCCCAATTTAGTGCCTATTTGATGGCAATTTATTAGAAAGAATTTATCAAATGCAAATCAGTTCCCATGACAACATATTGTTTTACGGCTTTGGAAGTTGCACATTTAGCTTTGACAAGAAACACAGCCCACATGTTCTTTACATATGCTTATCAAACTAGATCGTTCAACTTAGCGAGGTGGGGATTCTGGAAGTTAGTCTTAAAAAGTTATTCCTCAGGTTCGCGAGCGACCCCTGGTGATCCCGTAAGGGGATATTCTCAGCGGATTTGTTACCGGGGTGCGCCAGTCCCCTACCTACTTAAACCTAAGGACACACACACCCAGTCCTGAACCCGGGAAAGACATTTTTCACTACTGAAAAATCCCCGACCCGGCCGGGAATCGGCTGGCAGTCACGCTACCAACTCACCCACGGCGGCGGACACTGGTTCAAAATCCCACAGGCGGCCAATTTGACATGGGTTTTGTTTTTGTATTTTTATGCGAGGTTGCGATTGTCAAGTCATCACAAATCTGTATAGTTCTGATGATGCTGGACTATTTTAATCTGATTAAAAAAATTAAAAAAGAACTTCGTTCTTCCGTAAGCCCTGCTTAATGAATCGACCTGGAGCTTAACTCGGAAATCGATTAGAAAAATAACTTATTTTCTGCGTATCATAATTGCAATCATCACTGGTTAAACAAAATATTTCTGGGACTTTCTTACATCAGTTTACCTGATTTTATCATTACCATCATCATCACTGATAGCAATAAGAGTATGAGTACTTGATATTCGCATTCGAATGGAGAGCATTTATCCACAGCAGTATTGAATACGCGAAGCAGGAATGTGGGCACTCGTCCAGGATGACCGGAAGAAGGTGTGACAATAACTGTTGAGTGATTTCCTTGTTGTTGTAGAGTTCAGTGCGAGAACACGTTTGTTTCTTCACCAGGGAGTGTGGAGACGGACAAACACATGTGAAAGAGGTTGCGAGACAATTATCACAGCTGTAACTAGAAGTCCGGACCTCGGGTGGCTATTTAGCGAATACTCGCACAGAATGAAGCTTTCTGAAGTGAAACTTCTTTAGGCGTGCTAGGAGTAAATCGAGAGCTAACACAAAGTTGCGTTACGAAGAAAATTCCAAAATTAAAAACCTAATTACAACATTTAAAAATCTAAAAATCCTAAATAAAAAAATCTAAAATTAAAAAATCAAAAAAATTATAAATTAAAAGATCCAAAATTTAAAAAATCCAAAATTAAAAAATTCAAAGATGCAAAATTTAAAAATCCAAAATAAAAAAATTTAAAATTCAAAGTTACAAGATTTAAAAAACAAAAAATCCAAAATTTAAAAAGTCCATAAACCCAAAATTTAAAAAGTCCAATAATCCAAAATTTAAAAAATCGAAGAATAAAAAAAAATCCAAGTTTCACTTTTGTCGCGTTGCGTTCCACGCACCCGATTATTTTTTTTGCCTCGCCTTCCACCTCTGGATTACCTGAGCCATAGGCCATTTCTCCGTTCCAACAACCGATTTCGCGTTTGTTCTATGATTGTCGCGTCACCTTCTTTAAAACTGTGTTTTGTTTCCGTAAACGGCTCCAGGGAAACTTACTTTGTGGACGGCCCTCGTAACCATTTGCTGTTGTACGTACGCCACATTGCAAATCTGCCCGACACTTTCACTGCAGTTTGAGACAAGTTTTTAATCGCCTAACCTCGATAGCTGGAAAGTTAGCAGAGTCACGGAAGCACGCCATGATTTTATAGCTGTCTGTTTCATTTGTGAAGCATGTGGTACAAATACAGTTTACATGCACCGACACTCTCACTTCAAAGTGACGTCAGAGGGTACACTATGCAACCAATCAAACAGCTGATGAACCTACATCTCGTCCTAGGAGCTTAATAACTTTCAAGAAACAATACTTACTAGTAAAGGGCGGATTTCTATGACCTAAAAAAATAGGATATATGCATGCATTTATGACCTAAAAACATTAAAATATGACCAGTAAAATTTAAAAAATGACTTTACCACTCACACGTTATGTATATTTTTTTAAGTTTCATTACAATTCATTTTATTAGAATTTAATGTTAATTACATAAAATATCTGTAAATTCTAAAAAAGTATCAGTATAAAGCAAAATTTAAAAAAATATGATACGAAACTTCAAAATTTCTATAATATGCACACAAACATGCCGAAAATATGACCTAAATATGCATATTCCTACTAAATATGCTACAATAGTTGAACATTTACTAAATATGCAGGTATATGCACAATAAAAGCCGTTCCATTTTCACCAGGATGTTTGGAATCGGTTTAAATTAGTCGGAAACCTGAAATAATGCAAAGGGGGAAAAATATGACATGTCATAGAAATCCGCCCTACTTATTAGTAGCCTATGCATTGCTAGGAACAATGACAATATTATAATTATGTTTTACGCAAGATATCTTTAATATTATATTTCAGCAAAGAATACTTAAATCAATAGATGTTTATTAAGGAGTCGTGTAGTTGTTTACAGAAAACCCACTTTGATTATATGCCATGAATGCCTTGTAATAGTACTGTGTCAATTTAAAATCGTAATGAAATAACTGATGGATTTGAAACATGGTCGCTTATTCTTCAGAAAGAACATAATCTGAGTGTGTTCGAAAACAGGGGGCTTAGAAAAATATTCAGACCTAAGAAAGATGAAAACTGCATAACGACGAACTTCATAACTTGTACTCTTCACCGGATATAATAAGGGTAATTAAATCACGGAGGATGAAATGGGGGAGGAAAGACATATCTCAAAAGTATTGCCTGGGAGACCCGAAGGGAAAAGACCACGTGGAAGACCTAGTCGTAGGTGGGAGGACAATATTAAGATATATTTAAGGGAAGTAGGATTTGTACCCGCCTCTAGATCCGCAGGTCGCGGGATCAAACCCGACCACGGTCGATGGATTTTTCTGGACGTAAAAATCCGGGCACGGAGTCCTCCGGGAGGGTTTTTAAGCTGGAGGGGCCCGTGTCGTAGATTTACGGCACGTTAAAGAACTCCAAGCCTAAAATAGAGTCTCTGCACAAAATCTCTCGGCCTTTCACGTCCAAGTACCTTAGTTTCCTGGGGGGATGTGAGGCGATGGGCTTACCACCTCTCCCTCTGCCCTCTCTAGGAAAATAAGCGTAACAAAATTCACACCGGTACAGAAACCTCCACTTGGAGGCCCTTCGACCCGAAACTGGGGATATAGGACAGTCAGGATTTGTGAGGGAGGGTAGAATGGAGTTAGCACAGAATAGGGTTGAATGGCGGGCTCATGTAAGCGCGGCAATGAACCTTCGGGTTCCATAAAATAGATAATATTCCTTTAGCTTACTGAGGAATTGTCTATTGCCACTGAGTAAGTAGGCCTAAGTAATTGAAATAACTGAATTACATCGCAAAAGACAGTGACTCGCCCGCTCTGCAGCTTCGTCCTCCAGCCAATGGTTCGTAATCAAAACTTCCAGTAAGGAAAAATAATTGAGTACCGGTAACGCGCATTACGTTACGTGTGAGTAGCAATTAATTACCGGTATAATGTCCACTACAGACAACAGTGATAATGAGAGTTACTGTAAGCTAACACTAGAGGCGCCCTTGAGCAATGGTCACGCAGAGACGAGTTCACTTGTTCCTCCGCTTCTTTGTTTTCATCCTGCAACAGATGAAGATCGCACTAAGTCGCGAGATAATGCATGTAATTATTTGCCTAAGAAGTTGTTTATCATGTGCTATACCACTGCCTTCTAGAGATAACAGTACCCGGCCTACTATGAATAATGTTATTTTCACATGCTGGTACATTCATAACGCACTTATTGGCAGAAGCTTCAACTTCTCGCGCATCGGAGTCACCGATATGTGACCCGTCACAAATTTAATTTAATTTAATTTATTGTGCCAACTACAGGAATAAATCCCAATTACAGTTGGCGTAGTTTCGCCAATACATGTTTTACACTATAAAAAGATACAATACAATAAATGAACGAATGTGCGAGGATAAAGAAAAAAATACATAAATGATTTACAATAACTACAATTAATTTAAAAAGACAATCTAAAAATTAAGCCAAATCATATGGAACATATAACAGTTTATGAAGAATTCCTACGTACTGATTCAATGACAAGTCAAAATCCAGAAGAGCATTTTGAAGTGATAGAGAATTATATCGTTTACACATTTGGATGAAAGATGAACATTCTAATATTTTTTATTTAATGACAGGAATATATAACAATTCCCTATTCCTTAAATTTAATTGCACTACATTAAATTTAATACGTTTTAAAAGTTCATTACTATCAATTTTACCATTGATAATTTTATATAAGAATAACTGTTGCGCTACCAACCTTCTACCAATTAAAGTAACAAATTTAAATTCATTTAATAAAGTATTATAAGAAATTCTATCAATTAAAGCAGATCTATCATATTTTTCAAAATACATATATCGAAGAAAACTCTTCTGAATTTTTTCTATGTCATTAATATGAGTTTTATACAATGGTGACCATATAACTGATGCATATTCTAACTTACTGCGTACAAAACTATTATAAAGTAATTGTAAGACACGTTCGTCTTTAATATTTTTGGAATTACGAAAAATAAATCCTAACTGTCCATAAGCTTCATCTATTATTTTATCAATATGCTTTCTAAAATTTAAATTATGCCTAATAATTAATCCTAAATCTTTAATGGTAAATATTCTCGTTAACGTTTCCGAATTCATACTGTATTGAATAATCGGGTGAAGTGAAAATCTGTGAAAACTCATGAAATAGCATTTTCTAACATTAAACGCCAAATTGTTTTGGATACTCCATTCAAAAAGCTTGTCTATTGTTAATTGTAATTCCAATTCATCTGATAATAAACGTATCTCTTTATATATTTTTAAGTCATCTGCAAACAATAAGCATTTAGAATTTTTAACAATATCTGGTAAATCATTTATAAAGATTAGGAAAAGAAGTGGCCCTAAATTAGAGCCCTGTGGTACACCAGAATTTACATCATAAACAAAGGAAGGACAATGATTAAAAACAACATATTGTTTACGGTCTTTTAAGTAAGAAGCTATCAGCTTCAAAAACATCGTATTAATACCTAACATAGACATTTTAGCCAACAGAATATCAATGTTTATTTGTCATGACCAGGGCCCGGATTCTGATGACCTAAAATTGTTTGAAAAATAACCTATAAAATGACCCTAAATTTGAAAGAAAATTACTTAATAATTACAAATAATGACCTAAAAACTGATATTTTATTTATAAAAATTATTATTGTGCGCACAAAGATATAGACTAATTTGTACAAAATTGTAAAAACAGTAAATATAGAAAGGATGTTGGTTTTAAAACTTTGTTCTTGATGGGAACATTTGAGAAGAAAGGTAAGAAAATTGTTTTTAAAGTAGATTCTACAAAAATGTTGCATTATAGTAACCTAGTCATTTATTTAATGTAAATGCATGACAATGACAAAATAAGGAAGCAAATGACACGAAAATGACAAAATAATGACGTAAAATTGAAATAAATGCCCTAAAAATATAAAATTGCATGAAATGACAAAAAATGACCTAATAAAAATGCATTTCTATAATCTAGAGGCCATGATTAGGATTTATCTACAAATTGGCAATGTCTAGGCAGCATCAATAAAAAGATGACATGTCATTAAAATTCGGGCCCTGACAGGATTTCCATGCAAACGTATGTTTTTTTCATACACTAAACAGACAAACTTCATTACAAAGAGGGAAATTTGAACGAACAACTTGTCAATAAAGATAAAGTTATATTTCCTACGTTGGCTAATATTCTGTAGCATTAAGAATTAGTGTATCTACTGTGTGCTCATCTAGTGAAGGCTCAGTTCAGAGCTGGCCATGAAGGAACACAGGCCTAGGCCTATATCATAATACATTACAAAATTGTTATCACTGTGGATGACCACAAGTTGGTTGAAATAAATTTGGCAAGTCAATATGGTTCTGTTTTATGAACATTATATGAAATAGGACCATGGTCACCATGGTAGATAAGATGTAGCTGTTTTCACTAATGGGCCGTTACTCTGGCGGATGCGACAAGGTCACACGCAGACTCTGCGAATTCAATGCTTCCACACACTTTCAATCATTCCTCAGGCCGGTATTCCACTATTGTTATCAATCTCAATGAAAGTACAGTATTCTTTTTTTTTTTTTAAGTATAAAGGATGCCACAAAATGAATACGTTAAATTGTTGCATTTCCTATACTTTTATGAATGTTTTTTTGTATATAGGATTTTGTATATAGGATTTATTCTCATGTAATGTCCAACAGAGACAATAATCTGTGGTTCATGAAAGCTTATATATCTATATAGGATAGTAGTTTCTACAGTTACCAGTTGAATATACTACAGCGCGAATCAATCTTGAAACCGCCGGATTTCTACCGTGCATAATGCGCGGATGCCAATCGCCACGACAATTATTAGTAGCCTACCTCCACCGAACGTGGAAAAATCCGGCACGGAGTCCTCCGCGAGGGACTTTAAGCTGGGTGGCCCGTATCGTAGATTTACGACCCTCTGGACAAAATTTCTCGGCCTTTCACGTCTAAGTAATACCTAGTTTCCTGGGGGGTTGTGAGGCGATGGGTTTAACACCTGCCCCTCTGCCCTCTCTCGGAAAATAAGAGTAACAAAATTCACATAGGTATCAGAAACCTAAAATCTGAGGCCCTTCGCCCCGACACTGGGGATATAGGACAGAGTCAGTCAGTCCACCGAACGTGAAGGTGCCCAATGAAAGAAGAATTTCAGTCTGTAATTCACCTATCTTAATGTAGATGTTGAAAATGCTGCCTTCTCTGACCTTTATGTATCTGGCACTGACATAGGCCTATGTAGCTATTTATGTATCGCGTATACAAAGCTAGGCTTTAGATAAAAATTTTGCGTATATGGTGCATACAATAGTTTTTAGCAAAAGATTAGTAAAAGTTCTCATATTGAATACATATTAAATCCACATGCATCCACATGAATCTATATTGAATTCACATAAATCCACTAGATGTACTAGATCGGCAAGATGTATGCTGTCCCACTTTTTAAAGACTCTTTTTCCAATAACTGCCTCTACCTGCTGCCACCCTAATCTTCCTCGACCTGTCAAACAGTGAATAGAAAGGTAATTAGCCGTATTCACACTTGTCTGAAGTCCAGTACAATGTTGCCAAATGTGCACCACAGCACGGTTACTTCACTTAAGAAGTGCGGCAACACTGGGGAAATCCACGCGACTACAAGAGCACCTGTCCTTTGTCGGTGCAGATTTTCGGATTAGGGAACAATGCTATTAGCCTATATTTCTTTTGTATATAGACGATGGTTTGGGACGAGGCCTTCGTAAAATGGCATTCACAATATTAGATCGGCAAGACGTAAGCTTGCCAATTTTTTAGTTTTATTTGATTGATCGAGCTCAACGGTCCAATTTCAATATTTCCTTGTAACTTACTCGGTAAACGGTGGACTTCAAGAAGGTAAAGTCATCCAGCTAGTACAAAACGCTGTGCATTATGAAGGCTTGAAACAAAGCAAGTCATGTACAAGGTCAACCACTGCTGAGCGAACTGAACTGTATTATGTCGTATGCATCTCACAGTACATTCTAAAACCAGTGCTTCCCGAAGTTCGTACGGACCCCTGGGAGTCTCTGTGACCGCTGAGGAGGGGTCTTACATAATATTAGAATAGCCGGTAAATCGTCCGAACAAGTGGAAAAATTCAAATGTCTGGGAGCAATAATTACAGACACAAATAATATTAAGGCAAAAGTTAAATGTCAACTGAAATCAGGAAATGCTTGTTTTATGCAGTTTAGAAACTCTTTATCTTGTCGTCTTCTGTCCAGAAATCTAAAAATAAAGTTTTATAACACTATTATCTTGTCGGTCTTATTATATGGATGTGAGACATGGTCGCTTACTCCTCGGGAAGAACATAATCTGAGAGTGTTTAAAAACAGGGGGCTTAAGAAAATATTTGGGCCTAAGAGAGATGAAAATGGGGACAGGAGAGAACTAATCACGGAGGATGAAATGGGGGAGGAAAGACATATCTCAAAAACATTAACGGGGAGATCCGAAGGGAAAAGACCACTTGAAAGGCCTAGACGTAGGTGAGAGAACAATATTAGGATAGATTTAAGGGATGTAGGATTCGCGAGGGATGGTTGGATTTAGCACGGAATAGGGTTGAATGGCAGGTTCAGGAAAGCGCTGCAATGAACCTCTGGGTTCCATAAAATAGATAATATTCCTTTAGTTTGCTGAGGAATTGTCTATTGTCATTGAGTAAGCAAGCAAGTAAGTAACCTATTATTTGGGCAGAGGAAGTTGCGTTTCCCGTAAGAGTTTTGTTCAATATAAAATGAATGGAAAAAGCCAAATTTTAGTGAGAATGTAAACCTTGAACCCGGAGTTCACATGGTACAGATTGGACAACACAGGTTTAACAAACCGTGACAGCATTTGAAGCGTGGCGCTTCTCTCCCATGTCCCTGACACTGAAGATGAGACGGGGACTATCCCCGGAACCAATATGTGAAATGTCTACCAATCGCATAATGTTATCGCTTTTTTTGTTAAGTGCCAGTATGGTACTTTATAGGATTGTGTGGGGGACGGGAAAATGTCCGTGTGTCTGTACGTGCGATAACTCAAATGTACTTTATCGGATTTCCATGAAACTTGGTATACGCATTTATAACATCCATGGGAAGAAGCCTATTGATACTGAATCAAATCGGTACCGGAGTAATGCCCAATTTAGTGTATTTTAAAGGTGCGATAACTCAAATAGGCGTTATCGGATTTTCATGAAACTTGGTTTATGCATTTATAACGTCCATGAGAAGAAGTCTATTGATATTGGACGAAATCTGTAGGCCGGTACCGGAATAATGCCCACTTCAGTGCCTTTTTATGGTAATATATAACAAAAGGCCCGATAACTCAAATTCGCTTTATCGGATTTTCATGAAACATGGTATAGGCATTTGTATTTATTTTCTTACACTGCAAATGGGTCAACAACCCGGTGGCAGTGGTGCAATAAATACCAGCCATACAGTACATATATACAAAAATGACACTACACATTAAATATCACATTAAATACATATACATTACACATTAAATAAATACCAGCCATACATATAGGCCTATACAAAAATGACACACTATACATACACTTACACATTAAATATCGCAACATCTATCCACGTACCTGATATTTAATATATATATATATATATATATATATATATATATTTCCATTTAAAACTATAACATAAAAAAATTGCATAATGTGAATATTTTAGAACAAAAAATTATACATTATCATATACCCTATTGAATATATTTTTAAAAATTTTGGCGTTAGCAGGAAACGTTTCGAAGATTTCTGCAGGTAAATCATTCCAATCCTGAATCCCTCTATTTAAAAAAGAAAATTTGGCAATATTTGTTTTCTGAGATCTACCCCTTATTTTGTATTTGTGATCCTTCCTACTTTTGTAATCTGGTTCTTTAATTTTGCTATGAAGCTCTTCCCATGCCAGTTGATTCGTGTATACACAATACATACATTTTAATCTATTTATTTTCCTTCTGGATTTATAATGTCCATGGAAAGAAGCCTATTGATATTGGACCAAATCGGTTGGCCGGTACCGGAATAATGCCCAATTTAGTGCCTTTTTTATTGTAATATATAACAAAAGGCCCGATAACTCAAATACGCTTTATCGGATTTTCATGAAACATGGTATAGGCATTTATAATGTACATGGGAAGAAGCCTATTGATATTGCACCAAATCGGTTGGCCGGTAACGGAGTAATGACCAAATTAGTGCCTATTTTATGGTAATATATTAGAACAAATTTATCAAATGGACAACATATTGTGTTACACTGTTCATATACATCTTTGGAAGTTGCAATACATTTAGCTTTGACAAATAACACTATTCCTTCAAATATACTTATCAAAGTAGGCCGTTAAATTGAGCGAGGTGGCTGAGATGGTAACATCTTGGGACTCGAATTCTGAAGGTCCCTGGTTCAGACTCCGTAGCTAGCCAATTTTACTTGTTTTTTTTTTTTTTTTTATGTGAGTGTGCAAATGTCAAGATATAACAAATCTGTAGGCCTGTAGTTCTGCTGATGCTGGACGATTTTAATCTGATTTTGTTTTAAACTAGACCTTTGTTCTTCCATAAGCCCTGCTTAATGAATCGATCTGGAGCTTAAATGGGAAATCAATTTTCAAAAACTTATTTTCTGCAAATCATAATTGCAATCATAATTGATTAAACAAAAGCATTCTGCCAGTTTGTTACATCAGTTGACCTGATTTTATTAAGATAGGAAATTTGCCATAGCCAAACCAAAGAGATGTATTCCTAAAAGCGGGTTTATGAATTTTCGTTATGCTGAGGTTTGACTGTGTACTAACATGTGATGTTTGGAGCTCGTATAACCGGTGACGTAACACTTGAGTGTTGATGAAATGTTTACTTCCTCCATTAAGCTTCATTTGAAGCCAAATCCTGTTTCACAAGCCGAGGAAGTATCAGCAAGAGCCATGTTTTTCTCTTGTGCAATTCGCAACTGAACCCAACGTAAAAATCACACTTCCTTCTATCACTGACACCTGTTAACACAAGAGAGATGAACATGGGGACTGGAGAAAACTGCATAACGACGAGCTTCATGACCTGTACTCATCATTGGATATAGTAAGGGTAATTAAATCACGGAGGATGAAATGGGGGAGGAAAGACATATCTAAAAAATGTTGACTGGGAGACCCGAAGGGAAAAGAACCACATGCAAGAACTAGACGTAGGTGGGAGGACAATATTAGAATAGAATTAAGGGAAGTAGGATTTGCGAGGGATGGTAGGATGGAGTTAGCACAGAATAGGGTTGAATGGCGGGCTTAGGTAAGCGCGGTAATGAACCTTCGGGTTCCACAATATAGATAACATTCTTTTAACTTACTTAGGAATTGTCTATTGCCATTGAGTAAATAAGTAACTAAATTAAACTAAACTCCGAGTGACTACATCCCTAACACATGATGAAATGTGCATAATTAAAGAAAAAGTCTACAAATGTTCACTATGAAAATTCTAACTTACAATTTGTTTCGAGTGGCACAATATGTAGGTCTATTACTAACAGTCATCCAAATTTTCGGCGGTCAAGTCCATGCATTTATCTGTCAAAATGTTTCTGGGCGCTGAAAATGACCTTTCTACGTCATAAGAAATGACAGGTGCAAACTTAAACACAGTGAGGCAACATTTTTTATCTTCAACATTTTAATCGCAAATTAATTTTTATACTGGAACACATAATTCAGGATTTCCGTTGATAACTTTGTCCAGTTTATCTTTATCCCCATATGCAGATCCTTAATGCTCTGCGTCTCCCCTTAAATTAGGCTGCACAAGGCCGCAATATTTCGCATGCTGCACATTGCTGGCTGTGATGAATGAGCGCCAGGGCTTGGCACGGACTCATCTTGGCACATCGCCTTTAGATGTTTTCCCAGAATCCAGCATATTGTCCGCTTACATCATGCTCTTGTATAGAAATGGAGTAAGGTGTGTTACACGAGGTAAGTGACCCTGAGATGTAAACAACACGGGAAATACAGGTAAATGAGGAAATAATGTGGTCATCTCTTGCCGAAAATAACTTTAACTCTCTTTACCTTTACCAAAAGTATTGAGTTCGACTCTGAAATCCCACGTCGAGTTTTCAACTTAAATACACGTCCCACGAACCCAAATACACAATAATGAATAACACCGAAATATTTTAGCTGTGTATAGAGGGGACATAGTCAAGCAACTTTTATTAAGAGATTTTTGCTCTATGGATACAATTTTTCTTCTTACGGTATAAAATATCCCAGGGTATGGCCGCCACTGACTTGTAACATTTGAAAATATATATATATATATACCGGTATATATATACACAAAACAGAGGAACTTCAATGTTAACATTGGAGATATAACATAAGAAATGCAGTGGCGGCCAGTCATATGATTAGTCTGTAAATTTTGCAGATTATGGAAACACTAAATAACGATATAGCTGTTGATAATTGATTGAGAATCAGGTTTTTATCGATCACTAAGAAGGCATGAAGCTGATTTAAATAAAATTTTAACCCTATTTCGCGTAATTATTGATTTATGAGCACCAAATTGTAATGACTTTAATGCCCTGTAGCATACACATTTTACGTCATAGAGCAAAAATCTCATATTAAAAGTTGTTTGTACAGGGTGGACCAAAAGTCGCGATCGGATATTTTGTATGTTAGTTTATGCAATAATAAAATGCCACAATGGACGTAAAAACTTTATTTATTTTAGTAGCAATTATTAAGGGATGGAAATGTGGTAAAATAAAGTTCTCTTGGCCTGTCAGCGTCTTTCCTAAACGTCAAAAGTTTCGGTATGTGCACCATCGTTTTCCGCGCCGCCATGTCCTTCTCCTTGCCCGCCTCAGCATTTTGGGAGTGATCGTTCTGAAGATACGGATGATCTCTCTCTTAAGTTGTTCAACAGAATCCATCCGAATCATTCCAACCCAAGATTTTCTTCTAAGGAGGACCAGAGCCAGTTTCGCACAATGAAGTTCTTGGGATCTGCATTTCCGCCGATCGCTTCCTTGTTGATTTCATCGGTGAGCCCTCCAATGATTCACTCAGACGATTACTAACATCATCGCCGCAATATATTTTAGGTCTTCCGCTGCGTTTTGCATCCAATACAAAGCCTTTTGAGAAAGTCTTCTTTTCCAGTTTCCGTAGTTTGGCTTCAGTGGGAGCTGCTTTATTGAAACGAAGAAAGAAGTTCTCTCTGATTTCTTCGTACGTTTCGCCAGTTTGTTCTTTTTCATGTTCTCACTAACAATGAGACGTTCCTCAATCGTATTTGCTTGTATCTGCCATCGCTTACAACACAAACATAACATAGCGTTGCACATCGACAACAATCTCCTAATAAACCCGCGCGCAAGAAAACTCTGACTTGTCACTAAAACATAACAATGTCCTTGCTCTATCGGAAAATCGACAGACTAATCCTACAAAACGTATATGAAGGGGTTAAATATTCCTTTCAGCCTATGAATAGTTTTTAATTAGTTTCCGGTTTCGGAAAATGAGATATTACAATATAAACATTATCCGATCGCTACTTTTGGTCCACTCTGTATATGTCCTCTCTGCACACAAGTAAAATGCTCCAATCCTGCCATCTGCCTACGGATGGTAGATGACGCAGCGGTCGGGTGGTAGGCCTTGTCCCTCCAGGGATGTAGAGCCAGGGAGTTTAGTTTTAGTTTAATGTTATTTAATGACGGTTAATGTTCCTTAAGCTAGAATTGTTGCCAATCTGACGAAATTTTACCCCTCAGTTCTTTCACATTCCTATAAACTTAGAAACAAAAGGTTGTCACAAAAATCATGAGTTAAAAACGCAACCTCGTATCTCCGAGAATTAGCCATTTCCAGGTTAAAATCGTTAAATATTCAGAAAAAAAACGCTCGGCGTTTATGTTGAAGCCTCATAATATGCTAACAAAGATAGACTACAGTAGTTGATTTACATCTTTATAACGCTGGAAATGATACGTTTTTATTTTCTGGAGAGTTGCCATTTTCGAGATAAGAGGTATCTAATGCCAATGATCAGGGCCGGGTTTGAACTCACGAACTTGCGGACAGAAAACCAGTGTCTCCTCCACCCTGGCCGACAAGAAAATAATAATAATAATAATAATAATAATAATAATAATAATAATAATAATAATAATAATAATAATAATAGGCATATCTCTTCTCTATATATATAAAAGGCTTTGTCCTGACAGCCTAAACTATAACAGGTAGAGACTTGAAATTTTGACAGTACCTTCGTTTCATAATGTAGGTGCTCACTAAGAAAGGATTTTGAAAAATTCTGATTCTAAATGCCAAAAATTAAATGTTTTTGAAAATACTTAATCCCTTTTTACATAGAATTATCAATTCCAAATCACAGAATATATTGTTGCCAAATGGTATCAGGTGTGCTTGGAAAAAACAATTGAAATGCACTTTTGACAAATAAGAGAAGTTATCAAAATAATTCATGTTATAAATAAATATTACAGAATGAAATCCACTAAAATAATGGAATCACATAACTTTCTCTACCCTGGACATAGAGAAAACAAAACGAGGTATGGTAATGTGTATATTATTATATTATATCGCAGGTTTTTGGAGAGAAAAGTATGAAAGTGATAATGCTTTATGGTAACATAAGAGTGGGGAATTTCCCGCCTCGATATTACAATTTTATGTTACAGGAATTTCTGTTTCTTCTTATTTAAACCTCTACCAGGCTTGCTGTGCACTGTACAAGCGATGGGATGCAACATTCTAGATCCTCTATGAGCCATAAAAAACTATATCAAGCGTTTTCTGAGGGAATAGTTTGAGTGTAATAAGTCGTTCTTCCTATTTCAAATTATAAATGCCTATATAAGGACCTAGAATTTAAAATTGAAAATCCTTCATAAGCTAATTTCCAATTACAAAATACAAAACCCGGGCGACGCCGGGTCTTTTAAGCTAGTAACATCATAAATAGTAATGATAAAAGCTAACAGCTAATGAATGGAGAAAATTCGTATTCCTAGAAATGGTTCATACAGTTGGCATGGTCAGTAATTTAGTTTCCTAGAACTCGGCAATTTTAGCATCTAATTCACGTAATAGCTGGAACGAGAAATGAATCATCCGAAACGACTAATAAGTTAACTACTGACACATCTCCATGTGGCGACATTTCCAGTGAACTGCTTAAAATTACGACACTCCGTAGCAGAAAGAATAATGCCACTGAAACTGTAAGCGGATCCAAACATTATGGCGTATCTGCCAACTTAAGGACAACGCTTTTCACCTACCAAGTATGGCGATTTTTGCAATCACCGAGAAAAACTTCACACTTGAAAAAGGCGTAGCTAATTTTAAAATTGTCAATTTTTATCAAACTGAGTGTATTTAATAATGATAGGCAAATATTTTAAACAAAAAAAGTATAGTCCATGTGAAGCAATAAAGTTGGCCACCCTGGAGTGTTATAATTTTATACCACTGTGGCATAATTTTCTCCTTGTAATTAATAATGTCTACCGTTAAGAGTGCTTCTATTACTTTCGACTGTCTATAGGCCTACACCCTTTCTAATTATGAAGCTTCAACTATCAAATTGCGAATAGTATTTTTAAAGCTCTGAGGTTACAATAAAAACAGAAACAGGATCTACTGTTATTAAGTGCCAGTATGGTACTTTATGAGATTGTGTGTGGGGACGAAAAATGTCTGTCCGTCTATCTGTCCGTCCGTCCGTGTGTCTGTACGCGCCATAACTCAAATACGCTTTTTCGGATTTTCATGAAACTTGGAAAACTCATTTGTAATGTCCATTGGAAGAACCCTATTGATATTGAACCAAATCGGTTCACCGGTACCGGAGTAATGCCCAATTTAGTGCCTATTTAAATAGATTATGGCTCCTTTCTAATAGAAAGGCACCATAACTCAAATACGCTGTATCGGATTTCCATGAAACTTGGTATACTCATTTATGACGTTCATGAGAAGTGCCCTATTGAATTTGAACCTAATCTGTTGACCGGTACCGGAGTAAAACCCAATTTAGTGTCAACTTTAAAGGCGCAATAACTCAAATACGCTTTATCGTATATTTATGAAACTTCGTATACGCATTTATAATGTCCAAGGGAAGACGTCTATTTATAATGGATAAAATCGGTTGACCTGTTTCGGAGTAATGTTCAATTTAGTGCCTATTTTATGGTAATATACGTATTCGAAAGAATTTATTAGAAAAAATGAAAATCAGTTATCTTGACAACACTGCCTATTGTTTTACTGTGATATTATAAGGCCTTGGAAATTAAAATACAGGTAGCTATGACAAAAAAACACTATTGATTTACATGCGGTTATCCAACTAGACTGTTAAAATGACCCCGGTGGCCAAGATGGTAACGTCTTGGCCTCACATTCTGGAGTCCATGGTTCAAAACCCGAAACCGGCCAATTTGAATTTTTTTTTTGGTATTTTTATGTGAGTGTGCGATTGTCATGATATCACAAATCTGCACAGTTCAGCTGATGCTGGAAGATTTTAATCTCATTCAAAAAACTAGACCTTTGTTCTTCCGTAAGCCCTGAATAATGAATAAATCTGGAGCTTAACTTGGAAATCAATTTAAAAAAAAGCATATTCTGCATATCATAATTGCAGTCATAACTGATTAAACAAAAACATACTGGCACTTTGTTACATCAGTTTACCTGATTTTTATTATTAATGAATTTCATGTTCAGACAGGGTTAAAATAGTTTTAAAATAGAGAGATTGTCCACCTTAGAACCCATGTCGTTGCACTTATCTGGGACCTTTTATAAAATATAAAATAACATAGAAGGCACAAGCACACGTTAAAAATACTGTCCTCATATTATTAAAACTTCTTCTTGGTCCCAGATGCGTCTATTACTTGAAAATGCATTTCGATGCAAGTTGCATCATCTTCAGTTCAGATTTGGAGACACAACAGTCACAATGTCTGATGATGTACTGATGTATGTGCCGGTTGTTTATTTGTTGCATGTTTAGGTCACAGTTGTTGCGAGTTCAAACAGGTGATTATGGTCAATCGTGGTTTAGTTGAGAATATTATTTTTATTTTTGTAGATTTGAAGATTTTCTAATATATTAAGCCTATTACCTTTTTTATAATTATGGAGGATTTCTAATGTATTGTCTATGTTATCTAATCTATGTCCAGTATTAAGGAGATGTTTAGCGTATGATGAGCGATTATTATTATACCTGAAGTCATTAACATGTTCCGTGAATCTTTGCTTAAACTTTCTACCTGTTTGGCCTATGTACAGTACATCATCAGACATTGTGACTGTTGTGTCTCCAAATCTGAACTGAAGATGATGCAACTTGCATCGAAATGCATTTTCAAGTAATAGACGCATCTGGGACCAAGAAGAAGTTTTAATAATATGACAACAGTGTTTTTAACGTGAGCTTGTGCCTTCTATGTTGTTTTATATTTTATAAAAGGCCCCAGATAAGTGCAACGACAAGGGTTCTAAGGTGGACAATCTCTCTATTTTAAAAGGATTTGCTGTCCCTCCCAGAACTGAATTTCGCTTGGAATGTAACTTATGTTAACGACGAAGTAGCGATGATTATGGGAGTTCATTGCAGTTTTACAGGAATGCAAATATTGTGAACGGCCTTGTCGGCATCCTTGCAAAATCTGCACATTATTGCTTCCCACCTGGAAAGGTCAATTCGTGTAAAAAGTTGCAGTTCGCAAGAATTAAAACAATGTTCAATTAACCATTAAATTCACAAAGTAACCTTCGCATACAGTACTTGATTTTATAACAAAATGATGGAAGAGAAATATTTAAATTTCAAGTAGCCTATTCAGAAAAGGTGCTAGCCCGTTAGAAGAATTATTGAGGATATCGCCAGATGCCACTGTCGTATTCTTCCCTTTTTTGTCGTACAAATAACTATCCATTTCGTTTATTTTAACCAGGGCCGTAGCGTGGTTTGTTGGCGCCCGGGGCAAGATTTCGTCAGGCGCCCCCCCCCCCAACTCAATCCCACGTGCACCCACCCAACATTCCACCTATCTGTAAGGAATCAAGGATTTTAGGCCCACAGTAGAGTCCATTATTAGGCTATTATTATTAACAATATACAAGTAAATCCAGCGGCTCAATTTTGAGCAAATATTTATTTTGGGATAACTTAGGAAATATAAAATTATTGGTGTCAAATATTTATTTGTTCAATAAATACATACTACGTAATATTTAAAATTCAGTTATACCTAACTTCAAAAAATAAATTATGTACATCTAACTTATTTCTTCAATTTTTGTTTTATTTTTGCTGTTGCCACGGCGCCCCCCTAGTCGAGGCGCCCGGGGCGATCGCCCCGGCCCTGATTTTAACCACCACACAGGGTCGGCTCTAGATATTTCGGCGTCCCCTCTAAATCGCCACAATCACTCTTTTAATTTCAACTGCGTCTATACTCCTTTTAGCTTCTAGACTATATCAGGAGTTTGGGAAGTGTGTCTGTACAGTATGGTAGGCCATGGAACTATTGAAAGTCAATTGTTTCTGTTGTCGGTGTATATTTATGGAGTAAATTTCAACTGATATTAATTTTAATGGATATGATACAGGACGAAATGGTGAGGATGATTCATGGTACGTAAATATCCAATTTCGCATTTGCCTTTACGACTGGGGAAACCATGATTAAACCCATATAAAATTGGCCGGGCCATGGGGTTTGCACCTGGGTATTGTCCGCAAGACTACACAGAGAACCGTACTGTACATAGACCTAGCGAATAACAGTTAATTAATTGATTGTCTACATTTCTTTCTTTCTTTCTTTATCTTAGTGTTACCTCACTGTTTTAGGATTTAAGCGACCCAAGCCGCCCGGGCATTACAGGGCCGCAACCTGTCGGGTGAGGGATTATCTTTGGATCACATACATACTTTTTTGACCAGACAAGGACATGGAGGGCCTCCCGGATGAGTGATCAGCCCAATGCCGGGGCCACCTCGGAGACAACACGAACACATAGGACGAGACACACCATTCACACACACACTCACTCAGAACAAGGCGAGGATGGGGATGAAGATGTTAATGACGGCCAGATGATATCGGGGGAACACAAGGGCCTAAAGTTACCTGACATTTGTCTTACAGGTGAGGGAAACCCCCGGAAAAAACCACCACCGAACCGGAATCGAACCGGGCCCGCTGCGTGAGAAAAGTGAACCCATCCCCTAAGCCACAGCGGTCGGATTGTATACATAAGAATCTAAATAACTCTACATAATATTAAATTAACCATGTGTTCAAACAGCAATTAACTGTTTTATCTTCTCTGCAATTAACCGTCCGTTACCCAGTTGTTTGTGCCAGCTCTAGTACAAGTACCACGGATTGAGAAACACTGGTATGGAGATAATCGCCAGTTTGCGTTTTGAAACCACTTCAACAAGCGGCTGAACACACAAAAAACACGTACAACGTATATGTTTACGTAAGAAGAGTTGAAAAACTAATACAAAGACGAATTTGCATGTTGGTCGGTCGGGAGCAGAGATCCGTAGCATTTACGTAACACAAGAAATCCATCTCAACAGACGTCCATCTCCATTTACTGGAACAAATTCCAAGTCGAGTTTTCAACATACACGTTTTAGGTAGATTTCTACCTATTGCAATCGATACCATGTCATGATCTTCGAAAAATTTCTTTTACGTATCATGCCTCCCTAAGTACGAAACCACCGCTCGTTAAAATATATATATATATATATATCTTTACACGCTAGCGGCCGTAATTTTGAAGATATTTGAATCAAATTTTACTATGTTATTTCTAGGCCCAATAGTTCGGACAAGTTCGTTAATGAGCAAAATTGCCCCAAGGGGGTGGTCGGGGGAGGGGGTTGAAATGTTAAAAATTTATATCTCGGCCCCTATGAAGTGTAGAGGGAAACTTTGTTTGAATAAATTAGAGTACTCCCTATGGAGTTCACAGTGACACCAACGATTCGGGGTTTTGGGGGTACGAGTAATGGTGGGGTGGGGGGATAGAAATGCGAAATTTTTGAAACCACGTCTTATGGGGTATCGTTGAAAAGCTCTTGATGAGTAGGCCTACTCTACAATTCAATAACTAGTTTCTCGATAGCTCTCATATAAGGCGATATTTGAATGTTTGAAAAAGTGCTCTTTCCTCTTTTTTGCAGTTATTATTGCGGGTTTGTCATGCCAAGGCTAAAGAAGAAGAGTGCTGCGCAGCAACAATAAATTAAACCAAAAGCACTTCGAAATCTACCTCAGCCTGTAGGCCTGCCTAAAGGGATTTTTTAGGTGACGCATCGGAATGAAAAGTCTCTTAATATATGTTATGGGAAACGATGTTTGAATTTAAGGGTAGAATTGTGATGACTTATAAAGAAGGCAATTTTTTAACTCCGTGCCGCTGACCTCCCAGAAGGGAAAAGGCCTAGCATCCGACCGCTGCGTCATCTACCATAGGCAGATGGCGGGATTGGGGGTCATGTGGTCAGCATGTCGACACCCAGGGCCGTTAATGGAGGTTTCCATTGGAGGTTGAGTAGCTACTCAATTTGAATCACGAGGCTGAGTGCACCCCGTTTAAGGCCTCACTACCTCAGAAAAATCCGAGGAGGTACTGGGGATCGAACCCGGGCCGATGGATCTACAGTCAGCGACGATAACCACAAGACCACGACGGTGGTCAAACAAGGCAATTATGACTTAAAAATCCTTTTAAAGTGTCCTAGAAATTACATAAAACAGACACACGTCACTCTGCATACGCTAAAATGTGTGACAGCCATTTAATTCTAGGCCTACCTTGCTTTCCTGACCTTTCCTTATGGCATATTCCAAAGCGAAATTAAAAAATAATGGCGATAGTGAATCTCCTTGCTTCAAGCCGCTTCTAATGTCTAATCTAGGCCTATATGATATAAATTTCCCTACCCTGACTCTGCTATAGGTTTCATTTAGACACATTTTCATCAGCCTAATAACTTCTTTGGTATCCGAAACCCAATGAGGACACTACACAATTTGTCTCCCCTAACTGAATCATATGCTTTATTTTTTTGTTAAATGCATGTGAACAGACTATTATATTCCCACTTTTTCTCCAAAAATTTGGCGAATACAAAATATTTTATCTATTGCCGATCTATTTAGCCTAAATCCACATTGGTCATCTCCAATGATTTTGTCCGCATATCGGGTTAGAAAAATGCGCATTTCATCAAACTCCTATGTCTAATGACGACAGTGTTAGTTTTTTTCAAGCATCACACGTGACATGAGAAACTCTGTCATCAGGTTGTCAAGGTCCTGGGCCGTGACCGGAAAGCGGCCTAAATAAAAACTATGCAACATGCAACATGCTTGCTCATAACCGTACAATGTTCCCATAACCAAGCCGCATTTGAAAAAAATCCTATGTAACTGAATGTACTGTCAATGTAGCTAATGCTGTAGCTATTTAACATCTATACAGGTCACGAAGGCCCATAGGGTTCCAGGAGTTTGAGGCTCTCAGATTCATTTAGACCAGCGTTTCTCAACCTTTCTGAACCCGAGGACCTGTAAAATGTCTAACAAATTTTACGGACCCCTAATTTTACATCACATTTTTAAAAGTAGGCTATATGTAGGCTTATATTCTTAATATTTGGGGTATTAATTATAGGTCATTATAACGAAATAATTCTAAATACATTTTTTAATTCGACGGAAACACAGTTATTGAATTGGAAGAAAACTATTGACAGTAAAATTATATTTTGAACAGACTTTAATATTTCTTACCAATTTGATAATATAATTACGAATTATAACACAGGTTTACCGGTATCAGACACTCCAACAATAAAACCCTTGTTTAGAGAGCGCCTCTAATAACAAATTCCGACAAAGTGCATCAGGGGTTTCAAACTGTGGTTCGTAACTGCAAAAGTAAGGAAACTTGCAATAGGACCTGCATTTTCGAAGATTTTAAATACTTTGGCATCTAGTGTCCATTTTATGTGAAAAATTTTTACTTCTCTACTTGTCTTATGATATTGTTTCTAGGGATGGGTCCTCGATACTTTCGATACCTCGATACTTGCATGGTATCGGCATCGAACGATACTTCAGAAAACTCGCTCGATACTTTTTCGATACTTTTGTAGCTCTGCAATTCTGCAATTAAGTGAGAATGCTAGTATTTTTTAACACAAACTTGTAAGTGGACTGTTTAAAAAACTAATTTTAGTTTTAATTTAGAGTTTAAAAATAATTATAGGCTACTGATGATATTGTCTCATTAAACATGCAGACTTAATTAATTTAGTTGGTATTACACAGTTCTCTCAACTTTTAAATTTTAATGTACCTATTTATTGAAACTGGAAATGTTGAAGGTATCGAGTATCGAAGTATCGAGGAAAAATCATGTATTGGTATCGAGTATCGAGAAAATGTGGTATCGACCCATCCCTAATTTTTTCATTATGTCTGCGGACCATATGCACCATCTTCGCGGACCACGGACCATAGGTTGAGAAACGCTGATTTAGACATTCGGAACATGAAGATAGCACAGCCTTAGGCACCGACGCCTTTACCCCCAGGATTACCTCTTCATTTTTGTAAGAGGCTGTCAACTCCAGGGTCACAGTTCCAAATAATATTATGCAACATCAAATTATGAAGGATAAGCTAAGTGCTGTGAAAGGTTAAGCAACTAATTTTATAAATGTGAATAGAACAGATTTTCTCAGGTGCCGTCCATGCGTTAGCTAACGCCAATTTAGACTTATTTGGCTCATTCATTATGCATTTCAGTAGGGGTGCAATTTTACAAGTTTTAAGTAAGTATCGCAGGTTAAGTACTAACTTAAAATAATTACCCATCTGCGAACCAATTTGTCATTTTCTACTTACTTATGACGCAACTGTATAAC
Source organism: Ectobius pallidus (assembly GCA_964059195.1). NCBI lineage: Eukaryota > Metazoa > Arthropoda > Insecta > Blattodea > Ectobiidae > Ectobius > Ectobius pallidus. The sequence goes on along the minus strand of CAXKWD010000005.1, from coordinate 180,365,297 downwards.
TGGAATAGGCCTATATCCACTTACCTGGAACAGAAAAAATAAGATATATCAACCACAAATATTAGACAATCATTTATGTTAGTTCAATGATAAATCAAATCAGGTAAACTGATATAACAAAGTGCCAGATGCAATCAATACCATATCTAAAAAACTATTGAGTTTTAGACCACAATTTCTTGAGAAAGTTTGAACAGCATATGTGAAGGTATAAGTAGAAAATTAATAGAATTAATTCCTCACGTCAACAATAGGCTTATAACTTTTATATATATATATATATATATATATATATATATATATATATATATTTTTGTCGAAACATCTGAAGCCGTACAAATACGTTGTCAAAAAATGTTCACAAAGTTCATTTTGGAGGGGGGAAAATTAAAAATTTGAACTTTTAGTAATTTTTCCTTCGGTTATAGGCCAAAAGCTGTAAGTTGCAAACGTTTCAAGCTCATCTGAAAGCGAGTAGACATCAATGTTAATAAGTGAATGATTCGACTGTCGTAGATGTGAATGACGTAATGGTTATCCAGTCAGTTTTTACATACTTATAGGGCAGCTAGAAATAACACATTTTGTCCGATTAGTGTTGTATGTGCCGATATTCTTGCCAAATTTTACGATTCTAGCTGTCCCATAAGTGTGCCAAAAATTACATAATGTGACGAAAATATACAAAACTTATTTAATATAAAAAAAAGAGTGCGTGGAACACCACGCGACAGAAGTAAAACTTTATTTTATTTTTTCATTTTTTGGTTATTGGATTTTTTCAATTTTGCATTATTGGACTTTTTAATATTGGGTTTTTGGACTTTTTTAATTTTGGATTTTGGACTTTTTAATTTTGGATCTTTGAATTTTGAATTTTTTAAATTTTCGATCTTTGAATTGTTTATTTTTTTATTCTTTAAATTTTTTATTTTTAATGTTTTTATTTTATTATTTATTAAATTTTGGATAAGCTTAATCATTGAGTTTAATCATTGAGTTTATTGTTTTAATTTTTAGTTTTGTTTTTTTAAATTTTGGATTTTTAATTTTGGATTTGCGCGGTAATGAACCTCCGGGTTCCATAAAATAGATAATATACCTTTAGATTGCTTAGGAATTGTCTATTGCCATTGATGAAGTAAGGTCTGAAAAATTTCCTTTGATTACTCCTAATCATTGAGTTGATTGTTTTCTGTGCAGTCCGCACCGAAACAAGTAAGAGTGTGTCTGATTTCGTGACGGTTTTAGTGTGACTGATTTTCCAGATTTACCCTCTACCGCCACTAAAGAAGTTTTACTTCAAAATCGAATTCAATCTAAGGTATAACAGAGGGAGATACGACAAAAAGTCATAGGGCCAGACTTGTACAGCTCTCAAAATCCGTCACTGTTGACGCAATCAGTTTTTTAATAGGACTTGCAGTAGGCCTATAGCTAATAATAGCCTCCAAAGAAGGTCTACGCAAACCCTGAAGTTGGTCCCACCATTCTGGATGTTTTTTTGGGGATAAAAAAATAGGATCGTTTTAAAATATTTCCGTCGGTTGCAAGCTTTAAGCTATTATTATTTTATTTCTTCCTGCAACACCTGCAGGTTGCCATTGACAAAGAGTACCAACAACAAATATAAATTCAAACAGTAAAAGAAAACAGGTTTAATTAATAATGAAGCTTTAACAATTAGTATATATATAACTACTAAAAATTGGAAGTCATGGTCCACAGGTATGATTGCGAAATATGGCAATAGACCCTTTAAATGCCACCAGTGATATTTCTGTAAGGATGGCTTTGTGCAGGCCGAACTTTTTGGAGAAGTCAAACAGCAGTTTTGGGATGGTGCCACGTGCTCCAATCATTAGTCCACACAGTGGCGAACCAAGGGGGGTGCGAACGGGGCGGCCGCACCGGGCGCCGTAAGGAGGGGGCGCCAAAATTGAAAAAAACCTTTATTTAGTTGAAGAAGAAAAAATTGTTCAGGCAAAATATAAGGTTTTATTGGTCAAGTTTTCTTTATTACTTTGTTAAATACTGCAGTAATATTATTTAGAAATGAAATAAACATTTTGTTTTAAACTATTTATAAACAATACGAAATAGGTTGTGGGCGTCGAGCACACAGGAGAATTTTACGGTGTAATTTAGCAATTTTATCAATTGACTTGTAGACTTCAACTCTATTATATAAATAAGTTTGCATCCAGCAAGGGTAGGAAGGCACATTTTTAAATTTGTGTTATGACCTTGAAACTTCTTTTCTCTTTGTTTTATTTTATTTTTTTCAAGCAAACTAACCTTATAGTACTTACAGTTTTATTTCATTCATATTTTTCTCTTTATAATGTGTTAAAGTAACATACTACTTATTAAAAATAAATAATTGTGACTTTTAAACTGTGTTTAAATTAAACTCATTGAACCTTGAACCTTTTAGTGTTAGGGGGCGACTACCATCTAATTAGCCCTGGGCGCCAAGTAGCCTTGGTACGCCACTGGTGCCACATATTATCATTTTTACACCTGAGTCTGAAAAAGGTCATATTATACACTAATACAGCGGGTGCAACTATTCAACACGATACAGGACAGAGGGCTGAACAATCTGTGAAAAATAAAGATACCAGAGAGTATCGCTTCTAGGAATTTAATGAGAGTCGCCTATTGTTCAGTAATTTTTACAATTAAGTAGAAGGGAGAAATGTTATCTGAAAGAACTGAACCAAATTTAAACAAATCCGTTAAAATAATCTAAAGAAAATACCCAAAACAGAATTTTCTTCATGTCGCTATTATCCTGTCGGTTGTAATAATTATAGGCTATTGATGTGAGACATAGTCGTTTACTCTTCGGGAAGAACATATTCTGAGAATGTTCGAAAACAGGGGGCTTAGAAAAATATAAAGAGATGAAAACTGCATAATGACGAGCTTTTTTTTTATTTATTTATTTTATTTATTTATTTATTTTTTTAATTCATTTACCAACACAAACTATAATGACAGATCCGCAAAAACAGTAGAAAATAAATAATAAAATCAGGTAAACTGATGTAACAAAGTGCCAGTATGTTTTTTTTAATCAGTTATGACTGCAATTATGATATGCAGAATGTGTGTTTTTTTTTTAAATTGATTTCCAAGTTAAGCTCCAGATTTATTCATTAAGCAGGGCTTACGGAAGAAGAAAGGTCTACCATCTCGGCCACCGGGGTCATTTTAACGGTCTAGTTGGATAAGCGCTTGTAAATCGATAGTGTTTTTTGTCATAGCTACCTGTATTTTAATTTCCAAGGCCTTATAAGATAACAGTAAAACAATAGGCAGTGTTGTCAAGATAATTGATTTTCATTTTTTTTAATAAATTCTTTCGAATACGTATATTACCATAAAATAGGCACTAAATTGAGCATTACTCCGAAACAGGTCAACCGATTTTATCTATTATAAATAGACGTCTTCCCATAGACATTATAAATGCGTATACGAAGTTTCATAAATATACGATAAAGCGTATTTGAGTTATTGCGCCTTTAAAGTAGACATTAAATTGGGGTTTACTTCGGTACCGGTCAACAGATTAGGTTCAAATTCAATAGGGCACTCACTTCTCATGAACGTCATAAATGAGTATACCAAGTTTCATGGAAATCCGATACAGCGTATTTGAGTTATGGCGCCTTTCTAATATAATCTATTAAAATAGGCACTAAATTGGGCATTACTCCGGTACCGGTGAACCGATTTGGTTCAATATCAATAGGGTTCTTCCCATGGACATAAACGTGTATACAAAGTTTCATTAAAATTCGACAAAGCGTATTTCAGTTATCGCGCGTACAGACACACGGACGGACGGACAGACAGACAGACGGACAGACATTTTTCGTCCCCACACACAATCTCATAAAGTACCATACTGGCACTTAATAACAGCAGAAAAACAAATAATACAGTAAAAAATTATTCTGTCCTCTTTGAAACTTTACTGCAAACGTAAATATCTAATCTTGTGTGTTGTTGCGGAATTTCTCCATTTAGTTCTAATACACATCTGAAATTCAGAAATTGAAATCCTTCTGTATCAGTCTTTCTGAAAATAAGAAACAAAAACAAACAAACAAACAAACTAATGTTTTAGTTATCTGGCATGGTCAACACCTGAACCCCAGTTACCTCAACACCTTTACACTGAACTCACATCACATATTACAGGGACCGAAGGAAAGGCTCTATTTGCTTGAAATATTCCTTAGCTAGCGGAGTTGTCTTTTTCTGGAGTTTTACTATAGTGTCCTGTAGTGTTTTTCTAAAGCACTCTATTGATGGCTTTGTTGCAGATGTCACATGATGCTGAAATCCCATCGCAAACTATATTTGCATCATAACCTGTATTCTTCACCGGATATGGAAAATTGGAAAGGGTAATTAAATCACGGAGGATGAAACGAGGGAGGAAAGACATATCTCAAAAGTATTGACTGGGAGACCCGAAGGGAAAAGAACTCTTGGAAGACCTAGACGTAGATGAGAGGACGATATTAGGATAGATTTAAGGGAAGTAGAGTTGCGAGGGATGGTTGAATGGAGTTAGCACAACATAGGGTTGAATGACGGGCTCAGGTAAGTGCGGCAATGAACTTTCGGGTTCCATAAAATAGATAATATTCATTTAGCTTGCTCAGGAATTGTGTATTGCCATTGAGTAATCTCTTGCAAGATGCTTGACTCAAATAATAAAGTTTTGTTATGTTACAAAGTCTCGTTTTCCCTTTTCACACACAATACAAATAGCGTGCAGAATTTTCATGATGAATAATGTGAATTTAGTGGGAAATAAAAACGAAATTTCCTTACAATTTATGTCGCGAGTTTATAGGCTGTACAAGGACAGAATCCCATAACAGTGGAATTAACTTGAATCCTTGTCCCAGTTAGCCAACGTGCAATGTAAAAACTGCTGACACTGATGTCACACAAGACACTTTAGGATCTTAAGTAAAGCATCGGAAGTTTAGGAAAATTCCTATTTTGTTTGAATATACAGAGTGTTAGTGAATAGCACCAAAATATTCTACGTGTGTATAAGAGAATCGTTAATTTAGCTGTGATTACTAGGGACCGTATTCTTAGGTTTTTACCTATTTTTTTCCTTACTTCCAAAACAAAAAGCGCTCATACACTTTTTCGAATCATGTCCATAGGATTCACCCACATTAATTATGTAGCACCTAAAAATACCTAAATGGGGTATAAAAACCCAAATATACCTAAACGGGATATAAAACTTAAAATATCTAATTTAGACTACTTTTTTGTCTTTTTTGTTTGTCGGTTGAAAAATCGGTATTTTGCGGAGATACAAAAAATTTTTGTCGAGATGAAATTAATACCAACAGCGTTTCGTTCAACCCATTGTCGTCTAGGATGGACACTATTTAGAGAGTTAGTGCAAGAGTACCGGCGTATTCCTTTTAAAATATTCGTACGAAGAACCATTGTTGCCGTGTATGAACAAGGATATAGATCTCTGTGTTTTAAAGCGCTTGTTTGCCTTTAGTACTTCCCTGTTATTTATACTGAGTGGTCACACTGTGAGTTTTAAGTAGACGTGTTAATTATGCCGAAACAAATGAAATCGAGCTTATTCCGGCAGTGGATCATTGGAGACGACCTGAATTTCACTACCGATGGCAAGGTAATATTTTGTCAAGCCTGCCAGAAACACGTGTTATTTACCTTTCTAGAAAAGGGGGAAGTTTTCGTCCCTAGTTGATCTGTTGTGCGGTTAGCATGCGTAACAACCGAAGAAAGGAAAATAATTGGTTTCACACTATCCACATCCAACCATAAAGTATTTTACTCACTAAATTAGAACCATCGGATTCGAATCCTGAGAAGGGTAGTGTCTAGATACAGTATTAACTATTAACTAAGAGATAACAGGAAGAACTTCACAGTTGAGAATCTTGAAAGATATTTAGTGATATACTGTAACCAGGAAATGTGAGGCAATTTTATTTTCACTGCTTTATTTTTATTGTTTATGCTTTCTTTCTTCAATTGCATAACATTGTCTTAAAAGCAAGTTTACACAAATTTAAGTCAATTTTGTTAATTTAAACTTTACAAGTATTATGTATTCAATCCTATGTAGCACATTCAAATTCATTAAACCAATTATTCTACCCAAAAACGATATTTTGGATAAAAACCTAAAAAAAACTATTTCACCTAATGGAAAACCTAAAACAGTATTTTTAAAAACCTAAAAATCCGGTCCCTAGTGATTACCAGTCCTATTTTTCCTTTAGGCACCTAAAATACTATACTGCGCACTAATACACCCAGTGCAAGGATACACCCAGTTGATGGACTGAAGATGGCCTATTTCGGCTGAAATGTACTCCTATCCATTTCATCATCTGTAAACATGACCCTACATAGATATACAAGATTTTAACTTTGTAATTCCTCCTTTTAGCTTCGAGGCCATGTCAGGAGTTCGGGATCTGTGTGTATACAGTATGAAACAATTGTTTCTATCGTCGGTGTATTTTATGGAGTAAATTTCAACTGATATTAATTTAAATGGATGTGATACAGGATGAAATGGTGAGGATCATTCATGATATTATGTAAATATCCAATTCGGCATTTGCCTTTACGACTGGGGAAACCACGAAAATACCCATGTCAAATTGGCCGGCCACGGGATTTGAACCTGGGACCTCCCTAATGCGAGTCCAGTTTGTTTCTTGTACCTTATTATGTAATTTTACATGAAATTTAAATATTTCTTTCGATTTATTTTCCATCATTTTACTATAAATTTAAGACAAACTCGCGAATTTAAGGCTTAAAATCTACAGGCACCTATAGGTTGAGTCAAAGGGAACTACTGACTGTCTATTATTTCTATTGTCAGCGCATTTTATGGAGCAAATTTCAACTGATATTAATTTAAATGGATGAAATGGTGAGGATGATTCATGGATGTAAATATTCAATTCGGCATTTGCCTTTACGACTGGAGAACCCCTGAAAATAACCCACGTCAAATTGGCCGGCCACGGGATTTGAACCTGGGACCTCCCGAATGCGAGTCAAAGATGTTACCATCTCGCTCGGTCCTGAAAACTTGTTGTAAACTGTAATATAAGTCAATAAGGAGTATATTGAACAATTTCAGGAGGCTATATTATAAGAACGGACAGAAACAACTTTTTTAAGTGTCTTCTTGACATTCAGCAAACCCAAGTGGTATGCGCACACGCACACTGGCGCCTATTGTCACGCGAACCGGATGCGCAGCGAAGCGCAGCGTGTCGTGAATGGAATGGGCACCCTCAGCAAACAGGCCTACTTGTCCAAGTCGCAGAGATCAAGTGATCCCATGACCTCAACTTAAGCCTCTATTAGCTCACCTACACGTTATGCTAAATCAACAGTGCCATTGACGTCAAGCCATTTACATGCTTCTGTAGAGTACTGATAAGAAAGGCAAAGTTAATAACTTACATGATACCCGTGAAAATTGCTTTACTTTTAAGCAAAATTTCTTTTAAAATTTCAAAATTTCGGTGTTGCGAGGCACGTCCGTAAAGTAAGTTTCCCTGGCGCCGTTTACAGAAACAAAACACAATTTCTTGCAAATATTCACTGCAAGAGATACAGCAAGTATTCAGCAATTTTTCAACAAATTCGCCACCGGAATTGAAACATTTATCTTACCGTGGCACCAACTTTTGAACATCTGTGCCGTAGAAGCCTGCCACCAGGGATTTGAACCACCGTGTGACAACCACCTGAGGTGTAGAAAAAGATGGTAACCACTGGGAGCGAAGTTCGGACTTTAGGGTGAATGTTGAAACACCTCACAGCCAAACTTCTGCAGGAGACTTGCTAGGAGGTGTTTAAACATCCACCCTACAGCCCCGGTGGTTCAAATCCCAGACTCGTCAATGCACTTGCCGAAAGAATTGTAAATGCATCTTTTAATTACTTTAGGACAAAATTGAAAAGTACGCTTATTTTGCAATCCTCTTTATAATCTTTAAGAGTTTTTATTATCTAGCTATTGAAATCGATACCATGTCATGAATTTCGAAAAATTCTTTCATGTCTTTACGTTTCATGCCTCCCTAAGTACGAAACCACCGCCCGTTCAAAAAAAAAAAGTGATATATTTATATATATCTTGCACGCTAGCGGCCGTAATTTTGAAGATATTTGAACCAAATTTTATTATGTTATTTCTAGGCCCAATAGTTCGGACAAGTTCGATAATGAGCAAAATTGGCGGGGGAGGGGGTTGAAATTTTAAAACATTTTTATCTCGGCCCCTATGAAGTATAGAGGGAATCTTTGTTTGAATAAATTAGAGTACTCCCTATGGAGTTCACAGCGACACCAACGATTCGGCGGTTTTGGGGGTACGAGTAGGAGTGGGGTGGGGGGATGGAAATTCGAAATTTTTGAAACCACGTCTTGTGGGGTATCGTTGAAAAGCTCTTGATGAGTAGGTACTTTACTAGTTTCTCGATAGCTCTCATATAAGGCGAGATTTGAATGTTTGAAAAAGTTAATATTGCGGGTGTGCCATGCCAAGGCTAAAGAAGAAGAGTGCTGCGCACGACAGTAAATTAAACCAAAAGCACTTCGAACTCTACCTCAGCTTGTAGGCCTGCCTAAAGGGATTTTTTTTTTTTTTTACTTTAGACCAGTACTATTTGGGTTTTATGTATTCTTACCTAATTGTTCAATTTACGACCTGGTCAATTGTACTGTACTCAATGGCTCAATAAATATGATTATGATGACACTTGCAATCCGTTGAAATTCCATTTGTTCTTAGCCTATACTGGATTGGTCATTGATTCAGGAGCTAAATAGACAGAATAAGAGCGGGGTTCTAAATCTTGGAATAATTTGGGAAGGCAGGGTAGAGAGAGAATGGCAAATGGTAAACATAGCAAGGCTGTGATCTGACAGATAGAGACAGTGAAAGTGTAGACTGATACAAACCAGCACGGTTCAGCCAGCCTTTGCTTCCTTCAATACACAATATAAAAAGAAATCACAGGTTCCGTTGTCAAGCCCAATATATCTAACTTATACTGGCTTATCAAGGCTAATTAGTAGGGCAAGGTATTTAATGACCAAAAATTAGTGAAAAATGCAAAGTAAAAAATGGATTTATGACCTAAAAATAGTGAAAAAAATGACTTTTAAAAAAAAAAGTTACCAATAGATTTTCCATAGATTTTAGTTTTAATTGTAATGAATTGCTAAAATCAATTTAATGGAAGAATTATAGGCCTATACATTATAAAGAAGTAAGTAAATCTATACTACCTGGACACCCTTAGCGAAAAAAAAAATCTTTCTCAACTGGCATGCCTATCGAATTGCCCTTAGCAAATAATGGGTGATTTAAAAAGAAAGAAAAATCTTCATTGCTACAAGATAAACTGCTATGGTGTTTACAATAAACCTGAATTAAAATGAACTGTGAACACTTGGCGGAGATTCTCAAATAAAAACGACTGTCTGTTGTCTGAAAATAACTATTTCTACATGGAAAAGATCCTCTCTACCTCCACTGAAACATGACCTAAAAGTGCAAAAAATGACCGAAAAATTGCCAAAAAAAGCCAATCTGTTGGAAATGGCGAAAAATGCAAAATAAAGCAAAAAAATGCAAAAACAAATTGCCCTTATTTAATCAATTATTTCATGATACACACTGGAGATATGAATTAAATAAAAACTAATGCAGTGGCGGCCAGTCATGTGATTTGACTGTAAATTTTGCACATTATGGAAACACTAAATTATAGCTGTACTAGCTGTAGATGAATGATTAAAAATAAGGTTTTTATCGATCACTAAGAAGGCATGAAGTCAATTTAACGAAAATTGTAACCCTATTTCGCTTAATTATTGGCGTATGAGCGCCAAATTGTAATGAATTTAATGCCCTGTAGCATACCCATTTTACGTCATAAGAGCAAAAATCTCCCAACAAAAGTTGCTTGTGTAAATCCCTTCTATACTCAGGTAAAATATTTCGATATTATTCATTAACACCCTGTATGTACACAACTACCGTCTGGCATAGGCCTACATGATGAAAAGTGGACAGAAACAGCTTCCAAACGGCTCAAAATGCAAAATTTGTATAAATATCCCCAACTGCTGTTACCTACAAACCATACAAATCTGCGAAATAAGTTATAGTTCAGAATGCATTTAACAGAATGAGATCCGTATTGTAAATATGCCGGCGGTGAAGGCAAAGAGCAATAACACAGATTTTATAGCGACATTAGAGATTAGAGGTAAAAGGTAAAAGTGAGCGGAGTATTTAGCACAGACCTTGCGGAAGTTTCCATCTTCACGCTTATCTACATCCTACTTACAATCACTTTCGTATTTATATGTGCACCATTAACTGCACAATCAAGCGGAGCTAAGATAAGCAAAGCTACCTGCATTACAGCCACTAAGTCTAAATGAGGATTTCGAGTCGGAATTTAATGCTCTATGCAAATATGCTACGAAACATGTAAAATATGAGAATATTATAGGAGAAAAATTCCTCCGACACTGGGACTTGAACCCAGGACCTTTGGCTATTCGCGCCAATGCTCTACCAACTGAGCTAAGCCGGAGTTCAATTCACAGCGCCGGATGGAACCTCTCTCCTATGACTGATTGCCCTAATGGTCTACCTCACAGATAGACAAGTTATGTCATATGCAGTACTTTGAGGCACACTAATTAGTGATTTTTGTGACCGGGCTCCCACTGTTATTGTACAGTTGACATTCAAGATAGATATATAAGCTTTCATTAGGGCAATCAGTCATAGGAGAGAGGTTCCATCCGGCGCTGTGAATTGAAATCCGGCTTAGCTCAGTTGGTAGAGCATTGGCGCGAATAGCCAAAGGTCCTGGGTTCAAGTCCCAGTGTCGGAGGAATTTTTCTCCTATAATATTCTCATGTAATGTCCAACAGAGACAATAATCTGTGGTTCATGAAAGCTTATATATCTATGTAAAATATATTCTGAATCCAATGAAGTATCATTCAAGTATTTTCATACTTTATGTTCTCTTCTTACCTGAATTACTTACTTAATGGCAATAGACAACTCCTCAGCAAGTTAAAGGAATATTATCTATTTTATGGAACCCGGAGGGTCCTTGCCGGGCTTACCTGAGCCCGCCATTGAACCCCATTCTGTGCTAACACTATCCATTCATCCCTTACAAATGCTACTTCCTTAAATCTATTCTAATATTGTCCCCCCACCTACGTCTAGGTCTTCCAAGTGGTCTCTTCCCTTCGGGGCTCCCAGTCAATACTTTTGAGATGCCTTTCATTCCCCATGTCATCCTCCGTGATTTAATTACCCTTACTATATCCGGTTAAGAGTACAGTCATGACAACAGATTGTTTTACAGTGTTCATACACGCCTTTGGAAGTTGCTTTGACAAATAACACTACCCACATATTCCTTCACATATGCTTATGAAACTACACCTTTGTTCTTCCGTAAGCCCTGCTTAATGAATCGATCTGGAGCTTAATTCGGAAATCGATTACAAAAATAACTTATTTTCTGCATAACATAATTGCAATTATCACTGATTAAACAAAAGCATTCTGGCACTTTGTTACGTCAGTTTACCTGATTTTAATTTGTTTCTAACAGAAAAAGCTGTCAAACGAAAATCATGGCTACGTATCTCAAATAACTTCGTAACTCGAGAATTTATCAGAAGTTTCCAAGTCACTTGTGACAATTAAATTGTACTAAATTATTAAATAACACTTACTTATTTACTCAATGGCGATAGACAATTGGTAAGCAAGCTAAAGAATATTACCTATTTTATGGAACCCGAAGGTTCATTGCCGCGCTTACCTGAGCCCGCCATTCAACCTAATTCTCTGCTAACTCCATCCAACCATCCTTCTCAAATCCTACTTCCCTTAAATCTATCCTAATATTGTCCTCCCACCTACGTCTAGGTCTTCCAGGTGATCTTTTCCCTTCGGGTCTCCCAGTCATTCCTCCCCTATGCGCGCAACATGTCCCGCCCATTTCATCCTCCGTGATTTACTACATTAAATTTAGGATAGATAAAGTCATGTGAACGTATCGCATCTGACATTTAAATTTGTATATTTGAGTTGTATAGGAATGAGGTCACACGCACGCGGTTTTATGCTGACGATACAGTCAATGTGTTCAGACACTTTCTATGCGATTACCAAGCATTTCAAGAATTCCTGATTAATCAGTGTTAGGAAATTCATGAACTATAAACACTCTTAACTTCACTGCATTTACAAGGTTTTTCTAACAGCAAAACAACAGAAATATAATCAGGTAAACTGGTATAATAAAGTGCCAGAAAGCTTTTGTTTAATCATTAAAAAGTTAATTGCAATTATGATATGCAGAGAACTTGATGAACGAAATAAACATCTGACTAGTTTGATAATCAAATGCGAAGGGATGTGTCATGGCTAACTATTGCAAATTCCAAAGCCGTATATGAAAAATGTAAAACGATAAGTTGTCAGGATAACAGATATGCATTTGTTAAATTCTTTATAATAATATTATATTATAATACCATAGAAGGTACTAAATTGGGCATTAATCCGGTACGGGCCAACCGATTTTGTCGAATATCAATAGACGTCTTTCCGTGGACATTATAAATTAATGCGTATACGAAGTTTCATAAAAAATCCGATAAAGCGCATTGAGTTATCGCGCCTTTAAAATAGACCCTAAATTGGGTTTTACTCCGGTACCGGTCAACCGATTAGGCCTACGTCCAAATTCAATAGGTTACTTCTCACGAACGTCATAAATGCGTATACCAAGTTTCATGAAAATCCGATAAAGCTAATTTGAGTTATGGCGCGTTTCTAATATAATACTAATAAAATAGGCACTAAATTGGGCATTACTCCAGTACCGATGAACCGATTTGGTTCAATATCAATAGGGTTCTTCCCATGGACGTTATAAATGCGTATACCAAGTTTCATGAAAATCCGATAAAGCGTATTTGAGTTATGGCGCGTAGAGACACACGGACAGACAGACAGACAGACATTTTTTTCGTCCCCCACACAATCTCATGAAGTATTTATACCATACTGGCACTTAATAATGAACATGGGTTGAACTGTCGGCGAACTTTTCCTCCTAACAAAAGGAAGCCGGATGGCCATGCAATGAATTGTTGGACTTATCACATCAGAAGTGTTTAAAATTTCGTGCAATCGTAGTCTATCTTGGCCTGTCTTCCTTATTTTCCTACAATGCATACACAAGGACTGAAGATGGCAAACCAATCTGTCGAAACGTAAATGACACTGAACGGGAGGGGGTCAGAGAAGTCGTGACAACAAACACATGGAAAATGCCGGTGAAGCGCAACGGTAACGCGTCGTACTCATTGCGTAACTTGTCATTCATTGTTTCGGATCCGGATTTTTGTACAGTCACGTTAAAACATGCTGGCACACTTCACTGACCGCAATCCTAGCAAAGCCTCTGCACGTTTTTGCAATTTCCACACAGATTCGCTAGTTCGATGCCCCGATTCCCCTGACATACCTTGTACGTAAACAGGAACACTAACCGCGATTTCCTAGTAATGTACTTTCGTTATTAGCCTACCATTTTGATGACCTAAAAATACTTTAAAAATGAGCCATAAGATAACTGCAAACATACAAAAAAAAATACCCAAAGATTTATATAAAAATATGCATAAATACAAAAAAATCGCTTAAAGATTTGTAAAAAAAGATGAAAAAAAAAACACCCAAAGATTTCAAAATATGCAAAAAAAATGTATAAAAATATGCAAAAATACGAAAATCTCCCAATGATTTGTATAAAATTATGCAAAAAATTAGGCTATACCCAAAGATTTGTATAATACTAGGAGGTGCCCGTGTATTCGCCACGATAATTCTTTTAAAAATTAAAAATTAAGAGTATAATAATTATTAAAGCATTATATTAATTAACACTTGCACGCGAATCATTCATAAACTAAGCCATTAATAATTAATGAAACAGCTAAAATTCCTGCTTTAGAGTACATTCCACGACATGAAAGCGCCCCCTGGGAAAACTATATCAGAATCGATTATGCAGTTCCAAAGAACCTGTGAACACATAATACGTATTGTTTCTCAGCTGTTTATTGACATGAATATGATGTGAATTTTATTTTATCAATTCAGTGTAATTTTCAGAAATTATATAATGTTTCAAGGGAAGCAATGGTTTGTTTGGATTATTATAATCAGCGATATTTCAAGAGATAAAACCATCAATATTTTACAGCTGTTGCCCCCAGCTTCGCCCGCCATTATTCATTGACTCCAGGATTTTTAAGAAAATGACACTGGTAGATTATTAAAAATGTTTGTGGTTCAGAGCTATGAAAATTGTAAGTAAAAATAAAATTAGAATATTTGTTCATTGTGTTCATTTCACTTAGGCCTTATATAATAAACAAACGGTTTTCCTTCCTAATTTTGTAGTCGTCATGAAAGTTTACACTGCGAGAGACGAACATCGCCGAGTATACCCGATGTCTCACGAAGCGGGCGAGCAAGCACGCTATTTAGGGCCGTTGAATTGTATAAGAGTAGATACTAGTTTATCCACCATATTTGTGTCTACATTAATGTTGTTGACTCAATTATAGGCTTGCAATTAGTCAATCGGTACATACGGTTAAATGCAAACAGCAAACACCGTCTTTCTGTATCCAATTTAAAATTATAAGAAGATCTATTTATTTATGCTTATTTAGAGTTCCGATAACATTAAATATAAGTAAATGCACAAAAACTGTAAGTTATATAACTTAACGCGAGAAACACAAATAAGAAAATATGGCTTTTTATTTTGAAAACTGCCTTAAAATGCGAGATGTTAAAAAATTACTTAAAAAGAACAAATAGGCCTAATGACGTTTAATTCTAAAAAAGACCTAATATAAAAATTGGGAGAAAATTACAAAAAAAAGACCCTCACTTAAAATTGATTATATCAGTGGTGCAGTCCATGGTATACTCAGGTATACTCTGCGTAAACGTACTTATTAACATATACCCTCTTGTTTGATGATTTTTTATTAATTTAGGCTATTTGTCTATTTACATATTAATTATCTAATTGCCTATTTATTAAGTGCAGTATGATACTTTATGAGATTGTGTGTGGGGACGGGAAAATGTCTGTCTGTCCGTCCGTCCGTCCGTGTGCCTGTACGCGCGATAACTCAAATACGCTGTATCGGATTTTCATGAAACTTGGTATACGCATTTATAACGCCCATGGGAAGAAGCCTATTGACATTGGACCTAATCGGTTGACCGGTACCGGAGTAATGCCCAATTTAGTGCCTATTTTAATGGTAATATTAGAAAGAATTTATCAAATGCAAATCAATTCTCATGACAACATATTGTTTTACGGCTTTCAAGTTGCAATACAGTTAGCTATGAAACAATACCCACATATTCTTCACATACGCTTATCTAACTAGACCTTTGTCCTTCCGTAAGCCCTGCCAAATACTATAGAGACAATACCGGGCACTTACTGGTAGAGAAATGGGGGACAGATTTTGCAGCGTTCCTGGTGGCACAACCTAGAAACTTGGGGCAAAATTAATATATTCAAAACATATATAAACTGTAATATGCTATTCTGAGCCATTAGATAGATACCCCTTATACATAACATGCCGAGTCTGGCTATTTCGGCTCTTCTATTAAAAACTGTTTAACATATATGTATCTAGATACTGCAATTGTATCCAGTAGTAGCAGGTTGGGCCGCTAGATGGTGCTCAAAATATTGTCCCCCGATATATCGCAAAGTGTCCTGTATTGGTCTAGATTGTATTTGGCCCTGCTTAATGAATCGACCTGGAGCTTAACTCGGAAATCGATAACAAAAATAACTTATTTTCTGCATATCATAATTGCAATTATCACTGATTAAACATAAAGCATACAGGCACTTTGTTATTTCAATCAACCTGATTTTATTGAAATGAAATTCGGATCGAACACAACAGTCCCTCTAGTCTACAAAGTAGCGTACCGTAGTCTGATTGTAATCGGTTCGTTCAGAGTCGCCACACTGTGCATTTTATGATCTTCACAGCTTGAAGTACAGGATTCACAAAGAGATCACGAATTTGAACAAAGCTCACCTTGGAATTACGTAACCATATCATCAACGTGGAAGAAGCGGTTCATGGCCAAAGCTACTTCTTTACGGGAATTAAACAGTAATCTTTATTCAAATAATAAATATTTTACTGATCGCTTTAAAACTCCTTATCTCCTGAGATTACGAATCCTGGAATCAAATTATGCTGAGAAAACTTTCTCATATGTTAAGACTTCTAATATTAAGTCTTTTAAGTTGGTGTCATTCAAAAATTAATATCCAACCTCAAGATTTTTTTTATTTATTTATTTATTTATTATTTACCATGAAAATTACAAATTACAAATTAGAAAATACAAATTAATACAAAATTATTACAAATACAAATATAAATAATATAAACAAAATTATTACAAAATTTAAACAGATTTAGGGATCTTACCGAATTACTGAAATAGGGGTGAAACGGTCTAAATGACGCACTACTTTATATCGAGGTCTGTATGACGATTTTAGAATTATTTTATGTCAGAATTGAGTTATCGCCTGTCTCCATTTTAGGTTTTCTAAAGGCAGTATAAACTATATCTTAGCTTATTGAAAATTATTCCTAACATGTCATTTTAGACATAGGGAAATGACATAGGGATACAAATATATATATATATATATATATATATATATATATATATATATATATATATATAGGCTATATAAGTTTGGACATTCGGTACATGAAGGTGGTAAGGCTGTCAGCCTTTACCCCAAGGATTGCTCCTGGTACTCATTTATGTTAGAGACTGAATCGACCCCAGGACCTTAGTGCCACCAGAAGGATTAGGCCAATTGAAAAATCTCAACGACCTCATCGGGAATCGAACCCGCGAACTTCCAGTTTGTAGCGCAGTACCTCAATCACTACACTATGTATATGTGTGTATATATTTATATATATATATATATATATATATATAACGCAAGTTCTACGATTTTAATGCCTACGTGTTTGTTACAACTCTTACTCTGTTGCTCGACATCCTAAGGTGGTGCAAGGCCCACCACTCGACCGCTGCATCATCTATCTTCGTCCTTCGACGTTGGCAGAGGGCAGGACTGGGGGCAAGTGGTCAGCATGTACAGGTAGGGGGAAAAAAAAGCGGACCGACTCTTGTAGCTGAATATAATATAATGTGTGTCAGTATTTTATAATAATATTAATAATTAATATATTCAGTCATAAAACAATACTATATTCTGGGTTTCGAAATGGGCTAAGTCAACAGTCGACATTAGAACAAATTTCAATACATTCCCTGCTATCCTGTGAATATCCTGCTATCCTGTGCAGTGGCTCATATCGGCAACTTAAATACTTTAGTCGGTGTGCTTTTTTTTTTTGCCCTACCTGTACATACTAATAACTAGGGCAAGGCATTTGATGATTTTGCATATTTTTTATATTAAGGTTAAAAGATAGCTCCAATGTATATAAATGTATACCATTAAATAATTAATTAAATAAGGGCAATTTGTTTTTGCATTATTTTGCTTTATTTTGCATATTTCGTCATTTTCAAGAGATAGGTCATTTTTTGGCAATTTGTAGGTAATTTTCGGCATTTTTAGGTCATTTTCAGCATTTTATGTCATTTTTGGCATTTTAGGTAATTTTCGGCATTTTAGCAATAAATATTTTTTCTTTCTTTTTAAATGGCACATATTTGCTATGGGCAATTTGATGGGCATGCCAGTTCAGAAAGAATTTATTTTTCGCTAAGGGTGTCCAAGTACTGTAGTATAAATTTACTTATTTCTTTAGTAACAAAATAAGTGTGTTTTATATTGTAAAATCATAATATGTAAAGCATCATCATAAACTGTATTTAGCAATTCATTACTTAAGAAAAAACTAATTATAAGTAATAATGGTAAATTTATTGGTCATTATTTTAAGATTTCGGGTCATTTTTTCACTATTTTTAGGTCATAAATGCATTTTTTCACTATCTTATGGTCATTAAATGCCTTGCCCTACTAATAACACAGTATGTCACTTTATTTTGTACCGAAGCACCATTTTAACTCATTCACAAATTATGTGCAGACTTCATGGTGTAGGCTACTGAAGATTCAAAGTTATTCAAGCAAATACAGTAATATACATATGGGCTTACTATTTTCTTTAATATTATCATCATTATCAAATTATTTTGCGCACTTTAACTGAATACGAGACGGATATTGAGCTCGCATCCTCTTCGGAGTCTCCTCAATCAGAAACTGCTGATCTAACGCAAAAATTTATTGAACACCGAGACAGGAAATTGCTACTGAATGCAGATTGAACTTTAAGTGGATGGGAAGGCTATCGAACAAGCAATGTCAATTGATAGACAGAGATGAATTTAATTGCTTCCTATCTATATGTAAGTGTTAATAGAGGAGATACGGCATGAAGGCATGTACAGGTGTGATGGCGTTATGTCGTTATCACAAACACAATGTGGACATTCCAACTATGCTAATTGCATTTGACACACGTCTTGAATCAAGTGCGTATAAGAATTTTTTTTAATATATATTTTTTAATTTTCTTTTTTGTTAAATTATATATATTTTTAAAAAATATTTATAGTGAAGATATTTCAAAGATCCTAGATTATGTTGTTCACATAGGGTGGTCATTTCTAAAATGTCAGAAAGGAGGACACACTCTTTCGGCAATCTAGCATAGTATAAAACTTCGGGCATGGACGGCTGGACAGCAGATATTAAATGGTATAACCCTGACTAATTTTACTTAATATCCGCATTTATATAAAATAAATGATAGTACGCGATCATCGTATGGACAAGCGTGCCATCCTTAGGAAAAGATTCAGATTTTTCCGCGGCACCAACAAAACAAATGATAGTATCGACAAGTGTGCCAACCTTAGGATTGGCAGGACATAAGGGAAAATACAAATTTTATTAATATGCTTTACTGATCCATCAGAGTCTCGAAAAGGGGGACAAATCAACGTCCGGCATAAAGCCGCACCGGATGGAGGAATGCTTAGCAAAAAGCCTTACAGTCCGGCCAAAAGCCGGTCGTCTGGCCACCCTATGTTCACATGATATTAACAAATACACAGAAAAATAATAATAACTCAGAAATATCTATATTTGTGGAAGTTATCAGGGAAACGGCTGTTCAGTGCATGAAACGTGGCAGCCATTTTGAAACGTTAATTACCCCTAACTGTAACAGTTTGATTAATTTTTAAAATAGTACGAAACTGTAGAAATAGTCAATAAAGAGTACGTCAGATTGCAAGACTGTAGAGCAATTCATTGCCGAGAAAAAAAAATAATTAAATTCATACATTTCTCACCAATGAATTTCATCGAAAGCTGTATGTTCCCCCTTAAGAGCCTTATTAATTAAAGAAGCTGTTGGGATAACTTGTATCTATTCCATAATTCCAAAGCCTACTTAAACAGTAAAAATCATTTTTATCCTCTTTGGATTTTGTCGTTAGTCTTTTATCTTACGCTAGTATTGTTGTTAAGTGTAACGCAACCAGAATAAAATATTTTCTTCAAAACTTAACCAGCAAAATAGTGTGGTATAAATTAATATCTGGAGTCATAAACAAATTATCGCCACAATGCTTATATCGGCGCTGAACGGTTGATTAATAACAAGAGCAACCCACATTATGCTTTATTTGTTTTATAATTACGCTTTATCTTTCTCTCATGATTATGCTATGGCAGAAAACATCATTGCTGACTCAGTGGGCATATTGCACCACCACATATATAAGAATATATAGTAAAAATTGTTTACATGTTTTATTTAAACTATTGTTTATATGTTACCCATTTTTATTTGAACTATTGTCAAAAGTGATTGATTGGTATGCTGTGTCTATGGCAACTTGCTTGAAGCAAGCAGCTCATTTTGTTCAATAAAATGTATTCTCTTTTACGCTTTATCTTTCTGGTGATTATGCTTTATTATGATTTATTTGTATAACGTATTTCCTTCATAAAAATAATAGACTTCAGTATAGCTTAAATGAATTTTTGTGACAGTAAAGTAAGTCTCTTTTACACGAAAAATTAAAGTTATACAAGAACAAACTACAGTAAGAGAACAATGCAAAACAATGAAAATTTTGTCATCTATGTCAGTCTCAGTCTCTGTAAACACTCTTGAGGTTGATTCATTCCAAGTTTTAGGTGAATGGTTTGTCATTTCTTCCATATTATCCTTGGAACCTTCCATAAGCTGCCACACTTCAGGTTTAGTACAGATGTGTAAGTTATGCTGATAGGACCATCTGAAGAACCATCACTCTGTTTCCGAGATTCAAAACTTATTTTATTCAGACCCTTAGACCCCCAAAATCATATTCTGGGTAGCAACCACGTGTGTAAAGCCCTGCTATGATTTTTACGTTTTTAATGCTTAGCTTTTACAATTCTGGATGAGACTTGGTAATGGAATTGTAGGCTACAAAATTAATGCTATGTTTGGAGCATGCCCTATAATACTTCTCTTGTCTTAAGGGTGAATTATGATGTCTTTTTTTAATTCAGCTGTGTTTATATTCCTTTTAGCTGCAAGACCATATCAGGAGTTCGGGAACTGTGTCTATACAGTAGGGTAGGCCATGGAACTATTGACTGTCAGTTGTTTCTATTATTAGTGTATTATTTATGGAGTAAATTCCAAGTGATATTAATTTTTGCACTCCTTAGCTAGTAAGTGGTACTTACGAACTTTGTTTACATGGATCGTAAGTTGACATTCCCACACAGTATTGTTGCTAAGGCCGGTTGCGATGAGGTTAAATTACTTACGGTCCAAGCGCTACGTCATAATTCATTACGATACACTTCATAATACAAGCCTTTATGGGCACGGCCCCCAGGACAAATATTCGGTTCCCATAACAACAAACACATGCGAATCACTTTCTGAAATAAACATCTATTTTCAAGAATGTATTTACATAATATTTTCAGGTAATGTCACAATTAATATAATTAAATTGATATAAATAATCATCGTGCAAAAAATAGCATGCAACACACGGGCCGTAAAGGCATTTACGGGTCTCGAAAACTTAAAAACCCTCGGCTGCGCCTCGGGTTTTCAATCTGTTTCCTCGACCCGTAAACGTGCCTTACGGCACTTCTATCGCAATATACTATTAAATGGATATGATACAGGAAGAAATGGTGAGGATGATGTCGCGAGTTTATAGGCTGTACAAGGACAGAATCCCATAACAGTTAGCCAACGTGCAATGTAAAAACTGCTGACACTGATGTCACACAAGGCACTTTAGGATCTTAAGTAAAGCATCGGAAGTTTAGGAAAATTCCTATTTTCCGGAATTTTCTCTTTGAAATGTACGTAAAAATTTTTGCGAAATATGTAGGTCTATATACTCTTTTTTAAATCAGCTGTAATTATACTCCATTTAGCTACGAGGCCATATCAGGAGTTCAAGATCTGTGTCTATACAGTAGGGTAGGCCATGGAACCATTGATTGTCAGTTGTTTCTATTGTCGGTGTATTTTAATGGAGTAAATTTCAACTGATATTAATTTAAATGGACATGATACAGAATGAAATGGTGAGGATGATTCATTGTATGTAAATATAATTTCGGCATTTGCCTTTACGGCTGGGGAAACCATGAAAAAAACCTATCTCAAATTGGCCGGACACGGGATTTGAACCTGGGACCTCCCGAATGCGAGTCCAAGTTCATGTACTGTTTTCTAATCAGTTCATGAAAGTATTTTCAGTGTCTGTAAAGTTTCCTTATCTTTACATCCGTGACTCTTCAAGCAATTGGCAGATCTGTCTGAAGATGCTAAACAACAGCAGAAATGCGTTTATGCGGGGAATCTCTAACATCTTATCACGATAAGTTTCATAACGATCTTACAGCTGAGTTGACTCTCTTGCCGAGGATCCACGGTTCGTATCCCAGATAGGTTTTTTAGACTTGCGAGGCACTGCAGGAACTCCAAAGTCAGGACAAGGAATTTCAAGCCTCCAAGCAGTAGCCAAACCAAGAATTCTAGACAGTAATATTTAGGCAATAAAATGAAAACAAATTAAATATTTTGGAAATATTTCAGTTTGTTATAAGCTTTAAAGATTGTAAAAAAAACAACAGCCAAACTCAAACCTGTCACAGAGAGGAGCTAGTCAAAGACAGCTAGAAATACATGTAACATGGAACCAAAATTGGACATCGAAATTAAGAATCGTACCCAGTAAAAAAATCACCAACCTACCAGTGCTGGACCAGTTTTTATGGATTACCTGATAGGGCAAATATAAAACAATTGTGGGATACCAATAACGTCTTTAAAGCCTTCCAATCAAGTTGTAAATGCGGTACAGTTAGCGAAAAGATAAAGTAAGTAAAGATAAAGAACAGATCCGGGAAAGTGTCAATGTGAATTTAAGATGGTATTTCCAGTCGTGACTGAAACTTCAATCAAACAGGCGGAAATAACTTATCCAAGGATATCCACAACTGTCTCTTTATTTCTATTTTCAAACTAGTGAGACGCCGTGAGCAAATTACACAATTACTTTGTTAAAAACATCTTATGTGAAATTCACATAACTTCCTCAGCCCAAATAAAAGTTAGCATCTTAGTATAAAAAATAAGTATCCAGTCTGAAATAAAAAAAATAGCTTAACGGTACAGTTGCCAGCATTCACATATCCTTGTACAGTCGGTCAAATAAAAAACGTCGGGCGGTATTTGATTAAGTATCACGAACGAGCATATGCGCATGTACAGTCGGTCAAATAAAAAACGTCGGGACTCGTATGCTGTTAAAATTAAAGTTTTGACGCATTAGTTCACAAGTTTCCTATAAAAAACACAAAATACAGGTCATTTTCGGAACATATGAGGCCATGCGGCAGGAGGGAAAATATGAACAAGGAGGGAAAAAATGAACATCGCGGAAATCGCAACACACGATATTCAACTTAATGCATTGTCATAATTCATTTTGCTTTGTGTCATCGCCATACAAATGCTAACGTGAGAGAAAGTGTGGTTAGGGTTGTAATTGACCTGCATTTTTCGGTCTCTGAAGCAGCGAGAAGGTTCCATATTTATGAAAAGAAGCTCAGAGGTGGGAACGTTACTATAATGCGACCGGAAGTTTTCATAGCAAACGTTGATCTGGCCGGACGCGTATTTCGATGCTAAGATTGGTTGCAGATGCTGAGCGTAAGTTATTGATTTTGCACTACAAGTACCGGTATTATAAAATAAAATCTTTAAAAATTGCTCCTTGAATAAACATATTCCTCGCGAATCTATTAATTATTAATATTATAAAAATTTGCAACCAAGAATATGGCGGATTTGAGGCATATAGCCACAGCCTTCTATACATGTTTGTTTTGGAACAAAACTGACTAAATAATCAAGAAAATACATGGATAGACAAGAGGCGTGTGTGAACCTAACCTTAAGTCTTCCTGTACATGCGCATATGCTCGTTCGTGATACTTAATCAAATACCGCCCGACGTTTTTTATTTGACCGACTGTACAGGAAGACTTAAGGTTAGGTTCACACACGCCTCTTGTCTATCCATGTATTTTCTTGATTATTTAGTCAGTTTTGTTCCAAAACAAACATGTATAGAAGGCTGTGGCTATATGCCTCAAATCCACCATATTCTTGGTTGCAAATTTTTATAATATTAATAATCAATAGATTCGCGAGGAATATGTTTATTCAAGGAGCATTTTTTTAAGATTTTATTTTATAATACCGGTACTTCTAGTGCAAAATCAATAACTTACGCTCAACTTCTGCAACCAATCTTAGCATCGAAATACGCGTTCGGTCAGATCGTTTGCTATGAAAACTTCCGGTCGCATTATAGTAAAGTTCTCACCTCTGAGCTGCTCTTTCATAAATATGGAACCTTCTCGCTGCTTCAGAGACAGAAAAATGCAGGTCAATTACAGCCCTAACTACACTTTCTCTCACGTTAGCATTTGTATGTGGCGATGACACAAAGCAAAATGAATTATGACAATACATTAAGTTGAATATCGTGTGTTGCGCTCTCCGCGTTGTTCATTATTTCCCTCGTTCATTTTTTCCCTCCTGTCGCATGGCCTCATATGTTCCGAAAATGACCTGTATTTTGTGTTTTTTATAGGAAACTTGTGAACTAATGCGTCAAAACTTAATTTTAACTGCATACGAGTCCCGACGTTTTTTATTTGACCGACTGTACAGAAACGTAAGACACACTTTTTCGCTAGATATGCTATAAATACCTTATAGCCTCTTCTTTGAATGTTGCTACTAAAAACGCAGGCTATAGGCAAGCTAAAAAAAAGAAAATAAAAAGCGACTGCAAACATTAATGGAACTTTCCGCCGTTAAGAATAATTCCCCTCAGATATTTCTTTACTCTATGTATGGCCAACAATACATCTTTCTCACTTCACATACTCAAATAGAATAAGAGGCTGTGTACACAAAATAATCTAATATTATCTAGTAACTATCTTAATTGAAACTTTTTTTACAAAAAAAAAACCTCTTTCTTTCTGTGTCTAATGCCCGGTTTCTACAAACTAGTGAATTACCTATGGGTAAATTATCCATGGACAAATTAGTTCCATTTAACCTACAATGATATAATGAGCAAGGCCTTGGAGTTGTACAGTTAATTTAATTCAGAAGGCTTTGATTCTCATTGTTTAAATATTACTATTGATCCTATGAAAGGTTAAATTTTATCCAGCCATCCATGAAAGGATAAATTAACCCGAAGATTTACCCTTGGAAAGATCTAGCCCGAGTTTGTAGGAACATTTTTTTTCTGTCATTTTCATATTTACCCAGAGGACATTTATCTAGAAACTCGCCACAAATGTATGTGATTGCTATCTTTAAATTATTTGTGTTTGTGTGGTGTTATTTTTGTGTAAATTCTGTCCATTGGATAATTTACCCATAGGTAATTCGCGAGTTTATAGAAACCGGCCATAAGTCTTATAAGCACCATAGGAAGCACTGGTCAAAACATGGTAACTCGAACCGATTCATGGATGGTTGATTCATAGTAGGCCGTGATCTCGCAGCCGTTAGTTTTGTTTTTATACAACATAGTACGAAAGTAGTTATTATTTGTATAATCTTTACATTTTTATTCATGGAATGGTCTTAATAAATCCAACTCGAGTTTACGAGTTTCGTCATCTTGCCTATGTTAATTTTATAGGTCAGAAGCAGTGAAAATGTTAAAGCTGTATTGAACATTTGAACGTTTTTCCCTTACTTTCAGCATATCTTATATTATCGCATTTTAATATACAAAAAGAAGCAGCGGATGTTGTGATAGTTGGACTTGACATATGTAATAAATACTGGTCTTGGCGTGTAGTATCTCTACAGCCTTGACTGATAGGGAATTCCAGCAGTGGGCAGGATAATTATTATGTTCACGTATATCAGTTTGCTAACTGGTAACCCTGCTTGCTTTTTTCGGCTGTGTTTATACTCCTTTTACCTTCGAGGCCATATCAGGAGTTCGGGATCTGTGTCTGTACAGTAGGATAGGCCATGGAAATTATTAGAATCATTAGAATTAGCCCGTTTCATCCCTAAAGGGCAAGGGCCTCTTGACTGGCAAAGTGGCTTTTTCGGCAATCCCGCTGTCAATTGTTTCTACTGTTCGTGCATTTTAGGGAGTAAATTTCAACTGATATTAATTCAAATGGATGTGATGCAGGATGAAATGGTGAGGATGATTCATGGTATGTAAATATCCAATTCGGCATTTGTGTTATTTTTGTGTAAATTCTGTCCATTGGATAATTTACCCATAGGTAATTCGCGAGTTTATAGAAACCGGCCATAAGACAGGTAAATAAGCACTTCCTGCAATATCACGGTATGTGAGTGTATGAAATCAGACCCTTCCTATTAACGCAATCTACACTTTTTTAAAGATCGTATTTCAGAAGCTATTGCGTCTGACCCACGGGCGAATCCAAAGGTGCCGAGATAAACGAAAGTCTGCAATTACTGGGGTGTGGAATATGCCAAAACCACAGGGCCAAAAATCAAATGTTTTTGAGTATACTTAATCCAAATCACAGAACATATTGTTGCTAATGGTATCAGATGGGTTTGGAAATAAATGAAATGCAAGTTTGACAAATAAGAGAAGTTATAAATAAGTATTACAGAATGAAATCCACGAAAATAATGCAGTCACATAACTTTCTCTACCCTGGACATAGAGAAAACAAAACGAGGTATGGTAATGTATATATTATTATATCGCAGGTTTTTGGAGAGAGAAGTATGAAAGTGATATTGCTTTCTATTTAATTTCATCCCCAAAACAGTTTCATGGTAACATGAGAGTGAGAAATAAAATTTTCCGCCTCGATATTACAATTTTATGTTACAGGAATTTCTGTTTCTTCTTATTTGAACCTCTACCAGGCTTGCTGTGCACTGTACAAGCGATGGGATGCAAAATTCTACATCCTCTATGAGCCATAAAAAACTATATCAAGCGTTTTCTAAAGGAATAGTTTGAGTGTAATAAGTCGTTCTTCCTATTTCAAATTATAAATACATATATAAGGAACCTAGAATTTAAAAATCGAAAGTCCTTCATAAGTTAATTTCCAATTACAAAATAAAAAACCCGCGCGACGCCGGGTCTTTTAAGCTAGTAAAGATATAAATCAATTTATATTAGTAGTAGTTTCATCGGGTCGCAAGCGACCCCTGGTGATCCCTTATGGGGATATTCTAAGTGGGTTTGTTTCCGGGGTGCGCCAGTCCTCTACCAAACTCTTAAACCTGAAGTCAACACAAACCTGAACCCGGGAAAGGGATTTTCCACTACTGAAAAATCCCCAACTCGGCCGGGAATCGAACCCAGACCGCCGGGTGGAAGGGAGGGGCGCTACCGACTCACCCGCGGCTGCGGACCATATTAGAGGAGCCGAATTGGCCAACCTCGACATGCTACATGTAGAGTTATGTTTTTCTGTTTATCTATGGTCTGTAAAGTAGCGTTGCTGGTCGACCATAAATAAAAATTTTAAAAAATAATTAAGAAAGCCTATAACATTCATACATATTAACTTTTTTTCCAAACCCATTGACAAATGGGTTATAATATTACTCTCATAATTTACCCCCCTCCTGTATTCAACACTGAAATCTACACATGCGTGTTGCATGTTTTCTAGCGATGTACTGTACCGAAAATGGTCCAGATTTTTTAATTTTTATTTATTGCTAACAATTTTATACAAGTCAAATTAAACTGTCAGTTTAAATTTACAGGATTATTTGCACTACACTACAATGGAGGGAAGCCTCCACAAAGCAGCGGAGCCGAGAAGCTCAGCACCAACATCTCCCGAGAGAAAGAGGCAAAGTGAGGAAGACACGGATTCCACTGGTGACGGCTCAACACGAAAACCTCCCGAGAGAAAGAGGCAAAGTGAGAAAGACACGGATTCCACTGGTGACGGCTCAACACGAAAACCTCCCGAGAGAAAGAGGCAAAGTGAGGAATACACGGATTCCACTGGTGACGGCTCAACACCAAAACCTCCCGAGAGAAAGAGGCAAAGTGAGGAAGACATGGATTCCACTGGTGACGGCTCAACACGAAAACCTCCCGAGAGAAAGAGGCAAAGTGAGAAAGACACGGATTCCACTGGTGACGGCTCAACACGAAAACCTCCCGAGAGAAAGAGGCAAAGTGAGGAATACACGGATTCCACTGGTGACGGCTCAACACCAAAAACTCCCGAGAGAAAGAGGCAAAGTGAGGAATACACGGATTCCACTGGTGACGGCTCAACACCAAAACCTCCCGAGAGAAAGAGGCAAAGTGAGGAAGACACGGATTCCACTGTGACGGCTCAACACCAAAACCTCCCGAGAGAAAGAGGCAAAGTGAGGAAGACATGGATTCCACTGGTGACGGCTCAACACGAAAACCTCCCGAGAGAAAGTGAGAAAGACACGGATTCCACTGGTGACGGCTCAACACGAAAACCTCCCGAGAGAATGAGGCAAAGTGAGGAAGACACAGATTCCACTGGTGACGGCTCAACACCAAAAACTCCCGAGAGAAAGACGCAAAGTGAGGAAGACACGGATTCCACTGGTGAAGACAGCAAACTATCCAAAGTGCGGGCTGACTGTGACAAGGCGTGTTCAATATGCTTAAGTATTCTCAACACGCAAGAAATAGCAAGTCCAGGATCTTGCGAGCACCTTTTCTGCTTGAATTGTATTGAAGAGTGGTCCAAACTGTCAAGCACTTGTCCAGTCGACAGAAGAGTGTTTACGCAAATCCAAGTCCGACGCTTGGACGGAGAAGTCATCAGAGTAATTCCAGTTGAGAGGACACATTGTGCGGGATGCTATCAGTTGGAACTCCCTGAAAATATGCTAAAATGCGAGGGATGTGATAGCTACTGCCATCAAGGTTGTTTCGCCGAACCTACCGAAGGCCCGCCTTTTTGCTACTGTCCTGACTGTCACCTTTATTTCTTCTTTTTTGTTGTTGTTATATTTTTTATTATTATTTATTCTTTAGGGTGAAAGTTGGTTAACAGAATATGATTTTTATTGTTAACATTTATTTCTTTCCTGTAAGGATGCTTACTTTTCCTTGAGTAATGTGAAAAATAAAACTATGTTTCGGGCCTGTTCAAAACAATTGAAGGGTGATGACTAGGATTCAGATGTTTATGACATGTCAAATTTTTGTCCTGACCTCCATTCTCGCCGCAAACACAAATTAAACAAGAATTGCACGATAGTTATCCTAATCGGACAGTTTCTATTTTGCATATAAAGTCATATTTTGGTAATTTTTATGCTACTGGTCATATTTTAGCCATATTTGTAATTTAACGTCATATTTAAGTTATAAATTCGGTAAAGGATCACAATTATACAGTGTATGTACTACATGGTCGAGTTAAATTTGAAATATAATTAATTTAATGTTTATGCCAAATTAAAATGTAAATTTCATTTTAAAATCGATGCAATTGTACACATTTTATACGGACACGCAAGGTATTTAAAATATCACAAGTGTTTGGAGCTGATGAAGCGAGCAAAAAGGAGCGAAATCTTTAAATATAGAAGTTCATTACAAGTACAACTGCATTCACCAAAGTTGTTAAAAAGTGATTATCCGATTGAATTTATGTAATAATTTAGTGCAGGGCTCAACAACGAGGAGCCCGCATTGATGCATCAGCTAGTGAAAACAAACAACCTCAAATTTCCCACTATTATTTTTTTTTTTTGTAATCTGATATTTTTTTTTTAATAAATTAAAATAATAATACAAACGCGTTTTTTTCTTTGGATACCATACCTATTAAATTCACTGATAAAGTTACATACGAAGTATTTTATAATGCGGCCCTCCAAACAGCTTTTTCTTTAAAGCGGCCCTTGGGGCACTTGCAGTTGGACAGCCCTGATTTAGTGTCTTTAAACGTTTTAAATTGGGACATTCATTTTTTGAAAATACGTTATTTTATTAGGTCAAATTTAGTCATTTTTGCAGTTATATTTTCCACTTTTTAAAAAGTAATAAACATCCGAACCCTAGTGAAAATAATAATCTTTTGTGTATATTAGGCCTACCTAATCATTTCAAAAACATTAACATATCTTCAAAACTGTGCATTTCGTGTGACTCAGATGTGTACCCTGAAACCCCCAATTAAGTGATGGTGTAAGAATAATTTTCGTTAAGCATTTAGGAATCAACTTCCTTAAAAAATAATTAAAATTCATACGTGTTCTATTTTTTCATTCATTTTTAAAGCCCCCTTACTCCGAGCGGTCATGACCACATTCTACAGTAAAAATAAGACAAGATTTGTTTTACAGAATTCATGTACAACTTTGGAAGTTGCAACACAGTTAGCTTTGACAAATAACACTACCCACATATTCCTTCATATACGATTATCAAACTAGACCTTTGTTCTTCCGTAAGCTCTGCTTAATGAATCGATCTGGAGGTTAACTCGGAAATCGATTACAAAAATAACTTATTTTTCTGCATATCATAATTGCTGAATAAACAAAAGCATTCTAGCACGTTGTTACATTTGTTACATGCTTGTTTTGTTTTATTTTATTTGACGTGAGAAAGTTGCATTATCCTTACTGTTCATAGACCAAAAAAAAAAAAAAAAAAGTGTGCCTGGTACGTCACGCGACAGAAGTGAAACTTGTTTCAATTTTTGGATTTTTTTAAATTTTGGATTATTGGATTTTTCAATTTTGGATTGTTGGACATTTTAATATTGGTTTTTTGGACTTTTTTTACTTTTGGATTTTTTTATAATTTAGATCTTTGTTTTTTATATTTTTTAATTTTGGACTTTTTTTATTTTTAAATCTTGGATTTTGGACTTTTAAATGGTGGATTTTTTATTTTTTAAATTTTGGACTTTTGTATTTTGAATTTTTTTATTTGTTAAATTTCGATATTTGGATTTTTTATTTTTTAAATTTTGGATTTGCGGACTTTTTAATTTTGGATCTTTGAATATTAGTCCAGTCACCAGGTACTGAAAATTGGGTTTGCCTGGAAAAAGGTCCGAAGTTAATGATTTTTTAGTATGTTGTATATGGGTATTCTGAGGTGTAGAATCCAAGTTTTCCAATTCGAGAACCTTGTGCTAACTTCAGGGCAGCCGAAAAACCCCGAAATTTTTGGGCTTTTTTCAATGTTTTCCTTATAACTCCTAAACAACGCGTTTTTTCAGAAAATACTCTATTATAAAAATTAAAGGGCAATAAATTTGCTACAATTTGCACTGTTTAAACGTTTTTTAAGTCGAATACGTACCGAGATATGGATCTTCGAAGTTTCGAGTTATTTTTCAAAATATTGAAAAACTGAAAAAAATGCAGGATTTTCCCTAGTAAATTTCATCTTCAAACATTTCTATATGGATAATAATAGTAGTAATGGTAGGTGAATCTAAATTAATAAATTTAATTTCATCATCCCCCTCCCTCCCCCCATCAGGACGTTCTGTTGGGCGATCTCCTTGAAGGCCGTGGAACGGCTTATAGTCCAGTCACAAGGTACTTTTGCCTGGAAAAAGTTCCGAAGTTAATGATTTTTTAATATATTGTATGTGGATATTCTGTGGTGTAGAATCCAAGTTTTCCAATTCGAGAACCCTGTGCGAACTTCGGGGCAGCCGAAAAACCCTGAAATGTTGTTTTTTTTCAGTTTTTTCCTTATAACTCCTAAACAATGCATATTAGCCTAAACCACTCCATTACAAAAGTTAAAGGGCATGAAATTTCCTATTATTTAAACTGTTTAAATGTTTTAGAAAACCAAATATGTACCGATATATGGTGCTTCAAAGTTTTGAAAAATTCTCAAAATATCGAAAAACTGCGAAAATGGAGCATTTTTCCTAGTAACATTCATCTTTAAACATTTCTGTATGAATAACGTTCAATAACCTACACAATAGAAACCTCATTCTTAATGAGATGTTCATTTAAGAATAAAGTATACAATAATCGATACATAAAAATTTATTTTATAAAAATTTATACTACATATGATATGTGGATATATTAACTGAGTAGAAAATATGTAAATTATTACAAACTTCCATTAATATTGATTGATAAAAGCATTGATCTCTTTGCTCCCGATTGGCAAATCGGCATCATCTCTCAGTAATTCCTCCTGAGCAATGATCTTATCGATGATGTCCTCCTTTGCTGCCATTTCAGCATTCACTCCTTACAGGATGAAGACCTTGGCAGCAGAAAATGTGTAGTAAGTGACTACATCACGCACATTTAAGTCAGTGTGCAAGACCTACGTGGACTAGGTACAGAAACCCTTTGGGTATAATGCCTTAGTAGTATTCGATGGATATCTTAGTGACATCGCTTATCAGAGCACCAAAGCAGCTGAACGATATCACCGGGCTTTGCTGCAATCGTCCAGAAAATTTGTATTTTCGTTAACAACGGCCGTTACATTGTCGCAAGAAAAATTTTTGTCCAATGACACGAACAAGAGAAACTTTATTTCATGCTGATGACTGAAATGGCAGCAAAGGGCATCAAAGTTAAGCAGGCAATAGAAGATGCTGATTTCATGATAGTGAAAACTGCAATATCTAAGGTTTCTGACTTCGATAGTGTTACTATCACAGGTGAAGACATTGATCTCTTAGTATTGCTGACTGCATTAGACTCATCTCAAAAGAACGTTTATTTCCAAAAGAGTGGGAGAGGTAATACCCAAGTGTTTTGTATTCGCCAGCTTCGTGCAAATACAATACTCAGGATATTCTTTTCCTTCATGCAGCAAGCGGGTGTGACACTACATCAAACCCATTTGGACAAGGAAAGAAGAAAGTTTTCACTATGTGTGAAAAAACCGTTCTCTGTCTAACATCGTTAGTGTTTTCAAAGATAACGAAGCAACACCATGCCAAATTTCGGAAGCAGGGGAAAAGTTTCTTGTGATACTGTACAGTGGTAACATGGACACAGATACTCTGGATGATCTTCGGTACCGAATATTTTCCAACTCCATGTCAAAATCCAAATTCAACCTTGCCAGATTGCCCCCTACACGAGACGCTGCCCGGTACCATTCTTTTCGTACCTATCTGCAAGTGCAGACGTGGCTGGGCTACAAAAAGTTACCGTCAGTTTGGGGCTGGACTTTAACGAAACGAGGGCTGATCCCTATAACAACGACCATGGATGCAGCTCCAGAAAAGTTGCTGCACATGATACAATGCAAGTGCATGACAGGGTATAGCACCGGGGCTTGCAGCTGCTTAAAAGCAGGACTCCGATGTTCAACCATCTGCAAGAATTGTGCAGGAAATGTTTGGGAGAATTCGCCTGAAACCGACATCAACGAGGAAGACACAGACATTGAGTGCGACGAGGAGAATGACGTCATCAATGAGATCATTGCTCAGGAGGAAGAGGAATCACTGAGATGATGCCGACTTGCCATTGGGACCAAAGAGATCAAGGGTTTTATGAATTAATATGAATGACTAATTTGTAATAAGTTAATTTACATATTTTGTACTTAATTAATATATCCACATGCCATTACATGTATTATACATTTTTATAAAATTCATTTTTATACATAGAGAATTGTGTTCTTTATTCTGAAAAGAACATCTCATTAAGGGTGGGGTTTCTATTGTGTAGGTTATTGGACGTTATTCATATAGCAATATTGAAAGATGAAAGTTACTAGGGAAAATCCTGCATTTTATGCAGTTTTTCAATATTTTGAAAAATAACTCGAAACTTCGAAGCTCCATATCTCGGTATGTATTCGACTTAAAAAATGTTTAAACAGTGCAAATTGTAGCAAATTTATTGCCCTTTTATTTTTATAATAGAGTATTTTCAGATAAAACGCGTTGTTTAGGTGTTATAAGGAAAACATTGAAAAAAGCCCAAAAATTTCGGGGTTTTTTGGCTGCCCTGAAGTTAGCACAAGGTTCTCGAATTGGAAAACTTGGATTCTACACCTCAGAATACCCATATACAACATACTAAAAAATCATTAACTTCGGACCTTTTTCCAGGCAAAAGTACCTGGTGACTGGACTATATTTTAATTTTAGATTTTATAAATTTTGGATCTTTGATTTTTTATTTTTTGGATTTTTTAATTTTGGATTTTTAGAACTTTTAAATTTTGGATTTTGGATTTTTTAATCTTTAATTTTTGGAATTTTTAATTGTTCGATTTTTTAAATTTTGGATAATCCTAATCATTGTGTTGATTGTTTTCTGTGCAGTCCGTTCCGTCACACCTCAACAATTTCGTGACGATTTTTGAGCGTTACACAAGCTCTCGATTTACCCCTACCGCGGCTAAAGAAGTTTCACTTCAAAACCTTCCTCTGACTTGTTTAATGAGTAGAGCAAAAAAGCATGCATTTGTGGCAAAGCATTACAACGAATTACTAGGTCTGGTTAAGGATTACTACTATAATTGTAAACACGTGACTTTGAAGTATGAAATCCTGTTCCCAGAGTTATTGTATTTACCCGAGTTAACATCACACATTACCTTCATTATTATTTAGACACCACGTGTGTCGTTGTGACGATGGTTCACACATACGACAGCAGCTGTCACATGTAAAAACAGATGAAGTCACAGCATCCGGGTTCTGCACTTAGCAACACAGATTTCTGATACAACTTTTGTGTGTTTTTATTTTCCAAAACGTTTATAAGACAATTATCCTGGAGGTTGTATTATATGGATGTGAGACATGACCCCTTACATAATCAGAGAGTGTTCGAAAACAGGAGGCTTAGGAAGACATTTGGGCCTAAGAGAGATGAAAATGGGGAATTGGAAAAACTGCATAACGACGAGAGTCATGACCTGTACTCTTCACCAGATATAGTAAGGGTAATTAAATCACGGAGGATGAAATGGGGGAGCAAAGACATATCTAAAAAATATTGACTGGGAGACCCGAAGGAAAAGACCACTAACTCATCAAATGCCTTCCCCTAGTAATCAGTAATCACAATAGAGTTAAGGAAGATTTCAAGTAAATTTAAAAATCAAGTACAGTATCCGAATCGAATTTAACATGGTCTTTAGTGAGTATAAAAATGACTTCAATGAGAATGTCTGGACGAGCAGTATTGTAGGGCTATGAGAGAAAAAAGGAAGACTTATTCGTTCCATGATACTTGAAATGAAGTTGCAATACAGCCATTTCATAATTACGGGTGGGACATTCTATCAAATTTTGAAAACTATTTATATTACATATCATAAATAATGAACTACAATTGGTTCTTCACATTCTGTAAAATTTAAAATGCCTTCTCCTCCATACTACATGGAAAGCATTTTTAAAATTTATTTTAA
This sequence comes from Ectobius pallidus, assembly GCA_964059195.1. Classification (NCBI taxonomy): domain Eukaryota; kingdom Metazoa; phylum Arthropoda; class Insecta; order Blattodea; family Ectobiidae; genus Ectobius; species Ectobius pallidus. The sequence continues at coordinate 180,330,043 of CAXKWD010000005.1, read as the reverse complement.
GTATCTTAAATTTGTTTTTCAAAATCTATTAAGGGTGGGACATAATTTGGACAAAGATTTTAATGGTGAACAAAAACAGTTCATTTGCTGTTCTGGTATTACTGTTAGGGTCTTAATGTTGTTATCTATATTAATAAAAGGAAGTGTCTGTCCTCCGTCTGTCTGTCTGTCCGCGATGCCCAGCGAAATCTACTCAACGCAGAGATCTGAAATTTTATACATAGGCGGACTAAAGGGTCAGAATGTGCACCTCGAAGCCGGAATTTTAATTTTCGCTTTCGTTCGTGAGTTATGAGTGAAAAACGGGCAGAAAACGTGTATTTTTTGCGATTTCGAAGCATCAGTTTCAGTAATATATTTCAATGTTAAATCAATTAAAGCTGGCTTTGGCTAATTTTGTCATCATACCTCATAGCCTACCTTGGAAATAAAAGCATCGCGATCGCTTGATTTTGTAAGTCCATCGTGGACGATTCATTTGTTTAGAGTGTCAAGGCCCGCAGATATATGAAATTTTCAACCTACACGTAAGAAGGATATCAACATAGGCTTAATTATGGTCAAACATTGTTCGATTTGAACGAAACTCACTATACAGGGGTTTCCTGAGCCAAGGAACTGGAACCTGAGGTAGCTTTTGCTACCAGGGGACGCTACCTAATCGTGGAATACACTCCACGTGATTTAGGTGTTAATAAATATAATGATTTAACTATTATGCACTTAAGTTTTGAAATAATTATCGCGGGGGAAGCCGCGGGCACATGTTATCTTATAATAATAAAAGGACGTGTTTGTCTGTCTGTCCGCGATGCCCAGCGAAATCTACTGAACGCAGAGATCTGAAATTTTAAACATAGATGGACTGAAAGGTGGGAGAATGCACCTCGAAGCCGGATTTTTAATTTTAGCTTTCGTTCGCGAGTTATGAGTGAAAAACTGGCAGAAAACGTGATTTTAGCGCTGTCGAAGCATCAGATTTCAGTAATACATTTCAATGTCAAATCAATTGCATTTGGCTTTGGCTATTTTTGTCATACCGTAGAAATAAAAGCATCGCGATCGCTTGAATGTTGTAAGCCCACGCTGGTGCATTTGTTTAGAATGTCAAGGCCCGTAGACATACGAAATCTTCAACCTACACGGAAGAGGGATAATCAACATAGACCTAAATATGATTAAACATTATTCGATTTGGACGTAACTCACTATACAGGGATTTTCTGGGTCAAGGAACTCGAATCTGATATCGCTTTTGCCAGGCGACGCTATCTAATCGTGGTAAGTAGTCCACGTGGATTAGGTGTTAATAAATATAATGTTTTAACTATTATGCTCTTAATTTTTTATTTTTGAAATAATTATCGCGGGCAGGTTCCGCGGGCACATGCTAGTTATTAATGAAGTTATGAGGGATTAAATAGAAATTATAAACTGTTTCCAGGTTGTCAGAACATTTCTCTAACTCATCAATAAAAATTCAACAAAACTATCACCATTACGGGTGGGACAAAAAGTCACTTGTTTGTTATTTTACATAGAAATTAACCACACATATTTTTCGAAGTTAATCTTATACCAAATTGTACCTTAAGATGTATATTTTCTCAAATGAAAATGGACATAGGCTAGCTGATTACTCTTGACTACTTGGTTTAAAGAGTGTTAAAATCATGCTAAAATGAAAAAAAAAAAAACTCAACGCAATAAATAAGTAAACTGACAGATTTTACACATGAAACCACTTCAGATACTCAGAGAATTTGAGGTTTTGAACTTATTTTTGGTCACCCAATTACAATAAGTCTATAACTTCTCTCTTTGAGGGAAAAATTCCCATATTTTATGAAATGGCTGAATAACACTGCAAACTTAAAATTCCATACGCAAACTCTATCAAACTATCAGATTTATTAAGTGCCAGTATGGTACTTTATGAGATTGTGTGGGGGACGAAAAAATGTCTGTCCGTCTGTCTGTCTGTCCGTGAGTCTGTACGCACCATAACTCAAGTACGCTTTTTCGGATTTTCATGAAACTTGGTATAAACATTCATAATGTCGATGGGAAGAACCCTATTGATATTGAACCAAATCGGTTCACCGGTACCGGAGTAATGCCCAATTTAGTGCCTATTTTAATAGATTATGGCGCCTTTCTCATAGAAAGGCGCCATCACTCAAATACGCTGTAATGGATTTCCATGAAACTTTGTATACCCATTTATGACGTCCATGAGAAGTGCCCTATTGAATTTGAACCTAATCTGTTGACCGGTACCGGAGTAAAACCCAATTTAGTGTATATTTTAAAGACGCGGTAACTCAAATACGCTTTACTGGATTTTTATGAAACTTGGTATACACATTTACAATGTCCATGGGAAGACGTCTATTCATAATGGATAAAATCGGTTGATCTGTTTCGGAGTAATGCTCAATTTAGTGCCTATTTTATGGCAATATACGTATTCGAAAGAATTTATAAATAAAATGAAAATCAGTTATCTTGACAACATAGCCTATTGTTTTACTGTGATCTTATAAGGCCTTGGAAATTAAAATACAGGTAGCTATGACAAAAAACACTATTGTTTTACATGCGCTTATCCAACTAGACCGTTAAAATGACCCAGGTGGGCGAGATGGTAGACCTTTCTTCTTCCGTAAGCCCTGCTTAATGAATAAATCTGGAGCTTAACTTGGAAATCAATTTTTAAAAAAACATATACTGTATATCATAATTGCAATCATAACTGATTAAACAAAAACATACTGGCACTTTTTGACATCAGTTTACCTGATTTTATTTTTTTGCGAAACCGTAAGCCAGCAGTGAGTTGCAAAACTGTGCTGGCATTATTCTGAAGATTGAGATAAAAGTATCACGTACGAAGTTCTGAAATCCGACACAAATCACAATGAAATGTCAAGGTAAAGTATCATGTATAATGTGTGTGGGGTCTGTTCTCAGATATCCACGCGGTTGTCATGGAAACGAATGACAAATGTCTGCGCATTTTGATGACACGGCCCTCTCCTAATGAAACCTATGAATAACTAAACCTCAAATGATACTGTACAATAACAGTGTCAACCCGGCCACAAAATCACTAAATTAGTGTCTCACAACAGTGTAGCCCCAAATCAGGACAAGAAATATCAAGTCTGAAGGCAGTAGCCAAACCGAAAATTTTAAGTCGCAATTACTGTTACATGTTATAGTATTACAAATGTAAAGTAAAGTGATCCCTTACAGGCCATGGTGGGCCAGAGGGTTCCAGGAGGTTGAAGCTCCCAGATTTTTTAGACGTTCGGAACGTGGAGGTGGTAAGGTTGTCAGCCTTCTCCACCAGGATTGCTCCTGGTACTCGTTTCTGTTAGGGGCTGCTAGACCCCAGGGTCATAGTGCCACCAGAAGGATTAGGCCAATTAAAAAACTCCGACCTCATCTGGGATCGAACCCGCGACCTTTCGGTTTGAAGTGCAGCGCCTGCATAGTATTTAAGAGAGATGAAAATGGGGACTGGAAAAAACTGCATAATGACGAGCTTCATATAGTAAGGGTAATTAAATCACGGAGGATGAAATGGGCTGGACATGGGGGAGGAAAGACATGTCTCAAAAATATTGGCTGGGAGACCAGAAGGGAAGAGACCACTTGGAAGACCTAGAGTAGGACAAGCAGTAGTTAGCACAGAGTTCACTTCACAGCAGCAGATGGAACCTCTCTCCTGTAACTTGACTGCCCTTAAGGGCGCTATGAAGTGAACTCTGGCTTAGCTCAGTTGGTAGAGCATCGACACGGATAGCCAAAGGTCCTGGGTTCAAATCCCAGTGTCAGAGGAATTTTTCTCCTATAATATTCTCACTATTACGAATTATTTAGGTAGGTAGGTCTAGTGGTTGCGAAGGATACCAGAAAATACAGCCCAGAAAGTGCTACTTTAAGCACGTTTTTATAGCTACGGTATTAGAAAAGGCTATTATTTACTGTGAGCGGCTTGATGGCTCTGAGAAAGGAGCGGACAAAAGATTTCTCACGTGTTGACATCAGAACGTGTCAAATACAATGAATTTCAAGGTTGTTTGTTGCTGGGAAAAGCGGGTTTGGAACAATAGCAAAGCTTTTACTGTCTGCAAGGGTATTCACAGTAACCATTCAGGAATATAGTTATCTAGTTTAATCGCTGTGTTAAATTGTGTTACTGTGAAATAGTGTAACATTGATATTGCAACTGTCTATTCCAAGCATGATAAATAACAATAAAGCTGCTAATAATAATAATAATAATAATAATAATGTGTTCTGTAATTCATAATGTTGTAAATATTTGTAGATGTTGGCAATCTTATAGTTAAGAGGGGAACTCCTTGCTTAGGCCGAGTCTGCCCAATATGTTACCGGCGTAAGCCGAGCCTACCTAAGTGTCAATAAAAATAAAAATAATAATAATTGCATGGTTTTTCTTTGTTATTAAGTGCCAGTATGGTACTTTATGAGATTGTGTGGGGACGGGGAAATGTCTGTCCGTTCGTCCGTCCGTGTGTATGTACGCGCGATAACTCAAATACGCTTTATCGGATTTTTATGAAACTTGGTATACGCGGTTATAATCTCCATAAGAAGACGTCTATTGATATTCGACCAAATCGGTTGGCCGGAACCGGAATAATAATTTAGTGCCTTTTTATGGTAATATATAACAAAAAGCGCGATAACTCAAATAGCCTTAATCGGATTTTCATTAAACGTGGTATACGAATTTATAACATCCATGGCAAGAAGCCTGTTTATTTTTGGACCAAATCGGTTGACCGGTACCAGAGTAACAACTAATTAAAGGTCACATTTAAAAAAAAAATCATGTCTATACTACAATGCCGCATTTTTAATCATTGAGGGCTTTGTCTGCATTGCAGTCAGATGTTTGTTTACTTCGTTGATCAAGCCGAAATTGAGTACTACATGAATACTGTTATATACAGAAGGTATATTACTGTGAAATAATTAGCGGAGTTCTTTGCCACTGAATTTTGTGAAATGTTGACTATTTTAAGAATTTCCAAGTTGCAATACATTTAGCTTTGACAAATAACACTATTCCTTCACATACGGTTATCAAACTAGACCGTCAAACTGAGTTGGCCAAATGGTAACGTCTTGGACTCGTATCCTGGGGGTCCGTGGTTCAAATCCCGGAGCCGGTCGACTTAACATGGATTTTAATTTATTTTTTTCTATTCTTATGTGAGTGCGTGATTGTCAAGATATCAGAAATCGGTAGTCCTGCTGATGCTGGACGATTTTATTCTAATTAAAGAAAACATATTTTCTGCATATCATAACTGAAATTATAACTGATTCAACAAAAGCATTCTGGCACTTTATTACATCAGTTTACCTGATTTTATTAATTGGTCAAATTGAGCATGAAAAAAGCGCTACTATCTCGGCCATCTCTGTGACATGAATACTTACAGGCCTATTAAGCAAGATATTAATTTAGGTTATTGTTTTAACGTGTTACTCTCAGAATACTGACTGCTCTTTTCGAACACCCTGTATGCGGATAAGTTATGTGGAGATCGTTTCCTTTCTGGATATAACTCGATGAGCCCTGGAGGCAAACTGAACTAGAAAACAAAAGAGTTGTTGCTTGTCCTAGATTGAGTGAGAGAAGTTACATAAATGCAGTCCGAATTTTCTCCGCTTTCTATACAGCAATAAAACTGTTAAAGGTGTCGCCTTGCAAGCCAGACGTGCGTCTGCTCCAACTCCAAGTCCGTATTCCTTTACAAATATAGTGTACTAGCTTAAAAGACCCGGCGTCGCCCGGGTTTTGTATTTTGTAATTGGAAATTAACTTATGAAGGATTTTAAATTTTAAATTCTAGGTCCTTTTTAGGCATTTATAATTTGAAATAGGAAGAGCTACTTATTACACTCAAACTATTCCCTCAGAAAACGCTTGATATAGTTTTTTATGGCTCATAGAGGATCTAGAATTTTGCATCCCATCGCTTGCACAGTGCACAGCAAGCCTGGTAGAGGTTTAAATAAGAAGAAACAGAAATTCCTGTACCATAAAATTGTAATATCGAGGCGGGAAATTTCCCACTCTTATGTTACCATAAAACCGTTTTGGGGATGAAGCATTATCACTTTCATACTTTTCTCTCCAAAAACCTGCGATATAATATAATAATATACACATTACCATACCTCGTTTTGTTTTCTCTATGTCCAGGGTAGAGAAAGTTATGTGATTCCATTATTTTAGTGAATTTCATTCTGTAATATTTATTTATAACATGAATTATTTTGATAACTTCTCTTATTTGTCAAAAGTGCATTTCATTTGTTTTTTCCAAGCCAATCTGATACCATTTGGCAACAATATATTCTGTGATTTGGAATCGATAATTCTATGTAAAAAGGGATTAAGTATTTTCAAAAACATTTAATTTTTGGCATTTAGAATCAGGATTTTTCAAAATCCTTTCTTAGTGAGCACCTACATTATGAAACGAAGGTACTGTCAAAATTCCAAGTCTCTACCTGTTATAGTTTAGGCTGTACGTTGATTCCTGTCATTCAGTCAATCAGTCATTCATTCAGTCAGTCAGTCAGGACAAAGCCTTTTATATATATAGAGATTTATTTTTCGAAATCTATTACGGGCGGGACATAATTTGGAGAATGATTTTAATGATACACAAACATAGTTCGTTTGCTGTTCTGCTATTACTGTTAGAGTCTTGATGTTGTTATTAATGAAGATAAGAGACATTAAATACAAATTACAAACTGTTTCCAAATTGTCAGAAGATTTATTTAACTCATCAATAATAATTTAATAAAACTATCAACAATACGGGTGGGACAAAAAGTCACTGTTTGTTATTTTACATAGTAATTAACCACACATATTTTTTTAAAGTTAATCTTATACCAAATTGTACCTTAAGATGTATACTTTCTCAAATCAAAATGGACATAGCTGATTACTCTTGACTATAGGGTATTAAAAAGTGTTGAAATCGTGCTAAAAAATACATAAAAAGTAAGTACAATGCCATAAATAAGTAAATCGATAGATTTTACACAAGAAATAACTTAAAATACACCTAAGTCCTTAATATTCAGAAAATTTGATGTTTTAAATTTATATTTGACCACCCAATAACAATCATTTTATAACTTCTCTATTTGAGGGAAAAATTTCCATATTTTGTGAAATGGCTGTACAGTAGAATGAATTGTGATCTTCTACAGAAATCCATTCAATTGTAGATATCACGTTCCAATTTTTACTCTATCCATGACATTAGAACACACAATGGGGTGTCGCGAAACTGATAAATATTTACAAGGGAAACCAAGTCTGAAGTGTATAAAAACACATCAACAGTAAGTGAAAGTTGTGTGAGTTTTTCCCATCAGATTATCTCCAAATAACCTGAACCTGAGCTTTCCCTGAACTGATAACATCAAGAGTCACAATTCTATACACAGGAAGCTTTTCATTTCCAGCTTCACTGTTATGTTTGTGGTTGAGCTAAAGCTATGAGCTTCTTCGTCATTCGCTCATTTAAATTCCTTATCGTCGTTGATACTGCAATACGTCGTATGTAAAAAAATTGCCATTTTAATTTCAGTGCTTTTGTGATCAAAATTATCAGACCTACCTTCTTGTAATATTAATTTTTTTACATACGACGTATTGCAGTATCGACGACGATATGCCAGTTTGTATTAAGCAACGGTGCGTGTATATGGCACATATATTCTGCTTAAGCTTCTGTTTCTATGAATATCCCTTCTGTTTTAAATGTTTTGTTAGAAGTAAGGATACTGCTCCCAGCTCACAGGATAACCAGTTCAAAGGGGTGGCATTACCTAACTTTCTCTTTTAAGCAGTGAAAACACGTTTCACGCTACAGACAAGCTGCAGCTTTTGATTTATGAAGATAACAGTGCTGACATGCAGTGATGGTTAGTGTAAAATGAAGAGACTTGAACAGATAAGCATTAAATGTTTTGCTAAACGGTGTTCACCCCAGGTCAATAAACTTCCAAAAACACTATGAGTATGAAATATTGGTTAATGAACTCCAAAGAGAAAACAGGGAAATAAATCTTCTATGACAGTTCGAAGTGTGTATACATTTTTTGAAGCACTCTGTATTATCAGATTAGTTGCATCCCGAAGTGATTACAATAAGCGGCGTGCACTGTATTTAACAACAGATTGGTGCTGCTACTCAGGCCTGGAACTAAACCCATGGCTTTGGGAATAGAAAGCCAGTAGGCCTACCTACATTAACTGTTCCATCAAGACTGACCACAGGAATGAGAATGCACACTCCACATTGTTACATAAACACCGTGTGAAGCTAGAAGCCTCATGCGTAATACTGTGGTCAATTAAATAGTACAAACATGTAATTTTATAACACTTCCCCATTAAAAACAATAGTAGGCTAGCCTCCTGACATTCCCACATAAAAGTAGGTTTACTTAAACTAATGAACATTCATTAAAAAAATAATCCACATTACCGCATAAAATATAATCAGGATGTTATAAAGTGCCAAAATGCTTTTGTTTAATCAGTGATAATTGCAATTATGATACACAGAAAATAAGTTTAGTTATTTTTGTAAAGGATTTCAGAGTTAAGCTCCAGATTGATTCATTAAGCAGAGCTTATGGAAAACAAAGGTCTAGTTTGATAAGTATATGTGAAGGAACATGTGGGTAGTGTTGTTTGTCAAAACTAACTGTATTGCAACTACCAAAGCCGTATATGAACACTGTAAAACAATATGTCGTCATGAGAACTGATTTGCATTTCATAAATTCTTTCCAACATATTACCATAAAATAGGCTCTAAATTTGGCATTATTCCGGTACTGGTCAACCGATTTGGTCCAATATCAATAGGCTTCTTCCCATGGATGTTATAAATGTATACATCAATTTTCATGAAAATCCGAAAATGTGTATTCGAGTTATAGCACAGATAGGCATTTCCAGTCCACCACATGATCTCACAAAGTAGCCCATATTACCATAAATGGTAGCCCATTCTAGCACTCAATAACATCAAAGTCTTGCAATGGAATGTAAAAGGAATGTCTCAACCCAGGCTCTACCAGTCTGGAAAGCTCTCCACAAAATGCTTAAAACGGAAGAATTCCAAATATGGTAAGCAATATACTATTGGGAACCCGAAAGCAAATGATGTTATATCAAAACTGACTACTACACTAAGCCTACTTACATTTTTGAAATTTATATCAAAACAAAATCACAGACATTTCAAGCCTTTTCAGTCTGGATAAATTAACGGATTGTCCTTGAAATTTGTGACACATGGCAATGCTAAATTTAGTTAAGAGCAGACACCGGCAGTGGATGTTTTCTTACAGTACTACACAATCCTGCACATGTGCATAATTATGAATTTTATGACATCCGTATCATATTTCTCACTAAGCGAATGCATCTGTGACCCAGCTCAGCAAGAAACTCAATGCAGGATGCCTGTGAAATTCTCATCTCTAGTTCCTCAATCTAGATGGCAATCTGCTCAGGCAGATCACACAGTCATGACACTTTCATTTTTTCTTCTTCTTCTAACTAAGAAGTGAACAGATTTGGAATTCTGTATCCTTAAGACTTAACCAAAGTGAGCATGCTGTCTTTTTTTTTTTTAAAGGAAATGTTACTTTTGCTAGATAAAATATATATACAGTAGGCTATATTTCATACGCTGGTTTGTTTTTTCCCCCAGATAGCAACACTGCATATCTACCGGATATACTTAATTACATGCTTAGAGATTCTAGTGATAATTTCATGGATTATGTTGGCCAAAAGTATAACACAATAGGGTGCAGATGCAAACCTTTGAAAAGACCTCTCAAGGAACTTTTAATAACTGACACCTTCTACAATATGGATGAATATTTCCAACATGAATAAGTTTGGCAGCTTACAGTTTTGTATATTCTTGTCCTAACATGCATGTTTATTCTGATCTGACATGTTCTAAATCCTTGAGCCTCGCTCAATACAGGATCTATAGAACGAGATATGTAGGCCTACATCTACATAATAGTCCTGACGTATTCCAAACTGGCCATCCTACTATATATAGGCTATTTTCGAAAGATGGGTGATGGAATGTGTGTTGTTGTAGGTCTTCTCCATAGAGGAGATGGAATATGAATTAACATATGCCTAGTGCATAATATTTGAAACCATCCCCTATGATACTGTGCAGCCTATAATTTTTCTAGGTCCAGACATAGGTTTGGGCACTTCCAATGCTACCGGACTGTAGCTGTAGAATATGACTCATTTTCACCTCACAAACTATGGATTCTAGGTAAGTGGCAGTTAGGTTAGGAACAGTGATAATAATATACGTGTGACTAGAGAGGCTTTCCTGGTGTTGAGAATATATTACTGGAGCCAATCCTCCTACTCACCCGAGAAACAATAATATAGTGAATATTAGTGTTTATCACCATCAAGTTTACAGCCGTGGGTTTCTGCTGAGCAGATGCATCACTTCATAGCACCATCTCAGGTTAATTTTGTTGGAACTTCTTAGTGATATAATAGGCTAGACCAGCGGTTCCCAAACTTTTTTGTCCTGGGACCCACCTTCACCTAGACATTTTTTTCGCGACCCACTACTACATAACGATAACCAATAAAGGCTATATAAAATGCAGCACATGTTTTTCATATGCCCTTCAATAGTTTTATTGTGTTCAAATGCTAAATTAAACACTCTTTCCTTATATTGAAAACAAGTTTAATTTTTCCCGGTGGGTCGCGACCCATAGTTTGGGAACCATTGGGCTAGACAGTAGTATAGGTTGCAAGGAAGGGAAGAACTACACTGACAGGCAAAAAAAAAAAAAAAAAAAAAAAAAAAAAAAAAAAAAAAAAAAAAAAAAACCGATCACTGTAAAATTTGTTGTAATTTTGATGGATGTTTATACATTGTTGTTGGTGAGGATGAATTAATATTTTTACTGGACCATTAGCTATAGATACAGCATATCTGCTTTCTTCATATCTTCACTTTATCATCAAACAAAACAAAAAAAAATCGCAATAGGGCGATTCCAATCTGATTACGTGCACTAGCTTGTCATACACATTGCAAGTGGCAGGTGTTTCATTGTTGTATTGCATCATTTCCTTCCAAACTGAAAGGAAACTGTCTCCCTTCCCATCGAAGTGATTCTGTCAATAAGTTTAGTTGAAATTATGCCTCACAGTCCCAAAGATGTTGCCAAAGCTGTTGCTCTAATTGATGATGGACGCAGCCTCCGTTAAGCCGCTGCAACCTTAGGCTCACCATTCACCACGGTGCAAGAGGCAACATGGAGAATTAAGTGTGAAATGTGTCATTAAATTTTAATCTTAAAATGTAGGCCTATGCAATTGCAGTAATTTTATTTCAAGCACTAGGCCTACTACATAATTTTTATTTAAACTTAATTTTTTTTTATTTCTTTAAGTGATCGGTTTTTTTTGCCTATCAGTGTATACCATGAAAATGAAAGACTGATTGAGTCTATGACAAAACGGAGACTCAAATTCTATGGGCCTCTAAGTTTATTAAGAATGGATGAGAAGAGACTAACAAAAAATATTTTTAAAATAGCCTACTTGATAGTAAACCTTAAAGTGTATGATAAATGGTTCAGGCACGTGAGAAGAGATCTCAAGCAGGATGGACTAAATTCAGAAGATATCCCGAACCGAAAAAAGTTTAGGTCAGTGATCGACAAATTTCAAGGATTTCATGATGAACCAAAACTGAACAGCGGATTGACAGAAGAAAGAAGACAGGCTGCAAGAGAAAGAATGCAAAGATTTTGAGCTGCAAAGAAGGCTTCCGGAAACGTGTAACTGTTGCCTAACGTGTTGCCACGTAAACCACGTAATGGCCGTAAACCAACATAATAATAACATAGGTTAGATATATTTACAATATATTCCTATAAGAAAAAGGTGCTTGTTCATGGATGCTACATGTTTTGAGGAACAGGAAAAGGCTAGATGTGAAATTTTGCCATTAAAAAATAATAAAAAAGAAGACTCAGTTACGAGCTCCTATGCCTACTAGTAGGCCTACCGGTACCTAATAATAAAAAATGTTTTATGTAGGCCTACCAGTGAATCACTAATTTACACTCGTTTTTTAGTAGTTTTGATGGAGACAAATTTTTGGTTAAATGAAGGTGAAAGTGATAGCAAAGCTACCCAATGCGTTCTTTTTAAAACGAACCCGTAAAGCGCTTCAGCTTCACTACAGCAAACTAGAGTTGAAAAAAGAACTGCCATGACAGTCTAGGCTGCAAAACCTGTAAAGTGAGATCTGAGATCGCTTTATCACCTCGGCACCAAACGTATAGAATGCAATGATAGACATGGTAGAAGTAGAATTAAAAAGAACAGTTTGGAAGTGTGTTTATAATGTTTGTTTTGGGAATGTTTACAATTAAGTTTACTGTGTTTCCTTATGCAATATGTGCTGTCCTCCTCTCATTTCTGTTATCGTACAAAAATCACTTACAGATAATCTTCTTCTTCTTCTGCCTATCCATTAATGGATGTTGGCGACCACATGATGCATCTTCATTCTATGAACCACAGTATGTAATAGTTGATCTACCCATGGTAATCCTGTCCACTGCTTAATGTTATAATAAGTAGTATTGCGCACAATGTGCATTATAGGTACAATGTTAATCCAATGTTATTCTGAGCAGAATTGAATCAGCGACACTAATCTATTTTTGCATGTTAATGCGTGATAAGTTTCGCACTGTTCACCGCACAATTCACATTTGCACTCCTCACACGTCTGATGGTAAGTCTTCCTGGTGCAGATGCGATGATGAAAGCCGTGGACCGCGAAGCGTGTTACTATGTGCCTCAGCTCGTACTCTGCTCTCATCCATTCTTTATTCATCATGGCATCTGTCCTGTAAAAGCTCTCGTCAATTGAGTCCTTCTTCGTCTGCAGCTCTCTCAGCAATTCTTCGTATGCCGGTGTATTTGGCAGCAGCATTTTCATCCTCAGGTCTTCTACTAGGTAGGTTTCTCTGGTTAATACATATGTGTACCTTGATCTTGTGAATTTTGAGATCCCAAGCACCCTCTTCAAGTACCTTGGTTTCATGCTTTCTAGTTCCTGTAGTTGTCTCTTTGTTAAGTATTCCCAAATGATTTCTAGGCCATAACTGCAGTGGATAACACTGCTTAATGTTATCCAGCCAAGATATTCTTTTTCGCCCTCTTCTTCTTTTACCTTCTATTTTCCCTTCAATTATCAACTGTAGAAGCATATATTTAGTATTCCGTAATAGATGTCCTAAGTATGCAGTTTTTCTTCTTTTAAAACTTCTTAGTTTTTTCTAGTATTTCTAGATAATATCTAGCTTCAAATTCCTGCGAAGTAGGCCCATCATAATACAGTAGAGTCCCGCTATTCTGAAAATCTGCCTATTCCGAACAGAGTTCAGAAATACATTCAATTCAATATAATTATCAAAATACCTAACCTAACTGCAAATAGCCTAGCGCTACCAATACATGTCACTAACCTACAGGTACCTGTCACTAGCCTAGAACCTAACTGCAACTACTAAGCTATGGAAGGTACAAGCAGAACACTTGACCACTCTGCTTGGCACTACAACTTCGTCTTCAAACTGAGAAACTTAAGTATGACAGCTAACCCTGTCTGGGATTTCGCCAACCACATTAAAGAAGGACTACATTAGCCTATCAGTAGAATCAAGGGCCTCCAAAATGATTAGAGTTTTATATCTAGTTCCTTCGGCGTTAAGGCAATCAACAAAATGCCGCTAACTTTACAAGAGAAGCTAGTCAGAGGGATAATATATTTGAACAGTTATTTGTCTGTAGACTTAATACTTAATTTGTACAAAAAAAGTAAGAGGAGCAACATAGGGTGGCAGACGAACTGGGCCAAATGGCACCTGAGCTAGCTGATAGGCCTATAGCCTTAAGAAAGTAATTTTTCTGGCAGTTTCACTAAAAATCGGTAAAACACATTCCTTCTAGTAAGCTTCAACCTTTAGCATAATTAATAACCTTATTTTCACCAAAAAGAACATAAATAATCATAGAAATAACAAAGGTGTTCTAGCCATGCCTGCTTTACATGCAAGGTGCTCAATTCGAACGCTTACCTTCAATAACAAACATAGTAAAAATCCCAGGATAATATTCAGCTGAATACTGATAAAATTCACTTGCAGTCGGTCACTTTTCATGTTCCTTGTTATATTCAATCCTAGTTAAAAATGTTCAACGAAATTGTCACTGGCTTAAATGTCATACTTTACAGACGTTAGCAGATGTTGCACACATTTTACGCTTTACGCTATTTTAAACCGTAAGACAACAAACACGTACACGCAATTAAAACGAAATACTTCATTCTGTACCGCTTTTCATGCCGTAAAATCCGTTTCTCACTGTAAAATCATGTCCAAAACATTCGCAACACAAACACACCTTCCATCCCTGGCCTACAAAACACTGACGAAAACCATCATTAATGCAACAGAGCTGTGTAGATTTCTGACTCATTTCCTATTCACCGCGCACTCTATCGATGATGAGACTAAACTACGTCAACATAAATGACTGGTGCTGCTACCTACAACCGGGATATTTGATTTATTATAATTAAGTATTACAAAAAAAGTATTCCCTATTACAGGCCATGGAGGCCCATAGGTATCCAGGAGGTTGAGGCTCCCAGATTTTTAGACATTCGGTAAGGTTGTCAGCCTTACGCACCGGCCGCCTTTCCTGGTACTCATTTCTGTTGGAGGCTGAGTCGACCCCAGGGCCATAGTGCCACCAGAAGGATTAGGCCAATTGAAAAACTCCAACGACCTAATCAGGGTTCGAACCCGCGACCTTCTGGTTTGTAGCTCAGCGCCTCAACCACTACGCTACGGCGTACCCCAATTAAGTATTACATAATGTATCAAAAATGGAAATCATCTAATTTTATTTGTTCTTCATTCAAAATTGGTTTCCTATTATTGTCGAATCTATTTACCACTCACCATATGCATGTTCATTTTGTGGGAACAGCCGATAATTTTGAATTGCTGTCCCTGGAGAACAAATGTCCCCGGTTTTGTCTCAAGAAAACTATTTTGTTTTGGGAAATTTCTAAACAAAACAAAAAAATATATATATATAAAAACCAAAAGGTTAAAAGTGGTATAAAACATTTCAACTTTAGCAGATGTCAATGGCTTCACCCACAATAATTAATAATGAAAGATTAAAATTTAAGAGCAACATATTTAAAACATTATATTTATTAACACTTACACATGAATCATTCATAAACTAAAAGATTAACAATTATAATGAAACAGCTAAAAATCCGGCTTTGGAATGCATTCACAATTAGAAAGCACCTCTATTGTACTTAAAATTATAAACAGACGAATTACCAGGGTGAGCTCACAGAATCAAAACGATCGATAATTCCATCGCTCCCAGTGATTTTCATCTATTCCTACACCTCAAGAAATGACAGACAGGCGGACATGGTTGCCCCACAAACGGTTCAAATCCCATGTGGCAGACTTCTCCGACACATGTATTCAAACGTTGATCCCATGGAATGAAAAAGTCTCAATTCCGGTGAAAAATAGCTGAACACTTGCTGTATCTGTTGCAATAAACATTTCCACGAAATTGTGTTTTTTTCTGTAAACAGCCCAGGGAAACTTACTTTATGGACGATCCTCGTATTTGCCATATTCACTTTAAAATATGCAAGAATCACATGTTCTCACTCTACAGAAAAACTAACAGTGTATGCACTGCCATTTGGCATTTGTTTATACCCCACAAATGTTGTAGTGTTTCCATAAAGTGTTCTAATTGATTTTCTGATTGAACAGTTATTAATACTCTCATTCAAGTTTTAAATATAAGTAAGCTGTTCGTTCATTGTGTCAAGTTAAAAATACAAATTGAACTGATCTATTTTTGGGGAGTTTGGTTACATTCCTGTCAGGTAAAAGAATTCCCATGAGACATAATTCCAGCAGAACGGCAATGGTCACAGGCTTAAATTGCAGTTCACCCCGAATGATAAATAACCATATAGCTAACCAATCTTTACATTGGCAAAATCATACTCTGAAGATACTTACTTACTTACTCAATGGCAATAGATAATTCCTCAGCAAGCTAAAGGAATATTATCTATTTTACGGAACCCAAAGGTTCATTGCTGCGCTTACCTGAGCCCGACAATCAACCCTATTCTGTGCTAACTCTATCCAACCATCCCTCGCAAATCCTACTTCCCTTAAATCTATCCTGATATTGTCCTCCCACCTACGTCTAGGTATGTCATTTCTCCCCCATGCGTGCAACATGTCCAGCCCATTTCATCCTCCATGATTTAATTACCCTTACTATATCCGGTGACGAGTACAGGTTATGAAGCTTGTCATTATGCAATTTTCAGCAGTCCCCATTTTCATCTCTTTTAGGCCTGAATATTTTCCTAAGCCCCCTGTTTTCGAACACTCTTAGATTATGTAAGGGGCCATGTCTCACATCCATATAATACAACCGGCAGGATAATTGTCTTATAAATCTCTATTTTTATATTTCTGGACATAAGACAGGAAGATAAGAGTTTCTGGACTGCATAAAAACAAGCATTTCTTGGTTTTGAATATGAATTCAAAAATATATTTTTGTTAATTTATTCTGTAAAAAGACTGTGTAGAGATGCTAGAATACAATACTATACTGCTAGTACTCCATAAGAGTTGAAGAGAAGAAGCAGCTAGTTGGCTCAGAGTTTAAATGCACTTTAAACATTATAAACATCACAATTAATATCATCTTCATCAAGAATTACATGAACTTCACAAACAGGGGGGACGTCGGATATCTGTATAAAATTTCACCTAGCAAAAATCATCGAGATCACAGTCATCTGATATTGAACCAAAGTTGTCCTTGATGTCAGACCAGTTGCACAGACTATTTTCACAGCCTGCGAGGTCTATGAGATGTTCTCCGAGATAGAACTGCACTCTATAAGTTTCTCCTTCTTCACATCTACAAATCACAATATCACACATTCAGTTAAGCAAATGCAGATTTCTCTGCCTAACATCACACGTGAAATCTAAAAGCCCCTATTTTGAAGAGTTTTATTTTTGTGAGCTGTTAGGAAGGTGAGAAATATGGACGGCATACGGACGTAGGCAGGAAGAGTGGAAGACAAATAGCGGCGTAAACAAGTGGAGCAAACAAGGCTAAAAACCCCATCAGGTGAGACAAGGAGTTTAAGAATAGCTGAGGAAGTGTTAGTGAAATGAAGGAGCTAGTACCAAGAGGGGCACACACATCTATATTAATAAAAGGAAGTGTCTGTCTGTCTGGCTGTCCACGATACCCAGCGAAATCTACTCAATGCAGAGATATGAAATTTTAAACAGAGGTGGACTGAAGGGTCGAAAAATGCACCTCAGAGCCGGAATTTTAATTTTCGCTTTCGTTCGTGAGTTATGAGTGAAAAACGGGCAAAAAACGTGCATTTTTTTGTGTTTTCGAAGCAGCAGATTTCAGTTATACATTTCAATGTAAAATCAATTACAGTTGGCTTTGGCTATTTTTGTCAAACCTTGGAAATAAAACTTTCGCGATCACTTGAATGTTGTAAGCCCTAAATATGGTCAAACGTTGTTTTATTTGGACGAAACTCACTATACAGGGGTTTTCTGGGCCAAGGAACTCGAATCTGAGGTCGCTTTTACCAGGCAACGCTATCTAATCAAGGTATGTAGTCCACGTAATTTAGGTGTTAATAAATATAATGATTTAACTATTATGCTCTTAAATTTTAGTTTTGGAAATAATTATCATGGGCAAAGCCGCAGGCACATGCTAGTTACAAAAAACGAAAGCGAGAAGTGAGGTTAGGAAGCTGAGTAAGGAATACAAAGTCAGCCCAGAAGTGGCGCATAGCTGACCATGTAGAGTAGTGTCATCTTTATTTTCAAAATGAGAAAAATCTGACGAATCCGTGGCAGTATCCCCTAGCATTATAGTCAATCTGTCCATTTCTATGTCAAATTACACCTTCTCATTCCATACACAGTGCACACCACTTATTGTGATCACTTTAGATGGACCACCAGTTTTGATATTAAATACTAAGGGTCTAGACTACAATGCAGTCAGATGTTCGTAAATTTATTCTAGTTATCCCACTTATTCCTTCACCTACTTACTTACTTACTTACTCAATGGCAATAGACAATTCCTCAGCAAGCTAAAGGAATATTATCTATTTTATGGAACCCGGAGGTTCATTGCCACGCTTACATGAGAAAGCAATTCAACCCTATTCTGTGCTAACTCCATCCAATCATTCCTCGCAAATCTTACTTCCCTTAAATCTATCCTAATATTGTCCTCCCACATACGTCTAGGTCTTCCAAGTGGTCTTTTCCCTTCGGGTCTCCCAGTCAATACTTTTGAGACGTATCTTTCCTCCCCCATGTCCAGCTCATTTCATCCTCCATGATTTAATTACCCTTAATATATCCGATGACGAGTACAGGTCATGATGCTCGTCGTTATGCAGTTTTTTCCAGTCCCCATTTTCATCTCTCTTAGGCCCAAGTATTTTGCACCCTGTTTCTTATTCCTTCACATATGCTTATCAAACTTTCTCAAGAAACCGTGGTCTAAAACTCAACAGTTTCTGAAATATGGCCTGGTACTTTGTTAAATCAGTTTACCTTATTTTATTAAAATAGCTAGCATCATTTAAAATATTTTGTGCACCACCTTCAGCTTTTACATCCACACACCATTCATCATAATCATGTAAACACACCTTGTTTGGACTGTGGAAATGTTTCCAATCTGAACTTTGACTGAAACGGCTTACGAAGTGCCTTGGCTGACTGTATAATATCAGTGATGGGAAAAGTACAATTACAATTACCTGAGAGACATTTTACTTAATTTCAATTACAAACTACTTTTTCACAAAGTAATCAGTAAAATTACAATTACATTTAAAATTACTTTACAAAACAGCAGTACCTAAAAATTCCTTGTTTTTGGTTTGTTTTGGGCACAAGCCCAAATTATTAATGAACAAACAAACAAGAAAACATATCAATGAGAATATTTTTGGAAACATTGAGTAACTTTTTGTTAATATTAACTCTAATTTGGATACTAGTTGCAAAAACAGTAATGATGACGATATAGCAAGGGGGAATGATACTAATACTATGACTACTAAATTGTAACAATTACAATTTTATTTCCAGAAGTAAATTACAAGTAGACATTACATTTTTTTTTAAGTATTGATTACAAGTAAATGGGACCGAAAAAGGAATTGTTACTGTAATCCGATTACTTTTACTCAATTACTTCCCATCACTGTATAATATGTACTGTCAACAAAAGACTTTTCTTGAATTTTCTACGTATAACAATAGTGTATACTCACTTGAACAAGACTGCGGCCAGATTTGTTGCGAAGGGTGTGATGAAGGAAGTCCTCCACTTCCTGTTCCTCATTTCCTCGAAGTTTGAGTGTTTGAGATCCTTGGCATCCTTGGCAATGCCAAGAGGGTTCATGAGAAGCTGCATCATGGACGCGTGAGTGAAATACAGGACTCCATTCGGCTGTGCCTTTCCTTTCTCAATGTCACTAAAACCAGAAAACAAATTATGTCTACACATCACTAGCTGACGAAGGCAAGACAAGAACAGTGACGACAATAATAATGATTACAATGAAGAGATGAAATGAGCGATGCATAGCATAGTTGATGAGATCAGATGAGCATTTTGAAAGAATGGTAAAACATAACAGAGTTTTCAATTAGTGATACAACACCTCATCTTTGTTAAAATATGCAAGTTACAAAGTTGTACATTAGTCCATTGTCATCAGTAAGTGTGTCCGCAGCTCTGGTTATATTTGCCACAAGGCAAAGGTTGGTATTTATCCCTATCTTCTTTTCAGGCTCAAGCAGGCCATATAATTTTACTATTCATGTGCGTCTGTTTTCTATTGTTAATGTGTTTGTAGAGTCTGATGATTTCAACTCATATTCAATTGTAATGAATACGATACAGTATGAAATAGCGGCGATGACTTTGGTAAGTAAATGAGGCATTCTCTGGGAAACATTTTCAACATCTTCTGAAAAAAGCTGAGTATTTTGTTACTTTCATTTTTTACTTCACAAATAATTGTAGTCGAATCCTATAACTATTATAGTGTATAATACACTAGTGCTGAAAACTGAATTGCATTTCTTAGTGGATTTTCACATGCACAAGTGTTGGAATGTCCATAAAGTAAGTTTCCCTGGGGCTGTTTACAGAAACAAATCACAATTTCAAGAAAATATTTATTGCAACTGGTACAGCCAGTGTTCAGCTATTTTTCAACAAATTCACCACTGGAACTGAAACATTTGTCTTACCATCAAACCAACTTTTGAATATCTGTGTCGTAGAAGTGTGCCGCCTGGATTTGAACCACCATATGACAACCACCTTCGCCTCACTATCATTTTCTGTCATTCTTTGTCATTTCATGAGGTGAAGGAAAAGATGGAAATCACTGGGAGCAAGGTCCAGGCTTTAGGGTGAATGTTTAAACACCTCCCAGCCGAACTTCTGCAGGAGAATTACTAGGAGGTGTTTAAACAGCCCGGACTTCGTTCCCAGTGATTTCCATGTTTTCCTACACCTAAGGAAATGGCAAAGAATGACAAAGATGCGGAGATGTTTGTTACACAGTGGTTCAAATCCCTGGTGGCAGACTTCTACGACACAGATGTTCAAAAGTTGGTACCACAGTAAGATAAATGTTTCAATTCCGGTGGTGAATATGTTGAAAAATAGCTGAACAGTGGCTGTGTCTGTTACAATAAATATTTCCATGAAATTGTGTTTTGTTTCTGTAAACAGCCCCAGGGAAAGTTACTTTACGGATATGCCTTGTATTTCTTGATGGCACTGTATAATCAAAGATCAAAACCCAGTATCAATTAACTCCACCAAATTATGTGTTTCTGCATCACAGTATGAAATATGAGATATTAAAGTTGATTTTTAAACAATTTAGATATTTTCTGTATACAATCAAAATCTGTAATTTCTACAGGTAGTAGAGAATTGAATAAGATTACCTGAAGCGATCAAGGAAGTCCTTCACAGGGGTGCAACCCATTTTCTTGTTCAGTTTGGTGCCGTAACCAGTGTTGTAATAATACATGAGATCTGCCCTGTACTCCAGTATCTGTAAACAATATCAGAAAGTTAAAACTGTTTTCCCTAGACAACGTGTTAAAAAGTGTCAGAACTGAGATTAATAAGCTCTAAAAGTTTTTGAAAATTTTCTGTCACACAGAACACTTATATGAACCAAGGGCACCCATATGATACTTTCTAGGAGGGGAAATGTATTTATTTATTTATTTTTATTTTTTAAGTGAAACTTCTTTAGTCGCGGTAGGAGCTAACTAGTGATGTGAGTCGGAAAATTTTCAACGGAAAAATTGGAAATTTTTCAGAACGTCGGAAAAATAGGAAAAATATGATTAAGTGCTTTTTTTAAGTGTGTGTATGTGTCCAAGCCCCAGGCAGCCAAATTGCTTATTTGAGAAAGTGAAATCCCTTTCTTATTTGAGACAGGGAAATCCAATTGCATATTTGAGAAAGGAATATATATAAAAAGGAGAAGAAAGTGCCAGAGCACTTAGGCCTACCAATTGGCAGGCTGGTCTTCAATTGGTGCTGGCTCTGGTCTGATACAAACACACACAAATAAAACATAAAGTTGAAAACAAGCTCAGCTTGTAGACGTGAACTAGTTAATTATATCAAACTTAACTTCTTTAGTAATATATTAATGTGTTTTTTCCATTTTAATTTACTGCCAACTGTTAGACCTAAATACTTTATTTCATGTACTCTTTCCAGTTCTCGGCATTTACATGATGTCAACTTATTGGAATTGTGTAAATGATACTTTAACTTACATTCCATCCTCAGTTTTGGCTTTTGGGTAAATATCGTACGTTTTTATTCTGTTATCTTCTAGCCATCCTCTGAATGCCTCAGTATCGAATTTGCATATCTAAAGTTAGCTGGTTGTAATTCACCGATAATAATTATTGCATTTAATCAGTGAAAATTTATATTCAGTGAAAATACACTTTTATATCTTTTTCTATTATTGGTGGTGTTTTATTTATTTATTTATTCCAATTTTTCCTTATTTTTCCAATTTTTCCAGAAATTTTTCCAAAAAATATTTTTCCGGAAAAATAACAACACTAGAGCTAACCCAAACTTGCAGTAACGGTCAGAGTTAAAAATCCCTCCTCCTCATAACAAATGCTTGGAGGAAGTAGAATACAACATACCTGAAACATGGAAGAAGGAATTTTATCGAAACACGATATTTAGTATCGATTATGACATATCGAGAGAGCAAGTCAAAGACTTCCGGCCCAGTTAATGACAGCAAGCTGCCTAATGAAGACTAGCTGGAATAGTTGAAACGTCGCGTCACTTTATTTTAGTAATTTATCCACTGTATACAATTATTTTAATTTTGGACCGTAGACATTCTTATCAAGTGGAAATTGTGGACTCTCTATTATGAGGTCAGAGTGAGTTGTTTGCTGATAAACTCTCGATTTTGTCAGCTAAAAGTTTTACTTTTTCGCAAATAATCAGCCCTGAAAGAGGGTTTCCCAATTCTCGCTGCTGCAAAAACCATTTGAATAGGGCCTCAAAGCAATCTGGATAGTTGGCAATCTGAATAGTTGGGGTTTGGATCATTGGAGTTGTACTGAAGGTGTACTCTATTTAACTCACCTGTAAATCCTCGGTACTGAATGCTGCGCACCATGGCGAGGTCTCTGTGATGCGCCAACCCTTGTCGAATCTGCATGCATCATATATAGCATTTATGTCATCTAAAAAAAAAAAAAAATACAAAAGTTTGTACAAAGGCACGAATGAAGGAAACTAGGTTAATTTCAGAGAGTTTGTGATCACTTACCTATAGAGAGGTCATCGGAAAATCCTAGTCTCGCTGATACGTTCTGGATGAGTGACTTGAAATATGAACCTTTCTGGAACTTGTTCATCTCATCAAAAGTGTCAGGATTTTCATCGACATCTTTCTCCCACTTCTTACAGTCCTTGTAAGGCTGCAACACAATCACCGTATTCAAAGAGCTTGAAATTTTACCACTACCCTGTATTTATATTTTAGAGACAGTTTGCTATATTCATAGCAATAGAAATGTATTCAAAACAAACTCAAATATCCATGAGCATAACACGAGAACATCAGATAATATACATTTAAACTGTCACAGGCTTTCCAAAACTCTTAACAGTTTATCACTAGACTTCGGATCTTAGGTAAAAAGCTATTTTAATCCTTAAGTGATATATGGACGAAAACTTGTATATGCATCTTTCATAAGTGACTATGCCTAAGACTGATAATTTTATAGGACCTAAAACAGCCTATTTTTACGTAAGAGCCTAATATTGCCTTTTTGCTTGTTTTTCCTCTAAAGTTCAAAATATGTTATTTTTTGTTATAAATTCTAGCATTTATTTTCAGTTCATACTAAATTTTTAGCTTGGAATGTGCAGTACATGACACATTCATGATGTGGTTAAATAGTAAGGAATGTTTATAGTCTTCAATAGAAAAATTCCTTGGGATTCCCAAGAAAATGTAGTGTCTTTCCTCCTGACTCCCAGATCGAGTAACCAAAAAAAAAAAAAAAAAATCTCTGAATCACTGAGGGATACAAGGGGTTGAATAATTATGCTAGCGTGCATAGCTTCTGGGCACAGGGATTAGGTTTTCACTGTTATGGTAGTAATACAGGCCCTAGTACTAGGGTCTATATAATTCTGTGTACCATAGGCCTATATCTGTGTTTTATCATGATTATTGATTAATGGTGACTTCAATAAATATAATATTCTGCATTGCAATTGAGATATTTCAGAAAATTGGCAACTTAACAATGTTATAAGAGACTATGCCTAAGACTGATAATTTTATAGGACCTAAAACAGCCTACGATTTTTAGGACCTATTTTCCAATTTTTAGAGCCTATTTTAGGTACCTAAAACAGCATTTATAGTGACCTAAAAGTCCGAAGTCTAGTTATCACATAGAGGCACCAAAATGTATAATTACCTTCCTCAAGTCATTAAAGTGCTAAATAACAGAAATTTAAAATAAAGCAGTAAGATCAAAACTATTGACCTATTTGCCATTCAATGTACATGAATATTTTAAATTAATCTTTTGAATCCAAATCTGTTGCATACTGTTCTGTATCATTTACTTTATTGTACCACTATATATGTCTACGTGTGTTGAGTTACTTATTTGTCTTGACTTGTATTATTTACTTGTGTTACCTATCCGATATCATGTATATGATCCAAGGATAAATAAATAAATGTCTTGTTCATTCCACATACATATTCTCTATGGGGTCATGCTACGGGGTAATTCACCGGGGGCGAGTGAAATATTTAAATGGCAAAAGAAAGCAATTAGATGCAGTATAGTATATTGCGATACAAGTGCCGTAAGCAATGCATACGGATCGAGGAAAGAGTTTGAAAAAACTTGGCGTGAGCGCCTCGTTTTTTCAATTTTCCAAGATCCGTATGTGCTTACGGCACAAGTATCGCATGCTATTTTTTGCACAATGATTATTTATATCAATTTAATTATATTAATTGACATATTACCTGAAAATATTATGTATATACATTATTGAAGATAGATGTTTATTTCAGAAAGTGATTCGCATGTGTTTGTTGTTATGGGAACCGAATATTTGTCCTGGGGGGCCTTGTCCATAAGGCTTGTATTATGATGTGTGGCGTAAGTAAATTATTACCGCACGGAAACTCTTACCACATGGAAATTTGTTTTGTTTCCATAGCAACAAGATTGCGTGCGGGAATGTCAAGTTACGATCCATGGCAACAACATTCGTAAGTACCACTAATTAGTTAAGTCGTGCAAAAAAGTATTAAATAAAAAGGAATGTTGCAAATCTCATTTTATTGACCTTACCATGTATTTATATAATAAACCTAACTCATATTAATCAGAGAAGTAATAGTCATAACCACACAGTACAAGAAATAAGCATTTAATTCATGTTAATTGTGAGACTAAATAAAACACAAAACAGCTTCTTTCAATTACCTTATTTTACAGACCATAAGACACTTTTTTATTTTGAAAACAGAGCCTTAAATGTTGGGTGCATCTAATGATCCAAAGTACACTAAAAAAATTAAACTTTGCCAAAATACCATGTAGATATACACAGGGTGTTGTAAACAATAAAACAGTTACAAATTTTAGCACAGACTGTACATCACTGCACTTGTCAGAATTGTAAAATGAGGGTAGCTGGAAGCCATGTAGGCCTATACAATGCGAAAAGAAAGGAATGTTGAGTTCTTTTTTACAAGAGTAGTGTCTCCGCCGGATGGTTTAAAGAAGGCAATGACCTCTAAACAGCCTTGTCCCGTATGCTGAATTGAGGGTTAGAGGGTGTAAAAGTATTTTCAGTCTTGCATGAGAAATCAGTTCAGTTGTTAAAATTTACACGATGCCACCTGTACAGAAGAGATTTTCGTACAATGCAGGTTTTAAGTTAGAAGTGATTTACCGATTCCATTTTTTATTCCCTTTAAAAAGTTTCATTTAGAATCACATTAAGTTTATTTTCCTTTTAAATTTCCATCCTAAAATTAAGGTGCATCTTATGGCCCGGAGTGTGTTATGGTCCATAAAATACGGTAGGTACAAAACTTTTCAACAAACTCCCATTATCAGCAAG
This sequence comes from Ectobius pallidus, assembly GCA_964059195.1. Lineage (NCBI taxonomy): Eukaryota > Metazoa > Arthropoda > Insecta > Blattodea > Ectobiidae > Ectobius > Ectobius pallidus. The sequence goes on along the minus strand of CAXKWD010000005.1, from coordinate 180,304,017 downwards.
AGAGGTTTCAGTAAGCCGATTTAGAGATATACTTGAAAAATGGCTCCAAAATCTTTCTACTCAGTTGAAGAATTTTATCTGGATGATATGGATGACATAACATTTTAAAATTCTTTCTTAGTTTTAACTATGTATTTATGTTTAACATATTTTGTACTGCATTATTGCTTTCTTGTATTGTATATTCTAGATGTGCAAAGTCTACTGTAATTTATATTACAAAAGAGTGCAAACAGCTAACTGAAGATGCAAAATGGACAAAAAAAAAATTTCCTAAAAGTTAAAATGTACCCTAAAATAATAAAAATTGAATTACCATACCTAAGAAATATGCATTTCTATAACCTGGGGTCATGATTGAGATTTATGAACAATTTATCAATGGAAAGATGATATGTCATCAAAATCTTGTACCTGCTGATTAGCATCATGACTTACCCTGATAATACGATCCTTCTTCAGTGGCTGAGGCATGAGGACATTGGAAGTGCTCCCAAACAAACCATCTACAAAGGCCATGGCAGATAGCGTAGTTCGTTGCTTATTGGTGAATCTAACCTGAAGGAAAAATCAAGTTCAATCACTGCCTTCAACATATATCAAAGTATCCTTAACAATTTCGATAGCACCTATAAATCAAACTGGGTAACAATTCTTTTTTCATCTAAAACAAGGAGCTACCAAGTAGGAGAGAACCGGTCAGTTTGACTAGCAAGAATTTTTATCATAGGTAATCCCATGAGAGATTATGAATTTATCTGATGAAACTCATAATCCTGAGTAGGATTTATTAAGACTAATAGATTAATCATGAACAGAATGTAAAGGATTTTGTAAATAATAATAATTTTCTTACATTGTTCTCAATATTCTGTCAGCTGTAAGATCATGGCATACTAGAAAAATGAACAGTCCACAAATTGATTCGATGAATCAATCCGAGTTACCGATGCTACAAATAGTGTGCATCACAAGATGGAGGGTGTCGTGGTAGTTACTTACATCAAAACGCTATAAAAGCACATGAACTGGCTTGCATTGAATCAAAATTGTTTTGTAATCAATGGACATTTATATTACTTCAATTTCCAAACAAGTAATGTTGTATAAAATTCTGCTCAATGGCAGCAGACGTATTAGACACCGCTTGTAATGTGTTCAGTAACAAGCTGGTGTTTTATCAGATAAAATTGCATCCTTGCGATCCAAGGAAGGATATTACAAGATAAACTATCATAAGGTCTATATCTGAGGAATTGCTACACGTTATTGGTTAATATCAAACATGCGGCGTATGAGTGGAATAGTCATTGTAAAAATATATTTTTTTAAATAGTATCTTACTAGATACTATGAAATAGTAATTGAAGAGTTGAGAATTAATTTCAAACCCTGATATGACACTGGTATACAATCTGCATCCAAGAAACATAAAATACGAAGTACATCCAGAAAGTAAGTTCAGAGATGGCATGAGTAGTTGTATACACATGCACATACTTAGCAGTAGAGAGGGGGTATGTGGGAATGCTGAAGTGCAATTAGTTTTGTGTCGCCAGTAGTTGTTAAACAGTGCTAAGAGAGAATGGCTGCACTAATATTATCTCCCACCAACTGCTGACAAATGGCATTATGCTTAGGCATGGCAATGCACAGCCCCATACAGAATCAGTTGCTTCAGTTTGGATGGGAGATCTTCGACCATACACCCTTCAGCCCTGACCTCACGCCAAGACATTTCTATCCCTTCCATCTCATGAAGTGCTTTCTGGCAGGAAAACATTTCCACAATGATAGTGAGGTACAAACAGCAGTATTAATAAATTTCATATTTTCCTTTTGAGGGTGGTATTATAGTAGTAAAATTTTAAAATTTTAAAGGATTGTATGTCCACCTTATACCCTCAAAAAAACTTATGTAACCTAACACCAACTAATATTTTTTGGGATTGCTTCAAAAAAGTTTTTAAAATTACAGTATTTATTTGCACACTTTTTATTAAGGTGGACATACAATCCTTTAAAATTTTAAAATTTTACTACAAACAGCAGTGATTTCATAGCTCCAGACTTTGGTGGAAATGTCTAATGACACAGGCATACAATTGTTGGTGCACCGCTATGATAAATGCTTCTATATGATGGTGACTATGTACAGAAGTAGCCAGTGAATCTCTGTAAATATTGCAATAAATATATCTTACTTATTGACGCTTTTGTTTTCTTTAAGGACGATCAGAACTTAATTTCTGGATGCATCTCGTACATCCCGCTTAGACGTTAAATCTTGTTTTATTAATCCTATTCCACTATTATAAAACTAACTAAGTTGAACAGTTTTCAAACAGGGCTCTCTTGACAAAATTAGGATACTTAATAGGCTGTAGGTTTCGAGAATGCAAGTTTTGAAAGTTAGTTCAGATTACTGACGCAAAAAGTAACAAGATAATAGCACGCAATTTACCAGAGCTCAAACAGGTGAAGTGTAATAATCACCTCAAACTTATCTGGGCTGTATGACTGGTTGAGCAGGGTGGGAAACCTAATCTTGAATCTCTCTGCCATCTCATAGAGATCAATGTATCCTTGAGGTATAGCGAGTTCCTCTGCATTGGTCTGAACAGCTTGAGGTGTCCACTTCTTCAGATTCTCTACATCTTCAGAGCACAGACCACCAGCTGGAATGAGAAAACTGATGTAACAAAGTGCCAGAATGCTTTTGTTTAATCAGTGATAATTTCATTGATATGCAGAAAATAAGTTATTTTTGTAATTAATTTCCGAGTTAAGCTCCAGATCGATTCATTAAGCAGGGCTTAAGGAAGAACAAAGATCTAAATTTTGATAAAGATATGTGAAGGAATATGTGGGTAGTGTTATTTGTGAAAGCTAACTGTATTGAAACTTCCAAAGCTGTATATGAACACTTCAAACAATATTGTTGTCATGAGAAATGAATTGCAATTGAATAATATTTAAATAATTTAATACTTAAATAATATCGCACAAATAAACTGGTTCGCAGGTCAGACATCATTTTCAAACTCTGGATAAATATCAGGCACATTCGTGATCTTTCTCGGCTAAGGCAACACACTTCTTCACCCAACCTTCATATTGGTATCAGCTAATATGCACAAACTAACAAATAACAATAGCCCTTGATTATAAAACCACTAATGTTTCATTATGTTTTTAAGGGTGTACATTCTTTTCAATCTCAGTATTACAAGTTACAATAGGTTTGTTCGCAAAGCAAATCCGTGACTGCTTGAGAATTTGTTGTACTGCACATGTCCAGTCTGTAACTTATCCGTGATTTGCACTTTGCGAAGAATTTGGAATCGATAGTTTCTGCGTTTAATCAATATGATATGCAAATAAAATATGTATTTCCCTTTAACATGTTATACATGCAATATACATCGGCAATATAAACTATATTTTGGGAAACTTTTAATTATCTTCCATTATTCATACATATAAGAAGCCTATGCTTATAAATCTGGCGCAATGTTATTGGAGGGAGGAGTCAGGCACGTGAAAATTGATTACTGCACCTGTCTCTGATAACAATTCATGGTAGAGCCTGCAAACTTTTCTTATAGTACAGAAACTGTCCATGAGAACTCATCGAACATAAGATTGAAATCAGAATCACGAATTCTCGCTTTGCGAACGCGTGTGGAGAAAGAGCGCATGAGCAAACGATGTGTTCCTGGTTTCTGACTGCTTTGCGAACAAACCTAATAAGTTGTACTTATACCCAAATCGAACTTTAATCCAGTCTTATGTTGAATTTTGGGCACAAACAAGTCGTACTTAAGATGAAGTCACTTCATAAAGTGAGACTTAACAAAGTTGAGCTTATTTGCTATTCATAGTCACTAACGTACGCCTTATTTGTCGAAATAAGCTAAACTTTATGAAGTCAAGGGTCCCCCATGACTTATTTCAGTTTAAGTCGGAACCATTGACAGTTATTTTGAGGATCTGGGCGAGGTATTAGAAGATAACCGCACCCCAAAGTGTCATTTGCAAAACATGATGAATCCAGTTAAATTCTATATTGACAATGAATTTAAAAAGAGGTTTCATTTGAAGAAAAAACAATCTTGGAAATATCAATCAGCATTCTTTTATCAGAATTTCTCTCCGCTGGCATTTCATATCGGCCCGAATCATCCTAAGCTGTTTTCAATCATTCTAGACCTCAATTAATATCGAAATAAATACATAAGCATACTGGTATTAATTCTGAATGATGTCCAAGCTAATATAATTGCTTGTTGAACGCGTTATGTGGATGTGGAAGTATAAAAATGAAGTTGAGTGATAAAATAACGTTTTTAAAATCTGACCACTTCGCTGTGAGTCCCGCAAACATTATGTATGATCATCTACATTGTGTTTGTATTCCAGGTTGTCTGCTAGCGATATTGTTCCTGATTCCACTGGCTGCGAGACTCTACAGCATGGCTTCACTCCTTTCCTTGGCTCTTGTCTATGTCACATTTGTGGTTCCCATGGCGACAGGGTTCTACTCGGCTGGCTCTCTGTTCGCCAGAATGAGGTGCGTCTTCAAGCGGTGACACACACTCCCTGGTCCCGCCAAGGTAACCACCCAATCACACACCTGTGCTAACACGACACAAGCATGCTTCCACTCAAACAGTAATTGAGGACTGTTTTGACAAAACTCAACATGTGCCAAAACTAGGGATGGGTCGATACCAGATTTTCTCGATACTCGATACCGATACATGTTTTTTCCTAGATACTCGATACTTCGATACTCGATACCTTCAACATTTCCACTTTCAATAAATAGGTACATTAAAAATTAAAATTTGAGAGAACTGTGTAATACCAACTAAATTAATTAAGTCTGCATATTTAATGAGACAAAATTTAATATCATCAGTAGCCTATAATTATTTTTAAACTCTACATTAAAACTAAAATTAGTTTTTTAAACAGTCCACTTACAAGTTTTTGTTAAAAAATACTAGCATTCTCACTTAATTGCAGAATTGCCAAATTACAAAAGTATCAAAAAAGTATCGAGCGAGTTTTCTGAAGTATCGTTCGATGCCGATACCATGCAAGTATCGAGAGTATCAAGGTATCGAAAGTATCGAGGACCCATCCCTAGCCAAAACATAAATTGTTCAGAAGGTTTCTTTAGTTTGTATAAACATATAGAAGATAGAAACCTTGCATATTGACGCTTTAAAATGAATTGGTTATGTAACAAAGTGCCAGAATGCTTTTGTTTAATCAGTTATAGTTGCAATGATATGCAGAAAATAAGTTATTTTTGTAATTATTTTCCGAGTTAAGCTCCAGACTGAAATCAGAATCACGAATTCTCGCTTTGTGAACGCGTGTGGAGAAAGAGCGCATGAGCAAACGATGTGTTCCTGGTTTCTGACTGCTTTGCGAACAAATCTAATATTATATTTCTCTGTATTTTCACAGGTACCATAAATCATTTTCGTTTGTCAGGAAAAATATTCTCATACTCAGGAAATATACTATCTACTTCCCACGGCTACTTCTCTAGTTGCATACTGTTTCACCAAAAAATCAGGCACCTAGGTATCAGCATTTTGTTATCTCAAAATGCATTGTTTCCTCAAAATTTCATTGTAATTGGGTTTACTTCAAGGCAATACATCTCATAACAACTTACTTTTCTTGACTTCGTGATTGACGACGACTTTGTCTCTGACGTTTGGAAGAGTCCACAAAGCAGTGATTCCCTCCTCGTCAGGGTACCGGGTTCCGTGACGGCTTATTATCCAGAACTGTACAGGCTTGCAATCTGCAATGTCAGAAAATGTTTTTTGGTGTAAGAAAAGAGATTGATTTGAAATTAACATAATAACTTTATTGTGTGACAAAGGTAACGTTTATAATTAAAAAATTATTATAACTTAAGTAGTCTGAAGTCATTCTCAAAAAATCTAATGTGCTAATATTATTAAGTACAAGGGTGGATTGAAAAGTAACGCACAATAATTTTTTTACATAAAGTTTAATAGGTACAATTACAAACAAATGCACACATGAAGGGACATCTTTTTTCTATTTTTCTATATAGTCGCCAAGTTTATCAACACATTTCTCCCATCCTGATAACCAGTTTCAAAATACTCTGTTCATAGAAGTCTGTTCGGTTGGAGTATAGCCATCTGCGGACTGCTGTTTTCATTTCTGCATTTGACGCAAAGCGTTTACTGGCCAGAATTTTTTTTTTCTGCGAGGTGTAGTGCAATTTTTATGGGCTAAAGGGCATAACCCTTGTGAAATTGACAGGGACATGCGTGGCATGTATGGGGATGATTGTATGGACCGTAACAATGTGTCCAGGTGGTGTGCATTTTTTGAAGATGGCTGTGATAACCTTTCATTCGTTTGGTCCCATGAAGAAATTCCTGGCCAGTAAACGCTTTGCGTCAGATGCAGAAGTGAAAATATCAGTCCGCAGATGGGTATACTCCAACCGAACAGACTTCTATGGACAGGGTATTTTGAAACTGGTAGCATGTTGGGAGAAAAGTCTTGAGAAACTTGGCGACTATATAGAAAAATAGACAAATGATGTCCCTTCATGTGTTCATTTGTTTGTAAGTGTAGCTATTAAAATTTTTGTAAAAAAATATATATACGAGGTCTGTTAGATAAGTATCCGACCTTATTTTTTTTCTCGGAAACCTGACGGATTTGAATCAAGCCCCCTTGCATGAGCCGACCTTGAACCTTCGTGCGCATGTGTGAATTTTTTCCCACCTGTAGATAGTGTCTGTTGCTGGCAAGCAGCATTTGAGTGAGGTAGTGTATAGTTCTCTCGTCGTTGCTAGGAAAATAACGATTGTGACGACTGGAATTTGGTTTCCGGGTCGTACCCGTACACCAGGACTCGTCACCACTCATTAAGGTGTTCATAAAGTCGGGGTCACTGTTTGTGGACTCAAGCATGTCATGTAAGACTTCAACACGAAGTTGCTTTTGCTCCGCCGTCAGCAGCATCGGCATTGAATTTTGCCGCCACTCTCTTCATGGCCAAATCTTCGGTCATAGTTAAATGGGCCGAAAAAGTGATGATGCCCACCTCTTCTGCAATTTCTCGGATACTCACACGACAGTCTCGCATCACCACAGCATTCACTTTGGCAATGACCTGGTCATTTCGGCATGTTGATGGGCGACCGGAGCATGGCTCGCTCACCACCGATGTTCGGCCGTCTTTAAACCGGTTGTACCACTCCTTAATCTGTGTGATGACCATAGCATCATCGCCGAAAGCCGTCTGAATTTTCCGAATGGTTTCCACTGGCTGTTGCCCAGTTTCAGACAAATAGCGCTGATCCAGTCATTCCGTTATTTTCCTTGCAACGACGAGAGCACTATACACTACCTCACTCAAATGCTGCTTGCCAGCAACAGACGCTATCTACAGGCGGGAAAAAATTCACACATGTGCACGAAGGTTCAAGGTCGGCTCATGCAAGCGAGCTTGATTCAAATCCGTCAGGTTTCCGAGAAAAAAAATAAGGTCGGATACTTATCTAACAGACCTCGTATTGTGTGTTACTTTTTGATCCACCCTCATATGTTGATTTAAGTATACCTTACTTTATCATTCAAACCAGGATATTGGAGGAAATAAGGACGAAACGTACTGGATATATTATTCCAGTTCCCCTCATAGGACCAATACGAAATCCATAAAAAATGTATGGCTAAATTTTGCAAGAGTACAACGAATTTGTAAACTCACTTGGGATGACGACTGGGTTTGCTTCCTTGGCTCATACTGCCTCATACGCTGTGGCGGTGGAGAAGTAGAGATATGGATTCGTGTCTCGAGCATAGCAGGAGACCTCTTTTTGCGTTGATACGAGTTGAGTAGCCAGAGCAAGACATACCACTGGCAGCAACATCATGGGAAGCTGTGTTGCTGAAAATTATTCTCATATAAGTAACATTTTTACTGTCCACTAAAACACTACCATAGAAAAAATAGTATGCATTACACATAATATAAGTGCATTCGAATATCTTGGAAGTGCTTCTTTAGAGAACTGAGGAAGTGATGTGAGTATAACCAGAGATTGTATGTAATAGCTTGTCTTCACTTTAAGAAAACTTAGGCCTAATAAATGTCTTGAATTCTGACATCACCTGAACTTCACCCAGAAATGTCCTGTTTGTGACTGGCTTATAACTACTCTTCAGACAAAGTATTTTTTAAATGTAACAAATGAAAGTTTTAGATCCTTGTACGAGCAGATACAGGACAAAATTTTAACAAAATCGTTTGAGTAACTTTGATGAATTTTTGCAAAATACGATTCTTTGTTTATGTGTCATATAAACAACTCAAATGTAAAATCTTGCTAACACATCAATTTTCATATTTGATTGGTTGGTATATGGGGCCAAGTGAATAAACATGTAGCAATTGCTTTTACTTGAAAATAACAGAATAAGCTTCAAAATATGTGAATAATAATATAGAATATGCTTGTGCTAATTAACAAAAGAAAGTTGTTGTAGCAAATGCTGAATTTCCCAGCACTTGCTTAAAAAGGTGTGAATAAAACCAAGACTCTGCTTTGACTTCATAGCAAATGCTGCAAATTTTTCAAGTGTGGTTGTACCCATGCTACAGTTTTAATATTATTAAAAGTGTAAATGATGAAATGGCTGCTTTTATGCAAGTGAGAACTCCTAAGCATTATCGCAGGCGTGTTCGGACTCTTGAAAGTGATTATCATTCTTTATTCAGATTTAATGAAGCAAACGTAGAATGGCTGGCAGATCATTTCCTTGGAAATTATAATGAAACAAGAGGGGGAGCTTTAACCTCTAAACAAAGGATGGAAATATTTTTACGTTTTGTGAGTGACCCAGGATATCAATTGGGAATAAGTAAAGACATAGGAGTTCACCGTACAACAGTGTCCAAGACAATTAATGCTGTTCTGGAAAAAATTGTAGCAAAAGCACACTTATGGATAAAATTTCCAACTGGAAATGAAATTAATAGATCAAAAAGAGATTGGTCTGAGCTATACACTTTTCCATGTGCAATAGGAAGTATTGACTGTACTCACATTTTCATAATGAAACCTTCACAACATGGAGATGAATATGTGAACAGGAAAGGCAAAATATCCATAAATGTACAGGCAACGTGTAATGCTAAGGAGGAGTTTACTAGTGTAGATGCGCGATGGCCTGGATCTGTTCATGACAATAGAATTTTGAAGAGATCAGATGTTTACAGTGTTATGAACAACCAGAAAACTGATGCTGTACTTCTGGGTGATAGTGGTTATGGCATAATGCTATGGCTCCTAACGCCATTCAGACATATCAGTACACCGCAAGAAGCAGCATATACAGTAATACCCTTTTGAAAAGTGAACGTGTTATAATTGAGAGATGTTTTGGACAGCTAAAGAGGAGATTTCCAGTTCTTCACTATATGAGAGTTAAACTTGAAAAAGTACCAAAAGTTATAATCAGTTGTGTTGTTTTGCATAATATTGCTAAATACTTACAAGATCCAATTGATGAACATTGGCATGGAGAAGAGGAACAAGAAACAGAAGACACTGAGCATGAAGTTGATGCTGACGATCATTTATTACGACAGCTTGGACAGAGAAGGAGAGATGAAATAAAGAATGTTATTTACAATAACATGAATTAGATTTATATTTTAATTCACACGAAATACTTTGTTCATACAAGGACTAATAAAAGAGAACAGGCATTTCATCAGTATTGTAGCTATCAGCTGGTGCTGGATTTTTAAGTCTCTCAATAATAAGTGTTTCCTTTTCCATTTGAATTCTTGTGAGTTTTAATTGTTCTAATATCAACAGTCTTTGTAATTCACTAGTACTCATATTAACTGTTTCTTCTGTCTCAGGCAGTTTCTCTTTGCTTTTCTTACATGACGGAGCCCTTATACAGGGCATTACTTCACTGGTAGATGATGATGTACTAGGTGGTGGATTACTGGTACCGGTACTAGTACTTGACTGAGCTTTGGCGATTCCAACACTCATAGCACCTGAAGCAATTGAGAAATATATTAATTTATGCAAGTTGTGCAGAAGATGAAGAAAGTTCACATAGTTATGTGGTCATGCAAATTTTTCTCAAATTTTTATATTTGGTAGTTATTTCAATACTCACCTGGAACTTGGGTAAACACGGGGTTTATATCAGCAGACATTACTTCCATCATCTCTTTCTCCCATCCTTTTAGTTTTATTTTCTTATTTCCTGTTGCATGCTTGTCTGTTTTTCGTTTTATCTCTGATTTCATGTTATGGATTTTCTTCTTCATTTGCTGCACTGAAATTGTCTTTCCAAATGTGTTTTCAAACGTGGAAATTGCTTGAGAAAGACATTTACTTTTTTCATCCTTTACCTTAGGTAACTGAGATTTATTAAACAGAACTGGATATTGCTTCAAAATATGAACAAATTGTAACTGTTTATCACTTTCTTCACTGGTCATAGATATTTCTGACTCAGAAGATGACATTTTGATGTCGACAACAATTAAAAACACTCACATGTTTCCTACTATTTTCATGACCTGCTAGATAGATGCTTATTTTTAATTATCTAGGGGGCCGTGGTCCACAGAAAAGGCTAAATTTTTCCAGCATTTACTAGCTAGCACTAGTAAAAGATTATTCACACAAAACTAAGCTAATGCTAGTGCTATTGCTTAATGCTAGATAGCAAATGCTTTTGCTAACACTTAATTCTAAAAGCAAATGCTTGCTTTTTATTCACTTGACCCATGATTATTTAATGACTGGGATGTACTGCTACTTAGGCCTGTAACCGTCGCCGGTGTGTAGGAATTTCGTCCCGCAGGAGTTCTTTTACATGCTAGTAAATCTACTGACATAGGCTTGTCACATTTATGCAGACATAAATGCCATCGACCTGGGCTGGGAACGAATCCGCAACCTTGGGTACAGAAAGCCAGCACAAATAACTGCTCCACCCAGGTTGACAAGATAAATTCTGACCGTAACATTTCTTCTATAATAAACTTTATTTAAAATAGGCTGTAAGGAAAGATTTGCAAAATATATTTGTAAAATCACCTTTTTCGCCATTACGGCTCACAGTAGATAAACTAATAAAAAAAAGTAAAAGTAAAGTGATCCCTATACAGGCCATGGAGGCCCAGAGGGTTCCAGGAGGTTGAGGCTCCCAGATTTTTAGACATCGGCACATTAAGGTGGTAAGGTTGTCAGCCTTATGCACCGGCCGCCTTTACCCCCAGGATTGCTCCTGGTACTCATTTCTGTTAGGGGCTGAGTCGACCCCAGGGCCATAGTGCCACCAGAAGGATTAGGCCAATTGAAAAATCTCAACGACCTCATCGGGAATCGAACCCGCGACCTTCCGGTTTGCAGCACAGCACCTCAACCACTATGCTAGGCGTACACCACACCATCATTAATAGTTAGCATATTATTATTATTATTATTATTATTATTATTACAACTTAGGCCTGTGACCGTCGCCGGTGTGCAGGAATTTTGTCCCGCAGGAGATCTTTTACATGCCAGTAAATCTACAGACATGGGCCTGTCACTTTTATGCACACATAAATGCCATCGACCTGGGCCGGGATCGAACCCGCAACCTTGGGCACAGAAAGCCAGCACGATACTAACTTCGCCACCCAGGCCGGCAATTTTCATATTTGATCTATGGTGGTTTACACACAGACATGTTTCTGAAAATGACATTTCGGACTGAGCTGACCTCAAAATGAATATTAGGCTAAAAGAGAAAACCAGACATTGAATTTCAGGGTCAAATACAATACTTACAACATGTGGCATGAGTAGAGAAAGTAATTTACAAGGAAATAATTATTTTCTTCTGTGTAAAAGCTAGACACAGATTAGTACATACCTATGGACGAAGACACACTGACACACAGAGCATAGCACCTGGCTTTATACATTCATATCTGATTTATCAAAAAATTTCAACACAATAGATATCTGAAGGCCACGCTGCACTTGTGCACACTTTGTCTCGTATTTCAGCTATAGATATTTAAACAGGTTGTCATTTACCTGTCAGGGACTAGCAGCGTGAAGAGGGCTGTACAAATGTGTCCGACATACAGGGTGTGTGAAAAGATTCAACCCAAGAGATATTATCTATAAGCCATGCTACAATATGTAACAACCACCACCGTCTCAAGAATTACACTGCCTGTCCTATGCTTTATTTTAACATGGAGTTCAGAGTATTGTTAAATTGCCTAATTTATCCAGTAGAGGCGACACAGTTCACACCCAGATTGCAGCAATCACTAATCAAAATAAGCATTAAACAGACACAGATACTTGTGTTATTTGTTTAGAACGTAATATTATTCCAGTATATGACACTTACCTTGAAATGGAATTTTGGAGCAATAATTAAAATAAATGTAAATTAATTAGACGCATTGATAGACTATATTATGGGCACCGCCGTCTCGAGGAGTAATACAGTTTAGAAGGCAGTGATTATGAGACGGTGGTGACAGCACTACATAATCAACAATGTCGTAGCAAAAAACAAGAAGCAGTCTGGGTGTGAAAGGTGCTGCCATCTGTAATGTCGCCGAGTACGCAAAATTAGCCATTTAGGACAGGCAGTGTATACACGATTAATACAGTTTAGAAGGCAGTGGTAACAACTTAGTGGCATATATCATCTATATATCAACAGTAAGGGAATAGCATCATGAAATTGGCAGTACATAACGTGAGATACAGTGTGTTTAAAAAGTTTATGCTCAAGAATCGGAAATAAAAGTATCCACACATCTTTGCTCCTGATGGAAAGTCACTTAACATAGTTAACCCAGAAGCTCTCTAAGGAAAAAAAAAGTTTTTTATAAGTCAGGTATTTTATACTATAAAAACGATATCACTGTCAATAAATACAGTGTTTCAATTAATTATTAAGGGCTAGAAAGGTACTTTATAAAATTGTGTGGGATGGGAAAATGTCTGTCTGTCTGTATGTATGATAACTCAAATACACTTTATCGGATATTCATGAAACTTGGTATATACATTTATAAGGTCCGTGGGAAGAAGCCTATTTATTTTGGACCAAATGGGTTGACTGGTACCGGAGTAAGCTCCAATCTAGTGCCTATTTTATGGTAATATATTAGAATGCAAATCAGTTCTCGTGACAACATATTGTTTTACAGTGTTCATATACGGCTTTGGAAGTTGGATTGCAGGTAGCTTTGACAAATAACACTATTCCTTTATGTACACTTATCAAACTAGACCGTTAAACTGAGCGAGGTGGCCGAGATGGTAATGTTTTAGTCTCGCATTCTGGAGGTTCCTGGTTCAAATCCCGTAGCCGACCAATTTGACATGGTCAATTTGTATTTTTATGTGTGTGTGTGTGATTGTCAAGATATAACATATCTGTAAAGTTCTGCTGAAGCTGGACGATTTTAATATGATTATATATATAAAAAACCTTTGTTCTTCCGTAAGCCCTGCTTAATGAATCAATCTGGAGCTTAACCAGGAAATCGATAACAAAAATAACTTATTTTCTGCATATCATAATTGCAATTATCACTGATTAAACAAAAGCATTCTGGTAGTTTGTTACATCAGTTTACCTGATTCTGTTTTGCTCTTAAATGAATGATTTAAAAAGTTTCTAGCCATTGCATCTGCTATTAACCAAACAAGCTGGAAGCATAAATTAAATTGATTAAGATCAGCAATGAGCTGATGACATCACTAAGTCCTATTCTAGATGTTAATAAGTTATTTAGATTCAATAGCTATCTTTTCATATGGCTATTAATTTCTGAATTTCACCAATAACGGATAATGATTCATAAACAAAATTCTAAAAAAATTACCCTTAGAACAGGGATGTCCAACCCAATGTCCATAGGTCAAGTAATGACCCATTAAGATATTTGAACTTGTCCACAAAAGCTCAAGATCCAATGTGAACTCATGTATTTTTACAAACTACAATAGAGGCTCGATATTTTGAGTATATGTAATTTGATATTCCTATAAATCTGTGCAGAAAAATTTGAATCAATAATTAAAAAATTGTCTGTTTTCAGTGCACGAGGGCCTTATATAAGGCTAGATTCTGACGAGGATGTGATAGGGTTAAGAAAAGAGACCTCAAATCTCTGAAATCAACCATTTGTGGCGGTAATTAGTTTATTATAATTTCATTACTTATTAATTGACTATGACATTAATTAATCCCAAATTTTATTTTGATTGATCTAAATTCTATTGCTATATTAAGTTATATTTTTCCTATGTAAATGCATTAAGACCACTCAGAATTATTGACTCCCTGCTGCTTAATGGGCACTCTATACATGTGGGAAAGGACAGCTGCAGAGCAAGAAGCAGCCGAAAGTTTGGCCCAACTGGTATCCTGAGAACCTAACATCTATAATCAATGCTGGGAAGCCTTTAAGTCTCTTTATTAGATTCAAAATAGTAGCTATTGAGATAAACTTTGTTAGGAGGACCTTCAGAAACATTTTATAAATTTACTGGCCCAAGTTCAAAATATACTTAAGCTGGCTATCCGTCTTAGAAGCAGGGGTTTCTTTAAAGCAGATATTGAAAATATTGTTCTTATGGTATTTAAGCCAGAACATCAAACCTTATTCTCGAAGGTAAGAGTTTTACAAGGCACAAGCATTTCAAGAAACATATTTCTACTCACAAACTCGAATGTTAACTGTCAGGAAATACAGGAAGTTACCACTTGCTTATTTGGATGTGGTTATCCGAGAGAAGGAAGTTGTGCACAACTGCTTACTCAGCTGTTTACAAAACACAATCAGCACTGTAAATGACTACACAATGATAATTTACATGAAGTTCCAATATTTGTGGTTTTCAAACGTAAATAAGATGTGTTTCAATGTTTGTGAGGACATCAGAAGATGGATAACTCTGTGAGTTAGCAGGATTCATAACTACAGTCTGATTTAAACAACCTGCACTTTTGTTAGTTAATGGAGGAGTATATTTCCGGACCGCCGGCATGGTCTTGTGGTTAGCATCGCTGACTACAGATCCGTTGGCCTTGGTTCAATCCCTGGTACCTCCTCGGATTTTTCTGAGGTAGGGAGTTCTGAAACAGGGTGCACTCAGTCTCATAATTCAAATTGAGGAGCTACTTGATAGAGAAGTACCGGCTCCTGTCATAGAAACCGCCATTAACAAACGTGGGTATCGGCATGCTAACCACATGCCCCCCAATCCTGCCATCTGCCTGTGGTAGATGATGCAGCGGTCGGGTGGTAGGCCTAGTTGATTGAGGGACGTAGCACCACGGAGTTTAGTTTTTAGTTTTAGTATATTTCTATGGCAATGCTGAAGCTATGCGGGACGTTTGCTATTTGGAAGGTTACTAAATAGCTGCCAGAACCTCTAATACCTGTAATACAACATAATTCAATGCAGCTCTCCCAATTCTCCGCTTCGAATGTACACTCTCAAGTAGGGTTGCCACCTTTTGGTAAGGCTAAGGCGGGACAATTATCGAATATATGCATATCGCCGATCTTCATACCTAAATTTGTACAAGGAACAATTTATTAATTAGAGAAAGATGGTATATATTCGTTACAAAGCCAAAACTGAATAGGCTATGTAACAGTAACACTAATATTAGAAAGGAAAAGGCTAGCAAAATAATAAAACAAATATATAATGCATCCCTCTTAGCCATAATTTGGCACGCTCAAAATGTTCTTAAAATGCGGAATGTCCCGCCAAATTCGGGACAGGTGGCAACGCTACTCTCAAGTCATAGGTTGTTTAAAACTTTTTTAAACAACTAGTTTTACAAACTTTTTAACAAACTACCACCTTACTTATATGAAGTACATTTAAATGTGTTTAAATCTAAGTTATTTGACTGGTTAGTTGTACATCCCTTTTATAATATTCAGGAATTTCTTGAAACTAACATTGCAATTTAAAGATTTCCTTTAGAGTAATATCTCTATATATATAAAAGGCTTTGTCCTGACTGACAGGAATCAACGTAGAGCCTAAACTATAACAGGTAGAGACTTGGAATTTGGACACTACCTTCGTTTCATAATGTAGGTGCTCACTAAGAAGGGATTTTGAAAAATTCTGATTCTAAATGCCAAAAATTAAATGTTTTTGAAAATACTTAATCCCTTTTTGCATAGAATTATCGAAACAAATTCACAGAACATATTGTTGCCAATGGTATAGGTGGGTTTGGATTAAATTAAATGGATGTTTGACAAATTAGAGAAGGTATCATTATAATTCATATTATCTATATTAATAAAAGGAACTGTCCTCGATGTCCAGGGAAATCTACAGAACGCAGAGATCTGAAATTTTAAACATATCGTCGCTTAAGAAACAATACCGCGTAACTGACACTTTTGGTGAAAATGACATTTTTATACTGTTGGCATCACTGAAATAGCGCGCTTATGATGAAATATTGGTCAAGATAAAATTTTGTGTCATGACCTTGTTTATTATCCTGAAAATGTAAACATTGTACGACGCCTAATAGCAAAAATAAACAGTTTTTTGCTTCTCTTGTAAAATTTGTGTTTTGTTAGTTACGCGGTATTGTTTCTTAAGCGACGATATGTGGGCTGAAGGGTTGGAAAATGCACCGCGAAGCCGGAATTTTAATTTTAGTTTTTGTTCGTGAGTTATGAGTGAAAAACGGGCAAAAAACGTGCATTTTTTGCGTTTTCAAAACATAAGTTTTCAGTTATACATTTCAATGTCAAATCAATTACAGTTGGCTTTGTCTATTTTTGTCACACCTTGAAAATAAAACTTTCGCGATCGCTTGAATGTTGTAAGCCCTAAATATGGTCAAACGTTTTTTTATTTGGACGAATCTCACTATACAGAGGTTTTCTGGGCCAAGAAACTCGAATCTGAGGTTGCTTTTACCAGACGATGCTATCTAATCGTGGTATGTAGTCCACGTGATTTAGGAGTTATTAAATATTATGATTTTACTATTATGCTCTTAATTTTTAATTTTTGAAATAATTATCGCGGGCGAAGCCGCGGGCACATGCTAGTTGTTACATAGTTGTTTTTAATAAGTCTGGTAATTTTATCTAATGAAGGATTTTGGATTTTGTATCTCTGTTTATCAACAGTAATCACCACAATTTTTGTTTTACTCTGTGTCTTTAGCTAATACTGTACTTACTTTCTCATACATATAAGTCATGTAAGAGAACTGGACATTTATATTTACTATGTTTTAATTACTAGGGTTCACTTTTTAAACCTGTCTTGCTGACTTAAACGTGTAAATCAATTGTGTATTGTCCTATTGTGTATTGTCGGCCGCGGTGGTCTAGAGGTAGCGTACCCGCCTCTAGATCCGCAGGGCGCGGGATCAAACCCGGCCGCGGTCGATGGATTTTTCAGGACGTAAAAATCCTGGGCACGGAGTCCTCCGGGAGGGACTTTAAGCTGGGGGTCCCGTGTCGTAGATTTACGGCACGTAAAAGAACTCCAAGCCTAAATTAGAGCCTCTGGACAAAATTTCTCGGCCCTTTCACGTCCAAGAAATACTTAGTTTCCAGAGGGGGGTTGCGAGGCGATGGGCTTACCACCTGTCCCTCTACCCTCTCTCGGAAAATAAGCATATCAAAATTAGTATAGGTAATGAAACCTCCATTGGAGGCCCCTTCGCCCCACCTGGGGATCATAGGGATACAGATACAGATACAGAATACTATTGTGTATTCTAGATTATAAGCATGACGTTTTCAATTGCTGTAAAGGCTGAAAGACAGTAAAATTATTATTATTATTATTATTAAATCAGACTGTAGTGGTGGCTGTGGGAGGGGTTCTCTTTTACTATCACCAAATGCTAACTATGGGATTGCTAATGGAGAGTGTAGTAAAATTTTGTAACAAGGATTGGAGAACTTAGTTTGGGTTTGTATGGGTATATCTCCTCTTTATAGGAGGATCAGTCAATAAATAAATCGAAAATGCCAGAATACTGCATACAGTTTCAAATTCCATATCTAAACAGTTAGTGAACTGCAGTCAGTGCTACAAGAGTGTATGTGACTAAGAATGTGCGCAGTTGTGCATTTTCTGTGGGCCAAGATTTTTTTGAGAATGGTTGAAACATTTAACATTCCCTGTATATTTAAACACTTATACCTTTGACAGATGATTCTTAAGGGGTCCAAACATATGAAAACCACTGGGAAATACCGTTTTGGCCTGAATATAAGACATTGTTTTTTTTCCCTCAAAATGTGTTTATAAAAAACTATACTATGCCACCAAGTTAAATCTGCACGGCGATAGGGGAAGTGTTTTAGCGCTAGTGTCGTCCAGCTACCACTATACGGAAGGGATGTAGGGGAAGCAGGTGGCGAAAGATCATAACATGGTTGCCAGATTATTCATTTGGACAATGACTGTCTTAGGTGTCAGGTCATTTAAAAACACAGGAATTCTCAGCGCCCCTCTTCCAGTTAAATAACCCAATACAGTGGACAGGAAGTGGCAGCGGGGGTGAAAGAAGGGACAGCTCATTTTCCCCAGTTGGGACATGGTTGCCAGATTATTCATTTCGACGGCGAATACTGCATAACGTTTTAAATTTCATATCTGAACAGTTAGTGAACTGCAGTCAGTGCTACAAGAGTGTATGTGACTAAGAATGTGCGCAGTTGTGCATTTTCTGTGGGCCAAGATTTCTTTCAGAATGCTCGGAACATTTAACAGACTCTCACTGTACATTTAAACATTTATACGAGGGTTGGTCAATAAGTAAGGTCTCCAACACTCTAGTCCAAGCTCACAACGACGGACAAGAGATTTGGCGCCACTGCAATGTCCTGCTATCTCCCCTCTTTCAAACAAGCCACTGCTGCAGCCGCTGAACCTTTTAGTGTCTGAGATAGAGCTGTATGAAATGGATCTCCCGATTTCCGTCCCCACCAAGTGCAGTCATACAGTTTCTTACTGCAAAAAAAGTTCCGCCCATTGAAACTCACAGACAGCTTTGCAAAGTTTATGGAGAGGGATGTATGGTCATTAAAAATGTGCGTAAATGGGTTCGTGAGTTTAAACAGGGCCAGACAAATATTCATGATGAAGAACGAAGTGGGAGACCAACAACAGCCGTCACAGATGAGATGGTGGCAAAAGTCGAATTGGTGTGACAAGATCGACGCGTCACTACTTGTGAACTTCGTTTATTGCTTCCTGACATTTCTAAGGGTTCCATACAGACCATTTTGAGTGACAAATTGATGTTCCATAAAGTTTGTGCGAGGTGGGTTCGTGGAGGCCGCACTTTGCGGGGACAGAAATCGGGAGATCCATTTCAAACAGCTCTATCTCGGACACTAAAAGGTTCAGCGGCTACAGCAATGGCTCGTTTGAAAGAGGAGAGATAACAGGACATGGCAGTGGTGCCAAATCTCTCGTCCGACGATGTGAACTTGGACTAAAGTGTTGGAGACCTTACTTATTGACCAGCCCTCGTACCTTTGACAAGGCCCTGAAACATAAAATGCACATCTGCGCACATTCCTAGACAGACACACTCCTGAAGCACACCTGTCATCTTGCACTGACTGCAGTTCACTAACATACACTGTGGAATACTGTTTACTGGCTACATTCCAGCAGACATGTGCTGCCACCTTCTAGAAACACATGGGTAAGAAATTTAAAACGGTATGCAGTATTCTGGCATTTGCAACTTATTTACAGATTCACCCATCAACATCTGCCACCAATAAAGACTTTCAAGAACTTTACACAGTGAAGCAACTATAATAAATTTAATTTACTATACGAGTCGACATAAACACACTTTAATGCTTCACTTACAATATTTTAGTACAACGTGTTTCAAGGAGCCTCCTCCCCATTTTCAAACACTCTGAAAAAGTCCACCATGTGCGCAAAAGAATCTTTTCTTGAGAAGGATTTGGCAGTTGACAGAGTTAAAGATTGTTGAGATCGGGATTTGCACACAAACTTCACTTAATAGGTATATTTACCTCAGAATGCATTCCGATGGACAATTTCCACCATCATCAAAAGAACCGCGAGAATTTGATCAACTTTGACACCACAGTGGGGATTCAAGGAACCCTGATTGAAAAGTTCATCCACCCGCCACTAAAGTGACAGTCGGATCAGCTGATGATAGTGGAAAAGTGTCCATCGAAATGTATTCTGAGGTAAATATACCTATTAAGTGAAGTTCGTGTGCAAATCCCGATCTCAGCAATCTTTAAGTTTGAAATCACTTTACTGTGTATCTTCCCAATTAAAATTATAGTTAACAGAGTGTTTGAAAATGGGGAGGAGGCTCCTTGAAATGCGTCATACTCAAATATGGTAAGTGAAGCATTGAAGTGTTTATGTCAACTCATATAGTAAATTTAATTTACCTGCCACCAAACCCAACATGCTCTTATACAAAATGCAATCTGTAATATTTATAAAACTTTATTACTGTTAAAATCTACTACAAGATACAAAATACATGTACATTGTTCCAAAATATGCAAATATTGTCAGTCGGTTGATCCACAAACCCAGTTCAATTCTACAGTTTCTATCTTCTACAAAACCTGAGCTAAAACTAAATACTACAGCTCATGTCTACTGCCATTTGCATTAAACCAAATCAGCAGGTGGAGAAAGGAGAAAAATTCCTCTGGTATCAAAATTCGAAACCATGACATTTGACTTTCCGTAACAATGTTCTACCAACTTAGACGTAGTTGGGAAGACAATATTAGGATAGATTTAAGGGAAGTAGGATTTGCATGGGATGATTGGATGGAGTTAGCACAGAATAGGGTTGAATGGCGGGCTCATGTAAGCGTGGCAATGAACCTTCAGGTTCCGTAAAATAGATGAGATTCCTTTAATATTAAATTGTATTGGAAGTTAACATAGTGAAGTTATATAACATAATAATTATATAATGAGTTAAATTTAATACAAAAACTTCACTTTTGGTATAGTTTACCTGTATTAGATTTGGCGCTTTCGCTACCATTGTCAACAGCTATACTTCCTGCTATGCTTAGCTATACTTATTTCTTGTAATTAGCAAAGGCACTTTAGCTTGCTGAGGAATTGTTTATTGTCATTGAGTAAGTAAGTATGTTCTACCAACTGAACTAGCCATAGTTTATCTACCTACCTCTACACTTTAAAATGTTACTGCACAATAACAGTGGAAACACGGTCAAAAAATCACTAAATTAGTGTACAATACTGTATATGACATAAATGTCTTTTAGTGAGATTAACTATTAAGATTCTATCTGGTGCTGTGAATGGAACTCTCGATAGCTCAGTTGGTAAGACACCCAGTGCTGCAAATCAAACAAAAATGTAAATACAATCCAATGCAATATGACAGTAGACATCTGAAATTTAAAGCTGATTCACTTGACCCTGGTGAACACTAGGAGGACCGTTACCGGTAAAGATACTTAATGCTTTTTTAAATAAAGCAATTTTTTTTTATGCTGTTTACCCACTAGTTTTAACAAATTAGACTGAATATTCTTACTATAAAAATATATATTTTTGTCACATATCTTAAGGAATTTGTAAACATTTTTACCCTAAACATGTTCTACCAACAGTTTTTAAACATTTTTTCTGTGCTTAACGACAACGTTCTTCTGGAATGACTTGTGGCTATCAGTTAATCGTTGGAGTCATATTTTCTGCTTATTTTTTCTCAGATTTAGTGGCATTCAATTCAGTTTGAGAATCGGCGTGCTCATAGAAAGTTTACTGCTGCATTAGTTTGCATTTTCTTGTAACCATGACACAACGGAATTATCTTCGAGATGATGAACAGTTGGATCATTTGAGTTATTTACCAGACAATGAGTAGAAAGGAGATGGTATTTTTTATCCTGATGAGCTAGTTGACATCAATTAAATAAAATATGTGCCTTGAAGATCTGACATAAGTGGATCGTTTGAATAAGAGAAAAATATACCACTGTGTAAGAACAAACTCAAACGTTCACTCCTATAATACAAGAAATAGAAATGATTTAGCGAGTATACCCCATAAAACTAGCTTATTTGAGAAAAGCTTCACATATACAGGACTCAAATTATATAACTGCTTACCCCAATCCATTAAAGAAATAGCTGCACTATGTAAATTTAGAAAAAAGGTTTGTGAATTCCTTCACAACCACTGCTTTTATACACTAAATGAATTCCTTGTGCATAGTCATACATGAGCAGACTTACTATATAATTTTATTTGTTTTGATTTCAGAGCCTACTCGAGGACCTGAAGACCATATGGTCTCAAGAGGACATACACAAACTGCATCATAGAGTGACAGTGTGAAACTTGTTTTATTTTATTGTATTTTAATTATTGTATTTTAAACTTGTACTTGTGTTTAAGTTACATATAATCAATTGATGTTTATGTTGTATTTTTTGGAATTAGTCTTAAGTTGTATATATTTTTTGTAACTGTAAATTTCTTGTGCATGTTGTATATTTTGTAAACTAGTTTTTAAGTTGTATGTATATTTGTAATTGTAATTTTGTGTTCTTACTTGTATGTTGACGAGTCCCATAACATATTATATGTTCCGTTGGACAGAATAAAGAATAGAATAGAATAGAATAGTTTAAAAAAATGAAGATATACAGGACAATGATCAACCCAGTGGTTACATACAGCTCAGAAACCTGGACATTAACACAGAGTGATGAAAATGCTCTGAGATGCTTTGAACGAAAAATATTACGATGGATATATGGTACCGTCAAAGAGGAAGATGGATGGAGGATACATTACAATCATGAATTGAATGACCTGGTTCAAGGACGAGATTCATAAAAGCCCAAAGAATAACTTGGTTGGGACACCTAGAGAGAATGCCAGAGACTTGGATGCCCAAGAGAATGCTGAGAGGAAGACTGTATTCTAGGAGGAGGAAAGGATGACCCAAAACAAGACGGTTGGACAATGTCACCACAGACCTTGTTGTGATGGGAATAAGAGGATGGAAGACGATGATTGGTAGATCTCGAAATTTTAGGCAAATGCCTATTTATTTCCTCTAGGAAAATGGACAAAATAATTGTAGATTTTTGCAAATAATGAAAAATTATACTCTTTGGGAGCAGTTTTATAGTGCCTATTCTTCCTTTTTCTGCACAAGCATACCTAAATGAGTAATTTTAACGATTTTTAAATTAATTTAAAGAACTTTTAATTTATTTTAAAATTTGTCTCATGAACGGGATGACACCATATTGTCGTGCGATTTCGTATCGGACGGACAGATTGAAGTGGAGAGGTGTTGTCGAAGAGGCCAACCCACCCAGGGTTGTAGCATCAGAAAAGAAGATATTGTTTAAAATAAAATAAACTACCGATAATGATTCTAGTAGGTAGCAAGACGCTAGTCCTCCTAGTGTTGAGGTGGGTTCATTTCCTTCAACACTGAATCAGCGATATAACAAAAATTACACCAAGCAAACCCAAACAATAAGTATTCAATATTACTACTGAGAATTATGGACGGACAAGATAAGTCTACTGCAAAAATACATTACATAAACTCTATAAAAATACAACAAAAGTACAGTAACTACTCTATGTCTTCCACTGTTACTCTAACTACATTACACAACTACAATATACAAAACAAATGAACTACATTACCCACACATATTCACTCGCTTGAGGTCTCTTATGCACAGCAACCATGCGACAGCTTGTTTCAAGTGTGCTTTCATGAACACTTAGCCAGGACTCCCCTCTCTCACTCCCAAATACATATCATATTACTATTAAATTCAATTTTCCCCTCCCAATCAATTAGAACTCTCCATCTAATTGTTCCATTTTCCAATTTTCTTATTGGGCCCCCCACCCACCTAGCATTCTGTGTCTCTCCTAAATAACACGGATATTTTCCCAAGTCCAGCGCACTTTCCCAGAAGATGGCGTGGATCAATTCTCGTATTCACACTACAATGTCCTTGCTTTATCATTCATTCATGTTGTTATGAATTTATTACCATCACTTACAAGCTATATACAGGGTGTTAATGAATAACATCGAAATATTTTACCTGTGTATAGAGGGGACATAGATAAACAACATTTATTAGGAGACTTTTGCTCTATGGATTCAATTTTTCCTGTTACAGCATAAAATCTCCCAGGGCATGGCCGCCACTTACTTCTAACATTCAAAAAAAGTACAAAACAAAGGAACTTCGTTGTTAACACTGTAGTCAGTAGTTATGAATAAAAAAAAAGACTAATGCAGTGGCGACCAGTCATGTGATTAGTCTGTAAATTTTGCAGATTATGAAAACACTAAATTATGATATAGCTATGGATCAATGATTAAGAATCAGGTTTTTATCGATCACTAAGAAAGTATGAAGTCAATTTAAACCCTATTTCGCTTCATTATTGACTTATGAGCACCAAATTGTAAAGACTTTAATGCCCTGTAGCATACACATTTTACGTCACAGATCAAAAATCTCATAATAAAAGTTGCTTGCCTATGTCCTCTCTATACACATGTATAGTATTTCGGTGTTATGCATTAACACCCTGTATATAGGAGCACACATAACTGGTACTGTATTATATTTAATCTGATTGGATTTACTCGTAACTCCTGCTCCAAATTCAAATTCCAGCCAATAAGAAAACAGCAAAGAATGCATAAGTTTCTACTGAAGCCTTTCTACTGGTGATTTAGATAATTAGGGCCACTGTGCATAAGAGCCTTGAGAATGCAATTACCACATATTCAATGCTACCAGTAACCAATACATAAAATACTTCAAGTCTAATATAATTAGCAATTGAAACAGGAAAATGATCTTCAGTGATAAATTAATCCTCCAGCGGTGGACAGAGTAAATAATTAAAATCTCATCAGATTAACGTGAGGACGTAATACTGTATTTTGGTTTGGTTGTGTACATTATAGAGTTAAGAGAGATTTTATAAAACAATGCAGTATCTGGCCGACATGCCAGATCAGGTAAGAAAAGTGTTGAATATAATCAAATGAAATTAATCTAATCTACTCACAAAAGCTGTCTAAAAACTCTAAAATATATTTTATATAAAACCGTGGACATAAAAGTTAATAAAATGACTTTATAATAAGAATGTACGAATTAATTAAATTCCTTCACTTAAAGGAAGTAATCTTAGGACGGAGATAAGTTAATATAGAACAATATACAGGAATATGTTCAACTACATTGTACCCAAGTCTGCTACTTACTTACTCCTACAAACAGTAAACTTAAAGGAATGCCTTAGGAATGATCGTGATGTTGTATCATGAGACTATAAGCCCTAAACGTAGGACAGAATGTGAAACCTATAAGCTGTGACACAGTCTACATAGTTCGAGCAAAGTTTTTTATATCCCTCAAAAAAGTGCAGATCTCTCTACAGCAATCACGTTTCAAACAATTAAACTTGTATTAATATTAGATGGAAATCTACAGTGAAGTGTTGATATCTGTAGCAAGATTGAGATCGGATATATACACACTAAACTTCACTAAAAGGTATATTTACCCGGATGAACACTTCAATGGGTCTTCCCGCCATCATCAGCTGATTCTGACTGGTCCTCTAGCGGCAGGTGAATGAACTTGTCAGTCAAAGTTCCTTGTATGCCAACTGAAGTGTCAAAGTTTAAGAGATTTTTTCGGTTCTTTTTAATGAATATTTTTTCCCAAACTATAAGATCTTCAGTTGGCATACAGGGAACTTTGATCAACAAGTTCATTCACCCGCCGCTAGAGGACCAGTCAGAATCAGCTGATGATGGCGGGAAGACCCGTTGAAGTGATCATCCGGGTAAATATACCTTTTAGTGAAGTTTAGTGTGTATATTTCCGATCTCAATCTTGCTAAAGATAATTAAACTTGTGTCTAATGTTCTATCCACAATGTGAAATCGGTAGCTGGTATAGTAGAACCACAATTTAAGATTTTCCCGCACTTAGCATCAGATTTTGAAAACCCCAAGTGTTATCCCATGTAATTAGTGTATTAATATTTTCTATTTAACATTATTTCGATAACATAAAAACCCATTTAATATTAAAAACTTTGGAATTCTCAAAGAAATGAAAAACAGTGATATCCGTAGTAAACTCACATCAGGATACTGATGAGTAGGGCTCGGATTTGAAGGTTTTAACCTATTTTTCCCCCAGCTTCCTAATTAGAACATTTTAACGTACTTTTCCGTTTCATGCCCCTTGCTTTCAAATACTGGATTCCAGAAACTAAAACGGGCTAAATCGGACTAAAGAGGCTAAAAGGGGCTAATGAGGACTTTTTCTGAAAAACTGGGGGCTAAAGAGGACTTTTGCTGAAAAACTACGGCCTAAACAGGACTTTTGCAGAAAAACACGATTTTTAAATAGATTTTCCAATTAATGCAAAGGAAAATAAATACGTGAATTTGTCCATTTTAAGACATAAGAAAAATAAATAATACAATGCTCTGAAATTAACAATGTATATGTCGCTTTTTCGCTTGTCTTTGTAACTCGAAAATGTTCCGCCTCGCCGTCACAGGAAATGAAACTTGAGCCATCTGCAATACTTTAAAATCTGCAACATTGTTGTTTCAACTTTCGAATAACAAGTTGCCGACCAAGGCAGAGAAGTGTATTAAAGGAACAAATTCGTGACACTTGAGTCTACTTATTTTTGTAAATCGAAAGTGAATTGAGTGGTGTATTGAATAATTGTATCATTAAAGGGTAAATATCCCAATTGATTATGCTATTTTTCGAGTGCCGATGTAAGGAATAGTTACTTCTTTATTTTGTAAAAAACTAGAAGGGAAAATCCAAAAACAGGGCACACCTTGGGATAGTGGTATCCTGCCCAACTCACCCAAAATGGTGCACTTCCTTTTATACCACGATCTAGCGAATTCTTCTGTCCTCGTATTAGGTAGAAACTTGTGATTGGACATTGGAGGTGTGACCTTAAATCGCTAGACGACTGGTGACAGGCTGATAAACCTCGCGGGAAATATATTGAGGTGGGTATAAGGCACTTGCGACAGTATACAAGGTCAGTGGGTACAAGGCATTTGCGACAATATACAAGGACAGTTGGTCATCCTTCTTCGCTAAGAAACAAAATACATCACACAGTCCATGCAAATGTGAATATCGAATGGGCCACCTGTTTTTGGAGTTCTGTCCTCGTATTAGGTAGAAACTTGTGATTGGACATTGGAGGTGTGACCTTAAATCGCTAGACGACTGTTGACAGGCTGATAAACCTCGCGGGAAATATATTGAGGTGGGTGCAAGGCACTTGCGACAGTATACAAGTCAGTGGGTACAAGGCACTTGCGACAATCAAGAACAGTTGGTCCCCCTTCTTTGCTAAGAAACAAAATACATCACACAGTCCGTGCAAATGTGAATATCGAGTGGGCCACCTGTTTTTGGAGTTTGACAAATAAAAATAAAAACTAGAATAACTGTGTCAAAATTATAATACAATTTTCGGTGGTAATATTAATGTTCATTGTGTGTTTTATGAAGACGGCTAAAATTGTTTGTTTAAAGCCTAAAAAGGGCTATTCCATGAAAATAAAAGGCTAAAATACTTTTTATAAAAGCCTAAAAATCCGGGCCCTACTGATGAGCCAGTAAATTACTACCCTGCTCGACTTTTCACTCTTAAATGAAAAAAAAAAAATCCCAATCTAATTATTCAAAAGTAGTCGAACATTTAAAACACTTTTAGCTCACTTACGTACCATTACTAGTACATGTTTCAAGAGGTAAGTACCCTCCCATCGTTGGCTAGCCGACGAATAATTAGTATAGTTTCACTGTCTACAAAACTTCATTCCTAA
The DNA here is from genome assembly GCA_964059195.1 of Ectobius pallidus. Taxonomy (NCBI): domain Eukaryota; kingdom Metazoa; phylum Arthropoda; class Insecta; order Blattodea; family Ectobiidae; genus Ectobius; species Ectobius pallidus. The sequence continues at coordinate 180,275,969 of CAXKWD010000005.1, read as the reverse complement.
ACTTTGTAATCCCAATCTAGCTATGTAAGGAGATAAGCGTGACAGTAATACCTGATGGTTACTTGAGGACGTATTATAAATAACTACAGCTAGAATCATCACATGTGTTTGTTCAGGACAGCGTAGAGAATGACTGTTGCGGCTGCAAAGAGCATCCAAGACGCTGCACAAAGCTTCCCCGCTCCACTGTAGTCGGGACTACAGATGTCCAGACTGCAGTCCTCGGCAATCCTCTCAAACTTGTCCTTGATGAACGACCAGTTGCAGAGCCCCACATTGCAGCCCTTGTAGTTGAGGAGCTTCTCTCCGATGAAGAACATCACGCGGTACATCTCACCGACATCACACCTGAAATCCACAAGCACAGGAAAATTAATTCACAAAAGTAATAAAGTAAGCTAAAACTAAACTCCATGGCACTACATCCCTGAAGGGACTTGGCCTACCACCTGACCTTGCATCATCTATCAGAGCAGAAGGCAGGATTGGGGAGCATGTGGTCAGCATGCAGATTCCCATGACCGTTAATGGTGGTCTTTCATGACCGGAGCTGCTACTTCTCAATCAAGTAGCTCCTCAATCTGAATCACAAGGCTAAGTGCACCCCGTTCCAGACCTCCCTACCTCAGAAAAATCCGAGCAGGTACCTCGGGATCGAACCCAGGCCTACAGATCTGTAGTCAGTGACACTAACCACAAGACCACACCAGCGGTCAATGAAGTAATCAAGTTTTCAAAAATATTTCCTTGTCTTAGCGGATCTGCTATGTTACATATATTTTCAATGCCTAAATTTGTATAATTTTGTCGTGGTGTATGTCAGGCCAGCCGCCTGCCTGGTCTAGAGGTTAGCATTGCTGACTACGGATCTACAGAGCTGGGTTTGATCCCCAGTACCTCCTTGGATTTTTCTGAGGTAGGGAGATCTCTAACAAATAGCTCTTCAATTTGAATCACAAGGCTGAGTGCACCCTGTTCCAGACCTCCCTACCTCAGAAAAATCCAAGGAAGTACCAGGGATCGAATCCGGGCTGAAGGATCTGTAGTCAGCGATGCTAACCACAAGACCATGCCGGTGGTCTTCAAATGTTTATAGCAAGTAAATCTTTGAATATTTGCCATCACCATCACTATTAAATTCTATATCAATGCAGCACAATCTTAGCCTCTCTTGATATCAGCTGGGATTCCCTTTCCTACAAGTTTATGTATCTGCCCTCCTGTGGCCACATTTGTAACTAACTACTGTATAAAATTCAAGTAACACAGTTATTTGGGGTTTAAAATAAAGGAGGAGGCATTTTCACCCTTCAAAAGTTTCCTCTGATTTTTAAAATGTTGTACAAATTAAAATCCTCATTTTCGGTTAAGTTAACCACTTACTTGAAGAATACGACTGCCAGGTTAGATGAGAAAGGAGAGAGTGTGGATGTCCTCCACCTGCGGCCCTTCATTTGATTGTAGTTCTGATGTGTTAGGTGTTCTGGATCCTTAGCGATTTCCAGTCTCGACAGCAGCATCTCTATCATCTTGCTGTGCGAGAGGTAGAACACTCCAGAGGGCTGAGCATTCCTCTGCTCTATTTGACTGAAACGATAAAAAAACCACGTGAGACCTCCAGATGACCTTCTTCAATTTTAGGCTTTGTTTTAGAATTCCTGACAATGGAGATAGAATGGGCATTTCAAATGTCCGAGTATGTGAAACTTCTCTCCTGGCTGGACACCCAAGAAAAACATCTCCATTATCAAGTCATTCATAACCAGGGCCCGGATTTTTAGGTTTTTATAAAAGGTATTTTAGCCTTTTATTTTTGTAAAATAGCCCTTTTTAGGCCTTTTAAACAAACAATTTTAGCCATCTTAATAAAACATAATAAATTACATTACAATTTGACGTTATTCAGGAAACAAGATACTGATCGCAACTGGCAAAAACAAATTGCACTAGAAACCATTCATACTAGATACCCAGAAAAAGAATGGTTACACATTTATACTGATGGGTCATTAATGAGTAATAATAACACAGCAGGAGCAGGAATATTTAGCAGTCTATTTAGCTTCTATTTAACCCTAGGCACAAACTCTACACATTTTGACGGAGAATTGGAAGCCATTAACTTAGCCCTAAAACAACTTTTCTACAACTATACTGCCTTCAAGAATGCTGTTATCCTCATTGATTCAAAATCAGCCATACAAGCAATAGCAGCCAACAACCCTACAAGCATACGTGTATCTGAAATTCAAGATTCTATCAAACACCTACAGAACTTGCAGAAGAAAATAGTACTACAATGGATCCCCTCACACTGCGACATACAAGGCAACGAACAAGCAGATTTCCTAGCGAAGAAAGGCACTAAGATCCAACAGTCTAGAAAGCAAACAATGCCATTCCATTCCGCAAAGATACTCATTAATAAATCCATCAAACAGAACATAAAGAAAGAAATATATGAAGAAAGTGAAAATAAAAAATGGAAACCTCTAGTCACACAGACAAACCTGGTACCAGACAGCCCCAGAATGAATGCAGTAGCACTCTTCAGACTGTATACAGGACACGACTGTTTGGCAGCACACCTCCACAAACTCAATATCTACACTTCTCCAAAATGTGTTCTTTGCGACCAACAAGAATCTGTTATGGACAGCGAGCACCTACTACAGTGCAGAGCATTACACAGCTCAGACTTATCTACACGATACTGGGAAGCAAGACAGCTAATGGAAGAGCTCCAACAAGCTGGGCATTAGCAACCAACCAACAATTTGACGTTATTCTAGTTTTTTACAAAACAAACAATTCACTATTCCTTATATCGGCACTCGAAAAATAGCATAAACAATTGAGATATTTACCCTTTAATGATACAATTATTCAATACACCACTCAATTCACTTCCTATCTACAAAAATAAGTAGACTGAATTTGTTCCTTTAATATACTTCTTTGCTGTTGGTTGGCAAATTGTTATTTTAAAGTTGAAACGACATGGATTAGTTGCAGATTTCAAAGCATTGCAGATGGTTCAGGTTTCATTTCCTGCGACGGCAAGGCGGCACATTTTCGAGTTACAAAGACATATATATTGTTAATTTCAGTGTGTTGTATAAATTTATTTTTATTATGTCTTTTGTTAAAATGTACTAATTCACATATTTATTTTCCTTTGCATTAATTGGAAAATCTGTTTAAAAATTGTGTTTTTCTTCAAAAGTCCTCTTTAGCCCCTAGTTTTTCAGCAAAAGTCCTCTTTAGCCCCCTTTAGCCTTTCAGTCTGATTTATCCCTTTTTAGGTTCTATAAGATTCATATATTCGGAAGCAAGGGGCACAAAACGGAAAAATACGTTAAAATGTTCTAATTAGGAAGCTGGGGGAAAAATAGGTTAAAACCTTCAAATTGGGGCCCTATTTGTAACTAATAAGGTGAGTCTTAAATACCCATCTAGAAAATCTGCAGTGGCTCATCATTTCTGGTCTTACAAGTTATGATTTCAAAAGCAAATGTGTTCAGAAACCACTTGATTTAACTCTTTGAGAAAAAGTATACATCCAAAAAACAAAGAAACACTTATATATTTTTACATCCCTAAGGACTATGGCCTAATCTCCAAAATATAAGACATATCCGGAAAGATGGGTTAACCCTAAAAATTTAATTTTCTAAATAAGGAGCCTAAAGGATGAGATGTCAAACCAAGGAGCCAAAAATAGAGATTTACCTAAAGTACAGAATAATTAGGAGCTACAAATAATAAATAAATTCTCTTTGGAGTTTGAATTAATAAGAGCCCACCGAATCAGTGTGGTTCCCCGATTGCCCCAGATAATAATTGAGAATCAACTGTAAGCTAATTATTGGGAAGCATCCTCCATAGTAGCTATGGTGCAGGGATCGCCTGGAATCTGAAAGCTTGGCGACCGTTAAATTTCGAACATGCTGTTGGCAGTGTGGAGTGCTGAAGTCCACAGTGAAAATATAGTCCACGGCTCCACGCGCTTCAGTTAACAACATGGATCTAGAGTGATACTGTCAATGTTTTCATCTCAGCACGTTTCGCTTGCATTCGAATTCCTGCTGCCTCTGTCTGTGACGTCCATGCTTTCAGTTAGAGGGCGAGCTCTGTAAAGATAAAGTAAAAGAGTGTGACTCACCTGAAACGATGTATGAAGTCTTTGACCAGGGGACATCCAAGCCGCACATTGAACTCGTTGCCGTAGCCAGCGTTGTAGTAGTGAGACAGATCTTCTCTGTATTCCAGCAGCTGTAACATCAAATGCAAGGGTTGTTTGTAACATGAGCTCAGCAAAGAAAATAGTAAACAGATGACTGAGTCACCTGAGGAAGGCCTGGAGGATCGGGTCGAAACGTCATGAAGGTTGTTAAAAAATAAATAATAATAATAAAAATAAAAAATAAAAAGTGCGTGGAACGCCATAAGACAGAAGTGAAACTTGTTTTAATTTTTGGATTTTTTTCAATTTTGGATTATTGGGTTTTTTCAATTTTTGATTGTTGGACTTCTTAATATTGGGTTATTGGACTTTTTAAATTTTGGATTTTGGACTTTTAATTTTTTTTTGAGTTTTGGATTTTTAATTTGGGATTTTTTGAATTTTAGATCTTTGAATTTTTTATTTTTTGAATTTTTAATTTTCGACTTTATAATTTTGGATTTTATATTTTAAAATTTTTTATTTTTGAATTTTTTTATTTTTTAAATTTTGGATATTTGGATTTTTTAATTTTGGGTTTTTTATTTTTTAAATTTTGGATTTTTGGACTTTTCAATTTTGGATCTTTAAATTTTTTAATTTTGGAATTTTTAATTTTTAATTATGGGTTTTTAAAATTTTGGATAAGCCTAATCATTTAGTTGATTGTTTTCTGTGCAGTCCGTTTCGTCACACCTCACTAATTTTGTGATGATTTTGAGCGTTACACAAGCTCTGGATTTACCCCTATCACAGCTAAAGAAGTTTCACTTCAAAAACATGTGATCCACTGAAGGCAATTTTATTTTAATTGGACTACATATACGTTATATGGTGGAAATCAGGATCAAACATGACAAGTTTATTAGAATTCTGAGAGTTGAGTAGGTTACGAAGCAACACACAAAATGCTAAGCTAGGAAATTTAGCACTGAGTTAGCTTAGGAACCAACGTAGCATGGAACACTCTCCTATCTATCTATATAAAAACGAGTAATACATTTCAATTATCAAATCAATGAACAGGTGGCTTTGTCTACTTTTGTCATACCTTGGAAATAAAAGCACCATAATTACTTGAACGTTGTAAGCCCACATTGGTCGATTCATTTGTTTATAATGTCAAGGCATGCAGATATCTGAAATTTTCAACCTAGAAGACACTCACTTTACAGGGGTTTTTTAGGCCAGGGAACTCAAATCTGAGGTTATTTTTCCCATGCTACTCTTTCTAATTGTGGAATTCACTTCAAAACCGAATTTATAGTTGTTTCATTAATTAGGCCTATCAATTGTTTACTTTAGACTAATGAATGTTTTGTGTGCAAAGTGTTAATAAATGTAATATTTTAATTATTTTGCTCTTAATTGTTAATCTTTCGATTAATTATTTTGAGCGAAGCCGCAGGGATCTGTTTTAAGCCCTAAAAAGCTACATTTATCGTTTTCTGAGGGAATAGTTTCAGTTTCTTCCTCATTTCAAATTCTAAATACCTGTATAAGGACCTATAAGTTATTTTCGAAAATACAAAATACAAAACCCGAGCAAAACCAGGCCTTTTAAGCTAGTTTGCATATAAATAAACATGTTTTACTTGCAACTTCATTTCTTGTGTTTGGTAATTTGTGAGAAACATTGGATAAAGAGAGTACATTTTACAAGATAAGCAAAAAGAAGTTAGCACAAACCCAGGAATTCTGAAAAGTGTGTGCCTGGTACCCCTACCTGCAGTTCCTGTCTGGAGAACACTGCACACCATGGTGACACGTGTCGGATGTTCCACGCCTTGTCAAAACGACACATCTCGTACATGTCATCAATTTTTTCTGCAATCACACAAACATCACACTATTTCATCATTCTGAATCATAAAGGGAAAAATTGCTGCATATGTCTAGCCTCCATTATTAAGTGCCAGAATGTTACTTTATGAGATTGTGTAGGAGACAGGAAAATGTCTGTGTGCCTATCTGTCCGTATGTCTGTATGCGTGATAACTCAATTACAGATTTTCATGAAATTTGGTATACACATTTATAATGTCCACGGGAAGAAGCCTATTGATATTGGACCAAATCGGTTGACCGGGACCAGAGTAAAACCCAATTTACTGTCTACTTTAAAGGCATGATAACTAAAATATGCTTTATTGGATTTTAATTAAACTTATTATATGCATTTATAATGTCTATGGGAAGAAGCCTATTGATATTCCACCAAATCGGTTGACCGGTACCGGAGTAATGCCCAATTTAGTGCCTATTTTATGGAAATATATTAGAAAGAATTTATCAAATGCAAATCTGTTCTCATGACAACATTATGTTTTTCTGTGTTCATATACGGCTTTGGAAGTTGCAATACAGTTAGCTTTGACAAATAACACTACTCACATACCTTCACATATGCTTATCAAACTAGACCTTTGTTCTTCCGTAAGCCCTACTTAATGAATCGATCTCGATCTTAACTCTGAAATCGATTTAAAAAATAACTTATTTTCTGCATATCATTATTGCAATTATTGATGAGTGAAGGTCATGACATCAGTCAGGATCCAATATTAATTAAATGTGTTGAAGGCTACAAGGAACTTTTGGTTTGGGAGAGGGCATTCATCCATAAACATAAAGAACATCTCATGAACTTCGACATCCCAACAGATGAATGTCTCATCGCCAAATGCAGCAAACTTCCCCGAGAGGGCAACACAAACGTCCAGCCGGCATTTGGTGTTAATCTGATGATTATGAATGACGATGGTCTTCAAAACTAGTTCAGGTATTTATACAAAAAGTGAAGTATACTCAATATTATATGCTTTAAATGGTATCTTATTAATTTTATTACATTGATCCAGCTCTATGGTGTTGAACATGTATTTTAATAAAGAAGCTTACTGTAAGGGAGCTGGTACTGGAACCCCAGTCTGGCTGACACATTACGCAGCAGCTCTTGCATCTCTGGTCCCATCTCAAACAGTCTCCTCTCTTGGAATGTGTCGTTGTTGTCATCCACTTGCATCTTCCATCTCTCACAGGTGTCATATCCCTGAAATACATGCAGATTAGGTAACTCACATTTAGAATTACACAAACTCATGTACTGTGTGATATGACTTTTAATTATTATGAATGTTAAAATTGAAGTTGAGTGATAAAATAAGGTTTTTATAATACAGGGTGTCCCATTCAAACCTCCCGCATTTCAATGAATCATAAATCATAAAGTATGCGAAATTATGAAATAAGGCCGGTATTAAATGAAAGAGGAACTCAAAGATTTTTCATTGTCACACAAACACTAGAATACCTCTACATGTGCACCATTTGTAGCATGAACAATATAAAATCTGTACTCAATTTCGTGCCACATTCTGTCCAACATGTCCATTGGTACTGTTGCAATTGTGTCACAGATACGGGTTCGTAAATCATGGAGATCTTGTACACGGTCTTTTACATAACCCCAGAGGAAGAAGTCCAGTGGAGTGATGTCTGGTGAACGTGGTGGCCAGGAAATTGGTCCATCGCATCCTATCCAGCGATCTGGGAAGCTTTCTGTGAAGGAATTCCAAACATCAGGGATCCAGTGTGGTGGGGCTCTGTCTTGCTGAAAGATTACTTGGGGTTGCAAATCAGCTACTTGGGGGTACAAAAACAGTTCCAACATGTCTTGGTATACCGGGCCAGTTATTCATTTCTCATCAAAGAAAAATGGACCAATAATCTTGTTTTTCATCAGGCTGCACCAAGCATTTACTCTTGGGCTATCCCAGACGTGTTCACGGTAGACGTGTGGATTTTGCATACCCCAGATCATGGGTGCGCATCTGTGGCACATCGTGTCACTGTGCGGTAGGGGAATTTCTCCCACTACAGTCGCCCTTGACGTCAGCATAAAGCAGTTTCAACGTGACTCTGAACATGAAAAATAGGTTTCTTATGTCACAGCAAGGGATGGGGACTAAAATGTTTCCCCTCAGTTGCTCACCTATGCCCCAGTTCCTTACATTGTGATGATTAACAGATTCTGATACATGAAACGTTGCCTCGTCAGAAAACAAGACGTGTTTTAGTGTTTGTGTGACAATGAAAAATCTTTGAGTTCCTCTTTTGTTTAATACCAACCTTATTTCATAATTCTGCATACATTGTGAGTTACGGTTAATTAAAATGCGGGAGGTTTGAATGGGACACGGTGTACGTACATACCGGTATACTTTCGACCTTATCCCAAAACTGAAGGAGGCATTGCATGGGATAAGTGAGGACAATGCCACAGTTACATGCATTAAGTATATAAGTGCAGACATACCTTCAGAAGCGGGTCATTCTTTAAAGGCTCTGGAATGAACACGTGAGATCCTGGTCCAAACAGGCCCTCAGCAAATGCCTTAGCACTCGCCTTTGTTCTCTGTGTGTCCGTAGTCCTGAACTAAAACAAACAAACAAAAAAGAATTGCAGAAAAATCAAGCAGCAAGAACTTCCATTAAAGTCACTGATTTCTAAGTGTTATGGACATCTTTTCTAAATTTTGTAACACTTAAAAAAAGGGCATTAACAGTAATAGTGTACCATCAATCCATCTACATTCAACCTGAGTTCTACTGTATGAGGTAAATTCCTATTCGCACAGCAACACAGGAGACAGTGCTGGGCTCGCTCACTGTTATTTCACCATTAACATTAACCGAAAAAATCAGGTAAACTGATATAACAAAGTGCCAGATGGAGTTAATAGGCCACATTTAAGAAACTATTAAGTTTTAGACCACGTTTTCTTGAGAAAGTTCGATAAGCATTAGTGAAGAAATATGTAGGACTAGCATGTGCCCGCGGATTCGCCCGCGATAATTATTTCAAAAATTAAAAATTAAGAGCATAATAGTTAAACCATTATATTTATTAACACCTAAATCACGTGGACTACATACCACGATTAGATAGCATCGCCTGGTAAAAGCGACCTCAGATTCGAGTTCCTTGGTCCAGAAAACCCCTGTATAGTGAGTTTCGTCCAAATAAAACAATGTTTGACCATATTAGGGCTTACAACATTCAAGCGATCGCGAAAGTTTTATTTCCAAGGTATGACAAAAATAGACACAGGCAACTGTAATTGTCAAACTTCCATTTAATTTAATTCCAAACCCATCTGAAATCCACTGGCAACAATATGTTTTAATGTCAAATGTGATTCGGATTCGATAATTCTGTGTAAAAAGGGATTAAGTATTCTCAAAAACACTTGATTTTTGGCAATTAAAATCAGAATTTTTCAAAATCCTTTCTTAGTGAGCACCTACATTATGAAACGAAGGTACTGTCAAAATTCCAAGTCTCTACCTGTTATAGTTTAGGCTCTACGTTGATTCCTGTCAGTCAGTCAGTTAGTCAGTCAGTCAGGACAAAGCCTTTTATATATATAGAGATAACTAGAATATTAACAGAACAAATTTACAGCAAATTCTTCATGCCAACAATATGCCTATTCCTTTATTTTTGCGAAACATCTGAAGCCAAACAAATAAGCAGTGAAAAAATTCAGAAAAATTCAAAGTTTATTTTTAAGGAGAAAAAATTAAAACTTTTTGAACATTTGAAATTTTCCAATCAGTTATAGGCTAAAACCTGTAAGTCTGCCAAATTTCAAGTTTGTGCCTCATCTGGAAGTGAGTAAACATCAATGTTAATGAGTGGATGATTAAGAATGTCATAGATGTGAATGACGTCACGGATATCCAGCCAGTTCTTACATACTTATGGGGCAGCTAGAAACACAAAATTCTTCATTATTGTGCCATACTGTCCATATACTCCACACATACAGAAATTCCTTAGTTCCCAGCTGAACTTCTGCAGGAGACTTGCTAGGACAGGCATTTCCAACTGGCTGAGGAATGACGTCAGAGCTTGTTTCTCTTGCATAAAACCGGTACGGAGCCGTGGACAAATCAGTGGCGCGGTAGTATTTTCAGTATATAGTCATGGCTTCAACGAGTAGTATTACTGAAAAGCCATCTACTCAACCTAGTGTTTGTGTGACTTTTACAAAAGCCTCCTCCGACCAAGGTTCCCAAGACTACAACAATTGGCCGCTAGAATGCTGTAGGCCTATATGTTTGCAACCACACGTGTCTACGAGCAATTTTTTTCTCTAATGAAAATTAACAAATCTCGCTACAGAAGCCAGATGTCCGATAAGAGCTTATAGTCTACACTTAGGTTATCTATGACTCCCAAAAAAGTAATGAAAAATAATTCATAGGAATGTGACTGCCCAACATAATCTGTTGCTTGATTTCTGTTTTGATTCAAGTTTGTTTGTTATTTGCAAAAGAAGTTGTAGTGTTTTCCTTTTAGTTACATTTTGTATCATTTTACTGTTATTTTTAAGTCGAACATGCTATGCATTAAACGTGTTAACTTACTATTATTATTATTATTATTATTATTATTATTATCATCATTATTATTATTATAGTAGCATGCATCACTATTACACTACGCTGCATTTCCTTACTACACGCCACTGCTCTGACATGGTGAAGCTGCTTCATCTGCTCCGTGTTGTCTACCTCCCTTTCTACGGAGCACTAGAGACGCTCGCTATGACGTCACTGAGCATTTAGTTGGAAACCCCTGTGCTAGGAGGTGTTTAAACATCCACCCTACAGCCTGGACTTCGCTCCCAGTGATTTCCATCTTTTCCTACACGAAATGACAAAGAATGACAGAGAGGCGAAGGTGGTTCAAATCCCAGGCGTGAGACTTCTACGTGTTGAGTATTCAAAAGTTGGTGCCACGGTAAGACAAAGGTTTCAATTCCGGTGGCGAATATGTTGAAAAATAGCTGAACACTGGCTGTGTCTGTTGCAATAAATATTTCTTTGAAATTGTGTTTTGTCTCTTTAAACAGCCCCAGGGAAGCTTACTTTATGGATGCGCCTTGTATCTAGTCGCAACTCGACACCGGCTGTGAAAGCTGTTTAGTAATTACTAGACTTCGGATTTTAGGTAAAACCTATTTTAATCCTTAATTGATATATGGACGAAAACTTGTATATGCATGTTTCATAAGTGACTATGCCTAAAACTGATACTTTTATAGGACCTAAAGCAGCCTATTTTTACGTTAGAGCCTAATATTGCCTTTTTGCTTGTTTTTCCTCTATAGTTCAAAAGAAGTTGTTTTTTGTTATAAATTAAAGCATTTATTTTCAGTTCATATTAAATTTTTAGCTCGGAATGTGCAGTACAAGACACATTTGTGACGTGGTTAATTAGTAAGGAATGTTTCGTCTTCAGTAGAGAAATTCCTTGGAATTCCAAAGAAAATGTAGTGTTTTTCTCATGACTCCCACATCCAGAAAAAAAAAAAAAAAATTAATTCTCTGAATTACTGAGGGATACAAGGAGTTGAATATGCTAGCGTGCGTAGCTTCTGGGCGCAGGGTTATGGTAGTAATACAATTGTGTACAAAGGCCTATATCTGTGTTTTATCATGAGTATTGGTTAATGGTGACTTCAATAAATATAATATTCTGCATTGCAATTGAGATATTTCAGAAAATTGACAACTTAACGATTTTATAAGAGACTATTTTACGATTTTTAGAACCTATTTTCCAAATTTTAGAGCCTATTTTAGGTACCTAAAACAGCATTTTTAGCAACCTAAAAGTCCGAAGTCTAGTAATTACATCTCCAAAGAAGAGGAACACGAAAATACTGGAATAATTTAGCTTATGCCAAGATACTCACCACATAGGTGTCTTCACTGAATGTCTTGTTGAGAAGCGTGGGGAACTGTGACTTGAACCTCCTCGCCATGAACTTCATGTCGTCATAGCCCTGGTTTGCGAGGAAGTTGGCTTGTGTCGGAAAAACCTGTATTGACCAATTCCTCAGGTTCTTCAGATCTTCCTCACACAACCTGCCTTCTGTAAAGACGACAGTAAGTTAGTAATATTGTTATCATTATCAACATTATCATCATTACACTCTTGATACATACAATTATTATCTCACGAGATAAATGGCATCAATAACATTAAAAATTGACTCACGTCTCCTTGTCTCATGGTTTCGGAGAATCTGATCTCTGAGTTCAGGGAGTCGCTCCATCATGGCGATGTCTTTCTCGTCAGGGAATCTGGTGCCATGTCGAGACAACAGCCAGAACTGCAACGGCTGACAATCTGCAGTGATTAATACAATAGTTTTCATTAAGTAATCATCACACAAAATTATGTAACTACATTAAAACCCTGCTGAAATAAAACCTAGCTTAACACAATTCTAGGTTAACTGAACCTCAACTTAACTCAACTCAGCCAAAACCTAGGTTGTTTTAATACAGAGGAAGAAATACACCGAGCAAAGATTATTTTAAGGGCCTGTACACATTAGGACATGTATTTTATTTTTTTATTTTTTTTTATTAACTATTTAATTCCTAACTTTTATTATTAATATTACTTATTAATACATCAGAAGATTAATCGAATGAGCAAGTCCTCGTGTTGGGTTCAGTTCAGTTCAGTTATTTATAATACATAATTAATACACAATTAAATACCAATTCATAAAACTAAATATAACTCTAACTTGAAAGAACAGAAAAAATACAAAGTTGGAAGAACAAAATTGAAATCCTGAGTTATGTCTAATAAAATGGTTTCTTAAATATCCACTACTTACAGAGCGAAGTAAATAATATAACCTATGAAATAAGATTTTTAGGTAGATTTTCGAAGAAAAATCTACCTATTGCAATGGATACCACTTTATGATTTTCGAAAAATTCTTTCATATCTTTACGTTTCATGCTCCCCTAAGTACGAAACCACCGCCCGTTCAAAAAAACAATTTTGTGATATTTATATATATATATATATATATATCTTTACACGACAGCGGCCGTAATTTTGAAGATATTTGAACCAAATTTTATTATGTTATTTCTAGGCCCAATAGTTCGGACAAGTTCGTTAATGGACAAAATTGGCCCAAGGGGGTGGTCGGGGGAGGGGGTTGAAATTTTAAAACATTTATATCTCGGCCCCTATGAAGTATAGAGGGAAACTTTGTTTGAATAAATTAGAGTACTCCCTATGGAGTTCACAGTGACACCAACAATTCGGGGGTTCGAGTGAGGTTGGGGGTGGGGGTGGGGGATGAAAATTCGAAACTTTTGAAACCACGTCTTGTGGGGTATCGTTGAAAAGCTCTTGATGAGTACTCTACAAATCAATAAATAGTTTCTTGATAGCTCTCATATGACGCGAGATTTTAATGTTTGAAAATAATAACACTTAAAAGAATTATTATAATATCATAATTTTGTCTTGTTTAGCGGCTTTGCTAATTTTATTCATTGCTGATCTTGCGCACGGCCTCCCAGAATATTATATCCTATTCTTGTTGTCAAAACAAATGATTGTAGGCTCTTCCTCTTTACCGAATTCAGTTCTTATTACTGCAGGTTTACCATGCCAAGGCTAAAGAAAAAGAGTGCTATGCAGCGACAATAAATTAAACCAAAAGCACTTCGAAATCTACCTCCGCCTGTAGGCCTGCCTAAAGGGATTTTGATATACTTATCAAATTTCTTGTACTTCATTTACTATTTCTGAATGTGAACTAATTATGGAGTTATATAGTCTTGGACCATAATAATTGCTATGCTTAGAGCCAGAAAGTATTTTCTTTCTATTAAAGGCAAGGTTTTATTTTTAAACAGCCCAGTGTGTGACTCACTTTGCATTGTCCTAGTGTTTTGCTTTTCATTTTCGTTGTTCATGAGTACAATTTATCTAAAAAATGCGTGATATTTAATGTGTTTATTTTGCTCTTGGATTGTATTGTGTACGATTTGCCTTGTTGGCGTGAACATTTGTGTGTGCCATGTGTGTATGGGTATGCATTGTATGTAGAGTGACTTTTCTATAAATTTTTGGTTTGTAGTTCCAGTATTCATTATATTATCTGTCACTGTGTTGAACTGTGCCCTAACACGAGCTTTTGCTCATTCGGGCAACAGTAATGACTATATTGTGTTTTATGCAGGTGGAATAAATAAAATAAAATTAAAATAAATTTCTTCTTGTATTGTAGCTATACTAGGAGATGCCCGTGGCTTCGCCACGATAATTCTTTTAAAAATTAAAAATTAAGAGTATAATAATTATTAAAGCATTATATTTATTAACACTTGCACGCGAATCATTCATAAACTAAGCCATTAATAATTAATGAAACAGCTAAAATTCCTGCTTTAGAGTACATTCCACGACATGAAAGCGCCCCCTGGGATAACTATATCAGAATCGATTATGCAGTTCCAAAGAATCTGTGAACACATAATACGTATTGTTTCTCAGCTGTTTATTGACATGAATATGATGTGAATTTTATTTTATCAATTCAGTGTAATTTTGAGAAATTATATAATGTTTCAAGGGAAGGAATGGTTTGTTTGGATTATTATTATCAGCGATATTTCAAGAGATAAAACCATTAATATTTTACAGCTGTTGCCCCCGGCTTCGCCCGCCATTATTCATTGACTCCAGGATTTTTAAGAAAATTACACTGGTAGATTATTAAAAATGTTTGTGGTTATGAAAATTGTAAGTAAAAATAAAATTAGAATATTTGTTCATTGTGTTCATTTCACTTAGGCGTTATATAATAAAGAAACGGTTTTCCTTCCTAATTTTGTAGTTGTCATGAAAGTTTAGTCTGCGAGAGACGAACATCGCCGAGTATACCCGATGTCTCACGAAGCGGGCGAGCAAGCACGCTATTTAGGGCCGTTGAATTGTATAAGAGTAGATGGATTAGATATTATTGCACATTAAAGATTTTCCAATTAATAAATGACTTAAAATAGATTTAGACAAAAAGAAAATTAAATAGTGGATACAAAACAAATGTGACGGCTTGAATGAGACCCAGCTTAACTGAACCTGATCTTAAACAAAACCTGTTTACACTAAAACACATCCTATCTTAATCATGGCTTAAATGGAACCTAGTTTTATCAAAATGAGATAAAAAATGATAATAATGCAGAATTTACTGAATTTGAAGTGTAAAAGTACAATGTCACTTAATGCAAATTTATTACTAAGTTAATTGAAACTGACTATGAGCAACTTTAAGATAAGTTATCTTTTTTTTTATTTTTTATTATTATTATTTTTTTTTATTTGTTCTAAGATACAACCCGTGTTTTACCTGCTAGGTATATCACGAGATATTTACAGTATTATTTACAAATTGTTTAGTTTACATTGTTGTTTCTGAATTAAGACTGGAGTTTGTTGTACACTTTTGAGGAAGTCCATAACATCTACAGTGTGTATGTGTGTCTTCATTATTAGTGGCAAGGGTAGAGAAGTTAAAACTGCTGGTCTTTCCCTGGAGAATATGGAGCATTCTTTTACAAGGTGAAGGGCCGATTGGTTTCCTCCCTCGGGGCAGTTGCAGATTGGAGAAGAAGACTTTTTTATTCTGTAAAGGTATTCTCGAAATCTACCATGGTTGGTAAGAAACTGTGTTAGAATGAAGTTTGGTCATAATGATATTGATAATCTGTGTGGAATGTCTGGAATGAATAGCTTGGTGTGGGTTGCTACTGTGGAATTTATGTAAGTAGCATTCCAGATTTGATTGTAGTAGTCCCTCAGTAGTTCTTTGCCTCTGGAGATGGGGATGGCATTATATTCAATATTACAGTTCCCATTGGCTATTGATTTGGTATGTGGTCTGGTCTTATCTTCTTCAGTTGGTTAAGTTGGCAATATTTATGGGACCTCCCACACCGACGCTCAAGTAAGAGATTGATCAGATAATTGCATAGGAAGTATTCAGTTAAATGCTCAAGAGTAACAACGGCACAAGTACAATACATTACATACAATCGATCATAGGCAGGGCCGTATTTCTAAATAGGCTAAGCAGGCCGCAGCCTAGAGCGGCAGATTTTTAGGGGCGGCAGTTTATTCAAAAGTTAAAATGAAGTATTTCAGACGTTAATAATATTTCCCCTACGAATTTAAGAATACATGTTACTTAAATTAAAATATAAAAATATGTTTAAAATAGTGATCACTGATCCCTAAGAACAAATTAAGCAATTAATTTCGAAACCCATTTCATTTTTAACGAATCTTAAAAGAAGTAGGCCTAAGTAAAAAAGGTAGATAACTAATTTGATTATAATATAATTTATTACGTGAACCAATAAAATTGTAGTTTTATGTAAACTAAATGAACTTTATGTTTAAAAAAAGATGCAAACACCACTGAACTCTATCCTTTTGTTGTATAAAACAAATGTATTAAGCCAGTAATTCCCAAAGTGGGGTCCGCGATGGTATTTCTGGGGGTCCGCAGGCGGTTTAATTTTATCATAATTTTATCAAATTAAGTTACATATCTTCTAAAGCAGTTTCACTGTTCCCATTTCGGAGTAAACTCTGTTTGTTACCATTGATAAAATTTGAATCAAAGTATTTATTTTTCAAAACCCAGAGGGTGTCCGCGAAATTTTAATTTTTTCAAGGGGTCCGCGGATTAAAAAAGTTTGGGAACCACTGTATTAAGCAAATATGAACTATAGAGGGGGCGGCAAATGGACTCTAGCCGATAGGCGGCATACTCTTAAGTTTAAAAAATGCTATCAGCAGGTCGTCGTACAGGCCCAAAATAGTTCAGCCACTTTCTCAGTCATAATCATTAATGGGAACCGAAATATCAGTGGAGTGGAGTGGCGTGGATAGTCTGAAAGAGTGAGGATTTATCAATTTCTAACTCTGATGCATGAGTCACGCGGGGACATGTGTCGTTGTCGGATTGAATGTCTTGAGATCACCCACGATAGGCGCATGGTCATTGCAGCGGTATGACCTCATTAGTTGACCTCTGGTCAAGTCATCAACTCAATGAGCCGGGCCCTACAGTCTACGTTTTCTGTCTACACAACTTCTGACACATTATTTATAAATAAATTCATCTGAAGGAACCAGTGATGGAATTCTATCAGGCAGAACAGCCTTCCTCTGTAGTGTGAATCCCAAGTAACACTTTCAGGCCTATACAGGGTGTTAATGAATAACACCGAAATATTTTACCTGTGTATAGAGGGGACACGACAAGCAATTTTTATTAGGAGATTTTTGCTCTATGACGTAAAATGAGTATGCTACAGGGCATTACAGTCAGTACAATTTGGTGCTCATAAGTCAATAATGAAGCGAAATAGGGTGAAAATTTTCATTAAATTGACTTTATGCCTTCATTGATCGATAAAAACCTGAGTCTTAATCATTCGTCAACAGTTAGATCATAATTTAGAGTTTTCATAATCTGCAAAATTTACAGACTAATTACATGACTGACCGCCATTGCATTAGTTTTTTTATTCATAACTCCAGTGTTAATAACTAAGTTCCTTTGTTTTGCATTTTTCAAATGTTAGAAGTCAGTGGCGGCCAAGCCCTGGGAGATTTTATGCTGTAACAGGAAAAATTGAACCCGTAGAGCAAAAACCTAATAAAAGTTGCTTCTCCATGTCCACTCTATACGCAGGTAAAATATGTCGGTGTTATTCATTAACACCCTGTATATGAAAATTTTAAACAATGTGTAAACTAAATACGCCAAACCAGAAATCTGTAAAAAAAAAAATCCAGCGATATCGTGTTCTTTGCTGTAGACTTTCTAATTAGTTGAGAAAAAAGGATAACAAATAATATGTTCCCATACAACTTATCTGAGGGGTAGCTTATAGCTAGTAGCTATCCCCTTCACAATTAAACCCAGGTTTTAAATCTTGCCTCGTTAATAACAGTGTTTCTGAATGAGAGTTAGACAATTGAATGCACACTCAGGCAACGATGGCTCTTACTCTGTGAGATATGATTGAAATAGCATCTTGTGAACCGCGCTTTTAGCGTTTTGCTTGTCACCATTAATTTAATAGCAATTCTGTCACTCCATCCAACTACAGTACAAAGTAATCAAAATAAACACGTGAACGCCGAGGGTACAGGAGGCCTTGACAAGGTGGAATGCATCAGTGCATTGTAGAGAGTCACGACATCACAAACCTGCTTCTTCACGTGCAAACATTTTTAAAATCGATTGTTAAAGAGCATGTAACGAAAATAATAAAAAGGAAGAAGGACAAAATTGGACAAATGAATGTAGAAACCACGGCCTTAACAGACTCATTCCATTCTTGGTAACGTACAGAGAAAGCCTCCTGTCATGTTTATTAATTTATTATTACGTCACTCTTTGTTTTAGATGTACCGGTATAAAATTTATCAGGAAACATGGGCTATGTTAAATTATAGCTGTATTAATTCTTAAGTATTAACTAAATAGGCTACTAGAGTATAACATTGGAGAAGTGAGTATACATAGAGCCTTTTCTATTTACTGCAAATATTAAAACAATCTTAACATGAGGAGCGGGCAAGAATTAGGCCGCACGCATAAGTAAAACTAAAGTTTTCCCTATACAGGCCATGGTGGCCCAGAGGGCCCAGGAGGTTGAGGCTCCCTGAGTTTTTAGACATAGGCACGTGAAGGAGGTAAGGTTGTCAGCCTTATGCACCGGCCGCCTTTACCCCCAGGATTCCTCCCGGTACTCATTTCTGTTAGAGGCTGAGTCGACCTCAGGACCACAGTGCCACCAGAAGGATTAGGCCAATTGAAAAACTCCAACGACCTCATCGGGGGTCGAACCCGCGACCTTCCGGTTTGTAGCGCAGCGTCTCAACCACTACCGTAGCACGCATAAGACGTTTGACGTAATTTGTGGCTGCGTCCTCAATACAGACTACCCGACTTATATTTTAAGCAGTGGGAATGCTGGAATTAGTGGATTATCCGAAATCACGCCAACCCCAGTTTCGCATAAACGGGGTTCTACTGCATTCAGAATAAAGCTATTTTTTAAGGGGACAGGATGGTATATTCTTTTTAATTTTTCCTGTTTGGTGTAGAATATAAAATTTTTCCGTATAGACAGCTAGTAACTATAAAAAATGAAAAAAATGGGGGCTCAAATTAAAAAAAAAGTTCGAGGACTTTTCATGAAAAGTCTCCTTAATGTTTCAGTTATAAAACTCAAATTCTGGGTGTTCGATAAAATTCCAAAAAAGTCCTTGATTAAAAAAAATTGAAGTACTTTTATTTTAAGGTTTTTCCCCTTCAAATTTGCTTATTTTTTAACCAAAAAATACCGTTCTCTCCCCTTACGTCGTTACTGGACAGACTAAGACATTACTTACGAGGTACGTTTTCGGGGTTGCGGGGTTTCTCGTGGACGAACTCGTAGGCAGTCTTGGTGGCGAACATGAGGTAGGGGTTCTCATCCTCAGCATAGCAGTAATCCTGCTGGTTCCCCAAAGCCTGGGAGGTCAGCAACACTCCAAGCACCAGCACATACATCCTGCAATACATAGCCCTAATATGTATCACCAAATTTTACTGCGATAGTTACTGGGCACGGAAAACTCAGAACATATCTTAAAAGGTTTAAAATTTCAGACGATTCTGAATGTGTGTGCAATAAAGGTGAACAAACTGTGGACCATTTGTTATTTCAGTGCGAAATTTTGAAAATGGAAAGAGACTTATTAATAGCAGCAGTGTTAAAAAATGAAAACTGGCCGATAGCGAAACATGAGCTTATAAACAAATACCTTAAGAACTTCTTAAAATTCACGAACTCCATACCATTTGACAAACTATAAGTATAAATGTACATATACGCATGAAACCACAGTAATGCCTTAATTTGTTAAATGATTCAGATGTTATAACTCTAGATTTCATATAATATTGAATGTAAATATGTTTAGAAATTGCATGTAGTATTACGAATGTAATGGGACATGCAGGAATTAAATAAAATAGAAAAAAAATAGCCCTAATATACAGAGTGTTAATGAATAACACCGAAACAAAAAGAGGACATAGACAAGCAACTTTTATTAGGAGATGTTTGCTCTATGGATTCAATTTTTCTTGTTACAGCATAAAATCTCCCAGGGCATGGCCGCCACTGACTTCTAACATTAGAAAAAAAAAAACAAAAAACAAAGGAACTTCGTTGTTAACACTGGAGTTATGAATAAAAGAACTAATGCAGTGGCGGCCAGTCATGTGATTAGTCTGTAAATTTTGCAAATTATAGAAGCACTAAATTATGATATAGCTGTTGATGAATGATTAAGAATCACGTTTTTATCGATCACTAAGAAGACATGAAGTCAATTTAATGAAAATTGTAACTCTATTTCATTACAGAGTTAAGAGCACCAAATAGCAATGACTTTAATGCCCTGTAACATAGACATTTTACGCCGTAGAGCAAAAATATCCTAACAAAAGTTTCTTGTCTATGTCTCCTTTATACAAAGATAAAATTTTTCAATGTTATTCAGTTTTCAGTAGCAAGTTTTAATTTTTAATTCCGCATCCCTAATGCTAGAAATTCAAATAAACTTGAAATACACAATTCAGAATTTTCATATGAATACTGGTAAGTGATTTGAAAGTCACAAGGGACATTACCTATCTCTAGGGCAAGGCATTTAATGACTAGAGACCGTATTTTAAAGCGAAAATTTTCACCCAAAACAGGACGAAAAAAGGGAAAATTATTGCCAAGAAAAGGTGGGAAAAAAGGGAAAATTATTGCCAAAAAAAGGTGGGAAAAAAGGGATATAAAAGTAAGAGAGTGTAACAATTCAACAGAGAAATACATGTTTGTTTTACGTAAAGCCTTTGCTTGCTTTACAGCTGCTGATTCTGTAACATCTAATGAATGAAGACATTTTTTGATTTTGTTGAAATTCTCACAGAGGAAAATAGCACGCCATGCTCCCTAACTTATTATAATGGGAAACTTAGGTAATGGCAAGCCTGTGATTTCCCTGTAACGCTCTATTCTGCTGGGAGGAATTATTTTTTCAATGGTGAATCAGTGAAAACAATTTTTAATATTTTCATATATTGCCAAATACTGAGTAATTTACGCATTTTTGAAAATAAATTAGCAAAAAAGGTACTGGAAAGGGAAAGTTCCTAAAAAAGGGAAATGGGCCTAAAAAAGGAAAAAAGGGACGTTAAAACCAGGTCATTTGCAGTTGAAACTTAGGCTACTCAGTAATGTCCTGTTCGATTTTATCACGTTTTGTGATGAAATATAAAAAAAGGAATTCCCTTTAAAATCCGGTCTCTATTAATGACCATAAAGTAGTGAAAAAATGCGAAATAAAAAAATGCATTTATGAACTAAAAATAGTGAAAAAATGACAAAATTTACCATTATTACTTATAATTAGTTTTTTAAGTGATGAATTTTTGCTAAAAGAAATTTAATGGATGACAGTGCGTTATATATGAATTTACAATATAAAAAACACCCATTTTATTACTAAAAAAGTAAGTAAATTTATACTACTTGGACACCCTTATCGTACAAGAAATTATTTATGAACTGGCATGCCCATCAAATTGCCCCTAGCAAATATCTGCCATTTAAAAATAAAAAAAAATAATAATTTTTGATTGTTACAAGACAAACCGCTGTGGTGTTGACAATAAACCTGAATTAAAATTAACTATGAACACTTGGCGGAGATTCTCAAATAAAAACGATTGTCTTTTGTCTAAAAGTAACGATTTGTACATGGAAAAGCTTCTCTCTACCTCCACTGAAACATGACCTAAAATGCCGAATATGACCTAAAATGCCGAATATGACCTAAAATGCCGAAAATGACCTAACAATTGCCAAAAAATGGCCTATCTCTTGAAAATGACGAAAAATGCAAAATCAAGCAAAAAAGAATACAAAAGCAAATTGCCCTTGTTTATTCAATTATTTCATGATACACATTTGTATATATTGGAGCTATCTTTTAACCTTCATATAAGAAAGATGCAAAATCATGAAATGCCTTGCCCTACCTATCACTATTTAGCACAAGAATCAGTGAGCAGTTCAGTGTAAGAATATGTGGAATTTTAATCAACCCAAGTGGATATAGTCTCAAATTTATCATTTCATGTTTATCACTTTCATTTTATTGCATCTACAAACACTTTTTTTACCTACATTCACAAGTACTGAACACTGAAACATCTTCACGCCTCGAAGAAATGAATTTATCGATAAAATCCGGACCTCTCGTTACATTACCTGCAATGCAATGCAATACATTGTTTAGCGTTGACGTCACTAGCCTGTGATTGCAGCATGCATGTAGTATGACGACCACTAACTCAGGAAAATGATCGCATTTCTCAGAAGCTAAAACGACGCGTGAGTCAGTCAATTGTTTCTCAACTCCAAAATAGCAACAACTATGACACAATGCCAATATCTGCATGAATACAACTTTGCACTACAATACCGAGCGAGGTGGCCGAGATGGTAAGGTCTTTGACTCGCATTCGGGAGCTTCCAGGCAGTTGGGGGACGCAGAGGGGGGACCCGAAATTTGAAAAAAAAAACTATATACGCACTCTAAGTGGCCAGTTTTATAAACTAATTACATATGTAAGTTAATTAATTTTTTAAAAGTATTATTTCCCCCCCCCCCCGAAAAAAAATACTGCGTCCGCCACTGGTTCCAGGTTCAAATGCCGTGGCCGACCAATTTGATATGGGTTTTTTCATGGTTTGCCCAGTCGTAAAGGCAAATGCCGAATTGGATATTTACATACCATGAATCATCCTCACCATTTCATCCTGTATCATATCCATTAGAATAATATTAGTTGAAATTTACTGTATTAAATACACCGACAATAGAAAAAAATAACAATCAGCAGTTCTAGGGCCTACCCTACACACATCCCGAACTCCTGATATGGCCTCGTAGCTAAAAGGAGTTTAAACACAGCTGAATTAAAATAATAATTGGCCTAATAATAATATTTTCTAACGTTCTCTAGCCTGGTACTGGTAAAGGTAAAGTGATCCCGTACAGGCCATGGAGGCCCAGAGAGTTCCAGGAGGTTGAGGCTCCCAGATTTTGGACATACGGCAAGTGAAGGTGGTAAGGTTGTCGGCCTTACACACCGGCCGCCTTTACCCCCAGGATTGTTCCTGGTACTCATTTCTGTTAGAGGCTGAGTCGACCCCAGGGCCATAATGCCACCAGAAGAATTATATCAAGTGAAAAACTCCAACGACCTCATAGGGAATCGAACCCGCGACCTTCCGGTTTGTGGTGCAGCGCCTTAACCACTACGCTACGGCGTACCCCTTGGTACTGATTTCAATTGGCTCAATCCTCTCACGCAGCGGGCCCGGGTTAGATTCCTGGTCGGGACAAGTTACCTAGGTGAGGTTTTTTCCGGGGTTTTCCCTCACCTGTGAGACAAATGTCAGGTAACTTTAGGCCCTTGTGGTCCCCGAATATCATCTGGCCGTCATTATCATCTTCATCCCATCCTCGCCTTGTTTGGAATGAGTGTGAGTGTGAATGTTGTGTCTCGTCCTATGAGTTCGTGTTCTCTCGGAAGTGGCCCTGGCATTGGGCTGATCACTCATCCGGGGAGGCCCTCCATGTCCTTGTCAGGTCAAAAAAGTATGTATGTGATCCAAAGATATTCCCTCTCCCGACAAGTAGCGGCCCTATAAGGCCGGGTCGCTTAAATACTAAAAGGGAGAGGTAAAACTACGATAAAGAAAGAAAGATTTCAATTGGCCAAATTTGAGAAGGGCTTGTAATTAATTAGATAGTAAGGTGATTCAATAAAAAAATCATTTAACTGAAAAGGTTGTAACTTTTTTTAATATTTAAATTAAACAACAAGAAACTAATCATAGATGAGTTTATTTCCTAAACATTTCTGGTCATAGTTCGCCTGTAGTAGTTACGAACTGTAATAGCAATTACCAGAGATCATAATTACTTTAACACTCGGCGCATGCGCTGATAACCATCGGCATGATTCAGACTCTGCAAATAACTTGGTGAAAAGAAATAAGTAGGGTGTAGACGTCTATGGTCTAGAAAAGTGGACAATATGACTTTAAAAATGACCAAATATGACCCAAAAGTCCTAAATATCACCTCTTAAAAGAACGTATCTTCTAAAAATAAGTGTTGCAACTTGAAACGTTTAATGACACTAAACTATTACATCACATGAATTCAATCAATTTTACAGGTGATTTACTGTTTAACTTGTAAAGAACTTCTAATCTGTTAATGTTTCCAGATATCACTGCAAAGTGAACTGAAAATATTTTTAAAATGTCTATTGGAAGTTGTTAACAACAAGGAGGAAGAAGTAATTGTGCTATTAGTTGTTATTGTCCCTTCACATTTCAGCTACAGTAAAACCAAACTATTCGTGACTCTTTTTCAGAAAAAAATAATTAAGCCGACAATTCAGTCCACGTACTGCATAATAAATTGTGCTCTTTTACCGCATTTATAACGAACATGACCGGAATATGACCAATACCATGATAATGACCTAAATATGACTTTATATGCAACTTAAAAACGGTCCGATTAGGATAACAAAATAATGTGCAATTCATGTTTAATTTGTTTTTTTTGCGGCGAGAATGGAGGTCAGGATAAAATATGACAATTCATAAACATCCGGAACCCTAGAAATAACATATATATATATACACAACTGTGAGAAAAAGTACAGCTTCGAAAGAAGTCTAATGTACCTAAATGTCTAAAGTTACAACATTACTGGAACAAGTTCAATATGGCTATGTCCTGTCTTAAAGCTGGGTAATATTCGCAAAATATTTAGTATGTTACAAATTAGATGGTGCCATGCAAAAAACAGAAACCACAACTATTTTCACTCTATTAGGTAGAGGAAGTATTGTTTTCGACCCCCAAATTCCAAGTTGAGTTTTTAACATAAATACACGTTTTAAGGTCTCCTGAATCCAAAACTACTGCAGTATTAAAAAAAACTGTGTGAACAGCCTAGCTCAGAACGGAAAATCGTATGAAAGAAAATTTTATATTTGGTTTAGGTACCGAACCTTCTGAGAAATTAACACGGAGAATGGCGACAGCTTTCTCTTATTTTTAAGAACACTTCAACAATAATGGCAATAGACAATTCCTAAGCAAGCTAAAGGAATATTATCTATTTTATGAAACCCGAAGGTTCATTGCCGCGCTTACCTGAGCCCGCCATTGAACCCTATTCTGTGCTAACTCCATCCAACCATCCCTCGCAAATTCTACTTCCCTTGAATCTATCCTAATATTGTCCTCCCACCTACATCTAGGTCTTCCAAATGGTGTTTTCCCTCCGGGCCTCCCAGTCAATACTTTTGAGATATGTCTTTCCTCCCCCATTTCATCCTCCATGATTTAATTACCCTTACTATATCCGCTGACGAGTACAGATTATGAAGCTCGTCGTTATGCAGTTTTCATCTCTCTTAGACCCAAATATTTTCCTAAGCCCCCCTGTATTCGAACACTCTCAGATTATGTAAGGGGCCATGTCTCACATCCATATAATACAACCATCAGGATAATCTAATATATAAAGTCGAATGTGTGTTTGTGGGTATGTATGTATGTTTGTTCCTTATACAAATCCACATTTCTTCACCAATTTGTACGAAATTTTGCACACATACCCAGTTAAGCCCGGGAAGTTACGCGGTCAACATTAAAATTGAAATAAATCAGTCCTTCCCTTGAAAATTATATAATTTCTGAGAATTTTATACTGAAAAAAAAAAAGAAATGCTGTTTAGTTCACATGGCAACAATGAATTGTTTACTATGATTACATAGGGCCTTGGCAAGTATATAGCCTAATGCTGGAATTTAATGTAATACGAGTATATTGGCGAAAATAATTACTGAAAATGAAATCCACGAAAATAAAGCACAGTGTGATGTAGTCACGTAACTTTCTCTACCCTCGACATAAGAAATATTTACTCACTTCACATTTTGATGTAGAATAAGAGGGACAACTTAAGTGTGTGAGTATGCTATATCAAAAGTCTGTAAATAATCCTTTCCGCTGATAAGTTATCCATACCTGTAGGCTTTGTATTAGTTGAGAAATAGGGATGTTTATCATAGGCCCTAAGCATGGGATGGAACATTTTGACTCGCAGTATATTATGTCTCGGGTTCTAGGGGAGGAAAGTATGAAAGTGATACTGCATTTCTCTTTTATTTCAGCTCCGAAACGATTGTATAGTAACATGAGAATGAGAAATATTATTTTCCGTCAAGTCAGTACAATCTTATGTAATTTGTGTTTCTTCTTATTTCAACCCCTCCCAAGCATGATGTGTAGAAGCAACGGATTGCAGCATTCCACATCCTCTATGAGCCATAAAAATTTATATCTAGCGTTTTCTGATGGAATAGTTTGAGTGTGATAAATCTTTTTCTTCATTTCAAGTTCTACATACATAAAGTCCTTCATAAGTTAATTTCAAATTAAAAAATACAAAGCCCGGGCGACGCCGGGCCTTTTCAGCTAGTTATCTTATAAATGTTTAATTCTAGACTTCTGGACAGAAGGCGAAAAGATAAGAGTTTTTTAACTGCATAAAAACAAACAGTTCATCATTTTAGTCGATACTTAAGTTCTACCTTAATATTATTAAACTAAACTAAAAAACTAAACTCCGTGGCGCTACAGCCCTGAAGGGACAATGTGTACCACCTGACCGCTGCGTTATATGGCAGGATTTGGGGCATGTGGTCAGCATGACGACACCCACGGCCGTTAATAGTGGTTTCCATGACAGGAGCCGCTACTTCTCTATCAAGTAGCTGCTCGATTTGAATCACAAGGCTGAGTGCACCCCGTTCCAGGCCGACGGATCTGTAGTCAGCGACGCTAACCACTTGACCACGCCGGCGGTCAACTTAATATTATTTGTGTATGTAATCCCTGCATTATAGGAAACTTTCTTTAAATGAACAATAAAAAAGAATGGTTGTAAAGGTCCTGGCATCCGTTCTGCGCGTGTGAAAACAATGAAATGGGAACAAGTATTCGGTTCCGCACTGAGCCAAGTTCACACATGACGAGCAACACCTGACTCAGATGCCCCACATTCTGTACGTGATAATCAGAGGTGCAAGGGTATCAGTAGGCTGTAGTATACGAGAAGCTGGTGTATATGCTATTTATCTTAACATAGGCAGAATGCTCAAGACATCTCCAAGTTAATATGTACTAAGCCTGATGTTTATGGTATTGATACTTAAAATGCATTTACCTCTCCTCGACATACAACGTTACGTTAGTGATAGAATATTATATTAGAACCGAGCGAGGTGAGGTGACTCACATTCGGTAGGTCCGAAATTCAAATCCCGTGGCCGGCCAATTTTACATGGGCTTTCCCAGTCGTAAAGGCAAATTCCGAATTGTAATATTTACCTGCCATGAATCATCCTCACCATTTCATCCTGTATCATATCCATTTAAATTAATATCAGTTCAAGTTTAGTCCATAAAAATACAACAATAATACAGGATCCATATTATTGAATTGCTTGCAAATTAATGAGATACCAAACAATATTTTAAATTTACTTAACTGCTGAAGATGGCCGCTCCATGCGGTTGAAAGCGCTCCAACAGGTAACAAAATACCGCAATTTAGTAGTAAGTACCAGTGATAAAGCTCTACGCTATACATAAATCATTTAAATTTACATTGGAATGGAGACAGCCGTTATATGGGATACCAATTTACATGTATAATAAACATTTCATATGACATGTAATTCAGTGGCGTATCCTGATCTCTAATAAAGGGCGTGCTATGCTATCGTCCTACACAGAAAATGTACTTGATTCCTGAGTTAATTGAGAATGTAGATTAACTTTAACTGGACAGTTAAAAATAGCTTACTTTATTAAAGTAGACTTATTCTTTCTTTTAAAACATGAAGGATTTGTACTTATAAGAATTGAAGCTTTCACGGCGCTGATTAGTTAAGATGGATTCTCGGGTTATCAGCCGTGTCAAAATTATTAGGCTCGAGCTTACAACAATTTTCACTCTGTGGCCTTCCTCAGGAATGTGAGACTGAAAAATGTTCTGTATATTCTAAGGTACATTCTTGCCTTTATGTAATGTAGAAATGCTTTTTAACTCAGGGCAAGGCCGTACATTTGTCACAATTTGCAATTTATCTTGAAAAGTTTTGGATAAAAATGTATTTATCAGAAGACCTTCCATAATACAGCTGTGCTCTTTCATAATGTTTTCAGAATGAAATAGGTTACATTAACTAAAAATTAATTTAGCAGATTTTTTAACCACTAAATAAAATAATATTTACAATATTTGCCTTGAAATTATTAAAATTGTAATATACTTAGCTACAACACAATTTTATTGCTTGCGAAACTTCAGTAGCACGCAAACTACCGGCAAATCTCCCGCCGCGCTCAGAATAACAGTAAATAAAGTAATACTATATTTACAATTATTTACTATTGAAATTCTTAAAATAAAAGACTAAACATTAATTAAACACTTTTGCTAACATTAAATAAAATAATATTTACAATAATTTACTTTGGAACGTCTTAAAATCGCAATATACTTCGCTACAACACAGCTGAGTGCGGAACATCAGTAGCACGCAAGGCACTCAAGATACTGCCAAATCTCCACCGTGCGTAACCTATCCTATTCCCTTCTCCACCCCGCGGTCAGGATATCACCCTTCTTCAAAACTCATAGCACACAAGTTCTAGCCTCGAGGCAAGTCCACGCCTAACGTACCGCTCAGAAACTCATTCTGATTACGGAATCGTAGCACACGGGTGACAGCCTCGCAGCGGGGCCCTTGTTTTCTCATTTCAGCAATGAAAATGACACTGATTTCTCTACAATTTACTGAAAAATAAAATATTATGAATGAATATATTCCATCTAGAATTAGGGCGTGCGGCGCACGCATAGCACCAATAGAGTATACGCCCCTGATGTAATTGTCCCTCCCAGTGTGTCACGCCCGGTTAGTTTGCTGGGGTGCGGGTGAGAGCTATTTCATGGTCATCGGTTCCACTCCTTCCAGATAGACACGAGGGTTCAGTGGACAGGAAGTGGATGTTTCCTGTGACCCACGTGAGGAGGCACTTTAAATGTTTCCAGTATCTCTACATGACGAATTTACTCTACTAATGTCTGTTTTATCTTTACCTTTCCACAGGTTCAGGTTCCCTATTTTTGACAACCACTTTAAGTGATAAAATTTTGAGCTGTAGCCACTGACTGCCTAGGGCCCTAGGATCTCTTTGGATACTTACGTCTTTCGTAAAAATTGTCTGTAGGGTAGTTATAAGTACGCCAGCCGCAATTGCACTAACGCCAGAGATCAAAATACTGTTCGTGCCGTTTTAAGAAGACCTTGTCCCAAACCACTGTCTATATACAATAGTATATTGCGATACAAGGGCCGTAATGCGCTTACGGCACGTGTATTGCATGCTATTTTTTTCACGATTATTTATATCAATTTAATTATATTAATTGTGATATTACCTGAAAATATTATGTATATACATTCTTGAAGATTGATGTTTATTTCAGAAAGTGATTCGCATGTGTTTGTTGTTATGGGAACCGAATATTTGTCCTGGGGGCCTTGTCCATAAAGGCTTGTATTATGAAGTGTATCGTAATGAATTATGGCGTGGCGCAAGCACCGTAAGTAATTTAACCGCATCGCAACGCCCATAGCAACAAGATTGTGTGGGCAACAACGTTCGTAAGTACCACTAATTAGTTAAGGAGTGCAAAAAAGAATATAACAGCATCGTTCCCTACTCCGAATATATGCACCAATTTCGACACCGACAAAGAACAGGTGCTCTTGTAGTTGCACGCGTTTCTCCAGTGTTGCCGCAGAGAGAGGGATAGAGGAGAAATAAAGAAAATGAGCAAGGGCAACCAAGAGATAGAGAAAAGAAAAAAATAAGAGGGACAAAGAGAGAAAAAAGAGTAAAGAAAAAAGGAAAAGAGAGAGGGATAGAGAGAAATAAGGAAAACAAGCAAGAGAATGCAAGAGACAGATAAAAGAGAAAGTAGAAAAATAAGAGAAAAATTAAAAGAAGAAAAAGATAAAGAAAGAACAAAGCTTGTTGCTCACAGCAACTGTTATACGAAATAAATAACACTCTACAGTTGGCAGCACTGGAGTTACGTGATGTGAGGTGTAACTACCTGCTGGACCAGTCGTTATCACAGGGTGTTCGCCAATCTTCTTCACTATTACGTAAACTACTTTAGTTTATGCTATTCCGACATCAGAATAACTCTAGAAGAAAACAAAGCTTTATATCAGGGGGCAATGACACACACTAAACATTCCGTTATGACGTATCGCTAATTTCCTTTATTCTTAAAACAATAGGCCCATTAGTTAGCGGTACCTAGACACTCTACTGGTGTAAAATGAACATTCTTAACTTAATTTTGGGGCATAATCTTTAGCTCTTGGTAAAAACAAACATACGCCATAGATTGCTTCTTCAGTCATTAAGCAAAACGCATCTCTATATCAGACTCCTAAATATAAGCAGAAATGTTATATTTCATAAGACACTCCTTGACAAGCAATTTTAACTTTAGTCAAGAATAAAATTAAATTGTTTTCGGGGGATGACGTGTTTTTTCCCTTTCTTCAATCTTCACGACGTTTCGGGTGTTATCCTTCAGACCTTCCTCAGGTGAATTGTTTATATCACGCCAAGGAAAGTAGGCTATATTCTCTCTCAGTTTTTAATTTTAACTTTATTTAGTAGTGTTTATTTTGCTTATTGTAAGAGAAAAACGATTCCGTTTGCTTATTTTATGACTGTGAATTAATCTTTACGCTGCTACTGACGTATAGCCTAAATGCGACATAAAAACAAGTCAACAAATAAGATGAATATTGTAGTCCTTTACGTAAAATGTACGGATTTTTATCCATGTATTACGATTACCATTCATAGGAAACAGCTATTCCACTGACATTTTTTCATTAATATCAATTTTGCAGCCCACTGTTGATTCCCCTTGATTATACAAACATACAAATTAACGATTAAATTAAGCATTACAATAGTTTTTTGTTTACTCAAAACTGTGAATCTAAAAGTGCTTATTTTACTCCTATATCATTATCACCGGTTTCCCTTCTTTAGTCGGATAACAGAATTACTGAAAATACAGGTTATAGAAAACTATGTCATTCATCTAAAACGTTTTCCTGTGAAGAAACATATATTGAAGAGAAATTCATCGAAGGAGGATTGTGTTGCTTTCCACATGCGCCTGTGAACATTTTCACTTCACAAATCGCTCTTCACTGACATATGCAGGAGCTACACACAAGAAAATCTGCAGATGATCTTCCTTAGATATTGTAACAGCAGTGAATAAGATAAGATTTATCTGTTTTAGGGGCAATAAGTCTGATCTGATTTTACAGACACAGATACTTTTCTCAAGATACATTTTAGGATTCAGGGTCACTCAAAATTTCTACACCTTTTCAAGCTGAATTTCCGGGAAATGCCCACATATTTTAGGAAAGAAAAATAATCTTCATTACATAACACTGTGTTATAGGCCTAAGTAGGGGACAGATTTCTATGACATGTCATATTTTTCCCCTTTGTATTATTTCAGGTTTCCGACTAATTTAAACCAGATTCCAAACATCCTGGTGAAAATGGAACGGCTTTTATTGTGCATATAACTGCATATTTAGGAAATTTTCAACTACTGTAGCATATTTAGTATAAATATGGATATTTAGGTCATATTTTTGGCATATTTGTGTGCATATTAAAGAAATTTTGAAGTTTCATATATTTTGTAAATTTTGCATTATACTGATACTTTTTGAGAATTTACAGATAATTTAAATAATTAACATTATATTTTAATAAAATGAATTGTAATGAAACTTTATTGATTTTTTTTTTAAATTTCAGACCCGAAACGGTTGTATGGTATCATGAGAGTGAGAAATAAAATAACCCGTAAAAACAATACAATTTTATATTACCGGAGTTTCTGTTTCTTCTTATTTCAACCCCTACCAGGCAAGGTGTATAGAAGCAATGGGGTGCATAGTTCTAAGTATTATATGAGCCATACGAAGAAACCTTTTACAGTACATACAGTAACCTTCAGTTTTAAGTTGTTGATTTGCATCACAGCGAGACATGTTTCTGCACGTGAAGTGAATCCAGATATACAACTCTCATCCGATGACGAATTCCTCATGCTGCTGTTTTCTGTAGTTCAGCAATAATATTCGCCTTTCATTTATACAACTTCTTTTATTACTTCAGCTCTATTTGTACACGCATTAACTACGGAGGTCATATCTAGCGTGTTTTGGATTTCCGAGTTCACGTTACCAACAAGTTGTGCAAACTACGAGGCGCTTCCACAAAGTAAGTTTCCCTGGGGCCGTTTACAGAAACAAAACACAATTTCAAGGAAATGTTTACTGCAACAGATACAGCAAGTGTTCAGCTATGTTTCAACTATTCGCCACCGGAATTGAGACATATACAATTTGACTTGGAAACAAATGAATCTATTTCAATTTTTTTTTTTTTTTTTTTTTTTTTTTTTTTTTTTTTTTTTTTTACAATTTAGCTGTGTTTACACTCCTTTTAGCTATCAGGAGTTCGGGATGTGTATCTATACATTAGGGTAGGCATGGAATTATTGTTTGCAAATGTTTGTATTGTCGGTGTATTTAATGGAGTAAATTTCAACTTATAATAATTTAAATGGATATGATACAGGATGAAATGGTGAAGATAATTCATGGTGTGTAAATATACAATTCGGCATTTGCCTTTACGACTGGGGAAACCATGAAAAAACCCATGTGAAATTGGCCGGCCACGGGATACGAACCTGGGATCTCCCAAATGTGAGTCCAAGACGTTACCATCTCGGCCACCTCGCTCGGTTCATTTTCATTGCGACAGTCTCTAATGAGGGAAGCATTCGTTAAAAAATAATAGGCTTTGCAAATGAAAGTGTTAACCATGTTCTATGAAATATGGAATCTGACGAATATACTTCTAGTCAGTCTTATAGACAGCATAAAAAAGAGCATGCTATTTAGAGAATGAAAAACGAAATCGCAAACACTATATATTACGATTTTAAATACAACTTGTATACACTTCTCAATATTCGTCCCAGAGGGGCTTATTTCCCTCTTATTCATACATTTCGTGAAATTCGACAAATTTCGCGATATTTTGTGGAAATAATTTGTTTAATACTGGTATTTTAGGCATGTACAAAGTATAAATATAGCTAGGGAAAGCCTTTTTGTAAAATTTCGCGCTTATCGCTAATACAAAAAAATACGGTCCCTATTAGAAGGGGATACGCCGTAGCGTAGTGGTAGGCGCTGCGCTACAAACCGGAAGGTCGCAAGTTCGATTCCCGATGAGGTTGTTGGAGTTTTTCAATTGGCCTAATCCTTCTGGTGGCACTATGGCCCTCGGATCCACTCGGCCTCTAACGGAAATTAGTACCAGGAGCAATCCTGGGGAGTAAACGCGGCCGGTGCGTAAGGCTGACAACCTTCACGTATCGAATTTCTAAAATCTGGGTGCCTCAACCTCCTGGAACCCTCTGGGCCTCCATGGCCTGTAATAGGGAACACTTGCCTATGGTACACAGAATGATGTAGACCTATTACTAGGGCCTATATTACTACCATAACAGTGAAAACCCAATCCCTGTGCCCAGAAGCTACGCACGTTAGCATATTAATTTTTTGTTGTTGTTACTGGATGTGGGAGTCGGGAGAAAAACACTACATTTTCTTTGGAATTCCAAGGAATTTTTCTAGTGAAGACGAAACATTCCTTACTACTTAACCATGTCACAAATGTGTCATGTATTGCACATGTCGAGCTAAAAATTTAGTACGAACTGAAAATAAATGCTAGAATTTATAACAAAAAGTAACTTATTTTGAAATTTAGAGGAAAAACAAGCAGAAAGGCACTATTAGGCTCTAACGTAAAAATAGGCTGTTTTAGGTCGTATAAAAGAATCAGTTTTAGGCACAGTTACTTATGAAACATGCAAAAACAAGTTTTCGTCCATATATCACTTAAGGATTAAAATAGGTTTTTACCTAAAGTCCGAAGTCTACTGATAACCCACATTCACTGACATAAAACAACCACAAGATGAAGGCGAATACGTTATAAAGCATAAGCGGAATCTGCAATCTAGTAGCGACCGGTTCTCAACAAAAACACGCCCACCAAAACAAATGAGAAATACAACAGACAAAATATGAATTTTCTCTTTTCCACCAAAAGTTGGCTTTGACCACATACCTTATTGTCCAGCAGGCTTTGGAATTACACATGTAAACAAACAAGTGCGTGGCAGAGTGCGTTGATCCAAGCTTCCAGCACTGATGCTACACTACATTATACGCATTGAGCGTCTCTCTCTACACGGACCCCCCCACTCCCATCGCAAGGGGGCACGGGAGGGGGGCAATATGTAGGTTGTCGCGGTGTGGGAGTCATTTCATCGTCATTCATTGTTGCGTTGCGTGCAATAAAACGATTTCTTCCAAAGTCGTTTCAATTGGACGGATATGCGGGAGGTTTACAACTTGACGGCGATTCTAGCAAGCCTCAAACGAGGGCTCGTTTATCAGGCTAATTTTCAGTGATTAGCGCTGCTCACTGGCTAAGTCTTAACCCAATGCTCGTGATGAATATGGGCCTATAGAGAGAAGTGCATTTAATGGACAACTACTAAAACTCCAATTATTGCCCCCCGAAAAATATTTCCAAGCCGCCTCTGGTGTTACATAATAGCAGTCCATGTTTTATTTTATTTTTAGAGGCTTTCTACAGACTGACTGACTGACTTAATGAATGACTGACAGAGAATGAACGTAGAGCAGGCCTGCACAACATACGGCCCGCGGGCCGCATGCGGCCCGCATTGCTATTTATTCTGGCCCGTCTGACTGATTAAAATTATTTTATTTAATATATAGGATAGGGAAATAAGACTTTTTCATCTAGCTCTAATTAAAAAAAAAGTGTGTAACAGAAAAACTATATTTAAATTTCGAAAATTTAGTAGCAATTTGCACTGATGGTGCCCCATCTATGCGGGGGGAAAATGTTGGTGCTGTAACAATTATTGAACAGTACGCATGTAAACCACTGGCAAAATTTCACTGCCTAATTCATCAGCAGGTATTATGTTCAAAGGTTTTGCAGTTTGATCATGTGATGAAAATAGTATTTGCTCTGGTCAACTATATTCGAGCTCGGGGGTTGAAGCACAGAATGTTTCGGGCGTAGAAGAAAATGATGCCGACTATGGGGAACTACCATCCCTCACTGATGTACGTTGGTTAAGCGGTAAAGTTTTGGTGCGTTTTGTCCTTCTAAAAAATGAAGTAGTTGAATTTTTGGAATCTGAAGGAGATGAGGAAAAATTTCCAGATATAATGAATGAAGATTGGAGATCTGTTTTCCTGTGTGACATTTTGGGTCACTTGAATGACCTTAACTTCAAGGAAAAAGTAAATTTTTTTTCAATTAATTTCTCATATAAAGGCCTTCAAAATTAAACTAAACCTGTTTGAAAATCAACTTGCTAAAGGGGATATGTCGCAGTTTATAACTTGTGACTGAATATTCCTTCTGAATATAATTCTGGGGTGGGTGGAAAATATAAGAAGCATATATCACTTCTACAGTCTGATTTAAACAACCTGCGACTTGTGATAGTTAATGGAGGGTATATTTCTACGACAATACTGAAGCAATGCGAGAGATTTGCTATTTGGAAGGTTACTGAACAACTGACAGAACCTCTAATACAAGTAATACAACGTAATACAATGCAGCTGTCCCAATTCTTCGCTTCAAATGAACTGTCTCAAGTCGCAGGTTGTTTAAATCAGACTGTAAGTGAGGAGTTTCAGAAAAGAATGCCATTGAGTAATGAAGACGAAGTCCGCATTAAAGTGATTCAGGATCCATTTTCAGTCGATGCAGGAAATCTACATGTCGAACTCCAGATGGACGTCATTGATCTCCAGTGTTCTGAAAACTATCGGGTCAAGCATAGGGAGAGTAGTTTACAAGAGTTTTATTCTGTTCTGGATCAGAACGGCCACTTCAAATATGACACCAAACTTTGATAAAATAGTTGCAACAAAGAAATGTAATGTGTCACACTGAACTGTTAAGGAAAGATGCCAGTGCAATTACGAGGGTCGGTCAATAAGTAATGCCTCCTATTTTTTTTCTCTTGAACCAAGTTAGTTATGTGAATAATTTTAATTTGACGAAATTCCTCAAACCTTCTTCTACACTCCACTGCAATAGCAACTTCCTACGTCAAGCGGTGGCAGCACTGATGCCTATTGCAAAATGGCTGACATCGAAGTCCATATAAGACAGCGTTCTGTCTCTTTCACGGTGGGTACCCCGAATGTTAACCGACCAGAATAAGGAGTCACGAAAAACAATAGCCTCCGAACACTTGCAGCGCTTCAATTTGCAGGGAGAGGAGTTCCTGCACAAAATTATGACTGGAGATGAAACGTGGGTTCATTTTTTTGAACCAGAATCAAAGAGACAGTCTATGGAATGGCATCGCATAACCTCACCGAGGAAGAAAAAATTGTTTTTCGTGACTCCTTATTCTGGTCGGTTAACATTCGGGGTACCCACCGTGAAAGAGACAGAACGCTGTCTTATACGGACTTCGATGTCAGCCATTTTGCAAAAGGCAGCAGTGCTGCCACCGCTTGACGTAGGAAGTTGCTAATGCAGTGGAGTGTAGAAGGAGGTTTGAGGAATTTCGCCAAATTAAAATTATTCACATAACTAACTTGGTTCAGGAGAAAAAAAATAGGAGGCATTACTTATTGACCGACCCTCGTATTAGTAAACCTCGTGTGTGTTTAAATGGTATTTATTGTGAAATCTTGTAACATCATCTGTAAGTAAATATTGTTAATATAATTTTAGTTGCAACTCTTAAAATTTAAATATGCATATTAACTTGCCTTTACAACATGTATAAATTTACCTGCAGTGGCCTAATGTAAGATACAAGGCCCGCAGTGATGTGGCCCTTGGTCGGGTGGCAATAGTTGAGTTTGGCCCTAAGAGTGAAACAAGTTGTGCAGGCCTGACGTAGAGCCTAAACTATAATAGGCAGAGGCTTGGAATTTTGAAAGTACCTTCGTTTCATAATGTAAGTGCTCAATACTGAAAGATTTTGAATAATTTTTATTTTAAATGCCAAGAATCAAATGTTTTCGAGAATACTTAATCCCTTTTTACACAGAATTATCAAATCCATATCAAATTCCATGTACAATTCTAATGACAACAGTGCATTGTTGGCAGTGGTCACAGATGGCTTTGGAAATAAATTATACCAAAACATGAAAGCCTCAGCTCAGGCAACATTTCCCCCCTGACTTAGGCCTACTAGAAATTACTATGCAATAGGCGACTCTCACTAAATGTCTAGAAGCAACAGTGTTAAGATTCTGTCTTTTCTGCAATTTGTTCAGTCCTCTGTCTTCAATCGTCTTGAACAGTCGTAGTTGCCCAGGTGTAAAAATGGCCATCATCGCCACATCAGAAGAAGAATATGCAGCGTCTAAATACACTGACTATGGGAGTAGCAAACAATGAGCGACTACCATTAGGAAGGGACTCATTGTAGAACCATTCCTCACGCGTGGAGTGAGACGAGGCTTTCATGTATTGGAAAGAACTATACCACTCGAAACAGTGGGGGCAAGAGATTTCAGCCACGGCAAGACGTCACACGTGACAAGTTGCCATGGAAACTATAAACACATCAGTGTTTTGTTTTGTTTGTTGCCAAGACGTCACGTGCATGATATATGCAACTCTGGACTAGTCCAAAATAAAGGAGGACGGTTACGTAATCAGAAAAAAATCTACGGACGAGTTCATGTGAAATAATAAGAATTAGTAGGACTACTTAAAATAAAGCAGTCTGGGAATAATAAAGTTTCTTCTGAACGCAGTTTTTTTTTTTGTTGCAATTTCTTTGAAAATCTGTTTCGTACTTTCAAAATGTATTTTCCCACTGTCATTGTTCTTATGACGAAACTATGACGACGAAAGCAGGTGTTTTGGAAAATGTATTGTATGTGGCCAAGAATATTCAGAGTATTCGCCAGAACTAAATTTATCTTGGCGAGTCTATATTCACGTGCTTCCCATTACGCCCGCCAGAGTGCTCGCGGATATTTTTGCAGTGAAGTGAAATAATGTCGATCGAGAAGTCTTTCGCAGCTGACAAAACAATACGTGTGAAAATATAATTCAATAATTATTAAATATACAATGACATGTTTTGCTTAGTGAAGTTCTGTGAGTTTTAGCTCAACTGGAAGTGAAGCGATCTTCTTTTATCACAACAATAATACACTGAAATAAGAAACCTAATATAGATAAATTATTTTTGTTTTGTCATGCATTTTAAGGAATTATTTTTAGAGGGCTGTGATCTCGATAGGAAGTAACGAGTTGTAGGAATAAATTACGTCCGATGCACTGAGTAAGTACGTCATATTACTCTTTCAAAGATGTTGCCCCCTTGAGTTAGGCAACACACCTAAACTTCTTGCATAAAATAGGTCAGTGATCGACAACCGCATGCAATGTGGTGA
Organism: Ectobius pallidus; assembly: GCA_964059195.1. Classification (NCBI taxonomy): domain Eukaryota; kingdom Metazoa; phylum Arthropoda; class Insecta; order Blattodea; family Ectobiidae; genus Ectobius; species Ectobius pallidus. The sequence continues at coordinate 180,236,961 of CAXKWD010000005.1, read as the reverse complement.
AACTAACCCATTTAACTTCTATTCCTGGATTATGAATAGAAATAAATTCAGGGCTCAAATTTTCCAGCATTTAAAATAAATTAGTTAGCAGCAAACCATCTCCTGGACAGAGTCGGCGTGGCTTCTAGTGAACTATTAATATTATTTCTCTGTACTGTATATACCGTATTTTACGGACTATAAGACGCTCCGGACCATAAGACGCACCTTGATTTTAGGATGGACATTTAAAGGAACAGAAATTTAATGTGATTCTAAACAAACAAACAAAAGTTAAAGGGAATATTATACTTCATTCCATAAACACATTTTAATCTTGTACAATGGAATCAGCGTCAATCACTTCTAACTTAAAACCACCGTTGTACGAAAATCACTTCTGTACAGATGTGATCGCGTCAATTTTAACAACTGAACTTATTTTTAACAAAAGACTGAAAATACTTTTACACCCCTCTAACCCTCAATTAAGCATACAGTAAGCGTAAATGGAACATAGAAGTCATTGCCTTCATTTAAACCACAATGTGGAGACAACTCCTTTCATATAAAAGAACTCAACATTCCCTCCTTTCGCATTGTACACCTGGCTTCCAGCTACCCTCATGTTGCGATTGTGACAAGTGCACTGAAGTACAGTCTGTGCCAAAATGTGTCACTATTTTATCGTTTCCAACATCTTGTTTTTAACTATGGTATTACCGGCAATATTTACCATATAATTTTAATTTTTTAGTGTACTTCGGACCATTAGACGCACCCAACTTTCAAGACGCTGTTTTCAAGGAAAAAAGTGCGTCTTATGGTCCGTAAAATACGGTACATGTTTTAGGGTGAAAGTAATATGTACTAGTAGATTCCCGCTCCCGCAGCTTTGACAACATTAGTTAATTCGATCCTCAGATTAAAAAAAAAAAATTTAGTTAACAGCAAAATAATTAAATCAAATTCATAGGTGAGAAATAGGTGAACATTATTTTTTTCCTCGCCAATGAATTGCTCTACAATCTTGCAATCTGAAAAAAACTCTTTATTGACTACTTCTACAATTGAATACTATTTTCAGAATTAATCAAACTGTTACAGTTACTGGTAATTACCGTTTCAAAATGGCAGTCATGTTTCATGCACTGAACAACCGTTTCCGTGATAACTTCCACAAATTTCAATATTTATGAGTGATTATTTTTCTGTGTATTTGTTAATATCATATGAACAACACTGTCTACAATCATTCACTTAACATTAATAGTTTTTTTAAATATACCAGTACATATTTTAATGAACTTTTTAAAATTTATTTTCAAAAATACTTATACTGTAGATATTCCAAAGACTGTAGACGATATTCTTCATAAGATGTTTTCAAATAGATAGAATAAAGAATCACTCGGAAATATTGCCATTTGTGGAAATTATCATGGAAATGACATTTTAGTGGCTGCCATTTTGTAACGATAATTACCCATAACTATAATGGTTAAATTAATTTTGAAAATAGCATGCAATTGTAGAAGTATTCAATAAAGGGTATGTCAGATTGCAAGATTGTAGAGCAATTCATTGCTGAGGAAATAAATTATGAAATTCACCTATTTCTCATCCATGAATTTTACCGAAAGCTGTATGTCCCCCCTTAAATCATTAGATTTATTAACACTTACACGCAAATAATTTATTAATCACATGATTAATCATTAAAAAGCTAATAATCCGGCATTGAGGTGTATATAATTGAAGTGCGTACCACGGGTGAAAAAACCTCACATTCGAATTCCCTCATAGTGAGTTTCATTGAATGTTTTCCGACTTGGGCTACATTCATGATCCCGCTTCCGTCCATGTAAAAAAAAAAATCAGATCTCTACGTACCGTTATTTTATAAAGAAATGAATCAAACAGAGCGGGCTAACAAAATCGAAGCGATCGACAATTCACGTTGAAAAAATCGATTTCAGCGATGATCTTCTATCCCGATTACTATGGCAGCAAAACAAGGTCATCTTCAATTAGTTTTTCGATTGAAACACATTAGTGAAAAAATCAGGCTTTCTGCTATTTTTCGCTAATAACCGGCTCCGACATTCGCACTCCCCACCCCTGCTCCTATGGTTTTTCGCGTTGGCGGATACGAAACAGAGGCTAACCCTCCACTTAATGTTTGTCTTATTCCCCTTACTCCTTCGCTCCTCAAACTTAAACCAATCTGTGTTCATAGGTTAATATTTGAGTGCCAGAATTTTACATTAAACCAATACGAGTCGGACTCATCCAGGGGCTCGTCCGGACGTTACTTCTGACACACGCCTTCCAGTCATTCAAATAAAATGTTTCGTTACTGCACCCCCCCTTCACCACTCACACAGGTGTGGAACACAGACGATAAGAAGATTCAATGCCAACTTTAAACAAAGAAAAACACTGGAAGAAACCAGTAGCATCAGAAAGTTTCCATGCACTCGACTGTACATGTCAGAGCAACGATAAATGAACATAGTGCTGTGTACAGTTGAAAGCAGGGGCAGTAAGGGAAGAAATTTCCGCAAAACCTCAAAAGGAAGGTCGGGATTGTCAAATTGCAGGTTCTCGCTTTACATGCTCCAAGCCATGTATGAACTGGAAAGCTTTGTTTGTATAGGATATTAAAAATATTATGTTATGTACTCAGTGTGCTCTATTTCTATGTTGTAAAACATTCTCATAAAATTTAACCAATTACAATTCAGTTTTGTTTTCTTGATGAGAAGCAACTAACGAACGTAAAGCTGCTTGCCCATTGTGCTGGAAGAGTTGTGAGCTCCAACATTTTGCGGTGCAATAATAATATTGTTAATCTCAACTTTTCTAGTGTAGTTGTAAAATTATAACGCTTCTAAAACAAGGATTTGATTCTAGAGGCTTTTCTGAAAATAATAAACTTTATTTCTTATATTTTCTGCACAAGTATTGTGTTAACATAACACTAGACTTAAACAAAATCGTGGGTTAGAAGTTTAATTTGGACGATATACCAAACTGTAGTACCAATATTGTTGTTGAATGGTATACGGTTATTTAATGATGGGGATAAACTGCAACTTAGGCCTGTGAGCGTCGCCGGTGTGCCGGAATTTTGTCCCGCAGGAGATTTTTTACATGCCAGTAAAGCTACTGACATGTGCCCGTCACATTTATGCACACATTGACCTGGGCCAGGATCGAACCCACAACCTTGGGCACAGACCCAATGTTGTAGTGTTTTATATTGTGTAGCAGTATATAATGTTGCCTACTGTTATGTTAGAGTAATGGAGTTAGCCAATTAGCGATATTTAACACAGGAGAGTTGATTTAGGCTTCAAATAAATTTGTACTATAGCTCTGTAAAAATTGATATTTCTGCTTTCTTCACCTAAAATTACATTTCACACCACTGATAAAAAATTTCAACATATTCCAAACAAAAACATACAAATCTATTTAGTTTTACTCAGATATACGAAATATACAATACACTCGTACAGTATAATGTGAATGCAGGGTTCTTTTATCGTTGCTCCAATATGAACAGTATGCTTTGCTAGCATCATTGATATAGGCAATTAGCAGACTTGTGCAGAAAAAGCTAACATGCACCCAATGAATGAACCATACAAAGACAAAACTTAAAAAGGATGAAGTTTTACTCACCAGCACGTTTCAGAGAGCCACCTGGTAGTCACATGCAGAATCAGGTGCACTGTAAAGAACAAAAAGTAAACGATAAAGCATGTGTAGTAAAAAGATTGATTATTAAAGTAAAGTATTTTTTCATTTTGTATAAGTCCCTTTTATTTCTCTACATATTTGAATTAAGTTTGCCACAGTGGTGTGGTTGACAGTACACCTGTCTTCCAATTTGGCAGTCTGGGTTTGATTCCTGGTAGAGGTGGATTGTTTTTCTGAACCCGAGGGCTGGAATTGGAAGAGGAAGTGCTTATAATCACATAATGGATATATATACACCGGTGTGTGTGTCTATATATATATATATATACATACACATATATATGCATATATACATATGTATATATTATGCATTCATGAACCACAGATAATTGTCTCTGTTGGACATTACAACATGAGAATATTATAGGAGAAAAATTCCTGACACTGGGATTAGAACCCAGAACCTTTGGCTATACATGCCACTGCTCTACCAACTGAGCTATGCCAGAGTTCTTTAATATTCTTATAAACACAAGTCTGTGCACATATATTTGGAACTTACTTTCCGAATCACTTTATTAAGAGCTAAAACACTTAATTTAAATATTTTTCAGAAAAAATTCCTGAAGGGTAGTTATTAGCCTGTCACCTTTTGCCTCTTGCACAAACTCAGGCTTCAAGGCTTGCACGGTGAACACTACACTGTTGTGTAGGCTGAATAAGTCCTCTCTGCGATACGGCATCTTATTCTATATGAGAATGTGGTGTGAAAGAGTTATGCTGTTTTTACTCAAGGTAGAGAAAGTTGTTTAGTGTAACAAATCAGGTAAAAATCTATGCCTGCTTAATATGCTATGTACCTTATATTAAGATACAGAGACACATGCATGCACACATATTTAATAAATGTATTTTTTTTTTTCATTCATGCACCAGAAAAGAGTTTAACATGATATTAACGATGATATTAATGAACTTGATTCTAACTGAGACTGTGTAATTGCAGGTGCGAAGACGATTTGCGATGAGATGATACAAGACTGATGATGGTGGGCAATCCATACCGCTATCGAGCTGCTTTACAACAACTTGAAAACAGACACGCTACTGCAGGTAACTATCATCACATTTACAAGGGCTCGTACAGTAAACTACCCACATAACGTATTCAGATCAATCTGAATTCCCTGAAGACCTTCATGTGGTTGTGTAATGTTTTACATTGGCCGGCAATACCTAAATATAAATTAGTAAATCCAGCATTAAGACCGGTTTTCATAGTCGCAATAAGTTGTACTTATACCCAAGTTGAACCTTAATCTCGTCTAATGTTGAATTTCTGGCACAAACAAGTCATACTTATGATGAAGTCACTTTATAAAGTGAGACTTGACAAAGTCGAGGTTATTGCTATTCATAGTCACTAAAGTATGCCTTATTTGTCGAAATAAGCTAAACTTTATGAAGTCAAGGGTCCCCATAACTTATTTCAGTTTAAGTCGGAACCATTGACAGTTATTTTGAGGATCTGAAGAAAATCACACCCCAAAGCGTTATTTGCAAAACATGATGAATCCAAGACTTGAGACTTTCCCGGCGTTGGTTATATATAATGGTCTCTCGCAGACATTCCAGTTATATATAGACAAGATATAGCATTCCAGCTTTTCACCCCGGGATTTCCTGTGCTCCGATTGGTCGCTCTCTGCAAACTCCACCAGCTATAAAAAGGAGCCAGACACAGAACTAGCGCACTTCTCTCCCAGAAGATGGCTGCAGAGCTGACAGCAGCCGAAAGCTCGGAAATAAACCATACTTTAACCCGGTTGGAAGCCCGAGAGACCATTATATATGATGAATCCAGTTAAATTCTATATTGACAATGAATTTAAAAAGAGGTTTCGTTTGAAGAAAACACAATCTTGGAAATATCAATCAGCATTCTTTTATCAGAATTTCTCTCCGCTGGCATTTCATATCGGCCCAAAGCTTCCTAAGCGGTTTTGAATCTTTCAGAACTAAATATCGATATAAATACATAAGCATACCGGTATTAATTCTCAACGATGTCCAAGCTAATATAATTGCTTGTTGAACGCGTTATGTGTAAGTATAAAAGTGAAGTTGAGTGATAAAATAAGGTTTTTAAAATTTGACCTCTTCACTGTGAGTCCTGCAAACATTATGTATGATCATCTACATTGTGTTTGTATTTCAGGTTGTCTGCTAGCGATATTGTTCCTGATTCCACTGGCTGCGAGACTCTACAGCATGGCTTCACTCCTTTCCTTGGCTCTTGTCTATGTCACATTTGTGGTTCCCATGGCGACAGGGTTCTACTCGGCTGGCTCTCTGTTCGCCAGAATGAGGTGCGTCTTCAAGCGGTGACACACACTCCCTGGTCCCGCCAAGGTAACCACCCAATCACACGCCTGTGCTAACACGACACAAGCATGCTTCCACTCAAACAGTAATTGAGGATCGTTTTGACAAAACTCAACATGTGCCAAAACATAAATTGTTCAGAAGGTTTCTTTAGTTTGTATAAACATATAGAAGATAGAAACCTTGCATACTGACGCTTTAAAATGAATTGGTTATGTTGATTTTTCTTATGTTCTTTTTTCACCACCTTAAAGAACTCATTTCAAAGCACCTAAAACCAAATTTGGCAAAGAATGGAGATGTTGAGCTTTGTCAAAATGGACCTCAATTCCGGGGTGCGCGGGCAAAGAGAGTTAAGTCCACTTTCTTGTTACTGAGAATTAGAGTGACTTAACACACTATTCCAGCCCAACATAGCTTTAAAGATGGAAAAACCTATGAAGCACACATCCATAACTACCGTACAATTTTGAATATGACTTACTGGAATTAACACAAATGTAGAGAACATTTTTATTTATAACTCTATGGACATATCTCAATTTTTAGGATGGTGGACTTAACTCTCTTTGCCCGCGCACCCCGGAATTGCAATATGAACAGACAGCAGCTTTCAGTATAATTTTACTCACTTTATAACCTCAACAGGTTTTAATAATTTTACAAAAAAGTATGTGACGACATTTTTTAAAACTGTTGTAAAACTTTATAAACCTAAGAAAATGCAAGATATTCTAATTGAAATAGGTAGATTACTGTGTTTTGCAGATATGTCAACTATATATTGTAATATTCTTTTATGGTATGAAGATTAACCACCACCTTTTTTGTAAAAGGGGTTCAAAGTATAGTATTCTTACACTTTCTCAATTACAACATTAATCAGTAGTTTTACAAAAAGTTAGTAAAAATTAAGGACTGGAGTACTGAGGAAGGATTACTTCTATCAAATTACAAAATGTGAAACTGCAGGCAACAGCTAGCAGGGTGTACAGAGATTGGATAAACTAAAAAAAAAAAAAAAGTGTGCGTGGAATGCCACGCAACAGAAGTGAAACTTGTTTTAATTTTTGAATTCTTAAAATTTTGGATTATTAGATTTTTTCAATTTTGGATTGGACTTTTAATATTAGGTTTTTGGACTTTTTAAATTTATTATGTTTTAAATTTTTTAATTTTGGAATTTTAGATTTTTAAATTTTAGATCTTTAAATTTTTTATTTTTTAGATTTTTGAATTTTGAAAGTTTTGATTTTTAAAATTTTAAATATTTTGATTTTTTATTTATAAAATTTTGGAATTTAGTACTTTTTAATTTTGGATTTTTGAATGTTTGGATTTTTTTAGTTTTATATCTCTGAATTTTTTAATTTTTAATTTTGGGTTTTTTAAAGTTTGGATAAGCCTAATCATTGAGTTGATTGTCTTCTGTGCAGTCTGTTCCGTCACACCTCACTAATTTCAAGACGATTTTGAGCGTGACACTAATTTCGTGATGATTTTGAAAAAAGTTTAGTTTTGGACTTGTCCGATTTTTGTAATCAACCCCTCAATTATATAAATTACATTCTCTTTGAAGAGTGCACACTGTGATCAGTGTATCCAATTTTTCTTCACCCTATGATTCTGGGTCATGAACTCACTTTTTAAGTTGTATTCCCCCAAAACTTTAGGCCAGGTTACGCCTCTGGTATTGAGGTCAGGACATCGTGTAATTGTAACATTTCCTTCTTGTTGCAGGGCTTTAGTGTCGCTGATATGGGACAAGAATTCGCTGCTTTACTGTGTAAAACAAATCTCGTATGTGCTACAATGTATACATCGATTGTATATGCACCTGGACAGTATTCACACAACCACCAGCCAGGTACAGCCAGCTTATTATCATACTATTCGATCCTGGCACCTAAACTAGGGTTGCTAGATTTTTTCAAAGATTCTGGAGACTGTTTTAAAATGTTATGCAAGTAATTTTGACACAAATTAACGACTTAAATACACTCCACATCCTACAGATTTTGTTTTTAGATAGAAATATCAAATAAGTAACAGACCTACTGCGCACATTTATTAAGTACCAAAATGGTACTTTATGACATTGTGAGGGGGATGGGAAAATGTCTTACTGTCTATCCGTGTGTCTGTACGCACGATAACTCAAATACGCTTTATCGGATTTTCATGAAACTTGGTATAGACATTTATAATGTCCATGGGAAGAAGCCTATTGATATTGGACCTAATCGATTGACTGGTACCGGAGTAATGCCCAATTTAGTGCCTATTTTTATGGTAATATATTAGAAAAACGCGATAACTCAAATACGTTTTATCGGATTTTCATGAAAGTTGGCATACGCATTTATGACGTCCATGGGTACAAGCCTATTGAATTTGGACCGTTAACCGATATTGAAGTAACGAGTAAATCAATATTAATTTTATAATGGATATAAAACGTTTCATTATTATTTATTGCATGGCCCACAATATAATATTAAACATAAAGTAACAAATTGCCAATCATTATTGATATTGTTAGCCCGCCTTGATTGATTCGTTTCTTCATAATGATGTCAGTGTAAATAAGAGATTTAAAACACAACTAGCCGTTGAATGTTGATATTATATTGTGCATTCTATAGATACCAATATCTACATTATATTTTAATGTGAGTATTTTTCTTATTCGTTCCTGTGCAGCAATATGCCTAGTGTAATTCCTGACAGATAGATTTCAGATTAACTTTTTATTCATCCACAACCTATAAGGCTGCTTTAAACTTGAAACAAACATGTCAGCGAATCGTAGGCCTATTGCATCATGAATATTATTGCCAGTGCGTTTTGTTTTTGGAGTTCAACTCTGAGATCTATTACAAAAATAACTTCTTTTCTGCTTGGGCCTAACATAATTGCAATCATCACTGATTAAAAAAAGCATTCTGGCACTTTATTATATCAGTTTACCGATTTTATTTTGGATAAAATAGGCAAGCAAAAAGGCACTTGGGATACCAAAAATGGGCAGTAATATAATTAAAATAGGCATTATAAAAAGTCAAAACAGAGAGTAATCCCACTGTTTATTCATGAAAATAGCTTTCTATGATACTTGATCATTTGAATAACATTTTACAACCCTCCATTTGAAGTTAGAATCTGAACGATATCTGTAAATACTAAAATAATATTTCAGGTTCTGTAACAAATCAAATACAGATTAGATCTAGCTTTTTAACACATTGTGACATTGTACATCTTGTTCCAGGTGCTCTTCTTCTTATTGGCCGAGAAGGTTCTCTGTCCTGAACAGCGACTGGCTTGCCTGTACTGCTTGCTGTTCTACACCGTCCTTGCTTACTTGCAGCGCTCATTACAGGTTAGCACAATGTGAATACATCAGGTGTAGATAACTTTTACTTTCTCTACTCATATTATAGGAAGAAGGGCGGGTTATTTCATATTAATACCAAAAAGACTCATATGGGGCAAAAAAATTGCATATTTCTGCAAAAACATATCAAGAAGATTTTCATGATTCTTACCAGTTGACTATTAACACTTGTCTGTGGTGTAACACAATCGAGGATAAAACTACTGGACATCAAAATAGTGTATACGAGTATGAATTAAGGTTAAGCATCAAACTTTAGACCTTCGTTCTTCCACAAGCCTTGCTTAATGAATTGATCTGGAGCTCAACTCGGAGGTCTATTACAAAAATAATGTTAAATTATTGAATATATATTTGTATTAATGTATGGTACACATGTATTTATTTGATTTTCAATAAACATATTATTTAAATCCTTCAAAAGAGACCTTTCTAACACTCAAGACTTCCTTTCAAAAATAATTTTCTTCAAGAAAAGAAAAATTTTGCACTAAAAACAAAAATTCCACCAGAACACAAAATGTGTTTTTTGCAAGTGTTAAACAGTATTTTGGCTTAGAAGTGTGAAGATTTTCACTTTATTAAGGTAAAACAATTTGTAAATCTGTCACAAAAACAAGGTCTCTCTAGGCATTACTTTATCCCTGGCAGTAACAAACTAAATATTGCAAGAATAAAACATCCATATTGGTCCTGAATCCCACCGTGTCAAACAAAATTAAAAGACGTATTTAAAAATATTTCTAAAAACAGTGGATAAAGATTAAAAAACATGACGTTTCGACTCTTCCCTAGTCTTCCTCAGGTGACACACCGCACAGGACTGCTCATAAGGAAGATTAAATTTTGTCATGGTAACTCGTTTGTCCTCCATAGATTAATAACATTGTTCCTAAAATATCTGACAGATATGAACAGTCCAGTGTGATTTGTCACCTGAGGAAGACTAGAGAAGTCGAAACGTCGTGTTTTTTAACCTTTATCCACTGTTTTTAGAAATATTTTTAAATACGTCTTTTAATTGATTTGCAAGAATCTTGAAGTCTGCAATGGAGTACCTCTGGAGTACCTCTGAAGTACACTTGTTTCACGTGGTGTCCTGGCAGAAAAAAACTAAACATTGTGCGAGATAATGAAACCCTTTCTCAAAAACTGGGATATGCTGTCATATTGTGTAATTTATGTGTGCAGACTCGACACTGGTCACAGCTGCTCAACGAGAATTCTGCCGCTGACTTCATAAAGCTCACTACGGCATTCATCATTGTGAGACTGGGGAAAGGCATGGCTATGAGCATGGTCTTGCTCACGTTCACACTGCAGTTCAATCATCTCGAGCCGTCGTATACCTTTGTCTTTATCACGTTCCTATACTTTCTACTCACCCAATACAAAGGTAAGACAATTCTTTCTTCTTATACAAATAAAGCAATATGTTTGTGGCTCTCTGTTCTATCATTACATAAACCCTGTCTTCCTGCATTCATTCATGGTACTTCTGCCTTACGGCAGGTCTACACTCCCATGTAAAATTCCACTTTCCAGCTCCTCCTATTTTCTGCTGCATCCTTTAACTCTCCATAATTTCTTTTCTTCTTGATGTCATCCAGTATCTCAATTATTCTTCTTCCTAGTCTTCTCTTTCCTTCTATTTTTCCTTCTATGGCATCTAGCAGGAGTCCTCTTCTTCTCATAATGTGTCCCATCCAGTTGGCTTTTCTCACTCTTACATCTTGTAAGATATGTCTCTTTTCTTCCATTTCTTAAAACTTCTACATTTGTGATTCCATCCGTCCATCGAATCCTCTCCATCCTCCTCCAACACCACATCTCAAAGCTCTCCAGATATTTCTTTTCCCTTTTCCTGAGTGTCCATGTTTTGGCTCCATACAAAGCTACACTCCAAACGTAGCATCTCATCAGTTTTTCTTTGGTGCATTGGGCATCTCTGGTGATCATGCTTCCTAAATAACGGAATTGAGACACATTTCCTGCATGGAAAGCAGTACAGAGATTTCAAAGATGAAGCACTTTACCTTGAAAGTTGGGTGCGTCTAATGGACCAAAGTACATTAAAAGAATTAAAATTATGGTAAATATTGCCAGAATGCCATAGCTATAAACAAGGTGTTGTTAAGATAAGATAGTTACAAATCTGGGTACACAGACTGTACCTCAGTGCACTTGTCACAATTAAAAAATTAGGGTAGCTGGAAGCCAGGTATACAATGCAAAAAGAACAGAATGTCGAGTTCTTTTTTATGAAAGGAGTTTTCTCCGCCGGGTGTTTTAAATTAAAGAAATTACCTCTAAACAGCCTTGTCCCGTTACACTTACTGTATGGTGAATTGAGGGTTAGAGGGTGTAAAAGTATTTTCAGTCTTTCATGAGAAATTAGTTCAGTTAAAATTTACGGGATGCCACCTGCACAGAAGAGATTTACGTACAATGCAGGTTTTAAGTTAGAAGTGATTTACACTGATTCCATTGTACATGGTTATAATTTGTTTATGCAATGAAGTATATTATTCCCTTTACAATTTTTAATTTAGAATCACGTTAAATCTCTTTTCCTTTAAATTTCCATAAAATCGAGGGGCATCTTATGGTCCGGAGTGTCTTATAGTTTGTAAAATACAGTAGTACAAAAAAGTGTGCGTGGAATGCCATGCGACAGAAGTGAAACTAGTTTTAATTTTTTTATTTTTTCAGTTTTGGATTTTTTAAATTTTGGATCGTTGGACTTTTTAATATTGGGTTTTTGGACTTTCTAAATTTTTGATCTTTGAATTTTTTTATTTTTTGGATTTTTTAAATTTTGGATAAGCCTAATCATTGAGTTGATTGTTTTCTGTGCAGTCCGTTCCGTCACACCTCACTAATTTCGTGACGATTTTGAGCGTTACACAAGCTCTCGATTTACCCCTGCCATGGCTAAAGAAGTTTCACTTCAAAAAATCTGTTTCACCAAGATTACATTTTTTTTATAGGAACTGCTGGCGAGGAGACGCTGATTGTTTCCTTTATAAAGAGTTTTGAGCTGCAGATCCTGGAAGGGTTTGAGGAATACTGGATTCCTCTATGTATCTACAGCAGCACTGTGTTCATGTCAGCTGCGTTCATACTAGCTGCACTCTGGCAGTGTAACTACTGGATCATATGCCTCATCGTAGGGTGAGTCTCGAGAAACTTTACTATCACTAAGAGTATTTACAGTATGTTAATGAGGTTAAGAGGCACTAGGCCAAAAACTGATTCTAGTGTAAAGGAGAGGAGTACCAGAGAACTTACCAATCATTAGAGAGGCTGTCTCCCTCAGTGTCCCTCTGAGTTGATAGTAGCACAATAAAGATGTTGTAATACTTAAAATTTTCGGGTAAACTTTACCCTTTGTCAATCACTGAAGAAGATGGAGAACAGAGTGTAGGGCTGTTCTCCATCTTCTCCAGTGACTAACAAAGGGTAAAGTTTACCCGAAAATTTTAAGTATTACAACATCTTTATTGTGCTACTATCAACTCAGAGGGACACTGAGGGAGACAGCCTCTCTAATGATTGGTAAGTTCTTTGGTACTCCTCTCCTTTACACTAGAATCAGAAAGAGTATTTACAGTGAGTTCCATGCAAGAGTTGGCCAATCATGCAGGTTTCTGCTCTGACTCCCAAGCGATCGGGTGAAATATCTATGCAAATAGAGCCGCTAACGGAGTAATGATTCAGGTTCTCACATTTACAGTTTGAATTACAATGAAAATAACCACGTACCTCATCACAAGAGACGCATCCATACAACACCGGCATATTTTCAGGAAATTTTCTTTCATGCTCATAAGTTCAGCTTTCGAGACAGAATTAATTTCTCGTGTGATATTGTCTTTAAGTTCTTCTAACAGTATGTTAAGAGTTAATTTCTCTTGTGATATTCTCTTTAAGTTCTTCTGTATGCTACTATGTTAGAGTTAATTTCTCTTGTGATATTGTCTTCAAGTTCTTCTAACAGAACTTATGTGCGTGAAAGAAAATTTCCTGAAAAAATGCCAGTGTTGTGTGGATGCAAGAGGAGGACATTTCCAACATCTCTTGTGATGAGGTACGTGGTTATTTTCATTGTAATTCCAACTGTAAATGTGAGAACCTGAACCATTACACCATTAGCAGCTTTATTTGCATAGACCATAGGTGAGCAACTGAGGGGAAACGTTTTAGTCCCCATCCCTTGCTGTGACGTAAGAAACCTGTTCTTCATGTTCAGTGTCACGTCGAAACCGCTTTATGCTGACGTCAAGGGCGACTGTAGTGGGAGAAATTCCCCTATCGCACAGTGACACGATGTGCCACAGATGCGCACCCATGGCATAGATATTTCACCCAATTGCTTGGGAGATAGAACAGGGGCCGCCACGATGCAGAAAGTTGCATGATTGGCCAACTCTTGCATGGAACTCTCTGTATATACCCACAATTTATAGCTTGCCTGTTAGTACTTAAACTCAATTTAGTAACTGATTGTTCCCCTGTATTGCATGAGAAGCCACACAGTTGGATTATCTCGTATAATAAAGATCTAGGAATATCAAAAAGAGTGCTTGCACACGATAAAGATCTTGGAAGTCAAAAGACAACATACAAGACTTTGCAAAACAAGAAAGCACAAAACATCTGTTACAAAGAGCACAGCAAGTGCAACTTTTACACCGGGAAATAGGATATAGGGATACAAGTAAGAGTTGACAATTGTTTCTGAGCTGGTGGATCACTGTACTCAGAAATGCAACATATTCTACGCTAAGCAGCTGAAAAATCAGCATGAGAAATGATGTTGTTGATGAAATTAAATAAAAATAGTAACAAATTTACTGATGTGACAAGATATTTACGAAATCTGGCAAACATTTACACCAAATGTCTCTAATAAACGAGAGTCTACTGGAATTGAAAATTCAGTACTGAAGAGATTATTTGGGAAAGAAGGGGAAAATCCACAATGGAGGGGGAGCAGAGGTGTTTGGATAAGATTCACAAAGATGATTAAAATACTGCAATGACTTTAACTTCCATTAAAATTATATTGCAAAACAGTTCGCTTTCAATATGTACAGAATGTTTCAAAATGTATGAAAAATAAATACATACAGTCCATATAGTCTCATATGGCCTGGAAGACCATAACAGCACAAAACCAATGCAGCCACACAGAACTTAAACAGTAAGGGAAACAAATCTTCATCATTAAAACCAAGAGAGAGAGTTATGAATTTTGAATTTCTGCCCTCCAATCAGTGCTGTAGTTGGGTGGATATGAGCCGGTCCATTGTATCGCTTAAAATCCGATCGTGCCACGAGTGCACCGGTGAAAGTTCATGTTTACATCTGAAATTAAAATAGAAAAATGCAAAATGTAATATAAAGGGTGTCCCAATAAGAACGCCGGATTTGAATTGGCCGCCATTTTTATGCTGTGGGATTGACAGCACTGTAGTTAGCTTTTCTGTTTCCTGTATTTGTTGCAATTACTTGGTATGGAGCGGTACACTGCTGAGCAACGAGTTTTAATTGTCAAAATTCATTACACGAATGGCGAGTGTTATGCTCAAACTGTTCAAAGGCTTCGTGCGCTCTTAGGCCGGAATAATGAGCCTAAGGAATAAACTGATCGTAGGCTTCTTTCTTTGGGGGTTTCTTAAATCGCAGGTTTATGTACACAATCCCCGAACCATATAAGACCTGAAGCAGGAAATTTGATGTGTCATCGCCCAAATCCAGGCACAAGACTGTGCAAGAATTATCACAAATTTCATGGACAGAGTCACTAGCTGCAGAGGAGGACGTGGTGGACATATGCCAGATATCATTTTTCATACATAAATCGGAACATGTGCCCTTTGTATTCATGCATAAATATATGTCATTTCTTGAAAACAGAATGTATTTTGTGCATTATTAAATCCGGCGTTCTTATTGAGACACCCTATATTACACAAAACCTGGAAACAATTATAGGTTTTAAGTATGGCATTTGAAGCATTTCACAGACATTGAGCTACACATGAATGCAAAAACTGTTCAAATGAAATACAGTGGTCAATTTTACTTCAAGCTTGTCGAATATCTCAAACACACACCTGTTTACCAACCCTAGCCATCCAGGTTCTCAGAATAAGCCAAGCAGGACAGAAACAGAAACAGAATACAGAGCTATTACTGAAAGGTAAAGTGTTCCCTACTACAGGCCATGGAAACCCAGAAGGTTCCAGGAGGTTGAAGCTCCCAGATTTTGGACATTTGGCACATGAAGGTGGTAAGGTTGTCAGCCTTACACACCGGCCGCCTTTACTCCCAGGATTGCTCCTGGTACTCAGTTCTGTTAGATGCTGAGTCGACCCCAGGGCCATAGTGCCACCAGAAGGATTAGGCCAATTGAAAAACTTCAACAGGGTGTCCACCAAGTAATGCTGAAGAAATTCCCGGCTTATTCCCTGATATTCATTGATCATTTCAGAAATTCCCGACCAAAATATGAAGCACTTTCTAATAACTGTGTAAGAAAAATTATAGGATTACAATAATTTAAATAAAAAAAAACTTTTAGTAACACAAGTAATTGCAAACAATAATTACTTAGGCTATAACAATACAAAAATTATGAACAATAAAGTAAATTAAATATACTTTCATATAGGCCTATTATTGTCTTTTTGATCACACTTTGCAATTTTTTGAATTTTCCCGGATATTTTAACAAATTCATTGACCTTTCCCGGATTTTCCCGACCACACAAAATTCCTGGCCTTTTCCTGGATTCCCAACCAGTGGACATCCTGTTCAATGACCTCATCAGGAACTGAACCCGCGACCTTCCGGTTTGTGGTGCAGTGCTTCAACCACTACGCTACGGATTACTGAAAGACACTGGTAAAACAAACATAACTTGCGGAGTTAAGTGCTTCTCCAATTTGTGCAATGTTTCAATTTTCAAAACATGAAGAAATACACAAAGTCCTTGAGCAATATTACAGACAATTAATTCACTTCCAATTTCTACATTAGAATGTGAAAGATCTTTCACTGTGATTAACAATGAAATAGAACAGGATACAAAACTATTAAAATCTGTCAAAAGACCTCCATCATTAACAGTCTGGGAAAAAATCTCTATGCAAAAAAACAAACACAAATTATTGAATTTTGAAATACCAGCAGAAGACGGTCTAATCAGAAGATACATTCGCCCACCACTAGATGGTATCTAGGAGCCGAGAGTGGTCATTGAGGGGAGCAGCCTTGCCAACAGAATTTCAGATGTAGAGAACGATGATCACAATGTTGATTGAAACTATGTAGCCCTAAGGTAAAAACTATAAAAGTGAAGTTTAACTGTGTTACAAACTATAAAGTATATGTGATTAATGATATTTGCAATAAAAATAGGGAATAGTCTGTTGGTAGAACGAACTGGAAGACTAATATGTAAAAAGTGTTGGGCTGTCATTGGAAAATTTCACTCAAAACCTTATGTGAAGATCTGGAAGACTAGGGCTGAAGAAAAAGCTTGCCAAAAATGTGACCCATTGGAAGAAATCCTTCTATGAGTTCCGCTTATTTCTTTTTCCAACTACAGCACTGCCTCCAATGACTTTCTATCAGTAAATTACCCCTGTATAATCCAGATGGCAGCAATGCAGCACAGTAACATTAGCCGAGGATGGGAGAAAGTATTACAAAACTAGTCCTAAGAAAAGATTTCAAGTGAAGTACAGTGTTGCAACATCTGACTCATTCATATTACTGTATTTACCCTCATAATTCATGTACAAGAAATTATAATGTAAAATTTTAAATTTCTATATATTCTAGAATATTTCATACAATTACTATTTTGTGAAACCTCTTCCAAGAACTAGTAAATACCGTTACCGTATTGGTCCGAATATAAGATGGCCTCGCATATAAGACGACCATGAATTTCTGAAGGATAGTTATGACAACATAAATAAAATAGCTTATTAGTACATTTTCATTCACATAAAACAGAATTTTGAAGTTCATGTTGTAACTTCTTCTCTGGCCTTTATTTACACATTGAGAAATGAAGATGCTTTCTTTTCCACATGGTCCGCCATGACTGGTGTCAAACAAAGCTTTATGCGTAGAGCATAGAGAAGGAACGGTGCAGAACAAGCAGAAGCACGAATTTAGGAAAAATAAAATCCGGTAAAATTCAGTCCAGTTCGGTGAAGTTCCACGTGACTTTGACCTTGGGTCGGACGCACGTCATCGCGTGGGGATTCCCGCTGCAAAGCTGCATTTGGGAATGGAGAGTTGTTGAAAGTGTTAGGTTGCGTGTATAAGACGAGTATAGTTTTTATAAACACATTTTGAGGGGGGAAAAAAAGATAATCTTATATTCGGGCCAAAAATAATAAAGTCACACTGCAAGTTACAAATTAAAAGTGATTGCATATACGGAGTGAATCTGAACATGACTATAGTTCTCAGGAACATCAATAAGTTATCTAATGTTGTTTTTATTAAAATATATCAAATTTAAATAATTTTTATAAGGGTTTAATAATTTCCTCAAATACATCGCGCATCCTATTTTAAATTATAAAAATAGCATAAGTGCGTGAATTAAGCGAGTAAATACAGTATCAATGTTTTGTTGTGCTGAGGGAGGGAATTCTGGGTTGCAGGTATACCAACGTGTATGTGTGTGGACTGCATCTTCTGCAGAAGTACTGGAGTCCTCTGGCGGTGCAGAGAGCTGTCATTGCACTGTTTCCCCTCGCCACACTGCGACAGATGCAAGAGAGAGGAGACACAGTCTGCCCCATCTGCCTAGACGAGATGAGGCTGTTCTCTGCTCGCATCACGCCTTGCAACCACATCTTCCATGGACAGTGCCTCAGGAAGTGCGTGATCCAGTTTGGAACTTGTCCGCTCTGCAAGAAACCATTGTGACAGTCTTTTGTTTATTTTAACTCACTTTCGAGGTCTGCAAATCTTCTTCACAGGAAACTGGACATTAGAACCCTGATTTAATGTTTTTTCCTAGTCATACAGAACAGGCCTATTTACACTAAGACTGTCCTCACCAATATGGATAAAATTTCTAATTAGCTTGGATATCACAAACTCAGACCAGACCATTATCCCCAATGATAAATCTTTCATGCACATCATTTACTACCTCGGATTCTGTCTACTTCAAGTCTGACCCTTAAAATTCTCATAAGAGAAACCAATGTCATCTGACTGGAGAAAGTCAGTAGCCAATTCAATAAGTTTAGTGACCATTATTGTTACATATGGTAAAGCATTACAGGTTTTTGCAGAGTATGAAGAACTATCCTTCCCCTAAAGCAGCAGTTCCCAACCTGTGGGTCGCAGAAGGGTTACAGGTGGGTCGCAACTCGATCCTAAAACTATCAAAAACCATCGAATAAACCATCAGAAAAGATAAGAAAAATCAAAACAAATCAAACTATGTTTTGATTGTTTTCTTAGTTCTTTGTGTAGACTACTTTTATAATTGTAGTTTTTATCTTCACCTAGGAACACTTGTTAGTGAGTAAGAAAACCACTTGTTGCATATATTGCAAACATTTATCTATTGTTAAATAAATAACTGTTTTGCTACAAAGTGCTTGTATTTTGTCAACCATATTCAAATCATAACACAAATTGTTTATCAATAATCAATCTGTATCTTCAAAAAAGCATATAGAAGCTTATATATATTTGCAATATTTGATGGTAAATTATATATACATAAGGAAGGGATACGATACAAATAAGGTTTATTACTCCACCACGGACCGACGGACGGTGGAGGTATTCCGATAAGGAAAGGTGGATCGCCAGCTGAAAAAGGTTGGGAACCACTGCCCTATAGGAATCACTTGACCAATCAGAACTCTCCATTTAATGATTCCATTTTCTAATTTTCCTATTGGCCCATTCTAGTATATGGGTGATTCTTCAAATGCGGGAAAATTTGCGTTCCGGAGTGATATATCCCTTCAAATTCAACTTTAAAAAAAATTAAAATAAAAGTATGTTTCTACTACTTCCATACTACAACTATCAGTTTGAAATGTCACTAACTTTAAATTCTGATATTCAAAAATCGAATTTAATTCAATGAAATGTCATCCACAAGCCCTGTCCCAAACCTCGGTTTTGTATATTCTAATGCATTTTTCCACAAAACAAAATGTTATTTCCTTTTCAACTTTTTTCCTGTCAATGAGTATGAATGGGTGAAGAATATTAACCCCTAAAAAATAAAATGAAATAAAATTGTCACCCCACCTAATGAACATAAAGAATGTCCCAAGGGTTTTTGGTCATCCACATGGCTGAAAAGAATGGAATTTTTTCTGCAGGAATGAGAAATTTGTAAAACTGGCAACAGTGTTAGAAAGCCAACAGAGAAGCTTGTGGTTGAATTGTAAGGTTGAATTTTGCTTGCTTACAAAATGTTTGGGATTAACAAAGGACTTTGTATCATTTTCAAGGAAAACGTTTTTATTCCCCGTCATTAACATGGCTTCTAGAAAGTAGGCAGAAAGTGAATATTAATTAATTTTAATTATGCACTATGATAAACCTTCCAATTCAAAGTACCTGACTGAAGTTGAGCCTACAGAGGTTTAGAAATGGCTTGCTGAGACCACTTAAACTCCTTTTTTGTCATCCACATGCCTGATTTTTGTGTCATCCACATGTCTCATGAAGGGGTATGTGGATGATTCTCAAGTCATGTAGATGATAAATGTAGGATACTATTGTGTTTGCGGTGTCTGTGACCTGTACTTAAGATCTTAAAACTGATTAAATGAATTTCTGCTTGATTCCCCCCTCCCCCAAAACCATAAAAACACAGTCTCGTTAAAATTACATTAATTCCGGAGTATGCACACAAATTTGCAAATTTGATGCAAAATCAACTGAAGTATGCTGAGAAAAATATGAAATCACATAAAGAAAAGCAGATTGTTGCCAAAGTTAGTCATTAATGTGGCCTTCTGCCATCCACATGGCTTTAAAAAAATAAAGAAATTAAAATAAATAAAAATATAAACATTTAAGCTCTGCTGGTGTCATATTATAATCAAGTAACCCCTGAAGTATTTTTGTGATTTTTTTGAGATTTTTTAAACAAAGTAAAAAATTTTGATTTTACACACTCCAAATTTTCCCGTATTTGAAGAATCACCCATATCCAGTCTTTTCCTATATAAGAAGCAGTTTTTTCTCAATCCCGCTCACTTCTCCCAGAAGATGGCAGCGGAGATAGCTGCTGAAAGCTAGAAACCAAACCTCCAACTCACCCGGTTGGAAGCCAGGGAAACAATAATACATTCTCAACACTGGGAAAGCTTCAAGTCACACGTGTCATGATGATCGTTCTCCCTACGCTTGGTGATGGTAGTAGTCTGGTGTATTTTGTGTTCTGAAAACTTCGTTTAAAATATATAGGAAAACGTTAAATTGTGACTGCACTAAATCTGGGTTCTACTTTATTACAATAATGTTTCTGTGACAGATTTGCAACTAAAACTAGTGCCTTGCAAGTGAAGTGGAGAAGGGAGAAAGAACTGAGCCCGAGGCAAGAACGAACACTTTTAGTCAAAGACTGAGCATTAGGACATGTGGGTCATACAAAAAGTCAAACTGCGAACTCTCCATCACAACTGTCATTCACTTAAAACAAAAAGCCAATGTAGTAAAAATTGCAATTCACACAGACTTCAGCAAGATACAGATGATGGAGAGTTTAAAAATGTTTTAAGTTTGCTTAATACCAATGAAATGAGGTTTTAAAGATTTTTTCCACCTTATACCCTCAAAAAATAAAAATAAATAATTTTGAAGGCAATTTGCAAGGGCCCAAAATATCGTTGTAAGGAGGTTTGACTGTAATGGAATACAGTTGTACAGTTACTTATTGGTGACCTACATGAATAAATATTATATCTCTATTACAAAACTATGCTTGGGATGTTATAATAATAAGTATGTTACTTTTAAACTTGTGAAGAATAAATATTTTTAAAGTTTCAAGTTCTCGTATTTTCTTGTGTTTGCTACTTGAATCTCCACAAAGATTTCAAAGTTTGACATTTAAGGAGCATGTGAGAAACATCAAATGAAAACAGACAGAAAAATCATCACACCACTTTTGGACTACAAATCATGTAACCAAAGAGAAATTAAGATAGTAAAGGCAGGGTAGATGTTGGAATGATGATAATAGCAAAGCATAAAGTGCGCGAAAGAATCTAGCGTTCATATTGGAGCAATCATAAAAGAACCCTAGGCCCACTTCACTGTTCAGATTATTTTTACTGTCAGTATGACAGTGTCCGCCTCTGTGGGTGAGTCGGTAGCGCGCCTGCCTTCCACTCCGGCGGCCTGGGTTCGATTCCCGGCCGGGTCGGGAATTTTTCAGTAGTGAAAACTTCCTTTCCCGGGTTCAGGACTGGGTGTGTGTGTGTGTCCTTAGGTTTAAGTAGGTAGGAGACTGGCGCACCCCGGTAACAAATACGCTGAGAATATCCCCTTACGGGATCACCAGGGGTCGCTCGCGAACCTGAGGAATAACTAATCTAATCTAAATGACAGTGTATTTGCATCTAGTTGGCAGATCCCTAGTGATCTGCTGTAGGAAGGAATCTATAAAGGCCTGTCGGCTAGGGGAAGGATTTTGCAGCTATATGGCAACTGTGTAGATGTATGGCGTAAAGCAGAACTGTGGCCAATAAGATAGGAAAGAAGTTAATATAAATTTGAACTAGATTTTTTTTTAAAGAAGAGCACTATAGGATTCTGTTAAGAAAATGTTAAGCATTGCTACCTAGGTTTTATATGTGACTACAGCCTGGCAAGTGAACCACTGGCGCTGTCAGCGCTGACTCCAGTGCAGCAATACAAATTATGTTGGAAAAGGTATTCCCATACGCATGCCAGAGCACCCAGCAGATGAGCCAGAATGCTTTTCTAAGCCGGGTCCCCACTACTTAACAATTAGCACCAACATGTTGCAGTTAACATAATATGTTAAATGTTTATCATCAACTTGTTGAAGTACAAGTCAAGTGGTCTGCCAATTAACAACTGTCTCCACTACAGTGCTATAGGTTAACTTGGGTTGGCGCGGTTATGAACAGAAATTAATAAATAATGAATAACATTCAAAAATAAAACGCCTCTGACGAGGGCAGCCAACATTACAAAATGAGAGTAATTTTATATACTCGTTATCTTCTTGTTAACTGTCTATGACTTTTTTAAATACTAATTTTGTACAGACGTCTTGATCTTTTCAAAATAACTATCACATTTTTCAACAATGGAGTATGCCATAAAAAATAATTTTAAAAGTAGATGCAATGCTATTGAGAACACTGATATACCAAATACTCACATAAAACAAAATGGATGCCAGCAATATTGAGGAAGCTGTCGACTGCTTTTTGTTTAGATGGAAATTCCCGAACCAAAGCCGATTAAGGTGCCGATCGCTTTTTGTTTGACGGAAATTCCCGAAACAAAGCCGATATTGACCAACTAGTCAATTGACTTGATTTGAATTGAATTGAATTGAGTTTGTTGCCCATTTTCTCCGGAAAACAAATTAACATCCGAAAATGTTAAGTGCAACATGCTGGGTTTGCATGTCAATATCAACTTGTTAATATTGATATGTTGGTGTTAAATGTTTATCAATGGAGACGCAGCTTTATGGATCTTTACTCTATGAACACTTGTAGTAGTATCTGGCAGCGCTGCATGAAACCAACTCCTACTGGTTGCTGGTGTGCACCACAGGAACAAATAGCAGTAGATCTTGTAACATGATGACCTGAGCGGCAAGGGAAAGCTTCCAGTTTCACAGGTCTATAGATAAAGTTTCCGAGGTGTAGCTTCTTAGTAATAAGCAAAAGAACATCATATTCAAAGTGGAAGTTGGCAGGAGTGATGTGTTACGGCAGCGTTGCAAAATATCTTCCTCCCAAAATCATCTTTTGCAAAGATTATAAGAAACGCCATGTGTTCAAGTGGCCAGCAGGAATCGGACGTCAGCTCTGTCTGCTTCAAACAATGGTTGTACGTGAGGCTTGGGGGATTGTAAACGTGGCACATGTTTATAGATCACTTTCCAGAGCAAGTTTACCTAGCAATTGTTATACATTTATCATAGGTAACCCCACAAGAGTTTACGACTTTATCGATAGATTCGCAATTGCGCAGTAGGAGCGAATTTATCTGATGTAACTCGTCAACTCAAGTTGGATTTATTAAGAGTATTCCATGAATAAAATGTAACGGATTATATAAATAATCACAGTGAGATCACAGTGTACTGTGAATCGCTTCGAGTTACCATGTTCTGACCAGTGCTACCAATGGATGAGGATGGAGGCAGCGTCAGCCTCGGAAACGTTGGATCACAACAAACTTCTCACCTGGCTGCAAACCCGAGAAGATTTTCTACATAAGATTCGCCAGGAAAACCTTAAATCTTACAAGCTAAATATGCGTATAATCTCAAAATTACTATTATGGTTTTGTGGAAAGTTGGAATCAGCTGAAACTGTGTAGTGTCGTAACTCATTGTCGCCAGTACATCTAGCGCTTGCGCATTCAAGTAAAAAACGGTTGTGAAACTCAGTTACAAAACCTAATTTCATTGTGTAAACTAGCCTTAAAGATGGCAGCTCTAAGCAGAGACAGAGAACTGATGGTGTCAGGATTTAGAGGACAGATGACACTATACGCTCACACACTTTGGCTATGAATCGCTCTCAAGAAGAATTTCTTTCATCTATAGGAATGCAAAGTAGTGCATCATATATATCCATCAACAGCACAGCCAGTGATGCCCAGTGATGCATATATACGGCTGCAGAAGTGAACGAGTTAAATTTTACAAGATAGTTTACAGAGAATTTTGTATAACTAATAAAATCAAGTAAACTGATATAACAAAGTGTTGGAATGCTTTTGTTTAATATAATTGCAATTATGATATGCAGAAAATACCGTAAGTTATTTTTTAAATCAATTTCCAAGTTAAGCTCCAGATCGATTCATTATGCAGGGCTTACGGAAGAACAAAGGTCTAGTTTGATAAGCATATGTGAAGGAATATGTGGGTAGTGTTATTTGTCAAAGCTAACTCTATTGCAACTTAAGCCTTATATGAACACTGTAAAACAATTTGTTGTCATGAGAACTGATTTGCATTTGATAAATTCTAATACATTACCATAAAACAGACACTAAATTGGTCATTACTCCAGTACCGGTCAACAGATTTGGTCCAATATCAATAGGCTTCAACCCAGGATGTTATAAATGCATATACCAAGTTTGATGAAATTCTGATAAAGTGTATTTTGAGTTATCGTGCATACCTAGACAAGGACAGAAATTTTCCCACCCACCACACATCTCAGAAAGTACCATTCTGGCACTAAATAAATTTGTATGATTATTTTGGTTTTGAATATATGGTGTCCCAACTTGTAGAATTGGGTAAGTTACGCCAGAGGTTAGCGGCAGTGTTGATTCATACTTTCAACAAATAGAGAATGAAACCTGAAACTCACCACTTCTTGAAGATGATGTCTGCGCTGTGTAGTTCAGGTTGCATACAGGCCGCAGTGTACTGCAGTATATACAGGTCCTGCAGGAGCTGTGTCAGTCTCTTGAAGTGACGCTCTGTGTAAGGGAGAGATCCCTCCAGCAGCCCTGAGTAGCCTGGAGGCTTCAGAGTTCCAGTAGACAGATCATCTAACAGAATGGATATCACCACCTACAATCAAACATAATAATGAGAAAATTTTAGTTAAAATTTAACACGTCATAGGAATTTACATACTGAACGATCAGTTAACATATTTTTATAACTTTATCAATTTCACTATTTCAACAACATTACCACTCTCAATTCGTGAACTCAGCTGTTCAGCTGATCCACACGTGATGACATGCGTCCGACCCAAGGTCAAAGTCGTGTGGAAATTCACCGAACTTTACAGAACTTATCCCGAATTAGTGATTCTGCTTGTACTGCACTGAATGCTCGGTGTTTCTATGCATAAAGCTTTGTTTCAACATCAGACTGGCGACCACATGCATAAGGAAGCATCTTCTTTTTCCTCATTTTCTTTTCATTCCAGCTTCGCTACTGTTACATACACTGTGGGGCTACTACAAAGCATTGTGATATATTGAGCCGATATAGTACAAATGTCTAAATTCAGATGAGAGGAGGCCAGTACCAAAAAAGAAAGAAAGAAAGAAAGAAAGAAAAAAAAACTGTGCGTGGAATGCCACACGACAGAAGTGAAACTTGTTTTAATTTTTTGATTTTTTTTCAATTTTGGGTTATTTAATTTTTTCAATTTTGGATGTTGAACATTTTAAAATTGGGTTTTTGGACTTTTTTATTTTTAAATTTTGGATTTTTGGACTTTTTAATTTTGGATGTTTGAATTTTTTAAATTTTTAAATTTTGGTTTTTTAAAATTTTGGATCTTTGAATTTTTTAATTTTGGCATAATGAATAGAATGAGAAAGTGTGATGACTTCGCCGCTAATACAATGGTGGGTATAGGGAGAGCGGCGGTCCACCGAAACACTGGCAGCACCTTCGTTTGCGTTTCAACTTCTCAATGCTGCGTCATGATAGTTTGGCATCTTATGATTAAACTCGCAATCTTTAATTAACCCTTGGTCCTATTTCTGTGAAATTTGTGCAGAAATAATCTGCACAACACAGTCCTTCTGATGGTTAAAACAGAGACTTAAAAAATGCGGACATAAATGTTTTTATTTCATTATATAAACATCACCAATTACACAAAATTCATGGAGGGTGAAACGGAATTTGACTATGCGACAATTTTTTTCATTTTTGTGTCCCGTAAAAACTTCAAGCGAGAAAGTTTTAGGGAAATATTTCAACTTTATTTTAAATTCAGTACCACCTTTATATCTTGAATGGTTTACGAGTAATTGAGTGGTAATTATTCCGAGCGCTCAGCTCTCTGAATTATGTGGGACGATCGTGAAATGTTGAGGGTGAAGCAAATTTGACTATGCGACATTTATTATTTTATTTTTGTGTCCAGAAAGAGATTAAGGGTGTAAGGTTTAGTGAAATATTTGGATCTTATTATAAATTGAGTACCACCTATATATCTATAATGGTTAACGAGTAATAGTAATTACTCTAAAGCTAAAGCTATCAGAATGGTATTGAGGCATTAGCAGGCATCTTTTCCATAAAATACCAGCAATAACGTAAAAAAATTTACATAATTTATTCGTAGTCTCAATAATAATACTATATTAACTGACTACTTGTACCCATACTGCAAGATTGACCCGCTGAGGAAAAGGAGTGAATGAAGCTTTTTCTAACTTCGTAAGTCTGCACTACTTTTATTTATGCATTTATTGGATTATTTATTTATCATATTTTCTGTTCACTTATGTTAGTAATTTTTATGTATAATTATCATAGCAAATGTCTTATTAATTTAATATCTTGTTCCTTTTTTTAATAATATAATTTAACAACATAAGATGCACATAATTTACAGCGAACGGCGAATGGTCGAGGGTTTGAGCAAATAGCGGGCTGTAGTTAAGGCAAGAGGATTTAATTTTTTTTTTTTGTAGTGCTGCTTATGAAATTTTCCGTACCCTGCAATTCACAAACCATCCCTTAGTTTATGTTATCTCTGTTCACATATAATTTGTACACAGATCTACACTTTTGACCGTGTTTCACCTACATAACTTACCCCATACAGCCAGGAGAAAATTAATATTATTATAAATAATATTACTATTAATACAATATTAATATAAATTAATACTCAGTAATATTCCATACAATGTAATATTAATATTAATTTATAAAATATCCCTTAGCTGTTTTCTACCCTAATTATACGTTGTTATTTCTATACAAATGTACATTCTTTAACAAATTCTCATCAAATTATACTAACATACCATCTACCCTATTTTCTAGGCAACAAAATATTAGATCAAATCATCCCTTAGCTGTTTCATACCTATTGTTCATTGCTTGTGAACATCTTCGATTTTTTGAAAGATGTGGAACGAAATGTTACGGTCAAGCTTCTTGGAATCTGAGAAATTACTGTTACACACGGCCATGTTTATTTTTGGAGATGAGATCTTCCAAGACGTGTAAAGCAGCCCGAAAATTGTCAGAAGTATCTAACAATTCAATTTAGATAAGGTGAGTCATTTTGAAATAGATTAATGTATTATTTTGTTTAATAATGTTTGCAATTTTTCCTATACCGCCGTAGTAATCTTGCTCCCGCGAATCTCAAGCAGAGTAACTGCTACCTAGCGGCGGAACCAGTGAACTCCCTCAGTCATCACACTTTCTCCTCTATTCATTATGATTTTGGATTTAATTTTGGATCTTTAGATTTTTTAAATTTTGGATTATTTTATTTTGAATTTTTGGATTTTTTAAAATTTTGGATAAGGAGTTGATTGTTTTCTGTGCAGTCCGTTCAGTCACACCTCACTAATTTCGTGACGATTTTGAGCGTTACACAAGCTCTCAATTTACCCCTACCGTGGCTAAAGAAGTTTTACTTCAATAATACCTGCACCAAATCATTTGCGATTTTTGAAAAAAAATATGCGGGTAGTATTTGAGTATATACGGTAAGTTGATTGCATGTCTTTACGCATGTTTAACACTTTTATATGCGTCAATTCCTGATCCTATCTTTGACTGGAGTGCAGAGATCTCACCTGGGCAGGGTGACAGTTTCTGCTGTTGGTATTCCACACTGTGGCACACTTGAGTAGCTCTTCCTTCTGCTGGGGTTCCAGTTGCTTCATTGTATCCTCCAGTCCACCTCGGCCCTGCTTCAGCACCTCTGTAAACCAACACACATCAATTATGTAAAAGTTCTTCACGGGCTAACAGCCGAGTTGAGGTTTTAAAAAACTCTGAGCTTTCGGACTCCATCTCTGAGTCCATCTTCTGGGAAAATGGTAGAGAGAGAAGATGGACTCAGAGATGGAGTCCGAAAGCTCAGAGTTTTTTAAAACCTCGACTCGGCTGTTAGCCTGTGAAGAACTTTTACATAGTATTCGCCGAGAAAAGTT
The DNA here is from genome assembly GCA_964059195.1 of Ectobius pallidus. Taxonomy (NCBI): domain Eukaryota; kingdom Metazoa; phylum Arthropoda; class Insecta; order Blattodea; family Ectobiidae; genus Ectobius; species Ectobius pallidus. The sequence goes on along the minus strand of CAXKWD010000005.1, from coordinate 180,208,306 downwards.
CAAACCTTGTACACATCAATTAATTTGCAAGTTTCTTTTGTAATCACCCGGGCCCGGATTTTAATGACATGTCACCTTTTTATTGATGCTGTATAGACATTGCCAACTTGTAGATAAATTCTAATCATGACCTCTTGATTATAGAAATGCATTTTTATTAGGTCATTTTTTGTCATTTTATGTAATTTACCGCATTCCTGAATAAGGTAGGGTTTAAAAGATTTTTTTTCCTTCATACGGGTAATATTTAAATAAATTACTAGGTTACTATAATGCAACATTTTTGTAGGATCTACTTAAAAACATTTTCCTTAATTTTCTTCTCAAATGCTCAATTCAAGAACAAAGAACAGAGTTTTTAGACCTACGTCCTTTCGGCATTTACAGTTTTAAAATTATGTACAACTTATTGTGTACAATAATAATTTTTTATAAATAAGAAATCAGTTTTTAGGTAATTCTTTATGACTATTAAGTCATTTTCTTTAAAATTTAAGGTCATTTTTCAAACAATTTTAGGTCATCAGAATCTGGGCCCTGGTAATCACAAATGGACAAACAATTGCAAATAATTTGTCAGCTTCTTTCTGAACAAAAACATAGCATGTATTTCTTGAAGTTTAGACTGATTTACACAACCCTGGGGTAGCATGCATGTCGTCACAACACAGCAGAATTAGTTATAGACTGCATTTTAATGCATGTTGCAATACACTGCCTGAAATATTCAGCTACAGATGGCAGCTCAAAACAACGGACAGGAAATTGATGGTATCAGGAATTAGTCAACAGATGACATTATATGCTGACATAGTTTGAATTGCTCTCACAGAGATTTTCTTTTGTCTATAGGAATGCACAGTGATGCATTATATTATATAGCCTATGCGTCGGTAGCATGGGCAGCAGTAATGAACAGCCTGGAAGAAGTTTTTGAACTGCAAAACTCTGGCCGTGAAAGCCTTCGATGTTAGAATACCAGTATAGTCATTAATACAATAGATGATAAAGAAAACAGTCTATTTTGAATGAAGTTACACTTCAGAAATGAGAGTTCAGTTTTTATAAACATTTGCTTGGATGGTAGCACTGCGGAAAATAAAAACTGTTGATAAACACACCTCAATAACAGATAGGAATTGTGCCTTACGCCTGTATGGAACTGAATGTGCAGTCTCACAGGTCTTTTCTTATAACTGAGCAGAGATTTAAGGCACAAGTACAAATAGTTCACTGGGTATTTAAGAGATATGAGGAGAAGGCACAAATGTTAAAAACCCAAAATTAAAGATTTGTGCCTTACGCCCTTATGGAACTAGGGCCCAACAATTATATTGCATCAGACCATATGTTATACTAAAATTCTAATTTTAAGCTCTACTTATTTATTTATTTATTTGCTACCTTGTATTATCCTGAGGACTTGCAGGGGCCTGTCCAGACTGAGAGCGAGTCTTAACGCTGGCAGCAGCTGATCTGCCTTCAATAGGTTCAACAGTTCTTGTTCTTGAAGCACCTGCTTTTCCTTCTCCATCTCTGCTTCCTTGCGGCGCTTCTCAGTCACATCTCGCCACACAACGAGGTTGGAATCTGATCCCCCAGTCACCAGCATGGACTCATCTCTGCTCACTGAAACAATAAGCATTTACTCATGAAGCTTCCAGTCCAAACTTTTAAAAACCATCAAAATACATGACAACTACTGTTGGCACACAATTTCATGATAGAAAAAACATCGCTTGTGAAACGTGTTTTATATTTCATATTTATTTATCTCGTTGACCACAGTTATATGGTATAGGATACATTATTTTTTGGTATAAAAATATACATGTTCATAACTTAAACTATTAAGGTGCAATGGTGCATGAATAATACCAGAAATACATACAATACAAAGAATACAAAGAAATTCAGGGTCAAAAAACATTACTACAACACTACAAAAATGGTAAATTATAAAGTGAAATGTGTCAAGTAGGCCACATATAGTAGGTTCTGAAAATTATTTAAAGTTTGTGGCTGCCTCAAAAAATTCATCATTATTGTAGAAGCAGATTTGTTTTAATTTCATCAGCCTTTAAAGTGTTTAAAAGTTAAATTTCTAGTAGCAACTGGAAGAGAATTAAACATTTTCACTGACATGTACCTAAAATTATGTTTGGTTGTTGCAAACAAGCACTGATCCTGTAAAATGTTATGTGTAAGTAAGCATTTAAAAGTAAAGTTGAGTGATAAAATAAGGTTTTTATAGTTGTATTTATTTATACTTGGCCTATATTATCATACAAAAGATATTTACAATATTGCACTATAACAAAATCTTTTAGCATGACTTTTGTCATAGTTCTAACCACATGCCCCCAATCCTACCCTCTGCCCTTGATAGATGTTACAGCAGTTGGATGGTAGGCCCTGTCCCACAAAGGATGTAGAGCCATGGAGTTCAGTAGCAGTAACATTAAATATAATTATAATACTAACCATATTATTGTAACTTGTATACTAACCTGCTAGAGCCCAAACTCGACCATCGTGGCTATCGAATGTCCCCACGCACTCGCTGGTCTTGATGCCCCAGAGCTTGAGAAGGCCATCAGCTCCTGAGGACACCAGCTGCATGCCTTCAGTCATAAACTCCACCTGGAGGACTGAGGAATCATGACCTTCAAATGTCTGAAACACAAACCATACAACTTCACATTATTACAGTCAATAAAAATTTACCAAATTAGAACATAATTATGTTTCAATGGGGCTTTTTTTTTTGTGGCTTACATCATCAGCTGAGATCTTCTGACGAGTTTGTTTCTCACTTATAAATCTGACAAGGACCACATTTTCAAATTCACACAAGCCAGAGGACACCAGGTGGACAGAGAAGCAAACTCGGCAGTAGATCTCAGCTGAAGCCTTTTAAACATATGTTCTAATTGGGTAAGTTTTTGGAAAGAATAGTATCTAAACTTAAGTAACTGACATTTATGAACATACAAAATTTTTAATTGAGAATTACCAAATTGGCCTGAATATAAGATGATGTTTTTTTCCTTAAAATGTGTTTATAAGAACTATACTCGTCTTATACGCTCAGCCTAACACTGTCAACAACATGAAAGCAGCTGTGCAGTGGCAATCCCCACGCGATGACGTCCGCCCAACCCAAGGTCAAAGTCACGTGGAAATCACCGAACTTTACCGAATTTTATTTTCCCCGAATTCTTGCTTCTGCTTGTATTGCATCACTACTTCTCTATTCTCTATGCATAAAGCTTTGTTTGACCACCAGTAATGACAGACCATGTGGAAAAGAAAGCATCTTTATTGTCTAAATTTTTTAAATAAAGACGAGAAGAAGAAGTTACGACATGAACTTCAAAATTCCATTTTACGTGAAGCAAAATGTACTAATAAGCTATTTTATTTATTTTTTCGTAACTATACTTCAAAAATTCATGGTCATCTTATATGCGAGGTCATCTTATATTCGGGCCATTACGGTACATTTACAACTAGACTTCAGTTATTGGTTGAAGTTTGAATGCATTATTGTGTGACTCAATAAAATCCCCTCTACTGTTGTGTTAAGGGAACTACACAATACCACATAGTGAATGCCCAGATGCTAGCATTAAGTGGAATGTTAAACACTAACACTCACCTTAATACAAGTGAGGTCTCCCAGAGCCCACAGCTTGATGGAGCAATCTGCTGAGGACGACGCCAGCACTTGGTCTACAGGGGAGAAACGCACACACCACACCCCTCGCCGATGTCCTCGCAGAACTCCTACCAGACTCAGTCCTTCCACAGACCACAGCTGTAACAACAGAAATCCAATTCTGATACACACCAGAAACACTTGCATAAATTAATAACAATATGAACACCTATGCTGCACTTGCCAACTTTCTTGGTAGTGCATGTTTCCCTATCCTAAGCTACTGTCAACTGACAGATCCTGCTTTTGAAGATCCTGATGTGCTCTAATTTGATGGAGGTTAGACGAGGTACACACTAGGATTTGTCAGCTGACAAGTATGAGGGTAGGCTGAAAAGTAATACACACATGCTTGTACAGCATGAACAAAAACAAATAGCAAGATAGTGCAAAAAGTACATTAAAGTACAATTCTTAAGGTTCAAAATCATGTATTTATTTTTCAACATAGTCACCGTTAAGGCTAATACATTTCTCCCAACGTGTAACAAGTTTTCCATTCTGTCACTGAAAAATTCTTCTGACTTTTCTCGAATCCAGGACTTTACAGCTGCCTTCACCTCATCATCTGAGGTGTAATGAATACCCTTGAGGTCTGTCTTGAATAGTGAGGAAAAAAAAAATTATATTGCAAGGCACAAGATCGGGGGAGTAAGGAGGGTGTGGAATCGGTTCAAACTTCAGGTTTTGCATAGCCTCTGCAGTTTTGCGTGAGGTGTTTAGAAGAACATTGCCATGTTGCAAGATTATTGGCTCCAGGCTGTCTCTTAACACGACAAACTCGATGTCAGAGGTGTTTCAGAGTCTGTATGTACTGAGAAGAATTTATCGTTGTCCCTCATTCCAGAAAATTGGTCACATAAACCTGAAGTTTGAACCGATTCCACACCCTCCTTACTCCCCCAATCATGCGCCTTGCGATTTCCCCCCCCCCCCCTCTTCTCAAGGGTAATCATTACACACGAGAAAAGTCATAAGAATTCTTCAGTGAGGGAATGAAATAAACTTTTTACATGTTGGGAGAAATGTGTTAGCCTTAACGGTGATTATGCTGAAAAATAAATACATTATTTTGAAGCTTAAGAATTGCACTTTAATGTAATTTTTACCCGATCTTGCTATTTGTTTTTGTTCGCATTGTACAACCATGCGTGCATTACTTTTCAGCCTATCCTCATAGCTTATGCTTACCATATTTTTTGAACAGCATCCAGGAATACTTAAAATATTTTATGATTACATTTATTATTACAAATTATGAGTACGTACGGTATTTATGCAAATCTATTGTGCACCTCACTTTGAAGCTTAAAATCATAAAAATAATAAATAATATAACATAATCAATATTGGTAAACGCAATGCACATAAATACAGTAGTAGGATATTTTATTTTATTTTAGGTATTTTATCTTAGTATATTATTTTATACAACAATGGAGTTGTATACAAACTATCAGAGCATTGAATATATTGGTATAAGTTGCCTACCGTTTATCGAAAAACCAAGTTACTGAAGCTGGCGAAATGCAAAATATCAAAGCTTTTCAGTCTAAAAACCAGGACCAGACAGATTATTGGCATTAATGAACACAGACCTTATTAAAACATCAGGAAAGCCACGAATCATAAGATAATAATTTTATGTTACCTTTGCAGTTTTATCCTGTGATCCTGTGGCCACCATCTTGTCATTTGGTGAGACACAAACGCTGTTGATGTCTTTGTCATGTGCCATCTCAGTGAGTTCTACATCAAGTGTGTGTACTTCATCTGGGAACACATCAAACACAAGGAACTTCTTTCGAGAATTGCAATAGAACTTATTTTTAGCCCAACCTCGGTGCAGCTGAAAGTTGTGAGGGGACTGTGTTCGACTTCACTATTACAAGTTTTCACTTACACGGTACATGTTTCAGATATTCTTGTCTGCATCATCAGCTGAGGCCAAATGCTAAATCTGTTGAAGTCTATCCTTTAGAATTAAAAAATATTCAGATTTATTTATATTTTTTTAATCATAATTTTTCCCAACTGTCAATTCTGTTGGTTTTTACAAAGCTTTTAATAATTTTATATGTAACTAGCTTAAAAGGCCCGGAGTCGCCCGGGTTTTTATTTTGTAATTTGAAATTAACTTATGAAGGACTTTCGATTTGTAGGCCTACATAGAACTTGAAATGAGGAAGAACGACTTATCACACTTAAACTATTTCCTCAGAAAACGCTAGATATAGCCACTACATGCTTGATTTCCTTTTGCCACATTTCTGGCGTCACCATCAATACTGCTCTGTCAAACCGTTCCCTAACATCGCATAATTTAAAAGTTTTGTTATTTCTGGCCACAAACCCTTTGACAAAACTCCATACCAGTTCAATTGGATTCAAATTGCTATGAAGGGGGCAACCTCAGTACTTGATGGCCCGCTTTATTTGCCATATCATCAACCACATATTTATTTTCATCTTTGTCCGTGAATTCCTGTGCTAAGATCACTAACTCTGCCTTAACACTTTTATCATTAAATGTTTTATTCTTTTCTTGTAGGCATTCCACAATATCTTGTTTACGCCAAGAAGTATTTGGACGCCGATAGAGTTTCACACTGTGGTATGATGCATTGTCCATAACTATTAAACTGTTGGGTTCAAGTTTCGGCAAAACATTAGCAAACCAGTTACGGAATACCTCTCCATTCATGTCTTCGTGGTACTCACCTGTTTTCTTTGACTCAAAAATGAGCAAACCCCCATCTACGAAGCCTGTTTCACTACCTATATGCGTAACTATTAGGCGTTTCCCCTTACCCATAGGATTTTTTAAACCTTGACTTAATCCTGCCCTAAAGGCTTTTTCCTTTGATTCAACACTAGTGTCATGCCAAATTTTAGGGGTGGTGTGTCCTGCATTTACCCATGTCTCGCCTAAGTAATAAAACTTTCGACCCTCTGCTTGGTATTGCCGTACAGCTCTAAGATATCGTCTTCTCCAAAGTACAATATCATCACGATCTACTATAACATATTTCATTCCAATGTCCCACAATAACTTATAAATTGTTGTTCTTTTAAAATTAGGTAGGTCGGAGTCCTCATTGACAGCACAAAGAAGTTTATCCACAGTTGGAGGTATGTTATCAAAAAAGAATTGATGAACTTTTGCTCGAATAGCACTTTTCACAAAGTCATCAATGTTATCTAAAACACTATGCAGCTTTTCAGCCTTTCTTGGGAGAGTTTTCACTACACCAGAGACTCTGTATTAACTACGCACTTTCCAGATACTTCTGGTAGGCCTACATATAGCCTACCGGTGAATTCAGATGTCAGTTTTACAACGTCCTCAGTTGCAAGTGCTGGATACATATTTTTTTAAACCCATTAAACACATTCAACATAATTTCCTTCTGTCCACTTCGAAAAGATTTACCTCTCTTATTTTTAATTGTGCCACTTGGGCCTGGTTGAATTTCAGTCATTATGTTTAATCCTTCACACAGACTGGGTTATAAATTATAAACACCACTTTTCGCTGTTCACTGAAATTTGTATGTTTACATTATTCACAACAATGACTCTCGCAAACTGGAAGGTTATATCACGAATGCCACGTTTCGCAATACATTGAAACATTTGCAATAAGTTGATATTGTTATCTTAAAAATTTTCGTCACATTTTATAAGCTTTTACTGTTATAAAAATAAAATCTAATACCGCACTATATTGTCTTGTAGCATGATGTGTGGTGGGGTTCAAACCACGTGCATTTGTTTACACGGACTTGCATTCTCAAAATGAATGGATAACACACTTTCGATTTGGTGTGGTTGCAAGACTCACTTTTGTTTTTGTTTGTTTTGTTATGAAAACATGTGAAAGTGGAACTCTCAAACTGTGAATGTCACACTTCAATTTTTTTAATAATTTTATTTATGTAAACAATTGACAGCAGAACTCTCTAACTTTGTCTAACTTTGCCTCATTTCATCACATTTCCGACTTTTCCCGTGGATTTTCCAAAAATTTTCTTTCATACAAACCTTCTCCAGACAATTATGATCACAACAAAACAAAAAATCCCTTTAGGCAGGCCTACAGGCGGACGTAGATTTCGAAGTGCTTTTGGTTTAATTTATTGTCGCTGCATAGCACTCTTCTTCTTTAGCCTTGGCATGGTAAACCTGCAGTAATAAGAACTGAATTCGGTAAAGAGGAAGAGCCTACAATCATTTGTTTTGACAACAAGAATAGGATATAATATTCTGGGAGGCCGTGCGCAAGATCAGCAATGAATAAAATTAGCAAAGCCGCTAAACAAGACAAAATTATATTATAATAATTCTTTTAAGTGTTATTATTTTCAAACATTAAAATCTCGCGTCATATGAGAGCTATCAAGAAACTATTTATTGATTTGTAGAGTACTCATCAAGAGCTTTTCAACGATACCCCACAAGACGTGGTTTCAAAAGTTTCGAATTTTCATCCCCCACCCCCACCCCCACCCTCACTCGAACCCCCGAATCGTTGGTGTCACTGTAAACTCCATAGGGAGTACTCTAATTTATTCAAACAAAGTTTCCCTCTATACTTCATAGGGGCCAAGATATACATTTTTAAAAATTTCAACCCCCTCCCCCGACCACCCCCTTGGGCCAATTTTGCCCATTAACGAACTTGTCCGAACTATTGGGCCTAGAAATAACATAATAAAATTTGGTTCAAATATCTTCAAAATTACGGCTGCTATCGTGTAAAGATATATATATATATATATATATAAATATCACAAAATTTTTTTTTGAACGGGCGGTGGTTTCGTACTTAGGGGAGCATGAAACGTAAAGATATGAAAGAATTTTTCGAAAATCATAAAGTGGTATCCATTGCAATAGGTAGATTTTTCTTCGAAAATCTACCTAAAATCAGCCAAATCGGTCAAGCCATTCTCAAGTGATGCGGCAACAACCCTTTTGTAAATTCATTTTTATTAATATAGAAGATATAAATGATAATTTTATTTAGGTAATACCATGAGAGATCCCGAATACATCTTGAGACAATCTGTATTTAATGTAACTATTTAGCAAATGCTCACAGAATTAACTGAATAGTAAAAACTACGCTATTACTTTGTACCATTGTGAGCGAGACAGCTTATGACAAAACATTCCATATATCAACTCACCATCCTCGATAATCATATTTCATGCAACTTTTCATCAGCTGTGAGCTGTTGTATTTTTAAATTAACCTCATTGCTAAAATAATATTGTGATATTGCGATATTAATATGTTATTAAATGAGATTTAAACTGCTTCACTGCACACAAATAATTATTGTACTTTATTTTCATATCTGTTTTTGCTCGTATGCAGCTTACATATACCCAGGTGCAGTATTTAATTATATTAGGCTAATTGATTTTGATCAAAGAAGCCACTGGTATAAATAGGTTCCAATGTTCAGTCCTGCAAACACCACAGAATAAATTGAAACTTAAGACTTTGCTAAAATCAGAATTGCAAGGTCAAGAATCTGGTATGTGCAAGATAAAGGGTAATGACCGATATAATGTATACAAAGATGAAACAAAAAGAAACTCGCATTCGGGATGTCCCAGGTTCAAATCAAATGGCCGGCCAGTTTGACAAGGGTTTTTTCATGGTTTCCCCAGTTGTAAAGGCAAATGCCGAATTGGATATTTACATACCATGAATCATCCTCACCATTTCATCTTGTATCATATCCATTTAAATTAATATCAGTTGAAATTTACTCCATAAAATACACTAAAAATAGAAAATACCGTATATACTCGAATACTACCCGCATATTTTTTTCAAAAATCACGAACGAAAAACTGGGGTGCAGGTATTATTTGAATACTGGACTCCTCTTATCTGAATTTTGGCAATTGTGTACCATATCGGCTCATTATAGCACGATGCTTTGTAGTGGATTCACAGTAGGCTTATAGTATAACAGTAACGAAGATGTAATTAAAGGAAAATGAAACAAAAAAGATGTTCTTTATGCACATGGTCCGCATAGAGACGCCAAACAAGCAGTGCAGTCACGGCGCACGTGTAGTACAATAATTCGGGGAAAAGTTCGGTAGAGTTCGGCGATTTCCAGACTACTTTGACCTTGGGTCGGACGCACATCATCGCGGGTGATTCCCGCAGAATGAAGAGTGTTGTTGCTGTTGAGGTATTACGCTGCGCGTATAAGACGGTGAGATTTCGGCGGGGTGTTACCATGCACGTTATTTTTATAAGTGCCTTTTAGCCTACCATATTTAATTGAAGAGCTTTTAGCAAAAACAACCTTAGTCCAAAAATTTGAAAATTGAGTTTTCTGAGTCATTGGGTGCTGCAACCTACTGGTCATTGCTTAAACTACGTGATATGGTAAAATCTGCCTTAGTCCCTCAAATATAGGATTACAAAGTTTACCAAGTTTAGCAAAAACAACCATTGTCCATTCAGTTTATTTGCAATTACCACCAGTGTCCATTCAGTTTTTTGCAAATACCTAGAGAATTTACTGATAGAAGTTGGCTATCATGCAGAAAACTGTTTCTTAGAATAAGCTGTTTCATTGTTGTGTAAAGCATTGTCTCCTCAGATTATTTTGCAATAACATTAATAGTGTGACGTGTAATTAAAAATTTGAATAACATTTTTCTTGTTTATTATTTGATTTTATATTTTTTCTTTGCATTCTTAAAAATTTCTTAGATAGTGGATTAAAAGTTGTTGGCAAAAACAGCCATAGTCCATGTCTCTTCAGCTTTTTGGTCTAGTTTCAGGGCACTGAAGATACATATAAAGGAAAATTATTATATCAAAATATTTCTATTTATGTCTACTTAATTATACAATAAATTAAAATTCATGAAGTAATAACTGCCAAAGGGAGAAAGTTTTTTGCTTCTACTGAAAAATTTGGTTTTTGGACTATGGTTGTTTTTGCTAAAAGCTCTTCAATTATTTTATGATATGAAACGTTAATTATAACAATAATAAGATTAAAACTTTAAAACACTTAAGCACCACTTACGTCAAACATAAAATTAGTAGGACATGTTTCGGGAGACCTTCTCCCATCCTCGGCTACTGGTCTACTGGCGCGTCGTACCCTCGGCTGCTGGTACTGCTTCCCCCTCTCTCTTCCGGCCCGTAAGCTTGATGACCTCGCTGACAGGCGGGATGTCAGTGTTCATCACCATGTTACCATATTTTGTAATAAAAATTTTTTCCCATGTATTGAGGTCCATTGGGTTGCTAACACGTTTCAGTAATGAAATGTCCTTTTTAATGTGATGGCTTTCGGTCCAACAGTGATATGCTACCGATGATTTATCAATCTCCCCATTTTTTACATTCCTGAGATGTTCCTCCATTCTAGTTTTTAAATTCCTCTTGGTTTGGCCGATATATGATTTGGGGCAATCTCCGCATTCCATTTGGTAAATGCCTGATACATTAGTTTTTTCCGTCGAGTTCTTCAGCGGGTGATTTAACAAATTCCTAAGAGTATACTTATTCTGGGGCGCCAATTTAATATTGTAATTTTTGAAAATTCTCTCGAATTTGTGAAACACCTTTGGATGGAAGGTAAACTTCCTGTATTTAACCTGACTATCTTTTGTGTTGACTAAGGTGCTGACTTCTCTTATGTTCTGTTTATTTTTGTGTTTTCTCAACATCTTGTGTATGATGTTTGTATTGAAACCGTTGGTAATGGCCACCTCTTTTATGTGTTCGAGTTCTATGTTATATTCAATCTCAGTCAGGGGGATATGTATTAATCTGTGTATAAGGCTATGAAAAATGGCACACTGGTGTGGTTTTGGGTTATGGTTGTTGAATTTGATATAATTATCTACATGAGTTGGCTTTCTATAAATGCCAAACTCTAATTTGTTGAGGTTTCTGATTATTTTCAGGTCCAAAAAAGGTAACCAACCTTCCTGTTCAATTTCCATAGTGAATTGTACTGCCTCGTCCTGTAGATTAAGTAATTTGAGCGCATCTTCTAACAGTTTCCTTGGGACGATCGCCAGGATATCATCTACGTATCTGTTCCAACTCTTAAACATATGGGGGAATCCTTTGGTGACTCTTAATTCCACATTGCTCATATAAAGATCTGCAAGTATAGGGGACAATGGGCTCCCCATAGCTAAACCGGAGGTTTGTTGGTAACAATCTTGCTCAAACACAAAGGTGTTTTGGTTGATGCATAACTCAATCAAATCTATATATTCTTCTATATGTTCAACTGGGACTCCATTTTTGGTCAACCAATCTTTAATCAATTTGGGTAGTTTATCGGTCGGAATACTGGTAAATATTGAAGTTACATCAAAGGAAACCAAAGTGTCCCCTGGGTCTATGTTGGTGTCTTTAATTTTATCAACCAGACTTAACGAATTTTGGATGCTATGGGTATCAAATTTAGGAAACTGATTCAATTGCTTCACTAGCCATTGAGCTAGTTTGTAAGTGGGTGCATTAATATTACTGATTATAGGTCTCATACTGTTATTGTTCTTATGGATTTTCGGCAACGTGTACAGTTTCGGAAGTGTGGGGTTGTTAACTATTAACTTCCTTTTTTCTCTGTCAGGTATAATTTTACTAGATTTTATTTTATTTTTGGTTGTTTCCACAAACTTCTTCAATTTTACAAGTTAATTATAACTGTTTAATTAAGAATAAAACTGGCAAAATAACTTTATATATGGACCTGTAGATTTTTTTTTAAACTTCTTAATGGAAAATTTGGGTGCGGGTATTATTCAGGGGCGGGTAGTATTCGGGTATATACGGTAGTTGACAATCAATAGTTCCAGGGCCTACCCTACTGTATAGACCCCTGAACTCCTGATATGGTCTCGTAGCTAAAAGGAGTATAAATACAGCTGAATTTAAAAAAGAAAAATCAATATTAGATGGAAAAATCGCTTCAGAATTATCAAAGTGAAATTAAAAAGTCTGCGGTAGCTCCACATATATGGAATTCTGATCACAATGTAGTTAAGGAAGTGGTTCTGCTTAAAATTTCACCATCATCCAATTCAATTGACCACATGGAAGAAGATATATATTCAATCCCAGAGGAGAGCAAGTTAGGCTTATTTGAAAAACTCGTTAAATCGCGGAAGTGACATAGGGTGGTGCAAGACAGAAGATTGGCTGTTGGATGTAGCTGAGGATAAGGGAAAGCCCTCATGAAAACGGGTTACTTTAATAATCCCTTGTGTATGTTGAATCCTAAGAAGCTGTAATATATGGTACATCCAACCCCAGGAAAGTTTCAAGTCTCTTATGAATTTAAATAATTACCTCCTTTAATTTTCTTGGGCACTTTCCAAAGCTTCAAGCAGGAATCCTGACTCACAGATAGGAAAAACGAAGCTGACAGCTGACTGAAAGCAACAGAGCCGACAGAAAGCGTGTGTCTGGATCCCACACCAATGCATCTCACAGTAGAAGTTTCCTCGTCCATCTGCCAGAGCCGAACAGAGTTGTCCTGTCAAACAAAATTTCCATAATATGTACATTAATAAACAAAATAGCTTATTACTACAAGTTTAAACCCTAATGTACCTTCGGGTGAAATAGGGTTTTGTGTATTGTGGATATTCAATAAATAATACTACAAGTTTATGAAATTCCTGTTGATTTTTCTCAATTCAACAAATATTTGCAGATTTTCATTTTACTGCAATCCATAATGCCAAAACCAGCCCTTCTGAATCACAAAATGCTGCAAATTTCACATAATAAAACTTGTACAGAGTCAACATTTATTAAAACTACTCCCTCATCCTCAGCTGGTGGTTGACTGATACCAATGTCAACAAGACATTGGTATCAGTCAACCACCAGCTGAGGATGAGGGAATAATCCCTGGAAACTAGTCCTGCAAATTAAATGTAAGTGGAGCAAGAAGTGTAAATATTAAATAAATGTTGACTCTGTACAAGTTTTACAACATGCTCTACTGTATATATTTCTTCAATTAATTATTTTAAAACTTGATTCACATAATAAAGCGAATTTCATGTAACACTAGAAATAACGTGATTCCAGTTTTTAGACAACTATTGGCAGAACTATTGTTTTTACTATATTGGCCTGAATATAAGATGACCATGAAGTTTTGAAGGGTAATTACGAAAAAATAAATAAAATAGCTCATTAGTACATTCTGCTTAACATAAAACGGAATTATGAAGTTTGTGTCATAACTTTTTCTCTCGCCTTTATTTATCCATTGAGACAATGAAGATGCTTTCTTTTCCACATGATCTGCCATGACTGGTGGTCACACAAAAGCTTAAACGCGTAGAGAACAGAGAAGTAACAGTGCAGTGCAAGCAGAAGCACAAATTTGGGAAAAATAACATTTGGTGAATTTCCGCATGACTTTGACCTTGGGTTGCATGCAAGTCATCACGTAGGGATTCATGAACAGAAAGTTGTTGAAAGTGTTAGGCTGCGCGAATAAGACAAGTATAGTTTCTATAAACACATTTTGAGCAAAGAAAAGTCTTATATTCAGGCCAATATTGTAGTTTAAAAATTGGGATGCTTATATTTTGCATTATAAGAATTTGCGTTATTTCGTGATTCAAAAATGCATTTTTTTGGGTTATGTGAAAATAAAAACAATTTGCTCACCTTGGCACCAGATAGCAGCAGTGTGGGTTTGCTTGTAGTACTCGCCAGGGTGAGCACCAGGTCGGTGTGTCCTCGCAGTAACTGGCAGCCCATGTCTTGTGCATTGTACAGCTTTATGTCTGTGCTGTTAGTGGCGACAGCAAGATGCGAGCCTCCTGTTCCCATCAACACCACGTCCAGGACTTCATCACTGAATCCCACGAGCTGAAACAAAATTAGTTTTTGGATGATTCAGTTGAAGATTGCCTTCTGTGGACATCAAAATTATTTTCTAACATTGTTACATTTCTTAGAAAAACCAAAAGAGAAAGAATCAACTGAGGGTGGAGATTATGTCAATAAGATGAAAACATCCCTTACTGCATGTCAAAACATACAGAGTTTAGCTGCACACAAGGATTATTAGTAAGACTGCACTGTACCTGTTTCTCACAGCTGAAAGTGTCCAGATCATGAACTATAATGTTATGGTCGACAGAAGCGATGGCAAGCGAACTCTTCTCTGCATTAAACAAGAGATGTGTAATAGAAAGGCCTCCTTCCTCTGATGCCTTCGACACCAGCGAGTTTGTCTGCACAAACACCTCACGTCCTTCAGTCACCTCCCAAATGCGAACAACACCTAAAATCAAAAGTAACCATCCATAATAATAATAATGCAACAACTTTAATATAATTTAGTCATCCTAAAAAATGGACAGAAAAAAGGTATTACGGAGCTTTTACAGTGCAGTGTATTTTATAATAAAAAACCAGGGTGTGTCCTTTATGTGAGAAATCATTTTGAGTAACTATTCCACTCATATGCCCCGTGTTTCATTCTGACCAATAAAGTTTAGCAATTCCTCAGATATAGATCAATCACAGTCGTAGGAATCACAGTAGGAATCGCGAGGAAGCTGTTTTACCTAATAAAACGTCAGCTCATTACTGAACCGTAACAGTATCTAAGAAATAAATTAAATTGTTTTCGGTGGATCACGTGTTGTTTTTCTTTCTTCAATCTTCACAACGTTTTGGTCTTATCCTTCAGACCTTCCTCGGGTGACATGTTTATATCATGCCGAGAGGAGTAACCACCAAAAACAATTTAATTTAATTAACTACACTGAACGGTGGAAATCAGGACCAACATGACAGATTTATCGTAACAGTATCACTATGCAGTGATTACCGTATTGGCCCGAAAATAAGACGACCTCGAATATAAGACGACCCTGAATTTTTGAAGGGTAGTTACGAAAAAATAAATAAAATAGCTTATTAGTACATTTTGCTTCACATAAAACAGAAGTTTGAAGTTCATGTCGTAACTTCTTCTCTCGTCTTTATTTACGCATTGAGACAATGAAGATGCTTTCTTTTCCACATGGTCTGCCATGTTGGTGGTCAAACAAAGCATTATGCATAGAGAATAGAGATGCCAAGCAGTGCAGTACAAGGAGAAGCACGAATTGGGGAACAATAAAGTTCGGTAAAATTCGGTAATTTCCGTGCGACTTTGACCTTGGATCGGACGCACGCCATTTGCGTGGGGATCCCCGGCCGCTACACACGTGCACAGCTGCATTCATGATTGGAGAGTTGTTGTCTTAGGGTGCGCGTATAAGACGAGTATAGTTTTTAAAAGCACATTTTCAGGGAAAAAACATCGTCTTATATTCGGGCCAATACGGTACTAGATTACGTCATCCATTGTCAGTGCTAAATTGAAAAAAAAAAAAAATGCCAAGCTCAAAGTTTAGTAATGCATCTGTTGACGAAATTGATATAAAAGAAAGCTAAACCACATAATACTGAGAGAAATAAAAATGCTTATGGATTCAGTTACAAAAGTTCAGTGAAGATCGTAAGTACAATTGAATTGAATTGACTAGGGAATCTCAAACGCAGCAGATTGGGTTATCAATATGAGAAAAAAAATCAATGCACATTAAAATAGACAGTAGGCAGTGGTACAAATAAATTACGTTCTTTAAAAAAAGTGTTTTATTTTGTTCTGATTTTAGCTTCTCTTAATTTTGAGGTTAACTCTTTTGTGACTACTCCGTTGGTAGCATTGCTTGGTATTCCATAATGGAGACTGTTCATTCATTTCGTATGCCGTGATCTGACAGCTGACACTATTAAACAAAAATAATTACTTATATTAGAATATAATATTATTTAAATAGTCCGTTACGTTTTATTTATGGAATAGTCTTAACACTTTCCGCACCGTGCCCGTACGTGATACGTTCTGCATTTTACTCCCGCGTGAACCAAGACCTTATCCCTTACGTTGCGCGCGATCCCGTGCTTAGCAATGGGAAAATACTGGTGTAATACATGATTTGAACAGATAAACAGAAAGCTTAGTGTATGAACTTCCCAACAGAGTGTGCTTCATACACTTATCGATTCTTGTATCAATTTATATCGACTTTTTTATCGAATTTATATCGGCCTACTGCGATTACCAAAACATCAACAAGAAGCTAGGTTAGAATTCGTGAAGATGTCCAAGAATATCACAAACGTGTTAATTACTAGACAATATGCAACCAAAATGTTGTCAGAATTCTATATTATGTATTGTTTCAATAATTTTAGTTAGTACTTTTGCAATAAATAGGTTTTTAACCCTCCAAACCTAGAAAAAATTATTTCCGAAAAAAGTAAATCCTCAAAAGAGCCTCCCATTTATTTGCCTGTGATATATTTATATGAGAGTGAATACAATAAAGAATATTATTTCTAGAAAGAGGAAGTTTCAATCTTCATGGGTAAGTAATTCATTATTTTGTAATACATATTGTATGTTTTTAAAAAAAATCACAAAATCGGAAGAAAACGCCCGGTTCACAGGATGAAAATGCTGAAAGATGGCGTGGTGCGGAAAGTGTTAATAAATCCAACTCTAGTTAACAAGTTTCATCAGATAAATTTGCTCCTGCTATGCAGGCGCGAAACTATCTATAAACTCGTAACCTCTCGTGGGATTACCTATGAAAAAATCACTTATTAAAAGATGCACCAGCATACATATCGATATAGCGGCTGCAACTAGTTTTATCCCACATATGACCATCAACAGTTAGCAATGACAAATATTTGTGCAATTTCTGTTATAGCATGTTGCAAATTTCATGGATCTCTACCCACAGATTATCAGAAAACATGTAATCAGTACTGTCTACCAATATTTACCTCTCTCCCCAGCAGCGGCTACATGTACACCTTCTTTTATCTTCTTGGTATGTCCTGGAAGCCTGAACTTGTTTGGCAACAGCACTAAGCCCTCTAGAACTTCGAAGGCTGCAAGTGTACGAACAGAAACTCCAGTGGTGAGATCCCACACTATGATAACTCTGTCACGAGCACAGCTGCAAACAATAACATCACAAACATTATGAAATTCCCAGCATAACAACATTAAAATGAATGGGTTAATTATCTTGCCTACATGCAGTTTTGGAAAAGGATATGTTGTCTTGGGAAGGAATTGAGCCGAGGTTTTCAGCTTGGCATGACTATTCTAAGACACACTTCCAAACATTTGTCTACTCAGTAAAGTAACATTATATTTTCAGCCTTAGGTTAGGTTAAATCTCCTTTTATATTTTTATGATGGTGGATTGAAAAGTAACGCACAATAATTTTTTTTTGTGCCTTGGTATTGCAGCTGGGATGTTGAACTTTCACCAAGATGGAATTTGAAGTTTCTGCTACGGATGCTATTTTGTTCTCATGTGTAGCTGTAGCGAGAGAAGCATGAACTACGCAACAAAGATGGCATGCATATTACTACTATCCACTCGTGAAGAGCAGCAAGGTGTAGTGCAATTTTAACGGGCTAAAGGGCATAACCCGAGTGAAATTCACAGGGACATGCTTGGCATGTATGGGGAAGTCATGACTTGCCTCACAAGGTGGTTTGAGTTGTTGTGGAAGACCAATCCAGTCACTTTGCTGTAGTGGCCTGTGAACTTGAGCTTGTGGTGTCCAGTGCTCGCATTCCAGGCGTGAATAGCGTTATCATCTCCTGCGGCAAATACCAGTTCCTCGTTGAACTGAACCACGCTGAAATCAGCAATTCAAACACAGTGAGATTATATTAGTACCAAGGCATTAAATAAATAAAAACCTGCATAACCAGGACACAATCTGCTATCATTTTATTTTGCTGAGTTTATTTACGGTTTTTATTTATTTCTCCAGAATACAAACATAACAAATTAATAAATAAACAGTATTACTAATAATCCCTGCGTAAAAGACTGAATGTGTGCAACACTTTACTTACTTACTTACTTATTCAATGGCAATAGACAATTTCTCAGCAAGCTGAAGGAATATTATCTATTTTATGGAACCCGAAGGATCATTGTCGCGCTTACCTGAGCCTGCCATTCAACCCTATTCTGTGCTAACTCCATCCAACCTTCCCTCGCAAATCCTACTTCCCTTAAATCTATCCTAATACTGCCCTTCCACCTGCATCTAGGTCTTCCAAGTGGTCTTTTCCCTTCAGGTCTCCCAGTCAATACTTTTGAGATGTCTTCCCCCCCCCCTATGCGTGCAACATGTCCAGCCCATTTCATGCTTAATGATTTAATTACCCTTACTATTACTTAAGTATGAATAAATATATTTATTGAAATGTTCCCACTGTAGTTAAGGTAATCATGGCAGTTTCTACATAGACTGAGTGAGGATATTTACCTGACGACTCCCTGAGCGCCACGCAGATTGTGCGTGCATGACTGATGCTCTAGGTCCCACAGCCTCACACTGGAGTCGGATCCTCCACTCGCCAAAACAGTGCCACCTGGATCTAAACTGAGCTGTGATATTGGGCCCTTGTGAATGCTCTTCCATTGCTTCACCAAGGTACTGTCTGCAGATACAACCACAATCACATAATGTAAACTTGAAACTGAGTTTAAAGTTCTGGATAATCACAGCTAAGCATGTATTTTAAATTTTATTTAACACAAAAACACATCTTTTCTGATTTTTTAAATGAAACTTCTTTAGCCGCGCTAGGAGTAAACAGAGAGCTAACCCAAACTTGCGATACGAACAAAATTGTCAAGAAATTAGTGAGGCTGTGACGGAACGGACTGCACAGAGAACAATCAACTCAATGATTAAGCATATCCAAAGTTTAAAAAGTCCCCCAAAAAAATTAAAAATCAAAAAATCCAAAATTAAAAAATCTAAAAATTGAAATAAAAATATGTATGGGAACGCATGAGGGAAAGGTATTAGGCATTGAGTGGGGGCTATTACTGCTTCGAGCTAGTGGCGTGGTGAGCCCTTCACCATTATAAAAAATCCAAAATTTAAAAAATAAAGAATCCAAAATTAAAAACATCCATAAATCCAAAATTTTTAGAATATAAAAATTTAAAATTTAAAAAAATAAAAAAATTCAAAATTACAAAATCCAAAATTAAAAAATAAAAAAATTCAAAGATCCAACATTTAAAAAATCTAAAATTAAAAAATGCAAAGATCCAAAATTTAAAAATTCATAAATCCAAAATTTAAAAACGAAAAATTCCAAAATTAAAAATTGAAAATACAAAATTTAAAAAATCTACAAATCCAAAATTAAAAAATAAAAAAAAATCAAATATCCAAAATTTCAAAATTAAAAAATGAAAAGACCAAAAATTAAAAAGTCCAAAACCCCAATATTAAAAAAGTCCAACAATCCAAAATTGAAAAACTCTAAAAATTAAAACAAGTTTCACTTCTGTCGCATGGCGTTCCACGCACACTTTTTTTTTTATCGAATAGGCCTATATTCCGATATTCACAGAAATCACATAAAAGCAACCTCTTTAAGAAAAAATGTTAACAGGTCACCCTCAAACTTATTGAACGTAGAATTACTTAGGCCAGATGTCGCAATTTGTTATTAAGAAGTGCAAGAATTGATATGTCAGCTATAGTATCCCTCCAGATGAAAGAAAAATATAAACATCCACCTTACTTAAGCAGAAAGACAGTCAACGGATGGTGTAATCCATGTGAATCATGACTTGATAGATGCGAGGGTCACTCCAAAAGTAATGCACGGCATTTTTTTAAAAATTGAATTTATTTTCCATACTTTTGCAATTTGTACTGTATGTTGATACATCCTTCAGGAACACTATATCATTTTTCCACATAATCTCCGTCCCTTTCAACTGCCTTACGCCACCGTGGAACGAGGGCGTGTATACCTGCACGGTAGAAGTCTTGACCAGCTCTTCTAAGCCATTGTTTCGCAGCCTTCACGAGGGAATCATCGTCTTCAAACTTTGTTCCACGAAGGGATTCCTTCAGTTTACCAAAGAGGTGATAATCACATGGTGAAAGATCAGGGCTGTAAGGCGGGTGTTTCAATGTTGTCCATCCAATTTTTGTGATTGCGGTTGTGGTTTTCGCACTGACATGTGGCCGGGCGTTGTCATGCAACAGCAAAACATCCTGCTTTTGCCGATGTGGTCGATTGCGACACAGTCGAGCTTGCAGTTTCTTTAGGGTTTCCACATACACTCCAGAATTGATGGTGGTTCCGTGTGGCATGATGTCCACAAGCAAAAGGCCTTCTGAATCAAAAAACACGGTAGCCAGGACTTTTCCTGCGGAAGGCACAGTTTTGAATTTCTTCTTCTTTGGTGAGTTTGCATGATGCCATTCCATGGATTGTCTTTTCGTTTCCGGTTCAAAATGATGGAGCCAGGTTTCATCCCCCGTCACAATTCTTGAAAGAAAGTCATCTCCGCCATTTTCGAACTGTTCCAAAAGTTTGCTGCACACTGTCTTCCGTGTTTCTTTGTGAGCATCCGTCAACATTCTCGGAACATACCGGGCGCACACCTTTTTCAACTGCAATTCTTTCAATATTCTGCACACACTAGCTTCTCCCACTCCCACTTGAATCGGGAGATCCCGTGTATTCGCATGCCCACTCTCACCAGATAATCTGCATGCCCACCGGCTAACAGTACTGTGATCCACAGCGTCATCACCATACACCTTCTGCAACCTCTTGTGAATGTTTGGCACTGTCTCGTTCTCACAACACAGAAATTCTATCACAGCACGTTGCTTCCGACGAACATCTAGTGCAGCAGCCATTTTGAAAAAGTGCTACGACAGCGCCACACACGGCAGCAGGTTGAATTACATTTGAAACTCGACGGGAAGAATGTTTCTAGCAACTGTATAAGTATTAAAGGTGGTAAACGAAAATTGAATTTAAAAAAAAAATGCCATGCATTACTTTTGGAGTGACCCTCGTAGAAGTGGGTAATTTCCATAATCCCTTCTTATTGCTTCAACTTCCAGTTGTACTGTGCCGTTGGAAAGTGACGTACTGATAGTTTGGGTTCACAGTGGATTGAACATGCCTACAATGAAAAGAAGTATAAGCTACTGATTGCAACAGTATGATGCAAAATTTAAGGGTAATTTCAGTTTTAATGGTAAACTACTGTATTTTCAGCCTAGTGGTAAAGCTAAAAAGGAAGACCAACGATTTAACATAATGGAATGATAATTCTTTCACACTGGTCGTGTGTAGGCTAAGATAGAAAGGTGAAATCAGACTGAAAAATTCAATGCCATGGCCTGGATTTGAACCAGGATCTTCGGCTCTCCGTGCCACTGCTCTTTACCAACTGAGCAACCATGGCAACATGCTGGTACAACATTAAATTCTCCAACTGACTCACATATCCCAGAACACCACTAAGTGTCCTCAATATGAGATACCAACCCAGTGGTGACTTAACACTTTCCGCACCATGCCCGTACGGGATACGTTCCGCATTTTACTCCCGCGTGAACCAAGACCATATCCCTTACGTTGCATGCGATCCCGTGCTAAGCAATGGATTTGAACAGGATTTGGACAGATAAACACAAAGCTTAGTTTATGAACTTCCCAACAGAGTGTGCTTCATACACTTATCGATTCTTGTATCAATTAAATCGACTTTTTTATCGAATTTATAATGGACTACTGCGATTACCAAAACATCAACAAGAAGCTAGGTTAGAATTCGTGAAGATGTCCAAGAATATCACAAACGTGTTAATTACTAGACAATATGCAACCAAAATGTTGTCAGAATTCTATATTGTGTATTGTTTCAGTAATTTTAGTTAGTACTTTTGCAATAAATAGGTTTTTAACCCTCCAAACCTTGAAAAAATTATTTCCGAAAAAAGTAAATCCTCAAAAGAGCCTCCCATTTATTTGCCTGTGATATATTTATATGAGAGTGAATACAATAAAGAATATCATTTCTAGAAAGAGGTAGTTTCAATCTTCATGGGTAAGTAATTCATTATCTTGTAAT
Source organism: Ectobius pallidus (assembly GCA_964059195.1). Classification (NCBI taxonomy): domain Eukaryota; kingdom Metazoa; phylum Arthropoda; class Insecta; order Blattodea; family Ectobiidae; genus Ectobius; species Ectobius pallidus. The sequence continues at coordinate 180,185,538 of CAXKWD010000005.1, read as the reverse complement.
ACATATTGTATGTTTTAAAAAAATCACAAAATCGGAAGAAAACGCCCGGTTCACAGGACGAAAACGCTGGAAGATGGCGTGGTGCGGAAAGTGTTAAAACTCATAAGTGCTTTAAGACCCGGCCTCCATAGTAAACCACTAGTAGGCCACATTTAACATAATGTTGGATGAGTGACATGAAGAAAATTTTGATGTTTGAGAGACATTCCTTGCTATAATTATGTCAGACTTATTCCTATGATGTGGAACGGTCATTTTCCATATTCAATTCACTTCTATTTGACAATCGTCGATCATTCCGGATGGACAATTTGAGGACGTATGTTGTATACTGTAACTTTTCAATACTTCAATACTTAAGCCTTAGTCTGTAGAAAGATGTCTGATGTATACCAAAGTACATTGATATTAACTTAGCCATTCAGACGCTACCAAATATTTTAGTTTTTAGCACATATTTTGACATTTCTCAAGCATTAGCACCTGAAAATCCAAGCCCATGACAAGACGAGATTTTATTTGATGTTTTAATCAAATCTGAATAAATGTTTACTAAGAAAATGGATAGCCTATTTTATGTAGGCCTACCTCCATTTTTCAATGGCAAAAAGTGCGCAAATTATGCAAGCAAATACAGCTAATACATAAAGTAGTAGGAAGTCCTTTTTCCATTGTATGTATACTACAAGCAAAACAAAATTATATTTAATTTTACAATGGATATATTTTATTATTCTTAATACAACGTTTCGGCACATTCCATAAGGTTGCTGTACCTGATGAAGGCCTTATGGAATGTGCCGAAACGTTGTATTAAGAATAATAAAATATATCCATTGTAAAATTAAATATAATTTTGTTTTGCTTGTAACAGCTAATACAGTATATGATTCCTCACCTCGCCATTTCCACAGCTTGAGCAACCCACTCTTGTGACTTGACACGACTGATTCACTGTCAGGACTCAGGCAAAATGTGTTAATAGTGTCCTCGATCTCTCCCAGTTCCTCATCAGCAGCCCCCAGAGTGATGGTCACTCTTCCTGACTCGATGTCCAGCACTTTGACTGTACCACCGCACTGACACAACAGCTCCTCGCCATTGCTTGTCCACTGCAAAACATATCACACTCTTTACAACACCTGGGAAATCAGTCTGACTAAAATATGCACAGCAGCATGGGCGTACGGTGAATTTTTTTTCGGAAGGGGTTCAATGTAAATTCGTCTCAGCTCTGTGTCCTTGCGCACATTGTGAATTAATACTTTTTTTATAAATTACTCATCAGTTGTATTGTGATAATTAATACACTGTAATAAATTAATATGCAGCTCAGTATTTGAAACTGTTTTTCTTGAGATTTCTATCCATTTCTCGTTTAAGCTACAGTCTATAAATAAAAACTTTCTTTTGAAAAATCATCATAATACTGTATGGTGTATAGGGCACGTTTTTAAAGTCATCTGTAAATCCACCAGTGGAAAAGTCTGATTAATGCTGATTAGGCCTACATCATGATAATTTTGTGATGAGGCTCGTGAGTACTGTTGGCTTTACAAACAGGTTGATGGATTTCGGCGGGAGTGTTCGAGTTGTCGTTTGACAGATTTCGAAGGAATTTTTGTTTACTAGTAATAAATCACTGTTATTAAGCTGAAAAGCTGTCAACACCACGAGGTTTTGAAAATTGAATTTGAAATAAATTACCATAAATCTTAAATAATGCTTTGATATGTTCGAAATTGTAAAATATGTAACAACCGAACGAGATTTTTTTAAATTTCGTTCCATGATTTAAAAATATTGCAGATATTTCGGAAGGGGTTTCAACCCCCTGAACCCCCCCTTACCGTACACCCATGCACAGCAGTACTAGATAATATAGACCAAGCCAGTATAACTTTCAAGGAACAGGGGGCCAATTTTATTTAGACAATTAGTAGTCTCGACGGCCACACCAAAATTACTTAATTTTGATTCATATTAACTTAACTAGTTGCCTTATCACATAGAAATATCTATGAAGAGACTATTCAGCCATTCCACGGAAAATGAGCCTGAAGTGTTCAGACCGTAACATCCTTTAAATATCAATTTAATATAGGCTATATAGCCAATGCCATTACTGAAAAATTATGAAATTAATTTTGAGAATTAATTCTTCAGTAGACTAGTGCTGAAAATTAATTTCATAATTTTTCAATGATGACAATATATTTTAAATTAATATTAAAAGGTTGTTAAGGTCTGGACAATTCAGGCTCACTTTCCGTGGAATGGCTGATTATAGCTATCACTAGGGCCCGGAAATTTATGAAACATCATATTTTTAATAATGCAATCTATTAACAAGAACATTAATAAGTAAGAAATATTTATTGCAATATATACAGAGATTCATTGGCTACTTCTCTACATAGTCGGCACTGTTATCGAGGCATTTTTGTTTTAAAATTATAAAATGTTCAAGAAATAATTTCATTTCCTATAGTAATCGTTACGGTTTGGATGTTTATGACATATATTTTTATCCTGATCTCAGTTCTCGCCATAAACACAAATTAACCACGAATTACACGCTTGTTATCCTAATCGCACCGTTTTTATTTTGCATATAAAGACATATTTTGGGTTTTTTGTGGTCTTGATCTTATTTTAGCCATATTTTGGTCATATTACAGTTATAAATTTGGGAAAAAAGCACAGTTAAATTTGCAATTTATTTAATTAATTTAATGTTTATGCCAAATTAATAGTAACTCAAATTTTAATATTAATGCAATTGTTTATATTTTATAAGGACACGCAAGGTCTACAAAATATTACGAGTATTTGGAGCGAGCAAACAGAAGCAAGTTCTTTAAAAATAGAAGTTCATTACAAGTAAAACTGTAAATTAACAAAATCGTTAAAAAGTGATTATCTGATAGAATTCATAGAATACATTTTAAAATGGAACATTTATTTTTTGAAAATGGGTTATTTTATTAGGTCATATTTAGGATTTTTGGATCACATTTAGTCACTTTTAAGGGGCATTTTCCACTTTTTTAGGTCATAACCATCCGAACCCTAGTCATCACAAACCACATATGAAAAGTACAAATATGGGCTACCTACCTCCAACTGTCCACCAGTATAGAAAGCACCATACTTTGCTTCAGCTTCGAACCTAAAAGAAAACAATTCTCTTATTATACAAAATTCAAAATGTTAAATTGATTGATAGATTGGTAACATATGAGAACTCGGGGGAAAAAATAGTTTTATGCTGCACCCTAGGCTCCTCTCTAATGAGGCCCGCCTGGGAAGGTGGGGTTTAGCGTTTCGTCACAGAAGAAATTCAATGTGAGACATAATAAACCTCGTGCTATTCAGTATATTGCTCCTAAACTAACATAAATGTTCCTAACCTAACAAAACGGCGGAGCTTGGCTGGGGTGCAGCATAAATCTATCTTTTGCCGAGAACTCTTGTATGCAAAACAGGCATTGTTGCACAGGCCTATATTAAAAGTAGTAGGCCAACATACAGTAGAGCAACCCATAATGCCTGCAATGCCCTTTTATGGTGCCCTTCGCAATTAATTTCAAAATAAATTTTAATTAATTTTTTAAGACAAATCGTTTTGCATTACAACACTAAAGATTTTTCTCTTCAACTTAAAAGCATAATTGTCTTCAAGATCATGAAATTTGTTATAAGCTAGCTACATTTTTATTTAATGGAAATTCGCACAATGTGCGTTAACAAGTTATTGTCATCTGCATAGAATTAATACAAGTAAGAATCAGCTTGAAAAATTTTATGTCATAACCGGGATTTGAACACGGATCTTCGGCTTAATAGTATATAAATAATAACTAGGCTTCAAAGTACCTACAAGGGTAGGACGCCATTTGGATGTGTGTTCTCGACGGAGAGAAACCTCCCGTGGTTTGCCTTGTCTTCTGAATCAGTTGAGGAATTTGATGTCAGACTGGCATGTTGTCATGGTAGCTCAATGGTAGAGCATCGGCGCGTTAAGCCGAAGATCCGTGTTCAAATCCCGGTAATGACATAAAATTTTTCAAGCTGATTCTTACTTGTATTAATATCCCAGACATGGATTTAATGTCTATTTCCTTTCCTTCCACTTAATGCATAGAATTAGCTACATTTTTATTGTACCGGTACTGCAACTTCCTAAGCTGAATGGCTCTAATGGCTTAAAAGTTTAATGTGTTCCATCCACATAGGCTATAATTTGTAAGTCGTAAGATATGTATAGATCAGTGGGGAAGCATTCTCAGAGATAAATGCTGAAATTCTTCTTTTTCTAAAATTATAGAAAAAGTGTTTCATGGCAAATGCAATGCATCTAATCGCGGATAATGTTATCACTTCAGAGATGCCAACCTTGAAAGGTGGTTATCAGTAGTGAGTCTAATCGGATGGTGGGGGACTCGACGTCTCGGGCAAATTAATATATGCAATTTCAAACATCAATATGCACTAAACACAGGCCTATCAACTAACCACGTGCTCCATGTTTAACCGAAAAATCACAATTACCGGTTTCACAAAATACGTGATTCGGTGAAATTTTTGAAGGTCGAAGGCAAGGAAACTCTTCCGTATACTACTTTCGACACTGCTGATTTGCCGCTGTTCGTTTTTGTCCATCAGATTCGTCACTGGTTTTACGTTTACACGACATATTTCCTCAATATCCTACTTGCACTGCAACACTCAATAAAACTTCTAGAAAGCAACGGCGTCGGCAGTCGTCAGCGGCATTACAGTGATGATAAAAAAATAGGAAATATGTTAACACCAAAGATGTTATAACTACAATTATGTTATAACTGTAAGATATAACACCTTTGGTTAATACACACTCAAGTCAAAGATTGTAGTGTCCAATGTCGCCAACAATCTATTTTTCATGATACAGTTCGCATCTCTGCTGACACAGTCATTAACTTTTTTTTTCGCAGGAGAAACGAAACATTTTTAATATAGATATTGGGATTCGTAAAATCCGTAATATTCAGTATAATTTCCGTATTGCCGTAGCAAATTCAAGAAAATCGTAGAAACTACGGAAATTCCGTAGCAGTTGGCATCTCTGTCACTTTTATGAATTCCCGAATGGATTAATACCGAAGCAAGGAGGTGAAGAGGTCTTGGAAGGACTCGCTCTTTTGTAAGGAGCAAGCAGAGAGTCACTCTAAAGAGAGTCGTTCATATGTACCGACTTGCTAAGGAGTGACTCATCTCTAGGTATGTCTTTCTCGTGCACTATAACAGTAAGCTGTGTGTATGAATCAGGAAATTGAAAGCATTATTCGAGGTGAAACTGGTCCCAATGGCCACCTATGGCCTGGAACTGATATGGGAACATCTGACCAAGAGGCAACTGAGTCAACTGGAGAGCCTAAAGGCGAGATACCTCAAAAGAGTCCTTGGGGTATTCAAACAGGCGCCATCCCGCCTGGTATACGTCCTGACCAGAGAAACGTTTCTAGTTGAGAACTTAAGGCTGAAGCTCCTGCTAACCCATACAAGAAGCTATGGGGAACTACTCCAAGAGCTGCAGGCCAAGAGGACCTCGATGTGGAGCGACTTCTACTCCACCGATGCGATTAACCGAGAGTGGACACAAGGAAGCTACGTACTGCGACACACTGTCACCAGATTCGCAGTTCATGGGTTCCACCATAGGCTGTGTAGGACAAACGGATACCACGACCCTGGTCCTGACTGTGCATGCAATCGTTGTGGACAATTTTGAGATATCATGCCATGACCTGTGCATACAGATGAGGGGAAAAATATATATTGCGACTCACCCGAGTCCCCCACCACTACCGCATGGAAAGTAGGGGTTATGGGTGGGGAGAAAAATAATTTATTTTTCCTTTCTTCTCTTCTCTTTCTTTCCCGTCTCTTTCCTCTCTTCCTCTCACCTCCTCGTCACCCTACCTATCTATCGGAACCCCTAGCGTTTTAGCTAGGAGTCTTAACCCACTATGCCACGAATGACAGTTGAGCAGTGAAGAAAGAAAGATTTCATATATAGGTACTAAGGGTGACTTCATGCATTCGCGAGTGTCAACGCAAGAATAGCTTTTTCAAATTTTGAAATGTTTTGTTTGTTACGAAAAGAGTACTGTTGGTGCAAGGGAATTTTTCTGCATCAATTAAGCCATGTTTTATATCATAACACGGCGTTTTTAAAAATTGGGAAATATTATGTACATTTCGATTTTTTATATTATCAATTCGGTGTTTAAAGATCGTGAAATATGATGTTTGGTACAAGGGTATTTTTTTAATTGTTCGACATTTTCTATAATTCGTGAAATTTTATTTTGTTTCTTATAATGGTAATTGCAATTATTAGAGCAAGCTGCGGGCTTAACACAGCAAGCGGCAGTAGCGGCCGGCATGCGCCATACCTGCGCGGTAGGCAGTGAGGGGAAGCGGCCGATGGAAAGGGGAGCAGGGTGAGTCGGAAACTATATCCTTGCCCAGATGAGAATCCCTGACGCAGTTTTGCCTCTAAGGATCCAAGAAGTCGCACATTGTGCACAATTTTAGGCAAAAGATAGATTTATAGTAATTCCTTTACTGCAACCAATGGTTATAGCATGATGAATGGAGCTCGGTGGAATGATATATGGCAGGGGAAAAAGGAGCACCCCCGAGAAACTGCCCCACATCATTTTATCCACCACAAATTCCACATGTATCCACCGAGATTCGATCCCGGGTCACAGCGATGGGAAGCGAGCGGTCTAACCACTCAGATAGATTTATGCTGCACCCCAGAAAGCTCTGCCATTTTGTTAGGTTAGGAACGTTTATGATAGAAAAAGGAGCAATATACTGAATAGCACGAGGTTTATTATGTCTCACATTGAATTTCTTCTGTGACGAAACCCTAAACCCCACCTTCCCAGGTGGGCCTCATTAGAGAGGAGCCTAGGGTGTAGCATAAAACTATTTTTTCCCCAATTTTCTCATACTTAATGCTCATTGGGTGCTTTTCTTGTTATTATAACAGTAAGCTGCAGTGCTGGCACTGAAAGGCTTGGCAGCTAGGGATAGCATGGGAGTCGCCATAACAACGCATAGCCGAAGTGGGCGGAGCTTAAGGGGCGACCTGTTCCCTTTTGCCGCAGATTCTTCAGTTTTCCCCGAAGAGATCCAGCGTGAAATATAAACCTGACAATGTTTACCAATTTCTGAATACACGGAAAAGTTAGAAGGTACAAAAATTACTGTATTATAGCACCTTGGGTAGACTAGTGAAATTTGCGGTGAATATACGATGCAATCCTAATATGAATTAGGCTATAATAAAAACATTACAAGGTTTATTGACCACAAACTCACTCTACTTTTAACTTGCGGCTTCCCATTTCAATATCTGACGACGAATCCTTGCGATTATGAATATCAATACATTAATCGCGAATGTAATATTCACACACGTGTTCCTCCATCCCACAGGAATACAGGATACAACAAATTCGCCTGAGCATTATGGGAGAACAAATGAAAAATTCTAACCACACTCCAAAGTAGCCAACATAGTTAATAACATATACGCTAGCAAACACAGAAAATTAAACAGCTTCTTCGTTGAAGTATTTATTACTTGCAGTTATAGAGTCCTACTGCAACGTATTACCAAATAAATTATCCGATTGATGTCTAACATCGACAAATATGTATTTCAAGCTTGGTACCGAACTAGCGAAACAGCCCAATCTTGGTGTTGGCAACGCAGAATCAATCTCGCGCCAATTACGCCATTGTAAATAAATCCAAGGATTTTATTACTTTTTGAGGGTAAATATGACGATTATTTCTTTGCATTACCTCTGAATAAATGGGGATCCGACCAATATTTGGTCAGGAACATTCATGTATTATTAGGTACAGCAGTTATCACTGCCATTGCCAATATAATGCCGGTCCCGTAAACTGGTATTAATGTTGATTGTTAATTTGATACAGACAGACTAAGGGTAAAATACTATTGTAATGGGCCCCGTATTTTAAACCCGAGATCCTCTTCATAAAACATCACATTTTGACCTAGATCGTTCTGTGGAGTTACCTTGAACGATTTGGTCCAAACCACCCTCCCTACATGACTATTCCTAACCTAACAGATATTAATAGGCCTACCACTGTTCCTAACCTAACTGCCACTAAACCATAATCCAGCTGTCACTTAATGCAAACCAGTTCCTAATCTAATTGCCACTAAACTAGAATCCAGCTGTCACTACTTACCTTACTCCATCGCTGTTCCTAACGTAACAATTTGAATGAAATGAGAAAGGTTCGCCCGACTGGGCATTGACTGACTGTTTCACTCTCTGCTATATTCGGTCAGAGATTTTGTTCTGCTTCGGCACGAAGTAATATGATATTTATCACATCTCTGTCCTCAGAGCTCGCACTCGCATCTGTCATTTGGGTTGAGAAACGATTTATTTTTGCAAATTTTGTGGTGAAAGCCATGAATGGCTAGCCGTGTTACCACATGTCTCTGTTCCTGAAATTCCTTTGCCCAGTTTCTTTCCATCATTGCTCCTGTTGCATAAAATTCGGGTTCGATTTCTGCTCTCTTCCTGATTAGTCTTTCCAGCAGTTCATTGTAAGGTCTGGTAGATGGCAGTGACAGGTGAATCTGAGGTCTTCTATGAAGAAGCTTTCTTTGGCCAGCTCGTAGACAAGTCTTGATTGAGCTATCTTCCCAACAATGATCTCGCAGCTGTTAGTTTTGTTTTTATATAACAAAGTACGAAAGTAATTATTATTCATGGAATAGTCTTAATAAATGCAACTCGACTTGACGAGTTTCATCAGATAAATTCGCTTCTGCTGCACAGTGGCGAATCTATTGATAAACCACTAAACTCTCAAGGGCTTTAATAATACTGAGTTGGGTTTAGCACTATGCTTCACTTATTTTATAAATACCTGAACTAGTTTCGAAGACCCTCGCCATTCATAATCATCAGGTTAACACCAACTGCCGGCCGGCGAGGGTCTTCGAAACTAGTTCAGGTATTTATAAAATAAGTGAAGCATAGTACGTGCTAAACCCAATCCAGTATTATTAAATTATAATATAGCTTCACTGTGTAAACTTCTATACAATGGTTAATTCTCATGGGCTTACCTATGATGATCTTACTTACAGCCATGACTGCACGTGGAGGACGCTCTCCTGGTAAGATCAGAATTGTAGATCGGCCGCTGGATCGGGATGAAGTGCTGAAAGAAGAGTGGAATGTGTGGGACCTCTGTGTAGCACTTGACAGTGGTAACAAATTGCGTGTGTTGGAATGGATGGCTACCCGAAGATTAATTAAAAATGAATGGATGTGCCCGAATTGCACTGGGGCAATGAAATTACACAACATTTCTAAATTGCGTGACAGATACATATGGCGTTGCAATCCTTGCGAATGTACTAGAACTGTGAGGGATGGTTCCTTTTTTGCAAAGAGCAAATTAAAACTTCAGACTTTAATAAGGTTCATCAACTGCTGGTCACTGGGTTTTAGCCAACAAGCGTGTGCTTTCCAGTCAGGGTTGGGACCCATTTGTACCAGCACTTCTGTAGACTGGTCCTCCTTCTGCAGGAATGTTTGCGAGTGCTGGCTCGAGGAACACTCGTGTGAAGTTGGAGGACTCGATGAGAATGGTATCCCTAAGGAAGTAGAAATTCTTCAAAGCAAATTTATCTCCAGGAAGCAATATCTCGGTCTGTGGGAGGAGAATCACTGGGTGTTGGGGGGCCTCGACAGAAGGTCGAGCAAGTGCTTTCTTGTTGAAGTACCTGATAAAACGGTGGGTACTTTGACAAGTATAATACAAAAGACCATATTGCCTGGGAGTATTATTGTTTCAGAAGGGTGGTTGCCAAGGGAGGAAATTTCCGCTCTAGATGGAGGCATTTATGACTATCAGATTAAAGAGAATCTGTGGATGGATCTAAAAAGAAAGATCAAGAAGAAGTACCCAATTAAGGAGGAGCTCTACCCATCCTACCTACATGAATTCTTGTGGCGAGAAACTTTTAAACACGCACAATACCCAGGCCGTCTGTTCAACGTCTTCATAACCTTCCTCTGGGATATATACAGTTTCGACTAACCTTCAGATAAACTATTCACTTATAATTTTTGTTTACCACTCCGTAAAGGTATATCACATAAGATAGGGGCTTGAAGGACTCTTCCAATCAGAAACTAGCTTAAGAGCTAACAATGGGTTATAAAGGCTCTTCAGAGTTAATATAAATTCATTAAAGAGACAAATTGGCCATTAATTCACTAAACATTGATTCATATACTATCCGCGCGCGATTTCTTGAGCGCTCGGCTCCCTAGTCCTCATTCGGTAGGATTCGTTCAACATCGTAGGTTGAGATGACAACATTGAAACACGAAGTACGCTAAACATCCTGACATCTAGTGGCATCAATACTAAGCTTTCATTCTCTATCAGGATCCTTATTTATTTATTTATTGACATTATCTTTTCTGATGCAAGGAGAAAATAGAATTTTACGAATTGCTGATTTTACAAACACGTCAACCAACACTTACCTGGTGCTTAATACCTCCTTAAGAATTCCGTATGTGCTAATTTCTGACACTCCCGTGAACTCTGATGTCAATTTCATGTACTGAAAGTTGAGCGAACTTTTCGTAAAACATATTAAATACGTTGAAAATTAGGCCTATAGTTGTCTCCAATATTAGATGCCTTACCTCTTTTACGTATTACAACACGAAATGGTGAAGCATGTTCTGCTAAGACTCTTATTTATGCTTAAAACTATATATCCAGTGTACAAATATTGAGGCTTTATTATTTAATATTCTATTCTCGGAGGAAAATGACTTATTTGATAACCAAGTCTTTATGACGTGTAATTAATTGTTACGCAATACTGTCACAACGTTGTATTATTTGTATATCACGTTATATTATTATTTGATTTGTATATTTAATGAAGGATTGATATTTTAAAAAAATAGTTTTATTTTAATTTTATCGCAGCACATCAATATGCCGCGGCACACTGGTTGAAAAACGCTGGTCTATACAGTAGGCCATGCAACTATTGATTGTCAACTATTGTTTATGTATTTTATGGCGTCAACTGATACTAATTTAAATGAATATGGTACAGGATAAAATAGCGAGGATGATTCATCGTAAGTAATTATCCAATTCGGCATATGTTTGTACACATACCTCACACTTACGCTGTTGTTGTCACTTACCATACGCGCGATTCTGCTAAAATGTGGTTTCTTTGGTTGACAACACTGCAGAAAAACTAGCGGACTAGCTATGTTTTGTTCCCCCCAACCCTCACTTCCCCGTAAAAACAGCGCTCAAGAAGTGGCGCGCGGATAGTACCTATCCTATTCCTTCCTTCAAGACTGACACAATCTTCAGTAGATGGTCAATTAATGTGATCGTTTGGGGACATACTTTATCGCTGCATTATAAACTTAACAGTAGTATGAAAAAAATAATATTGAGATGAGTTAGATACACTAACTAACTCCGTGGCACTAACATCCCAGGAGGGACAAGGCCTACCACCCAACTGCTGCATCATCTACCATAGGCAGACGGCAGGATTGGGGGGTATGTGGTCAGCATGCCAACACCCACGACTTTACAATGTAAACACACATTCAATTCTTAATTTTCAATTTAAAAAAAAATGACTGACACCCAAAGGAGCAAAATGCTCGATCTCGGGTGCAGTTCAGTTCCAAATTATCAAATACAATATATTTAATAATTTTTAAATCTGGATTTGAAATGCCACTTAAAATGTAATTGCCCTCTTATATTGCATTTTATACAAATTTTGTATTTTATAGCGAATTGAAAAACACAATAATACACTTCATATGCTTCAAAACAAATAAAATTACGTACCATACATTATGGACTATAAGACGCTCCCGGACCATAAGACGCACCTTGATTTTAGGATGGAAATTTAAAGGAAAAGAAATTTAACAAGATTCCAAACGAAAATTTTTAAAGGGAATAATATACTTGATTGCATAAACAAATTATAACCTTCTACAATGGAATCAGTGTAAATCACTTCTAATTTTAAACCTGCGTTGTACGAAAATCTCTTCTGTACAGGTGGCATCGCGTAAATTTGAATTACCAAACTGATTTCTCATGAGAGACTGAAAATATTTTTACACCCTCTAACCCTCAATTCACCATACCGTAAGTGTAACGGGACAAGGCTGTTTAGAGGTCATTGCCTTCATTTAAACCACTCGATGGAGATAACTCCTTTGGTATAAAAGAACTCAACATTCTTTTCTTTTCGCATTATATACCTGGCTTCGAGCTATGCTCATTTTAAGATTGTGAGAAGGGCACTGATGTACAGTCTGTGCCAAAATTTGTAACTATCTTATCGTTTATAACACCTTGTTTATAACTATGGTATTCTGGCAATATTTACCATATTTAAATTTTTTTGTTTACTACGGACCGTTAGACGCACCCAACTTTCAAGGCTCTGATTTCAAGGTAAAAAAGTGCATCTTATAGTCTGTAAAATAAGGTATTTGACAGCATTTGGAGATATTTAGCATTTATCGCGATTGTGAAAATCTACCATCCCTAACCTAATTATTAAGTGCCAGTATGGTACTTGATGAGATTGTGTGGGGGACGAAAAATGTCTGTCCGTCTGTCCGGCCGTGTGTCTGTACGCGCTCTAACTCAAATACGCTTTTTCAGATTTTCATGAAACTTGGAAAACACATATATAATGTCAATGGGAAGAACCCTATTGATATTGAACCAAATCGGTTCGACCGGTACCGGAGTAAAACCCAATTTAGTGTATATTTTAAAGGCGCCATAACTCACATACGCTTTATCGGATTTTCATGAAACTTGGAATACCTATTTATAATGTCCATGGGAAGATGTCTGTTGATATTGGACCAAATCGGTTGGCCGGCACCAGAATAATACCCAATTTGGTGCCTTTTTATGGTATTATATAGCAAAAGGTGCGATAACTCAAATACGCTTTATCGGATTTTCATGAAAATTGGTATATACATTTATAATGTACGTGGCAAGAAGCCTACTTATTTTGGGCCAAATCGGTTGACCGGTACCAGAGTAACAACTAATTAAAGGTCACATTTTTTAAAATCATATCTATACAACAATGTCGCATTTTTAATCATTTGGGGGCTTTGTCTGCAGTGCAGTCAGATGTTTGTTTACTTGGCTGATGTAGTTGAAAATAAGTACTATCTAATACTATTACTGTGAAATAATTAGCGGAGTTATATGCCACTGAATTTTGTGAAATGTTGACATATTTTAAGAATTTCAAGTTGTAGGCCTAATATATTTAGATTTGACAAATAACAATATTTCTTCACATAAGCTTATCAAACTACATCGTCAAATTGACTGAGTTAACCGAATGGTAACGTCTTGGATTCAGCGAAAGCATACTGGCACTTTGTTATATCAGTTTACCTGATTTTATTAGTAATGTTATATTATGGTATTGATTCTCGGCCATGTACATTCCTGGTAGCCTATAAATAATCCAAATGGATTATATTAGTAAGACTGTAAAAGAATAATCTGTAACAAACTGCTATGCCAAATCAGATCAATTTAATATCTGTTCTTGAAAACATGTTCAGTGTTTGAGTGTGTTCTGCATGGCTTCGGACATCGAGGGGTCTATTGCTTGCGGCTGAGGTTCTTTTATCATCATCAAGGTCTCGTTTCCCTGTAACAAAAATAAGCACATAGGTGAAGAAGAACTAAATCTTTTTGTATACCTCTGTGACCTGGTTTAAATAGTGGCAGGGCAGATTTTTAAGTAGTAGGGAATGCTTTGACTGCCAGCGTGGACTTGTGGTTAGCGTCACTGACTACAGATCCGTCGGCCCGGGTTCGATCCCTGGTACCTACTTGGATTTTTCTGAGGTACGGGAGGTCTGGTAGGGGTGCACTCAGCCTCGAGATTCAAATTGAGGAGCTACTTGATAGAGAAGTAGCGGCTCCGGTTATGGAAACCACCATTAACGGCCGTGGGTGTCGGCATGCTGACCACAAGCCCCCCAATCCTGCCATCTGCCTATGGTAGATGACGCAGCGGTTGGGTGGTATGCCAAGTCCCTTCAGGGATGTAGCGCCACGGAGTTTAGTTTTTTGAATGCTTTAAACCAATCAATAACTCTCTCTGCAGCTCTGGTTATGTTCGCCACCAACTTGCCAATACTGAACTTACATTCGAAATCACTTAGGTCAATGAAATTTTCTAGTATAAACATTTGAATTGAAATTTTCTAGTATAAACATTTTAATTGACTTTATCCCAACAGAAATTAAATAATTTTACTAACTGGTTTTGATCAATACATGTTTCCATCTTATGAATTGACTAGCAGAACCCTGCAGCTTCACCCACGATAATTATTTGGATGGTTAAAAATTAGGAGCATAATAATTGAAACATTATATTTATTAACACTTTGCACGCAAAACATTCATAGGCCTAAACTAAACGATTAATAATTAATGAAACAGCTAAAAATCCAGCTTTGAAGGGAATTCCACGATTAGAAAGCGCAGCATGGGGAAAACAACCTCAATTTGATTTCCCTGGCCCAGAAAACCCCAGCATAGTGAGTTCCGTCTAAATCGAACAATGTTTGCCCATTTAGGCCTTTCTCATTATCCTTCCTCCGTCCAGGGTGAAAATTTCAGATGTCTGCGTGCCTTGACATTATAAACAAATGAATGACCAGCGTGGGCTTACAAAATTCAAGCGATCGCAATGCTTTTATATCAAAGGTATGACAAAAGTAGGCAAAGAGAAAAGAAAGGAATGTCGAGTTCTTTTATATATACCAGTAGTGAAACTGTAATGAAAGGAAAATGAGACAAAGAAGAGGCTTTCTTATCCACATGGTCTGCCATGACTGGTGGCGAAACAAAGCTTTACGCATAAAGACGCCAAGTAACGGTACAATGCAGTAAAAACAGAACCACTAATTCAGGGAAAATTCTGTAAAGTTTGGTGAATTTCCACATGACTTTGACGTCATTGCACGTGGATTCCTGCTGCATAGTTGGATTCATGAATTGAGAGTTATAGGAGAAAAATTCCTCCGACACTGGGACTTGAACCCAGGACCCTTGGCGCGAGCCAAGGGTCCTGGGTTCAAGTCCCAGTGTCGGAGGAATTTTTCTCCTATAACTCTCAATTCATGAATCCAACTATGCAGCAGGAATCCACGTGCAATGACGTCAAAGTCATGTGGTTCAAGTCCCAGTGTCGGAGGAATTTTTCTCCTATAATATTCTCATGTAATATCCAACAGAGACAATAATCTGTGGCTCATGAATGCTTATGTATCTATGTTGTTGGAAGTGTTAGGCTGCGCGTATAAGACTACATGATTTCAATTGGCTGTTACCATGCACGATATTTTTAATTACAATTTAACCTACCATATTTAACTCTTTTATGATATGTAATGTTAATTTTATTATAACTATTTAATTAATAAAATTGGCAAAATAATTTTATATATGGGCCTATAGATTTCTCTCTTTTTTTCCCCCCAAATTTCCTTTCTAAAAATTTGGGTATTATTCGGCGGCTGATAGTATTCCAGTATATATGGTACGTATTCAGCATTAATAAGACTTTTCTACCAACGGATTTACAGACGACTTTAAACAGGGCCCAATCTGATGAAATGAAGTGGGGGAAATTCAAAATACCATATTGGCCCGAAAATAAGACGACCCTGAATTTTTGAAGGGTAGTTACGAAAAAATAAATAAAATAGCATATTAGTACATTTTGCTTCACATAAAACAGAATTTTGAAGTTCATGTTGTAACTTCTTCTCTCGCCTTTATTTACGCATTGAGACAATGAAGATGCTTTCTTTTCCACATCGTCTGCCATGACTGGTGGTCAAACAAAAGATTTACGCGTAGATAATAGAGACGCCCAGGCAAGTAACAGTGCAATTAGGATCAGAAGGTCTGGTGAAGTACAAACAGAAGCACGAAGTCAGGAAAAATTAGTTCGGTAAAGTTTGTGAATTTCCGCGCGGCTTTGACCTTGGGTCGGACGCACGTCATTTGCTTGGGGATACCCGCTGCATCGCCGCTGCCCATGTGCACAGCTGCATTCGGGAATGGAGATTGTTGAGTCTTAGGCTGCACGTATAAGACGAGTAGGAAAATTCTTACATTGCAAAAGAGAGCAGTTAGATACATGGGTAAACTGCCATATAATAGTGCTTGTAAGGAAACATTTAGAAAACTATCGCTGTTGACTGTTCCTTCGATATTCATTCTACGATCCATATTGTACTTAAAATATAATAACTCAACCCCGGTAGCAAAAAACTCGGATGTTCACAATCACCAAACTAGAGGTGCTAATAACCTGGCTATCACCAGGCATAGACTTAAGCTTTTTGAAAAAAAACCAAGCTACATCGGCACTAAATTTTTCAATAAACTCCCGCCATACATGAGAAATACTGAACCAAAGAAAAAATTCAAACAATTACTTGTAAGCTTCCTCATAAGTAAAGCATACTATGATGTCGAGGAATTCTTGGAGGATGATTTATCTTAATGTACATAATGTACACGTCTGTATATATGTTGTATATTATGTAACATTTATTATGCATATCTTTGTATTGTGAATATTGAGTTTTTTATAGAGTTCTTGTTATGAATGCAAGGGTGCAAATGCAGATGTTCATAAACATGTATTTTGTACTATGTTATGATGAACAAATCTAAATAAATAAATAAATATAGTTTTTAAAAGCACATTTTCAGGGGAAAAACATCGTCTTATACTCGGGCCAATACGGTATTGCAGTTATATCCATATTGTGCTTGCAAAGGGAGGCGCAGATAAGCAGGAGTTTGCTGAATAGTAATTACCTATAGGCTGTCAACCTCTTTTCACTTTGAATGATTCATCATCCTCTTTAAGAGAAGGCTTAGCCTTTTCCCAGTTCTTGACAATCCTTTGGAAATCCTCCGAAGCAGCTGGAACCATACTCCGTCGAGCCTCTTTAATTGTAACAGTTTCCTCCTGCAATTCACAATTAAGGACCATTTTATGAAACTCAACAAAACGTAACACCAGTTTCTGTTTTTTTTATATTATCTTCTAACATCTCCCACTGCCATACTTTTTCGGCCCTTCAAAATAGAAAAATGATTTTGTGGCTTGAACTGAGAAAATTATAATTTTACAATTACGATTGCTGTAATCCTATAAAGAGAGCATTTTTTCAAAACTCAACAAACGCAGAAAATGAAAGTACTTATAACCTGATTAATAAGCTCTCCCTCTAGTTTATTCTGCCCCTGGACACACTCTGTATAACCAAAAAATTGAAAGCCATATTGGGCCATGTCCATCATTCTGAAAAACAGTCTTATATCAGTGTATACGAGTTTCAATTAAAGTTAAGTATGAAAGTTTAGACTTTTAATATTGATATTGATAGCAGCCTTGATTGATTTGTTTCTTCATAACGATGTCAGTGTAGGATAAATAATAATTAGGGGCCGTATTTTTCGGTAACAACAATAAGCGAAATTTTATAAAACAACCTCCCATAGCTATATTTAGCTTTTATATGCTTAAAATATCAATATGAACCAAACTGAATCCACGAAATATCGCGAAATTTACTCGATTCCACAAAATGTGTGTATAAGCGCGAAATATGCCCCTTCTGTCCGTAAAGTGAGAAATGAGCACGAAAATGTGCCTTAAAATTACAATATTGTGTTTTGGTGTACTGTATTTTTTATTACTTAGTAGCATGCTTTTTTCTGCTGTTTCTTTGGCTGTTAAAGATTTACCGATGTATCAATATTTGTGATCGATTACAAAGATTGCAGAATTTATGCAAAGATTGTCTGTGACCTGGTTTGTACTGTTGAGTACTCTCCTTTCCTGCTATCTCTTTGCCAAGTTAGCGATGCCCATGATCGATTACAGCAGAAGAGTGCAGAATGTTTGTTACATGTATTCAACAGATTTTGTCTTTTATCCACAGTTGGCATTTCTGTTTGCAAATGGCTATCTGATGGTGTTTAGTAGAAATTATAATATTTCTCGTAATTATATTTGAACATTAACTCTAATCATGTCTAAATCGAAAGTTACTTCAGTTCATACAAGGGCAGAAGAATATAGAAATGGGGGGGGGGGGGGGGTCAGTTCATGTAAATAAAGAAGCAAAGTTTTTCATTGCGCATTGTTCCCATTGTAGCATAAAGTAATTTATTTCACGAAATACCCACCGAAACAGAAGGAAGTTAACACTGAAATCAGTCATTTTATTTCACCAATAAATCAGGGCCCTAATAATAATGTAAATAAAAGATTTAAAACAACTAGCCATTGAATGTTGATATTATATTGTGTATTCTATGGTTTTGTAGACTTCCAATATTTACATTAGGCTATATTTTAATGTGAGTATTTTTCATATTCGTTCCTGTGCAGCAATATACCTAATGTAATTCCTGACAGGTAGATTTCATATTGACTTTTTATTCATTCATAACTTTTAAGGCTGCTTTAAACTTGAAATAGACATATCAGCAAATCGTAGGCCTATTGCATCATTGTTGTTATTGCCAAAGCATTTTGTTTTTGGAGTTTAACTTGGAGGTCTATTACAAAAATAACTTTTCTGCAAGGGCCTATCATAATTGCGTTTATCACTGATTAAAAAACACATTCTGGCACTTCGTTATATCAGTTTACCTGATTTTATTTTACGAATAAAAAGGCGTGTCTTATATACGGTGATACTGTTATTTTGTGAGATTGAACAAACCCATTCCTATCTACTATTGACTACAACAAAACGCTGATTCACCCACTGTTGCCAAGCAGTGGAACTCCCAAGGCTCAGAGCTGCGTATAAGATATCAAATTCCAGAGAGTTTTGTGATTCTACCCAGTAGCCTACATGGTTTTGTTGAGTTTTGATAAAATGGCCCTTAATGTGCCATATAAAATAATCACCCGTATTGGCATGGTCGTCACCTTTTTTCCATCATCCTTGAAGGATCGACTGTGCCTCTCCTTCTTGCCGCCCTCAGAACCAGTATCCCACTGCTTTGATTTCTTCTCCTGCGTGGCCACCTGAACGGCCTGCTGCTCTGCGGGAGTCAGGACAAGAAGTCTGGGATCCATTGCAACCCACTCAGAGTTCAACACCTGTTGAAATAAATGTTTGTTCTAATTACTCAAACCCACACTCTCTCACTCAAGAGATAACATAAACAGCAAATTCTAGGTCATCCTTACAAGGTTCTTCCTGCCATTTTAACACAAAGGGTTGTTTTCATATTTTCAAGGAAAACTTTCATATACCTACATATATATATATATACTAGCTTAAAAGGTCCGGCGTCGCCCGGGTTTTTTATTTGGTAATTGGAAATTAACTTATGAAGGACTTTCGTTTTTTAAATTCTAGGTCCTTACATACGTATTTATAATTTGAAATAGGAAGAACCGACTTATCACACTCAAAGTATTCCCTCAGAAAACTCTTGGTATAGCTTTTTATAGCTCATAAAGGTTGTAGAATTTTGCATCCCATCGCTTGTACACACCAAGCCTGGTAGGGGTTCAAATAAGAAGAAACAGAAATTCCGGTAATATAAAATTGTATTGTCTTTGTGGAATATTTCTATAATTTGTCAAACTCCCCTTTCATTTATTTCTAAAGCCTTATGTGAAGACTGCCAACAATACTATTAACATGTGAACTGTGATTTGGATTTGATAATTCTGTGTAAAAAGGGATTAAGTATTCTCAAAAAACATTTAATTGTTGGCATTTAGAATAACATTTTTTCAAAATCCTTTCTTAGTGAGCACCTACATTATGAAACGAAGGTACTGTCAAAATTCCAAGTCTCTACCTGTTATAGTTTAGGCTCTACGTTGATTCTCTGTCAGTCCATCAGTCAGTCAGTCATTCATTGATTCATTCAGTCAGTCTGGACAAAGCCTCTTATTTATATAGAGATACATATATATGTGTTTCACAAAGTTTTACTGCCAGTAACAGAGCATGTTCCTGACGATATTTGGAACAACTTTTCCTAATAAAAGTTTTATCCATCTCAAATAATTACGGAGTAATGTAGATATTTATGAACGTCTGGTGTGAACAGAGCTCAACATAGCGGACATGCAACAATAATAAAGAACAGTCCTGACAAATTATGGAACGTGACACACGCCGTTCATACCTGTGCGTCAAAGTGCTTGGAAGTAGAGGGAGGCATCTTCAAAAATCTTATGGCAACTGAGATAAGGGGTGAAATGTATGTTAAGTATGTAAATTGAATTAACTTTGTTTGTTACTTTTAATTTTTGTGCCGATTTATTGCTATTTTGTCACGAATGTTGAAACTTCAAACGCTTATAACAACGTAACTACAAGTCACATTACATTTTTTGTTCCAAATATTCTCAAGAATGCACACAGAAAGTGGCGGTAAAACTTCGTGAAACACTCTGTGTATCATTATTAATGAATTTCATTTTCAGACAGGGTAAAATGGTTTTAAAATAGAGAGATTGTCCACCTTAGAACCCTTGTCGTTTCACTTATCTGGGGCCTTTTATAAAATATAAAATAACATAGAAGGCACAAGCACACGTTAAAAACACTGTTGTCAAATTAATAAAACTTCTTCTTGGTCCCAGATGCGTCTAATACTTGAAAATGCATTTCGATGCAACTTGCATCGAAATGCATTTTCAAGTATTAGACGCATCTGGGACCAAGAAGAAGTTTTATTAATTTGACAACAGTGTTTTTAACGTGTGCTTGTGCCTTCTATGTTATTTTATATTTTATAAAAGGCCCCAGATAAGTGAAACGACAAGGGTTCTAAGGTGGACAATCTCTCTATTTTAAAACTCTGTGTATGTTTTATTTTACCTCGCTTTTCTTTCACTCAACTAGGTTGAATGTAAAATAGATCATTTGTACACCTTCGATATTCATTTAGCTTCGCAGAAACCCATATATGAGTTCTCTGACCCAACTCACAATGTGACTGACAAAGTACATAATACGAGGGTGGATCGAAATAATTATTTTTACAAAAAGTTTAATAGGTACAATTACAAACAAATGCACACACGAAGGGACATCTTTTGTCTATTTTTCTATATAGTCACCAAGTTTCTCAACACATTTCTCCTATCGTGATACCAGTTTCAAAATACCCTGTTCATAGAAGTCCGTGCAATTGGATTGTAGCCAACAGCGGACTGCTGTTTTCACTTCTGCATCTGACGCAGAGCGTTTACCAGTCAGGAATTTATTCATGGGACCAAACAAATGAAAGTACGACGGTACAAGGTCTGGACTGTATGGAGAATGCTGGAGCACCTCCCAACCAAATTTGTTGATTTTATCACGAACAGCTGCAGCAAGATGGGGGATCTGGCACCGTCAGTCACCATCATTTGTTGACGGCTCATATTTTAGGAGAAAAGCTCCTCTGATACTGGGACTCGATTCTGATTTGATGCTCTTCCAACTGAAAAGATCTTGGAAGTCAAGAGACAGCATGTAAAACTTTGCGAGAGAGAATCCTTACCTTCATTACTCAGATGCACTCCATTTTTAAGGCATAAACACTGAAAAATACAGTAATAGCTTCCAATACATTTGATTTGTTATATCTCACCTGGTCCATGCGCCATCTCTTGATAATGTCCGGTTCCAACATGTTCTGTACGAGCTTCTTCAACTGATCGCTCAACACATCCACAACCTTAGCTCGAAACTTCCAGCGCCTGTTCATCTGTTGCTCATACAATCGTTTGATGTTTGTGTCATCAAAAGGCATGGCCTTGTTCAACATTACGTACAGAACTACACCTGTAAAACAAATGAGTTAGGAAGGAAATATTAACTTTCTCAGCAGATGGGAAAGACAAAGAGAGGAACAATATCATAACACTGATTATTCCATTCATGTGATGTATGTTTGATATTAAATCAATAACGTTCAGCAATGCCTCTGATACTGACCAGTCACGATCGTTTATCTTATAATATGCTTGCTTGCAAGATTGCAATTTTATTTGATAAAACTCAGCTTAGATACATGCACATGCATTCATGAACCACAGATTATTGTCTCTGTTGGACATTACATGATAATGTTACAGGAGAAAAATTCCTCTGACACTGGGATTTGAACCCCAGACCTTTGGCTATCCGTGCCACTCCTCTACCAACTGAGCTAAGCCAGAGTTCACTTCACAGCGCCAGATGGAACCTCTCTCCTATGACTGATTGCCCTTAATGGTCTACCTCACAGACAGACAAGTTATGTCATATGGAGGGCCGTAGCAAGGCGTTGGCGAGATGCACCCCTGCCAAGGGCGCAGGTATAAAGAGGGCACAAAATTAACCATGAAAAATACCACCTTGTTTTTTAGGCTGGTGCAATTTATCAAGCAATAAAAATTCTAGATTTTATGATTTAATTATTTTTTAAGTAGTTCAATCGTCTGGAAATAAGATTTAAGTACCTTGAAAGTCCAACACTTATTTCATTTTCAAATTGAGGTTTAGGTTTTCTTTGATAATAGCAGTGTTTTTATATTAAAATAATGAACAATTTTACAGAAATTTAAAAAAAAATTGTTTAGACCCCCAGTATTGGAGGGCGCAAATTTGTCAAAGTCACCAAGGGCACAGAAGGACTTTGCTACGGCCCTGATCATATGCAGTTCTGTGAGGCACACTAATTAATGATTTTTGTGACTGGGCTTTCACTGTTATTGTACAGTAACTTTCAAGATGTATTATCATGTAATGTCCAACAGAGACTATCTGTTGTTCATGAATGCATATACAGAGTGTTAATGAATAACACCGAAATATTTTACCTGCATATAGAGGGGACATGGACAAGCAACTTTTATTAGGAGATTTTTGCTCTATGACGTAAAATGTGTATGCTACAGGGCAATAAAGTCATTACAATTTGCTGCTCATAAGTCAATAATAAAGCGAAATAGGGTTAAAATTTTCATTAAATTGACTTCTTGCCTTCTTAGTAAACGATAGAAACATGATTCTTAATCATTCATCAACAGCTAAATCATAATTTAGAGTTTCCATCATCTGCAAAATTTACAGACTAATCACATGACTGGCCACCACTGTATTAGTCTTTTTTTTTGTTCATAACTACTGACTACAGTGTTAACAACGAAGTTCCTTTGTTTTGCATTTTTTTCTAATGTTAGAAGTAAGTGGCGGCCATGCCTTAGGAGATTTTATGCTGTAACAGGAAAAACTGAATCCACAGAGTAAAAGTCTCCTAATAAAAGTTGCTTGTCTATGTCCTCGCTATACACAGGTAAAATATTTCGGTGTTATTCATTAACACCCTGTATATCCATCTTCAATTTGGCTGTTTTGTGCAAAGATGGCAATAAAAATTCTTGGTTTGGCTACTGCCTGCAGACTAGAAATTGTAGAATCACTTACCAAGGGACCAGATATCAGCAATCTTTGGGTTGTAGGGAATTCCTCGGAGAATTTCTGGCGCTGCATAGGACAGCGAGCCACAGTATGTATCGCTCATCTGTCTCTTCCCTCTGCTGTCTAAACAATATCTCGCAAATCCAAAGTCAGCAAGTTTAACGTTGAAATTTGCTGTAATAAGTATGTTTTCACACTTGAGATCTCGATGAGCGATTTCCAGCTCGTGGAGGTACTGAACAGCAAGAGCGAGTTGTCGGAGCCACACTCGAGCCTGACTCTCGGCTATAGCACCATTCTTGAGCACAAAGTCCAGCAGATCGCCATTCTCTGCGAAGCGCAGGAATATGAAGTACTTGTTTCTGCGCTGGAAAATGCTGTGCACGTGCACGATATGAGGATGGTTCACCTTCACCAGAATGTCCAGTTCACGAGGCAGGAAGCGACGCACAAAGTCTTTGGGTGCTTTTGTTGTGTCTACAATTTTACAAGCCAACTGAATTTTGCGAGCATTTGGATCCACGCAGTAATCTGCCAAGAAAACCTGAAGGACACATCGTATCCGACATTAAATACACTCAAACCTCTATACAGGGTGTTAATGAATAACACAGAAATATTTTACCTGTGTATAGAGGGGACATAGACAAACAACTTTTATTAGGAGATTTTTCCTCTATGGATTCAATTTTTCCTGTAACAGCATAAAACCTCCCAGGGCATGGCCACCACTGACTGAAACACTACTGTTAACACTGCAGTCAGTAAAAAAAGAATAATGCAGTGACGGCCAGATATGTGATTAGTCTGTAAATTTTGCAGACTATGAAAACTCTAAATTATGTAATAGTTGTGGATGAATGATTAACAATCAGGTTTTTATCGATCATTAGGAAGGCATAAAATCAATTTAATGAAAATTTTAACTCTATTTCGCTTCATTATTTACTTATGAGCACCAAATTGTAATGACTTTAATGCCCTGTAGCATGCACATTTTACGTCATAGAGCAAAAATGTCCTAATAAAATTTGCTTGTCTATGTCCCCTCTATATACAGGTAAAATATTTCGGTGTTATTCATTAACACCCTGTATAACAAAGTTGATATAAATAGGGCTCAGAAGTTGAAGACCTATAAATTGCTTAAAAGATCTATAAAAAGGCATAAAAATATCTTTAAAAATAATCTAATAATTTAAAAAAGAAAAGAATGTTCAAAATTTGATACAAATTGATTAATGCAAAGGTGAAGTCAGACTGAAAAATTCAATGCCATAGTCTGGATTTGAACCAGGATCTTCGGCTGATGCTCTTACCAACTGAGCTATCATGGCAACATGCCGGTACAACATTAAATTCTCCAACTGACTCACGTATCCCGGTCTACCTACACAAGGCCAGTGTGAAAGAATTATCATTTTAAATTGATTAATAACTTTAATAATCAATCTTTGTTTTAATTAGGGTATACCATCTGCCTATGCTGGACGTAAAAATTCTAGGCACGGAGTCCTCCAGGAGGGACTTTAAGCTGGGGGGCCCGTGTCATAGATGTACGGCACATAAAAGTACTCCAAGCCTAAATTAGAGCCTCTGGACAAAATTTCTCGGCCCTTTCACATCCTAGTAATACCTTAGTTTCTGGAGGGGGGTTAAGGGGTGATGGGCTTACCACCTGTCCCTCTGCCCTCTCTAGGAAAATAAGCGTAACAAAATTCACATTGATAAACAGAAACCTCCAACACGGGGGCATAGGATTCGAGAGAGATCTGCCTATGGTAGATGACACAGCGGTCGGGTGGTAGGCCTTGACCCTTCTGGGATGTTAGCGGCACGGACTTGGTTTCCCCCCCCCCCTTTCTTCTTTCTTTCTTTCTTTTTTTTTAAATACCATTTGGGAATGTCCCAATTTGTATACTGTCCAAGAACTTTTTGAAAGTTCCACTGTTTTTCTTAGTGCTAAGTAAGCCACTACAAAGGTCTTTGTAAAATGGAGAAGACTTAGAACAGTCACTACCACTACCACTACCGCTTTGCCCCAGCAGAAGCTGCGATTTCTCCACGGCCTGGGAAGCTGCTCTCATGGAGTTGGACATGGAACGGCTTTTCAGCACAACTTTTACCTTGCGACATTTGCATAGCTTGGCATGATCCACAAAGTCAAACCAATTTTCCTAGTTATGATCTCTGTTCATTGGAAATCAGCAAGTTTGAAAACAAAACTAGGGCTTGTATGTGCTTAAGCTTTCACGGCTGGCGTTTAATGAGTTCTGCACTTCCAGGCTGTTTGGCCGTGGTCTATGAGTGTCTTGTGCTGACGTTTCGCCACGAACTGCGTTGGGCATCTTCAGAGCGATGTATCTAGCTGGATGGTCAGCTGTCAACTGCTTCAGACACTCATAGACCACGGCCATACAGCCCGGAAGTGCAGAACTCATAAAACTAGGGTTCTTACCTGAAACCTTAAGTATGGTTTGAGGAGATATAAGAACCTTATCAATACACTGTTCTACAGCTACAGAAAAAGTATCACCTTGGCATAAGATCCTTCCCCCAACTTGCGACTGAGTTTGTAGCCTCGCACATTGAGTGTCGCCTCTTCTGATGGAGTCTGATTAAGA
Source organism: Ectobius pallidus (assembly GCA_964059195.1). Lineage (NCBI taxonomy): Eukaryota > Metazoa > Arthropoda > Insecta > Blattodea > Ectobiidae > Ectobius > Ectobius pallidus. The sequence goes on along the minus strand of CAXKWD010000005.1, from coordinate 180,159,254 downwards.
TCAGCAGCCATGGCGTCTCCTCACATCAACTGTATCAACATACAACAGGGATCAGTACATTCTTAATAGACCATGATTTGCTCATATGCTGCTAAGCATACATTGCTAAAAGCGATGAACTAAATGTCAAATCATTAAGTGGATTAATAATAGTCTTGCGTAAGGTTATCAGATTTTTTCTATGAATCCAGAAACACTTTGGATATTTTATGGAAGTAATTTTTTGACTGGACTGTATGTACATACTTAATTACACTCCACTTCCTACAATATGTAGCAGTTATGTGTTTAATATAAAAATCATAATTAATTCGCCAACTAGAAACATTTCTATTTTAAATCTACACAAACATGTTCCAGTTTCTGTTTAGATATTGAAATATCACTGTTCACTAATTACTTTAGACTGTGAATTACTGATGGCACAATTTCGGTTTGTTGACAGCTGGCTGAATCCAAATCTCTCTCTCTCTCTCTCTATTGAATCCTATGCCCCCATGTTGGGGCGAAGGGTCTCCAAGTGGAGGTTTCTGTTTACCGAAGTGAATTTTGTTACGTTTATTTTCCTAGAGAGGGCAGAGGGACAGATGGTAAGCCCATCGCCCCTTAACCCCCCTCCGGAAACTAAAGTATTACTTGGACGTGAAAGGGCTGAGAAATTTTGTTCAGAGCCTCTAATTTAGGCTTGGGAGTCCTTTTACGTGCCGTAAATCTATGACACGGGCCCCCCAGCTTAAATTCCCTCCCGGAGGACTCCATGCCCAGGATTTTGACATCCTGAAAAACCCATCGACTGCAGCCAGGTTTGATCCCGCGACCTTCGGATCTAGAGGCAGGCACGCTACCTCTAGACCACCGCAGCCAACTTGAATCCAAATAAGATGTCATTAATTAAAAGTAATTAAAGAGATTATAAGACAAACGAACAGGACGGACAACTGAAGCAGAAACACATTATAATCATCCCGTCTAACAGAATCATGGCTTTCTATGCAAGAATCATTGCCGCTGATGGCAGCTCATCTCTCGTCAAAATCACATCTCGTTACTTCTTTGTCAGTTCAAAAAACAATGGAATTCAAGACCGAACACTTCATCTCCAAAGATAACACAAAGGTCATTACGTATGAAATTATTTTGTAAGATTTAAGTTTAGGGAAGATGTGAAAATTGTAAATCCAAGGCATTAAGTTAGACAGAAAGGTAAATCTGAGGACTGTCCCAGGAAACCTTACTATGAGGCTTTAACCAACCTTGGGAGTGCTAGATGTAGGCAGTTGTGGTAACACTGCAGAAACTCCAGGCTGCATCCATTCGTGACTTCGTGGCTCGGTTCAGATCCTCTACGAGACTACAAGTAACATACATAAGCTGCGAACATATAAATTTTAAATTCTAACCCAAAAAAAGGTAGACATGCATTCCTGTATGCAAGGGAAGAGCCATCTCTTAGAAATAACCTCTCAATTCTTGACAGTATTCTTCATAATGTTGTCATGACAATAAGACAAGGAATCAAACTCTGGCAAGAATTTGTTATAAACTATTTTATTTTTATTGTGTACAACTTTGTACAGAAATTCACTTCTTTACTCACTGTCCGATTCATCAGACTCTTCATCGGCTTCCTTGAGCCACTGAATGAATGGCGCCACCTGAAACATCCAGTAAAATATAAGTTTACTGGCAAGATTGTGCTGCATTTTCTGGTGTATCGACCACATGGAATTTAACATGGAAAATGCAGATGAAATAGCAAAGAGATGAAGTGTGTGTTGACATAAGGCTAAAAGACATTAAAATATAATTATATAATAATGTGAAATAAATAAATACGTAAATGACACAATTACTGCTGGACATGTTGCCCACATGGGGGAGGAAAGACATATCTCAAAAGTATTGACTGTGAGACCCGAAGGGAAAAGACCACTTGGAAGACCTAGACGTAGGTGGGAGGACAATACTAGGATGGATATAAGGGAAGAAGGATTTGTGAGGGATGGTTGGAGTTAGCACAAAATAGGGTTGAATATTGGGCTCAGGTATGCGCGGCAATGAACCTTCAGGTTCCATAAAACAGGTAATATTCCTTTACCTTGTTAGGAACTAGCAGGTGCCCACGATAATTAATTGAAAAATTAAAAATTAAGAGTATAATAATTATTAAAGCATTATATTTATTAACACTTGCACGCAAATCATTCATAAACTAAACCTTAATAATTAATGAAACAGCTAAAATTCCGGCTTTATAGAGTACATTTCACAATTAGAAAGCCTGGGAAAAGGATCTCAGCCAAAGCTAACTGTGAACACTGATAATACATATTGTTTCTCAACTATTTGTCGACAGATGAATATGATGTGAATTTAATTTGATAAATTCAGTTTAATTTTCAGAAATTATATAACTTTTCAAGGGAAGGAGTGGTTTGTTTGGATTTTTATTGTCCGCGATACTTCCAGGGTTAAACTATCAATATATTATAGCTGGTGCCCGCAGTTTCGCCCCCCTATTAACTGACACCAGGATTTTTAAGAAATTTACACTGGCAGTTTATTAAAAATGTTTGTGGTTCAGAGCTATGAAAATTGTAAGTAAAAATAAAATTATAATATTTGTTCATTGTGATCATTTCACTTAGACCTTATATAATAAAGAAATTCTAAACTAAACTCCGTGGCGCTACATCCCTGGAGGGACTTGGCCTACCACCCGACCGCTGCGTCATCTCCCGTAGGCAGATGGCAGGATTGGGGGGCACGTGGTCAGCATGCCGACACCCACGGCCGTTAATGGTGGTTTTCTTGACCGGAGCCGCTACTTCTCTATCAAGTAGCTCCTCAATTGGGAATCATGAGGCTGAGTGCTCCCCTACCAGACCTCCCTACCTCAGAAACATCCGAGGAGGTACCGGGAATCGAACCCGGGCCGACGGATCTGTAGTCAGCGATGCTAACCACAAGACCACGCCGGCGGACATAATAAAGAAACGGTTTTCCTAATTTTGTACTCTTCGTCAAAGTTTAGACTGTGAGAGATGAACATCGCCGAGTATGCCCGATGTCTCACGAAGTGTATTGTATAAGAGTAGATTGTCTATTGCCATTGAATAAATAAGTAATGACACAATTATGCCTCATTTATGGCATGAAGAGCAAAGCATACTCGTATCATAATGAATAGAGGAGAAAGTGTGATGACTGCGATAGTTCACTGGTTCCGCCGCTAGGTAGCAGTTACTCTGCTTGAGATTCACGGAAGCAAGGTTACTACGGGCGAAATAGGAAAAATTTCAAACACTCTTAAACAAAATAATACATTAATCTATTTCAAAATGACTCACCTTATCTAAAATGAATTGTTAGATACTTTTCACCTTTTTTGGGCTGCTTAACACGTCTTGGAAGATATCAGCTCCATAAATAAACATGGCCTTGTGTAACAGTAATTTCTCAGAATGCAAGAAGCTTGACCGTAACATTTCGTTCCACATCTTTCCAAAATCGAAGATGTTCACAAGCAATGAACAATTATATAATATAGGTATGAAACAGCTAAGGGATGATTTGATCTAATATTTTGTTGCCTAGAAAATGGGGTAGAGGGTAAGTTAGTATAATTTGATGAATTTTTTTTTTTTAAGAATGTACATTTGTATAGAAATAACAAAGTATAATTAGGGTAGAAAACAGCTAAGGGATGTTTTATAAATTAATATTAATATTACATTGTGTAGAATATTACTGAGTATTAATTTGTATTAACAGTAATATTATTTATATTAATATTAATTTTCTCCTGGCTGTATGGGGTAAGTTATGTAGGTGAAACACGGTCAAAAGTGTAGATCTGTGTACAAATTATGTGACAGAGATAATATAAACTAAGGGATGGTTTGTGAATTGCAGGGCACGGAAAATTTCATAAGCAGCACTACAAAAATAGGGCGCGTGATCTTTAAAATTGGCGTCTCAACATCCGATAAAGACATACATACGCAAAAATTGTTTTGCAATGCATTCTATATATATCACACAATATTTCAAAGCATTTTCCCTGATTTTTTCATAAAAAAAATTAAATCCTCTGGCCTTAACTACAGCCTGCTATTTGCTCAAACCATCGACAATTCGCCGTTCGCTGTAGCCTAACTGATGTACGTTTTATGTTGTTAAATTATATTATTAAAAAAAGGAACAAAATATTAAACTAATAAGGCATTTGCTATGATAATTATACATAAAAATTACTAACATAAATGAACAGAAGATATGATAAATAATCCAATAAATGTATAAATAAAAGAAGTGCAGATTTACGAAGTTAGAAAAAAGCTTCATTCTCTCCTTTTCCCCAGCGGGTCAATCTTGCAGTATGGGTACAAGCAGTCAGTTAATATAGTATTATTATTGAGTCCACAAATGAATTATGTAAAGGTTTTTACGTTGTTGTTGGTATTTTATGGAAAAGATGCCTGCTAATACCTCAATACCATTCTAATAGTTTTAGCGCCTGGAATAATTACCACTCTATTACCCGTAAACCATTCAAGGTGGTACTTGAATTATAATAAGATTCAAGTATATCACTAAAACTATACGCCTGAATCTTTTTCCGGACACAAAGATAAAAAAAAAAGTAGCTTAGTCAAATTTGCTTCACTCTTGACATTTCACGATCGTCCCACATCATTCAGATAGTTGTAGCGCCCGGAATGATTACCATTGAATTACTCGTAAAACATTCAAGATATAAAGGTGGTACTGAATTTAAAATAAAATTGAAATATTTCACTAAAACTTTCTCGCTTAAAGTTTTTACGGGACACAAAAACGAAAAAAATTGTTGCATAGTCAAATTCCGTTTCACCCTCCATGAATTTTGTGTAATTGGTGATGTTTATATAATGAAATAAAAACATTTATGTCCGCATTTTTTAAGTCTCTGTTTTAACCATCAGAAGGACTGTTGTGTGCAGATTGAAACGCAAACGAAGGTGCTGCCAGTGTTTCGGTGGACCGCCGCTCTCCCTATACCCACCATTGTATTAGCGGCCAAGTCATCACACTTTCTCATTCTATTCATTATGCTCGTATTAAGAAGTTCCTATATGGAAACTGATCAGACTGTTTCTTTCTATAACCCTGTGCTTAATCTGTGATAGGAAAGTCTGCTTCTTTGATTTAATATGAATATCACACACCTGCTTGCGAAGTGCTGCAGCTACATCAGAATCCTCGTCTCCTTCGCTGTGCCACTTCAGAATGTTCTCCTCATTGAGAACCTCTTTCTCGTACAGCAGGTGCAGCAACTTGATGAGCCCTTCTTGCAGCACATCCGTGGTGGCAGCCATGTCCTGACATATGCACACAATGTTTGTGTAAAAATTTCAGTGTGCTAAAAATCATGTTGGGACGTACCTTGAGCTCAACCAACAAAAATATATAATACCTTTATCCTCAATTTCTTTTATTTTGTCCAGGCCTTTTGGTTACAAGGAATCGTGGATATTTGTTCCATCAACTGAGGATAATTCCGTATAACAGAAGCTAGTTTGGAAAGAGTTTTATCTATACTGGCCTCCACAACAACATCTAAAAGAAATTTCTAAAGATTCAAATCTTGTATAAAAATGTGTCTTAATAGAGCATTGTTTTCATAGCTTAGATGAATTTTTTGTAACTGTTAGATATAAATAAGTTAATTATGTTATTAATTATAAAAATAAGTTAGTAATTATAAGCACTTCTGTAAATATTAATTCTAACTCACAGGTAATACTATCAGCAATATAATTTGAAAACTAGTATTGTAAACTTTAGTAATTAAGTTATTTAATAGTTAATGTAGTCATGTTTTCTGACGTCCTATATCATGTAAAATGATCAAAGGATGAATAAATACGCATACCGTATTGGCCCGAATATAAGACGACCCTAAATTTTTTGAAGGGCAGTTATTTCCTACATCTCTCCATTCATGAATGCAGATAAGCAGCGGGAATCCCCATGCGATGATTTGCGTCCTACCCAAGGTCACAGTCATGTGGAAATTCACTGAATTTTATTTTCCTGGAATTCGTGCTTCTGCTTGTACTGCACCGTAACTTTTCTATTCATTACGTGTAAAGCTTTGTTTGATCACCAGTCATGGATCATGTGGAAAAGACAGCATCTTTATTATTTCAATGCATAAATAAAGGCGAGAGAAGAAGTTATGACATGAACTTCAAAATTCCATTTTATATGAAGCAAAATGAACTAATAAGCTATTCAGCTAATAATAAGCTAACTACCCTTCAAAAATTGAGGGTTGTCTTATATACGAGGCCGTCTTATGTTCGGGCCAATACAGTATATGCCATTGAACACGGCATACATCCTGAAGTTATCTATAATCGAGATTACAACCATGAAAGTTTCAGAATAAACCTAGTGATAGCTAAATGAGAATCGTATGTTCACAGATAAATAAATTTAAAAAGAAATGGTTTAGGAGAAATAAAACAAGTGTGCATGGAACGCCACACAACAGAAGTGAAACTTGTTTTAATTTTTGGATTTTTTCAATTTTGGATTGTTGGACTTTATTATTATCGGTTTTTTTTTTACTTTTTAAATTTTAGATTTTAAAATTTTTGATCTTTTATTTTTTTAATTTTAGATTTTTAAATATTGGATCTTTGATATTTTTATTTGTGGATTTTTTAATTTTGGATTTTGGGATTTAGGATTTTTAAAATTGGGAGCTTTTTATTTTTTTAATTAGGATTTTTTAATTTTGGATTTTTTAAATTTTGGATCTTTGAGTTTTTTAATTTTGGTTTTTCGATTTTTAATTTTGGATTTTTAGATTTTTTAATTTTGGATTTTTAAAATTTTGTATAAGTCAAATCATTGATTTGATTGTTTTCTATGCAGTCCATTCTGTCACAACCCCACTAATTTCGTGACGATTTTGAGCATAAAAATTTTGTGACGACTTTGTTTGTAACGCAAGTTTGGGTTAGCTCTCGATTTACTCCTACCACGGCTAAAGAAGTTTCACTTCAAAAATGTTCAGCAAAAACATAAGATATTGTGAATATCCCCTGTGAGTGCGAGCTAAACAGGAATTTCCTAGCTTACCTCGAGAGCTTGCAGACAATCCTGCTGGGCGTCAGAATTCCTCATGTAGTTCTGTAGAATTGGCAGGAACTCCTTCAGCAGCTTGTTAAACTCTGTCAAGTACTTGGGTGTCGTGTTGGCTGAACGGGTCTGAATGGGCAAGCTCAGAATGGCTTTCACTACAAAGTAGTTCACCTCCCGAACACTCACATTGTATGCGTACCTCGACGAGTTGATCTCAAGGATCAGATTTTCAGGATTCAGCTTGTCGTCATAACCTCTTGTGAGAGAATCCATTACTTCCGTGAAGAACACTACAAACAGCCAAGAAACCCTTCCGTTACATCTTAAGAACATATGTGTAAATGTTCTGTGAAACAGAACCCAACTTAATATTGGCCTTGGGACTTCTTGAAGTTACAAGAATATTGGAAGTTATGAGTTCATGGCCCTAAATTATTCATAAAAGTTACTAATATTAGCAGTTATTTTCTTGTCTTCTGTCCAGAAATCTAAAAATAAAAATTTATAAGACTATTATCCTGCTGGTTGTATTATATGGATGTGAGACATGGACCCCTTACATAATCTGAGTGTGTTCGAAAACAGGGGGCTTAGGAGGATATTTGGGTCTAAGAGAGATGAAAATGGGGACTGGAGAAAGATGCAGGGACGAGCTTCATAACCTGTACTCGTCACCAGATATATTAAGGGTAATTAAATCATGGAGGATAGAAAGGGCTGGACATGGAGGAGAAAAGACATATCTAAAAAATACTGACTGGGAGACCTGAAGGGAAAAGACCACTTGGAAGACCTAGACGTAGGAGAAAGGACAATATTAGGATATTTAGGGGACATGGGATTTGCGAGGAATGATTGGATGGCATTAGCACAGAATAGGGTTGAATGGCGGGCTCAGGTAAGGGCGGCAATGAACCTTCAGCTTCCATAAAATAAATTCCTTTAGCTTGCTTGGAATTGTCTATTGTCATTGAGTAAGTAAATAATATGCAGGGATTAGAGAGAAACAAAATGAATAAAGAAACCTACACTGAGTGTCATCAAGAACCGGTGAAGGTTCGCGGTCAGATTTCTCGCTGCCAGATATCAGTTCATCATCGCTGTCACTCTCAACATCTACATGATTGGTGCCCAGCCAGAAGCCATGCAAGTGTTGTGTTTCATCCTCATCTTCAGAGTCGCTTTTGTTGTCCACCACTTGGAGCGAATAAGCATTCTGAGCCAGCTTTTCAAGCTTGTACTCTGTAAAGAAAAGAACCATTCTCACTATAGCAGGAGGAAAGCTTTATCAAATACGTGGTGCAAAAATGTTTTACAATAAATAAATACGAGTAATTTTTTAGATAAAGGCCTGCCGACTTTGCATGGATGATCCTTAAAGAGATTAAAAATTATGTATATCGAAGTATTCCTAGGACACCTGCAGTAGACAGTTATGTTGATAAACTTGTGTTCACACAATGAATATGAACCGACCGAAATATTCAAGTTACTCAGCGAGTATTACGCTGAAAATTTAAAAGTTCGCAGAAGAACATGGTAACAGAGCTGCTAGACAAGAAGTTAGTGTCCAAATGTATTGTGCTTAATTTTCTTGTCTGTTGATGCAACTGCTCACTATCAATTGTCATACGTGAGAGACAATCGATAAATAAATTAGTTGTGGCAAAACCTTGGTCGCTGCTGCTATATCGATATGTACAGTCGGTCAAATAAAAAACGTCGGGCGTTATTTGATTAAGTACCACGAACGAGCATATGCGCATGTACAGGAAGACTTAAGGTTAGGTTCACAGCTGCCTCTTGTCTGTCCATGTATTTTCTTGATTATTTAGTCAGTTTTGTTCCAAAACGAACATGTATAGAAGGCTGTGGCTATATGCCTCACGTCCGCCATATTCTTGCATGGAAGTTCTTATAATAATATTGAATAAATTTGCGAGGAATATGTTTATTCAAGGAGCATTTTTTAAAGATTTTATTTTATAATACCGGTACTTGTAGTGCAAAATCAATAACTTACGTTCAACTTCTGCAACCAATCTAGCATCGAAATCGCGGCCGGCCAGATCCTAGAAAGCTTCCGGTCGCATTATAGTGAAGTACCCACCTTTGAGCCGCTCTATAAGAAATATGGAACCTTCTTGCTGCTTCAGAGGCCGAAAAATGCAGGTCAATTACAGCCCTAACTACACTTTCTCTCAAGCTAACATTTGTATGAAGCGTGATGATACAAAGCAAAATGAATTACAGGTATGACAATACATTAAGTTGAATATAGTGTGTTGTGCTTTCCGCGTTGTTAATTTTTTCCCTCGTTGTTCATTTTTTTCCCCCTGTCACATGGCCTCACGTGTTCGGAGAATGACCTGTATTTTATGTTTTTTATAGGAAACTTGTGAACTAATGTGTTAAAACTTCAATTTTAACTGCATACGAGTCCCGACGTTTTTTATTTGACCGACTGTACGCTATCGACTGTTAGCTGGCTCATCTTTTAATATGCATTTCTTTCACTAAAATCTTCTTCCTCGCATAAGGGATGCATGCTAGTTTTTTGTTATAAAAATCTGGGGAAAAAGTGCACCTATTATGTGGGTAAATACGGTGATCCCTCAGATCGTACCTTCATCCTGATCTCCACTACCATCTGTGTGTTTTGCACTGGACACGATAATGCTTGCTTGCAAAGTAGTGGAACTTGGAAGTAGGACATCAGGGCCAATCACACAGCCCTTGATGTGCTTCTGTACACTGCCCTTATTCAACTTTACTCCTTTGCCCAGCTTTGCCCTGTGCGCTACCACAGAGTAGTAAATCTCACAGTTGTCCTGAAATAAAAACAGAACATGTATTCAGTATAACCATGACATTATGGAATGTTTACTGAGACCCTGTTTGCCAGGACAAAATCAGTCTCGGGTTTACTTCAGTTTTAGCAAGTTTTCTTCAAACTTTTCTGAATAAAATTATTATATACAGTAAAACCTCCTTTTTTACACTTTTCAAGGAAGTGATGCAAAAAAAGTGCAAATTGCAGGAAGTGTAAAAGCTGTAATCTATGATAATAAAAGGAAGTATTTGTCTGTTTGTGCACGATGCCCAGCGAAATCTACTGAATGCAGAGATATGAAATTTTAAACGCAGATGGACTGAAGGGTGGGCGAATGCACCTCAAAGCCAGGTTTTGTTATTTCATGTTTCATTCACGAGTTACGAGTGAAAAACTGATGGAAAACATGCATTTTTTCACTATCCAAGCATCAGTTTTCAGTTTCATTTGTCAAATCAGATGCAGGTGGCTTTGCCGTTTTTTGTCATAATTCGGAAATAAAAGAATCGCTTCATTTTGTAAGCCCACTCTGGTCAGTTTATTTGTTTATAATACCAAGACCCGCAGACATTGAAATTTTCAAGTCAGAAGAAGGATAATGAATATACAAGTAAGCCTAAATGGACAAACATTGATCGAATTGGACGGAACTCACTATGCAGTGGTTTTCTGGACCAGAGTACTTCTATCTGAGGTAGTTTTTTCCCCAGTGGTGCTTTCTAATCATGAAATTCACTTCAAAACCGGATTTTTAGCTGTTCCATTAATTATTAATCGTTTAGTTGAGGCCTATAAATGTTTTGCATGCAAGTGTTAATCTGCTAATGCTTTATAATGCAAAATTTAATACATCAAAATATCTGTTTAAAATATGGTGCAAAAAGAGTTGCACAAACTTTTTCACATACACATGTTATTTTATAATATTAAGGTTTCAAGGTTAACAAAAGAAACAAGTATTGTACCATTAAAAAATTAATGTGTAACCTTCCAGGTTAATTAGATTTAGGGACTTCAATAAATTTTTCTCCTTGTAGCAACACACATACGAGGGTTGGTCAATAAGTAAGGTCTCCAACACTCTAGCCCAAGCTCACAACGTTGGACGAGAGATTTGGCGCCACCGTCATGTCCCGCTATCTCCCCTCTTTCAAATGAGCCATTGGTGCAATCGCTGAACCTTTTTGTGTCCAAGCTAGAGCTGTTTGAAATGGATCTCCCGATTTCCGTCCCCGCCAAGTGCGCCTACGCAAAGTCACTAAGTTTCTTACTGCAAAAAACGTTCCGCTGATTGAAATTCACAGACAGCTTTGCGAAGTTTATGGAGAGGGATGTATGGCCATAAAAAATGTGCGTAAATGGGTTTGTGAGTTTAAACAGGGCCGGACAAATATTCATGATGAAGAACGAAGAGGGAGACCAACAACAGCCGTCACAGATGAAATGGTGGCAAAAGTCTGTGAATTGGTGCGACAAGATCGACGCGTCACTACTCGTGAACTTTGTTTATTGCTTCCTGAGATATCTGAAGGTTCCATACAGACAATTGTGAGTGACAAATTGATGTTCCATAAGGTTTGTGCGAGGTGGGTTCACAGGCGGGGACGGAAATCGAGAGATCCATTTCAAACAGCGTTATCGCGGACATTAAAAGGTTCAGCGGCTGCACCAATGGCTCGTTTGAAAGAAGGGAGATAACGGGACATGGCAGTGGTGCCAACTCCCTCGTCCGACGTTGTGAGCTTGGGCTAGAGTGTTGGAGACCTTACTTATTGACTTGGCGGGGACGGAAATCGGGAGATCCATTTCAAACAGCTCCATCTCGGACACTAAAAGGTTCGGCGATTGCAGCAATGGCTCATTTGAAAGAGGGGAGATAGCGGGACATGACAGTAGCGCCAAATCTCTCGTCCGACGTTGTGAGCTTGGAGACCTTAGTTATTGACCAACCCTCGTATTAAATAGATTCAATAGATTTAGATGGTATTCAAAGTTGAGACAGAGAGTCCAACTGAACACATGTTCCGACATCTGAATCAATACAACGTAGACGTAAATGGCAGGAAATACAATTTTTTTAGAAATGCATTTTTCTATGTTAATGCTTCAGTAAGAGTATTCTTGGTATATGTATTTAAAAAAAGACATTTAAAAAGTTTGTCATTTTAAAACTACAGCTAAAATTGCAGCTGTCCCCCAAAATTGTGGAATGTCCCCATTTTTCTGCTGTCTAGTCCCTCATTGCTTCTTTTATCAGTTGGTCACCCTAATTGAAAAGGTTAAACATTATTGGCGATCATGAAATATACGGCATATGAATGGAATAGCTATCATAAAGTAATTAAATTCCCTTGGAATGGGAAGACACAATGAAGTGAAATAATATTAAACACATTATCTTCAAGAACACAATCTACTTCATTAAATTGACCCGCTTTCAGGTGGACATTCCACCCAACGTCAGACTATGTCCCACTGCTGAACTTCCATCTTGTACCTCTTGATGGCGCTGGAACCTCAATACGAGATGGAAAGAGCACCACAGGAATATCAGACAAGGGGAAACTGATAAGTCCGCAGTAGCTTCACATGTCTGGAATTCGGACCATAACGTGATAAAAGAAGCAACCTTATTGAAAAATCTCCATTATCCAGTTGAATTGACCATATGGGAAAAAATCTTCATACAAAAATATAGGAATAACCTACAAAATTTCGACATCCCGGAGGAGAATGAATTGGGGTTGATTGGGAAATTCATGAAACCACCGCAGCGCCATCAAGAGGTACAAGATGGAAGTTCAGCAGTGAGACATAGTCTGACGATGGGTGGAATGTCCACCTGAAAGCCGGCTAACTAGTAAGTAGTCAATTTATGGCCGGTTTCTATAAACTCGCGAATTACCTATGGGTAAATTATCCAATGGACAGAATTTACACAAAAATAACACCACACCAACACAAATAATTTAAAGATAGCAATCACATACACTTGTGGCGAGTTTCTAGATAAATGTCCTCTGGGTAAATATGAAAATGACAGAAAAAAATGTTCCTACAAACCTGGGCTAGATCTTTCCAAGGGTAAATCTTCGGGTTAATTTATCCTTTCATGGATGGCTGGATAAAATTTAACCTTTCATAGGATCAATAGTATTATTTAAACAATGAGAATCAAAGCCTTCTGAATTAAATTAACTGTACAACTCCAAGGCCTTCCTCATTATATCATTGTGGGTGATTAGGAACTAATTTGCCCATGGATAATATACCCGTAGGTAATTCACTAGTTTGTAGAAACCGGGCATAATGAAGTAGAGAGTGTTCTTGAAGATAATGTGTTTAATATCATAAAGTAGCTTTACAGATTACTAGACTGCAAGTGAGTGAATCACTTGGTGTGTTTAACCAATGAAAAGGCAGGCATAACTGATTTATATGATACACACACACACGCACCAGAAGGAGTGAAAGGGTTAAAAAGGGCTTTAATGTAAATGTGAAATCTTACCTCAATAACAACATTGTCCCACACGTATGACTTATAAATAGTAACACTGTTGCCAATTTTACAATTCCTTCCTATCACAGAGTGAGCAATGCGAGAGTTGTCCCCGATGCTGGTCTCGGCAGCTACGACGACGTTCTCTTCCAGATGGGAGCCCCTGCAAACAAGCAATTACTGAGTAGTTCTAGACACAGTAGCCACCTTCTCTGCAGACAATATGACTATTTACTAGCCAGCTACCATGCACACAACGTTGCCAGACTGACGATTTTTAGCACACCATTGCACATCATTCGAGACAGCATTATTAACTAGCGGATCTTTACTCTATGAACGCTTGTAGTAGAATGCCGTTAATGCAATATCTTACAGCATCAAATGAAACTGTCTCCTATTGGTTTGTGCCACACCCATTGTGGGAACCAATAGGGGAAGTCTTGTAACATCTGAAAGTGCTGAGCTGAACATTCGAATGACAATTTGAGTTAGCAATCGAGTCAGTCTTTAGTAAATAAGACTTTGTGGAACTTTACACAGTGAAACAACTAAAAATAAATTTGATTTACTATACGAGTTGAAATAAACACACTTTAATGTTTCATTTACCATATTTTAGTAAGACGCATTTCAAGGAGCCTTCTCCCCATTTTCAAACACTCAGTCAACTGACAAATCCTTCTCAGGAAGATTCTTTTGTGCACCTGGTGGACATTTTATGAACTTTCTGATTAAACTGTCTTCCTCTGGTATTTTGAAATTCATTAGGCTATTCTTGAATTTTGCAATGTAAATTTTCTCCCAAATTTCCAGGTCCTTATGTTTACTGACTGACTTTATTAATTGGGAACATGACCATGAAATTTCAAAAGAACCAAAATTGAGTTCTCACATCTCCCATTGCGAGAAGTACTAGGATCCTGCGTTCATCTCAGAACTTTCTTATTCGAACGAGCATTTGATTCTTTACATTGCTTGAGAACACATTACTTGATTCTTAAAATCATTCGATTTTGCCCACAACTGGACAAAACTCTTGAAGCTCTCTGTGTATAGTGGACTCAATTGACAATGAACTTACTTCCCCAGTTTGGCTGACTTCTGTCTGTAGACATGTTGTCTGAGGAACTTGTAGGGATCTCCATGCCATGAGAATGGAGTGTCAGGTGTGAATGGATGGATCCAACGATGGATTATATCATGACTGTAACAAACAATCACCAAAATAATTAACACACAAACATCTTCATTTAATACTTTAGGACACGATTCAGAAGCTGTTGTTCCCATCCTTAGCTAATCTCCACTGCTAGATGCTTGTCATCACTCTAGCAGTAACATATTTTAGTAGTTTATTGGCTAGCAGGTGTCCGCGGCTTCACCCACGATAATTAATTCAAAAAATAAAAATTAAGAGCAAAATAATTAAAACATTATATTCATTAACACTTACACGCGAATCATTCATAAACTAAATGATTAATAATTATAAAGAAACAGCTAAAAATCCAGCTTTGGATTGTATTCCACAATTGAAAACCGCCGCATGGGAAAAACAACCTCAGATTCGAGTTCCCTGGCCCAGAAAACCCGTGCATAGTGAGCTCCTGTGCAAATCGATCGTTTGCCTATTTAGGCCTATATTCATTATCCCTCTTCTGACTACATTGAAAATATCAGATGTCTGTGGACCTTGGCATTATAAACAAATGAATCGACCAGGGTGGGCTTACCAAATGAAGCGATTCTTTTATTTCCAAATTATGACAAGGAATGGCAAAGCCACCTGCAACTGATTTGACAAATGAAACATATTACTGAAAACTGATACTTAAGATAGTGAAAAAAATAACTTTTTTTGCCAGTTTTCCACTCATAACTCGCAAACGAAAGCAAAAATAAAAAATTCGGCTTCATGGTGCATTCGCCCACCATTCAGTCCATCTACACTTAAAATTTCAGATCTCTGAGTTGAGTAGATTTCGCTGGGTATCACACAGACAGACAGAAAGACAAACACTTCCTTTTATTATTACAACTATGTCGTGAAATGGACTGAAAAATCAACCTATAATTCGAGCCTTTACATTTCCCTTTTGATGACTGAACCCAAGGTTGTCACCTTCAAATTCCTTCAATATAATCCACATCACATTCCTTCAATCTAATCCACATTATTTCATAAATTATTTTGTGATTTTGCAGAAAGGTGAATAATCTTATAACCCTTAGCAAAATTTATGAATTTGTAGTAAAAAAAAATTTTACATTTTTGTACTTTGCAACAAACTGAGCCCTTACCTATGATAAATACGAAATGCTTACCTCACAGCCTGATACATCTGCCAGTTGGTTACATGTGCTGCGTAATGAGACTCTCGTAACATGTACCAGTAGATTGTGCTGGCAAGGATCTCCTCGTTCATCAGCAGACCACGAACAAAGTCATCCCTTGTCTGGAAGTCAAAGTTATCAGCAAACAGAGGGGGCACAGCAGGGGAACAGATCGCAACCTGCGTGTCTTGGAGGTTGAAACGCAGCTCCACTTGTCGTCTGTCTATGTAGGTTTCCTGTGCCATGAAAACAAAATTATCTTGTTAGATAAGAGCAAGTAATTTTCTTAGAAGAAGAATTATTTTAGAAAATAGCAGATCAATACAAGAGAAAGTCAACAGCATGAACTCTACATGCGAAGTACCTTTGCCATCGGTCTGAATTTCATGGACATCTGCGATTTTAAGAACATATC
The DNA here is from genome assembly GCA_964059195.1 of Ectobius pallidus. Lineage (NCBI taxonomy): Eukaryota > Metazoa > Arthropoda > Insecta > Blattodea > Ectobiidae > Ectobius > Ectobius pallidus. The sequence continues at coordinate 180,143,030 of CAXKWD010000005.1, read as the reverse complement.
CAGTTCAAAAAGATTAAAAGTCTGCTTTTTAAATTTCCATTTCCAATCACATTTGAGATATGGGGTAATATTTTGGGCAAACAAACAGTGAAACAGTCTTTAAAATACAAAAAAGAGCACTGAGAATAATGAATAGAATAGGAAGACGGACGTCTTGTAAAGATATATTCAAGAAACAAAAAATCTTTTAACACTGATCTTAATTTTTCTTCATGAAATCTTATGTTTTATAAAACAACACGACCGCCAGTGTCGTCTTCTGGTTAGCGTTGCTGACTACAGATCCGTCGGCCCTGGTTCGATCCCCGGTATCTACTCAGATTTGTCTGGAACGGGGTGCACTCAGCCTCATGATTCAAACTGAGGAGCTACTTGATAGAGAAGTAGCGGCTTCGGTCATGGAAACCACCATTAACGGCCATGGGTGTTGGAAAGCTGACCACATGCCCCCCAATCCTGCCGTCTGCCTATGGCAGATGACGCAGCGGTTGGGTGGTAGGCCTTGTCCCTTCTGGGATGTTAGCGCCACGTAGTTAGAAGTATAAAACAACACATAAATAACATGAAAACAAATTCAGATATACATGAACATAATGCACAGAACTAGTTTGATTCACACTTTCAATACTGTAGAACAGATATCTACAAAAACAGTGTACTAAATATAGGAACAACAATTTTTAACAAATTACCCTACCAAATTAGAAAACAGAAATCGATTACAAAATTTAAATGTGAAGTCAAATCCTTACTACTACAACATGCCTTTTATTCAGTAGACCTAGATGAATATAAGGCCTACAATCATCAACAGAAACATTGTCTGTTCCCCCTTGCTCTGTAGTTAATTCTGCTATAAGGTCAATTTCATCTACTTATTGTATGTAGTCCATGTCTCTTTTATTATTTATTTATTTATCTATTTTATGGGCCAGCTAACAATGTAAGACCTAACGTGACCAACATCAATTGTACACTGTATATGTATACAATATAATGGATGAGTAAAAATGATTATTTTTACTATTTTATTATTATTATTATTATTATTTAATGCTACAGTAGTGTCCCACTAAACCGGATTAGATGGGACCATCACCTGATGTTCAGATTACGCTAATATAAGTTTTAGATGAACTATTCAACTCATATGCCACGTGTTTGATATTGACCAATAACGTTTAGCAATTCCTCGGACATAGACCAATCACGGCCGTTTTATCTTGCAATATTCTTGTAGGAATCGGAAGGATGGTGTTTTATAGTGATAAAATCGTCTGCTCGTTACTGGAGATGCAAGTATCAGTGTGCAGTGATTAATAGTCAGATGTTGCCACTAAGCAGCACAAAAACAACATAACCTGTTTGGAAATTGAAAGTACATTGATTAAGAACACAAATTTATTCGGTGCAAGCCAGTTCGTGTGTTTTTATTATTTATTCTGTTCTGCTGTTAGCTTACCTGAATGAAGTTAACTATGTCTTATATGTTCCTTTGGTGGCACTGATTACATCAAGGTAGCTGAAATCGATTCATGGATGGTTGAGTCACAGTATGCCATGATCTCACAACTGTTAGTTTTGTTTTTATACAACAAAGCATGAAAGTAATTATTATTTATATAATCCGTTACATTTTATTCATGGTATAGTCTTAATAAATCCAACTCGAGTTGACGAGCTGCATGAGATAAATTCGCTCCTGCTGCGCAGTCGTGAATCCATTGATAAACTCGTCAACTCTCGTGGGATTACCTATGATAGAAGTATAAAAATCAATGCTTTTTCATAAAAATAACTTTTCCTACAACTTAACTTTACATTTATTACTATGTTTTTAACCTACAAACTGATGTAGGGTTAACAAAACCAAACACCTTTGTGGTTAATATTAAAAATGACTGAACATGAGTACAAAATAACCACAGTACAATTCTGTTATAGAATTTTTAAACAAGAATGAAACGTTAAATCCCATCTGGACGAGTGGCGTCTAGATTAGCAGAGCTCTATTGTACAACTTCAAAATTTCGTCAACTTAAATTGCTGCCAGGGAACAATATTCCTGTTACGAATCTATATTAATAAAAATGAATTTTCAAAAGGGTTGTTGCCGCATCACTTGAGAACGGCTCGACCGATTTGGCTGGTTTTTGTTTTGTTGTGATCGTAATTGTCTGGAGAAGGTTTGTATGAAAGAAAAGTTTTGGAAAATCCACGGGAAAAGTCGGAAATGTGATGAAATGAGGCAAAGTTAGACAAAGTTAGATAGTTCTGCTGTCAATTGTTTACATAAAAAAATTGAAGTGTGTCAAAAGAAGTGTGACATATTCACAGTTTGAGAGTTCCGCTTTCACATGTTTTCATAATAAAACAAACAAACAAAAGCATATAAATTTCAGTGGATAGCGAAATGTGGCACTTATAATTTATAACTCAGTCTTCGAGAAGCATTAATCATAATGACTGAAATTCAACCCGGTCTGAGTGGCATAATTAAAATTAAGAGAGGTAAGTCTTTGCGAAGTGGACAAAAGGAAATAATATTGAATGTGTTTAGTGGATTTCTTAAAAAATATCCCAGACTTGCAATAGAGGACATTGTAAAATTGACATTGGAATTCACCGATCTGGAATGTGACTAGAAAGTGGGTAGTGAATACAGAGACTCCGATTTAGTGAAAACTCATCCAATAAAGCCGCATAGTGTTTTAGATAACATTTCTTGACCAATTTGCACGACATTTTGCACACATACCCAGTTAAGCCCGGGAAGTAACGCGGTGAACACTAAAATTCAAACAGACCACTCCTTCCCTTTAAAATGTATACAATTTCTGAATATATTATACTGAAAAATGAAATGCAATTCAGTTATAATGACAACAGTGTATTGTTTAGAGTGTTCACATAGGGCTTTAGGAATTACATAAAACTGGGCTGTATCAAATTTTGATGCTATCGATGTAATTAATACATTTGTGAAAATAATTCTTGAAGAATGAAATCCAAGAAAATAAAGCAAAATGTGAAGCAGTCACATAACTTTCTCTACCCTCGACATGGAAAATATTTCCTCACTTAACATTTTGATGTAGAATAAGCGGTCGTATTGCAGGGACAGCTTAAGTGTGTGCCAGTGAGTACGTACATCAGAAGTCTGTAAAAAATCCTATCCACTGATATGTCACTCATAGCTGTAAAGAAGACAAAATAGGGTGGAACATTTTCAGTCCTATGCCTGCAGTATATTATGTCCCAGGTTTTGGGGGAGGAAAGTATGAAAGTGATATTGCATTTTTTTTTTTTTTTTTTTTTTTTTTTATTTCAGCTCCGAAACGGTTCAATGGTAACATAAGAGTGAGAAATAAAAATTTCCATAAAGACAATACAATCTTATGTAATCGGAATTTATGTTCCTTCTTATTTCAACCCCTCCCAGGCATAGTGTGTAGAAGCAACGGAATGCAACATTCGACATCCTCTGTGAGCCAAAAAAAAAAAAGCTATGACTAGCGTTTTCAGAGGGAATACTTTGAGTGTGATAAGTCGTTCTTCCTCATTTCAAGTTCTACGTACATGTTATGCAAGACCCTAGAATTTGAAAATCGAAAGTCCTTCATAAGTTAATTTCAAATAACAAAATGAAAACCCGGGCGACGCTGGGCCTTTTACGCTAGTTAAATATAATTTTAGTGTCTAATCAAATCAGTAAGTTGTAAAATATAAGAGTCTTTACCAGAGGGATGTTCAACTTCTTTCTTGAGCCAAATTTCAGTTTGTGGTGTGCCAGCACTCTGTGTGAGAACGAGTCCACTGCGAGGATTGTCTCATCTTCTAGACAGCGTGTCACATGCCCTGGGTGTGCCTCTTTGAACACCATTGTCATCACAGCACCCTTGTCTTTCTTCTGCACTTCCCTGTAACAAATGTTCTTATGAATAATGCTTTCAAGGGCTTTCGACTGCATGAGTAGGATTGTTTCTGAGTTATCGGCAGCTTGTTCCACTGCCATCTTTAGAGAAGAGGTCTGTATTATATAGAAGAGATGAAGAAAGGCTAAACGAAGTGGAACCGATAGATGAAGGAAAAATGAAATGAACAGCAGTAATGTGAAATGTCAACAGTTTCAAACATCTCAACCTACTTGTGTTTCTGCAAGATGGGAAGTAGATTCAGGTTGGCAACCAGATTCCCCGACACCAATATGAAGTCACTTCTGATGACAGCTTTGCCGTCTAGGTCTCGCATCACGTCACCCAGTGAACGGCAAGTTTCAGACACAAGCACTGTCACGGTCATCGTCGAGGAGGGGTTGCTCCATTTGCTTTTCCTAAACATTGCATACAATTAGCACAATTATTATTCCAGGTCTCCAGTGATTATATATTTTATGAAACATCTACACATCCAATGACACAAACACTCAGCCTTTTCATAAAATACGGGAATTTTTCCCTCAAAGAGAGAAGTTATAAAACCAGTGTAATCAGGTAGGCAAATAAGTTTAAAATCTCAAATTCAATGAATATTAAGGAATTACATGTTTTTTTTACATTTATAGCATGATTTTAACACTCATTAAAACTAAGTAGTCAAGAGGAATCAGTGATGTCTTTTCTGATTTGAGAAAATATATGCCTTAAGGTACAATTTGGCATAAGATTAACTTCAAAAAGTATGTGTGGTTATTAAGTTACTATGTAAAATGGCGAACAGTGACTTTTGTCCCACCCGTAATGGTGATAGTTTTGTTAAATTATTATTGTAAGAGTTAAATGTTCTGACAATCTGGAAACAGTTTATAATTTTTATTCCATCCCTCATACCTTCATTAATAATAACATTAAGTCTCTAACATTAATAGCAGAACAGTAAATGAACTGTTTTTGTGCACCATTAAAATTGTTGTCCAAATTATGTCCCACCCATAATAGATTTTGAAAAATAAATTTTAAATATTTAAAATCAATTTTAATGTTTTCCATGTAGTATGGAGGAGAAGGCATAGTAAATTTCACCAGAATGAGGTGAAGAGTTCTATTTCATTATTTATGATATGTAATGAACAAAAATACTTGTGATATGGTACAATGTCCCACCCGTAATAAATGAAATAGCTGCACTGTACCTACCATTATATTTTGTTGACTTAGGCTAGGTCATCTTTAGCATTTTTAATCCACTTTTCTTTTAAATATAAAGATCGAGGCCCTGTTTCATAAACTTTTGCACTAAACCACTTTTCAAATGGGAAACGTTTTGTTCTTCCTCTTACTTAGATACGCGGTCCAATCAGAGACGGCGAGACGGAAGGAAGACCCTTCCTGATAGCTCGTACACGTGATTGGCGGTGAAGGAAAACGCTTCCCATTTGAAAATTACTTTAATGTTATTGTCAACTCTATTATTGGTGAATTTTATGGAGTAAATTTCAACTGATATTAATTTAAATGGATATGATACAGGATGAAATGGTGAGGGTGCAACTGAGGAAACCATGAGAAAACCCGTGTCAAATTGGCTAGCCACGGGATTTGAACCTGGGACCTCCCGAATGCGAGTTCAAGACGTTACCATCTCGGCCTCCTCGCTCGGTTATTTGGAACTGTTTGTCCACTTATGATTACAAAAGTAATTTACAAATTAATTCAGCACCACCAGTTTGCATAATGAATAATATGTCAGCAGTGAAAGGGTTAAAACATTTGATACATAAATATGAAATTTTGTGTAATTAACTAAGTTGTTAACTATTAAACACTTTAGGCTTCACTTTTCCTTACATTTTTGCAGGACATAGGCTATGTTTCATGAGTTGACAAGCAGTTGAAAATGTGGGCAAAGCCCATGAAATGTACGTCCTGCAAAAATGTAAGGAAAAGTGAAGCCTAAAGTGTTTAATAGTCAACAACTTTGTTAATTACATAATTTGTTGCTTCACTGTATTAAGTTCCATTATCTCTTGATTCTTCATAATGAAATTTTGTGTTAACTTAGTGTATATAGGGAGAGGGCAACTATGCACATGTCCTGTAAGATAAAGCCACTCACTTGATATGTTCCCTGATGAGATCTGCATGCGAGCTGCAGAAGAGAATAACTTCCTGAACTGATGACAGCGAGAGACATTCCAGCGAGTAGTCCAACAGAACATTGTTCACAACAGGGATGAGAGCCTGCAACAAGCAAGTACAGTGCCTCACACTGGACTGGGCCAGCTCCTACTGATAGGCTCAGAGCACTGAAGAAGTATTTAACTTCATTTCTAATGCTTTAACTGCATAGTGCCTCTGCTTTGTTCTTCATCACACCCGAACTGGACAGTTGCTTTGCCAGTGAGCTATCATGGTAATATGCCGGTACAACTCCTGGTTCTAATGTGACTGTTTCTAACCTAAGCTCTATCCATGATGTGCAGTCGGCAGTTGACATTCACAAACTATGAGAATATTATAGGAGAAAAATTCCTCCGACACTAGGACTCGAACTCAGAAACTTCGGCTACCCATACCTCTGCTCTATCAACTGAGCTAAGCCAGAGTCTGCGTCACAGCACCAGATGGAACATCTCTCCTGTGACTGATTGCCCTTAATGGCTCTCCTATAATATTCTCATGTAATGTCCAATATAGACAATAATCTGTGGTTCGTGAATGCTTATATAGCCTATCTATCTTGAATGTTAACTGAACAATAACAGTGGGAGCCCGGTCACAAAAATCACTACTTAGTGTGCCTCACAGTAGGCCTACTGAATATGACATAACTTGTCTGTCTGTGAGTTAGACCATTAGGGCAATCAGTCATAGGAGAGAGGTTCCGTCTGGCGCTGTGAATTGAACTCTGGCTTAGCTCAGTTGGTACAGCATTGGTGTGAATAGTCCTGGGTTCAAGTTCCAGTGTCGGAGGAATTTTTCCTCCTATAATATTCTCATGTGGGCATGTCCATGAGAATCAGGACAAAATCCTTAATTTTTAAAATTTTTATTTTAATATTTTATTATTATTTTAGGTTTTTAGTAATATTACAAAATGTTTGTTTGTCTGTCTGTGCATGATATTTTAATTATTTAGCTCTTAATTTTTAATTTTTGAATTAATTACCATAGCCGAAGCTGCAGGCACCTGCTAGTGAAGAATATAAGAAAGTGTTGAACGCAATGTTCTGTTCAAAACAGATGAAAAAGAACAGCTTTCATTAATTTCAAACAGAAAATTGAGATTTTGCTTGTTCCTCAAGATAAAATGAAAGGAAATCGAATTCAGTAAGGGAACTGGTATAACTTAGTTTAAATTAAACATGATTCTATGAAATAATGTTTTTTTTTTTCTATTTACTACTGGAGAAATGTAGGTTACATGTTTAAAAATGTTTGATTATTTTACAAGCAAACTGTTTTGATTTAGTGTATAATGGACAAATTGTAACGTGAGTTACCAACGTTTGAATCTCAGTAATCTTTGCATTTGTGATCCAGAATTTACACAAAGCATGCAACATGTGCTCCATTTATTAGAGGTTTTACTCATGCATTTTTGGCTGCTTAGGTATTTTCTGGAAATTATTTAATAAGAGTTTAACAAGTAAAAATGAGTCAATTTGTAATGTGAGTTACCATGGACATGCCCATGTAATGTCCAACAGAGACAATAATCTGTGGTTCATTAATGCTTATAGGCCTATATCTATATTCACAAACTAGTTGCAGTTGGTAGTTAGGAAATTCATCTTCAACTACTGATCGCACAAGATTGAAAATTCTTTATTAGTGCAAATAAATAGATTCCTCCCTTTCTGTCACCTCCTCTTCACCCTACCTACCTATTTGGGACCTATTCCTAGCAGTCAATTTCAGATCGACCAGTATTTGAACCTGGGACCACAAGCATCATAGCTAGTAGCCTTAACCACATTGCCATGAATGATTGCTGAGAAGTGAAAGGAAAATTAAGTTTAGAGAGCTTTAAAACATAAAAAATATCCGTTTTGGTACAAGAGTCATTTATTATAATTGTGAATAGGCTATTATGAAATATTAGGTTGGCTCTGAAAATAGCCATTTTGGCATAACGCAGTACAGAGCAGTATATCTTCAGCACAGGATCTACAGGACAAGATATCTACATCTACGGTTGCAGGTGGCCTTGAGCAGCTATCAGATAGGGTAAGGGGGCAGTCGCCATGGTAACGCGCAGCGGAGAGTAGAGTGAGAGTCAGGATGCCACAAGTATTTGATTTTCGGCTATGTTTATTACTGTATACATATTATGTTTTATAAATTGATTCCTCCACATCTTCTGTAGGCCTACTGTAAAATGTACCTTCTCTAACCTTCTTCTTCTTGTTCTTATTTAACAACTCTACTGTCTCTCTTATAGAAACTTTCCCTAACCTCAATGTCGACTGCATATTGTAGGCAACTCCACAGCTGCTCCGAAGTGGTCGAATGCAACTGCTATCTTCCGACTGCACATTATGGATAGAGCTTAACATGGCAAAAACTTCAGAAGTTTTACATCATTCAGGAATTTCCATTAGTAATACACATACTCCGAAATCGTATAAATCGGGGATCATAATTTGAGCAAAGAAATGTAATACATCATGCAATATAACCTAACTTTACAGAACTCTCTATTAAATAGCTTAAGAATTATTTTAAATTAATTTACAGAAAATAAAGTAACTCACAGTTGGTAATACGTGAGTAATTGGGTGGAATCCTCCTTTATAACTATCAACAATCACAACTGCTTGAACAATATCTTCCTTTTTCAAAGTTTCTGGTTGAACTTTAGCACTCTTCCGCGACATTATGGTTTATCGTTCGTTGTTCTTTACAGACGCTACTGCCATTCACAAAAAATGTACAGGATAAAATGCAAGACGACGTGGTTGAAACGTCCAAAAGTAATAAATTATCAATACTAATTCTCGAACATATGCCTGTAATCATATTCTCAGTACTTGTCCCCACACGGCCATGCTTCTTCGTGGAGTGGCGACACTGAATAAATGGTGTGGTTGCCCTGCAGCTGATATTCGTTGTACCAATGTACCAAACAAAACGAACTAAATATTTTAATCAGGTATAACGTCTACGAGAGATATTTATAATAATACCGAAATATTTCCAGCCGACATAGGCCTGTATCTTAAATAAATTTAAATCCTCTAAATTAAGTAGCAGATTAAGTTGTCATATAAGGCGACAACGTTGCCTTCACTGTGAGCGCGGGATTTTAAGCTTGGGAGCAGCAAGATTTTAAGTTAGTGCTCCAATTCTTTAAAGTATTTTTTTCTGAATATCAAGTAAAATTATCATTAGGTAAGTGAAAAGAAAAGAGATTTTGTTTTAAAATATCAGAAATGTAAATTGTAAGTTTAAAATTTAGTTCACTGCGACTTTCAATATTTGAAGCTTCTCATGAACACTCCGAAAATTGTTCTTAATCTTTTTTGCAGGCCTTAAAACATGTATTTTCAATTAAAACAATTAATTTAGTCTTATAAATTGATCTTCTTGCATCCCTTATAATAACTTTAATATTAACAATTCTGTTCAGAAATATTTAATGCTTCAACTCATTTTTCTGTTGAATGCCATGTCCCACTAGGAATAGAAATTGACACTAAGCTAACATGGAATAATCATGTTGAACTTGTCTGTTCCAGACTAAGTAGAGTTCTTTATCTACTTCGTCGACTAGTAGGGATTGTACCTTATGAATATCTGCGGAACTCATACTTTGCCTACTTCCAAAGTATAGTTCAGTATGGATTATTATTATATGGACAGAGCTCAAAGATAGACAAAATACTATTGCTTCAAAAGAAAGCAATCAGAATTATAACAGGATCTCCATATCTTGCCCATTGCAAACCGCTCTTTGTAAATACAGGTATTCTTACAGTGATTAATCTCTATGTGTTGGATGTGCTAGTTAATGTTAAGAAAAACTTGAGTTCTTTTGTTCACAGAGAAAATGTACACACTTATCACACTCGAAATAAGAGCAAAATTGATGCACCTTTCTGTAGATTAGCAAAAAGCCAGTCAAACCACGTTAACATGGGCATCAGGTTGTTTAACAAACTCCCAACCAAATCACAAGATGCATCAGACAGTACCTACAAATGTAAAATTCATGAGTACCTTGTAAATAACCCTTTTTATACCATGGATGAGTGTATGAATTCTGATTTTAGAATAAGCTTCTAGCATTTTAAGTCTCTATGTCTCTAACATTTAGCTTTAAGGTCTCTAGCTTTTAAGTCTATATATGTAACCCTGACGAAATCCATTGCATCTCTATGCCTAAGGATGAATAAAGAATCTAATCTAATCTAATCTAATCTAATCCAGTCATCCCATTGGTACTAAAAAAAGCAACTGCTCCATTTTATAAAAATCAACAAACAAGATCAAAAAGAGAACAGCATTTAAAGTGATATCTGTAGACCTTATGTGATTTTATCACATGATTTGTCTCAGATTTTAATTATGTACCAGTAGACCTATAACTTCTGGGCATATTATATTCAGCTGTTCTTAAAATTTGTTAGTTTTTAATGACTTATAATAATGATAACAATGATATTAGTAAAAATAAAATTTTAACTCCATGGTGCTGCATCCCTAGAAGGATTAGGCTTACCATCCGACCACTGCATGATCTACCACAGGCAGTTAGCAGGACCGGGGAACATGTGGTCACGGCCATCAATGGAGGTTCCCATGACTGGAGCTGCTACTTCTCAACCAAGTAGCTCCTCAGTTTGTATCACAAGGCTGAGTGCACTCCGTTCCAGACCTCCCTACCTCAGACAAATGCAAGGAGGTAACGAAGATCAAACCTGAGCCTGCGAATTTGTAGCCAGCAACGCTAACCATGAAAAGAAATAATAACAACAAATAATAACAACAATAATAATAACAACATCACTAACAACAATAACAATAATAACGTTAACAATAATAACAATGTAAATAATAATAATATTAATAGTAACAACAATAATAACAACAAGAATAATAATAAAGACATTAATAATAATAATAGTAACAACTACAAAAAATAATAATAATAATAACAACAACATCAGTGACAATTATATTAATAATAACAGTAAACTAATAATAATAATAATAATAATAATAATAATAATAATAATAAAATAATAATAATAATAGCAACAGCAAGAATAATAATAATATTAATACTAATAATATCATTAATAATGATAATAATAATAGCCTATTATTATTAATTATAATAATATTATCAATAATAATAATTGCAACAACAACAGTAATGATAATAGCAGTAACAACAACAACAACAACAACAATAATAATAATAATAACAATAATAATAATAATAGCAACAAGAACAATAATAACAATATTCATATTAATAACAGTAACAACAATAACAACAACAATAATAATAACAAATTTAATAATAATAATAATAATAATAATAATAAAACATGAACAGCAGCAACAACAATAACAATAATAATAATAATAATAAATTTTGAGGGGGCTTGCTTGGGAAATCCTGTTTTCAGCTCAAAATATTAAGGTCACAATAAGCTTATATGTTATCCATTGCTTGAGTTAAGAGAGTTGTGAAGAGAACTTTAAAAATATTGAGTATTGACTCTCATTACTAACGTGAGGTCAAAGTTGAAGGATGCCAGGCAATGTTTTCACATTAGATAATAACTTGACCAGAACTACTGATACATATATTCATATCCCAATTGAGAATGAGGACAAAAGATTGCTACATATTTCCTCTACTTCTCAGACACACTATTTTCAAATATTGGCTGGCTTTGGAAAGGAATGCTGAGGCCATTGTTTTCTAATAAGCTATTTAGCATGCCAGAGAATCATGACTCAGCTGTAAGTTGCCATTGTGCAATAAATAACACCTAGGTAAGCAGACCACAGATACATTAACAATATTTCACTTTATCAAAATCTTGAACACATACAACAACAATGCAACATTGTACATTAGTGTTGTCTTAGTGTAGTGAAAGTGCTTAGTGATGTTATCTTGAAAAACAACATTCTGAATGTCTAGTGCAGCTTCAGTATTATTTATGGAACTTATATTTTAACCTGTTTTCGGTGAAAATTTTTGTCTGATTTTGTAAATTTTTGGGAAAATGGAAGAACAGGTCGCGCAACAATGAGCAGTGATGGGAAGTAATTGAGTAAAAGTAATCGGATTGCAGTAAAAATTCCTTTTTCGGTCCCATTTACTTGTAATCAATACTTTAAAAAAAATGTAATTTCTACTTGTAATTTACTTCTGGAAATAACATTGTAATTGTTACAATTTAGTAGTCGTTAGTGTTAGTATCATTCTCGCTTGCTATATCGTCATCATTACTGTTTTTGCAACTAATATCCAAATTAGAGTTAATATTAACAAAAAGTTCCTCAATGCTTCCGAAAATATTCTCAATTACATGTTTTTGTTTGTTTGTTCATTAATAATTTGGGCTTGTGCCCAAAACAAACCAAAAACAAGGAATTTTTAGGTATTGCCATTTTGTAAAGTAATTGTAAATGTAATTGTAATTTTACTGATTAGGCTACTTTTTGAAAAAAGTAATTTGTAATTTAATTAAGTAAAATGACTTTCAGGTAATTGTAATTCGGCCCAATTACTTTCTTTTTGTACTTTTCCCATCACTGACAATGAGAAACATCCAATTGGTAATTATGGAACTACTAGCAGCGTTGAAAATTGTAAAGTTTTTAACTTTTTCCCTTACTCCTCTTCTTTTCCTCTTTCTACTATTCAGTCCCTTTTCTCCTTTACCATATCTTCTTATTCCTATCCTATAAATTTTTTACCTATCAGGATTTGAACGCAGGACTGCAAGCATCATAGCCAGTCAGTCATCACTATGCCATTGAGTGATCGTTGGATGTGAAGCGAGAATTCATTATTTAAGTTTGGAGAGCCGTTTTGTTCGAGGGGATGCCTCGTATTGTAGTAATTAATGCAAGGGTTATTTCGTATGGTAGTAATTAGTTTATACGATGTGGTACAAGGGGAGAAAACAAGCCATCGCCATAGCAATGCTCGGCCGGGGTGGGCGGAGCTTAAGTGGCAACCTATTCTTCCGTTTTGCCAAATTCTTTATAGTCATTTCAGTATATTTTTATCTAAGTTCACCAACAATTTTTCTATTTTTATTAGAATTTTGAGGAAATAAAAACATCAGCAAAAACTAATTTCAGTTTGTGCCACTTGGTTTCATTTCAAAAATGTATTTGAACTGAAGTTTTCATTAAATATCTATCTGTCAAGAAATAAACAGGTCCCCTTAAAATTTCTTACAACCCACTCCACTCCATGTATATTCATGAAATCTGTTGATTTCAGGAGAGAAGTCGTGGATTCTCCGCAATGCTGTTTCTAGAGGCTTCGCTGTTGCCACTGGTGTTCCTGTCATCTTCATTCTCCACACAGCCAGGTCAGCATCAAATAAACCTAAACTAATTCACTAGTTCTGTATGACAATTAAGACAAACAAATCCCATATGAAACTTATTCTACTCTAAGGACCTTCCAAAAAACCTCTGGTCAACATTTAGCTGGCAGTTTCCACATTTATCCATAAATTAGGTTTGATATATGTATTAGGGCCAGTGGTGTAGTTGGAAAAATATATTTGGGTTGGACTCACTTTTACTATGATAGCTTCTGCAAAGAAAGTACTGAAGACACTGAACATTTTGGGGGTATTTTGACAGAAATATATACCGTATATTTCCACAGCTCAGACGACCTTCAGATAAGACGAGATATAAATTTTCGTCAAAAAGTTTTATAGTTTTAGTGTATATCTGTCCTTTAAGATGACCCCCAACTATCAACAGTGAACAAAAACTAAACTAAACTAAACTAAACTCCGTGGCGCTACATCCTGAAGGAACTTGGTCTACAACTGGGGGGCATGTACTCAGCATGCCAACACCCACGGCCATTAATGGTGGTTTCCGTGACCGGAGCCGCTACTTCTCTATCAAGTAGCTCCTCAATTTTGAATCACGAGGCTGAGTGCACCCCAACCAGACCTCCCTACCTCAGAAAAATCCGAGGTGGTACCGGGAATCGAACCCGGGCCGACGGATCTGTAGTCAGCGACGCTAACCACAAGACCACGCCGGCGGACCAATAGAACTTATAGTTTGGGAAAAAATATTCATTAAACAGAACCGAAAAATCTCTTAAACTTCGACACTTCAGGTGGCATACAAGGAACTTTCATCGACAAGTTCATTCACCTGCTGCTAGAGGACCAGTCTGAATCTGCTGATGATGATGGGAAGACCCATTAAATGATCATCCTGGGTAAATATACTTTTAGTTGAAGTTAGTGTGTATATTTATGATTTCAATCTTGCTACAGATATCAACACTTCACTGTAGATTTCCATCTAATATTAATATTGTTAATTAAAATAACTTACAATACAAACCAATATTGTTGCAGTGTACCCCAGCAAGTATCGTGGCGTGGTCAGTGCTCTCTGCTGCTTCATCACAGTTTCCTATGGCCTCATATTTGCCAGCGGTCTCTCTAGCAAGATGGCCATGCTGTACGTCGTCATGGTGATTCCTGCAGTCATGGGTATCGTTCCTGTCGAGGACAAAGTCAAGGCTGTCTTCTCATACACCAGGATATGGGGCCTCAGGTGCATACTTAAAAAAAATTATCAGCATAAGTAATGTAACAACTATTCTGGAATTCGATCTCGGTAATTCGAGGTGGACAGGACCAAGATTTACAAAATTACACATAAGCCCTGCATACACAAATAGTAGTAGTAGTATTTATTTATTCATCCAGTAACATCATTATACATGACATTGGATACGTCTCAAATATATACAAAAATACAAATTAAGATGAAATATGTACCGGTATATACATAGCTGTATAAAACTAAAAAAAGAACCTTAGAATCAAAATAAAAAACAATATGATATTAGAATAAGAACAATACATAAAAAATTACAAATGGGTAAATATTATAATTAAAGACCTACAGATACATTAAGATTTTATATTAATTACACATTTCAATAAACTCGTTAATGTCATACGGACATGTAGCTATGTAGCATGGTAGTTTATTAAACAAACACTCATACTGCTTGGATTTATAGGAAGATTGAACTATCAAGACTTGATTTATTGAGACACTATTGTAACAGAGTTGGAAGTGAATGTTGAGAAAACCTGAACCTCAAGTTATTTTCTCATGATGGTAAATAAAAATGTTAAATTTCAATACAAAATTTGAGTTAATTTTTGGAGTATTTTGCATAAGAAATACAATTTCTGAGTTGTGTAAGATTTGAGGCTTTCCTGGCGAATCTTATGTAGAAAATCTTCTCGGGTTTGCAGCCAGGTGAGAAGTTTGTTGTGGTCCAACGTTTCAGAGGAATCTTCAGATTCCCTGAGGATGGAGGCAGCGTCAGCCTCTGAAACGTTGGACCACAACAAACTTCTCACCTGGCTGCAAACCCGAGAAGATTTTCTACAAATTTCTGAGTTATTTTTCTGAATGTTTCTAGGGTGGTCAGCCAGATGTAGAAGACAATTATTCCCGAGCAACATTTCAAAAATCGGCTGCGGTGGTCTAGAGGTAGCGTGCCCGCCTCTAGATCCACAGGGCGCGGGATCAAACCCGGCCGCGGTCGATGGATTTTTCAGGACGTAAAAATCCTGGGCACGGAGTCCTCCGGGAGGGACTTTAAGCTGGGGGTCCCGTGTCATAGATTTACGGCACGTAAAAGAACTCCAAGCCTAAATTAGAGCCTCTGGACAAAATTTCTCGGCCCTTTCACGTCCAAGAAATACTTAGTTTCCAGAGGGGGGTTGCGAGGCGATGGGCTTACCACCTGTCCCTCTACCCTCTCTCGGAAAATAAGCATATCAAAATTAGTATAGGTCATGAAACCTCCATTGGAGGCCCCTTTGCCCCACCTGGGGATCATAGGGTACCAGATACAGAGATACAGAACATTTCAAAAGCCCTCGCTGCCTCAATTTTCAATTGTGTTGAAGTGTCGCGATGTCATTCCAGAGTGAAATATATACAAATTCAACCAATCGGATGTCTGTATCCCCTCTTTCGGTCCTTTTCAGGGCCAGCCCTTCTCTGCTGTCCATCACCTGTTTGAGGCAGCGATTCCAAATTGGGCTGATGCTAATGCCCATGTCTCTGTTCATGTTATTAAGTGCCAGAATGATACTTGATGAGACTGTATGGGGGATAGGAAAATGTCTGCCTGTATGTGCAATAACTCAAATATGCTTTAATGGATTTTCATGAAACTTGGTATAATTATTTATAACGTCCATAGAGAGAAGCCTATTGATTTAGGACCAAATCGGTTGACTGGTACCTGTGTAATGCCCAATTTAGTGCATATTTTATGGTAATATATTATAAATAATTTATCAAATGCAAATCAGTTCTCATAACAACATATTGTTTTACAGACTTCATATACAGTTTTGAAGTCTCAATACAGTTAGCTTTGACAAATAACACTACTCAAATATTCCTTCACATATGCTTATCAAACTAGACCAATGTTCTTCCGTAAGCCCTGCTTAATGAATCGATCTGGAGCTTAACTTAGAAATCGATTACAAAAATAACTTATTTTCAGCACTTCATAGTTGCAATTATCACTGATTAAACAAAAGCTTTCTGGTGATTTGTTACGTCAGTTTACCTGATTTTATTAGGTTCCAATTTGATTTTATTAACCTGTCCCAGTAATCCGATGTCTTGGCTAGAATAGTGACTTCCACACCTGGCATTCACTCAGTTATTATAAACATTCAAAGCGTTGTAGTGACAGAGATTGTGTGTTTTACTTTCAGTCGCGTCTTCCTGGCTCTGATGCGTGGAGATGTGACAAAGGCGAAGCTTTACATCAAGTTTGAGAAGTCACTCATGAAGCTACAGAAACATTTCACCACTCTCAACACTGTCACAATCCAGGTGTGTATTACAGTAACCGCTCTCACATGTTTCAAGTGTTATTACAGACGGAAAGTTGAGTACTGTTTGGTTTTCAGATGCTGTTCTGCTCGCTAAGCAAGATGGTGCTGTGCCCAGAGAGTGGCTGGATCTACGTCATCTCCCTGTACATGAACCTCAGTCTGCTTATCACGCTCATCAAGGTACAGGTCAACGATACACTTCAGTAGCATCTAGAATGTGTAATTCATGTTTACACAAATGTCTTATATCTGTTTCAGAGGAAGGCATGGAAGACTCTGGTGCTCACAAGCCTATTGTCTTACTACTGGGGCATTCTATCTGTCAGCTGGTTCAACACAATCCTCAGTGCATCGTATCTGCTGCTCATCACATTTCCAGGTAAACATTATCCTGTTTTTACTTCCTCTATCTGTACCGCAGGTAGGCCTACTGAAATCCCATGTCCAGATTTTAAATACCGTATTTATCCGAATATAAGCCGCACTTGCCGTTTGAACAGTAAAGTAAAAGAAGAAGAAGAAGAAGAAGAAGAAAAATCAACCCCATAATGAGAAAATAAATTGCCTCATTTCCATAATATTAAAGTAACATATTTCTTAGCTGAAATAGGCCTGAAATAAGAAAAAGAAAAGTATCAGCTGACTTAAATTCTATTAAATATATTATAATAAAGTTCCACCTTAACCCTTAACATACAACTTGTCTGGATCCACTAAAAACAGCATTTATAAGACAGACACAAATAAAATATCGTTGTTACTAGGGATGGGTCGATACCAGATTTTCTCGATACTTGATACATGATTTTTTCCTCGATACTTGATACATGATTTTTTCCTCGATACTCGATACCGTCAACATTTCCAGTTTCAATAAATAGGTACATTAAAAATTAAAACTTTAGAGAACTGTGTAATAGCAACTAAATTAATTAAGTCTGCATATTTAATGAGACAAAATTTAATACCATCAGTAGCCAATAATTATTTTTAAACTCTACATTAAAAGTAGTTCGATTTTGAAACAGTCCACTTACAAGTTTTTGTTAAAAAAATACTAACATTCTCACTTAATTGCAGAATTGCAGTTACAAAAGTATCGAAAAAGTATCGAGGTATCGAAAGTATCGAGGACCCATCCCAAGTTGTTACATATAAAGGTCACATAATATGTAGATGAAAATAAAATTTATTAATTATGAAATTCTAATTTTATGTAACATAACTTAATCCAATAAAACTCATGGAAAAGAAAACAGAAATCAGTATTTTACGCTTCCTATGACTTTCAGTGTTGAATTTCGTGAGATTTTTCTATTTTTCATAACTGCACTTTCAGTTACTGTCAGTTTAAAATTACCATTATTTGCATTCCCACATGTTATGGCAATTTTTTTACTTCTGAGCAACTCATAATACATGCATAGTCCATAATACCACTATCAAAAATGAAAAAAACCATGTAAAACATGTATCATAAAATCAACAACGCTTGCTTACGCAATTTTACACATTTTCTACAATGGTTTGATTAAAATTGGTGTATTTACACTGTTGAACCGACTAATATATCGATAATCCAGGAGTTGAGATAATCGATAAGTGGCGGTGCTTGGAGGAGGGTAATCAGCCACGGTATATCAACTGGCTATATTGTGCACATTTTTACCCCTATTGCCTAAGAACGTGGAATTGCCATTTTAAGCCACAGGCATAATTCGCTGGGCTAAATCTAGGCAAAAAAGTGCGGCTTATTTTCAGACAAATACGGTACATCCACATTCTGAGGAGGGGTACGCTGTGATGCAGTGGTTAAGGCACTGGGAATTACAGACCAATTTCAATAGTACCGATTTTCTCAAAAGTTATTGAAAGTGTAGTGAAAAACCAGCTAACGAACTTTTTTGAAAACAATAATATGTTTACTGAATCTCAATATGGTTTTAGAAATGGAAGGTCAACGGTGGATGCAGTGGAGACATTGATTTCTTCTGTAATTTCAGGCTTTGAAGATCATAAAAATACTCTGGCTCTAATGTGCGATTTAACCAAAGCATTTGATTGCGTGCCACACGATATTCTGGCCGCTAAACTTAAATACTATGGTGTAAAAGGTAGGGAACTAAGGTTGATCAAATCTTACTTAAGTAACCGCGAACAGACAGTATGGTTTAATGGTGAATATTCAGATGTACGTCAGATAGGTATTGGAGTCCCGCAGGGATCAGTGTTGGGGCCGCTTTTATTTCTTATTTTAATAAATGACGTAGCTTCAAATGTAGACAGTAAGTCTGTGTTATTTGCTGATGACTCAACGTTTTATCGAACTGGAAAGGAACATTATAACCTTAACATGTTAATGAATAATGTTATGACTGAAGGTACAGATTGGTTTACAGCAAATGGGTTAACATTGAATATAGAAAAGACACAAAAGATACTGTTTTCCCTAAATAATACGTATGAGACATCTACTGCCAAATTATTAGGTATCACACTTGATAGTAAGTTAACGTGGGGTCCACATATTGACACAATATGTAAAAGACTGTCTCGAGTGATCTATGTTCTACGACATATAAGAAAGCTTATACCAAAGAACTATGTTTTAAATGTATACTATGCATTTTTTAACAGCATACTCCTCTATGGAATCAGACTGTGGGGAAATGGAAGTGGTATCCAAAAAATTTTATGCTTGCAAAAGAAAGCTATACGTATCTTGGCTGGTGCTAAGTATAACGAACCGTGCCGTCCTCTATTTATTAGAGAAGGTGTTTTAACTATTGTAAATATGTATATTTTGCACTGTCTACTTTTAGTAAAAAACAAACTAAATGATTATGTAATCAGGAGCGAAGTTCATGTGCATAACACGAGAAACAAATATCTGATTAGCGAAGTACAGGTCAGACTAACTAAATCAAAAGATTTGTACGAATCCATGGCGGTCTCTCTTTTTAATAAATTACCTTGTGAAGCTCACACAGTGGATTTTAAGAGATTCAAAAGTGTAGTGCATAACTTTCTTCAAGCTTCGCCATATTACAATCTTAATGAATTCCTGGAATTGCCAAGAGTGAACATTAGGTTTTAATATCTGTTTGTTTCTTGACGAAGTCTATTGCATTATATGTAATGCTTAATGACAAATAAATTATATTATTATTATTATTATTATTATATTACTGTGCTACAAACCGGAAAGTCACGGGTTAGATTCCCGATGAGGTCGTTGGACTTTTCAATTGGCCTAATCCTGATGGTGGCACTATGGCCCTGGGGTCGACTCTGCCTCTAACAGAAATGAGGACCAGGAGTATTTCTGAGTGTAAAAATCAAGCCGGAGTGTAGGGCTGACAACCTTGCCACCTTCATGTGCCGTATGTCACGATCCAAGAGCCTTAACTTCTTGGAAACCCTACAGGTCTCCATGGCCTATACAGGGATCACTTTACCTTTTGCATTCTGAGGTCCCTTGAATAAAAAAGAGCTAATTTAAGAACCATATTTGTGTGTGTGAACAGCCTGCCTCAAAAACGAAAAATCATCTAAAAAGAAAATTTGATTAGGTATCTTCTAGGGATGTGATACAAAGATTGAGCACTACTTTCTCTTATTTTTAAGGCTTAATGTAAAATTACTAAAATTTCATTTTTCGTGATTTCTTCAAAACGCCATAATGAATTCTGTTTAAATTCTGTACATGAGGTGCTTATATTAAGTGCTAAAACTTAATTTTTGTTATTTTTTCACTAAAATTCTTCCCTTCTCCTGTGGTGTCTTGTGTAACATTTGCAATTTCCTGCAAATCCACTCCTAATCCACAAGCGGCCACTTCACAGTCCCAAGGTCGTGGTGTTGTGGAGGTAGCATGCTCACCTCTAGATTAGAAGGTTGCAGGATCAAACCCAGCCGTGGTCGATGGGTTTTTCAGGATGTAAAAATCCTGGGCACTTTAAGCTGGGGGCCCGTGGCGTAGATTTACAGCACATAAAAGAACTCCAAGCCTAAATTAGAGCCTCTGGACAAAATTTCTTGAAAAGTAAGAAACTAAGAAAATACCTTAGTTTCTGGAGGGGGGTTGAGAGGCAATGAGCTTACCACCTGTCCCTCTGCCCCCTCTTGGAAAATAAGCGTAACAAAATTCCCATAGGTAACAGAAACCTCCAATTGGAGCCCCTTCGCCCCAACATCAGGGATATATATATGATTCCAGACAGACAGACACAGAAGGTGCTTTGGTGACTGTCAACTCTAAACGTTACAATCATATGCTGCAAACTTTCTTCCTACCAGAGTTGACACATCGTAACTTGGATATTGAGAGATTATGGTTTCAACAGGATGGTGCTACAGCACATACTGCACGTCTTTCAATAGACACGCTACATGCTGCTTTCCCTGGCCGAATTCTTCCCAGATTTGGTGATTTCCAATGGCCCTCCAAATCTCCCGACCTTACTGAACCATATTTTTTTCTGTGGGGCCGTCTGAAGTCTGTTTTTGCTCATGTCCTCCCTGACATTAACAGTCTTAAAAATGCAATTCAGCAGGAAATTGCAAATGTTACGCAAGACACCACACAACACATTATGGCCAGTTTACGAGGGAGATTGCAGCAACGTGTTGAAGTTAATGGAGGGTATCTCAAGGACAGCAAATTCAAAATGTAAGACCAGAATTGGACCACATTCTGCAGAAAGGAACCAACCCTCAAATTTAAGAAAACCGGAGTAGATGCTAAATTATTCCTACTGAACTTATAGGCCTACCTATGTTGTGCAAACTAACCAAACTTTCCTCTTCCACTTGTATGCCATCTATGGAGCAAACAAAAACACACTGAAAAGATTCAGGGGCCTTTTTGTTTAACTTTAAATGTTTAATTCTGTGTTTAAAAATCATGTGGATTGGTTCCTTTCTGCAGAATGTAATCCAATTGTAAATCCACAACTGTAAGACTTTTAAAAATGTTCATTGTAGCTTATTTCTTTGTTAAATAAATGTGTTAGACGGTTTTGAAAATGGGAAACGATAAATGCCTCAACCTGTACATTAAAGAAAAATCATTCTGATCTTTAGCCCCCTTAGATCCCTGTGGCTGCACCACTGAGTATAGCTAAAATCCAGCAACCCTACATGTAGTTTCCCTATTCCTCCTTACCTCAAGTTGTTATTGCAGGAGTTCCGGGCCAGGACTCGTGGGCGGTGGCGACTGTTCGCAGCTGGAATATACCAATGCTAGGTGGAGTGGAGGAGTACTGGGTTCCAATCCTGATACGACTTGCGTCAGCCCTCCTCAGCACTCTTGTCACGCTTGCAGCGCTCCCTGACAGAGCTGCATGGAAACTCTGCATGTGGGTCTGGTAGGTAATAACTTCATAGAATTATGTCATCTGGCTTTTTCTCTGCCAAAAACATATATATGCGTTAGAGCACATCACTGCAGGCTGTTTTATTGATGCTACAGACAACAGAAATTCTCCTTGGGAGAGCATGTACTGTAGTGTTATCTACATTCTGACGCCATCAGTTAACTATTCTCTGCCTGCTTTTTCGCAAATAATCAACCCTGAAAGAGGGTTTTCAAATGCTTGCTGCTGCAAAAATCACTTGAATATGGCCTCCAAGCAATCTGGAGAATTGAAGTTCAACTGTAAATGGAGGGGTACACCGTGGTGTAGTGGTTAAGGCAATGTGCTACAACCCAGAAGGTTATGGGTTCGATTCCCGATGAGGTCGTTGAGATTTTTCAGTTGGTCTACTCCTTCTGGTGGCACTATGGCCTGGGGTCGACTCAGCCTCTAACTGAAATGAGAACCAGGAATATTCCGGCCGGTACATAGGGCTGACAACCTTGCCACCTGTGCCGCACGTCTCAATCTGGGAGCCTTAACGTCCTAGAAACTCTACAGGTCTCCACAGCCCATACAGGGATCGCTTTTTTTAGGTCGAAGAAAAATCTACCTATTGCAATGGATACCATGTCATGATTTTCGAAAAATTCTTTCATATCTTTACGTTTCATGCTCCCCTAAGTACGAAACCACCGCCCGTTCAAAAAAAAATTTTGTGATATTTATATCTTTACACGATAGCGGCCGTAATTTTGAAGATATTTGAACCAAATTTTAATATGTTATTTCTAGGCCCAATAGTTCGGACAAGTTCGTTAATGAGCAAAATTGGCCCAAGGGGGTGGTCGGGGGAGGGGGTTGAAATTTTTAAAAATTTATATCTCGGCCCCTATGAAGTATAAAGGGAAACTTTGTTTGAATAAATTAGAGTACTCCCTATGGAGTTCACAGTGACACCAACGATTCGGGGGTTTGATTGAGGGTGGGGGTGGGGGATGAAAATTCGAAACTTTTGAAACCACGTCTTGTGGGGTATCGTTGAAAAGCTCTTGATGAGTACTCTACAAATCAATAACTAGTTTCTTGATAGCTCTCATATGACGCGAGATTTTAATGTTTGAAAATAATAACACTTAAAAGAATTATTATAATATCATAATTTTGTCTTGTTTAGCGGCTTTGCTAATTTTATTCATTGCTGATCTTGAGCACGGCCTCCCATAATATTATATCCTATTCTTGTTGTCAAAACAAATGATTGTAGGCTTTTCCTCTTTACCGAATTCAGTTCTTATTACTGCGGGTTTGCCATGCCAAGGCTAAAAAAGAAGAGTGCTGCGCAGCGATAATAAATTAAACCAAAAGCACTTTGAAATCTACCTCAGCCTGTAGGCCTGCCTAAAGGGATTTTTTTACTGTAAATGGGAATTGTAGGTTTACCTGACTTCTTTCGTATATGAAGTTTGATGCAGTAAGTTTCAGCAGCTAGTAAAAGCAGCAGTTTTATTTCTAAGTGCATGTTAAAATACACAGGGTCTTGTTTATTTGTTGCAGGTATTCGAATGTATATGTGTATCTGCTGCACACGGCCGAGTGGTACTGGCCACCCATGGGGAACCAACTGGAGCATCGTCGTCAGTACCCCACTGTGGAGAGGCTAGGAAGAGATTGGGCAGGCCCTTGCTCCATCTGCCTGGAGCGCATCAAGCCTTGCACTGCGACTGCAACAACTTGCGGACACATCTTCCATGGAGAATGCCTCAAAAAGTCAGTCACTGTCAACAGCAACATCTGTCCCCTGTGCAGGTGGTCGCTCAGGTCCATGCCGTCTTCTTAAACACAGGTGAGGACCTGCTTCCGTGTATAAGCACCTCTTTCTTGTAGGATATTCTGAATACAGTGCACGCCGCTTAATGTAATCACTAGACTTCAGACTTTTAGGTTGCTAAAAATGCTGTTTTACGTACCTAAAATAGGCTCTAAAAATTGGAAAATAGGTTCTAAAAATCGTAAAATAGTCTCTTATAAAATCGTTGAGTTGCAATCGAATCCTGCGTGTGTGTGCGTGAGTTAGTTTTCTAAGGACTGATTAAACAAAAGCATACTGGCACTTTGTTACATCAGTTTACCTGATTTTATTATTAGATTGCAAAGCCAGGCTAAAAAAAAAATCATATGAATGCCTTTTATTTTTTTCCATTGCGAAACTGGCTATTAACAAAAATATTGTACTGTTACCGATAACACAAATCACTTTCAATTCAAGTTCACGGTGCCTGATACTGGAGGTAGCAATTCTGTTCCCAGCTCACAGGATGACCAGTTACCTGACATTCACTTTTAAGCAATAAAACATGTTTCACCCCTCAGTTAAGCTGCAGCTTTTAATTTATGAAGATAACAGTGTTGACATACAGTGATGGCTAGAGTAAAATTGAAAGACTTGAACAGACAGACGTTAGATGTTTTGCTACGCGGTGTTCACCACAAATCAGTATAGACTTACAAAAGCACTCGTAACTCATAACTGAATACGAAGTATTGGATAATGGACTCCTAAAGGAAAGTAAAAACAATGAAAAACTTTATTAATGGTTAAAAAATAGTTGCTTGCAGTCTATTACTGTATTAGCCTTTGAGAGGTTCAATGATTCACAGTTACATATTACTTTATCAATAAATATTTTAAATTCTGTTTTGTGGTATATTATCTTATATATGAATAAATATCCATTTAATTCCTTCGGCTACTGTTATCAATCGGTTAATATTATCAGATTAGCTGCATCCCGAAGTGTTCACAATAAGCGGCGTGCATTCTATTTTTATCCAAAACATTTTTTTTATTTCATTGTTGGGGTCTTACTAATGGAAGGATATTTATAATACTTCATGAATTATCTTTACTGTTAGGTATCTTAGCATATACATTTCCAGTTGTCACAACATTCACGTTTTTTATGCCTTTACATTTAAGAACAACAGGGTCAATTTGACCCACATTTATATAACAGTGTAAAACATAATTGTGATTATTGTTATTTCATTTAACTTACTGCATGTCTTGCCTGTTTCGCTTACCTAACAATGAGTAGCAAAATATCTCATTGTGGTTGAAGGCAATTTACAGGAAACTTTTTCATGCTTTATGCAAGCACATTCGGGAAAATCCAAAAACAGGTCACCCCTTAAGCTCCTCCCACTCGAGATTTCCTAGTAGTTCTAGATGTCCTAGTAGTTCCAGTAGTCGCCTAGATGTCTCTCATTGTTTAGCAAGATTGAAAAATTGTAAAATTTTTATTTTTTCCCCCTTTTCTCCTTTACCATACCTACCTATTCCTATCCTATAAATTTTGGACCTTAGAAGATTCGAACACGGGACTAATTAAGTACTGTAAAGCACACAAACGTGCATTTCAGATTGTTTAACGCTTGAGTTTTGCGTAGTCACTTATTGAGTTGGTTCTTTTTTTACATAATTCAATATGATATCTGTCACAAAACTTGCCACAGAGTTCACACTTGCACAGCGTTTGTGGCTCATGGATGTCTTGTTGGTGCACAATAAATGATGGAAGCTGTGTACGGCCAGTCTCGAACACGAACACGGGACTGCTAACATGATAGCCACTACGCCATCGAGTGATCATTGCTTTGTGAAGCGAGAATTCATCTATTTAAGTTTAGAGAGCTGCATGAAATGGCAGAGATTGATAAGTTCGTATTAATTGCAATTGTGGTACAAGGGTCATTTTTGTATTGTAGTAATTAGTGCAAATGCTTTGGTAGAGCATGAAAAGAACTAGTGGGCCGTCGCCATAGGATCACAATGGCTGGAGTGGGCAGAGCTTAAGGGGCGATCTGTTTTTGGATTTCGCCGCACATTCATTATAGTTGCAAGGGAAAATGAAAAAAGCTAGGATGCAGGGAGCCATCTATTTTTACATCTTTTTGTCTCAAAAAGAAATGAAGTGGTCTTGCTTATTGATTTTTCGTCATTTGTGAGACAATGCGAATTGAAAATACTTTAAACGTAAATTATTAAATAAATAAATAATAATAATAATAGAACAAAATAAAGACTAAAGAGAAAACAATTATTGGGTTTAGAAAACATGAAATTACATACAGTAGAAGCCCGTAATAGCGTGGATTCGGATGTAATGCGGGGGAAAGTATGTCCCCCAATAAAAATATACCGTAGTTTTATAAATTCTGCAAAGAGCGGTTCTGCAGTACATTTTTTTAATCGTTAGACCAACCCTCACTCGCTAGTTGACCATCACCAACGCATTCCAAAGGATTTAGCAGAAGTAACGGGACATGGAATGAATAGTGTAGTTCTATAAGGATTAAAAAAAAATCTGCACCTGCCAGAAATTCTTAAAACCTAGGAAAGTTTAAATATGATTTTAGTTTGAATCACGCATTCGGACTGTAAAGTCGTGAATACTTAAGTACAAAATGTCACAGAAAACCTTAAACGACTGGTTTATAAAGGGGGAAAAAATGAATACTTGCTGCACCCTAGCCCCCCACTCCTACTCACTAACGGAACCCGCCTAGCTGTGCAAACTGAACTACTAGGAACATTGGACCACAATGCCATCTAGTAGGCAGAAGGTGAAATGGGAAAAAAATTAAATAATTTATTTGTTCTTTCTTCTCTTGCTTTTCCCTCTTTCTTCCTTTCTCTCACCTCCTCTTCACCCTACCAACCTATTTGGGACCTATTCCTAACAGTAAATTTTAGATCGAGACCACTAGCATCATAGCTAGCAGCCTTAACACTACACAATGAGTGATTACTGAGCAGTGAAGGGAAAATTCAATTATTTAAGTTTAGAAAGCTTTAATACTTAAGAAACAACCGTCTTGGTGAAAGGGTCATTTATTATAATCGAGAAATATTACGAAACATTATGTTGGCTCTGAAAATAGCCGTTTCTGGTGCAAGGGGGATTGTACTTTAATTACAAATAATATCGCATAGACAGTATAACATGCAGTATAGAGGGGAAAGGTTGCAGCCAGCCGTTTGAAGGCCGAGTAGGGGAAGGTTGGGGAAGCTGGCCCTCACCATGGAAACACGTAGTGGAGAGCCAGGGTGCGAAAAGTATTTGCTTTTTGACAGAAAAAGTTAATACAGACCCTGGTATCTGGTACCCTATGATCCCCAGGTGGGGCGAAAGGGCCTCCAATGGAGGTTTCATTACCTATACTAATTTTGATATGCTTATTTTCCGAGAGAGGGTAGAGGGACAGGTGGTAAGCCCATCGCCTCGCAACACCCCTCTGGAAACTAAGTATTTCTTGGACATGAAAGGGCCGAGAAATTTTGTCCAGAGGCTCTAATTTAGGCTTGGAGTAAATCTACGGCACGGGACCCCCAGCTTAAAGTCCCTCCCGGAGGACTCCGTGCCCAGGATTTTTACGTCCTGAAAAATCCATCGACCGCAGCCGGGTTTGATCCCGTGCCCTGCGGATCTAGAGGTGGGCACGCTACCTCTAGACTACCACGGCCGACAACACAGACCCACACAAGATGAAAGAATTACATTAGGAACAGTTGTTTCTTTCATGAACGAGCAGATGCATTTTCAGCACATCTCTCCGGGAAAATTTCTTGGGACAGATATCACAAGAGAATGGCTTGTGATCAGTGTGAGTGAGCAAATGCATTTTGAGAACATCTTTTCGGGAAAATGTCTTACCACAGACATCACATGAGAGTGGCTTGTGACCAGTGTGAACGAGCAGATGTGTTCTGAGGTGGTGTCTATGGGAAAATTTCTTGGTACATAAATAACATGAAATTGATTTTTGTCCACTGTGAGTGATCATATGTGTTGAGAGATGCCCTCTTTGTGAAAATTTCCTGTTACACACATTACACGAAAATTGTTTGTCTCCTGTATGAGTAAGCATGTGTGTTTTAAGGTGCCCTTTTGCGGAAAATTCCTTGGAACATATATCACACAAGAATGGTTTATGTCCAGTGTGAATATTCAGATGCGCTTTAAGATTATGACTTCGGAAAAATTTCTTGGAACATATAGGACATGAAAAAGGTTTGTCTGTAGTGTGAGTAAACAGGTGTGTTTCGAGGCGCCCTCTGTGGGAAAATTTCTCGTTACAGATATCACACGAAAATGGTTGGTCTCCAGTATGACTGACCATATGTCTTTTTAGACCATGTCTTTGGGAAAATTTCTTGTTACAAATAACACACGAGAATTGTTTGGTTCCAGTGTGAGTGACAAGATGTCTTTTAAGACCCCCTCTATAGGAAAATGTCTTGGAACATACATCACATGATAATTGTTTATCACCAGCGTTAGTAGAGAGATGTCTTTGGGAAAATTCCTCGGTGCATATATCATACGAAAAACATTCGTTTCCAGTTAGTTGTTCACTGTTTGTAGCAGAGGATGTGGGTATGCTTGTACCCCAGTCTGAATGCATTAGTTGTTCTTCATTATACATTTCATGAACTCCTGAAGTTTCCTCCAAGTTGTCAATGATGCATGTTGTTGAATCATCTTGGTCTGAATTCTCACATTTGACATGCTGCGTTTCAATTGTTTCTAGTGTAACTACAGGTTCACTCTTTGGTTGTGCTGGAGAAATCTCTTCTTTAATTTCAATCTTAAGAAACTCAGATTTTAGTACGGGCTCCATTCTGCATCACTACAGCCTGTTCTGTGACTACAGCCTACATTCGCCACACAGCGTCTAGCCGGAGCGCCTGAAGTGTAAGGCTTGATCTTCTATTTTTCTCACTAGAGTGTGCCGTGTATCCCAAGCAGCAGAAATGACAAAATGGCGACTTGTTTAAATATTGCTAAATTTTGTAAAACGGAATATTCCAGTATTTAGTTATTGCAATTGCCATGAGCGTTATTAGGATTTTAAGAGGGTGTTAAGTGAAATTCCTATCTTTAATTTTTTTTTTTACTTGGACGGTTTATTGGTGAGAATATTGATGCGTTTGAAGCATATTGATGCGCGCTTCAATATAGAGCATCAATATTGAAGAGAATATAGACAATATTATAGAAGACAGGCGTGGTTGCGTCAAGGGTTTAACACTTCGTGCGCTGTGGGTAGACTTTCGTCATTCGCCACAGGGTAGTGTTGCCAACATCCCGGTTGATAAAATCTATAAGTTTTCCTCTATAAGTTGTGTTACTTTAATCTTGCATTTACTAAGGTGAGAAAACTTGGTACAGTGGCGTAACTGAAGGTAACTAAAGGGCAAAAAGAATGGAATGTAAATATGTTGTCATAATGAAGTCGGGGGGGGGGGGGAGTGTTACATGCTAGGGATGAAATCGGTATTATAGTTAAAATATCGATGTTCACCATCAATGTTAAAATCGGCGGTAACCATCGATGTGACGATAATATCGACTTAAAAACATCGATGTATTTTTACGGAAAACATCTATGTATACTTTTAAAAAATCGCGGTTTAGGCAAAAGTCATGAATAAACTGAAATATTTCCACGAAAATTAAGTTTTGTGAAAAAAATCGGTTTTGTGAAAGCTGCTGAAAATAAAATTATATCTTAGAATCAAGGTAGGCCTATTAATCTTTAGTTAAAACATGTATGTATAATAAAAGACATCTTTTCAGAAAATTGGTCGAAATTCATAAATAAAATGAAATATTTCCATGAAAATGTTTTGTTGAAAGCAATATTCTGTCAATATGTTCTCAATGTCTGACTCAGTATGTCAGTTCACCATTAATTTATCGACCAGTGATGCTCAACCCTAATACACGCAAAGCAATAAAAGAAATAAGTTTGGATTCATGCCAGAATGTGTCAACTATACGCAAACTGTGTACTGAAAATTAGTTTTGAAATATGACACGAGCCTGTTGTTGCTGCCCCGTGGGCCGCTGACAATCAGGGGCGGATCCACGGGGGGGGGGGGGAATTTCCCCCCCCCCCCCAAAAAAATTTGTAACATTAAGCACAAATTATTCAAAATTTATTGGAACATAACCCAAATACTTAAATTAAAGCAACGATATTCATTATTTTGAAATACCTTTGTAAGAAAATGCTGAAATGTTCATTTTGTTTTCAATTATGTACTGGGAATAATTAATTTTTATGAGTTCTACTTTGGTTCCCTCCCCAAAATGTCTCTCTGGATCCGCCCCTGCTGACAATGCATATACTTAGGTTATCAGAATGTTCATGAACTTATTGGTTTATTTTTCCTTTGCATTTTCTTATTGTATTATTACTGCATTTTACGTAGTGTTTGAACAGAGTCTCATGTTGATTACAATATTAGACTAATATGAGGGGCAGTCAAATGAAAACAAGACATGGAAAAACAGTACCATAAGTAAACTGTTTATTATTTGACAAGTAATCGCCATAACTGTTAATGCATTTATCCCACTGTGAGACAAGACAGTCAATGGCTTCATGGAAAAATGTTTGCGGTTGCCTATGGAACCATGATTCTACCCAGGCGTGCACATCTTCGTCCGAAGCAAATCGACGTCCACGAATGTCTTTCTTCATTTCTGCAAAAGTATGGAGAGAGATCTGGACTGTGTGGAGGAAACTTTGCAAAAATTGAAGCATGCCATCAAGTTGATGGACGGCATCATTCTGTTGCACAATAATGCTCGCCCATATGTTGCCAAGGTTGTTTCACTACGCTACAGAAGTTTCACTGGGAAGCCCTTACACATCCTCCTTACAGCCCAATTCTCGCTCCATATTTTTTGGAGAAATGAAGAAAAACATTTGTGGCCATCGATTTGCTTCGGACGAAGAGGTGCACGCCTGGGTAGAATCATGGTTCCTTATATTATTATTCCACTGAGTCGTGAACGACTCTTGGAGATCCATGTGGATATTCACAGCAAGAAATGGGTCTTGCCATCCCTAATAGGTGTTTAGTCTTGTTCTATTGTCTATGATTCTTTGTATTATTGATCTCCATAGATTCCTGTTTTTTGCAGCACAGATCAGTTCACACAATTTCATTTGTATCACCTCCTGCACGCCTTGAATCCACCTTGTACGTGGTCTTCCTTGTTTCCTCGCACCTTCCATGTGTCCCAGCATTACATCTTTTTCTAATGATCGTTCTTTTCTGATGATATGTCCGAAGTATGATAATTTCATTTTTGTGACCATTGCCTCCAAAGAGTGTTTTGGTCTTATTTCTTCTATTATAGATGTATTTGTTCTTTTCTCCGTCCATGGGATGCTCAAGAGTCTTCTCCAAGTCCATAGTTCAAAGCTGTCAAGTTTCTTTCTGTCTTGTTTGGTCAGAGTCCAACTTTCACATCCATAGAGTACTGTTGGGAAAACTATGGTCTGAATTATTTTGATTTTGGTATTCTTACTTATCAGAATGAGAATATTATAGGAGAAAAATTCCTCCGGCACTGGGACTTGAACCCAGGACCTTTGGCTATTCGCGCCAATGCTCTACCAACTGAGCTAAGCCGGAGCTCAATTCACAGCGCCAGATGGAACTTCTCTCCTATGACTGATTGCCCTAATGGTCTACCTCACAGACAGACAAGTTATGTCATATGCAGTACTGTGAGGCACACTAAGTAGTGATTTTTGTGACCGGGCTCCCACTGTTATTGTACAGTTAACATTCAAGATAGATATACAAGCATTCATGAGCCACAGATTATTGTCTCTGTTGGACACTACATGAGAATATTAGGGCATTAGGGCAATCAGTCATAGGAGAGAAGTTCCATCTGGCGCTGTGAATTGAGCTCCGGCTTAGCTCAGTTGGTAGAGCATTGGCGCGAATAGCCAAAAGTCCTGGGTTCAAGTCCCAGTGCCGGAGGAATTTTTCTCCTATAATATTCTCATGTAGTGTCCAACAGAGACAATAATCTGTGGCTCATGAATGCTTGTATATTTATATCAGAATGTTTTAAGATTTTTCTGAGTTTTCCTAATGCTGTGCAGCCCATATTTATTCTTCTCCTTATTTCTTCTCTACACGAGGCATCATTGGTGATAAGTGTTCCTTAGGCAACTGGAAACATTTTCCCATGAAACCATTGACCATCTCACAGTGGGATAAATGTATTTATAGTTATGGCGATTACTATTGAAATAGTAAACAGTTTACTTACTTGTAAGATTTGAGGCTTTCCTGGCGAATCTTATGTAGAAAATCTTCTCGGGTTTGCAGCCAGGTGAGAAGTTTGTTGTGGTCCAACGTTTCCGAGGCTGACGCTGCCTCCATCCTCAGGGAATCTGAAGTGTCGAGTTTTGAAATGTAGGGGATATATATACCAACCCGAGTTGGGCGGAGTCGACTCCG
This sequence comes from Ectobius pallidus, assembly GCA_964059195.1. Taxonomy (NCBI): domain Eukaryota; kingdom Metazoa; phylum Arthropoda; class Insecta; order Blattodea; family Ectobiidae; genus Ectobius; species Ectobius pallidus. The sequence continues at coordinate 180,110,269 of CAXKWD010000005.1, read as the reverse complement.
CCCAACTCGGGTTGGTATATATATCCCCTACATTTCAAAACTCGACACTTCAGATTCCCTGAGGATGGAGGCAGCGTCAGCCTCGGAAACGTTGGACCACAACAAACTTCTCACCTGGCTGCAAACCCGAGAAGATTTTCTACATAGTTTACTTACTTTTTTCCATCTGTCTCCTTTTCATTTGACTGCCCCTCTTAATTGTAAGTATTATTTTCTGTTTCAGAGATGACATCAACTTGAAGGCAGAGACGATAACTGATTGGTTCCTGGCATTGGTGTGATGTATACAGTCCCTACACGTGAAATTACACCATATTTGTGTAAGTTTATTTATTGATGTCTCCTACAATAATCCTTCCTCTTCTAGTATAATATACTGACTTTTGCTTTTCAACATTTCCTGTTATTGTCAGATACTCCTTCCTAATTTCCATCCCCTGGAATTCATTGGTTGTAATAGCCAAAACCACAGGCGTAACTAGAATTACTCATTAGGGTGTACCAATCAGATTAGTCTTCTAGCACAGACTATATTGCTCTGACTTTTGTTCGAATATTTGATAATAGCACACACACATAGGTCAAATATTGAAATAACACTTCAAAAATAAATAAAATAGGCAAAAACCGAGAACAGATTGTCCCTTAAGCTCTGCCTGTTGCATTGCTATGGTGATGGTTCGCGTACCCCGCTCCCCGTTTCATGCTGTACCAAAGCATATACACTAATTACTACGACCCTTGTACCAATTAAAAGTTCCCGTGAACCAAAAGGATATTTCACAATTGCAATTAATACAAAATTATTAATCTCCGCTATATTGTGCAGCTCTCTAAACTTAAATAGATGAATTCTCGCTTCGCAAAGCAACGATCAGTTATTACACGTACATACACATACATGGTCAGACAGACAGACGGACAGACATTTCCCCATCCCTCACACAATCTCATAAAGTACCATACTGGCACTTAATATAAAAGAATTCTTATATATAAATCATTATTAATCAAGGAATATTTTGCGCACTGGAAGAAAATCGAACAATGCATTTGGTCATTAACTTCACAACACATACATCTATAGACGACATACTGAATGGTCGAGTTAAACCAGGACTTTGCTTTCCTTCGTCAATCATTATCATTCTCGGCACTTCACCCCTTCAAATTTGAACCAAAGACATTTGGGGGTTATTTATGAATACTGGTATGTATGAAAAAATAATACTGAAATTGACTTTTATCCATATGAATTCACTTAAGTTTGAATGCTGACCTGAACGCATTTCGATGGCTTTCACCCTCATCTTCAGCTACACTTCACCTGCTTGTTGGTCAGCATCAGCACCCTCTCGTGGACATCCAATCAACTTCTGATCCAGTGATTTTCTATTGTCATCTCCAAAGCTTAAAACAATTTCTTCAGCAAAGACCTGTTGTCAAGAAAGTGGAAAACTGCAGTCAACAAAAATTAATTAAAAATATCCGCCCTCCATCAGAGAAAGAAAATACCACCTATAAGAAAATCACCTATCATTGAACTGTAGAGAAGAAAATTAAAATTTTTTTCAAATAACACAGCATTACTTATGAAACTATTTACTGATGCTACGGTGATGTAACTTTGTTGCTTGAGAACTTATCTTGAGAGAATCTGGAGCTTGAGTCATGTATATTGTGACTACGAAGGCTGTCCATAAAGTAAGTTTCCCTAGGGCTGTATACAGAAACAAAACACAATATCAAGGAAATGTTTATTGCAACAGATATTTCAAGTGTTCAGCTATTTTTCAACATATTCAGCACCAGAACTGAAACATTTTTCATACCATGGGACCAACTTTTGAATACCTGTATCTTAGAAGTCTGCCCCCTGGGATTTGAAACACTGTGTGACAACCATCTTCGCCTCTGTCATTTCTTGAGGTGTAGGAAAAGATGGAAATCACTAGGGGCGAAGTCTGGGCTTTAGGATGAATGTTTAAACACCTCCCAGCCGAACTTATGCAGGAGACTTTCTGGGAGGTGTTTAAAAATCCATATCCTACAGCCTGGATCTCGCTCCCATTGATTTCCATCTTTTCCTACACCATATAGTAAGTTTAAATACTTAACTTGAAATTCAAAGCCATTTTTTGCTCGACCATACTATAATACGCTTATTACGTGTGACGTAACGGTATCATAATGATACTCATTTCGACACTGTTTTCCATTATGACATCGGTGTGGTATCGATTATTATCGAACATTGAACGATCTTGTGACCTTCAGGCAAGCAAATGAAACTGCGAGATTAGACAACCTGTATTTGAAAGTAAGTAAATTCTGTTCGTCTTAATGTTAATTTTATAATGTATTGAATTTATTTCCTGTGTTTTAATTTGAGTTGTTTAACATTAATGCTCAAGAGAAGCGCTTCAAGCCAGCCATCAATTGGAAAGGACAAAAACTACAACAGCTTATGGCGAGAGTCGTCTACTTAATCAATTTCGAGGTATTCTAAAAACCAAAACCTTAAATATTTAATTATGGTCGAACAAAAAGTCATATACGATAATTCTTGCGGGAATACACAGTGAAGTGGTTAAATTAAAACAACACACTTATTTTTATCACTCAACTTCACTTATTAAGTAGCTATAGCTATAGCTTGTGAAACACGTTATGGGCAATTATCTACTTAATAAGTGAAGTTGAGTGATAAAAATAAGTGTGTTGTTTTAAAAAGTCATATGCAACTTGCCTATAATGCTAATTAACATATTTAAGATCTTAATAAATGCCATTATAGGCTCGTTGCTTAATGTACTATTACCATTGCATACGATAAGCTGTGGAGATTATCTGTTTGCAGACAGTAGCTACTGTTCATGTAACGGAGAGTGTGAAAATTAGTTTCTACATAAATAAGCCTCAAATTACATCTGCATCAGCAGGTTGCTATTCTAATTCTTGAAATGTATGTAAAAATGTGTACAATGGAAAAAAGTTAAAAGCTGTCAGAGGTATTTTTTACATATCTTACGTTTATTAGGTTAATTATGTGTTTTAGGTGTAATTTACATGTCAAGAACAAAAATATAACTAAGATGTGAAATTAACTCAGTAAACTTTAAAACATTCAACTTCACACATTAATGTAAGTAAATACTCACTAAATCAGGAGGTACATTTCGATGGCCTTGCCACCATCCTCAGCTAGTTCCAGTAGTTCAGTGATTTAGTGAATATTTGCTTACATTAATGTGTGAAGTTGAATGTTTTAAAATTTATCGAGTTAATGTTGACACTTCACAATGTATCCCAATTCATTTAATCAAATTTAAGATGTGAAAGTTTGGGAAACTTTTTCTAGAGGCTCTAATTTTGGCTTAATTTTCTTAAATGTGCCAAAATGTGCCACCATAATGTCTATGACAGTAGACCAATACCTTATATTCCCTTCTGATAGATTCCATGCCCAGGATTTTTATGGCTTGTAAAATCTGATGGATTCGGCTGGGTTTGAACCCCACTCTTGGATCCAGTAGCCACCTATGAACAACAACAAAGAGTAGCATCTGCACAATCTTTGTAAACATTCATAGAAGTTATTACTGGTAATTAACCTGTCCACCCATAAGGTGGCTTTACACTGAGGCAACTACAAGCAACCAGATTGCCCACAAGGTTTCCTTGCAGATCCACATGCCCCGATTCCAGGTACTGTGCACCGTGGGCAAAGCTTTGTATAACTGTCCCTTTCATTTGTTTACTTTCATCCCCCACCCCCATCCTTACCCCAAAGTTATTGTTTTACTGTTAAGTTTGGGTTTTACCCAAGTATCATCCAATAATATTCCGATTATTGTGGGTAATCCAATCACTACCTAGGCTTCACAACAAAGGTTAAAAAGCTTTTTTCTAAAATAAAAGGAATTACATGTTTGCTATAACATTTCAATTTTAAAAACTGCCTAAATCTCTAAACATATTTGTAATACTTAATAGCCAATCTTTGAAAATTTACAAAAAAATATTTAATATATTGGATTAGTTAAATTGATGTTAATAAAATATTATGTATTGCACATATATTAAAATCAATATTTGTATTAAAAAAGCCTTATTTCTACTTTAAGAGAATCTAAAACTCAATCTAATATTATTTTATTGTTTCAAGTTTAATTCTTTGGCATAGTTTAATTTCAATTGGCATAGAGTTTATTTTACATTTTTCTCTTAATTTTCCCTTGAAGTAGGAGGGCTGTTTTGTCATCGTTTTAATACCACAGCACTCGTCTTGCGGTACAATACTTTATAATACAATACAATTTTTTTTAAATATTACAAAACATTTTCCTCTTAAACATATGCTTCCCTTTCTGCTGGGCAAATGCCCAGTCTGCCCATTTATAAATCAGGGCCTGCACATGCAACAAGAAGCAACCACCAGTGGAAAGTCCTTTTCTTGGAGCATCCACTTTTATAAGATAATTGCGTGAATCAAAGTGAATCCGCGATTTGCTCTTGCCAGATCCTGACTTTTTTCAGTACTAGTGGAAGATTGTTCAAAGGTATTAATTTGAAGATAACTCCTTCCACAACTTTGCCGTCACACAATTTTATTTATTTAGATTTTTTTTATTTATTTATTTGACCTTCTGGGAAGAATCTTCTAAATCTCACAACACCTACCTTTCCTTGTATTTGTCAATTGGAGGATTAAGGTATGTGTACACCCAAGAAACCAAAATAATTCTGGAAAATTTAAGTTTTGGAAAATGGCATACTTAGATAGACAGTTCTTTTCTCTTTAATTTCATATATTAATTTTTAAATTCTGGCTACTAGTCCCTTAGATAGAGCCCTTTTGCTAAGAAGCTTCAATTTGCCATGCCCCTTAGCCATAAATCAAATTTCAGTATTCTTAATTTTCCCGCTCTGCTAAAACTTATAATATTGACTAATAGTTGTCACTACCTTAATATACTAGCAAGTAAGTGGAGTCATGTGCTGAGTAAGTATGAAGTGTTTGAACTTCCTGTTTTCTGGCTTACCCCTACATGTGTTTACCATATGCGTTTCGATACAAGGTTTGCTTTCCTCTTAATTTCCCATCAAATATGCGGACGACCTGGTGATTCTGGCAAAGAAACAAGAAATATTGCAAGGAATGATTGACAGGCTGGTGGAAACAGGAAGAAAGTATGGAATGGAAATCAACATAGGTAAATCGAAGGTGATGAGGATATCAAAGAGAGAAGAGCCGCTTCAAATTATCATGGGAAATCAAGAATTAGAGAACGTGAACCAGTTCAAATACTTAGGAAGTGTACTGACGAAAGATGCCTATTGCACCAAGGAGATAAGATCAAGAATTGCCATGGCCAAGAAAGCATTTATGAAGAAGAGAACTCTGCTAACTAGTAGTCTGAACCTAGAGCTACGTAAAAACCTGGTGAAGTGTTATATTTGGAGTATTGCTTTGTATGGATCAGAGACATGGACTTTGAGGAAATTAGAGAAGAAATATTTAGAAAGTTTTGAAATGTGGTGCTGGAGACAGATAGAAAATATAAAGTGGATGGACATGGTGACAAACGAAGAGGTTCTGAGTAGAGTGGGTGAGAAGAAGTCAATCATACCCACAATTCGTCAGAGGAAAGCAAACTGGGTTGGGCACATTCTCAGAAGGAACTGCTTATTACATGATGTCGTAGAAGGAAGATTGGAGGGTACAACTAGACTTGGAAGAAGAAGAATTCAGCTGTTGGACGATTTAAGAGAAAAGCGGAAATATTGGATGCTGAAGGAGGAAGCAGAGGATAGACAGTTTTGGAAAACAAAATTCGCGTACCAAGTTTGAAAACCTGCCGGAAGGCAGAATACTTACTACTACAAGTAGTGAATCGCTTGGTAATCAATTATTTCAAACATTATAATTCTTCCATAAATTGACATATCAAAGTGATTTTGGTGTCATTTTGAAGCTTGAAATGTTCTCTAGTGCTTGACATTGAGAAATATATGATATATGAATTGTCTACTGTGTTCTGCATTTTTGTTTATAATGATGTGAACAAAAAATATTTTCAGTTATAGGCTATAAAAAATTTAAAATCCTAAGTGTTCAAAAAACTACTTGTAAGGCACTAAAGAATTATTCTATCTACAAAATAGTGAAAGATTGCGTTTTTATCTTTCATAGTTTGAAATAATCATGTTTAAAGTTTATAGTCTAAATGATCAAGAAAATAAGTTTTATAAACAAATTATAAATAATTACAAAACATTTTTCTTGTGAAATGTCTTAATATACAGCTGTGTAATCTCTCTATATATAAAAGGCTTTGTCCTGACTGACTGACCAGGAATCAACGTACAGCCTAAACTATAACAGGTAGAGACTTGGAATTTTGATAGTACCTTCGTTTCATAATGTAGATGCTCACTAAGAAAGGATTTTGAAAAATTCTGATTCTAAATGCCAAAAATTAAATGTTTTTGAAAATACTTAATCCCTTTTTACATAGAATTATCAATTCAAAATCACAGAATATATTGTTGCCAAATGGTATCAGATGGGTTTGGAAAAAACAAATGAAATGCACTTTTGACAAATAAGAGATGTTATCAAAATAATTCATGTTATAAATAAATATTACAGAATGAAATCCACTAAAATAATGGAATCACATAACTTTCTCTACCCTGGACATAGAGAAAACAAAACGAGGTATGGTAGTGTGTATATTATTATATTATATCGCAGGTTTTTGGAGAGAAAAGTATTTAAGTGATAATGCTTTCTATTTAATTTCATCCCCAAAACGGTTTTATGGTAACATAAGAGTGGGAAATTTCCCGCCTCGATATTACAATTTTATGTTACAGGAATTTCTGTTTCTTCTTATTTAAACCTCTACCAGGCTTGCTGTGCACTGTATAAGCGATGGGATGCAAAATTCTAGATCCTCTATGAGCCATAAAAAACTATATCAAGCGTTTTCTGAGGGAATAGTTTGAGTGTAATAAGTCGTTCTTCCTATTTCAAATTATAAATGCCTATATAAGGACCTAGAATTTAAAATTGAAAATCCTTCATAAGTTAATTTCCAATTACAAAATACAAAACCCGGGCGACGCCGGGTCTTTTAAGCTAGTAATATATATAAAGAACTGAGAGTCCTAATGCTTAAAAATAAAATTTACATACCTAAAGGTGTACATATACCTTAACAATATCCATGGACATCTCCATCGTCATGCAACCATGCAACTGAATCCACTATTGGTGGATTGCTTACAACCCGAGGGGAACACGCTGCAACCTGCCTGTGATCACCTCAATGTAAAGCCACCTTTAAGAAAAAAAAACAACTGAAGATCATAGATGAATAAGATTTATTGCAATTTATTGTAGATCAAAATCCATATAGAAGTGAACAATTAACAATTCCTCATTTGAACCACGTAGTGCAAAACTTCTTACTCTAGAGATAAAATCTCTCTTGTGGATGGAAAAGTATAAAATTCTACATCTAGTACTTCAAGATTCTATAATGCTAGTACCTAATTAACAATTTTAATAACAAGGTTAAGATAGTTTAACAACTTACTGCTGCAGTCAGCACTTTAACAAGATGATGTCTTAAAAAATATATTTGTATAAAGGCAAACAAACGTAGGCACACGCTTCACACACGGACATATCACAGACTTTGTTTAGATATGTCTTCTTTGTGGACTGGTAAACCTCACTACAAAAGGAACAACATGGATAAAAACACAAAACAACATGGAGGTATCCTGAGTTGTAATGCTTCTTCTTTCCTTATTCTTTTTAAATATGAATACTTTCAAAGTGAAGTTTTCTCGGCAAGGAATGGCAAAGATGTAAAATGCACTCAGCGACACAATCACGAGGATGAGTCACTAAATAAGTCGCAAACGCCAGAATAAAACATACTGTTTTAAATTTCATACCTGTGTGTTTCTAGAAACTGGCAGCAGATGTCGGCTGGAATGTAGCCAACTAGCAGGTGCCCTTGGCTTCACCCACGATAATTAATAAAAAAATTAAAAATTAAGAGTATAATAATTATTAAAGGATTATATTTATTAACACTTGCACGTGAATCATTCATAAACTAAACCATTAACAATTAATGAAACAGCTAAAATTCTGGCTTTAGAATACATTCCACGATTAGAAAGTGCCACCTGGGAAAACAATCTCAGATTCGATTATGCAGTTCCAAAGCTACCTGTGAACACCTAATACGTATTGTTTCTCAACTGTTTGTTGACAGATGAATATGATGTGAATTTTATTTGATAAATTCAGTGTAATTTTCAGAAATTATATGATATTTCAAGGAAAGGAATGGTTTGTTTGGATTTTTACTGTCCGCGATATTTCAAGAGTTAAACCATCAATATTTTACAGCTGTTGCCCCCCGGCTTCGCCCGCCATTATTCATTGACTCCAGGATTCTTAAGAAATTTACACTGGCAGTTTATTAAAAATGTCTGAGGTTCAGAGCTATGAAAATTGTAAGTAAAAATAAAATTAGAATATTTGTTCATTGTGTTCATTTCACTTAGGCCTTACATAATAAACGGTTTTCCTAATTTTGTACTCTTCTTGAAAGTTTACACTGCCAGAAACGAACATCGCCGAGTATACGCGATGTCTCATGAAGTGAGCGAGCGAGCGAGCACGCTATTTAGGTCCGTTGAATTGTATAAGAGTAGATATAGTGGTTATATTACAGCAGTCATGTGCAGCCACTTTCTAGATACATAAGAGCAAGAAATTTAAAACGGTATGTAGTGTTTTGGCATTTGCACCTTATTTACTGACTCGAAATTGATCACAAAAGTTAAGTTGAAGTTGATGAGGCAACTCTCTTAATGCTAGACAATGTCGCTAACACTGTATAAAACTTTGTGAAGCATCAACCTGCATTGGAGTGGCCTGTTTGAAGAACAGACCTAAATCATTTAAAGCATGTATGGGAGCCCAGAGACACTCAGGAAAGTTAGAGATGCTATGTTAGAAGAATTGGAATCCCTTCAGACACCATCTAGCAGTCTCAGAATATACCATTTTACAGAGTTTGTAATTCTGGATTTGGACGTAATGGAAGTAACTATCGCAGAGAATTAGAAACGTATACATTTCATTTCATGAAGTAATTTCTGAAGCATTACAAAACAGGAGTACCAATCACATAACGGTGCCTTGTTTGAACTAATACCAATTTTCCACCACAGTTCTATAAGCGCCTGAGAATACTGAATATGATGAATTAAACTGCAAAGTCCTTGGATTTAATTCCTGCCAGTGCTTTTTTTCTGCTGGTATGGTCCAATAAACCGGTACACTTTGAACTAATTTTTGACCAAAAACTCCCCTTTCTACTAGCAAATGTTTTCCCCCAAATAAACTTAATACAGCCTACACTTAACAAGAGCTTCTCTAGAAGACCATGAGTGCGTTATGTTCATTGCGATGTTCGGACCTTCTCTAGGTTGTTTTTTGGCCTCTACCTGGTTCCTGAAAAGTAGACACCTAAACTAAACTCTGTGGTGCTACATCCCTGAAGGGACGAGGTCTACCACCCAACCACTGCATCATCTACCATAGGCAAATGGCAGGATTGGGGTCAGCATGCCAACACCCACAGCCATAAATGGTGGTTTCCATGGCCAGGTCCGCTACTTCTCTATCAAGTAGCTCCTCAATTTGAATCTCGAGGCTCAGTAAATCCTGTTCCAGACCTCCCTAACTCAGAAAAATCTGAGGAAATACCGGGCCAACGGATCTGTAGTCAGCAACGCTAACCACAAGACCATGCCGGCAGCGAAAGTAAACACCTAGGAACCGGCATTATGAGCGAGGAAGAACAGATGCAGATGGAAACAGCAGTCAGTTAATCTCAGTTTGTAAGAGATTATAAAATAAGAACGTTACTAAGTAATTTCATCAAAATTATTCGGAATAGCAATACCAATTAATAAATAATGGGATGAGATGACAGAAAATCTTGCCTAACGACACTTCCCGATCAGACTTATTGATTTCTTTTTTCTTGAGAGCGCAGGCAATAAGTAATATTGATGCATAAACTTATTGTAGCCTACTGGCTATCCAGGTTGGGCTACGTCATGTTTTTAGTGTCTAACGTTTCAGAAATCCTATTGTGTCTTAATTAAAATCAGTATGAAGTCTTTTATACAGTAGAGCATGTTCAATTAAAATTAAAATTAGTCAAACATTAAAAACACTTTTTGCTCCACTTACATTATTTATGTAGAACCGGTTTCCAAGGAAGAAGCTCCTCATCCTCAGCTGATGGTTGACTCATCAACCATCAGCTGAGGATGAGGGAGCTTCTTCCCTGGAAACCGGTTCTACATAAATAATGTAAGTGGAGCAAAAAGTGTTTTTATTGTTTGACTAATTTTAATTTTAATCCTATTGTGTCCTTCTTCGGAGAAAGATTCGTATTAAAAAAGAAGTGCCTGTGAAGAATAAACAGTCGTAGTTGTCATGACGTCCGTGGATAAATTAAAACTTTAAAGAATGTATCCACTGACATCATGACAACTACGACTGTTTATTCTTCACAGGCACTTCTTTTTCAATATGTATCTTTCTCTGAAGAAGGACACAATAGGATGTCTGAAACGTTACACACTAAAAACACGACGCAGCCCAACCCAGATAGCCAGTACAATAAGTTTATGTATGACACTGCCCGTGGAAGCCTACAAACTAATTTATAGAAATACTGATATTAATATAAGAATTTTGCCACTGACAGAGAGCTGGTAAACTTTTTTCTACAAGAAAAAGTACTGGTTCTTGTTTAGGCAAATGGCTACTACAAAAATACAATCTCATCTTTATCAACCAACCACTATATCCTTGTAAAACTACAGAGTATCGTAAAACCCTCCAATTTTATGCAGTGTGAATAAAAATTAATTAACATGCACATCGTAATAAGAATCTGCATCAGAAATAAGCTATAACTTTTCATTTGCAAAATTTATGATGTTTACTTCCCTCATTTTAGATGTTTTAACTTTAAGATAGACATGAATACAATATTATATACATTGACTGCAGTAGAATGTGTAAATAGTTTTGTACAGAGAATAAATCCACCATCCTGGGTGACTCAGTCTTCCACCCTGGTGGTCTGGGTTTGATTCTTGGCCGGGATATTTTAGTAGTGCTAGGTAGGGACTGGTGCACCTCAGAAACAAATCCACTGAGAATGTTCTCTAACGGAATCACCAAATCTGGAGAAGCCAAATTTTAGAATCTTCTTAAGAATCTCAACATTTTGAGTAAAACAAAAAACTGATAATTATCTAGAGCTTTGTGTGCCATTCCATATATGGCTTAGATTAATATTTATGATTGTAGCTTAAGAAATCCAAATTTGTTTTAATTCTTACTTTCTTTCATTTTGTAATGTTTTACCCAAAGATACTCACTTACTCAATGGCAATAAACAATTCCTCAGCAAGCTAGAGGAATATTATCTATTTTATGGAACCCGGAAGTTCATTGCTGCGCTTACAAGAGCCCTATTCTGTGCTAACTCCATTCAACCCTTTTCTGTGCTAACTCCATCCAACCATCACTCTCAAATCCTTACTTACTTGCTTAATGGCAATAGATGATTCCTCAGCCAGCTAAACGGATATTATCTATTTTATGTAACCCGAAGGTTCATTGCCATGCTTACCAGAGCCCGCCATTCAACCCTATTCTGTGCTAACTCCATCCAATCAACCCTCGCAAATCCTACTTCCTTTAAATCTATCCTAATATGGTCCTCCCACCTATGTCTAGGTCTTCCATGTGGTCTTTTCCCTTCAGGCTCCCAGTCAATACTTTTGAGATATGTCTTTCCTCCCCCATGTCCAGCCCATTTCATCCTCCGTGATTTAATTACCCTTACTATATCCGGTGAAGAGTAGAGGTCATGAAGCTCATCGTTATGCAGTTTTCGCCAGTCCCCATTTTCATCTCTCTCAGGCCCAAATAATTTCCTAAGCACCCTGTTTCGAATACTCTTAGATTATGTTCTTCCCAAAGAGTAAGCAACCATGCCTCACATCCATATAATACAACCTGCAAGATAGTTGTCTTATAAATTTTTATTTTTAGATTTCTGGACAGAAGACGAGAAGATGAGAGTTTCTGAACTGCATTTCCTGATTTAAGTCTACACTTAACTTCTGCCTAATATAAGAAAATTACAATATTAACTACCTTAAAAATTACATATTAGAATCTAACATAAAATATTCCCCATTAAAAAAAAAATACTTGACTGGTATTGAAGCGAGGATAATAAAACGCACAAATTTTAACTATTCACTCTTAATGCTAAATGTATGCCACAAGAAAATTCACAGAAAATTTTTGTAAACAGAAATGTGCTCTACCTTCACTGTAAATTGTAATGGTGTTGTGTAAATAACAAATTCTACTGATTCAAATATGGGAGCAAGAGAAGTTTTTGAGCTTGTTAACAAATCTATGAGTGTAAGGCACCGTTATGTGTAACAAGAAACTTACGCTTGAAAAGATAACAGATGTGTGAAAGTCTTTTTGGTCTCTTTGAAACGAGTTCATGTAACAGACCCGCAGTTACGTCTCGCTCGTCGCTACAGCCAGTTTGGATCTGAGTATTCTTACATTGGATATACTTATCGTCCTATTATGGTGGGTTCGTCTGCCATTGCATATTCGTCGCTGGGAGCTTTGTTTCCTTTGCGTTTGCGAGAATAAAGCATGAAACAGAACCCTGAAACGAGCATCATGATGAACACAAGCCAAGCGAGGACAATGGAGAAGCCGTACGAGTAGGTGGCACCTCTGGGAAATGTGAAGGGAAGATGCTTCTGCTCGTAGTCTATCGAGTTGATGACCACTTCGATCACCGCTAAGACACAGAAACCTGCAACACAGAAGCAGCAATGGTGATCTATTTCAGTATAGCAACAACACAATAAACACGTCTCTTCAGTTTTAAAAAAAATCTTATTCTGTAATCTTTCATCATCAATTTTTTTATAAAGCGAGCGTGGGCCAGCATTTTTTGGACCCTTCTTAGCACTGCCCCTGAGTCATTGTTATGCTATTGTGGAACAATAGAATTACATTAGTCACATGCTGGCAACATTTCAGTCACCACGACAACCTTTTCTTTCACCAATAACATGCTTGCTGACAGCACAATGATTGATTCAACATCTTTGCATTTGTTCTCTCTGACTGTGGTAGCTCATTTATCAGAATTTCATGGTTCATGGTTCGTTTATGCAGTCCTGCATTTAAGGGGTCTATTAGCAAAACCGGTAATCTCCATTTTAATAAAAGATAGAGATGCTAACTTCTACTGAAAGATTAACGGATTTCTTGGTACATATTTAGTGTATGTGTTACAAATCCGACTTCCGACATAAGGAGGAACTCAATTCGAACCACCATATAGTGAAGACCGATATAGCGATAAATCCACATTAAGTGATATTTTTCTATGGTCCTGGCAAATTTCTTATTTTAATAACGTTACTTGTTCCTTGTTATAGTGATTAAGATATTTCGTGGGCACCTTGTGGAGGCAACTTCTACATATACATCTTTCTTCAAGGGCTAGCCGACAGACCCTTATAATCCGCAGTAAATAACTTGAAATGAGGGTGTCTTGGACAATAGAGTTGTATATTCTGGATTTTCAGCGTGTTTTCTTGGGCGTTGAACTTGCCTGACAGCCAATAGAATTTCGTGTGCAACCAATCAGTGCTAATTTCTGAATTTTTGACATGACTCCAAGTGGACACCAGACGAGTGCCGTTCAGTCAGTACCATACCACTCCTTAAGTGCCAGACAATGGCTTAATCCTCAAAGCATCCCGACTGTCTACATAGGTCTAGCCTCCACTAATAACGATACCTATTTTGAAGTGAAATCGCCATTCTAGACTAGAACTTAGGCCTGAAGGGGAACCTTTAAGCCACCTTTAGGAATTCTCCGAAGAGTAATTTTACTCTCAGTAGAGGGTGGAGTACAAGGTCACTGACCAATGTGATTGTTCTGTCTTTCTTATTTCTACCCTCTCTCTTTTTGCTCTCTTTCTTCCCTCTTTCCACCCCCTTGTGACTGAACTTTCTGTGACGTATGCTAGGCGATGTTAGGCAGCTAACCAGTCTGATTAATCGGAGTTTAAAGATATGAATGATGGTTTGAAGCAGACAAAAGTTGCAAAAAGTACAGACTTTCACAATCTACGTTGGCTAAATTTCTTAAAAACAGAAGAGAAATTGTAGAAAGTGTTGTGTTTGTTATGGTCTATGTTAAATAAATTCTTCAGTTAGGCTGTGTAAGTGGGGCCAAGAGAGTGCGCAGGGGAAAGGTATCAGGCATTGAGTGGGGGCTATTACTGCTTTGAACTAGTGGCGTGGTGAGCCCTTCATTATAGATGGCTCTACTCATTGCGTGAGCATCGTTTACACGTCACTAACGTTCTTGGAAACTCAACCAAAGCTTTTTTTCTTTCTTTTTAAATGGCACATATTTGCTAGAGGCAATTTGATGGGCATGTCAGTACAGAAAGAATTTCTTTTTCGCTAAGGGTGTCCAATTTGTATAAATTTATTTATTTCTTTAGGTGTGTTTTATATTGCAAATTCATATATAATGCACTGTCACCCATTAAACACTTTTTAGGAATTCATTACTTTAAGAAACCATCATAAGTAATAATGGTAAATTTTTTGGTTATTTTTAAATGTTGGGTCATTTTTTCACTATTTTTTGGCCATACATGCATATTTTCTTTTTCTTTTTTTTTTCCTCACTATTTTGTGGTCATTAAATGTTTTTCCCTGATAATTATTGTGTTATAATGCCTTTTTTCTACGTTGCCTCATTTTTACCAACCCAACTCGAGGAAATATGGTCAGCCTATCCAAAAGAGAAAGGATCAATTTAGGGATGAACAGGGTCAATAAGATGTAATCATCCCTTACATGAGCAAAAACATACAGTAATCTGCGTAACACATGTGCTATCGAACAAATAGGTTTAGTATTAGCTATCTCTATGAATTTGAAATTCCTAACATATGTCTAGGCTGAAATTTATCAAAGTTTGATTGTATAGAAATGAAAGTATAGCTTAGAAAGCACAGTACATTTCCGTGTTCCAGGACAGAGATGAAAATACATTAGCTAGAGCAGGAATGTGAACTGGCAAGCTTTCTAGCAACACGCCAGACCCCAGATACAGGTAACATTAGTCCAGGTGTTCTACAAGTCATTATAACCTAGTGACTATTCAATATACAACCATGCTATGCTTTGTTTTTGGGGGATGTGACACAAAGATTGGCGACCGACACAAAGCGCATATGGCTATAAAGAGACCCATCATTTAACGGAATAGTAACTACAATTTAATTTTATATTTAGTGATGACATACTGTGTATGTTAAGTTTTCTAAACATTTTACAGTGTCACAAGCATGGAATACACTTTTATTCGGTAAAAAGGAGTTTAATATGAAAGTTACGGCTCAATGAAAAAAGTGTTGTCCCTCAAAGAACATTGGGACAACTGTTCAGTTATGTTGATACCTTGAGTTTGATAGAGTTATCACAGACATGGCTCTCTTTAAGAATTATTATAATATAATTAATTTTGTCTTGTTTAGCGGCTTTGCTAATTTTATTCATTGCTGATCTTGCGCACGGCCTCCCAGATATTATATCCTTTTCTTCTTGTCAAAACAAATGATTGTAGGCTCTTCCTCTTTACCGAATTCAGTTATTATTGTGGGTTTGTCATGCCAAGGCTAAAAAATTAGAGTACTGCGTAGCAACAGTAAATTAAACCAAAAGCACTTCGAAATCTACCTCAGCCTATAGGCCTGCCTAAAGGGATTTTTTTTTACTAAGGTGTATTTTAACTAAAAAATTAATTTAAGTTAATGGACATCATACAAATATAGACACAGACTGCAACAGTCAGCTGTAGAGTCCGGATTTTAAAGTTTTAACCTATTTTTTTCCCCAGCTTTCTAATTAGAAGATTTTAAACTACTTTTCTGTTCCATGCCCCTTGCTTCCGAATATATGAATCTTATAGAACCTAAAAAGAGTTGACTGTCAGTGTAGATCAACAGGAGGGAATTCTGTGCTGTGTTTTGAAGTTTTATCGCATATACAATGGAAAAAGGACTACCTACAATTTTGTGTACTCTCTGCTTCTGGCAGGGCTGTAACAAGGTTCTTCTGTGCCCTTGGCAAGTCTGACAAATCTGCACCCTCCAATACTGGGGGGTCTGAACATTTTTTTAAATTTCTGTAAAATTGTTTATTATTTTAATATAAAAACACTGATCAAAGAAAACCTAAACCTCAATTTGAAAATGAACTAAGTGTTGGACTTTCAAGGTACTAAAACCATATTTTCAGACGATTGAACTACTTAAAAAATAATTAATTCATAAAATCTAGAATTTTTATTGCTTGATAAGTTGCACCAGTCTAAGAAAGGTGGTATTTTTCATGGTTAATTTTTGCGCCCTCTTTATACCTGCGCCCTTGGCGGGGGCCCATCTCGCCACTGTCTAGCTACGGCCCTGGCTTAGGGTACAGAAAGTTATATGAGTGCATTAATCAGATTTTCTTTGGGTTATGTATCCTTCGGGGATGCGATGCAATGTGGTAACGACATTCTCTTCATTTTTACAAGAAATTTACATGAAGAGAATGTCATACTTAATTATATTATACTAAGAGGCTAACTTTTATTTGGGCAGAGGAAGTTATGTTATTCTCTCCCGTATAATTGTTGTGCTCGGGAGTGTTTAAAACGCGGGTGGATGAGTCAAGTAAAATGAAGATATTATCAACTTGACCTTTACATTGTTCGGGATTTCACATTAGCTGAAATTGTCCAACATGTTGGACGAGTGCCAGTTTGAGCAAGAGTGATGTATGTGATACACAGATATTCACAACACAAATATCTTGTACTGGGTATAACAATATTAATTATTTTCACCGAGTGGGGTGACTGAGATGGTTGCTTTTTTTGGACTCTCATTCGTGAGGTTCCAAGTTCAAACCCGTGGCCAACAAATTTGATTTGTTTTTTATGTTTAATCCTATCTTACTGTAATCAGAGAATACTTAACTGATTCAAGTGAAACTTCCTTAGCCATGCTAGGAGTAAATCGAGAGCTAACCCAAACTTGCGTTACGGACAAAATCATCACGAAATTAGTGGGGTGTGACGGAATGGACTGCACAGAAAACAATCAACTCAATGATTAGGCTTATCCAAAATTTAAAAATCCAAAAATTCAAAATTTTAAAAATCCAAAATGAAAAATTCCAAAATTAAAATTAAAAGCTCAAAAATTTAAAAAAAAGTCCAACAATCCAAAATTGAAAAAATCCAATAATCCAAAATTGAAAAAAATCCAAAAATTAAAACAAGTTTCACTTCTGTCACGTGGCGTTCCAAGCACACTTTACCCCCCCCCCCCTAGAAAATCAGCATTGATTACAACAGAACAACTGCAGAAACCTGATCTGGAACTGATCCAGTGCTCATCTCATTCGTAGCTCCATTCATTTACAGTACACAGTCATAAATGTAGAGACAAAGCAATGTTTCTCTTGTTTTTATGGAGAATCTCCCCCCCCCCCCCCCAGTTCTATGAATATCCAGTGTGAGGGAGTAGTGGCTTTATTACTCTTCCCAGGATCTTGGAGCCAAAGTTAGATCTAACAGGGAACCTTGTCTGGATTAAAGACTTTTACAACTGTTAACACAGATGAACTAGTGAGAGCCAAAACCTCACATCTGTCTTTGTTACATTGATTCTGTATTTGTATCATCTTCTGGCTATTTCTTTCTCTTAGGCTGTGTACAAGTTTGAGCAACCGTTGATGGTAATGTCTTGGACTCACATTCGGGAGGTCCTAGGTTCAAATCCCATGGCCGGCCAATTCAACATGGGTTTTTTCATGATTTCCCCTGTCGCAAAGGCAAATGCTGAATTGAATATTTACATAGCATGAATCATCCTCACCATTTCATCCTGTATCATATCCATTTAAATTAATATCAGTTGAAATTGACTCCATAAAAATACACCAATAAAAATTGAAAAACAATAGTTCAATGGCCTAACCCTACTGTACAGAGACAGATCAAGAACTCCTGATATCGCCTCGTAGCTAAAACGATCGTATAAACACTGCTGAATAATAAAAAAAAAGTTTGAGCAACAATGTTAACAATGACTACACTACCCAAGTGTAGAGTTCATGAAAGATTCTGGTGTTCATTTTAGAGACTTGTAGGCCCTATTCATCATTCAGATTATCTATAACAGGGTGCATAATTCTGAAGCAGTCGACAAAAACTGTTCTACATATACGAACCAACCATTGAGTACTTCAAGAACAAATATGATTTGAAAATGTTGAAGTCATTGGACTAATGGTTGGTAGTAGGGGAACAATAACAAAGTTCTTTATTTCCTTCTGTAAACGTTTCTCATTGTCACAAAATCTGTACAATGAAGTGGCGTTATTATCACTTAAGGGATCCATCCAAATCTTAAGAAACCACCTGGACAATAACAACAATTAAGCTGGACAGATTTCCTTTTTTTTTCAAGTTTAATGGTTTTTACTACTGATTATTTGAATTTTCCTGTCATTATGTTTATGATCTTACTGAAAGCTTGTAATTTTTATGTATACTTTGTTGAAAGATATTCTTTGTCTGCAAGGCAATCTGCGTTGTGCAGAAAGACTACAAAATAAATAATATTTACTTTATGTTGTCAAAATTCACATCAGCTCCACTTTCATATCGGAACCAACGTACGAACTGTCACCTAAATTGATTACTAATTTGTTGACTACAGTGTCAAACACGCAATCCAAATCCCACATCTTATTTTCCTCTGTCACCATATGCTTAGTTTCGTTTTGCCATATTGATGAACCTTAGCTCGAATAGAACTTTTCACAAAGTCATCAAAGTCAAAATGACCAAAAGGAAGCATCAATTTGATCGACAACATGAGTTGCCATCTGTCATAGAAGACAGGAACTTTGCATCAGCAGGTTGTGGGTCATGGCTCGCTGAAATGTGACTTTTTGAGTGAATCTAAAATCTCAAAACTTAAAACTTATAAGTATGGTCGAACAAATACTTGTATGTAACTTGCCTATAATGGTAATTAAGATAGCCTACTCATATGAGAATATTATGAAACTCACTTTGTTGCAAAATTGTCTTTAGTTTCATCCTGTCTAAGAAAATGCCTTGAAGAATACTATTTTGGTACTAAAATTTTTTCTGCACTTTTAAATGCTTTAATAATTATAAAATTAACAATATTAATAATAATAATACTAACAATTACAGTAATAAATATGCCATCATCTTCAAAATTATAATAAAATACAGGGAGGCCATTTTATGCGGAAACTTTTTAACAGCGTTGCCCCTGCTCACCCTTTCCCCGCAGTTGCGCTTGCACCGGCCGGGACCGTGTTCCGTTACTACCGGCAAATCAAGACTTTAGAAAGAATACAAAATAATAACTCAACCAATTTATTATCAAAATAGGCCTACATGTAGAGGCTTATTACTAAACCATTTTGTACGGATGGTACAGTCAGGATATTTACGAGAAAATCTCCGAACGCGCCTTCTATGGTTATTTCTCAATAAGTAACATTCCACCAAATAAATTCGCTGTTCAACCGTATACATTTTCGATTATTGTCTTACGTAACACACAACAATAGACAAGCGTCTCACTACAAGACACCGAAGCAACTAACCGCTTGTAGGGTCTATGCTTTGTACAATGCGGCAGTGATGCGAGGTTTCCTCATAAAATGGACTCACTGTAGTAATAACAATTATTATTCATTCAACGATGAATTTGTTTAGCTTACACGCAAGGAAGTGGATGCCTCCAGCCAGTCTCTTGAACATGTAGCGAGGATTGATGAATGTGTAGGAGGCGAAGATGATACCCATGATCATTAGCAGCAGACTGATGATGGAGAATGACATTTCAGAACGTGTGTAGTCTGAAACAAAAACCACAAGGACTGCATCAATATCAGGAAGGAAAAAATCTATAATAATAAGAGGAAGTGATTGTCTGTCTGTGTGCGATGCTCAACAAATCTACTGCACGCAGAGATCTCAAAGTTTAAACGTAGATGGACTGAAGGGTGGCCGAATGCACCTCAAAGCCGGATTTTTAATTTTCACTTTCGTTTGCGAGTTATGAGTGAAAAAGTGGCATAAAATATTACTTTTTTCGCTATTGAAGCATCAGTTTTCGCTAAAATATTTCAATTGTAAAATCAATTGCAGGTGGCCTTGCTCTGCTGCCATAACAACCAGAAAAAAAAGAGCATCATTGAAATAGATTTCGTCCAACATAACACATCAATTTGTCCATCGCTTCGATTTTGTTAACCCACTCTCCTTGATTCAATTCTTTGTAACATTACAGCACGCAGAGATCTGAATTTTTTTTAAGTGAAACTTCTTTAGATGCACTAGGAGTAAATCGAGAGCTAACCCAAAGTTGCGTTATGCTCTAGCTTTACGAACAAAATCGTCACGAAAGTAGCGGGGCTGTGATGGACTGCACAGAAAACTAAAATTCCAAAATTTAAAAATTTAAAGATCCAAAATAAAAAAAATTAAAAAATTCAAAATTTAAAAAATAAAACATCCAAAATTAAAAAAATTCAAAATCCAAAATTTAAGAAAATTAAAAATCCAAAATTTAAAATTGAAAATCCAAAATTTAAAATTGAAAATCCAAAATTTAAATAGTCTAAAATTCCAAGATTAAATATCCAAAATTAAAAATCCAAAAATAAAAATGTTTAAAGATCCAATATTTTCAAAATCCAAAAATTTAAAAAACCCAAGTTTCACTTCTGTCGCGCGGCATTCCACTCACCCGATTTTTTGTCTTTACATAGGGGGATCAAGTATAGGCCTCAAGCAGAAAACATTGATCGATTTAAAACTTTCAGTAAACTGAGGTTTTTTTTGGGGGGGGGGCCAGAATCCCCCCCCCCCCAAATAGCATGGAAAACTCTCAAATTCACTGCCTATATCAATAATCAAAGTAGATTCATTCCCTGGCCCTGGAACGAATAAAATTCACTGATTTCTTTACGAATTTCGACATATGGTCCATTTTTATTGCCTTCAGCACAGCGCTTCCTGGTGAACAGGAACTGCACTATATAGACTTGAGGGTGCCGCAAGTTTGACATGCCTGATCTATGTCACGCTGATATATTTACACTTCTGAAGCATCGCCCGCTTGTGCTTGCTACCTACTTTGTTGCGGGGCGTGAAATAAAACAGCTTCACGGCTAATTTGTGTCTCCAAGCACTTATTAATAATACATTATGCAAAACTGGAGCATGGAGCAATTCTATTCCGGTGCAGAGAATGACCTAGTTTTAAATCAAATGCTTATTTACTTCCTTTATGGAAATGTTGAAAATAATAGACAAAGGTCGGATTTCATCTGTTTGTCTGAAAAAAACATCGCAATGCGACGTATGTGTAAGGCTTTTTATTTTTTATTCCGTACTAAGATGGTGGCCGTTTTAATGGTTCCGTTTTATGTAGTGTTCAGCATCTTAAAACAGATCTATCCAAACGGTTCATGCTATAAACATTTCAAGAGTAGACCTTCTTCCACTCTCGAGTGTAAAATTTTCTACAATTTTTGAAGTGAACCTTCTTTAGCCGCGGTAGGGGTAAATCGAGAGCTTGTGTAACGCTCAAAATCGTCACGAAATTAGTGAGGTGTGACGGAACGGACTGCACAGAAAACAATCAACTCAATGATTAGGCTTATCCAAAATTTAAAGAATCCAAAAATCCAAAATTAAATAATCCAAAATCCAAAATTTAAAAAACTCAAAGTTAAAAAATCTAAATCAAAAATAAAAACTCTAAGATCCAAAATTCCAAAATTAAAAAATTTAAGATCCCAAATTCAAAAGTCCAAAAATCCAAAATTAAAAAAAAAAAAATCCAAATAGGCCTATTCAAAATTTAAAAATAAAAAATTGGAAATTCGAAAAATAAAAATTTAAAAATATTATTAATTAAAAATAAAACTTCTAAAATCCAAAATTTAACAGTAAAAAATCCAAAATTGTAAAGTCCAAAATTGAAAATAAAGAAATAAAAAAATCCAAAATTAAAAAAGCCCAAAACCCAATATTAAAAAGCCCAAAACCCAATATTAAAAAGCCTAACAATCCAAAATTCAAAAAAATCCAATAATCCAAAATTGAAAAATCCAAAAATTAAAATAAGTTTCACTTCTGTCGCGTGGCTTTCCATGCACACTTTTTTTTAATCGATTAATGTAATCGATTTTTATTAAAATGCCAGTATGGTACTTTATGAGATTGTGTGGGGACGGGAAAATGTCTGTCTGTGTGCCTGTACGCGCGACAACTCAAATACGCTTTTTCATGAAACTTGGTATACGCATTTATAACGTCCATGGGAAGAAGCCTATTGATATTGTACCAAATATGTGTTGCAAATCCCACTTCCCACATAAAAAGCAACTCAGATTTACAACACATTCACTAAATATGTAATAGGAAATGCATAAAACTTTAATTAGAAGTTAGCATGTCTATCTTTTCTCAGAATGGAGATTGCCGGGTTTGCTAATAGACCCCTCATACGTATAGAAAGACTGTGTTTGCATTTAACCTTATGTATCAGTTAAGTAATTACAAGCCTGTGAATAGGCCAACAATTCAAAAATAGAATAGACAAATCTGATGAATAAACTAGTATTTTCTTACAAATGTTTAGCCTTTTTTTGGGGGGTCTTTTTTTTTGGTATTTGTGCAGTTATTTTATAGCTCGTTTTTAAAGTATTTTTAGGTCATGAAAATCCGGGTCCCAAGTACAGATGACTTCCAAATGCCTTTTGCCAGAGGCGTAACGAGGGGGGGAGTTTGAACCCCCCTCCCATTGATTAAAAAAAGGAAAATTGTAGAATTTTTAAAAGTCTGCTTATATAGTATATTGCGATACAAGTGCCGTAAGGCACGTTTACGGGTCGAGGAAACAGATTGAAAACCCGAGGCGCAGCCGAGGGTTTTTAAGTTTTCGAGACCCGTAAATGCCTTTACGGCCCGTGTGTTGCATGCTATTTTTTGCACGATGATTATTTATATCAATTTAATTATATTAATTGTGATATTACCTGAAAATATTATGTAAATACATTCTTGAAAATAGATGTTTATATCAGAAAGTGATTCGCATGTGTTTGTTGTTATGGGAACCGAATATTTGTCCTGGGGGCCGTGGCCATAAAGGCTTGTATTATGAAGTGTATCGTAATGAATTATGACGTAGCGCTTGGACCGTAAGTGTTTTAACCTCATCGCAACCGGCCTTAGCAACAAGACTGTGTGGGAATGTCAACTTACGATCCATGTAAACAAAGTTCGTAAGTACCACTTACTAGCTAAGGAGTGCAAAAAATTACTTAATACGAGTATAAAGCGTCGGAAGATTAAAACTCGTTATTGTGAATCTTAATTTTTAATATTTTTCCGGGGGAGGACCCGGTATTCCATACCCCCAGACCCCCCATATAACCCCTCACAGCTCCAGCGCCATTTAATAAATTTAGTATACAATAACATTTAGGAATTGATGCTAATTAGTAATATATTTTAATTTTCATTATATTTTGTAATAACTAAGAATGTATTTGTTCAGACTTTCATCTTTTTTTTATTTCTTTATTTTTAGTCATTTGTATTATATATTCATATTATTCAAGTACTTATGTTCTAATTTTTTTTCTTTGTATTTAATGTTCGTTTCTTGTATTCATGTATATCAGTTCTTTTTTAATTTATTATTAATCATTATTACTATTATCATTATGTATTTCATGTTTTTGCCCTGGCTGAGTGGTAGAGAAGGCCAGGTTAAATAAATAAATAAATATGGTCGGCCTGGTTACGATTATGCCTTTCGCAGATGTAAAATAATATATTTCCTGAAAGCCACTCTTGCACTATGATAATAGAGTTACGAGTGCCAAGAGATTGTAAGAAGCTGTGACACTCAAGCCAGGACTCTAGGTGGCCGAGACCAGTGATGATAGCTTATTACTAACTTATCCCTCCATCTCGGAGGCTACCTAAGTTCTGAAAGTTTCTCTGAAGTTTCTGTTCAACATTAGATCTGAATATTTTACGAGAAAAATTCCTCTGACACTGTGATTAGAATCCACAATCTTCATCTTTACGTGTGCCGATGCTCTACCAACTAAGCTAGTCAGATTTCGATTCACAGCGCCAGATGGTATCTCCTTTTTCTCCTAAAATATTCTCAGGTAATGTTCAACATAAACAACATTCTGTGGTCTCATTAACATATGTCTGAATATTAAATGTTGCTGTACAGTAACAGTGAAAGTCAGTCATACACTGCCACAATACTGTATTTCAAATGCCAAAAATCAAATGTTTTTGAGGATACTTAATACCTTGTTACATAGATTTATCACATCCAAATCAAATTCCATGTACAGTTATCATGACAACAGTGTATTATTGCCAGTGGTCTTAGATGGGTTTGGAAATAAATGATACGGGACTTTGACAAACTAGAGAAGCTATCGATATAATTCATGTTGTAAATAAATATTAAAGAATGAAATCCACGAAAATAACGCAGTCACATAACTTTCTCTACCCTGGACATAGAGAAAACAATACGAGGTATGGTAATATGTATATTAATTATATCGTAGGTTTTTGGGGAGAGAAGTATGAAAGTGATATTGCATTTCTGTTTAATTTCATCCCTAAAACGGTTTTATGGTAACATGAGAGTGAGAAATAAAATATTCCGCAAAGACAATACAATTTTATGTTACCGGAATTTATGTTTCTTCTTATTTGAACCCCTACCAGGCTTGCTGTATACAAGCGATGGGATGCAAAATTCTACATATAGCCATAAAAGCTATATCAAACATTTTCTGAGGGAATAGATAGATAGATAGATAGAGATTTATTGCTGGAGACATATTCAATGTATAGCAACGTCAATAAAATAAAATACAACTTACAACTATAATTAAAACCACTCAATATTATAATACTCTTCAACACTGTAGAGAGGGTTAGTTGATAAAAATCTTCTGATTGTTCTTTTAAAATTACTTAAAGTCATTATCTTTATGCTTTCTGGCAGACTATTGAATAAATTCAATGACATCACCTCATGACTATTCTGAGTCTTGGTATATTTACATTTATTTATATATAAATAACTACTGCTTCGAGTAGGATAGTTATGAAGAGATGTGCATCGAGTGTAATCAGACAAGTTCTTCTTTACATGAATAAGACAATTAAAAACATATATACATGGAAGGGTAGGAATATCAAGTTAAAAAAATGGTTTACAGTGTGCTTTCAGGGGAGCTCCGCATATTATCCTCACTGCCCTCTTTTGCAGTAGTAGAAGTTTGTTTGTGTAAGCATGGTTGCCCCACAGCAAAACTCCGTAGCTTAGATGACTATATATATGACTATAATAAACAGTTGTTAAAGTTGTTTTACTAATACTGTGACTAAGAGCTCTTAGCATAAACAGACCTTTGCTAATTTTACTTGCTACATATTTGATATGGGACTTCCATCCTAAATCGGGATCGAGATAAATGCCTAGGAACTTAACAGAAGAATCAATGTGATATGAAGATCTGCGTAAACTAAATTTGATGCTAACCGTTTTATTCTGATTGAGACTAAGTTTATTAGAATTACACCAATCCTGTATTTGTATAGAAATCGTTTCAAGTTTACTGTCTAGATTTTCATTGCTTGAACTACAGATATTTAAGGCTAGATCATCTGCAAAAAGATAAGTTTCCAGGCATCCATCGCTTATGCTATCAGGAAGATCATTGATGTAAATCAAAAATAAAACTGGACCCAGTACCGAGCCCTGTGGGACACCATACTTAACATGTCTAAAATGAGAATGTTTCCCATGTAAGTACACAGATTGCTGCCTGTCAGATAGATATGAAGACAAAATGTTAATGCTTTTGGAGTCAAAACCATAAAAATCAAGTTTACTCATCAGAATTTCATGAGAGATTGTGTCGAATGCCTTTGTGAGATCAAAGAAACGCCCACATGTCAAGTCACCACATTCAAGTGCATCTAAGCTTCTCTTTGTGAACGCCGTTATGGCTTCAACAGTACTATGGCCAGCTCGAAAGCCAAATTGATTAGGCGAAAATAATAGACTATCTTCAAAGTAATTAATTATCTGTTTATTTAGCAATATCTCGAAAGCCTTTGACACAATTGGAATAATACTAATAGGTCTGTAATTAGCGTATTCAGATTTACTTCCTTTCTTGTGAATAGGAATAACTTTAACTATTTTAAAAGAATCAGGAAATGAAGCATTGTCAATACAGATATTAAAAATGTGTGTTAGAGGTTCACATATGAACATGGCAGCTAGTTTTAATATTTTAGAGTTGAGGTTATAAACATCAACACAAGAACTGTTACTGAGCTTTAAAATGATAGAATAAACATTTTCAACCGACACATGGGTAAATCTGAACATGCTACTAGTCTGTCTTGTGTTATTGTACATTATATCTATGGGATTATCATTATCTTTTATGTTATTAACAATTTGATCAACTTGATCGGTAAAAAAGGAATTCAGTTTGTCAATATCCAAATCAACATCAATTGTTTTATGCTTAGAATCGCTATTTAGTAAATTTGAAATTACAGACCACGTGGTTTTGGAAGAATTATTTGAGTCACTTATTATTTTAGAATAGTAATTTACCTTAGTAACTTTGAGCAGGTTCCTGTAATCATTTCGGAGCTTGTTATAAGTATTCTTGAGTTCGGTCATACCATATTGTGTACACAATTCGTAGTAGAACATACATTTTTCTTTTAAACTGTGGAGCTCACCCGTGTACCACTTGTTATCTTTACCCCTCTCTACAGGTCCAAGTTTAAAAACAGTAAAAGGAAAAGCTCTATCTGCAATATCTGATAAAACTGATAAAAAATAATTGGCTTTCTCATTGAGATCAGCTATGCCATACATTATTGTCCAACTTAATTGCTTTAACAAAAATATAAAATAATAAGTACTTAACACATTAAAAGAGCGCTTAAGTTTTGGCTTGAAATTTTCGCCAGTATCATTTTTTCCTATGTTGGTTTGAAGCAGTATGGCATTATGGTCAGACACTATAGTAGGCACAACATTAGCAGCATAAATTTTGTCAACAGGTATATTAGTGATTACATTGTCAATGCAAGTGCCAGTTAATCCGTCACTACTAGGCCTAGTAGGCTCGTGAATCATAGGGCGAATACCAAAACTATCAAACACATTTAAAAGATCACTAATTTCAGTACTATTTACAATAAAATCAACATTAAAATCTGCAGCTAATACTATATGTTTGTTCATGTCATTTTTGTAGGCACTATTTAAAAGCTCGTATAGTTTGGTTAAAAACGTGTCAAAGCATGACCTGGTGTTGTCAGGTTTTCGATATAAAGAAATGCATAAAATATTATGCATATGTATGTACGTAGAGCAAACTTCAAATGTAAAGAGTGTGCTTAAGTTGGGAACGTTGATTTTACTGGTACGAAGCGAATTACTCACATATATTGCTGAACCCCCATGCATATTGCTAGTTGGTCGACAATAATAATCCGATAAGGAATATCCTGGAATTCTGAGCAGAATCAATTCATCTGCACTCAACCAGTGCTCAACAATACATAATATGTGGATATCGTATTCGTTTAGTAGTGTTGAAATGTAATCTAGTTTGTTCAAGATACTTTGTACATTCCAATATAGTATATTTAAACCATGGTTTGAGCGTGATAAGTCGTTCTTCCTACTTCAAGTTATAAATACCTATATAAGGACCTAGAATTTAAAAATCGAAAGCCCTTCATAAGTTAATTTCCAATTACAAAATATAAAACCCGGGCGAAGCCGGGCCTTTTAAGCTAGTATGTATATATATATATATATATATATACATAGGTGGGAGGACAATATTAGGAAGAGATTATTATAATGCATCTAACAAAACCTTCTGTTTCATTAAATTCATAAAACACTACTTCCACCACTTTGGCTTTAACCCCTTCACATGACGTTTTTCAGTGAGCTCAGGTAGTCAGTCATAGGACACAGATTCCATCTGGCACTGTGAATAGAACTCAGACTAATTCAGTTGGTAGAGAATCGGCAAGTAAAGCTGATTTCAATCACAGCGACAGAGGAATTTTTCTCCTAAAGTATTCTCCAAAACTTAAGTTTTCGCTACACCACACAAAGAATTCACGAAAGTCATAGTTACTAAAGGAAAAATGATTAATTGTAAAAATCACTTTCATAACTTTATATAAAACTTATATAATTATGTTTCATATAAAAGTATTAAAAATAACTAGGCCCCTCAAATGTACTTACTCAGAATATTTCTATCCAGGGAAGCGTCCGCTTTGATTTTTGTTTCTGGCGGGAACATGTCGTGGAACTTGCAGAATTCTGAAACACAACACAAACATGTCAGACACACGACTTAACCTCAGCATTTTGGGTGGAATTAAGAGTTATAATGAAGTTTTATTTTGATTTGTTCATTTTTTATTAGGGACTTAAATTGCTGTGTTCGACACCAAAATTCCATATCGAGCTTTCAACATAAAGTCACCCTGTGACATCTCCGGAATACAAAATTTAAAGAAATAGAGTTGATTTAGAAAAAAAAAAATGCGAAAATAGCTATTAATGTACATAGGCGTAACCAGGCCGACCATATAGGGGGGTTATAACATCCGCGGGGTCTAATACCCCCAGGGAGAGGGGGTCCGGGGATCCTCCCCCGGAAAATTTTAAAAATTAAGATGCACAATAACGAGTTTTAAGCTTCCCACGCTTTATGCTCGTATTAAGTAATTTATAAGAAGACTTAAAAAAAAATACAATTTTCCTTTTTTAATCAATGGGGGGGGGGGGGGGTTTGCCTTTGTTAATGTATATCAAGTACTCAAAATAAGGCTTTAGCGGACGAATCTAGTACAGCAGCCGAGGCTGAAATACTGGATGAATCCGATAAAGCTTTTGCGTACGTGGTGCATACAATATTTTTTTTAGTAAAAGCTCTCTCAATTATATGAAATGAAACGAAAATACCGTGTAATTAATTATAATGAAAGGTAGTCAGCCATTTGTTAAAGTCATATTCTCACAGCCGTCTGAATCACAACAATGAACCGTACGTACCAATACGAAACGCGGTATAGATGCATAATGTATGTGTCGCTTGTTTGTAAACAACTAGGAGGTGCCCGTGGCTTTGCCACGATAATTCTTTTAAAAATTAAAAATTAAGAGTATAATACTTATTAAAACATTATATTTATTAACACTTGCACGCGAATCATTCATAAACTAAGCCATTAATAATTATAGCCCAGTCAAATTAGATAAAAAAATTTGGTTTTGCTGCAAAAAATCATGTAGTTCCAAATGTTTCAGGAATGTGTAGTGGGAGGTCCCCTGAACAACGCCTAATGTTTTCCCGCCAATTTCAGGTGCCGCGGGGGGTGGGGGGGAGGCTCAAAGGTCCCTTTTTTCAGTTTTTGGCGCAAATCTCGAAAACAGTGCATCGTACAGAGAATGTTATGGTATTCAAAATTAAAGCTTATTAAATTCCCGACAAAACGGTATATTCATATTTATCTTTATATGTTACCGTCTCCGAGAATGAGCCGGCGAAAATGGAAAAACTGCAGAAAAATTTGTAGCGCCTCACGTTTTTCGTCGAACTCGCCCTTCCAATTCTTTAGTTTTCCATTTTACAAGAAACTTGTAAGAAATGAAGTTGTAGAGAATTACATGTTCTTCAAGAATATATATACATTTGATAATTTATCTTCTCGTAGTCAAAAGTTAGACCGTTTTTAAATTTCGGGGTCGATTTCGAGATTCCGCTAGTAAACTGCCCATCATTTTATTTCCGTTTTCAAGTGCTTGAACTCTCTTTATCACTTTAGGTATTGTTTATGTAAACATAAATGATATTTATTACCCATATAACTGATATATATATATATATATATATATATATGCATGTGAGCCTTTATACCAGTATGTATAAAATGTGAACTTTTATGTGCGTTATTTATTGTTTACATAATCGACGTAGTATACATAGTTAGTTAGTCCATTCTGTGAGTGGAGAACAGCTTGTCGACTTTCGAGCATCACGAGTTAGCAGAAATGACTAAGACAGAAGGAAACTTGCTCAGTGGTTGGCTGATCACCCGCCATTTTCTGTACGCGATTCTTTGATGTCCCTTTCAACCGGAGTAATAGGAACCAATGACATCAACTGTTACCAAGCAATGGAAATCTTGAACCCGTACAATGGAAACTTTTGTTGGAATGAACTTCGCAGAAATGAAGCAGTGTAAGAACGCAGTAGTCCCATTGGCTGCTATGAGCAACATTGTCAAACTGGACAACGGAGTGGTGGTGATCGAGCCTTTAATGATTTTCCAGAGGACCATAATTACCCAGAAAACTAAAGAGGATGTAGAGGAGCTGTTGAAGTGTGAGTTAGCCCCATACCCCATGACTCTTTTCGACGAAGGGATCATGAGGAAAACGAAAAAGTCAGCTCTCTACGATGCCTTTCCTTCAAGAAATAAAATGGTCAACTTGGCGGCTTCCTCCTTCATAGAGTAAAGTGGAACAACAACACCAAGTTCGCCTCCATCTTCGATCAATATGTGTCTTACATGATCAACCGTTACGGCTACAACTCTGATGTGGTTTTTGACGGTTACGAAGACACGAATTCCACGAAAAGAGCCGAACAACATCGAAGGACATCAAGTAAAACATCAGTGAATATAGACTTTGATGAGAACATGGTGGCTACTGTTCAGCAGGAAAACTTCCTTTCCAACGAAAGGAACAAAACCAACCTGATATGTATGTTAGCGCAGGCCTTGGGCGCAAAAGGTGTACAAGTCATCATAGACAAAGGAGACGCTGACTGCAGCATTGTTAGGTGTGGACTGGAAAATACCTCATTCAACTGTGGTGGTATAGTTGGTGAAGACATAGACATGCTCGTCTTACTCGTGGCACTCGCACCACGAGACACGAATGTGTTTTTTATGAAGCCTGGACGAGGCAACACAGAAGACAGCCATTCAGCCCATACATTCTGTTTATCCAATGCTTCACTGGATGCGATACCACTTCTGCGATTTATGGAAAAAGTAAAGCAGCCATACTTAAATGTTTCCAGCGGTTTCCTAACGAAACCAAAAACATCGCTGAAGTGTTTTACAACTCCACATCCACGCCAGGAGATATTGCTGAAGCTGGGGAACAAATGTTCCTACTGATGTATCAGGCCCCACCCAACGAGCATGACCTCAATCATCACAGGTACATTTCATTTTGTATTGCATGTACTAACTTCATTGAATCATGCTGTTTGATAAATAAATATTCTATTCTATTCTATTGTGTTTTATCCACAGGTACATGTGCTTCATCAAATCTTCAGCCAAGATGAAAGCGAACTTGTCATCATTGCCACCTACAAAAGATGCTGCTCTACATCACTCGTGCAGATTGTTTCTACAGGTCCAGCAGTGGTTTGGAAATGAATCTCTCGAACCTGAACGTTGGGGTTGGACAAGAGAAGATGGGGGATATCTGACTCCTATTAAGACCAAGGCCCCTATTGCACCTGACAGCGTGCTCAACTCCATATTTTGTCATTGCGCCACAGGCTGCGGTATGAGATGTGGATGCCGGAAAGCCGGCATCCACTGCTCACTTGTCTGTGGCAATTGCCACGGTGCTTGCACTAACAATGCTCCCGTTCAAGAGGACTTGGAAGAATTGTACGATGAGGAATATGAGTATGAACAGCTTTAAATGTGTGACAGGATGGAAGGGTGAGCGGAAATTAGGTTGTGTAAGCCTGTTTTATTGCATTTGCATTATTAGCTATTATATATATATATATGTTAGTTATATGGATAATAAATACCATTTATGTTCACATAAACAATAAATAAAGTGATACAGAGAATTAAAGCACTTGAAAACGGAAATAAAATGATGAGCAGTATACTAGCGGAATCTCGAAATCGACCCCGAAATTTAAAAACAGTCTAACTTTTGACTACGTGTAGATAAATTATCAAATGTATATATATTCTTGAAGAACATGTAATTCTCTACAACTTCTTTTCTTACAAGTTTCTTGTAAAATGGAAAACTAAAGAATTGGAAGGGCGAGTTCGACGAAAAACGTGAGGCGCTACAAATTTTTCTGCAGTTTTTCCATTTTTGCCGGCTCATTCTCGGAGACGGTAACATATAAAGATAAATATGAATATACCGTTTTGTTGGTAATTTAATAAGCTTTAATTTTGAATACCATAACATTTTCTGTACGATGCACTGTTTTCGAGATTTGCGCCAAAAACTGAAAAAAGGGACCTTTGAGCCTCCCCCCCACCACCCGCGGCACCTGAAATTGGCGGGAAAACATTAGGTGTTGTTCAGGGGACCTCCCACTACACATTCCTGAAACATTTGGAACTACATGATTTTTTGCAGCAAAAAATCTAATTTGACTGGACATGAAACAGCTAAAATTCCTGCTTTAGAGTACATTGCACGACATGAAAGCGCTCCCTGGGAAAACTATATCAGAATCGATTATGCAGTTCCAAAGAACCTGTAAACACATAATACGTATTGTTTCTCAGCTGTTTATTGACATGAATATGATGTGAATTTTATTTTATCAATTCAGTGTAATTTTCAGAAATTATATAATGTTTCAAGGGAAGGAATGGTTTGTTTGGATTATTATTATCAGCGATATTTCAAGAGATAAAACCATCAATATTTTACAGCTGTTGCCCCTGGCTTCGCCCGCCATTATTCATTGACTCCAGGATTTTTAAGAAAATTACACTGGTAGATTATTAAAAATGTTTGTGGTTCAGAGCTATGAAAATTGTAAGTAAAAATAAAATTAGAATATTTGTTCATTTCACTTAGGCCTTATATAATAGCGGTTTACCTAATTTTGTAGTCGTCATGAAAGTTTAGACTGCGACAGACGAACATCGCCGAGTATACCCGATGTCTCACGAAGCGGGCGAGCAAGCACGCTATTTAGGGCCGTTGAATTGTATAAGAGTAGATAATGCATATGAACTAAGTTAGTAATTATGAAAAGCTTGTGAAAATATGAGTGATAATGCCGAGGAAATTTCAATCCAAGCCAGAAACACTGAATTGGAGCTGGTGCCAGCAACATCACGGCAGCCATAGAATGAATATAACTTATTGTAATTAAATGCTGGTGCATCCACGGTAAGCAATGTTTCTCTTGTGAACCAAGATGTGAAAAAATGTTGCGTTATATTTGTTATTGTATTATAAACGTTTTGCTTCAAACTGTGAAAGGTTGATTTAATGACTAATTACTGCCACTTGGTATTGTCTAATACACCTAGGTCACTGAAGTAGTATTTCAGAGCTTCTTCAACTGAGCTGGCATGTTCAGAAATGTGTCGGCCTATATAAGAATAATCTGTCCCTACAATTTTAAAACAACATAGTCATAAATATATTTTTATTATAATATTCCGCCTTTACCCTTACCATATAATACACAACTTATTTGAAGATGCATTTCGGCGTATGCTGCGCCATCTTCAGTTCATATAAGATGTAGTGAACACCACAATTCTTCTGAAATAATGTTGTTTATAAAATTTGTTATATGGTAACCTAGGTCACCGTTGTAGTCAAGTCAAATAAATGATTTTGGTCAATTATGTTTTCATTAAGGATGTATTATATGGTAAGGGTAAAGGCGGAATATTATAATAAAAATATATTTAATATTAACCCTTATCTGTTGGAAATTAGTTATTTTAATTTTAACATAGTCATACTTACTTTTTTTTTAAAATTAATTTTTAGTACCCTATTTCTATGTATACATAAAGTCTTATAGAAGTTTAACGGGAAATAAATTGCATTCTGAAGAGCGCTTTTCAAGAAGAGCATTAAGAAAATCTGTTGTGAAATTCACATAACTTCCTCTGCCCAAATAAAAGTTAGCCTCTTAGTATACTATAATTATTATGTATGACATTTTCCCATTGTAAATTGGTTGTAAAAATGAAGATAATGTCTTTAGAACATCACATCGCATCCCCGAAGGATACATAACCCAAATAAAATCGTAATAATTGTACTCTAACTTTCTTTACTTTAAGCATGGCCAATACACCTTTCTCACTTCACGTTCTGATATAGAAGAAGAAGCCATATTGGGAAAAGAGCGAATTCAAAGTGGGTGGCTTATAACTACCCTTCAGAGAATTTTTACGAAAAAATGTTTCAAATAAAATCAGGTAAACTGATGTAACAAAGTGCCAGTATGTTTTTGTTTAATCAGTTATGACTGCAATTATGATATGCAGAATATATATATTTTTTAAAATTGATTTCCAAGTTAAGCTCCAGATTTATTCATTAAGCAGGGCTTACGGAAGAAGAAAGGTCTACCATCTCGGCCACCTGGGTCATTTTAACGGTCTAGTTGGATAAGCGCATGTAAATCAATATGTTTTTTGTCATAGCTACCTGTATTTTAATTTCCAAGGCCTTATAAGATCACAGTAAAACAATAGGCTATGTTGTCAAGATAACTGATTTTCATTTTTTTAAATAAATTCTTTCGAATACGTATATTACCATAAAATAGGCACTAAATTGAGCATTACTCCGAAACAGGTCAACCGATTTTATCCATTATGAATAGACGTCTTCGCACGGACATTATAAATGTGTATACCAAGTTTCATAAAAATCCGGTAAAGCGTATTTGAGTTATTGCGCTTTTAAAGTAGACACTAAATTGGGTTTTACTCCGGTACCGGTCAACAGATTTGGTTCAAATTCAATAGGGCACTTCTCATGGACGTCATAAATGGGTATACCAAGTTTCATGAAAATCCGTTACAGCGTATTTGAGTGACGCCTTTCTCATAGAAAGGCGCCATAATCTATTAAAATAGGCACTAAATTGGGCATTACTCCGGTACCGGTGAACCGATTTGGTTCAATATCAATAGGGTTCTTCCCATGGACATTATAAATGAGTTTTCCAAGTTTCATGAAAATCCGAAAAAGCGTATTTGACTTATGGTGCGTACAGACACACGGACAGACGGACAGACAGACGGACAGACATTTTTTCGTCCACCACACAATCTCATAAAGTACCATACTGGTACTTAATAAAGGTTTCAGCTCTTGGCATAAGCACCCCATGTGTACAATTTAAACAAAATCGATACAGCTGTTTTCGAGAAAATCACATAAACAACATTTTCTTCACTTTAAGTCCCCTTAAAAATAAGAGAAAGTTATCGTAAATCTTCGTGTCACATCCTCAGAAGGTATCAGACATAAATACAAAATTTTGTTTTCATGCGATTTTCCATTCTGGAGCTAGGCAATACACACACACGCACACACAGACATGTTTCTGAAAATAGTATTTTTGGATTCGGGAACCTCAAAACGGGTATGTAGTGTATTGTTTAATATACTCTCATAAAGGAAACAGAAATTTATAATGAAAACTCAGCCCTCAGTGTTCTGTTTCCCTCTTTTGTTTTTTTTCTCTGTTGACATCTAATATATAAAGTCGAATGTGTGTTTGTGGATATGTGGGTATGTATGTATGTATGTATGTATGTTCCTTATACACATCTACATTTCTTTACCAATTTACACGGAATTTTGCACACATACCCAGTTAAGCCCGGGAAGTATAGCGGTCAACATTAAAATTCAAACAAAATACTCCTTCCCTTGAAAATTATATAATTTCTGAGAATTTTATACTGAAAAAAAAAGAAATGCTGTTTAGTTCACATGACAACAGTGAATTGTTTACTGTGATGACATAGGGCCTTGGCGACTATATAATGCTGGACTTTAACGAATTATGATTCCATTGCTGTAATATATTGGCGAAAATAATCACTGAAATTGAAATCCACGAAAATAAAGCACAGTGTGATGTAGTCACATAACTTTCTCTACCCTCGACATAAGAAATATTTTCTCACTTCACATTTTGATGTAGAATAAGTCGTATTGCAGGGATAACTTAAGTGTGTGAGTATGCTATATCAGAAGTCTGTAAATAATCCTTTCCGCTGATACGTTATCCATAGGCTTTGTATTAGTTGAGATTTATCATAGGCCCTAAGCATGGGATGGAACATTTTCAATCCTATGCTCGCAGTATATTATGTCCCGGGTTTTAGGGGAGGAAAGTATGAAAGTGATACTGCATTTCTCTTTTATTTCAGCCCCGAAACGGTTGTAACATGAGAATGAGAAATAAAATTTTCCGTCAAGCCAATACAATCTTATGTAATTTATGTTTGGTTCTTATTTCAACCCATCCCAGGCATGATGTGTAGAAGCAACGGAATGCAGCATTCGACATCCTCTATGAGCCATAAAAAGCTATATCTAGCGTTTTCTGATGGAATAGTTTGATAAATAGTTTTCTTCGTTTCAAGTTCTACATACATATTATATAAGGACCTAGAGTTTCAAAATAGAAAGTCCTCCATAACTTAAGCTAATTTCAAATTAAAAAATACAAAGCCCGGGCGACGCCGGGCTTTTTCAGCTAGTTGTTAAATAAAGTTACGGCGAAGATAGTCGCAGTAGTCTGAATACGAAAGAACACAAATAAATGTGAGTGTAAAACTTTAGTAGTTATTAAGTGCCAGTATGGTACTTTATGAGATTGTGTGGGGGACGAAAAATGTCTGTCTGTCTGTCTGTCCGTCCGTCCGTGTGTCTGTACGCGCTCTAACTCAAATACGCTTTTTCGGATTTTCATGAAACTTGGAAAACACATTTATAATGTCAATGGGAAGAACCCTATTGATATTGAACCAAATCGGTTCACCGGTACCGGAGTAATGCCCAATTTAGTGCCTATTTTAATAGATTATGGCGCCTTTCTAATAGAAAGGCGCCATAATTCAAATACGCTGTATCGGATTTCCATTAAACTTGGTATACGCATTTACGACATCCATGAAAAGTACTCTGTTAAATTTGAACCTAATCTGTTGACCGGTACCGGAGTAAAACCCAATTTAGTGTATATTTTAAAGGCGCAATAGCTCAAATACGCCTTATCGGATATTTATGAAACTTCGTATACGCATTTATACTATCCATGGAAAGACGTCTGTTGATGTTCAACCAAATCGGTTGGCCAGTACCGGAATAATGCCCAATTTATTGCCTTTTATGTTAATATATGAGAAGTCGCGATAACTCAAATATGCTTTATTGGATTTTCCTGAAACTTTGTATACCCATTTATAATGTACATGGGAAGACGTCTACCGATATTGGACCAAATCGGTTGTCCGGTACCGGAGTAAAACCCAATTTAGTGTCTATTTTAAAAACGCGGTAACTCAAATACGCTTTACCGGATTTTTATGGAATTTGGTATACACATTTATAGTGTTCATGGGAAGAGGTCAACTGATACTGGATGAAATCGGTTCACCTGTTTCGGAGCAATGCTCAATTTGGTGCCTATTTTATGATAATATACGTATTCGAAAGAATTTATATAAAAAAAAAGCAAATCATTTATCATGACAACATAGTCAATTGTTTTACTGTGATATTTTACGGCTTTGGAAATTAAAATAGAGATAGCTATGACCAAAAACACTATTGTTTTACATGCGCTTATAACTTACAACTAGACCGTTAAACTGACCCAGGTGACCGAGATGGTAACGTTTTGGCCTCACGTTATGGAGTTCCATGGTTCAAATCCCGAAACCAGCCAATTTCACTTTCTTTTTCGTATTTTTATGTGAGTGTGCGATTGTCAAGATATCAAAAATCTGTACAGTTCATCTGATGCTGGAAGATTTTAATCTGATTAAAAAGAAAACTAGACCTTTGTTCTTCCCTAAGCCCTGCTTAATGAATAAATCTGGAGCTTAACTTGTAAATCAATTAAAAAAACATATTCTGCATATCATAATTGCAGTCATAACTGATTTAAAAAAACATACTGGCACTTTTTTACATCAGTTTACCTGATTTTATTTATTATACTACCAATAACACTTCAGGTATTTATGTTAAAAACTCAACTTCGAATTTGTGGGTCGAAAACAATACTTCCTCTGCCTATAGCATTTACCATACGGTCAGAGGAAGTAGAGAGTAAAGTACTTTATTAATCCGAAGTCAACTTCCTGGCAATCTAGGCGAACACACAGATCCAATGACAGAAAAAAAACATACATTGCATAATTACTTGAACTGAATTGAAACGGAACATGTCAAAGCACAGTACATAAAACTCTGAATGATTATGTAACAAATCTAAAACCCACAAACTGAATAACGTGTTTGTAAAGTTGCAATTTGCGCCAAAAACAAGATTTGCATTTACATTTTATTGATTTTAAATTTAAAAACAATATATATCGAGCGAGGTGGCTGAGATGGTAACGTCTTGGACTCGCATTCGGGAGGTCCCAGGTTCGTATCCCGTGGCCGGCCAATTTAACATTTTTTTCACAGTTTCTCCAGTCGTAAAGACAAATGCCGAATTGAATATTTACATACCATGAATCATCCTCACCATTTTCATCCTGTATCATATCCATTTAAATTAATATCAGTTGAAATTTACTCCATAAAATACACAGACAATAGAAACAATTGACAAGCAATAGTTCCATGGCCTACACTATTGTAGTCTATAGACACAGATCCCGAACTCCTGATATGGCCTCGTAGCTAAGAGGAGTATAAACACAACTGAAAAATAAAAAATAAAAATTATTCATGCAGCGAAATTTAATTAAAGGAATGAGTCATAAGCGAAAATGTTTTCTGTGCAGTCCGGAATGTTCTTTATAGTTCTCCCCATTAATTTAACAGACATCTGCTTTGGTATCATTGCAAGTTAAGTATGGGCTGTGCATAATATTTTTTTCTACGATAGCGAATAATAAGAACATTACTTAGCCTACGTGAAAAAAATGAATCCTTAACTATACAGCTGTTACAAGGGAACCAACCTTAAACAGCATATTGCGATACAAGTGCCGTAAGCGGTGCATACGGATCGCGGAAGAGTTTGAAAAATCGAGGCGCTTGCGCAGAGTTTTTTTCAATTTTCCGAGTTCCGTTATGCGCTTACGGAACGAGTATTGCATGCTATTTTTTTTATTATTTGCATGCTATTTTGATTATTTATATAAATTTATTTATATTAATTGAGATATTACCTGAAAATATTATGTATATACACTATTGAAGATGGATGTTATATTTCAGAAAGTGATTCGCATATGTTGGTTGTTATGGGAACCGAATATTTGTCCTGTTAAAGTCGCCACAAACTGGGGGGCCTTGGTTCCGGTCTTCCATAAAGGCTTGTATTATGACGGTTTTACTTACGGCACTAGTGCTTTTTGTAATTTTTACCGCACGGAGATTTCTTTTGTTTTCATAGCAACCAGATGGGTACGGGAATGTCAAGTTACGATCCACGGCAACAATATTCGTAAGTACCACTAATTAGTTACGTCGTGCAAAAAAGTACTCAAGTAGTGAATATTATAATGTTGATGGTGATAGGCTACATCGATTATAGGCCTACTCAGGCGCAATAGTCGCTGCTGGATGAATTAAATCGAAACTCGATACTCGCAAATAAAATGGAGCCACTTTACTGCGCCGTTTTGAAGTGTCCATTACTTTAGGTGCTTCACGGAGAATTGAGGGTGTCGAGGAGTGACAGGTGCTGAAGCAATTGTCTGTCTTTGTTGAAGTCATTAAACCTGCCAACATACTTGACACATGGCCAATATTCAGTCAGTGCCAAACCCCTGTCTCCTTTATTAACTTCTCTTCATGACAATACAAGTTTGGTAAGTGCATCATCCGAACGCTAGCAAATAGGCCTAATAAAAAATACTACGTCGTAGTATGTCAGATTACAAGATTGTAGAGCAATTCATTGCTGAGGGAAAAAATAACGAAATTCACCTATTTCTCATCTATGAATTTGACTGAAAGCTGTATGCCCCCCCCAATAAATCATTTTATGTTTTTTACATCGTACATTTTAAAACGAGAATTATTTCATTTCGCCCATGCTTAGTAATCTAAAACCTTTTTGGTAATTTTGTACTGTAGCGAAGTTCAGGTTCTTTTGGTTGGCAACAATTTGATGAAAACAAAACACTGTTTGAAACAGTTGAACATACCGGTAACAGAACGTTTGCTGAAAAGGAGGGATCGTGGAATATTTGAAAATAAATGGATATCTCTCTTGAAGTTATTGAAAAGGCAAGTAACGAAATTTAACGGAAAGTCCTTCGTTAAAATGAGTTGCAAGAGAGAAAAACGAGTAATGTTGTAAACCCGAGGACCTGTAAACTGTGTAAAAGATTTTACGGACCCCTAATTTTATTTCTCATTTTCAAAAGTAGGCTATATGTAATTTTTACTTTTATTTTATAGGTAGAGATGCTATTTTGCGGTGAATAAAAATGTTAAATTTCGGTATAAAAATTGGGTCAATTACGATGTTATTTCGCACAAAAAACTAAATTTCGGTGTTATTTCGCATAAAAACTAAATACGTTTTTAGCCTTTGTGGTGCAAATAATTGTATATTTCCGCACATGAGCTTGATCAAGAAAACCTGAATGGAAAATGTGCACCAATACCCATAAAAATAAAGTTTAGAGTATTTCTATAGGCCTATTTTATTCTAAATTGCACCCATCCCCAAAGTACAAACTCAAAGCAGTCTGCACATTTTGAGGAAGAAATCTTGTCCTCTTATGGGTTAGAATGTCTGAATATCCTGAGAAAGCTCTGTCAGCATCTACATTATTCACCGGAATAAAAATGCTTTCATATTCAGAACATAGGCCTACATGTTTAAGAACTGTCATTAATATTGATTATTTAATTTTTTGTTGTATTAAGGATAAAACATTATTTAGTTATTTTTTCTGAAACACGAGGTTCCCCTTGAAAGTAAACAAATCGTTTAAAAAAAAAGAGGAATTTCGTGCAAAAAAGAAAATTTCGCATAAACACAAAATTTCGCGTTTTTTCGCTGTTAAAAACTGACATAATTCCACACAGGAATGTTTAAAACACAAAATTATTGTTTTATCAATGGTAATGACAACAATTCGCGAAAACTAGGTATCTCTAATTATAGGTCATGATAACGAAATAAATCTAAATACATTTTTTAATTGGACGGAAACACAGTTACTGAATTGGAAGTAAACTATTGACAGTAAAATAATATTTTGAACAGACTTTAATATTTCTTACCAATTTGATAATATAGGCTAATTAGGAATTATAACACAGGTTTACCGGTATCAGACACTCGGGCACCTCCAACAATAAAACCCTTGTTAAGAGAGCGCCTCTAATAACAAATTCCAACAAAGTCTTATTTTATAGGGTTTTGAATGAAAGAAGGAACCATAGACGTCAGTGCATCAGGGGTTTCAAACTGTGGTTCGTAACTGCAAAAGTAAGGAAACTTGCAATAGGACCTGTATCATCGAAGATTTTAAAAACTTTGACAACTAGTGTCCATTTTATGTGAAAATTCTTGTACTTCTTTACTTAAACTGAACTAAACTAAACTCCGTGGCGCTACATCCCTGGATGGACCTGGCCTACCACCCGACCGCTGCATCATCTACCATAGGCAGATTGCAGGATTGCCTTATGATATTTTTTAATGATGTCTGCGGACCATCTGCACCATCTTCGCGGACCACCACCACCAGTGTTGCAAACGAAAGTGTTGTGTTGGCTTACGTTTGTGTTTTCTTAAACACATTAGAACCACATAGTTTATGGACCAAATTCTCATTGCTGTAGATATTTATGTGACTTTTCGGAACTCCTGACTTTGAACACGCCTGACATTTAGCACGCGTTACTTTCACAAGGCGTGACTTAATGCGGTACTTTGTATTTAGTTTTGAGTTACTTTGGAGCTACTTCGTATCTTTTTAATCCTAAATAAGAGTATGCAAAATCTTAACACACAGGAAATAATATAAATTATACAGGGTGTTAACAAATAACACCGAAATATTTTACCTGTGTATAGAGGGGACGTAGACAAGCAACTTTTATTAGGAGATTTTTGCTCTATGGATTCAATTTTTCCTGTTACAACATAAAATCTCCCAGGGCATGGCCGCCACTGACTTCTAACTTTAGAAAAAAATGCAAAACAAAGGAACATCGCTGTTAACACTGTAGTCAGTAGTTTATGAATAAAAGAAGACAATGCAGTGGTGGCCAGTCATGTGATTAGTCTGTAAATTTTGCAGATTATGGAAACACTAAATTATGATATAGCTGTTAGAATCAGGTTTTTATCGATCACTAGGAAGGCATGAAGTCAACTTAACCCTATTTCGCGTAATTATTGATTTATGAGCACCAAATTATAATTACTTTAATGCCCTGTAGCATACACATTTTACGTCATAGAGCAAAAATCTCCGAATAAAAGTTGCTTGTCTAAGTCCCCTCTATATACAGGTAAAATATTTCGGTGTTATTTATTAACGCCCTGTATTTTGAATACATACTTTCGGTCATAAATGTTTATAGACCTGTCTTTAATAAACAAAATCACGTCACGTAAATTACTGAAATATTGTAGGCTTACAGAATTATTCTAACCATTACAAGTCTACCCTGAATAATCTCAGGATAAATCTTCTTAAACTACAATAACTACAAAGTTTATACACCTGACTTTGGGCACGCCTGACTTTGAGATCAACTGGGATGACCTAAAATTGTTTGAAAAATGACTTATAAATGACCCTAAATTTGAAAGAAAATGACTTTAAAAAAGGCCTAAAAACTGATATTTTATTTATAAAAAAAATTGTACACAAAAAGTTATAGACTAATTTGTACATAATTGTAAAAACTGTAAATAACTGTAATGTTGTGAATGTTCTTTCCTCACGGAAATTTATACTGGCACTGAGGAATCAATCTTCGGCATTTCCTTGGTCTGCCGGATTATATTATTGTTTATTGAGGGTAAACAGTAGTTTGCACTCTCAAATCCAAGCAGGTGGCAGACTCCGGTGCCAAGTCAATCTAATAACAACAGTAACTTAATATAATACAAAATTTTGGCGTTTCTTTGATTCTCATTTCCGACTGTTTTTACTTCTTGCATTAAACAAACAACACTTCAAAGACGGAAAAAGTTAATAAACTCAATGTAAATACATGAAAATGACTAAATAAGGAAGCAGATGACACGAAAATGACAAAATAATGACATAAAATTGAAATAAATGCCCTAAAAATATAAAATTGCATAAAATGACAAAAAGTGACCTAACAAAAATGCATTTCTGTAATCTAGAGGCCATGATTAGGATTTATCTACAAGTTGGCAATGTCTATGCAGCATCAATAAAAAGATGACATGTCATTAGAATCCGGGCCCTGGTAAAAAAGCACTGTGATTGACTGATTCCAAAGGGATTCTTAACCAATGGACTATACCAAAAGTGACTTATAATGGTGTAGTGAATCATGAGAGAGTGGCATGTTGGGTGGAGGCCAGAACAGCGCTGGCACAGTAAGAACTAATGAAAGTGGTAACTGCAAACACTCTTACTTCACACTAAATCACTTTCCATATTCTGGTCTATATTGTTACCTTGAACTTCTCTTGGCCAATAGAATAGCTTAAACATTTAAAATAGCCAATGACAGTAAAAACAGGAATGTGATGGTTTTGTCTCATGTCGCAAAGCCCGAGATCTCTTCG
This sequence comes from Ectobius pallidus, assembly GCA_964059195.1. NCBI lineage: Eukaryota > Metazoa > Arthropoda > Insecta > Blattodea > Ectobiidae > Ectobius > Ectobius pallidus. The sequence goes on along the minus strand of CAXKWD010000005.1, from coordinate 180,066,069 downwards.
CTGCTTTCGAGAATACAAAGTTATTCATGATACAAGTGGTAAACACGAGAGCTTATTTTGCTAATAGGTAGGCTATGTTTGTAAAACGAGCCCCTGATGACGAGTGTAACTATCCTACGTGCAAAATAAAATCATTTTACCATGTGTATCAAACACTATTTTTTAGACAGCCGTTGAAATCTGTGAAGTAATAATAATAAACGATAGATTTATTCTAAAGAATCATATATCTTGGAGCCAGCTATATTGGAGCGCACAGAAGCTCTTTCTGATTTTTTGGTTCACGGCTACCAACTTAATGTCAAGTTTTGCAATCACCTGCACAATGAGAAACTTCTCATTTAAAAATGTGTAGTGAATTTTAAATTTTCAGCTTTTTTATTTAATTTTTATTTATTTCAGCTGCTACTTTTAGCTACAAGGCCATATCAGGAGTTCGGGATGTGTGTCTATACAGTAGGGTATGCCATGGAATTATTTATTGTCAATTGTTTCTATTATTAGTGTATTTTATGAAGTAAATTTCAAGTGATATTAATTTAAATGGACTTGATACATGGTATGTAAATATCCAATTCGGCATTTGCCTTTACGACTGGGGAAACAATGAAAAAACCCATGTCAAATTGACAGGCCACGGGATTTGAACCTGGAACCTCCCGAATGCGAGTGCAAGATGTTTCTATTTCGGCCACCTCGATCGGTTTTGAGTTTTTATGAAATTGAGTCTATTAAATAATCATATGCAAAGCCACCTGCAATTGACTTCACAATTGAAATGTATTAACGAAAACTGATGCTTCGATAGAGCACAAAATTCACGTTTTTTGCCAGTTTTTCACTCATATCTCGCGAACGAAAGCTAAAATGGGGGTGAGTGCCTATTTCTTCCTTTTCATGCCTAAACATAATCAAACAAGTAATTTTTTAAAGGTTTTTAAAAGAATTTCAAGAACGTTCTAGGTTCCTGCCTACTGAATTGTAATTAACTTATTTATGACGGGGGAAATAATTTTTTGTCATTTATCTAACAACCATGTACAAATTAGACACTTTCTTGTTAGGGTAGGCAAGAAGGTAATTAATTTATTAGTTTTCTGTGGTGTTTTCAGATTATTTAAGGCCTAAGCCAATTGTGTTTTTACATTTACATTAATTCAATATGCAAACAAGGTAGGCTATGTTGTATAAAATAATGCGTTTCTATTTTGCTCATGGCAACATGTGACGTATTAGTCACCGCACGCTGATGCCTTACACGTCCAATAACGAGCTGACGATTTATCAGATAAAATTGCATCCTTGCGATTCGAGGAAGGATATTATAAGATAAATTATCGTGATTGGTCTATATCCGAGGAACTACTACTGGTCAATGTCAAACACGCGGCGTACGAGTAGAATAGGCAATATTAACAAATAACACATGATGCTTATCCTATAGTCATACAATTAGAAATATAAAAATAGTTAATTGTTTTGTAGCGCATTTTAGATACCAGAAATTATTTCTTTCTTGCCTAAAATTGAATAGTGCCTAATAACATATTTTTAAAACCTACTCTAGGTGCCTAAAATGTCAAATTTTCTTGCTTATATTCCGAGGTATAATTTTCACATTGTGTGTAGGCCTAGGTATACAGCTTTTAGAATTAGAACAATTATTTGAACAGTCCCAGGTTCAAATCCCGTTGCCGATTTTTTCATGGTTTCCCCAGTCGTCAAGGCAAATGCCGAATTGGATGTTTACATACCATGAATCATCCTCACCATTTCATCTTATATCATATCCATTTAAATTACTTTTTAAATTCATGAATAATGAAAACAATTGGCAGTCAACAGTTCCATGGCCTACCCTACTGTATAGAATATGCCTCGTAGATTAAAGGAGTTTAAACACAGCTGAAAAAAAATTGAAGCATAGTTTCATTGTAGTTATGTTTATTTTCATTCCAAGTGCAAGGACGCGTGGCAGGATTCCTTCTAATCCTGGAGAGAGTTTATAGAATTAGCAAACTTCAATAATAGCGCGGTAGGTGGACAAATAATACAAGAGATGGAATTTAAATGGCTTGTAAGTAAATATTACAGCTGGAGCCATCTGGCGGAGCTCCAAACACGTGGTGGACTTCACACAATCCTTGAGATTCCACGGCGGTGAATTTGTGAACAGGTACAAATATTTACACAATGCTTGATTACTAGAGATACACACGAATTGTGGTGATTACCATTAATAAGATTAAAATCTTTTGTTTCAAAACACTTCCAGGTAGAAATGCTATGAGATGGGGAAATTTTTAGTGCGAAATTTTCCTTTTTAAAGTCAAATATTTTTTTAAGCTGTCGCTCGTTTTGTTAACTTCGTGCTTGCCTGTTAAGCCCTCGAGTTGACGAGTTTCATCAGATAAATTCGTCAACTGTCGTGGGATTACCTATGTAAACAAGTACACGTAGCTGCGATAATATGAAATTGATAAAAATAAAAATCAGGTAAACTGATGTAAGAAATTACCAGTAGGCTTTTGTTTAATTAATGAAAATTGCAATTATGATATGCAGAAAATAAGTTATTTTTGTAATCGATTTCAGAGTTAAGCTCCAGATTGATTCATTCAGCAGGGCTCACAGAAAAACAAAGGTCTAGTATGATAAGCGTATGTGAAGGAATATGTGGGTAGTGTTATTTGTCAAAGCTAACTGTATTGCAACTTCCAAATCCGTATATGAACACTGTAAAACAATATGTTTTCATGAGAAATTATTTGAGTGTGATAAATTATTTCTAATATATTACCATAAAATAGCCATTAAATGGGGTGTTACTCCGGTACCGGTCAACCAATTTGGTCCAATTTCAATAGGCTTCTTCCCATGGACATTATAAATGTGTATACCAAATTTCATAAAAATCCGGCAAAGCGTATTTGAATTACCGCGTCTTTAAAATAGACACTAAATTGGGTTATACTCCGGTACCGGTCTACCGATTTGGTCCAATATCAGTAGACCTCTTCCCCATGTACATTATAAATGGGTATACAAAATTTCAGGAAAATCCAATCAAGAATATTTGAGTTATCGCGACTTCTTATATATTAACATAAAATACACTAAATTGGGCATTATTCCGGTACTGGACAACCGATTTTGTCGAATATCAATAGACGTCTTCCCATGGACGTTATTAATGCGTAGGCCTATACCAAGTTTCATGAAAATCCGTTAAAGCGTATTTGAGTTATCGCGCTTACAGACACACGGACAGACATTTTCCCGTCCCTCATATAGTCTTATAGTACCATTCTGGCACTTAATAAAACTATAAAATTATGATGATAGACATTTGCGATTGGTGAAAATTCCACATAATCGTATACTGCAGCGTTTCTCAACCTTTTTGAACCTGAGGACCTCTAAAATGTCTAAAAACTTTTACGGACCCCAGTTTTACATCCCATTTTTAAAAGTATGCTATATGTAAGCCTATATTCTTAATATTTGGGGTATTAATTATAGGTCATTATAACAAATAAATCTAAATAATAAAACCCTTGTTAAGAGAGCGCCTCTAATAACAAATTCCGACAAAGTCTTATTTTTCAGGGTTTTGAATGAAAGCGGGAACCTTAGACATCAGTGCATCAGGGGTTTCAACTGTGGTTCGTAACTGCAAAAGTAAGGAAACTTGCAATAGGACCTGTATTTTCGAAGATTTTAAAAACTTTGACATCTAGTGTCCATTTTGTGTGAAAAATGTTTACTTTTTTACTTTCCACTTGCTTTATGAAATTTTCAATTATGTCTGCGGGCCATCTGCACCATCTTCACGGACCACTAGTGGTCCGAGGACCATAGGTTGAGAAACGCTGGTATACTGGATTGGTCATTGATTCATGAGCTATAACGCGTTTTAGCATGCATAAGCCTGAGGGATAAAGTTACAAGCTGTTCTGCCGGCTATGACCTGCTTGTGTTGGCGAACTGGCAGATTATAAATGTTTTACGAGCGGGTAAATGTTTGGAGTGCGTTTGTGTGTATTCAATAAAATTAAACTGCCATCGACGTTTTCTATTGATCTAGTAGCTCACTGTTTTCTGTAACCTTAGAACAAAGGCGTCTGTGTTCGTAAATTTTATTTTTAAGACAACGTTTTGTTTTCACAGTTCGCTTCTAAACTAATTACAGCCATTAACAAACGTCAATAAATATCAATACATTTTAATGTTTTTTGCACGACTTAACTAATTAGTGGTACTTAATAATATTGTTGCCGTGGATCGTAAGTTGACATTCCCGCACGCAATCTTGTTGCTATGTGCGGTAAGAATTTAATTACGGCACATCAAAATACAAGCCTTTATGGACAAAAGCCCCCCCCCCAGGACAAATATTCGGTTCCCATAACAACAAACACATGCGAATCACTTTCTGAAATAAACATCTATCTTCAAGAATGTATATACATAATATTTTCAAGTGATGTCTCAATTAATATAATTAAATTGATATAAATAATAATCGTGCAAAAAACAGCATGCAATACTCGTGCCGTAAGCGCATAACGGATCTCGAAAATTGAAAAAAAACTCGGTGCAAGCGCCTCGTTTTTTAAAACTCTTTCCTCGATCCGTATGCATCGCTTACGGCACTTGTATCGCAATATACTATTGAGCTATTCAAAACGTACTATACGAATATTTTAGGAGAAAAAGTCCAATGATACCGGGACTTTCGTGTCGATGTTCTACCAACTCAGCTAGTCAAGAGTTAGTTATATTCACGGCACCAAATAGTTAATGGTCGATCTTACTGAGATATCTACGTCATATCGTCGTGGTTAAGGCAGATGTTAAGGCAGATTTTCTCTACCTTTATTACCTATGGTACGGGCACAGGAAATAATAACGGAAAATAAATATATTACTGGACTAATCATTGTGGAAACTGTTTTCTTTGCAGTCCGTCATAGTTTTACATATTGTGTGAGAAACCGAGTCTCACCAAATTAAAGAGAAGCTCCTTCGTAATGATTGGATAATCCTTGGGCTTCTCTAGGAAAATAGAATAGCTTGTAATTTAAAATAGGCCAATGAGATTGGTGCTTTACTGATCATTGATAGTAAAATAAGATATAGCTTCATGTCACGAAACCAGAGATCTCGCCGTGCTTTCGAGAAGAAAAGGAAGATCAGACATCTTACCAGTATATAATATATACTTACTCAATAGCAATAGACAATTCCTCAGGAAGCTAATGGAATATTATCTATTTTATGGAACCCTAAGGTTCATTGCCGCGGTTACCTGAGCCCGCCATTCAACCCTATTCTGTGCTAACTCCAACCATCCCTCGAAAATCCTACTTCTCTTAAATCTATCCTAATATTGTCCTCCCACATAGGTCTTCCAGGTGGTCTTTTCCTTTCTAGTTTCCCAGTCAATACTTTTGAGATATGTCTTTCCTCCCCCATTTCATCCTCCGTGATTTAATTACCCTTATTATATCCGGTGAAGGGTACAGGCCATGAAGCCACGTCGTTATGCAGTTTTCTCCAGTCCCCATTTTCATTTCTCTTAGGCCCAAATATTTTCCTAAGCCCCCTGTTTTCGAACGCTCTCAGATTATGTAAGGGGCCATGTCTCTCATCCATATAATGCAACCGGCAGGATAATTGTTTTATAAATATTTATTTTTAGATTCTGGACAGAAGACGAGAAGATAAGAGTTTCTGAAATGAGTTATATATATATATATATATATATATATATATATATATGTATATATATATATATATAAGTTATATTTCTATTACATTGCTTTATAGACGGGTAGAACTCACTAATTGATACCCCGACCCATTTCCAAGTAATTAATTAATACTTCTAGTTTCACCAAGTACTTACAGGGTGTTAATGAATAACACCGAACTATTTTACTTGTGTATATAGGGGACATAGGCAAGCAACTGGTAGAGCATCGTCACGGAAAACCGAAGGTCATGGGTTCATGTCCCGGTTTCAGAGGAATTTTTCTACTAAAATATTCTCGTGTAATGTTCAAGGGAAACATTCTGTGGTTTCATGAATATATATCTACACGTAGTCAGATGTTTCCGAAATGAATCATTATCTGCGTATGTCCATTTGAAGGTAACACCTTGAGATAAATTATTATTGGTACTGAAATATTTTTAATTCCTCTACACCATAAGTATTACACAGCCTAACAAAAAAATAACTTTTTGTTTGGTGTCTCAGATGTTTTACCGGATTTTGGCTGTACTTAGTGTGTTTATTCCAAATATGTAAACAGTTTTTCTCTACCAGCTCTACTTTTATACAACTTAGATTTTATTCGTGAACTCTTAGTCTAGCGAAACAAAATCTTGCTTGATAATATAGCCTAGCTAGTGAAGGTTCTTGAGCATACTTTGGACACGTAGGACAGAAAAACTAAAAGCTGGATTATTTTTTGGCCCTCAAAGTGACAGCTCTTAAGTCATAAACGACCGTACAATATGTGATAATATCAATTTGTTGAAAGACCCCATGTTATATTGTTATTATAATGTTAATGTAATGTTAGTTTGTTGCTTTTTTCTTCACGTGATTTAGAAGCTAAAAATAGACACTGTTTTTTTATTTATATTAATCGTAAAATAGGATAATATGGATAATGGTAATGCCATATCTCACGAACTAAAGCTGATAGGACAAAACTAATGGCACATTTGACTGTTGTTCTGTGTTAAAAGTTAGGTAACGGAATCAGCTGATGATGGAGGAGATAGTCTCCCGAAACTAGTTCTAAGGCAGCGTTCACACTGAGGCGATAAGCGATAAGCGATTTATCGGAAGGAATTTGTTGCAGCGATATATTGCTAGGAAGGTTCACACAGCGAGCGATAAATCGGCGCGACCTGGGCGATAAAAATTCCCTTTAGGCAGGCCTACAGGCTGAGGTAAATTTCGATGTGCTAAATATCGCCTTATATGAGAGCTATCGAGAAACCAGTTACTGATTTGTAGAGTACTCATCAAGAGCTTCCTTCCCCCAACCAACCACCCCAACTCGTACCCCCAAAACTCCCGAATCGTTGGTGTCACTGTGAACTCCATGGGAGTTCTCTAATTTATTCAAACAAAGTTTCCCTCTATACTTCATAGGAGCCGAGATATACATATTTCAAAATTTCTACCCCTCCCCGACCCTCCCCTGGGGCCAAATTTGGTCATTAACGAACTTGTCCGAACTATTGGGCCTAGAAATAACATAATAAAATTTGGTTCAAATATCTTCAAAATTATGGCTGCTAGCGTGTAAAGATATATATATCACTTTTTTTTTGAACGGGCGGTGGTTTCGTACTTGGAGGCATGAAACGTAAAGATATGAAAGAATTTTTCGAAAGTCATGACATGGTATGGATTGCAATAGGTAGATTTTTCTTCGAAATCTACCTAAAATGTGGTGGGAACACAATCTTCACTACAAAAGTTACAATATCGTAAGCAACAAATCGCTCAGGCGACCAGCATGCTGCACTTCGAGCGATATAGCACTTGCGATATGTTGCGCTATCGCGTGAGTGTGAACCTTTTTTATCGCCTCCCTTTAGATTTCAAGTATCTGTCCGTGCGTGTCGCGTATCGTATATCGCTCGCGATATATCGCTTATCGCTTATCGCCTGAGTGTGAACCCTGCCTAAGGTAAAATACCTAATATCTGCAGTCTGTGTGAGCTTTCCAGACGACACTAAAATCTGCTAGAGATGTCAGCATTTCACTTCGCTATTTCCCTAAATCAGCAAGTGTTACATTGTGTGGTGGAGTATACACTTCTGTCCTGCATTTACAAGAACTAACACGTAGGTTAATTAACTGTCTTGACTCATTGCCGTGACATGTCGGAGGCTGATGCAAGAAAACAATTGCAATGCACGTAGCGAATTTATCTGGCTAGGATGCTTCGCACGTGCAGGGGTGTCCAAATAGAGGCTTATCGCTAAATTATGTGGAGCTGTTTCAACCGTGCCGTTCCGATTACTACCAAGTACAAAATTTCGCCAACATGTGATAATTTACACAAATGGCGATATTTTTGAGTGATTCTTTTTCTATCTATTTTCAAACATTATATGAACAACATCGTCTACAATCTGTGAAATATCTACAGTATAAGTATTAAAAAACATAGAACTGTATTTTAAAAACTGTATAAAAATGTATTTTAGTTAATATATTTGTTTATAATGTAAGTAGGCCCCTAGGCTAAGTAATGTTAACAAATGTAAAATGTAAAATTAACCCTTCCAGTGCTGTACGTACATATAAATATAAACATTCATGTAAAATCATCAGTGGTTTATAAATTTGAAATCACTACGAATAATTTCAATGGAATAGCTGGTTTCTTTTAATGTCACACATAATTCGGGAATAAAAATCCTTGTATTTGTGTATAAATTATTAGTCTATTAATCTAATAGGCTATGCAATTTTTTTATGGTGACGAACTTATAGGTAGTGAGAAGGTTAATTTTGTTCGAGCGGAATTATGCCCTACAGCCAAATCCATAGGTATGGAAATTACCATAGGTAAATAGATTGTTCTATTTATAGTTTTAGGTTAAGAAAATATTGGTAATTGGTTTAATGTTGTAACATTTACTCAGGATAATTATATATACTAGAATGCTTTTAATTGTAATTACTTGCTTTTCTACTAGGTCGATTCTTTGACTTTGTGCAGCCCTTAATTGTGTACATCTTATTCAAAATAAATTTAAAAAAGAAACTATTAATGTTAAGTGAATGATTGTAGACAGTGTTGTTCATATGATATTAACAAATACACAGAAAAATAAAATCAGGTAAACTGATGTAAAAAAGTGCCAGTATGTTTTTGTTTAATCAGTTATGACTGCAATTATGATATGCAGAATGTTTTTTTTTAAATTGATTTCCAAGTTAAGCTCCAGATTTATTCATTAAGCAGGGCTTACGGAAGAAGAAAGATCTACCATTTATTTATTTATTTATTGTAAGAAAACCCCAACGAGCAAAGCTCACCTTAAGGGGCTATATACAACATGACATGCATTGTGATACATAAATTTTCATTTTAACGGTCTAGTTGGATAAGCGCATGTAAAACAATAGTGTTTTTTGTCATAGCTACTTGTATTTTAATTTCCAAGGCCTTATAAGATCACAGTAAAACAATAGGCTATGTTGTCAAGATAACTGATTTTCATTTTTTTTATAAATTCTTTCGAATACGTATATTGCCATAAAATAGGCACTAAATTGAGCATTACTCCGAAACAGATCAACCGATTTTATCCATTATGAATAGACGTCTTCCCACGGACATTGTAAATGTGTATACCAAGTTTCATAAAAATCCGGTAAAGCGTATTTGAGTTACCGCGTCTTTAAAATATACACTAAATTGGGTTTTACTCCGGTACCGGTCAACAGATTAGGTTCAAATTCAATAGGGCACTTCTCATGGACGTCATAACTGGGTATACCAAGTTTCATGGAAATCCGCTACAGCGTATTTGAGTGATGGCGCCTTTCTATTAGAAAGGCGCCATAATCTATTAAAATAGGCACTAAATTGGGCATTACTCCGGTACCGGTGAACCGATTTGGTTCAATATCAATAGGGTTCTTCCCATGGACATTATAAATGTGTTTTCCAAGTTTCATGATAATCCGAAAAAGCGTATTTGAGTTATCGTGCGTACAGACACACGGACAGACAGACGGACAGACGGACAGACAGACGGACAGACATTTTTTCGTTCACCACACAATCTCATAAAGTACCATACTGGCACTTAATAAAGACCCTGTACTTGCTTTTCTACTAGGTCGATGCTTTGACTTTGTGTAGCCCTTAATTGTGTACATCTTATTCAAAATAAATTTAAAAAATAAACTATTAATGTTAAGTGAATGATTGTAGACAGTGTTGTTCATATGATATTAACAAAAACACAGAAAAATAAACACTCAGAAATGTTGATATTTGTGGAAGTTACCAAGGAAACTGCATGAAACATGGCTGCCATTTTGTAACGATAATTACCCATAAGTTAACTGTAATACTTTAATTAATTTTGAAAATAGAATGCAATTCTACAAGTAGTCAACAAAGAGTATGTCAGATTGCAAGATTGTAGAGCAATTTATTGCTGAGGGGAAAAAATAGTGAAATTCACCTATTTCTCATCTATGAATTTCACCGAAAGCTGTATGCTTTAGTAAGTTTCTTTTGTTGGTTATCTTGGGAGAAAATGTGATATTTCTCTCTCGGTTTTGGTTGCCTAGAAATTGACATTTAGCTCCGGTCCTGGAAAGAAATGTTTCGAGGTAAACCTAAGCTACCACGACAAGTTAGAATCTAAACAAATTCCTAGACATTTTAAAGTACAGCCATTTGTAATATTTAAATTACTTCTATTATAACTAGGGGGGATTTCTATGACCTAAAAATAGGATATATGCATGCATTTATGACCTAGAAAACATTAAAATATGACGAATAAAATTTAAAAATATGACTTTACCACTTACACATATTGTATATTTTTTTAAGTTTCATTACAATTCATTTTATTAAAATATAATGTTAGAACTGAAGATACAAAGATGCCAGCGCAGAATGGAGAGAAAAATCTTGGGCATTAAACTAGTAGACAAAGTAAGAAACGAAGAACTGAGGCTAAGAAGTGGTATCGAAGAGGCACATAAACAGGCAAGAGAGCTCAAATGGAGGTGATCTCCTTAATGGCCAGACTACCTGCAGACAGATGGGCCTATGCCACCACGATCTGGGACCCAAGAAGAGGGAAAAGAAGAAGAGGGAGACCGAGAAGGAGAGATGGGCTCAGGACTTCATAGAAGTGATAGGACCTCAATGGTCACGAGTAGCAAGGGATAGGAGGGAGTGGAAAATCACAATTTTAGATTTAGAATAAAATGTTGACATAATTTAGAAACTGAAAGTGAAGTGAAGTGAATTAGGGAAAAAGTACAGGACACTCATGTTTACTCAAAATGGAACACAAGCTACACACAGTAACTAACAGTTAAAGTAAAAGCTCAATTCGAGCATGCACACAGGAAATAGCTCACCCCGTGTGTACAAACTGAGCTAACCCTACCGATAGTAGGAGGCCCTGCCTGAAAAGGATTCAGTGGCTTTTTCTAATTCTAATTCTAATTATTTAAAATGTCTGTAAATTCTCACAAGTATCATTATAGTGCAAAATTTACAAAATATGATATGAAACTTCAAAATTTCTTTAATATGCACACAAATATGCCAAAAATATGACATGAATATGAATATTCATACTAAATATGCTACAATAGTTGAAAATTTCCTAAATATGCAGTTATATGCACAATAAAAGCCGTTCCATTTTCACCAGGATGCTTGGAATCGGGTTTAAATTAGTCGGAGACCTTAAATAATGCAAATGGGAAAAATATGACATGTCATAGAAATCCGCCCCCTAATTATAACTAAATAATATATCACAAATTTTATCTGTATTAAGTGAAAAATTATTGGCGGCTCATTAGTCTTGTAATAAAATTAAACTAGATTCCAATTTGTCCAGTTTTAGGCCTACTTCTTTACTCTTACAGCTCATTTTAAGCCCTAAATCATCTATAAACAGAAATCCTTTAGTTCCTGCACTCTAAATATTTATAGGTACCGGTAAGTCATTAATATAAATGTTAAAGAGTATGGGCCCAAGAATTGAGCCTTGAGGTACCTCATACTCAACTAGCCTTCCTTTGGAATAAGTCCCATTCTTGAATACAAATTGTGTTCTTTCAGACAATTAAGCAATTAAAAGTTTGACTGAATTTGCATCAAAACCATAATGGGTAAATATATTTTTACTTCCTCTGCCCGTACCATAGGTACTATAGGTAGAGGAAGTAATGTTTTCGACCCCAAAATTCGAAGTTGAGTTTTTAGCATATATACACGTTTCAAGGCCCCCTGAATCCAAAAATACTATTTTTGGAAACATGTCTGTGTGTCTGTGTGTCTGTGTGTGTGTCTGTGTGGAAAATATCTGTGAACAAGCTAGCTCCAAAACGGAAAATCGTATGAAAACAAATTTCGTATTTGGGTCAGGTACCTTCTGAAGATGTGAAGATAAGATTGGCGACTATTTTCTCTTATTTTTAAGGGGACTTTACATGAAGAAATTTTCGTTTTTCGCGATTTTCTCGAAAACGGCTCTAACGATTTTCTTTAAATTTTGCACATAGGTTGCTTATACTAAGAGCTCAAACTTTTATTTGAAACATTTTTTCGAGAAAATTCTCTGAGGGTAGTTAGTTACAAGCCACCCACTGTTCACCCACTGTTTGTAGAAAGTTTGTCTTACGTGATGAACAACTGAATTCGCGCTCTTTCACGGCCTCTTATTTTATATAAGAATGTGAAGTGAGAAAGATGTATTGTTGGCCATGCATAGAGTAAAGATGTATCTGAGGGAAATATTCGATAAATTTCGGAAATTATATTTTACGGCAGAAAGTTCAATAAACGTCTGCAGTCAAGTTTATTATATAGACTGCGCTTTTAGTCGCATCATTGAAAGAAGAGGTATTTATAGGATAATTAGCGTAAAATTGTGTCTTGCGATTCTGTACAAGGATATGTGAATACTGCTAACTTTTATTTGGGCAGAGGAAGTTATGTGACTTTCACATCAGATTTTTATTATAATATTCCGCCTTTACCCTCACCATATAATACACAACTGAAGATGGCGCAGCATACGCCGAAATGCATCTTCAAATAAGTTGTGTATTATATGGTAAGGGTAAAGGCGGAATATTATAATAAAAATATATTTAATATTAACCCTTATCTGTTGGAAATGAGTTATTTTAATTTTCATAATGGGTAAGTTTTTTACAGGCTACAGCCACCGTATTATTATGCTAACTACAAGCTGCGACATCGCGTCGTAAAACACGACACCGCAGAAAACACGAGTTAATACAGCCTTGAGTGTAAACTTAGTTGATTACGTGGAACTCTTTTGATGTCTAAACATGTGAAATGTAACCCCCGCAACATTCAACTGTTTTGAGAAGTTAGTAAACCTGTCACTAGAGCGCCCTGCTTATCAAACAACAGAGGTTCATTCTGTGTTGCTAAGAATAGCGCTTTCTGACACCGTCTATTCATCTGGTGTTGCATTTCCCCTTGTTTCGTGTTGTCAGGTGTAAGCTATTTGTGGATAATGTCGGCAAACCTCATTTTTAAAAGTAGAATGGCTGATTTCATGATTAACTTATATACAAATTTCTCATGTTCCTGTATTCTATTTTAGGATTGAAACTTCTTTAGCCGCGGTAGAGGTAAATCGAGAGCTTGTGTAACGCTCAAATCGGAATCGGAATCGAATTGAGAATATCTGCAACGTACTTTTGATACGTGGCTCCTTCCTCAAAATCGTCACGAAATTAGTGAGGTGTGACGGAACGGACTGCACAGAAAACAATCAACTCAATATAGATATATAAGCATTCATGAGCCACAGATTATTGTCTCTGTTGGACACTACATGATAATAATAATATTGGGTTCAAGTCCCAGTGCCGGAGGAATTTTTCTCCTAAAAATTTTTCTCCTATAATATTATAATATTATCAATCAACTCAATGTTTAGGCTTATCCAAAAATTAAAAAATCCAAAAATCCAAAATTAAAAAATCCAAAATCTAAAATTAAAAAATCCAAAAAGTAAACAAATCAATGATCCAAAATTTCAAAAATCCAAAATTTCAAAATTCAAAAGATCCGAAATTAAAAAGTCCAAAAATTCAAAATTTAAAAAACAAAACTCCAAGTATCCAAAATTTAAAAAATTAAAAAACCCAAAATTAAAAAACCCAAAATTAAAAATCAAAACTTAAAAAATCTAAAATCCAAAATAAAAAAAAAACAAAGTTAAAAATCCAACATTAAAAAATTCAAAATACCAAAATTAAAACAAAGTTAAAGATAAAAAATTTAAAAAGTCAAAAAACTCAACAATCCAAAATTGAAAAAATCCAATAATCCAAAATTGATAAAAATAAAAAAATTAAAACAAGTTTCACTTCTATCGCGTGGCGTTCCACGTAAACATTAAAAAAATCGTTGCTATTATTATTGTAGGCTAAATCACTGTAATTGAATGCATTTTTATTGAATGTACAAGGGTGGATCGAAAAGTAACTCACAATAATTTTTTTTAGAAACAGTTTGCCGTATTTTACGGACTATAAGACGCTCTGGCCCATAAAACGCACCTTGATTTTAGAATAGAAATTTAAAGGAAAAAAAATAATGTGATTCTAAACGATTTTTTTAAAGGGAATAATATACTCCATTGTATAAACAAATTATAACCTTGTACAATGGAATCAGCATAAATCACTTCTAACTTCTAACTTAAAACCTGCATTGTACGAAAATCTCTTCTGTACAGGTGGCATCGCGTAAATTTTGACAACTGAACTGATTTCCCATCGAAGACTGAAAACACGTTTACACCCTCTAACCCTCAATTCAGCATGTGGTAAGTGTAATGGGACAAGGCTATTTAGAGGTCATTGCCTTCATTTAAACCACCGGCGGAGACAACTCCTTTCGTATAAAAGAACTCAACATTCCTTTCTTTTCGCATTGTATACCTGGCTTCCAGCTACCCTCATTTTAGGATTGTGACTAGTATAGTGAGGTACAGTCTGTGCTAAAATTTGTAACTACCTTATCTTTTACAACACCTTGTCTATAACTAAGGTATTCCGGCAATATTTACCATAACTTTAATTTTTTAGTGTACATCGGACCATTATACGCACTCAACTTTTAAGGCTCTGTTTTCAAGCTAAAAAAATGCGTCTTATGGTCTGTAAAATACGGTATCTACAGGGTATTAATGAATAACACCGAAATATTTTACCTGTGTTTAAAGGGGACATAGACAAGAAACTTTTATTAGGAGATGTTTGCTCTATGGATTCAATTTTTCCTGTTAGGCCTACAGCATAAAATCTCCCAGGGCATGGCCACCACTGACTTCTAACATTTGAAAAAAAATCAAAACAAAGGAACTTCGTTGTTAACACTGGAGTTATGAATAAAAAAACTAATGCAGTGGCGGCCAGTCATGTGATTAGTCTGTAAATTTTGCAGATTATTTAAACACTTAATTATTACATAGCTGTTGATGAATGATTAAGAGTCAGGTTTTTATCGATCACTAGGAAGGCATTTCGCTTCATTATTGACTTATGAGCACCAAATTGTAAAGACTTTAATGCCCTGTAGCATACACATTTTACGTCATGGAGGAAAAATCTCATAATAAAAGTTGCTTGTCTATGTCCCCTCTATATACAGGCCAAATATTTACTTCGATACTCGATAGCTTCAACATTCCCAGTTTCTATAAATAGGTAGGCCTACATTAAAAATTAAAATTTGAGAGAACTGTGTAATACCAACTAAATTAATTAAGCCTGCATATTTAATGAGACAAAATTTAATATCATCAGTAGCCTATAAATATTTTTAAACTTTACTTTAAAAATTAAATTAGTTTTTTAAACAGTCCACTTACAAGTTTTTGTTAAAAAATACTAGCATTCTCACTTAACTGCAGATTGCAGAATTACAAAAGTATCGAGCGAGTTTTCTGAAGTATCGTTCGATGCCGATACCATGCAAGTATCGAGAGTATCGAGGTATCGAAAGTATCGAGGACCCATCCCTAATTAACACCCTATATAGGCCTATATATATGTATATATATGTGTATGTGTATATGTATATATATATATATATATATATAAATATATGTAACAAGTGAAGAGGAGAATTATGTAGACAGTTGACCTACGATAACGAAATCAACTGAATAATTACAGGACAGCGTGAAATTTACAGCAAGTTACATTTTGCAGAAAACAGAATTGCTAGGTTGGAACACTGTCAAGGGAAAGGAAATTTCTCGACAACCTTGACATAGCCTTTCGGGAGACGAAGGAAGTCCGCCAAGTAAGAGACAATTCCTTTTAATATATTGCACAGCTTGGCACTCTCTGGAAATAAATTACAATTTGCCTAATTCTGCAACTTGGTGGAACAAGCCAGCTAACACGGGCAATTAGAAAGAAACCAGTTAGGTTAATTGTCATATGCAACGTTAATATATTTTTAATTGAATTGTGAAGTGTTTACTAAAATCAGGAAATGGTTGTTTTTATGCAATTCAGTAATTTTCATCCTTTCGTCTTCTGTACAGGAATCTAAAAATAAAAATTTATAAGACAAAATTATCCTACCGGTTGTATTAAATAGATGTGAGACATGGTCCCTTACATAATCTGAGAGTTCGAAAACAGGGGGCTTAGGAATATATTTGTGCCTAAGAGAGAAGAAAACTGCATAACGACAAGCTTCATAACCTGTACTCTTCACCGGATATAGTAAGGGTAATTAAATCACGGAGGATGAAATGGGGGGAGGAAAGACATATCTCAAAAGTATTGACTGGGAGACCCGAAGGGAAGAGGCCACTTGATAGACCTAGACGTTGGTGGGAGAACAATATTAGGATGGTTTTAAGGAAGTAGGGTTTGCGAGGGATGGTTGAATGGAGTTGGCACAGAATAGGGTTGAATGGCGGGCTCAGGTAAGCGCGGCAATGAACCTTCGGGTTCCATAAAATAGATAATATTCCTTTAGTTTGCTGAGAAATTGTCTATTGCCGTTGACACGAATATTGACCATTTCTTTTCCTTAATATGTTCTAAATAATTGTAAATAGTTGTAACAATTAATTTCTTTTTGTCATTTAATGTATCTTAATGTATCTTAATGTATCTTAATTATTCAAGTATATATGTTCTAATTTTTTCTTTGTATTTAATGCTCGTTTCTTGTATTCATGTATATCAGTTCTTTTTTAATTTATTTTTAATCATTATTATTGTTAACATTATGTATTTCATGTTTTTGCCCTGGCTGAGTGGTAGAGAAGGCCTTATGGCCTTAACTCCGCCAGGTTAATAAATAAATAAATAAATAAATAGATAGATAAATGAATTAATATCTTATTAAGGTGCTTGTACTTAGGGCTAAACATTTTACTTGAAACAATTATTTCGTAAAAATTATCTAAAGTCATGGCGAACAGTATATCTTTACATCAAGCTGAAACAACTTTATACACTCCCTGCAATATGGCATCGTATTCTATATCAGAATTATTAAGTGCCAGAATGGTACTGTATGAGATTGTGTGGGGACGGGAAATGTCTGTCTGTAACCACAATAATTCAAATACGCTTTATCGGATTTCCATGAAACTTGGTATACGCATTTATAACGTCCATGGAAAGAGGCCTATTTATTTTGGACCAAATCGGTTGACCGGTACCGGAGTAATGCCCAGCTTAGTGCCTATTCTACGAGTATGTTTATATATTACATAGAATTTATCAAATGCAAATCAGTTCTCAAGACAACATATTGTTTTAAATTGTTCATATACGGCTTTGGAAGTTTCAATGCAGTTAGCTTTGACAAATAACACTACCCATATATTCCTTCACATATGCTTAACAAACTAGACCTTTGTTCTTCCGCAATCCTTGCTTAATGGACCGATCTGGAGCTTAACTCTGAGATAGATTACAAAAATAACTTATTTTCTGCATATCATAATTGCAATTATCACTGATTAAACAAAAGGATTCCGGCATTTTGTTACATCAGTTCATCTGATTTTATTAAACAATTTTGAAGAGAGAAAATTTTATTGCCATAATGATTGTTTTACAGTATTCATATACGGCTTTGGAAATTGCAATACAGTTAGCTATGACAAATAACACTACCCACATATGTTATGTTATTTAAAAGTTCGGTCTCATTTTCGGAATTTAATGTTTTTAAGTTTGACCAACTCTACAAATTTTCTTTATTAAAATATTTTCACAAACATCGTGCAAAATAATACACATCCGGTGATCATGCATACAGCACTAGAAGAAATAATAATCTACCTCTATCAGAACCCAAATGTCTCACATCGGCAGGATTAAACCATAGCATTAATTTTGGTCCCCGCTTCTATAACTCTATGATCAGTAGATACCCCGATCTCGCAGTTTACCCCAATTTTAAATTTAATAAGTATGTAAAACATTTTTTGTAATTTTATTAGCTTTAAGTCAATTTATTTTTATTAATATTTATTGTATGTATTTGTGTTTAATATTTTTTGTCTCCTTTTTATAAATTTGTCTTTTCTTTTTCTAGCTCTGTTTAACATTTTTCAACTTTTTTTATAAGAGTGTCATTCTTTCTCACTTTGTTTTTTGTTTCTCCTCTTTCTCCACTCTGATTGTTCTGAAACTTCACCCGAGCACGAGCAGTTTGTTCATTCGGGCGTATTTCTAAATAAATATTTGGTTCTTTTCTTTCTTTCTTTCTTTCTTTTTCTTATCTTAAAAAGTATTATTTCTATTTTTAGTGCATTGTAAGGAGTAAATTTCAACTGATATTAATTTAAATGGATTTGATACAGGATGAAATGGTGAGGATGATTCATGGTATGTAAATATCCAATTCGGCATTTGTATTTACGCCTGAAAAAAAACCATGTCAAATTGACCGGACACGGGACCTGAATCTGGGTATATATATGATTAACCCTTAAACGCATAATGTAACCTATAGGCTACAATAGCGTGCCTTAAATAAAGTGACGGGATGTAAGATGACAGAAAACATAAAATGACGTACAATTTAGAAAACCTGGTAGGCCTAGAGAAAATAAACCAAGGGCTTAATCATTGCTGAAAGTATTTTCTTTGCAGTCCGGCATGGGTTTGTAAATTGTGTGAGAAATTGAGTCTTGTGCATTTAAGGGTTAGAATGTAAGATCTTCTCTGCAACATAAAGAAAGATGAAATTTTTTGCAAATCTTAACCAAAGCCTTACAGAAATATAATCTTCGAAACCTAACCTACGGCTGTAAGGCCGAAATGGGAGATTTTTTTTAAGTGAAATTTCTTTAGCCGCGGTAGGGGTAAATCGAGAGCTTGTGTAACGCTCAAAATCGTCACGAAATTAGTGAGGTGTGAGTAACGGACTGCGCAGAAAACAATCAACTCAATGATTAGGCTTATCCAAAATTAAAAAATCCAAAAATTCAAAATTTAAAATCGAAAATTAAAAAATCTAAAAGTCCCAAATTAAAAATTCGAAAATCCAAAATTAAAATAACGAGAAAATAAAAAAAATTAAAGACCCAAAATTAAAAAATCCAAAATTAAAAAACCAAAATTTCAAAATTAAAAAATTCAAAGATACAAACTTAAAAAGACAAAAATCCAAAATTTAAAAACAAAAAATCCAAAATTTAAAAACAAAAAATCCAAAATTAAAAAATCTAAATATCCAAAATTTAAAGATCAAAAAATTCAAAATTCACAAAAATAAAAAATTTAAAAATAAAAAATCCAAAATTAAAAAATCGAAAATCGAAAATTAAATATTCAAAAAAATTTTGTCCACCACAAATTCCACACAGATCCACTCCCAATTAATATGTAGGCATGTATAGAACCCAGTAGAAGTTTAGGGTGCTTTATAATCACCCTGCAAGAAGTTTAATCGACGTAGATTGTCTCCCAACGCTCTGATTGGCTGGTTGTCATCGTTTGACTTATTCCGATTGCATCGTAAATTTCTGCCACAAGCGGGAAGAACAAGCACGAGGTTAGGTTAGGCTACTTTAGTTTAGTGACACCCTAACCACCTTCGACATCGTCAGATTCTGCACACCGTTCCCCTTGTCTTATCTACTCGCTTAAGAGGGGACATACACCTTTCGATGCTGATCCTCCAGATAATCCAAAATTTCTGGATTATGTTGTTTATCTCTATATACCTAGGTATATAAAAGGCTTTGTCCTGACTGACTGACTGACTGACTGAATGAATGACTGACTGAATGACAGGAATCAACGTACAGCCTAAACTATAACAGGTAGAGACTTGGAATTTTGACAGTACCTTCGCTTCATGATGTAGGTGCTCACTAAGAAAGGATTTTGAAAAATTCTGATTCTAAATTCCAAAAATTAAATGTTTTTGAAAATACTTAATCCCTTTTTACATAGAATTATCAAAACAAATTCACAGAACGTATTGTTACCAGTGGTATCAGGTGGGCTTGGATTAAATTAAATGGATGTTTGACAAATTAGAGAAGGTATCATTATAATTCATATTATCTATATTAATGAAAGGAATTCTCCTCGATGTCCAGCGAAATCTACTGAACGCAGAGATCTGAAATTTTAAACATAGGTGGGCTGAAGGGTCGGAAAATGCACCTCGAAGCCGGAATTTTAATTTTAGTTTTCGTTCGTGAGTTATGAGTGAAAAACGGGCAAAAGACGTGCATTTTTTGCGTTTTCAAAACATAAGTTTTCAGTTATACATTTCAATGTCAAATCAATTACAGTTAGGTTTGGCTATTTTTGTCATATCTTGAAAATAAAACTTTCGCGATCGCTTGAATGTTGTAAACCCTAAATATGGTCAAACGTTGTTTTATTTGGACGAATCTCACTATACAGAGGTTTTCTGGGCCAAGAAACTCGAATCTGAGGTCGCTTTTACCAGGCGATGCTATCTAATCGTGGTATGTAGTCCACGTGATTTAGGAGTTAATAAATATAATGATTTTACTATTATGCTCTTAATTTTTAATTTTTGAAATAATTATCGCGGGCGAAGCCGCGGGCACATGCTAGTAGGTTATATGGAAAATTAAAATCTGAAATATGGCCTTTTCGTGTTAAAAAAATAATACACCGTGCAGAGAATCCCCTCCCCCCCAAATCTTACAGATATATGAACTTTTAAATCTTCCTACGTCTATAGATTTGTTTTGGACTCTCATTCATCAGGTCCAGGGCTCAAACCCCATGGCCTTACTTTTCATCCTGTATAGTATTCACTCATATCAATCGAAATTAACAAGCCATAACACATCAACAATAGAAATCAGATGCTCATCAAGCTACATGCCCTATTCTGGTATACACATAGAAACTGACACGTGATATGACCTCGATATTGAAGCGAGGGGTAGAGCACTATCTCCTTAGCAATGCAATTTTCCTTCCTGGAAATTCATTAAATGTAAGATGTAAATGTAGATATCTCGTCCTGTAGATCCTGTGTTGAGCGTTGCTGAAGGATATAGAACACGTCAGATCAAAAAAATACATGCATGTTATAACCAGGCTTTAAAACTTAGTGCCCGAACCCACAGAGGGAGTTGATTCCGGTTACCAACAACCTGAGTATAGGGGGTGGAGGGTGATTGCGTAGGCTGATAAGACAGTCATTGATAGAAGTACCGAGAAGGGAATGCGCTCGTGGTACGGTGCCTCTCAAATTGGTCAACAGTGTGCCTTGTCATTGTGCGTGTTTAAAATTATAATACGTGTTCGGTATGCCCAAAGTAAAGTGTTCTAAAACGCAAACATATATTGAAACATTTGGGAGGGACAAACAGGAGAAAGTATCGTTTTGCGTGCTTGTAATGTGAGTTTAGATAATGAGAAGTTATTTTGTGGTCTTCCTATATCTGTATTCAAGGTTTGTTTACTATCATGTGAACTAGCATATGGTAGCTAGGACATACGCCGAGCAAAGTCTGTACAGTTCGGTTGCTGTTAACATATTCGATCGGGCACTAAGTTTTAAAGCCTGGTTATAACAATAATATACGCCTACAGAAACTGCAAGCTGCCAAATTTATACAAGCTGGAAATATTCCTCCAAATTGTAGAAGGTGTGAGTTATTAAAAATTCCTTGACAGATGTTTTGAAAGGTTTGCTCTTTCTTTGAATACATAATAATTTAATGTTGTTTGGAAGCTTGTTATATATCTGTACTGCAGAATAATAAGCACCCTCTGAAAGAGTTTTAACGAGTTATTTGGTCTGTGTAGATCATTCATGTTTCTGGTAGTACGTCCATGTACACTAAAATTAGTTTGAAATTTATCAATATTATTCACTACATAACACATAACAGAGTATATATACTCCCCTGTAAGAGTGAGGACTTTTAATTTTTCAAATAGCGGTTTACAAGATTCCCTTTTTTTCTTTCCACATATTATTCTTATTGCCCGCTTTTGTAATCTAAATATTTTCTCCCTATGGGTAGAGTTGCCCCAGAAAATGATCCCGTACCTCATTACCGAGTGAAAATATGCAAAATATACCATAAGTAATGCATCCTGTTGTAATATATTATTCAAAATTCTTTACTTACTTTTGTCCAAGAAATTTATTAAGGGGTGAAATTAGTAGTTTTTAGAACTTGATCTTGTATTTTTACCCATTTCAAACAGTTTATTTTTATTACGCATAAATCACGCCAGCCATATTATGGTTTTGAGCGAAGCAGGATGACCAACTGTCCTTCTTGCATTAGCTTAAGGTAAGTAGTGGCGATTAGGTTAGGTTAGGTTAGGTTAGGTTAGAAACAGTGATATTAGTTTTTTAGGGCATACCGGATTCACACGTTTCGAAAATGTCCCATTATGATATCTTCCGCAAGGTTTGTCGTGTTGGTCAATCTGTTTACCCAGATAAGATGGCCATCAATTATATGTTATCATGAATTACGTATTTTAAGGCAAGAGATTTACAGGATGTATTCTTATATATTAACAATTTCGGGCCTAATTATAATCCTTGTACCCAGGGACACATTTTTAACGTAATTTCGTTTAGTAAAAATTAAAATTGTAATGCATATGCATATAAATAGTTACAAGGACCATTCTGGTATACACACAGAAACTAACTCGTGATATGATCTCGATGTTAAAGCGAGTACAATCAAAAGCAAACTGAAAAAAGTTCACTCCAATCCCAATTAATTTGCAGTACTTACTAAATATGGTGATCTTGTTGGTCGTGTTGACAGTGGCGGTCAAACCGGCGATTTCAGTGGCGTTCGTATGGGTCCCCAGCGTGCTGTTTGAGAACGAAGTACGACATATCCTCCACAGCCCAGAATTGCTCTTTAGGAAGTATCTGTTGGTCTCCTTGACGTAGATTCCTTCGCCACCCTCAACAATGAACCACCAGTCCGTAGTTACGGCGGCTATCCACACCAGGATACACAATCCTATCATCATGGTGCACCCGAACAGAACCCGCTTCTCGAACATGAGTTCCTTGTGGATTTTTTCATCTCGCTTGCTCATCCCACCCATTGCTAGACTTTCTTCTTACAATTTTTAGGCACTGAACTAGGCAACTTCAGGCACTGAACCAGGCCACTTCAGGCACTGAAATAGGCACTAATGAACCACTGAAGCACTTGTATTAAACACTACACTAAGCAATGCAAAACGCTTTCAACACCATTTGTCTTGCTATAAATATTTATAAACTTCACAACGGTTGGACTTAATTTATACCAGCACTCATGTAGTCCCGGCACTAAACTGAACTCTTCTCCGATAGAGGGGGAGGAGCTATTCCAATGAGACCTTTGAACTACCACGCCACGCTTGAAAACATATTATTATTCGCCGATGATATCGCAATTATTAACAAATCACTCCAAGCTCCTTTGGGCGGTCGACTGAACATTGTTTACCGGTAGAACCAGGTCGAAAGCATTATTTTCTTTATTTTTTCCCCCTTCTTCTAGCTATTGTAGTAGCTCAGGACGGGCAGAGCGCCAGAAGCGAAGTTCAAAGTCGCGTAGCAGAGAACCTGTGGAAAAATAATTGTGAAGATGGTATATGTGTCGTTGTTACGTTTATAAAAGCTCATCTATCCATGGAGTGGGTGTTCGTATAACTGTAATGAAGTTGGATTTAGCAATTATACGTTCATGTTGTGGTAGGTCGTTAAGGCTGTGAAGAGTTACGAAAATCCTATTTTATTATTGCCATGTAAAAGTCTTTAAGGGAGGACATACCGTATTTGACGGACCATAAGACACACTTTTAAGTAGATTTCGAAGAAAAATTTACCTATTGCAATCGATACCATGTCATGACTAGAGACCGGATTTTAAAGGGAATTCCTTTTTTTTTTTATAATTCATCACAAAACTTGATAATATTGAACAGGGCATTACTTAGTAAGTTTCAACTGCAAATGACCTGGTTTTAACTTCCCTTTTTTCCCTTTTTTAGGCTCATCTCCCTTTTTTTTTTAGGAACTTTCCCTTTCCAGTACGGTACCTTTTTTGCTAATTTATTTTGAAAATTTCGTGAATTACCCAGTATTTTGTAATATAAAACATTAAAAATTGTTTTCACTGATTCACCATTGAAAAAATAATTCCTCTCAGCAGAATAGAGCGTTACAGGGAAATCACAGGCTTGCCATTGCCTAAGTTTCCCATTATAACAAGGTGGGGAACATGGATTTCGTGTGCTATTTTCCTCTCTGAGAATTTCAACAAGATCAAGGAATTTCTTCAGTCATTAGATGTTACAGAATCAGCAGCTGTAGAGCAAGCAAAGGCTTTACATAAAACAAACATGTATCTCTCTGTTGAATTTTTACACTCTCTTATACTTTGTAACCCTTTTTTCTACCTTTTTCTGGCAATAATTTTCCCTTTTTTTGTCCTCTTTTGGGTGAAAATTTTCCCTTTAAAATCCGGTCTCTATATGACTTTCTCAAAATTCATTCATATCTTGACGTTTCATGCCTCCCTAAGTACGAAACCACCGCCGCCGTAATTTGGAAGATATTTGAACCAAATTTCATTATGTTACTTCTAGGCCCAGTAGTTCAGACAAGTTCGTTAATGAGCAAAATTGGACCAAGGGGGTGGTCGGGGGAGGGGGTTGAAATTTTAAAACATTTATATCTCGGCCACTATGAAGTATAGAGGGAAACTTTGTTAGAATAAATTAGAGTACTCCCTATGGAGTTCACAGTGACACCAACGATTTGGTGGTTTTGGGGGTACGAGTGGGGGTGGGAGGATGGAAATTCGAAATTTTTGGAACTACGTCTTGTGGGGTATCGTTGAAAAGCTATTGATGAGTACTCTACAAATCAATAACTAGTTTCTTGATAGTTCTCATATAAGGCGAGATTTGAATGTTTGAAAAAGTGCTCTTTCCTCTTTTTTGCAGTTATTATTGCGGGTTTGTCATGCCAAGGCTAAAGAAGAAGAGTGCTACGCAGCGACAGTAAATTAAACCAAAAGCACTTCGAAATCTACCTCAGCCTGTAGGCTTGCCTAAAGGGGTTTTTTACCTTGAGAACAGAGCCTAGAAAGTTAAGTGCGTCTAATGGCCCGAAGTACACTAAACAAATTTAAATTATGGTAAATATTGCCTGAATACCATAGTTATAAACAAGGTGTTGTAAAAGATAAGATAGTTACAAATTTTGGCACGAACTCTACATCAATGCACTTGTCACAATCGAAAAATGAGGGCAGCTGGAAGCCAGGTCGGCTATACAATGCGAAAAGAAAGGAATGATGAGTTCTTTTATACGACAGGAGTTGTCTCCGCCGGGTGATTTAAATAAAGACCTCTAAACAGCCTTGTCCCGTTACACTTTTCTTGCGCTGAATTGAGGGTTAGAGGGTGTAAAAGTATTTTCAGTCTTCCATGAGAAATCAGTTCAGTTAAAATTTACGCCATGCAACTGTACAGAAGAGATTTTTTAACAATGCAGTTTTTAAGTTAGAAGTGATTTATACTGATTCCTTTGTACAAGGGTATAATTTGTTTATACAATGAAGTATATTATTCTCTTTAAAATTTTTGTTGAAAATCACATTAAATTTCCATCCTAAAATCAAGGTGCGTCTTATGGTCCGTAAAATACGGTACAGCTTTCAGTGAAATTCATGGGTGAGAAATAGATGAATTTCATTATTTTTTCCTCGGCAATAAATTGTTCTACAATCTTGCAATCTGACGTTCTCTTTACTGACTACTTCTACAATTGCATACTATTTTCAAAATTAATGAAACTGTTACAGTTAGGGGTAATTATCGTTACAAAATGGCAGCCATGTTTCATGCACTGAAGTGCCGTTTCTTTGATAACTTCCTCAATTATCAATATTTCTGAGTCAATATTTTTCTGTGTATTTGTTAGTATCATATGAACAATACTATCTACAATAATTCATTTACCATTAATAGTTTATTTTTTAAATATATATATTTTAATGAAAAAGAAAATTATTAAAAATTGATTTAAAAAAAATGACTTATCTCTATATATATAAAAGGCTTTGTCCTGACTGACTGAATGAATGACTGACTGAATGACAGGAATCAACGTACAGCCTAAACTATAACAGGTAGAGACTTGGAATTTTGACAGTACCTTCGTTTCATAATGTAGGTGCTCACTAAGAAAGGATTTTGAAAAATTCTGATTCTAAATGCCAAAAATTAAATGTTTTTGAAAATACTTAAGCCCTTTTTGCATAGAATTATCGAAACAAATTCACAGAATATATTGTTGCCAAAATGGTATCAGCTGGGCTTGGAAAAAAACAAATGATATGCACTTTTGACAAATAAGAGAAGTTATCAAAATAATTCATGTTATAAATAAATATTACAGGATGAAATCCACTAAAATAATGGAATCACATAACTTTCTCTACCCTGGACATAGAGAAAACAAAACGAGGTATGGTAATGTGTATATTATTATATTATATCGCAGGTTTTTGGAGAGAAAAGTATGAAAGTGATAATGCTTTCTGTTTAATTTCATCCCCAAAAAGGCTTTATGGTAACAAAAGAGTGGGAAATTTCCCGCCTCGATATTACAATTTTATGTTACAGGAATTTCTGTTTCTTCTTATTTAAACCTCTACCCTTCTTCCTATTTCAAATTATAAATGCCTATATAAGGACCTAGAATTTAAAATTGAAAATCCTTCATAAGCTAATTTCCAATTACAAAATACAAAACCCGGGCGACGCCGGGTCTTTTAAGCTAGTCTCTATATATATAAAAGGCTTTGTCCTGACTGACAGGAATCAACGTACAGCCTAAACTATAACAGGTAGAGACTTGGAATTTTGACAGTACCTTCGTTTCATAATGTAGATGCTCACTAAGAAAGGATTTTGAAAAATTCTGATTCTAAATGCCAAAAATTAATTTTTTTTTTTTAAATATTTAAGCCCTTTTTACATAGAATTATCGAAACAAATTCACAGAACATATTGTTGCCAATGGTATAGGTGGGTTTGGATTAAATGAAATGGATGTTTGACAAATTAGAGAAGGTATCATTATAATTCATATTATCTATATTAATAAAAGGAATTGTCCTCGATGTCCAGCGAAATCTACTGAACGCAGAGATATGAAATTTTAAACATAGGTGGGCTGAAGGGTCGGAAAATGCACCTCGAAGACGGAATTTTAATTTCAGTTTTCGTTCGTGAGTTATGAGTGAAAAACGGGCAAAAAACATGCGTTTTTTGCGTTTTCAAAACATAAGTTTTCAATTATACATTTCAATGTCAAATCAATTACATTTGGCTTTGGCTGATTTTGTCATACCTTGAAAATAAAACTTTCGAGATCGCTTGAATGTTGTAAGCCCTAAATATGGTCAAACGTTGTTTTATTTGGACGAATCTCACTATACAGAGGTTTTCTGGGCCAAGAAACTCGAATCTGAGGTCGCTTTTACCAGACGATGCTATCTAATCGTGGTATGTAGTCCACGCGAATTAGGTGTTAATAAATATAATGATTTAACTAACTATATTATGCTCTTAATTTTTAATGTTTGAAATAATTATCGCGGGCGAAGCCGCGGGCACATGCTAGTACTCTATATATCCCAAAAATTGTAAACGGTGTTGTTCATATGATGTTTGCAAATAGATAGAAAACAGATTTACTAAAAAAAAAAAATGCCATTTGTGGAAATTATCACGGAAACGGCATTTCAGTGCACGAAACGTGGCTGCCATTTTGTAAAGATAATTAGCCTTAACCGTAACGATTTGAATAATTATGAAAATATTATGCAATTCTAAAAGTAGTAAAAGAGTATGTCAGATTGCAAGATTGCAGAGAAATTCATTGCTGAAGAAAAAAATAATGAAATTCTCCTATTTCTCAGTTATGAATTTCACTGAAAGAAGTATGTCCCCCATTAAAATCGGTCTTATGAAAGATCACTTGCTAAACAACCTGCACCAGAAATACAGGCACCGGAAATAATTTTTCTTTTTATATGTTCCTCAAAACCAGTGGCGGATCCAGAGAGACATTTTGGGGGGGAACCAAAGTAGAGAGGGAAGTTTTTACTCATAAAAATTAATTATTCCCAGTACACAATTGAAAACAAAATGATAATTTCAGCATTTTCTTACAAAGGTATTTCAAAATAATGAATGCCGTTGCTTTAATTTAAGTATTTGGGTTATGTTCTAATAAATTTTGAATAATTTGTGCTTAATGTTACAAATTTTTTTTGGGGGGGGGGAAATTTCCCCCATTTCCCCCCCCCCGTGGATCCGCCCCTGCTCAAAACTGGTAATATTACTATTGTAAGAATATTGTATACAAGAAAATATTGTAATTTCGTACTGTTATGTTCTCTCGACAGACAGACAAATAAATAAGTACGTCAGATCTAGACAAATGAATGTAGAAACCACGGCCTCAGTAGACTTATTCGTTTCCTGTCATTGGTAACACAAGGCCTTGAGTAAAATGAAGTCAGGTCATTTAAATTTACGCCTTATGTAAAGATTTAACAAACAATATAATGAATGTTAAATCATGTTAATTCAGTGCTGATGTTTGACATTTTTTTCTAGGGGGAACCGATAACTATATTTACTTATTAAGGGCCAGAATGGTACTTTATGAGATAGTGTGGGGGACGGGAAAATATCTGTCCGTGTGTCTGTACGCGCTATAACTTCAATACGCTTTATAGGATTTTCATGAAACTTGGTATACGCATTTATAACGTCCATAGGAAGAAGCATATTGGAAAAAATCGTTTGACTTGTCCCGCCCAATTTCAGTGCCTATTTTATGGTAATATATTAGAAAGAATTTATCAAATGCAAATCAGTTATCATGACAACATATTGTTTTAAATTGTTCCTATACGGCTTTGGAAGTTGCAATATGGTTGTCTTTGACAAATAACACTACCCACATATTCCTTCACATATACTTATCAAGCTAGACCTTTGTTCTTCCGTAAGCTCTGCTTAATAACTCGGAAATCGATTACAAAAAGAATTATTTTCTGCTTACCATAATTGCAATTATCACTGATCAAACAAAAGTATTCTGGAATTTTGTTACATAAGTTTACCTGGTTTTATTATTATTATTATTATTATTATTATTATTATTATTATTATTATTATTATTATTATTAGTTACTTACTTACTCAATGGGAATAGACAATTCCTCAGCAAGCTAAAGGAATATTATCTATTTCATGCAACCCGAAGGTTCATTGCCGCGCTTACATGAGCCCGTCATTCAACCCTATTCTGTGCTAATTCCATCCAATCATCCCTCGTAAATCTACTTCCATTACATCTATCCTAATATTGTCCTACGTGTAGGTCTTCCAAGTGGTCTTTACCCTTCGGGTCTCCCAGATTATTATTATTATTATTATTATTATTATTATTATTATTATTATTATTATTATTATTATTATTAACACGCTTGGCATTTAAATCACAGCTTTTAAACCCCATGGCCAAACTGTTAATCCTATGGATGATGAACTCGGTTATCATGTCTTTTGTGACATGAACGTTTTTCATTGATTTTAATTTAGTTTTAATTTATATACAGGTATTTACTGGATTGTTTAAGAATTTGATTAATACATAATGCTATATGGTGAAATATATTACACTATATTTGGGTAATTATACCATTTTGAAAAATGTTAAACGATAAATTATTTGCAGTACATAATTTCTGTAAAAGTCGCCACGGGAATTACTCCATATAACTTCCAAATTAAGTTGGCACAACACTATCGCCAAAAGAGACACGTATACTCGAAAATGTCCGTTCATTCTTAGCAGACTTTGATTCTTACATCAATCTTTGAATTCAGTTTTGTTGTTAGTTTGAAGATATCATTCATCTAAACTTTTTTCTAAGCTTCTAATAATTTTGATAAAAATTTAAATTTCGAAACTAACTTTTCTCCACCCGTTTCATAGGTACAGGGTTGTCATACGTACGACTATAGTCGTACACATACGAATATTTCATAGATTTGTACGACGTACGACGCAACCATGAGTCGTATGCCTATTTGTACGACTATTTTTAACATAGCGTTTTATATTTTTTAATCAATCCACTGACGAATTTTAAATTTTGATATGTATCCAGCTTATTGTTTTCTCATGGTTCTTATTGTAAGCATGCTGCTAAAATTAATATGATCGGAAAGCAGTCCTGTTCCTTTTCAATAATTACAACACTGTGGTAACTACTGTTTATTTAATTTTTTTTGTATTTTATCAAATTTAGCACATCGAAAAATAATGAAGCACGACTAATAATTTACAAATGAGATGATTTATTAAAAATTACATGATATATGTAAGGTGTATAGTACCGACTATTATTATTATTATCATCATCGTCATTATTATTATTATTATTATTATTATTATTATTATTATTATTATTAACGCAATAAGTTCATTACACTGAAAAATCACAAAGTATACGACAGTTTTAACTAGCATACGACTATTTTCGAATATTGGTACGACTGTTCTACGATTCTGATCTGGCAACCCTGCATAGGTACCATAGGTGCAGGAAATAAGTTTTCTTGTTTGACCCTGGAATTCCTTGCGGCATTCGAAAAAAATAAGTTCTTCAGGCCATTGAATTCCAAAATACTACTTACAGAAATATTCTGTGTGTGTTATTCTGTTATTGTAATGAGCATAGATGGATGAGGAAAAATCGTATAAAAAATCTTATGAGAAACTCTGCCCAAATAAAACATTGGATCGCATCCCCGAAGGATACCAAACCTAAATAAAATCTGATTAATGCACTGACGTAACTTTCTATATTATAAGCATGTGTAAAATCTTAAGGCTTATTTTTAACTTGGCACCAAGGCAGTCTTTAAGAATGTTTTTCAAAAATAAAATGATTTTAACAGCAACTGGAATTTTAGTATTCAAGGCTGCTTTATTTTACTTTAACAACAAAGATATGTACATCTTTTATTCAGAATTACATGAGCACAACACAAGGAGCAAAGACGTCATACATATTTTTAAATATCGAGCACGAAATCGCCAGTATTTTAAATGTGGAAAATCTCATAATAGCCTACGTTTTAAACTTAAATTGAAAGAGTATTTGCATGAGAAAGACATTTTACTCTTTTAAGGATTTTTTTACATAAATGATTACTACAGTCACTGTAAGCTTATTTGTCCGAAATAATATTGACAATGTCTATACAATGCATAGCTACAGATGCAATTTATTATTATTATTATTATTATTATTATTATTATTATTATTATTATTATTATTATTATTATTATCATCAGGGCCCGGATTCTAATGACATGTCATATTTTTAATAATAGCCTACTATGGGCAAAAAGAGGGTCTGCTGAAAAATTTGGAGAAATCACCCAGAAGATCTAAAAATTCTTTATTTTCTGGGGAGGACACACGGAGCCTCCTTTATATATATATATATATATATATATATATATATATATATATATATATACACACACACACAGGGTGTTTCAAAAATACTTTTACAAACTTCAAGCATGGATTCCTTACACCAAAAGAAGGAAAAAAAGTTCATATGAAAATATGTCCCATAGTCCTTTTCATCGACGTGTCATGGAAGCCTGCGAAACGATTCGACACCATCCCGAAGTATTTGAAAGGGTGCGACATTCCATGATTCGACGAGTGCATTCATGTCTAGAAGCAAGAGGAGGACATTTCGAGCATTTGTTATGAGTTTTGTGTGTTGACGTGTTATGAGTGTACCAACGTGTTGAACAGTTCCTAACGAGAAAACCTATGGGTCCTATGTTCATATGCACATTTTTCCTTCTTTTGGTGTAAGGAACCCATGCCCGAAGTTTGTAAAAATATTTTTGAAACACCCTGTATAAATATTTTTAAGGATATTCAATATCCCACACCAACAGTAACTGCAAACTTTCTTTCAATAGGTTCTCGATCCGCTCCTGATCTAGGTTTACTTATGGTACTGGCAGAGGAAGTAAAAAAATATTATAGTTCGAATACAAATTTCACGATAAAGGTTAAGGCATGGCATATGGATCACAACTTTTAAAACTCCTTTGCTATGGATGAACATGTCTTTCAGGGAAGTATGTTAAAACATTTTCATTGATAGCATTTGTATTAACATATATAGGCCTAGTTAACGGACTGTTCAAATATTTTAGTATTTTGTTGTGTCATATGGTGATAAATATTACATGTTTTTTGTATAACTGTACAATTTATCATATTTTTAAACAATAAATTATTTGCACAGCAAAATATCTAAAAATACTCGCCAATGAAATTACGCGAAAAAGCGTACAAATTAAGGAGACTTCATACTACTGCTAAATGGAATATTAGTTACGTAGCCTACGTGAATAGTTCATAATTCTTTTTTTAAATTCAGATGGCCTTGAAACTCATATTTAAGTTAAAAAATAAATTTCGAATTTCAGAGTGGAACAAAATACTTCCTTCTACCTTTAGTACCCATGGTAATGCTAGAGAGAGTAAAAAGAAATTTCGATGAGAAGAAACGATGCTAATGGGGGGTCACCTTGACCTCAGTTAAGGAGTTGTTAAATTTCCGCCAGGGTGATATTGATTGCCGTAGTGTTGATAGGAACACGCAACCCCTGCGAAGTGGGCCAAGACCTTATGCCCTATATTCACACCTATATTCACATACTAATATTTTATTTACAGAGTTACTGATATTTCTGCAAAAGCGTATTTTTTCTGACGTCATGTGATCGAGTACGGTAAAAGGAATAACTCAGGGCCGTAGTGAGGAAGGGGGCCCGAAATGAAATAATAATAAAAAAAATTACCTCTCATTTAGTACTCTTCAATAACTGTTTTATTACCCTTATGACAGTTTATATTAGACCGACATTAGTTATTAACTGTGTTGTAAAATTGAGCCTTCAAACTTCATTTTAATACATTTCTTTAATAATATTTTGGAACAGTAAATAGTGTGCCATGTGTTTAAAAAAAATTAATAAGTGCCAGAATGGTACTTTATGAGATTGTTGTGTGGGGACGGGAAAATGTCCGTCTGTCCGTCCGTCCGTGTGTCTGTACGCGTGATAACTCAAACACGCTTGACAGGATATTCATGAAACTTGGTATACGCATTTATAATGTCCATATGAAGAAGCCTGTTGACATTGAACCAAATCGGTTGAACAGTACCGGAGTAATGCGCAATTTAGTGTATATTTTAATGGTGATATATTAAAATGAATTTATCAAATGCAAATAAATTTTCATGACAACATATTGTTTTACTGTGTTCATATACGGCTTTGGAAGTTGCAATACAGTTAGCTTTGACAAATTACACTTTCCCCTTATTCTTTCACATATGCTTAGCAAACTAGACCTCTGTTCTTTCGTAGGCCCTGCTTAATGAATCAATCTGGAGCTCAACTCGGAAATCGATTACAAAAATAACTTATTTTCTGCATATCATAAAATTGCAATTATCACTGATTAAACAAACGCATTTTGGCACTTTGTTTACCTTATTTTATTTCGTTTGTAACAGAAAAAGTTGTTAAAATGAAATCTGAAGGCTTTATTTTACCAAAAGGAAATCGGAGGAGTACCCCCAGACCCCCGGTGGGCCTC
This sequence comes from Ectobius pallidus, assembly GCA_964059195.1. NCBI lineage: Eukaryota > Metazoa > Arthropoda > Insecta > Blattodea > Ectobiidae > Ectobius > Ectobius pallidus. Next base: position 180,032,009 of record CAXKWD010000005.1, on the reverse strand, counting down.
TCTCGAACCAAAATCATGGCTACGTATATCAAGTAACTTACTTACTCAATGGCAACAGACAATTCCTAAGCAAGCTAAGGAATATTATCTATTTTATGGAACCAGAAGGTTCATTGCCGCTCTTACCTAAGCCTTCCATTCAACCCTATTCTGTGCTAACTCCATCCAACCATCCCTCGAAAATCCTACTTCCCTTAAATCTATTATAATATTGTCCTCCCACCTACATCTAGGTCTTCCAAGTGGTATTAGGTAGATTTCGAAGAAAAATCTACCTATTGCAATGGATACCACTTTATGATTTTCGAAAAATTCTTTCATATCTTTACGTTTCATGCTCCCCTAAGTACGAAACCACCGCCCGTTCAAAAAAATTTTTTGTGATATTTATATATATATATAGGGCCTATATATCTTTACACGATAGCGGCCGTAATTTTGAAGATATTTGAACCAAATTTTATTATGTTATTTCTAGGCCCAATAGTTCGGACAAGTTCGTTAATGGGCGAAATTGGCCCAAGGGGGTGGTCGGGGGAGGGGGTTGAAATTTTTAAAAATGTATATCTCGGCCCCTATGAGGTATAGAGGGAAACTTTGTTTGAATAAATTAGAGTACTCCCTATGGAGTTTACAGTGACACCAACGATTCGGGGGTTCGAGTGAGGGTGGGGGTGGAGGTGGGGTGGGGGATGAAAATTCGAAACTTTTGAAACCACGTCTTGTGGGGTATCGTTGAAAAGCTCTTGATGAGTACTCTACAAATCAATAACTAGTTTCTTGATAGCTCTCATATGACGCGAGATTTTAAAGTTTGAAAATAATAACACTTAAAAGAATTATTATAATATCATAATTTTGTCTTGTTTAGCGGCTTTGCTAATTTTATTCATTGCTAATCTTGCGCACGGCCTCCCAGAATATTATATCCTATTCTTGTTGTCAAAACAAATGATTGTAGGCTCTTCCTCTTTACCGAATTCAGTTCTTATTACTGCAGGTTTACCATGCCAAGGCTAAAGAAGAAGAGTGCTATGCAGCGACAATAAATTAAACCAAAAGCACTTCGAAATCTACCTCCGCCTGTAGGCCTGCCTAAAGGGATTTTTTTTATTTTCCCTTCGGGTCTCCCAGTCAATGCTTTTGAAATATGTCTTTCCTCCCCCATACGCGCAACATGTCCAGCCCATTTCATCGTTCGCGATTTAATTACCCTTACTATATCCGATGACGAGTACAGGTGATGAAGCTCGTCGTTATACAGTTTTCATCTAGTCCGAATATGTTCCTAAGCCCCCTGTTTTCGAACACTCTCAGATTATGTAAGGGGCCATGTCTAACATCCATATAATACAACCGGCAGCATAACAATCTTATACATTTTTATTATTAGTAAATTATTAAATAATAGATAGCTATTTTATGTATCAAGTACGCAAAATAACGCTTTAGCGGATGAATCTAGTGTTTTGCGAAAAATCCTGGTAAAGTTTCTGATTATCATAAATAAACGTGTTGGCTTAAATTTGTTGTTTTATGACCAATTATATGCGTAAATCCATGTTAAAGTTGGTGTGACTGGTCAATGCCTTCTGGGTTTTGTTTATAGATTGCCATGACGACTTTAAAGGACAAGGCCGCTAAAATTGCATTTTGAATGCAGTTTGAATGCATTTTTATGCAATTTTAGCGGACTTGTCCTTTAAAGTGCAGCTTTTCGGCGTGTTACCAGTCCGATAAGCAGCTGTTTTAGAGAGCGTGTACTAAAAAAAATATATTATAAAATAATTAATTAAATAAATTATTAAATAATATAAATATTTATAACGGAATTTTAGGTCATGAAATCCGAGCACTTGTAATGAGATTAGCAGAGATGAAAGTTGTTTGTTTCCTGTAGCTACACACGGAATTGCATGGGGATTTAATTTTAGCCGCGGTCGAGAGAGGGGGGGGATGTATTCATATGCGAGCTCTTGTTTGTTATCTTAGCGATATCCACTTAAACTCTTAGCTTTGTTTTGGTACCTCTTAATGAGCCAATCATAAACACTTTTAACTTAAAATAGATAACCAACATTATTTAGTCTGTTCCACTTAATATATTAATAATAGAATATTCTGATTATACAACTTTATGACTAAAAATATTTAATAGTACATGGAGCCTATAATGTCATTCATTAAGATACGCTCCTTTCATAATTAACATATGAGTATCTTAATTCCACTATTATGTCAAGTCTTGGATTTCAGAATCTAATATAATATAATATTTGTCTGTGTGTAAATCCAAAGCAGAATTAAATATTCTCAAATTAATATAAGATGGCCTTGTTTGGTTGCCATAGCAACCGGGGGGAAATAAGAGCATCGTTGAAATCGATTTTTGGCAATATAGCATTATCAATTTGTCGATCGCTTCGATTTTGTTAACTCTCTCTATATTTTTTCAATTGTTTATATAACAAAACGACACATTGATATCTCGTCTTTTTTTTAAGTGAAACTTCTTTAGCCGCGGTAGGAGTAAATCGAGAGCTAACCCAAACATGCTTTACGGACAAAATCGCCACGAAATTAGTGGGGCTGTGACGGAACGGACTGCACAGAAAACAATCAACTCAATGATTAAGCTTATCCAAAATATTAAAAATAAAAAAATCGAAAATTAAAAATATCCAAAAAATTCAAAGATCCAAAATTAAAAAAAATCTAAATTAAAAAATCCAAAATTCCAAATTTAAAATATTAAGAGATTAAAATTTAAAAAAATCAAAAAATCCACAATTAAAAAATGCAAAAACTCAATATTAAAGAGTCCAACAATCCAAAATTGAAAAAATTCAAAATTGAAAAAAATCCAAAAATTAAAACAAGTTTCACTTCTGTCGCGTGGCGTTCCACGCACACTTTTTTTTACATAGGTGGACGGAGAGACGGACAGACGGACAGACATTTTCCCGTCCCCCACACAATCTGATAAAGTACCATTCTGACACTTAATAAAATTGCGTAATTCATGCAGTTTACGCAAGAGCGATGTAAAATAAAACAGCTGACGAAAGTCCCACAAATTACGACTATTACCGATTGCAAAACGATATATTATATTTATAAGATGGCCTATCTCACTTAGAATGTCACGATTTTTAAAAAGATTTTCATTACTTATTTAATTCTGTGAGTATTCGCTAAATACTCACAACAATTCTAACCCAAAATAAATTTCTGACCTCGATTTCCGAGTTTAGCTCCAGATCGATTCATTAAGCAGGGCTTACGGAAGAATAAAGGTATAGTTTGATAAGCATTTGTGAAGGAATATGTGGGTACTGTTATTTGTCATAGCTAACTGTATTGCAACTTCCAAAGCCGTATATGAACACTGTAAAACAATATGTTGTCATGAGAACTGATTTCCTTTTGATACATTCTTTCTAATATATTACCATAAAATAGGCACTGAATTAGGCATTACTTCGGTACCGATCAACCGATTTGGTCCAAAGTCAACAGGCTTCTTTCCATGAACGTTATAAATGTGTATACCAAGTTTCATGAAAATCCGATAAAGCGTATTTGAGTTATCGCGCGTAGAGCAGACAGACGTCTCCAACACAATCTCGCTCTGGCACTTAATAAATATTAAGCTATGTTACAAATAATTTAAGTTCAATTCATTAACTTCAAACTGTCAAAATTTCAGACCAATCACTGCTATATATTCTGAGAAAAAGACAACTTTGTTGACATGCAAGGTATTCAAAATAAAAATGGCTGCATTTAAAAATATGATCAATTCTAATTACTTGTTGATAACCAGTTAAAATATCATGATTGATGAGTTTAATATCCGTTTGTGGTTAATATTTTGATTTTGATTCTTATCCAAAATGTACCACCTTATACCACAAATCATAAAAACAGATTTTATATATATATATATATATTTTTATTTTTTATTTTTAAATCTTGATACAAGGTTACTAACTGCCGTAAGCTTTCATGGTTGTCTATTTATAAATAAGTCACGTGTCGATTTGACTCTAGTTGTAAATAAAATCCTTAATTGTCAATATTTACACAATGTTAATAAAACTATTAAAACCTTTAAAATCGTTAAAAGAAATTAAAACTTTACATAACATGGACTTCAATTTATATATATATATTTTTTTTTTCACCTCTCTTTTTTAGGGACATTTAAGCGACCCAAGCCGCCCTGGCCTTACTAGGCCGCGACCTGTCGGGAGAGGGATTATCTATGGATCACAAACATACTTTTTTGACCAGACAAAGACATGGCGGGCCTCCCCGGATGAGTGATCAATGCCGGGGCCACCTCCAAGACAACACGAACACACAGGACAAGACACACCATTCGCGCGCGCGCACACACGCACACGCACATGCACACACTCACTCACTCACTCACTCACTCACTCACTCACTCACTCACTCACTCACTCACTCACTCACTCACTCACTCACTCACTCACTCACTCACTCACTCACTCACTCCAAACAAGGCGAGGATGGGATAAAGATGATAATGATGGCCAGAGGGCTACAGCACACCATTATAAATTGAAGTCCATACATAAATATTCCCTCGTAGTTCCAATATAACACCAATGAATGTTAATATTAAAACTGTGTACTTTGAAGGATTTTTAAGGGTTTTAATAGTGTGTAAATATTGACAATTAAGAATTTGATTTATGACTAGTGTCAAATCGATGAATATCTCTATATATATAAGAGGCTTTGTCCTGATTGACTGCCTTAATGACTGACTGACAGAGAATCAACGTACAGCCTGACTATAATAGGTACAGACTTGGAATTTTGACAGTACCTTCATTTCGTAATGTAAGTGCTCACTAAGAAAGGATTAAAAAAAAAAAAAAAGATTTTTAATGCCAAAAATAAAATATTTTAAAGGAGACATAATACCTTTCTGCACAGAATTATCAAATCCAAATCACATTGCTTGTACAGTTCACATGGCAACAGTGTATTGTTGGCAGTGTTCACAGGTAGCTTTGAAAATAAATGATACGGGACTTTGACAAATTAGAGAAGCTATCGATATAATTCATTGGTGTAAATAAATAAAACCCACAAAAATAATGCACAATGTAATCCAGTCACATAACTTCCTTTACCCTGGACATAGAGAATACCATTTTCTCACTTCACAATGTAGAATAAAAGTTCGTATTGCAGGGACAGCAATTTTAGTTGTTTCAGTCTGAGCGTGCCATATCAGAAGTCGATAAAAAATCCTATCCACTGATATGTTATTCAAAGCTGCAGGGCTTTGTATTTTTACTTGAGAAATATGGATGTTTTTCATAGGCCCTAAGCATGTAAAAGGAGACAGAATAGGATGGAATATTTATGTGAAAACGATGTCAGTGTTAAACATAATGTTTTAACAATTTTTTTGCTAAACAAGTAGTTTAAAGAAAACATCTAGCAATTGAGTAAATAATTGGGGGCGAAGCCGCGGACACCTGCTAGTCTCATTTATAAATAGACAACCATAAATGTTTAATACAATAAAAGTAGCAACCTTGTATCAGGATAAAAACTATCTGCGTTTATGATATGTGGTATAAAGTGGTATATTTTGGATATAAATCAAAGTTAAAATGTCATAAATTTGTTGGGAGATATTAATATGAATTGCGTGTGCTATGAATTCACTGGTATTGAACCTCACCTGACAGCTGAACGTAGCTCCTTCCCGTGCCCTCGTAACCACGCGACTGCATGTAAATAAAATGTATGTCACAAACACCTCCCGCGCATGCGTCCATTAACCCTCTCAGGGGTCGTAACCTCTCACGCACGTTCCTATCAATGGGAGGGAGAAAAAAAAGTTCGCAGGGTACGTGGAATTTCTTGTACTTACTTTCTCAATGGCAATAGACAATTCCTAAGCAAGCTAAAGGAATATGATCTATTTTATGGAACCCGAAGGTTCATTGCCGCGTTTACCTGAGCCCGCCATTCAACCCTATTCTCTGCTAACTTCATCCAACCATCCCTCGCAAATCCTACTTCCCATAAATCCGTTCTAAGGTTGTCCCACCTACGTCCAGGTCTTCCAGGTGGTCTTTTCCCTTCGGGTCTCTCAGTCATTTTTTAGATATTTCTTTCCTCCCCATTTCATCCTCCGTGATTTAATTATTCTTACTATATCCGGTGAAGAGTACAGGTCCTGAAGCTCGTCGTTATGCAATTTTCTCCAGTCCCCATTTACATCCCTCTTCCTTTTCAACTTCTTGTACATGCTGCCTAAATCTGAAAATAATTGTGATAAGTCCGCAAGATCAGAATGGGCCAGGGTAATGTAGGCTTAATGGGAGAATACTGAATTTAGGCCTGGTAGAATAAAAATAATTAACTTTACAATATTATGTACAGTTAATGTTAACTTCAATTGAACACACAATTAGTTTTCTTAAACTATAAACTAAATTCCGTGGCGCTACATCCCTGAAGGAACAAGGCCTACCACCCGACCGCTGCGTCATCTACCGTAGGCAGATGGCAGGATTGGGGGGGCATGTGGTCAGCATGCCGACACCCACGGCCGTTAATGGTTTCCATGACCGGAGCCGCTACTTCTCTATCAAGTAGCTCCTTAATTTGTATCACGAGGCTGAGGGCACCCCGTTCCAGACCTTCCTACCTCAGAAAAATCCGAGGTACGAGGGATCGAACCCAGGCGACGGGTTAGCGACGCTAACCACAAGACTACGCCGGCGATCATAAGACGTGTCCTTAAGATTTCCTTTAAAACAATAGACTTCTATACTGGTTTTTTCATGGTTTCCCTAGTCGTAAAAGCAAATACCGAATTGGATATTTACATACCATGAATCATCCTCACCATTTCATCCTGTATCATATCGATTTAAATTAATATCAGTTGAAATTTACTCCGAAAAATACACTAACAATAGAAAATAATTGACAATTAATAGTTCAATTAATAGACAATTAATAAAATGTATAGACACACATCCCGAACTCCTGATATGGCCTCGTAGCTAAACACAGTATAAACACAGCTAAAATAAATAAAATGTAAAATATATACTCCAGTGTGAATATCCAGAACATTACACTCAGTTCCAAGTTTACGTTACGATGTAAGATTACATAAGAATCCGAGCTCTAATCACGAACATTGTAATTGGGCGTACACCGGTAATGTTCAGTCTTGATTGAATAAATAAATAAAATCAGGTAAACTGATGTAAAAAAGTGCCAGTATGTTTTTGTTTAATCAGTTATGACTGCAATTATAATATGCAGAATATATATATTTTTTAATTGATTTCCAAGTTAAGCTCCAGATTTATTCATTAAGCAGGGCTTACGGAAGAAGAAAGGTCTACCATCTCGGCCACCTGGGTCATTTTAACTGTCTAGTTGGATAAGCGCATGTAAAACAATAGTGTTTTTTGTCATAGCTACCTGTATTTTAATTTCCAAGCCTTATAAGATCACAGTAAAACAATAGGCTATGTTGTCAAGGTAACTGATTTTCATTTTTTTAATAAATTCTTTCGAATACGTATATTGCCATAAAATAGGCACTAAATTGAGCATTACTCCGAAACAGATCACCCGATTTTATCCATTATGAATAGACGTCTTCCCATGGACATTGTAAATGTGTATACCAAGTTTCATAAAAATCCGGTAAAGCGTATTTGAGTTACCGCGTCTTTAAAATATTCACTAAATTGGGTTTTACTCCGGTACCGGTCAACAGATTAGGTTCAAATTCAATAGGGCACTTCTCATGGACGTCATAAATGGGTATACCAAGTTTCATGGAAATCCGTTACAGCGTATTTGAGTGACGGCGCCTTTCTATGAGAAAGGCGCCATAATCTATTAAAATAAGCACTAAATTGGGCATTACTCCGGTACCGGTGAACCGATTTGGTTCAATATCAATAGGGTTCTTCCCATCGACATTATGAATGTTTATACCAAGTTTCATGAAAATCCGAAAAAGCGTACTTGAGTTATGGTGCGTACAGACACACGGACAGACGGACAGACAGACGGACAGACATTTTTTCGTCCCCCACACAATCTCATAAAGTACCATACTGGCACTTAATAAATAAAATGTAAAATATATACTCCAGTGTGAATATCCAGAACATTACACTCAGTTCCAAGTTTACATTACGATGTAAGATTACATAAGAATCCGAGCTCTAATCACGAACATTGTAATTGGGGCGTACACCGGTAATGTTCAGTCTTGATTGAATAAATAAATAAAATCAGGTAAACTGATGTAAAAAAGTGCCAGTATGTTTTTTTTAATCAGTTATGACTGCAATTATGATATGCAGAATATGTTTTTTTAATTGATTTACAAGTTAAGCTCCAGATTTATTCAGTAAGCAGGGCTTAGGGAAGAACAAAGGTCTAGTTTTCTTTTTAATCAGATTAAAATCTTCCAGCATCAGCTGAACTGTACAGATTTTTGATATCTTGACAATCGCACACTCACATAAAAATACGAAAAAGAAAGTGAAATTGGCTGGTTTCGGGATTTGAACCATGGAACTCCATAACGTGAGGCCAAAACGTTACCATCTCGGTCACCTGGGTCAGTTTAACGGTCTAGTTGTAAGTTATAAGCGCATGTAAAACAATAGTGTTTTTGGTCATAGCTATCTCTATTTTAATTTCCAAAGCCGTAAAATATCACAGTAAAACAATTGACTATGTTGTCATGATAAATGATTTGCTTTTTTTTTATATAAATTCTTTCGAATACGTATATTATCATAAAATAGGCACCAAATTGAGCATTACTCCGAAACAGGTGAACCGATTTCATCCAGTATCAGTAGACCTCTTCCCATGAACACTATAAATGTGTATACCAAATTCCATAAAAATCCGGTAAAGCGTATTTGAGTTACCGCGTTTTTAAAATAGACACTAAATTGGGTTTTACTCCGGTACCGGACAACCGATTTGGTCCAATATCGGTAGACGTCTTCCCATGTACATTATAAATGGGTATACAAAGTTTCAGAAAAATCCAATAAAGCATATTTGAGTTATCGGGACTTCTCATATATTAACATAAAAGGCAATAAATTGGGCATTATTCCGGTACTGGCCAACCGATTTGGTTGAACATCAACAGACGTCTTTCCATGGATAGTATAAATGCGTATACGAAGTTTCATAAATATCCGATAAGGCGTATTTGAGCTATTGCGCCTTTAAAATATACACTAAATTGGGTTTTACTCCGGTACCGGTCAACAGATTAGGTTCAAATTTAACAGAGTACTTTTCATGGATGTCATAAATGCGTATACCAAGTTTAATGGAAATCCGATACAGCGTATTTGAATTATGGCGCCTTTCTATTAGAAAGGCGCCATAATCTATTAAAATAGGCACTAAATTGGACATTACTCCGGTACCGGTGAACCGATTTGGTTCAATATCAATAGGGTTCTTCCCATTGACATTATAAATGTGTTTTCCAAGTTTCATGAAAATCCGAAAAAGCGTATTTGAGTTAGAGCGCGTACAGACACACGGACGGACGGACAGACAGACAGACAGACGGACAGACATTTTTCGTCCCCCACACAATCTCATAAAGTACCATACTGGCACTTAATACAGTAAAGAACTTAATTAGAACAAGATAGACTTATTATAAGCACTGTCTAAGCGGGATATGAACTAGAGGTAGGCAGAACCCACCATGCCCCCCCCTCTGGCTAAGGGCATGAACACGAGCTGAAGCAGGCTATTTCAATGTAAATTGAAATCAGAACATGACATCAGTTGACATGGAAATGTTTTCCATCGGCGTTATTAAAAGAAAATGATAAACAATTTTCTGCTGGCCTGACAAGACACTAATTTAAAATGTGACAGTGGAACACATCTGCGTGCTCAAGTGTACTAACTCCAGTTTTTACGAAAAATGAGAGGATATATATATATATATATATATATATATATATATGTCTAACTCTTAATTTAGGAAAACATCATGTGCATATACCGAGAAATCAATTTTCCACTTAGCAGTGAATCTGGAAGTAAAGATTGGTGTTCCGCAAGGATCTATATTAGGTCCACTATTATTTTATTATATGGGGCGTAAGTCATAGCAACTATGTTTTCTTTTGAAAATGTGGGACTATTTTAAAGTTTTAAAATATACAAATGAAAGGGCAGGGTATGGAATGTATGTATAATGCAGATTATGGGTGGTAGATGTAGTATAGTGAAGCAAACAGACATCCATAAACATCCATACGCGACTGCATCGTGCCACTCTAATGTATTGCGGTAGTTGTAAGCATGAAAGCACACTTACCCACTCCATGTTCCCTTAAAGTTCGGTACGGATGGACATTATTCCTCAAAGATTCCATCAACTTCTCATGGAATTTCTTCCTCGGATAGTGACTATTTTGACGTAAGATTGCTGTTCACATCTTATCAAATCCATTCTATACGGCGGCTCACTCACAAGTAAATTGTCGATATAATGCCACCATCTGTTCTCTAACATTTAGTGGCACAAAGCGAGGGTGCCACTAAAACGAAATTTAATTTCTAAAATAAAAATGGCATAATACAGTGCTGTATTAATTTACTGTACTGTATTAAGAAAGAAAAATTAAATAAAAAGCAAATAGAGAACTTTAGCACAAATTAAAATACTGTACAGTAACTCAATTTATGACGGTATAAGTCCAATGCTATTATACACAAAAGGGTTGAAAATCATGTGGGTCCATGTAAGTGATTAATAGGGACCGGATTCTTAGGTTTTTACCTATTTTTTTCCTTACTTCCAAAACAAAAAGCGCTCATATACTTTTTCCAATCACGTCCATAGGATTCACCCACATTAATTCTGTGGCACCTAAAAATACCTAAATCGGGTATAAAAACCTAAATATACCTAAACGGGATAAAAAACCTAAAATATCTAATTTAGGCCACTTTTTGTCTTTTTTGTTTTTCAGTTGAGAAATCGATATTTTGCGGAGAGACAATAATTTTTGTCGGGTTGAAATTAATACCACCAGCGTTTCGTTCAACCCATTCTCGTCTAGGATGGACAGTATCAAGAGACGAAGTGTAAGAGTACCGGCGTATTCCTTTTAAAATATTCGTACGAACAACCATTGTTGCCGTGTATGAACAAGGATATAGATTTCTGTGTTTTGAAGCGCTTGTTTGCCTTTAGTACTTCCCTGTTATTCATACTGTGAGTTTTAAGAAGACGTGTTAATGATGTCGAAACAAATGAAATCGAGTTTATTACGGCAGTGGATTGGCGACAATCTGAATTTCACTACAGATGGCAAAGTAATATTTTGTCAAGCCTGCCAGAAACACGTATGTGTTATTTACCTTTCTAGAAAAGGGGAAGTTTTCGTCCCTAGTTGATCTGTTGTGTGGTTAACATGCGTAAAAACCGAAGAAAGGAGAATAATCAGTTTCACATTATACACATCCAATCATAAAGTATTTTACTCACTAAATTAGAAGCATCGGATTCGAATCTTGAGAAGGGTAGTGTCTAGATACAGTATTAACTACTTTAATGTGAGGCAATCTTATTTTCACTGCTTCTTTTGATTGTTTATGCTTTCTTTCTTCAATTGTATAATATTGTCCTAAAGCAAGTTTACACAAATTTAAGTCAATTTTGTTAAGTTAGACATTACAAGTATTATGTATTGAATCCTTTACAGCACATTCAAATTTATTAAACCAATTATTCTACCCGAAAATGATATTTTGGACAAAAAACCTAAAAAAAAACTATTTCAACTAATGGAAAACCTAAAACAGTGTTTTTAAAAACCTAAAAATCCGGTCCCTAGTGATTAACTATAACTGAGTAATTGTAGTGCAGTTTTTAACAGTTGAATGGACAGTGGACTAAAAGAAGTGAAAGTCTGGAATGTCTCGTTGCATGAAGGGATCTTTCTACCTACTCCACCTTCATGCAGGCTGTCTGTCCGACTTCTTAACATAGCTTCCTCAATCCACCGTTACAGTTAGAGGCAGGGGAACACTCACTTCTTGGAAATACAGTACAGTGTGTTTCTTAAATAAACTTCCTAACATTCACGCAAGTTTTAAAAGAATTCTGCAACTTAAAAAATTACTGCAAGCTATATTTTGATAAAATCTTGTCTTTTATTCACTGGCACTAAATGAATTGGCACAGGAACGAGGTTTCTTGTGCATTTCATATGGGAGAAGATCCGTTCACTTGCATTTATTGGCGCAGTGCGAGGGTGGCACTGTAAAGAGGGGCATTATATAGAGGGTTGACTGTATATTAAAATATCTAACTGTAAAATCAAGTATTAAAGATTCCGTTCATGACCTCCACTTACTTTCTGAAGTGGGAGAAAGGTTCATGTAAGACGCCTTTAGACAGAGCCATTTAGATTGTCCTGTACGAGTGCCAGGTGCAACAAGCGTGAAATACAGCCCATCCTCTCTCTCTCTCTCTCTCTCTCTCTCTCTCTCTCTCTCTCTGTTGCTTTCAATTCAGACTTCATTTCTGATCTCTGTTGTGTCTCCACATCAATCCCCAATCTACTTTAAGCCAGCAATTTTTATCTTAGCCTATTTCTTATTTTCTTTCCTTTATTCCTGAAGTTTCCTTTAATTTTCCCTGCTTTAAACATTTTAAAACATTACCGGCATGTTTCCATGGTAGCTCAATGGTAGAGCAGCGACATGACGAGCAGAAGATCCTGGTTCATGTCCCCGCTATGTCATTGAATTTTTCAGTCTGAGTCAACCTTTCCCCTTTTAAATACAATTTTCTCGCGTTCTTCATATTTTATCTTATTGTATTATTTCTTTCGTTTTATCGTATTTTTACATATATTTGTACTTTGTTCTTCTTCTATGTCCTTTCAATTTGTAGTTGCTATTTCTCACCCTGTTCTCTTTTAATTTCTTTTTTCCAATTTCTCTCCATCTTCTTTCGAACCGTCTTTTACTCTTTAAAACGTTCTTCCTTTTTGTTTCTATAATTCTGTCTTTCTATTCAATTATTCATTCATTCATTCTTAAATTATTTAGTCCACTCTACTTTCAAACTTTTCCTTTTTTAAATTTCGTACTTTTATTCTTTCTTTCATTAATTCCTTTTTTTATTTTTCTAACTTCCTTTCCTTCATTCTTTACAATGTTCCTTCTATTTCACGTCTAACCTTATTTAACCCTTTCTTTCTAACGCTTTTTTAAAATTAAATATTGTAAAATTACTTGTAATATGATAATTTAACTATGTATCATTTCAGTCGGCTCCAAACACTTCAACCCAGAAAATGGAAAAGTTCGATCCTTCTTGCATCACGACTATTCCTAAAAATAAAATTACCCTTATTTTGAGAATGCATTTTAAACATACATAGTATATTGGTGCTTCAGACACTAGGGGAGACCGGACTTGGTTGTCACACTTTTCAATCAAATGCATTTTTAATTATTTCTATCGGTTTTTTTATTTAACTAATTATCAAATATGTCCTTTCAACTCTTTGGCATATTGTAAAACAAAGTTCAAAACTAACAATGAAACAGAAAGTTTTTAAATATCATCTTTAAAAAAAAATGCAAAATGTGACAACCAACCCCACCTCAGGGTTGGTTGTCACAGTCATTGGGGTTGGTTGTCACATTGCAAAAAAATTACTGGAATAAAAATGTTGTAAGTTCAACTGTGTGGTATTTAATACTCATGAAAGCAAGGAAAGCATTCCCATAATATAACATCAATATTATTAAGCTGTTGACAAAAGCAAAGTGTTGTGTCATGTGACCGATTAAACTTTTGACTATTACATGGGGTTGAGTCTAACACGGAACTTTTTGTTTCTTCCAAATTGATAGAAAAATGAATAAACACATTATTATAGTTTAGAAATCTTGCATCTCTTATGTTAGGCTTCTAATTTGGTTTGCCTCAGAATATTCATAATGGAATAAGAAATTGGATTAATTTTGAATGACTTAGTTCAAACAAACATAACAGGCACTGAATTAAATCGGAAATACATCAATCAATTATGGCATACATATATACCATGAAGTCCTTGAGTACAGGCTTCATGAGCCCAACCTTTATGATCTTGTGTTTATACCCTGATGTATATTTTGCATAGCCATTGCCTGAGGAAATGCAATTATCAGAATCCCGGGATGTCTTATATTGTCATGCTCTTCTAGGATTGTTTATCATTCAAGAATCGCTAGCTCTATTTACTGCTTTCTTCATCTGAAACAATACATATTGTACTACTGTATTACCCATATTTAAGTTGGGCTGGGTTGGTTGTCACATGAGACAACCAATCCGGACGGGGATGGAAGTCACATGTGACAACCAACCCCTTGACGCCATTTTGGAATTCCATTGCTCAACCGAGGTTTTCTACCAAGCAAAAGCCGAAAAGAACATCGCAATATACTCCTAAATAGATGTATTGTTTAACGTAATATAGAAGATATTTGTAAACTTATCCGTTTACGATGAAGTAGAAGTAAACTTCAGAGCAAAAATTTTATTTTCAACACAGCAAATCACAAATCTTTCAACAATGGAAACAAAACTAACACCTGCTTCGCGGGAAACTGCAGACGGCGCTAATGGTCAAGGAAGCATCTTTCCCACTTAAAACCAATCACTCCTGCCAACTGTGTATCCAGTTATTATTAGTGAGACAACCATCCCGTGTGACAACCAAGTCCGGTCTCCCCTATATTCTGGAAAAATAAGTTTAGAATGATAGTCAACAGGCTTTTGAAAACAAATTTTGACGACTGTCTTTTGAAATGACGTTACAATTAATAAAATATTGGAAATTAATACAGGAAAAAACTAAAGTACATTGTCATAAAACTTCAAAATAATGCGCTAAAAAATATTAGAATACCTGGTAAATCGTTCGAACAAGTGCAGAAATTCAAATATCTTGGAGCAATAATTACAAACACGAATAATATTAAGGCAGAACTTAAGTGTACATTCAAATAAGGAAATGCCTGTTTTTATGCAGTTCAGAAACTCTTTAACTTCTCGTCTGTCCAGAATCTAAAAATAAAATTTTATAAGACAATTATTCTGCCGGTTGTATTATAGGTCTATGGATGTGAGACATGACCCCTTACATAATCTGAGAGTGTTCGAAAACAGGGGGCTTAGGAACATATTCGGACTAGATGAAAACTGCATAACGACGAGCTTCGCCTACTCTTCACCGGATATAGTAAGGGTAATTAAATCACGGAGGATGAAATGGGGGAGGAAAGACATATCTCAAAAGTATTGACTGGGAGACCCTAAGCGAAAAGATCACTTGGAAGACCTAGATGCAGGTGTGAGGACAATATTAGGATAGATTTATGGGAAATAGGATTTTCGGGGGATGATTGGAGTTAGCACAGAATAGGGTTGAATGGCAGGTTCAGGTAAGCGCGGCAATGAACCTTCGGGTTCCATAAAGTAGATAATATTCCTTTAGCCTGCTTAGGAATTGTTTATTGCCATTGAAATTAAGTAAGGTGGGGAGAAAGTTATTAAGTTAGTGAAATTTGTACGTTCGTCGAATTTTTCAATGTATGACAGTGTTAGTAGACATTAACAGACAAAACAAACAAAGAGACAAACTATGGGGTTTAAAAGCTGTGATTTAAATGCTAAGCGTGTTAATAATAATAATAATAATAATAACAACAATAATAATAGGCTAATAATAATAATAATAATAATAATAATAATAATAATAATAATAATAATCTGGGAGACCCGAAGGGTAAAGACCACTTGAAAGACCTAGACATAGATGAGAGGACAATATGAGAATAGATTTAAGGGAAGTAGGATTTGCGAGGGATGTTTGGATGGATTTAACACAGAATAGGGGTGAATGGCGGGCTCAGGTAAGCGTGGCAATGAACCTTCGGGTTCCATAAAATGGATAATATTCCTTTAGCTTACTTAGGAAAGTTCTATAGTTCTGCATGCACCAGTGTTGATAGGGTTGCCGCTCTCAAGGCGTCGAAATCCAAGAAAAGGTTGTGGACTTTTATCAGAGCTGTTGTGTCCAACATGAGAGACCGGGCGAGCTATTTTTGTGTCTAGCCGTACGCACCAATTGTATTAACACAATGGCCTGTTGTGTAGGGGGACTATAGTGCGTGGAAACCTATCGCGACACTAAATTTGTGTGGATATCTTATCTCGGGTTGATCAGATACGTGTAAGCTGATAAGTCTGTTTTATTGTCATAACTAAGACCCGGAATTTTAGATTTTTATAAAGACTTTATTAGTTTTTTAACATATTAAAATAGTTTCATTAGAGTTTTTACCATTTCAGACAAGATTTTTAAGGCTCTACTTAAACAAATACAATAAAATCAGGTAAATTGACATAAAAAAGTTCCAGAATGCTTTTGTTTAATCAGTTATAATAAAATTGCAATTATGGTGTGTAGAAAATTAGTTTTTTTTAATTAATTTCCGAGTTAACCTCCAGATCGATTTATTAAGCAGGGCTTACGGAAGAAAAAGGTCTCGTTTTATAAGCATATGTGAAGGAATATGTGGATAGTGTTATTTGTCAAAGCTAACTGTATTGCAACTTCCAAAGCCGGATATGAACACTGTAAAACTGAGAAATGATTTTAATTTGATAAATTCTTTCTAATATACTACCATAAAATAGGCACTAAATTGGGCATTACTCCGGTACCGGTCGACCGATTCGGTCCAATATCAATTGGCGTTTTCATATGGACGTTATAAATGCGTATACGAAGTTTCATGAAAATACGATGAAGCGTATTCGAGTTATCGCGTGTAAAGATACACGAAGGACGGACAGACAGACGGATAGACATTTTCCCGTCCCCCACACAATCTTATAAAGTACCATACTGTCTCTTAATAAACAACATATATATGAATTTATTTTACTTTACTTACAATTTCCTTGGGTTTAAACCACGTAACTATAGGAACACTTTTTGCTTCATTTTCAATAGTTTATCTTCTAATACATAAAATAGAAAGTGTGTATGTAGGGTATGTTCCTTATACAAATCTACATTTCTTGAGCAATTTGCAAGAAATTTTGCAGACATGCCCAGTTAAGCCCGGAAAGTATCGCGATCAACATTAGAAGTCAAACAAACCACTCCTTCCCTTGAAACTTTATATAATTTATCAGAATATTACACTGAAAAAATGAAGTGCAATTCAGTTCTCATGACAACAGTGTATTGTTTAAAGTGTTCACATAGGGCTTTGGGAACTACATAATACTGGGCTTTAACAAATTCTGATGCTATCGGTGTAATGCAATGGTGAAAATAATTAATGAAGAATGAAATCCACGAAAATAAACCAGTCACATAACTTTCTCTACCCTCGACATGGAAAATATAATTTTCTCACTTCACATTTTGATGTAGATTAAGATGTCGTATTGCAGGGACAGCTTAAGTGTGTGCCAATGAGTATACTGTATCAGTAGTCGGTAAAAAAAATCCTATCCACCGATACGTCATTCATAGATGTAGGCTTTGCATTAGTTGAGAAATAGAGATGTTTATCACTGGCCCTAAGCATGGAAAAGGAGACAAAATAGGATGGGACATTTTCAGTCCTATGCCCGCAGTATAGGCCTACTATGTTCCAGATTTTTGGTGAGGAAAGTATGAAAGTTATAGTAAATTTCAGCCCCGAAACGGTTGTATGTTAACATGAGAGTGAGAAATAACATTTTCCGTGAAGACAATACAATGTTATGTTACCGGAATTTCTGGTTCTTCTTATTTCAACCCCTCCCAGGCATGGTGTGTAGAAGCAATGTGATACAAAATTCTACATTATCCATTAGTCATGAAAAGCTATACCAAGCGTTTTCTGAGGGAATAGTTTGAGTGTGATAAGTCGTTATTCTTCATTTCAAATTATAAATACCTATATAAGGACCTAGAATTTGAAAATCGAAAGTCCTTCATAAGTTAATTTCAAATTACAAATCCCGGGCAAAGCATATGTGCGAGAAGAATGCGAAATTCTGTAGAGAACATGTACATATTGCTTTGGCAATAATCTTGAGTTAGGGGACTTGTACGTTATTTCGGAAAAATCCATTGCCAAGTTTTAGGTGTTTTAAGTTCTACAGCTAATTTATTAGTTAAAAGTATGAAAAATTAAGCAGTTATCCAAACATAGTATAATAATTTTCATCAAATAACGTCACATAATACTGAAATATGTAAAGTACCTGGCAATTATGCATTATTAACAAAGAAGTTCGATGAATGAAAAAGCTTTACTTGCTAACGTGGAGCAAAAGTGGAATTCTCAAAATAGTACATATGGCACTTTATTAAGATACGGGTATCTTACTGTATCTTAATTTTAGATTTTAATGTGTATATTTTGATTACTGAATTAAGATATGATGTTATATTGCTTTTAGATTAATGTGACTGGTATACTTCCTTACTCAATGGCAATAGACAATTCCTAAGCAAGCTAAAGGAATATTATCTATTTTATGGATCCCGAAGGTTCATTGCCGCGCTTACCTGAGCCCGCCATTCAACCCTATTCTGTACTAACTCCATCCAACCATCCCTCACAAATCCTACTTCTCTTAAATCTATCCTAATATTGTCCTCCCACCTACGTCTGGGTCTTCCAAGTGGTCTTTTCCCTTCGGGAAATATTTTTGAGATATGTCTTTCCTCCTCCATGTCCAGCCCATTTCATCCTCCTTACTATATCCGGTTATGAAGCTCGTCGTTATGCAGTTTTCATCTCTCTTAGGCCCAAATATTTTCCTAAGCCCCCTGTTTTCGAACACTGTCAGATTATGTAAGGGGCCATGTCTCACATCCATATAATACAACCGGCAGGATAATTTTATTAAGTGCCAGTATGGTACTTTATGAGATTGTGTGGTGGACGAAAAAATGTCTGTCTGTCTGTCTGTCCGTCTGTCCTTCTGTCCGTGTGTCTGTACGCACCATAACTCAAATACGCTTTTTCGGATTTTCATGAAACTTGGAAAACACATTTATAATGTCCATGGGAAGAACCCTATTGATATAGAACCAAATCGGTTCACCGGTACCGGAGTAATGCCCAATTTAGTGCCTATTTTAATAGATTATGGCGCCTTTCTCATAGAAAGGCGCCATCACTCAAATACGCTGTAACGGATTTCCATGAAACTTGATATACCCATTTATGACGTCCATGAGAAGTGCCCTATTGAATTTGAACCTAATCTGTTGACCGGTACCTGAGTAAAACCCAATTTAGTGTATAATTTAAAGACGCGGTAACTCAAATACGCTTTACCGGATTTTTATGAAACTTGGTATACACATTTACAATGTCCGTGGGAAGACGTCTATTCATAATGGACAAAATCGGTTGATCTGTTTCGGAGTAATGCTCAATTTAGTGCCTATTTTATGGCAATATACGTATTCGAAAGAATTTATAAAAAAAATGAAAATCAGTTATCTTGACAACATAGCCTATTGTTTTACTGTGATCTTATAAGGCCTTGGAAATTAAAATACAGGTAGCTATGACAAAAAACACTATTGTTTTACATGCGCCTATCCAACTAGACCGTTAAAATGACCCAGGTGCCGAGATGGTAGACCTTTCTTCTTCCGTAAGCCCTGCTTAATGAATAAATCTGGAGCTTAACTTGGAAATCAATTTAAAAAAAAAAAAAAACATATTCTGCATATCATAATTGCAGTCATAACTGATTAAACAAAAACATACTGGCACTTTTTTTACATCAGTTTACCTGATTTTTTTTATTATTTGAGTCTGTAATTATTGTTCCTAGTTATTTGAACTTCTCCACTTGTTCGAACGATTTACCGGCTATCCTAACATTTTGTAGCGTATTATTTGACTTTTGATTGTTATTATGTGTACTTTTTAGTTTTATAATCTTTGTTAATACTGACTTTCTGAACACACTTAATATATATTGTATAAAATCCCCAATTATTTGTATAACTTACATGTTTTAGGGGACAAGTTTAATACAGTTTAATTTGGTTCCTTGTCTAGTTTTGATAGTGGTTTATAGCCTTTTTTTTTACTTCATACATTATTTTTTAGCTATACCCACTATCGGAATGAAATTCGTTAATGGCATGAGTCATTCTTCCTTCCAAATCTAAAGAAAGACGTAGGCCTATGAGGTTAGTAGGCCTATTTGTAATTCTGAATGGAAAGGTTTCACAAAATAGCTAGAAAAGTACCCAGCTTATAAAATAACATAAAATAGCACAGTATGAAAATTCGGACAAAGGTACTTTACGATCAATTTATCGATTGCTTTAATGTACCGCCATTTTGGTTTCTTGTTTGTTTAAACTTACGTGTTATTTCGGCAAGCAACAAGAGATACGGTGTCAGCTTGCAATGAATCCCATAGTGAGGTATGTATATCTCGCTATAATATATCGATTATCTTGCGATCGCATATCGATATAGCCTAATTGATATAATGTATGCAAGGTCTCCTTTACAATGATGAAAGCTTATGTGTTTTATTAATATTTCTGGTTTTAAATGTTAATCACATACTTAATTCCGTACCTAAGTATTTGCTAAATAATCACAATAAATATAACTCAATGACAAAGTTAACTCACGAAAAATTCGGACCTCTCATGACATTAGCTATGATGTTACAGTGAGTTTCACGTTCGAGTTGACCAATCATGCGGGTTTTTGCGTCGCGGCAGCCACATCTCTAACTCCGGAGCTATCGGGTGAAAAATCTACGCAAATAAACCCTCTAACGGTGTAATGCTTCAGGTTCTCACAATTACAATGGAAAAAAACCACGTACCTCATCACAAGAGATTTTTTAAATGTCCTTCTCTTGCATACACACAATACTGGCACCTTTTTAGGAAATGTTCTTTCCCGCGCATAAGTTCAGCTTCCGAGAAAGAGTCAATTTCAATTGTGATACTTTCTTTACAAGAGAAATTGTCTTATTGTGATATTCTGAAATTGTGATATTGCTTTTAAGTTTTTAAAAAGAAAAATTAACACTATCTCGGAAGCTGAACTTACGCGCGTGAAATAAAATTTCATAAAAAAAAGGTGCCAGTGTAGTGTGGATTCAAGAGGAAAACATTTCAAACATCTGTTGTGATGAGCAGGCTTTAAAACTTAGCCTAGTGCCCGAACCCACAGAGGGAGTTGATTCCGGTTACCAACAACCTGAGTATAGGGGGTGGGGGTTGATTGCGTAGGCTGATAAGACAGTAGCTGATAGCAGTACTGAGAAGTGAATGCGCTTGCGGTACGGTGCCTCTCAAATTGGTCAACAGTGTACCTTGTCATTGTGCGTGTTTAAATTTATAATACGTGTTCGGCATGCCGAAAGTAAAGTGTTCTAAAACGCAAACATATATTGAAACATTTGGGAGGGACTATTATACACAAACAGGAGAAAGTATCGTTTTGCATGCTTTTAATGTGAGTTTAGATAATGAGAAGTTATTTTGTGGTCTTCCTATATCTGTATTTCGCTTTTGTTTACTATCACGTGAACTAGCATATGGTAGCTAGGGCATACACCGAGCAAAGTCTGTACAGTACGGTTGCTGTTAACATATTCGATCGGGCACTAAGTTTTAAAGCCTGCTGATGAGGTACGTGGTTATTTTCAATGTAATTTTAACTGCAATTGTGAGAACCTGAATCATTACACCATTAGCGACTTTATTTGCGTAGATATTTCACACAATCGCTCGGGAGTTGGAGCTGTGCCCGCCGCGCCGCAAGAACCCGCGTCATTGGCCAATTCTTGCGTGAAAAACACTAATTATATATATTCCGTTGTTTCAGCATGTTTGCTATTATAGTAATGACTTTAGGAAATATCAAACATCTGAGCGCCCGTTCGTTACTCCCAGTGGTACCAACATCAGAGAAGCACTTGTCAGCATGTGTTGTCAACATTGCCAGCACATATTTCCGGACAGATCATCCTCTTGTCACTCAAACTCCCAGAAACTGGGTCCCCAAAATTCGACGCGTCAAATCAACGTTTGGAGAGGATATACTACAATCTCTTCACACTGATAGCGACATACCTCTGGCTGTAATTGTCAAAACAAAGAGCTCTAAGTTAATCGAAAAATACAACGTAATTTCACCAGGTTCTTATCTCTTAATTCTGATAGGAATCCCGGAGGTTA
Organism: Ectobius pallidus; assembly: GCA_964059195.1. Lineage (NCBI taxonomy): Eukaryota > Metazoa > Arthropoda > Insecta > Blattodea > Ectobiidae > Ectobius > Ectobius pallidus. The sequence goes on along the minus strand of CAXKWD010000005.1, from coordinate 180,009,663 downwards.
TAGTGTATTCAATGGCAGAATTAATGTTGTTGAGGATACAAAGAGAAGCCAGAAATCGTCGGGCTCCAAGGTTATTTGTTGTAGAAAATCTTCAGCCAGACAAGATTAAAGAATTCCTAATGCTTGCATATGCGTGGAATATTATGGATGCAATTGTTCTGAACCACATTTCAAACGACGGAGTTGAGTATATTGATGCCTTCGGATGGTTACCCAAGGAACAGACAAATCTTTGTGCTGATGGAGTCGACAGTATTCACCACATGGATCGTTGGAACGTCCGAACAGGAAAGTTCAAACAAAACAATGACCTGTTTCCTACCAAAAACTTTAAAGACGTAGCAAACTGCGAAGTGATTGTAAAAGAAATGCCATCTTTATTTCGTGAATTTTACTTGTCTATTTTATTGCTGGATATAACCGTAAACGCCGTAGAATTCTACAGAACAAGAGGTAACATAAAATACCACATATTACTGCCATCTACCTACATGGAGAATGTATCATTCGATGATTGTACAAAAACGTATCCTTACATAAGAGAAGAGTTAAAGTGGTACGTTCCTTTAGGAACCACTGTCCCAAGATGGAAAAGCATTTTTAAGGTATTCAGTCCATTGGTTTGGATTTTATCTGCATTGATGTTCATGATGGGTTCTATTGTTTTCTCACTCTTCAACAAAAGAGATTTGAAGAGCTTTATTACAGCCTTGATGAATTCCTTACAGTCACACTTGTTGATGAGTGTGAAAGATTCCTTCAAGGGCTTGGTACCTGTATCTTTCTTCTCGCTTTGGATCTTCTATTGTCTGCACATCAACATTGCGTACCAATGCGGCTTGTTTGGATTCCTGGTGAACCCAGGAGAGGTTCCACCAATCAGAACTCTCGAAGAACTACATGCATCTGGTTTACAGCTATACACTTTTGGGGACTTCAATAGACTTAATATGTTGAGTGGCAAATACAAAAACATCAAAGTCTGTCCTTACAAACAGTGTCATACTCGTATTTATGAGAAGAGAGATATGGCTTTGCTTAGTTCAAGGGGTACAGCCCACTTACACAGTGGGAACATGATCAACTATGAAATGGAAGGTCAAATGGCATATGTTTATTTCGGGATACATACAGCCAAACTGGGTTGTATCTTACATAGACACATCCAGAAGGGCATGGAAAGGTTTGTGAGTGCTGGGATTGTTGAACGCCTTGTGCGTGGACTGAACAACGAACTGAAACAATTTAACCTATATTATTCAATGTACAATAAGATTGAGGTTTCTACAGGTTTGTTCTCATTTTCATTAAATCATTTGGAAGGAGTGTTCTATGTCCTGTTACTTGGGCTGTTGAGTTCATCGTTGGTGTTCTTTATTGAAATCTTGTGGTTCAGATCTGTGATGTTTTTCGCTAAGAATGTGGTTCAGATCTATGATGTTGTCGCTAAGAATTTGGTTTAGGTCTTTGATGTTTCTCGCTAAGAATGTGGTTTAGGTCTTTGATGTTTCTCGCTAAGAATGTGGTTTAGGTCTTTGATGTTTCTCGCTAAGAATGTGGTTTAGGTCTTTGATGTTTCTCGCTAAGAATGTGGTTTAGGTCTTTGATGTTTCTCGCTAAGAATGTGGTTTAGGTCTTTGATGTTTCTCGCTAAGAATGTGGTTTAGGTCTTTGATGTTTCTCGCTAAGAATGTGGTTTAGGTCTTTGATGTTTCTCGCTAAGAATGTGGTTTAGGTCTTTGATGTTTCTCGCTAAGAATGTGGTTTAGGTCTTTGATGTTTCTCGCTAAGAATGTGGTTTAGGTCTTTGATGTTTCTCGCTAAGAATGTGGTTTAGGTCTTTGATGTTTCTCGCTAAGAATGTGGTTTAGGTCTTTGATGTTTCTCGCTAAGAATGTGTTTCAGATCTGTGTCTAAGAATGCTTGTGCATAAACTGTGTTAAGCTTCAGTTATTGATTGCCTAATCATAGGTTTGCAGTTCTGAACATTTGAGGTCATTAACGCTTGAAGAATACAGATACACAACAAGTTTTAGATAATTAATTTTGATGTATGCTGTACCTTGCACAAAACTATTGTAGTCTGTATCACTAGTTCTATGTGTAATTTGTGATTTTACCAACAAATGTAAGTGCAAATTAGTTGGGAGTAAATATATTGAGGGAAAATCTTACACTAGAGTTATACTGAATATAATTTTTTTGTGAATCGTAAGAAATAAATAACTAAATAAGATAAATTAAATATATACACGGAATTATTTGCGTATTAGCTTAGCTTATATATAGGGTGTTAATAAATAACACCGAAATATTTTACCTGTACATAGAGGGGACAGCAACTTTTTTTAGGAGATTTTTGCCCTATGACATAAAATGTGTATGCTACAGGGCATTAAAGTCATTATAATTTGGTGCTCATAACTCAATAATGTAGCGAAATAGGGTTAAAATGTTCATTAAATTGACTTCATTCCTTCCTAGTGATCGATAAAAACCCGAGTCTTAATCATTCGTCAACAGCTAGATCATAATTTAGAGTTTTCATAATCTGCAAAATTGACAGACTAATCACAAGACTGGTCGCCACTGCATTAGTCTTTTTTTTAATTCATAACTACTGACTACAGTAATAACAACGAAGTTCATTTGTTTTGCATCTTTTTATAATGTTAGAAGTCAGTGGCGGCCATGCCCTGGGAGATTTTATGCTGTAACAGGAATATTTGAATCCACAGAGCAAAAATCTCCTAATAAAAGTTGCTTGTCTATGCCCCCTCTATACACAGGTAAAATATTTCGGTGTTATTCATTAACACTCTGTATAGAACGAACATGTGTCTGTTTGTACTTTATGCATTACTAAACCGTTCATCCGATCGCCATGAAACTTTGAAAGTTGTTGAGTACACTCCCACGAAGGTTTCTGGCATAGTACATTTTTAATTTTAGCTTTCGTTCGCGAGTTATGAGTGAAAAACGGGAACAAAACGTACATTTTTTTTGCGCTTTCGAAGCATCAGTTTTCAGTAATATATTTCAACTGTTAAATCAATTGTAGGTGGCTTTGTCTACTTTTGTCATAACTTGGAAATAAAGCATTGGGATCGCTTGAATGTTGTAAGCCCACGCTGCTTGATTCGTTTATAAAGTCAAGGCACGCAGACATTTGAAATTTTCACCTTAGAGGGAAGAAGGATAATGAATATAGGCCTAAATAATGGGCATACATATCGATTTGGACGACACTCACTATGCAGGGGTTTTCTGGGCCCAGGAACTCGAATCTGAGGTTATTTTTCCCATGCAGCGCTTTCTAATCGTGGAATTCACTTCAAAGCCGGATTTATAGCTGTCTCATTAATTAGGCCAATCAATAGTTTAGTTTAGACCTATGAATGTTTCGCGTAAGTGTTAATAAATATAAAAATAAAGTGTTAAATTAATAAAGTGTTAATAATAAGTGTTAAGTTAAGGTGGGCGAAGCCGCAGGGATTTTCTATAAGCCATAAAAAGCTATATTTATCGTTTTCTGAGGGAATAGTTTGATAAGTCGTTCTTTCTCATTTCAAATTCTAAATACCTATATAAAGACCTCTCTCTCTCTCTCTCTCTCTCTCTCTCTTTACCTTAGACCCAAGCCGCCCGGGCCTTAGAGGGCAGCGACCTGTCGGGAGAGGGATTAGCTCGGGATCACATACATACTTTTTTGACCAGACAAGGACATGGAGGACCTCCCCGGATGAGTGATCAGCCCAATGCCGGGGCCACCTTCGACACAACACGAACACATAGGACGAGACACACCATTCACAAACACATACACTCGAAACAAGGCGAGGATGGGATGAAGATGATAATGACGGCCAGATGATATCCGGGGACCACAAGGGTCTAAAGTTACTTGACATTTGTCTCACAGGTGAGGGAAAAATCCGTAAAAATCTCACCTAAATAACTTGTCCCGACCAGGATTCGAACCCGCTGCGTGAGAAGAGCTAACGCATCCCCTACGCCACAGCGGTGGACCTATATAAAGCCCTAGAGTTTGAAAATCGAAAGTCCTACATAAGTTATTTTCGAATTTACAAAATACAAAACCGAGCGACGCCGGGCCTTTTAAGCTAGTACAACATAAATTGTTTGGAAATTTCAATTAGTTAATATAAATGTCTATTGATTAAAAACACAATTTCGATTCGGTGCAAGCCAGTTCGTGTGGTTTTATAGCGTTTTGATGTAAGCAACTACCACGACGCCCTCCATCTTGTGATACTCACTATTGGAAGCATTGGGAACTCGGATCGATTCATCGAATCGATTCGTGGACTGTTCATCCATCTAGTATGCCGTGATCTTGCTGCTGACAGAATATTGACAAGACAGAATGAAATAGTATATTGCGACACAAGGGCGGAAAGGCACGTTGCGCCTCGGGTTAAGTTTTCGAGACCCGTATTTGCCTTTACGGCCCGTGTGTTGCATGCTATTTTTTGCACGACGGTTACTTATATCAATTTAATTATATTAATTGTGATATTACCTGAAAATATTATGTATATATACTATTGAAGATTGATGTTTATTTCAGAAAGTGATTCGCATTTGTTATTGTTTATGGCAACCGAATATTTATAAAGCGGGGAGGCCTTGGTCATTACAGCCCGCAAATAAGCGTTTGCGGGCGGTAAAGTAACTTTCTGCCCGTCGCCCCTAGCAACAAATAACTTTCTGCCCGTCGCCCCTAGCAACAAGATTGCGTGTGGTAATGTCAAGTTACGATCCATGTAAACAACTTTCGTAAGTAACACTTACTAGCTAAGGAGTGCAAAAATAATTATTTACAAAAACCGTTACAGTTTATTCGTGGTATAGTCTTAATGAATCCTACTGGAGATGAATTTCACCAGATAAATATCGATAAATACCTTGCATGCATGAAGCTGCAAGATAAAGAACCATGATTGGTCGATATCGAAGGCATTGCTGACGTAAGCGTATGTAGGCGTAAATGTAATTCCGAACAAAAAGTTTTTACAAAATCGCGAGAAATCTAGCAATTTTATAACTGAACAAAAAGCACAAAGGGAATTCTGGCAATAGTACTTTCCGATCAATTTATCGACTGCTTTAATGTACCGTCATTTTGGTTTCTTGTTTGTTTATGCTTAGGCCTACGTGTTATTTCGCCAAGCAACAAGAGATACGGTGTCAGCTTGCAATGAATCCCATAATGAGGTGTGTATATCTCGCTATAATATATCGATTCTCTTGCGATCGTATATTGATATAGCCCAATTGATATAATGCATCCAAGGTCTCGTTTACAATTATGCAATACAGTGATAGAAGCCTAAATGTTTTATTAATATTTCTGGTTTTAAATGTCAATTGCATACTTAGACTAAAGAATCACAATAAATATAACTCGAAGTCCAAATTCTTTCAAGAAAAATTCCCGACCAATCATGTCATTAGCTATGATAATACAGCGAGTTTCACGTACGAGTTGGCCAATGACGCGGGTTTCTGCATCCCGGCGGCCACAGCTCTAACTCCCGAGGGATTGGGTGAAATAACAATGCAAATAAAGCCGCTAACGGTGCAATGATTCAGGTTCTCGCTATTATAGTTAAAATTACTATGAAAATAACCTTGCACCTCATCACAAGAGATTTTTTTAAATGTCCCCCCTTGCATCCACCCAACACTGGCACCTTTTTAGGAAATTTCTTTCACGCGCATAAGTTCAGCTTCCGAGATAGAGTTAATTTCTCTTGTGATATTGTCTTGAAGTTGTCCACAAGAAAAATTAAAAGTATCTCGTAAGCTGAACTTACGCGCGTGAAATAAAATTTCATAAAAAGATAAAGGTGCCAGTTTCGTGTGGATGCAAGAGGAAAATTTCAACATCTCTTGTAATGAGGTACGTGGTTATTTTCATTGTAACTGTGAGAACCTGAATCATTACACCGTTAGCGGCTTTATTTGCGTAGAGCCGTGGCCGCCACAACGCAGAAAAACGCGTGATTGGCCAACTGAAACACAGTGTATAACAATGTATATTCCGTTGTTACAGCGTGTTTGTTATGATAGTAATGACTGTAGGAAGTGTCAAAGATCTGAGCGCCCGTACGTTACTCCCAGTGCTACCAACTTCAGAGAAGCACTTGTCAGTATGTGTTGCCAACATTGCCAGCACACATTTCCGGACAGATCTCCCTCTTGTCACTCAAACTCCCAGAAACTGGGTCCCCAATCCTGGACGGGTCAACTCTACATTTGGACAACATATACTAGAAACTCTTCACAGATTAAGTGACATACCTCTGGCTGTAATTGGTAACATGAAGAGCTTTGATTTAATGAAAAAATACAACGCGATATTACCGGGTTCGTATCTCTTAATCCTGATAGGAGTCCCCGAGCACTTTCTGTATAAAATGGCAGAATTAATGTTGATAAGGATGAGAAGAAATGCCAGAAACCGTCGGGCTTTGCTGTTATTAATTGCAGAACATCTTCAGCCAGACATGATTAAAAAACTCGTAAAGCTTACATATCTATGGCATTTTATGGATGTAATTGTCCTAAACCACATTTCAAACTATGGAGTTGAGTATATTGATGCCTTCGGATGGTTACCCAAGAAACAGACAAATCTTTGTGCTGATGGAGTTGACAGTATTCATCACATGGATCGCTGGAACGTCCAAACAGGAAAGTTCAAACAAAACAATAACCTGTTTCCAACCAAAAACTTTAAAGACATAGCAAACTGCACACTAATTTTAAGAACTTTAACACACACAATTCTTGAATTTTTCTCGTCTTATGCATTGCTGGATATAATTAAGAACGTTGTAGATTTCCAGATAATGCGAAAAAACTTTAAATACCACATTTTGCTGCCATCTGCCTACATTGAGAACATTACGTTCGGGGAATGTACATCAACTTACCCTTATATAAGAGAAGAGTTAAAATGGTACGTTCCTTTAGGAACCATTGTCCCAAGATGGAAAAGCATTTTTAAGGTATTCAGTCCATTGGTTTGGATTTTATCTGCATTAGTGTTCATCATGGGTTCTATTGTTTTCTCACTCTTCAACAAAAGAGATTTGAACAGCTTGATTACAGCGTTGATGGATTCCTTACAGTCACACTTGTTGATGAGTGTGAAAGATTCCTTCAAGGGCTTGGTACCTGTATCTTTCTTTTCGCTTTGGATCTTCTATTGCCTCCACATCAACATTGCTTACCAAGGCGGCTTGTTTGGATTCCTGGTGAACCCAGGGGAGATTCCACCAATCAGAACTCTTGAAGAACTAGATGCATCTGGGCTACAACTATACACATCTACGAACTTTAACAATTTTAATATATTGAGCGGCAAATACAGAAACTTAGAAACGTGTCCTTACGAACGTTGTCATACTGGTATTTATGTGAATAGAGACATGGCATTGTTAAGCTCATGGGGTACAGCCCACTTGAAGAAAGGGACCATGGTCAATTATGAAATGGAAGCTCAAATGACATATGTTTATTTCGGGATACATACAGCCAGACTGGGTTGCATATTACATCGACACATTCAAAAGGGTATGGAAAGGTTTGTGAGTGCTGGGATTGTTGAACGCTTTGTGCGTAGACTGAACAAAAAACTGAAAGAAAACAACCAGATTAAGGTCTCTACAGGTTTGTTCTCATTTTCATTAGAACATTTGGAAGGTGTTTTCTATGTGCTGCTGTTGGGGCTATTGATTTCATCTCTGGTGTTTTTTATTGAATTTTTGTGGTACACTTCACTGAAATTTCTCGCTAAGCATCCATGTAGATAAAAAATTCCCTTTAGGCAGGCCTACACGCTGAGGTAGATTTTGAAGTGCTAAATCTCGCCTTATATGAGAGCTATCGAGAAACCAGTTATTGATTTGTAGAGTACTCATCAAGAACTTTTCAACGGTGCTCCATAAGACGTGGTTTCAAAAATTTCGAATTTCCATCCCCCCACCAACCACTCCCACTCGTACCCCCAAAACCCCCGGAATCATTGGTGTCACTGTGAACTCCATAGGGTGTACTCTAATTTATTCAAACAAAGTTTCCCTCTATAATTCATAGGGGCCGAGATATAAATTTTTCAAAATTTCAACCCCCTCCCAAGACCCTCCCCCTTGGGCCAATTTTGCTCATTAACGAACTTGTCCGAACTATTGGGCCTAGAAATAACATAATGAAATTTCAAAATTAGGGCCACTAGCGTGTAAAGATATATATATATATATATATATATGTATATGTATCACAAAAATGTTTTTTGAACGGGTGATGGTTTCGTACTTAGGGAGGGATGAAACGTAAATATATGAAATAATTTTTCGAAAGTCATGACATGGTATCGATTGCAATAGGTAGATTTTTCTTGGAAATCTACCTAATATGTTAAGTTTCGGTTACTGATTGCCTAATCATAGGTTGGCAGTTCTGAACATTTGAAGTCAATAACGCCTGAAGAATATAGAGACACTGCAACTTAAAGATAATTAATTTTGATGTATGCTGTAGTTTGCACAAAACTATTGTGGTCTGTATAACTTGTTCTGTGTTTAATTTGTGAGAGGTTGTGATTTTACCAATAAATATATAAGTAACGCAGTCGGAAGAAAATATATTTTGGGAAAATCTTACAGAAAGCTTTAGTGATAATTGTTATAATGATATGCAGAAAATAACTTATTTTTTAAATCTTTTGCGAGTTAAGCTCCAGATCGATTCATTAAGCAGGGCTTACGGAAGAATAAAGGTCTAGTTTGGTAAGCATATGTGAAGGAGACTGTGGTTTCGAGTCCAGCCTAGGGCATGGGTGTTTGTGTGTAATGCGGGAAACATATATATATATCTCGGGATGGGTCCTCGATACTTTCGATCGTCGACAATCTCGATACCTGCATGGTTTTGGCATCGAGCGATACTTCAGAAAACTCGCTCGATACTTTTTCCATACTTTGGTAATTCTGCAATTTAAGGAAATGCGGTTTCTCTTTCTGCTCTTAGGAGTCTACAAAATATAGTAAATACTTTTATTTCTCCTTGAAATGGAGAAAATCACTCTGTGACTTTTGTCTAGTCATAAATAAAGACTTTCCTACTTTTAAAATCCAAACAGAAGAGATTCTTAATTGTTTTGTTTCCTGTCAAACGTTTCAATAACAATCAACAAGCAAGCCGACTGTCCAAACCCCATTGTAATTTTTGAACAAAAACTTGTAAGTGGACTGATTCAAAAACTAATTTTAGTTTTAATGTAGAGTTTAAAAATAATTATAGGCTACTGATGATATTAAATTTTGTCTCATTAAATATGCACACTTAATTAATTTAGTTGGTATTACAGTTCTCTCAACTTTTAATTTTCAATGTACTTATTTATTGAAACTAGAAATGTTGACGGTATCGTGTATCGAAGTATCAAGTATCGAGGAAAAAATCATGTATCGGTATGGAGTATCGAGTATCGAGTATCGACCCATCCCTAATAGGATATACGATACGACATACATAAATATATATACATAACTTATATCGTATTGGTAGATATCGAAGGCATTGCTGACGTAAGCGTAGCCTATGTAGGCGTAAATGTAATTCCGAACAAAAAGGTTTTAAAAAGTAACGAGAAATCTAGCAATTTTATAACTGAACGAAAAAGCACAAAGGGAATTCTGACAATGGTACTTTCCGATCAATTTATCGACTGCTTTAATGTACCGTCATTTTGGTTTCTTGTTTGTTTATGCTTAGGCCTACGTGTTATTTCGCCAAGCAACAAGAGATACGGTGTCAGCTTGCAATGAATCCCACAATGAGGTATGTATATCTCGCTACAATAATCGATTTTCTTGCCATCGGATATCGATTGGGTTTAATTGATATAATGTATGCAAGGTCTCCTTTACAATGATGTAAGCTTATGTGTTTTATTAATATTTCTGGTTTTAAATGTTAATTAAATACTTAATTCCGTACCTAAGTATTTGATAAATAATCACAATAAATATAACTCGAAGTCAAAGTTCACTAAAGAAAAATTCGGACCTCTCATGACATTAGCTATGATAATACAGTGTGTTTCACGTACGAGTTGGCCAATCAGCGGGTTTCTGCGTCGCGGCGGCCACAGCTCTAATTCCCGAGCGATGGGGTGAAATATCTACGCAAATAAAGCCACTAATGGTGTAATGATTCAGGTTCTCACAATTACAATGAAAATAAAATCAGGTAAACTGATGTAAAAAAGTGCCAGTATGTTTTTGTTTAATCAGTTATGACTGCAATTATGAAATGCAGAATATATATATTTTTTAAATTGATTTCCAAGTTAAGCTCCAGATTTATTCATTAAGCAGGGCTTACGGAAGAAGAAAGGTCTACCATCTCGGTCACCTGGGTCATTTTAACGGTCTAGTTGGATAAGCGCATGTAAAACAATAGTGTTTTTTGTCATAGCTACCTGTATTTTAATTTCCAAGGCCTTATAAGATCACAGTAAAACAATAGGCTATGTTGTCAAGATAACTGATTTTCATTTTTTTTTATAAATTCTTTCGAATACGTATATTGCCATAAAATAGGCACTAAATTGAGCATTACTCCGAAACAGATCAACTGATTTTATCCATTATGAATAGACGTCTTCCCATGGACATTTTAAATGTGTATACCAAGTTTCATAAAAATCCGGTAAAGCGTATTTAAGTTACCGCGTCTTTAAAATATACACTAAATTGGGTTTTACTCCGGTACGGGTTAACAGATTAGGTTCAAATTCAGTAGGGCACTTCTCATGAATGTCATAAATGGGTATACCAAGTTTCATGGAAATCCGTTAGAGCGTATTTGAGTGATGGCAATCTATTAAAATAGGCACTAAATTGGGCATTACTCCGGTACCGGTGAACCGATTTGGTTCAATATCAATAGGGTTCTTCCCATCGACATTATGAATGTTTATACCAAGTTTCATGAAAATCCGAAAAAGCGTACTTGAGTTATGGTGCGTACAGACACACGGACAGACATTTTTTCGTCCCCCACACAATCTCATAAAGTACCATACTGGCACTTAATAACAGAAATTACTTGACACCGATGCATTACCAGACCTTCAGATGACACTTTTATTTCAATTTAGCGCCACCCAGAAGATACCTTGTGGCACTCTGGAAATCTATGCAATGAGAGATCTAGGGTACGTATGATGGCTCCGCTCATCTGAGATTATACGAAGTAAGCGCGTGCAAGAAGTGAGTTTCCCTGGGACCGTATACAGAAACAAAACACAATTTATTGGGCATAAATATTCCAACAGATACACCAAGTGTTCAGCTTTTTTCCAACAAATTCACCACCGGAATTGAAACATTTGTCATACCGTGGGACCAACTTTAGAATACCTGTGTCGTACAAGTCTGCCGCCGGGGATTTGAACCACTGTATGGCAAACAATTCTTGCTCTCTGTCATTCGCTGTCATTTCTTGAGGTGTAGGAAAAGATGGAAATCACTGGGAGCGAGATCCGAGCTGTAGGTTGAATGTTTAAAGACATCCCAGTCGAACTTCTGCGGGATACTTGCTATGAGGTGTTTGAACATACATCCCACAGCCCGGATCTCGCTCCCAGTGATTTCCATATTTTCCTACACATCACGAAATGACAAATAATGCCAGACAGGCGGAAATGGTTGTCACATAGTGGTTCAAATCCCAGGCGGCAGACTTCTACGAGACAAGTGTTTAAAAGTTAGTGCCACGGTAAGACAAATGTCTCAATTCCGGTGATGAATATGTTGAAAAATAGCTGAACACTTGCTGTGTCTGTTGCAAGAACTATTTGCTTGAAAGTTACTTTATGGACGTGCCTCGTAGAAGTCACCCAACACAACAATTTGTCACGTCAAGAGTTACTGGGTGAAAAATTGTTGCGTGGAAGCCGTTGAGACGTATCTACGTCAAATCTACGAACTCAGACGTGGATCCATACTCAAGACAGGAGTTGTTTATATTGCAATTACGAAATGAAGTCAAGAGCTTTGAGGGGTGTGGCCACAGTCACGAGAATCTCCTGTGGTTTCCGCAACCGCTGCCATTTTGTGGTTCGCTTCCACTGTGAAAACGTTCAAGGAAAATTCAGAAGCTGTGAATCAAGGCCTTGCACTAGGTATGTATGTGTTATAATGAGAGAACTGTGGTTATTAATGGTATTTTATAAAATTGTGTAGGGGGCCATGAAAATTTCTGTCCGTCTGTCTGTCCGTCCGTGTGTGTGTCTGTACGCGCGATAACTCAAACGCTTTATCGGATTTTCATGAAACTTGGTATACGCATTTATAACGTCCATGGGAACAAGCCTATTGATATTGAACCAAATCGGTTGACCGGTACCGGAGTAATGCCCAATTTAGTGCCTATTTTTATGGTAATATATTAGAAAGGCCCTATAACTCAAATACGCTTTACTGGATTGTCATGAAACATGGTATACGCATTTATAACGTCCTTGGGAAGGACTCTATAGATATTGAATCAAATCGGTTGACCAGTACCGGAGTAATGCCCAATTTAGTGCTTATTGTATGGTAATACATGTTAGAAAGAATTTATCATGACAACATATTGTATTAGTGTTCATATACGGCTTTGGAAATTACAATAGTGTTAGCTATGACAAATAACACTATTCCTTCACATATGCTTATCAAACTAGACCGTTAAACTGAGTGAGGTGGCCGAGATGGGAACTTCGCGTACTTTGACTCGCATTCTGAAGGTTGCTGGTTCAAATCGCGTAGCCGGCCGATTTCACACTCTTTTTTTGTATTTATATGTGACTGTACGATTGGTAAGATATCACAAATCTGTATAGTTCTGCTGATGCTGACTTTTTTAAAACAGCTTAACGAATCGATCTGAAGCTTAACTCTGAAATCGATAACAAAAATAACTTATTTTCTGCATATCATAATGGCAATTATAATTGACTAGCTGAAAAGGCCCGGCGTCGCCCGGGCTTTGTATTTTGTAATTTGAAATTAACTTATGGAGGACTTTCGATTTTGAAACTCTAGGTCCTTATAGCCTATAATATGTATGTAAAACTTGAAATGAAGAAAAAGATTTATCAAACTATTCCATCAGAAAACGCTAGATATAGCTTTTTATGGCTCATAGAGGATGTCGAATGCTGCATTCCGTTGCTTCTACACATCATGCCTGGGAGGGGTTGAAATAAGAAGAAACATAAATTACATAAGATTGTATTGACTTGACAGAAAATTTTATTTCTCATTCTCATGTTACAACCCTTTCGGGGCTGAAATAAAATAGAAATGCAGTATCACTTTCATACTTTCCTCCCCTAAAACCCGGGACATAATATACTGCGAGTATAGGACTCAAAATGTTCCATCCCATGCTTAGGGCCTATGATAAATCTCAACTAATACAAAGCCTACAGCTATGGATAACTGACTATTTACCGACTTCTGATATAGCATACTCACACACTTAAGTTGTACCTGCAATACGACCTCTTATTCTACATCAAAATGTGAAGTGAGAAAATATTTCTTATGTCTAGGGTAGAGAAAGTTGTGTGACTGCATCACACTTTGCTTTATTTTCGTTTAATTCATTTTTCAGTAATTATTTTCGCCAATATATGGCATCGATTCAATCATAATTCGTTAAAGTCCAGTTGCCAAGGCCCAATGTTATCAAAGTAAACAATACACGGTTGTCATGTGAACTGAACAGCATTTCATTGTTACTTCCTCTGCCCGTACCATAGGTACTATAGGTAGAGGAAGTATTGTTTTCGACCCTAAAATTCGAAGTTGAGTTTTTAGCATATATACACGTTTCAAGGCCCCCTGGATCTAAAAATACTATTTTTGGAAACATGTCTGTGTGTCTGTGTGGAAAATATCTGTGAACAAGCTAGCTCCAAAACGGAAAATCGTATGAAAACAAAATTTCGTATTTGGGTCAGGTACCTTCTGAAGATGTGAGGATAAGATTGGCGACTATTTTCTCTTATTTTTAAGGGGACTTTACATGAAGAAATTTTTGTTTTTCGCGATTTTCTCTAAAACGGCTCGAACGATTTTCTTTAAATTTTGCACATAGGTTGCTTATACTAAGAGCTAAAACTTTTATTTGAAACATTTTTTCGAGAAAATTCTCTGCGGGTAGTTACAAGCCACCCACTGTTCACCCACTGTTTGTAGAAAGTTTGTCTTACGTGATGAACAACTGAATTCGCGCTCTTTCACGGCCTCTTATTTTATATAAGAATGTGAAGTGAGAAAGATGTATTGTTGGCCATGCATAGAGTAAAGATGTATCTGAGGGAAATATTCGATAAATTTCGGAAATTATATTTTACGGCAGAAAGTTCAATAAACGTCTGCAGTCATTTGTTTTTTTTGTTTTTGTTTTTTTTAAAGTTTGTTATATAGACTGCGCTTTTAGTCGCATCATTGAAAGAAGAGGTATTTATAGGATAATTAGCGTAAAATTGTGTCTTGCGATTCTGTACAAGGATGTGTGAATACTGCTAACTTTTATTTGGGCAGAGGAAGTTATGTGACTTTCACATCAGATTTTTTTTCAGTATAATATTCTCAGAAATTATATAATTTTCAAGGGAAGGACTGATTTATTACAATTTTAATGTTGACCGCGTTACTTCCCGGGCTTAACTGGGTATGTGTGCAAAATTTTGTACAAATTGGTGAAAAAATGTGGATTTGTATAAGGAACAAACATACATACATACATACATATCTACAAACACACATTCGACTTTATATATTAGATTCAACAAAAGCATTATGTCACTTTGTTACATCAGTTTATCTGATTTTATTTATCATTGATAAAATGAAAATCCTTTGTTTCAAACACACCTATGCCAAATATTTTTATAATTTAAATTTAGCTTCATATTTTATACTCATATCAGAAGTTCGGGATCTGTGTCTGTACAGTAGGGTAGGCCATGGAACAATTGATTGTCAATTATTTCTATTGTTAGTGTATTTTTATGGAGTAAATTTCAACTGATATTAATTTAAATGGATATGATATAGGATGAAATGGTGAGGATGATTCATGGTATGTAAATATCCAATTCGGTATTTGCCTTTACGACTGGGAAAATCATGAAAAAAAAAAAAACATGTGAAATTGGCCGGCCTTGAGCCCGGGACCTCCAGAATTTGAGTCCAAGATACTATCATCTCGGCCATCTCGCTCGGTGCCAAAATATTGTCTTTCCTACCCATAAAAACTTAGATTTTTTCTCGAAATTTTAGTTTTTAGTATGAAGTTTTTATTTCTTTGAATGGAAATTTATTTTTCAAGGGAAATGTCGAGTTTTGAAAAGACCCTTTCTTGTGAAAGGACCTGAACGATAAAAATGGACGGTTGCTAATAAATGAATTGAATCGTCTTGGGCCGAAACTTGAACAGTGCTTAACTCCAGCAGTTGTAAATAATTTTGGTTCAGTTAATAAATTAAATTGATTTCTTCGCGTGTGATATTCAAGGCCTTCTGACATATAATTGTCACGATGTTTATGAAAATAACCTAATAGGACGTACTTGTAAATTTGGTCTATGTTGAATACGTTAAATTCAGAAAATAATAAAATCAGGTAAACTGATGTAAAAAAGTGCCAGTATGTTTTTGTTTAATCAGTTATGACTGCAATTATGATATGCAGAATATGTTTTTTTTTTAATTGATTTCCAAGTTAAGCTCCAAATTTATTCATTAAGCAGGGCTTACGGAAGAAGAAAGGTCTACCATGTTGGCCACCTGGGTCATTTTAACGGTCTAGTTGGATAAGCGCATGTAAAACAATAGTGTTTTTTGTCATAGCTACCTGTATTTTGATTTCCAAGGCCTTATAAGATCACAGTAAAACAATAGGCTATGTTGTCAAGATAACTGATTTTCATTTTTTTATAAAGTTCTTTCGAATATGTATATTGCCATAAAATAGGCACTAAATTGAGCATTACTTCGAAACAGATCAACCGATTTTATCCATTATGAATAGATGTCTTCCCACGGACATTGTAAATGTGTATACCAAGTTTCATAAAAATCCGGTTAAGCGTATTTGAGTTACCGCGTCTTTAAAATATACACTAAATTGGGTTTTACTCCGGTACCGGTCAACAGATTAGGTTCAAATTCAATAGGGCACTTCTCATGGACGTGATAAATGGGTATACCAAGTTTCATGGAAATCCGTTACAGCGTATTTGAGTGATGGCGCCTTTCTATGAGAAAGGCGCCATAATCTATTAAAATAGGCACTAAATTGGGCATTACTCCGGTACCGGTGAACCGATTTGGTTCAATATCAATAGGGTTCTTCCCATCGACATTATGAATGTTTATACCAAGTTTCATGAAAATCCGAAAAAGCGTACTTGAGTTATGGTGCGTACAGACGCACGGACAGACAGACATTTTTTCGTCCCCCACACAATCTCATAAAGTACCATACTGGCACTTAATAATTTGGAAGAATAGTCGGAAGGCTTTGATAAACGAATATTTATGACGCCTTTTCGAATACAAAGAAAAGGGCTGAGGACCAATAAAATAAATATTCATTAAACCACTTAAATGTTGATTTCCCTTTACAATTTATGCCCGTCACAGCAAATTTAAGCCTCTTGATACATAAATCTCGTTTTCAGTTACTTTTTTGCACAACGTAACTAATTAGTGATACTTACGAATATTGTTGCCGTGGATCGTAAGTTGACATTCCCGCACGCAATCTGGTTGCTATGAAAACAAAAGAAACCTCCGTGCGGTAAAAATTACAAAAAGCACCAGTGCCGTAAGTAAAATCATCATAATACAAGTCTTTATGGAAACCCCCAGTTTGTGGCGACTTTAACAGGACAAATATTCGGTCCCCATAACAACCAACACATGCGAATCACTTTCTGAAATATAACATCCATCTTCAATAATGTAGGCTATATACATAATATTTTCAGCTAATATCTCAATTAATATAATGAAATTGATATAAATAATCATCGTGCAAAAAATAGCATGCAATACTCGTGCCGTAAGCGAATAACGGATCTCGGCTTGTTACAAACTTACTACTGCAATTATGGGCTATAATGAACTTGATTATTTTCTGAACTTTATAATTGCTTTGATTAATTAATTGAGGTTATTTTTAAGAATGGAATTGAATAATCTATGACCAAAACTACAGCTGTGTTTTAGACTTGCAGATGTGAAACATTTAGGTTAAATTAAGGGATTAGTTTGGTTTCGTCTTGTATCGTATGTAATGGGATGTGATCTAAAGCCAGACTGTCTATTAATGTTATTTAATAAAATATGAGAATATTATAGGAGAAAAAATTCCTCTGATTGTGGCTTAGCTCAGATGGTAGAACATTAGCACGGGTAGGCAAAGGTCCTAAGTTCAAGTCCCAGTGTCAGAGGAATTTTTCTCCTACAATATTCTCATGTAATATCCAACAGAGACAATAATCTGTGATTCATGAATGCATTACATATCCATTTAAATAAAATATATTTTGTAGATTTGGTAGACAATGAAGCTAATGAAGAGGTTTAGACAGATTTTAATAATACATTTTTGGAAAAATAATTTTATTTTCTAAGCTTCTCCCCATACATGATAATAATATTTCCTTTATTGCATCCAAGGATCATAGTATGATGAATGAAGCTCTGATGGAATGATATATAGTAGGGGAAACAGGAGCACTCCGAGAAAACCTACCCCTACCCCATTTTGTCCACCACAAATTCCACATGGATCCACCAAGATTCGACCCCTGGTCCCAGCGATGGAAGGCGAGCGATCTAATCACTCAAACATGATGCCGGTTGTCGACCAAGAGCTAAGCTAAGTTAGTTTAGCTTAGCTCACATGCAGTGCGGGATTTCATATGTAGTTGTGCCGACAAAACTACATATGAAATCCGGCACAACTATATATGAAATCCCTCACTGTATGTGAGCTAAGCTAAGCTAAGTTAGCTTAGCTCTTGGTCGACAACCGGCATCAATGTGCCATGATTAATATGTCACATGCTGCCATTCAGCAGAATGAAAACACATTATTTTATACAACACAACTTGTTTGAAAATTGAAATAATAGAAATGTACATTGATTAAAAACACAATTTCTGTTCAGTGCAAGCCAGTTGAATGGCGGGCTCAGGTAAGAACGGCAATGAAACTCCTTTAGCCTGCTGAGGAATTGTCTATTGCCATTGAGTAAGTAAGTAAGATATTTTTGCATTATGTTCATTTAGGCCTACTTATTAAAGTCAAACTTTAAAAAATCATCTAAAATGGTAAAAATAAAACTAAAAACTATTTTAATATGTTTAAAAACTAAAACAGGGTTCATAAAATCCTTAAAATCCGGGCCTTATATAGGCTATAACGATAGACACTTGTTAAACTAAGCATATTCTTATGCCGGTTGTCGACCAAGAGCTAAGCTAAGTGAGAAAAGCTTAGCTCATATACAGTGCGGTATTTCATATGTAGTTGTGCCGACAAAACTACATATGAAATCCGGCACAACTATATATGAAATCCCTCACTGTATATGAGCTAAGCTAAGCTAAGTTGGCTTAGCACTTGGTCGACAACCGGCATGATAATGGACTGTATTCAATATAGGTGCGTTATTCTTAATTCGTGTATTTAAATCAGCTACGAATGCGATGGTTTGAATGCAATAGAGATGCCATTTCACACGAATTTAATCACCGGATGTTACTTGTTTGCGTTGAAAACCAGCTTCCTATTCCGGAATTCATATCTTATCTGCAGAGTTGCTCTACTCCGCGTCAATGCAATATTCTTTTTATATTAATGTCCTCATTCCAGCTGACTGTTAATATTACACGGTCTTCTGGATATTAAGGAAGGACTCCAGTTTGTTTGACTTTTTTCTATTTCTGATGAAAAAGATCATCCCCTAAAAAAGAACCAGTTTTTATTTTATTTTATTAAGTGCCAGTATGGTACTTTATGAGATTGTGTGGTGGACGAAAAAATGTCTGTCCGTCTGTCTGTCCGTCTTTCCGTGTGTCTGTACGCACCATAACTCAAATACGCTTTTTCGGATTTTCATGAAACTTGGAAAACACATTTATAATGTCCATGGGAAGAACCCTATTGATATTGAACAAAATCGGTTCACCGGTACCGGAGTAATGCCCAATTTAGTGCCTATTTTAATAGATTATGGCGCCATCACTCAAATACGCTGTAACGGATTTCCATGAAACTTGGTATACCCATTTATGACGTCCATGAGAAGTGCCCTATTGAATTTGAACCTAATCTGTTGACCGGTACCGGAGTAAAACCCAATTTAGTGTCTACTTTAAAGGCGCAATAACTCAAATACGCTTTATCGGATATTTATGAAACTTCGTATACTCATTTATAATGTCCATGGGAAGACGTTTATTGATATTGGACCAAATCGGTTGGCCAGTACCGGAATAATGCCCAATTTAGTGTTTTTATGTTAATATATAAGAAGACGCGATAACTCAAATATGCTTTATTGGATTTTCCTGAAATTTTGTATACCCATTTATAATGTACGTGGAAAGACGTCTACTGATATTGGACCAAATCGGTAGACCGGTACCGGAGTAAAACCCAATTTAGTGTATATTTTAAAGACGCGGTAACTCAAATACGCTTTACCGGATTTTTATGAAACTTGGTATACACATTTATAATGTCCATGGGAAGACATCTATTCATAATGGATAAAATCGGTTGACCTGTTTCGGAGTAATGCTCAATTTAGTGCCTATTTTATGGTAATATACGTATACGAAACAATTTATAAAAAAAATGAAAATCAGTTATCTTGACAACATAGCCTATTGTTTTACTCTGATCTTGTAAGGCCTTGGAAATTTAAATACAGGTAGCTATGACAAAAAACATATTGATTTACATGCGCTTATCCAACTAGACCGTTAAAATGACCCAGGTGGCCGAGATGGTAGACCTTTCTTCTTCCGTAAGCCCTGCTTAATGAATAAAGCTGGAGCTTAACTTGGAAATCAATTAAAAAAAAAAAAAAAAAATATTCTGCATATCATAATTGCAGTCATAACTGATTAAACAAAAACATACTGGCACTTTGTTACATCAGTTTACCTGATTTTATTATATTTACAAATAATATAAAGGCAGAAATTAAGTGTCCACTAAAAGCAAGAAATGCTTGTTTTTATGCAGTTCGGAAACTCATTTTCTCGTCTTCTGCCCAGAAATATAACTATAAAAATTTATAAGACAATTATCCTGCCGGTTGTACTATACTAGCAGGAGCCCGCGGCTTCGCCCACGATAATTAATTGAAAAATTGAAATTTAAGAGTATAATAATTATTGAAGCATTACATTTATTAACACTTCCACGCGAATCATTCATAAACTTAGCCATTAATAATTAATGAAACTACTAAAATTCAGGCTTCAGAGTACATTACACGATTAGAAAGCGCCGCCTGGGAAAATAATCTCAGATTCGATTATGCATTTCCATAGTTAACTTAGAACACATAATACGTATTGTTTCTCAACTGTTCGTTGACAGATGAATATGATGTGAATTTTATTTGATAAATTCAGTGTAATTTTCAGAAATTACATAATCTTTCAAGTGGTTTGTTTGGATTTTTATTGTCCGCGATACTTCCAGGGTTAAACTATCAATATATTATAGCTGGTGCCCGCCATTATTAATTGACTCCAGGATTTTTAAGAAATTTACACTGGCAGTTTATTAAAAATGTTTGTGGTTCAGAGGTATGAAAATTGTAAGTAAAAATAAAATTAGAATATTTGTTCATTGTGTTCATTTCACTTAGGCCTTATATAATAAAGAAACGGTTTTCCTAATTTTGTAGTCGTCATGAAAGTTTACACTGCAAGAAACGAACATCGCCGAGTATACCCGATGTCTCACGAAGCGGGGAGCGAGCAAGCACGCTGTTTAGGGCCGTTGAATTGTATAAGAGTAGATGGATGTGAGACAAGGCACCTTACATAATCTGAGAGTCTTCGAAAACAGGGGGCTTAGAAAAATATTCGGACTTACGAGAGATGAAAACTGCATAATGACGAGCTTCATAACCTGTACTCTTCACCGGATATAGTAAGGGTAATTAAATCATGGAGGATGACATGGGGAAGGAAAGACATCTCAAAAGTATTGACTGGGAGACCCGAAGGTAAAAGAACTCTTGGAAGACCTAGACGTAAATGAGAGGACAATATTAGGATAGATTTAAGGGAAGTAGGATTTGCGAGGGATGACTGGATGGAGTTAGCACAGAATAGGGTTGAATGGCGGGCTGAGGTAAGCGCGGCAATGAACCTCCGGGTTCCATAAAATAGATAATATTCCTTTAGCTTGCTTAGGAATTGTCTATTGCCATTGAGTAAGTAAGCGCAATTAAGGCCTTCTTTACCGCTCAGCCAGGGAGAAATACATGAATTATAATAATTTTACAATTAAGTTAAAAAATAAGTTCAGTTCCTCGTCAGAACATGTCACCTAGGTGGCATATGGACTAGACAGAAAGCATAGGCCTAAATGGCAACATTCTCTCCCTCGTGTGTGTTCGTGTGTGTGATCGTGCGGTTTCACCAACACAATCCTTCATTTCAGCCCCGGGACAAGATGTGGAGACTCTTAACAACAGTGATGGCCGCCTTCAGCATAGAGGTGACAGCACAAACCTGCAGGACGCCTTCAGGGATCGACGAGTGTCAAGGGACATCCCTAGACTGCAGCCACCAGTCCCTATGGAGTCTCCAGAACGTGTCTTTGAGCCAACTCAAGTGCCTGTCCCTGGCATTCACCCATCTGAGCAGCATCCAGGTCTCATCCCTGGAGAAGGCAACATCTCTCAGGCATCTGGATCTTCAGGGCAACCTCCTGGATTATCTTAATCCTCACGTTTTCTGCAGGCTCAGAGAACTGGAGTACCTAGATCTTTCCAACAACAGCATCGCGTCTCTCATTGATGGACGCTTGTTCGCCTCTCAGACCAAGCTCAGAATTCTCAGACTGGATTTGAATAAGATATCTCACATAGACATGAGAGTGCTGTCTCCACTAGGATCTCTGACCGAGCTTACACTCTCTGGCAACCCGATTCATTGCGACGGCTACATGCTACAGCTGCTACAGATGTGCAGACGTCGAGGGCTGAATACTAGCGTCATCTGTGATGAGCCGGAAGAATACAAAGGCTATTCCTGGGAGATTATAAGATCTGAAGAGGTGGGCTTCGTTAACAGGCCCGCTGGAGATCGCCTTGTCCCGAAGAAAGTTGAGCAAGCAGACAAGTCCTCATTATCTCTAACCATACTAATAATAGCTATTATAGTCTTCATCATTGCGATTATTGTAATAAACACAATGCTGACTTTCTACTGCAGGAGAAAGAAAGTGGCAGCGGCGGAAGAGAAGTCCGATGCCAGGACGTCCATGAAGAGTGACGCCTTCGTGATCAATGTCAAATGCGAGGAGGATGCTGGGAATGGACCATCTCTATCAGGAGTATCCACAATAGATCTGTTGAAGGAAGACGAAATGACGCTGGAAGACGCTGACATCTGTCTGGCAACGAACCCAAGATTCTCAGGACAATACGACAATATATCCACGGAACTGTAAAGAGGAAATACTGTGAAAGTGTAGTTCTCATGTGCAATAGAAATATAGATGGCTCCTCGAGAATCAAACTGAACCGAGCGAGGTAGCTGATCCTGAACTCCTGATATGGACTCGTTGCTCAAAGGAGTATAAATATAGGGTTAAAAATCTGATGTGAAAGTCGCATAACTTCCTCTGCCCAAATAAAAGTTAGCAGTATTCACATATCCTTGTACAGAATCGCAAGACACAATTTTACGCTAATTATCCTATAAATACCTCTTCTTTCAATGATGCGACTAAAAGCGCAGTCTATATAACAAACTTAAAATAAAAAGGACAAATGACTGCAGACGTTTATTGAACTTTCTGCCGTAAAATATAATTTCCGAAATTTATCGAATATTTCCCTCAGATACATCTTTACTCTATGCATGGCCAACAACACATCTTTCTCACTTCACATTCTTATATAGAATAAGAGGCCGTGAAAGAGCGCGAATTCATCACGTAAGACAAACTCTCTACAAACAGTGGGTGGCTTGTAACTACCCTCAGAGAATTTTCTCGAAAAAAAAATGTTTCAAATAAAAGTTTTAGCTCTTAGTATAAGCAACCCATGTGCAAAATTTAAAGAAAATCGTTAGAGCCGTTTTCGAGAAAATCGCGAAAAACGAAAATTTCTTCATGTAAAGTACCCTTAAAAATAAGGGAAATTTGTCGCCAATCTACGAATCACATCTTCAGAAGGTACCTGACCCAAATACGAAATTTTGTTTTCATACGATTCTCCGTTTCGGAGCTAGCCTGTTCACAAACTTCCACACGGACAGACAGACACACACACACACACACACACACACACACTGACACACAGACATGTTTCCAAAAATAGTATTTATGGATTCAGGGGGCCTTGAAACGTGTATATATGCTAAAAACTCAACTTCGAATTTTAGGGTCGAAAACAATACTTCCTCTACCTATAGTACCTATGGTACGGGCAGAGGAAGTAATAATGTATGACTTGTCTTGTAATAAAAACAGATTAGTATATATATTAGATAATAATAATAATACAACCATGGACCCTGTTTCATAGAACTTTTACACTCATATTATTAGCAAATACATAATAATATTAAGTTAGTTAATTTCATTAATATTCTGTTTCACAAGAATATTTTCTAATAATATTAGTTATGAGTCCATGGCTCAAAATTATTAGTAAATATTGCTAATATTATTAGTAAACTGTTTCATAGACCGCAGAACTAATAAAATTTACTTGATAATATTAGGTGTTTTTCTGTAAGTGTTTTTGGACCAATAACTTATTCTATTCCTGAATGACATTCTTCTTCTTATGGTGAGGAATGATATGTACTGTAAATAGATTATTGGGCAAGATTAAGCAACGATTGACAACGGCTTCACAAAGGGATCAACAAACATTGGTGAGTGTTGCCCAATAATCTATTTACAGTACAATAACTTATTCTCAAAACCCATGTAATTCAGATTTTGCGATCTTAAATCTGTGGAAAATGAATCACTCTGATTTAATTATCAATTTAGAAAGAGCTTACATATGGTATCAAATGAATTTATGTCGTAAGTTTTTAGGATTCGAAGTTAGATTTTAGTACATAAGCCTACTGCTATCTTATATTAGTGCCTGGTAGATTTATTCACTTCTTAGAGGTAGTTATTATTTGTTACATTTATGAAGATATATGTAGGCCGTGCTGCTTTGAAATAGTATTGACAAAAAGACAAAACACAAACAACAATCCAGACATAACCTCCAAATCAGCTGACTAATGAACTAATAATATTAGTCAAGAGATTTTATGAGTAATGTTCATATCTCTATGAAACAAGATTTTGTTAAGTTATAACTAGGGGGCGAATTTCTATGACATGCCATATTTTTCCCCTTTGCATTATTTCAGGTTTCCGACTAATTTAAACCCGATTCCAAGCATCCTGGTTAAAATGGAACGGCTTTTATTGTGCATATTATAACTGCATATTTAGGAAATGTTCAACTATTGTGGCATATCTTGTATGAATATGCACATTTAGGCAATATTTTTTGCATATTTGTGTGCATATTAAATAAATTTTGAAGTTTCTTATCATATTTTGTAAATTTTGCATTATAATGATACTTTTTGAGAATTTACAGATATTTTAAATAATTAACACTATATTTTAATAAAATGTATTCTAATGAAACTTTAAAAAATATACACAGTGGTAAAGTCATATTTTAAATGTTATTGGTCATATTTTAATGTTTTTTAGGTCATAAATGCATGCATATATCCTATTTTTTAGGTCATAGAAATCCGCCCCCTAGTTAT
The DNA here is from genome assembly GCA_964059195.1 of Ectobius pallidus. Classification (NCBI taxonomy): domain Eukaryota; kingdom Metazoa; phylum Arthropoda; class Insecta; order Blattodea; family Ectobiidae; genus Ectobius; species Ectobius pallidus. Next base: position 179,984,498 of record CAXKWD010000005.1, on the reverse strand, counting down.
ACCTAATATTATGAGTTCTAAAATTATTAGCAAGTTCTATGAAAGAGGCCCCTGGTGTTAGTGAATAGGATACTGTTTTCCGTGTTGAGGTACTTGTGAGACACCCGGTATTATAACGATGTGTTTCCGTATCTGTGTTTGTGCGAGATAAGAGCGATGTCAGTCATTGTCAGCTGAGGGAGTGCGTGATTCCTCAACACTGTGCGTGCAACGCAGTCAGTAAGTGTGTGGCAGTGGGTGAGATGTTTAAGTACACTGATAACGCATGAGCTTCGTGTGTTGAAAATGTGAAGCCAGACAAGTACATTGCTAACTTATCTGTAAGTACTCAACAATAGTAGTGTCACCCCTGTGTTGCATATTATTTTTTAGCAATCATAATTAATACATTTCTTTTGATGTATTCTGTATTTTAGTTATAGTAATCGATTCAGCCTCTAACAGAAATGAGTACCAGGAGCAATCCTGGGGGGTAAAGGCGGCCGGTGCGTAAGGCCGTGCCGACTGTATAAAAATCTGGGAGCCTCAACCTCCTGGAACCCTCTGGGCCTCCATGGCCTCTAATAGGGAAGACTTTGCTTTTTTTTTTTTTTTTACTTAAGGTTCAAATTACTATGATTGTAAGTCAAGATAGGTTTACATGTGTTTTGTTCACAAAGCTTTTAAGAAAAAAATTATGTTGTAAAGGTGGCTATTCCACTCACACGCCTCGTGTTTGACCTTGACCAATAACGTCTAGCAATTCCTTAGATATAGACCGATCACGATATTTTATCTTGTAGGCCTAATATGCTTCCCCTGGCCGCAAGGATGCAATTTTATCTGATAAAACGTCAGATCGTTACCGGATACGTAAGGCATCGACATGCCGTGATTAATACGTCACATGCTGCCAGTGAACAGAATGAAAACACATATTATCTCTATATATATAAAAGGCTTTGTCCTGACTGACTGACTGAATGAATGACTGACTGATTGACTGAATGACAGGAATCAACGTACAGCCTAAACTATAACAGGTAGAGACTTGGGATTTTGACAGTACCTTCGTTTCATAATGTAGGTGCTCACTAAGAAAGGATTTTAAAAAATTCTGATTCTAAATGCCAAAAATTAAATGTTTTTGAAAATACTTAATCCCTTTTTACATAGAATTATCAATTCCAAATCACAGAATATATTGTTGCCAAATGGTATCAGATGGGCTTGGAAAAAACAAATGAAATGCACTTTTGACAAATAAGAGAAGTTATCAAAATAATTCATGTTATAAATAAATATTACAGAATGAAATCCACTAAAATAATGGAATCACATAACTTTCTCTACCCTGGACATAGAGAAAACAAAACGAGGTATGCTAATGTGTATATTATTATATTATATCGCAGGTTTTTGGAGAGAAAAGTATGAAAGTGATAATGCTTTATGGTAACATAAGAGTGGGAAATTTCCCGCCTCGATATTACAATTTTACGTTACAGGAATTTCTGTTTCTTCTTATTTAAACCTCTACCAGGCTTGCTGTGCACTGTACAAGCGATGGGATGCAACATTCTAGATCCTCTATGAGCCATAAAAAACTATATCAAGCGTTTTCTGAGGGAATAGTTTGAGTGTAATAAGTCGTTCTTCCTATTTCAAATTATAAATGAGGACCTAGAATTTAAAATTGAAAATCCTTCATAAGTTAATTTCCAATTACAAAATACAAAACCCGGGCGACGCCGGGTCTTTTAAGCTAGTACACTATAACTTGTTTAAAAACTTAAAGTTAAATGTGTATTCGATAAAAAACACTTATTTCCATTCGAAGCAAGCCAGTTCGTGTGCTTTTATAGCGTTCTGATTATGAAGCTGTACATCTTGTACATTGGGAACTCTGTCGATGCGTGCACTGTTCATTCGTTCAGTATATTCATTTAGTATAGCACAGCGTTTCTGAACCTTTTTGAACCCGAAAACCTCTAAAATGCCTAAAAAAATTTACGGACCCCTAATTTTACATCCCACTTTTAAAAGAAGGCCTATATTCTTAATATTTGCGGTATTAATTATAGGTCATTATAGCGAAATATGTGAAAAAATTGTACTTCTTTACTTTCCACTTGCTTCATGATATTTTTAATTATGTCTGCGGACCACCAGTGGTCCGCGGACCATAGGTTGAGAAACGCTGGTATAGCATATTCATTTGAGTATGCCGTGATCTCACAGCTGGCAAAATATTAACAAAGTAAGAAAATTATTATTATTTACAAAATCCGCTACGTGTTATTCATGGAATAGTCCTAATAAATCATCCTAAAAATTACGTGCTTCATCAGATAAATTTGCTCGAACTTCGTTTACATCAATAAACTCATAATTTCTCGTGGTAATACCATTGCAAAATAGCAGAACAATATTTGCAATTTATTGTATTGTGAGACGTTGGTATTGGAAAATATATTAAAACTCAGCAAATGCTGTCCAAATTTCTTCCATATTTCATATCTTGTAATAACAACGTGAAAAAGGATACTAATAATATTAAAACATGATTTCTTGATAACCTAAATTAAAAAAAAAACCCTCCTATAAAGTCTGGTATTTATAATATATCCGTACATGCGTCTTGTATAAATGTTACAAACGAAAGATCCATAATTCTACTTCCTCTGCCCTGATCATAGGTACAATGCGTAGAGGACGAACTGTTTTGACCCTCAAAGTTGAGTATTTAACATGAATATAGGTTTTGAGGTAAAAAGAATCTGATGTGAAAGTCACATAACTTCCTCTGCCCCCCAAAAAAAGTTAGCAGTATTCACATATCAAGACACAATTTTACCCTATTATTATCCTATTTCCTCTTCTTTCAATGATGCAACTAAAAGCGCAGGCTAGCCTATATAACAAACTTTAAAAAAAGAACAAGTGACTGCAGACGTTTATTGAACTTTCCGCCGTAAAGAATACTTTCCGAAATTATCGAATATTTCCCTCAGATACTTCTTTACTCTATACCGGGCCAACAATACATCTTTCTCACTTCACATTCTTATATAGGATAAGAGGCCGTGGAAGAGCGTAATTCAGTTGTTCATCACGCAAGATAAACTTTCTACAAACAGTGGGTGAACAGTGGGTGGCCTGTAACAACCCTCAGAGAATTTTTTCGAAAAAAAGTTTCAAATAAAAGTTTTAGCTCTCAGTAAAAGGAACACATGTGCAAATTTTAAAGAAAATCGTTAGAGCCGTTTTCGAGAAAATCGCGAAAAACGAAAATTTCTTCATGTAAAGTCCCCTTAAAAATAAGAGAAATTTGTCGCCAATCTTCGAATCACATCTTCAGAAGGTACCTGACCCAAATACGAAATTTTGTTTTCATACGATTCACCGTTTCGGAGCTAGCCTGTTCACAAACTTCCACACAGACAGACAGACACACAGACACACACACAGACATGTTTGCAAAAATAGTATTTTTGGATTCAGGGGGCCTTGAAACGTTTATATATGCTAAAAACTCAACTTCGAATTTTAGGGTCGAAAACAATACTTCCTCTACCTATAGTACCTATGGTACGGGCAGAGGAAGTAAAAAAACTATTTTCATAAACATGTGTGTGCGTGTGTGTGTGTATGTGAACAGCGTAGCTCCAGAAACAGAAAATCGTATGGAAACAAAATTCTGTATTTGGGTCAGGTGCCTTCTGGGGATGTGATACGAAGATTGGCGACAAGTTTCTCTTATTTTTAAGGGAACTTTATTTGAAAACAATTACGCAAAATATAAAAAAAACGTATCTGAAGGCATAAACATTCTTTAATGAGACTCAGTTTCTCACTCTATGTCGGACTGCAAAGAAAACAGTTCCCACAATGATTAGTCCAGTAATATATTTTATTTTCCGTTATTATTTCCTCTGCCCGCACCATAAGTAATGCAGGTATAAAAAATCTGATGTGAAAGTCACATATATATATACATATGTATATATATATATATATATATATATATATATATATATATATATATATATATATATATACACACCTACCGGTAAGATGTCTGGTCTTCCTTTTGTTCTCGAAAGCACGGCGAGATCTCGGGTTTCGTGACATGAAGCGATATCTTATTTTACTATCAATGTTACAACCAATCTCATTGGCCTATTTTAAATTACAAGCTATTCTATTGGCCAAGAGAAGCTCAAGGATTATCCCAACTCCATGTATGAATAAGCTTCTCTTTAATTTGGCGAGACTCAGTTTCTCACACAATTTATATAAAATTATGTCGGACTGCAAAGAAAACAGTTCCCACAATGATTTTTCTAGTAATATATTTTATTTTCCTTTATTACTTCCTCTGCCCGTAACATAGGTGTACAATGGGTAGAGGAAGTATTGTTTTAAACCCCCAAAATCGAAGTTCAGTGTTTAACATAAATACACGTTTTGAGGTCCCCTGAATCCAAAAATGCTATTTTCGAAAATATATTTGTTTGGGTGAATGTCTGTGAACAGTCTATCTCCAGGACAAAAAAAAAGCATGAAAACAAAATTTTGTATTTGGGTCAGGTGCCTTCTGAAGATGTGACACGAAGATTAACGACAAGTTTTTCTTGTTTTTAAGGGGACTTTACATGAAATTTTCGTCTTTTGCGGTTTTCTCGAAAATAGCTTGAACAATTTTCTTTAAATTTTGCATAATTTTCTTCATGTAAAGTCCCCTTAAAAATAAGAGAAACTTGTCGCCAATCTTCAGCTCACATCTTCAGAAGGTACCTGACCCAAATACGAAATTTTGTTTTCATACGATTTTCTGTTCTGGAGCTAGACTGTTCACAGACATCCACCCAAACAAATATATTTTCGAAAATAGTATTTTTGGATTCAGGGGACCTCAAAACATGTAGGCCTATTTGTGTTAAAAAACTCAACTTCGAATTTGGAGGTCAAAAACGATACTTCCCCTACCTACAGTAGGCCTACCTATGTTACAGGCAGAGGAAGTAATAAAATATTGAATTTAATTTAATTATTTTAAAATTAATTTGTAAGACTTCAGATTAGTTAATTTAAGGTTATTTTTAAGAATTGAATTAAATAATCCATGGCCAAAACTACAGCTGTGTTTTAGACCTGCAGATGTGAAACGTTTAGGTTAAATTAAAGGATTTGTTTGGTTCCGTCTTGTATCGTCTGTATGGGGATGTGATCTAAAGCCAGACTGTCTATTAATGTTACTTAATAAAATATATTTATAAATTTTATAGACACGCTAAATTAAGAAAAGATATTAATTTAGACAGAAAATCAAGAGGTTCAGACAAACAAATTTTAATAATGCCTTTTTGAAGCAAAATTAGTGGAGAAAGAAAAGTTTTCGAAGTTCCTGTCCATCCAATTTTGTCCTTTCCTTTTTATTATTTATCCGTACTTTATTACATTAACATTTATATTTGCAATTTTACAAGAAGCTTTTCCGAGTGAGCTAATGTTTGTGGCCGGGAGAATTGTTAAACATTTAAACATTTAATATAAAATCTCTGTAATATTCAAATTTTAAAATTAAATACACTTGGATATGAATTAACTTTTTATTTGACAAATTAACGGAGTATTTTATCAATTTCTATTAATTGCATATGCTTTTCTTTTGAATAATTGTTATACATGATAATGGAATGTATTAAAGAGTAGCAGGTGCCCGCGGCTTCGCCCGCGATTATTTAATCAACTGCTAGATATTTCATTAGAAAAAATGTTTAACAGAAAAATAATTGTAACATTATGTTTATTAAGACATACATAGTTTTCGAATAAGTTGCATGAATTACATAATACTGTATACCGATCGGTTGCTGACGTACTTAGGAAGCTGGGACTGGAATTATCATCCTTAAATCAGATGACAGAAAACATCATTGCTGACTCAGTGGGCATATTGCACCACCACATATATAAGAATCTAATATATAAAATCGAAAGTGTGTATGTATGTATGTATGTTTGTTCCCTATACAAATCTACATTTCTTTACCAATCTACACGAAATTTTGCACACATACTCAGTTAAGCCCGGGAAGTATAGCTGTCGACATTAAAATTGAAACAAATCAGTCCTTCCCTTGAAAATTATATAATTTCTGAGAATATTATGCAAAAAAAATGAAATCCCATTCAGTTGTCAAGACAACAGTGTATTGTTTACACAGTTCACATGGGGCTCTGGACACTACATAATAATTTATTGGACTTTAACGAATTCTGATGCTAACGTTTTGTGAAAATAATTCTTGAATAAAATCCACGAGAATAAAGCACATTGTAATGCAGTCACATAACTTTCTCTACCCTCGACACAAGAAATATTTTCTCATTTCACATTTTGATGTAGAATAAGAGGTCGTATTGCTGGGATAACTTAAGTGTGTGAGTATGCTATATCAGAAGTAGGTAAACAATCCTTTCCGCTTATACGTTATCCATAGCTGTATGCTTTGTATTAGTTGAGAAATAAGGATGTTTATTATAGGCCCTAAGCATGGGATGGAACATTTTGAGTCCTATGCTCGCAGTATTTTATGTCCCGGGTTTTAGGGGAGGAAAGTATGAAAGTGATACTGCATTTCTCTTATTTCAGAACCGAAACGGTTTATGGTAACATGAGAATGAGAAATAAAATTTTCCGTCAAGTCAATACAATCTTATTTAATTTATGTTTCTTCTTATTTCAAATCCTCCCAAGCATGATGTGTAGAAGCAACGGAATGCAGCTTTCGACATCCTCTATGAGCCATAAAAAGCTATATCTAGCGTTTTCTGATGGAGTAGTTTGAGTGTGATAAATCTTTTTCTTCATTTCAAGTTTTACATACATAAAGTCCTCCATAAGTTAATTTCAAATTACAAAATACAAAGCCCGGGCGACGCCGGGCCTTTTCAGCTAGTATATAATAAAATTGTTTAGATGTTTTATTTAAACTATTGTTTATATGTTACCCATTTTTTACCATCATTTGAACTATTGTCAAAAGTGATTGATTGGTATGCTGTGTCTATGGCAACTTGCTTGAAGCAAGCAGCTCATTTTGTTTAATTTTATTGTTTTTCCATAACAAATATAATTAATTAAACGAATAGAATAATGGGCCATTATGCTGTCATATGGGCATCAAGATTCGAAATAAAACGATTAAATTGTACCATAGATTCACAAACAATTAAAACAATTTATAATTAAAAAAAATAAAATCCCTGTTTCGATGTACATTTCAAGATTAAAGTTCAGGGGGTAGGAAAAGATTAAAATCATTGGAGCGAGGTCTGGTCTGTAGGGTGGATGTTTAAACACCTCCCAGCCGAAGTTCTGCCAAAACTTAAGTTAACCCTATATTTGGAAGGACTCAATTTCTCACACAATATGTAAAATCTTCGCGAACTGCAAAGAAAACACGTTCCACAATGACTGGCTAAGTCTTGTACAAAATTCTGTAATTTATTTTACTTATTTATTGGATCTCCAAAACTTTGAAAGCCCCTATTTCTCTATTACTAGTTACAGTTATTACTAGTTATAGATCTATGTCATTGTATTTGTTCCTTTTTTTCTATATCTGGTTAAATGTAAGAGAAGGCCTTAAGGCCTTAACTCTGCCGGATTAAATACAGATTTATTATTATTAATATTAATATTATTATTATTATCATTATTACATTTCACGATTAAATTGCGATGCCCGGGGAGGGGGGAAAACGACCTCAGATTCGAATTTCCTAGCCCAAAAACCCCCGCATTTTGAGTTTCGTCAAAGTCATTCAATGCTCTTTTTTCCCCGGTTGCTGTGGCAATTAATCTCACAATTGAATACCGTCTTGTTAATAGGTGGCGTTGGCTGTGCATTCATCTACCTAAGAAGTTTGCTTTTATATATGTACTCGCTGAGGTTCTCGGAAAAGTTTAAAAGATCTATGGGAGATAGAGTGCGTGTATTTAGTCTGCTGTATTGGCTATTACCTTTCAGAGCCCTATGTGAACACTGTTTGATAATACCGAGCCCTTTTTCGGGGGTTTTTAGGGCTAAAAATTAAAAAAATAAATAAACTTTTTGGAACTTTCCTGTGGTTTACAGCCTAAAAGCTATAGGTGTACCAAATTTCAAGTTTCTGGAAGTGGGCAAACATTAATGTCAGTGAGTGAGTGAGTGAGTCAGCCGTGTGGCTTTATATTATAGGGATAAGTAGATTACTTGTTAAACCGTGCATTTTTAGAATTGAATTTATATATTGTTCCAACCACATAGTTTAAATAGGGTTAACAAATCATCCCTTTTGGCAACAACGGTGCTTTGGTCCAAAGTATAAGTTGAAATAAATTTGCCATAACAAACACTGACAATACCCATAGAATGCCAGTCAAATTTCAACGGATTCTGTGTAAACTAACTGAGGTCTTCAAATATTTTCTTGCGATTTGATTATGTTTTGTTGTTTTTTTACAGGATCTGCATGTTACCTTCCAAGTGGGATGTCCAGATTTATTATTTCTCTACTCTTACTTGAAGGTAAGTATCTTTTTCACAAAGCAAAGAATAAATTCTTACTTATGAAGCAAAATTTTTAAAAAATCTCTATTCTAAGCAAGGACAATTAAATTGTTTCGTTTGAAATTCTCATAGTAATACCTTCATTCAATCAAAGTAGGCCTACACAAAATCTCGGCTACGAAATTCAGTAGGTAGTCTGTACTCATCAATAAATAATTACCAGGCTTTAAAACTTAGTGCCCGATCGAATATGTTAACAGAAACCGTACTGTACAGACTTTGCTCGGCGTATGCCCTAGCTAGAGTAGGATTACCTCCACAACGTCTCTGGGGTTTTACGTATATACCTTAGGAGCGAGTCTCACCGCTCGTAGAGTTCCTGGCTAGGGGAGGTAGCTGCACCCTGATTGGCTCAGCTCTCCTATCCCACTCCACGTGTTGTCTGTCTCTTTCGCTGCGCATTATCCCTCCACTCAACTATTATAGTATTTTCTGCATGATGTTCACTCTCTGCCCAGCGGTAGCTTACTGATCTTACGCGCACCGAATTTGCGCATCTTGGTAACGAGACGTAACGAGAAGCTCGCTGGCTGGGTTACTCTTCAAGGCCAGAGACTTTGTGGGAATAATCCAACTCTACCATATGCTAGTTCACGTGATAGTAAACAAACCAGAATACAGATATAGGAAGACCACAAAATAACTTCTCATTCTCTAAACTCACATTACAAGCATGCAAAACGATACGTTCTCCTGTTTGTGTATAATAGTCCCTCCCAAATGTTTCAATATATGTTTGCGTTTTAGAACACTATACTTTCGGCATGCCGAACACGTATTATACATTTATAAACACGCATAATGACAAGGTACACTGTTGACCAATTTGAGAGCCACCGCACTACGCACTACGAGCGCATTCACTTCTCAGTACTACTATCAATGACTGTCTTATCAGCCTACGCAATCACCCTCCACCCCTATACTCAAGTTGTTGGTAACCGGAATCAACTCCCTTTGTGGGTTCGGGCACTAAGTTTTAAAGCCTGATAATTACTCACAGACGAACCAGTGAAATCATTGTCATTTTGGGATTTATGTCTAGGACAAGTAGTTCATTACCCACTTGGTAGCAAATAGATGCAATTATCAATTATTAACAAGGACCTTCCAAGGAAAAGAGCAAAAAATTGTGAAATAGAGTATGAAACGGTAACTGTATAATATAATACTGCTAATACACTAGTCATGGCAATGATATGTCTGTAGTTAAGAACGCAGATTCTCTCGAAAACGGCTCCAACTCCCAAACTGAATTTTGTTGTTGTTTCAGCTGTGTTTATACTCCTTTCAGCTACGAGGCCATATCAGGAGTTCAGGATCTGCGCCTATACAGTAGGCTAGGCCATGGAACTATTGCTTGTCAATTATTTCTACTGTCGGTATATTTTTATGGAGTCAATTTCCACTGATATTAATTTAAATGGACATGATACAGGAAGAAATGGTGAGGATGGTTCATGGTATGTAAATATCCAATTCGGGATTTGCCTTTACGACTTGGGAAACCATGAAAAAACCAAAGTCAAATTGGCCGGCCAAGGGATGTGAACCGGGGACCTCCCGAATGCGAGTTCAAGACGTTACCATCTCGGCTACCTCGCTATGTCAAACTGAATTTATTAAGAGCTAAAAAATTTATTGTAAAAGTGTTTTTGCATACATTGTCTGATTTGTACCCAGCATTGTCTGTGAGGTGCCCCGGAATTGGGTTGATCACCCATCCGGGGAGGCCCTTCATGTCCTTGCCTGGTCAAAAAAGGATCCAAAGGTCCTGGAAGGCCCGGGCGGCGTAGGCTGCACAAAAGGCCTTACAACGGAAGAGGTTAAACAAAGAAAAATTATTTACAAAAATTGCGTGGAACGCCACGCGACAGAAGTGAAACTTGTTTTAATTTTTGGACTTTTTCAATTTTGGATTATTTGATTTTTTCAATTTTGAATTGTTGGATTTTTTAATATTGGGTTTTTGGACTTTTTTAATTTTAGATTTTGGATGATTTAAATTTTGATGTTTTATTTTTTTAATTTTCAAATTTTGGATTTATTAATTTTAGATTTTTTAAATGTTAGATCTTTGAATTTTTTTGGATTTTTTAATTTTAGATTTTTTAAATTTTGATTTTTTGAGTTTTAAATTTTATATTTTGGATTTTAATTTTATAATTTTAAAATTTTTGAATTTTGCTAATTTTGAATTTTTATTTTTTTATTTTTGGGTATTTAGATTTTTAATTTTGGATTGTTTATTTTTTAAATTTTGGATTTTTTTACTTTTTAATTTTGGATCTTTGAATTTGTGAATTTTCGAATTTTAGATTTTTAAATTTTGGATTTTTTAAATTTTTTATCTGAATTTTTTTATTTTTTGGATTTTTAAATTTGGATTTTCGATTTTTTAATTTTGGTATTTTAGATTTTTTTTATTCTGGATTTTGGAATTTTGAATTTTTTAAATTTTGGATAAGCCTAATCATTGAGTTGATTGTTTTCTGTGCAGTCCGTTCCGTCACACCGCACTAATTTCGTGACGATTTTGAGCGTTACACAAGCTCTCGATTTACCCCTACCGCGGCTAAAGAAGTTTCACTTCAAAAACTTCTTGATGTTACAGCACGCTGCCTAACGCTGACTGGCAACGCACGCAACTGCTTGCTGACTCTGGACTATTCCATGTGTTCCAACGTCCATCTGCCAATTCTTCGTGCGTACACCTACCCTATCAACATCACGTCCATCTATGGCATCCACTTCAACAACAACAACCTGACGGGAATCGAACCCGACGCCTTCAGAGGCACACCCAGACTCATGTATATTCTGGTGACCCATAACCTCATCAGGCGTCTGCCCACGCCACTGTTCGCTGACCTCAAGGACCTTATCCACATAGACCTCACTGGCAATCTCATAGAGGTCCTGCAAGCGGATCTCTTCAGATTCCAGAATAACCTCAAGTTTCTTTTCTTGGGTGGCAACAGGATTTCTGCCCTGGATTCCACAGTACTGAAGCCCTTAGTGGGTCTCGAGGCATTGGACCTTTCCTATAATCCTTTCCGGTGCGACTGTGACCTCAGAGAGACTGTTCAGTGGTGTGAGGACAAAGGTTTGGATTCCAAGGCAGCGTGCCGAAATGGAACCTTGTGGAGATCGCTGGATGCGGCAGACCTTTGCATGGAAGAGAGCACAACGCAGAGCACAACACACAGCGCTGAGGTGAGCACATTTTTATTACCAGGCCCTGTTTCATGGAACTCGTTGCTAATATTACAACACAAATTATTAGGTATTAGTTAAAAAAATCTCGTTTCGTACATATTATGTACCTACACTACTCATAAAATATCTTCACTAATATTATTAGTGCATTAGTGACCTGACTGATTTGGAGGATAAGTATGGATTGTTGTTTCTTCTTCTTCTTTTTACGCCCTACTGACATGTTTGAGGTACGCCGTAGCATAATAATAATAATAATAATAATAATAATAATAATAATAATGATAATAATAATTTATTTGAGCCTTTAAGTAAAATTTACAATTGGCCATGTCAGATTTCATAAATGAAGCCAATAAGTGACAAAAGGTTAATAACTTAAGTCTACTGTAAAAGATTAAAACTTGACGTCATTGTTGAAACATTCTTGCATATTATAAAATGGATTGTTCTTAAACCAAATTTTTATTTGGTTTTGAATTTACTTCCATTTAGGTCCTTTATGGTATCAGGAAGCTTGTTAAAAATCTATACAGCATTAAACATATGATTTGAATTTACTTTGCTTAGTCTAGTTTAGGCCTACTTTGCTTTGCTTGGTTGAGGAGCTGTTCTACAAACCGGAAGGTCGCAGGTTCGATTCCCGAAGAGATCGTTGGAGTTTTTCAATTTGGCCTAATCCTTCTGGTGGCACTATGGCCCTGGGGCCGACTCAGGTTCTAGCAGAAATGAGTACCAGGAGCAATCCTGGGGGTAAAGGCGGCCGGTGCGTAAGGCTGACAACCTTACCACCTTCACGTGCCGAATGTCTAAAATCTTGGAGCCTCAACCTCCTGGAACCCTCTGGGCTTCCATGGCCTGTAGTAGGGAACACTTTACTGACATGTTTATGAAATCTCATTGCCCGTATTAACATATTAGATGACATCTTTTTTAACATGTTGATTGCACATATATTAATTATGTTCCTTTTCCATTTGCTTTCTGATGAACATATATATTCTTAGTACAGGCTCTCTAAAACAACTGCTTATCGGACTGGTAACAAGCGGAAAAATTTGTACGAATTTTTATAGGCTTCTGACATAGCATATTCAGTTAGCATTAAGTTTGTTTACATCTTTCATTAGAATATAATTTATCTTGTCAACTTTCATTTTTATCAACCAACTTAAAGCCTGCAGCAATGAATAATGGTATCACGTGAAAGAATTTTTATCGACTTCTGACATATTGAAGGAGGCCATGGTTTTTCAGTTGGTTTCAATTGTGGAATGTGCTGTGTTATTATATAGGTTTTTCCTGTATATAAAGGTTTGAAATTTATATTCGTGATTGTAAAGTGTTGCTTTTCTACTGGTTTCAATGTGTGAGTGTTTGCAATAACTTTCTTGTGGGTTAAAGACTGTTTTCATTAATTTTAGTGTTGATATTTTTCCATATATTTTTCTTGTTTGTGGAGTAAAGGCCTCCTAAAGAGACTGATTGTTGAAGACATTGCCTACTGTGTTGGTAGCAGTAGGTAATAAAAATAAATACCATACGCCATAAGGCAGTGAACTCCGCCACAATAATGTTGAAAGCAAATACATCTGACAATACTCAAATGGAAGAAACTCGCGCTATGAGCAATCATTACATTCGTGCTCCAAAATTTACTTATAATGCAAATGTAACAAATCCCAACAGTCTGGAATTGCATACCGATGATTCAAGTGAATATGAAATGAATCAAGACATGGATAGTGAGTTACATCATGAAAATCCTCATTCACCAAATTCAGCTTCAAAGCGCTTGTGCACTGCTCCTACAATGCACTCGAGCTCACTGCCAGACGAACAATGGCAACAGGATAAGGTCCCACACTCCAAAGGCCATAGGAGAAATTTAGCTGATACCTCAAATGTAAACTATACAGTACCAGTTTCAAATAGATTTTCCTCACTGACTGATGACTCAGCACAAGATGATAACACAAACAGTAGGCCTACACTGGAAGTACGCATACCAAAACCAGAACCTATTTTTGTAACAGGTATTGTTAATATACAAGAATTCAAGAAAGTAATGAGTGGCATAGTTGCCAATGACAAATATACACTGACTACATTGAGAGCAGGGCATCTCGTCAAACTGATGCCAATAGATATAGAAAGCTATAAAATAATAAGAGAATGTTTCCTGAAAAACGACATTAGTCATTATACGTACCAGTTAAAACATGAGCGTGCTTACCGAGTAGTTCTCAGAGGTATGCATCACAGTGAAGATGTAAATATTATAAAAGAGGAACTAAAGGCACTAGGCCATGTAGTCAGGAACATTACTAACGTACTACATAGAGTAACAAAAGAGCCTCTGCCTCTCTTTTTCATTGACTTGGAACCTGCACCCAACAACAAGACAATATTTGATATAAAGCACTTATTTCATACTTTGGTAACATTTGAACCCCCTTACAAAAAACGTGAAATTGTGCAATGCAAGAGATGTCAACGGTTTGGACATACAAAAAATCACTGCAATCGGCCGTTTAGGTGCGTCAAGTGCGGCGAAGATCACCCAACAACAACTTGCCGTAAAAAACCCGAAACTCCACCAATTTGTGTAAATTGTAGTGAGAACCATCCAGCCAGTTACAGAGGATGTAAAACTTATAGGGAATATAAACAAAAGACATTTGAACCACTGAGGGAAAAAACCGTGTCCAAACAACCTCTAACAACAACGGTAACGCAAGTTCCAACTAATGAACATCCGAGTACCACTACTTCAGACAAAACTTATGTAGAAGCTGTTAAGGGAAGTTCTCAGTGGCAAGAGCCACAGCAGTCAATTAACATCATCACTGCAATGGAACAAATGTTCTCTAGGTTTGAAAAAACCATAGAGAAAGTTATTGATAAAATGATGGATCGCATGTTCGATCTAATCAAAGCCATCGCCAATGGAAAATAAAATGGCTAAAACTCTAAATATTTCCTCTTGGAATGCCAACGGCTTGTCTGAACGTAGACAAGAATTAGAATTATTTATAAAAATGAACAAAATTGATATAACACTCATTTCAGAAACAAGATTTACAGAGAAAAACTATGCTAGATTTCGAGGATATGTTACCTATACAACAAACCATCCTTCAGGAAATGCCCATGGTGGTACGGCAATCATAATTAAAAATTCTATTAGACATTACGAATTGCCTAAACATTGTCAAGATTTCCTGCAAGCTACTAGCATAAAAGTTGATACTGCTCTCGGGCCAATAACTATTTCTTCTACTTATTGTCCACCTAAACATAAAATCAATTCCCAGGAATTTGAAAACTTCTTTAGAACTTTGGGTTCAAAATTTGTAGCAGGTGGAGATTGGAATGCAAAACACACTCACTGGGGATCACGACTGATCACAACCCGTGGAAGACAGCTGTATCGTGCAATCACTAATAATAATTTAGAAATCTTATCTACTGGTGAACCCACTTACTGGCCTTCTGATACAAGTAAAATACCAGATCTATTGGACTTTTTCATAACAAAGGGTATTTCACAGAATTATCTGCACATAGAATCCCTTTTTGATTTATCGTCTGATCATTCTCCAGTTATGATGTCATTGAACGCAGAAGTAATACTCAGGCAGAGACCTCTCACTCTCTGCAATAGACGAACTGATTGGGAGTCTTTCCGAGATATCTTACAAGAAAGAATCACATTGAAAATCAGTCTCAAAACATCTGAAGAAATAGAAGACGCAGTAAGCAATTTAACAAAGTCGATTCAATCTGCTGCATGGGAAGCCACTCCAAATTTAAATCTAAAACTGCCTCCTGTAAATCAGTACCCATCATGTGTTAAAGAAAAAATAGAAGAACGTCGTAAGTTAAGAAGAATATGGCAGAACCACAGATATCCTGAAGATAAAAGGCGATTCAACAGAGCTTCCCAAGAACTAAAAAGGCTCATACAAACAATGAAAAACCAATCCATCCAAGAATATCTGGAAAATCTAACGCCTCTCGAAGCTAGTGATTATTCTTTATGGAGAGCTACAAAGAAATTGAAAAGACCTACAGACCCCATACCACCAATTAATAAAGAAGATGGCACTTGGGCTAGAAGCTGTGATGAAAAAGCTATGTTATTTGTCACCCATTTATCACAAGTATTCCAGCCATTTCCTTCAATGGCACAAGACGATGAGACTGAGATAGATCAGTACCTTCAAGCCCCTTTCCAAATGTCTCTACCGATTCAGTCAGTATCTCCAAGAGAGGTCAGAAAAACTATAGAAAATAATTTGAATCCTAATAAGGCTCCTGGTTATGATCTAATAACTGGTCGTATCTTGAAAGAACTGCCATATAAAGCTATGATTTTTATTGCATTCGTATTTAATGCAATAATAAGGTCGGGGTACTATCCAGGAGCTTGGAAAATATCACAAATTATCCTCATCCATAAAGCAGGAAAACCTCCAAATGAAGTTAAATCTTACAGACCTATAAGTTTATTGCCTGTTATTTCTAAATTGTTTGAGAAAATACTCCTGGCCAGACTTAAACCACTCCTTACTGACATAATTCCCGACCATCAATTTGGATTTCAAGCACAGCACTCAACCATAGAACAAGTGCATAGAGTAACAGATGTCATTCACAATGCATTTGAAAATAAAGAATACTGTTCAGCAGCATTTCTTGATGTTAGCCAAGCTTTTGATAAAGTATGGCATACTGGATTGCTATTCAAAATAAAAAAGTTCTTACCCCATTCTTTTTATAGTATTCTGCAATCATACCTAGAAAAAAGATTCTTTCAAGTTAAATTTGAAGACAGCCTATCGGATCTTTACCCTATCAACTCTGGAATTCCACAAGGAAGTGTCCTTGGTCCTATGTTGTATTTACTGTACACTGCAGATTTGCCCATAGATGTACCGACAACTATAGCCACTTTTGCTGATGATACAGCAGTTTTAGCAGTCCATGAAGATTTAACCACAGCGTCACAACACATACAAGATTACCTAATTAAATTGGAGACTTGGTTTAAAAAATGGAGAATAAAAATTAATGAAGATAAGAGTCTACATGTAACTTTCACGTTAAGACGAGGCACTTGCCCTCCAGTAAGAATCAATGGTAAGACTCTACCTCAGTCAGAAGAAGTTAAATATTTGGGTATCCATCTTGATCGTCGTTTGACCTGGAAAAAGCATATAAGTACCAAACGCAAACAACTAAATCTAAAATTCAGCAAATTGTATTGGCTCCTAGGACCCAAGTCAGAGTTGTTAACTACGAACAAACTTCTAATTTACAAATGTATCCTTAAACCAATATGGACATATGGAATTCAACTTTGGGGTACATCAAGCAACTCCAACATAGAAATTCTAGAACGTTTCCAATCCAAAACGATACGAACTATTGGTAAAATTCCCTGGTACATCAGTAACAAATATATTTATCAAGATCTTGAAATACCAACAGTAAAACAGGAAATAAGTAAATACAGTATGACCTACCAGAATCGTCTAAACAAACACCCCAATTCATATGCAGTGAATCTCCTGAACAATGGGACAAACACGTGTAGGCTCAATAGAAATAGAGTTTTGGACTTGATCTACAGATTTAATTAAATGTCAAACAAATTTGTTATGTTATACAAATATTAGCCACTGGGCTATATTTGTAACATGTTCATTCTTGCATCATTATTACTTATTGTTCATTATAGAACAGATTGTAATGTTGAAGAAAGGTTATAAAAAAAAAAAAAAAAAAAAAAAAAAACTTCTGACATACGTGAGGCCCGATTGATGGCTTCCACCCAAACCTTTAATTTACCTTGAGGTATGTTGTACCTACACGCCAGGGTCTCAAAAAAAAGTGTTCTAACTTTGCATATTTGTCTAACTTTCATTTTCTCCCCACAGATCCGTGGCACAGAAACTCTTGGCCTACACGATCACCTGATCCTGCTCAGCTGTGGAAGCCTCCTCGTGTTTCTGGTATGCATGGCCACCTCTGTTTACTTTGTGTGGAGGTACAAGCAGCGTCGTCATGACAACGAGAGACTAGAGATCGAGGACTGCGGTTCTGAGTTCGTGACGGCGCGCAGGCAGCAGGCAACTCCTGAATGCCGGGTGTCCCGTAAACCCAGCGAGACGGAAAGCCTATATTCAAACCCCTGCAGCCTGGTTCAAGGGCAGAAGGAGGAGCTCCCGAACTTGGTGGCGTATGCAGAGCC
The DNA here is from genome assembly GCA_964059195.1 of Ectobius pallidus. Taxonomy (NCBI): domain Eukaryota; kingdom Metazoa; phylum Arthropoda; class Insecta; order Blattodea; family Ectobiidae; genus Ectobius; species Ectobius pallidus. Next base: position 179,966,417 of record CAXKWD010000005.1, on the reverse strand, counting down.
CTTCCACCGAGGTGATTCGCCGCCCCCGGTCTACGCCGTGCCTGTAGACAACACTTCGTACAAAGCCAGGAGAGAGAACTGCCTTTATGCTACTCCTTGTGGATGACAATGGTGAATACTCTTGTGTCTTGTGTACCTCGAAACTTTCATCACAGATCAAGGCCATGTGTAAATATTTATGTTTCAACTGTAAAAAGTGGCGTTTTTTCTTGCGTTAAAAGATAGCTAGTTTTTAGTGAGTGGCGGAATTACAAATTGTGGTGTTTTTTTATGTTTCAAAGATTTCCAGGTCAAAATATTGTTTTAGATTAGAAAAAAACACAAACATTTCTGTATGTGAGAAATGTTTATAGTAGTGCGGATTTTTAAAAAACAAAATTCTATTTTTAAAGAGAAATCTCGCGTTTTATAATTTTTTTTATTTAAGAAAAGGACTTGAATCATATATCGTTAATCAGTTAAATATAATAAGTGGCCATTTATATAATAAATATCCAATAAACAAAGTAAATTTTGAATTCGCAAGTATGGCAGTTATATAAGTGTAAAGAATTAAAAAAGAATACTTAGTGTATTTTTTAAATTCTTAAAATTAAAGTAATCTGATTCTGTAGAGATGTGCATATAAATCATTTTTGCTACAGCATAGACCTGATTAAATTTAAGACAGCTAATTTATTGGGTGCCAGAAATTGTCTAGTGGACGAGAAAATGTCTGTCCGTGTGTCTGTTCGAGCGATAACTCTAATACGCTTTATCGGATTTTTATGAACTTGGTATGCGCACTTACAACGTTTATGGGACGAAGCCTTTTCATTTTGGATCAATGGGTTTTCCGGTACGGGAGTAATGCCTAATTTAGCGTCTGTTTTATGGTAATGTATTAAAAACAAGGTGTTAGCTTAAATTTTTTGCTATATGATGAAGTAGGCTACCGTGTTTTGTGAAAACCCTGGTAAAGTTTCTGATTATCATAAAGAAACATATTGGCTTAAATTTATTTTATGACCAATTATATGCTTTAAACCATGTTAATGCTGGTGTGACTGGTCAGTGACATACAGATTTTGTTTATAGATTGTCATGACGACATTAAAGTACTAGGCCGATAAAACTGCAGTTTGAGTGCAGTTTTATACAATTTTAGCGGTGTATTACCAGTTCGACAAGAAACTGTTTTAGAGAGGGTGTACTAAAATAATTTTTTGTGTCTAGTGCCAACTCTATTTAGGCTACTTCATCATATCTATCTTAATAGAAAGACACATAGACCATAAGGTTTTCCATATCCTGCGGAACATCACGAGGAAAAAGGAACTACACGACGTCACTTCCTGATCAGTCTGAACTCTGAGCTGTGTGCTCGTGGACTCAGATGTAAGGTAAGCTTTCTAGCTTTTATAACTTTATATATATATAAATATAAGAGAAAGTGTCTGTATGTGCGTGATGCCTAGCCAAATCTACTGCATGCAGAGTTCTGAAATTTTAAACATAGATGGTCTGAAGAGCTGCCGAATATACCTCGAAGTCGAATTTTTAATTTTAGCTTTCGTTCGCGAGTTTTGAGTGAAAAACCGGCAGAAAACTTGAATTTTTTGAGCTATCGAAGCATCAGTTTTCAGTAGCATTTCATTTGTCAAATCAATTGCAGGTGGCTTTGCCATTTTTTGTCATAACTTGAAAATAGAATATAGGCCCTATGTGAATTCATGAACCAGAGATTATTTCGCCTATAATATTCTCATGTAATGTCCAACAGAGACAATAATCTGTGGTTCATGAATGCATATATATCCACCTTGAATGTTACTATACAATAACAGTGGAAGCCCGGTCACAAAAATCACTAATTAGTGTGCCTCACAGTACTGCATATGACATAACTTGTCTGTCAGTGAGGTAGACCATTAAGGGCAATCAGTCAATAGGAGAGAGGTTCCATCTGGCGCTGTGAAGTGAACTCCGGCTTAGGTCAGTTGGTAGAGCAGTGGCACGGATAGCCAAAGGTCCTGGGTTCAAATCCCAGTGTCAGAGGAATTTTTCTCCTATAATATTATCTTGAAGCATCGCGATTTTTTCAATATATCGCATGGAATTATCGATTGCTTCGATTCTGTGAGCTCACCCTGGTCGATTAGTTTGTTTATAATGTCAAATACAATAGAGGAGCTTTCTAATCGTGGAATTTTCTCCACAGCCGGATTTTTAGCTGTTTCATTATAATTATTAATCGTTTAGTTTATGAATGATTCGCGTGTAAGTGTTAATGAATATAATGCTGTAATTATTATACTCTTAATTTTTATTTTTTGAGTTAATTATCGTGTGCGAAGCCGTGGGCACCTGCTAGTATATACTATATTATAAGTGTACACACTAGTTTAAACAGACAATAACTTCCGTGGACCTTTTACATACCTATAAAAATTGATTTAACCCTCATTGGAAAATGAAATTTATCAATAATAACTTCCGTGTTTTTGAAACTCCTGTCATAAAAGTTTGGTCACTGATACATCCATCAATATTAAAATTCAACAACTTATCCTTCTACAGTCGGTCAACTAAAAAACGTCGGGACTCGTATGCAGTTAAAATTAAAGTTTTAACGCATTAGTTCGCAAGTTATTACCTATAAAAAAACATAAAATACAGGTCATTCTCGGAACATATGAGGCCATGCGACAGGAGGGAAAAAAATGAACAGCGAGGGAAAAAATGAACAACGCGGAAAGCGCAACACACGATATTCAACTTAATGCTAAAATGAGAAAAAGTGTAGTTAGGGCTGTAATCGACCTGCATTTGTCGGCCTCTGAAGCAGCGAGATGGTTCCATATTTATGAAAGAGCAGCTCAGAAGTAGGAACGTCACTATAATGCGACCGGAAGTTTTCATAGGAAGCGTGGATCTGCGGAAGGCTGCGTATTTCGATGCTAGATTGGTTGGAGAAGTTGAGCGTAAGTTATTGATTTTGCACTACAAGTACCGGTATTATAAAATAAAATCTTTAAAAAATGTTCCTTGAATAAACATATTCCTCGCGAATCTATTAATTATTAATATTATAAAAATTTGCAACCAAGAATATGGCGGATTTGAGGCATATATCCACAGCCTTCTATACATGTTTGTTTTGGAACAAAACTGACTAAATAATCAAGAAAATACATGGATAGACAAGAGGCGTGTGTGAACCTAACCTTAAGTCTTCCTGTACATGCGCATATGCTCGTTCGTGATACTTTATAAAATAACGCCCGACATTTTTTATTTGACCGACTGTACATCCTCCGGTTTTAATGTTATGAATTTAGTAAGATTGGAATTAGTAAAATAGGTGGAATAGAAAATATATTCACGAATTTTTACACTACAAATCTAGTAGTTCGTCTTGGTAAAGAAACTTACTTCTTGTGCAGCCAAAAAGTTTAAATTGTGTTTACTTAATTTTACTTAATTATATTTGCGTATTAACAAATATACAGGGTGTTAATGAATAACACCGAAATATTTTAACTGTGTATAGACGGGGACATAGACAAGCAACTTTTATTAGGAGATTTTTTGCTCTGTGGATTCAATTTTTCCTGCTACACCATAAAATCTCCCAAGGCATGACCACCACTGACTTCTAACATTTGCTGCACATAATTCGTCTAAATGTTGAAATTTTCAGACTTTAGATTCATTCAACCGAACGGCGAATCAACCATGCCCTTCGCGTCAGCGGATTGTAGCAGTTCATGTCTTCTACGAGAGATGGCAGCACCTGGCGTTGGTCAAATCGAAGCAAAATTATTGTTGCTTTCTAGAAATCAACGGGTTTTGACAACACTAAATGAATTCATTTTAGTGTGATATTAAATGTAACACAAACACTATTGATTTTAGTTTAAATAGAGGTTTAAATTGCACCTTAATCGTGAAATGTATATCGAAACCGGCATGTTAGTTTTTCAAGTGAAACTTCTTTAGCCGCGGTAGAGGTAAATCGAGAGCTTGTGTAACCACAGTATAAGTATTACGCTCAAAATCGTCACGAAATTAATGTCACACTCAAACCCGTCACGAAAACAGTGTGGTGTGACGGAACGGACTGCACAAAAACAATCAACTCAATAATTAGGCTTATCCAAAGTTTAAAAAATCCAAAAATTTAAAATTAAGAAATCGAAAATCCAAAATTTAAAAAACCCAAAATAAAAAAAAATCAAATATCCAAAATTTAAAAAATCATAAATTAAAAGATAAAAAATCCCAAAATTAAAAAATTCAAAGATCCAAAATTCAAAAGTCTAAAAGTCCAAAATTTAAAAATAAAAAATCCAAATATCCAAAATTTAAAAATAAAAAAATTCAAAATTAAAAAATAAAAAAAACCCAAAAAATAAAAAAATCGAACATTAAAAAAATCGAAAATAAAAAAATCCAAAATTGAAAAATCCAATAATTAAAAAAGTTTCACTTCTGTCGCGTGGCGTTCCATGCACACTTTTTTTTTTAAATTATCAATTGTTTTATTTATTTATGTATTATTTGGGTAAGGTTCACAAGTCTGTTGAAGGTTTTAGTCGTTTCATTTATAAAATTTATGCCCTTATGGCAGCACTCGTTTAAAGTGTACAGGAGTTCGAACTGACTTCATAAAGCTTTTTCTTTCCCAGGACGATGATCAGGCATTGGATCATAGTGGGAGTGCTGATGACGTATGGAGCCTGCGCAGACCGCAGTAAATGCCTGCAATTTCCACTCAAGCCGAACGATCAACTTAGTATGGGATACAACCTTATCTTAGAGAGAAGAAATCAGACCTCTGGCATAAATTCTATTGACATTACACACCCAAATGTTACAACTGTAGAGGAATGTTGTTTCGAAGACTACAAACACAGAGCAAAATGTCTCACAATGAGAAATCTCCAGCTCAGATACTTGGATCGAGGACTGTTCAAGACAATGTACCGTCTTGTACAACTTGACTTGAGCTCCAACAACATCGTAACTCTGGAACCAAAAATTTTCAACCAACTGGAGAATTTGGTTCATCTGAATTTGAGTTATAACAACATTGCAAAGCTGAACAGCGAAAAACTGTTCTTTTCCCAAGGAAAGCTGAATTATCTACAACTTCAGCACAACCCGCTTACAGTGATAGATGTCGAAGTGCTGAAGCCGCTGAAATCTCTGAAGAAACTGAACATATCTGATGAACACATCGTATGCGACTGTAACCTGAACGCTGTAGTGGATTGGTGTTCAGGAAGGAACCTGTCCTTAGAACTCACTTGTGCCTTCCCTGAAGATTTGAAGGGCAAAGCTTGGGCATCACTTAGTCCTTCGCAGCGGTGTCCAAGAAAAGGAAATAGTCTGGTGGTCGTGCTGGTCAGTCTGTTCGTCATATGTGCTTGTGTTGTAGCTGCTGTCCTCTGGTGGAGGAAATCAGCAACACAACAGGGATTATCAGCAACACAACAGGGATTATCCGCTGAACAAAATACTTACGACTATATTTATGTTCAATCTAATCATGAGGATTTTTCAGGGTTATCCAAGCATGGCTTCGTGGAAAATGACTTATATATTTGAAACACCTACATTTTGAAGACAGTCGAAAAATTTACCTTGTGATAGGGGTTTAAGGGGTAAGGTAGAGCATAAAGTGCTGAAAATATGACTTTATTCAATCTTTGCTGTTCCTTACTGTGTCTGGCTCAAATAAAATTATGAATACAGTACACCAAAAACCTAATCTTTCAAAAACCTGATGTGATGCATTCATATAATTTTCTCTATCAATAGTCTACAACTTTCTTACTTCGAATGATTCTGATATAGAATAGGAGGCCGTATTGTAGAGAGAGCGTATTCAGTTGTTTTTGCATCATTGTTCACCACGCAAGACAAAAGACTAACTTTGTACAAAAAAGATGGCTGGCTTATAAGTAGGTCTACTCTTCACAAATAACAGTTTTACAAGGGTATAGTTTTACCGAAAACTCGATTTCTAATTTCAGTGTGTAACACAATATTCTCCCTCTACCTATAGTACTTATGGTAGGGTTGAAAAAAATCCCTGATTTAAGGTGTTGAGAATATTGTTATTGCTTGCTAAAGAAGAGAGACTATATATAAAATACCGTCTGGAAATCTAAAGATAAGAGGAAGAGTGTGTCTTTCGGATGTTTTTTTGTCTGTGTAAGATGCCCAGCGAAATCTACTGAGCGCAGAGATCTGAAATTTTAAACATAGATGGACTGAAGGGTGGCTGAATGCACCTCGAAACCGGATTTTTAATTTTAGCTTTCGTTCGTGAGTTATGAGTGAAAAACGGGCAGAAAACGTGCATATTTTTTTGCGCTTACGAAGCATCAGTTTTCAGTAATACATTTCATTCGTCAAATCAATTGCAGGTGGAAATTCATTCATTTTGTAAGCCCATACTGGTCGATTCGTTTGTTTATAATGCCAAAGCACGCAGACATCTGAAATTTTTAAGGTAGTCTGAAGAGGATAATGAATATAGGCCTAAATGAATAAATATTGATCGATTTGGACAAAACTCACTGTTGTGCAGGGGTTTTCTAGGCCAGGGAACTCGAATCTCAGTCCTTTTCCCAAGCGGTGCTTTCTAATCGTGGAATTAACTTCAAAACCGGATTTTTAGCTGTTTCATTAATTATTAATCGTGTAGTTTAGGCCTATGTATGTTTTGTGTGCAAGTGTTGATAAATATAATGTTTTAGTTATTTTGCTCTTAATTTTTAATCTTCCAATAAATTATCGTGGGCGAAGCCGCGGGGATCTGCTAGAAAATAATAAGAGGAAGTGTTTGTCTTTCTTTCTGTCTGTGCGCGATGCCCAGGGAAATATACTACATGCAGAGATCTGAGATTTTAAACGTAGATGGACTGAAGGGTGGGCAAGTGCACCTCGAAGCCGGATTTTTAATTTTCGCCTTCGTTCACGAGTTGTGAATGAAAAACTGGCAGAAAACGTGAATTTTTTCCGCTATCGAAGCATCAGTTTCTAGTAGCCTAATACATTTCATTTGTCAAATCAGTTGCAGGTGGCTTTGCCGTTTTATGTCATGATTTGGAAATAAAAGAATCGCTTCATTTTGTAAGCCCACGCTGGTCGATTCGTTTGTTTATAATGCCAAGGTCCGCAGACATCTGAAATTTTCAAGTAGTCGGAAGAGGGATAATGAATATAGACGTAAATGGGCAAACATTGGTCGATTTTTACGGAACTCACTATGCAGGGGTTTTCTGGGCCAGAGAACTCGAATCTGAGGTCGTTTTCCCCATGCGACGATTTTTAATCGTGGAATTCAATTCAAAGCCGGATTTTTAGCTGTTTCATTAATTATTAATCGTTGATTTTAGATCTATGAATGTTTCTCGTTCAAGTGTTAATAAATATAATGCTGTAATTTTTATAGTCTTAAAATGTATTTTTATAAATTAATTATAGTCCACCGCCGTGGCTCAGGGGTTGCGTTCAATCCTGTCACGCAGAGGGGCCGGGTTCGATTCCTGGTCGGGACAAGTTACCTAGGTGAAGTTTTTCCGGGGTTTTACCTCGCCTGTCGAGTAACTTTAGACCCTTGTGGTCCCCGGATATCATCTGGCCGCCATTATCATCCACTCCCATCCTCGGCTTGTTCAGAGTGAGTGTGTGTGCATAGTGTGTCTCGTAGGTGGCCCCGGCATTGGGCTGATCACTCATCCGGGGAGGCCCTCTATGTCCTTGTCTGGTCAAAAAAGTATGTATGTGATCCAAAGATAATCCCTTTCCCGACAGGTTGCGGCCCGGGCGGCTTGGGTCGCTTAGGCCTATATCCTAAAAGGGAGAGGTAAAACTACAACAAAGAAAGGAAAAAATTATTATACTCTTAATTTTTATTTTTTGAGTATCACTTTGTAATACCTGTAAACTGATAGTGGTATCTTCTGATATAAATGCCAATATCGTACTTGGAAGACCAGGACAGGAAGTATAAAGTAAAATAAACGTCAATGCGGTAGGAAACTGAGTAACTTCCTGTCTATCATTATGTTCTTAGTAATGCTGTATAGTGAATCAAAGCCAGGACACAAGAAGCAGAACATCACATGTAAGTACTCACCATATTAATAAAGAGCTTTTCTTGTCCCCCGCCATGGGTTTATAGGTAGCATATATAAGCATTCATGAACCACAGATTATTGTCTCTGTTGGACATTACGTGAGAATATTCAGATAATTGTCTCTGTTGAACATTATAGGAGAAAAATTCCTCCGACACTGGGACTTGAACCCAGGACCTTGGCTTTTCGCGCCAATGCTCTACCAACTGAGCTAAGCCAGAGTTCACTTCACAGCGCCAGATGGAACCTCTCTCCAATTACTGATTACCCTAATGGTATAACTTACAGCCCTACAAGTTATGTCATATGCAGTAGACATCGCGTATACTCTGCGATGTTCGTCTCTCGCAGTCTAAACTTTCACGAAGACTACAAAATTAGGAAAACCGTTTCTTTATTATGTAAGGCCTAAGTGAAATGAACACAATGAACAATTATTCTATTTTTACTTACAATTTTCATAGCTCTGAGCCACAAACATTTTTAATAAACTGCCAGAGTAAATTTCTTAAAAATCCTAGAGTCAATTAATAATGGCGGGCGAAGCCGCGGGCACCTGCTAGTAGAATACATAAGAAACCTCGAGACCGTGCCAATTCATTTAGTGCCAGTCAATATAAGACAAGATTTTTACAAAATATAGTTTGCAGTGATGTGTTATCAGTTTCAGAATTCTTTTAAAACTTGCGTAATGTTAGGAAGGTTATTAAAAAAAAAACTGTAGTGTATTTTCAAGAAGTAATTGTAAATGTATTGAGGTGGAATGAGGAAGCTATGTTAAGAAGTCGGACAGACATCCTGCGTGAGGGTGGAGCAGGTAGAAAGACCCCTTCATACAATGAGACATTCCAAACGTTCACTTCTTTTAGTCCAGTGTCTATTCAACTGTTAAAATCTACACTACAATTATTCAGTTACAGTTAATCACTTACATGATTTTCAACCCCGTTGTGTACTGTAGCACTGGACATATACGGCAATAAATTGAGTTACTGTACAGTATTTTATTTTGTGCTGAAGTTCTCTATTTGCTTTTTAATATTTTCTTTCCTAATAGAGTACAGTAAATTAATACAGCATTGTATTATGCCATTTTGTATTTAAAAAATTAAATTTCGTTTTAGTGCCACCCTCACTTTGTGCTAGAGAATGTTAGAGAACGGATGGTGGCATTATATTTTGGGTTGACTATACAGGGTGTTAATGAATAATACCGAAATATTTTACCTGTGTATAGAGGGGACATAGACAAGCAACTTTTATTCGGAGATTTTTGCTCTGTGGATTCAATTTTTCCTGTTACAGCATGAAATCTCCCAGGACATGGCCGCCACTGACTTCTAACATTAGAAAAAATGCAAAACAAAGAAACTTCGTTGTTAACACTGTAGTCAGTAGTTATGAATAAATAAAAGACTAATGCAGTGGCGACCAGCCATGTGATTAATCTGTAAATTTTGCAGATTATGGAAACACTAAATTATCTTATAGCGGTTGACGAATGATTAAGAGTCAGGTTTTTATCGATCACTAGGAAAACATGAAGTCAATTTAATGAACATTTTAACCCTATTTTGTTGCATTATTGAGTTATGAGCACCAAATTTTAAGGACTTTAATGCCCTGTAGCATACACATTTTACGTCATAGAGCAAAAATGTCCTAATAAAAGCTGCTTGTCTAAGTCCCCTCTATATACAGGTAAAATATTTCGGTGTTATTTATTAACACCCTGTATGTTTATATCTTTGATTATTATTTCAGAAAAATGAATTGGGCGCGGCTGGTCTGCATGCTAGAGTTGATGGCGTTAGCAAAATCTTGCATTTACATCTCACTGCTATGGCAAATTCGCTACTCATGCCGTTACGACAAGATCAATGGAGCTGTAAACTGCACCAATCGCAGGTTCGACACCCTGAAACCAGAATGCATGGCCGAGTCCTGGACTGTAAGATCCCTGCGTCTATCAAACATCAGACTGAAGAAAATAGACTTCGATGCGTTCAGAGCTACTCCGAAACTTAATCTGCTAGATGCTAGCAACAATCGTCTCACCCAGCTAGATCACCGCCTGTTCAGCCAAACACCAGAGCTCTCGTATATCGACCTTAGCTACAACAGCATTATCGATCTAGATCCTCGATTATTCTCGAAGATCCCGAATCTCCAGTATCTGAACTTACAAAACAACAGACTGAAATCCTTGTTAGATGGAGATCTTTTCAGAGTTCAAAAGGAGCTTTCGACGCTGAACTTTGCAAACAACAAAATCGCCGTAATCACAGATCAAGTAGTAGAGAACTTAAGTTCTATGAGTATTCTGAACCTGAACAACAACCCACTGAACTGCAACTGTGAACTGCGCATGACCGCCGCGTTGATTTCTAACCTAACCGAAGACTTCAAAGGATTTTGTGCTTACCCTCAAGATCTTGAAGGGAAGTCGTTAAAGGATTTGGAGGTCTGTCAAGTTGAGACTTCTGGTGTCATCTCTGAGTATTCCAGCGGAAGTTCAGTGTTGTTCATAACGCTCTTAGCACTTCCTCTTGTCGCCATTTTGTCGTGGAGCTTGGTTTTCTGTTGGATGAAATACAAAACCTGCTCCAGTGGTTCATCTGAATACGATACTGTCCAGTACACCATGAAGTCAAATGAAGAGATATATTACGATCCTGAGAAGATAGTTACAATCAGACCTTCCATAGCCCCTCCTGATTACAAGGAAAATAAAAATATTTACGCGCATGCCTACTCAGAACTGAAGGAGCTGTGATTTTTCTCAACTTTTATGTCAGTACTGAACTGGGAAAGAACTTTATTAGGTTCTCTCACCCATTCCATTCTGAAACTACCGTTACACTTCTGCTTTTGACTAATCACTAGGGACCGGATTCTTAGGTTTTTACCTATTTTTTCCCTTACTTCCAAAACAAAAAGCGATTATACACTTTTTCGATTCAAGTCCATAGGATTCACCCACATTAATTCTGTTACACCTAAAAATACCTAAATGGGGTATAAAAACCTAAATGTACCTAAACGGGATATAAAACCTAAAATATCTAATTTAGGCTACTTTTTTGTCTTTTTTGTTTGTCAGTTGAGAAATCGATAATTTGTGGAGAAATAATTTTTGTCGGGTTGAAATTAATACCACCAGTGTTTCGTTCAACCCAATGTCGTCTACGATGGACAGTATCTAGAGAGGCAGTGTAGGAGTACCGGCGTATTCCTTTTAAAACACTCGTACGAACAACCATTGTTGACGTCATGTGAGGTTAAAAGGACATTTTCTGCAAGAACTTCAACTTGAGAATCTTGAAAGATATTTAGTGATATACTGTAACCAGGAAATGTGAGACAATCTTATTCTCACTGCTTCTTTTGATTGTTTATGCTTTCTTTCTTCAATTGTATAATATTGTCCTAAAGCAAGTTTTCACAAATTTAAGTCAATTTTGTTAAGTTAAACTTTACAAGTATTATGTATTGAATCCTATGTATCACATTCAAATTCATTAAACCAATTATTCTACCCGAAAACGATATTTTGGACAAAAACCTAAAAAAAACTATTTCACCTAATGGAAAACCTAAAACAGTGTTTTTAAAAACCTAAAAATCCGGTCCCTACTAATCACTAGACCTGGGATTTTAAGGCAAATGCCTATTTTGTTCCTTATGAAATAACATGAACATTTTTAAATATGTGGACGTTTCATAATAAATCACTTACATTTACAGTGTTTTATAGTGCCCTAAAATGCCTATTTGGACCTTTGGAGCCTATTTTACTATTTTAATGCCTAAAATGCCTTTTTAATTCCACTTATGTAATTTTTACAATCTTATAATGGACATCCCTCTATGAATAGCATAACAGCAGAGGGTGGGTTTTTCACTGAAACTTGATTATTCCAAACAATTGTCGCTAAAGGAATGCTGACTGACGGGGAGGATTAAGGGGAAGGACTACTGTGTCAAGTCACCAGTGAAAGAACGTCTGTTTAAGTGAATATAGTTCGTGATGCCTAATTTTGCAGTTAATTTTGTTAAGAATAGGCATTCCACGTTTCTTGCAGTAAAAAAAGACTATGTTACAGTTTAAGTGTATATTGTAATATTTTAAAGTCTATTTTCTATTTACACATTTTTAAAGCATATTTTAAGTGCCTATTTTCTCTTTAAAAAAGCCTATTTACTTGTTTTAAAAGCCTATTTTAGGTGCCTAAAACTAATTCATTTAGAGCCTAAAATCCCAGGTCTACTAATCACATTGCTATTTACGTATCAAGTATGCCAAATAATGCGTTAGCGGACGAATCTAGTATTGCGGACGAGGCCGAAATACTGGATGAGTCCGCTAAGCTTTTGCTTACGTGGTGCATACAATATTTTTAGTAAGAGCTCTGTAAATTATATGAAATGAAATAAAAATACCGTATAATTAATTACAAAAGACATAATCAGCCATTTGTTGACGCCATATTCTCACTGTCACCTGAATCCTATGATATGAACCAATACAAAATGCGGATGTAGATGGCAGTGTGGGTTTCTTATGAATAATACAGCTACGTTGGCTTAGGCCTATATTTGTTGTTGAATTAGTAAGTGTTTTGTAAACAAAACATCTGACTAACGTAAAGAAACAATGTTGCCTTATATTTGTTGTTTTATGGTTAAGTATTTTGTTTCAAACCCTGTTACGGTTGGTATGATTGGACACGGCCATCTGAATTTTTCAGTTGCCATGACGACTTTACAGGCCTAGGCCGGTAAAAATTACTTTACCGACTAAGGTTAGTAAAATGCTAGTTTTCGGCGTGTTAAAAGTGCGACAATCAGTTGTTTTGGGGAGCGTGTACTAAAAAATTATTCAATAAGTGTTTTAAAAATATTATTATTGTTTTATAGTTTCAACCGCTAACTGTAAGAAAAAAATATATACGTGAAATGTTTGTGCTTATGAGTAAGTTACAATTCTTTGTAAAATTTTATCACCTGTGACTTCCTCTATTTTTTTGCTTTATGCTTTATGAATTTTGGATCTGACAGAAAGCCAGTGATTAAAAATAATTCAATACTTTAAAATTATTCTTGATTCACAATAATATGCAATAACTTAATAAACTGTTTTAAGATTGGTTAAGGAATTTTACTCATTATGATGAATGATTGAGTGTAAGGCATGATTGAAACTCCGCCGGAAGGAAGTGAAGAACAAGTGACAGACTTTGAACCATCTTCCTCCTTTTCGGTATGAAAATGTAAATTTCTCGAAAGTTTCTGTTTGTGAAAAGGTTTCTCTCAATAATAAATTGCTATCAATACTTCTGTTAAGATTTCTAAAATTCATTTTAGACCGGTTGTTAGAACCAGTTCAATTTCTTCTGGTTACTGTGAAGGCATTTAATGTTAAAATATGCTGTAAAATATGCTGGATATCCAACAAAAGCTATTTGAACTTCCTGTAATTCGCCTAGATTTTATAGATGTGTTGCCACTATTCAACTTCCAACCCTCGTAGATCCAAATCTTGAGCGGTAAAGAGGGAACAATAATCCTTGTAGCACTAAAAATGCTAAATGCAGGAGGTAACTATAGAAACCCAAAGCCACCCTATAAAGAGCTGGGAAGCATTTATAAATGGGCAGCCCTGAGACAAATGCTGGAGGTAACTATAGCAACCCAAAGCCATCCTATAAAGATTTGGGAAGAATTTATGAATGGGCAGCCCTAAGATAAATGCAGAAGGTAACTATAGCAATCCAAAGCCATCCTATAAAAAGTTGGAAAGCATTTATGAATGGGCAGTCGTGAGAAAAATACAGGAGGTAACTATAGCAATCCAAAGCCATCCTATAAAGAGATGGAAAATACCTATGGCCGCCATGTTTGGCAGGATACGCATAGCCTACTTCCTACGGATAAGATTTTGTCTGCCAGTCGGAAACCAGCCGAGGATATTGCCATGTGTGAAGATGTTGTGTTCAACTTCTTGTCACATGTGAAGTTCACACACGAAGACATTTCTAATGCAGGATTAACAGGCTCATGTAAGTTGTAATTTTTAAGATGATCACTAGGGCAAGGCGTTTGATGATTTTGCATCTTTTTTTTTATGAAGGTTAAAAGATAGCTCGAATATATATAAATGTGTATCATGAAATAATTGATTAATGCCAGGTTTCTATAAACTTGTGAAATATCTATGGGTAAATTATCCATGGACAAATTAGTTCCATTTCACCCACAATGATATAATGAGGAAGGCCTTGGAGTTGTACCGTTAATTTAATTCAGAAGGCTTTGATTCTCATTGTTCAAATTATTATTGATCCTACGAGAGGTTAAATTTTATCCAGCCATCCATGAAAGGATAAATTAACCCGACGATTTACCCTTGGAAAGATCTAGCCCGAGTTTGTAGGAACATTTTTTCTGTCATTTTCATATTTACCCAGAGGACATTTATCTAGAAACTCGCCACAAGTTTTCTCCATGTTCAGGTCTATAGAAACCGGGCATTAACCAACTAATTTTTCTATAGGTACTGGCAAAGTTAAGGCCATTAGGTTTTTATCAGTAAAACTATACTCACATTACAAATAATACACATTTTGACAAAGAACTGAAAATTAAAAACTATGCATGATACAAATAATAAAAAGTCTTATAGGTTACAATATTTAATTACGAAATTTGATAGGTTTAAATAGAATAAATAGGGTTCGGATGTTTAAGACTTGACATATTTTTGTCCAGACCTCCATTCTTGCAGCAAACACAAATTAAACATGATTTGCACATTCGTTATCCTAATCGGACCGTTTTTATTTTGCATACAAAATCATATTTTGGCCATTTTTGTGGTCTTGGTCATATTTTAGCCATATTTGTAATTTAACGTCATATTTCACTTGTAAATTCGGTAAAGGAGCACAATTATACAGTGTGTGTACTACATGGTCAAGTTAAATTTGAAATTTATTTCATTACCGGTACTTAATGATCATGCCAAAATAATAGTCATTCAAATTTTGAAATGAATGCAATATTTTATAGGGGCTCGCAAGATCTCCATATTTTACGAGTATTTGGAGCTGATGAAGCGAGCAAACAGGAGAAAATTCTTTAAAAATAGAAGTTCATTACAAGTAAAACTGTAAATCACCTGTAATATTGTTTAAAAAAATGATTATCTGATTGAATTCAGGTGATGTGATAATTTAGTACCATTAAACGTTTTAAACTGGAAAATTTATTTTAGAAAATACGTTCTTTCATTAGGTCATATTTAGGAATTTTTAGTCATATTTGGTCATTTTAAGGCCATATTTGTAGTAATATTTTCAGATTTATAAGTCACTAGCTTAAAAGACCCGGCGTCGCCCGGGTTTTGTATTTTGTAATTGGAAATTAGCTTATGAAGGATTTTCAATTTTAAATTCTAGGTCCTTATATAGGCATTTATAATTTGAAATAGGAAGAACGACTTATTACACTCAAACTATTCCCTCAGAAAACGCTTGATATAGTTTTTTATGGCTCATAGAGGATCTAGAATTTTGCATCCCATCGCTTGTACAGTGCACATCAAGCCTGGTAGAGGTTCAAATAAGAAGAAACAAAAATTCCTGTAACATAAAATTGTAATATCGAGGCGGGAAATTTCCCACTCTTATGTTACCATAAAGCCTTCATACTTTTCTCTCCAAAAACCTGCGATATAATATAATAATATACACATTACCATACCTCGTTTTGTTTTCTCTATGTCCAGGGTAGAGAAAGTTATGTGACTGCATTATTTTCGTGGATTTCATTCTGATTTTATAACATGAATTATTATGATAACTTCTCTTATTTGTCAAAAGTGCATTTCAATTGTTTTTTCCAAGCCCATCATATACCATTTGGCAACAATATATTCTGTGATTTGGAATTGATAATTCTATGTAAAAAGGGATTAAGTATTTTCAAAAACATTTAATTTTTGGCATTTTGAATCAGAATTTTTCAAAATCCTTTCTTAGTGAGCACCTACATTATAAAACGAAGGTACTGTCAAAATTCCAAGTCTCTACCTGTTATAGTTTAGGCTGTACGTTGATTCCTGTCATTCAGTCAATCAGTCAGTCAGTCATTCATTCAGTCAGTCAGGACAAAGCCTTTTATATGTATAGAGATAAACATCCGAAACCTACTTATCAATAATATTGCTAACTAATTGATGACTAGTGAAATGAATATTCGTACAATTCTGAACAAATTTGTCCACCGGAAATGAAATGTGGAAGTTCTACTCCGGTCATCTACTTTTCAGTATCTAAAACATAACTATTTTCTTAAGTTACCTCTATAAACGCTGAAATTTTATTGTTTTATGATAATTCCATAATAATTTAGGAGATAGTGCATGACCCCTACTCTTACCATTAACCGCGGAAACTTTGTAATAATAATAGCAATAACAATAATAATAATAATAACAATAATAATATTAATTTACTTACAATAGATGCTATCACTGAAATTATTCGACTCCATGGAACATACCTGGAAAAAGAAAGGTTAGTTTATTATAATTTTATTCTAGAAGGTTATACACATTTAGATAATAATAAATGATATTTGTTAAACTGCTTTTGTATTAATAATTTATTCAAGATTTAATAATCATTAGATTATTATTCTGTTGTCAACACCACTTTTCTAATAACTAGAGAAAGGCATTTAATGAGAAAAATGCAAAAAAAAAAAAAAAAAAAAATGCATTTACGATCCAAACATAGTGAAAAAAAGAAAACAATGAATTGCTAAAACCAATTTAATGGATGACAGTGCGTTATATAGGAATTTACAATATAAAACACCCTTATTTTGTTACTAAAGTAAGTAAATTTATACTACTTGGGCACCCTTATGAAAAAGAAATTATTTCTGAACTGCCATGCCCATCAAATTTCCCCTAGAATATATGAGCCATTTAAAAAGGAAGAAATAAAATTCTTTATTGCTACAAGACAAACTGCTGTGGTGTTTACAATAAACCTGAATTAAACGTCTTGGAAACGACGATAAATGCAAAAACAAATTGACCTTATTTAAGCAATTATTTCATGATACATATTTACATATCCTGAAGCTATCTTTTAACCTTCATACAAAAAAGATGCAAAATTATCAAATATCTTGCCCTACTTATAACTAGAGACCGGATTTTAAAGGGAAAATTTTCACCCAAAAAAGGACGAAAAAAGGGAAAATTATTGCCAAAAAAAGGAGGGGAAAAAAGGGAAAATTATTGCGAAAAAAGGGATATAAAAGTAAGGGAGTGTAAAAATTCAACAGAGAGATACATGTTTGTTTTATGTAAAGCCTTTGATTGGTCTACAGCTGCTGATTCTGTAACATCTAATGACTGAAGAAATTCCTTGATCTTGTTGATATTCTAAAAGAGGAAAATAGCACACGAAATCCATTTTCCCCACCTTGTTATAATGGGAAACTTAGGCAATGGTAAGCCTGTAACGCTCTATTCTGCTGAGAGGAATTATTTTTTCAATGGTGAATCGGTGAAAACAATTTTTCATGTTTTCATATTACCAAATACTGGGTAATTTACGAATTTTTCAAAATAAATTAGCAAAAAAGGTACTAGAAAGGGAAAGTTCCTAAAAAAAAGGGAAATGAGCCTAAAAAAGGAAAAAAAGGGACGTTAAAACCAGGTCATTTGCAGTTGAAACATACTCAGTAATGTCCTGTTCAATTTTATCACGTTTTGTGATGAAATATAAAAAAAGGAATTCACTTTAAAATCCGGTCTCTACTTATAACAATAGGGTAAATGTTTTACGAAAAAAGGAGCATGTATAGAAAAAGATGAATATCGAATTCTACTCTTGCTCCACTCAATGTAAAATAGGATATGGCAGATTATTTCGTTTATTAACTTGTTCGTACTTAGCTTCTGATACGCCACTGAATTTAATGGGTGGGGTTGTTTACGCTGGTATCGTAGTTGTTACCTCGCTACCCTGACAGGAAGAGTTGTTTACAGGACATTGTGGTCTGGAAGAAGCGACTTCCTGTGGAAGAGAGGAAGTCTTTCCTAATACTGCTTCCCAACTGATGGACCCTAGGAAATACCATAGATACAAGTAATACCTCTGAAATAGTCGCGAGGGCATTTATTAAAGGTAATGTAAAGAAAGAATTTGTCTCAGAGAGTTCGAAGGCATGAATTTTATCTACAGGGTGTTAATGAATAACACCGAAATATTTTACCTGTGTATAGAGGGGACATAGACAAGCAACTTTTATTAGAAGATTTTTGCTCTATGGATTCAATTCTTCCTGTTATAACATAAAATCTCCCAAGGATAGGCACGCCACTGACTTCTAATACTTGAAACTGTGGGAAACAAAGGAACAGTGAATATTGTGTAGTGGTCGGGTAAATTGTAAAAAATGACGATCGATATCTTACAAATCTGAGGGAAAAAAAGACAAACGAAACATTTTTGTTAGGTCTGGAATTGGGAATAAAAACATAATGCAGTGGCGGGCAATCAGGTGATTAGTCAGTAAATTTTGCAGATTATGAAAATCCTAAATTATGGTATAGCGGTTGATGAATTATTAAGAATCAGGTTTTTATCGATCGCTAAGAAGGCATGTAGTCAATTTAATGAAAATTTTAACCCTATTTCGCTCAATTATTGAGTTATGAGCACCAAATTTTAAGGACTTTAATGCCCTGTAGCATACACATTTTACGTCATAGAGCAAAAATGTCCTAATAAAAGTTGCTTGTCTTTGTCCCCTCTATACACAGGTAAAATATTTCGGTGTTATTCATTAACACCCTGTATAACTCTATTTTAAAAATAAAATTGAATAAATTAATTATTAATACTTATTTAGATAATTTGAATGCCATATTAACGTTTTCAGAACCGAATTTTGAACTTCAATATTAGAAGAAAAATTTCAATCATTCATACTTACTAGGCCTATGGTTAAAAAAAAAAAAAAAAAAAAAAAACAACTGGCATCATGTTTAAAAATTAAAATGCATTTTTGGGGACAAAAGATATTTTATTTCCATTTTTCCAAGAATTATGACAACAATTAACAAAATGTTTTTCCTTTATTCTGTGGGATTTGTTCATATACAGGGTCTGCTGTACGCTGAAAACATTTAAAATTAGGCTAAACGAATATCTCTCCAAAAAACGCCAATCTTTTGTTTAGGTATAAATCATTTACATTTTATTGTTTCTTGTATATTGTAGATCTAAGATAAGTTACTTATTTTTTTTCTTCTTCTCTCTAGTATAACACACTTTACTAAAATAGTTTTATTTCATGTAACATAGACTAAATTCACTACTGTACATGTATGTATCTAGTGTATTATTATTACTTATAGAACTATGTTAGTCTATTTCTTTGTTTCTTTTTTTCTGTCTCTGGTTGAGTGTAAGAGAAGGCCCTAAGACTCTGCCAGATTAAATAAAGATTTATTATTATTAATGAATAACACCGAATATTTTACCTGTGTATAGAGGGGACATACGAGGGGTATTCCGAAAGTAAGTTTCGTCAATGTATGGCAGGAGCGGCGTGTTCACCAGGGGAACCAAACAAACGCCAGACGAATCCCCACCCGTGGCTGGTTCCACGACGGAAGTGGCGTCAGCGGAGGAGGCATGACGCAGGCGCACTGCGCCGTAGAAGAGCGAGTCGCAGCAGACTGGCGTTCCCGCGGGTATTAGTGAACCGCTCACGATGGCACGAGAGATTTGGCGCCACTGCCATGTACCGCTATCTCCCCTCTTTCAAACGAGCCATTGCTGCAGCCGCTGAACCTTTTATTGTCCGAGATAGAGCTGTTTGAAATTGATCTCCCGATTTCCGTCCCCGCAAAGTGCGGCCTCCACGAACCCATCTCGCACAAACCTTATGGAACATCAATTTGTCACTCAAAATGGTCTGTATGGAACCTTTAGTAATGTCAGGAAGCTGAGGTGGAGCAGGCTGTGCGCCAATTCCTTGCATCGCAGGGCACCGAGTTTTACCACAGTGGGTTCTTCAAACTGATCGCACGCTACGACAAATGTCTCAATGTCGCTGGCGACTATGTCGAAAAATAGTGCACGGTGTATAGGTCATGCTGCCATGCTGTATTGCTTTTGGGTCAATAAAGTGTCCGTGTGACAAACTGACGAAACTTACTTTCGGAATACCCCTCGTAGATAAGTAACTTTTATTATTTTTCTCTATGGATTCAATTTTTCCAGTTACAGCATAAAATCTCCCAGGGCATGGCCACCACTGACTTCTAACATTTGAAGAAAAAAAAATGCAAAACAAAGGAACTTCGTTGTTAACACTGGAGTTATGAATTAAAAAAAACTAATGCAGTGGCGTCCAGTCATGTGATTAGTCTCTAAATTTAGCAGATTATGGAAACACTAAATTATGATATAGCTGTTGATGAATGATTAAGAATCAGGTTTTTATCGATCACTAAGAAGGCATGAAGTCAATTTGATGAAAATTTGAACCCTATTTCGCTTCATTATTTACTTATCAACACCAAATAATAATGAATTTAATGCCCTGTAGCATACACATTTTAAATCGTAGAGTAAAAAATATCCTGATAAAAGATGCTTGTCTATGTCCCCTCTATTATACAGGTAAAATATTTCGGTGTTATTCATTAACACCCTGTATAATAGACGTTCCTGTTGCAGGATATGGACAGGCGTTTTGGATTGGCATTTCTGGTTCTGTGGATGATGGCAGGGGATGTGTTGGGCGACTGCCCATTCCACAAGTGCTCCAAGTATTTCTCCACCAGCCTGGTATGCACTGCTGCCAACCTAAGCTCTCACGTGCAGGCCTGCCAATACAACAAGTCCTACACTAAGTTTAGTGACATCGTACTCAAGAACGCCAACATAGCCTCATTGGAGCCAGGGGTGTTCTGGCAGATGACACAGCTCAAATCCTTGTACCTGAGCAACAACTCTCTCGAGACTCTCGACTACAGGGTGTTCATGAAGCAAGGGAATCTCAGACACCTAGACCTTCGCTACAATAGGATCAGGTCACTGGATGATAGGTAGATACCAACACTATCTGATATTTGTTTTCTTTTAATGGGAAAACCCCTAAAACATGCATAAAAATGTTTATACAGGGTGTTCTGAAAAAGTTGCACAATTGAGAGAAAAGGTACTGTAGTATACATCAAAACAAAGAGTCCTGAAATTAATAAAATCGGGTAAACTGATGTAACAAAGTCCTAAAATGCTTTTGTTTAATCAGTGATAATTGCAATTATGATATGCAGAAATAAGTTATTTTTGTAATCGTTTTCCAAGTTAAACTGCAGCTCGATTCATTAACCACGGCTTACACAAGAACAAAGATCTAGTTTGATAAGCATAAATGTGAAGGAATATGTGGGTAGTGTTATTTGTCGAAGCTAACTGTATTGCAACCTCCAAAGCCATATATGAACACAGTAAAATAATATGTTGGCATGAGAACTGATTTGCACTTGATAAATTCTTTTTAATATATTGCCGTAAAATAGGCAACAAATTGGGCATTACTCCGGTACCGGTCAACCGATTTGTTCCAAAATCAATAGTCTTCTTCCCACGGACGTTATAAATGCGTATAAAATAAAATAAAATCAGGTAAACTGATGTAACAAAGTCCGAGAAAGTTTTTGCTTAACCAGTGATAATTGCAATTATGATATGCAGAAAATAAGTAATTTTTTTCAATCGATTTCAGAGTCAAGGTCCAAATTGATTAATTAAGCAGGGCTTACGGAATACAAAGGTCTAGTTTGATAAGCATATGTGAAGGAATATGTGGGTAGTGTTATTTGTCAAAGCTACCTGTACTTTTATAATTTGAGCTTTTAAACCTGTAAATAAGGCTACGTAGTAATTCTTCTTAAGGGCTTTTAGCTCGCGAATTCGTTAACCAGGTATTTGGTCCAGGAAATCGCCCCAGTGAAGAAGAAAAAAAGTTAGTGTGTAGCATTTTTATGTTATCCGATCAGCCCCGATGTGTTCTGCTCCAATAACTAACGCCCCTTTCTACTCTACAGGGTGTTCCAGAATCTCAAGAGGTTGCACACACTGCTGTTAGATGGGAACGCGTTGACTACACTCTCTGTAGAAGTTCTAAAACCTCTGCACCATCTAATGACGCTCGGGCTGGTTGGAAACCCATTTGATTGCGACTGCAGTTTCGTGACGTCATTGAAGTGGTGCGCACGCAAAGGTTTGCAGACTGGCGTCACGTGCTCGGAGCAACATCTCCGCGCATGCGCCGACAAATACCACGCCGACGTGACGCCTCATAGGAACAAGATGGTGACTCCATCCACCACTGAGAAAGAAGATGTTGACTCCAGAGAAGCAAGATGGCGGTGGATGTTGGTGGTTATCATAGCATCGGTCACGTCCTCAGTTGTTTTCTTATTGAGTATTATAGGGTTCCTGATATGGTGGAGAAAACACAAGCAGGAGAGAGGACTAGTGTATGGCCATGAAGGCAATGTAGTTCAACCGTTTTATCCAGACAAAAAAAAGGCTGCCGAACAATAAAACAAGTTTCAAATCAGAACTTCTCAAAGGGTTTCACTCTATGGAACTGTCAAGCTCATACAGGGTGTTAATGAATAACACCGAAATATTTTATCTGTGTAGACAGGGGATATAGGCAAGCAACTTTTATTAGGAGGCTTATGCTCTGTGACGTAAAATGTGTAAGCTACAGGGCATTAAAGTCATCACAATAAGGTGCTTATAAGTCAATAATAAAGTGAAATAGGGTTAAAATTTTCATTAAATTGACTACATGCCTCTTTAGTGATCGATAAAAACCTTATTCTTAATCATTCATCCACAGCTACATCATAATTTAGTGTTTCCATAATCTGCAAAACTTACAGAGTAATCACATTACTGGCCGCCACTGCATTAGTTTTTTAATTCATAACTCCAGTGATAACAACGAAGTTCCTTTGTTTTGTACTTTTTTCAAATGTTAGAAGTCAGTGGCGGCCATGCCCTGAGAGATTTAATGCTGTAACAGGAAAAATCGAATCCATAGACAAAAATCTGCTAATAAAAGTTGCTTGTGTATGTCCCCTCTGTACACAAGTAAAATATTTCGGTGTTATTCGCTAACACCCTGTATAAGCCTGCGAGAGTCTTGCATAGAACAGTAGAAAATCGGTTATACTTCGACCGTGGCGTTATCCTTTTGCTCTACGCCTAATGTAGTGATGGACGGAATCGAATGGTTTTAAAATAGGTTCTCGAGTAATATAAATAATCGAATGATTTCACAATTCGAGATATGAGCACTCGAGAAATGAAAAATACAAAAACTGATTCGACTGATCGTTATTCCAAAGTTCAGTTCGGCTATTTCAACGTTTAGAAGCACTACTGCTATTGGTTCCCGCCATGGGTGTGGCTCATCCTTTCAGGGCCGATTGTATAAACATCACTGACTGGAGATCAATTATGATCTAAGTTCAGAAAATGATCTGCGTTCAGGCTCGAGTCGTATTGTATAACACTGATCTAAGATCAACAAATTGAAGTTCAATTCTGATCCTAGTTCATACATGAGCACTTGGCAACATCGCAAAAACAGATGAGTATCGCGAGACGAGAGCATTGTTATTCTGTTTTCCTCCGTATTTAGACTGTGTTATGCGAAAGGAAGGGGAAATATAATCGAAATTTAGCAGAAAAAGGATCGTTCCTAATTGAAATTGTCTTGGTAAAATATAAAGATATTATAGAATCCAAAAAGACGGATGCGGTAATATCCGTGCAAGAGGAAAATGCGATGAAAAATGTTCTTGTAATTTCATTCATGGCGTTATAAATCGGCTTAACATTTTCACGGCTAAGGACATATAAATGCTTCGTCTCATAAATTGTATAGGCTAAGAGCGGAGATATAAAACTTAAAGAATTTTTGTTCATCTGTTATGTTTGTCATTCATGGAAACCAGGTAGCCTATTCCACTGAACTTTTCTCTATCGATTTTAAACTTAATAGCCCACTGAAGTTTTTACCTCATTACTGCCTTATTACAATGTAAAATATCAGTTCTGAAAGAGTTAATAGGTCACATAAAGAAAGATAACGAAGAAAGCATTTGAGGAAAATCCAAAAACAGGATCCTCCCACATGAGATTTCCTAGTAGTTCCACCATAGTCCATATGTCTCTCGTTTAGCTCCGTTGAAAATTTTGAAAATTTTTATTTTCCCCTTTCTACTATTCAATCTCTTTTCTCCTTTACCCGTATTAGTTGCAATTGTGGTGCAAGGGTTATTTTCGTATTACAGTAATTAGTGCAACATAATAATAACGTGCAGGTTATGCTGTAGAGTTATGATACACTACATCAGGCTTGGCAAGCAATGCACTGAGAGTGAGAAGTGCTCTACCCCTACACTCGCCCCATCCCTATTCCTTCTACCTGAGAGGTAGGCAGACTCGTGACGCATGCCACAGTGGCGATACCTCGGATATTGGATGAGAGATCTTTTAAGTAATGAAATGAGTATTTCTTGAACTGCTGAAGAGTTGGCAAGGAAGGCACAAAGAGATGTAATGGGACAACTAGGTACCATAAGGAAAGACGCAATGGCAACGGTGAAGCACAGTTCTAATATTCTAGCCAAGCCTTCAGCTCACAAAAGCAGGTCTATACAATTAACATTATTTATTAAGTAGCTCTACTTATTTCCCTCATGTTACTAGTGGCATTTAAGTGATTTCTACACCGTAATTCTCAAAATAAACGTCACAAATTAGCTGAATAGTGTAGTGAAATTATTTAAACGTACATTATTACATATTGGCGTGTTCTTAATGGCACTGTGTTAATTTAGACAGTTGGCATCTTTTTAGTCTGTTTGCAGATATTATCTTTTTAATATCCGACTGCAAACTCGATGAACTTAAACATAGAACACATCGTAGATATTCATCAGAAATGTGTCTTCCCAGCAAGCTCTTGTTCAAGGTCGGTAGGCTGAAAAGTTGTTCAAATTGATAAGTAGTACCAAACATGGCCAATAATTTACTTGCAAAAAGGCGCGGCTTGGGAAATGTTTTCGGCAGTCAAGTGTATAAATCCAAACCAAGTTTTCCTGAACTGCGCAATGGTGTGTTGCTTTGAAGGTTAATTGATTCCAATTACAGTTCGTCATGGCCCACCAAAGGATCATAATGTAAATGGATTTTCGAAAAGCCTGCAGTCATTGCCTAACGCTTGCATGACTACAAATTTATCTGAGAATGCTCCTGATAGCTCCTGTAATAGTGCCATATATTTTTCTTTCATATCAAGCAATTTATCTTTCATAAACGATTTTAAGGATGGGAAATGGTGCAATTTATTCTCTTCTATTTGGCTCTGCCACATATTTAATTTCTGATTGAATGTTTTCACACAGTCTGTTAAAACTTAAATGTACAATCGTGTTGTATTTAACTTGTAAACAAAGGTGAAACGGTTCGCCCTCTCACTCAAGGCACTAGGTTCTTAATCTGCTCCTACCTTAGGTATGATGTTCTGGAACAGGCCACGGCTCTCAGCGTATACACAAGATTGTCTTCCTATCTCAGGTGCTAGTTGGGTGGGGTTATTACTTATAGATCTTTATAACTAAGAATGTCAAATAAAAATTCAAAGTTATCTGGTAAGATTAATGTTTATTAATTCAGAAATCACTTGAATCAGTTGAATAATTATCAAAGTGTAGTTTCGAATGTCAGGGGGGGGGGTAGAATGATCTAACCTCGCTGAATAATTGTATGATGTGACGTTCTCGTCCTCTACGTTAATGTATTATAATGTTCCTCTTAGATAATTCGTCGACCACTGGTACTTACATGGATTTCACTGAATTTAAAGGTGGTACAGACTATAATGCAGTCTTACCGCAAATACCTATTTCGTCGATGAATTTACTAAAACTAATACTGGCAGTGACAGGGATCAGCCCCAGATCACTTAAGACCTTATGAAAATAGAGGAGAGGCCCTGCGACTTCCTCTATAAATAATAATCGTAGAATATGGACCCCCACAATCCGTGAGGTCCAAGCAAGAAAATCAATATACTCCTGGAGCCGTTGAGAACTCGCCAGGAAGTGATCATACAGCGTCGATATCATTCTAGCCTCCCATCGTTCTCCAATATACCCCTACTTTTACACACAACAAATCAAAACTTATGTTATTGCACTTTTGAGCTTTTTCAGTTGTAAGTTTGTTTCTAATTGGCTACCGAGTTCCACGCGTCTAATGCTACTGCCTTGATGCTCCTTGCTTTAACGTATTTCTCTCTTCTAAGTATTCTTTGCCAATTCTGCTTACAGTTATACAAAGTTAGTTTCCCAGTACTCTTTCGTGGAACTCGCCTATTCAGTGCCTCTTACTCCCTTTCATACCGTTTTTAGTTGAATAGAACTACACTCTAGTAACAAAAGCTGTCTACTGTCCCCTGTGGTGAATGAATACAGAAGATGGATGGAATTTCGTCTGAGACATTTTGTGTGTTAAATCTGTTTCATTTCAATTCACAGCTAATGTTAACTTTAATATATTTTGTACTTCTGATTAATTCTGTAACTTTTTAATATCAACTTTGTAATGCTCAATAATATTTTAGTAATGTAATATTTTTAATCTGAATATTGTTTTAATCTATTTGAATATCATGATCATGGTGTTTATTCAGTTACCATGATTGTGACCATATCATAATGCCCAAAAAATTCATGATAAAAGTTAATGTTGCAAAATATAGCTTTTTGAATGGAGTTCTTTTTACGCTCCTGAATGTGTACGTTCACCTCGGTGCAATGACTTGACTTTTATTTTCAGTACAGTGACCTACTAGTGGCTCGGATTTGCTTTCATTCATTCATGACCCCTTTTACAAATAGATGACCATCAACAAGTTAGTGACACTTCTACCTGGTACTGTTATCTTAGCCTAGATCTCCTCATACAGCATTCCTCTGCACGCATCCAGCACCTTACGAAACAATTTGAACTGACATCACAATTACTCAAAAGGCTTTACGTATTACTGGAGTTACATAACTCAAATCATGTAATACAAATAAGAAAAAGAAAACAAGAACAAAACAACTTTATACTAATACTTAACTTGAAAAAAAATGAATTAACACTAAGCTTCACTATTAACTATGATACTTGCTAGATAAATCGCCATGGATATTTGAATTATGGTCGTCCTCTTGTAAATAATCAACATAAATAGAATACTAGCTGGATTTCTGGTGCTAAATGTCCGAACTTACACAATTAATCAACAATAATATATTTCGGTAGCGGATATATTTACTACTCGTCCTTTTTATTTACTCTTGAATGACTGCACTCGTAAAGCCTACATCACACGCATTAATATCTGTCACTGTTATGCATACTTACAAGTTATATCATACAACATTCTCAGTACCTTTTCTTGCGAAACGACATCTGTCTACCTCCATACTGTTTGTACCTATTTATTCCTTGCAATATTACTTTGATAATAGATATATATTATTTCGATGTTGGAGTACTAGTATAAGGTTAATTTTTAAGCTCCTTCGTTAGGCCTATTTTCAGTAGCTTGTCTGTTTGCATCATTCCTGTTATCGATGTATTCATCGGCATTTGGATTCAAACAATAATTTCTGTCCGGCCCGCTTCTACTGTCAAAGGTTCCGTTACGTTCATAACCTACATATCTCCCATCTGCAACTTCTCCATATCTACGATAGCGATCTCCATTTCCCCCTTGAGATTCTTGGAATGTCCTGTCATTGACTCGTATTTGCGGATTCCTTGCCCAACTCCTACCATAATTATTATCATTGCGTGAACTTTGATTTTGTTCCTGCCCATCGCTCCTGTAGTGACGATAATCCACATCTCGATTATTACGATAGCTGTAATAACTGTTGCTCTGCCTATTTCTTACATTATTTCTTCGATTAGTATTATAACTGTCATTAGGCCTATCAACATCGTTATCTCGGCTAGAATTCATGTCTGTATTTTCATTTATATCAGCTCGCCTGTTATCCCTACTTCCTTCCTCTAATTCAGTAAGTAGATTTACCGCTTCTATAAATGTGTTCGGCTTAGCTACCACTAAGTGTTTGAAAATGTCCCCTTGTAATGCCTTGCTATTAATTTCACTGTTTCTTTTTCATTACACGACAGTTGCAATTTCTTCGCAATTCTAATTTGCCTCATACAGTAATCATACATACTAACATTAGATCCTTCATTATATTCCCCTGAATACAATTCTGCCATGGCTTTACTACGCTTACTAGTACCCCAATATCTCTCTAGAAATAATCTTTTAAACTCTGAATATTCCATACCTTCAGACACAATGAATTGGTACCAGTCTCTGCATTTGCCTATTAAACTTTTCTGGACCACAAGCAATTTATATTCCTCCGGGTTCCCTTTTACTTTGAAATAGATTTCCAATTCGTCTATAAAAAGATGCGGGTCACCTAAGTTTTCATCATCAAATTCAGGAATGGACCAATCAATCCCTAATATCTTATTTATTTGCATTTGATTAGCTATCGGTGCAACAGTAAGGTAAGTCAGGCTTATGTCATTCCGTATTGTGTTCGATCCGTTACTGATATCGAGTTGTTGTTGTTCCCCGTTGACAGATTTATTTGCTGGCAAAGCTGCCGAATCTACACAATTAACTACTGGAGAACATACACTTCTATTATCAGTATCGTGCCGTCTATTAGAAGTGTCACTAGTAATTACATTCATTTTATTTACCAGAGCGTTTACTTCATTTCCAATTTTATTTTGGACTCTCACCACTTTATTAATTTCTTTTGTTAGTTTCGTTTCCATTTCTTTCAAATTTCCCTCAAATTTATTGTTCACCTTATTAAGATCAACTGAAAAAGCATCTACTAATTTACTTTCCAAGTTACCATCTCTCTCTTTCATTTCGTTTTGCAAATAACAATAACTATTTTCGATTTTGTCATCTACTGCTTTGAATTTAGTAACCATTTTCGCCTCTAATTCATTATCTCCCTTCACAAGTTTTTCTCCCATTTCCCTTTTAGTATGTTCAAGTGCTAATTCTACACTCAGAATGTTCTCCTCTACTCTCCCATTACTAGCTTGAATTTCTTTAGTTAATCTTTCCCATCTATCATTAGCTTTTTTTGAAATTCTATCGATCTTTTCTCCTAGCTTCTCTATACTTTTTGACATTTGCGTCATAAACAAATCAATCCAAGAAGACGTTCCTTCTTCTATGTTTACATCCTTCTGATTCGTAGGCCTATCTTGAGAAACAATATCAGGAATTTCCCTAGCTTGTTGAGCTGATGACTCCCCATTACTATTTTCTCCACTACAATCCATATCTATATTTAATTCTTCCCTATCTTGTAATTCTATTTGATCTCTCTCGCCGTTATTTACTATGCCACTGATTAGTGAAAACATGATTTCAATACCTAATTCACCTTGGTCACTGCACTTTTAAGAACACTGTCATAAGAGTCATGCTCACTTACCTTCATTTACATATAAATGTTTATACTCAGACATAAATGACACTCTTACAATTAGCAAGAACATATATACCCTCTTACAACTAAATTTTACAAAGAATTCTAGCTTCCTATCTTCTCTCTTGCTTCCTATGCCCGCTCCTATTCTTTCTTCCCTCTTTTTTCTCCTATTTTTAACTGTCTAGGGGGGTTCAGGATGATTTTCTTTTTTTTTCGTTCCACGTTGTTACGTAATTATGATAGAATAGTTTTCGAGCCCCACGTTGTTGCGCAACTATGAAACGGTTCGCCCTCTCACCCAAGGCACTCCGTTGTTAATCTGCTCCTACCTTAGGTATGATGTTCTGGAACAGGCCACGGCTCTCAGCGTATACACAAGATTGTCTTCCTATCTCAGGTGCTAGTTGGGTGGGGTTATTACTTATAGATCTTTATAACTAAGAATGTCGAATCAAAATTCAAAGGTATCTGTAGAGCCCGGATTTCCATGCAAATGCATGTTTTTATATACTTTGGTTACACTTCTCAAACTTTGTATTTACTCATTACATGACTTATGGATTCCAAATAACCATATTTTTTCCGTGCATGTTTGCATATTTCGGCCATTTTATGGCAAAATTCATGCATAATGCATGTTTTGGATTTTTTGGGCTTAATGTAGCATATTCAGACGTTTTTAATGCATATAAACCATCATATTCTTGTTTTAGTGCATAATATCAAATTAGCATGCATAACTATGCACATTATGAATATACCTCCCTAAAATCTTGGCTTTTCAAAGAAACGTAAAAATGTTGTATTGCATTACCATTGTTATATTTTGATTGACTTGGCAACAGAGTCTGCCACCTGCATGAATTTGAGAGTGCAAGCTACTGTTTACCCTAAATAAACAGTAATATAATACACAAGGCTACAAAAGAAAATGCCGACTTGCCGACCCCCACCACCTTCCATTGAAAGAAAACTGTTAAATAGAATGTTCACTGCTTGAATGTGTCAGTCACTAGCCATTGTTGAAGACTTTGAATACTTTAGAATCGTGTTGTGGAGAAACGGGTGTGACAGTCAGGGAAAAACTTAAGAAGGTACTTAGTTCAAATCCTGACCTTAAACTTCTTAAAACGTGAAAGACGTATTATGTGGAGAAAATGTAAAAGACATGGAATTCGATCTCACCCTCAGTCAAATTTCTTCCCTTAAGTAGGCCTATGCCCCTGTTACTTCTTGTGAAGTAGAAAGATCCTTTTCTGCGTTCAAGAATGTCCTAACTCATAAACACACGAGTTTAAGTGAGGAGAATTTGGAAAAACTCGTTGTTGTATGTTGTTTTAAGAGAAATTGAAATATATTGCAGTACAGTGCGGATTTTTAATAGTGCATGTTTCGCCCTTCATGGTGCATATTTGGAGATACGATAGTGCATGAATGCATGCATATTTTTAAGTTTGATAGTGCATGAAAATCCGGGCTTTAGTTATCTGGTAAGATTAAAGTTTATTAATTCAGAAATCACTTGAATCAGTTGAATAATTATCAAAGTGTAGTTTCGAATGTCAGGGGGGGTAGAATGATCTAACCTCGCTGAATAATTGTATGATGTGACGTTCTCGTCCTCTACGTTAATGTATTATAATGTTCCTCTTAGATAATTCGTCGACCACTGGTACTTACATGGATTTCACTGAATTTAAAGGTGGTACAGACTATAATGCAGTCTTACCGCAAATACCTATTTCGTCGATGAATTTACTAAAACTAATACTGGCAGTGACAGGGATCAGCCCCAGATCACTTAAGACCTTATGAAAATAGAGGAGAGGCCCTGCGACTTCCTCTATAAATAATAATCGTAGAATATGGACCCCCACAATCCGTGAGGTCCAAGCAAGAAAATCAATATACTCCTGGAGCCGTTGAGAACTCGCCAGGAAGTGATCATACAGCGTCGATATCATTCTAGCCTCCCATCGTTCTCCAATATACCCCTACTTTTACACACAACAAATCAAAACTTATGTTATTGCACTTTTGAGCTTTTTCAGTTGTAAGTTTGTTTCTAATTGGCTACCGAGTTCCACGCGTCTAATGCTACTGCCTTGATGCTCCTTGCTTTAACGTATTTCTCTCTTCTAAGTATTCTTTGCCAATTCTGCTTACAGTTATACAAAGTTAGTTTCCCAGTACTCTTTCGTGGAACTCGCCTATTCAGTGCCTCTTACTCCCTTTCATACCGTTTTTAGTTGAATAGAACTACACTCTAGTAACAAAAGCTGTCTACTGTCCCCTGTGGTGAATGAATACAGAAGATGGATGGAATTTCGTCTGAGACATTTTGTGTGTTAAATCTGTTTCATTTCAATTCACAGCTAATGTTAACTTTAATATATTTTGTACTTCTGATTAATTCTGTAACTTTTTAATATCAACTTTGTAATGCTCAATAATATTTTAGTAATGTAATATTTTTAATCTGAATATTGTTTTAATCTATTTGAATATCATGATCATGGTGTTTATTCAGTTACCATGATTGTGACCATATCATAATGCCCAAAAAATTCATGATAAAAGTTAATGTTGCAAAATATAGCTTTTTGAATGGAGTTCTTTTTACGCTCCTGAATGTGTACGTTCACCTCGGTGCAATGACTTGACTTTTATTTTCAGTACAGTGACCTACTAGTGGCTCGGATTTGCTTTCATTCATTCATGACCCCTTTTACAAATAGATGACCATCAACAAGTTAGTGACACTTCTACCTGGTACTGTTATCTTAGCCTAGATCTCCTCATACAGCATTCCTCTGCACGCATCCAGCACCTTACGAAACAATTTGAACTGACATCACAATTACTCAAAAGGCTTTACGTATTACTGGAGTTACATAACTCAAATCATGTAATACAAATAAGAAAAAGAAAACAAGAACAAAACAACTTTATACTAATACTTAACTTGAAAAAAAATGAATTAACACTAAGCTTCACTATTAACTATGATACTTGCTAGATAAATCGCCATGGATATTTGAATTATGGTCGTCCTCTTGTAAATAATCAACATAAATAGAATACTAGCTGGATTTCTGGTGCTAAATGTCCGAACTTACACAATTAATCAACAATAATATATTTCGGTAGCGGATATATTTACTACTCGTCCTTTTTATTTACTCTTGAATGACTGCACTCGTAAAGCCTACATCACACGCATTAATATCTGTCACTGTTATGCATACTTACAAGTTATATCATACAACATTCTCAGTACCTTTTCTTGCGAAACGACATCTGTCTACCTCCATACTGTTTGTACCTATTTATTCCTTGCAATATTACTTTGATAATAGATATATATTATTTCGATGTTGGAGTACTAGTATAAGGTTAATTTTTAAGCTCCTTCGTTAGGCCTATTTTCAGTAGCTTGTCTGTTTGCATCATTCCTGTTATCGATGTATTCATCGGCATTTGGATTCAAACAATAATTTCTGTCCGGCCCGCTTCTACTGTCAAAGGTTCCGTTACGTTCATAACCTACATATCTCCCATCTGCAACTTCTCCATATCTACGATAGCGATCTCCATTTCCCCCTTGAGATTCTTGGAATGTCCTGTCATTGACTCGTATTTGCGGATTCCTTGCCCAACTCCTACCATAATTATTATCATTGCGTGAACTTTGATTTTGTTCCTGCCCATCGCTCCTGTAGTGACGATAATCCACATCTCGATTATTACGATAGCTGTAATAACTGTTGCTCTGCCTATTTCTTACATTATTTCTTCGATTAGTATTATAACTGTCATTAGGCCTATCAACATCGTTATCTCGGCTAGAATTCATGTCTGTATTTTCATTTATATCAGCTCGCCTGTTATCCCTACTTCCTTCCTCTAATTCAGTAAGTAGATTTACCGCTTCTATAAATGTGTTCGGCTTAGCTACCACTAAGTGTTTGAAAATGTCCCCTTGTAATGCCTTGCTATTAATTTCACTGTTTCTTTTTCATTACACGACAGTTGCAATTTCTTCGCAATTCTAATTTGCCTCATACAGTAATCATACATACTAACATTAGATCCTTCATTATATTCCCCTGAATACAATTCTGCCATGGCTTTACTACGCTTACTAGTACCCCAATATCTCTCTAGAAATAATCTTTTAAACTCTGAATATTCCATACCTTCAGACACAATGAATTGGTACCAGTCTCTGCATTTGCCTATTAAACTTTTCTGGACCACAAGCAATTTATATTCCTCCGGGTTCCCTTTTACTTTGAAATAGATTTCCAATTCGTCTATAAAAAGATGCGGGTCACCTAAGTTTTCATCATCAAATTCAGGAATGGACCAATCAATCCCTAATATCTTATTTATTTGCATTTGATTAGCTATCGGTGCAACAGTAAGGTAAGTCAGGCTTATGTCATTCCGTATTGTGTTCGATCCGTTACTGATATCGAGTTGTTGTTGTTCCCCGTTGACAGATTTATTTGCTGGCAAAGCTGCCGAATCTACACAATTAACTACTGGAGAACATACACTTCTATTATCAGTATCGTGCCGTCTATTAGAAGTGTCACTAGTAATTACATTCATTTTATTTACCAGAGCGTTTACTTCATTTCCAATTTTATTTTGGACTCTCACCACTTTATTAATTTCTTTTGTTAGTTTCGTTTCCATTTCTTTCAAATTTCCCTCAAATTTATTGTTCACCTTATTAAGATCAACTGAAAAAGCATCTACTAATTTACTTTCCAAGTTACCATCTCTCTCTTTCATTTCGTTTTGCAAATAACAATAACTATTTTCGATTTTGTCATCTACTGCTTTGAATTTAGTAACCATTTTCGCCTCTAATTCATTATCTCCCTTCACAAGTTTTTCTCCCATTTCCCTTTTAGTATGTTCAAGTGCTAATTCTACACTCAGAATGTTCTCCTCTACTCTCCCATTACTAGCTTGAATTTCTTTAGTTAATCTTTCCCATCTATCATTAGCTTTTTTTGAAATTCTATCGATCTTTTCTCCTAGCTTCTCTATACTTTTTGACATTTGCGTCATAAACAAATCAATCCAAGAAGACGTTCCTTCTTCTATGTTTACATCCTTCTGATTCGTAGGCCTATCTTGAGAAACAATATCAGGAATTTCCCTAGCTTGTTGAGCTGATGACTCCCCATTACTATTTTCTCCACTACAATCCATATCTATATTTAATTCTTCCCTATCTTGTAATTCTATTTGATCTCTCTCGCCGTTATTTACTATGCCACTGATTAGTGAAAACATGATTTCAATACCTAATTCACCTTGGTCACTGCACTTTTAAGAACACTGTCATAAGAGTCATGCTCACTTACCTTCATTTACATATAAATGTTTATACTCAGACATAAATGACACTCTTACAATTAGCAAGAACATATATACCCTCTTACAACTAAATTTTACAAAGAATTCTAGCTTCCTATCTTCTCTCTTGCTTCCTATGCCCGCTCCTATTCTTTCTTCCCTCTTTTTTCTCCTATTTTTAACTGTCTAGGGGGGTTCAGGATGATTTTCTTTTTTTTTCGTTCCACGTTGTTACGTAATTATGATAGAATAGTTTTCGAGCCCCACGTTGTTGCGCAACTATGAAACGGTTCGCCCTCTCACCCAAGGCACTCCGTTGTTAATCTGCTCCTACCTTAGGTATGATGTTCTGGAACAGGCCACGGCTCTCAGCGTATACACAAGATTGTCTTCCTATCTCAGGTGCTAGTTGGGTGGGGTTATTACTTATAGATCTTTATAACTAAGAATGTCGAATCAAAATTCAAAGGTATCTGTAGAGCCCGGATTTCCATGCAAATGCATGTTTTTATATACTTTGGTTACACTTCTCAAACTTTGTATTTACTCATTACATGACTTATGGATTCCAAATAACCATATTTTTTCCGTGCATGTTTGCATATTTCGGCCATTTTATGGCAAAATTCATGCATAATGCATGTTTTGGATTTTTTGGGCTTAATGTAGCATATTCAGACGTTTTTAATGCATATAAACCATCATATTCTTGTTTTAGTGCATAATATCAAATTAGCATGCATAACTATGCACATTATGAATATACCTCCCTAAAATCTTGGCTTTTCAAAGAAACGTAAAAATGTTGTATTGCATTACCATTGTTATATTTTGATTGACTTGGCAACAGAGTCTGCCACCTGCATGAATTTGAGAGTGCAAGCTACTGTTTACCCTAAATAAACAGTAATATAATACACAAGGCTACAAAAGAAAATGCCGACTTGCCGACCCCCACCACCTTCCATTGAAAGAAAACTGTTAAATAGAATGTTCACTGCTTGAATGTGTCAGTCACTAGCCATTGTTGAAGACTTTGAATACTTTAGAATCGTGTTGTGGAGAAACGGGTGTGACAGTCAGGGAAAAACTTAAGAAGGTACTTAGTTCAAATCCTGACCTTAAACTTCTTAAAACGTGAAAGACGTATTATGTGGAGAAAATGTAAAAGACATGGAATTCGATCTCACCCTCAGTCAAATTTCTTCCCTTAAGTAGGCCTATGCCCCTGTTACTTCTTGTGAAGTAGAAAGATCCTTTTCTGCGTTCAAGAATGTCCTAACTCATAAACACACGAGTTTAAGTGAGGAGAATTTGGAAAAACTCGTTGTTGTATGTTGTTTTAAGAGAAATTGAAATATATTGCAGTACAGTGCGGATTTTTAATAGTGCATGTTTCGCCCTTCATGGTGCATATTTGGAGATACGATAGTGCATGAATGCATGCATATTTTTAAGTTTGATAGTGCATGAAAATCCGGGCTTTAGTTATCTGGTAAGATTAAAGTTTATTAATTCAG
This sequence comes from Ectobius pallidus, assembly GCA_964059195.1. Taxonomy (NCBI): domain Eukaryota; kingdom Metazoa; phylum Arthropoda; class Insecta; order Blattodea; family Ectobiidae; genus Ectobius; species Ectobius pallidus. Next base: position 179,929,713 of record CAXKWD010000005.1, on the reverse strand, counting down.
AAATCACTTGAATCAGTTGAATAATTATCAAAGTGTAGTTTCGAATGTCAGGGGGGGTAGAATGATCTAACCTCGCTGAATAATTGTATGATGTGACGTTCTCGTCCTCTACGTTAATGTATTATAATGTTCCTCTTAGATAATTCGTCGACCACTGGTACTTACATGGATTTCACTGAATTTAAAGGTGGTACAGACTATAATGCAGTCTTACCGCAAATACCTATTTCGTCGATGAATTTACTAAAACTAATACTGGCAGTGACAGGGATCAGCCCCAGATCACTTAAGACCTTATGAAAATAGAGGAGAGGCCCTGCGACTTCCTCTATAAATAATAATCGTAGAATATGGACCCCCACAATCCGTGAGGTCCAAGCAAGAAAATCAATATACTCCTGGAGCCGTTGAGAACTCGCCAGGAAGTGATCATACAGCGTCGATATCATTCTAGCCTCCCATCGTTCTCCAATATACCCCTACTTTTACACACAACAAATCAAAACTTATGTTATTGCACTTTTGAGCTTTTTCAGTTGTAAGTTTGTTTCTAATTGGCTACCGAGTTCCACGCGTCTAATGCTACTGCCTTGATGCTCCTTGCTTTAACGTATTTCTCTCTTCTAAGTATTCTTTGCCAATTCTGCTTACAGTTATACAAAGTTAGTTTCCCAGTACTCTTTCGTGGAACTCGCCTATTCAGTGCCTCTTACTCCCTTTCATACCGTTTTTAGTTGAATAGAACTACACTCTAGTAACAAAAGCTGTCTACTGTCCCCTGTGGTGAATGAATACAGAAGATGGATGGAATTTCGTCTGAGACATTTTGTGTGTTAAATCTGTTTCATTTCAATTCACAGCTAATGTTAACTTTAATATATTTTGTACTTCTGATTAATTCTGTAACTTTTTAATATCAACTTTGTAATGCTCAATAATATTTTAGTAATGTAATATTTTTAATCTGAATATTGTTTTAATCTATTTGAATATCATGATCATGGTGTTTATTCAGTTACCATGATTGTGACCATATCATAATGCCCAAAAAATTCATGATAAAAGTTAATGTTGCAAAATATAGCTTTTTGAATGGAGTTCTTTTTACGCTCCTGAATGTGTACGTTCACCTCGGTGCAATGACTTGACTTTTATTTTCAGTACAGTGACCTACTAGTGGCTCGGATTTGCTTTCATTCATTCATGACCCCTTTTACAAATAGATGACCATCAACAAGTTAGTGACACTTCTACCTGGTACTGTTATCTTAGCCTAGATCTCCTCATACAGCATTCCTCTGCACGCATCCAGCACCTTACGAAACAATTTGAACTGACATCACAATTACTCAAAAGGCTTTACGTATTACTGGAGTTACATAACTCAAATCATGTAATACAAATAAGAAAAAGAAAACAAGAACAAAACAACTTTATACTAATACTTAACTTGAAAAAAAATGAATTAACACTAAGCTTCACTATTAACTATGATACTTGCTAGATAAATCGCCATGGATATTTGAATTATGGTCGTCCTCTTGTAAATAATCAACATAAATAGAATACTAGCTGGATTTCTGGTGCTAAATGTCCGAACTTACACAATTAATCAACAATAATATATTTCGGTAGCGGATATATTTACTACTCGTCCTTTTTATTTACTCTTGAATGACTGCACTCGTAAAGCCTACATCACACGCATTAATATCTGTCACTGTTATGCATACTTACAAGTTATATCATACAACATTCTCAGTACCTTTTCTTGCGAAACGACATCTGTCTACCTCCATACTGTTTGTACCTATTTATTCCTTGCAATATTACTTTGATAATAGATATATATTATTTCGATGTTGGAGTACTAGTATAAGGTTAATTTTTAAGCTCCTTCGTTAGGCCTATTTTCAGTAGCTTGTCTGTTTGCATCATTCCTGTTATCGATGTATTCATCGGCATTTGGATTCAAACAATAATTTCTGTCCGGCCCGCTTCTACTGTCAAAGGTTCCGTTACGTTCATAACCTACATATCTCCCATCTGCAACTTCTCCATATCTACGATAGCGATCTCCATTTCCCCCTTGAGATTCTTGGAATGTCCTGTCATTGACTCGTATTTGCGGATTCCTTGCCCAACTCCTACCATAATTATTATCATTGCGTGAACTTTGATTTTGTTCCTGCCCATCGCTCCTGTAGTGACGATAATCCACATCTCGATTATTACGATAGCTGTAATAACTGTTGCTCTGCCTATTTCTTACATTATTTCTTCGATTAGTATTATAACTGTCATTAGGCCTATCAACATCGTTATCTCGGCTAGAATTCATGTCTGTATTTTCATTTATATCAGCTCGCCTGTTATCCCTACTTCCTTCCTCTAATTCAGTAAGTAGATTTACCGCTTCTATAAATGTGTTCGGCTTAGCTACCACTAAGTGTTTGAAAATGTCCCCTTGTAATGCCTTGCTATTAATTTCACTGTTTCTTTTTCATTACACGACAGTTGCAATTTCTTCGCAATTCTAATTTGCCTCATACAGTAATCATACATACTAACATTAGATCCTTCATTATATTCCCCTGAATACAATTCTGCCATGGCTTTACTACGCTTACTAGTACCCCAATATCTCTCTAGAAATAATCTTTTAAACTCTGAATATTCCATACCTTCAGACACAATGAATTGGTACCAGTCTCTGCATTTGCCTATTAAACTTTTCTGGACCACAAGCAATTTATATTCCTCCGGGTTCCCTTTTACTTTGAAATAGATTTCCAATTCGTCTATAAAAAGATGCGGGTCACCTAAGTTTTCATCATCAAATTCAGGAATGGACCAATCAATCCCTAATATCTTATTTATTTGCATTTGATTAGCTATCGGTGCAACAGTAAGGTAAGTCAGGCTTATGTCATTCCGTATTGTGTTCGATCCGTTACTGATATCGAGTTGTTGTTGTTCCCCGTTGACAGATTTATTTGCTGGCAAAGCTGCCGAATCTACACAATTAACTACTGGAGAACATACACTTCTATTATCAGTATCGTGCCGTCTATTAGAAGTGTCACTAGTAATTACATTCATTTTATTTACCAGAGCGTTTACTTCATTTCCAATTTTATTTTGGACTCTCACCACTTTATTAATTTCTTTTGTTAGTTTCGTTTCCATTTCTTTCAAATTTCCCTCAAATTTATTGTTCACCTTATTAAGATCAACTGAAAAAGCATCTACTAATTTACTTTCCAAGTTACCATCTCTCTCTTTCATTTCGTTTTGCAAATAACAATAACTATTTTCGATTTTGTCATCTACTGCTTTGAATTTAGTAACCATTTTCGCCTCTAATTCATTATCTCCCTTCACAAGTTTTTCTCCCATTTCCCTTTTAGTATGTTCAAGTGCTAATTCTACACTCAGAATGTTCTCCTCTACTCTCCCATTACTAGCTTGAATTTCTTTAGTTAATCTTTCCCATCTATCATTAGCTTTTTTTGAAATTCTATCGATCTTTTCTCCTAGCTTCTCTATACTTTTTGACATTTGCGTCATAAACAAATCAATCCAAGAAGACGTTCCTTCTTCTATGTTTACATCCTTCTGATTCGTAGGCCTATCTTGAGAAACAATATCAGGAATTTCCCTAGCTTGTTGAGCTGATGACTCCCCATTACTATTTTCTCCACTACAATCCATATCTATATTTAATTCTTCCCTATCTTGTAATTCTATTTGATCTCTCTCGCCGTTATTTACTATGCCACTGATTAGTGAAAACATGATTTCAATACCTAATTCACCTTGGTCACTGCACTTTTAAGAACACTGTCATAAGAGTCATGCTCACTTACCTTCATTTACATATAAATGTTTATACTCAGACATAAATGACACTCTTACAATTAGCAAGAACATATATACCCTCTTACAACTAAATTTTACAAAGAATTCTAGCTTCCTATCTTCTCTCTTGCTTCCTATGCCCGCTCCTATTCTTTCTTCCCTCTTTTTTCTCCTATTTTTAACTGTCTAGGGGGGTTCAGGATGATTTTCTTTTTTTTTCGTTCCACGTTGTTACGTAATTATGATAGAATAGTTTTCGAGCCCCACGTTGTTGCGCAACTATGAAACGGTTCGCCCTCTCACCCAAGGCACTCCGTTGTTAATCTGCTCCTACCTTAGGTATGATGTTCTGGAACAGGCCACGGCTCTCAGCGTATACACAAGATTGTCTTCCTATCTCAGGTGCTAGTTGGGTGGGGTTATTACTTATAGATCTTTATAACTAAGAATGTCGAATCAAAATTCAAAGGTATCTGTAGAGCCCGGATTTCCATGCAAATGCATGTTTTTATATACTTTGGTTACACTTCTCAAACTTTGTATTTACTCATTACATGACTTATGGATTCCAAATAACCATATTTTTTCCGTGCATGTTTGCATATTTCGGCCATTTTATGGCAAAATTCATGCATAATGCATGTTTTGGATTTTTTGGGCTTAATGTAGCATATTCAGACGTTTTTAATGCATATAAACCATCATATTCTTGTTTTAGTGCATAATATCAAATTAGCATGCATAACTATGCACATTATGAATATACCTCCCTAAAATCTTGGCTTTTCAAAGAAACGTAAAAATGTTGTATTGCATTACCATTGTTATATTTTGATTGACTTGGCAACAGAGTCTGCCACCTGCATGAATTTGAGAGTGCAAGCTACTGTTTACCCTAAATAAACAGTAATATAATACACAAGGCTACAAAAGAAAATGCCGACTTGCCGACCCCCACCACCTTCCATTGAAAGAAAACTGTTAAATAGAATGTTCACTGCTTGAATGTGTCAGTCACTAGCCATTGTTGAAGACTTTGAATACTTTAGAATCGTGTTGTGGAGAAACGGGTGTGACAGTCAGGGAAAAACTTAAGAAGGTACTTAGTTCAAATCCTGACCTTAAACTTCTTAAAACGTGAAAGACGTATTATGTGGAGAAAATGTAAAAGACATGGAATTCGATCTCACCCTCAGTCAAATTTCTTCCCTTAAGTAGGCCTATGCCCCTGTTACTTCTTGTGAAGTAGAAAGATCCTTTTCTGCGTTCAAGAATGTCCTAACTCATAAACACACGAGTTTAAGTGAGGAGAATTTGGAAAAACTCGTTGTTGTATGTTGTTTTAAGAGAAATTGAAATATATTGCAGTACAGTGCGGATTTTTAATAGTGCATGTTTCGCCCTTCATGGTGCATATTTGGAGATACGATAGTGCATGAATGCATGCATATTTTTAAGTTTGATAGTGCATGAAAATCCGGGCTTTAGTTATCTGGTAAGATTAAAGTTTATTAATTCAGAAATCACTTGAATCAGTTGAATAATTATCAAAGTGTAGTTTCGAATGTCAGGGGGGGTAGAATGATCTAACCTCGCTGAATAATTGTATGATGTGACGTTCTCGTCCTCTACGTTAATGTATTATAATGTTCCTCTTAGATAATTCGTCGACCACTGGTACTTACATGGATTTCACTGAATTTAAAGGTGGTACAGACTATAATGCAGTCTTACCGCAAATACCTATTTCGTCGATGAATTTACTAAAACTAATACTGGCAGTGACAGGGATCAGCCCCAGATCACTTAAGACCTTATGAAAATAGAGGAGAGGCCCTGCGACTTCCTCTATAAATAATAATCGTAGAATATGGACCCCCACAATCCGTGAGGTCCAAGCAAGAAAATCAATATACTCCTGGAGCCGTTGAGAACTCGCCAGGAAGTGATCATACAGCGTCGATATCATTCTAGCCTCCCATCGTTCTCCAATATACCCCTACTTTTACACACAACAAATCAAAACTTATGTTATTGCACTTTTGAGCTTTTTCAGTTGTAAGTTTGTTTCTAATTGGCTACCGAGTTCCACGCGTCTAATGCTACTGCCTTGATGCTCCTTGCTTTAACGTATTTCTCTCTTCTAAGTATTCTTTGCCAATTCTGCTTACAGTTATACAAAGTTAGTTTCCCAGTACTCTTTCGTGGAACTCGCCTATTCAGTGCCTCTTACTCCCTTTCATACCGTTTTTAGTTGAATAGAACTACACTCTAGTAACAAAAGCTGTCTACTGTCCCCTGTGGTGAATGAATACAGAAGATGGATGGAATTTCGTCTGAGACATTTTGTGTGTTAAATCTGTTTCATTTCAATTCACAGCTAATGTTAACTTTAATATATTTTGTACTTCTGATTAATTCTGTAACTTTTTAATATCAACTTTGTAATGCTCAATAATATTTTAGTAATGTAATATTTTTAATCTGAATATTGTTTTAATCTATTTGAATATCATGATCATGGTGTTTATTCAGTTACCATGATTGTGACCATATCATAATGCCCAAAAAATTCATGATAAAAGTTAATGTTGCAAAATATAGCTTTTTGAATGGAGTTCTTTTTACGCTCCTGAATGTGTACGTTCACCTCGGTGCAATGACTTGACTTTTATTTTCAGTACAGTGACCTACTAGTGGCTCGGATTTGCTTTCATTCATTCATGACCCCTTTTACAAATAGATGACCATCAACAAGTTAGTGACACTTCTACCTGGTACTGTTATCTTAGCCTAGATCTCCTCATACAGCATTCCTCTGCACGCATCCAGCACCTTACGAAACAATTTGAACTGACATCACAATTACTCAAAAGGCTTTACGTATTACTGGAGTTACATAACTCAAATCATGTAATACAAATAAGAAAAAGAAAACAAGAACAAAACAACTTTATACTAATACTTAACTTGAAAAAAAATGAATTAACACTAAGCTTCACTATTAACTATGATACTTGCTAGATAAATCGCCATGGATATTTGAATTATGGTCGTCCTCTTGTAAATAATCAACATAAATAGAATACTAGCTGGATTTCTGGTGCTAAATGTCCGAACTTACACAATTAATCAACAATAATATATTTCGGTAGCGGATATATTTACTACTCGTCCTTTTTATTTACTCTTGAATGACTGCACTCGTAAAGCCTACATCACACGCATTAATATCTGTCACTGTTATGCATACTTACAAGTTATATCATACAACATTCTCAGTACCTTTTCTTGCGAAACGACATCTGTCTACCTCCATACTGTTTGTACCTATTTATTCCTTGCAATATTACTTTGATAATAGATATATATTATTTCGATGTTGGAGTACTAGTATAAGGTTAATTTTTAAGCTCCTTCGTTAGGCCTATTTTCAGTAGCTTGTCTGTTTGCATCATTCCTGTTATCGATGTATTCATCGGCATTTGGATTCAAACAATAATTTCTGTCCGGCCCGCTTCTACTGTCAAAGGTTCCGTTACGTTCATAACCTACATATCTCCCATCTGCAACTTCTCCATATCTACGATAGCGATCTCCATTTCCCCCTTGAGATTCTTGGAATGTCCTGTCATTGACTCGTATTTGCGGATTCCTTGCCCAACTCCTACCATAATTATTATCATTGCGTGAACTTTGATTTTGTTCCTGCCCATCGCTCCTGTAGTGACGATAATCCACATCTCGATTATTACGATAGCTGTAATAACTGTTGCTCTGCCTATTTCTTACATTATTTCTTCGATTAGTATTATAACTGTCATTAGGCCTATCAACATCGTTATCTCGGCTAGAATTCATGTCTGTATTTTCATTTATATCAGCTCGCCTGTTATCCCTACTTCCTTCCTCTAATTCAGTAAGTAGATTTACCGCTTCTATAAATGTGTTCGGCTTAGCTACCACTAAGTGTTTGAAAATGTCCCCTTGTAATGCCTTGCTATTAATTTCACTGTTTCTTTTTCATTACACGACAGTTGCAATTTCTTCGCAATTCTAATTTGCCTCATACAGTAATCATACATACTAACATTAGATCCTTCATTATATTCCCCTGAATACAATTCTGCCATGGCTTTACTACGCTTACTAGTACCCCAATATCTCTCTAGAAATAATCTTTTAAACTCTGAATATTCCATACCTTCAGACACAATGAATTGGTACCAGTCTCTGCATTTGCCTATTAAACTTTTCTGGACCACAAGCAATTTATATTCCTCCGGGTTCCCTTTTACTTTGAAATAGATTTCCAATTCGTCTATAAAAAGATGCGGGTCACCTAAGTTTTCATCATCAAATTCAGGAATGGACCAATCAATCCCTAATATCTTATTTATTTGCATTTGATTAGCTATCGGTGCAACAGTAAGGTAAGTCAGGCTTATGTCATTCCGTATTGTGTTCGATCCGTTACTGATATCGAGTTGTTGTTGTTCCCCGTTGACAGATTTATTTGCTGGCAAAGCTGCCGAATCTACACAATTAACTACTGGAGAACATACACTTCTATTATCAGTATCGTGCCGTCTATTAGAAGTGTCACTAGTAATTACATTCATTTTATTTACCAGAGCGTTTACTTCATTTCCAATTTTATTTTGGACTCTCACCACTTTATTAATTTCTTTTGTTAGTTTCGTTTCCATTTCTTTCAAATTTCCCTCAAATTTATTGTTCACCTTATTAAGATCAACTGAAAAAGCATCTACTAATTTACTTTCCAAGTTACCATCTCTCTCTTTCATTTCGTTTTGCAAATAACAATAACTATTTTCGATTTTGTCATCTACTGCTTTGAATTTAGTAACCATTTTCGCCTCTAATTCATTATCTCCCTTCACAAGTTTTTCTCCCATTTCCCTTTTAGTATGTTCAAGTGCTAATTCTACACTCAGAATGTTCTCCTCTACTCTCCCATTACTAGCTTGAATTTCTTTAGTTAATCTTTCCCATCTATCATTAGCTTTTTTTGAAATTCTATCGATCTTTTCTCCTAGCTTCTCTATACTTTTTGACATTTGCGTCATAAACAAATCAATCCAAGAAGACGTTCCTTCTTCTATGTTTACATCCTTCTGATTCGTAGGCCTATCTTGAGAAACAATATCAGGAATTTCCCTAGCTTGTTGAGCTGATGACTCCCCATTACTATTTTCTCCACTACAATCCATATCTATATTTAATTCTTCCCTATCTTGTAATTCTATTTGATCTCTCTCGCCGTTATTTACTATGCCACTGATTAGTGAAAACATGATTTCAATACCTAATTCACCTTGGTCACTGCACTTTTAAGAACACTGTCATAAGAGTCATGCTCACTTACCTTCATTTACATATAAATGTTTATACTCAGACATAAATGACACTCTTACAATTAGCAAGAACATATATACCCTCTTACAACTAAATTTTACAAAGAATTCTAGCTTCCCATCTTCTCTCTTGCTTCCTATGCCCGCTCCTATTCTTTCTTCCCTCTTTTTTCTCCTATTTTTAACTGTCTAGGGGGGTTCAGGATGATTTTCTTTTTTTTTCGTTCCACGTTGTTACGTAATTATGATAGAATAGTTTTCGAGCCCCACGTTGTTGCGCAACTATGAAACGGTTCGCCCTCTCACCCAAGGCACTCCGTTGTTAATCTGCTCCTACCTTAGGTATGATGTTCTGGAACAGGCCACGGCTCTCAGCGTATACACAAGATTGTCTTCCTATCTCAGGTGCTAGTTGGGTGGGGTTATTACTTATAGATCTTTATAACTAAGAATGTCGAATCAAAATTCAAAGGTATCTGTAGAGCCCGGATTTCCATGCAAATGCATGTTTTTATATACTTTGGTTACACTTCTCAAACTTTGTATTTACTCATTACATGACTTATGGATTCCAAATAACCATATTTTTTCCGTGCATGTTTGCATATTTCGGCCATTTTATGGCAAAATTCATGCATAATGCATGTTTTGGATTTTTTGGGCTTAATGTAGCATATTCAGACGTTTTTAATGCATATAAACCATCATATTCTTGTTTTAGTGCATAATATCAAATTAGCATGCATAACTATGCACATTATGAATATACCTCCCTAAAATCTTGGCTTTTCAAAGAAACGTAAAAATGTTGTATTGCATTACCATTGTTATATTTTGATTGACTTGGCAACAGAGTCTGCCACCTGCATGAATTTGAGAGTGCAAGCTACTGTTTACCCTAAATAAACAGTAATATAATACACAAGGCTACAAAAGAAAATGCCGACTTGCCGACCCCCACCACCTTCCATTGAAAGAAAACTGTTAAATAGAATGTTCACTGCTTGAATGTGTCAGTCACTAGCCATTGTTGAAGACTTTGAATACTTTAGAATCGTGTTGTGGAGAAACGGGTGTGACAGTCAGGGAAAAAGTTAAGAAGGTACTTAGTTCAAATCCTGACCTTAAACTTCTTAAAACGTGAAAGACGTATTATGTGGAGAAAATGTAAAAGACATGGAATTCGATCTCACCCTCAGTCAAATTTCTTCCCTTAAGTAGGCCTATGCCCCTGTTACTTCTTGTGAAGTAGAAAGATCCTTTTCTGCGTTCAAGAATGTCCTAACTCATAAACACACGAGTTTAAGTGAGGAGAATTTGGAAAAACTCGTTGTTGTATGTTGTTTTAAGAGAAATTGAAATATATTGCAGTACAGTGCGGATTTTTAATAGTGCATGTTTCGCCCTTCATGGTGCATATTTGGAGATACGATAGTGCATGAATGCATGCATATTTTTAAGTTTGATAGTGCATGAAAATCCGGGCTTTAGTTATCTGGTAAGATTAAAGTTTATTAATTCAGAAATCACTTGAATCAGTTGAATAATTATCAAAGTGTAGTTTCGAATGTCAGGGGGGGTAGAATGATCTAACCTCGCTGAATAATTGTATGATGTGACGTTCTCGTCCTCTACGTTAATGTATTATAATGTTCCTCTTAGATAATTCGTCGACCACTGGTACTTACATGGATTTCACTGAATTTAAAGGTGGTACAGACTATAATGCAGTCTTACCGCAAATACCTATTTCGTCGATGAATTTACTAAAACTAATACTGGCAGTGACAGGGATCAGCCCCAGATCACTTAAGACCTTATGAAAATAGAGGAGAGGCCCTGCGACTTCCTCTATAAATAATAATCGTAGAATATGGACCCCCACAATCCGTGAGGTCCAAGCAAGAAAATCAATATACTCCTGGAGCCGTTGAGAACTCGCCAGGAAGTGATCATACAGCGTCGATATCATTCTAGCCTCCCATCGTTCTCCAATATACCCCTACTTTTACACACAACAAATCAAAACTTATGTTATTGCACTTTTGAGCTTTTTCAGTTGTAAGTTTGTTTCTAATTGGCTACCGAGTTCCACGCGTCTAATGCTACTGCCTTGATGCTCCTTGCTTTAACGTATTTCTCTCTTCTAAGTATTCTTTGCCAATTCTGCTTACAGTTATACAAAGTTAGTTTCCCAGTACTCTTTCGTGGAACTCGCCTATTCAGTGCCTCTTACTCAATTTCATACTGTTTTTAGTTGAATAGAACTACACTCTAGTAACAAAAGCTGTCTACTGTCCCCTGTGGTGAATGAATACAGAAGATGGATGGAATTTCGTCTGAGACATTTTGTGTGTTAAAATCTAAGTTTCATTTCAATTCACAACTTTAATATATTTTGTACTTCTGATTAATTCTGTAACTTTTTAACATCAACTTTGTAATGCTCAATACTATTTTAGTAATGTAATATTTTTAATCTGAATATTGTTTTAATCTATTTGAATATCATGATCATGGTGTTTATTCAGTTACCATGATTGTGACCATATCAAAGGTTAAGTTCATTTACGTGAACCGTTAAATCGCTTAAGAACACTTAATCACAAACGAAAAGATCATCTTAAGTTATGGAACTGCAATCCCTTTGGTTGCTAGGAAAGTATGTATTTCCGTAGATCAAACATTCTTTGCAACATTTTGCCTCTGGTTAGCCATCTTACCTGGTAGAAGTATGGTAAATCTAGGTATTCGGAATCTAGGAGTATCAAAATTTCCTGAAATTGTCTATGCCGCAGAGCATGCGCTCTGATTAGTTTCACAGTCTTAACACAAATATCCATTACGTTATTCAAAGTAGCTGATTTTGCACACAGTGCTTCCCTTGGAATAATGCAGTGAATGGCTACAAAGATATTAGAACAAAATCCATTTTTACAAAGGAATTTTTTCAGTCTCACTATTAGATCCATTCCTGTTCCCACCATTGCTGGAGCCCCATCTGTAGCTACGCAGACCAACTTTTCCCATTCAAGCTTAAACTTTCACGCTTTCATCATCACTGCCTCAAAAATATCTTCACTGCGTGCGTGATCTTTCATTGAATAAATGTCCAGCAGCTCCTCGATCACAGCTAATTCTATATCTACACGTCTTATAAACACAGCAAGTTGAGCAGTATCTTTATTTTCAGTAGTTTCGTCCATGGCAAGGGAAAATGAACAATGTCTATCAACCGTTTCTCCAAACTTTTGCCCAGATCAACAATTCTGTTGGTAATAGAACCTCGCCTTAGGTTCCAACATGAGCCGAATTGAAATTCCTCCTGATGGTAAAGCTTGTAATGTAGTCAATAATAGTAGGACATATCAAACCCGGTGCTTTATCATCTTCAAGAAAAAAAAATACTTGTTCTCCCAGTCCCGATTAGATACTCTTCGTTCACTCATGTTGCACAAAAGCCAACACTGAACAGGATTGCTGCCACGCGACTAGTCCCTGAGTCAACCGGTTTAGTTGTCATTACCTCGCTCCTGATATAGAGTAGTGGGGACGAGAGGGAGGGTAACTTCGCGCCTTCAGTGCCTTCGTTCCCGACCCTGCACTACATTATAAGGAGCCTAAAATATAGCCTATATACGCACAACTAGTTTATAGCTAGAAATGTACGCACAACTGCATATAACTAGAAATGTATGAAGTTGTCTATTGTGTATTTTCTTTATATTTATCGTAACCACACAACTAGGCCTAATATTATGTTTATAATGAACTAATCTTATGTCTCAAATACGAAAACAGCCCCTTGAACTGAGATCACCTAGTTTGATCGGAGAAATTTCTCCAGTCAAAATTGATCCTAGTTCAGTGCGAATTGATCTCAGATTAGCGTTTATACAACAAAAATTTCCGAGTTCAGCGTGAACTGAGATCAATTTAGTCTGTGATCCAAGATCAAACTGTTTATACAATCGGCCCTCAGTGTACCACAATTCAACAAGAGTTAGATTCGTGCAGAGCTTTCAGATATTGCGTTAATTTCATTGTGTTCACAAATATTCATAAGATAAGTAGGCCTATGCCGTTTCCTCTGCCCTAGCATGGTCTGTTAAGAATCGGCAGTAAGGCTACACTGTGCGCATGGTAACTGTGCGTTCATATAATTACATGCCTTTCTTGCTTGAAAAACTTATACCGTGTTAACGGAGATAATCGAAGTGATACGACTGAGCGAGATAACTCGTTCTCATTTCACGCTTCTCCTAGCATTAAATAATTCGAATACATTTTGTACGATTCTTGATATATCGAGAGCTTTCGAGAATCGAATAATTTCGATTTTTTTTTACTCGACAACTCCCACCTAATACGAAGGTATATGTGAAAAGTAACAGTGAAATTGGTATCATAACCAAGGGGGTTGTTCTTATTTACATTATTCAAACAGTATTTAAATAAAGCATAAAAGACTACAGCATGTTATAAAACCAGATTGGGCAGATAGCATTGGCTGTATTCCATATTAATGTAAAATTATATTGTGTGCTAAATAAAATTAAATGGTGCAAAATTACAAATGTTGTTCTTACATTGTGACAAAAAAAAAAAAAAAATGTGGCAATATAACTGAAACAGAATCTACATAAAGGCAAGTAAAATCAAGCAAACAAAAAGGGTTTCTAAATGTATACAAACAATAGAGAAGGAAGATTTAATTCCATTTCCGTACACGTTATAGTAATGCTATACAGGGTGGGAAAGACGGTTATAGTAATGCTATACAGGATGGAATAGATAGTAATGCTGTACAGGGTGGAATATTTATTTATTTATATTTATATTTCCCTCTGGTTTAGTTAAGGCCTTAAGACCTTCTCTTCCACTAACCAGAGGTGGATACATTCAAACCTTACCAAATAATCTAATTAAGAATAAAAAAATAATAGTAATAATAATAATAATAATAATAATAATAATAAAAAGAGAAACATTATTATATTATATAGATGTAGATTATGTTCGTGAAAACTATAATTAAGACTATATCAAACTATAGCCGAATAATGGAAATTCAACATTGTAAGTAGAACAAATTAGTGAGAAAAATAATAATAATAGGTAGAAAAAGAAGAAAATAAAAATAAAAATAAATGAAACTAATACAAAAGCAACAATTTTAACATAAAAGTAGTATCTACTCTTATACAATTCAACGGCCCTAAATAGCGTGCTTGCTCGCTCGCTTCGTGAGACATCGGGTATACTCGGCGATGTTCGTCTCTCGCAGTCTAAACTTTCATGACGACTACAAAATTAGGAAGGAAAACCGTTTCTTTATTATATAAGGCCTAAGTGAAATGAACACAATGAACAAATATTCTAATTTTATTTTTACTTACAATTTTCATAGCTCTGAACCACAAACATTTTTAATAATCTGCCAGTGTAATTTTCTTAAAAATCCAGGAGTCAATGAATAATGGCGGGCGAAGCCGGGGGCAACAGCTGTAAAATATTGACGGTTTTATCTCTTGAAATATCGCTGATAATAATCCAAACAAACCATTCCTTCCCTTGAAACGTTATATAATTTCTGAAAATTACACTGAATTGATAAAATAAAATTCACATCATATTCATGTCAATAAACAGCTGAGAAACAATACGTATTATGTGTTCACAGGTTCTTTGGAACTGCATAATCGATTCTGATATAGTTTTCCCAGGGGGCGCTTTCATGTCGTGGATTGTACTCTAAAGCAGGAATTTTAGCTGTTTCATTAATTATTAATGGCTTAGTTTATGAATGATTCGCGTGCAAGTGTTAATAAATATAATGCTTAAATAATTATTATACTCTTAATTTTTAATTTTTAAAAGAATTATCGTGGCGAAGCCACGGGCACCTCCTAGTATAATATAAATTAATGTTAATGGTTGGTGGTCAAGTGATCAACTAACTTCATCTTGACGGTTATAGTAATGCTATACAGGATGTAATAGATAGTAATGTTATACAGGGTGCGTTTGTCTCTTTAATAGAAACAAACAAAAATCAGGTAACTTTTTTGTCCAAAGTGAGTAGTTTCTCAGAAATTGTCCCTAAACTTTAACCGAGCTTTACTTGGTAAGTTTTATCCGTACTGTTACAAATTTTCACATCAGCACAGGAAAGATTAAATATAAGAGAAGAAACCCTATTTCCCTGGGAAACTCCGTTTACTTGAAGATAACAATTTACTGTAAAATGAGGCAGACATTTAAACCGCATGAGTAAGGAAACTACGGCCGCCATCCCTGCAGGATGTGACGTCACTAATGACACCAATTTAGAGAAGTCGTTGTCAGATTCAAGACTGTCAGAGCTTCGGTAAGTACACTAATATTTAATACTGAGTAATAAGATGATAAAATGTAATAATATTACAGCTCCTAAAAATGGTGGAATACCCCAAAACAAGAAACATTATTATTATTAAAATGTTTACTTATCCTTATAATATAAAGCCGCTTGGCTGACTGACTCACTGACTGACATTAATGTTTACCCACTTCCAGATGAGCTAGAAACTTGAAATTTGGTTTGCACATAGCTTTTAGACTGTAAACCATAGGAAAATTCCAAAAAGTTAATTTTTTATTAATTTTTAGTCCTAAAAACCCCCGAAGAAGGGCTCAGCTCGGCTCACTGACATTAATGTTTACCCACTTCCAGATGAGCTAGAAACTTGAAATTTGGTACACACATAGCTTTTAGACTGTAAACCATAGGAAAATTCCAAAAAGTTAATTTTTTATTAATTTTTAGTCCTAAAAACCCCCGAAAAAGGGCTCAGCTCGGCTCACTGATATTAATGTTTACCCACTTCCAGATGAGCTAGAAACTTGAAATTTGGTACACACATAGCTTTTAGACTGTAAACCATAGGAAAATTCCAAAAAGTTAATTTTTTATTAATTTTTAGTCCTAAAAACCCCCGAAGAAGGGCTCAGCTCGGCTCACTGACATTAATGTTTACCCACTTCCAGATGAGCTAGAAACTTGAAATTTGGTACACACATAGCTTTTAGACTGTAAACCATAGGAAAATTCCAAAAAGTTAATTTTTTATTAATTTTTAGTCCTAAAAACTCCCGAAAAAGGGCTCAGCTCGGCTCACTGACATTAATGTTTGCCCACTTCTGGTAGAATTAGAAACTTTAAATTTGGGACACATATAGCTTTTAGACTGTAAACCATAGAAAAATTCAAAAAAGTTTATTATTTTAATTTTTAGCCCTAAAAACCCCGAAAAAGGGCTCGGCTCACCAACATTAATATTTCCCTCTTTCAGATGAGCTAGAAACTTGAAATTTGGTACACATATACCTTTTAGGCTGTAAACTACAGGAAAATTTAAAAAAATTATATTTTTAAATTTTAGCCCTAGAAACCCTCGAAAAAGAGCTCGGCTCACTGACATTAATGTTTGCCCACTTCCAGATGAGCTAGAAACTTGATTTTTTTTACACATATAGCTATTAGGCTGTAAACCGCAGGAAAATTCCAAAAAGTTCATTTGTTTAATTTTAGCCCTAAAAACCCCCTAAAAAGTGCTCGGTTTCCATGGCAACGGTATTATCAAACACAGTTC
Source organism: Ectobius pallidus (assembly GCA_964059195.1). Classification (NCBI taxonomy): domain Eukaryota; kingdom Metazoa; phylum Arthropoda; class Insecta; order Blattodea; family Ectobiidae; genus Ectobius; species Ectobius pallidus. Next base: position 179,912,840 of record CAXKWD010000005.1, on the reverse strand, counting down.
ACATAGGGCTCTGCTAATACAGCAGACTAAATACACGCACTCTATCTCCCATAACATTTTTAAAAAACCTTTCCTGAGAACCTCAGCGGGGGCTTGAGGGCGGAGCCCCCAATGAGCAAAGCGAGTCCCTATAATATAAAGCCATACGGGGCTTTACTAAATCACTGACAATGTTTGCCCACTTCTGGATGAGCTAGAAACGTGAAATTTGGCGAACTAATAGCCTTTAGTTAACCGACGGGAAAGTTCCAAAAAGTTAAATATTATATTATTACCCCTTAAAAAATCTTCAAAATGGCGAACACAGGTTTAAAGCCCAAATAAAAGTTAACCTCTTTGTATAATATAAATATCATGTACAACATTCCCTTCATGTAAATTGGTTGTAAAAAATGAAGAGAATATCGTTAACTCATCACACCGCATCCCCGAAGGATACATAACCCAAATAAAATCTGATTAATGTACTCTGGTAGTTTACTTTACTTTAAGCAGGCCAGTAAATTTTTTAAACTTCACATTCTGATATACAACAAGAGGCCAAGTTGCAACTTGCAATTTTGGTTTCATATTTATCGTTCTGGAGCTGTGATGTTCACAGATACAGACATAGTCAGGTTACAGTGTACTTTATTTTCTGCTGAAGTTCTTTATTTGATTTTTTACTTAATTTTTGCACGACGTAACTAATTAGTGGTACTTGCAAATATTGTTGTCGTGGATCGTAACTTGACATTCCCGCACGCAATCTGGTTGCTATGAAAACAAAAGAAATATCAGCGCTGTAAAAATTACAAAAAGCACAAGGGCCGTAAGTAAAACCATCATAATACAAGCCTTTATGGACCAAGGCCCCCTAGTTTGTGGCGACTTTAACAGGACAAATATTTGGTTCCCATAACAACAAATACATGCGAATCACTTTCTGAAATATAACATCCATCTTCAATCTCTTCTCTTCTCTCTATATATAAAAGGCTTTGTCCTGACTGACTGAATGAATGACTGACTGAATGACAGGAATCAACGTACAGCCTAAACTATAACAGGTAGAGACTTGGAATTTTGACAGTACCTTCGCTTCATAATGTAGGTGCTCACTAAGAAAGGATTTTGAAAAATTCTGATTCTAAATGCCAAAAATTAAATGTTTTTGAAAATACTTAATCCCTTTTTACATAGAATTATCAAAACAAATTCACAGAACGTATTGTTACCAGTGGTATCAGGTGGGCTTAGATTAAATTAAATGGATGTTTGACAAATTAGAGAAGGTATCATTATAATTCATGTTATCTATATTAATAAAAGGAATTCTCCTCGATGTCCAGCGAAATCTACTGAACGCAGAGATCTGAAATTTTAAACATAGGCTAGGTGTGCTGAAGGGTCGGAAAATGCACCTCGAATCCGGAATTTTAATTTTAGTTTTCGTTCGTGAGTTATGAGTGAAAAACTGGCAAAAAACGTGCATTTTTTGCGTTTTCAAAACATAAGTTTTCAGTTATACATTTCAATGTCAAATCAATTACAGTTGGCTTTGGCTATTTTTGTCAAACCTTGAAAACAAAACTTTCGCGATCGCTTGAATGTTGTAAGCCCTAAATATGGTCAAACGTTGTTTTATTTGGACGAATCTCACTATACAGAGGTTTTCTTGGCCAAGAAACTCGAATCTGAGGTCGCTTTTACCAGTCGATGCTATCTGATTGTGGTATGTAATTCACGTGATTTAGGTGTTAATAAATGTAATGATTTAACTATTATGCTCTTAATTTTTAATTTTTGAAATAATTATCGCGGGCGAAGCCGCGGGCACATGCTAGTAGTGTATATGCACACTATTTTCAGCTAATATCTCAATTAATATAAATAAATTGATATAAAAAATCATCATGCAAAAAATAGCATTCAATACTCGTGCCGTAAGCGCATAACGGATCTCGGAAATTGAAAAAAAACTCTTTCTTCGATCCGTATGATCCGCACTTGTATCGCAATATACTATTTTATTTCATAATACAGTACAGTAAATTAATACAACACCGAATTATGTACTAAGATGTACTAAGTGAACTAGAAGAAAGTGATAATCCTGTGTAAATAAGCCTACTATCTTAACTGTTAAATATTAGAAAACAGTACGTGCACTAACGCAACTTTTGTTATCAATTTGTGTTTTAGCTAGAGGAGCTGACTAAGGCGTACCTCAACAGGTTATTATTATGTTATAGAGTTTAACAATGGCCTGTATAGTTTTTTTTTTTTACTGATCGGTCAAAATATATATTAAAAAAAAAAAAAAAAAAAAAACACCGAATTATGCCACTAAATGTTAGAGAATGGATGGTGGCATTATATCGAGTGTTGACTGTACTGTGGTTTAATTAATTCATACCTAATTATTTTTTTCTCTACATTTCAGATGTGAGTATGAAGGTATTACTAGCTCTGGGTTGCTTGCTTGTTCATTTCATGAACTGCACGGGAAATGCCGGTACACAAGGATTCAGTTCGCTTCCTACCAACAGCTGGAACAAAACAGACTTCCAATGCAATCAGTGCACCACGCTAACAAATGGAACACTCACACCAGACTTCTTCAGACCGGACCAATTCAGAATTCTGCAAAAAGTCGAATTCACAAACACGAATCTGAAACATCTGGTGAATACCAGCTTCAATAACACACCTATCTTGAAATGTATAAATCTTGATAGCAACCTCATAGAAGAAATCCCATGTTGTGCATTCACAAATCTCAGCAAATTGACCAAGTTGCAACTGTCTAACAACAACATATCCCAAATAGACCAAAGGGCTTTCTCAACGCTCACAGGACTTTTGGAATTAAACCTGAATCACAATAAACTTAAAATTCTTCCAAATGAAAGGATATTCTCAAACTTGACAAATCTTCAAACTCTGGATTTATCAGAAAATTTCTTGACTCAAATCCCAGAAGGCATCTTCATGTCTTTGAGTGAGCTGAAGACATTAAAACTGAACGACAACAAACTTCTATACCTCGGAAGTGGACAACAGTTTAAGAGCTTGAAAAAGCTTGAAGAAATTCACCTCGAAAGAAACTATTTGGTTGGCATTCCAGAAGATATGTTCTCTTCCTGCAGACGTTTGAAAGAAATGAACTTGGATTTGAATAGACTACATAGCCTTCCTGTAAAGATATTCCGTCCCTTGAAATATTTGGTCTTCCTAACACTCAAAGAAAACTTTCTGATTTGTGACTGTAATTTGAAGGACATCCTTGATTGGACAAACTCTTCAGGAGTTCTTCTGGATGACTTCAACTGCAGAAATCCAGCAGACTACAGTATCAAGGAAGCAATGAGTTACGAGTTTTCTTGTAGTGAAACTACTTTAACCTCGCATCAGAACATGGTTCGCAGCAACACTCCATTCATTGTGGTGATCATCTTGTTGGTGATAATAATTGCTCTTTATTTTGGAGTCAAGATGGGGCTGAAGAAGGCCGGGGTGAAGCTGAGGATGAAGGAGGCCAGCAGTATATACGAGTATATCACTTCGGACGGTGACGCACAGTCCCACCATATCAAGATCCCTAACCTGCCTGATCGGCCCTCGCAGAAAGAGAAGCCATATGTTCCACACAACTTCAACTTGCCACCTGTCTATGCCGAAATGAATGACAAATCTCAAGCGAATTCGGAAGGACTTAAAGTGAATACAATGTATTGTGATATGTCTTGAAGGAGTCAGTGTATAGGCAGAGAGCAAATTTCTGTGTGTTTGCAATGGTTTTTAGGACATCAGAATCCTATTTCATAAATGTGAAAGGTGTACAGTTAGACAATTGTGAGAATGTCCTATTATAGGAGAAAAATCCTCTGACACTGGAATTCGAACCCATTACATTCGGCTTTCCCTGCCGATGCTCTATCAACTGAGTTAGCCAGAGTTCGATTCACAGTGCCAGATGGAATCTCTCTTCTATGACTGATTACCCTAATGGTCTACCTCACTGAAACACTATTACGTCATTCACAGTAATTTTCTCCTAAAATAATATAATGTAACGTTCAATAGAAACAATACTCTGCGGTTTCATAGGTACATATTAAATGTTACTGTACAGATATACAGGGTGTTAATAAATAACATCGAAATATTTTACCTGTGTATAGAGGGGATATAGACAAGCAACTTTTATTAGGAGATTTTTGCTTCATGATGTAAAATGTGTATGCAACAAGGCATTAAAGTCAAAGCAAAATAGGCTTAAATTTTTAATTAAATTGACTTAATGCCTTCTTAGTGATCGATAAAAACCTTACTCTTAATCATTCATTAACAGCTATATCATAATTTAGAGTTTTCATAGTCTGCAAAATTTACAGACTAATCACATGACTGGCCGCCACTGCACTAGTTTCTTTTATTAATAACTCCAGTGTTAATGACGAAGTTCCTTTGTTTTGCATTTATTCCAAATGTTGGAAGCCTGTGGCGGCCATGCCCTGGAAGATTTTATGCTGTAACAGGAAAAATTGAATCCTTAGAGCAACAATTTCCTAATAAAAATTGCTTGTTTATGCCCACTATACACATAGGTAAAATATTTCGGTGTTATTTATTAACACCCTGTATAATAAACATTCCTTTAGCAGTAAATTACAATTATGATGATGATGACAGCCTAGTACTAATAAATATTAATACTTAAATTCAAAGTATATTTAAATGTTAGTTTTTACTCATATCTGAAGTCTTATCCATTAATGTTTTAATTGGGGACGGCAAAATATATTAAGTTGAAAGTTTAAAAAATTAAATAACATTTCCATATAAGTTAGGAATACTATTTTTCTAGGATAGTTTTTAAACTACATGTTATTTCAAAATTTTCATGCTATTTAATACCCTTATTATATGGAAGCTACTATAGTAAGCCGTAGCGTAGTGGTTGAGGCGCTGCGCTACAAACCGGACGGTCGCGGGTTCGATTCCCGATGAGGTCATTGAGATTTTTCAATTGGCCTAATCCTTCTGGTGGCACTATGGCCCTGGGGTCGACTCAGCCTCTAACAGAAATGAGTACCAGGAGCAATCCTGGGGGTAAAGGCGGCCGGTGCGTAAGGCTGACAACCTTACCACCTTCATGTGCCGAATGTCCAAAATCTGGGAGCCTCAACCTCCTGGAACCCTCTGGGCCTCCATGGCCTGTATAGGGATGACTTTACCTTTACTATAGTAAAGGCGAATCCCCCAAATAATGCATTGGATATATCCGTATATTTCAAGTTTTGATAGATAACACAGCCCAACAATAAAATAACTTTCTGTGTGATGTCTCAGAAGTTTTACCGGATTTTGCCTATACTTAAGTATGCTTATTCCAAATACGTAAACAGTTTTTTCTCTACCAGCTCTACTTTTATATAGTAGATTTTATTCGTGAACTCTTAGTCTAGCGAAACAAAATCTTGCTTGATGTAAAGCTAGTGAAGGTTCTTAACCATTCTTTGGACACATAGGACGAAAACTGTACGAAGTACAGAAAAACTAAAAGATGGATTATTTTTTGGCCCTCAAATTGACAGCTCATAAGTCATAAACGACCGTACAATATGTGATAATACCAATTTTTTGACAGACCCCATGTTATATTGTTAAATGTAATGTTAGTGTGTTGCTTTTTCCTTCACATGATTTAAAATCTAAAAATAGGCACTGTTTTTTTATTTATATCAAACGTAAAATGGGATAATATGCATAATGGTAATACCATAACTAAAGCTGATAGGACAAAACTAATGGCACATTTGGCATCAGCGACCTAAATATACCCAAGAATAAGTATAAAGGCATCAAAATGGCTGTTCGTCTGTGTTAATTGATAATCTGGGGTACGCCGTAGTGTAGTGGTTGAGGCGCTGCGCTACAAACCGGAAGGTCGCGGGTTCGATTACCGATGGGGTCGTTGGAGTTTTTCATTTGGCCTAATCCTTCTGTTGGCACTATGACCCTGGGGTGACTCAGCCTCTAACATAAATTAATACCAGGAGCAATCCTGGTGGTAAAGGCGGCCGGTGCATAAAGGCTGACAATCTTACTACCTTCATGTGCCGAATGTCTAAAAATCTGGGAGCCTCAACCTCCTGGAACCCTGAGGGCATCCATGGTCTGTAATAGGGAGCACTTTACCCTTTTAAATGATAATCTTTGTGTCATGACCACCTCTATAATATTGACCAGGTTCGAGTGCAACTAACAGTGGTCAACTCACACAGATTTTACTTCACTTCCTCTATCTATAGATCTACATACAGGTCAAGAAAGTAGAAAAATACGATGGTAATAAAATCAGGTAAACTGATTTAACAAAGTGCCAGTATGTTTTTGTTTAATCAATTATAATTGCAATTATGATATGCAGAAAATAAGTTATTTTTGTAATCGATTTCCGGGTTAAGCTCCAGATCGATTCATTAAACAGGACTTACGGAAGAACAAAGGTCTAGTTTAATAAGCATATGCGAAGGAATATGTGGTTATGTTATTAGTCAAAGCTAACTGTATTGCAACTTCCAAAGCCGTATATGAACACTGTAAAACAATATGTCGTCATGAGAACTGATTTGCATTTGATAAGTTCTTTCTAATATATTACCATAAAATAGGCACTAAATTGGGCATTACTCCAGTACCGGACAACTGATTTGGTTCAATATCAATAAGGTTCTTCCCATGGAAGCTATAAATGTGTATACCAAGTTTCATGAAAATCCGATAAAGCATATTTGAGTTATCGCGCGTACAGACACAAGGAAAGACAGACAGACTGACATTTTTACAGTTCACCAAGTAATCTTAGAAGGGAATGTTGTGGCCCTTAATAAGATCACAGTTTGCCCTCAAGTTTTAAAGATTTTGTATTGTAGTGCAAATTAGAAAAATATGCGAATAACTTATCAGGTTTTATAAGAGTAGGAACTGTACATTAAGTAAAATTGAAGTCTCTGGTGCAATGATAAAAGTTTCCTCTCCTTCCTGGAAATGTGTCATACTGATAAGCAGGTCTATCAAGGAAGCCGTGATGAATGCCAAGCCACAGAACTTCTCAGAACATTGTCGTGTATGGTGAGTACATATTGACCATTTACATTATTAAAAAAGCAAGGCTCTTTTTTTAAATTTAATTGTATCAACACTCTGCCCCATTACACTATGGTTACGACGTAAGACTGTTATACAGGGTGTTAATGAATAACAGCGAAATATTTTACCTGTGTAGCCTATAGAGGGGACAAACACAAGCAACTTTTATTAGATGATTTTTGTTCTATGACGAAAAATGTGTATGCTACAGGGCATTATAGTCAATGCAATTTTTTGCTCATAAGTCAATAATGAAGCTAAATATATTAAAACTTTTCATTAAATTGACTTCATGCCTTCTTAGTGATCGATAAAAACCTGATTCTTAATCATTCATCAACAGCTATATCATAATTTAGAGTTTTCATAATCTGCAAAATTTACAGACTAATCACAAGACTGGTCGCCACTGCATTAGTCTTTTTTTTAAATTCATAACTACTGACTACAGTGTTAACAACGAAGTTCTTTTGTTTTGAATTTTTTTCAATAATAGAAGTCAGTGGTGGCCATGCCCAGAGAGATTTTATGCTGTAACAGGAAGAATTGAATGCATAGAGCAAAAATCTCCTAATAAAAGTTGCTTGTCTATGTCCACTTTATACACAGGTAAAATATTTCGGAGTTATTCATTAACACCCTGTATAGAACATAACATGCGAGCATGAAGTTAACAAAACGATCGCTATCGACATTTTATGTTCTTTATAATGGTCGAACGTTGTACGACATTTTATATTAGTTAGAATAAAATTTTTTAAAAAGAAAATAATTTCATTTCATTTGTGTTTAGAAGGTAATTGAAAACAGTTTTTGGTAATTTCATGTTGTGGCAGGATTCAAGTTCTTTTGGTTGGCATCAATTTGTTAGGAAACTAATCACTTCCTGAAAACAGTTGTAATATAATATAATGTAATGTAACATAATATAATGCAATATAATATATATGTATATATATGTATATATTGTCCCTCCTGAAGTTATTGAAAAGACAAATAACGAATTATTATTGAAAAATCCTATATTTGCTATGATAAGAAGTTGCAGGCGAAAGAAAAGCATTTATAATGCTCATGGGAAGAAGTCTGTTGATATTGGACCAAATCGGTTAGCCGGTACCGGAGTAATGCCCAATTTAGTGCCTATTTTATGGCAATGTATTAGAAAGAATTTATCAAATAGAAATCAGTTATCATGACAACATATGTTTTACACTGTTCACATACGACTTTGGAATTTGCAATAGTTAGCCATGACACATCCCTTCGCACTAGTCAGATGTTTATTTCGTTGATCAAGTTGAATACTGTTATATAATAAAGAAGATATATTACTGTTAAATAATTGGACCTACGTTCATTAAGTGGAGTTCTTCGTCTGTGTATTTTGTGAATTGTTGACATATTTTAAATCGATCTGCAGCTTAATTCGGAGATAGATTACAAAAATAACTTATTTTCTGCATAGGCCTATCATTATTGCAATTATTAGTGTTTAAACAAAAGCTTTCTGGCACTTAGTTAGGCTACATCAGTTTACCTGATTTTATTTATTTGTACGAAACGGAAGAGAACGACAGTTACATCTGTTGATATCCTCAATAAGTATCATAACGTACTAGCACCTTTTATTTACAGCTCAACACTAAATGAATTTTTTTCACTAAAAATCTCAGCCACTGAATTTTAATGATGTACTTCAATAGAAGGGGTTTTTTACTGCATTGAAATATAGGCTATAGTATTTTTTTATTGCTATATAAATTGTGTACTACTTGGACAGTGCCTATTGCTATCTAGATGGATGATTAATGGCGGAAATAAAGAATCTTATTTTATCTTATCTAAAATGGAAGTTTACATAGACGAAAAGAGTTCATTTCAACATCGTTTACGATTCGAAATATCAAAGTAACATTACATGATATATACAATTTCTTTAACATAAATAGTATATTAAGTTAATATTGGAATAATAATACATTTTTTTCGACTTAAACCCTCACAAAGACAAAAAAACCCAAGGAGGAAGAACATGGAAGGTGCCAGTTTTTCACTCATAACTCCTAAGAGCCCTGCATATTGAGTTTCGTCCAAATCGTACACTGTTTTCCCAATCCATCCATGTAAAAAATTCAGATCTCTGCGAGCCGTATTGTTTTGAACAAATGAACCAAGCAGAGGGGGCTAACAAAACATAAGCTATGTGATATGTTGAAAATATCTATTATTCCATTCCCGGTTGCTAAGGCAACAGTGTTACCATGACATCATTTTAACTCAGAGGTTCATTTGTTTCAGCTGACGTTATGAGAAACAACTGGTTGTCGTGGACCGTGCTACCAGCAGTTTTAAATGTTGCCATGGCAACTTGGCCATGTGACTTAATCTTACGACAAAGCTGCACTGCATACGGGACTTCTGTTGCGAACAATTTAAATAACTGCGAACTTACAGGCGAATGTAATGTCAAGTGCAACTATATAATTCACAACTGTCCGATAAAACTCAAAGATAAATTTCATTTCAACCTGTGTCTTAATCTGAGCAACAAAGATATAGGTTTTGTTCCACAAGAAGCTTTTCAACAAGTTTCATGCCTCCAGTTTCTGCAACTGAGCCACAATAGGATATGTCATGTTCATCCAAGTCTGTTCAGGAATTTGGGTGAGCTCAGAACATTGGATTTGTCTTACAACGAGGTGAAATCTCTACAAGACGATGTTTTTGTCGACTTATTCGAGTTACAACATCTATTTCTCGATAATAACAAACTAGAGTGTCTAGGTAATGGTACTGTATTTATATCTTTGCGCAAACTAACATATCTAGATCTCTCTAACAACAAACTTTATTATCTGCCTGATCAACTGTTTTCAACACAAGTGGAGCTTCTTATATTGAATTTAAAAAACAATTACATCTCCAGCATTAAGTGCGATCTCTTGGCGCCTTTGAAAAAGTTGGAATATCTATATCTTAAAGACAACAAACTGAATTGTTTCTGTGATATTTTGCCGCATGTAAAACAACGGTTTCACAATAAAACACGTCAACTTGCATGCAGAGACCCAATCACACACCAATTTGTGGATCTCTTGACATTAAAACTATGTGACTTGCCTTCTAGGTCAGCAAGTGACGAAGGAAAATCTAGTTCATCACCAACTCTAAAATCAACAGAAACAACTGCAGGTACCCTAGCAACAGAAACAACTGAAATTACCCCAGCAACAGAAGCACGGACATCAACAACAATGCAAATAGATCGAATGAATGTAAACGAGGAAAACAGTGTAACCAATTTGAAAAATGTATATAAAGCAGTTGGTAGTTGTCTTGTAATCCTAATTGTGGCTGTATTGACGTACTATTTGATAAAGATGTGGAGAGAGAAGAAAAGCAGGCGCAGGGAGAATGAAGAAGGCGGTGGAAAGGAATCCGAAAACGTCATTTCCTGTAGGTATACAACTTTAAAAAACGATAACAGTTCAGCCCAGAACGAGGCGTGCGAAGAAAACATATACGCAACCATCGATGAAGGAGGTTCTAGGAAAGGAAATTCTGGAGATGACGAAGCTGAAATCAGGGAAAATTCAGCGAGGAAGGGATCGAGCTCTGAACAGTTGGTAGTGAATAGTTTGTACGGGGCAACTTAGTGAACCTTCTGGTGACAATATCAGCATTAAAATCCCCCCGTTTATGTATATTTCAAACAAGGCCACCTATTAAAATCGTTACCATGGCGACTTTAAGAAAATTTCTACTAAGTTTTACGTTATATGGACACTAGATCATCAAACCATCGCCTATTGCAAAGTGTATATAAATATTGTGAGTGCCACTTCTTAAAACCTTTTTTCAAGAACTGCCTCTACCTGCTGCCACCCTAATCCTCTTCGACCGGTCAATCAGTGAATAGAAAGCTAATTAGGCGTATTCACACTTGTCTGCAGTCCAGTACAATGTTGCCAAATACATACCACAGCACGGTTAATTCATGTGAGAAGTTGTGAATGACAGCGGCAACACTGGGGAAAACCACGCGACTACAAAAGCCCCTGTTCTTTTAAGGAACAATGCTATTATATTCTTTTGTAGATAGATGATGGTTTTGGAATATAATTAATAGAGATATTAAACTGGCATGAACAATAGTCTATGTGTGTGTAAACCTTCCCCATTTCGACTCCTTTGGTTCTGTTTTACCCAATAGGGAACTACAACTAGATTTTCTATCTCTATATATTGTGTATTAATCTAGAATTAATATGTGCGAAATTGTGGCACTTATTGACCATAATAGTGTGATATACATTTTATATAATACAAAAATAGAAAAATTTTGACGTGTAAACGGTTTACAGGGAAAACACTTACTAAAATACGAGGGCCATCCACAAAGTTAGTTTCCTTAGGGCCGTTTACACAAACCAAACAAAATTTCACGGAAATATTGAGACATTTGTCATACCATGTGGCAAATTTTTCGGTGTTATTCATTAACACTCTGTATATAAACTCTGTGGATTTCTAGTTAATTTTCCTACATCCCCTAAACACTCAAAGAATTCAAGTTAAGTGACGAAAAACAAACGTACAACGTGACAACAACAGTTGTCAGTGTTGCCATGACGACATTTAAATTCAATGTTTCTTTTGTTTTCAGTTGGCGTCATGAGAAACAACTGGTTGTGGTGGGTGCTACCAGCAGTTCTCAGAGTTGCCATGACGACTTGGTCATGTAACTTCACCCGCTTAGAACTACCCTGCGTTCCATATAAGCCTTCTATTGCCAACTATTTAAATAACTGCAAAGTTACATGCGATTTTCTTCACAACTGCAGGTATACGTATTACAAATGTCAGAACATGGTCATAAAGGATGTGAAGACGCTTCTACACTCTCAAAGATTTTACTCGTATTTCACCTTGTATCTTGCTCTGAGCAACAACGGCATCAGTCATGTTCAGCTAGACGCTTTTCAAAGTGTTCAGTGCCTCCAGTTTCTGCAACTGAGTCACAATAAGCTAATGCATGTCGATCAGTGTCTGTTCAGCAATTTGGGTGAGCTCAGAACATTGGATTTGTCTTTCAACAAGCTCACATATCTACAAGACGATGTTTTCCACGACTTAATACGATTACAATTTCTAATCCTCCATAATAACAGACTAAATGAACTAGGTAATGTTTTCGAATCTTTGTTCAAACTAACATTTCTAAACCTCTTTAACAACGAACTTTCTTATCTGCCTGATAAACTGTTCTCATCACAAGAGGAACTCAATACACTGGATTTAACATACAATAATATCTCCTGCATTAAGTGCGATCTCTTGGCGCCATTGAAAAAGTTGCAATTTCTATTTCTTGCAGGTAACAATCTGAATTGTTCCTGCGTTCTGCCGTTTGTAAGTCAGGGGTCTTTTCATAATAAAGGAAATGCATGGGAAAACCCTCTCCCTAAACAGTGTGAGTTTCTAAAAAAACAACATTGCGACTTGCCTCATACATCAACAAGTGACGAAGGAAAATCAAGTTTATCATCAACTCTAAAATCAACAGAAACAACTGCAGTTACCCTAGGAACAGACACAACTGAAATTACCCCAGCAACAGTTACCCTAGCAACAGAAGCACGGAGATCAACAACAGTAGAAATAGATGAAATGATTATAAAAGAGGAAAACAGTGTAACCAATTTGAAAAATGTATATAAAGCAGTTGGTAGTTGTCTTGTAATCCTAATTGTGGCTGTATTGACATACTATTTGATAAAGATGTGGAGAGAGAAGAAAAGCAGGCGCAAGGAAAATGAAGAAGGCGGTGGAAATGAATCCGAAAACGTCATTTCCTGTAGGTATATAAGTTTTAAAAACGAAAACAGTTCAGCCCAGAACGAGGCGTGCGAAGAAAACATATACGAAATAATCGACGAAGGAGGTTCTAGGAAAGGAAATTCTGGAGATGACGAAGCTGAAATCAGGGAAAATTCAGCGAGGAAGGGATCGAGCTCTGAACAGTTGGTAGTGAATAGTTTGTACGGGGCAACTTAGTGAACCATCTGGTGACAATGTCAGCATTAAAATCCCCCATTTATGTATATTTCTAAGCAAGGTCACCTATTACAATCGTTACCATGGCGACTTCAGGAAAATTTCTACTAAGATTTATGTTATATGGACCCTAGATCATCAAACCATCGCCTATTGCAAAGTGTATATAAATATTGTGAGTGCCACTTCTTAAAACCTTTTTTCAAGAACTGCCTCTACCTGCTACCACCCTAATCCTCTTCGACCTGTCAATCAGTGAATAGAAAGGTAATTAGGCGTATTCACACTTGCCTGCAGTCCAGTACAATGTTGCCAAATACGTACTTCAGAACGGTGTTCACTTCACTTGAGAAGTGGTGAATGACAGTGGGAACACCGGTGAAACCCACGCGACTACAAGAGCACCTGTTCTTTGTCGGATTACGGAACAATGCTATTATATTCTTTTGTAGATGGACAAAGGTTTGGGACGAGGTCTTCTTAAAATGGCACGAACAGTATGTGTATTTCGACTCCTTTGGTTCTATTTTACCCATGAAGGAACTACATCTAGATTTGTACTGTAAATAGATTATTGGGCAACACTCACCAATGTTTGTTGATCCCTTTGTGAAGCCGTTGTCAATAGTTGCTTAATCTTGCGTGAAGCCTTCGTCTTCTTAATAAAATAATAAAACACACACATTATATAAAACGTAAACACTAAAAATTGCAACTTCACAACAGGAATCACATCACAACGTTTCACGAGACCAGACAAAACGACTCGCGTTATCAAGTGAATATTAGCGACGAGATGTTCGGTCGCGAAGTCTTTGTGATCGACGATCGACGATCACAAAGACTTCGCGACCGAACATCTCGTCGCTAATATTCACTTGATAACGCGAGTCGTTTTGTCTGGTCTCGTGAAACGTTGTGATGTGATTCCTGTTGTGAAGTTGCAATTTTTAATGTTTACGTTTTATATAATGTGTGTGTTTTATTATTTTATTAAGAAGACGAAGGCTTCACGCAAGATTAAGCAACTATTGACAACGGCTTCACAAAGGGATCAACAAACATTGGTGAGTGTTGCCCAATAATCTATTTACAGTACATATCATTCCTCACCATAAGAAGAAGAATGTCATTCAGGAATACATCTGGATTTTCCATCTCTATATATTCTGTATAAATCTAGAATTAATACGTGCTAAATTGTGGCACTTATTGTCCATAATAAAGTGATATAGATATATAATACAAAAATTGACAATTTTTGAAGTGTAGCCTAAACGGTTTACAGGGAAAACACTTGCTAAAATACGAGGGCTATCCACAAAGGGAGTTTCCCTAGAGCTTTTTACACAAATAAAACAAAATTTCAAGGAAATATTGTGACATTTGTCATACCCTGGGACCAACTTTTGAACACTTGTGTCGTAGAAGTCTGCCGCCTGGGATTTGAACCATTGTGTGATAACTAGGGTTCGGATGTTTATGACCTAAAAAACTGGAAAATATGACCTTAAATATGCCCTTAAAAATGACTAAATATGACTAAAAAAATCGTAAATATGACCTAATAAAAGAAAGTATTTTCTAATAATAAATGTTCCACTTTTAAACGTTTAATGAAACTAAATTACTACATTGCATGAATGCAATCAGGATCGTGTTTTTAAGAATTTTACATATTATTCACAGTTTTGCTTGTAATGGACATCTAATTTTAAAGCATTTGCTTCTGTGTGATTGCTTCACCACTTCAATATAATATTTTGTAGTCCATGCGTGTCCCTATAAAACATGAAAAATTGCATTCATTTAAAAATTAAATTACCTATTAATTGGGCATAAACATTAAATTAATGAAATAAATTTCAAAGTAGGCTATTACGTACCAGTTTTCAGTCTCCATTTTTGTCTGTATTACACTATACAACCACGTGCATTTTAAGATTATCGAATAGAAATCTTCTCCTGTTGTCACTTAATATCGTCTTAAACCGCGAGAAGCTCCTTTCGACGTTACAGGATGTCACAGGTGCATATTTGAAGAACGTCATTAAATCGTTTTGCAGCCGTCACTTTAATTTCACACACTTTGCAATATAAAATTTTCCCGTCGGTGCAGAAGTGGTTTTCTCCAAACTCTTTAACAAAACTTTTTAGTTTTACACTTTCAGAACACTTATTAGTCGGCATTTTGATGTTTCCCGATACCACTGCAAGTGTGAACTGAAAATCTTTTTAAACTGTCTCTATTGAAAGTTGTTAACAAGGAGGAAGGAGGTAAAATCCCGTGCATTGTACTCCAACTACCTGCACTTGTTATTGTCCCTTCACATTCCAGTTACAGTCAAACCAAAATATTATTAACTCTTTCTCGAAATTTTTTTTAACTCTACGATTTAGTGCCTACAGTATACTGTGCAATTGTGGTCTTTTACCGAATTTATTACTGAAATATGACGTTAAATTAAAAAATGACCGAAATATGACCTAAACTATAAAAATGTCCAAAATATGACTTTATATGCAAAATAAAAACGGTCCAATTAGGAGAACGAAAGTGCAATTCGTGTTTAATTTCAGATTGCGGCAAGATTAGAGGTCAGGATAAAAATATGATATGTCATGAACATCCGAACCCTAGTGATGACCTTCTCCGTTTCTTTGTCAATCTCTACCAATCTCTGCCATTTATTGTCATTTCTTGAGAGGTAGGAAAATAAGAAAATCTCTGGGTGCGTGGTCCGAGCTGTAGAGTGGAGGGTTAAACACCTCCCTGCAAATCTCCTGCAAAAAGTTCGGCTAGGAGTTGTTTCAACATCCACCCTACAGCCCGTACCTCGCTCCCAGTGATTTCCATCTTTTCCTACACCTCAATAAATTACAGAGAAGCGGAGATGGTAGTCACACAGTGGTTTAAATCCCAGGGGGCAGGCTTCTACGACACAAGTGTTCAAAAGTTGGTCCCACCGTATGACAAATGTCTCATTTCCTGTAGCGAATATGTTGAAAAATAGCTGAACACTTGCTATATCTGATGCAATAAATATTTCCATGATTTTTTGTTTGTTTGTTTGTTTGTGTAAACGGCCCCAGAGAAACTTACTTTGTGAAGGCCCTCGTTAGGCCTATAAGTAGTGGAAATCGATGTAACGATAGTTCTTCAAATCAGGACAAATGAATGTAAAAACATCCGTCTCAGTAGGCCTAGTCCACTCTTGATCTTGAATAGAGGAGGCCATAAATACAATACAGTCAGATATATGTAAATTTATTACGTCACTCCTTGCTTTAGACCTACAAATTTAACAGGAAAGTGTGCTACATTACACCTATATTCATCTTAAGGTATCTTTATACGTTTCAAGTGAAAATCTGCATTTTTCAAACAGGATTTCTGATTTTTTTTAGAGTGAATCAGATATCATTCAACTAAGTTAATGCAATATTAGTTAACCAAAAAATAATATTATTGTGGTCTAAAAAAATTATTTTGAAAAATAAACATGCAAATTTTTAAAAAAATTCTGGTTTGCTTAAAAGACATGCAAACTATGTGTAAAAATTATGTGATGATTCCTCATAATGTAGGTTAGATCCTGAACCTAAGTTATTGCTAGCATGCCCTACAATAAATAAGAAAAAAAAAATTCTTAGAACTTTGGCGGGTGAAAAAAATTATTCATTGTTCCTTTTAAACTCCTCACAGCTTCAATTCTTAACATATTCTTAACCATTTAGGTTCAGGCTCTGACTGGTTTTATTGGCTTTCATTTGGTATAAGAATGAAGCCTCTAGCTCAGTTCTAAGTATTTTTATCTTTTTTTGAATCCTAAAAAATTGCGAGAAATAAAGTTTTGAGAAAAGGGGAATTGAAGTTTACGGAAACTTTTAAAACTTAATATTCCTATTTGGAACTTTAAAAATGCCCCTGCAGCATAGGAACTGCCATCTATTAGAGGAAGGCAGTACTACATCCTCAGCAGCTATGAAAAATATTACAGCTAGAATGGAAAGGAAATTTTAAAAAGATCAGACAGAATATGAAGAACAATGCCATTACCTTTTCAGGCCAAGAAGGCTTGCGCCAACCCTTTAAATGGTGATTTAAATACATTTATGACCTATTAACCCAAACAAATGTAACATTTTCTGAAAATAGAGACTTCAAACTTTTATTCTAATATAATTTTTTTTTGAAATTTGTAAAAAATTTACATTTCAAACGTATATAAATACCTTAACATATTAACTAAATACTAGAGTAGGTTATAACTAGACCTGGGATTTTAAGGCAAATGCCTATTTTGTTCGTTGTGAAATAGCATGAAATTTTAAAAATATGTTGACATTTCATGATATAGGCTATCACTGATATTTGTACAGTTTATAGTCCCCTAAAATGCCTATTCGGACCGTAAGAGCCTATTCTTACTATTTTAGTGCCTAAAGTGCCTATTTTTTACATTTAAAATAAATTTCAACTTCTGTAACTTTTACAATCGTTTAATGGACATCCCTGAACGAAGAGCAGAACAGCAGAGGATGGGTTTTTCACAGAAACCTGATTTTCCCAAACAATTGTCGCCAAAGGAATGCTGACTAACGGGGGAGGATTAGCTCAAAACAACAAGTAGCAGGTATATATAGTAAGAAGGGACATACTGTATAAATTTTTCATATAATTCAAAACTGTTTTTGATAAGTGTATTTTTAATTCTGTCTTAATTTTGCAATTATTTCTGTTAAGAATAGGTATACTACGTTTTTTACGGTAAAAAAGATCACGTTACAGTTTAAGAGCATATTGTAGTATTTTAAAGTCTACTTTCTGTCTATTTACACACTTTTAAAGCTTATTTTAAGTGCCTATTTTCTCTTTTAAAAGACTATTTACTTGTTTTAAAGGCCTATTTTAGGTGCCTAAAAATAATTTTGTAAGAGCCTAAAATCCCAGGTCTAATTATTATACGAACTCTTATTCTACATCAAAATATGAAGTGAGAAAATGGTATAATCTATGTCCAGGGTAGAGAAAGTTATGTGACTGCATCACAATGTGCATCATTTTCGTGGATTTCATTCTTGATTATTTATTTACACCAATGAATTCTATCGAAGTTTCTCTAATTTGTCAACGTCCCGTATCATTTACTTCCAAAGCTACATGTGAACACTCCCAACAATTCATTGTTGTCATGAGAACTAGTATTTTAAAGTCTATTTTCTATTTACGCATTTTTAAAACTTATTTTAAGTGCCTATTTTTCTCTTTTAGAAGTCTATTTACTTTTTTAGAAGCCTATTTTAGGTGCCTAAAACTAATTTTTTTAGAGCCTAAAATCCATAACAAACGAGAGGTAAGTATACGCCCTCTCTATAAATTGCAAATATAAAGACAAATCTTAACAAAGGCCGCTCGCTAGATTGAGGCAGCACTCACTAGACGTTTCACGTACCTTGTGGCTGCGTCTACGATATACCCTACTCGAATTTTTCTACGCAATTGTAAGCATTTTATGAAAAGCAAGTAGGCCTATAATTTAAAAATCTAAAGGGATTCTTTTGAACTAGTGAAATCCAAAAGGTTCTGCCATTTTCTCTCATAATTATGACGCAAAACAGGTAAAACTACCTTTCTTTGTGAAATCTATATCAAGCGGCGTTTTTAATAAAAATGCCCTATTCCAGCCTCTGCTAGACCTAGTATCTTTATCGGTCGCTAGGAGCGCTGCTGTTACATTTAATTAAAGCTTCTGACGACGGATGGCGTTGCAGTTGCTGATAAATAATCTCGCCACGCGGGGGGGACGAATATACCTTTTGCCAATATTATGATTTCATGTTTAATTAACATATCCTGGCACATTAATAGAGATCAATTCACTTCCTGTAGTACAGCCTTGATAAAGACCAGAACGTATGACTTGTACAGTCTCCTGCATGAGAACTGCAACCACTATAACTGTCGTCGTATTTATTCAAGTGTTATCAATAGACCTGGCATTTTAGGCTCTAAAAAAATTAGTTTTAGGCACCTAAAATAGGCTTTTAAAACAAGTATAAAGGCTTTTAAAAGGGAAAATAGGCACTCGAAATACGCTTCAAAAATGTGTAAATAAATAGAAAATAGACTTCAAAATATTATAGTAGGCTATACATGGTCTTTTTTACTGCAAGAAACGTGGTATACCTATTCTTAACAGAATTAACTGCAAAAATAGGCATCACGAACTATACTCACTTAAACAGATGTTCTTTCACTGGTGACTTGACACAGTAGTCCTTCCTCCTTAATCCTCCCCCTCCCCCGTCAGTCAGCATTTCTTTGGCGACAATTGTTTGCAATAATCAAGTTTCTGTGAAAAACCCACCCTCTGCTGTTCTGCTTTTCATTGAGGGATGTCCATTATAAGAATGTAAAAATTACAGAAATTGAATTTTCTTTTAAATGTACAAAATAGGCATTTTAGGCACCAAAACAGTAAAATAGGCTCTAAAGGTCCGAATAGGCATTTTAGGGCACTATAAAACTCTATAAATGTAAGCGATTTATCATAAAACATCAACATATTTAAAAAAATTCATGTTATTTCGTAAGGAACAAAATAGGCATTTAGCTTAAAATCCCAGGTCTAGTTATCAAGTACAAAAGGGCGTAGAAATTATCTACAATAATAAAGGTGGGATTACGGATGTTTCAAGGGTTCACTGAACTACCCTTCAGATGATTTTTTGAAAAAAGTTACGAATAAGGGTTTTAGCTCTTAGTATAAGCATCCCATGTGTGAAATGTAAATAAAATCATTAGTGCTTTTTTTTCGAGAAAATAACGACAAACAATAATTTCTCTACGTAAAGTCCCCTTAAAAATAAGAGAAAGTCGTCGCCAATCTTCGCGTCATACCCCCAAAAGGACCCAACCCAAATAGAAAATTTTGTTTTAGTACGATTTTCCGTTAAAAGAGGCCGTATTGGAAAGTGCGCGAATTCAGAGTGGGTGGCTTATAACTACCCTTCAGACAATATTTCGAAAGAATGTTTCAAATAAAAGTTTTAGCTCTTTTTATAAGTAATCCAGGTGCAAAATTTAAACACAATCGTTGGAGCCGTTTTCGAGAAAATATCGAAAAACAAAAAAATCTTCATGCAAAGTCACCTTAAAAATAAGAGAAAGTGTCGCCAATCTTCGTGTCACATCCTCAGAAAATGTGTAGCCTAATCCAAATACAAAATTTTTGTTTTCGTCGACTTTCCGTTACATGTACAGATGTAAAGATGCAAAGAGCGTGTATTCAACAGTGGGTGGCTTATAACTACCCTTCAGATTTTTTTTTCGAAAAAAATTTTCAAATAAAAGTTTTAGCTCTTAATATAAGCAACCCATGTGCAAAATTTAAAAAAAATCGTTAGAGCCGTGTTCGAGAAAATCGCGAAATACGAAAAATTCTTCATGTAAAGTCCCCTTAAAAATAAGAGAAACTTGTCGCCAATCTTCAGCTCACATCTTCGGAAGGTACCTGACCCAAATACGAAATTTTGTTTTCATACGATTTTCCGTTCTTAAGCTAGGCTCTTCACACACAGATGTTTCTGAAAATAGTATTTTTAGATTCTGGGAACATCAAAACGTGTATTTATGTTAAAAACTCAACTTCGAATTTGGGCGTCGAAAACAATACTTCCTCTACCTATAGCAGACCTAAGAGGAAGTAAAAATGCTGGAAAAATCATTTCAAACTTTAATTTCTGCTTGGGGTTCTTTAACATGCGGTATTTCTAGGAAACAGGACCGACAGCTTATATAGTCCCTTTCGGGAGGACTTCTTGCCCAAGATATTTACGTCCTGAAAAATTCGACTCGGACCCATAGGCAGGCCGACGAATAAGTACTATATATTCAGATCTGTATCTGGTTTCCTATATCCCCTATGTTGGGGCGAAAGGCCTCCAGGTTTGTGATACCTATGAGAATTTTGTTACACTTATTTTCCGAGAGAGGGCAGAGGGACAGGTGGTAAGCCCATCGCCTCTCAACCCCCTCCGGAAACTAAGGTATTACTTGGACGTGAAAAGGCCAAGAAATTTTGTCCAGAGGCTCTAATTTAGGCTTGGAGTTCTTTTACGTGCCGTAAATCTACGACACGTATATAGGCAGATAGGCTACAGCAATATTATTAAGGCATTTTCCACGGGGGACTCACATACTTCGAAGTTCTTAAACTATTAAAAATCTGATGAAGATCGGCCATCGATTCAAACGTGACTACAGGTTAAAGAGGTCCCTTTCGAGGCCACCAGTACTCACAGCACAAACATGAGTGTAGATTACAATAATATCACTGTAAGATTGTCGACCTGTAGAGAACATAAACAGATTTTCAACACATAAACCTCATCATCAGGTTGGATGCCGGGAAATTTAACTAAACTGTCAAGAAATAATTACACTCTCTGCCAAGAGTATGCACTGAATCTGTCAACAAGTCTTTAATGCTACACAGTTGGCAACGTGGAAGAATATATTTCTCATCGGAGCGCAGCGATATGAGATACAGGGTGATTCTAAATTAGATTAACATATTTTAAAATCAAATACGAGGCGCGTCCATAAAGTACGTTTTCCTGGGGCTGTTTACAGAAACAAAACACAATTTCATGGAAATGTTTATTGCAACAGATACAGCAAGTATTCGGCTATTTTTCAACATATTAGCCACCGGAATTGCTACATTTGTCATATCGTGGGACCAACTTTTGAATATCTGTGTCGTAGAAGTCTGCCACCTGGGATTTGAACCACTGTGTGGCATCCATGTCCGCCTCTTTGTCATTCTCTGTCATTGCTTGAGGTGTAGGAAAAGATGGAAATCACTGGGAGCCAGATCCGGGCTGTAGGGTAGATTATTAAACACCTCCCAGCAAGTCTCCTGCAGAAATTTTACTGGGATGTGTTTAAACATTCACCCTACAGCCAGGACCTCGCTCCCAGTGATTTCCATCTTTTCCTACACCTCACGAATTGACAGAGAATGACAGAGAAGAGGAAATGGTTGTCACACAGTGGTTCAAATCGCAAGCGGAAGACTTCTTCGACACAGGTATTCAAAAGTTGGTCCCACGGTACGACAAATGTTTCATTTCCGGTGGCAAATATGTGAAAAATAGTTGAATATTTGCTGTATTTGTTGGAATATTTATATACACGAAATTGTGTTTTGTTTCTGTAAACGGCCCCAGGGAAACTTACTTTATGGACGGCCCTCATAGATCAGAGGTCCTCCATTACTTTTTTTGAAGAATAATCTACCTATTGCAAATGATACCATGTCATGACTTTCGAAAAATTCTTCCATATCTTTACGTTTCATGCCTCCCTAAGTACGAAACCACAGCCCGTTCAATTTTGTTATAAAATATATATTGGATATTTTATTTTGAATTTTTGAATTTTGGATTTATATATATATATATATATATATATATATATATATATATATATATATATTTATCTTTACTCGCTAGCGGCCGTAATTTTGAAGATATTTGTTGAACCACATTTTATTATGCTATTTCTAGGCCCAATAGTTCGGACAAGTTCGTTAATGAGCATAATTGGCCCAAGGGGGTGGTCGGGGGAGGGGGTTGAAATTTTTAAAAATTTATATCTCGGCCCCTATGAAGTATAGAGGGAAACTTTGTTTAAATAAATTAGAGTATTCACTATGGAGTTCACAGTGACACCAACGATTCGCGGGTTTTGGGGTAACGATTGGGGGTGATGGAAATTATAAATTTTTGAAACCACGTCTTGTGGGGTATCGCTGAAAAGCTATTGATGAGTATTTTACAAATCAATAACTCGTAGTTTCTCGATAGCTTTCATATAAGGCGAGATTTGAATGTTTGAAAAAGTTCTCTTTCCTCTTTTTTACAGTTATTATTGCGGGTTTGTCATGCCAAGGCTAAAGAAGAAGAGTGCTGCGCAGCTAAAATAAATTAAACCAAAAGCACTTCGAAATCTGGAGTCCTGCCTAAAGGGATTTTTAAAAATAGAAATTGTATAATCATAATTGTAATGGTCCTTTAGAAAAATTATTTCAAAATATATTTACAGCATCCCGAGATTTATCGGCCAAATTTAAAGACATCCTGTATATCTAAGAAGTTGTGAAAATGAATAGCAACTGAAAGCCTTAATATAACTTGATCCTAACCTTGGTGAATTTATGGTTACGGCCGTATACTTAATATCAGCTTGCAAGCATTCTGACAGTTGTATGAAGTGTTAATTTCGAATCATTGGATGTAAAGATGTTCCAAACGCGGTCATTGAACTTGTCCTGCTCTGTTTTATTATTGTTTGGTTGAGCGGCCTCCGCCTTGGCTCGGTTTCTACATACCTGAGAGACAATTAACTGAGATGACGACTTGGCAACTAACATGTACTACTTTATATTCGCGCTGTCATAAGTTCTTTTTCATTTGAATATTGTTGAGTCGTTACATGACGTAAGCAAATATATATATACTGAAAACTAAACCAAACAGGAAAGGGTTTTAAACTTTATGAGGTTATTAATAGAGACCGGATTTTAAAGGGAAAATTTTCACCCAAAAAGGGACGAAAAAAGGGAAAATTTTCACCCAAAAAGGGACGAAAAAAGGGAAAATTATTGCCAAAAAAAGGTGGGAAAAAGGGAAAATTATTGCCAAAAAATGGTGCGAAAAAAGGGATACAAAAATAAGAGAGTGTAAAAATTAAACAGAGAAATACACGTTTGTTTTATGTAAAGCCTTTGCTTGCTCTACAGCTGCTGATTCTGTAACATCTAATGACTGAAGAAATTCCTTGATCTTGTTGATATTCTCAAAGAGGAAAATAGCACACGAAATCCATTTTCCCCACCTTGTTATAATGGGAAACTTAGGCAATGGTAAGCCTATGATTTCCCTGTAACGCTCTATTCTGTTGAGAGGAATTATTTTTTCAATGGTGAATCAGTGAAAACAATATTTAATGTTTTCATATTACCAAATACTGTGAAATTTACGAATTTTTCAAAATAAATTAGCAAAAAAAGGTACTGGAAATGGAAAGTTCCTAAAAAAAAAAGGGAAATGAGCCTAAAAAAGGAAAAAAAGGGACGTTAAAACCAGGTAATTTGCAGTTGAAACTTACTCAGGAATGTCCTGTTCAATTTTATCACGTTTTGTGATGGAATATAAAAAAAGGAATTCCCTTTAAAATCCGGTCTCTAGTTATTAAATAGGGGGATATATTAAGTTCAGGCCACATTATTAAGTGCCAGTATGGTACTTTATGAGATTGTGTGGGGGACGGAAAAATGTCTGTCCGTCTGTCTGTACGCGCGATAACTCAAAAAACGCTTTATCGGATTTTCATGAAACTTGGTATACGCATTTATAATGTCTACGGGAAGTAGCCTATTCATATTGGATCAAATCGGTTGACCGGTACCGGAGAAATGCCACAATTTAGTGTATATTTTAAAGGCGCGATAACTCAAAAACGCTTTATCGGATTTTCATGAACCTTGGTATACGCATTTATAACGTCCATGGGAAGAAGCCTAATGATATTGGAGCGAATCGGTTGGCCAGTACCGGAGTAATGCCCAATTTACTTTATGGTAATATATTAGAAAGAATTTATCAAATACAAGTCAGTTCTCATAGAAACAAATTGTTTTACAGCGTTCATATACGGCTTTGGAAGTTGCAATACAGGTAGCTTTGACAAATAACACTACCCACATATTCCTTCACATACGCTTATCAAAGTAGACCTTTGTTCTTGCGTAAGCCCTGCTTAATGAATCGATCTGGAGCTTAACTCGGAAATCGATTACAAAAATAACTTATTTTCTGCATATCATAACTGCAATTATAACTGATTACACAAAAGCATTCTGGAACTTTGTTACATCAGTTTACCTGATTTTATTTCTTGTACACTTTTCGATAAATTTTACGTGTAATTTGAATTTTGTTTTGAGTTATTTTCAGTTATTTTATCAGACACTATTCTAGGAAAACTATTTCATCATGAAACTATTATATTTAAGTTAATAATTATAAACATTTAATATTATAATCACGTGATTTTTTAGTTAATTATTTAAAAGTTGTGAGTAATAAACTGTAATTGTTATTATTGTAGGCGAAACCGCGGGCACCTGCTAGTTGTTTATATAATCTAATACATTTTGTTCGTGGAATAGTCTTATAATACCACTTGAGATTTCGAGTTTCATCAGATAAATGTGGTCCTGCTCCGAAGTCGCGATAAACTCCTGACATATCGTGGGATGAAAACGATACATGTAATTTCAATTCTAGCAGGGAAAGTAAAAGATGACACTAGAATTCGTTGTTAAACGCATATCTTTTACAATTTATATGGATGAGCTGCTGGAAAAAGATGGTTATAACTCACACTTGAGGCAAAATTGCCTGCCTCCCGTCAGTACCACGCAAATATCACTCACTCTGAGTGGCTATAGAAACACCGCCACACGTGTCATCAATTTTATTATTATTATTATTTTTATTATTATTATGAATACACATAACACACTTTTCAGTATTCTAAGTTGTTCCTTTTACCAGGCCCGACGAAGGAAGGGGCAGCCGGGGCGGGTTTTAATTTTTATCTTCTAAACTTACTCTAAAATAAAATCTACTCTTATACAATTCAACAGCCCTAAATGGCGTGCTCACTCGCTCGCCCGCTTCGTGAAACATCGCGCATACTCGGCGATGTTCGTCTCTCGCAGTCTAAACTATAAGGAATAGTTACTTGCTATTTTGTAAAAAAATAATAATAATAATAATAATAATAATAATAATAATAAACAGAATAACTCTGTCAAAGTTACAATACAATTTCCGGTGTTAATATTAGTGTTCATTATGTTTTATTAATACGGCTAAAATAATTAGTTTAAAGACAAAAAGGGCTATTCCACGAAAATGAAAGGCTAAATTACCTTTCATAAAAGTCTAAAAGTCCTTGAATAACTGTGTCAGAATTATAGGCTAATTCAAATTTCGGTGTTAATATTTGTATTCATTAATATGTTTTATAATTAATGCCCGGTTTCCATAAACTCGTGAAATACCTATGGGTAAATCATCCATGGGCAAATTAGTTCCATTTCACCCACAATGATATAGTGAGCAAGGCCTTGGAGTTGTAGAGTTAATTTAATTCAAAAGGCTTTGATTCTCATTGTTTAAATTATTATTGATCCAACAAAAAAGTTAAATTTTATCCAGCCATCCATGAAAGGATAAATTAACCCGACGATTTACCCTTGGAAAGATCTAGCCCGAGTTTGTAGGAACATTTTTTCTGTCATTTTCATATTTACCCACAGGACATTTATCTAGAAACTCGCCACAAGGGTATGTGATGGTTACCTTTAAATTATTTGAGTTTGTAAAAGTTATTCTTGTGTAAATTCTGTCCATTGGATAATTTACCTATAGGTATTTCGCGAGTTTATAGAAACCGGGCATAAGACGGCTAAAATCATTAGTTTGAAACCTAAAAAGGGCTATTTTAAGAAAATAAAAGGCTAAAGTACCAGTTATAAAACCCTAAAAATCTAGGCTCTACCGACAACACACTTTTCAGTTAAATGTTAGCAGAAGTTACGTTTTCCTTGCCTTTTAGTAACGAACAATGGAACAATGAAATTAAGTTGTAGACGTGTTTTTGTGTTTGCTCTTTGATCTCCTAAAGAACTAAACAGCTGTGTGCTACCTGTTGGAGTAGTTCTCTTTGTTGTCGACTTGCTGCTCATTGTTTGAAGTTTGTCAAGACAACTTTGCTAACTTCCTTCTCCTTCCCAGAACTTTCTCCACGTTGTGTTTAGCTAATACTCTTCCCATGTGATATGCAGCGATGTAGTTTTCGATAAAATTAATGGTTGGGAACTAAGAAACTCCTATTTACTAATATAGATAATTCATTTCCAGCCCCGACGAGTTTTATTCATCCGGGGCCCAAAAATTTGTTTTGTTTGATTTTGTATCTTGCAATAGCATTTTTGTATAGCCTATATAAAATGTATTTCTATAATAATAAATAAATAAATAATAATAGTAATTAGGGCACGGATTTTTATGTTTTTATAAACCCTGTTTTAGTTTTTAAACATATTAAAATAGATATATAAGCATTCATGAGCCACAGATTATTGTCTCTGTTGGACACTACATGAGAATATTATAGGAGAAAAATTCCTCCGGCACTGGGACTTGAACCCAGGACCCAGGACCTTTGACCTTTCGCGCCAATCCTCTACCAACTGAGCTAAGCCGGAGCTCAATTCACAGCGCCAGATGGAACTTCTCTCCCATAATATTCTCATGTAGTGTCCAACAGAGACAATAATCTGTGGCTCATGAATGCTTATATATCTGTCTTGAATGTTTACTGTACAATAACAGTGGGAGCCCGGTCACAAAAATCACTACTTAGTGTGCCTCACAGTACTGCATATGACATAACTTGTCTATCTGTGAGGTAGACCATTAGGGCAATCGGTCATCGGAGAGAAGTGCCATCTGGCGCTGTGAATTGAGCTCCGGCTTAGCTCAGTTGGTAGAGCATTGGCGCGAATAGCCAAAGGTCCTGGGTTCAAGTCCCAGTGCCGGAGGAATTTTCCTCCTATAATATTCTCATATTAAAATAGTTTTATTTTAGTTTTTTTTTTTCATTTTCATACAAATTATTTAATTTTCTGAAAAATATAATAACTCTTTTACGTAAATTTCAATGGCCATGAACCACAAAACTTGAGGAATACTTTTTGTTTAGATTTAGACTTACCCCTGTAATTTCCAAATCCACCTCAAACTCAAGAAGTAAGTTTTTCAATTAATCAGTCGACATTTAGAATACTTTACTTTCGGTGTCTGGCTGCAGCAAACACTGTGAATAAACTGTAAGTGTAAGCTTCTTACTTCCTTTAATTTAATAATACCTTTAACTTAATAAAACCTTTAATAATTTAATAAAGTTAATACCGTTAATTTAATATTAAAGAAACTGTGGATTTCGGTTACAAAATGACAAAATGACAAAAGGGAATGCTATATTTTATCTTACAAAATAACACTGCCAAAAACGAACAAGTTGCAAAATGTAAGCAGATATTTGAAACTTAATTTTAGTAGAACAATAATCATTAGATTAATTATTACGATAATTATTGTTATTTTATAGTATTTTACTTGAAAAGCACTTTTAGCCGTTTTTAGTTTTAACGTATTATTTAGTCATTTTTAGGTTTTATAAAATTGGACCATGTGACTGCCATGACAATGAAACGGATAATAGTAAGTTAAAATATCACAGTTAGCTAGCAAGGAACAAAATAGTTTAAAACCTAAGAATCCGGGCCCTAAATAATAATAACAACAATAATAATAATAATAATAATAATAAAATCAGGTAAACTGATGTAAAAAAGTGCCAGTATGTTTTTGTTTAATCAGTTATGACTGCAATTATGATATGCAGAATATGTTTTTCTTTTTAAATTGATTTCCAAGTTAAGCTCCAGATTTATTCATTAAGCAGGGCTTACGGAAGAAGAAAGGTCTACCATCTCGGCCACCTGGGTCATTTTAACGGTCTAGTTGGATAAGCGCATGTAAAACAGTAGTGTTTTTTGTCATAGCTACCTGTATTTTAATTTCCAAGGCCTTATAAGATCACAGTAAAACAATAGGCTATGTTGTCAAGATAACTGATTTTCATTTTTTTTTTATAAATTCTTTCGAATACGTATATTGCCATAAAATAGGCACTAAATTGAGCATTACTCCGAAACAGATCAACCGATTTTATCCATTATGAATAGACGTCTTCCCATGAACATTGTAAATATGTATACCAAGTTTCATAAAAATCCGGTAAAGCGTATTTGAGTTACCGCGTCTTTAAAATATACACTAAATTGGGTTTTACTCCGGTACCGGTCAACAGATTAGGTTCAAATTCAATAGGGCACTTCTCATGGACGTCATAAATGGGTATACCAAGTTTCATGAAAATCCGTTACAGCGTATTTGAGTGACGCCTTTCTCATAGAAAGGCGCCATAATCTATTAAAATAGGCACTAAATTGGGCATTACTCCGGTACCGGTGAACCGATTTGGTTCAATATCAATAGGGTTCTTCCCATCGACATTATGAATGTTTATACCAAGTTTCATGAGAATCCGAAAAAGCGTACTTGAGTTATGGTGCGTACAGACACACGGACAGACGGACAGACAGACGGACAGACATTTTTTCGTCCACCACACAATCTCATAAAGTACCATACTGGCACTTAATAATAGTAATAATATGTTTAAATGATACTTAGAACATCTGCAATATCTACTAATCAATTTTAGGGACGTTACTATTCGAATAGCATAAAAATAAGAAACAACACATTAATTTCAATTTCAGGACAACACGTTCGTTAAGAAACAAATTGATAAGTGTGCACAGATGCAAAATGAAAAGACTATAATAAACTATTTGTGTCCTTTTCGAAAAAAAAATAAATCGGGTTCCATGACGACCTTTTAGGGTTAACATTTTGTGTCCCTGAGAACTCGCAAGTAAATAAATGAATAAATCACAGTACAACATCACTTTAGCACAGTAGGTATTAAAGTATTAAAGCAATTGAATGGATCTCTCTTACCTCACTGCTGGTCTCCATCTGCTTTGGCGTTGTGTCAGCTGTCCGTCATCTGTAAAACAAGAAACAAGCAAACTTCACACGCGTTACCTTTTCTATTTCTAAATACGTAATAGTATATTGCGACACAAGGGCGGAAAGGCACGTTTACGGGTCGAGGAAACAGATTGAAAACCCGAGGCGCAGCCGAGGGTTTTTAAGTTTTCGAGACCCGTAAATGCCTTTACGGTCCGTGTGTTGCATGCTATTTTTTGCACGACGGTTACTTATATCAATTTAATTATATTAATTGTGATATTACCTGAAAATATTATGTAAATACAGACTTGAAGAATGGTGCTTATTTCAGAAAGGGATTCGCATTTGTTATTGTTTATGGCAACCGAATATTTATAAAGCGGGGAGGCCTTGGTCATTTCTGCTCGCAAATAAGCATTTGCGGGCGGTAAAGTAACTTTCCGCCCGTCGCCCCTAGCAACAATTCACTTTCCGCCCGTCGCCCCTAGCAACAAGATTGCGTGTGGTAATGTCAAGTTACGAGCCATGTAAACAACTTTCGTAAGAAACACTTACTAGCTAAGGAGTGCAAAATAGTATATTGCGACACAAGGGCGGAAAGGCACGTTTACGGGTCGAGGAAACAGATTGAAAACCCGAGGCACAGCCGAGAGTTTTTAAGTTTTCGAGACCCCTAAATGCCTATACGGTTCGTGTGTTGCATGCTATTTTTTGCACGACGGTTACTTATATCAATTTAATTATATTAATTGTGATATTACCTGAAAATATTATGTAAATACAGACTTGAAGAATGGTGCTTATTTCAGAAAGGGATTCGCATTTGTTATTGTTTATGGCAACTGAATATTTATAAAGCGGGGAGGCCTTAAAGTAACTTTCCGCCCGTCGCCCCTAGCAACAATTCACTTTCCGCCCGTCGCCCCTAGCAACAAGATTGCGTGTGGTAATGTCAAGTTACGAGCCATGTAAACAACTTTCGTAAGAAACACTTACTAGCTAAGGAGTGCAAAAAACAATTTATACATTCTTCATCTTTCGTAACTTCCTTACAAACAATACATTAAGCTCTAATGGACTCCATAATACAATATGGAATTCTTGGCTGGGGTAGCGAATCTAACACAATTTGTTTAAAACTAATTTCACTTCGAAAGAAAACAATAAAAATTTATTTGACCAATCTAATCCACTGTTACCCTACAACATTTTTACACTCTGAATTCAAGGTTATGAAAACCGAATTGCTTTATAACACTGCATTAATTATCTTATTACTGTATTTTTCGGACTATAAGACGCACCTTGATTTTAAGATGAAAATTTAAGGGAAAAAATCTGATGTGGAAGTCACACAACTTCCTCTGCCAAAATGAAAGTTAGGACCTTAGTATATATAATAGGCCTAAGTATCCAACCTGAAATAAAAAAAGTGTGCGTGGAACGCCATGCGACAGAAGTAAAACTTTATTTTTTTTCCCAATTTTTGATTATTGGATTTTTTTCAATTTTGCATTATTGGACATTTTAATATTGGGTTTTTGGACTTTTTTAATTTTGGATTTTGGACTTTTTAATTTTGGATCTTTGAATTTTTAATTTTGGATTTTTTAAATATTCGATCTTTGAATTGTTAATTTTGGATTTTTGGATTTTTAAATTTTATTATTTATTAAATTTTGGATTTTTGATGTTATAATTTTTAATTTTGTTTTTTTTAATTTGGGAAATTTATATTTTTTAATTTTGGATTTTCGCAGTAATGAACCTCCGGGTTCCATAAAATAGATAATATACCTTTAGATTGCTTAGGAAATTATTGTCTATTGCCATTGAGGAAGTAAGGTCTGAAAAATTTCCTTTGATTACTCCTAATCATTGAGTTGATTGTTTTCTGTGCAGTCCGCACCGAAACAAGTAAGAGTGTGACTGATTTCGTGACTGATTGTGACTGATTTCGTGACGGTTTTAGTGTGACTGATTTTCCCGATTCACCCTCTACCGCCACTAAAGAAGTTTTACTTCAAAAATAGTTTAACGGTAGAAATTTTGTTTTCAAAAGATTTTCCGTTTTGGAGCTAGGCTGTTCACAGACATCCACACAGACACACAGACATAATAAAGTTAAATTGACTTTACTGTGTGTAATCGACTAAACTGTCTCAAAAACGAATTCTTGTGAACTGTGCTTTGTACTCTCACAGTGGGTTGTTTACTTTTGCTCCGTTCACATCTTGGATCAAGTATAGTCTGATATTTACGTCACTTTTCCACTGCTGTAATTACAGAAAGCACTGCCTCCTGTTAGCCAGTTAGTTGCTGGATTGTATCGAAACAGCGAGATTGCAAGAGTCGACTCGAGAGCTTTTCAAACTTCATCTAAAATGGAGTTTGTTTGCTTCTACTTTCAGTTGTCAATATCAGACAGCTTTGCTTTAAAAGAAAATCAAAGCACAAAGTCCTGCTGGATGTTAGGAGTCATTAAGATTTGTCGATAACTGCCACGTAAAACGTATTAAAAAAAATCTTGCGTGGAACACTGACATATTCCAGTATAGAGTACACGGCTGCATTGCAGTAGTGCACATTCAGACGTCTTAACCACGTTCATAGTTCTGTTATTCACGAGGCAAGTTTGTGTATGAAATAAGTGGCTTATAAATAGCTCCAGATGTTTATGACATGTCATATTTTTATCTTGACCTCTACTCTCGACGCAATCACAAATTAAACATGAATTGCACATTTGTTATCCTAATCGGATCGTTTTTATTTTGCATAGAAAGTCATATTTTGGTCATTTTCATGGTATTGGTCATATTTCGGTAAAATTTGTAATTTAACATCATATTTAAGTTATAAATTAAGTAAAAGAAGACAAATATGCTCTAAATTGTCGACTTAATTATTTTTTCTAAAGAGAGTCACGAATAATTTGGTTTTAGTGTAAATGAAATATGAAGGGACAATAACAAGTAATAGCACAATTACCTCTTCCTCCTTATTGTTAACAACTTCAAATAGACATGTTTAAAAATAATATTTTCAGTTCACATTTACAGTGGTATCTGGAAACATTAACAGATTAGAAGTTGTTTACAAGTAAAACTGTGAATCTTCTTTCTTTATTTCTTTCTTTCTTTCTTTATCGTAGTTTTTCCTCTCCCTTTGAGGATTTAAGCGACCCAAGCCGCCCGGTCCTTATAGGGCCGCGACATGTCGGGAGAGGGATTGTGTTTGGATCACATACATACTTTTTTGACCAGACAAGGACATGGAGGGCCTCCCCGGATGAGTGATCAGCCCAATGCCAGGGCCACCTCCGAGACAACACGAACATATAGGACGAGACACACCATTCACACACACACACTCACTCCGAACAAGGTGAGGATGGGATGAAGAGGATAATGACGGCCAGATGATATCTAGGGACCACAAGGGCGTAAAGTTACCTGACATTTGTCTCACAGGTGAGGAATTAACCCCAGAAACTTGTTCCGACCAGGAATCGAACCCGAGCCTGCTGCGTGAGAGGAGCGAACGCATCCCCTACGCCACAGCGGTGGACAAAACTGTGAATCACCTGTAAAATTGTTAAAAAGTGATTATCTGATTGAATTAATGTGATGTAATAATTTAGTGTCATTAGAAGTATGAAATTGTAACATTTATTTTTAGAAAATACGATCTTTCATGAGGTCACACTTAGGATTTTTTAAAGTCATATTTAAGGGCCAGGGCCGTAGCGCCCTTGGCGAGTTTGACAAATCTACGCCCTCCAATACAGGGGGTCTGAACATTTTTTTTATTTCTGTAAAATTCTTTATTATTTTAGTACAAAAACACTGTTATTATCAAAGAAAACCTAAACCTCAATTTGAAAA
This sequence comes from Ectobius pallidus, assembly GCA_964059195.1. Lineage (NCBI taxonomy): Eukaryota > Metazoa > Arthropoda > Insecta > Blattodea > Ectobiidae > Ectobius > Ectobius pallidus. The sequence goes on along the minus strand of CAXKWD010000005.1, from coordinate 179,879,001 downwards.
TGAACTAAGTGTTGAACTTTCAAGGTACTAAAACCTTATTTCCAGACGATTGAACTACTTAAAAAAGAATTAAATAATAAAATCTAGTATCAAAAGTAAATTACATAATAGGCCTGAGGCCTACTAAAATGTTTAACACATTAATATAGGTAAAAGTATTTGTCGAATTGTTGAACCACTTTCATCTCAATAATAACGTACATTTTAATTTTTATTGTTATATCATTCCATACTGTTCATGATATATGTTATACTCTGTCAATAAAAAACGTGATAATAAAAGAACGTTGCATGACTGATTTTTGTTTGTAGACAATCGGCATAATACTACAGATGGTTCACGTGCAGTAATTTTTAATAACCTGAAAGATTTCTTCCATTAATGTGGAAATTTTATTGCTTGATAAATTGCATCAGTCTAAAAAAAGGCGGGATTTTTCATGGTTAATTTTGCGCCCTCTCTGTACCTGCGCCCTTGGCGGGGGCCCATCTCGCCACCGCCTAGCTGCGGCCCTGTTAAGGGCATATTTGCAGTCATATTTTCAACTATTTTAGGCCATAAACATCCCACCTCTACTTATAACTTAGGCCTACTAATTCACTAGCATATTTGTCATTAGAATTCTACGGGAAACAGCGCTCAGCTTTAAGCCCCCTCGTCACAGCTGAAGAGCTCTGTTCTGTGCTCAAGTTAGATTAGTTTGGGTATAGCATGATTGATCTATTTGTAAAGTTGGGCGTACAATGCTGCTATCTGGCGGCAGCAAGAAGTCTATGTTAATTTCCTGTCTTCATTGACAGGCAGCAGGTGAATCAAACATGCCGAGACGAAATCGCTTTCAAAGCTGTCACTGCCTGATGGATCCACATCCCAACAAAACAAACTTTAATGCCATTGTTTGACTAAAGAGCGATTCACAGTGTAATGTTGATCTAATTAAAAACAATAATGGAAGGTTATCGAATTTTTGTTATAATTCGACTAACATTTTTTATGTTATTTATACTAATCACTAGGGCAAGGCATTTGACGATTATATATATATATATGTGTGTGTGTGTATCATGAAATAACTGATTAAATATGGGCAATTTGTTTTTCTCATTTTTAAATTTACTTTGCATTTTCTCTATTTTCAAGATATAAGTGATTTTTTTTGGCAATTTTTAGGTATTTTTCGGTATTTTAGGCCATGTTTCAGTGGAGGTAGAGAGGAGCTTTTCCATGTACAAATCGTTACTTTCAGACAACAGACAGTCGTTTTTATTTGAGATTCTCCGCCAAGTGTTCATAGTTCATTTTAATTCAGGTTTATTGTAAACACCATAGCAGTTTGTCTTGTAGCAATAAAGATTTAATTTACTTTCTTTTTAAGTGCCACATATTTGCCAGGGGCAATTTTATGGGCATGCCAGTTTAGAAATAAAATTCTTTTTCGCTAAGGGTGTCCGAGTAGTATAAATTTACTTACTTCTTTAGTAACAAAATAATTTTGTTTTATAATGTAACTTCATGTATAACCCACTGTCATAATTGTTTTGGCAATTCATTACTTTAAAAAACAAACTATAAATAATAATGTTAAAATTATTGGTCCTTTTTTACTTCAAGTTACAAATGAATTTTCTATTTTGCACTTTTTCACTATGTTTTGGTTATTAAATGCTTTGCCCTACTAACAACATATTTTAAAGCTCTTCCGTAAATAAAGAATCAAATATGTTATTGAACCTAGACGATCCACAACTACAGGTCTACAACACAGCTTTGGTACCAAGATTGTACAGGGAGACCCAAGGAACTATGAACCTGCTGCGCGGTGTTTTTCCAGTTTGCGATGACGGCGTGCGTTGCCGTCTCTGGCTATCATAGAGTGGCCCTGATGCAACCATAAAAATATTTCCTTAACAGGTAAGATATGGGACGTAAATATAAATATTAATGTATTGGGCCTAAGAGATATGAAAATGGGGACTGGAGAAAACTGCATGACGACGAGCTTCATAACCTGTACTCTTCACCGGATATAGTAAGGGTCTAATTAAATCACGGAGGATGAAATGGGCTGGACATGGGGGAGGAAAGACATATCTCAAAAATATTAACTGGGATACCCGAGGGAAAAGACCCTGGAAGACCTAGATGTAGGTGGGAGGACAATAATAGGATATATTTAAGAGAAGTAGCATTTGCGAGGGATGGTTGGATGGAGTTAGCACAGAATAGGGTTGAATGGCGGGCTCAGGTAAGCGCGGCAATGAACCTCCGGGCTCCATAAAATAGATAATATTCCTTTAGCTTGCTTAGGAATTGTCTATTGCCATTGAGTAAGTAAGTAAGTAATCCAAATCTTAAAAACCGCCGAACTCATATAAGGTTGTGCATCCTTCAGGGATGCGATGTGATGTGGTAACAACATTCGCTTCATTTTTACAGGCACTTTACATTAAGAGAATGTTATACGTAATATATTACACTACGAGGCAAACTTTTCTTTGGGCAGAGGAAGTTATGTGACTTTCACATCAGATTTTTTATATAGTACAACATTTAGGGAGGGGCCTAGTTTATAGAATTGTATGTGAATGGAAATAAACGCTTTATATTATATGGAAGGCTTAAAGGAAATGAATTTTTCTCTTTGATACAAGCAAGGCAAGTAGAGGCGAAGATAATGAACTTCCTTGAGTTTATTCAGTTCAAACCGAACTCCCCAAAAAGTGGTTTGGCGTGCTAACACTTAATGTCGGCGAAGTGGAAAGTCAAAGCTAAAACTTTACTCTCATTTCAATCAAACGCCCTGCTGTGTTGTTTTATTTCCTGTAAACATTTTTATGAATAGGGAACTTGTGTTGAAGTTTAAGTGCCTGCTGAGATGCAAGGAATTTCACCCTAAGGCAAGACTTCGTTTCCCGGGGACAATCCCCAGATTTTTTCTTTTCCCTGGGCTTCCATTAATTTATTAAGTGCCAGAATGGTACTTTATAAGATTTGTGGGGGATGGGAAAATGTCTGTCCGTCTGTCCACATGTTTGTACGGGTTTTAACTCGAATACACTTTATCGGATTTTCATGAAATTTGGTATACGCATTTATAAAGTACATGGGAAGATGCCTATCCATATTGGACCCAATCGGTTGACTGGTACCAGAATAATGCCCAATTTAGCGCCTGTTTTATGGTAATATATTTTACAAAAGTTGTCAAATCAAATCCTCATGACAACATATTGTTTTACAGTGTTCATATACGACTTTGGAAGTTGCAAAACAGTTAGCTTTGACAAATAACACTGCCCACATATTCCTTCACATATGCTTATCAAACTAGACCATTGTTCTTCCATACGCCTCTGTCATGCTCTGCCATTCCTTGTCATTTCCTTAGGTCTAGGAAAAGATGGAAATCACTGGGAGCAAAGTCCAGGCTGTAGGATGGATGTTTAAACACCTCCTAGCAAGTCTCCTGCAGAAGTTCGTCTGGGAAGTGTTTAAACATTCATCCTACAGCCCGGACCTCGTTCCCAGTGATTTCCATCTTTTCCTAAAACTCACAAAATGACAGGGAATGACAGAGAAGAGGAGATGCTTGTCACTCACTGGTTCAAATCCCCGGCGGCAGACTTCTACGACATTGATATTAAAAAGTTGGTACCACGGTACGACAAATGTTTCAATTCCGGTGGCAAATACGTTGAAAGATAACTGAATACTTGCTGTATCTGTCGGAGTATATATGTCTTCGAAATTGTGTTTTGTTTCTGTAAACGGCCCAGGGAAACTTACTTTATAGACGCGACTCGTCATATATTTTAGACAGTCGTTTAAAGCCTTTTTGCACGACTTAACTAATTAGTGGTACTTACGAATATTGTTGCCGTAGATCGTAAGTTAACATTCCCGCACGCAATCTTGTTCCTATGGAAAGAAAACAAATTTCCGTGCGGTAAGAATTTACTTACGGCACTCATCATAATACAAGCCTTTATGGACAAGGCCCCCCCAGGACAAATATTAGGTTCCCAGAAACAACAAACATATGCGAATCACTTTCTGAAATATAACATCCATCTTCAATCTCTATATATATAAAAGGCTTTGTCCTGACTGACTGAATGAATGACTGACTGACTGACTGATTGACTGAATGACAGGAATCAACGTACAGGAGACTTGGAATTTTGACAGTACCTTCGTTTCATAATGTAGGTGCTCACTAAGAAAGGATTTTGAAAAATTCTGATTCTAAATGCCAAAAATTAAATGTTTTTGAAAATACTTAATCCCTTTTTACATAGAATTATCCATTCCAAATCACAGAATATATTGTTGCCAAATGGTATCAGGTGGGCTTGGAAAAAACAAATGAAATGCACTTTTGACAAATAAGAGAAGTTATCAAAATAATTCATGTTATAAATAAATATTACAGAATGAAATCCACTAAAATAATGGAATCACATAACTTTCTCTACCCTGGACATAGAGAAAACAAAACGAGGTATGGTAATGTGTATATTATTATATTAGCCTATATCGCAGGTTTTTGGAGAGAAAAGTATGAAAGTGATAATGCTTTCTGTTTAATTTCATCTCCAAAACGGCTTTATGGTAACATAAGAGTGGGAAATTTCCCGCCTCGATATTACAAGTTTATGTTACAGGAATTTCTGTTTCTTCTTATTTAAACCTCTACCAGGCCTGCTGTGCACTGTACAAGCGATGGGATGCAAAATTCTAGATCCTCTATGAGCCATAAAAAATTATATCAAGCGTTTTCTGAGGGAATAGTTTGAGTGTAATAAGTCGTTCTTCCTATTTCAAATTATAAATGCCTATATAAGGACCTAGAATTTAAAATTGAAAATCCTTCATAAGCTAATTTCCAATTACAAAATACAAAACCCGGGCGACGCCGGGTCTTTTAAGCTAGTAATGTATATACATAATATTTTCAGGTAATATCACAATTAATATAATTAAATTGCGTAAGCGCATAACGGATCTCGGAAAATTGAAAAAACCCGGCGCGAGAGCCTCGTTTTTTCAAACTATTTCCTCGATCCGTATGCACCGTTTACGGCAATTGTATCGCAATATACTATTTGTTATGTCATTGATTTTTGCGTTCATAAATTAGTTTAGGCTACTTAAAAGCAAATTTACATACTTTTAACAGAGATAATTATAAATACTGAAAACATAAATTCCAACTATTTATGTATCGCAAATTACGCTCTTTGTGATTAAAGGGTTCATCGTCGAATCCCATAGTTGACATTTCATTAATTAATTACCGGTTCATTTTATACCCTAGCAAATATTATACGCAGCAGTCTCTACATTACATTCAATAGCAAGCAAACGATGTGCATGCCATCTAGTGGAATGGAATTCCATCACAAATACCAACTGTACGCCATGAATTATACCGTGTTCATAAATCCTTCAGACACATAATGAAGTCTCGGTTCGTGTCTCCACGGTGAAATAATTTTTGTATTCATTTCACAAACTCGCTTTTAGTGTGCCTCACAGCTACTGCATATGTCATAACTAGGGAGCGGATTTTTAGGTTTTTAAAAACACTGTTTTAGGTTTTCCATTAGGTGAAATAGTTTCTTTTAGGTTTTTTGTCCAAAATATCGTTTTTGGGTAGGATAATTGGTTTAATGAATTTGAATGTGCTACATAGGATTGAATACATGATTAACACGTCTTCTTAAAACACATTGTGAGCACTCAGTGTGAATAACAAGACAGTACTAAAGGCAAACAAACGCTTTAAAACACAGAATTTTATATCCTTGTTCATACACGGCAACAATGGTTGTTCGTACGAATATTTTAAAAGGAATACGCCGGTACTCTACACTTCCTCTCTTGATACTGTCCATCCTAGACGACAATGGGTTGAACGAAACGCTGGTGGTATTAATTTCAACCCAACAAAAAGTATTGTCTCTCCGCAAAATATAGATTTCTCAACTGACAAACAAAAAAGACAAAAAAAGTAACCTAAATTAGATATTTTAGGTGTTATATCCTGTTTACGTATATTTAGGTTTTTATACCCCATTTAGGTATTTTTAGGTGCCACAGAATTAATGTGGGAGAATCCTATGGTCATGATTCGAAAAAGTGTATGAGCGCTTTTTGTTTTGGAAGAAAGGAAAAAAATAGGTAAAAACCTAAGAATCCGGTCCCTAGTCATAACTGGACTTCGGACTTTTAGGTCGCTAAAAATGCTGTTTTAGGTACCTAAAATAGGTTCTAAAAATTGGAAAATAGGTTCTAAAAATCGTAAAATAGTCTCTTATAAAATCGTTAAGTTGCGAATTTTCTGGAATAACTCAATTGCAATGCATATTCAACCCCTTGTATCCCCTCAGTGATTTTTTCTTTTTTTTTGGGTTTTTGTTTGCTTTTTTTATGTCATATGCAGTACTGTGAGCCAAAAAATGTGTTTTTCTCCCTACTCCCACATCCAGCAAAGTCGCTTCTGGGCGCAGGGATTAGGTTTCCCACTGTTATTGTAGTAATACAGGCCCTAGTAATAGGTCTACGTAATATTATATTTATTGAAGTCACCATTAATCAATCATGATAAAACACAGAAATAGGCCTATTATAAACAGTTAACATTCAAGATAGATATACAGTATACCTAAGCTTTCATGAACCACAGATTATTGTCTCTGTTGGACATTACGTGAGAATATTTGGATATTTTAGGATTTGAACCTAGGATCTTTGGCTATCCGTGCCACTGCTCTACCAACTGAGCTAAGTCAAAGTTCACTTCACAGTAGCAGATGGAACCTCTCTCATATGATAGATTGCCCTTAATGGTCTACTGTACAATACTGGAAGCCCGGTCACAAAAATCACTAATTAGTGTGCCTCACAGTACTGCATATGACATAACTTGTCTGTCTGTGAGGTAGACCATTAAGGGCAATCAGTCATAGGAGGGAGGTTCCATCTGGCGCTGTGAAGTGAACAATGGCTTAGCTCAGTTGGTAGAGGATTGGCACGGACAGGCAAAGGTCCTGGGTTCAAGTCCAAGTGTCAGAGGAATTTAATATTATCTAATTATGCTCGAAAAAAATCGGGTGCGTGGAACGCCATGCGACAAAAGTGAAACTTGGATTTTTTTAATTCTTCAATTTTTTCAATTTTAGATTATTGGATTTTTTCAATTTTAGATTATTGGATTTTTTCAATTTTGGGTTTAAGGACTTTTAAAATTATGGATTTCTTTTTAAATTTTGGATCTTTGAATTATTTTAATTTTGGAATTTAGAATTTTTTTAACTGTGGATTTTTTAAATTTAGGGTCTCTGAATTTGTTTATTTTTAATTTTTGGACTTTTTTAAATTGTGGACTTTTTTACTTTTTTAAATTGTGAATTTTTGGACTATTTTAATTTCGGAATTTTGGATTTTTTTCATTTTGGATTATTGATTTTTTAATTTTTTAAAATTTTCCATTGAGTTGATTGTTTTCTATGGAGTCCGTCGCAGCCCCGCTACTTTCGTGACGATTTTCTTCGTAACGCATCTTTACTCCTAGTGCGCCTATAGTATATAGCAATATAAGTGCCGTAAGCAGTGCATACGGATCGAGGAAAGAGTTTTTTCAATTTCCGAGATCCGTTATGCGCTTACGGCACGAGTATTGCATGCTATTTTTTCCACGATGATTATTTATATCAATTTATTTATATTAATTGAGACATTAGCTGAAAATATTATGTTTATACACTATTTCAGAAAGTTATTCGCATATGTTGGTTGTTATGGGAACCGATTATTTGTCCTGCTAAAGTCGCCACAAACTGGGGGCCTTGGCCCATAAAGGCTTGTATCATGATGATTTTACATACGGTACTTGTGCATTTTGTCATTTTTTTGTTTGTTTTCATAGCAACCAGATTGCGTGTGGGAATGTCAAGTTACGATCCACGGCAACAATATTCGTAAGTACCACTAATTATAGTTACGTCGTGCAAAAAATAATTGAAAGACTGAAATATTGGATAACTTGGCCTGTTAAACCAATCACCAAAACAGAACACAAGTTTCTGAAGAAGATCTTCCCCATGTTACTTTCATTTGTTTTTATTTAAGGAGGCACCCAGAAGAAAACGAAAACATTCTTTTAGAAAGGAATGCTATTAAAGACTTAGAGAGATATTCGTCAAAGACGGAGAAATGCGCTGACACAAGAACATCGTTACAAGGTTGCCAATACACAGCCAACAAACTTCTCATCCATCAGTAATATTTCTCTTTTCTGTTTACTTCTTTTTCAGAAAGACTTCAATATCGCTTCAATCATTTCTTCTGCTTCAGCGGAAAGAAGAAATCAACTGCCATCTGTGCTTTTCTACCGCGAACTCGCTGGAAACAGAAAATATTTTCTTTTTCTCTAAAACATAATACCATACCTTGATATTGGTATCACCAGCGAAACTGACCGTTTAACCCTTACGAGGGTGAGGTCTGTGAGACCGCAGTAAAACATAAACAGACTTTTTCCATATCGTCATTACAGGTCGGATATTTAAAATACTTTCCCTTCCCAAAACCCAATAACACCCCTTGTGTGTCACTTACCTATCAGTGTTAATAGAGTAGTTTATTTTTATAGTGGTCTCTAAAATCAACTAATTATTTCTAAAAACTAATTATCTGAATATGGATAATTTATTGGTCTTTTTTTTTTTTAGTATTTCACTATTTTATGGTCATTAAATGCCTTGAAATACTTATTACACTAGGCCTATGCAAAATCGGGTATACTCGGCGATGTTCCTCTCTCGCAGTCTAAACTTTCACGAAGAGTACAAAATTAGGAAAACCATTTCTTTATTATATAAGGCCTAAGTGAAATGAACACAATGAACAAATATTCTAATTTTATTTTTACTTACAAATTTCATAGCTCTGAACCACAAACATTTTTAATAAACTACCAGTGTAAATTTCTTAAAAATCCTGGAGTCAATTAATAATGGCGGGCGAAGCCGCTGGCACCAGCTGTAAAATATTGATGGTTTAACTCTCGAAATATCGCTGATAATAAAAATCCAAACAAACCATCCCTTCCCTTGAAAAATTATATGATTTCTGAAAATTACACTGAATTGATCAAATAAAATTCACATCATATTCAACTGTCAAAAAACAGTTGAGGAACAATACGTATTATGTGTTCAAAGTTAGCTTTGGAACTGCATAATCGAATCTGAGGTCGTTTTTCCCATGCGGCGATATTTAGGCCTAATCGTGGAATGTAGGCCTACTCTAAAGCTGGTAATTCTAGCTATTTCATTAATTATTAATGGTTTAGTTTATGAATGATTCGCGTGCAAGTGTTAATAAATATAATACTTTAATAATTATTATACTCTTAATTTTTAATTTTTCAATTAATTATCGCGGGCGAAGCCGCGGGCACCTGCTAGTGTTTTACAAAGTATAGGCTACTAAAATTTTAGATTTTAGAGGGAGTACAGCTAGTTTCCAGGGCAGTTTCAGCTTTTGAGACACGGAAATTACACGCAATATTCTTCATTTTTTAATAATATGTCTACAGTCTTTAAATTATGTTTCCGATAAGGGGAAAGTTGGCTGTTTCCACTATTAGCTTTGAAGAGCTCTCGGGAAGGATTCAAGAAGGATTCCAACAATCTCTCTTTCTCTCTCTATCTGAGAATCTCAACATAATCTAACTTCGAAATCCGTCTATTTCTCGTGTATAAACAAATGACAGTTAAATTATTTCTTACAGAAGGCCTAGCTTTGTTTCATTTGTTGAGAGAGTTCATAGAAGGCCGTGTCTGCTTTAATATTCGTCGCATTTAAGACGTCTATATTAAAGGAAGATCCGCTATTTTCTAATAATGATTCCGGAGTTTTCAAAATGTGTCCCCGAGGAGAAAAACTAACTCCGCTCTTAGCTTTGAAGACCTCTTGAGAAGAAAGTTTCTGAAAACATTTCGTGGCTCTTCCCCCACCCTCTCAACGTCCCCTCTCATTCACTTTCTTTATTTCTCTCTCCTTCACTTCCTCTCGACATCTGAAATTCAACATAACATAACTTCTAACTAGGACATACATCTTACGTGTATAAACAAATGACAGTCGCATTTATTCCTTACAGAAGGCCTAGCATTGATTCTTGTGCTTTTGAAGGCCATGGCTGCTTTAATTTCATAGTACTTAATATGTTGAGATTAAAAGATGAGCTGCTATTTCCTAATAACATTTATGCAGTCTTCTCCCTGAGGAGGAAAAGTGGGCTAACTCCTCTCTTAGCTTTAAAGAGCTCGTGAGACGAAAATTCCAGCTAAGGAGAAAAGATTTCAGACTGGGGACCATGAATCTGTTCTCTTTTAGTTCACTTCTAAATAAAATCCCTTGATGATAAAGGGTGATTTATATAGGCCTAATGCAAGCTGTGGCTATACAGGGTGTTAATATATAACACCGAAATATTTTACCTGTGTATAGAGGGGACATAGACAAGCAACTTTTATTAGAATGTTTTTTGCTCTATGGATTCAATTCTTCCTGTTATAACATAAAATCTCCCAAGGATATGCACGCCACTGACTTCTAATACTTGAAATGATGGGAAACAAAGGAACAGTGAATATTGTGTAGTGGTCGGGAAAATTGTAAAAAATGACGATCGATATCTTACAACTCTGAGGGAAAAAAAGACAAAAGAAACATTTTTGTTAGGCCTGGAATTGGGAATAAAAACATAATGCAGTGGCGGGCAGTCATGTGATTAGTCAGTAAATTTTGCATATTATGAAATTTCTAAATTATGGTATAGCGGTTGATGAATTATTAAGAATCAGGTTTTTATCGATCGCTAAGAAGGCATGTAGTCAATTTAATGAAAATTTTAACCCTATTTTGCTCAATTATTGACTTATGAGCACCAAATTTTAAGGACTTTAATGCCCTGTAGCATACACATTTTACGTCATAGAGCAAAAATGTCCTATTAAAAGTTGCTTGTCTTTGTCCCCTCTATACACAAGTAAAATATTTCGGTGTTATTCATTAACACCCTGTATGCTTAGAACATGGTTGATTCATATTTTCTTTCCATTAGTACTGAGTATTCCACTCATACACCGCGTCTTCGATATTGGCCAATAACGTTTAGCAATTCCTCTGATACAGACGATCTTCTAGAATTAATATGAGGATGCGATTTTATCTGATAAAACGTCAGCCCGTTACTGTACACGTAAAGCATCAACGTGCAGTGATTAATACTTCACATGCTCCCAGTGAACGCAATAAAAACACATTATTTGTTTGGAAATTGAAATAATATAAATGTGCATTCATTAAAACACAATTTCGATTCTGTGCAAGCCAGTTCGTGTGCATTTATTCTGTTTTGTTGTTAGCTTACCTGAATTAAGTTAACTATATCTTGTATGCATCAATGGTAGCACTGGTCACAACATGGTAACTCGAATCGATTCATGGATGTTGCGTGCATGGGAGAGGAAAGACATTATCTCAAAAGCATGGACTGGGAGACACGAAGGGAAAAACCACTTGGAAGACCTAGTCGTAGGTGGGAGGACAATATTAGGTTAGATTTAAGAGAAGTAGGATTTGCGAGGGATGGTTGGATGGAGTTAGCATAGAATAGGGTTGAATGGCGGGCTCAGGTAAGCGCGGCAATGAACCTTCGGGTTCCATAAAATAGATAAGATTCCTTTAGCTTGCTTAGAAGTAAGTGAGTAAGTAATTATATGTGTTTGAATTTGTCCATTTTCTAGTGATATACAGGGTGTTAATGAATAACACCGAAATATTTTACCTGCTTATAGAGGGGACATAGACAAGCAACCTTTTATTAGGAGATTTTTGCTCTATGACGTAAAATGTGTATGTTACATGGCATTAAAGTCATTACAATTTGGTGCTCATAAGTCGATAATTAAGCGAAACTGTGTTAAAATGTTCATTAAATTGACTTCATCCTTTCCTAGTGATCGGTAAAAACCTGATTCTTAATCATTCATCAACAGCTATATCATAATTTAGAGTTTTCATAAACTGCAAAATTTACAGACTAATCACATGACTGGCCGCCACTGCATTACTTTTTTATTCATAACTCCAGTGTTAACAACGATGTTCCTTTGTTTTGCATTTTTTTCTAATGTTAGAAGTCAGTGGCGGCCATGCCCTGGGAGATCTTATGATGTAACAGGAAAAATTGAATCTATAGAGCAAAAATCTCCGAATAAAAGTTGTTTGTCTATGTCCCCTCTGTACACAGGTAAAATATTTCGGTGTTATTCTTTAACACTCTGTATACTTAATATTTCATTATAGTTGCAACAAGACAACATTTAACTTTACTTCGTAAATTCGTCAGAAGAGAAATTCATGCGCCGGGAGAAATATTTTGAAGTGTGATACACTAGGAGGTGCCCGTGGCTTCGCCACGATAATTCTTTTAAAAATTAAAAATTAAGAGTATAATAATTATTAAAGCATTATATTTATTAACACTTGCACGCGAATCATTCATAAACTAAGCCATTAATAATTAATGAAACAGCTAAAATTCCTGCTTTAGAGTACATTCCACGACATGAAAGCGCCCCCTGGGAAAACTATATCAGAATCGATTATGCAGTTCCAAAGAACCTGTGAACACATAATACGTATTGTTTCTCAGCTGTTTATTGACATGAATATGATGTAAATTTTATTTTGCCAATTCAGTGTAATTTTAAGAAATTATATAATATTTCAAGGGAAGGAATGGTTTGCTTGGATTTTTAATATCAGCGATATTTCAAGAGATAAAACCATCAATATTTTACTGCTGGTGCCCTCGGCTTCGCCCGCCATTATTCATTGACTCCAGGATTTTTAAGAAAATTACACTGGTAGATTATTAAAAATGTTTGTGGTTCAGAGCTATGAAAATTGTAAGTAAAAATAAAATTAGAATATTTGTTCATTGTGTTCATTTCACTTAGGCCTTATATAATAAAGAAACGGTTTTCCTTCCTAATTTTGTAGTCGTCATGAAAGTTTACACTGCGAGAGACGAACATCGCCGAGTATACCCGATGTCTCACGAAGCGGGCGAGCAAGCAGCTATTTAGGGCCGTTGAATTGTATAAGAGTACATGTTCTGTGTTCGATGAACTGAGCGGATCCAATTAATTAATCCATACAGAGAGGCATTAATACGGAAATCCAGTTACCGCCTCGAACCCGGGCCTGCGGGATTAGCAATCGGGTGGAAAATGAGCTCAACATATTTTGTTTTTATAGGACTGGAAATAACTAAACCAATTCTGTATGAATTTCACTTTGTTTGTCCCTCTGTGGCACTTACAAGGCAATACCCGTAGGGGAGGGGACATCTGTGAAACTCATATGGCCTAGTGCTAGTTCTGTGAACAAAAATAAAAATCTAAGATCTGCTTTTTATCAGTTAAAACGGCCAGCATTTTGATATGGAATCAAAAAATAAAAATCCATACACAAACACCATTGCTAATGACTAGACCTGGGATTTTATGGCAAATGCCTATTTTGTTCCTTATGAAATAACATGAAATTTTTTAAATATTTTGATGTTTCGTGATAAATCACTTACATTTATAGAGTCATATAGTGCCCTAAAATGCCTATTTGGACCTTTAGAGCCTACTTTACTGTTTTAGTGCCTAAAATGCCTATTTTGTAGATTTAAAATAAAATTCAATTTCTGTAATTTTTACAATATTATAATGAACATCCCTCAATGAAAAGCAGAACAGCAGAGGAGGGTTTTTCACAGAAACTTGATTATTCCAAACAACTGTCGCTAAAGGAAAGCTGACTGACGGGGGAGGGGGAGGATTAAGGAGGAAGGACTACTGTGTCAAGTCACCAGTGTTTTAAGTGAATATAGTTCATGATGCCTATTTTTGCAGTTAATTCGGTTAAGAATAGGTATACCACGTTTCTTGCGGTAAAAAAAAGACCATGTTACAGTTTATGTGTATATTGTAATATTTTAAAGTCTATTTTCTATCTACTTACACATTTTTAAAGCCTATTTTAAGTGCCTATTTTCTCTTTTAAAAGCCGATTCACTTGTTTTAAAAGCCTACTTTAGGTGTCTAAAACTAAATTTTTTAGAGCCTAAAATCCCAGGTCTACTAATGACTTAAAGGAACATTCATGCAAAAATGGAAGATAATAATCCAACGCGTTTGGACGAAACTGCTTAGACATACTAGGGCCGTCCATAAAGTAAGTTTCTCTGGAGCCATTTACAGAAACAAAACACATTTTTAAGTAAATAGTTATTGCAACTGATACAGCAAGTGTTCAGCCATTTTTCAACATATTCGCCACCGGAATTGAAACATTTGTCATACCGTGGGACCAACTTTTGAACACTTGTGTCTTAGAAGTCTGCCGCCTGGGATTTGAACCACTGTGTGGCAACCATCTCCGCTTCTCTGTCATTCTCTGTCTTTTCTTGAAGTGTAGGAAAAGATGGAAATCACTGGGAGCGAGGTCCGGGCTACAGGGTGAATGTTTAAACACCTCCTAGTCGAACTTCTGCATTAGACTTGCTGGGAGGCGTTTAAAAATCCACCCTATAGCCCGGATCTCGCTTCCATTGACTTCCATCTTTTCCTACACCTCAAGAAATGAAAGAGAATGACAAAGAGGAGGACTTAGTTTCCATACAATGGTTCAATTCCCAGGCGGCAGACCTCTACGACACAAGGATTAAAAAGTTGGTGATATGGTATGAGAAATGTCTGATTTCCGGTGGCGAATATGTTGAAAAAATAGCTTAACACTTGCTGTATCTGTTGCATGAAATAATTCCATGAAATTGTGTTTTGTTTCTTTTAACGGCTTCAGGGAAACTTGCTTTATGGACGGCCCTCGTACAAACCAACGAAATGCCGATCTGTGGAGTTTAAAGAGGATCTCGCAATGGGTTGTAGGTTATATTGCACTTTTCTTGTGAGTTCTGTAGGCTGAGTGACTGGGCGATGTCGTGGCTTTCTAAGTTATTAAATCTGATATAAAGTGAAGCTGTACTCGTGTAGCTTTCATTGAGTTACGGGAAAAGCACTACACTTGCAGACGTTTCAGCCGTCAAATTGCATTACGATTGATCCGCAAATAGAACTACACTCTTTGCTTTCTTTTCTCGTCTCTCTTTGATAATACAGGATGTTCATAAACATCTGTTATTATTCCAAGGCCTAACGTTAAATCATTATACTTTTTTCGTCGGTTTCAAATGAACAGCTAATATACTCACTTACTCAATGGCAATAGACAATTCCTAAGCAAGCTAAAGAAATATTATCTATTTTATGGAACCCGAAGGTTCATTGCCGCGCTTACATGAGCCCGCCATTCAACCCTTTTCTGTGGTAACTCCATCCAACCATCCCTCGCAAATCCTACTTCTCTTAAAACTATCTTAATAAGATATATAAGCTTTCATGAACCACAGATTATTGTCTCTGTTGGACATTACATGAGAATATTATAGGAGAAAAATTCCTCCGACACTGGGACTTGAACCCAGGACCTTTGGCTATTCGCGCCAATGCTCTACCAACTGAGCTAAGCCTATAATATTCTCCTATCTTAATAACTTATTGTCCTCCCACCTACGTCTAGGTCTTCCAAGTGGTCTTTTCCATTCGGGTCTCCCATTTAATACTTTTGAAATGAATAGCTGATATAAACAAAAGCTTATTTAGTATCTTCATTCACATGAGATATTAATCACAGTTCGCCATAATAAGTGCAGTAGCTTAACTTACAACATTTTCCCTTAGAAATGAGACATACAGTCATTCTCTCAAAACATTCACTGCACAATTTCATCATAACTATCATCACATATTCTTAAAACTCTCGGCCTAACAGTTTTTGATGATCCGGCCGTTCACTCGTTGTTTTTCACACAATAAAAAAATAAAGGTAACCATAAAAATATTTGGGCCTTAGAGAGATGAAAATGGGGACTGGAGAAAACTGCATAAAGACGAGCTTCATAACCTGTACTCTTCACCGGATATAGTAAGGGTAATTAAATCACGGAGGATGAAATGGGCTGGGCATGGGGGAGGAAAGATATATCTCAGAAATATTGACTGGGAAACCCGAAGGGAAAAGATCACTTGGAAGACCTCGTCGTAGGTGGGAAGACAATATTAGGATGGATTTAAGGGAAGTAGGATTTGCAAGGGATGGTTGGATGGAGTTAGCACAGAATAGGGTTGAATGGCGGGCTCAGGTAAACGAGGCAATGAACCATCGGGTTCCATAAAACAGATAATATTCCTTTAGCTTGCTAAGGAATTGTCTATTGCCATTGAGTAAGTAAGTAAGTAGGTAAATAAGTTAGTAAATAAATACGCATTTCCGGATTCAAAGGGCCTCAAAACGAGTATTAGTTTCGGGGTTGAATACATTATTCCCTAATCTATACCGATGGCTAGGCAAAATAAATTCACATAGTTTTGAAAAATATGTAAGAACAATAGCTGGAAGACAACCCTGTAGGATGATCTTTGACTTTGCTCCAAGTCAGTCAATGAAATGAACCCCGACCACCAGCTGATTGCTTCAAGAGGCTTGCAAAGAAGAGAAAATGTCCGTGGGAAGAAGCACTTGTTCCCAAAAAGTTTGTATTCTTTCTTTCTCTCTGTTTATCCCTGTCTCCCTAGGAACTTCTCCACTTCTAAGCTTGAAGAGAACATCTAATTATCGTAACAATGACTGAATATGATCTTTCATTCCAAGAAGGCCACGGCTGAGGTAAAGAATTTGATATTAGTCACAGATGGCATTGATATTCTATTTAGTTGCTCTTAGAAAGAAAAAGTATGCAAGCATTAAATGCACGAGACTCAATTTCTCACACAATATATAAACCCATGCCGGACTGCACAGAAAACAATGAACATAATTATTAGGCTCGTAGTTTAGCCAATATATTTAACCGTATTGTGGATTTTATTTGCATTCTTAATTTTCAACAGCTATTTTCTGTTATTTTATTACGAATTCACGTGAAACTATTGTATCCAATCTATAATAATAAGAGAAAGTGTTTGTCTGTATGTGCGCGATGCCCAGCGAAATCTACTGCACGCAGAAATCTGAAATTTTATACATGGATGGACTGAAGGGTGGGCGAATGCACCTCGAAGCCTAATTTTCAATTTTTGCTTTCGTTCGTGAGTTATGAGTGAAAAACGGGCAGAAAACGTGCATTTTTTGCTTTTTCGAAGCATCAATTTTCAGTAATACATTTCATTTGTCAATCAGTTGCGGGTGGCTTTGCCTTTTTTTGTTGTTGTTTGTTTTTTTTTGTTTTTTTTTTGTTTTTTTGTTTTTTGTTTTTTCATAATTTGGAAATAAAAGTATGGAGATTTTTTAAAACATATCACATGGAATCATCGATCCTTTCGATTGCTTTTAATGTCAAGGCACGCACATGAATTGAGACATTTGCCATACCGTGGGACCAACTTTTAAATACATGTGCCATAGAAGTATGCCACCTGGGATTTGAACCGCTGTGTGACAACCATCTCTGCCTCTTTCATTCTCTGTCATTTCTTGAGGTGTACGAAAAGATAAAAATCACTGGGAACGAGGTTCTGGCTGTAAAGTGGATTTTTAAACCCCTCCCAGCAAGTCTCCGGCAGAAGTTCAGCTAGGAGGTATTTAAACATCCACCCTACAGCCCGGACCTCGCTCCCAGTGATTTCCATCTTTTCCTATATCTCAAAAAATGACAGGGAATGTCAGAGAAGAGGAAATAGTTGTCAAACGGCAGAGTTCTCCGACACAAGTCTTCAAAAGTTGGTCCCACGGTATGACAAATGTCTCAATTCCTGTGGCGAATAAGTTGAAAAGTAGCTGAACACTTGCTATGTCTGTAGCAATAGATATTTCCATTAAATTTTATTTTGTTTGTGTAAACGGACCTAGATAATCTTACTTTATGGACGGTCCTCGTATTATACTAAGAGCTGAAACTCGGAAATTAAAAATGGCCTTAACAACGCAACATCCATCGCATGTATAATATAGAGTTGGTCATGTTTTCCTGTGACTTCCTAATAATATTACAAACAGAAACTATAAATTTCTTCGGAAGTCATGTCTAGAAAACAATTTTTACATAGCCTACTGTATAAAGACAAGGAATAGCAGGCCGTGTTTGACATATGTCCACAGGGGGCCGATGTCAGTCTGTCTGGACATTCCCTTGTCGCGCGTTGTATTTGTTTTCTCTCTACTTTCTTGTTTCCATGGTAACAGATATGTAGAATCTTTCCTTTACCTTACAGAAGAGTCACAGAAACATCACAAAATCAACTTCGCTAGAAATGTAACTGCATAGCCATGAAGGAAAAAGTCGATCTGGCTTCGTCTATTCTAAGGAAAGATCCTGGTATTTCATTCCTTCATGTATCTGCATGTATCTAAATGTCTTCTACCTGATACTGTCCACACATAAAGTGAACGCCGCTTATTGTGATCACTTCGGGAAGCAGCTAATCTGCTAATATTAACCGATTGATAACAGTGATCGAAAGAATTAATTGAAGGATATTTATTCATACATCAGATAATACACAACAAAAACAGAATTTAAAATATTTATTCATACATTCAAGATAATACGTAACTGTGAATCTTCCAACTACTAAAAAAAAGCCTGCAAAGAACTATTTTTACAATCAATTGTTTCTGTTTTTCGTTTGTAGTCCATTGACCAATATTTCATACTCATGATTTTTTTTTGGAAGTTTACTGATCTGTAGTAAACACCGCGTAGCAAAACATCTGTCTTTTCAAGTCTTTTCATTTTACACTAGCCATCACTGCATGTCAACACTGTTATCTTCATGAATCAAAAGCTGCAGCTTAACTGAGGGGTGAAACATGTTTTTATTGCTTAAAAGAGAAAGTTAGGTAATGCCACCCCCTCGAACAGGTCATCCTGTGAGCTGGGGACATAATTGCTACCTTCAATACAACGCAATACAGTTGAGTTAGAAACGAAACCCTTTAAAAACGAAATTTTGAGTGGCGTACAGTATTTTGAATTAAGTCGTAAAAAGGAAAATGTGATAACATAAACCGAATCTCTGATCACAATAAACAGCATATTTTCAGTGTATTAGTATTAATCCGTATGGGACTTCAAAAAAGTGATAACATTACCCGATTGATAAAATTTACCGCGATTGCATTAAGCGGCGTTCACTGTATATGCAATAACTTGGCATAGTCTATTATTAAAATACTGTCATTTGATTAAAAAAAACATTTTTACACATACGTCGTTTTTAATTACTTAAAGGAACACGTATGCCAAAAGCGTTTGGTCATATCGGCGTTACACACAAATTTAAAAACAATCTAAATTTCGAACAGTCCAGAAAAAGCAGGACTTAACTTCCATTGGTAAATTAATAATATAGGGCCATGAACTCAGAATTAATAATAGTAGCTAATATTCTTATGAAACAGAAAACTAACAATATTAACTAATATTACTGTCCTTTTTGCTAAGTGCTGTGAAACAAGGCCCTATGTTATATTATTTCCCTCGGGATAAAATGTCCCGCTTTTCGTTACCTAGTAACAGACATTTAGCCCCGGCCGTGGAAAAAGTTATTTTCTGTGTCCAATGTGCTGAGTTTCTCGGTTGTTAAACAGTTGAAGCTCGGGCTGGCAGAGAAGCAAAGTGGGTGTACCCGAGAGGAATAAACCAGCTGAGAGCAGCAGAAAAATCTTCAACCCATTACACACAGGTGAAGCAAAAACTCCCTCCGGCGAGCATCAAATTTCCCTCTCTCTAATACACTACCACCAGTATTGACCGGAATTAACAGCAAATTTCCGAATCAATCTCCCGCAAGCTAAAATAAGGTATCACACTCTGCCTCTATTTTTTTTTTAAATTACTTGAATGCGAAAAAATCTGTTGATATTTGAGTGAGACAAGAGTTCCCCAGAAAATATTTTCCAACCCTAGGGGTATTTCACATCTACATCCTTAAATAAAATCAGGTAAGCTGATGTAACACAGTGACAGAATGCTTTTGTTTAATCAGTTATAATTGCAATTATGATGTGTAAAAAATAAGTTATTTTTGTAATCTATCTCCGAGTTAAGCTCCAGATCGATTCATTAAGCAGGGCTTACGGAAGAACCAAAGGTCTAGTTTGATGAGAATATGTGAGGGAATATGTGGGTAGTGTTATTTGTCAAAGCTACCTGCGTTGCAACTTCCAAAGTCGAATATGAACATCGTAAAACAATGTTGTCATGAGAAATGATTTCCATTTGATAAATTCTGTCTAATATATTGCCATAAAAAAAAGGCACTGAATTGGGTTTTACTCCGGTACCGGTCAACCGATTTGGTCCAAAATCATCAGGATTCTTCCCATAAACATGGGTAAGTGCGTATACCAAGTTTCATGAAAATCCGATGAAGCGTTTCTGAGTTATCACGCGTACAGAAACACTGACAGACAGACAGACGGACATACATTTTTCCTCCTCTAGACAATCTCATAGAGTACCATTCTGGCACTTAATTAATAATTAAAAAGACTAAGATGAATCTCGTTTGACATAGAGGCATACAGATTGGAAATGAAACGATTAAAATGAACCACAGATTAACGAACCTTACCTAAATCTTGCATAAAAAATTTAAACGATTTCCAAATCACTAAGAGTGAGGTCCGGGCTGTAGGGTGGATGTTTAAACTCTTCCCAGCCGAACTTCAGCAGGAGACTGGCTGGGAGGTGTTTAAACTTTCACCCTACAGCCCGGACTTCGCTCCCAGTGATTTCCATCTTTTCCTACATCTCAATAAATGACAGAGAACGACAGAGAAGCGGAGATGATTGCCACACAGTGGTTCAAATCCCAGGCTCCACACTTCTACGACACAGGTATTTAAAATTTGGTTCCACGGTATGAAAAATGTATCAATTCTGGTGGGATATGTTGAAAAATAGTTGAACACTTGCTGTATCTGTTGGAATATGTTATATGTCCATGAAACTGTGTTTTGTTTCTGTAAACGGCCAATTTAAGGGCAGAGGAAGAAATGAATATGAATTATTATTTTTATTATTATTATTAAGTTATTATTATTATTATTATCATTATTATTATTATTTTAAAAAAGGTAAAATACACAATAGTGCCAAGTCATGAAATTCGGTAATGACTTTGATGTATAGCTTGTGGACAGTTATTCTGATGACGTATTGTCCAGGTATTAGCTTAGAGCCGGTATAACACGAATGTGACAAATTAGGACATATTGACAGACAATGCACAATAACCATGTATCTCCTGTCTCAATTGTTCATAAGGGCATTGTTAGTGTCTACATTGCATCTGTCGCCATTTTCATTGAAAGAGATTATGTACAGGTCAAAGGACATTTGCCACGTTTACACGAGGGACAGAAATCAATTCGAATCCGGTCCTAACTCAATACGTTTTATGTTTACATGGAAAGTTCTGGGAGTGGATTGAGATTTTTGTACTGTTGGCTAACATGGTTTCATATGGCTATTTGTTTGTTGCTAACCAATGTAAACAATTGCCTTTGTGTAAGCGTTATATTAATAATTTCTAGTCATAGGTAATCCCACGAGAGTTGACGAATTTATCTGATGAAACTCGTAAACTCGAATTGGATTTATTAAGACTATTCCACGAATAAAAATATAACTGATTATACAAATAATAATTACTTTCGTGCTTCGTTATATAAAAACAAAACTAACTCACGGCATACTATGAATCAACCATCCATGAATTGATTCAGTTATCATGTTATGACCAGTGCTACCAATTGTGCATATAAGACATAGTTAACCTAATTCAGGTAAGCTAACAGCAGAACAGAATAAAAGCACACGAACTGGCTTGCACCGAATCTAAATTTTGTTTTTGATCAATGTACATTTATACAATTTCAATTTCCAAACGAGCATCCAGACCTGGCACCGTTGGACAATGTGAAGAGAACAGTCAGTGTGTGTAGGGTAGTGTGAAAGGGAAACCCGGTGCAGGCATTTGCCTACTTGTCGAAAGACACCAAGGGGACCGCTAGATTTAACGTCCTTAACCCGACGGACGAATCAATATGAACATTTGCCTCCACCCGTGCTACATCCAGCGTTCGGGGTCTTATTAAAAATCAGCTCTACCAGGAATCGAACCCGGACTGCCACCGGCGAACAACGGCGAACAAAATTGAAGTTTATAGATAGCTTCTTCTCTTTTTCTTTCTTTAGTTTTTCTCTTTGGTTCTTCCTCCCTTTGATTCTACCTCTCTCTCCCTCTCTCTCTGTCTCGTATCATGTGTTAGTATTGCAAGTACGACACTAACAAAGGGCAATAATAAATGTCCGCAACCCGTCACACAGTTTACTTCATTTTGTTAATATTTGAGTTTACTCGTCATCGTCAAACTGTGATTTTAAAACGTCACTCCATGCATCGTGCTGACGTAACAACACAAAGCTGTCATGGAAATCGTATCACAGGAGGCTGAGGAGTTCATGACGTCATCTAGCGTTCATGTTCATAAACAAAACTGCAGAGTTGAATAATATTTTTCTATGATAGTTTTTTTTCTTCTTTCTTTTCCATCCATTCCTCGTTCTTGCTCTCAAAGTGAAGCTTGAATTCCTACACTCATTGCCTGTTTTTTCCTCCTTCGTATGTCTGCATCAATATCTTCTAACTTTTGATTGTGTATCATTGCAGAATATAATACAATCATATTTGCTAGTTCAATTTTACCATTTCAGTCTTACCTGTGTCTTTACTTCCATTAGCAGGAAATCGTGTTGTTGATGATCAAATCGAATGAAATGAAATTTCCTACGAAAAAACTCGTTTTAGCTTTAAATATTAAGAATTGAATGCACATATAATTTTTCATTATTATTTAAGTTGTCTTTATACTCCTTTGAGCTGCGTGGCCATATCAGGAGTTCGGGATCTATGTCTATATAGTAGGGTAGGACATGGAACTATTGATTGTCAATTGTTTATATTGTCGGCGTATTTAATGGAGTAAATTTCAACTGATATTAATTTAAATGGATATGATACAGGACGAAATGATGAGGATGATTCATGGTATGTCCAATATCCAATTCGGCATTTGCCTTTACGATTGGGGAAACCACGACAGAAACCTTATCTCTATATATATAAAAGGCTTTGTCCTGACTGACTGAATGACAGGAATCAACGTAGAGCCTAAACTATAACAGGTAGAGACTTGGAATTTTGACAGTACCTTCGTTTGATAATGGAGGTGCTCACCAAGAAAGGATTTTGAAAAATTCTGATTTTAAATTCCAAAAATCAAATGTTTTTGAGAATACTTAATCCCTTCTTACACAGAATTATCGAATCCGAATCACATTTGACATTAAAACATATTGTTGCCAGTGGGTTTCAGATGGGTTTGGAATTAAATTAAATGGAAGTTTGACAATTACAGTTGGCTTTGTCTATTTTTGTCATACCTTGGAAATAAAACTTTCGCGATTGCTTGAATGTTGTAAGCCCTAATATGGTCAAACATTGTTTTATTTGGACGAAACTCACTATACAGGGGTTTTCTGGACCAAGGAACTCGAATCTGAGGTCGCTTTTACCAGGCGATGCTATGTAATCGTGGTATGTAGTCCACGTGATTTAGGTGTTAATAAATATAATGATATAACTATTATGCTCTTAATTTTTAATTTTTGAAATAATTATCGCGGGCGAAGCCGCGGGTACATGGTAGTAACAGATATACTAAATCAGATGTCTGTTACATTAATGGGGAGAACCATAAAGAACATTCCGGACTGCACAGAAAACATATTAGCTTATAACTCATGACAAGCTCAGCGGATAAACGGTCCATTGTATTTACTTCATTTTTTGAATCCTAGGACTTTTTTCGAAATATTATCGAACCGCCCAGAATTTGGGTTTTATAACTGAAATATTAAGGGGACTTTTCATGAAAACATTTTTAAAAATTTTGATTTTTGAAAATTTGGCTCTAACGATTTTAATACGAATGTTAAATTGGAAAATATTATCTGTGAATAGTAAAATGACTTAGGGGGTACTGTACTCATATCCATTTTCAATTTTTTCTAGATTATCTTCATCACAGTAGGCGATACATGAAAACCTACCACAGTAAAGTTGTACAGATAATTAAAAAGAACAGTTTTTGTTAAATACATTTCTTTATAAAATTAATAGGCATCAAGATAAAAACGAAATAACATGACTTAAATGCAAATTTCAGAAAATAGGCCTACATTTTAATTAAAATATGAAAGACTAGCATGTGCCCGCGGCTTCGCCCGCGATAATTATTTCAAAAATTAAAAATTAAGAGCATAATAGTTAAATCATTATATTTATTAACCCCTAAATCACGTGGACTACATACCACGATTAGATAGCGTCGCCTGGTAAAAGCGACCTCAGATTCGAGTTCCTTGGTCCAGAAAACCCCTGTATAGTGAGTTTCGTCCAAATAAAACAATGTTTGATCATATTAGAGCTTACAACATTCAAGCGATCGCGAAAGTTTTATTTCAAGCTATGACAAAAATAGCCAAAGCCAACTGTAATTGTCAAACTTCCATTTAATTTTTTTCAAAACCCATCTGAAACCCACTGGCAACAATATGCTTTAATGTCAAATGTGATTCGGATTCGATAATTCTGTGTAAGAAGGGATTAAGTATTCTCAAAAACATTTGATTTTTGGCATTTAAAATCAGAATGTTTTCAAAATCCTTTCTTAGTGAGCACCTACATTATGAAACGAAGGTACTGTCAAAATTCCAAGTCTCTACCTGTTATAGTTTAGGCTATACGTTGATTCCTGTCAGTCAGTCAGTCAGGACAAAGCCTTTTATATATATAGAGATATTCTTTTGTTGCCAATAGTAACAAAAATACTATAATCTAATTATTGTTGTGAAATTAGTAAGTTTACCACAATCGTAATGAACACACCAAAACTAATTAGAACGAGATGGTATAGGGTAATAGGGAAGAGGTCCTGGGTTCAAAACAAATTTCGTGGCCACCCAAATTTACCAGTAGGCTCTTGTAATAACTCATTCGTGAAGCATTTGCTTCTATTGTTCGGATATATCTCAATCTATCTTGCATTTTTGCCTTTGAGATTGAGGAAACCATGCAAACCTCAAGTTATTATCATTATTTTATTGTCATTTCACGGTAAAAGCATTGAATATAAAGACCGACCCTAATGCTTTCCGTTCTAGATTACAAATTAAGTTTATTACAAATTAAAAAATACAAATTGATACAAAATTATTACAAATACAAATAATATACACACAATTTGTACAATTTGAAAAGAGTATTATTTGCCCCGCATGAGCATAGCTCGTGTTCGGGGTCAGTTCAGTCATACTAAAATTAAATTTTGAAAATTATATAAAATAAAACATACATATTATAGTTTTAGGTAAAAAATAAGAATAAAAATAAATAAGATTGCTTATATGAAATAAATAATAAATACTTATTAGTTTTCTGAAAATGCAACAAATAAAATTTGATTGACCCTATAATTTACTTTTTTCAGTGCTAGCCTTTAACACGTATATGCGAGAAAGATTGTGCAACATATTTTGCAATTTATTCAATTGTATTTATACTCCTTTTAGCTATGAGGTCATATCAGGAGTTCGGGATGTGTGTAGCCTATATACAGTAGGGTAGGCCATGGAACTATTGGCTGTCAATTGTTTGTATTATTGCTGGATTTAAAGGAGTAAATTTCAGCATATATTAATTTAAATAGATTTGATACAGGATGAAATGGTGAGGATGATAAATGGTATGTAAATATCCAATTCGGCATTTGCCTTTAAAACTGGGGAAAACCATGAAAAAATCTATGTCAAGTGGTCGGCCCACAGGATTTGAACCTGGGACCTCCCGAATGCGAGTCCAAGACGTTACCATGTCGGCCACCTCGAACGGTTGCATCTAATTTCTAAATGATTTTAGCAATAAATAAACTTTTTCAATTTTTCTGTGTGACGCCGAAACCAAAGCTATTCAACGTAAAATATCTCGAAAACTAGTTACGTTGAGAATTACTGAAAACTGTTCTTTTCTTGTCCATCAATTTCCAATACAATCCTGAATGGGAGTCAGTGATATTCATATGATTTTACAGTAAACTGCAATACAGCAACTCCTAGCTCATAGTTTCCATTAAATAAAGTAACTTACAATCTTTTTTTCAAACAGATTTTTTGTCGTTGATCTATGAAATGTAACTTATTTTCTACCTACACGACATGTAATAGGCTATTACTTGTGTAAAATATTTACTTTTGATTTTTTACCCAAGGCTTGATTTTTTGTTCAATTATTTTTATTTCTAATGGCAGGTTTACATGAAAATATATCATTAACCTTTGCAACCTAAGAAAAAAAATCTGATGTGAAAGTCACATAACTTCCTCTGCCCAAATAAAAGTTAGCAGTATTGACATATTCTTGTACAGAATCGCAAGACACAATTTTACGCTAATTATCCTATAAATATCTCTTCTTTCAATGATGCGACTAAAAGCGCAGGCTATATAACAAACTTTAAAAAAAAGTGACTGCAGACGTTTATTTTCCACCGTAAAGAATCATTTCCGAAATTTATCGAATATTTCCCTCAGATACTTCTTTACTCTATGCATGGCCAACAATACATCTTTCTCACTTCACATTCTTATATAGAATAAGAGGCCGTGAAAGAGCGCGTATTCAGTTGTTCATCACGCAAGACAAACTTTCTACAAACAGTGGGTGAACAGTGGGTGGCTTGTAACTACCCTTCAGAAAATTTTTTCGAAAAAAAAAAAGTTTCAAATAAAAGTTTTAGCTCTCAGTAAAAGGAACACATGTGCAAATTTTACAGAAAATCGTTAGAGCCGTTTTCGAGAAAAACGCGAAAATGGAAAATTTCTTCATGTAAAGTCCCCTTAAAAATAAGAGAAACTTATCGCCAATCCTCGGCTGACATCTTCAGAAGGTACTTGACCCAAATAGGAAATTTTGTTTTTATACGATTTTCCGTTTTGGAGTTAGCCTGTTCACAAACTTCCCACACACACACACACACACACACACTCACAGACAGACACGTTTCCAAAAATAGCATTTTTGGATTCAGGGGGCCTCAAAACGTGTATTTATGTCAAAAACTCAACTTCGAATTTGGGGGTCGAAAACAATACTTCCTCTACCTATAGCACAGTATAGTATAACAGTAGCGAAGCTCTAATGAAAGGAAAATGCATCCTTTTGACAGATCGTGCGACACTAGCACCCCAAGCGGCCAGCAGGATGGAACTAGCAAACAGCCATTTCCAGCATTGGAAAGATACGAATATATGGCTGTATTTCTTCTTATTTTTAAAATTACTAGAACGAGATTATTACCGGAAAGGCATACTGGTGAACTCACCAAATCATAGACTTTATGGTAATATAAAGAAGTTGTAGTTTCAAGATCGATGACATTGTATATCTTATAAAGTATCAGACCGGTTTCCGTCCACCATATAAGCTACTTCCCTACGACAAATCTTCAAGAATTTAATTGACCTACTACTAACATATACTGTACTTACACTGAAAATTCTGACAAATAAGAAAACTTAATAATTTCAATAAGCATGTAGTAGTACTAGTTCAGAAATTAGGGGGGGAAGTTAAGTTCTATAGGCATATAGCCCGATATGGTCAGTATCAGATGCAATAGCAAAACACTTTTGTCTTTTTCTTCATTTTGTTAAACACGATAAATTATTAAAAAGTAAAGGATTAAACACGTTATCTTTATTCTCGACAGTTTAATTTTGTTAAATTAAATTATATAGGCCTAACATAACCTCGTGTTAAAACATTTTCAAAATTAGTAGGGTCAGGTGGGGTATTTGTAAATAGGCCTATATATTTAGAAACCTTTCCTTCGTTAGGATTTTCATTTATGATATACATATAAAAGTAATTAATTGTATATAGCATTTACAAGCCATTTTCTGCTCCTAAAATTAAAAAAATAGGAGTAAATACACTAGTATGGATGCAAGCATGATAATCACAAATTTGCAATTTAATTTCACAAATAACTGTTTTTGCTTACCTCTCAGGATCTTTAGGGAACCTGAAGAAAGATAAATCGGGAGAATTCCTTTGGCTGTTGGTGCAATTTATAGCACCACAAGCATTTCCATAAAATATTATTGACATTTTCCATAAGCAACAATGTAACAGATGTGTTGTCTCTCGCTCACCGCTACGAGCGCTGCAGTCGCGCCGGTTGAAAAATAAATGGTGCAAAAATACGTTGCACAAACTTTCTCGCATATACGTGTTAAAGGCTAGCACAGAAAAAATTAAATTAAAGAGACAATTAAATTTTATTTATTACATTTTCATAAAACTAAGAAGTATCTAGAACGGAAACCATCAGAGTCGATCTTCATGTTTAATGCTTTTACCGTGAAATAATAATAATAATAATGAATGACAGTAAAACTGCATATTATTAGTACTACTAGTATTACTAAGGGGAAAATTAAAATATAAGTCGCACCTTGGGATAAATCGGCACCACCCAACCCACCCACCAATACAAGGTCACTCTGCTTCGCTCAGAAACAAAATACATCACACAGTAAATGCAAATGTGAATATCGAATGGACGGAGCTTAAGGGGCGACTTATATTTGAATTTCGCTATACTAAAACTAAAACTAAACTCCGTGGCACTACATTCCTTTAGGGATTTGGTCTACCAACCGACCGGTGTGTCATCTACCACAGGCAGATGGCAGGGTTGGGGCATGTGGTCAGCATGCCGACCCCCACGACCGTTAATGGTGGTTTCCATGACCGGAGCCGCTACTTCTCTATCAAGTAGCTCCTCAATTTGAATCACGAGGAAGTGTACCCCTACCAGACCCCTCAACCTCAGAAAAATCCAAGGATGTACCGGGGATCGAACCCGGACCGACGGATCTGACGCTAACCACAAGACCACGCCGGCGGTCCTACTGCTACTACTACTACTTAGGTTATATTGCACGCTTTAACTGCATTGTAGGTCATGTAATGTGTTTAGTATGTTTGCGTGAACTATTAGTCTATTGTAACAACTCATTCGCGTCATCTGTTTCTATTGTTTAGTGATGTCTTCGTATGTGGCATTCAGTTTAAACGATTATAATATCCAGTGACGTAGCGGCGATGAGTTATGGAAAATAAGCAAGTCCTATAAACCCGGCGTTTGCTTTTGCGAGGTAACCATGAAAAACCCAAGTCAATTTGGGCGGCCACGAGGTTTGATTTGAACTCAGGACCTCTTCCCTGTTAGCCCATAGGCCTACCACATCGCTGTAATTGGTTTAGTGTGTTCAATGCGACTGAACTAAACTGATTGCATTTCACAACAATAAGTACATTAGGCCTATAGTTTTCTTGTTGCTAGTGGCAACAAAATGCCATTCATATTTTAATTGATATGTATGTTCTGAAATTCGCATTTAAGCTGTACTTATTTCGTTTTTATCTTGATATCTATTAATTGTATAAAGAAATGTTTTAAACAAAAAATGTCCATTTTAATTTTCTCTACAACTTTACTGTGGTAGGTTTTCATGTATCACTTACTGTAATGGATATAATCTAGAAAAACTGAAAATGGATACGAGTAAAGTGCCCCTTAAGTCATTTTTGCGGAAATACGGATATAGCCATTTTATTAGTCACAGATAAGACTTTACAATTCTAAATTTTTATTAAAATCGTTAGAGCCATTTTTTCAAAAAACAATTTTTTTAAAAAAGTTTTCATGAAAAGTCCCCTTAATATTTCAGTTGTAAAACTAAATTTCTGGGCGGTTCGACAAAATTTCGAAAAAGTTCTTAATTCAAAAAATGAAGTAAATACAACGAGCCGTTTACCCGCTGTGCTTGTCCACGGACAGACGGACAGACGGACAGACGGACAGACGGACAGACGGACAGACGGACAGACGTCATTCCAAAAATACTTTTTTCGGTTTCTAGGCTTCATGAAACGTGCTCTCCCGGTGTTAACTCAACTTCGATTTTTTGTCACGATCACAATACTTTCTCTATACTCCGTATAAGCGAGAAAGTAAAACTGTATGGAGCTTCGCTACTGTTATACTATACTGTGCCTATAGTACCTATGGTACGGGCAGAGGAAGTAACAAATAAATAACATAACATAGCATAATGCTTACAAAACACGACGCCATATTCAAATTTAAAACCTACTGTAATTATATTCAACATTGAGATTCTCACACAGATTATAAAACCATGGCGGACCTCACAGAAAACAATTAACACAAAGATTTGTTCAGTACTGTATCTTTATTCTTTTTACAAGTTGATTTTCCATTAAATTTTAGGAACTTAAAATAAATTTATTCGTGGGTGTATATATATATATATATATATATCGTCAATGTTATGAGGAATAGGATTTTCCATACTGGTATTTAATAAAGTGATAATCCATTTAGCATTTATTTTTAATGAAGTATTAAGAGCATTTATATTTCCCTGACTCTTAACCACCAAAAACAGAAGACAATTCACATTTTTCAGCTGCGAGATTGAAAAATGAAACGAGTAATCATCACCGCTTCATCAAAAATATAATTTTCACTAACACATCTGTGTGTCTGCCAAAACCATATCGAAACGCTATATTTAAGCTATATGCCTTCTGGGAATATAACGATTTTATCTTACTTTTAATACCGTACAATTTTACATAAAGGAATTTTCATTTTACGCGATTTTCTCGAAAAAAAACTGGAGAAATCTTGTTTAAATTTTGTACACGATGAGCTTATACTTATTCCTGATATTTTTTCACGAAAGTTGTATAAAGGGTAGTTATAAGCAAGTCATCGTTTGGGTATGCGCAGACTTTAAGCCTTGAGAAGTGAACAATGCACTTTTTCATGACGCTGAAACAAATGAATAAGCTTCCTGAAATATGGCCTCTTATTCTATATCAGAATGTGAAGCGAGACAGATATATTGCCTACAAAAAGTTATGATTTCTTGTTCTCAGGAAGATATCGCCTGTATTCATGAGCTATGTTGTTTGCCTCACACCTGAGCAGAACAAGTTGCAGTCCACTCAATGCCAGGCGCTCTACCAGTCTTAGTTTTTCGAGTTCAACCATTCTTTTTTATACATAGAAAATTATTATTAGGGCCTATTATTATTATGATTATTATTTTTATTATTATTAGTTGTATTATTATTATTAGTTGTATTATTATTATTAGTTGTATTATTATTATTAGTTGTATTATTATTATTAGTTGTATTATTATTATTATTATTGTTATTATTATTATATTATTTGCTGGTCACCCATTCTCCCGAGAAACGCAGCACTTCGTTTCTCATTTTGTTTTTGTTTTCTGAAGCAGTCTCCGAGCAACATAATGTAAAGAATAAATTTGTATATTATATTTATATCTTTTCCCTATCGAGTCTACAGAAGGAATGCAGAATGGTCTCCTGTGTTTCGCGAAATCACTGGCAACTCTGAAGCGTTTAGTTTTGTAAAGGTCTAAGTGCTAAAATCATTATTATGTAGAAAAGAAGAAAAAGACCCACAGAAAGACGTACCGGAGTTAGAATTGGAATTTATTGCTACTAACGTGGCTTTCCCTGGACCTTGGACCCTTCTGAAATGCACTGGTCTAGGGTACATAGATCCATTTAAAATTATCAGCTGAAAAATCATGGTTTTGGCACTTAAACCCTTATAAAAATAATTCTAATCTCAGTAGCCGGGCATGACCCAACTTATTTTCTCGTACAGACGACATTGCTGTGACTTTTGACTTCGTACAATGATTGCTACGCTTATTCCTGGGCATTTAGTTTTGCAAAAACAACGAAAAATGCATTTGACAGCGATTTGGCTGTGGTAATGCTAAATAACATCCGCCGGCGTGGTCTTGTGGTTAGCGTCGCTGACTACGGATCCGTCGGCCCGGGTACCACCTCGGAATTTCCTGAGGTAGGGACGTCTGGAACGGGGTGCACTCAGCCTCGTGATTCAAATTGAGGAGCTACTTGATAGAGAAGAAGCGGCTCCGGTCATGGAAACCACGATTAACGGCCATAGGTGTCAAGATGCTGACAACATTCACCCCCAATCCTGCCGTCTGCCTATGGTAGATGACTCAGCGGTCGGGTGGTAGGCCTTGTCCCTTCAGGGATGTAGCGCCACGGAGTTTAGTTTTGGTTTAATGCTAAACAACGTAAGGAAGGCATCAGTTCTTACCGCAACCATTAAAAAGCCCATCGAGACGGCTATAGCCCTGTGTTATTTCTGGGTTTAACATCTACATTCGTGCAAAATTTCACCTCTATCGGTACAGTAGTTCTTGCGATAAATCGGAACAAACATCAATCACATTTTTTATAACGTTATTATTGTTGTTACTTTTATTATAATTGCTTTTGTATTATTATTATTATTATTATTATTATACTTGTCACTTTTCCCTCCCTCCTCCCTCATGGACTTACCTACTGCCTCTCTTTCTCTTGTACACACTCTCAAACAAAACAACAAAGTTCAGTAAGCCGTAAATTCAATCAGAACACTCGAAATGGCAATTCAAACATTTGAAAAAGGTATTCCATGGAGAGTGCTTTGTCCATTGTGACTAATTAAACCCATTAAGTCTCTACACCTCCACTAATTGTCCAATCAGTGCTGCTCTCTGGTCAGTGTATTGCATATCGACTCTCCAAAAAATGGAAAGCATTATAGTTGTTCCATAGAAGTAAATACCATCTTTATTATTATTATTATTATTATTATTATTATTATTATTATTATTATAAGTACGACATTATATGGCGCTGAAACTTGGACCATAAGTAGACAACAAGCAAACAAATTAATGGTATTAGAAATGGATTTTTGGAGGCATTCAGCAAGAAAATCCAGGATAGAAAAAATTCGGAATAATAGAAGAAGGGAAATAATGCAAGTTGAAAAGAATATTTTGGAAATTGTAGAAGAAAGAAAGACGCTTGAGATGGTATGGACATGTACTCACAATGACAGAGGATAGAATACCCAAGAAAAGTTTGGATGGGAAAGTAGAAGGAAAAAGAAGAGGGAAAACCAAGCCACGACCGATTCCAATCGCATAATTTTCTGTATACAAATGTACCCCACCCTGTATCCTTCCCCTGTATAGCTCTCTTGTGTCCATTCAGCACAAACGAGCAGAGAGAAGAGTAACGACTCAAGCGACGTGATTTGCAATACAGTCACGTCAATTTTTCATACTCACACTCCCCGCGGTAACTGTTGCCATACAAATAAAACTTAATTTCCCTCTTCTCATTCCAATTGGCATTTAACACTTGTGTGTTGCAACCGAAAAGCAAAAGAATTGCTTACGTTAATTATCAGGGGTTGCCACTACGCTTTTTACCCAACTGAAGTCAAACATGGCTTCTACGTACAATACAACTTATCAGCTGAAGGTTTTAAGTGTAACTCCCGTTTATCTTTATACAGGCTTAATCGTATAACATGCTATCGTCTCCCACAGTTTACAGGTTCAAAAATGAAATTCTTTTGAACACAGTATAGCCTATAACTTTACTCTATTCTTGATTCGTTGGCAGTGTTCACAGGTAGGTTTCGAAATAAATGAAACGGGACTTTGACAATTTAGAGAAGCTATCGATAGAATTCATTGGTGTAAATAAATACAGAAGAATGAAATCCACGAAAATAATGGACAATGTGATGCAGTCACATAACTTTCTCTACCCTGGTCATAGAGAATACCGTACGAGGTATGGTTATATGTATATTATTATATCGCAGGTTTTTGGAGAGAGAAATATGAAAGTGATATTGCTTTCAGTTTAATTTCATCCCCAAAACAGTTTTATGGTAACATGAGAGCGAGAAATAAAATATTCCGCAAAGACAATACAATTTTATGTTACCAGAATTTCTATTTCTTATTTGAACCCCTACCAGGCTTGATGTGTAGAAGCAATGGGGTGCAAAATTCTACATCCTCTATGAGTCATAAAAAGCTATATCAAGCGTTTTCTGAGGGAATAGTTTGAGTGTGGTAAGTCGTTCTTCCTATTTCAAATTATAAATGTCTATATAAGAACCTATAATTTGAAAATAGAAAGTCCTTCATAATTTAATTTCGAGTTACAAAATACAAAACCCGGGCGACGCCGGGCATTTTAAGCCAGTACTCTAATAATAATTGACTAAAATGTAAAAACACAAACTGACATTTCATAACAATGAAAACAGAAGAGCTTCACACGATTTGCATTGCATGCGGTTTCCTCTTGCCTCTGTAATACTTAAGAGATTATAACGAACTGGAAATTACACAGAGGGCTTTGGCGTTGCCTAGTGATTATGTGGTCATGTTTGACCCGAATTAGTGGCAAGTTTAATCGAGCAATCAAGCAAAACCGGATTAATTTTAATACCTCATATGCTTCTATATCCTAGATAGCTGGGGTTCATGTCCAGGTGAGCATGTCACCTTCCGTTCTTTTGAATAAGCAAAGGAAGAGAGAGGATCCCGACATGAAAGGCCTGTAAGCTGATTACTGGTGAAAGCCAATTGCGGTACAAATCCTCTTATATGTTGCTGAAGTCTTCATTACATTTCAGTTGAACTGTTCAGCCGTTCCTCGATGTCTTAACTGACCAATCTCTAATCTCTTAACTCTTACAGTATTTTCTAACCACAATTCTGTCGTTCCTGCATTGTGAACACATTATTTCAAGAATAGTGACAGATTTAAGGTATATGTACAGGTAGATGGAAAAAAGCGGACCGACTAAGATATCTAAGTTGCCGATATGAGCCACTGCGCATGCCTAGCGGCATTCACAGGATAGCAAGGAATGTATTGAGATTTGTTCTAGTGTCGACTGTTGACTTAGCCCATTTCGAAACCCAGAATATGGTTTCTAATCGTATTGTTTTATAACTCAATATATTAATTATTAATATTATAATAAAATACTAACACAAGTTATATTATATTCAGTTACAAGAGTCGGTCCGCATTTTTTCCCCTACCCGTACACCCGAGGAAAAAAATTGGAAAATTGCATTTTTTGGAAACGATATATTTGGATAGACAGTTCTAATCTCTTTAATTTCATACATTAATTTTTAAATTGTGGCTGCTAGTTCCTTAAATAGAGCCCTTTTGCTAAGAAGCTTCATTTTGCCATGCCCCTTAGCCATATATCAAACTAGCTTAAAAGGCCCGGCGTCGCCCGGCTTTTGCATTTTGTAATTCGAAATTAACTTATGAAGGACTTTCGTTTTTTTTTTTAAATTCTAGATCCTTATATAGGTATTTAGGTAAGAGGAAGATCAACTTACCACACTCAAACTATTCCCTCAGAAAACGCTTGATGTAGCTTTTTATGACTCATAGAGGATGGAGAATTTTGCATCCCATCCCTTGTAGCAAGCCTGGTAGGGGTTCAAATAAGAAGAAACATAAATTCCGGTAACATAAAATTGTATTGTCTTTGCGGAATATTTTATTTCTCACTCTCATGTTACCATACAACCGTTTCGGGGATGAAATTTAACAGAAATGTAATATCCCTTTCATACTTCTCTCCCCAAAACATATTACCATACCTCGTTTTGTTTTCTCTATGTCCAGGGTAGAGAAAAGTTATGTGACTGCATCACATTGTGCATTAAATGAATTAGGCTAATCCACCATCTTCAGTCCTTTTCCTTATCCTAGATGTTCTTATTATAAACTTTGATCCATTTAAAAATTTATCAACACACTTCGTTCGTTTCCTCAAATGTTTCTGATATTTTCAACTGTTTTCATACATTCATTTGTTTCCAATCAAATTGTTGCCAACTAAAAGAGTGTGAACTGTGAATACATTATTACGTCATTATTACGAGTTTAATAATTGTATTTTACGTGCCAAGAACGAAACCTTTTTATTCGTCAAATCCCAACCCTATTCGTATCAAATATTATGCTTAAAAACAACGGAAAACAGACAATGAAGTTTGTTTTAGCATAAATATAAATTAACGTCTCTAGTATTTCTAATCTCAGTCTTCTGGATAATTCACTGGAAGCCTGATCACAAATAGCATTAATTAAAACCTCTTTTGTTTTAAACTTAATTTCCCTTTGTAAAATTCCTTCATTACTGACAGGAAACGTACTTTACCTGCATAAATATTCAACAACTCAACTCCTGATTTATTAACACTCCTCTCTGCCTGGAGGAAGACAGCTTTACTTTCTTTTGTTTCCCTAGCGACAAAGAGCGATTCTTACTAAGACCTGGAAAACTCACAAGAGAGCTGAAGAGTGGAACAAGCTTGAAGGAAATCTGTAGGAATTTTCACTAAACAATTTAGGCAAAACACTTATTACAATTCAATCATCATACAAATATTCTCACCATGCCAGGGAAACCCGACCATAAATCGATTAAGGACCGGTATTATAATCATGGTTTAACCTTAAGTTTTAGTTTAAACTTTGGTTTTTCAGATTTTTGCGTATTATAAACGATAACTACAAGTTAACCTTAAGTTTAACCTAACTGGACCTTTTCTACCGTTTAACCTACAGTTTAAGACATAATAATTGTTTTAATGAAAATGGATATAAAAACACGATTATAAGACAGTATCAACAAATTCAATTTTGGATACAACATGCTATGAGATGATGAAACAAAACTTAAAGTAATTCTATTTGTTTACTTTCCGGAACGGAAAGTATTTTAACACAGGCCTACACATAGAAGGTTGTATTGTGAAACAAACGCTAATACAATATCATTTTTATGAACAATGGATAGCTATTTATTTTAGCTGTGATTGAAATAAACTTACACTGAGAAAAACTGAGTTCAATTTTGATTTAACCGTTTCTTTAATAATAAAATTTTTAGCTTCAATTTCTCTTCATACAACAAACAAACACAAGGGAATTAGCAGATCTTATTGTTTTTCTTTCATTTCCAAGGCCATTCGTCTTCTTTTTTCAGCCAACAGGTCTACCAACACCATTGCACTACGGTTTAACTTAACCAGAACATTATAAAACCGCACATGCAGTTAAACTTGAGATTTGGTTTAATCTAGCCTACAAGTTAAACAATGTATATAATACCGGGCCTAAGTAACAGTAGAAAACAGCCATCAGGGAGTAAAACACCGATTTTTAGATTTAGACGCCATCTACTGGTTTCATTCTTGTACTACATTCTCTGATCACAACAAACATAAATACAGCATTGCCAACCGTAATATTTTCAGTTTGAAAAGAGGTCTGCACTTTTAGAGACCTATCCATAAGTCGGAATATAACTGGATTTAACACTCGCGGTGAAAACATTTTGCAGATTCCCTTTTGTAGACTAAGCAAAACAAAAACTCATTTCCTGCATATCATAATTGCAATTATCACTGATTAAACAAAAGCATTCTGGCAATTTATCACGTCAGCCTACCTGATTTTATTAATAAATAAATTCGATTCCGCCCGCTATCTTTCAGGAAAAAGAAAATTTCTCTTTAGTTAAAAAAGGTTGAAGACAATTGCTCCTCAAACATTTCCCCACTCACCTTCTCTCTACTTTTCCATATCTTCACTCTTTTCCACGTTCAATGCCATATTATTATTCCCTTTCCTATTTCTCCTGCACTTAGCTTCTTGATTTATTGATCACATTATTGAGCATTCAGCGTAATATCAGCAATAACTTTTCCATTCCAATATACGTCAGAGAAGTTGGAATATATCTGCAGGGATATCAGTCACAGCTGAGGAAAGACGTACGTATAACGCTGCCAAGCATTTAATCCGCACCTTCAAGAGGAGAGAACATAAAAATCCTGATTTTTTACTTTTCGCGACTAAGATACATTTTAAGGCATGATAATATTAAAATCTCTATCTCTTCTCTATATATATATATATATATATATATATATATATATATATATATATATATATATATAAGGCTTTGTCCTGACTGACTGACTGAATGACTGACTGACTGACAGGAATCAACGTACAGCCTAAACTATAACAGGTAGAGACTTGGAATTTTGACAGTACCTTCGTTTCATAATGTAGATGCTCACTAAGACGGGATTTTGAAAAATTCTGATTTTAACTGCCAAAAATTAAATGTTTTTGAAAATACTTAACCCCTTTTTACACAGAATTATCCAAACAAATTCACAGAACATATTGTTGCCAGTTGTATCAGGTGGGTTTGGATTAAATGAAATGGATGTTTGACAAATTAGAGAAGGTATCATTATAATTCATATTATCTATATTAATAAAAGGAATTGTCCTCGATGTCCAGCGAAATCTACTGAACGCAGAGATCTGAAATTTTAAACATAGGTGGGCTGAAGGGTCGGAAAATGCACCTCCAAGCCGGAATTTTAATTTTAGCTTTCGTTCGAGAGTTATGAGTGAAAAAAGGGCAAAAAACGTGCATTTTCTGCGTTTTCGAAGCATCAGTTTTCAGGTTAAACATCTCAATGTCAAATCAATTACAGTTGGCTTTGGCTATTTTTGTCATACCTTGAAAATAAAACTTTCGCGATCGCTTGAATGTTGTAAGCCCTAAATATGGTCAAACGTTGTTTTATTTGGACGAATCTCACTATACAGAGGTTTTCTGGGCCAAGAAACTCGAATCTGAGGTCGCTTTTACCAGATGATGCTATCTAATCGTGGTATGTAGTCCACGTGATTTAGGCGTTAATAAA
Source organism: Ectobius pallidus (assembly GCA_964059195.1). Taxonomy (NCBI): domain Eukaryota; kingdom Metazoa; phylum Arthropoda; class Insecta; order Blattodea; family Ectobiidae; genus Ectobius; species Ectobius pallidus. The sequence goes on along the minus strand of CAXKWD010000005.1, from coordinate 179,839,942 downwards.
TATAATAATTTTACTATTATGCTCTTAATTTTTAATTTTTGAAATAATTATCGCGGGCGAAGCCGCGGGCACATGCTAGTATATATATAAGAAGGCTTTGTCCTGACTGACTTAATGACAGAGAATCAACGTAGAGCCTAAACTATAACAGGTAGAGACTTGGAATTTTGACAGAACCTTCGTTTCATAATATAAGTGCTCACTAAGAAATGATTTTTAAAAATTTTGATTTTAAATGTAAAAAAATCAAACGTTTTTGGGAATACTTAATCCCTTTTTACACAGAATTATCAGATCCAAATCACAGTTCATATGGCAACAGTATATTGTTGGAATTGGTCTCAGGTGGGTTTGGAAATAAATGAAACGGGACTTTGACAAATTAGAGAAGCTATGAATATAGGCTAATTCATGTTATAAATAAATATTAAAGAATGAAATCCACGAAAATAATGCAGTCACATAACTTCCTCTGCCAAAATAAAAGTTAACCTCTTACTGCCTTACTAATAAAAGCTGCTTATATCTGCGTTGAACGGTTATTTGGTTGTTCACCGTGTAAGTTCTGCATAAGCCGCATTACCAATAAAGGGTGTGTAACTGCCGAGTTTACAACGGATTTGTACGTCCAACATCATCAAATACGTCACTCTATTTGTGACGTTACTAGCCCCTGGCTATGAAGGGACTGCTGAACGCCATCTATCGGTGCAACGGCAAACAACGATGGATCGTCTGCAGAGTTTCAGTATTTCATTATATTGTTTTCAGAAAGCTGTAATCATGGGAATATGTCCCGCAAACAAGGAACAATGTTTATAATTCCGCAAAAGCAGCTCAGAATATGCAAAATTCAATCTCAGACATCTACGAAACGACCGGCTGTTACGGATATCGGCCATCTTGATTATTTACGTCAAGTTTATACAAGGGGGCCAGGCTATGTAAAGGTTGCACACATTCAGCCTTATGCAAGGATTATTAGTACAGTTCTTCTCCTCAGCTGTGTATATTCCTGGCATAAATGTTACAACTGGATTATTAGTAAGACTGTTAGTATATAATATAATTATTAAGTGCCAGTATGGTACATTATGAGATTGTGTGTGGGACGAGAAAATGTCTGTCCGTCTGTCCGTGTGTCTGTACGCGCGATAACTCAAATACACTTTATCGGATTTTGATGAAACTTGGTGTACGCATTTATAACGTCCATGGGAAGAAGCCTATTGATATTGAACCAAATCGGTTGACCGGTACCGGAGTAATGCCCACTTTAGTGCCTATTTTATGGTAATATACTAGAAAGAATATATCATATGCAAACCAGTTCTCAGTTTTACAGTGTTCATATATGGCTTTGGAAGTTGCAGTACATTTAGCTTTGACAAATAACACTACCCACATATTCCTTAACATAAGCTGATCAAACTAGACCTTTGTTCTTCCGTAAGATCTCTTTAATGAATGGATCTGGAGTTTAACTCAAAAATCGATTACAAAAATATCTTAATTTCTGCATATCATAAATGCAATTATAACTGATTAAACAAAAGCATTCTGGCACTTTGTTACATCAGTTTACCTGATTTTATTTTTTACCTTAACGGACTCAGCCCGTAAAACGAATCTCTACATAGGAGAAGAGAGTTCTCCTTAATGATGTTTACGATTACAAATTGCCAACTTTTGCTTCCCTTTCTGCGGAAGTTTCAGACCACGTTATCCTGAAACAGTTTTAATTCGATTAAACTGAATCCTGTTTAAAAGCAATTTGAAATAACATTCCTAACTAATTAATCCCATTAAAACAAAAGCTCAGCACAACGCGCAAGATTATTTAATATAGCAGTATGTTATTGATCTCAATTTAAAGTGGATTCATAAAAAAGAGGTTACACACTCTTGCATACAACGGTTTTTGTATCCCCATACTAATCTTAAGTTTAACTCTAGTTGCCGTTTTATAATGTTCTGGTTAAATTAAACCGTAGTGCAATGGTGTTGGTAGGCCTGTTGGATGGGAAAAGAAGACGAATTGGCCTTGGAAATAAAAGAAAAACAATAAGATCTGCTAATTTTCTTGTATTTGTTTGTATATTGCGACAAAAATGACTGACACAAATAGTTCAAAACGTTGCCAAAACTTTTGATCCAATGAAATAGAATCGTTAGTCAATTTAGTTCGAAAGTATAGTGAGATCGTAGAATGGAAAATCTAAATCTAAATTGAACTCAGTTTTATTCAGTGTAAGTTAAGTTTATTTCAATCACAGCTAAAATAAGAAGCTATTCATTGCTCATAAAAATGATCTTGTCTCTTCTTCTCATAGCATGTTGTATCCGAAATCGAATTTGTTGATTCTGTCTTATAATCGTGTTTTGATAGCCATTTTCATTAAAACAATTATTACGTCTTAAACTGCAGATTAAACGGTAGAAAAGGTCCAGTTGGGTTAATCTTAAGATTAACTTGTAGTTATCGTTTATAATACACAAAAATCTGAAAAACTAAAGTTTAAACTAAAAGTAAAGGTTAAACCATGATTATAATACCGGCCCTAAAAGAATTTTAAGAGTAATATTTAATCTTAAACCTAGAGATTCTTTACGTGAGTATTTTAAATTACCAAACATTCTAACTGTTACAAGCATTTTAATTTTTAAAGCTGGTGTGTTTTATAAGAAGAATCTCCAAAATTTTAGACTTAATATGGATATACATAATTATGAAACCAGACAAAGAAATCATGTGCACATATCCCATTACTCAACTACCAAGTATACAAAATCTCCAGTTTGCCTCATTAGTAGGATAGTAAACAAACTTCCAAACAGCATTTCTAGTATTAATAATCTTCATATCTACAAGTTAAGACTAAAGACATTTTTATGTAAGAATTCTTTTTATGATTTAAATGAATTTTTTTAGTTTTTAATTGTATTGTATTGTATTTGTTATTTTAATGTTATTTATTTGACGATTCTATCTGTACTCATAGGCTTACCGAGGGGGGGGGTGTTTGGGGGTTTGAACCCCCCCCCCATTGATTAAAAAAAGGAAAATTATATAATTTTTTAAAGTCTGCCCATAAATTACTTAATACAAGTATAAAGCGTGGGAAGCTTAAAATTCGTTATTTTGCGTCTTAATTTTTAAAATTTTCCGGGGGGGTAACCCCCGGAAGCTTAAAACTCGTTATTTTGCATGTTAATTTTTAAAATTTTCGGGGGAAGGGCCCCCGGAAGCTTAAAACTCGTTATTTTGCATCTTTATTTTTAAAATTTTCCGGGGGAGGACCCCCGGACCCCCCTCTCTCTGGGGGTATTCCATACCCCCCAGACCCCGCGGATGTTATAACTCCCCCATATGGTTGGCCTGGTTACGCCTATGTCTGTACTGTATGTACGACAAACAGATAATAAAAATTATTATTATTATTATAAAACACTGTTGTCCAACTATCGATTAATATCGAACACTGAATAATCCTCAAGCTTTGAAAGCAGCAATTCAAACTGCACAATAAACAACCTGTATTTAAAATAAAACCAATTCTGTTCGTGTTAATTTTAATATCATACTTACTTACTTAAGCCTACTTAGTTACTCAATGGCAATAGACAATTCCTCAGGAAGCTAAGGAAAATTATATATTTTATGGAACCCGGAGGTTCATTGCCGCGCTTACCTGAGCCCGCCATTCAACCCTATCCTATGCTAACTCCATTCGATCTTCCCTCGAAAATCCTACTTCCCTTAAATGCGTTCTCATATTGTCCTCCCACCTACGTCTAGGTCTTCCACGTGGTCTTTTCCCTTCGGGTCTTCCAGTCAATATTTTTGAGATATGTCTTTCCTCCCCCATTTCACCCTCCGTGATTAAATTACCCTTACTATATCCGGTGAAGAGTACAGGTCATGAAGCTCTTCGTTATGCAATTTTCTCCAATTTAATATTATAGCAAATTAAATTTATTTCACCTCCCAGACGAACTTCTGCAGGAGACTTGTTAGTAGGTGTTTAAACATCCACCCTACAGCCCGGATCTCACTCCAAATGATTTCCATCTTTTCCTACACCTCACGAAATGACCAAAAATGACAAAGATGACAGACTTCTACGACACTAAACTAAAACTAAACTCCGTGGCGCGGCATCCCCGAAGGGACGAGGCCTACCACCCGACCGCTGCGTCATCTACCTATAGGCAGATGGCAGGATTGCGGGGCATGTGGTCAGCATGCCGACGCCCACGGCCGTTAATGGTGTTTTCCATGACCGGAGCCACTAGTTATCTATCAAGTAGCTCCTCAATTTGAATCACGAGGCTGAGTGCACCCCTACCAGACCTCCCTCCCCCTTAGATAAATCCGAGGAGGTACCGGGAATCGAACCCGGGCCGACGGATCCATAGTCAGCGACGCTAAAAATTGGTCCCATGGTATGAAAAATGTCTCAATTCCGGTGGCAAATATGTTGTAAAAATAGCTGAATACGCCTACTTGCTGTATCTGTTGTAATAAATATTTCCATAAAATTTTGTTTTGTTTCTGTAAACGCATTGATTATGGGAACTTACTTTATGGACGAACCTCGTAAACAGATTGATGCTCTTGAGAAGATCGGATTCCAGAGAGATTGGCACTTTATTTTCACCCTCTACAAAACGCTGCCAGGGTTACTTTTGGGTTACAATCTGACTATACTGAAATTTACGGAGTTCCAACTTGTTAAAAACATTCCCCACCCGCGCTTCCTGTTTACATAATTTCTTTCAAGGCGAGATTGCTTTGTGGGAAGCACAAGGGGAAGCAATTATTCTCTCGTTTCACGCATGTGCAAATCGACACAACCCCATGTCGAGAGTAAATCAATTTGCCAACTTCAAACGAAAAAAAATCCCTTCTCGACTTTGCGATGATGATTGCTCTGTTTCAGCGATGCTCTTCTTTTCAGTTGCCATGGAAACAAAAAGAATGCCATCTGCTGTTAATTTTGCAACTGAAAAATGTTAGTGAAAACTGATCTCTGCTAATTTTTAAAGTTTGAACTGTTCAGCTGGTGGACAATATTATAATTGAAAGAAATTTCGCAACTGAAAAACATTAGCGAAAACTGATCTTTGCTCATTTCTGAACCTTGAACTGTTCAGCTGGTGGACAATATTAAAGTTGAAAATAATTTCGCAACTGAAAAATATTATCGAAAACCGATCTTTGCTAATTTTTAAAGCTTGAACGGTTCAGCTGGTGAACAATTTTAAAGTTGAAAGAAAATAAGTAAACTATTATAAATGTTGGCTTGGCTTCGAAAATTATTATTGATCAGGAATAATAATTGGGTCAGTCTAAAAAAAAATTGCCGTTGGTGTCACAGGCCTGAAAAAGACGGTGTCGTGCACATTGGCACAGTCGCATTTTCGTGCACATTGGCATAGTATTTTTATCTTGTAATATTATCGTGCTCATCGCCACACAACCCGTTGGGGCTAGGGGTAGACATAGAGACTCAAACCTACAGCCTCCTTCACCACAGCTCCAAGGCAGCACCCCTTAGCTACCGCGGCTAAGGAAACCGATTGTAGATATCGTAGATAGGTTGTCAGGTTAGGTTAGGTTAGGTTAGGTTAATTCAAAGTCTCATTCAATCGCAGGCAGATACTTTATGAATGATTTCTAAACAATAAAATTATAATATTAATGTACACAGTATGTATCTATAATAATAATAAAAGGAAGTGTTTGTCTTTCTGTCTATCTAGCAGTTACTGTGAACTTCATTGCATCCAATACGATAATGTAATTCCAACTTTGTCTCTATGTCCACCCCTACGAAGGGTGTGTGGCGATGAGCACGATGATATTGCAAGATAAAAATAATATGCCAATGTGCACGAAAATGCGATTGTGCCGATGTGCACGCAACCGAAAAAGACACCTCCAGTTGAGATATTAAGCAATTGTTTATTTCAGATTTCGCCCCACATCCATGCAAGTTTCTTCGCCACCCTAAATAATTTCTATGTATACATCGTGGAGCGTAATGTTCATGTTTATGTTAAAAAAAAAAGGGGCGAACAAGTAAGGAGTGTGACTGTCCTGTATCCAACATTTTGACTTCTAGACATGAAAAGGCCCAAAATAAATCGTCATTCGCGGATGAATGTTACCTCAAATCCAAATGAAACTATCTAGAGCAGTGGTTCCCAAACTATGGGAACAATTTCGATGGGTCGCGAAAATTGCGGGAAAAATTACTTGTTTTCAGTATAAGGAATATAAGGCATTTGAACACAATAAAACTACTGAAAGGCATATGAAAAAACATGTGCTGTATTTTATATAGCCTATATTGGTTATTGTTATGTAGTAGTGGGTCGCGAAAAAAATTTCTAGGTCTAGATGGGTCCCAGGACAAAAAAGTTAGGGAACCGCTGGTCTAGAGGATGTTTCAGAATTAAAAAAAAATAATCCGAGCCAGGAAGTTCGTTTGAATCTTTGTCACAGGGAACCGTGATAAGGAGTGTTACCCGGTCTAGTGCTCCCCCAAAGAAGAATTAAGGGGTGGGAAGGAGGGTGATGTAGAGGGGATGAAGTAATGCGTCATCTCGTGGAAAACAAAGATCAACAAGACCTAGGAGTGGATCTGGAACGGGCTGATGAAGATGATGACAATATTTTACTTCCCCAGAAAGTATATTAAATAACATCTTCACGTATTGCACTTGCGTCGCTTTTCCTGGCAATTCTCAACTTGGGGTAATAAGTCTCTGAGAGGTCTCATTAACATTTTGTAGTTAAACGTCAATTAAATTGCAAATTTACCCTAAGAGGTTATATGGGAGAGTTAGGGAGAGGAAAGGAGATGCAGGCAGCAGATAGAGCGGTGTGAATCATTAATCAACACTACGTTTTAAAATCTCTTTTAATTAAATTACGTCATTAGGAGATGGGGGCTATGATGACGTCATACAGAGAGACGTGCGTGTGTCTTTTTTTTACTACCTATTGCAATCGATACCATGTCATGACTTTCGAAAAATTCTTTCATATCTTTACGTTTCATGCCTCCCTAAGTACGAAACCACCGCCCGTTCAAAAAAATTGCGATATATATATATATCTTTACACGCTAGCGGCCGTAATTTTGAAGATATTTGAGGGTAAATTTGTGGACACCTTTACAAAAAGAGAAAGAAATTTGATTTAATGTACTAGTTCTTTTTATTGATGATAGCAAGTCTATATATATATTATTGGTAGTTATTCTGAGGAATTTAAACTCTGATTCTGACTAAAAATGGAGAAGTATATTCATAAAATGATGTAGTTCAGTTACCTGTTGGGCTGTAATAAAAAAAAACAATAATAATAATAATAATAATAATAATAATAATAATAATAATAATAATAGGATCATTTTTCCAAAATTTTACTTAGTTCTTCCCGATAGCAGTTCAGCGGTGGTATTAGAAGACTTCTTCCAGTTAAGCTATCTGGAAGTCACGTTTAGGAAGGAATTGTCGGCAGGTGGTAATACAGGCCCATAGACATTTATTTGAGGTTGAATAACAACAGTAGATGGAAGTTATTATTAAAAATGCAAAACTAATTTATGGGAACCCGGAAAGTTAGATATGATGAAATTATGCATTTTAATTATTTTATCAATTAAAATGCTAGAAAGTTTACTTTTTAATATGGTATAATTATTTTGTCTGTATCTTGTTTCAAAGTGCATTTATTATTTGTTTTAAATATTCGCCCTTCCAGGATTGTACCGATACGCACCTGAAACTTTGAGCCTCAATTCCCGAAAGTTTATTTTTCACTATATAAGGAACATTTTCTTCTAAACTAGTAAAGCTAGAGACTTGAAAGTTTCAGGGCTTCTATATATTTCTAATGTACATTTTTTATCATATTCATTTTGTTATAGCTTATTAATTAAAGATTTTAGGTTGTAATATACAGTGTACAAATTTTAAACAAATTCTTTGTAAATAATTATTTTTTTTATTGTTAGTAAAAATGCATATCTATACTAATCCTTATGAAAGAAGGCGCTAAAAATATGAACCTTTCCACTCTAAAAATTTCAAATTGATTGGACTAATAGTTCAGGAGAAAATGTTCCTTACTTCTAACATTATAAGTATAGGAAGCTCCGGGTCCCTTTAAATCACTCTATTGTAAAGTTTTGTTACATACCGTCCAGGATATAGAGTCCACAAGGAGGTCACGTGGTCGACAACCTGTAAAACACAAAGATATAGAATACACAAACCTATTGTTTATTTTCCAGCATACACACCTAAGATCTCTAAAAACAGGCTAATATTTGTGGCTTGGTTCTAAAGGGGCCAATGTCATAAAACTTGCTTTTGAGATAACTAGGGGCGGATTTCTATGACCTAAAAATAGGATATATGCATTTATGACCTAAAAAACATAAAAATATGACCAATAAAATTTAAAATATGACTTTACCACTTACACATTGTGTATATTTTTTAAAGTTTCATTGCAACACATTTTATTAAAATATAGTGTAAATTATTTTAAATATCTGTAAATTCTCAAAAAGTATCACTATAATGCAAAATTTACAAAATATGATATGAAACTTCAAAATTTCTTTAATATGCACAAAAATATGCCAAAAATGTGACCTAAATATTCATATCCATACTAAATATGCTACAATAGTTGAAAATTTCCTAAATATGCAGTTATATGCACACTGAAAGCCGTTCCATTTTCACCAGGATGCTTGGAATCGGGTTTAAATTAGTCGGAAACCTGAAATAATGCAATGGGGAAAAATATGACATGTCATAGAAATCTGACTTCGAAGCCATTATAGAAGTAACATTTTTTCCTGAGAACTTCCGACATTGGCCTCTAAGGTTTCTGTATTATGTCTATTAATAGCATCAGACATTGGCACTTTTAGTATACGAAAGATAAAGACTAGCCGAGCTCAATAATGCATAGATATCATTTTTGTCAGAAATATTATTGATATTGGCCCTTTTAGAACCAGACCACAGATATTAGCCTGTTTTAAACATTTTCCATGAAAATGACATCAGTCATCACTAAGACCCGGATTTTTAGGCTTTTATTTTCGTGGAATAGCCCTTTTTAGGCTTCAAACAAACAATTTTAGTCGTCTTAATAAAACATTTGTAAGAACACTAATATTAACACCGAAAATTGTATTATAATTTTGACACAGGTATTCTTTTTTTTTTAAATAAACAAGTAACTATTATTTCTTATATTGGCACTCGAAAAATAGCATAAATAATTGAGATATTTACTCTTTAATTATAAAGTTAATGATAAAATTAATTAGTTGTAATATATTAGCAAAAATCCCGTGCAAATATTTTGATATCTCTCCGCAATAACATAGCAGTTTCTAGAGACTGTAGGCCTACATTAAAAAATAAAATCAGGTAAACTGATGTAACAAAGTGCCAGTATGTTTTCGTTTAATCAGTTATGACTGCAATTATGATATGCAGAATATGTTTTTTTTAAAATTGATTTCCAAATTTAGCTCCAGATTTATTCATTAAGCAGGGCTTACGGAAGAAAAAAGGTCTAGATTTTTAATGAGATTAAAATCTTCCAGCATCAGCTGAACTGTACAGATTTGTGATATCATGCCAATCGCACACTCACATAAAAATAAAAATTAAAATTAAAATTGGCCGGTTTCGGCTTTTGAACCATGGACTCCAGAATGTGAGGTCAAGACGTTACCATCTCGGCCACCAGGGTCATTTTAACGGTATAGTTGGATAAGCGCATGTAAATCAATAGTGTTTTTTTGTCATAGCTACCTGTAGTTTAATTTCCAAGGCCTTATAAGATCACAGTAAAACAATAGGCTATGTTGTCAAGATAACTGATTTTCATTTTTTTAAATAAATTCTTTCGAATACGTATATTACCATAAGGCACTAAATTGGGCATTACTCCGGTACCGGTCAACCGATTTGGTTCAATATCAATAGGGTTCTTCCCATGGACGTTACAAATGTGTTTTCCAAGTTTCGTGAAAATCCGAAAAAGCGTATTTGAGTTATGGCGCGTACAGACACACGGACAGACGGACAGACATTTTTCGTCCCCACACACAATCTCATAAAGTACCATACTGGCACTTAATAAATAACTTAATATAAATGCATAAAATGTATTAGACTATGCATGAGTTCTGTTTTAAGTTCACTGTGCACTTTAATACACTACAATAAATTACTATAATCAGGTAAACTGATGTAACAAAGTGCAAGAATGATTTTGTTTAATCAGTTATAATTGCAATTATGATATACAGAATATATTTCTTTTATTGATTTCCAATCTAAGCTCCAGATTAAGAAATTGAGAAGGGCTTACGAAAGATCAAAGGTCTGGTTAGATAAGCATAGCCTATTGCATTAGGTCTATTGCTTGTACAGGAGCGTTGAAATAAAAAAAATATTCACACTAAAATATAATGCAAATATCGGTAGCCGTACATTTCGATAGAATGCACAATATTATATTAACAGCAGCTACATCTAATTATTCAACGGCTAGATGAGTTTTAAATTTTTTATTTGTATTTATTTATTTATTTATTTAATAATTTTGATATGCATGATTGTGGAAAGGAATAAGTGATAACAACAGAGCGAAGTTACAACATATACCTTACATCTAAAGCAAACATCTGACTGCATTGTAGTCATGGCCCTCAGTGATTAGCAACGCGGCTTTGTAGAATAGTCAAGATTTGCCATCTAAAAACCATGTGAACTTTAATTAGTCGTTACTCCGCTACCGGTAAATCTATATGGTACAAAATAAGTTGGCTTCTTGCCATGGGCACTATAAATGTGTTTACCAAGTTTCATGAAAATCCGATTAAGTGTATTCGAGTTAACGCGCGTACAGATATACGGATAGACAATATCCCGACCACCATACGATCTCACAAAGTACCATTCTGGCACTTAATAAAATCAGGTAAACTGATGAAACAAAGTGCCAGTATGTTTTTGTTTAATCAGTTAAGATTGAAAATTTTGATATGCAGAATACAAAACAAAATTCAAATTGGCCGGTTTCGGGATTTGAACCATGGAACTCCAGAATGTGAGGCCAAGACGTTACCATCTCAGCCACCGGGTCAGTTTAACGGTCTAGTTTGATAAGCGCATGTAAAACAATAGTGTTGTCATAGCTAACTGTATTTTAATTGCCAAAGCCTTATAAGATCACAGTAAAACAATTGACTATGTTGTCATGATAACTGATTGCATTTCATGAATTCTTTCGAATACGTATATTACCATAAAATAGGCACTAAATTGAGCATTACTCCGAAACAGGTCAACCGATTTTATCCAAAATCAATAGACGTCTTTCCATGGACATTATAAATGTGTATACCAAGTTTCATAAAAATCCGATAAAGCGTATTTGAGTTATTGCGCCTTTAAAATATACACTAAATTGGGTGTTACTTCGGTACCGGTCAAGAGATTAGGTTCAAATTCAACACAGTTCTTCTCATGGACGTCATAAATGCTTATACCAAGTTTCATGGAAATCCGATACAGCGTATTTGAATTATGGGGCCTTTCTATAGAAAGGCGCCATAATCTATTAAAATAGACACTAAATTGGGCATTACTCCGGTAACGGTGTACCGATTTGGTTCATTATCAATAGGGTTCTTCCCATGGACATTATAAATGAGTTTTCCAAGTTTCATGAAAATTCGAAAAAGCGGATTTGAGTTATGGCGCGTACAGACACACGGACGGACAGACGGACAGACATTTTTCGTCCCCACACACAATCTCATAAAGTACCATACTGGCACTTAATAAACGGTTAAGGTCTGAATATATGGCGGAAAAAAATGACGAAAATTTTTGATATTTTTTCTTCTTTATTATATGCTACTAAATTCAAATGTTAATCCAAATATGAAAATATATTTTGTGAATCCACGTCCTCAGCCTTCCATAAGGAAAACCGGCTTTGACCAAAGATATTTTATGTAGCGTAATAGTCTATATCTTTCATTCAAATATAACATTTGAAACTTGTTCAAGTAATTTTCTCAAGTTATTAAATAATATCCTTCCTCGGATCAAAAGGATGCAATTTTATTTGACAAAACGTCAGCTCGTTACTAGACACGTAGGGCATTAACGTGCGGTGATTAATACGTCACATGCTGCCAGTGAACACAATAAAAACACATTATTATAATAGTATATTGCGATTACAAGTGCCGTAAGTGGTGCTTACGGATCGAGGAAACAGTTTGAAAAAACGAGACACTTGCGCCGAGTTTTTTCAATTTTCCGAGATCCGTTATGCGCTTACGGCACGAGTATTGCATGCTATTTTTTGCACGATGATTATTTCAGGGTGTCCACCAAGTAATGCTGAAGAAATTCCCGACTTATTCCCTGATTTTCATTGATCATTTCAGAAATTCCCGACCAAAATATGAAGCACTTTCTAATAACTGTGTAAGAAAAATTATAGGATTATACATACTTTAAATAAAAAAACTTTAAGTAACAAAAGTAATAGCAAACAATAATTACTTAGGCTATAACAGACACAAAAATTAGAAACAATAAAATAAATTAATTATACTTTCATATAGGCCTATTACTGTCTAGAAGTCTTTTTAATCCCACTTTGCAATTTTTCGAATTTTCCCGGATAATTTAACAAATTCATGGACTTTTCCTGGATTTTCCCGACCGTACGAAATTCCCGTCCTTTTCCCGGATTCCCGGATTTTCCCGACCAGTGGACACCCTGTTATTTATATCAATTTATTTATATTAATTGAGATATTAGCTGAAAATATTATGTACTACCCGCGCGCCACTTCTTGAGCGCTGGATTTACGGGGAAGTGAGGGTCGGGGGGAACAAAACATAGCTATTCCGCCAGTCTTTCTGCAGTGTTGTCAACCAAAGAAATAACGTTTCAGCAGAATCGCGCGTATGGTATTTTATGTAGTGACTTTAATATACAACGATTTTAATGCAGTCCAATAATATAACGTGGTGACGGTATTGCGCAACAATTAATTACACGTCATAAGCCTTTGGTTATCAAATAAGTCATCAAATAAGAATATTATGCATAATATAGGCTCAATATTTTTACACTGGATGACTAATTTTAAGCATAAAGAGAAGTCTTAGCAGAACATGCTTCACCATTTCGTATTTTAAAACGTAAGAGAGGTAAGGCATCTAAAAGTGGAGAAAGCTATAGGCCTAATTTTAAACGTATTTAATACAAATTGTGAAAAGTTCGCTCAACTTTCAGTCCATGAAATTGACATCAGAGTTCACGGGATCGTCAGAAATTAGCACATACGGAATTCTTAAAGAGGCGAGGAAAGTGTTGGATGTACAATGAAGTGTTTGTGAAATCAGCAGTTCGAAAAATTGTATTTTTCCACATAACTCCATGCGTCAGAAAAGATAATGTCAATAAATAAATAAGAATCCTGAGACAGAATGAAAGTAGTATTGAAGCCACTAGATGTCAGGGTGTATAGCGTACTTCGTGTTTCAATGTTGTCAGCTTAACCTACGAAGTTGAACGAAACCTACCGAATGAGGACTAGGGAGCCGAACGCTCAAGAAATCGCGCGCGGGTAGTACATACATTCTTGAAGATAGATGTTTATTTCAGAAAGTGATTCGCATGTGTTTGTTTTTATGCGAACCGAATATTTGTCCTGGGGGGCCTTGTCCATAAAGGCTTGTATTATGAGGTGTGGCGTAAGTAAATTCATAACAGCACGGAAACTCTTACCGCACATAGCAACAAGATCGCTATGCGGGAATGTCAACTTACAATCCACGGCAACAACATTCGCAAGTAGGCCTACCACTAATTAGTTAAGGAGTGCAAAAACAACATAACTTGCTTGGAAATTGAAATAATATAAATGTTCATTGATTAAAAACACAATTTTGATTCGGTGCAATCCAGTTCGTGTGGTTTTATAGGGCCTAGTTTTTTTTAAATGTAAGAAACTACCATGACGCCCTACATCTTGAGTTCCACACTATTGGGAACTCTGATCGATTGATTCATCTAGAATGCAATGATCTTACAGCTGACAGAATATTGACAAGAAAGTAAGAAAATAATAATTATTTACAAAATCCGTTACACAGTTTATTCGTGGAATAGTCATAGGTAATTCCACGAGAGTTGACGAGTTTAGGCTATGCATAGATTTGCGACTGCGCAGCAGGAGCGAATTTATCTGATGCAACTCGTCAACTCGAGTTGGATTTATTAGGACTATTCCATGAATAAAACGTAGCGGATTATATAAATAATAACTACTTTCGTGCTTTGTTGTATAAAAATAAAACTAAAAGTTACGAGATCACGGCATACTGTGAATCAACCATCCATGAATCGATTCGAGCTACCTTGGTGTAATCAGTATTACCACCAGTGCATATAAGACATAGTTAACTTCATTCAATTAAGCTAAAAGCAGAACAGAATAAAAGCACACGAACTGGCTTGCACAGAATCGAAATTGTGTTCTTTAGTCCAGTCAACGAACGAAAAATAGAAAAAAAAAATCGTGTAGTTTTGAAATTTTGCAGAGTTGTCGGAGGGAGTGTCCTGAACAACATACTAAAAGTCCCCGAAGGTGGGGGGTGAGCGGGGGGCAGGGGGGCCCGCAGAAGGTCCCTATTTTAGGTTTTTCGCTTATATCTGAACAATGGTGCATCGTAGAGGAAAAGTGCTGAATACAAAATTCAAGGTGATAAAATTTTCTACAAGTTTGACTGCACACATTTCTTTCTATTCCCAATAGTTTTCGAGATATCCGCCAGCGAAAATAACGAATTTTCGAAAAATGCTCTTTCGCCTCGCGCTTTTCGACACACTTTGCCTTCTAGCGCTTCAGCCTTTAGGTATACAGCAATGTTATCATGAAAGAAGTTGTAGGCAAATAAATTATCTTGAAAATGAGTAGTCATTTGTTACTTTGTCTTCAAATATTCAAAAGTTATAACAATTTTAAGATTCCGTCAAATTTCGAGATTTCGAAAGAAAACCGTATATCGCACTTTCTCTATATTTAGGGGTTATATCTTTGTACATAAGCTGTATATTGTGTATTTATATCATGAAACAAGTGGAGAAACATCACACAACCATTAAAGTTGAAATTATTAAACATCCGATCACGGTACAAGCACAGTACAATGTAATGGAAAATACATTATATTGCAGGCAAGAAAGGAAAAATAGGAACAAAAAAATCATGTAGTTTTGAAATTTGGCAGAGATGTGGGGGAAAGTGTCCTAAACAACATAGTAAAAGTCCCCATGGATAGGGGGTGAGCGGGGGGGGGGGTGGGTTTGGGGGCACTTTTACCGGTAAATGTAATTTTCCTCAGTTTTCCCTAAATATGGGTTCTAGCAAAAAACAGTTTATGCACAAAATTAAACTACATAAAAGTTCTTATAATATTTATCTGAATGATATTTCTGTAGAATTAATAGTTCAGGAAATAGAAGGATATGAAGTATGACACAGTTCTGGAAATTCTGTTTTACATACATCTGTGTATTATATTTTTAACAAAAGAGAAGGCAGATGATAATTAAATTAGCAAGATGCCAAGCAAGCAAACTAGTTCTTAGAAAAATATACTTACTAATGGTTAATGTTACATATAAAACTCATTATCATTATTATTATTAATAATATTCTTCTTGTAAAGCTGAGACGTTTTATGTTTCGTTAAAATAATTACCGGTATTTTGAAAAATGGTAAGGAATTAGACAATTATATTTCAAGATTCTAAGAATAGCAGGCCTACCTATTACTTTAAATAAACGTTTACTTGACTATGTGGCTCCTGAGAATATTTGCACATCATATTTTGTCACTGTGCAACTCGGTGTGGTGGAAGATATGGATCCAGAAAAGCTAGTATAAGGTTTGTTCGCAAAGCAGTCAGAAACCAGGAACACATCGTTCGCGCATGCGCTCTTTCTCCACACGCGTTCGCAAAGCGAGAATCCGTGATTCTGATTTCAATCTTCTGTTCGCAAAGCTCTCACGGACAGTTTCTGTACTATAAGAAAAGTTTGCAGGCTCTAGCATGAATTGTTATCAGAGACATGCGCAGTAACCTATTTTCACGCGCCTGACTCCTCCCTCCTATAACATTGCGCCAGATTTATAAACATAGGCTACTTATATGTATGAATAATGGAAGATAATTAAAAGTTTCCCAAAATATAGATTATATTGTCGATGTATATTGCATTTATAACATGTCACAGGGAAATATATTTTTTATTTGCATATCATATCGATTAAACGCAGAAACTATCGATTCCAAATTCTTGTAACCGTTCGCAAAGTGCAAATCACGGGTAAGTTACAGACTGGACATGCGCAGTACAACAAATTCTCAAGCGGTCACGGATTTGCTTTGCGAACAAACCTATTAAATGCGCATCCGTTTGTGAAACCTGTCTTGATACAACAGTATACCATTAGAAGAAGAAGATGTATTGAAATTGATGACGTCCAAGCAAAATAAGTTGTTTAGGCACTCTTCAATTAATGTTGTATATGTGTATAAATACTGAATGTCCGGTAGACAGAAAAATCATAACATATCATACGAGTACAGGATTCCAGTATTGGAGACTGAAAAAAATAGACAACTAAACATTTATTTAAAGTACTATGTAGGCCTACTAGGTCTTATAATTTCTAAATATTTACAATTTCTAACTATTTACAATTTTTCCAAATGATATTTTAAGCGAAAAATAGAACGGCTAATAGGCCTGATTTATATTTCTTATAAAGCACACTCATACCATGTGATTTTTGTAAGCTTTATAATAATAATAATAATAATAATAATAATAATAATAATTATTACTATTATTATTATTATTTTATGTGTGATGTTTACCTTCAGTACAAATATTATTCTAAGAACTAGTTTGCTTGCTTGACATCATGCTAATTTAATTAACATCTGATCACTTTTTTGTTAAAAAATATAATATATAGGTGTATGTAAAACAGAATTTCCAGAACTGTGTCATACTTGATATCCTTCTATTTCCTGAACTATTAATTCTACATAAATATCATTCAGATAAATTTTATAAGAACTTTTATGTAGTTTAATTTTGTGCATAAACTGTTTTTTGCTAGAACCCATAGTTTGTGTATTTAGGGAAATTACATTTACCGGTAAAAGTGCCCCCAAACCCACCCCCCGCTCACCCCCTATCCATGGGGACTTTTACTATGTTGTTTAGGACACTTTCCCCCACATCTCTGGCAAATTTCAAAACTACATGATTTTTTTGTCCCTATTTTTCCTTTCTTGCCTGCAATATAATGTATTTTCCATTACATGTACTGTGCTTGTACCGTGATCGGATGTTTAATAATTTCAACTTTAATGGTTGTGTGATGTTTCTCCACTTGTTTCATGATATAAATACACAATATACAGCTTATGTACAAAGATATAACCCCTAAATATAGAGAAAGTGCGATATACGGTTTTCTTTCGAAATCTCGAAATTTGACGGAATCTTAAAATTGTTATAACTTTTGAACATTTGAAGACAAAGTAACAAATGACTACTCATTTTCAAGATAATTTATTTGCCTACAACTTCTTTCATGATAACATTGCTGTATACCTAAGGGCTGAAGCGCTAGAAGGCAAAGTGTGTCGAAAAGCGCTAGGCGAAAGAGCTTTTTTCGAAAATTCGTTATTTTCGCTGGCGGATATCTCGAAAACTATTGGGAATAGAAAGAAATGTGTAAAGTCAAACTTGTAGGAAATTTTATCACCTTGAATTTTGTATATAGCAACTTTTCCTCTACGATGCACCATTGTTTGGATATAAGCGAAAAACCTAAAATAGGGACCTTCTGCGGGCCCCCCCTGCCCCCCGCTCACCCCCCACCTTCGGGGACTTTTAGTATGTTGTTCAGGACACTTCCTCCGAAAACTCTGCAAAATTTCAAAACTACACGATTTTTTTTTTCTATTTGGTGTTTTTCGACGTTTATTGACTGGACTATCAATGTACATTTCTATTATTTCAATTTCCAAACAAATTATGTTGTATAGAATATTGTGTTTTCATTCTGCTGTATGGCAGCATGTGACGTACTAATCACTGCACACTGATACTTTCATGTCCAGTAACGACCAGACCATTTTACCCGATAAAATGCCATCCTCGCGATCCCTACAAGAATATTGTAAGATAAACGGCCGTGATTGGTCTGTATCCGAGGAATTGCTAAACGAAATTGGTCAATATCAAACACGCGGCGTATGAGTTGAATAGTCTTAATAAATCATATGTTAAGAACTGCTGAAATTTTTTTATTAATTTATGAGCTATAATTTTCAACACAATTTAAAAGCCTTGGCGGACTGCAAAGAAAACAATTAACATAATGATCGAATAGACATGTACATTTTCATCAATTCCAATTTTTCCCATCGGTGCAGCAGGAAACGGATTGATCATGGTCAGGCATTTATCGATGATTTCAAAAGTAACCGTTACGTTAACTGTGACTCGTCTTTCCTTTCAGGACAATACATGAACGTTGATATTTATTTCGGATCACCCTGTACTTCATAGGTTCATAATCCAGGGCGTCTCATTAAACTGGAAATGGAAAATATGATTCTGGAGAGGAACAACACAAAGGGCCGGATTTATTTTTAGCGCTTGCATTCGCGTTCTTTAATTAAAGTCACTAATTAACTGACAATTGACTCGCGAGTTTGTCTGTCACCATGGTGACGTAAGTCAGGTTGGCAGCTCTTTAATCCTTCATTATCTTCTGTTACTATGCTATAGTCAAATATAACATAGGCCTAAAGCTACAGTGCCAATTAGAAGTCGCTCCGCAGCACTTGTGCAGGCTAGAATCCGCTTAACAGCGCCGGCGTAGGCCTATAAATATATTGTTCTGCTATAACCATTTATGAAACAAGAAAAACTCACCTATTTCTTCCTTATCATATTCATTAAAATTTAATCAAAGTTGAAATTATCAGACGCCATAAACACATCAACAATAGAAACAGATGCACATCAATAGTAAAGTTATATGACCTACTAATAGTCTGAAAGGAAGATAGGGAGAAATACCTATGCTAATGGTACGCGGACCACTATTTGACTCCCTCGCTTTGCATGTGATTCTCGAGGGCGAAATAACGGAGATCGTCAATATAAACCGAACCTATCCCTGTTGCCTAGCAACATGAAATTACTTTCTGGAATGTTAGACTTTCATTCCTTGCGAAATACTAACCCCGCTTAACACGGCTATTCCAAGCTGCTTTGAGAGTTCAAGAGAAAATAAAAAAGGAGAGTCAGAAGGTAAAGAGTTCGTAACCCGAGCGGATGTTAACAAACAAGGAAAAATCTGACATCCACAGTACTTCATTAACTATTACAACTCCTTAAAATATGTCATATAAGAATGCACTGGATAAGACGGTTTCCTACTTTACAATTTACAATTTCTATTTTTCGTACAAGAATTCCAGAGAATATTAAAATTATGTAACGATGCTACAATGGCATTTATCAAGCGCCAGAATGGTAATTTATGATATATATGGAGGAAAATGTCTGTCCGTCCGACCGTGTATCTGTACGCGCGATAACTCAAATACGCTTTATCAGATTTTCATGAAACTTGGTATACACATTTATAACGTCCATGATAAGAAGCCTATTGACATTGGAACAAATCGGTTGACCGATACCGGAATAAAGCGTAATTTAGTGCCTAGTTTATGGTAATATATTAGAAAGAATTGATCAAATACAAATCAGTTCTCATGACAACATATTTTTTTACGGTGTTCATATAAGGCTTTGGAAGTTGCAATGATTCTTAATTTCTTAATTCTATGGTTCTTAATTTCTCCAATTATACAGGGTGTTACTGAATAACACCGAAATATTTTTCCTATGTGGACATAGACAATTTTTGTTAGGAGATGATTGCTCTATGACGTAAAACGTGTAAAGGGCATTCAAGTCATTACAGTTTGGTATTCATAAGTCAATAATTAAGCGTTAAAATGTTCATTAATTTGACTTCATGCCTTCTTAGGGAACGACAAAAACTGATTCTTAATCATTCATCAACAACTGTATCATAATTTAATGTTTTCATAATCTGCAAAATTTACAGACTAATCACATGACTGGCCACCACTGCATCTGTTCTTTTATTCACAACTACTGTGTTAAGAACGAACTTCATTTGTTTTGCATTTCTTTCAAATGTTAGAAGTGAGTGGCGGCCATGCCCTCGGAGATTTTAGGCTGTAGCAAGAAAAATTGGATCCTCAGAGCAAAAATCTCCTAATAAAAGTTTCTTGTCTATGTCCCCTCTATATACAGGTAAAATACTTCGGTGTTATTTATTTACACCCTGTAGGCCATTACTAAATTTTATATGCAACTCCCCGGCAACTATGGTTCTTAATTTCTCTAATCATAGGCCTACATATTTTTGTAGTAGCCTGTAAGTAAGAGAGAATCCGCTTGATAAATTTAAGCAATTAAAGGTAATGATGCCTTTCTAGAACAGACAATCTGCTAATGGAAGAAGCATTATTAGACTGTAGCCTATGAACAAACACTAGCGATTCGTCTTTGTTAAATATGGCCTCCTAATAAATTATAAGATGAGACGGTAACCATAGCAACGCGTTACGGGAAAAGACGCTTCATCACACGAGCAAGTTTTATATTAAGGATTGTCAACTGGATACATTTGAGACATCTGACGGTAGAATAGAATATAATAACAAAACACATACAAAGTCTCTTAAGGCGAGTGGAAAAATATAATTAAACGCTTGCCAGCATGCTTCCTCCAAAAGTTCGGCTGGGAAGTGTTTCAATATCCACCCTACAGCCCGGACCTCGCTCCCGGTGATTTCCATCTTTTGCCACATCTCACGAAATGATAGAGATTGACAGAGAAGCGGAGATGATTGTCACACAGTGGTTCAAATCCCAGGCGGCACACTTCTACGACAAATGTGTTCAAAAGTTGGTCCAACGGTATGAAAAATGTCTCAATTCCGGTGGCGAATACGTTGAAAAATAGCTGAATACTTGCAGTATCTGTTGCAATAACCATTTCCATGAAATTGTGTTTTGTTTCTGTAAAAGGCCCCAAGGAAACTCACATTGTGGACGACCCTCGTAATAGAAAATCGTCACCAATTTTCGTGTCATATTCCTAGAAGATACCTAACCCCAAATGCATTTACTCTTTAAATTTTTATTAGAGGAATTATTATTTCCAGATATAAAACAGTCTTGAATTAATTGAAATATGATAAATCCCGCTGTCAATGTGGCAGACCACAAAGTGCCACCACAACTTGTTGATTACGTGACGTAATACACGGGCAATAATACTGAGGGCCATGACAATGTTCTGTATTAGCATAGAGATAGCATTAGGCAAATTGGCAGAGAATGCCATTACATTGACCAGAATGCAATTCGGTATCAGAGGGCTTTGGAATAACCACAAACTGGCATCAAAGAGCAACTTTCATTCCACTGTGGTCGCCATATAATGATGCTAGTGTATACAAAGTGTATATGTTATATGCCATCAGTTTATATAAGGTTTATGCCAATAAACATGTACATTGTACTGCGCAAATGTGATGCATTAAGGGGATCCAGAACATAGGCGTAGCCAGGCCGACCATATGGGGGGGGTTATAACATCCGCGGGGTCTGGCGAGTATGGAAGGAGAGGGGGGTCCGGGGGCCCTCCCCCGGAAAATTTTAAAAATTAAGATGCAAAATAACAAGTTTTAAGCTTCCGGGGGTCCTTCCCCGGAAAATTTTAAAAATTAAGACGCAAAATAACGAGTTTTAAGCTTCCCACGCTTTATACTTGTATTAAGCAATTTATGGGCAGACTTAAAAAAATTATACAATTTTCCATTTTTTATTCAATGGGGGGGGGGGTTCAAACCCCCAAAACCCCCCCCTCGCTACGCCTATGATCCAGAATGAGATTTGGGGTCAATTTTTTTATTTTATTTTATTTTTTAAAATTTTCAATGATTAAAAATAACTCTGAAGTTTTAGCTTGAAAATGAGCTATAAATAATTGCTGTACTGAGAGTCTAAATATTTTAAACTAGCTGACCCATCAATGCATCGCATATATATACAGAGTGTTAATGAATAACACCGAAATATTTTACCTGTGTATAGAGGGGACAAAGACAAGCAACTTTTATTAGGAGATTTTTGCTCTATGACGTAAAATGTGCATGCTACAGGGCATTAAAGTCAATGCAATTTGGTGCTCATAAGTCAATAATGAAGTGAAATAAGGTTAAAATTTTCATTAAATTGACTTAATGCCTTCTTAGTGATTGATAAAAATATGACTCTTAATCATTCATCAACAGCTATATCATCTATATATATAAAAATGAATGTATGTGTGTCTGTGTGTGTGTCCTTTATGCATTACTACATCATTCATCCGATCGCCATGAAACTTTGGGAAGTTGTTGAGTACATTCCCGGGAAGGTTTTCGGCATATTACATTTTTAGTTTTTGCTTTCGTTATTGAGTTATGAATGAAAAACGAGCAGAAAACGTGTATTTTAGCGATTTCGAAGCATCAATTTTCAGTTACACATTTCAATGTCAAATCAATTACAGTAGGCTTTGGCTATTTTTGTCATAAAACCATTACGAATGTTGTAGCTCACGCTGGTCGACTCATTTGTTTATCATGTCAAGGCACGCAGATATATGAAATTTTCAACCAACACCGAAGAGGATTATTATTAAGTGCCAGTATGGTACTTTATGAGAATGTGTGGTGGACGAAAAAATGTCTGTCCGTCTGTCTGTCTGTCCGTCTGTCTGTCTGTCCGTCTGTCTGTCTGTCCGTCTGTCTGTCCGTGTCTCTGTACGCACCATAACTCAAATATGCTTTTTTGGATTTTCATGAAACTTTGAAAACACATTTATAATGTCCATGGGAAGAACCCTATTGATATTGAACCAAATCGGTTCACCGGTACCGGAGTAATGCCCAATTTAGTGCCTATTTTAATAGATTATATTAGAAAGGCGCCATAGCTCAAATACGCTGTATCCGATTGCCACGAAACTTGGTATACCCATTTATGACGCCCATGAAAAGTGCCCTATTGAATTTGAACCTAATCTGTTGACCGGTAACGGAGTAAAACCCAATTTAGTGTATATTTTAAAGGCGCAATAATTCGAATACGCTCTTTCGGATTTTTATGAAACTTCGTACACGCATTTATAATATCCATGGAAAGACGTCTATTGATATTTGACCAAATCGGTTGGCCAGTACCAGAATAATGCCCAATTTAGTGCATTTTATGTTAATATATAAGAAGTCGCGATAACTCAAATATGCTTTATTGGATTTTCTTGAAACTGTGTATACCCATTTATAATGTACATGGGAAGAAGTCTACTGATATTGGACCAAATCGGTAGACCGATACCGTAGTAAAACCCAATTTAGTGTTTATTTTAAAGACGCGGTAACTCAAATACACTTTACCGGATTTTTATGAAACTTGGTATACACATTTATAATGCCCATGGGAAGACGTCTATTGATACTGGATAAAATCAGTTGACCTGTTTCGGAGTTATGCTCAATTTAGTGACTATTTTATGGTAATATACGTATTCGAAAGAATTTATTTGAAAAAATGAAAATCAGTTATCTTGACAACATAACCTTTTGTTTTACTGTGATTTGTAAGGCTTTGGCAATTAAAATACAGTTAGCTATGACAACACTATTGCTTTAAATGCGCTTATCCCATAACTGACCCAGGTGGCTGAGATGGTAACGTCTTGGCGTCACATTCTGGAGTTCCATGGCTCAAATCCCGAAACCGGCCAATTTGACTTTTTTTTTTTATATTCTGCATATCATAACTGCAATCATAACTGATTAAACAAAACATACTGGCACTTTGTTATATCAGTTTACCTGATTTTATTATTATTATTATTATTATTATTATTATAAGAGGGATAATCAATATAGGCCTAAATATGGTCAAACGTTGTTCGATTTGGACGAAACTCACTATACAGGGGTTTTCTGGGCCAAGTACCTCGAATCTGAGGTCGCTTTTACAACGCGACGCCTAAATGGGGTCCAACGTTGTTCGATTTGGACGAAACTCACTATACAGGGGTTTTATGGGCCAAGTACCTCGAATCTGAGGTCGCTTTTACCAGGCGACGCTATCTAATCGTGGTATGTAGTCCACGTGATTTTGGTGTTAATAAATATAATGATTTAACTATTATGCTCTTAATTTTTAATTTTTGAAATAATTATCGCGTGCGAAGCCGCGGGCACATGCTAGTAATAGATATATAAGCATTCATGAACCACAGATTATTGTCTCTGTTGGACACTACATGAGAATATTATAGGAGAAAAAATCCTCCGGCACTGAGACTTGAACCCAGGACTTGAATATCTATCTTGAATGTTGGCTGTACAATAACAGTGGGAACCCGGTCACAAAAATCACTGCTTAGTGTGCCTCACAGTACTGCATATGACATAACTTGTCTGTCTGTGAAGTAGACCATTAGGGCAATTAGTCATAGGAGAGAGGTTCCATCTGGCGCTGTGAAATGAGCTCTGGCTTAGCTCAGTTGGTAGAGCATTGGCGCGAATAGCCAAAGGTCCTGGGTTCAAGTCCCGGAGGTACAGTGCCGGAGGAATTTTTCCCCTATAATATTCTCAGCTATATTATCACATGACTGGCCGCCAAAGCATTAGTTTTTTTTATTCATAACTCCAGTGTTAATAACGAAGTTCCTTTGTTCTGATTTTTTTTTCAAAATGTTAGAAGTCAATGGCGGCCATGCCCTGTGAGATTTTATGCTGTAACATCAAAAATTAAATCCATAGAGCAAAAATCTCCTAACAAAAGTTGCTTGTCTATGTCCCCTCTATACACAGGTATACATGAACCAATAAGTACATATTTGTCATATGAAAGTCTTGTCTTGGTGGTGTTACCAATATTATGCATTATGATAGACCGCCTGCACTTCTGAAACTTTCCCAATTCAAACTCAATCTCCCCCGACATTCCAGATTTCTCTCTAACCACCCCATTCAACCCCCAGCCCTTCATTTCTGTTAGACGTGTAATTTCCAGGTTCACAAAGTCACCACTCCAGTTCAAACGGAGCCACTTTATTTTTTCCAAAGCTTAAAGTCACGATGTATTTCGTCATATATATTCAGGAGCCGAAAACTTATCAAAATGTTCAGGGAGGGATGGGGACAGCAACTTAGTTAGGAATATCGTAGGCTCAGTAAAATTGACTAAAATAATTTAATGACGAATATCCAAAATTAGGCAAGAAGTTTTAATTAAGGGGCATATAGGTGGCTTTGGAATTTGCAATAGTTAGCCATGACACATCCCTTCGCATTTACCAAACTAGTCAGATGTTTATTTCGTTCATCAAGTTGAATAGCCTACTGTTATATACAAAAGATATATTACCTCCAGGGATGTAGCGCCACGAAGTTTAGTTTAGTTTTATAGGTATTGGTACTGAGAATTGTCTGTCTGTCTGTCTGAAACTCTATAGCCCCTATGGTGGGGCGAAGGGGCTTCGAAGTGGAGGTTTCTGTTACCTATATGAATTTTGTTACGCTTATTTTCCTAGAGAGGACAGAGGGACAGGTGGTAAGCCCATCGCCTTTCAACCCCCACTCAGGAAACTAAGGTATTACTTGGACGTAAAAGGGCCGAGAAATTTTATCCAGAGGCTCTAATTTAGACTTGGAGTTCTTTTAAGTGCCAAAAATCTACGACACGGTCCCCCTAATTTAAAGTCCCTCCCGGAGGACTCCGTGCCCAGGATTTTTACGTCCTGAAAAATCTATCGACCGCGGCCGGGTTTGATCCCGCGACCTGCGGATCCAGAGGCGGGCACGCTACCTCTAGACCACCGCGGCCGATTGTACTGAGAATTAGGCGAAATTAATTATTTTTCTTCAGCAATGAATTATTCTGTAATCTTTTCATCTGACATGCACGACAGATTCGAGTGCCCTAGCTTCCCCCCCCCCCCCACCAAAAAAAACACGCATAGTGCATGCGTTGAGTGCTGCTGGAACGAGCTTACTCGCGAAACAAATTATGTTTTAAACAAGTGATATGAAATGAATTTCAAGTTGAAAATCACTGACCTAAATCGAAATTAGAAAGTAAGAAAGGCTTTTCTTAAGGGTTTGCATGTTTTGACAAAATGGATGTTACGCTCAACGATAATGGGAAAAAATATTTAGGCCTAACGTTTTCATTCCCAAGCAACTTATAAACCCATGACGGACTGCAAAGAAAACAGTTAACACAACGATTAGGCTCTTCGTATAGATGTTAATTGCATCTTACATTGTCTCTATCTATATAAAAGGCTTTGTCCTGACTGACTGAATGAATGACTGACTGATTGACTGAATGACAGGAATCAACGTACAGCCTAAACTATAACAGGTAGAGACTTGGAATTTTGACAGTACCTTCGTTTCATAATGTAGGTGCTCACTAAGAAAGGATTTTGAAAAATTCAGATTCTAAATGCCAAAAATTAAATGTTTTTGAAAATACTTAATCCCTTTTTACAATTCCAAATCACAGAATATATTGTTGCCAAATGGTATCAGGTGGGCTTGGAAAAAACAATTGAAATGCACTTTTGACAAATAAGAGAAGTTATCAAAATAATTCATGTTATAAATAAATATTACAGAATGAAATCCACTAAAATAATGGAATCACATAACTTTCTCTACCCTGGACATAGAGAAAACAAAACGAGGTATGGTAATGTGTATATTATTATGTTATATCGCAGGTTTTTGGAGAGAAAAGTATGAAAGTGATAATGCTTTATGGTAACATAAGAGTGGGAAATTTCCCGCCTCGATATTACAATTTTATGTTATGTTAAACCTCTACCAGGCTTGCTGTGCACTGTTCAAGCGATGGGATGCAACATTCTAGATCCTCTATGAGCCATAAAAAACTATATCAAGCGTTTTCTGAGGGAATAGTTTGAGTGTAATAAGTCGTTCTTCCTATTTCAAATTATAAATGCCTATATAAGGACCTAGAATTTAAAATTGAAAATCCTTCATAAGTTAATTTCCAATTACAAAATACAAAACCCGGGCGACGCCGGGTCTTTTAAGCTAGTAATTTTATAAGAGACTAGCTGGTTCCCCATTCTTCAAAGGCTGAAAAGTAACTTACACAAAAAATCTTATTTCGTAGGTTATAATTTACTTCACTCTATAATTAGCAGATATTTAGGGAACCGTTTTATTAGTTATACATCAGGATTTCAATTCTGTTCTTCCCACTTTGTATTTTTTTCTGTTCTTTTTTTTTAAATGTTTTTTCTAGGTACTGATTTTAAGTAATCTTTAAGTAGGTAATCATTTGATGTATCTTTGACGATGTATATAACAAACATGAAATGAAATGAAATGAATATATTATCAATTTAAGGTTTAAAATCTATAGACATAATTTTCTGTACCTTAGATATGTACATTGTTCATTTGTAACTTCAGATTTTGATAATGAATAAGTGATTCGTTTGCGAAAGTGTACATTCAGTTGCCGTATCACACAACCGTGTTATTTTTTTTACACCCGAGTATAAGTTTAAAAAAGACGGACTAGCTAATAACTACCCTTCAATCTATTTCTCTCGAAGAAATCTATGAAATAAAAACATTTTGATCTTCTTATAAGCACGGAGACAATTATCCTGCCGATTGTATTATATTGATGTGAGACATGGCCCCTTACATAATCTGAGAGTGTTCGAAAACAGGGGGCTTAGAAAAATATTCAGACCTAAGAGAGAAGAAAACTGCATAACGACGAGCTTCATAACCTGTACTCTTCACCGGATATAGAAAGGGTAATTAAATCACGAAGGATGAAATGGGCTGGACACGTTGCGCGCATGGGGGAGGAAAGACACATCTCAAAAATATTGACTGGGAGCCCCGAAGAGAAAAGATCACCTGGAAGCATAGGCGTAACCAGGCCGACCATA
Source organism: Ectobius pallidus (assembly GCA_964059195.1). Classification (NCBI taxonomy): domain Eukaryota; kingdom Metazoa; phylum Arthropoda; class Insecta; order Blattodea; family Ectobiidae; genus Ectobius; species Ectobius pallidus. Next base: position 179,811,646 of record CAXKWD010000005.1, on the reverse strand, counting down.
TGGGGGGGGGGTTATAACATCCAGGGAGAGGGGGGTCCGGGGGTCCTCCCCCGGAAAATTTTAAAAATTAAGATTCAAAATAACGAGTTTTAAGCTTCCGGGGATCACCCCCGGAAATTTTTAAAAAGTAAGACGCAAAATAACGAATTTTTAGCTTCCGGGGTCCTCCCCCGAAAAATTTTAAAAATCAAGACTCAAAATAACGAGTTTTAAGCTTCCCACGCTTTATACTTGTATTAAGTAATTTATGGGCACACTTTAAAAAATTATACAATTTTCCTTTTTTTAATCAATGGGGGGGTTCAAACCCCCAAAACCCCCCCTCGCTACGCCTATGCCTGGAAGACCTAGACGTAGGTGGGAGGACAATATTAGGATAGATTTAAGGGAAGTAGGATTTGAGAGGGATGGTTGGATGGAGTTAGCACAGAATAGGATTGAATGGCGGGCTCAGGTAAGCGCGGCAATGAACCTTCGGGTTGCATAAAATAGATAAGATTTCTTTAGCTTGCTTAGGAGTTGTCTATTGCCATTGAGTAAGTAAGTAGGCCCTAAGTATAAATACGGAGATTGGTACATAACTGTTAGCAGTTATTTTTTCTCAAGCTGGAGAATATGGCATCTGTAGTATATTGGCACATTCGATGGCAATCTAAAATGCGGTTTTAAGCACAGATGCGATTGTAATTCAGTTATGAGTTAGGCTCAGTGCAGAATATATACGTCCAGATGTGTGAACAGTTTTCTTACATCAAAATACCCGATTCCCGCGGAAGAAATACCAGAGAATGGCACAAGGAGCTGGGGGAATTACATATAGACTTTCTTCTTCTGGTAACTCCAGTATGGATAGAGCATGGTAGAGTAGACAGTAAAAGTACTTAGTTTTCACTGACTGAAATCCGCCACTGACAGCTACGTGACATTAGCAGATGCTTGGCTTGATCAGACACGAGTGACGCAATAATTATAACTTGATGAGGAAGCGGTTCCTCTTGAAACATTGTGATCAACTTTACAACTTAAGCCGTGAGAACGTCACACACAAGAAGCTATAGCAAGAAAACAGTGACGTCACTATACACATGCGTTCATTATTATACAGGGTGTTTCGAAAGCAATTTGCACTCGGGAAGGATAGACCCAATCTTTATTTTCCACAACATTAGAGGTAGTGATTATGAAATATACAGGGTGTTGATGAATAACACCCAAATATTTAATCTCTATATATAAGGTTTTGTCCTGACTGACTGATTGACTGACAGGAATCAACGTGCCGCCTAAACTATAACAGGTAGAGACTTGGAATTTTGACAGTACCTTCGTTTCATAATGTAGGTGCTCACTAAGAAAGGATTTTGAAAAATTCTGATTTTAACTGCCAAAAATTAAATGTTTTTGAAAATACTTAACCCCTTTTTACACAGAATTATCCAAACAAATTCACAGAACATATTGTTGCCAGTTGTATCAGGTGGGTTTGGATTAAATGAACTGGATGTTTGACAAATTAGAGAAGGTATCATTATAATTCATATTATCTATATTAATAAAAGGAATTGTCTTCGATGTCCAGCGAAATCTACTGAATGCAGAGATCTGAAATTTTAAACATAGTTGGGCTGAAGGGTCGGAAAATGCACCTCCAAGCCGGAATTTTAATTTTAATTTTCGTTCGTGAGTTATGAGTGAAAAACGGGCAAAAAACGTGCATTTTGTGCGTTTTCAAAACATAAGTTTTCAGTTATACATTTCAATGTCAAATCAATTACAGTTGGCTATTTTTGTCATACCTTGAAAATAAAACTTTCGCGATCGCTTGAATGTTGTAAGCCCTAAATATGGTCAAACGTTGTTTTATTTGGACGAATCTCACTATACAGAGGTTTTCTGGGCCAAGAAACTCGAATCTGAGGTCGCTTTTACCAGACGATGCTATCTAATCGTGGTATGTAGTCCACGTGATTTAGGAGTTAATAAATGTAATGATTTAACTATTATGCTCTTAATTTTTAATTCTTGAAATAATTATCGCGGGCGAAGCCGCGGGCACATGCTAGTCTGTATATAAAGGAGACATTGACAAGCAACTTTTATGATGAGATTTTTTCTCCATGACGTAAAATGTGTACGCTACAGTGCATTCAAGTCATTACAATTTTGTGCTCATAAGTTAAAAAAAAAAGAAGCGAAACAAGGTTAAAATTTTCATTAAATTGACATAATGTCTTCTTAGTGATCGACAACTTAACGATTTTATAAGTGACTATTTTATGATTTTTACAGCCTATTTTAGGTACCTAAAACAGCATTTTTAGCGACCTAAAAGTCCGAAGTCTAGTTATAGCTCTTGGGTCCTGTACAGCAGGTGTTTTCAAACTTCCATTATTCAAGGACACCCTTAATTATTAATGTTGTCATTGCGGACCCCTAAAAAATGACCCTTTACTATTTTTACTAATTTTGCAGTAATAACCATTCGAAATGTATATAATTCAAAACAAAAAGTTATAGGATAGAAAAAGAAAGCAGTCTGTTTGTTTTCATACATTTTTTTTAAATTTCTGACATTGAATTCAATTGCAAAACGACAGGACTCTTAGTAATAATAATTATAAAAAATTACCAATGGAACAGTTCTATAGTAAAATACCATTAATTTCAGTGAGAAGGATGGTGGTGTTTTCTGCTTTTGATAATCTCTGAAATATTGGGTTTTATTTTTAAAAGTTTCAGCCTTAAATCTACTTCATTATTCAATATTCAAAAACCTCCCCCGGACCCCTCAAACCATGCCTGCGGACCCCCAGGGGTCCGCGGACCACACTTTGAGAACCCCGGCTGTATAGCAAATACTGTGTTCATTTCTAGAGCGATGTATCTGTCTGAAATCCCATACCTTCCCCAACAAGGTTCATTTGCCTGTGCTTTGAGTTCAGGCTATCATGAAACATTGCGTTACAGAGACTGTAAGCAGATTACAGCAGGCCTATTCCGTTTAAATCCTTCTTTTGAAGTTCTCATTAAAACTGTAACTGGCAATGAGAGGCCATCAACCTTACTTACCTCTCTGTCTTCCGTTTGTTACATTTTTCCACTGATTACCTTACTTAAAACTCTGAAATGAAACATTCTACCCTTAATATTTGGTATACAGAACGCAGCTGTATTGTTAAGCTATACGCGTAGCAAGACTTAAGGGGAGATGGTAGTTACCGCTAGCAAAATGACAGAAAATGTAGCGTATGTTCAAGAAGCCATAACTCAGGTGTTAACAGTCAGACTTAGTTGAATTTTTTTATGCTTTGCAAGTGCACTCTGTAGTTTAGAATAAGCAGAGAATAGTAGTTCTAGAATTCACTGTTTGGTAGGAAAGAATTTTTTAACGCATAGGTGATAATTTAGTTGTACAGTTACTTCCCTTGACATAGGTACGCTTTATTCAATTTCTGTAGCTTAGATTTTTGTGAAACTTTGAGAACTTACTAACAACAGGTATTACTATTTTCCCTAGCACAATCAGTCTAATATGTACATTATTACTGCATGAAAACTGCATGAAAACTTTCACGACTAAAAAAAAAAAAAATACTTTTTTAAAAATAAAAATAGTTGAAAATTCTTTATAGTCAAGACTTTTCCCATAATTCTGCTAAGGGAGATTTGTCATCCATCTATAATGAATTCCTGAAAGTTTCATTATTCTAGCATGAATAGCTTTTCAGAAAATGGTAGCCTACCTGAAGTACAAAAAATGTAATTTTACAGGAGAGCGAAAAGAAAATGGCGTGCCTTATGGTATTTTATCCATTTTAGAAAGCTCCAGGTCGCTCTGCTCGGCTTAATAATAACGCAACATAAAAAACCTATATAAAAAAATGTTCACAAAACTATGATCTATTACATGAGCCTAAGAAAAAAAAATCGATTTTTTTGTCACTGGTAACTACCATTTCCCCTAAGACCCAAGTTTGTGTATGAAATGAATGGCTTTTTAGAACCCGGATTTTTAGGCTTTTATAATAGTATATTGCGATACAAGTGCCGTAAGCGATGCATACGGATCGAGGAAAGAGTTTGAAAAAACGAAGCGCTCGCGCCGAGTTTTTTTTTGTTTTCCAAGATCCGTTATGCGCTTACGGCACGAGTATTGCATGCTATTTTTTGCACGATGATTATTTATATCAATTTACTTATATTAATTGAGATATTATCTGAAAATATTATGTATATACATGATTGAAGATAGAAGTTTATTTCAGAAAGTGATTCGCATGTGTTTGTTGTTGTGGGAACCGAATATTTGTCCTGGGGGGCCTTGTGCATAAAGGCTTGTATTATGATGTATGGCGTAAGTAAATTTTTACCTCACAGAAACTCTTACCGCATGGAAATTTGTCAACTTACGATCCACGGCAACAACATTCGTAAGTACCACTAATTAGTTAAGTCGTGCAAAAAAGGTATTTTACTCTTTTTATATTCGTAGAATAACCCTTTTTAGGCTTTAAACAGACTATTTTAGACGTCTTACTAAAACATATAATGAACAACACTAATGTTAACACCTAAAGCTGCATTATAATTTTGACACATTTATTTTAATTTTTTACAAAATAAACAAGTAACTATTCCTTACATCAGCACTCGAAAAACAGCATAAACAATTGAGATATTTACTCTTTAATGATACAATTAATCAATACACCACTCAATTCACCTCCGATCTACAAAAATAAGTAGACTGAATTTGTTCCTTTGGAAAATCTATCTAAAAATCGTGTTTTTCTGCAAAAGTCCTCTTTATCCATTTTTTTTTTCAGAAAAAGTCCTCTTATTATTGTATTATAATTTTGACACAGTTATTGTAGTTTTTTTTTTCTAAAATAAACAAGTAACTGTTCCTTATGGCACTGGAAAAGTAGCATAAACAATGAGATATTTACCCATTAATGATACAATTAGTCAATACACCGCTCAATTCACTTCCTATCTACAAAAACAAGTAGACTCGAGTGTCTCGAATTTGTTCCTTTAATACACTTCACTAATTGCTCAGTCAAATATGGTACCAAATAATTTTTTATTGCCTTTGCAACAAACATAATGAATTACTACAAATTGGTTGGTAAATGGTTAGTTAACGACGGGGATGTACTGCAACTTAGGCCTGTGACCGTCGCCGGTGTGCCGGAATTTTGTTCCGCAGGAGTTCGTTTATGTGCCTGAAATGGACCTGTCACATTTATGCACACATAAATGCCATCAACCTGGGCTGGGATCGAACCCGCGACCTTGGATACAGAAAGCCAGCATCACATGAGAATGGTTTTTGTCCAGTGAGTGAGTTGGAAAAGGTTTGTCTCAAGTATGAATGTTCAGATGTCTTTTGAGATGTGATTTACTGATAAATTTCTTTTCACAGACATCGCACGAGAAAGGCTTATCTCCAGCATGAGCACGCAAATGTATTTTGAGGTTCTGACGTTGGGAACATTTCTTGGTACATATATGACATGAAAAAGGTTTTTCTCCAGTATGAGTGCGCATATGATCTTTGAGACTCGTTCTAGTAGATAATTTCTTGGAACATACATCACACGATACTCTTTTCTTCTGTCCAGTATGAGTGAGCATATGACCTTTGAGAGAATATCTTTCGAGAAATTTCATGTTACAGACATCACAGGAAAAGGGCTTTTCTCCAGTATGAGTCTTCAGATGTCTTTTGAGATGCACTTTATCAGAAAATTTCCTTTTACATGTATCACACGATAGCTGTTTGTGTCCAGTATGAGTAAGTAGATGCCTATTCAGATTCCTGAGTAGGGAAAATTTCTCGGTACATATATCACACGAGTATGGTTTGTCTCCTGTATGAGTGAGCTCATGAAGTTTGAGAGTTTCGTTTCGAGAAAATCTTTTTCCACAAATATCACACGAAAAGGGTTTTTCTCCAGTATGAATGAGCAGATGTCTTTCGAGAAAAAACCTTTCGGCAAATTTCTTTGTACATACACCACACGTATAAGGTTTGGTTCTTTCCCCAGTGTGAATTAACTGGTGTCTTTTGAGATTAGATTTTCCGGAAAATTTCTTTTTACAGATGTCACATGTAAATGGTTTGAGTCCGGTGTGAGTAAGCTGGTGCCTATTGAGATTCCCAATTTGGGAAAACTTCTTTTCACATACATCACAAGAGAACGGTTTGCGTCCAGTATGAGTGCGCAGATGAGCTTTGAGAGACTTTGACACGGAAAATTTCTTGTCACATATATCACACGGAAACGGGTTGTCTCCAGTATGAATGCGTAGATGTTTTTGGAGAACTTCCTTAGTGGAAAAGCTTTTTCCACAGACATAACATGAAATTGGTTTGTGTCCACTGTGAGAAAGTTGGTGTCTTTTGAGATACCGAATTTGGGAAAATTTCTTGGCACAAATATCACACGAAAAAGTCTTTTTTCCAGATCTCTTTTCATGAGTGAGTAGGTGTTTTTTTAGATAGTCCTTTCTAGAAAAGCTTTTACTACAGATATTACATGCAACTGGTTTGAGTCCAGTGTGGGTAAACTGATGTCTTTTGAAATGCCCCTTTTGGGAAAATGTCTTTGAACATATATCACACGAAAAACGTTTATTTCGGGTTTGAATGCGCTGTTCAGTGTTTCTATCAGAGGATGTGCTTTCACATGCAGCAGGTGAGCATGATTGCATTAGCTGATCCTCTTCATTATCTTCTTCAGAAATTTCTGAAACTTGCTCTAACTGGTGATCGGTGCTGCTAGCTGTGGAATCTTCGGGATCTGAGATCTCATCTTTGAGCTGTTGAGTCTCTATCGTGTCAAATGTAATAGACACAGCTTCACTTTTGTTAATGGTGCTGCATGCTACAGAATTTTTGATGTGCTGTGTCGGTACGGTTTCAAATTTAACGGGTACAGCTCCACCTATGTTGAAAATGCTGCACGCTACAGAATCTTTGTGGTCTGAACTCTCATCTTTGATTTGTGTCTGTATTCGGTCAAATTTAACTGGTACTGCTTCAACTTTCTTCACGGTGCCGCGTGCTACAGAATGTCTATAGTCTGAATTCTCGTGTTTAATTGGCTGAGTCTGTATTGTGTCAAATATAATGGGTACTGCTTCATCCTTAGGAATGTTGCCATATGCTACAGAACTTTTGTAGTCTGTACTCTCACCTTTCATTTGTTGTGTCTGTATTGGATCAAATTTAATGGGTACTGCTTCAAGTTTCTTAATGGTTCTGCATGCTACAAATTTTTTGTAGTCTGTACTTTCATCTTTGATGTGCTGTGTTGGTATTGTGTCAAATTTAATGGGTACTGCTTCACCTTTCTTAATGGTCCCGCAATTGTAGTCTGTACTTTCATCTTTGATGTGCTGTTTCGGCATTGAGTCAAATACAATGGGTACAGCTTCATCCTTAGGTATGATGTTGCATGCTACAGAATTTTTGTAGTCTGTACTCTCACCTTTCATTTGTTGTGTCTGTATTGGATCAAATTTAATGGGTACTGCTTCAAGTTTCTTAATGGTTCTGCATGCTACAAATTTTTTGTAGTCTGTACTTTCATCTTTGATGTGCTGTTTCGGCATTGAGTCAAATATGATGGGTACAGCTTCATCCTTAGGAATGATGTTGCATGCTACAGAATTTTTGTAGTCTGTACTCTCACCTCTCATTTTTTGTGTCTGTATTGGATGAAATTTAATGGGTACAGCTTCATCCTTAGGAATGATACAGCATGCTACAGACGTTTTGTAGTCCGTACTCTCACCTTTCATTTGATGTGTCTGTATTGGATCAAATTTAATGGGTACAGTTTCATCCTTAGGAATGATACAGCATGCTACAGAAGTTTTGTAGTCCGTATTCTCACCTTTCATTTGTTGAGTCTGTATTGGATCAATTTTAATGGGTATGGGTTCACTTTTCGGCTGCGATGGAGAAATATCTTCCATATTTTCAATCTTAATACAGTCAGACTTCACTTGAAAGCTCTATTCTGTATCACTCACAAAAAGAAATATTCACTATGCACTGTTCAGTTAGTGAAATGGGATAAAATTCACTATACAATATGATAGAGGCAGTGACCTCAATATAGGAATTGCTCAGGAAATTGAAAGACATACACAAGTAACTGTCTCTAGCTGCATGGTTACTGTCTACAAATTGTGATATTAATTACTACACAGCGATCTTCAGGTTCCTGGCACTGTAGATCTTCCAGAAATCTTCTTAATGGAAACTAAGTCTTCTCTCTCTCTCCACCCAGTCGCTAAAATGGCGCATATGAAGGTCAGTGATGAGTTGACCTCAATATCTATTTCGCCACGTAAGGCAAGGCATAACACCATACTGGAGGTAACCGATAAATATCGGTCTGCTACTTTGTCACCGATAAGAAAGCTGTTACGGTGACAACCTGTGACGCGGGGTTCGAATCTCCCCAGCATGATTTTGCGGCAAAGTATTTAATACGTGATTCTAACCAGGCCCGACGAGAGGGAGGGGCAGCCGGGGCTACAGCCCCCAAAGGGGACCGGCGGACCAGGTTTTATTTTTGAAGTGAAACTTCTTTAGCCGCGGTAGGGGTATATCGAGAGCTTGTGTAACACTCAAAATCGTCACGAAATTAGTGAGGTGTGACGAACGGACTGCACAGAAAACAATCAACTCAATGATTAGGCTTATCCAAAGTTTAAAAAATCAAATAATTCGAAATAAAAAAAATCCAAAATTTAAAAAAATCCAAATTAAAAATCGAAACCAAAATTAAAAAATTAAAAGATCCAAAAATTAAAAAATTCAAAGATCCAAAATTCAAAAGTCCAAAAATAAAAAAATTAAATAATAAAAAATCCAAAATTAAAAAAATCATTCAAAAAATTCAGAATTAAAATATTCAAAAATAAAAATTTAAAAAAATCAAAATTAAAAAATTAATGATAAAAAATCGAAAATTTAAAAAGTTTATAGATAGGAAAGTCTAAAAACCCGATATTAAAAAGTCCAACAGTCCAAAATTCAAAAAATCTAATAATCCAAAAATTAAAACAAGTTTCACTTCTGTCGCGTGGCGTTGCACGCACACTTTTTTTTACTTTCTAAATTTACTCTAAAATAAAATTTGTTATAAGTCAATAAACAGCTTAAGTTACGTTTTATGTGTTTATTTTATCTGTATTGTCCTGCCGTATAACGGTGACACGGAATTAATAAGTTAATCTGAAACGGATTATTCTTGAAGAAAAATAGCTATTTTTGAAAAGTAGAAGCAGAAATCCTTTTGGACTCAACAGTAGGCCTCACTAACGTTCGGCATTTAAAATCACAACTTTCAAAAGATTAAACTGGTACATAAAGATGAAATTGTTCCTAATTAGAACATTTTAATGTCTTTTTTCCGTTTCCTGCCCGGCATCAATTTTAGTCCAAAATCAATAGGCTTCGTCCCATGTGCCTTATAAATGGTATACGAAGTTTTATGAAAATCCGATTAAACATATTTGAGTTATCGCGCTTACAGGTACACGGACAGACAGACAGTCAGACAGTCCTGTCTACCAGACAATCTCATAAAGTACCGGTACCATTCTGGCACTTAATAATTATACAAAATCATTAGATAATCTTTTTGTTGCATAGGCTACATTATAAAGGGCGAGTTGGGTAGTGAATTTAATATTTGACGGGGGCCCGGAAAAATTTGGCCCTGAGGTCCTTGCTTTCTTTCCACGGCCCTGATTTTAACTAAATAAGGTCTCCTGACAGAAATGTCACTATTTTTACTTCCTCTGCCCGTGCCATAGGTAGGCTACTATAGGTAAAGGAAGTATTGTTTTCGACCCCCAAATTCAAAGTTGAGTTTTTAACATAAATACACGTTTTGGGGGTCCCTGAATCCATATGTCTGTGTGTCTGTCTGTCTGTGTGGATGTCTGAGAACAGTCTAGCTCCAGAACGGAAAGTAGAATAAAAATAAAATTTTGGATTTGGGTTAAGTTCCATCTGAAGATATGACACGAAGATTGGCGACGACTTGCTCTTATTTTTAAGGGGACTTTTGCATGAAGAAAATTTCGCTTGTCGCGATTTTCTCGAAAACAGCTATTACGTACTTATACTAAGAGTTAAAAACTTTTATTTGAAACATTTTTTTTCGAAAAAATTGTCTGAAGGGTAGTTATAAGCCACCCACTCTGAATACGCGCTCTTTGCAATATGGCTCTTGTTATATATCAGAATGTGAAGTGCGAAAAATGTATTGGCCTTGGTTTAAGTAAAGAAAGCTACGAGTGTGCATTATTTGGGTTATGTATCCTTCGGGGATGCGATGTGATGTTCTAAAGACAATGTCTTCATTTTTACAACCGATTTACATGAAGAGAATGTCATACATAAGGCTAAATATTATTTGGGCAGAGGAAGCTAGACTATATGAATTTCACATCAGATTTTTTTGTATCACATCTAAGTTAGTTTACGTGTTTGCTGTCTCAAAATGTGTCATGGCGGACGCAACTACATTGTCTTTGGGGGTTTATAGTAGCTAAATGGTAAGTCGTATCAAAAACCGATTGCAGCAGTAGTAACGGATTTTGAGAGATCTACAAGTTTGGTCCTATGACTTTTTGTCCTATCTCCATCGGTTATCCCTTAGATTGAGTTATATTCTTTTTACTTTAAATAAATTCTGTACATTTTCCTCACATTATGTAATTTTTTGCACTCCTTAGCTAGTAAGTGGTACTTACGAACGTTGTTTACATGGATCGTAAGTTGACATTCCCACACAGTCTTGTTGCTAAGGACGGTTGCGATGAGGTTAAATTACTTACGGTCCAAGCGCTACGTCATAATTCATTACGATACACTTCATAATACAAGCCTTTATGAACAAGGCCCCCAGGACAAATATTCGGTTCCCATATGAACAAACACATGCGAATTACTTTCTGAAATAAACATCTATTTTCAAGAATGTATTTACATAATATTTTCAGGTAATATCACAATTAATATAATTAAATTGATAAGTAACCGTCGTGCAAAAAATAGCATGCAACACACGGGCCGTAAAGGCATTTACGGGTCTCGAAAACTTAAAAACCCTCGGCTGCGCCTCGGGTTTTCAATCTGTTTCCTCGACCCGTAAACGTGCCTTACGGCACTTGTATCGCAATATACTATTTTACACACTTATAGGACAGATAGAATCGTAAAATTTGGCAGGAGTATTGGCACATACAACAACCATAAGCATGCAAAATTTAGTGTTTCTAACTGCCCCATAAGTATTGAAAAACTTGCTGGATACCCGTGACGTGATTCACATCTACGAATCTAATCTTCCGCTTGTTAACACTGTCGTTTATTCATTTTACAGATGGGCTAGAAACTTGAAATTTGGCAAAGTTTTAGATTTTAACCTATTACTAATGGGAGAATTAAACAAAAAGTAAATCTTTGATTTCCTCTCCAAAATGAACTTTGTTTGTTTGTTTGTTTGTTTTTTTTTTTTTAATTTTCACTGCGTATTTTTACGGCTTCAAATGTTTTGACAAAAATAACGGAATAGGTCTATTCTTGACGTGAGGAATTTGTTGTCAATTCTTTCTGTTAATATTCTAGTTATCCCACATATTCCTTCAAACTTTCTGAAGAAACCATGGTCTAAAACTCAATAATTTCTGAGATATGGCCTATTAACTCCACCTGGCATTTTTTACTTCCTCTGCCCGTACCATAGGTACAGTGGTATTAATCAGAGGTGGCAGTCAGATGCGCGTGAGAGAGGTGACGCATGTAGGAGGAATCATGGGGAGGGGTAAGAATGTTGAACTGCTCTAGCGGGAGAGGAGAAGCGATTGTAACAAGGTATCTTGTTTCTTCACTGCATTATACGGTCTTACCGCTCTGAAAGCAACGACACAACTAACCCATACACCCCTCCATGCAGTACGAATGTTTATTGGACTCGTCTGCATCTACTGAGCATCCATGCTTGGACTGCCACGTCTGATTAATACCACTGTACTATAGGTAGAGGAAGTATTGTTTTTGACCCCCAAATTCGAAGTTGAGTTTTTTGCATACATACACGTATCAAGGCCTCCTGAATCCAAAAATACTATTTTTGGAAACATGTCTGTGTGTGTGGAAAGTCTGTGAACAGGCTAGCTCCAAAACGGACAATCGTATGAAAACAAAATTTCGTATTTGGGTCAGGTACCTTCTGAAGATGTGAGCCGGGGATTGGCGATAAGATTTTCTCTTATTTCTAAGGGGGCTTTACATGAAAAAATTTTCGTTTTTCGCGATTTTCTCGAAAACGGCTCTAACGATTTTCTTTAAAATTTGCACATGTGTTTCTTTTACTGAGGGCTAAAACTTTTATTTGAAACTTTTTTTCGAAAAAAATCTCTGAAGGGTAGTTACAAGCCACCCACTGTTCACCCAATGTTTGTAGAAAGTTTGTCTTGCGTGGTGAACAACTGAATACGCGCTCTTTCACGGCCTCTTATTCTATATAAGAATGTGAAGTGAGAAAGATGTATTGTTGGCCATGCATAGAGTAAAGAAGTATCTGAGCGAAATATTCGATAAATTTCGGAAATTGTTCTTTACGGCGGAAAGTTCAATAAACGTCTTTTTTTTAAGTTTGTTTATAGCCTGCGCTTTTAGTCGCATCATTGAAAGAAGTAGGATAATTAGCTTAAAATTGTGTCTTGCGATTCTGTAGAAGGATATGTGAATACTGCTAACTTTTATTTGGGCAGAGGAAGTTATGTGACTTTCATATCAGATTTTTTATGTCGGTTTACCCGATTTTAATTTTACTGTATACATTCAGAACTAAATGAGCTCTACAGATTTAACGCATGGAATCTGACATTTTTACTTTAAGTTCTACAGAGTATTACTAACAAACTAGCGCATGTTAATTTTTTTATTTATTTCGTAAATAGTTTTTCTTTGTTTCCTTCTTTGGAATTGGGCCGCAACCTGTTGATCACACATACATACTTTATGACCAGACAAGGACATGGGTGAGGGATCAGCTCTACGCCGGGGCCACCTCCGAGAAAGCATGGACGAGACACAACATTCTCATACACACATGGAGTGCCTATACTAAGAGCTAAAACTTTTATTTTTATGGTCCATACAGTCGTCCCCATACACGCCACGCATGTCCCTCGGGTTATGCCCTTTAGCCTGATGACGAATAAAGTTCTTGATTCTTGATTCATGATTGGTTTGTATTCAGTACGCGTATGAGCTAACAGATGAACTTTCAAGACTTCTTTCTGGGTAAATTTTTTTGAATGAACTTCGCACGAAAAAGGTTTGCCTCAAGTATGCGAGCTCAGATGTCTCCGGAGATATGATTTACTGCTAAATTTCTTTTTACAGACCTCACACGGATAACGCTTATCTCCAGTATGAGTACGCACATGTATTTCGAGGTTACAACGTAAGGAAAATTTCTTGGTGCATATATCACATGAGAAATCTTTGTATCCAGTGTGAGTGAACATATGAGCTTTGAGACCCTTTCGCATAGAAAATTTCTTGGAACATATGTCGCACGAGAATGCTTTGTGTCCAGTATGAATGAGCATATGACTTTTGACAGAACTTTTTTCGGAAAATTTCATATTACACACCTCACAAGAAAAAGGTTTTTCTCCAGTATGAGTCAGCAGATGTCTTTTAAGACTACTTTTATCAAAAAATGTTTTTGCACATATATCACACGATACAAGTTTGTGTCCCGTATGAGTACGTAGATGTCTTTTCAGATTCCCAATTAGGGAGAATTTCTTAGAACATATATCACAGGTGTATGGTTTGTGTCCAGTATGAACGACCTCATGAAGTTTGAGAGTCCCGTTAGCAGAAAATCTCTTTCCACAAATATCACACGAAAAGGGTTTTTCTCCAGTATGAACGAGCAGATGTCTTTCGAGATCCCCTCTTCCGGAATATTTCTTTGTACATATATCACACGAAAAAGCTTTTGTTCTTCCCCCAGTATGAGTATACTGATGATTTTTGAGATACGATTTTTGTGAAAATTTCTTTGTACAGATATCACATGAAAATGGTTTGAGATTGGTGTGAATAAGCTTATGTTTGGTGAGAGTCGAAAGGTGGGAAAATTTATCTGTACATTTATCACACGCGAATGGTTTGTCTCCAGTATGAGTGCGCATATGACCTTCGAGAATAGATCGCAAGGAAAATTTCTTGGCACATATATCACATGAAAATGCTTTTTCTCCGGTATGAGTGAGTAGATGTTGTTTGACACCTCCCTTCGTGGGAAAGTTTTTACTACATATATCACATGTAAATGGTTTGAGTCTCTGAATGGGCTGTTCACTGTTTCTATTAGAGGATGTACTTGCACAAGTAGCAGGTGAGCTTGACTGAATGAACTGATCCTCTTCATTATCTTCTTCAGAAATTTCTGAAACTTGCTCTAACTGGTGATTGGTGCTGGAAGCTGTGGAATCTTCGGGATCTGTGCTCTGATCTATGAGTTGTTCTGTCTGTATTGGATCAAATTTAATGGGTACTGCTTCACCTTTCTTGATGGTTCCGAATTTGTAGTCTGTACTTTCATCTTTGATATCCTGTGTCGGCATTGCATCAAATACAATGGGTACGGCTTCATGCTTAGGAATGATGCAGCATGCTACAGAACTTTTGTAGTCTGTATTCTCACCTTTCATTTGTTGTGCCTTTATTGGATCAAATATAATGGGTACTGCTTCACCTTTCTTAATGGTTCTGCATTTGTAGTCTGTACTTTCACCTTTCATTTGTAGTGTCTGTATTGGATCAAATTTAATGGGTACAGCTTCATCCTTAGGAATGTTGCCATATGCTACAGAACTTTTGCAGTCTGTACTCTCACCTTGCATTTGTTGTGTCTGTATTGGATCAAATTTAATGGGTACTGCTTCACCTTTCTTAATGTTTCTGCATTTGTAGTCTTTACTTCCATCTTTGATATGCTGTGTCGGCATTGTATCAAATACAATAGGTACAGCTTCATCCTTGGGAATGTTGCCGCATGCTACAGAATTTTTGTAGCCCGTACTCTCACCTTTTATTTGATGGGTCTGTATTGGATCAAATGTAATGGGTACAGCTTCATCCTTAGGAATGATGTTGCATGCTACAGAATTTTTGTAGTCTGTACTCTCACCTTTCATTTGTTGTGTCTGTATTGGATCAAATTTAATGGGTACTGCTTCAAGTTTCTTAATGGTTCTGCATGCTACAAATTTTTTGTAGTCTGTACTTTCATCTTTGATGTGCTGTTTCGGCATTGAGTCAAATATGATGGGTACAGCTTCATCCTTAGGAATGATGTTGCATGCTATAGAATTTTTGTAGTCTGTACTCTCACCTTTCATTTTTTGTGTCTGTATTGGATGAAATTTAATGGGTACAGCTTCATCCTTAGGAATGATACAGCATGCTACAGAAGTTTTGTAGTCCGTACTCTCACCTTTCATTTGTTGTGTCTGTATTGGATCAAATTTAATGGGTATGGGTTCACTCTTCGGCTGCGATGGAGAAATATCTTCCATAATTTCAATCTCAATACATTCAGACTTCACTGAAGGCTCCATTCCGTATCACTGACAAAGAAATATTCACTATGCACTGTTCAGTTAATGAAATGGGATAAAATTCACTCACGAATACTATAAAATATGTTAGAGGCAGTGACCTCAATATAGGAATTGCTCAGGAAATTGCAAGACATACACAAGTAACTGGCTCTAGCTGAATGGATACTGTCTGCAAAATGTCATATTAATTACTACACAGCGTTCTTCAAGTTCCTGGCACTGTAGACCTTCCAGAAATCTTCTTAATGAAAACTAAGTCTTATCTCTCTCAACCCAGTCGCTATAATGGCGCCTATGAAGGTCACTGACGAATGACCTCAATATCAACTCCGTCACGCAAGGCAATGCATAACACCAGACTGGAGATAACCGATAAATATCGGTCTAGCCTACTACTTGGTCACCGATAAGAAAGCTGTTACAGTGACAAGCTGTGATGCGGTGTTCGAATCTCCCCAGCATGATTTTGCGGCAAAGTATTTAATAAGTGATTTTAACCAGGCCCGACAAGAGGGAGGGGCAGCCGAGGCTACAGCCCCCAAAGGGGGCCCGGCGGACCAGGTTTTGTTTTTTAAGTGAAACTTTTTCAGCCGCAGTAGGGGCAAATCGAGAGCTTGTGTAACGCTCAAAAATTGTCACAAAATTAATGTAACGCTCAAAATCGTCACGAAATTAGTGAGGTGTGACGGAACGGACTGCACAGAAAACAATCAACTCAATGATCAGGCTTATCCAAAGTTTAAAAAATAAAAAAATTCAACCTTAAACGTCCAAAATCCAAAATATAAAAATAAAAAATTTAAAAATCTAAAATCCAAAATAAAAAAAATAAAAAATTAAAAGATCCAAAATTTAAAAAATCCAAATTTAAAAAGAACTAAAATTCCAAAATTAAAAATTCAAAGATCCAAAATTCAAAAGTCCATAAGTAGAAAATATAAATAATAAAAAATCCAAAATTTAATAATTATTCAAAAAATTCAAAAATAAAAATTTTTAAAAACAAAAAATCCAAAATTTAATAATAAAAAATAGAAGATTAAAAATTCCAAAGTAAGAAATGTCCAAAAACCCAATATTAAAAAGTAAAACAATCCAAAATTTAAAAAAATCCAATAATCCAAAAATTAAAACAAGTTTCACTTCTGTCGCGTGGCGTTCCACGCACATATTTTTGTAAGTCAATAAACAGCTTAAGTTATGTTTGTGTTTATTTTATCTGCATTGTCCTGCCGTATAACGGTGACAAGGAATTAATCAGTTAATCTGAAGAAAAATTGCTATTTTTTAAAAGTAGAAGGAGAATTCTTTTCGGACTCAACAGTAGGCCTCATTCACGTTCGGAATTTAAAATCACAATTTTCAAAAGATTAAACTGGTACATAGAGATAAAACTGTTCCTGATTAGAACATTTTAATGCACTATTCCGTTTCCTGCCCGGCATCAGTTAACCGATTTGGTACAATATCAATAGGCTTCGTCCCATGGGCGTTATAAATATTATACCACGTTTTATGAAAATCCGATAAAGAGTATTTGAGTTATCGCACTTACAGACACACGGACAGACAGACAGTCAGACAGTCCTGTCTACCAGACAATCTCATAAAGTACCGGTACCATTCTGGCACTTAATAATTATGCAATGTCATTACATAAACTTTTTGTTGCATACATTATAAAGGGCGAGTTGGGTAGTGAATTTAATATTTGACGGGGGTCCGGAAAAATTTGGCCCTGAAACCCTTGCTTTCTTTCCACGGCCCTGATTTTAACTAAATAAGGTCTCCTGATTTCAGAAATGTCACTATTTTTACTTCCTCTGCCCGTGCCATAGGTAGACTACTATAGGTAGAGGAAGTATTGTTTTCGACCCCCAAATTCGAAGTTGAGTTTTTAACATAAATACACGTTTTGAGGGCCCTGAATTTAAAAATACTATTTTCGGAAACATGTCTGTGTGTCTGTGTGGATGTCTGTGAACAGTCTAACTCCAGAACGGAAAGTCGTGTGAAAATAAAATTTTGCATTTGGGTTAAGTACCTTTTGAAGATGTGACACGAAGAATGGCGACAAGTTTCTCTTAGTTTTAAGGGGACTTTATATAAAGGAAAATTTCTTTTGTACCGATTTTCTCGAAAACAGCTATTACGTACTTATACTAAGAGTTAAAAACTTTTATTTGAAACATTTTTTTCGAAAAAATTGTCTGAAGGGTAGTTATAAGCCACCCACTCTGAATACGCGCTCTTTGCAATACGGCCTGTTCTATATCAAAATGTGAAGTGAGAAAAACGTATTGGCAATGCTTAAAGTAAAGAAAGTTACGGGAATACATTAATAAGATTTTATTTGGGTTATGTATCCTTCGGGGATGCGGTGTGGTAGCGACATTCTCTTCATTTTTATAACCAATTTACATGAAGAAAATGTCATACTTTATACTTATCTTCTCTATATATATAAAAGGCTTTGTCCTGACTGACTGAATGAATGACTGAATGACAGGAATCAACGTACAGCCTAAACTATAACAGGTAGAGACTTGGAATTTTGACAGTACCTTCGTTTCATAATGTAGATGCTCACTAAGAAAGGATTTTGAAAAATTCTGATTCTAAATGCCAAAAATTAAATGTTTTTAAAAATACTTAATCCCTTTTTACATAGAATTATCAATTCCAAATCACAGAATATATTGTTGCCAAATGGTATATGGATGGGCTTGGAAAAAACAATTGAAATGCACTTTTGACAAATAAGAGAAGTTATCAAAATAATTCATGTTATAAATAAATATTACAGAATGAAATCCACTAAAATAATGGAATCACATAACTTTCTCTACCCTGGACATAGAGAAAACAAAACGAGGTATGGTAATGTGTATATTATTATATTATATCGCAGGTTTTTGGAGAGAAAAGTATGAAAGTGATAATGCTTTATGGTAACATAAGAGTGGGAAATTTCCCGCCTCGATATTACAATTTTATGTTACAGGAATTTCTGTTTCTTCTTATTTAAACCTCTACCAGGCTTGCTGTGCACTGTACAAGCGATGGGATGCAAAATTCTAGATCCTCTATGAGCCATAAGAAACTATATCAAGCGTTTTCTGAGGGAATAGTTTGAGTGTAATATGTCGTTCTTCCTATTTCAAATTATAAATGCCTATATAAGGACCTAGAATTTAAAATTGAAAATCCTTCATAAGCTAATTTCCAATTACAAAATACAAAACCCGGGCGACGCCGGGTCTTTTAAGCTAGTATTATACTAAGAGGATAAGTTTTATTTGGCAGAAGAACTTAGACTATAGACTGAATTTCACATCAGATTTTTTTGTATCACATCTAAGTTAGTTTACGTGTTTGCTGTCTCAAAATGTATCATGGCGGACGCAACTTTATTGTCTTTCCTCGCTTATAGAAGCTAAACGGTAAGTCGTATCAAAAACAGGTTGTAGCACCAGTAACGGATTTTTAGAGATCTACTAGTTTGGTCTAATGGCTATTTGTCATACATCCATCGGGACCCACCCCTTATATATATAAAATATGTTTATAGTAGATAGGTTAGAGTCTATACATATATATATATATATATGTATAAAACAGGTATATACCTATCATATATACGAAGCATAGCATCAAAAATTTTTACAATACAAAATATAAAATGTGGTGACAATGAATTTTGTTTTACATTTTAGACATGCATGCTTTTTTTTTTCTCCATCTGTAGTAAAGATATAGGAAAACTGACGCGTAATATTTTTCTAAATCTTATGTCACTGGTCCTTTTAAAAAGAATCCAGAGGTTTTACTGAAAAATTTTGAAGCAAGTTTCGTTTTGAAATATTTACATTTTTCAATATTATTTTTTGAATAACTGAAAAACTAAATGAAACTTTTTCACAACATTGTCTGTTACACCACGAGTATGTGTAGCATTAAAAGTTTGACTCAGTACAGCCCTTAAAGAGCACTGAATTTGTCCAAATGCGCCCCATTAAACTCAATTGTTTCTAATAACTCTGCATGTAATGCGACAGGTTGCGCAGCACAACAGGTCCGCATTACAAATGGCGGCGACATTAACAAAAGCCGGTCGGGCTGCGCGCCAAGACGATGTCGACCCAATAAAAAGCTCTCCAAGCAGAAATAAAATGCAGAGTTTATATAGTGCAAAGCTTATAATGTTATTGATCCAGATAAAATGTTCATTTCCCAGGGAATGCAATATATCAGAGACCTTGCCGATGTGTGGCTCTTGTTATTCCTGCAAAGGAAGAGTGGCGTAAGATACAGCGAGGAGAAAAATATGATTTCTCCCTTGAATACTTCTAGGAATATAATAGCTATTCATAAAAGAAGGGAAATAATGCAAGTTGAAAAGAATATTTTGGAAATTGTAGAAGAAAGACGCTTGAGATGGTATGGACAAATAACAGAGGATAGAATATCCAAGAAAACTTTGGATTGGAAGGTAGAAGGAAAAAGAAGAAGAGGGAAGCCCAAAGAATGCTGGATGGATGGGGTGAAAAGGAGTATGGAGAGAAGAGGGTTAAGTGAAGAAGATGATATGGACAAGGAATTATGGAGGCAAAAGATTGTTGTGGGATGAAGGAAAACTAGTATTGTGGAATATTCCTTAAAAAAAAAAAAAAAAGTGAAAAGCTGTAAAAACTAGGTTTTATTTTGCGAGTAGGTTTGTTTGTGAAACGAGCCCGCATGGACGAGTGAAGCAATACTATGCGCAAAATAAAATCATTTTACCTTGTGTATCGCACACTATTTTTTAGACAGGCGTTAATATTTGTGAAATAATAATAATTTTTAATACGTAAGCTGCAGCCATTTTGGCTGCTTTAAAGCTATTCGTGAACTCTCTTGCCAATTGCCAGAAAGAGGTTATTGATTTCTCGTACATGGCTGCCAATGTAAGAGATGGAATGGACAAAGCTTTTAAGCCAACAAATGTGACATTTTTCAGACCACCGTGAGAAAATTAACTTTTAAAAAGGCAAATGAATGTTAACATTTTCAATTTATATCAAACTGAGTCTATTTATTAATCATGAGCTTCATAACCTATACTCTTCACCGGATATAGTAAGGGTAATTAAATCATGGAGGATGAAGTGGGCTGGACATGTTGCACGCATGGGGGAGGAGAGACATAGTCTATCTAAAAAATATTGGCTGGGAACCCGATGGGAAGAGACCTCTTGGAAGACCTAGACGTAGGTGGAAGAACAATATTAGGATAGATTTAAGGGAAGT
Source organism: Ectobius pallidus (assembly GCA_964059195.1). NCBI lineage: Eukaryota > Metazoa > Arthropoda > Insecta > Blattodea > Ectobiidae > Ectobius > Ectobius pallidus. The sequence goes on along the minus strand of CAXKWD010000005.1, from coordinate 179,790,670 downwards.
AGGATTTGCGAGGGATGGTTGGATGGAGTTAGCACAGAATAGGGTTGAATGGCGGGCTCAAGTAAGCGCGGCAATGAACCTCCGGGTTCTCTAAAATATATAATATTCCTTTAGCTTATTTTGGAATTGTCTATTGCCATTGAATGAGTGAGTATGCAATAAATTCTTCTAAAAGAGTTATTTTCCCGAAGAGTAAGCGACCATGTCTCACAACCGGCAGGGTAATTGTCTTATAAATTTGTATTTTTAGATTTCTAGCGAAAGACGAGAATATAGGTGTTTCTGAATTGAATAAAAACAAGCATTTCCTAAATTTAGCCGAAACTTAACTTCTACCTTAATATTATTTGTGTCTGTAACTATTGTTCCCAGGTATTTGAATTTTCCCACTTGTTCGAACGATTTACCGGCTATTCTAATATTTTGTAGAGCATTATTTTGACGTTTTATGACCATATATTTAATTTTCCTACATTATTTTCCAATCCAACATTCCTGTAGGCATCGAAAATACTTTTTGCATCTCTATCGATTTTCTATGTCATCTCCTAAGAAGCAAACGTCATCTGAATGAACTAAAATCGGGTGACTGCCATATAATTCTAGGCCTACCTTGTTTTCCTGAACATTCATAATGGCATATTCCAAAGCGAAATTAAAAAGTACAGGCGATAGTGCATCTCCTTGCTTCAAGCTGCTTTTAACGGCAAACTTATCTTAAATAAATTTCCCTACCCTGACATAGTAAGGGTAATTAAATCACGGAGGATGAAATGGGCTGGACATGGGGAAGGAAAGACATATCTAAAAAATATTGACTGGGAGACCCGGAGGGAAAAGACCACTTGGAAGACCTAGACGTAGGTGAAAGGACAATGTTAGGATAGATTAAAGTGGAGATGGTAGTTAACACTAGCAAAATGATAGAAAATTTAGCGTGTGTTCAAGAAACCATAACTCAGGTGTTAACAGTCGGATTTAGTTGAATTTTTGTATGCTTTGCAAGTGCAGTCTTTAGTTTAAAATAAGCAGAGAATGGTTGTTTTAGAACTCACTGTTTGGTAGGAAATAATTTTTTAACACATCGGTGATAATTTAGTTTTACAGTTACTTCCCTTGACATAGGTAGCCTACGTTTTATTCAATTTCTGTAACTTAGGTTTGTGTGAAACCTTGGGAACTTACTAACAACAGGTTCTACTATTTACCCTAGCACAATCAGTCTAATATGTACAATATTACTGCATGAAAACATCACGACTAAAAAAAGAAAGACTTTCCTTTTAAATAAAAATAGTTGAAAATTCTGTATAGTCAAGACTTTTCCCATAATTCTGCTAAGGGAGATTTGTCATCCATCTATAATGAATTCCTGAAAATTTCATTATTCTAGCATGAATAGCTTTTCAGAAAATGGTACCTGAAGTACAAAAATTGTAATTTTACAGGAGAGCGAAAAGAAAATGACGTGTATGTTCTAACCTTAAGTTATTTTATCCACTTTAGAAAGCTCCAGGACTATAACTGTCGCTCTGCTTGGTTTAATAATAACGCAACATATATGACCTATATATCAAAATGTTCAGAAAACTAAGCTCTATTACATGAGCCTAAGAAAAAAATAATATTTTTTTTACACTGATAACTACCATCTCCCCTTAACGTGAAAAATGCCGTAGCAAAGCGACCCCATTCCTTTCTAAGGCACCCACATGCCTTCCTGCCTTGTCGAAGGCATGGACAGTTCAGAATTTAATATTCCTACCTGTTAGGGATGACTTTTTCCACCAGACATTTTCTTGCATGCTGCAATTCACAATGAACACTGCACACACAAGCATTTTACAGCAGACTAAATGCCCACAATGCTGAACCACCACGAGGTATGGAAGACAATGTTGTAGTTCTTTGTCACTACTCAAGGGCGGCGTTGCAATCGCTGGACTACTCTCAGCTGTCACAAGACTGGGTCAAATCAATATCCACCCCCACCCTTCTTCTTGTCTCGTTATGCGAATCGTAACATCAGAACCAACATCTTAAAAATGATGCCCCAGCCATAGGGTACGTGAAAAGTCTTGTAGCCAAATCTTCCTTTCTTACTTCCTCTTCCCGTAACATAGGTACTATAGGTAGAGGAAGTATTGTTTTCGACCCCCAAATTCGAAGTTGAGTTTTTGACATAAATACACGTTTCAAGGCCCTCTGAGTCCAAAAATACTGGAAACATGTCTGTCTGTGGGGATGTCTGTGAACAGGCTAGCTCCAAAACGGAAAATCGTATGAAAACAAAATTTCGTATCTGAGGCTGTGACACGAAGAGTGGCGACAACTTCCCCTTACTTTTAAGGGGACTTTACACGAATAAATTTTCGTTTGTCACGATTTTCTAAAAAAAAAAAAGACTCTAACGATTTCTTTTAAATTTTGTACATGGAGTGCTTACACCAAGAGCTAAAACTTTTATTTGAAACTTAAAAAAAAATTCTCTGAAGGGTGGTTGTAAACTACCCATTGTTTGTAGATACTCTGTCTTGCCTGGTGAACAACTCAATACGCGGACATTCACGGCCTCTTATTCTATATAAGCACATGAAGTGAGAAAGATGTATTGTTGGCCATGCTTACAGTAAAGAAATATCTGAGGGGAATATTCGATAAATTTCGGAAAGTTTTCTTAACGGCGGAAAGTTCAATAAACGTTTGCAGTCACTTGTTTTTTCTTCTTTTTTTGTTTGTCCATAGCCTGCGTTTTTAGTCGCAACATTCAAAGGAGGGGATATAAGGTATTTATAGCATAATTAGCGTAAAATTGTGTCTTGCGATTCTGTACAAGGATAGGCTATGTGAATACTGCTAACTTTTATTTGGGAAGAGAAAGTTATGTGACTTTCATATCAGATTTTTTCCATATTTACATAAAAAGAAAACGTAGAAAGTATAGGCCAACTCGCTTCTCGTTTCATATAGCCTAATATTTTGCCTAGTTAAAAATTAATTTAAAAACAATTTAACATACATTTTTTCTGTTAAATTTGTTGAATATATACTCCCTTCTCGTATGTTAAAGCATACTATTTATTTAATATTTTAAAAATCAAATTTAACATACCTTTTTAAAAGAACTGTCCGTATTGTGGTTGGTATATGGTTAATTAACTACGGGGATGTACTGCAACTTAGGCTTGTGACCGTCGAGATTTAAGCACACATAAATGCCATCGACCTGGTCAGAGATCGAACCCTCAACTTTGGGCACAGAAAGCCAGCACGACTGTCGATATTTTAACATAAATACACGTTTTGAGGGTCCCTGAATCCATCATTCATGTGAGTCTTAAGTTCTTATAACGGTCTAACATTCTACGACCATTTATGTTATCTTGCATAGTAAATTTTAAATAAATGGTGCAACAATATGTTGCGCAAACTTTCTCGCATATACGTGTTAAAGGCTAGCACAGAAAAAAATTAAATTAAAGAGACAATTAAATTTTACTTATTACATTTTCATAAACCCAACAAGTATCTAGGACGGAAAGCATCAGTGTCGATATTTATGTTCAATGTTTTACCGTGAAATAATAATAATAATAATAATAATAATAATAATAATAATAATAATAATGATAATAATAATAATGATAATCAATGGCAGTAAAACTGCATATTATTAGTACTACTACTACTACTAGGGGAAAATTCAAATATAAAGCTCCGTACAGATCTGCGCTCCTCTTGCGCGCCGTGCGGCACGCGTGCCGCTCGGCACGCAGATGTGTACGGCATTTTTAGGTGCACGCGAACTGCTCGCGTGCCGCTCGCCACGATCCGTCTCCTGTCGGTTTTTTCGACGAACACAAAGGGTTTCTGATTTCATATTTGGACGTGTTTTTGGTAGTTGCGTGCTGCACGCGTGCATCTCGCTGAAATTATTTTCACAGCGCTCCGCTCCTCAAGCTTTACTGTACAATTGGCAAATGAAAAAATTATATGATAGGTTGATGCGAGTCACTTACTCACCTTTTGGGGAAGGATAGGCAGTGGCGGACGCAGACATTTTTTTCGGGGGGGGATTTGAATAGGTAGAAAGAATACTAAAAAAATTAATCAACTTACATAATATACAATTAGTTTATAAAACTGGCCACTTAGAGTACTTTTTTTCAAATTTCGGGGGGGGATGTAACCCCCCTATCCCCCCCCCCTGCGTCCGCCACTGAGGATAGGTATACAGAAGCAGGAGCTGAGTCAGATGTTGTGTACGTTACTTTGCACTTTCTGAATTTCTTTAAAATACGCTGGAGAAAATCGATCTTTATGTTTGGCTTCTTCCTTCATGTAGGCCTACTCATAAACATTAGCAATAATCTCGCTACTTTGACTGTGTAGAGTTTCCCCTTTTAGTTTTGACAGTATAGGAGGCATTATCACGTTATTAAATAAATAGCATTCGTTAAAACACTTGCATGCACCCGTGCTGCAAAGCAGTGAATTGTCGTCTCCAAACAGAGTACAGGAAATTTGACTGTTTGTTTATTGTAACATGTGCTATTTTGCTGACGTGCCTAGCTAGCCCACTGGTCCCTCTCTGAAGGACATTAGTAAAGATTGAATGAGCTAGCTTGTATGTGATATAATCATGGAGTGGTACGAGGAGAAGATCTGCAGATGATACATATTTACAAATCAAAACCCCTACTGTGGAACCCAAAACATAAGGATAACTACAAAAAAAAATTAAAGGAGGATGCATGGAGGGAAATAGGAATGGAAATAAATACGTCTCAGAAGAGTGCAAGAAGAAGATGTTATATAATATCTATGCTTTCTTGTAACCGGCGAGAGAAAATTAAAGTTAACGCCAGCAAAGGTACAGGAAAAGCTAAGTTATAAAATATAAATAATAACACTGTTTGCACACTTTTCAACTCTTGTTTAAAAATGGTTTTGTTTCGATATTTAAGCCGTAGACAAGTTTTGCAATTGAGGACTTTTTTCAAAACTCGTTTTCTAAGCAAAAAACACACAAAATATTAGGCCTAATGATGAAAGCTAGTGGTTCGCAGTAGGTTCGTCGCTTTCCTATGGAACGCAAGAGGAGCGCTGTAAAAATAATTTCAACGAGCGGCACGCGTGCTGCACGCGTGCTGCACGGCGCGCAAGAGGAGCGCAGATCTATACGTACCTTAAGTCGCACCTTGGGATCAATCGGTCCCACCCAACATAGTTTATATACTCACACCGGACTGCAAAGAAAACATTTTACACGGAACCTGCTATTAAAATTTAATCTCCATAAAATTCTACCGGTTTAAAAAAAATTACAATAGATTATGCCTACTGATATATTATGGTACTTTATGAGATTGAGTGGGTGAAAGGAAAATGTCTGTCCGTCTGTCTGTGTGTCTGTACGCGCGATAACTCAAATACGCTTTATCGGATTTTGATGAAACTTGGTATACTCATTTATAACGTCCATGGGATGAAGCCTATTGATATTGGACCAAATCGGTTGACCGGTACCGAAGTAAAGCCCAATTTAGTGCCTATTTTATAGTAGTAGCTTTGAGAAATAACACTACCTACTTATTCCTTCATATACGCTTATTGAACTAGACCTTTGTTCTTCCGTAAGTCCTGCTTAATGAATCGATCTGGAGTTTAACTCTGAAATCGATTATAAAAATAACTTATTTTCTGCATATAATAATATTGTAGTTATCACTGATTCAACAAAAGCATTCTGGCACTTTTGTAACATCAGTTTACAAATTCATGACAAACTACTGTAGCATACGTTATAAATTTAAGAGTTAAATTCATATATAAATTTGTATATGGTATATTAAACATATATATTGTATATTATATACCTGACCGCTTGCATGGTTAACGTTGCTGACTACGGATCCGCATGTCTTGAGTTCGATCCCCGGTACCTCCTTGGATTTTTCTGAGGTAGGGAGGTCTGGAACGGGGTGCACTCAGCCGCGTGATACAAACTGAGGAGCTACTTGATGAAGAAGTAGCGGTTCCGGTTCAGTAAGCCATCAGGAATGGCCGTAGGAGTCGGCATGCTGACCACATGTCTCCAATCCTGCCATCTGCCTAGTAGATGACGCAGCGGTCGGATGGTAGGCCTAGGCCCTTCAAGGGTTGTAGCACCATGGAAGTTAGTTTAGTGTAATATTATACACCTAAGTTATATATTTTCAAGTTTTTAGGATCTGGAAGGATCTTAAAAATTAGAAAACGTATACAAGAATAAAGAAGGTACCTATACAAAGATAGAAAAATAAAATATGCCTAGACGTATTGAGCATAAAACTTCAACTTATGTGATGGAGAGTGCGTAGTTATCGTGACAAAATAAATCCTGTCTAACGGACACTTGATCATAGGTAATCCCACGAGAGTTTACGAATTTATCTGATGAAACTCGTCAACTCTAATATAGACTATTAAGACTATTCTACGAATAAAAATGTAACGGATTATACAAATAATAATTACTTTCGTGCTTTGTTGTATAAAAACAAAACTAACAGATGCGAGATCACGGCCTACTATGAATCAACCATCCATGAAGCGATTCGAGTTGCCATGTTGTGACCAGTGCTACCAATGGTGCATACAATACATAGTTAACTTCATTCAGGTAAGCTAACAGCAGAAAAGAATAAAAGCACACCAACTGGCTTGCACCGAATCGAAATTGTGTTTTTAATCGATGTACATTTATATTATTTCAATTTCCAAAGAAGTTATGTTGTATAAAATAATCTGGTTTCGTGCTGCTTAATGGCAGCATGTGACGTATTAATCACTGCACATTGATCCTTACGTGTCCAGTAACGAGCTGACGTTTTATCAGGTAAAATCCCATCCTCATATTAATAGCAAGCATTTTATAAGATAAACGATCATGATTGGTCTACATCGAAGGAATTGCTAAACGTTAGGCTATTGGTCAATATCAAACACGCGGCGTATGAGTGAAATAGTCCAATAAAAGCTTGTCTTATGCAGGAATATTTTTTGGCCCCATGAATTTTAGTCAGAATATGTTAAATGGCTGTGATTTGTACTATTACGCTTGTCTCTGATAAGTAATTCATGCTACGCTTTTTTGACAGCACACAAGTGGCGGGAAACTTCGTTGAAACGTTAAGTTTAGGAATAAAAAATAAGAAGTGATTTTTAGAGAGTAACAGGTACTTACATTGTCCAACACAGAGGGCAGCTTGAAGAAGCTGATGTAACAGATCATGTAGAGCACCTGTAGGGAAAAATAATAAAGAAATAAATAAAAAATAAATAGTAATTAAAAATGTGAATAAAATTGAATTTCAAATAGTAAAATACAAAATAAAAACAACAAATATATTAGTAATAAAGTATTAATAAAACTACTGAAAACAATTAGTGGAATGAACTTAATAATAACATAAATAAGGAAATTCTTCTTCTCCGTAGTTTAACCTCGCCCTTTATAGGGACTTTTGAGCCTTAGAAGATTGTGACCTGTCGGGAGAGGGTTTACTTTTGGATCACACACATACTTTTTTGACCAGTCGACATGGAAAGCTTCCCCGGATGAGTGATCGGCACAATGCTTGGGCCACCTCCAAGAGAAAATGAACAAGTTGATAATTATTTTTTAATACTGCTGTGTTTATACTCATTTCAGCTGCGATGCCATATCAGGAGTTCGGGATCTGTGTCTATACAGTAGGGAAGGCCATGGAACTATTGCTTGTCAATTGTTTCTACTGTCGGTGTATTTTTATGGGGTAAATTTCAACTGATATTAATTTAAATGGATATGATACAGGATGAAATGGTGATGATGATTCATGGTATGTAAATATCCAATTCGGTATTTGCCTTTACTAGTGGGGAAACCATGAGAAAACATATGTCAAATTTGAACCTAGGACCTCCGGAATGCGAGTCCAAGAAATTACCATCTAGGCCAAATCGCTCGGTATTAATCTTTTGTTTATGTACTTAGCTTAAATATAATTGTTTTGAGTTTGCGTAAAGAAAAGTTTACTTCGAGTACTTTTTTTATATTTATTTTAATTTTATTATTATTATTATTATTATTATTATTATTATTATTATTATTATTATTATTATTTTTAAATTTATTACATGATATTATTCTCTCTCGAATCCTTTGCCCCCATGTTGGTGCGAAGGGCCTCCAAGTGGAGAATTCTGTTTACCGATGTGAATTTTGTTACGCTTATTTTCCTAGAGAGGGCAGAGGGACAAGTGGTAAGCCCATCGCCCTTTATCACATGATAACATTATAGGAGAAAAATTCCTCTGAAACTGGGATTTGAACCCAGGACCATTAAGGGCAATCAGTCATAGGTGATAGGTTCCATCTGGCGCTGTGAAGTGAACTCTGCCTTAGCTCAGCTGGTAGAGCATTGGCACTGATAGCCAAAGGTCCTGGGTTCAAATCCCAGTATCAGAGGAATTTTTCTCCTGTAATACTAAAGCCTAGATAAAATAATGATTTTATACTAAAAAAGACCTTAAAATGACGAATATGACCGAATAATGACAGCGATGTCTAAGAATTACCTAAAAAATAGATAAAATTACAAAAAAATTACCCAAAAAATTACCATTTTTATAAACTAGGAGTCATGATCAGAAAATGTGCATGATGTTCCAGTTAAAAGATGACATGTCATCACATTCCGGGCCCTGCTAATAAGACACTGGGATAGGAAATAAGTGATCATAAACTAAAACGAGCCACTCCATATAATTATTTACTTCAACACAGAACACAATGTCATAACATCCAGCCAGTCTGTGTGAAAACATTCAGTACAAAACCCACTTCGTTGTACTTGAGACTAAAATAACAAAACAAAACAATGTTGTGAAGAAAACAGACACATGTTATAAGGGAACTGAAACCACACCAAGTCTCTTCGGCATTTTCCAGTCAGTTTTTCAATACTTAATGACATATGCCCCTTTTACATCGCACTGTTCAGGCGCTGTTATCAACGTAGGGATATAGACAATCAGAGTAAGTTATAAACCTCGTATCAAGAAAGAAGTCATTCTCATATTATGAAACTAGCATGTGCCCGCGGATTCGCCCGCGATAATTATTTCAAGAATTAAAAATTAAGAGCATAATAGTTAAACCATTATATTTATTAACACCTAAATCGCGTGGACTACATACCACGATTAGATAGCATCGACTGGTAAAAGCGACCTCAGATTCGAGTTCCTTGGCCCAGAAAATCCCTGTATAGTGAGTTTCGTCCAAATCGAACAATGTTTGACCATATTTAGGCCTACAGGAGGCATACAATAAAGGAGGCCGTGTATTGATACCTTCTCTAATTTGTCAAACTTCCATTTCATTTAATCCAAACCCATCTGATAAAACAGGCAACAATATATTCTGTGATTTTGTTTCGATAATGCTGTGTAAAAAGGGATTAAGTATTCTCAAAAACATTTAATTTTTGGCATTTAGAAACAGAATTTTTCACAATCCTTTCTTAGTGAGCATCTACATTATGAAAAGAAGGTACTGTCAAAATTCCAAGTCTCTACCTGTTATAGTTTAGGCTCTAAGTTGATTCCCGTCAGTCAGTCAGTCAGGACAAAGCCTTTTATATATATAGATTGGCGAACAGCTGTTCTGGTACCGATAATTCCGGACCAACAGATGGCACTAGCGTCACTATAAATGCCAATAGGCAGAGGATATAAAAATTTAACCATTTTGATATTCTTATGTATAGGCTAGGCCTATATTGCTTTATTGAATATCAGAATTGAAGCTCTGTTTATTGGCATTCATAGCGATACTAGTTCCATCTGTTGGCTCGGAATTATCGGTACAAGAACCGCTGTTTGCCGATTTCATAATATGAGAATGTTTCGTATTGCTATGAAAGGTAGGCCTACCGTACATTTCCGCAGATAAGACGATATTTGACTCGTAAAGAAAAAAATGCCGGGTCGTCTTATAGGACACATACAAAAAATTATATGAATTAAAAACATTATAAAATGATGAATTCTGATGTCAAGATTATATTATCTTGAAATATTAAGATGTTACGTACAATTTGTATTGTTACTAGGATGTGCCCGCGGCTTCGCCCACGATAATTAATTGAAAAATTAGAAATTAATAGTATAATAATTATTAAAGCATTATATTTATTAACACTTGCACGCGAATCATTCTTAAACTAAACCATTAATAATTAATGAAACAGCTAAAATTCCGGCTTTAGAGTACATTCCACGATTAGAAATCGCCACCTGGGAAAACGATCTCAGATTCGATTATGTAGTTCCAAAGATAACTGTGATCCACTGCCTTCTAAACTGTATATGCTAATTCTCGTGCGTAATTCTCGAGACGGCGGTGGATAATGGCGTTTTTCAACTGTTTGTTGACAGATGAATGAGATGTGAATTTTATTTGATAAATTCAGTGTAATTTTAAGAAATTATATAATTTTTCAAGAGTAGGAGTGATTGATTTGGATTATTATTATCAGCGATATTTCAAGAGTTAAATCATCAAAATTTTACTGCTGGTGCCCCCGGCTTCGCCCGCCACTATTCATTGACTCCAGGATTTTTAAGAAATTTACACTGGTAGATTATTAAAAATGTTTGTGGTTCAGAGCTATGAAAATTGTAAGTAAAAATAAAATTAGAATATTTGTTCATTGAGTTCATTTCACTTAGGCCTTATATAATAAAGAAACGGTTTTCCTAATCTTGTAGTCGTCATGAAAGTTTAGACTGAGAGATACGAACATCGCCGAGTATACCCGATGTCTCACGAAGCGGGCGAGCAAGCACGCTATTTAGGGCCGTTGAATTGTATAAGAGTAGATTTTTTAAAAATAGTGAATCATTTTATGCGCATATTAGTGCACAAGTGGAATGAAAGGGTTAAAATAGACTATATCAATTTTTTATTATTGCTACTATATTTGGATTATTATTGTATTTATTGTATCTTTGAAGGTGCACGGATGAAATAATGAAATATGACTCCAACCTTGTTGATTGAGTGGAAGAAACGGCTCACCGGCCTTAACTCTTTCAGGCAATAAAAAAATACGTACCATAATTATTACTAGCTTAAAAGGCCCGGCGTCGCCCGGGTTTTTTATTTTGTAATTGGAAATTAACTTATGAAGGACTTTAGATTTATAAATTCTAGGTCCTTATATAGGTATTTATAATTTGAAGTAGAAAGAACGACTTATCACACTCAAACTATCCCCTAAGAAAATGTTTGAAATAGCTTTTATGGCTATATGTAGAATTTTGCATCCCATCGCTTGTACAGTACACAGTAAGCCCGGGAGGGGTTCTAATAAGAAGAAACCGAAATTCCGGTAACATAAAATTGTATTATCGTGGCTGAAAATTTTGTTTCTCACTATCATGTTACCATAAAACCGTTTTCGGAATGAAATTCAACAGAAATACAATATCACTTTCATACATCTCTTCCCAAAACATATTACCTTACCTCGTATTGTTTTCTCTATGTCCAGGGTAAAGAAAGTTATGTGACTACATTATTTTCGTGGATATTGATAGTTCTCTCATTTGTTTCTCTCATTTGTCAAATTTATTCTACTTTCATTTTTTTTCCACGGCCATCTGAGACCCGCTGGTAACAATATGTTTTAATGTCAAATGTGATTCGGATTCGATAATTCTGTGTAAGAAGGGATTAAGTATTCTCAAAAACAATTGATTTTTGGCATTTAGAATCTGAATTTTTCAAAATCCTTTCTTAGTGAGCACCTACATTATGAAACGAAGGTACTGTCAAAATTCCAAGTCTCTACCTGTTATAGTTTAGGCTGTACGTTGATTCCTGACATTCAGTCATTCAGTCAGTCAGGACAAAGCCTTTTATATATATAGAGATTATTAGACCTATTATTACTATTATGAACGATTTATGATGGAGACGTATTGTATAACCACCAGACAAACTTTCAGCGCCAAAGAACTAGAGGGAATGAAGAAATCTGATTGTGACAGGTGCTGACCTCTCTGAAATCGGCATTCGTTCTTGATACGAGTAATATGCACTAGGTTTTCATGTCTTATTTTAAACGTAAAGAGTAATTCTGAATAATCTTCCAGCAAGCTGAAGTAAGAAATATACTGTAACGAAACGTATGTCTAAGTTCGCTATGTTTCAAAGAATTTTAAGTTTCACCTTCTTTATTTTCCACTTTCAATTATGGATTTACTTGTTTATATTTAAACATAGTACACTGATACTTTTTTTAATGAAAATCCTGAAACCTGATACTGAGTTTAAGTACCACTATTGTTGCATGCAAGTTCATCAACAATGTCACTGTTTGAATTGGTAACACTGATCACACAGTAGTTTATAAGTATGTAGTCTTGGTATCTGCGGTGGAAGACAATGCACTAAGAAATTAGGCCTATATAATACAACTTCGATCTTTCAATAAAGTTGTTATGGCTTGAGGCTTGTATAAATTTTGTTCATTGTCAGTATTCTGTTCAGGAATTGATTTGGCACATACACACTTTTTTAACAAAGTGCAAACCAAATATGATTAATACTATTATCCCAACTGTAAGACTAATAATAATAATAATAATAATAATAATAATAATAATAATAATAATAATAATAATAATAATAATAATAACTTAATTGAGAACTGTAACACCTAAAGCAAATGAGATCAACGATTTTGTATCCACGTATTGGAGCAATCTAATTTTGTTAGGCCTACTTGGCTTTATTTAAAAGAGCTGCCAACTGAATTCTGTTTCTTAGGGGATTCTAGCATGTAGAAGGGCTGCGGAGCGACTTCTAATTATTGGCACTGTATAATTAACTCTATGTATATCAGAATAATATTTTAATAAATCCATGAAAATACTAATTACTTGTATTAAATGTCTATGGATACAAAAAGACCATAGAGAAGTACGAAAAATTGTAATTTTCAATGGTTTGTTGTTTGAAAAATGAAAGACCATTTAAAATTTGTAAGTGATTGCATTTTAGGAGAAAGTGATCTCACTTTAGGAAAGATGAATTAATTATTTTCTGAAAATGTTATTAGTATTACGTTGATAATTTCCCAGACTTATTCTGGGAAAGTATAAAGTATTGAAAGAGTATGATAATATTACAGGAGAAAAATTCCTCCGACACTGGGACTTGAAGCCAGAACCTCTTCCACTGTTATTGTACAGTAACACTCAAGACAATAATCTGTGGTTCATGAATGCATATATATATATATATATATATATGTTCATGAATGCATATATATGCATTCATGAACCACAGATTATTGTCTCTGTTGGACATTACATGATAATACTACAGGAGATATATCTGTGGCTTGGTTCTAAAAGGGCCAATGTCATAAAACTTGCTTTTGGGATAACTGACTTTGAAGCCTTTGTAGAAGTAATATTTTTTGCTGAGAACTTCCGACATTAGCCCCTAAGGTTTCTGTATTATGTCTATTAATAGCAACAGACATTGGTACTTTTATTATACGAAAGATAAAGACTAGCCGAACTCAACAGTGCATAGATATCATTTTTGCAAGAAATTGACATTGACCCCAGAACCAAGCCACATATATATCAGTCAGAGAAGAGAGGTTCCATCTGGCGCTGTGAAGTGAACTCTGGGTTAGCTCAGTTGGTAGAGTATTGGCACAGATAGCCAAAGGTAATGGGTTCAAGTCAGAGTTTCGGAGGAATTTTTCTCCTGTAATATTATCAAGTAATGTTCAACAGACACAATAATCTGTGGTTCATGAATGCATATGCATATATACATCCATTTTGAAAAAGTAGTTTCAATTTCGGAAAAATGTAATTTATTCAAAAATATAATCTTAACTTTGGAGGAAAGAATTTCAATTTCAGAAGAAGAAGAGTAAAAAGAAGAAAGACAATACAACTGTCACGTTTCAAAGATTGAATTATTTTAGAAATGATGGGGCATCGCGTAGAAGTGTAGGATTATAGTTATATTATTGATTCTATCGTGTTTTCTTTCTCCTTTATCTTTTGTTTATGGACACTCAAATTACCCTGCGGAGTTTAGACTATAAAAGAAAATAAAGTAATACTGAAAGAAATAAAAAATGAAACCCACCTTATAAAAGAAATGAAGAAACACATGAGAATTATTCTCGGACATCTGGGGAGATCCACCTTAGGTAAACACGAACAACATCTTAGGTGTACATGAGCAAGCCATAATCTTCATTGTAGGCGAAGTCCTCTGTGCAAACATAAAACAGGGGATTGAGCATGTAATTCCAGTCAATCTCTCCTCAAGGTTCCGTTTTGGGCACATGATCACAGCTGAACATCTGCATAGTCACAATCTTCATAGCCGGCCAAGTCCAGTCCGTACACTTGCCTGGACTTGTCACAACCTGGTCTCTTCCTCCTGCAGGTGCTAAATGCTAGGGTCCTGGCGTCATACCTCGCTATTACTCCACGTTGACTCCATGGTATTGAATGTGCTGATGGTTACAGTCTTGCGTTTGTGTTGGATTGGGAGTGTTGAGTATTTGCTGATGGAGCCGTGGCTGCTGGCACTAGAGGAGGTGGAAGCGCCGCCCTCTGACACCCCCAACACCCCCTGGTGCACGAGGGTGCCGCGCTGTGCGAACAGGTTCAGTGGCGGCTGGTTGCGCATCAGAGTTATCGGCACTGTCACCCCCACTCCTACAGTATCGGTGGTGGGGGTTGTGTCTGACGTAGTGACGAGCACTCCCACGTCATCTGGCTGCTCCTTCACCAACCCCTGGTTACAGATATCGGGGGCAGTGTTGCTAAGCAACAGGGGTCCTTCCACCCCTTCTAGATCGCTTGGGACGTCGGACTTATTACTGTAGTATTCCATGCTGGGGCCGTGTACCAGATATTCCCCACCGGGTACCATGACCCGTACCATCTCCTCCACTGAGGGGAACCGCCGTAAGTACGCCGTCATAGTGAGCAGGGCTGCCACCTCCGCCATGATGAAAGCAGCACCAGCTGCGAAGAATGACCAGCCGTACCTGTAGTCAAATGGATTTGAGTTCTGACGTCGGGGGCGGTCCATGTAGGCATCACTCAGCACCGAGGCGAACACTACAAGCCCGCCTCCCAGAGATAGTCCTGCCAACACAACAATAAACTCACATAAGTAACTGTTCGAGTTAAACGAAGTAATGCATGCAAATGGGTTTAGTTATATTGGCAGAGTTACTTTAAGTTATTAAAAATTTTGCAACCGTTTAAAATAGCTTGACTAGGCCTATATAATTTTATCTTTCCCCAAATTTAGTTAGGGGAGATCGCCCTGGTACCGGTCAGGCCTCGTTACCGGTAAACAAGTAGTTATACATTAAGACGCTAGATAGCAGCAGAAAACAGTTATGAAGTGGTAGGAAGGAACAAAAGAACTTTATTCCTCGAATAAGCGTCTAGCGTTCTTAATGTGTAACTACTTGTTTACCGGTAACGTGGCCTGACCGGTACCGAAGCAATCTCCCCTGCAACTTTTCTTTTCTATTCCTTTATTAATATTTCAGTGGTCATAAGATTAAAAAAGCAAAGAATATAGAGGAATGATAATTCTTTCACTCTGGCCATGTGTAAGCAAAGGTTGAAAGGCAGAGCCAATGACATAGCCGGGATTTGAACCAGGATATTAGAGTATCCGTGCCGCTGCTCTACCATTGAGCTACCAAGCAACATGTGGGTACAACATTACATTCTCTAACTGACTCACAGATCCTGGTTCAAATCCCGGCTATGGCATTGCATTTTTCAGTATGACTCAACCTTTCCAAAGAATATAGAATCAACAATAAAACAAGTCAGTCGTAGGAGAAATTATCCCGGTACCGGTCAGGCCTCGTTACCGGTCAAGTAGTTACACATTAAGATGCTAGATAGCAGCAGAAAACAGTTGTGGAGTGGTAGGCAGGAACAAAATAATTTTATTTCTCGCATAGAGTCCGTGTTTGTCTACCGTCTTAATGTGTAACTACTTGTTGACCGGTAACGGGGCAATCTCCCCTATATACCCGTCCTTATGAGCATTGAGGCAAGGTTCAACATCGTAACTATATTTCTGTTGTCATTTTATCCTGTTCAAAGAAAAAACTGGGTGAACACTAACAAGTGGGTAACTCCGGCGAGACTAATTTGCATATATAATCTTGAGTTCTTTTTGTTTTAATTAAATTGTCATATTTTAAAATCGAACAGAATATCAAGATGAATGACTCTAACAGAGTTGTAAACGGAAAAATATAACCCAATATACCTCGGGGTATAGAGACCAGGCGCAGGGGTGCACTCAGCCTCGTGATTCAAATTGAGGAGCTACTTAATAGAGAAGTAGCGGCTCCCGTCATGGAAACCACCATTAACGGCCGTGGGTGTCGGCATGCTGACCACATGCCCCCAATCCTGCCATCTGCCTATGGTAGATGATGCCGCGGTCGGGTGGTATGCCTTGTCCCTACAGGGATGTCGCGCCACGGAGTTTAGTTTAGTTTAGAGATCAGGCAGGTGTTCGGACTGGCTATGAAAATTGTGAGCATGCTGATGTTCAGCTGTAGCCACGTGCTCCAAGCATGTGCCCAAGACAGAACCTTGAGGAGATATTGCCTCAACATTTGGAGCTCTGTGCTCGCTTTTTGTTTCCGAGTTTTGACATGCGCTGTTCACTTCTTACAATAATAAAATTGCTGTTCTATTCAGTATACAGCCCACAACACAGAATAGAATGCTAATTCAAAAGCGTGGGATGTATTATAATGAAATGCGTTGGAAACAAAAGGAAATGTGATTAGAGAGATCCTTTGTAACACTGAAGGCAACACTGTGCTATGGGTGACATTACAATCTTAGAAACCATTTCATCCGACACAAGAATATTGCTACTAACAGAAGAGTCCGGGTGTTAGTAATGATTTACTGCATCGATTGTCAGCCAGTAGTCTGTGGACCTCTGGGGGTCTTGGGATCGATTATTTTATCAAGTGCCAGAATGGTACTTTCTAAGATTACTTGATGAATGTAAAAATCCCTTTAGGCAGGCCTACAGACTGAGGTAGATTTCGAAGTGTTTTTGGTTTAATTTATTGTCGTTGCGCAGCACTCTTCTTCTTTAGCCTTGGTATGACAAACCCGCAATAATAACAGCAAAAAAGAGGAAAGAGAACTTTTTCAAATATTCAAATCTCGCCTTATGTGAGAGCTATGGAGAAACTATTTATTGATTTGTAGAGTACTCAGTACTCAACGATACCCCACAAGACGTGGTTTCAAAAATTTCGAATTTCCATCCCCCCACTCGTACCCCCAAAACCTCCGAATCATCGGTGTCACTGTAAACTCCATAAGGAGTACTCTAATTTATTCAAACAAAGTTTCCCTCTATACTTCATAGGGGCTGAGATATAAATTTTTCAAAACTTCAACCCCCTCCCCTGACCCCCTCCTTGGGCCAATTTTGCTCATTAACGAACATATGCGAACTATTGGGCCTAGAAATAATATAATACAATTTGGTTCAAATATCTTTCAAATTACGGCAGCGGTGGTTTCGTACTTAGGGAGGCATGAAACGTAAAGATATGAAAGAATTTTTCGAAAGTCATGACATGGTATCGATTGCAATAGATAGATTTTTCTTCTTCGAAATCTACCTAAAATGTTTTCTTCGTTATTTTCTATAAAACGATTTTCTTTAAATTTTGTATATAAGGTGCTTATACTAAGAGATAATAGCTTTATTAAAAACATTTTTTTCACAAATATTCTGTGAAGGATTGTTATAAGTCACCCACTGTTTGCAGAAACTCAGAATTGCCTGGTGAACAACTCTCTTCGGGCTTGTCTTTTCAAATTTTTCCTCGAATCATTAATGATTGACACAATATAACCAGCTACTTACATAATACACTGATTTAACTGAATTGCATCCTTCAGTTCTTGAACCGAACTTTTAAATACCCTGTAGATATTATTGTACATAACCCTGAGTGGTGGGCGGCCGGCATGACGTCATTAGAGATCGCGTTAATGAGGTGTTGATGAATAAGGGTTGCGAGGAGAAAGAGGGTGTGCATTACCAGGGGTTGTTTTAAACACGGGGTGAAAACATCCCCCGCTCTTCGAAATTTAAACAACACCTTGTTGCCGGATTTTCTTTCAGCTATAATATTAACCGCCCTCGTATGCTATCCACTAGAAACTAGAACAAGATTATTTCAAGCTAAGATACGATTATCTCTTACGCTTAATTTACATGAATAAAATGTTAGATATTAATGTGCAACAATAATAATAACTAGGGACCGGATTTTTAGGTTTTTAAAAACACTGTTTTAGGTTTTCCATTAGGTGAAATAGTTTTTTTTAGGTTTTTTGTCCAAAATATCGTTTTCGGGTAGAATAACTGGTTTAATGAATTTGAATGCACTACATAGGATTCAATACATAATTAACACGTCTTCTTAAAACTCACAGTGTCACCACTCAGTATGAATAACAGTATGTATGCTTGCTACCCTATGGTCCCCAGGTGGGGCGAAGGGGCCTCCAAGTGGAGGTTTTATTACCTATACTAATTTTGATATGCTTATTTTCCGAGAGAGGGTAGAGGGACAGGTGGTATGCCCATCGCCTCGCAACTAAGTATTTCTTGGACGTGAAAGGGCCGAGAAATTTTGTCCAGAGGCTCTAATTTAGGCTTGGAGTTCTTTTACGTGCCGTAAATCTACGACACGGGACCCCCAGCTTAAAGTCCCTCCCGGAGGACTCCGTGCCCAGGATTTTTACGTCCTGAAAAATCCATCGACCGCGGCCGGGTTTGATCCCGCGCCCTGCGGATTTAGAGGCGGGCACGCTACCTCTAGACCACCGCGGCCGACTATGAACAACAGGGAAGTACTAAAGGCAAACAAGCGCTTTAAAACACAGAAATCTATATCCTCGTTCATACACGGCAACAATGGTTGTTCGTACGAATATTTTAAAAGGAATACGCCGGTACTCTTACACTTCCTCTCTTGATAGGCCTACTGTCCATCATAGACGACAATGGGTTGATCGAAACGCTGGTGGTATTAATTTCAATCCGACAAAAATTATTGTCTCTCCGCAAAATATCGATTTCGCAACTGAGAAACAAAAAAGACAAAAAAGTAGCCTAAATTAGATATTTTAGGTTTTATATCCCGCTTAGGTATATTTAGGTTTTTATACCCCATATAGGTATTTTTAGGTGCCACAGAATTAATGTGGGTGAATCCTATGGACATGATTCGAAAAAGTGTATGAGCGCTTTTTGTTTTGGAAGTAAGGAAAAAAATAGGTAAAAACCTAAGAATCCGGTCCCTAATAATAACAATAATAAAATAAAATCAGGTAAACTGATGTAACAAAGTGCAAGAATGCTTTTGTTTAATCAGTAATAATTGCAATTATGATATGCAGAAAATAAGTTATTTCTGTAATTGAAATTTCCGATTTAAGCCCCAGATCGATTCATTAAGCTTACGGAAGAACAACGGTCTAGTTTGATAAGCATATGTGAAGGAATATGTGGGTAGTGTTATTTGTCAAAGCTAACTTCCAAAGCCGTATATGAACACTGTAAATCAATATGTTGCCATGAGAACTTATTTGCAGTCGATAAATTCTTTCAAATATTTTACCATAAAATAGGCACTAAATTGGGCATTACTCCGGTATCGGTCAACCGATTTGGTCCAAACTCAATAGGCTTCTTCCCATGGACGTTATAAATGCGTGTACCAAGTTTAATGAAAAACCAATAAAGCGTATTTGAGTTATCAAGCGTACAGACACACGGGCAGACGGACAGACATTTTTCCGTCGCCCACACAATCTCATAAAGTACCATTCTGGCACTTAATAAAGTGACATAGGAAGCGGAAATGGGTTCTTCGCGGACGGTTAAAAAACTGTAAATAGACAGAAGTCATGAAAGAAACAACAAAAGACAATATTAGAAATAGGCTTATCTTTTTGTACGATGGTGCTTTATATTTATTTTCCGTTCATGCCATCATGGTTGGTACTGGAGTTTCCTACACAGCCTACTTACCGCACTCCTTACCGCACAGATGTGCCATTGTAACAAAGCCTGTAACTTTTTTATATATAAACTAGCATGTACCCGCGGCTTCGCCCGCGATAATTATTTCAAAAATTAAAAATTAAGAGCATAATAGTAAAATCATTATATTTAATAACACCTAAATCACGTGGACTACATACCACAATTAGATAGCATCGTCTGGTAAAAGCTACCTCAGATTCGAGTTTCTTGGCCCAGAAAACCTCTGTATAGTGAGATTCGTCCAAATAAAACAACGTTTGACCATATTTAGGGCTTACAACATTCAAGCGATTGCGAAAGTTTTATTTTCAAGGTATGACAAAAATAGCCAAAGCCAACTGTAATTTATTTGACATTGAAATGTATAACTGAAAACTTGTGTTTTGAAAACGCAAAAAATTCACGTTTTTTGCCCGTTTTTCACTCATAACTCACGAACGAAAACTAAAATTAAAATTCCGGCTTGGAGGTGCATTTTCCGACCCTTCAGCCCACCTATGTTTAAAATTTCAGATCTCTGCGTTCAGTAGATTTCGCTGGACATGGAGGACAATTCCTTTTATTAATATAGATAATATGAATTATAATGATACCTTCTCTAATTTGTCAAACATCCATTTAATTTAATCCAAACCCACCTATAGCATTGGCAACAATATGTTCTGTGAATTTGTTTCGATAATTCTATGTAAAAAAGGGCTTAAGTATTTTCAAAAACATTTAATTTTTGGCAGTTAAAATCAGAATTTTTCAAAATCCTTTCTTAGGGAGCACCTACATTATGAAACGAAGGTACTGTCAAAATTCCAAGTCTCTACCTGTTATAGTTTAGGCTGTACGTTGATTCCTGTCAGTCAGTCAGTCATTCATTCAGTCAGTCAGGACAAAGCCTTTTATATATAGAAGATTTGGGAAATAGACAAAAAACACTATCGTACAAAAAGTATTTGAAATTTGAATGATCCATGCCAATAAGTTAAACGATGAGTCTATAGTTGAGGTAGAGAACGTCATGTGAGTGCTCAAGATAAATAAGCTGTTCAAACCAAACTTCCCTCAAAGCGAGTTAACACTGATGTCAGCAGAGTGGAAATTCAAAGCACAAACTTTATCCTCATCTTAAGCAATCAAACACCCAGCGTAGGTTTTGTTTCTTTTCAATACCGTGGGCAGCGTTGTGAAGTTTCATGAATAACTTGAAGTTCTGAGTTCAACACGACCTTAAAATGTAAGTACTTCTCAAAATTCTATTCTCTCATCTTTTTTTCTTCCTGTAGTTAAATATGTCTTGTATGCACAATTGGTAGCACTGGTCACAACATGGTAACTCGAATCGATTCATGGATGGTTGATTCATAGTAGGCCGTGATCTCGCAGCTGTTAGTTTTGTTTTTATACAATAAAGCACGAAAGTAATTGTTATTTATATAATCCGTTACATTTTATTCATGGAATAGTCTTAATAAAACCAACTCGAGTTGACGAGTTTCATCAGATAAATTCGCTCCTGATGCGCAGTCGCGAATCTATCGATAAACTCGTCAACTATCAACCTAATTGGACTACAATATTTGATATAAAAAATAAAAATAAATAAATACTATGATAATTATTTTCGACGAATAAAAAAGTCAAGTCAATCAGTTATTTTTGTTAAATTTTTGCTGAGTCATGCCGGTTGTTGACCAAGAGCTAAACTAACTTAGCTTAGCTTAGCTCACATACAGTGAGGGATTCGATATATAGTTGTGCCGGATTTCACATGTAGTTTTGTCGACACAACTACGTAAGAAATCCCGCACTGTATGTGAGCTAAGCTAAACTAACCTAGCTTAGCTCTTGGTCGACAACCGGCATTATTAAACGAAGCGAGGAGTTTCTATGCTCTGTTATTCACGGCTAATGTGGTAACTCCTCAATGATAAACAGGGAAGGCGCTTATTGTCTAGATAGCTCTGTGATTGGCTCATTTCCAGACACATCAAAGCAGGAAGTCACAGAATCACCCTATACAATTTTATTCACCTCCTGCTGTTCAAGAACGGCGAGTCTGGAGATGCAATTTCTTTCCATTAAGTTGACGACGTCACAAGAAGGCAAACAAATGACAGTAAACACCGAGGGCTGCGATTGCCTCTTGTTTGAACTAATTCCAATAGAGACGCCAGTCCTTTGTTTTTGTCTTCGCTCTTCTTCCTTTTAATTGCTACGTCACAAAGCTTAATGAAGAAAGATGCATCTGTAACCTAACTCCGCATCAGATGTGCCCAAGACCTTAAGGCAATTTCTATGTTCACAAAATGTTTTAATCTATTAATAGATTAATAAAATCAGTTAAACTGAGGTAACAAAGTGCCAGAATGCTTTTGTTTAATCAGTGATAATTGCAATTATGATATGCAGAAAATAAGTTACTTTTGTAATCGATTTCCGAGTTAAGCTCCCGGTCGATTCATTAAGCAGGGCTTACGGAAGAATAAAGGTCTAAAGTTTGATAAGCATATGTGAAGGAATATGTCGGTAGTGTTATTTGTCAAAGCTAACTGTATTGCAACTTCCAAAGCTGTATATGAACACTGTAAAACAATATGTTGTCATGAGAATTGATTTGCATTTGATAAATTCTTTCTAATATAGTAATATATATACCAAAAAATAGGCACAAAATTGGGAATTACTCCGGTACCGGTCAACCGATTTGGTCCAAAATCAATAGGCTTCTTCTCATGAACATTATAAATGCGTCTACCAAGTTTCATAAAAATCCGATAAAGCGTATTTGAGTTAATCGCGCGTACAGACACACGGACAGACATTTTCCCGTCCCTCACTCAGTCTTATAAAGTACTATACTGGCACTTAATAAATGAAAAACAAGAAATGATATACCTGAATACAAGAAACGTACATTAAATACAAAGACAAAATATATAATTATATCCGGTAGAGTATGTAAAAAACCGCCTGCGTAGTCTTGTAGTTAACATCGCTGACTACAAAACCGTAGACCCGGGGTCAGTCTGGAACGGGGTGCACTCAGCCTCGTGATTCAAATTTGTGGAGCTACTTGATGGAGAAGTAGCGGGGTCCGGTCTTGGAAACCACCATTAACGGCCGTGGGTGTCGGCATGCTGACCACATGCCCCCAATCCTGCCATCTGCTTATGGTAGACTAGCTTAAAAGACCCGGCGTCGCCCGGGTTTTGTATTTTGTAATTGGAAATTAGCTTATGAAGGATTTTCAATTTTAAATTCTAGGTCCTTATATAGGCACTTATAATTTGAAATAGGAAGAACGACTTATTACACTCAAACTATTTCCTCAGAAAACGCTTGATATAGTTTTTTATGGCTCATAGAGGATCTAGAATGTTGCATCCCATCGCTTGTACAGTGCACAGCAAGCCTGGTAGAGGTTTAAATAAGAAGAAACAGAAATTCCTGTAACATAAAATTGTAATATCGAGGCGGGAAATTTCCCACTCTTATGTTACCATAGCCTAAAGCCGTTTTGGGGATGAAATTAAACAGAAAGCATTATCACTTTCATACTTTTCTCTCCAAAAACCTGCGATATAATATAATAATATACACATTACCGTACCTCGTTTTGTTTTCTCTATGTCCAGGGTAGAGAAAGTTATGTGATTCCATTATTTTAGTGGATTTCATTCTGTAATATTTATTTATAACATGAATTATTTTGATAACTTCTCTTATTTGTCAAAAGTGCATTTCATTTGTTTTTTTCCAAGCCCACCTGATACCATTTGGCAACAATATATTCTGTGATTTGGAATTGATAATTCTATGTAAAAAAGGGATTAAGTATTTTCAAAAATATTTAATTTTTGGCATTTAGAATCGGAATTTTTCAAAATCCTTTCTTAGTGAGCAACTACATTATGAAACGAAGGTACTGTCAAAATTCCAAGTCTCTACCTGTTATAGTTTAGGCTCTACGTTGATTCCTGTCATTCAGTCAATCAGTCAGTCAGTCATTCATTCAGTCAGTCAGTCAGGACAAAGCCTTTTATATATATAGAGATGACGCAGTGGTTAAGTGGTAGGCCTAGTCATTTCAGGGATGTAGCGCCATGGAGTTTGGTTTTTTAGTTTTTTAGAGCATGTATTGTCCTGATTGAGGGTAACACAAGTGAAAGAGAAAGTAGTGTGATTCATTCTACACTCAATAACCGATGTTTTCACAGTATAAAAACTTCAGCAATCTAATTTTGATTTCTCATGAGAGACTGGAATCGAATACCAAGTTCTCTCTCTTTATGACCATTCGGAGTCAAACTGTTCTTCCTAGTTTTACACTGCAGAATACCTTAGAGGTGGAATTTGCATGTTATAGGGCCGATTTCCAGGGAACTGTCTTGGCGTTGTGCAAAAATGGGTTAACCCACTAAACCAGTGGCACGATAGCGACTGAAATAATAATAATAATAATAATAATAATAATAATTTTATTGCAGACACTTCTGAGTTCATCAGAAGCATTACAAGCGTCATTACAACCTAAGTTTAAGTAATACATAGTAAAACCTTACACAAATGAAAATAAAATAAAAATAAAAAACCAATCTGATTATATAATACAATTTCACTAACTTAAATTCTTAACAATTTCATAAAATTCACTAGTTTCGTATATAGGATGATGACTCAAGAAATCTTTCAACTTTTTTTTAAATCTGCCAAGTTCTAGATTTTTGATCTTTATAGGCAGGGAATTAAATAATTTTATACTAACATGAAGAAAACTCTTCTGTGTACTAGTGTAACAGTAGAAGCTCGTCATAATATTCTCTTTCCCTCTAGTATTATACGAGTGACACATATTATGCTTTGGAAAGTTACAATAGTTTTCTTTTACATAAATCAAACATTGATAGATAAACAGTGCAGGGACAGTCATAATTCTTAGAGACTTAAAAATTTCTCTACAGTGACCCCTTGGTGGAATTCCACTCATTAATCTTATACCCTTCTTTTGAAGTCTAAAAAGTTTTATACAATAAGTTTGTGCACCCCACATTAGCGTACCATAAGATAAGTGACTATGTATATGCGCAAAATATACAATTTTGAGTACATCTATGCTAACTATTTTTCTTAATTTTCTTATCATATAAATGCCCTTACTCAATTTACCAGCCAGTGCATCTATATGATGCACCCAATTTAATTTTGAATCAAGATTAAAGCCTAAGAATTTAACCATCTCTCTGCCTTTACAGTCTTCCATATTGTTATAAGTTACTTTAAGATTTTGGGTTTTATCCAAATTTAAACAGAGCAGATTTGCATTACACCAATCTTCAACCATACTAGTAATATTTTCAATATCCATAACATTCAATAAATTATTCTTTGACATATTTACACAGATTGCAAGGTCATCAGCAAATAAGTATCCTTTAGCAGATGGCCCTAGTAAATAGGGTAAATCATTTATATAAATAATAAACAATATCGGACCCAAAATAGAACCTTGCGGAACACCATATTTTACCGGCAAGAAATCGGATTCATTATTATTTAAGAATATTTTCTGTACTCTATTACTTAGATATGACTGTATGAGTTGGCATGCAGATTCTTGGAAGCCATAATAACTTAATTTAGATAATAAAATATCATGCGATACAGTATCAAACGCTTTTGACAGATCGAAAAATCTAGTGTCTATATTATATTTATTTTCAAGAGATTCCAAAAATGTAGAGTATAAAGACATAGTTGCTTTTATTGTTCCCATCCCTAGTCTATAACCATACTGGCAATCACTAAATAGATTGTTATCTTCAAAGTAAGAAACTATTTGCTTATTTAAAATTTTTTCAATTACCTTTGACTCAACTGGAACTAATGAGATAGGTCTATAATTATTGTATTCTGATTTATCGCCCTTTTTATATACCGGAACTACCTTTACAACCTTTAATGCATCTGGAAATACAGAATATGTAGTCTTTCATCCAAATCTATCTGAAATCGTGTTCTTGGCTTTAAGGGGGGACATAACTTACAGCTTTCGGTGAAATTCATAGGTGAAAAATAGGTGAAATTCATTTTTTCTCTCAGCAATGAATGGCTCTACAATCTTGCAATCTGACATACTCTTTATTGACTACTTCTACAATTACATACTATTTTCAGAACTAATCAAACTGTAACAGTTACGGGTAATTATCGTTACAAAATGGCAGCCACTAAAATGTCATTTCCATGATAATTTCCACAAATGACAATTTTTTTGAATGATTCTTTTTTCTATGTATATTTAAACATCATATCAACAACAGCATCTACAATCTTTGGAATATCTACAGTAGGCCTATAAGTATTTTTTTAATACATATTTTTTGTTTTCTTTATCATTTATATTTTTAGACCTATATATAAATTAACTATTAATGTTAAATGAATGACTGTAGATAATATTGTTCATATGATATTATCAAATACACAGAAAAATAATCACTCAGAAATATTGATATTTGTGGAAATTATAACGGAAAATACATTTCCGTGCATGAATCGTGGCTGCCATTTTGAAACGATCATTGCCCATAACTTTAATAGTTAAATTAATCTCTTCTCTATATATATAAAAGGCTTTGTCCTGACTGACTGAATGAATGACTGACTGATTGACTGAATGACAGGAATCAACGTACAGCCTAAACTATAACAGGTAGAGACTTGGAATTTTGACAGTACCTTCGTTTCATAATGTAGGTGCTCACTAAGAAAGGATTTTGAAAAATTCTGATTCTAAATGCCAAAAATTAAATGTTTTTGAAAATACTTAATCCCTTTTTACATAGAATTATCAATTCCAAATCACAGAATATATTGTTGCCAAATGGTATCAGGTGGGCTTGGAAAAAACAATTGAAATGCACTTTTGACAAATAAGAGAACTTATCAAAATAATTCATGTTATAAATAAATATTACAGAATGAAATCCACTAAAATAATGGAATCACATAACTTTCTCTACCCTGGACATAGAGAAAACAAAACGAGGTATGGTAATGTGTATATTATTATAATATATCGCAGGTTTTTGGAGAGAAAAGTATGAAAGTGTTAATGCTTTCTGTTTAATTTCATCTCCAAAACGGCTTTATGGTAACATAAGAGTGGGAAATTTCCCGCCTCGATATTACAATTTTATGTTACAGGAATTTCTGTTTCTTCTTATTTAAACCACTTCCAGGCTTGCTGTGCACTGTACAAGCGATGGGATGCAACATTCTAGATCCTCTATGAGCCATAAAAAACTATATCAAGCGTTTTCTGAGGGAATAGTTTGAGTGTAATAAGTCGTTCTTCCTATTTCAAATTATAAATGCCTATATAAGGACCTAGAATTTAAAATTGAAAATCCTTCATAAGCTAATTTCCAATTACAAAATACAAAACCCGGGCGACGCCGGTTCTTTTAAGCTAGTTATGAATATAGTATGCGATTGTACAAGTAGTCAATAAAGAGCTTGTCAGATTGCAAGATTGTAGAGCAATTCATTAATGAGGAAAAAAATAATGAAATTCATCTATTTCTCACCTATCAATTTCACCGAAAGCTGTATGTCCCCCTTAAAAGGATCACGAATTTTGAGTATAGTGTCCCCTAAAAGAAAGGAATCAAACACAAAGATGTAGGGTACATGAAAAAGTATCTCTAAGGCTTGGTTACGTATATAAACATCTGACGTATTCTCCAGTCGTGCGAACTGGAATCCTGGACATTGCTGAAGCTGTCACTGGAACGCAGGCATAGAATTCCTCTGTCAAGGAACACGGTAAACGGTTTGAATAAACCTGCTCTTGTGGCGAGTATGAGTACTAAATACACAGTCATTCTAATCTTATCCCCCTACTTATGTCTAGGTCTTCCAAGCGTTCTCTCCCAGTCAATATTTTTTAGATATGTCTTTCCTCTCCCATGCGCGCAACATGTCCAGCCCATTTCATCCTCCGTGATTTAATGACCCTTACTATATGCGGTGAAGAGTACAGGTTATGAAGCTCGTCGTTATGCAGTTTTCATCTCTCTTAGGTCTGAATATTTTCTTAAGTCCCCTGTTTTCGAAGATCTCAGATTATTTAAGGGGCCATGTCTCACATCCGTATAATACAACCGGCAGGAAAATAGTCTTATAAATATTTATTTTTAGATTTCTGGACAGAAGACGAGAAGATAAGAGTTTCTGAACCGCATAAAAACAAGCATTTCCTGATTTTAGTCGAGACTTATCTTCTGCCTTAATATTACTTGTGTCTGTAATTATTGCTCCTAGATATTTTAATTTCTCCACTTGTTCGAACGATTTACCGGCTATTCTAATATTTTGTAGACCATAATTTTGACATTTCATAACCATATAGGCCTATTATATTATTAATTTCCAATCCAACATATCTGCAGGCATCGAAGACTTTCTGCATTTCTCCCGATTGTGTTTATGTCACCGCCCAACATCGTCTGCATAAGCTAAAATCGGGTGATTGTCATGTTTTTTTAAAATTATTTTTTCGCATCAATTAATCTATACAATAAGAGAAAGTGTTTGTCTTTCTGTCTGTCTGTACGCAATCCCAGCGAAATCTACTGAACGCAGAGATCTGAAATTTTAAAAGTTAATGGACTGAAGGGTGGCCGAATGCACCTCAAAGCCGGATTTTTTATATTCACTTTCGTTCGCGAGTTATGAGTGAAAAACTGGCAGAAAACATAATTTTTTTTACTATCGAGGCTTGAAAATAACAATATTGCATTCATATCAAAATATCGATATATATAGATATGTCGATATAGGCCTATATCGAAATACTTTCTCTTATTGACACTTAGAAATTCAATATCACTTTCATACTGCGCTTTCTAATCGTGGAATGCACTTCAAACCCGAATTTTTAGCGGTTTCATTAATTATTAATCGTTTAGTTTAGGCTTATGAATAGGGGGCGGATTTCTATGACCTAATAAATAGGGTATAGCCTATGCATGCATTTATTACCTAAAAAACATTAAAATATGACCAATAAAATTTAAAATATGACTTTACCGCATACACATTGTTTATTTTTTAAAGTTTCATTACAATTCATTTTATTAAAATAGGGTATGTCAATTATTTAAAAAGTCTGTAAATTCTCAAAAAATATCTTATAATGCAAAATTTACAAAATATGATATGAAACTTCAAAAACTCTTTAATACGCACACAAATATCCCAAAAATATGAACTAAATATGCACATTCATACGAAATATGCTACAATAGTTGAAAATTTCCTAAATATGCAGTTATATGCACAACAAAAGCCGTTCCATTTTCACGAGGATGCTTGGAATCGGGTTTAAATTAGTCGGAAACCTGAAATAATGCAAAGGGGAAAAATATGACATGTCACAGAAATCCGCTCCCTACTAGTGTTAATAAATATAATGTTTTAATAATTTTGCTCTTAATTTTTAATCTTCGAATTAATTATCGTGGGCGAAGCCGCGGAGGCAATAAATCACATTGCACAGATAAACATACTGGGCACACTGGACGGACTTTTTTCCGTCTTCTAGACATTATGATAATTATTGTAGTATGATTTCGAATAAATTTTAGTCCCTATTAGTTTCATTAATGATTGTAAGAGCTTAGAATTATTAGGAAACGGAATGTTATGCTAATATTGCTTTTACGTAGTATTGTCATGGTAATTTGTACGTTATTTCGCAGAATTTCATTTGCGAGTTTTGAGGGCATTATGTTCTGTAGGTAATTTAAAATTAAAAAACTTGAAAATTATATAATTATCCAAACATATTGTAATAATTTACACCGTATAACAATAGAAAATACTCAGATTTTTCAATTAGTGGGTAACTATATGAGTTAACGCAAAATTGCAAAGAATGAAAACCTACTTAAACATATTCATGATAGCTGAGTCGATCGTCCGTAGGATCGTCAAACAGTACCAAATCTTATATTTGAATGCTCTGACTTGGAAATTCAAAAACAAAATATAATTACCCGATTAGATTTTTGCCAAAACAGATTTGAATAGCCTTTGACAAATGTTTGCATAAGAAGTTATGTGAATTTTTAAATTTTATTTTTAAGAAACTTTGGTTTAGTATGTAACTATAAGAATTAAGAAAACTGTAAATGAATATAAATTGCATTAGCCTAATTGTACTGTAAACCCTAGCATATCGAAAGATGAAATAGGATTATTATACAGGGTGTTAATTAATAACACCGAAATATTTTACCTGTGTTTAGAGGGGACATAGACAAGCAACTTTTATTACGAGATGACAAGCGAAATCTACTAAACGCAGAGATCTGAAATTTTAAACATACATGGACTGAAGGGTGGGAAAATGCACCTCGAAGCCGGAATTTTAATTTTAGCTTTCGTTCGTGAGTTGTGAGTGAAAAACTGGTAGAAAACGTGCATTTTTTTTGCGCTTTCGAAGCATCAGGTTTGAGTAATACATTCCAATTGTCACATCAATTTCAGGTGACTTTGCATATTTTTGTCATACCTTAGAAATAAAAGCATTGCGATCGCTTGAATCCAAGTCGAATTTTAATCTCGTCTTAAGTGGAGTTTCTGGTACAAACAAGTCTTGCTTATGAGGTAGTTACTTTATAAAGTAAAACTTGACAAAGTCGAACTTAACAAAGTAGGACTTTAAAGAAGACTATGGATACGAAAAACACATATAATTCCAATAACCTCAGCTTTATAAAGTCGGTTCTTAAGTCGCCAACTATGAATAGGCTACTCGCTGTTCCAATAAACAGTGGGTGGCTTATAACTAGACTTCGGATTTTATGTAAAAACCTATTTTAATCCTTAAGTGATATATGGACGAAAACTTGTATATGCTTGTTTCATAAGTGACTGTGCCTAAAACTGATACTTTTATAGGACCTAAAACAGCCTATTTTTTCGTGAGAGCCTAATATTGCCTTTTTGCTTGTTTTTCCTCTAAAGTTCAAAATAAGTTATTTTTTGTTATAATTTCTAGCATTTATTTTCAGTTCGTAGTAAATTTTTAGCTCGGAATGTGCAGTACATGACACATTTGTGAAGTGGTTAAATAGGAAGGAATGTTTCGTTTTCGGCAGAAAAATTCCTTGGAATTCTCAAGAAAATGTAGTGGTTTTTCACCCGACTCCCACATCCAGTAAAAAAAAAAAAAAAAAAAAAAAACACAAACAAACAAACCAAACAAACAAACAAAAGTAGTTCTCTGAATCACTGAGGGATACAAGGAGTTGAATATGCTATAATAGTAGGCCTATGCGTAGCTTCTGGGTGCAGGGATTAGGTTTTCACTGTTACGGTAGTAATACAGGCCCTAGTAATAGGTCTATACAATTCTGTGTACCATATAACAGGCCTATATCTGTGTTTTATCATGATTATTGATAATTGGTGACTTCAATAAATATAATATTCTGCATTGCAATTATGACATTTCAGAAAATTTGCAACATAAAGGATTTTCTAAGAGACTATTTTACGATTTTTAGACCCTATTTACCTACCACTTTTTAGAGCCTATTTTAGGTACCTAAAACAACAGTTTTAGCGACCTAAAAGTCCGAAGTCTACTTATAACTACCCTTCAGAGAATTTTTGTTGGTATGGACGTTTACTAGGAATTCTGATAGGCTAAATAAAGGTTTACAATATTGGATTGGAGAGGAAAATGGCACGACTGTATTATTTTCATATAAATAGGATGATATTACTTGTGTTCAACTTTAGCATAATAACTAGAAGTCATGTTTACGATATCTGGGTTTCCCTCTTATTCATCAGACGCCGTGGGTTGAGTTTCTACAATATAATACCCGGGATATGCGTACAGAGATGAAAAAGAAAATTCAAGCAGAAAAAAAACTGCCATGTCAGGCTAAAAGCCAGAGCCCGTCAGAGTGTTATCGCGATTCAGGGGTGTCCACATAGCTAAATGTTATGTGAATTCACAGCCTACCCGTTACAAGGAAGATATGTTACGACTCTAACATGAGAAATGCAATTGATTTTTGCATGAAAATTGTAATTTCCTTTGTATTGTTTTGTTTTATTCTCTGGACTTTCCTCTTTAAGAAGATGTATCACACATAATTTCTATGTATATAAAAGGCTTTGTCCTGACTGACTGACATAGAATCAACGTAGAGCCTAAACTATAAAAGACACTATAAAAAGGTAGACACTTGGACCTTTGATAATGTAAGTGCTCGCTAAGAAAGGATTTTGGAAAATTTTGATTTTAAATGCCAAAAATCAAATGTTTTTGAGGATACTTAATCCCTTTTTACACAGAATTATCAAATTCAAATCACAGTTCACATGACAACATATTGTAGCCAGTGGTCTCAGAGGGGTTTGGCAATAAATGAAATGGGAGTTTGACAAATTAGAGAAGCTATCAATATGATTCATGTTATAAATAAATATTAAAGAATGACATCCACGAAAATAATGCAGTCACATAACTTTCTCTACCCTGGACATAGAGAAAACAATACGAGGTATGGTAATATGTTTTGGGGAGAGAAGTATGAAAGTGATGTAGCATTTCTGTTTAATTTCATCCCCAAAACGGTTTTATGGTAACATGAGAGTGAGAAATAAAATATTCCGCAAAGACAATACAATTTTATGTTACCGGAATTCCTGTTTCTTCTTATTTAAAACCCTACCAGGCTTGGTGTGTAGAAGCGATGAGATGCAAAATTCTACATCCTCTATGAGCCATAAAAAGCTATATCAAGCGTTTTCGGAGGGAATAGTTTGAGTGTGATAAATCGTTCTTCCTATTTCAAATTATAAATGCCTATATTAGGACCTAGAATTTCAAAATCGAAAGTCCTTCATAAGCTAATTTCCAATTACATAATGAAAAACCCGGGCGACGCCGGGCCTTTTAAGCTAGTTGTACTATACTGTAATTTTATCTATGTTATTTTTTTTCTGAGAAGATCCAGACAATGGCGTACCTATTTAAGTTTTTGTTAAACATCGTTATTTACGAATAAATTTGAACGTGGTAATAACATTATAGACTTCTATCTTCTGTTTACTAACTTATGTTCTGTTTCTAGGGAGGCCTTGGACATGCAAGCGATGGGACCCTAGACACAAAAAGTTTGGGAAACTCTGGATTAGTCTGATACACAGCGGTCCCTGTATATGTGGGTGACTTGGTAGGGATGAATGTCCCTGGTGAAGTTGAGAGAGGAAATTACAGAACAATGCACTTCTGTAGAAACAGAAGGTAGCTGTATGGCGCTTAAATTTGTCATACACCACAATACAGTATCCGTTCACATTTACACAGTTTCCATTACGCAGGTCTACATCATATTACGCCCCCCCCCCTTATCACCTCTCTGCTTTGCTTTAACTGTCGTCCCTTTCATTCTTCATAATGTAACTAACACCCACCTAAAGTTTGGTTGCATCTACAGGGTGATTAAAACACCGGCAGATGTCAAGATGTCAACTTTTAAACTTAAAATCTCCAGAGAATATTATAGGAGAAACGAATGTACTGTCAAAATTCCAAGTCTCTATCCATTATAATTTAGGCTCTACGTTGATTCCTGTCATTCAGTCAGTCAGGACAAAGCCTTTTACATATATAGAGATTATCCTGCCGGTTGTATTATATGGAAGTGAGACATGGCCCCTTACATGATCTGAGAGTGTTCGAAAACAGGGGGCTTAGGAAAATATTCAGACCTAAAAGATACCTTCTCTTATTTGTCAAACTTGCATTTTTTTTTTCCAAAGCCATCTGATACCATTAGCAACAATATGTTCTGTGATTTGGGTTTTATAATTCTGTGGAAAAAAGTATTCTCAAAAACATTTGATTTTTGGCATTTAAAATCAGAATTTTTCAAAATCCTTTCTTAGTGAGCACTTAAATTATGAAACGAAGGTACTGTCAAAATTACAAGTCTCTACCTATTATAATTTAGGCTCTACGTTGATTCCTGTCAGTCAGCCAGTCAGGACAAAGCCTTTTATATAAAAAAGTAAACTTATGGAAAACGAGCTTCAGTTATACTCCAACTAAACGGACTTCTATGAACAAGGTATTTTGAAACTGGTATCACGATGGGACAAATGTGTTGAGAAACTTGGCGACTATATAGAAAAAATAGACAAAAGATGTCCCTTCATGTGTGCATTTGTTTGTAATTCTACCTATTAAACTTTTTGTAAAAAAATATATATATATATATATATATATATATATATATATATATATATATATATATATTATGCGTTACTTTTTGATCCACCTTCGTCTGTTAAAAATTTCAGATTTCTGAGTGCCTTACATTTAGTCGGGTATCACATAGACAAGACAGAGACAGACAAACACTTCCTCTTATTCATAACTAGCCTGTGCCCGCGGCTTCGCCCGCGATAATTACTTCAAAAATTAAAAACCAAGAGCATAATAGTTAAATCATTATAATTATTAACACCTAAATCACGTGGACTACATACCACGATTAGATAGCGTCGCCTGGTAAAAGCTATCTCAGATTCGAGTTCCTTGGCCCAGAAAATCCCTGTATAGTGAGTTCCGTCCAAATCGAACGATGTTTAACCATATTTAGGTCTATGTTGATTACCCCTCTTCCGTGTTGGTTGAAAATTTAATAAGTCTACGGGCCTTAACATTCTAAATAAATGAATCGACCAGCGTGGGCTTACAACATTCAAGCGATCGCGATGCTTTTATTTCCACGGTATGACAAAAATAGCCAAAGACAACTGCAATTGATTTGACATTGAAATGTATTACTGAAATCTGATGCTTTGACAGCGCGAATCACGTTTTCTGCCAGTTTTTCACTCATAACTCGCGAACGAAAGCTAAAATTAAAAATTCGGCTTCGAGGTGCATTCGCCCACATTTCAGTCTCAGATCTCTGCGTTCAGTAGATTTCGATGGGCATCGTGGACAGACAGACAAACAGCATGTGCCCGCATGTGCCCGCGGCTTCCCCCCGCGATAATTATTTCAAAAATTAAAAACTAAAAATTAAGAGCATAGTTAAATCATTATAATTATTTACACCTAAATCACGTGGAGTGCATTCCACGATTAGGTAGCGTCCCCTGGTAAAAGCGACCTCAGATTCGCGTTCCTTGGCCCAGAATACCCCTGTACAGTCAGTTTCCTCCAAATCGAACAATGTTTGACCATATTTAGGCCTATATTGATTATCCCTCTTCAGTGTAGGTTGAAAATTTCATGTCTTCGGGCCTTGATATTCTAAATAAATGAATCGTCCAGGATGGACTTACAAAATCAAGCGATCGCCCGCGATAATTATTTCAAGAATTAAAAATTAAGAGCATAATAGTTAAATCATTATATTTATTAACACCTAAATCACGTAAACTACATGTCACGATTAGATAGCGTCGCCTGGTAAAAGCGATCTCAGATTCGAGTTCCTTGGCCCAGAAAATCCCTGTATAGTGAGTTTCGTCCAAATCGAATGATGTTTAACCATATTTAGGTCTATGTTGATTACCCCTCTTCCGTGTAGGTTGAAAATTTCATATGTCTACGGGCCTTGACATTCTAAACAAATGAATCGACCAGCGTGGGCTTACAACATTCTAGCGATCGCGATGCTTTTATTACCACGGTATGACAAAAATAGCCAAAGCCAACTGCAATTGATTTGACATTGAAATGTATTACTGAAATCTGATGCTTCGACAGCGCTAAAATCACGTTTTCTGCCAGTTTTTCACTCACAACTCGCGAACGAAAGCTAAAATTAAAAATCCGGCGTCGATGCGCATTCGCCCACCTTTCAGCCCATCTATGTTTAAAATTTCAGATCTCTGCGTTCAGTAGATTTCGCTGGGCATCGTGGACAGACAGACAAACACGTCATTTTATTATTTTAAGATAGCATGTGCCCGCGGCTTCGCCCGCGATAATTATTTCAAAAATTAAAAATTAAGAGCATAGGCTAATAGTTAAATCATTATATTAACACCTAAATCATGTGGACTACATATCACGATTAGATAGCGTCACCTGGTAAAAGCGACCTCAGATTCGAGTTCCTTGGCCCGGAAAACCCCTGTATAGTGAGTTTCGTCCAAATCGAACAACGTTAGACCATATTTAGGCTAATATTGATTATCCCTATAATAATAATAATAATAATAATAATAATAATAATAATAATAATAATAATAATAATAATAATAATAATAATCCTCTAAGGTGTCGGTTGAAAATTTCATATTATGTTTTCGTGCCATGACATTAAAAACAAATGAATCGACCAGCGTGAGCTACAACATTCAACAGATCGCGATGCTTTTATGTCGATGGTTTGACAAAAATAGCCAAAGCCTAGTGTAATTGATTTGTATTACTGAAAACTCATTCTTCGAAAACGGAATAAATACATGTTTTCTGCCCGTTTTTCATTCATAACTCACGAACTAAAGCGAAAATTAAAATTCCGGCTTCGAGGTGCACATTCCGACCCTTTAGTCCGCCTATGTATAAAATTTCAGATCTCTGCGTTCAGTAGATTTCGCTGGGCATCGCGGACAGACAGACGGAGGACAGACAGACAGACGGAGGACAGACACTTCCTTTTATTAATATAGATTATTATTAGCAGGGCCCGGATTCTGATGACCTAAAATTGTTTGAAAAATTACCTATAAAATGACCCTAAATTTTAAAGAAAATTATTTAATAATTATAAAGAATGATCTAAAAACTGATATTTTATTTATAAAAAATCTGATGTGAAAGTCACATAACTTCCTCTGCCCAAATAAAAGTTAGCAGTATTCACATATCCTTGTACAGAATCGCAAGACACAATTTTACGCTGATTATCCTATAAATACCTCTTCTTTCAATGATGCGACTAAAAGCGCAGTCTATATAACAAACAAAAAAAAAGAACAAATGACTGCAGACGTTTATTGAACTTTCTGCCGTAAAATATAATTTCCGAAATTTATCGAATATTTCCCTCAGATACATCTTTACTCTATGCATGACCAACAACACATCTTTCTCACTTCACATTCTTATATAGAATAAGAGGCCGTGAAAGAGCGCGAATTCAGTTGTTCATCACGTAAGACAAACTTTCTACAAACAGTGGGTGAACAGTGGGTGGCTTGTAACTACCCTCAGAAAATTTTTTCGAAAAAAAGTTTCAGCTCTCAGTAAAAAGAACACATGTGCAAATTTTAAAGAAAATCGTTAGAGCCGTTTTCGAGAAAATAGCGAAAAACGAAAATTTCTTCATGTAAAGTACCCTTAAAAATAAGGGAAATTTGTCGCCAATCTACGAATCACATCTTCAGTAGGTACCTGACCCAAATACGAAATTTTGTTTTCATACGATTTTCCGTTTTGGAGCTAGCTTGTTCACAGATATTCCACACAGACACACAGACACACAGACATGTTTCCAAAAATAGTATTTTTGGATTCAGGGGGCCTTGAAACGTGTATATATGCGAAAAACTCAACTTCGAATTTTGGGGTACGGGCAGAGGAAGTAAAAATTATTATTGTACACACA
Organism: Ectobius pallidus; assembly: GCA_964059195.1. Classification (NCBI taxonomy): domain Eukaryota; kingdom Metazoa; phylum Arthropoda; class Insecta; order Blattodea; family Ectobiidae; genus Ectobius; species Ectobius pallidus. Next base: position 179,752,798 of record CAXKWD010000005.1, on the reverse strand, counting down.
GACTTATAGACTAATTTGTACATAATTTTAAAGCTGTAAATGTTTTCGACTGAGACATGACAACACTTCAACACCAAGTGTGCCCTTGCATTAAACAAACAACACTGCAAAGATAGCACCGCTGGGGACGACAACAAATAAAATTAATATACTCAATGTAAATGCATGAAAATGACTAAATAAGGAAGCAAATGACACGAAAATGCAAAATAATTTCCTAAAATTGAATTAAATGCCCTAAAAATATAAAATTGCATTAATGACAAAAAAACGACCTAATAAAAATGCATTTCTATAATCAAGAGGCCATGATTAGGATTTATCTACAAGTTGGCAATGTCTATGCAGCATCAATAAAAAAGATGACATGTGATTAGAATCTGGGCCCTGATTATGAGTAACTATAGCACGTGCCCACGGCTTCGTCTGCGATAATTATTTAGAAAATTAAAAATTAAGAGCATAATAGTTAAATCATTATATTTATTAACACCTAAATCACGTGGACTACATACCACGATTAGATAGCGTCGCCTGGTAAAAGCGACCTCAGATTAGAGTTCCCTGGCCCAGAAAACCCCTGCATAGTGAGTTTCGTCAAAATCGAACAATGTTTGACTATATTTAGGCCTATGTTGAATATCCCTCTTCCGTGTAGGTTGAATATTTCATATGTCTACGGGCCTTGACGTTCTAAACAAATGAATCGTCCAGGTTGGACTTACAAAATCAAGCGATCGCGATGCTTTTATTTCCAAGGTATGACGAAAATAGCCAAAGCCAACTGTAATTGATTTGACATTGAAATGTATAACTGAAAACTGATGCTTCGAAAACGCAAAAAAAATGCACGTTTTCTGCCCGTTTTTCACTCATAACTCGCGAACGAAAACGAAAGTTAAAATTCCGGCTTGGAGGTGCATTTTCCGACCCTTCAGTCCACCTATGTTTAAAATTTCACACCTCTGCGTTCAGTAAATTTCGCTGGGCATCGCGGACAGACAGAAGGACAGACACTTCCTTTTATTAATATAGATACCATCTACTCGTAATATAACGCTAAAAACAGCACGCTCTAATTACTTCAAGACTTAGATTAAGGGATATTGTAAGTTTGAAGTTTATACTCCAAGATATGGCAGTGTTATTGGCTGTAATACAGTTCCCCAAGGCTCGATTCGCTGTTACGGTTGTCTGGCAGGAAATTACATTAGCAATATTTCATATGTATCTCCTGTACTAATTCCCTCCCTGGCGATATGCTATACACTTTAGAAACCATTTAGCCACGTATATACACCAATTCTCTCTTCTCCTCTTTTCCTCCCCTATCTAACTTCATCCCTCCACCCTTTCTCCTTCTGGAATGTGGATATATTAAACTTACACAAGCTACCTGACATACTCACATGACTTTCTACCACAGAATGCGATTCTGTCGCTTTAAAATACCACATAAAGTTGGGGACTGCATTGTATAAATGTGCATTCAGCAAGAGTATACAGCCCGAGTATATCAAATATAACACTGGCTTTTAACAAAATTACCATTTAGGGAATTTCTACGAAACATTTGATTTTTATGAAGAAAAATTTGATTTTTATGAAGAAAAATCTACCTATTGGGATTGGAACCATGTCGTGACTTTCGAAAAATTATTTCATATCTTTACGTTTCATACCTCCCAAAGTACGAAACCACCGCCCGTTCAAAAAAATAAAAAATAAAAAAATTGTGATACTTACATATCTTTACATGCTAGCGGCCGTAATTTTGAAGATATTTGAACCAAATTTTATTATGTTATTTCTAGGCCCAATAGTTCGGACAAGTTCGTTAATGAGCAAAATTGGCCCAAGAGAGGTCAGGGGTTGAAATTTTGAAATAGGCCTATTTATATCTCGGCCCCTATGAAGTACAGAGGGAAACTTTGTTTGAATAAATTATAGTACTCCCTATGGAGTTCACACTGACACCAACGATTCGATAGCGCTCATATAAGGCGAGATAGGCCATGTCAGGAGTGTAGGCCTATAACAATAGGTCATTCAACTATTGTTTTTCCAGTTATTTCGGAAAAATGTGTGCGTGTGTTAACAGTCTAGGTCCAGAAAGGAAAATCATATAAAAAAAATTGTATTTGGGTTAGTTATACTCTCTTATTTTTTAAGGTGACTTCACATGAAAATTTGGTTTCTCGCGATTTTTTCGAAAACAGGTCTTACGATTTTGTCTTACGATTGTTGTCGGGTGGTAGGTCTTGTACCTTCAAGGATGTAGCGCCACGGACTTTAGTTTAGTTTAAATATCTTCTATTATTTTTATATGAAAAATTCATTAGTCGCGATTTTCTCGAAAACAGCTCTTACGAATTTTTTTTTTTTTTTTTTTTTTTTTTTTTTTTTTTTTTTTTTTTTTTTTACACATGGGGTGCTTATACTAAGAGCTAAAACTTTTATTTCAAACATTTTTTCGAATAAATTATTTGAAGGGTAGTTATAAGCCACCCATTCTGAATACGTGCTCTTTGCAATATGGCTTTTTCTTATATAGGCCTACCAGTACGTGAATTGAGGAAAATGTATTGGTTATGCTTAAAGTAAAGAAAGTTACGAGAGTACATTAATCAGATTTTACTTGGGCTGTGTATCCGTCGGGGATGCGATGCGATGTGGTAACGACATTCTTATCAATTTTACAACCAATTTACATGAATTTACACTAGCATGTGCCCGTGGCTTCGCCCACGATAATTAATTTAAAAATTAAAAATTAAGAGTATAATAATTATTAAAGCATTATACTTATTAACACTTGCGCGCGAATCATTCATAAACTAAGCCATTAATAATTAATGAAACAACAAAAATTCCACGATTAGAAAGCGCCGCCTGGTAAAACGATCTCAGATTCGATTATGCAGTTCGAAAGCTAACTGTGAACACATAATACGTATTGTTTCTCAACTGTTTGTTGACAGATGAATATGATGTGAATTTTATTTGATAAATTCATTGTAATTTTCAGAAATTATATAATGTTTCAAGGGAAGGAATGGTTTGTTTGGATTATTATTATCAGCGATATTTCAAGAGATAAAACCATCAATATTTTACAGCTGTTGCCCCCGGCTTCGCCCGCCATTATTCATTGACTCCAGGATTTTTAAGAAAATTACACTGGTAGATTATTAAAAATTTTTGTGGTTCAGAGCTATAAAAATTGTTAAGTAAAAATAAAATTAGAATATTTGTTCATTGTGTTCATTTCACTTAGGCCTTATATAATAAAGAAACTGTTTTCCTTCCTAATTTTGTACTCTTCGTGAAAGTTTAGACTGCGAGAGACGAACATCGCCGAGTATACCCGATGTTTCACGAAGCGGGCGAGCGAGTGAGCACGCTATTTAGGGCCGTTGAATTGTATAAGAGTAGATAATAAGTATATTATACTAAAGGGCTAACTTTTATTTTGGCAGAGGAAGTTATGTGAATTTCACATCAGATTTTTTGTTATAGCTTCTACTTCCTCTGGAAGTCTTCGTGAACTTTCGATCAAATTCCTGATTCATGACCAGGCTTTAATTTACTTAGGTCAACTTCTAAGTGCTTCGTATAAAGTGCTCTCTTTCACCTGAATATTTCACACGCGTTATTTATAAAGTTACAAAGTTTTAACTTCCCACTTTCAAAGAACTTGTGAAGAAAATGTTTCAGACTTACAAGAGGCCTATCGCTATCCTCGGAAAAGTTTGCTTGCAAGTAAAAGGGAAAGCTATTTGTGGGGGAGGGGGTTATATCCCTAAGAAATCAGTAAAAGCATTGAAGAAGATGTGTTTATACTCCTTTTAGCTACGAGGCCATATCAGGAGTTCGGGATCTGTGTCTGTACAGTAGGCCATGGAACTCTTGCCTGTCAATTATTTCTAATGTTAGTGTATTTTTATGGAGTAAATTTCAACTCATATTAATTTAAATGGATATGATACAGGAAGAAATGGTGCAGTTTTCTCCAGTAATCTCTTTATATATAAAAGGCTTTGTCCTGACTGACTGACTGACTGGCTGACCGACTGACTGACTGACTGACTGACTGACTGACTGACTGACAGGAATCAACGTAGAGCCTAAACTATAACAGGTAGAGACTTGGAATTTTGACAGTACCTTCGTTTCATAATGTAGGTGCTCACTAAGAAAGGAATTTACAAAATTTTGATTTTACATGCCAAAAATTAAATGTTTTTGAGAATACTCAATCCCTTTTTACACAGAATTATAAAACCCAAATCACAGAGCATATTGTTGCTAATGGTAACAGATGGCTTTGGAAAAAAATATGCAAGTTTGACAAATAAGAGAAGGTATCAATTTATAATTCATGTTATAAATAAATATTAAAGAATGTAATCCACGAAAATAATGCAGTCACATAACTTTTCTCTACCCTGGATAAAGAGAAAACAATACGAGGTATGGTAATATGGTATATTATTATATCGCAGGTTTTTGGAGAGAGAAGTATCAAAGTGATATTGCTTTCTGTTTAATTTCATCCCCAAAACAGTTTTATCGTAACATGAGAGGGTATTACAATTTTATGTTACAGGAATTTCTGTTTCTTCTTATTTGAACCTTTACCAGGCTTGCTGTGTACAAGCAATGCGATGCAGAATTCTACATCCTCTATGAGCCATAAAAAAACTATATTAAGCGTTTTCTTCCTATTTCAGATTATAAATACCTATATAAGGACCTAGAATTTAAAAATCAAAAGTCCTTCATAACTTAATTTCCAATTACAAAATAAAAAACCCGGGCGACGCCGGGTCTATTAAGCTAGTGCTAGGGTCTAATAAAAGTGATAAAAATCAAAAGATGGAAGTATGACGATAGACTCTTGCCATTAGTTGAAATTCCATGACGCAACAATGCAGGATATTTCTGTACCTCGGAAAACTCGTATGGACAGTTGAGTTATTTTCGCAGTTTTTTTTTCCATTTCGAACGGAATGCATTAATTTCTGAACACATTGAATACCGCAATATTGGCAGATATTTTGACATTTTAGAGGCGAGAGAAATGAATTCTTCTCACCGAAGTTACGTTCCACATCATAATAACGGGGCTATTAAATTGTTTTGTGCGCGCTTGTCGTATTGATCCAGTAGGACTTCTCCGAGACCTCAGGGGTCTCCAGTCTCTTCTAACTTGTGCAAGTCATCTGCTGAAGTCTAGATATACAATACATAAAGTGCATCAGTTGTAGAATTAATCTAACAAAATGCATCACTTGTAAAATGAATCTAACAAAAGGCAAAGAATTAATCTAACAAAGTGCATCAGTTATAAAATAATCTAACAAAGTGCATCACATGTAAAATTAATTTTTACAAAGTGCATCACATGTAAAATTAATCTAACCAATGCATCACATGTAAAATTAATCTAACAAATGGCATCACTTGTAGAATTAATCTACCAAAGTGAATCACTTGTAAAATTAATCTAATCAAGTGCATCACTTGTAAAATTAATGTAATCAAGTGCATCACTTTTAAATTAATCAAACCAAGTGCATCACTTGTAGAGTTAATCTAACAAAGTGCATCACTTGTAAAATTAATCTAACCAAGTGCATCACTTGTAAAATTAATTTAATTAAAATTAATTAAACTTGCAAAATCAATTAATTTTTTTTAAACTTTGTTATAAAATTAATCTAACCAATGCATCACTTATAAAAAGGATCTAACGAAGTGGATAACTTGTAAAATTAATCTAACCAATGCATCACTTGTAAAATGGATCTAACAAATGATAATCGGGGATTTACTAACAAAGTTTGAACTTCAAGGGCTGTATATGATTTTCAAGCTGTCTCAAAAGCAGCAATTTAAACTGCACAATAATTAACCTGTACTTTACAAAATCTGATTCCGGCCATGTTAATTTTAATATTTTAATAAATGGAGTTCATTTCGAGTATTTTAATGTGTGTTGCTTTGAGGTTAAAACGGCTAAGAGAAGCCCTGCTGACTGCATCATTTTCCCCCTGCCATCTATAGCAAAAGATGAGAACTTCCAGTGCAGTGACATAGTAACTTGCTTATTTAATCACTAGGCAAAACTTAAAAAATGTCCTATGAAAATTATGACAATCGCTTCCACTCGTTTCATAAACATAGACGTGTCTTATTTAATAACATTGCCTATTATAGACTCACTCCATTATATCCTATGATACTACACGGTACAAAGAACAATTACAATTTGGATTATTTTTAGAAATAATTCTCTGAAGTGTAATTTTTCGATTCAGGGGCCTCAAAACGTTCATTTATGTTAAAAACTCAACTTTGAATTTAGAGGTCGAAAACAATACTTCCTCTATCTATAGGCTAGTACCTATGGTACGGGCAGAGGAAGTAAAATGGCATCAGAGTTAGATGCATTCTCGCTACACTACAAACATCTGTAGTTAGTGGTAAGAATCTTGGCCTACTGGTACCTATTCAGTAATTAAATAAAATCTGAAGTATAGAGGAGGCGCTGGGCATTTATTATCATTAGCAGGCTCTGGATTCCTCTTTCTCTCTGGAGATAATTAAAAAGGAAGCAGACCAGATGGCGGAATAATCTACGCTCTCTGATGCAAGGCGCCACCTTGCAATGGATATCAAACAGAGTTGGCCACGACACAACTTGGCTGTTAATCTGAGTTCAAAAGTTAAACATTATCCCATGGCCTTCAATGATATATAATAACCTGCAGTTTCAAAGCCGCAAAGCAACAAGCACCTAAGTCCTCTGTTAAGGAAATAATATTTAAATTATATTAATTTTACATGCAATTGATAAGCTTACTGCAATGTTTTGAATATTTTTACTGATGACAGTTACTATTTACCATCAGAAAACAATATTTCTCGTTATAAAAAATGAAAGATTCTCTGAGATTTTTGTTAAATAACTAGCGGATTCGCCCGCATTTGTTAATTTCACAAGATGTTTTTAAATCTTAAATTTAATAGCAAAACAATTGCTAGGAGGTGCTTAAACATCCACCCTAAATACCGGGCCTCGCTCCCAGTGATTTCCATCTTTTCCTACATCTCACGAAATGACAAAGAATGATAGAGAGGCGGAGATGTTTGTCACACAGTGGTTCAAATCTCTGGCGGCAGGTATTCAAAGGTTGATGCCAGGGTATAACAAATGTTTAAATTCCGGTGGCAAATATGTTGAAAAATAGCTGAACACTGGCTGTATCTATTGGAATGTACCGTATGAAACTATGACCACGAAATTTGGTTTTGTTTCTATAATCGGCCCATGGGAAACTTACTTTATGGAAGTGCCCCTTATATATATAGGCTACTAGCTTAAAAGGCCCGGCGACGCCCGGGTTTTGTATTTTATAATTCGAAATTAACTTATGAAGGACTTTCGATTTTCATACTCTAGGTCCTTATGTAATATTCATGTAGAATTTGAAATGGGGAAGAACGACTTATCACACTCAAACTATTCCCTCAGAAAACGCGCCTATATATAGCTTTTTATGGCTCATAGAGGATGTAGAATTCTGCATCCCATCGCTTGTACATAGCAAGCCTGGTAGGGGTTCAAATAAGAAGAAACAGAAATTCCTGTAACATAAAATTGTATTGTCTTTGCGGAATATTTTATTTCTCACTTTCATGTTACCATACAACCGTTTCGGGGATGAAATTAAAAAGAAATTCAATATCACTTTCATACTTCCCTCCCTAAAACCTGGGATATAATAATATACACATTACCATACCTCGTACGGTATTTTCTATGTCCAGGGTAGAGAAAGTTATGTGACTGCATCACATTGTGCGTTACTTTCCGTGGATTTCAGTCTTCAACATTTATTTACGACAAAAAATTATATCGATAGCTTCTCTAATTTGTCAAAGTCCCGTATAATTTACTTCCAAAGCTACCTGTGACCACTGCCAACAATACACTGTTGTCATAAGAACTGTGCATGGAATGTGATTTTGGATGTGATAATTATGTGTAAAAAGGTATTAATTATCCTGAAAAAAATTAATTTTTGACATTTCAAATTAAAATTTTGCAAAATCCTTTCTTAGTGAGCGCTTGCATTACGAAACGAAGGTACTGTCAAAATTCCAAATCTCTTCCTATTATAGTTTAGGCTCTACGTTGATTCTCTGTCAGTCAGTCCGTCATTAAGTCAGGACAAAGCCTCCTATGTATAGAGAGAAGAGATATTGGTTGGATATCTTTTGAAAAGCGCGTAGATAACCAAAGGAATATCATATTAGAGGCCAAAAACATTAGAGGGATGAAAAGAGATGAAAAACATTCAGAAACTCTGCGTTTTTAATCCTCTGTATAATGTGACGTCATACTTTATGAGTCCCATCTCTCCATGACGTAATTTAATTAACGGAGATTTTAAAACGTAATGTTGATTAATGATTCAGACTTCAGGCTGTGCCATTCTTACTCTGTTTCCTTCCCTCGTTCTCTCGCTCTCTCTGTTCCTTGTAATTATTCCCAGTCGCTTAATTTGCAATTAAATTGATGTTTGCCTCAAGATGTTAATAAGAACTCGAAGCCTATTAACACTCAGTGTTCATGTGCGAGCAAAACCGACACAAGGGAAAAGCTTCTTTCAACAAATTTAACTGATTCAATGTAATTAGAAATAATAATAATAAAAAAACCTGATGTGAAATTCTGCCGAAATAAAAGTATAATCTACATATATATATATGCCTATATAAGAGGCTTTGTCCTGACTGACTGCCTTAATGACTGACAGAGAATCAACGTAGAGCCTAAACTATAATAGGTAGAGACTTGGAATTTTGACAGTACCTTCGTTTCATAATGTAAGTGCTCGCTAAGAAAGGATTTTGCAAAATTTTGGTTTTAACTGCCAAAAATCAAGTGCTTAGAGGAGACATAATACCTTTTTACACAGAATTATCAAATCCAAATCGCATTCCATGTACAGTTCTCATGACAACAGTTTATTGTTGGCAGTGGTCACAGGTAGCTTTGGAAATAAATGATACAGGACTTTGACAAATTAGAGAAGCTATCGACATAATTCCTTGGTGTAAGTAAATAATAAAATGCACTAAAATAATGCACTATGTGATGCAGTCACATAACTTTCTCTACCATTTTTTCACTTCATATTTTGATGTAGAATAAGAGTTCGTATAGCAGGGACAGCATTTTCAGTTGTTTCAGTCTGAGTGTGTGCCATATCAGAAGTCGGTAAAAAATTCTATCCACTGATACGTTATTCATAGCTGTAGGCTTTGTATTTTTAGTTGAGAAATATGGATGTTTATCAAGGGCCCTAAGCATGTAAAAGGAGGCAAAATAGGATGGAACATTTATGTAGAAACGATGTCAGTGTTAAATAAATACGTGTTTTAATCATTAATTCAGTTAAATAAGTAATTTAAGCAAAACTTCTAGAAGTTGCGTAAATAATCGCGGGAAAAGCCGCGGGCACCTGCTGGTTGGTTGTAAAAATGAAGAGAATGTCGTTATCACATCGTATCGCACCCCCGAAGGATACATAACCCAAATAAAGTCTGATTAATGTACTCAGGCAAATTTCTTTACTCCAAGCATGGCCAACAATATATCTTTCTCACTTCACATTGTGATATAGAATAAGAGGCCGTGTTGCAAAGAGTGCGTATTCAATCGTTTCAACCTGATGCAAAGCTTTATTGTTCACCAGGCAAGACTGAGTTTCTACAAATAGTGGGTGGCTTATAACTACCCTTCATATAAACTTTCAGAAAAAAATGTTTCAAATAAAAGTTTTAGCTCTTGGTAAAAGCACTCCATGTACAACATTTAAAGAAAATTGTTAAGAGTCGTTTCCGAGAAAAATAAAATCAGGAAAAATGATGTAAAAAAGTACCAGAATGCTTCTGTTTAATGAGTGATAATTGCAATTACGCTATTATATGCAGAATTTTTTTTTGGCCCGGGCGGCTTGGGTCGCTTAAATGTACCTAAAAGGGAGATATAAAACTAAGGCAAAGAAAGAAAGAAAGAAAGAATAAGTTTAAAAAAATTGATTTCCAAGCTAAGCTCTAGATCGATTAATTAAGCCGGGCTTACGGAAGAACATTTGCCATTGTTAGTAGGTAAGTAGTCATTAGAAATGTAACTCATGATGTGAACTCCCCAAGAGCATCATAAGCATCTGTGAAGGAAAATGTGGGTAGTGTTATTTGTCAAAGCTGTATTGCAACTTCCAAAGCCATATGTGAACACTGTAAAACAATATTAAGTTGTCATGAGAACTGATTTCCATTTGATAAATTTTTTATAATAGGCTTATACTACCATAAAATAGGCACTAAATTGGGCATTACTCCGGTACGGGTCAACCGATATGGTCCAAAATAAGTAGGCCTCTTCACATGGACGTTATAAATGCGTACACCAAGTTTCATGAAAGTCTGATAAAGCGTATTAGAGTTCTCGCGCATACAGATACACGGATAAACAGACAGACATTTTCCTGTCCCCCAACACAGTCTCATAAAGTACCATTCTGTCACTTAATAACAATAATAATGTTTTAATTTTCTGACAGAATTAAGGCCCTGTTGAGAGACTACCCTTCTGAAAGATCAGTTTACTCTGGAATCTTCGATTGTCTTAAAATGTAGATTTTACTGTAGATTATTCAAGTTTATCCCTTCACCATATAATCTTAGAAAGTACCATTCTGGCACTTAATAATTTCTTTCGTGTAAAATGCTACTAAAAGTATGAGAAAGTCGTGTGTTCTCAGAAAATATGCAAACCAAATATATATATATATATATATATTTTTTACAATTTTTCATACACATAGACAAGTTTCTGAAAATGTCATTTTCTTCGAAAATCTACCTATTGCAATGGATACCACTTTATGATTTTAGAAAAATTCTTTCATATCTTTACGTTTCATGCTCCCCTAAGTGCGAAACCACCGCCCGTTCAAAAAAAAAATTTGTGATATTTATATATATATATATATATTTATATATATCTTTACACGATAGCGGCCGTAATTTTGAAGATATTTGAACCAAATTTTATTATGTTATTTCTAGGCCCAATAGTTCGGACAAGTTCGTTAATGGGCAAAAGTGGCCCAAGGGGGTGGTCGGGGGAGGGGGTTGAAATTTTTAAAAATGTATATCTCGGCCCCTATGAAGTATAGAGGGAAACTTTGTTTGAATAAATTAGAGTACTCCCTATGGAGTTTACAGTGACACCAACGATTCGGGGGTTCGAGTGAGGGTGGGGGTGGAGGTGGGGGTGGGGGTTGATAATTCGAAACTTTTGAAACCACGTCTTGTGGGGTATCGTTGAAAAGCTCTTGATGAGTACTCTACAAATCAATAAATAGTTTCTTGATAGCTCTCATATTACGCGAGATTTTAATGTTTGAAAATAATAACACTTAAAAGAATTATTATAATATCATAATTTTGTCTTGTTTAGCGGCTTTGCTAATTTTATTCATTGCTGATCTTGCGCACGGCCTCCCAGAATATTATATCCTATTCTTGTTGTCAAAACAAATGATTGTAGGCTCTTCCTCTTTACCGAATTCAGTTCTTATTACTGCAGGTTTACCATGCGAAGGCTAAAGAAGAAGAGTGCTATGCAGCGACAATAAATTAAACCAAAAGCACTTCGAAATCTACCTCCGCCTGTAGGCCTGCCTAAAGGGATTTTTTGTATTAGGGAACTTAAAACTGAAAACCCGGCTGGATGAAACGCGATACTTCCTCTACCTATTAACGTTACGGTAACACAATTCAGCAGTTGAATGAAATAAATTTCGTTGAGCAACTTCCACTTGACACAATTCTTTCTTTTCTTCCTGCAACTCAATTACAATTTTAATTCAAGAATTAAAAGCCGAGAAGACTTCCTTGTGTCTGACAGTCAAAGCTCTATAATCGAGTTTATATCGCCACAATTAATCGAGAATCGATAGCAGGAATCGAAGGAAGTCGCAGACGCTGGCTATAGGGACATTACCAACATTTGCACTGTAATACTCTTCTTCGGGAATATTAATCAATGTATCTGGTATGTTATTTTGGATTTTGTTATGTTGGATAAACGCCTCTAACGAAAATAAAGAGATTATTATAATTAGGGCTAGGACTTTTAGGTAAATACATATTTTTCTTCTATTACCATCTTTGGCCTGATGGTGGGTGCAAGAGGAACAATTCCTTCATTCTTTGTAGATTTCTGCAGATTCTTCCGTCTGAACAGCATTTTAATAAAAGAAGTGTCTCTGACAGCCCTGAAAGGTTCCCTCTCAATACTCAGGATGTAACGACGCAAATAGCGACGTGCATAATCAACGATAGGAGACCATTCCTAAACAAAGGAAGGGTTGGGGGACCGCAACTAATCGATATTGAACATTTTCATGATTATCGATACTGCCCTGAATTTTATTTGAATTACAGAAAAGGAGAGGTGCGCATGCGTCGACGGTGAATCGACGAGGGAGACGTGCGGAACCTAAAAGACGGTTAGTAGTACGTGCCTGACCACGAGAGAGAGAAGTTGAAAAGGCAGAAGGGAGAAGACGAGATTGGGATGTGTGACAGCGGTAGAGGCGGTCTGGCATAATGGTGTGTCAGACTTTCATCTAAAGGAAATTCTGGTTGTGAACTTCCTTGACACGGCTATATGGAGATAGTCATTAATCAGAAGAATACACCAAGTCGGCCAGTACGAGACACCGCTACAGCGAACACCAGCTGTGAGAGTGAGTCGTGACTGCTCGCTCTGAATAAGAGCAGATATGGACATCAGGAAGTAATGGAAGACAACTCAGGATCGGAGGATAAGTTGGACATCACTGGTTGAGTATAAGCGTCTAGACTTTTTTTCTTATTGTTTGGGGAGTGAGAAAATTGAGATATCCCTTTTTTTTTAAGGATGGTTTCTAAGTCATGTATGGCGATTAGACACCGTATGGAATAATAGAATAGAATAGAAACATAGAAGTGAGAATTCTAGAAGTAAAGTGATGAAATCCAGTAATCCAACTATTTTCTATTTCTGGTCTAAATTAATTATAAAAGAGCAGTCTAGAGCCTAACAACTGAATGCCACAGATATATCTCTTCACTTTAAGTTTTTTTTGGGTGATTGTTCCACGAATGAATACATAGCTAGGGGCAATTGGTGATGCTCATAGAAACTTTGTTATTTTTGAGACAGGACGCGAGGGGAGTAAGGAAGAAAAGTAATTAAGGGGCATGCTTAGTACTTCTTACGAGGGCCCCTCCCTCTTGGGTTTCTTTCAGGTGACGGGTGACTATCTATAAATAGATTTCATGCTGGCCTGTAATGTTAAGTTATGTTTTTTTATAGAGATTTATCTACAAGCGAAGGTGTATGGAATATGGTAGAGGGGGATAAGAAGTGGAAAGATTGAAGGGCAAAAGAAGGCCTACGAGTGGTAGTGCATTAGGTGTGTACCATTGGAAAATTTACATGTTAGGGTAGAAGTAGAAGTCACTAAAGGGGTTATAGAGAAGCTTACTAATCTGGGCGTGAATTAGTTTCAGTTAGAATTCTAGGGAATTTAGAAACAAAATAAGATTGGGTGCCCATGCTAAAGAGTAGTAACGTAAGAAGTAGGAAAACTAGAATAACCACCGAGTGAATTAAATCAATGGTATAAGCTGAAGGGAACTCTACTTAAAGAAAGAAAGGGGTTAAAAGATAATAGCTGATGACTGGTCAGGTTAGAAAGAGGAGAGTGAGTTGAAAGATAACAACAAATGATTGGTTAGGTTAGAAAGAGGAGAATAGGAAATTGCGAGTAGTGTACTGATGATAAGTAGTTTATTAGCAAGTACTAGAGATTGTAAGGGTGAGGTGAGGGAACGCCGGAAGTATCCCGAATCAAACAAATAAAATCTGGTAGTAGGCAAGGCCTATACCAGTAACATATAAAGAAAAGAAATTTATGAGAGATTGTGGAAGCCATCGATGTTGGAGGCGAACAACGGCCCCACGTGCCTCTAGGAGAGAGTGTCAGGGACCTCTGACGTCGATTTACAAAATTGTATTTTTGTTTGCGGCCCATTAATATTTTCCCGGTTGCAGGAGAGGAGTCAGATTGTTTGTAACTCAAGATCTAGACGTCGCTCCTGTATCGGTGGTCTATCGCCACAGTCACTCTGTGGGTATAGGCCTAAACTTCTATTTCTTTCTTCGTGAGACTGTCTTTTCTATCTATCTTTAAATACAATTCTTCATGGACTAAGCTGACTAATAGACTAATATAGGAGACATAGGTGGGATTATTGAGTGTAATTTGTAGAGTTAAGGACTGGATTATGAATTGAAAACCTTTATTTATTCAAAAAAAAAAAAGGTATAATATATATATTGAGCTATCCTGAAGTTACAAATGTAAATGACTGCACAAGTCAGTAGTAAATTAGAAGAATAATACAAAACGTTCTAGTAGATACCTGAAAAAAAAAAAGAAAGAAAATTAAAGTAATTAATTAAGGATTTGTTATTGTTAAACAGAGAACGTACTTATATAGTTAAAATTGGGTATACTAACCTTGAATAATCAAATATTATCCTACCAATAAAAGTGTTGAATGGTTAATGTAGTGTAAATGTAATTTATTGTATATAAGATTGTTATTGTTGAAAAAAGAAAAAAAAAAATAATATATTAAATAAATTATGGTTATTGTTATGCAAAGTAAATTAACGTGAAGTTCAGATTTTTGACCCTTATCCTTATAATGGTCTGAGAGTAGCTGGTTTTTGTGCTAAGTTACATACTTTGGTAGTGAGTATTAAAAAAGGAGAAAAAGAAGAAGCAAAATAATAAAAGAAAGATAAATCCGAACCCAACTCCCGTCTCCACTGTTATTTAAAAGCTAGTCGAGGGGCATGTAGGTACATAGCCTGTGTATCTATAATTTAATTTGTGTCTGGGCTGATACATAACAAAAAGAAAAGAGGAAGCGTATTGATGATGGCGCCCGTTAATATAAATTTTCATCAATATTATCAAGACTGGGTAAATTGTTAAAAGAGAGAGAAAGTAGACTGAGAGTAGGAAGTTTGCAATCACCCGGTGTCAAAGGTAGTTGTACTGAACGTTGGAATGTGGACTATGCAGGCAGTGTTATGATGACACGACAGGTGCATGAGTGACCTTGTTTTGTAGGAGTTCAGTAAACTTATATACTACGATTAAGAATAATCACATATTAGTCGTCACAGAATTTTGGCGAAGATTTAATCCAAGAAGTTAAGGAACTTTATAGCATAAAGTAAGAAAAGCCCGTCACATATTTTGGCGCCCAGCGTGGGGGGATAGTTTGTTAATTTGTAACGTGTGGGGCGATAGTTTGTTAATTTGTAACGTGTGGGGCGATAGTTTGTTAATTTGTAACGTGTGGGGCGATAGTTTGTTAATTTGTAACGTGTGGGGCGATAGTTTGTTAATTTATGACCAAAATAACGTGAAGTCCCCTTCAATATTTTGGTCGCCCATAACGTGGGGGTGAGTAGTGTTAAAACAAAACAGTATTGCTAATTGTTGCAACTTAATTTAGTTAAAATTGTTAAAAAAAAAAAAAGAAACCTTTATTCAGTTGAAGTTCCATATTATGATAGCCCATAGCGTGAGGCAGTGATAGTTTGATATCCTAACGTGAGGCGAGATAGGGTTAAAAGAATTTTGGGAGTTAGGTTAGTATAACTGAAATTTATTCTCAAAAAAAAATAAATAATAATAATAACATATTTTTGGGAAAAGAATAATGACTATTGACAAGTAAGGACTTCTATAGATGACTAAGACAGACGACTGAACTATTGTGTGTTCTAATCTTTTTTTTTCCAGTGGTATTGTTAATATATAAATATGGCTACTTATGTTGATCCGTATGCACAAATAAGAGCAGCTGAGCTAACCCAAGCTATTAGGAAGTTGAGGAAGGCGGATTTAGAGGCAGAATGTGATAGAGTAAAGTTACCGACCACAGGTACAAGGGATGAGTTAAGACAACGCTTGTTAGATTATGCCCGTAAGAACCCTCAGTCATTTCAAGTGTTAATTACGGCTTTTGCTCTGAGTCAGGAAGTTTTGGAAGAAGATTTGGTTGAACATAATATAACGATTCCACAAGATTCATATGGAGATGTAGTGTATACATGGGTTAAGTTAATGCGTAGGAAGGCCATGGCGGTAGCTGATTCAGAAGAAGTTGTACCAGTAGTACCATCGTTTACAATTCAGTTAGAGCCACATAAACCAAATACTTTGGATCTGGTTCGTAAATGGAACATTAAATTCAAACCTGGGGATAGTATTTACTTATTTTTGGAGAGATTGGAAGATTTAAAACAAAGTTCTAAGTTACAGGGTGTAGAGTTATTGTCAGTATTACCCGAAATTTTACAAGATTCAGCTTTACTTTGGTACAGGAACAGATTAACAGATTGGCCTACATGGGAAGCTTTTTTGAAAGAATTTAGAGAATATTACTTGCCTATTGATGAGGAAGACTCGCTTTTGGATGAGATTAGACAGAGAACGCAAGGTCCCAAAGAATCGATTTTTGATTATGTTAATGCTATTCAAACGTTAATGAGGAGGCTGAGTACTCCAATGAGTCCTCAACAAATGATGAAGACTGTTATCAAAAATTTGCGTCCTGATGTAAAATTATACATTAGACCTGCAGAGATTCAAACTATAACAGATTTAATACGTGTAGGTAGACAGTATGAACAAATATTGTTAGATTCTGAGAGATATATTCCTCCTCCAACGCAGGTTAGAGCTACAATTAAAGAAACGGCTTATAAACCTCAGAGACAAGTTGTTATACCTTCAGTTCATACAGCGCTAGGAATTCAGGGAAAACAGGAACTTCCATCGTCCGAGTTACAAAAGAAACCCAATGTTAGTTTTTCTGCAAAGACGTGGGATAAGGAACGGAATTCAAGTCCTGTAAATGATTCTAGAATGGTTAAAGTAATAGAAAATAAAGAGAGACAGGATGAGTCGAGGGATAATGGTAAAAACACCACTTTGCGTTTTTCAAATAATCAGCGATGTTGGAATTGTGATAAAACAGGACATAGGCAGTTCGAGTGTAAGGCACCTCGTAGAGTTACTCCACGCACTACGATTAAATGTTATAATTGTAATAAGCTTGGACATAGGTCTATTGATTGTAGGATGCCCCAAGAAAGAAAAGTTAGGCCTACAAATTCCTTATGACAATTAACTAAAAATCAGGCTTGTGTGATGTTAAATATAAATCCTACAGATTTAGTTAATGGAGATAGATGTTTTGTTGAAATTTTGCTGGAGGATATTACATTTATTGCTTTAATAGATTCCGGTTCAGATAAAACTTATGTGGGAGAGAAGGGTGATTTTTTGTGTAAAATGTTAGATTTAGCAGTAGAAGAATCTGAAGTTAGGGTGGTGCAATTAGCAGATAAAACTTATAGTTCTATAACAGGAGAGAGAACTTTTGAGATGAAATTGCAGGACAGGATCTTTCAGATAAAATGTAAAATTATGCCAAATTTAGCAGTAGATATGATTCTGGGCATGGACGTTTTGAAACAAATTGGGTTAGTAGTAGATTTGCAAGATGGGACTTGGTATTTCAAAGATGAACCAGCAAAAATTTTTCAATTTGTTAAGGCTATAGATTTAAAAGAAGAAGATCAACTACATAATATTCTTACTTTACCTACACCTCAGGAAAGGGACAGATTGAATATGTTTTTGGAAAATCAGTTACAGAAATTTGATCAGTGTACTGGACTTACCGATCTGATTTCTCATGTTATTGATACAGGCGATGCAAAACCTATAAAACAAAGATATTATCCAGTATCACCCATTTTGGAAAAAGTTATACACGCGGAAATAGATAAAATGTTATTGGAAAAAGTTATAGAGCCTTCAAATTCACCTTGGTCGTCTCCGGTAGTTATGGTAAAGAAACCAGATAGAACATGGAGGTTCTGCGTAGATTTCAGAAAAGTAAACAATTGTACTAAAAGAGATAGTTATCCTTTGCCATACATTGAACATGTGTTGAGTAAATTACGACATGCTAGGTATATCAGTACAATAGATTTGAAAAATGGGTATTGGCAAGTTCCATTAGATGAAGCAAGTAAAGAAAAAACAGCATTTACCGTACCTGGTAGAGGATTGTATCAGTTTCGAGTTATGCCTTTTGGAATCCATAACGCACCAGCCTCGTTTCAAAGATTAGTTGATACTATATTAAGAGAAGAGATAGGAGAGAAATGCTTTTGTTATTTGGATGATATAGTACTTATTAGCGAGACATTTGAAGAACATTTGTCCTTGTTAGAAAAAGTCTTAGAGAAATTAAGAAAAGCTAACCTGAAAATTAATAGGGAAAAATCAAAATTTTGCAGAAGTGAATTAAAATATTTGGGTCATATCATTACTCCATTAGGAATTGCTGTAGATTCAGATAAAATCTCGTGTATCCTTGAGTATCCAGCCCCTACAAAAGTCAAGGAAGTACGAGCATTTTTAGGATTGGCTTCTTGGTACCGACGATTCATTCCATTTTTTTCTGAAGTTGTAAAGCCCCTCACTGCACTTCTGAAAAAGAATCAGAAATGGCGTTGGACTAAGGAATGTCAGGAATCTTTTGATGAATTAAAATCGAAATTATCTAGTAGTCCTATATTAACTTGTCCAGATTATACTAAACCCCTAGTGTTACAGACCGACGCTAGTTTTTCAGGACTAGGAGCAGCATTAATTCAGACAGGAGAGGAAGGAGAGGAAAAAGTAATAGCTTATGCTAGCAGAACTTTAACAGTAGGTGAGCAAAAGTGGGCAATAGTCGAGAAAGAATTGTTAGCTATATTGTGGGCAGTTCAAAAGTTTCGTCCTTATTTGGAAGGTTATCATTTTAAAGTATATACTGATCACTTTGCTCTGAAATGGTTAAATACATTACAGAATCCGACTGGACGATTAGCTAGGTGGAGTTTATTGCTCCAGGAGTATGATTTTGAAGTAATACATAGGCCTGGTAGATTACAAAAAGTTCCGGATGCTTTATCTAGAATACACGAAGGGAAAGTTCAAGAGAAAACGGTAGAGGAAGAATTTTGCCTCTTGTTGACTGATAACTCTGAAGTAGTGGAATGGGAAAATATACAAGATGCTTGGTATATTAAGCGGAAAGAGCAAGTACAAAGTAAACCTAAATTTTGGCCAGATTGGAAGGTCGTAGATGAGAAGTTGTACCATTTAAGATTAGATCAGTTAGAACAAACTTTAGAGGGAACAGTGAATAGGTGGAAATTAGTTATTCCGCAAGATTATAGGATTAAAGTATTACAGGAATGTCATGATGCACCTACTGCAGGACATATGGGGATAGCTAAAACTTTCTTTAGAATAGCAAACAAGTATTATTGGCCGGGAATGTTTAGAGATGTTGCTAAGTATGTTACTGCTTGTGAAATATGTCAGAGACAGAAAGTGTTACAGACGGCTCAAGCAGGACCAATGCATTTTTACCAGAAAGAGAAACCTTGGATGACTGTAGCTACTGATTTGTTGGGACCTTACCCACGTTCCAAAAAAGGGAACCGATACATTGTAGTATTTCAGGACACCTTTACCAAATATGTAGAATGTAAAGCGTTAAGGAAAGCAACCAGTAGAGCAGTTACGGAAGCATTTTATGAATTGATTATCCTTAAATGGGGAATTCCGGGATATTTGCTGATGGATAATGGACCGCAATATACTAGTAAATTAATGCGAGAGATAGCTAAAGCTTTTAATATAACTCCTTGTTATTTACCTGTATATTCGCCACAAGGAAATCCAGTAGAAAGAGTCAATAGAGTATTGAAAACAATGATTTCTAGTTATATTCAAAAGGATCAGACAGTTTGGGATGTGTATCTGAGAGAATTTAATTTTGCTATAAATACGGCTAAGCATAGTTCCACTGGATGCACTCCTTATATGCTAAATTATGGGAAGGAGCCTGAAATTATCAGTAGGATTGAAAAGGTGGAAAACCAACCGATTCATAAAGAAATTCCAAAAATTTGGGTGGAGAGACTCAATAAATTGAAAACGGTACGTTTAATGGTTAGACATAACTTAGAAACCGCCTATAAGAATTCGAGTCATTATTATAATCTTCGGAGGAGAGAGATGAGATTTCGTCCAGGAGATCTAGTGTTAAGAAGAAACTTTAAATTAAGTGATGCCTCACAAGCTTATACAGCAGGTTTAAGTGCAAAGTTTGTCGGGCCCTATATTATAAAGAAAAAGTTCAGTGAAAATAGCTACGAACTGACAAACCGTTTTGGTAAAAAGTTGGGGAAGTGGCACGTCAAAGACTTGAAACCCTTTGTTCCTGGATAAACATTCTTTAAGGCTGGTAAAAGAGACACGCACAAAAAAAAAAAAAAAATGAATGTGACCTGTGTCAACATTATTTTTTTTTATGGTGAGTGAGGGAAGAATGTAACGACGCAAATAGCGACGTGCATAATCAACGATAGGAGACCATTCCTAAACAAAGGAAGGGTTGGGGGACCGCAACTAATCGATATTGAACATTTTCATGATTATCGATACTGCCCTGAATTTTATTTGAATTACAGAAAAGGAGAGGTGCGCATGCGTCGACGGTGAATCGACGAGGGAGACGTGCGGAACCTAAAAGACGGTTAGTAGTACGTGCCTGACCACGAGAGAGAGAAGTTGAAAAGGCAGAAGGGAGAAGACGAGATTGGGATGTGTGACAGCGGTAGAGGCGGTCTGGCATAATGGTGTGTCAGACTTTCATCTAAAGGAAATTCTGGTTGTGAACTTCCTTGACACGGCTATATGGAGATAGTCATTAATCAGAAGAATACACCAAGTCGGCCAGTACGAGACACCGCTACAGCGAACACCAGCTGTGAGAGTGAGTCGTGACTGCTCGCTCTGAATAAGAGCAGATATGGACATCAGGAAGTAATGGAAGACAACTCAGGATCGGAGGATAAGTTGGACATCACTGGTTGAGTATAAGCGTCTAGACTTTTTTTCTTATTGTTTGGGGAGTGAGAAAATTGAGATATCCCTTTTTTTTTAAGGATGGTTTCTAAGTCATGTATGGCGATTAGACACCGTATGGAATAATAGAATAGAATAGAAACATAGAAGTGAGAATTCTAGAAGTAAAGTGATGAAATCCAGTAATCCAACTATTTTCTATTTCTGGTCTAAATTAATTATAAAAGAGCAGTCTAGAGCCTAACAACTGAATGCCACAGATATATCTCTTCACTTTAAGTTTTTTTGGGTGATTGTTCCACGAATGAATACATAGCTAGGGGCAATTGGTGATGCTCATAGAAACTTTGTTATTTTTGAGACAGGACGCGAGGGGAGTAAGGAAGAAAAGTAATTAAGGGGCATGCTTAGTACTTCTTACGAGGGCCCCTCCCTCTTGGGTTTCTTTCAGGTGACGGGTGACTATCTATAAATAGATTTCATGCTGGCCTGTAATGTTAAGTTATGTTTTTTTATAGAGATTTATCTACAAGCGAAGGTGTATGGAATATGGTAGAGGGGGATAAGAAGTGGAAAGATTGAAGGGCAAAAGAAGGCCTACGAGTGGTAGTGCATTAGGTGTGTACCATTGGAAAATTTACATGTTAGGGTAGAAGTAGAAGTCACTAAAGGGGTTATAGAGAAGCTTACTAATCTGGGCGTGAATTAGTTTCAGTTAGAATTCTAGGGAATTTAGAAACAAAATAAGATTGGGTGCCCATGCTAAAGAGTAGTAACGTAAGAAGTAGGAAAACTAGAATAACCACCGAGTGAATTAAATCAATGGTATAAGCTGAAGGGAACTCTACTTAAAGAAAGAAAGGGGTTAAAAGATAATAGCTGATGACTGGTCAGGTTAGAAAGAGGAGAGTGAGTTGAAAGATAACAACAAATGATTGGTTAGGTTAGAAAGAGGAGAATAGGAAATTGCGAGTAGTGTACTGATGATAAGTAGTTTATTAGCAAGTACTAGAGATTGTAAGGGTGAGGTGAGGGAACGCCGGAAGTATCCCGAATCAAACAAATAAAATCTGGTAGTAGGCAAGGCCTATACCAGTAACATATAAAGAAAAGAAATTTATGAGAGATTGTGGAAGCCATCGATGTTGGAGGCGAACAACGGCCCCACGTGCCTCTAGGAGAGAGTGTCAGGGACCTCTGACGTCGATTTACAAAATTGTATTTTTGTTTGCGGCCCATTAATATTTTCCCGGTTGCAGGAGAGGAGTCAGATTGTTTGTAACTCAAGATCTAGACGTCGCTCCTGTATCGGTGGTCTATCGCCACAGTCACTCTGTGGGTATAGGCCTAAACTTCTATTTCTTTCTTCGTGAGACTGTCTTTTCTATCTATCTTTAAATACAATTCTTCATGGACTAAGCTGACTAATAGACTAATATAGGAGACATAGGTGGGATTATTGAGTGTAATTTGTAGAGTTAAGGACTGGATTATGAATTGAAAACCTTTATTTATTCAAAAAAAAAAAAGGTATAATATATATATTGAGCTATCCTGAAGTTACAAATGTAAATGACTGCACAAGTCAGTAGTAAATTAGAAGAATAATACAAAACGTTCTAGTAGATACCTGAAAAAAAAAAAGAAAGAAAATTAAAGTAATTAATTAAGGATTTGTTATTGTTAAACAGAGAACGTACTTATATAGTTAAAATTGGGTATACTAACCTTGAATAATCAAATATTATCCTACCAATAAAAGTGTTGAATGGTTAATGTAGTGTAAATGTAATTTATTGTATATAAGATTGTTATTGTTGAAAAAAGAAAAAAAAAAATAATATATTAAATAAATTATGGTTATTGTTATGCAAAGTAAATTAACGTGAAGTTCAGATTTTTGACCCTTATCCTTATAATGGTCTGAGAGTAGCTGGTTTTTGTGCTAAGTTACATACTTTGGTAGTGAGTATTAAAAAAGGAGAAAAAGAAGAAGCAAAATAATAAAAGAAAGATAAATCCGAACCCAACTCCCGTCTCCACTGTTATTTAAAAGCTAGTCGAGGGGCATGTAGGTACATAGCCTGTGTATCTATAATTTAATTTGTGTCTGGGCTGATACATAACAAAAAGAAAAGAGGAAGCGTATTGATGATGGCGCCCGTTAATATAAATTTTCATCAATATTATCAAGACTGGGTAAATTGTTAAAAGAGAGAGAAAGTAGACTGAGAGTAGGAAGTTTGCAATCACCCGGTGTCAAAGGTAGTTGTACTGAACGTTGGAATGTGGACTATGCAGGCAGTGTTATGATGACACGACAGGTGCATGAGTGACCTTGTTTTGTAGGAGTTCAGTAAACTTATATACTACGATTAAGAATAATCACATATTAGTCGTCACAGAATTTTGGCGAAGATTTAATCCAAGAAGTTAAGGAACTTTATAGCATAAAGTAAGAAAAGCCCGTCACAAGGAATCACTTATATTCCTAAATTGTATATATTTGTTTTCAATGTTCTTTTTTTCTTGTTTCATAAGTTTTCTTGATATATGTGAGTTTTTTCTTTATGTTTATTGTAAATACTTGTAAACACTTCTTTGTGGTGCAAATCATTTTATTCTATATTACGCTTTGTCTTAGGGCAACCCTTAACTAAGGGAAGCTGAATGTAAATAATAGTAAATAAATATGATTTCTGGACTTTGTCAAAGATTCGGTTGGGACCTTTGGATTCAAAACACCGAGTTGCATATCACATAAAAAAAATATATTTTCGATATTTCTTATTTGAATAAATATTTTTGGTAACTTAATTATTTTTACATATTTTACCACATATCATGTTTAGAAATGAATATTTTGATAGTTTTTGTAATATTTTACCACATATTATGTTAAGAAATGAATATTTTGATAGTTTTTGTAAAATTGCGCTATATTTTCAATGTGTTGCGTTGTTATGTTCAGTCAGAGAATAAATCAGGGCGGATTTGGCCATCATTAGTGCAAATTTCTGTTTCCTCTCACACTCTCACACAATAACTTATATGACATCAGGTCGGACTGCACAGAAAACAGTTTACACAAAGATTAGTTCCTTAGTACTCAAGTTGGAAGGGGTAAAGTCTAACTGTACAGAATCAAACGAAACTAAAATACAATTTTTGTCCCGAGTGAGTATTTTTCTCAGGTAAAAAAAAAAAAAGAAACTTATTCCTAAACTTTAGCCGGGCTTAACTCAATAAATATTATCCGTTCTGTTATAAATTCTTGTTTCATCATCTCTCTCTAAATAGGCCTATAAGTGGCTTTGTCCTGACTGGCTGACTCATTGACTGACTGACTGACTGGCAGAGAATCAACGTAGAGCCTAAACTATAATAGGTAGGGACTTGGAATTTTGACAGTACCTTCATTTCATAATGTAAGTACACACTAAGAAAGGATTTTGAAACATTTGCCAAAAATCAAGTGTTGTTTGTTTAGTCCTTACATATTACTGGTCCAAAGATGTATCAGCTAAGTAGTCATTATTAGGGCTAAGCATTTAAGACCATAAAAAGGTGAAAAAATGTATTTATGACTACAAATAGTGAAAAAATTACACTGAATTAAAAAAAAGACAAATAAATTTACCATTATTACTTGTAATTAGGTTTTTAATGGATGAAAATGCGTTATAGGGCCTATATGAATTTACAATATAAAACACACTTATTTTGTTACTAAAGAAGTAAGTAAATTTATACTACTTGGACACCCTTAGCGAAAAAGAAATTCTTTCTGAACTGGCATTGTCCATTAACTTGCCCCTAGCAAATATGTGCCATTTAAAAAGAAAGAAAAACTAATTCTTTATTGCTACAAGACAAACTGTGTGGTATTTACAATAAACCTGAATTAAAATGAACTATGAACACTTGGCGGAGATTCTGAAATAAAAACGATTGTCAGTTGTCTGAAAGTAACGATTTGTACATGGAAAAGCTCTTCTCTACCTCCACTGAAACATAACCTAAATATGGTGAAAATTACCTAAAAATTGCTTAAAAAATGACCTATCTCTTCAAAATGTTTAAAAATGTAAGATAAAGCTAAAAATACAAAAATAAATTTCCCTTATTTAATCAATTATTTCATGATACACATTTGTATATATTTGTGTGTGTGTATAAATATTTGTATATATATTGGTAGGCCAAGTCCCTCTGGGGATGTAGTGCTACGGAGTTTAGTTTAGTTTAGTTTAGTTTTATATATATTTGTATAGGCCTATATTTGACAATCTTTCAATCTTCATACAAAAAAGATGCAAAATCATGAAATGCCTTGCCCAACTCATTTATGGACTTCCTTCGCCTGTGAATTTATCAGCAATATCCTAGTCGCTCATCTTCATGGGAAGCACTCGGTTTAATAAAGTCGTGCCTACAAGCAGTTCACTGGAGACCTCTGAATAACTTATAAAAACATTCCGTTCAGATCTGAACGCTCGATGCATATCAAAAGCTGCCCATCACGTCTGGGGGCTGTAAAAAACGAGATGGCCTCCTTCCCACGTGAACACAGAATCAACAAAAAAGCTACCCACGTAGTTTATGAGAATAATGCTCACACGTATTGTCCATTCCATATCCAGTGCATGTAAACAAATGCACGTGACTTGAACATTTCATACTATAATGCAATATGCATAGCAACTTTGATAATTACTTCCTCTGCCCGTACCATAGGTACTATAGGTAGAGGAAGTATTGTTTTCGACCCCAAAATTCGACGTTGAGTTTTTAGCATATATACACGTTTCAAGGCCCCCTGAATCCAAAAATACTATTTTTGGAAACATGTCTGTGTGTCTGTGTGTCTGTGTGTCTGTGTGTCTGTGTGGAAAATATCTGTGAACAAGCTAGCTCCAAAACGGAAAATCGTATGAAAACAAAATTTCGTATTTGGGTCAGGTACCTTCTGAAGATGTGAGGAAAAGATTGGCGACTATTTTCTCTTATTTTTAAGGGGACTTTACATGAAGAAATTTTAGTTTTTCGCGATTTTCTCGAAAACGGCTCTAACGATTTTCTTTAAATTTTGCACATAGGTTGCTTATACTAAGAGCTAAAACTTTTATTTGAAACATTGTTTCGAGAAAATTCTCTGAGGGTAGTTACAAGCCACTCACTGTTCACCCACTGTTTGTAGAAAGTTTGTCTTACGTGATGAACAACTGAATTCGCGCTCTTTCACGGCCTCTTATTTTATATAAGAATGTGAAGTGAGAAAGATGTATTGTTGGCCATGCATAGAGTAAAGATGTATCTGAGGGAAATATTCGATAAATTTCGGAAATTATATTTTACGGCAGAAAGTTCAATAAACGTCTGCAGTCATTTTTTTTTTAAGTTTGTTATATAGACTGCGCTTTTAGTCGCATCATTGAAAGAAGAGGTATTTATAGGATAATTAGCGTAAAATTGTGTCTTGCGATTCTGTACAAGGATATGTGAATACTGCTAACTTTTATTTGGGCAGAGGAAGTTGTGTGACTTTCACATCAGATTTTTTTTATATATAAGTTAACCTAAAAGGTCGTAAGTGACGAAAATTAGTAAGACAATTTAGTTCATGTGTAAATCTTGCGATCTTGACTAATAACATACACAGTGTTAATTAATAAAATCAGGTAAACTGTGTACGACCAATAATGATATATGGCGCGGAAACAAGAGCCAATAGGGCAAAACCGGGTGACGCGCCGCACCGGGATAGATGCCGCACCCCCTCTAACTCGGATATTTGACACTAGGTACCGCTAGTTGTCGTGATACCATCTCCAGTTCCCTCTATAGAGTAATTGGATCGCGTAAGTTCATTGTTTACGGTGTTTATGTCATTGTTGTAGCGACATTTATCAGGTAAGTGCACTAGTTTCACTGCGGAACTTTTTTGGACTCATTACTTTATTCTTTCCTGATCTGTATTTGTTCCATTTTTTCTGCGTGTACTACTTTTAATAGACTATTTAGAGGTTGTAAAGATATTGTGAGTGATGTTAGCCAAGTGCGGCGCGTGTCCCTGAGTTTTGGGTCACATGCCGCATAGCTTTCAAGGGTGACACGCCGCACAATGTCTTGCAGTATAATTACCCCCCCCAAAATTATTTTTTCTGCTCTTTTCAACAATAAACATGTCAACTAGGTATAGGGGAAGGGAAGGAGCTAAACATTGTGGCCTATGGAATGACAATGACCTACAAGAAGCTGTTCGGCGAATTAAGGCATGGGAAATTTAGATTCGGGAAGCCGAACGTTGCTATCTTATGCCAGAGAGGACTATTCGTAGGCGCATGGACACAGGAAATTGGGAAAACCCTCATTTGGGCCTGAAGGATTATTTGATACAGAAAATGAAAAAAGGCTAGTCACCCATGTCCAGAGATTGTGTAGATAGGTTCTCTTTTGTTTTACACGTGCCTTTGATGTAAATTTAGACTGTTATAATGAATGCGGCATGTCTCCCATACGTGCGGCATAGCACCCTGTAAAGCGGCATCTCTCCCGCTTTGCCTTTCAATTTAGTAATTGTATTTACACGTTTAATTATTATTTTATAAATATTTCCTTTGCTGAAATAAAGGGAGGGAAGATCATAGCTTGGAATCTCAAAAAGAGTTTTCAGAATATTCAATCCTGTTTTGAGGTAGACGAATTTACACAAAAGTGCGGCGCGTCACCCGGTTGTGCCCTACAAGACGAACAAAACAGCTTATGACAACAGTAGAGATGAATAGTAGGTAAAACAAGATTTGATAGAGTTAGGAACCAGGATGTGAGAGAAGAATGCAATATTGTAGATGTTGAGACTTTTGTTAAAACAAGAAAAAAAGAGTGCGTGGTAGGCCACGCGACAGAAGTAAAACTTTATTTTATTTTTTATTTTTTCAATCTTTAATTCTTGGATTTTTTCAATTTTGCATTATTGGACTTTTTAATATTGGGTTTTTGGACTTTATAAATTTTGGATTTTGGTTCTTTCAATTTTTAATTTTGGATTTTTTAAATTTTCGATCTTTGAGTTGTTTATTTTTTTATTTTTTATATTTTTGGATGTTATAATTTTTAATTTTGTTTTTTGTTTTTTGTTTTTTGTTTTGGAAATTTGTATTTTTTAATTTCGGATTTTTAATTTTGGATTTGCGCGGTAATGAACCTCCGGGTTCCATAAAATAGATAATATACCTTTAGATTGCTTAGGAATTGTCTATTGCCATTGAGGAATTAAGGTCTGAAAAATTTTCTTTGATTAGGCCTACTCCTAATCATTGAGTTGATTGTTTTCTGTGCAGTCCGCTCCGAAACACGTAGTTTTGAGTGTGACTGATTTTGTGACTGATTTTCCCGATTCACCCAAACCGCGAGAAAAGAAGTTTTACTTCAAAAAGGAATGAAAATGCTCACGTGGGCAGAGCTGACGATACAAGCCTTATCAGAGCAGAAAAGAATCTAGAACCTGGAGGGAAAAGGGGAGTGGGCAGACCTCTTAAGAGATGGAAAGAGGCGTTTTTATCACCGACTTAATGTGTGGAAATCAACAGGCATGTGCCTATAAAGAAGAAGAAGAAGAAGAAGAAGAAGGTAAACTGGTATAACAAAGTGTCAATATGCTTTTTTAATCAGTGATAAACGCAATTATGATAGGCCCATGCAGAAAAGTTATTTTTGTAATAGATCTCCGAGTTAAACTCCAAAATCAAAATGCGCTGGCAATAGAAGGCTAATAATGATGCAATAGGCCTACGATTCGCTGATATGTCTGTTTCAAGTTTAAAGCAGTCTTAATAGTATATTGCGATACAAGTGCCGTAAGGCACGTTTACGGGTCGAGGAAACAGATTGAAAACCCGAGGCGCAGCCGAGGGTTTTTAAGTTTTCGAGACCCGTAAATGCCTTTACGGCCCGTGTGTTGCATGCTATTTTTTGCACGATGATTATTTATATCAATTTAATTATATTAAATGTGATATTACCTGAAAATATTATCTATATACAGTCTTGAAGAATGGTGCTTATTTCAGAAAGGGATTGGCATTTGTTATTGTTTATGGCAACCGAATATTTGTCCTGGGGGCCGTGTCCATAAAGGCTTGTATTATGAAGTGTATCGTAATGAATTATGACGTGGCGCTTGGACCGTAAGTAATTTAACCTCATCGCAACGCCCTTAGCAACACGATTGTGTGGGAATGTCAACTTACGATCCATGTAAACAACTTTCGTAAGTAACACTTACTAGCTAAGGAGTGCAAAAAGGTTATGAATGAATAAAAAGTCAATATGAAATCTTTCTGTCAGGAATTACATTACGTATATTGCTGCACAGGAACGAATAAGAAAAATACTCACGTTAAAATATAGCCTAATGTAAATATCGGTAGTCTACATATCCATGGAATACACAATATAATATCAACATTCAATGGCTAGTCGTTTTAAATCTTTTATTTGCATTATTATTTAGCCAACACTGACATCGTTATGAAGAAACAAAAAACAAATCAATCGAGGTTGCTAACAATATGAATATACGATTGGCAATTTGTTGTATTTTTGTTCTCCTGGTTGAGTGGAAGATAAGGCCATACGGCTTTACCTCTGCCAGGAAAATTACCATTATTATTATTATTATTTTTGTTGTTGTTATTATTATTGTTATTATTATTATTATTATTATTATTATTATTATTATTATTATTATTATTATTATTATTATTAACGTATTAACTGTCATTGAAAATAATTCAAAACTATTTAATCTGCTCTACAGGTATGTTCTGTTGAATTCTACAATTTGGTTACTTTTCAGGCCTTACGCCATGGAAATATGTTTTGTCGGTTCCACGAGTGACACTCACACGGGGTTGACCACACGCCCTGCTGGTCAGGCGGGTCACCACAGCTCTGTCTGCAAAGTGACAGCAAACAAAGAGCCACACAGGCGAGGTCTGGCGAGTAGTTGACTAACTAGCCAATAGAATACAATTATTATTAGTAGCTTGCCTTAAATATGTAGTGTAATAACGGAAAAAAAAACTGGGAATAAAATTTAAAATGCATGTAAAATGTACAGAACAGCATAGGCTTCAAGAAAATGTATAATCTCTCTATGTATGTAAGAGGTTTTGTCCTGACTGACAGATAGAGAATCAACGTAGAGCCTAAACTATAATAGGGAGAGACTTGGAGTTTTGTCAGTACCTTCGTTTCATAATGTAGGTGCTCACTAAGAAAGGATTTTGAAAAAAAAAAAGATTTTGAATGCAAAAAATCAAATGTTTTTGAGAATACTTAATCCCTTTTTATACAGAATTATCAAATCCAAACCACAGTTCACATGACAACAGTGTATTGTTCGCAATCTTTACATAAGTCTTTGGAAATAAATGAATCAAGACTTTGAAAATTAGAGAAGGTATTAAAATTTATATTTGAGTAAATTATGTATCTCAAAATTTTGTAGATGATGTAAAATAACCAGTAAATTCGACCTTTTAATCGAAATGTTCGAATTAATCAATATGTTGTTTACAGCTTACAAGTTTCGCGGGCAAAGCCTTAATGGGAAAACACAGAATGATTTGGACGAAAAACATTATGCGGGGGTTTTTTGGGCTAGGGACCTCTAATCTGAGGTCTTTTTTTCCCCGGTTGGCGCACTTTGATCGTGAAATGCACCTCGAAACCAGGTTTTTAGTTTTTTAAAAATTATCAATCGTTATAATAAAATTGTTTATTGCATGATTTGGGTAAGGTTCATGAATCTATGTTTTATTTTAATCGTTTCATTTCGAATATATATGTCCATATGGCGTACGCGGTGATATTACTTATACTTTATCTTTAAACAATATAATTAAGAGTAAAATTACGTAATTCTTCCAATTTATGTAAAAAAGGTGTCAGTGTTCATAAATATGTTTTAATTATTTTTCTGTTAAATAAATAATTTAAACAAAACATCTAGCAGTTGAATAATATGTTTCAGTTTGTTTATTGGATTTGTTAAAGTGAAGCCTTAGAAAATCTTGTATATTATACAAGGGCTGGAAAAAGGATTTTATTTTGCGAGTAGGTACGTTTGTGGAACGAGCCCTTTCATCAAGAAATCTTAAAGTTTCCCTAACAATTTCATGCAATTATATTTAATAATGTCTGAATTACTACACCTTGAAGACTTAAAAATTCAACTTATTCCTGTAGGATACAACACCAAAAAATTCGTAAAAAATGTAAAATTCATATAGAATTTACAGATTAAGTTACAAGAAATATACAGTATGGGACTAATCATTTTGTTAATTGTTTTCTTTGCAGTCCGGCTCGGGTTAATATTTGCGTGCCAGAGTCTACTGCTTTAATTCCGATTCCGTACTGCATTCCTCCTTTAACTTCCTTAATTTTCACTCAGGTATTACGATACATTATTAACAATTACACCTAGATTGTGTAAATAATTATATGCCACGATAAATAATGAAATATGCATTTTGATCTATGATTTTATTGTTTTTTTAGTACACGCTCTCTAAAACAGATGCTTGTCGGACTGGTAACACGCCGAAAAATTTCATTTTAGCAACCAAGGCCGCTAAAATTGCCTAAAACTGCAATCAAAATACAGTTTTATCGGCCTAGTACTTTAAAGTCGCCATGGCAATCTATTAAAAAAATCCAGATGGCATTGGCTAGTCACACCAACTTTAACATGGATTTACGCATATAATTGGTCATAAAAGAACAAATTTAAGCCAACACGTTTCTTATGATAATCAGAAACTTTACCAGGGTTTTTCGCAAAACAGGGTAGCCTACTTCATCATATAACAAATAGAAACCAACAACTGGTTCACAAGAGAAACACTGATTTTACCATGGATGCACCAGCATTTAATTATTACATTATTACAATTACAATTTATTGTTTCAAATTACACGAAAAATATACATAAAAAGTTGATACACCACCCGAAGAAGCAGAGCTTGTGTTCGGGGGGGGGGGGGGGTTCAGTCCTATATATGAGAAAAACTTATACTAAATAATTACTTAAAACAATACAAAATTTAGAGAAGTATGACAGAATATTATGTATAAAAGGTTAGAACATGTTCTTTTTACAATACAAAGGTACGAGGTAATACAATATTAATACATAATTTATTTGTTCAAATTTTAGTAAAAAACAAAAAAATAAGTTCTATCCAAATTTTAAATTTTAATACGAAAAATGTTATAACAGCAATAGTAGAAAACAGAAGTAATAATTATATAAATTTTCTAATTTTTTATTATAATCTAATTTCTAATATAATTGCAGTAATATATTTCGTCTCATAGTCTATTGCTACCGTGATGTTGCTGGCAGCAGCTCCAATTCTATGTTTCTGGCTTTGGTTTGAAATTTCCTCGGGATTATCACTCATATTTCTACAAGCTTGTCATAAATACTACAGTGTGTCCCACGCAAGAGTTGGCCAATGACGCGGGTTCCAGCGGCGCGGCGGGCACAGCTCCAACTCCCGAGCGATCGGGTGAAATATCTACGCTAATGAAGCCGCGATCGGTGTTATGATTCAGGTTCTCACATTTACAGTTAAAATTACAATGAAAATAAACACGTACCTCATCACAAGAGTTGTTGGAAATGTTCTCCTCTCGCATCCACACAACACTGACACCATTTTAGGAAATTTTCTTTCACGCGCATAAGTTCAGCTTCCGAGACAGAGTTCATTTCTCTTGTGATAGGCCTTTGTGATATTGTCTTTAAGTTCTTCTAACAGTATGTGAATATTATTTATGGAGAAACTTGAAAAATAAAGTGTATAGGTCAACTTCCCGTACATTACAAAGGAAACGGCTGAAATATCTACGCTAATAAAGCCCGCTATTGGTGTAATGGTTCAGGTTCTCACAAAGAAAAACATGTGATTTATCTGGCAATACTGGACGTGTGTCGTTGAACTGCCACGACCTTGACTGTGTCAACAAAGCAGGTCAGTATTCCTTCTGCTTGTGTCAGTGTAGATTTGTTGTTACAATGCCACGACATAGGCCTACGTATACAATAGAACAGAGGATATTTATGTACGATTCGTATGTGATTACATCATCTTGCAAGGCCGCAAGACGTCGGTTTTTAGAAAAATTCCCAGGTGTACGTCCTCCAAGCAGAGAAGCCGTGCGAAAACTTGTAAGTAAACTTCGGGAAACGGGTTCGATTCTCGATAGGAAACGAGAGACCAAGCGGCGCGTACTTACTGAAGAGATATTAATTCTATCTCGGAAGCTGAACTTATGCGCGTGAAAGAAAATTTCTTAAAAAGGTTCCAGTGTTGTGTGGATGCAAGAGGAGAAATCTCCAACATCTCTTGTGATGAGGTACGTGGTTATTTTCATTGTAATTCCAACTGTAAATGTGAGAACCTGAATCATAACGCCAATAGCGGCTTTATTAGCGTAGATATTTCACCCGATCGCTCGGGAGTTGGAGCTGTGTCCGCCGCGCCGCAGGAACCCGCGTCATTGGCCAACTCTTGCGTGGGACACACTGTAGTTCGTATGCATTACTATTTACAAAAAGCGACTCATATATTATCCATCTATATCGCATTTTGTATTGGTACGTACGGTTCATTGTTCTTCCGCGATTCAGATGGCCTTTGAGAATAAGACGTTAAGAAATGGCTGACTACCTTTCATTATAATTAATTATACGGTATTTTTGTTTCATTTCATATAATTTACAGAGCTTTTACTAAAAAACATTATTCACCACGTACGCAAAACACTTTAGCGGACGCCTCGGCCGCTATACTAGATTCGTCCGCTAAAGCGTTATTTTGCGTATACTTGATACATAAACAGCTATGAAAAATCATGTAAAATTTACAGATTAAGTTAAAACTATGAACCTAATAATTTTGTCCACTGTTTTCTTTGCGGTCCGACACGGGTTTATATTTTCGTGACAGAGTTTACTGCATAAATTCCGAATTTAATTAACTCCGTCTTTATTTAATCTAACAATTACATCTACATCTGTAGATTGTGTAAGTAATTCTATCCTACAATGAATAATGAAAGATGCATTTTGATCTATGGTTTTATTGATTTTTTACAACTTCCCCCATAACATAAAACTGGAAATTAAAAGAGGCTCTTTAAAGGAGCGTTGCAAGTGGCATAAATACAGTCTGCCTCTCTTTAGCTCCTGGACAGTGAATTTATAGGTTATGTTCGCCATAACTCTGTGGTAAGTACAACTCGTAAAGCGATTTAAGCCGTGAGTTACTTTAATGTACCAGGAGCACCGGCTGTGCAAGACAAGTCTCCTACACCTCAAGGTTTCTTTTGAACTTCATACACAATACAGGTACCTATAGGTATTGTCAAATACTATAGAGGACAATACCTGACACTTACTGCTTTGGCAATGGAAAAATGGGGGACAGATTTTGCAGCACTCCTGGTGGCAAAACCTGCAAGCTTGGGGGCAAATTAAAATATTCAAAACACATTATAAACTGCAATTTCACCAAACACTAAGGACCAAAACACTGTTTAAGTAATTATAAGAATAATAATGAGCAAACAAAACACAGAACTTCCGAAATAGTTATCAAAATATCAATGAAAACTCAAATATTTGAACTTAACGGTTGCTAACAACAACAACTTTCTCTTTTTTCAATGTTGTTTTTTTGTTTTAAATTTTTAGGTCGTTTATTTCCAAACCAGCAATTTTACCTGGACCATAGATAGATAGAAAAATCATATCCCTTATACATAACATGCCTAGGTTGGCTACTTCGGCTCCTCTGACATAAATTGGTTGATATCTTTGTATCTACCGTAGTTACTGCATCTGTATTCAGTAGTAGCACAGTATAGGTATTAATACAGTAAAGAAACTGTGTGTTAAAAGTCCTATGATAACATGTTGACTGGACGACACTAGCGCTCCATGCGGAGATTGAGTAAAGCTATATTCTCATCATATGAAATGGCTTGGGAAAATACATCAACACATCGCAAAATATGTTATGTTAAAAGAGAAAAATACAGAATATTTTTATTTAATGCAAATCTAATTTTAAATTTAAGAAATAATAAAACAGATAATGTATTATATTCTCGTTAAGAAGAGGTAAACAATGCCTAAATAGGCTACTGTTAAGGACTGTACCTAAGCCTAGTATTTTTTCTTTAAAATCATTGCCCTTTAATATAATTTATAATTCAAATTATGATAATAAATAGCCTACATATTAATTACGTAAATTATATTATAAGTCTGTCACGTTGTTCATCCTGCACGTCATTGTTGACAGTGTATTTTGATTCTTTGCCTTATATGGCAATATACGACTTCAATTTATTGTAGGTCTATGTAGCGTCAATTACTGCAGGATGGACTTCATTAAACAAAACAAAAAATTCAGGAGCATTTGGAATTGAAGACACCGTCGGTACAGCAATTTTAATTAACGAGTTTTTATAGGAATTCATAAACTGTCTGTTTTCGGCGTGTGTCAAGCATAGACGATAATTTTCACAGAAGTATTTTACATATTTTATTACTAGGTTTTCTTGTCGACCATTAATGACCTATTTTATACACCAGAAATCATTACAACAGAATAAAATATAAAAATATTACATTAAAGTAACTTGAAACATAACCACACCAGAATCACGAGTAAGCCAGTAGACCTACAATAAATATTACTTATTTTCGTTCTTACCTTTCTGGATGTGTCAAGAAAGTGAAGAAATGCAATTCAGGATTTTGTCTTTTATTATTACTGAAATTTACAGCAGAATATTAAGGTCCTTTCGAATATAGCATGTTCTGATAAATACAACACTCCTATTTATTTACATACTTCCCGGAGTAGTTTCTGTAAGTCTTACTATATGGCCGCTACGATCGCTAGTAAATGCGCGCGCATGCTCGGCTGGCAGAAAAACGGGCTGAGTTTCTGTACTGTATTAATACTTATACTGTGGTAGTAGCAGGTTCGGCCGCTAGATGGTGCTCAAAATATTGTCCCTCGATATATCGCAAAGTGTCCTGTATTGTCCTCTAAAGTATTTGGTATTGTCTATACCTGTCTGTGGCAAAGTCTTGAAAATCATGATAATGTTATAGGAGAAAAATTCCTCCGACACTGGGATTTGAACCAAGGATCTTTGGCTATCTGTGCCAATGCTCTGCCAACTGAGCTAAGCCAGAGTTCACTTCACAGTGCCAGATGGAACCTCTCTCCTATGACTGATTGCCCTTAATTGTCTACCTCACTGACAGACAAGTTATGTCATATGCAGTACTGTGAGGCACACTACTTAGTTATTTTTGTGACCGGGCTTCCACTGTTACTGTACAAAACATTCATTAGATAAACATACTACTTTGCCCGAAGTATAACCGATGGGGATGTGACAAATAATGACACAACCAAACTTTAGATCTCCCAAAATCCGTTACTGCTGCTGCAATCGGGTTTCTGAAACGATTAACCGTTTAGCAACGAATAACCTACAAAGAAAAAGTCTGCATATACTTAAAAGTTGCGTCCGCTATTTTGAATTTTTCGAGGGTAAAAAAAATGAAACATTTTGCAATTTTTTCCACGGTTTAACTCTAAAAGTCAAATTTCAAGTGTCAAGCCCATCTGGAAGCGGGTAAACATTAATGTCATTGAGCTAGCCATTTGGCTATGTTAGCACAGTGGTAGGGGAGTCTGGGGTAATAACAGTCAAGGGGTAATCGCGGTCACTATGATTTCTCGTAAAGTTGTTAACGTAAGTTGCCACTAAAACTGGTTGTAAATTTTAATTAGGCATATAGGGCCACTAAAAAGAATATATGTAAAATATTACACTCACCGCCCAGTATGAAAAGTCCACAGGCCACCAGAGTTTTGTGGTCGCTGTTGACGTGACCCATGAGGGCAAACATGGTGGCTATCAGCATCAGAATCACGCTGACAGCTTGGAATGGCGTGGACAACCTGTGGAACACAACACACGTTATGAAAATTATTGCCTGTAAAGTATATGTAAACTTCTATAATGTTACACAATATTTTTCCCACTTTAAAATACATTTAAATAGGATTTGCATCCCCTTAAAATCAGAGAAAGCATTTCAACAGCTTCCACAATGCACAAGAAGCTGCCCAGGCAAATTCAAAGGCAATATCAGAGGCAGAGAATGAAGATGATGATGATTATGACCCTGGAATGCATTGATAATTCAGAAAATTGATAAATTTTAAATGCGAAAGCCTCAAAGATAATATATTCATATACGTCTGTACCCTCATATCATAACATATACGAGGTGCGTCCAGAAAGTAAGCTTCCCTGGGACCGTTTACAGAAACCAAACACAAGTACACGGAAATATGTATTGCAACGGATACAGCAAGTGTTCAGCTATATTTCAACATATTCGGCACCGGAATTAAGACATTTTCCACACCGTGTAACCAGATTTTTATTGCTTGCGCCGTAGAAGTCTGCCGCCTGGGATTTGAACCACTATGTGACAACCATCTCTGCCTCTGTCATTCTCTTGAGGTGTAGGAAACGATGAAAATCACTGGGGACGAGATTCGGGCTGTAAAGTGGATTTTTAAACACCTCCCAGCAAGTCTCCCGCAGAAGTTCGGCTGGGAAGAGTTTAAACATCCACCCTACAGCCCGGACCTCGCTCCCAGTGATGTCCATCTTTTCCTACACCTCAAGAAATGACAGGAATGACAGAGAAGAGGAAATGGTTGTCACACTGTGGTTCAAATCGCAAGCGGCAGACTTCTACGACACAGGTATTGAAAAGTTGGTCTCACGGTATAATAAAGACTGTCAATTTCGGTGGCGAATTTGTTCAAAAATAGCTGAACACTTGCCGTATATGTTTCAATAAATATTTCCTTAAAATTGTGTTTTGTTTCTGTAAACGGTCCCAGGGAAACTTACTTCATGGACCTGCCTCGTATATGCAATACAATTCTGAAAATGTCTGAAATAACATGTATAATTTTTAGATCAGCACGCTTTATAGTTTGATAGTAATAGCCACTTAAAGTTCAGAAAGAACTGGTCTCTTAAACTCTATGCAAGAATTACCACACCGTTAACAAATAACTACAGCTAATATGCTTATCTGAAAATACCTTCAGAGTTTTTTCTTCCCCGCATTCATCACCCACGTGACATAATATACAAGATGGCTGATACTCCATTACATTCTCCATCCATCATGCTTTGCAGCCTGACAATCAATCACCTGCCAGTGATACCAACACTGCATCTTCATGTTAATTTTCCCGCCACAAAGCCCTCTGTGTTCACAAGACTTGTTAATGCAGGAGGCTCTGTTCATTGTTAACGATTCAAGAAATCGTAACCCATCAGCGCATTTTGTAAAATATAAAGAGTAGGCCTAAGCTTAAGCCATTCAAATCATCCAGGTTATATTAGCGAAACTATGAATATAATTCATGTTATAAATAAATATTAAAGAACGAAATAAACGAAAATAATGCAGTCACATAACTTTCTCTACCCTGGACATAGAGAAAACAATACGTGGTATGGTAATATGTAACTTATATTATTATTTCGCAGGTTTTTGGAGAGAGAAGTACAAAAGTGATATTGCATTTCTGTTTAATTTCATCCCCAAAACGGTTTTATGGTAACATGAGAGTGAGAAATAAAATATTCCGCAAAGTCAATACAATTTTATGTTACCATAATTTCTGTTTCTACTTATTTTAACCCCTACCACGCATGGTGTGTAGAAGCGATGGGACGCAAAATTCTCCATCCTCTATGAGCCATAGAAAGCTATAGGCCTATCAAGCGTTTTCTGAGGGAATAGTTTAAATGTGATAAGTCCTTCTTCCTATTTCAAATTCTAAATACCTATATAAGGACCTAGAATTTAAAAATCGAAAGTCCTTCATAAGTTAATTTCGAATTACAAAATACAAAACCCGGGCGAGCCTTTTAAGCTAGTTAGCTATAAACATGAAAACTAGAACGGTCTTTTCAGGCATTATCTGATCTGTAAGAAATATCTAGACAGCCTGCCAGAAACATCAAAAGCAAACATTTCCACCTAGTCATTCTTTTGACGTGTTTGTATTTTAATGAAGGAAATCAGAAGAAGATTAAAACAGCCCTAGCAGTGGAAAGGAATTTTTTATCAGGAAACGAAATAATCTCAGAGAGATTTTATGATAAGACGGATGAAAGAGCAGCTCCAAAGTGCTGACAGTGTGGCCAATACGCAGCGAACAAACTTCTCATCCATCAACAATATTTCTCTTTCTCTGGCAACTTCTTTCGCAAACACTTTAATATCTCTTGTAGACGGTTTTCTGCTTCAGTGAAAGGGAAAGAGAAGAAATCAATGGACATCTGCGTCTTTATACAGCGAAATGATTGTGTCTGGGAAGCAATAATTATTTCGCCAAACAAAAGAAACATTCCGGGACGTTACATTTCTCTCTTTCTAACTAATTTGTCTCTAGACCCCTTAATCTGAATCGACCTTTGTTTTCGTTTAAGGTATGTGTGACGACAATAGACAATCATTTTTAAAATTCAGCTAAATTTATACTCCTTTTAGCTTCAAGGTCATATCAGGAGTTCGGGAGGTGTGCCTATACAGTAGGGTAGGCCACGGAACTACTGCTTGTCAATTGTTTCTATTGTCGGTGTATTTAATTAAGTAAATTTCAACTGATATTAATTTAAATGGATATGATACAGGATGAAATGGTGAGGATGATTCATGGTATGTAAATATCCAATTCGGCATTTGCCTTTACGACTGGAGAAACCAAGAAAGAAACCCATGTCAAATTGGAAGGTCACGGAATTTGAACCTGGGACCTCCAGAATGCGAGTCCAAGACGTTATCATCTCGGCCACCTCGCTTGTAACGTAAGACTAACCACAATGCTAAATCTGGAAACTAAGTTATCAGTTGTTTGTTGTCCAGAATTATTTTTATATTAAAATACGCCAAATTTTAAATTACCGGTACCATAGAAAGGTCAAAAATGACCTAATCTTTACACTCTTTGACTGGTTTGTGTCGTTTTGAGCATAGGGTGTTGTGAACCGCGTAGGAAGTACATTTCGTTTAAAAAATACTTACTCAAAGGCAATAGACAATTCCTCAGCAAGCTAAAGGAATATAATCTTATTTTGTGGAACTCGAAGGTTCATTGCCGCACTTACCTCAGCCCGCCATTCAACCCCATTCTGTGCTAACTCCATTCAACCCCATTCTGTGCTAACTCCATTCAACCCCATTCTGTGCTACCTCCATTCAACCCCATTCTGTGCTAACTCCATCCAACCATCCCTCGTAAATCCTACTTATCTTAAATCTATCCTAATATTGTCCTCCCACCTACGTCTAAGTCTTCCACATGGTCTTTTCCCTACGGGTCTCCCAGTCAATATTTTTGAGACATCCTCTGTGATTTAATTACCCTTACTATATCCGGTGAGGAGTACCGGTCATGAAGCTCGTCGTTATGTAATTTTCTACAGTCCCTATTTTCATCTCTCTTGGGCCCAAAGATTTTCCTAAGCCCCCTGTTTTCTAAAATTTAAAAAGAAAAATCAGCAATAACGCCTGTTACAGAAACATCCATCGGATTAAGAGGAAAGCCATAGTTCAGAACATTTCCCAATTCATCAGCGTTAATTTGATGTATAAATCATCTTTCTACAGCAATAATTAGTACAGGTTTTGTTCATTTGAAGTTTATGAACACCCTGTAGGAAGCAGGAAAGAAAGCAAGAGGTGCAGTTCTATTTGCGGATCAATCCTAATGAAATTTGAAAACCCCCCCATGGCGGCTGAAACGTCTGCTTCGATTTTAAAACAAAAATTGCAAGTGTAGTGCTTTGCCTGTAACTCGATGAAGGCTACACGAGTACAGCTTCACTTTATTTCAGATTTAATAACAGAGGAAGCCACGACTTCTATCTCGTTCAGCCTGCAGCACGAAATATACAATATATAGCAAGTACAGAGCTGGAATAGAGGAATTCCACACTAACCCTACGCAAGCTTTAACGGAATCTATATTAATAAAAGGAAGTGTCTGTCTGTCTGTCTGTCTGTCCGCGATGCCCAGCGAAATCTACTGAACGCAGAGATCTGAAATTTTAAACATAGATGGACTAAAGGGTTGGAATTTGCACCTCGAAGCCGGAATTTTAATTTTCGCTTTCGTTCGTGAGTTATGAGTGAAAAACGGGCAGAAAACATGTATTTATTGCGTTTTCGAAGCATGAGTTTTCAGTATTACAAATCAATTACACTAGGCTTTGGCTATTTTTGTCATACGCGATCTCTTGAATGTTGTAGCTCACGCTGGTCGATTCATTTGTTTTTAATGTCAAGGCACGCGAACATAATATGAAATTTTCAACCTACACCGAAGAGGATTATTATTATTATTATTATTATTATTATTATTATAGGGATAATCAATATTAGCCTAAATATGGTCAATCGTTGTTCGATTTGAACGAAACTCACTATACAGGGGTTTTCTGGGCCAAGGAACTCGAATCTGAGGTCGCTTTTACCAGGTGACGCTATTTAATCGTGATAGGCCTATGTAGTCCACATGATTTAGTTGTTAATATAATGATTTAACTATTATGCTCTTAATTTTTAATTCTTGAAATAATTATCGCGGGCGATCGCTTGATTTTGTAAGTCCATCCTGGACGATTCATTTGTTTAGAATATCAAGGCCCGAAGACATATGAAATTTTCAACCTACACGGAAGAGGGATAATCAATATAGGCCTAAATATGGTCAAACATTGTTCGATTTGGACGAAACTCACTGTACAGGGGTATTCTGTGCCAAGGAACTCAAATCTGAGGTCGCTTTTACCAGGCGACGCTATCTAATCGTGATATGTAGTCCACGTGATTTAGGTGTTAATAAATATAATGATTTAACTATTATGCTCTTAATTTTTAATTTTTGAAATAATTATCGCGGGGAAGCCGCGGGCACATGCTAGTATTTATATAAACTAGATAATGTAGCTTTTGGGTGATTGTCTTCAGTCACTTTTCTAAAATTACATTCATTTGTGGGAAAGAGTTGGAAGTTTATTAAGTTTTGTGCAAAATCTACGAAGCGCGTCCATAAAGTAAATTTCCCTGGATGAGTTTACAGAAACAAAACACAATTTCAAGTAAATAGTCATTGCAACAGATACAGCAAGTATTCAGCTATTATTCAACATATTCACTACCGGAATTGAAACATTTGTCATACCGTGGGACCGACTTTTGAATACCTGTGAAGTAGAAGTCTGCCGCCTGGGATTTGAACCACTGTGTGACAACCACCTTTGTCATTCCTTGTCATTAGGTGAGGTGTAGGAAAAGATGGAAGTGAGGTCCGGGCTGTAGGGTGGATGTTTAAACACCACTCATCCGAACTTCTGCAGGAGACTTGCTAGGAGGTGTTTCAACATAGACCCTACAGCCCGGTCTTCGATTCCAGTGATTTCAATCCTTTCCAACACTTCAAGAAATGACAAGGAATGACAGAAAATGACAGAGAGAAGTTTGTCACATAGTGGTTCGAATCCCTGGCGGCATACTTCTAAGACACAGTATTCAAAAGTGGTTCCACAGTATGACAAATGTTTCAATTCCAGTGGCGAATATGTTGAAAAACAGCTGAATACTGGCTGTGTCTGTTGCAATAAATATTTCCTTGAAATTGTGTTTTGTTTCTGTAAACACCCTCAGGAAACTTACTTTGTGAACGCGCCTCTTGCATGTGAAAGGTAAATTACTGACATTTTGTAGAGTTTTCGTTTTCATAGTTTGCTATCACATTCAACAAATTGCCCGTTTTTCTAGACTGTAAGTTATATTTTTTAAGTCTTTTAAAATCATCATGCTTTGACCGAAGGTTGTCGTTAGCACAAAGCATGTAAAAGAAGACAGAATAGGATGCAACAATTTAAATGCTACGTTCGCATTGCGCAGTAAATCATTATATTATGTCCGCTACAACACGAAATTACCAAAATATTTTTCGGTTACTCTCCTAAGCACAAGCGAGATGAAATTATTTTTTGAAGTGAAACATCTTTAGTCGCGCTAGGAGTAAATCGAGAGCTAACCCAAATCGTCACGAAATTAGTGGGGCTGTGATGGAACGGACTGCACAGAAAATCAACCAACTCAATGATTAGGCTTATCCAAAATTTAAAAAATCCAAAATTGAAAAATTAAAAATTAAAAAATGCAAAAAATAAAAAAATTCAAAGATCAAAATTTAAAAAATCAAAAATTTAAAAAAATCCAAAATTCGAAAATTAAAAAAAATCAAAATCCATAATTAAAAAATCCAAATATCCAAGATTTAAAAAATAAAAAAAATCCAAAATTAAAAAA
The DNA here is from genome assembly GCA_964059195.1 of Ectobius pallidus. NCBI lineage: Eukaryota > Metazoa > Arthropoda > Insecta > Blattodea > Ectobiidae > Ectobius > Ectobius pallidus. The sequence goes on along the minus strand of CAXKWD010000005.1, from coordinate 179,709,108 downwards.
TTAAAAATCTAAAATTTTAAAAATTAAAATTCTAACAAAAATAAAAAATCCAAAAAAAATCCCTAAATTAAAATTTAAAAATCCAAAAAATAGAAAATTCAAAGATCCCAAATTTAAAAAAAACACAAAAATTCCTAAATTACAAAATTAAAAGATCAAAAATTTAAAAATCCAGGATTAATAAAGTCCTAAAATCCAATATTAAAAAAAGTCCAACAATCCAAAATTGAAAAAAATCCAAACATTAAAACAAGTCCCACTCAAACGTGGAGTTCCATGCACACTTTTTTTATTTAAAACCGACGGTTTAATATAACGTAATATGTCGTAAGGGCCATTATATAGAACTTATCAAGATCATTGTTAAGTCGTATATTATCTACTCTTATACAATTCAACGGCCCTAAATAGCGTGCTTGCTCGCCCGCTTCGTGAGACATCGGGTATACTCGGCGATGTTCGTCTCTCGCAGTCTAAACTTTCATGACGACTACAAAATTAGGAAGGAAAACCGTTTCTTTATTATATAAGGCCTAAGTGAAATGAACACAATGAACAAATATCCTAATTTTATTTTTACTTACAATTTTCATAGCTCTGAACTACAAACATTTTTAATAATCTACCAGTGTAATTTTCTTAAAAATCCTGGAGTCAATGAATAATGGCGGGCGAAGCCGGGGGCAACAGCTGTAAAATATTGATGGTTTTATCTCTTGAAATATCGCTGATAATAATAATAATCCAAACAAACCACTCCTTCCCTTGAAACATTATATAATTTCTGAAAATTACACTGAATTGATAAAATAAAATTCACATCATATTCATGTCAATAAACAGCTGAGAAACAATACGTATTATGTGTTCACAGATTCCTTTGGAACTGCATAATCGATTCTGATATAGTTTTCCCAGGGGGCACTTTCTAATCGTAGAATGTACTCTGAAGCCGGAATTTTAGCTGTTTCATTAATATTAATGGCTTAGTTTATGAATGATTCGCGTGCAAGTGTTAATAAATATAATGCTTTAATAATTATTATACTCTTAATTTTTAATTTTTAAAAGAATTATCGTGGCGAAGCCACGGGCACCTCCTAGTGGTCTTACATCGTAAATAACTGTTACAGAACACGGATGAACTACGACACTAATCATTGTGTTAACTGTTTTCTTTGCAGTCCGACACGGATTTATAATTTGTGTGAGAAACTGAGTCACGAGCATTCTGCATTTAACCTGTTTTCCACTAATTCTTCCTTCCTCTCAGGATAAGATTATTTTGGCATTTCTACTACACTCTATTTTACGTGCCATTTCTTTCCATAATTAGCCTACCGTATTTACTCGAATATAATGCACCCTCGAATTTAATGAGCACCCCGATTTTGAAACTTGAAATCATAAAAAAAAGTTTGTACTGTAAATAGATTATTGGGCAACACTCACCAATGTTTGTTGATCCCTTTGTGAAGCCGTCGTCAATAGTTGCTTAATCTTGCGTGAAGCCTTCGTCTTCTTAATAAAATAATAAAACACACACATTATATAAAACGTAAACACTAAAAATTGCAACTTAAATTGATGTGATTCCTGTTGTGAAGTTGCAATTTTTAGTGTTTACGTTTTATATAATGTGTGTGTTTTATTATTTTATTAAGAAGACGAAAGCTTCACGCAAGATTAAGCAACTATTGACAACGGCTTCACAAAGGTATCAACAAACATTGGTGAGTGTTGCCCAATAATCTATTTACAGTACATATCATTCCTCACCATAAGAAGAAGAATGTCATTCAGGAATAAAAAAAAGTTTGTTGGCGAATGTAATGCGCATCAATGGAAGGATAGGTATTTTATTTTGAATTTTGAACCACGCCGTAAGCATTTGAAATTACCATTAAATTTAACTGCTAGTTTAAGGCCTACAAGTAGACTATATTCACTGTCGTGTTCGTCACTGGAATCCTCGATTTTTTTTTAATTTCACACATGGGGTTCTTATACTGAGAGCTCAAGCTTTTATTTGAAACATTTATTTTTATCTAAAAAGTTATCAGAAGGGTAGTTATAAGCCACCCACTTTGAATATGTGCTCTTTGCAATCTTGCCTCTTATTCTATAACAGAACGTGAAGAGAGAAAAATGTATTGCCCATACGATAGTGCATTAATCAGATTTTATTTGGGTTCTGAATCCTTCGGGGATGCGATGTGATGTGGTAACAACATTCTCTTCATTTTTATAATCAATTTACATGAAGAGAATGTCGTACATAATATATTATATTGTACTAAGAAGCAAACTTTTATCTGGGCAGAGGAAGTTGTGTGAATTTCACATCAGATGTTTTATTATAACATAATTATTCTTCCAAATTATTCCGAAATTGAATCTTTTTTCAGAAATTGAATAGTTTTTTTTTTTCAAAAATTTACCTACACTTTTATGAATTAAAGTTACTATCTTAGAAATTGAAATTATATTTTCGGAATGTGAATTATTAACTTAACTTGGAAATAAATTACTTTGAAAAGATGATACCCTATTATTTGATTCTATTATAAAAAATGTTGACTGTATAATATCCTGTATAATCCTGAAAAGTGGAACACCACTCTCCAATATTGTATTGTACTGTTAGTATTTTGTAAGCATTTTGTTATGCTTTTTTTTTTCTCTCTCTCTTAAGGTTGCAGAGTTTAATGATATCTTTTCATATAAACCTGCCATGCCATTAGAAATAAAAAAATCCCTTTAGGCAGGCCTATAGGCTGAGGTAGATTTCGAAGTGCTTTTGGTTTAATTTATTATCTTTTTTAGCCTTGGCATGGCAAACCCGCAGTAATAAGAACTGAATTCGGTAAAGAGGAAGAGCCTACAATCATTTGTTTTGACAACAAGAATAGGATATAATATTCTGGGAGGCCGTGCGCAAGATCAGCAATGAATAAAATTAGCAAAGCCGCTAAACAAGACAAAATTATGATATTATAGGCCTAATAATTCTTTTAAGTGTTATTATTTTCAAACATTAAAATCTCGCGTAATATGAGAGCTATCAAGAAACTATTTATTGATTTGTAGAGTACTCATAAAGAGCTTTTCAACGATATCCCACAAGACGTGGTTTCAAAAGTTTCGAATTTTCATCCCCCACCCCCACCCCCACCCCCACTCGAACCCCCGAATTGTTGGTGTCACTGTGAACTCCATAGGGAGTACTCTAATTTATTCAAACAAAGTTTCCCTCTATACTTCATAGGGGCCGAGATATAAATGTTTTAAAATTTCAACCCCCTCCCCCGACCACCCCCTTGGGCCAATTTTGCCCTTTCACGAACTTGTCCGAACTATTGGGCCTAGAAATAACATAATAAAATTTGGTTCAAATATCTTCAAAATTACGGCCGCTATCGTGTAAAGATATATATAAATATATATATATATATATATAAATATCACAAAATTTTTTTTTGAACGGGCGGTGGTTTCGTACTTAGGGGAGCATGAAACGTAAAGATATGAAATAATTTTTCGAAAATCATAAAGTGGTATCCATTGCAATAGGTAGATTTTTCTTCGAAAATCTACCTAAAAAGACTTTTAAAAGATAATAGATACAGGCCTGCAGTTTGAAAATACGTTTATTTCAAATTCCAAGCAAAATCGACGCTGGGTCTTTTAAGGCGGTGTTTACAAAGCAATTTCGTTTGATCCAACAATTTCTACAGTGTTTTCCAGTAATATTGATTTCTCATTGCTTGTCACAGAGGTGGCAACACTGTAACAGTAGGTTCTTCAGTTTAAAGCACATAGGCAGTTTGACGTCCCAGGAGTCCGAAATGTCGCCATAACACTGGAGATAGAAAGAAACTTTCCACTCTCGGAGCACTGAACTCCAGGGTAACAACTGCCTATGTCCTCAATGTGTCCTTTGAGAGACTGCAAATCCCTCAGGGGTTAAGAGATTTATCACTTCCTACACAAGTACAATGTGTACTGTAAGTAGAGTACTTGTAGCTGTCTTTATTAAATGCCAGAATGGTACTTTTTAGATTGTGTTGCGGACGGGAAAATGTCTGTCTATCCGTCTGTGTGTCTATACGCGTGATAACTCGAATACGCTTTATCAGATTTTCATGAAACTTGGTATACACATTTATAACCTCCATTGGAAGAAGCCTATTGATATTGGATCAAATCGGTTTACCGGTACCGGAGTAAAACCCAAATTAATGTCTATTTTAAAGACGCGGTAACTCAAATACGCTTTATCGGATTTTCATAAAACTTCTTGCACGCATTCATAATGTCCGTGAAAAGACGTCTATTGATATTGGACCAAATCGGTTGGCCGGTACCGGAATAATGCCCAATTTAGTAACTTTTTATGGTAATGTATCAGAAAGACGCTATAACTAAAATACGCTTTTTCGGATTTTCATGAAACTTTGTATACGCATTTATAACGTCCATGAGAAGAAGCTTATTGATATTGGACCAAATCGGTTAACCGGTACCGGAGTAATGCCGAATTTAGTGCCTATTTTATGGTAATATATTAAAAGGAATTTATCAAATGCAAATCAGTTCTCATGACATATTGTTTTACTGTGATCATATAAGGCTTTGGAAATTGCAATACAGTTAGTTTTCACAAATAACACTATTCCTTTACATATGCTTATCAAACTAGACCGTTAAACTGAGCGAGGTGGCCGAGATGGTAATGTCTTGTACTCACATGCTGGAGGTCCCTGGTTCAAATCCCGTAGCCGGCCAATTTGACTTTTTTTTAGTATTTTTATGTGAGTGTGCGAGTGTCAAGATATCACAAATATCTTTTAGTTCAGCTGATGTTGGACAATTTTGATCTCATTCTTAAAAACTAGACCTTTGTTCTTCCGTAAGCCTTGCTTAATGCATCAATCTGGGGCTTAACTCGGAAATTAATAAACAAAAAATCTTAGTTTTTGCATATCATAATTGCAATTATCACTGATTAAACAAAAACATTCGTTATATCAGTTTACCTGATATTATTATGGTTTATTAGGTAGATTTCGAAGAAAAATCTACCTATTGCAATGGATGATTTTCGAAAAATTCTTTCATATCTTTACGTTTCATGCTCCCCTAAGTACGAAACCACCGATAGTTCCAAAAAAAAATTTGTGATATTTATATATATATTTATATAAGTTATATATATATATATATATATATATATATATATATATATGTATATATATATATATATATATTTATATCTTTACACGATAGCGGCCGTAATTTTGAAGATATTTGAACCAAATTTTAATATGTTATTTATAGGCCCAATAGTTCGGACAAGTTCGTTAATGAGCAAAATTGGCCCAAGGGGGTGGTCGGGGGAGGGGGTTGAAATTTTTAAAAATGTATATCTCGGCCCCTATGAAGTATAGAGGGAAACTTTGTTTGAATAAATTAGAGTACTAGCTACGGAGTTCACAGTGACACCAACGATTCGGGGGTTTGAGTGAGGGTGGGGGTGGGGGTGGGGTGGGGGATGAAAATTCGAAACTTTTGAAACCACGTCTTGTGGAGTATCGTTGAAAAGCTCTTGATGAGTACACTACAAATCAATAAATAGTTTCTTTATAGCTCTCATATGACGCGAGATTTTAATGTTTGAAAATAATAACACTTAAAAGAATTATTATAATATCATAATTTTGTCTTGTTTAGCGGCTTTGCTAATTTTATTCATTGTTGATCTTGCGCACGGCCTCCCAGAATATTATATCCTATTCTTGTTGTCAAAACAAATGATTGTAGGCTCTTCCTCTTTACTGCAGGTTTGCCATGCCAAGGCTAAAAAAGAAGAGTGCTGCGCAGCGATAATAAATTAAACCAAAAGCACTTTGAAATCCACCTCAGCCTGTAGGCCTGCCTAAAGGGATTTTTTAATTTTAGCTTTCGTTCGCGAGTTGTGAGTGAAAAACTGGCAGATAACGTGATTTTAGCGCTGTCGAAGCATCAGATTTCAGTAATACATTTCAATGTCAAATCAATTGCAGTTGGCTTTGGCTATTTTTGTCATACCGTGGTAATAAAAGCATCGCGATCGCTAGATTGTTGTAAGCCCACGCTGGTCGATTCATTTGTTTAGAATGTCAAGGCCCAGAGGCGCCAACTTTTGAAAACTTTGGGTGGGCTCAAAGATTTTAAAATTGTTATACTCCTACCCCTTTATTGGTTACAAAAATGGACATATAGGCCTATAATATTGACATGACCAAGGATAAATATAGAAAACTATACAAGAAACGATTTCAGTGTTTCTAATGACAATCACACTGTAATTCAACCGCCAAGAAAGTGTTATTTAGTGTTAACAGAAATTCTTTGAAGTTAGGCCTACATATTATATAAACTTTTTTTTATTTTGGATTTTAGATATAGGATAACTGTTTAAATAAAATAAACTAAAAACAAACATGGTCCCACCAATATGTGGCGTGTTGCAAAATAATGTTTCTACTGACTGCAGTTTTCATAACAAATTCGTCAAAACCGTCTTCTTCTTCTTCCATTGAACAGTAGTCTGTTCTCCCTAATAAAACCATATTTTTCGTGGACAACCTGAGCTCCCGTTTCCCTCTGGTTTATTGTCCCTTGCTGATTTAACCAAACTTTCTTACAGTTAATATATTCTTTCTACATTTTCGTTCCACTGACTTTCTTCTTTTTAACCAGTCACCAACAGTTTCAAACGATCATAAGGGAATTGCAGTAAAAGGATACCGTACTAGGCCTAAGTTAACACTAGCTTCATTTTCGCCAATTCAACAATGAAACACGATTTTTAGTAATAGCAATAAATAATTAAGATAAAAATACATGGTAATTATTGGGAGGGCTTAAGCCCCACGGGCCCATATAAGTTGGCGCCACTGTCAAGGCCCGTAGACATATGAAATTTTCAACCTACACGGAAGAAGGATAGGCCTAAATATGGTCAAACATTGTTCGATTTGGACGAAACTCACTGTACAGGGGTATTCTGGGCCAAGGAAATCGAATCTGAGGTCGCTTTTACGAAGCGACGCTATCTAATCGTGGTATGTAGTCCACGTGATTTAGGTGTTAATAAATATAATGATTTAACTATTATGCTCTTAATTTTTAATTTTTGAAATAATTATCGCGGGCGAAGCCGCGGGCACATGCTAGTGTTATTAATAAACAATAAATCAATGTGGTCCGCTAGTCTTTGACCAAAAATAAAATTTCCCTCTAATTAAAAAAGGTTGAAGATCACTGTCTTAGAAAGTGCTCTTCTCTTCAGCAATACAGACAAGTCGAATGGACAGGTGTATTGGAAAGTCAGAATGCTAATGGCAATTGGTGAAAAGCCTGAGCAACATATTAAATAAACAAATAAATAAACATAATTTTTTAGGGCTATATTATATTATATCGTGACTTGGTTCTAAACGGGCCAATGTCTTTAAACTTGCTTTTGAGATAACTGACTTTGAACCCTTTGTAGAAGTTTGGTGAGAACTTCCGACATTGGCCTCTAAGGTTTCTATATTAAGTCTATTAATAGCAACAGACATTGGCACTTTTATTAAACGAAAGATAAAGACTAGCTGAGCTCAATTATGCATAGATCTCATTTTTGCAAGAAATTGACATTGGCCCTTTTAGAACCAAGCCACAGAATATCTAACAAGATATATGGCTCTAACACAAGAGCTCTTATGAGCAGGGCCGTGGAAAGAAAGCAAGGGCCCCTGGGACAAATTTTCCCGGGCCCCCGTCAAATATGAAATTCACTACCCAAGTCGCCCTTTATAATGTACTAGCTGAAAAGGCCCGGCATCGCCCGGGCTTTGTATTTTGTAATTTGAAATTAACTTTTGGAGGACTTTCGATTTTGAAACTCTAGGTGCTTATCTCTATATATATAAAAGGCTTTGTCCTGACTGACTGAATGAATGACTGACTGAATGACAGGAATCAACGTACAGCCTAAACTATAACAGGTAGAGACTTGGAATTTTGACAGTACCTTCGTTTCATAATGTAGGTGCTCACTAAGAAAGGATTTTGAAAAATTCTGATTCTAAATGCCAAAAATTAAATGTTTTTGAAAATACTTAAGCCCTTTTTGCATAGAATTATCGAAACAAATTCACAGAATATATTGTTGCCAAAATGGTATCAGCTGGGCTTGGAAAAAAACAAATGATATGCACTTTTGACAAATAAGAGAAGTTGTCAAAATAATTCATGTTATAATTAAATATTACAGGATGAAATCCACTAAAATAATGGAATCACATAACTTTCTCTACCCTGGACATAGAGAAAACAAAACGAGGTATGGTAATGTGTATATTATTATATTATATCGCAGGTTTTTGGAGAGAAAAGTATGAAAGTGATAATGCTTTCTGTTTAATTTCATCCCCAAAAAGGCTTTATGGTAACAAAAGAGTGGGAAATTTCCCGCCTCGATATTACAATTTTATGTTACAGGAATTTCTGTTTCTTCTTATTTAAACCTCTACCCTTCTTCCTATTTCAAATTATAAATGCCTATATAAGGACCTAGAATTTAAAATTGAAAATCCTTCATAAGCTAATTTCCAATTACAAAATACAAAACCCGGGCGACGCCGGGTCTTTTAAGCTAGTATGACCATAAGACAAAATTGAATGAGAAAAGGCATAATAGCCTCTACATATATATCTCAGGCACAATGTTCTTAAGATCTTTAGAAGAAATATGGATCAGGACAGTTTCCTACAAATGTGTCCACATGAAACGTTTACAACATTTTTTATCTATTATTATAACTACAGTTTTTTTAATATTATTTACTGCATAATATCATTTTGTAAGATGCAAACCACAAGTTGTCTTTTCATCATCTATATTAATAAAAGGAAGTGTCTGTCCTCCGTCTGTCTGTCCGCGATGCCCAGCGAAATCTACTCAACACAGAGATCTGAAATTTTATAAGTAGGCGGACTAAAGGGTCGGAATGTGCACCTCGAAGCCGGAATTTTAATTTTCGCCTCCGTTCGTGAGTTATGAGTGAAAAACTGGCAGAAAACGTGCATTTTTTTTGCGTTTTAGAAGCATCAGTTTCAGTAATAAATTTCAATATCAAATTACTTACAGATGGCTTTGGCTATTTTTGTCAACATACCTCATAGCCTACCTTGAAAATAAAAGCAACGCGATCGCATGATTTTGTTAGTCCATCCTAGACGATTCATTTGTTTAGAGTGTCAAGGCCCACAGACATATGACATTTTCAACCTACACGGAAGAAGGATAATCAACCCTAAATATGGTCAAACATTATTCGATTTGAACGAAACTCACTATACAGGGGTTTTCTGGGCCAAGGAACTCGAATCTGAGGTCGCTTTTACCAGGGGACGCTACCTAATCGTGGAATGCACTCCACGTGATTTGGGTGTTAATAATTATAATTTGAAATAATTATCGCGGGGGAAGCCGCGGGCACATGCGGGCACATGATGTTTGTCTGTCTGTCCACGATGCCCAACCAAATCTACTGAACGCAAAGATCTGAAAATTTAAAGATAGATGGACTGAAAGGTGGGCGAATGCACCTCGAAGCCGAATTTTTAATTTTAGCTTTCGTTCGCGAGTTATGAGTGAAAAACGGGCAGAAAACGTGATTTTAGCGCTGTCGAAGCATCAGATTTCAGTAATACATTTCAATGTCAAATCAATTGCAGTTGGCTTTGGCTATTTTTGTCATACCGTGGAAATAATAGCATCGCGATCGCTTGAATGTTGTAAACCCACGCTGGTCGATTCATTTGTTTAGAATGTCAAGGCCCGTAGACATATGAAATTTTCAACCTACACGGAAGAGGGATAATCAACATAGACCTAAATATGGTTAAACATCGTTCGATTTGGACGAAACTCACTATACAGGGATTTTCTGGGCCAAGGAACTCGAATCTGAGATAGCTTTTACCAGGCAACGATATCTAATCGTGGTATGTAGTCCACGTGTTAATAAATATAATGATTTAACTATTATGCTCTTAATTTTTAATTCTTGAAATAATTATCGCGGGCGATCGCTTGATTTTGTAAGTCCATCCTGGACGATTCATTTGTTTAGAATATCAAGGCCCGAAGACATATGAAATTTTCAACCTACACGGAAGAGGGATAATCAATATAAGCCTAAATATGGTCAAACATTGTTCGATTTGGACGAAACTCACTGTGCAGGGGTTTTCTGGGCCAAGGAACTCGAATCTGAGGTCGCTTTTACCAGGCGACGCTATCTAATCGTGGTATGTAGTCCACGTGATTTAGGTGTTAATAAATATAATGATTTAACTATTATGCTCTTAATTTTTAATTTTTGAAATAATTATCGCGGGCGAAGCCGCGGGCACATGCTAGTATAATATGTATGTAAAACTTGAAATGAAGAAAAAGATTTATCACACTCAAACTATTCCATCAGAAAACGCTAGATATAGCTTTTTATGGCTCATAGAGGATGTCGAAAGCTGCATTCCGTTGCTTCTACACATCATGCTTGGGAGGATTTGAAATAAGAAGAAGCATAAATTAAATAAGATTGTATTGACTTGACGGAAAATTTTATTTCTCATTCTCATGTTACCATACAACCGTTTCGGCTCTGAAATAAGAGAAATGCAGTATCACTTTCATACTTTCCTCCCCTAAAACCCGGGACATAAAATACTGCGAGCATAGGACTCAAAATGTTCCATCCCATGCTTAGGGCCTTATTTCTCAACTAATACAAAGCCTACAGCTATGGATAACGTATAAGCAGAAAGGATTGTTTACCTACTTCTGATATAGCATACTCACACACTTAAGTTATCCCTGCATTACGACCTCTTATTCTACATCAAAATGTGAATTGAGAAAATATTTCTTGTGTCGAGGGTAGAGAAAGTTATGTGACTGCATTACAATGTGCTTTATTCTCGTGGATTTTATTCTTCAAGAATTATTTTTACAAAACGTTAGCATCAGAATTCGTTAAAGTCGAATGTTATGTAATGTCCAGAGCCCTATATGAACTGTGTAAACAATACACTGTTGTCTTGACAACTGAATGGGATTTCATTTTGTTTGCATAATATTCACAGAAATTATATAATTTTCAAGGGAAGGACTGATTTGTGTCAATTTGAATGTCGACAGCTATACTTCCCGGGCTTAACTGGGTATGTGTGCAAAATGTCGTGTAAATTGGTAAAGAAATGTAGATTTGTATAAGGAACAAACATACATACATACATACATACATACACACTTTCGATTTTATATATTAGATGCAACAAAAATATTATGTAATGATATTCCATAATTATTAAGTACCGGTACTTTATGAGATTGTCTGGTAGACAGGACTGTCTGACTGTCTGTGTGTCTGTAAACCCCGGCTGCCCCTCCCTCTCATCGAGCCTGCTTATGAGTGCACACATAAATGTCAATGACCTAGGCCGGCATCGAACCAGCATACTTGGGAAGAGACTATTGTGCCAAGGTCGATGATCAGGTGAATGATGTCTTGGTTTTTCATTTCTACATTATGGTAACCCTATCCAATAATGAATTGATAACATACTAAAAATGACAAAGAATTCTTCCCACACTACGTATGTTCTACATCGGCAGCTCACGGACAATGAAGGGTGAATACCGCACGAGACCGGGCCTACGTCACACGGCTTTTCGTCTTCTTGAACGTTAATCATGCCACGAAATATTCACAGATGCAAAACAGCCTTTGTTACACTTATTATACGACAGCAAAAAGCGGGGCAAATCCGTTGTGAACAGTATTAGGTTGTATAATGATGCACCGCTATTTAATTTTATTGTAGAAATGATAACATGTCTGGCAAGGCCTTCCTGTACTCACCGTTGACTGCCGCCATGATGTACAACACAGGCACAAGATAGCTTGGAATGTCAACATCTTTTACACAGAAAATCACAACCATCAGCTTCGATCACACATTGTCAACACTTGTAATATGAAGTACATATCTTTAGAAAGACATTAGAACACTTGATTACTTCACACGTACGCAATAACACACGATAATTGTTAACAAACACGGAATCACAAATCACATTTCAGACCGTTCTTGCGCGCACAATGGCTTCTGCTTTGTGTCGTTTTTAGAATTATCCGCTAGATAGCACTAGTAAAGTGAGCGATCGGCGAGAGTCTGGACACGGCCTACTGGTAATGTTAGGTCTATTCTGATTGAATGGATTCGCAAACCATCATTCCTTCACCTCAAAAATAATACTGAATATTAATTCATTAATATTTAATTAATTTTATAACTTGAAGAGACCTAACATAACCACACCACTGGTATAGGAATATTATATTTGAAAACATGTCCGTCTCCTTAGCCACGGTAACTAAGGCATGCTACGTTAGAGCCGCGATAAAGGAAATTGTGGGTTCGTGTCCCGTCTCGGGCATTAGTTTTTGTTTTTGGTAAGAAAAAGAAAGACAAGGTCAACAAACCGGTACATAAAAGAAAACATTTAATAAAAATTAGCCTAAAATTGAAAAAATCCAAAAATTTAAACAAGTTTCACTTCTGTCTCGTGGCGTTCCACGCACACTTTTTTTTATTATAATATCAAATCTTGTGCTTATGTTTCCACCTGCCCTAAATTTTAAACTCGATTAACTAATTAACAGTGCGTTTGATTAGAGAAAGATGTTAGAAGTCTTTTTAGGTAGATTTCGAAGGAAAATCTACCTATGGCAATGGATACCATGTCATGATTTTCGAAAAATTCTTTCATATCTTTACGTTTCATGCTCCCCTAAGCACGAAACCACCGCCCGTTCAAAAAAAAAAAAAAAAAAAAAAAAAAAAATTGTGATATATATCTTTACACGATAGCGGCCGTAATTTTGAAGATATTTGAACCAAATTTTAATATGTTATTTCTAGGCCCAATAGTTCGGACAAGTTCGTTAATGGGCAAAATTGGCCCAAGGGGGTGGTCGGGGGAGGGGGTTGAAATTTTAAAACATTTTTATCTCTGCCCCTATGAAGTATAGAGGGAAACTTTGTTTGAATAAATTAGAGTACTCCCTATGGAGTTCACAGTGACACCAACGATTCGGGGGTTCGAGTGAGGGTGGGGGTGGGGGATGAAAATTCGAAACTTTTGAAACCACGTCTTGTGGGGTATCGTTGAAAAGCTCTTGATGAGTACTCTACAAATCAATAAATAGTTTCTTGATAGCTCTCATATGACGCGAGATTTTAATGTTTGAAAATAATAACACTTAAAAGAATTATTATAATATCATAATTTAGTCTTGTTTAGCGGCTTTGCTAATTTTATTCATTGCTGATCTTGCGCACGGCCTCCCAGAATATTATATCCTATTCTTGTTGTCAAAACAAATGATTGTAGGCTCTTCCTCTTCACTGCAGGTTTGCCATGCCAAGGCTAAAAAAGAAGAGTGCTGCGCAGCGATAATAAATTAAACCAAAAGCACTTTGAAATCTACCTCAGCCTGTAGGCCTGCCTAAAGGGATTTTTCTAGTTGAACTGCCTATTGTACATGTAACCAGTCTTTAATTTCATAAATTGATTAAAAAAAAAAGTATGCCACAGTGACATCTGTCGTTCTTGCAGTGAACTCCTTATATCTGAAATTTCAGGAATTTTATCTTTTCGTTACGGTTGGTATACAAGGAAACGAAATATTTTACTCTATTTTTCCACATTTCTTTCAAACTTAGTACTCACTGATGATTGTACTTAACGATTACTTATATTGATACTATATACATAGAGCTATATAAAGGCTAAATATATTTATACTTTCTTTTTACAGCTAGAAATTTTACTTTTTTTTTAAGGTACACTGCTGAAATAAAAATCGACATTTAGAAATGACCGTTTTTCTTTTTTGTTTGTTTGTTATTCAAGTGCCAGTGTGTTGGACGGAAAGATGTCTGTCCATGTGTCTGTACGCTCGATAACTCAAATACGCTAGGTCGAATTTTCATGAAACTTTGTATACGCATTTATAATGTTCATGGGAAGAAGCCTATTAATTTTGGACCGTAATATATTAGACAGAATTTACCAAATTCAAATCAGTTCTCATGATAACAAATTGTTTTATAGTGTTCATGTAGGGCTTTGGAAGTTGTTATACGGTTAGCTTTGACAAATAACATTATCCACATATTCCTTCGCATATACTTATCAAACTTTAGACCTTTGTTCTTTCGTAAGCCCTGCTTAATGAATCGATCTGGAGCTTTACTCAGAAGTCGATTACAAAAATAACTTATTTTCTGCATATCATAATTGCAATTATCACTGATGAAACAAAAGTATTTTGGCAGTTGTTACATCAGTTTACCTGATTTTATTATTCTTGTAGAGAAAGTACGTTTCTTTACAAAGGAAACAGATTTGAACTCGTTAAAATTGCAAAGAGCTTTAGTTTCATTGGAGTCTGAAATCTTTTCTTCTTTTTTCTCTCTCCCCCTCCCTCCCCTCCCTCCCCTCTCTCTTTCTCTCTGACTCTCTCTCTCGATATCCGAGAATATCACATAATCTAGTTAGGACATCCATCTTATTCTTGTCTTGTGTATAAACAAATGACTGTAACATTGTTCTTTACAGAAGGCCTAGCTACGTTTCATTTGTTGAGAAAGTTCATAGAAGGCCGTGTCTGCTTTAATATTCGTCGCATTTAATCCGCTGAGATTAAAAGATGAGCTAACATTTTGTAATAATATTTCTGCAGCCTTTAAAATATGTCCTGAGGAGGACAGCTTTGAAGAGCTCTCAAGAAGAAAGATTCTGGCTGAAGTGGAACGTTTCAGAATGGGGAACATCAAATCTTTTCACTCGCTCTCTCAATATCCGAGAAACTCGACATAATATTATAATCTAGCTACGATATCCATCTTTTGTATAAACAAATGACTGTCACATTGTGACTTACAGAAGGCCTAGCATTGTTTCATTAGGTGAGAAAATTCATAGAAGGCTATGTCTCCTTTAAGATTCATTGCATTTAATACGTTTGAAATTAAAAGGAAGATACGCTATTTTCTAAGAATATTTCTGTATAGTCTTTAGAATGTGTCCCAGAGGACGAAAAAGTAACTTCGCTCTTAGCTTTGAAGACCTCTCGAGAAGAGGCTTTCAGCTAAGAAGAAAACATTTCTTACTGGGGGCCAGCAAATTCTCTCTTTATTTCTGTTTGAGGCTCTCAACGAGATAAAATATAGCTAAAGACAGAAATAGTAAAATACAGGATGGGAAAAGAAGCATTGAATATTTTTTGAGATGGTAGTTTTAAAAAAGCTTATTTCTAAAATCAATATCACATAAAATTCTCAATGCACAAAAGACATTGGATTCAAAATTATATAGGTAGAAGAGTTAAGAGTTATCTTGTAATATTTTTCCTGGGATCGCAAGAATGCAATTTTATCTGATAAAACGTCTGCTCGTTACTGGACACTTAAGCATCAGTGTGCGGTGATTAATATGTCACATGCTGCCATTAAGCAGCACGAAAACACATTATTTTATACAACACAACTTGTTTGGAAATAATATATTATGTACGTTGGTTAAAAAACAATTTCGATTAGTTGCAAGCCAGTTCGTGTGGTTTTATTCTGTTCTGCTATTAGCTTAACTGAATTAAGTTAACTACGGCAAACGTGCCTAATTTCGCAGCATCTTTTTGTTTTATTTACTGCAAAATCAGGAAAGGTAATGGAAAAATATAAAAAAAATGTATAAAATAGAAGAGAAGATGCCATCTTTTGACGAATAAGATGAAATATTTCCACAAGTAAAGTAAGTTCCCTATTACAGGCCATGGAGGCCCAGGGGGTTCCAGCAGGTTGAGGCTCTCAGATTTTTAGACATCGGCACATGAAGGTGGTAAGGTTGTCAGCCTTACGCACCGGCCGCCTTTACCTCCAGGATTGCTCCTGGTACTCATTTCTCTTAGAGGCTGAGTCGATCCCAGAACCATAAGGCCACCAGAAGGATTAGGCTAATTGAAAAACTCCAACGACCTCATCGGGGATCGAACCCGCGACCTTCCGGTTTGTAGCTTAGCGCCTCAACCACTACGCTACGGCGTACCCCAAATATTTCCACTACTGTTCCCAACTTTGCAATAAATAAAATAAAAAGATACGGTACTGCGAAATTTGGCATGATGCTATATGTCTTATATGCACCATTGGTAGCACTGGTCACGACACGGTAACTCGAATCGATTTATGGATGGTTGATTCATAGTATGTCGTGATCACGCAGCTGTTTTGTTTTGTTTTTATATGACAAAGCACGAAAGTAATTATTATTTGCATAATCAGTTACATTTTTATTCGTGGAATAGTCTTAATAAATAAAACTCGACTTGACGAGTTTCATCAGATTAATTCGTAAACTCTCGTGGGATTACAATCGGTCCAGCTGTGTGGAACATTGGCAAGTTCAACTTGTGACAACCGTTGTAGTAACAGTTGATTGGATCAAGACAATTGTGTTAACACTTGAGTAGTTCTTTTTGTAGGGAGAGTTTGTGAGAAGTTTCTTGTTCTGAAGCTAATAGAATTCTGGTGGCCATCCAGACATTACAAAGAAAGAAAACTGCTAACACCGGAATGGCATCAAACTGGCTCACCAAAACCTGCTCTGATGCGTTACACTCACATAACTTTCTCTACTCTTAGCGTAGGAATATAGGCCTTCAAATAGGCCCAACATTGCTCATTAATTTGGAATCCTGCTACCATTAAATACAGTAAATTAATAGAGTCCAATGAAAATAAATTTCTAATAGCTAGGCCTATTTATGTATTATCAATAGGGCTGTACCGATTAATCGATTAATCGAGCCGATTAATCGATTAAGTATTTAATCGTCGATCAATTACATTTTCCGAATAATCGGTTTAGTCGAATTCTGAAAAACGTGTTTCGAGAAATGGGTCAAATGACCAAACTCTTGCGTCACTGCCGAGTGAGAAAGTTTTTAGTGCTTCCGGTATTATTGTAAACAAGCTACGATCGTCTCTTGAACAATAAAATGTGAATAAACTCTTGTGTCTCAAGTCTTGACTGAAAAAGTAACCGGAAATGTAAGTTTTGTATATATTCTTTCACTAGTTAACTAATAATGGTATTAATTAATTCAGGATTTCTTCTGATTATTTGTAGTGTAGTAGTTATTAAACGTGTAAAACAATATTAAATGTACACTTTGGTTTCGTCCAAAATACCGACCTGTTTGTCGATTAATCAGTCGGCAAATCGATTAAAGTCAAGCGTTAACTCGATTAGAAATTTTAATCGATTTTCAGCCCTAATTATCAAGTAAGCAAAATAACACTTTAGCGGACGAATCTGGTATAGAGGCCGAGGCGTTAGCCGAGGCGTAAGCAGAGGCTGAAATACTGGATGAGTCCGATAAAGTTTTTGCGTACGTGGTGCATACAACATTTTTTTAGTAATGTATGTATGTATGTTACCCTATGATCCCCAGGTGGAGCGAAGGGGCCTCCAAGTGGAGGTTTCATTACCCATACGAATTTTGTTACGCTTATTTTCCGAGAGAGGGCAGAGGGACAGGTGGTAAGCCCATCGCCTCGCAACCCCCCTCTGGAAACTAAGTATTTCTTGGACGTGAAAGGGCCGAGAAATTTTGTCCAGAGGCTCTAATTTAGGCTTGGAGTTCTTTTACGTGCCGTAAATCTACGACACGGGACCCCCAGCTTAAAGTCCCTCCCGGAGGACTCCGTGCCCAGGAGTTTTACGTCGTGAAAAATCCATCGACCGCGGCCGGGTTTGATCCCGCGCCCTGCGGATTTAGAGGCGGGCACGCTACTCCTAGACCACCGCGGCCGACAGATTTTTTTAGTAAAAGCTCTCTAAATTATATGAAATGAAACAAAAATACCGTATATAATTAATTATAATGAAAGGTAGTCAGCCATATTCTCACGGCCCTCTGAAACGCGGAACAACAATGAATCATACGTACCAATACGAAATGCGGTAGGCTATAGATGCGTTATATGAGTCGCTGGTTTGTAAACAATAATGAATACCTACTAGTATTTATGAAAAGTTTGTGAAAATATGAGGAAATTTCACTCCAAGCCAAAAACATTGAATTGGAGCTCGTGCCAGCAACTTGACGGTAGAAGGAATAGGGAATATATTGCAATTAAATGCTGGTGCATCCATGGTAAGCTATGTTTCTCTTGTGAACGAAGATGTGCAAAGTTATTGGCTTATATCTGTTGTTATATGATGAAGTACGCTACCCTGTTTTGCGAAAAACCCAGGTCAAATTTCTGATTATCATAAATAAACATGTTGGCTTAAATTTGTTGTTTTATGAGCAATTATATGCTTTAAACCATGTTAATGCTGGTGTGACTGGTCAATGCCACCTCGATTTTGTTTATAGATTGCCATGACGACAAATTTTAAGTACTAGGCCTTGGTTGCTAAAATGCAATTTTTCGGCGTGTTACCAGTCCGACAAGCAACTGTTTTAGGGAGCGTGTACAAAAAATATATAAAATATAAGTTCGTTTCATGAATCTGCGTAAATTTAGTTCATATAGTTCAGGATGAGCTCTTAATAGTGAGGTGAAAAGTGAAAATTGCCTTTTACTTTTTATCCAAAACCTGCTTGTCTGCACTTGAACACTTGGTTTCGGAACAGAATAGAAAACATACATTCGCTAGTACCACCAGCTATCACATTGTAAAAGTTTCGCGAGTTTTAGTTCTGGAAATACTACGAGGTCCTACGAGGCTTGTAGCGTTAAGAGAACAAAACATGTACGAGCTATTAACACCGGTTAATACACAAAAGCATGTAATGGTAGAGCCAGGTATTAATAACAGAACAGGAAGGATTTCTACCAGGCAGTTCGACACCATGCAAAGTCGTTACGATTTCAAATGCAATTAGTGTGCCGTCCATTACGTAGATCTGAAATGATTTGGCATTCTCACTTTTTATTTACACTAGTACGTTTACAATCTCTTTGGGGGGGGGGGAAGGAATAATCTGACAGTAATTTCTGTACAGCAAGTTTGAATCGTAATTCCGAGATTATAAAAATTAACCATGATTATCTAGCTCATGAATCAGTGACCAATCCAGCGAAAGTAGCCTATATGGGAAATTTAAACCAATCGCAAGTGTCTTTCGCCATACTTTTGTTTTATATTTATCACTTTCATATTATCGTACCTACTTTTATGTTTCTATGTAAATTCACAAAGACTGAACACTGAAACATCTTCATAGGCTACCTTATTTTCTTCTATCACTAATAATTAATCATTAAACAGAGAGATTGTGAACAAAAGAAGATATGAAAATAATGAATACGAGGATGCATCGAAAAGTTACGTACAGTAGGCCTATACTTTTTACAAAAAGTTTAATAGGCACAATTACAAACAAATGCACACATGAAGGGACATCTTTTGTCTATTTTTCTATATTGTCGCCAAGTTTCTTAACACATTTCTCCCATTGTGATACCAGTTTCAAAATACCCTTTTCAAAGAAGTCCGTTCGGTTGGAGTATAGCTGTTTTCACTTCTGCATCTGACGCAAAGCGTTTACCGGCCAGGAATTTGTTCAGCGAGGTGTAGTGCGATTTTTATGGACTAAAGGGCATAACCCAAGTGAAATTCACATGGACATGCTTGGCGTGTATGGGGACAACTGTATGGACCATAGCAATGTCTCCAAGTGGTGTGCATTCTTCGAAGATGGCCGTGGTAACCTTTCATTTGTTTGGTCCCGAATTTTGTATGTCCCTCCTTAATAGTACGGTATTACGAGTATTATAGCAAAAAGCTCATCTAAGAAATAAAACAGCTGATCAAAAGTCGACTATCAGCGACGGGGGGACAATCGATATATTAGTCCTACAATATATAGATTTCCTTTCAATTGGCTATCTCGCTTAGGCAACAATGATTTAAATATTGAAGTGTTTTATTCTTTTTATTGTTTCGTGGTTTTAATTATTCAATACATGCTTAATTCTGTGAGTGTTCGCTAAATAGTACAATAAATATAACTTCTCCTAACATAAAAATCCGGTCAAATTCTAACCTCTCATTATATTGCCTAAAGGCGTATCTAATATCTAAAGACGTAGGCCTAATTAAAAATATCCCTTTTGGCAAGCCTACAGGCTGAAATAGATTTTTTGCACTCCTTAGCTAGTAAGTGTTTCTTACGAAAGTTGTTTACATGGCTCGTAACTTGACATTACCACACGCAATCTTGTTGCTAGGGGCGACGGGCGGAAAGTGACTTGTTGCTAGGGGCGACGGGCGGAAAGTTCTTTTCCGCCCGCAAATGCTTATTTGCGAGCAGAAATGACCAAGGCCTCCCCGCTTTATAAATATTCGGTTGCCATAAACAACAACAAATGCGAATCCCTTTCTGAAATAAGCACCATTCTTCAAGTCTGTATTTACATAATATTTTCAGGTAATATCACAATTAATATAATTAAATTGATATAAGTAACCGTCGTGCAAAAAATAGCATGCAACACACGGACCGTAAAGGCATTTACGGGTCTCGAAAACTTAAAAACCCTCGGCTGCGCCTCGGGTTTTCAATCTGTTTCCTCGACCCGTAAACGTGCCTTTCCGCCCTTGTGTCGCAATATACTATCGAAGCGCTTTTGGTTTAATTTATTGTCGCTGCGCAGCACTTTTCTCCTTTAGCCTTGGCATGACAAACCCGCAATAATAGGCTAACTGCAAAAAAGAGGAAAGAGCCTTTTTTCAAACATTCAAATCTCGCCTTATATAAGAACTATCGAGAAACTAGCTGTTGATTTGTAGAGTACTCATCAAGAGCTTTTTAACGATACCCCACAACACGTAGTTTCAAAAAAATTCGAATTTCCACCCCCACTCGTACCCCCAAGACCCCCGAATCGTTGGTGTCACTGTGAACTCCATAGGGAGTACTCTAATTTATTCAAACAAAGTTTCCCTCTATACTTCATAGGGGCCGAGATATAAATTTTTAAAAATTTCAACCCTCTTCCCCGACTCCCCTTGGGCCAATTTTGCTCATTAACGAACTGGTCCGAACTATTGGGCTTAGAAATAACATAATCAAATTTGGTTCAAATATCTTCAAAATTACGGCCGCTAGCGTGTAAAGATATATTTTTTTTTTTAACGGGCGGTGGTTTCTTACTTAGGGAGGCATGAAACATAAAGATATGCAAGAATTTTTCGAAAGTCATGACATGGTATCGATTGCAATAGGTAGATTTCGAACAATCGGTAAAATTCTAACCTCCCATTATATTACCTAAAGACGTAATTTAACAAAACATTTGATGGAATTTGGTTCCATCCGCCCAGCCAATTTCAAAGCAATCTGATTGAAAACTACAGAATTTTATAAGATTATTCTTTTTATTTTTGTTTTTCATTAAACAACGCATGGCCTGCTATATCCAGTAGTGAAATGAGAAATTCAGTGTGAAGAGCGTTTCTGTTATCAGGAGGCCATGAGTTTGCAGTGGCCCCTGAGGTCTCATCAGTTCTCCTTAACGAGGCGTGTCTGTGCCAAAGCCCCCCTCAAGAATTTTAATTAACTCCATCTGTGTGACGTCATTCAGCAATTATCCCAGTCACAGCTCAGACGAATAAAATAAGAAAGCTAGACACGGGAATTTAATAAGTCACAGAACTGCAAATTGGTTTTTATTTATATTATTATTAATACTATTACTGTTAATATTATTACTATTACCGTATTATTATTACCATTATCATCACCATCGTTTTATTGGTATAGGCATACTTATTATACCTGTATGTAATGTAGACTACTATCCTGCCGATTGTATTATATGGATGTAAGAAGGAGTATTCGAAAACAGGGGGCTTAGGAAAATATTTGGACCTAAGATGAAAATGGGGACTGGAGAAAACTGCATTACGACGAGCTTCATGACCTGTACTCTTCACCGGATATAGTAAGGGTTATTAAATCACGGAAGATGAAATGGGCTGGACATGTTGCGCGCATGGGGGAGGAAAGACATATCTAAAAAATATTGACTGGGAGACCCGAAGGGAAAAGACCATTTGGAAGACCTAGACGTAGGTGGGAGGACAATATTAGGAATGATTTAAGGGAAGTAGGATTTGCGAGGGATGGTTCGATGGAGTTAGCAGAGAATAGGGTTGAATGGCGGGCTCAGGTAAGCGTGGCAATGAACCTCCGGGTTCCATAAAATAGATAATATTCCTTTAGCGTGCTGAGGGATTGTGTATTCCCATAGGGTAACTAAGTAAGTAATATGTAAGATAATATTAGCCTATTATGATCCTAATATTTTTAATTACATGATGAGCCTATTATCCAATCAATTTTTTAAGTGTCGAATTCAGGGAGGTTTGGTAGCTTCCACAGCCTGTCAGGCCCAATCAATAACCTTCCTAATTTGTGAAAATGTATTTACAATTTAAAATATGTCCGGTAGGCTTTACCAGGGATGCTAAAAGTCACCTTATGTTATGTTTTTTTTCATGTTTGCAATAAATAGTATATTTTCGTAGTTTTTATTTTAAAATTAATAGTCTAGAGCTACAATATATACTTCCCTGTTAAAGTAAGCCACGACTTAACAAATTCACAAACATCTGACTGCATTGTAGTCAAAGCCGTCTCTATTAATAACTCTGCTGAGGCCGTGATTTCTACAGTCATTTGTCCTTACTTGAGTATTTCCTTTATATGGCGTCCATAGCCCTGACATAATGTAAAATCATGTCGAACCGCGAAGAAAACAATATTTACAATGATTAGTCCCGTGCTACAAATGGTGTACAGTGGTACCTCAAGATACGAGTGCCCTAACATACGAGTTATTTGAGATACGAGCTGTCGAGCGAGCGAAGTTTTGTTTTGAAATACGAGCGACTTTTGAGATACGAGGAACGGCCAGCTGCGACGCTGCACACGGCCCACCAGTTTACTGTGCTTGTTTACCTCGCTATCGAAGCATCTTTGCTAAGTTTTTCTAGGGCTTTGCGCTTTTTGTGCATTTACATACTTTATCACATTTCTTTTTATAACCATGGGTCAGAAGAAAGTGTAACAAATATGTATGTACACTTTATAAAACCAGTTTTTTTTTGCTTTACATTCTCTTTTATTATGTTTTTATACAATATTTGTCATTTATAAATACATTTTTCTTATTCAAAAACACCTAACAAAAACAATTGGGGGTAGCATTTTTTGGGGCTGGAACGGATTAATGGCATTTCAATTAATTTCAATGGGGAAAATTGCTTAGAGATACGAGCAAATTGACATACGAGCAAGGTTACGGAACGAATTAAACTCGTATCTCGAGGTATCACTGTACTTTTGAAATTTAAATTGTTTGCTAATTTATTTTTACTTTCTTTTTTCAAATATGATTACTTTACTGACCAGTTCGATTTTACAATATCTGGTTAGTGATAAACCATGTGTAAAGATCTCTTAACTGGCAGTAATCTTTACTGTACAAAATGTACACGTAAAATTCTTGTATTAAAGGTCTCAAATCCACACGGGCACAAATCCCACTTCTCAGGTCACAAAACCTAAATCTTCATGTCAAAAAGATAATCTACTCGGCCATAATTCGATCTAGACTAACCTACGCTTGTCCAGTCTGGTCACACGCAGCGCATACAAACATACACAAACTACAAGTCATTCAAAACAAACCACTGAGAATTATCTTGTGGGAATGTGATTTACAATATTATGTAAAGCTATGTCGGACTGCGAAGAAAACAATTCCCACAATGATTAGTCCTGTGTACAAAATGCTCTGATTTTGAAATTTACTTTTTTCAATTTATTTTTCATTACTTTTTTCATTACAAAATGTATCTTACTTCCAATACCGCTTTACATGAATAAAACTTCGTTTTTCGCAATTTTCTCGAAAACGACTCTGACTATTTTTTTTAAATTTTGCACATGAGATGCTTATACTAAGAAATAACACTTTTATTTGATTTTTTACAAAAAGCTCTCTGAAGGGTAGTTATAAGTCACCCACTATTTGTAGAAACTCAGTCTTGCCTGGTGAACAATAAAGCTTTGCATCAGGTTGAAACAACTGAATACGCGCTCTTTGCAATACGGCCTCTTATTTTATATCAGAATTTGAAGCGAGAAAAGTGTATTGTTGGCCATGCTTAGAGCAAAGAAAGTTATGTCAGTGCACTAATCAGATGCAGATGTTTATAATACCTATGAATAGCCTACCTAGGAATTCAGTACTGTAGGCTACCGCTTGTGTTCCATAGTGCAGTATAATGGTGATGATGACAATATAATAATAATAATAATAATAATAATAATAATAATAATAATAATAATAATAATAATAATAATAGGCCTACGCCTCGCCCGTTATGAATCAGAAATGTGTAGATTATATTCTACATGTCTTATATATCTGCAAATGTGCTTTGGTTTCACGCTTCTAACAGAGGTTCCGAGTTCAACTCCCGCTTATGTCTGCAGTTTTCTTCGCCATTGTGTGCCCACTTCCAGGAAGGTTATCTTTAGGGTTCAGATGTTTATGACATAAAAAATGGGAAATATGACTGCAAATATGCCCTTAAAATGACTAATGTGACCCAAATATCCTAAATATAACCCAATAAAATAACGTATTAAAAAAAATGTTCCAATTTAAAATGTTTAAAAACACTAAATTCTTACATCACATCAATTCAGTCGGATGATCACTTTTTAACAATTTTGGTGATTTACAGTTTAATTTGTAATGAAGTTCTATTTTTAAAGAATTTGCTCCTGTTTGCTTGCTTCATCAGGTTAAGAAAATACTCGTAAAAGTTTGTAGACCTTGAGTGTCCCTATAAAATATGAACAATTGCATTAATTTTAAAATTTAAGTTACCTATTAATTTGGCATAAACATTAAATTAATGAAAAACATTTCAAATTTAACTCGACCATGTGGTACATACAATGCATAATTGTGGTTCTTTACCGAATTTATAATTGAAATATGTTTTTAAATTGCAAATATGACCAAAATATGACTTTATATGCAAAATAAAAACGGTCCGATTAGGATAACAAATGTGCAATTCGTGTTTAATTTGTGTTCGTGGAGAGAATGTTTAATGTTTAATGTTTAATGTTTAATAATCACACCTTACAGCAATATAACATGCAATAGGCTTAGTCAAAATATAATAAAATAACATACAAATGGAGGTCAGGACAAAAATATGACACGTCATAAACATCTGAAAACTAGTTATCTTATTAGGCTAGTTGAAATATGTCTCTAGAAAATTTCTTTCGTGTATAAAAGCATTGGTACAAGTACATTAATCACTAGACCACGCATAGGTGGCCAATATATTATTCACTGTCCTATTAAAACACAATTTCAGTGTAGGCCTACTAAAGAAAGACATTAGCTAAGCAATTTAGATCCATCTGGCTTGTTTGAAAAGCGAGCATTCAGTCTTTTGTTTTTATTCGAAACGAGTTGCATCTGGACAGTTGAACGCAGTAAAAACAAAACACTAGTAATTGTTAGAATAAACAAGCTACTGGGATGGAAATGACAGCGATGGGGCCCTGGGGAGCGATTCTGACAAGACACATGGCAACGCTGCAAATTGTTTTTCAATCCAGGTTACCTGGGTAATGTCTTTTATGGGAATTGCCTCGCGTTTAGCTCTGTAACTTAGTGGCTAGCGTTCCGCATGCAACATAGGCCTACAAAGAGGCCAGTTTAGCCTATTCATCTCAAATAAATAGGCCTATTCTGTTAAATCACAAAGTAAGTTTCCCTAGGGCTGTATACAGAAACAAATCAAAATTTCATGGGAATATTTATTGGAAAAGATATAGCAAGTGTTCAGCTATTTTTCAACATATTCGCCACAGGAATTGAGAAATTTGTCATACCCTGGGACCAATTTTTAAACACTTGTGACGTAGAAGTTTGCCGCGTGCATTTGAACCATATGACAACCATCTCCGCTTCTCTGTCATTTCGTGAGGTGTAGGAAAAGATGGAAATCACTGGGAGCGAGGTCCGGGCTGTAGGTTGGATGTTGAAACATCTCCTAGCCGAACTTATGCGGGAGACTTGCTAGGAGGTGTTTAAACATTCACCCTACAGCCCTGACCTCACTCCCAGTGATTTTCATATTTTCCTACACCTCAAGAAATGACAGAGAATGACAAAAAGGCGGACATGGTTGTCACACAATGGTTCAAATCCCAGGCGGCAGACTTCTACGACACAAGTGTTCAAAAGTTAGTCCCATTGTGATAATTGCTATTATGTGCATAAAATAAGTTATTTATGTAATCGATTTCCGAGTTAAGCTCCAGATCGATTCATTAAGCAGGGCTTACGGAAGAACAAAGGTCTAGTTTGATAAGCATATATGAAGGAATATGTGGGTAGTGTTATTTTCCATAGGTAACTTGACTGTATTGCAACTTCCAAAGCCGTATATGAACACTGTAAAACAATTTGTTGTCGTGAGAACTTATTTCCATTTGATAAATTCATTCTAATAGTCTATATTACCGTAAAATAGGCGCTAAATTGGGCATTACTCCGGTACCGGTAAACCGATTTGCTCCAAAATTAATAGCCTTCTTCCCATGGACGTTATAAATGCGTATACCAAGTTTCATGAAAATCCGATAAATCTTATTTGAGTTATCATGCCTTTATAATATATTACCATAAAGGTAGGCACAAAGATTACCATAAAGATAGGCACAAAATCGGGCATTACTCCGGTACCGGTCAACCGATTTGGTCAAAAATTAATATGCTTCTTCCCATGAATTTTATAAATGCTTATTCCAAATTTCATGTAAATCCGATAAAGCGTATTTGAGTTATCACGCGTACAGGCTCACGACGTTTTCCCGTCCACCAAACAATCTCAGAAAGTACCATTCTGGCACTTAATAACATGTTAGTAGTGAAAACTTTAGGGAACAATTGTATTCTTTTGTAGATAAGCGATGGTTTGGGAGTATCTGAATTATTAGCTGGCTCCCCATGTTATTTTATCGATCGGGGGAACAATATCCATACTAGAGGGCTGTTTATGTTAGGGGATGAGGTAGAGTGTTTGTGCATAAGTTAAGGGGATAATAGGCTTAGAGGGTAGCCTTAATTCATCGTTATAATATCTATACACTCTTCATGAAAATCATTTCCGAGTGAAATAATCTTCACATACAGGATATAATCTACTCTTATACAATTCAACGGCCCTAAATAGCGTGCTTGCTCGCCCGCTTCGTGAGACATCGGGTATACTCGGCGATGTTCGTCTCTCGCAGTCTAAACTTTCATGACGACTACAAAATTAGGAAGGAAAACCGTTTCTTTATTATATAAGGCCTAAGTGAAATGAACACAATGAACAAATATTCTAATTTTATTTTTACTTACAATTTTCATAGCTCTGAACCACAAACATTTTTAATAATCTACCAGTGTAATTTTCTTAAAAATCCTGGAGTCAAAGGATAATGGCGGGCGAAGCCGGGGGCAACAGCTGTAAAATATTGATGGTTTTATCTCTTGAAATATCGCTGATAATAATAATCCAAACAAACCATTCCTTCCCTTGAAACATTAAATATAATTTCTGAAAATTACACTGAATTGATAAAATAAAATTCACATCATATTCATGTCAATAAACAGCTGAGAACAATACGTATTATGTGTCCACAGGTTCTTTGGAACTGCATAATCGATTCTGATATAGTTTTCCCAGGGGGCGCTTTCATGTCGTGGAATATACTCTAAAGCAGGAATTTTAGCTGTTTCATTTATTATTAATGGCTTAGTTTATGAATGATTCGCGTGCAAGTGTTAATAAATATAATGCTTTAATAATTATTATACTCTTAATTTTTAATTTTTAAAAGAATTATCGTGGCGTAGCCACGGGCACCTCCTAGTACTTAACATATAGACAGGCTATAGGAACTTCAGCTTGATAAAAAAAAATAAACTCCGTGGTGCTATATCCCTTTAGAGACCAGGCCTACCACCATAGGCAGATGGCAGGATTGGGGGAATTTTTAACCCATGCGGGTAGAATACAGCATTAATATAATTTTAAATCCACTTTATACCAATACAACAATAATCCTTGAAAAATATGACAATTATAAGAAAATCTGTTAAAAAAATTACTATTAACTTACGTATAAATCAAAATTATTCTTCTTCCTCTTTCATTTTACAAATTAGTGAGGGTATAATGGTGGTTTAAGGTGGTTAAAAAATTATATAGGCCTATATATATAAAAATTTTTTGAGCTGTGTTCATACTCCTTTTAGCTGCGAGGAGTTTAGGATCTGTGTCTATACGTAGGGTAGGCCATAGAACTATTGCTTGTCAATTGTTTCTAAAGTCGGTGTATTTTAATGGAGTGTAAATTTCAACTGATATTAATTTAAATTGCTATGATACAAGATGAAATGGTGAGGATGATTCATGGTATGTAAACATCCAATTCGGCATTTGCCCAAATGACTGCGGAAGACAATGAAAAAACCATGTCAAATTGGCCGGCCACGGGATTTGAACCTGGGACCTCCCGAATGCGAGTACGTGTCGTAGATTTACTCAAAGCCTAAATTAGAGCCTCTGGACAAAATTTCTCGGTCCTTTCACGTCCTCCGGAGGGGGGTTGAGAGGCGATGGGCTTACCACCTGCCCCTCTGCCCTCTCTCGGAAAATAAGCATAACAAAATTCACGTAGGTAAACAGATGCCTCCACTTGGAGACCCTTCGCCCCAACATAGGGGGTATAAGATTCCAGTAAATCTCCAGATATAGGACTGATGTATTTACATCCATAAATGACAACGACCTGTGCAGGATTCGAAATCACGAACTTAGGTATAGAAAGCCACAGCGATACTGACTGCTCCATCCAGACAAATAATTTAGTTCTAGTTTGGCTATTATTATTAATTCCATAAATTAAAATAGAATTTTCTATTTTTCCGGAAAATGCCGTTTGCTCAGTACAACAGCTGTAGGCTATTACAATTCTTGGAATAGCCGCGTTAAGCGGGTTAGTATTTCACAAGGAATGAAAGTCTAACATTCCAGAAAGTAATTTCATGTTGCTAGGCAACAGGGATGGGATCAGTTTATATTGACGATCTCCGTTATTTCGCCCTCGAGAATCAAATGCAAAGCGAGGTGGTCAAATAGTGGTCCGCGTACCATTAGCTTAGGGGAAGGTTAGTATTTCTCCCTATCTTCCTTTCAGACTCTTAGTAGGTCATAAAACAAAACAATTGATGTGCGTCTGTTTCTATTGTTGATGTGTTTCTGGCGTCTAACAGTTTCAACTCATATTAAATTTTTAATGAAATAGATGTGGCCCGGGTTCGATTCCTGGTTACCTAGGTGAGTTTTTTCCGGGGTTTTCCCTCACCTATGAGACAGATGTCAGGTAACTTTAGGCCCTTGTGATCCCCGGATATCATCTGGCCGTCATTATCATCTTCATCCCTATCATCGCCTTTTTCTGACTGAGTGAGTGAGTGTGTGTGTCAATGGTGTGTCTCGTTCTATGTGTTGTCTCGGAGGTGGCCCCGGCATTGGGCTGAAAACTCTTCCGGGGAGGTCCTCCATGTCCTTGTCTGGTCAAAAAGGTATGTATGTGATCCAAAGATAATCCCTCTCCCGACAGGTCCAGTAAGGCCCGGGCGGCTTGGGTCGCTTAAATCCTAAAAGGGAGATGTAAAACTAAGATAAAGAAAGAAAGAAAGAAAAGAAGGAATATGTGAGCTTTTCTAGTTTCAAAAATGGTTATTGAAGAACTAAATAATTATAGGCCTACGCTGACACTTTTAAGTGAATTTCATTCAGCCTCCCCGAATGCTGCGGAGCGACTTTTAATAGCTTTAGGCCTATATTATATTTGACTATAGCATAGCAACAAAAGAGAATCAAGGATTACAGAGCTGCCAACCTGACTTACGTCACCATGGTGACAGACAAACTCGCGAGTCAATTGCCAGTTAATTAGTGACTTTAATTAAAGAACGCGAATGCAAGCGCTAAAAATAAATCCGGCCCTTTGTGTTGTTCCTCTCCAGAATCATATTTTTCGTTTCCAGTTTAATGAGACGCCCTGGATTATGAACTTGGGAAGTACAGGGGGATCCGGAATAAATATCAATGTTCGTGTATTGTCCCGAAAAGAAAGACGAGTCATTATTAACGTACGTGTCTATTCGATCATTATGTTAATTGTTTTCTTTGCAGTCCGTCGAGGCTTTTAAATTGTGTTCAAAATTATCTACTCTTATACAATTAAACGGCTCTCAATAGTGTGGACTCTAGCTCCCTCAACTTCGTGAGACATCGGGTATACTCGGCGATGCTCGTCCCTCGCAGTCTAAACTTTCACGAAGAGTACAAAATTAGGAAAACAGTTTCTTTATTATGTAAGGCCTAAGTGAAATGAACACAATGAACAAATATTCTAATTTTATTTTTACTTACAATTTTCATAGCCCTGAACCACAAACATTTTTAATAAACTGCCAGTGTAAATGCCTTAAAAATCCTGGAGTCAATTAATAATTGCGAGCACCAGCTATAATATATTGTTAGTTGAACCCTGGAAGCATCGCGGACAATAAAAATCCAAACAAACGACTCCTTCCCTTGAAAAATTATATAACTTTTGAAAATTACACTGAATTTATCAAATTAAATTCACATTATATTCATCTGTCAACAAACAGTTGAGAAACAATACGTATTATGTGTTCACAGGTTCTTTGGAACTGCATAATCGAATCGGAGATCGTTTTCCCAGGCGGCGCTTTCTAATCGTGGAATGTACCCTAAAGCCGGAATTTTAGCTGTTTCATTAATTATTAATGGTTTAAGAATGTTTCGCATGCAAGTGTTAATAAATACAATGCTTTAGTAATTATTATACTCTTAATTTTTAATTTTTCAATTAATTACCGTGGGCGAAGCCGCGGGCACCAGCAAGTGTATCACAAATTAACAAGTTAATCTGTTTTTAATCAATGGATATTTAAATTATTTCAATTTCCAATAAGTTATGTTGTAAGGAGCTCACGTTTTATCCGATAAAATCGCAACCTTGCGATCCGAGGAAGGATATTATAAGATAAACGATCACGCGGCGTATGAGTGGAACAGTCACATTAAAAGGTGATATGTGAATCAAAAGATTTAATGCACTACGTCGACAATTTTTTTAACAAAGCCACTTTTGTGTATAGGTGGCTGTGGAAGATTGCAACTTCCAAACGAGCAAAGGGAGTTTCATAAACTTGCGCGTACCTTATATTATGCTATTTGAATAACGTACTTTTGCAGATGTTTAGCGCCTGCTGATGTCGAATAGAAAACCCGCAGTACACAGATGACGGACAAGCGATCGCACGAGCTAGGCTACAATAATATTTACAGATATAGCAAATTTCAATTTTAAATAATTTTTATTAATTAAATGGATATGATGATGATGATGATGATAATAATAATAATAATAATAATAATAATAATAATAATAATAATAATACTAATAATACAGTATATTGCGATACAAGTGCCGTAAGCTATGCATACGGATCGAGGAAAGAGTTTGAAAAATCGAGGCGCAAGCGCCTGAAAATATGATGTATATACATTATTGAAGATGGATGTTATATTTCAGAAAGTGATTCGCATATGTTGGTTGTTATGGGGACCGAATATTTGTCCTATTAAAGTCGCCACAAACTGGGGGGCCCTTGGTTCCGGTCTTCCATAAAGGCTTGTATTATGATGATTTTACTTACGGCCCTCGTGCTTTTTGTAATTTTTACCGCACGGAGATTTCTTTTGTTTTCATAGCATGTGCGCGTGCGCGAATGTCAATTTACGATCCACGGCAACAATATTCGTAAGTACCACTAATTAGTTACGTCGTGCAAAAAATAGTGCCGTATCATCCCCATAAGGATAATATTGTATAAAATATTTTATTTCTTAAAATACCCACGCAATAGAAGGATGTAGGCCTAAAAGCAAAATCACCATTTTATTTGATAAAGAAACACGGCCCCCTAGTTATTCTTAATGTATTCTTCATTCATGACAACTCGTAAGGAAATGTGCTCTGTCACTGCCTTCTAAATCTTACAAGCCATGCTGCTTGAAATCGGGCAACACAGGAGGTAGTCCTATCTGTGGTTGTCTGTGGGAAGCATTTGAATACGTTTATATTGCAGATAATTTTCTTCATCACAAATACTGACTTTATTTAGGCCAAATCGGTAGGCCTATATTACATAGCCTATACTTGTGATGTGCATAATAACGTAACGTGCGGTGACTCCACATATCTGAAGGAATTCGTAGTTTTCAGTGTTTCCTCATTATACGTTATGATGTCGCGTTTTTTCTTATTTTATTGGTAATAACCTCACTTATCCTGTTAGGCCTACGAGCCCTGTTATTTGACCCACAACAGAGTCATATTTTATTAAGCTACTACACTTCTCTGGGTCATTTTATACCACCACTGAACTAGTTTTCTCAGGTAGGCTATAATATAACCTAGAACACTGATATCTATCTTCTTGTCACATGCACTTTGTGGAAGACTGTGCCCATGACTGTCACTGAAAAGAATAACTTTGCCTGATTCCTTGGAAGCACTCGGCTTTCCGTTATTTGCTGTCTAAAAATCATCCATTCGTTCATCCTTGGCTCCAGTGGTGAACTGTGTTGATTCGCCAGGTTAAGGTTTGAATCCCTTTCATTGGCTTCACCAAACTGTAGGAAAACGCTGAATCGATTTTCTAGTAGTAATATTGGGAGAATAGGAGATTCCATATACTACGATTGAGATGAATTAGGCCTACTGTGAGCAGCTTGATATTTTGATAAAAGTTCATACCAGTAAAAGTGACTATATTTCTCTTCAATTCTTCTTTAATACCAGTCAATTCTTCCTGAAGGACACTAATATCATACCGTACCTCTTTCTTGTATTCGTTTGTAGATGGTAATAGCTGATGAACATGAAAATATTCTATGAAAAACTATTCTCTGGTGTACTCAATTAAAGGTGACGGTGCATATGAATATATCATTTTGTACACGGTTTTTACCTTCTCTATGCTCTCCATTTGCTCTTCAGGTGTGTCCAGATGTTCTCTAAACCATAGGCGATGATGACTGGGATTACTTTAAGCTGAAATATGCTTAATTTGCGATGATTCGGATGAGTTCATTGCTTTATTTACGGCATGTTGATAGCCGATAGGACTACCGATGCGATGTTTCCAGATGTAACAACATGGCTTGTAAGAAATAAAGAAGGCAGTGGCTCTGTCATTTCTTCTTAAAGGTGACGGGTCAGTACGTCATCAGAGAGAGGGACATTTTCTTGCTCGACGGAGGGAATTTTTTCCTCCATCTGACAGAGGTTGAGGCGGTAATGGTTTGGAAATATTTCTTGAGCGCTCGGCTTGTCCCGCAGTGGAGTTCCCGTTAAATGACCGGGAAATTCTACCACGACAACCACAAACACGCTGAATGCATTCCACATTTGCTTAGACTATTCTAAGTTAGGTCAGTTGTATGTCAATGCAAAATATCATTAATAAACAGAACTAGTCTCTTGAAATTAACTTAGTTTTCTAATAATACGACGCCCGTCCATAAAGTAAGTTTCCCTGGGACCGTTTACAGAAACAAAACACAATTTCATGGACAAATTTATTGCAACATTTACAGCAAGTGTTCAGCTATTTTTCAACGTATTCGCCACCGGAATTGACAATGTCTTTTATACCGTGAGACCAACTTTTGAATTCTTGTGTCGTAGAAGTCTGCCATTTCCTCTTCTCTGTCATTCCCTGTCATTTCTTGAGGAGACGAAAAGATAGATATCACTGGGAGCGAGATCAGGGCTGTAGGGTGGATGTTTAAACTCTTCCCAGCCGAATCCTTTGGGAGACTTGCTGGGAGGTGTTTAAAAGCCCGAATCTCGTTCCCAGTGGTTTTCATCTTTTCATACACTTCAAGAAATGACAGAGAATGACAGAGAGGCGGAGATGGTTGTCACACAGTGGTTCCAAATCCCAGGCGGCAGACTTGTACGACACAGGTATTCAAAAGTTGGTCACACGGTATGGCAAATGCCTATATATTTATGCATGCCTCGTGTTTGGTAAGGAACATTTTAACACATACGCTATTAGGTCTGAAGTCCATACTTACGATACGAGGAACAAACATGACATTGAAGTTCCGAATGTTAGACTAAGTAAAACAACTAATAGTCATAGGTATCTTAGTCTAAAATTTTTTAATCACTTACCTTTAGCAGCACGAGAAGTGACAACAAATCATTTTAAACAAATTCTTAAGAAGTGGCTAAGAAAGAAAGCTTTTTACAGTTATAAGGAATTTATTGAAAGCAGTGTTTGCGATTTAGTTTTTTAAAAAAAGTTTCAACATAATGTAAGGTTTGCTAATTTATTTAAGTTTTAACTGTATAATTATGTGATTGTGTATTTTTTTAACCTGATCTTTAGTATATATGGGACTATGTATAAGTAATACTGTAGTTTTTATATGTATATATTTTATATGCTGACAAGATCTATTGCTTGTATAGGCCCAAGGATCAATAAAGTTTATTATTATTATTATTAAATGTCTGAAATCCGGTGGCGAATATGTTTAAAAATAGCTGAACAATTGCTGTATCTGTTGCAATAAATATTTTAATGAAATTGTGTTTTGTTTCTGTAAACAGTCCCAGAGAAACTTGCCTTGTGGACGAGCCTGGTTTTTATCTCTTGTAAGATTAATTGAAACTTAAATCTGGTTGAATGGAAGAGAAGGCCCTATGATTTTAACTCTGCAAGGATAAATTATAATATTATTATTATTAATATTAATATTATTATAATTATAATAATTATTATCATTGTTATTACTATTATTATTATTATTACTATTATTTATTATTATTTTTCTTATTTATTTATTTATTTATTATTATTATTATTATTATTATTTTTTTTATTTTTATTTTTTTTGCTCGCGCATGAGCTCATGTAGGACTACGCAAAGTACTTAGAGGCGTTTCTGTGTTTTCCTTTGACTCCATATTGCTTTCATCCTTTGGCTGTGAGCTTCCTTCCTCTCGTTTGTCCATGTTGTTCCAGTTTTTTTCTTCGGTATGTCCTCTTGGTCAACTTCCCACTAATGCACCTTAATTCTAAAGCTATCTCTTTTCAAAATATCTTCTGGAGTAATTTATGCCAGTTTTAAGTCAATTTTTACTTCACCAATCCATTTCATAGTATCTACTTTAGCTTTACTTCTACTTTCATAGAATTCCAATATTTGTTTTGTGAGCCTATTTGAATTTATTCGATAACATGTCCATAAAATTTTAACCTTCGTTTCCTGATATCACTATGAATGTCTGTATATGTTTTTATTTCCTTTTTACACCTAAGTCTGTATTCTTCGTGGAGCTAAACTTTTTCTTATAATTTTGCACTCTTTTTTTATTATATTTTCTACATCTGTTTTTCTCTTCAAAATGTAGGCTATTATTATTATTATTATGATTATTATTATTATTAAGTTATTATTATTATTATTAAGTTATTATTATTATTATTATTATTATTATTAAGTTATTATTATTATTATTATTATTATTATTATTATTATTACACATCTCACTCGAGAGTTAATCTCGCGTACAAAGATTGACACTCATCTAGTTATCGCTTCTCTTATTAACTCTGGAGGACACAACAAAGGGAATTAACTCAATAAAATAGTTCACTGAACAGAGAATCAGCGAGTACTTTGATGTCTGCCTAATACAATAACACATTCTCTGTCGTGCAAAAACCCGACCTTCTTCAAACAATAATTGGCCACTGTTCTCACATACTTCGTCGCAATATCATGGACTCTTAATTGATCTCATTTTATTAACGGAGAAAGCACAAGTTAATAAGTCTTGGGCCATCAGCTTGAAAAATTTCAGCAATTAAAGCTAATGACACCTTTCGGGAACAGACTTAATGGAAGGAGGCATCATCAGACTGTATGAACAAACACAAGCGATTCGTCTTTGTTAAATCACGGCCTCCTGCTACACTGCAATGTGATTAAGAGTTACGAAATATCTGAAAACCGCACGGTAACTATGGCAACGGAATTATGAGGAAATAGAATTCAACATATCATGGAAATTTCATGATGTAAACTTCATTAACTAGCTTCAGCGGAGACATCTGCCGGCAGGGAAACAGAAACATACATTAAACAGATGAAATCTCTTAAGACGATTTATCAAAGCAGATTCTACGAAATAACTCGTCTCGTATTTCCTCCTGTCTCCTTCAATGCGATATTATGACAACAAATTCAAGAGTTTTTAACCTGAAGAACTACAAATAAAAAAACAAACAAACAAAAACAAAAACAAAAAACAAAACAAAAAAATGGCACGAGCTAGCTGATCCCAGAACTAATTACTCGGACATAAATAAGGTCAGGTAAACTGATGGAACAAACTAACAGAATGCTTTTGTTTGATCAGTGATAATTTCAATTATGATATTCAGAAAATAAGTTATTTTTGTAATCGAGTTAAACTCCAGATCGATTCATTAAGCAGGGCTTAAGGAAGAACAAAGGTCTAAAGTTTGATAAGCATATGTGAAGGAATATGTCGGTAGTGTTATTTGTCAAAGATAACTGTATTGCAACTTCCAAAGCCGAAGAATGTAAAACAATATGTTGTCATGAGAACTGATTTGCATTTGATAAATTCTTTCTAATATATTACCGTAAAATAGGCACCAAAATTGGGCATTGCTCTAGTACTGGACAACCGATTGGGTTCAATATCAATGGGCTTCTTCCCATGGACGTTATAAATGCGTATACGAAATTTCATGAAAATCCGATAAAGCATATTTGAAAATAACTCGAAAGAAAATAAAAAAATAATGCAAAATTTACAGAATAAGGTACAGAGAATAAACTACGAGCCTAATCATTGCGTTATCTGTTTTCTGTGCAGTCCGGCACGTATTTATATTTTGAGTGAGAAAATGAATCTGGCGCATTGAAGGATAAACAGAACATTGATTTCGTGTACGCTATCGTTGGTCTGTGTCGGAATGAAACAGAATGAAGAGAACGTCCTGTGATTGCACCCCTTGTAACGTCCAAAGGGGTGGGTGTGACGTCAGGTTTAATCAAAGTGATGTTTGCACCTGGGATCACTTCACTATCGACCAGACACCAACTTTTCAATCCTGTAATAGCAGTGAAGGATTAAACCCACCCCCAAATACACTGACACACTCACACTTTATAAACAATAGCGTCTCTCGGACTCCATGCAGACTAACTCATAGTATTTAAAGACAGAGAAAGATAATTAGGCAATAGACAATTCCTAAGCAAGCTAAAGTTATATTATCTATTTTATGGATCCCGAAGGTTCATTGCCGCGCTTACCTGAGCCCGCCATTCAACCCTATTCTGTGCTAACTCCATCCAACCATCCCTCGCAAATCCTACTTCCCTTAAATCTATCCTAATATTGTCCTCCAAGCTACGTCTAGGTCTTCCAAGTGGTCTTTTCCCGTATGTGTATCCCAGTCAATATTTTTGAGACATGTCTTTCCTCTCCCATACGCGCAACATGTCCAGCCCATTTCATCCTCCGTGATTTAATTACCCTTACTATATCCGGTGATGAGTACAGGTTACGAAGCTCGTCGTTATGCAGTTTTCATCTCTCTTAGGCCCAAATATTTTCCTAAGCCCCCTGTTTTTGAACACTACATATTATTATTATTATTATTGTTATTATTATTATACAGTGTCATAATAAGTCTCTTCGCAGCTCTGGTCATTTCGCCAGACAGGCGAAGGTTTGTATTTCTTCATATCTTCCTTTCAGATTCCTAGCATAGTAAGCCATGTAATTAAACTATTGACGTGCATCTGTTTTCTATTGTTGATGAGTTTATGGCGTCTGATAATTTCAACTCATATTCAATTTTAATGAATATGATACAGGATGGCTCATGGAAAGCAAACGAGGTGCTCTCTGGTAAACATTTTCAACATCTTCTGTGAATAGCTGAGTTTTATGTTACTATTATTTCTTACTTCATAAATGATTGTAGCAGAACACTATAACCATACCAACTGAATTGCGTTTCTTAGCTCGGATTCCCAACTGCACTAAATTGGGGATTACTCCGGTACCGGTCAACCGATTTGGTCCAAAATAAATAGGCTTCTTCCGATGGATTTCATAAATCAGTATACCAAGTTTCATGGAAATCAAATAGAGCGTATTTGCGTTACCGCACCTTTCTAATAATTATAATACCATAAAATAGACACTAAATTAGGCATTACGCCGTACCGGTCAACCGATTTTATCCAGTATCAATAGACATATTCCCATGGACATTATAAATGCAAATACCAAGTTTCATGAAAATCCGATCAAGCGTATTTGAGTTACCGCGTCTTTAAAATAGACGCTAAATTAGGTTTTACTCCGCTACCGGTCAACCGAGTAGGTCCAGTTTCAATAGGTTACTTCTCATAAACGTCGTAAATTGGTATACCAAATTTCATGAAATTCCGATACAGCGTATTTGAATTTGGCGCCTTTCTAATATAATACTATTAAAATAGGCACTAAATGGGAAATTATTCCGGTACCGGTCAACCGATTTTGTCCAAAATCAACAGGCTTCTTCCCATGGACATTGTACATGCATATGCGAAGTTTCAGGAAAATCCAATAAAGCATATCTGAGTTATCGCGACTTCATATATATTAACATAAAAGACACTAAATTGGGTTTTACTCCGATACCGGTCAACCGATTTGGTCCAATATCAATAGACTTCTTCCAATGGA
The DNA here is from genome assembly GCA_964059195.1 of Ectobius pallidus. Classification (NCBI taxonomy): domain Eukaryota; kingdom Metazoa; phylum Arthropoda; class Insecta; order Blattodea; family Ectobiidae; genus Ectobius; species Ectobius pallidus. The sequence continues at coordinate 179,669,911 of CAXKWD010000005.1, read as the reverse complement.
CGTTATAAATGTGTATACCAAGTTTTATTAAAATCCTATTAAGCGTATTTGAGTTATCACGCCTTTAAAATTGTCACTAAATTGGGCATTATTCCGGTACCGGCCAACCGATTTGGTCCAATATCAATAGGCTTCTTCCCATGGACGTTATAAATGCGAATACCAAGTTTTATGAAAATCTGGAGTTATCGCGCGTACAGACACATGGACAGACGGACAGACAGACTTTTCCCCGTCCCCACACAATCTCATAAAGTACCACACTGGCATTTAAAAATAATAAAAGCTTACGTTATAAAATGCTTTTTACGGCGAAGATCTCAGAAACGTGATTGAGTGATGTCTACATAAATTTACGTCATGTCGTTGTTTCTAGACTCTAGTGTTTCATATCTAGGTTATGGCTAGCACATATCTGTTAGGTTATAAAACCGTGGAACTGAAAATCAAATTTACTGTCTGTCTGTCTTACCTCGCTTCTTGCATACATAAAACCCACGTCGGCAGTAAAACATGCAATAAACTGCATAGAGTCGTTAACTACTTTATCGATATCTGGAAAGAGACTGTGTCATGTTACAGGAGAGAAAAAGAGGAGAGAAAATTAAATATTCAGGCTATACAGGGTGGTAAAAAAAGTGTGCGTGGAACGTCACGCGACAGAAGTGAAACTTGTTTTAATTTTTGGATTTTGTCAATTTTGGAGTATTGAATTTTTTCAATTTTGGATTGTTGGAATTTTTAATATTGGATTTTTAGAGTTTTTAATTTTAGATTTTTAAATTTTTGAGCTTCTAATTTTTTTAACTTTGGAATTTTGGATTTTTAAAATTTAGATCTTTTAATTTTTAATGTTTTGGATTTTTAATTTTCGATTTTTAATTTTTAAAATTTGGAATTTTTGAATTTTTAGAATTCCAAATTTTTTGATATTTTAAATTTTGGATAAGTTATTTACATTTTTAATTTTGGATTTTTTATTTTTTAAATTTTGGATTTTTTACTTTTTAACTTTGGATCTTAGAATTTCTAATTTTGAAAATTTGAATTTTTTAACTTCGGATTTTTTTAATTTTGTGTCTTTGTATTTTCGGATTTTTTAAATTTTGGATAAGCCTAATCATTGAGTTAACTGTTTACTGTGCAGTCAGTTCCGTCACACCTCACTAATTTCGTGACGATTTTGAGCGTTACACAAGCTTTGATTTACCCCTACCGCGCCTAAAGTAGTTTCACTTAAAAAATATAAGAATTATTTTGAGGACTGGTTACTAGACTAAATTGGTGCTCTAAAATCACAAATTTCCCCTCAGTGAATACTTTTAACACGTTATTATTTCCTATTGTCCTAATTTCAAACCAATTGTTTCGTTAATATGACATGGATTTTAGCAACAATTTTTATTAAGGTATGCGTACTACACCTTTAGGTATGAAATTTTTATTTTTTGGCATCACGGCTTTCAATTTTTTATATATACGAGTATTATACATCTAAATAGCCTATACAGAAATTTCACAAGAAAAATGTTTTATAATTATTTTTAATTTGTTTTCTTTAAAATTTTGATTATATACTTGAAACATGATTAGGCTACTTCAAAACTACGAAAGATAGAAACACAAAATTTGTACTATTTTGTAGATAGAATAATCCCCTAGTGCCTGAAATTTAGCTTTTTTGTACACTTAAGATTTTAAATTGTTACACAGATTTCATAAACGGAAAATATTTTTTTGTTCACATCATTATAAACAAAATTTTACAACACGGTAGAATATTCATATATAAGAAATTCCTCAATGTCAAGCAATAGAGAACATTTCAAGCTTCAAAATTACACCAAAATCACCTTTAAATGTTAATAACAGAAGAATACTGGTGTTTGAAATAATTGAATACCAAGCGATTTTCTACTTACGGGAAACTGAGAAGAAAGTATCAAAACATATGTCGGGATAAACATGAAAATATGAAGTTCAAACACTTAATTCTTACCCCAGCATGGTTCCACTTACTTACTAGTGTATTAGTGACAACTAATAGTCTATATGAGAACTTCTACCAGAGAGGGAAAAAATAAAAATACTGAAATTTGATAGATGGCTAAGGGGCATTGCAAAATGATTCTTCTTAGAAAAAGGGCTCTATCTAAGGAACTAGTAGCCAGAATTTAAAAATTAATATATGAAATTAAAGAGAAAAGAACTGCCTATCTAAATATGTCATTTAAAAAATGAATTTTTTTATTTTTTGGGTTTCTTAGGTAAACTGAGTGTCAAAATGGTAGGGCTACTTTCTGAGATTGTATGGTGGACGGGAAAATGTCTGAACGTCTGTGTGTCTGTACGCGCGATAAAGTTTTACCATATTTTCATGAAACTTGGTATACGCATTTATAACATCCATGGGATGAAGCCTATTGAATTTGGACTAAATCGGTTGACCGGTACCGAAGTAACGACTAATTAACGGTCACATGCTTTTTAAATGGCAAATCATTAGCCCTACTACTACTACTACTACTACTACTACAAAGCCACGTTGCTATCCATAGCCATGGTTGTCATATAAACATCATCATATAGACGGTCTTTCTCTACCTTTGTTCACTTCTTCCCACAAGATGACAGCAGCAAGCAGCACAAGTCAGCACATGTCAGCATATGTCAGTTACTTTGTGCAACGTGTTTTGAGCCGTTGCCACTACAGACGCTACCGAAAGCTCTTTATCAACTAGAGCATGACCCATCAAAAGCCAGACTGTCTCGTAGATTTACTGACGTCACACAATATGAAGGACAAGTAAAACGCTATCCCCGCCTGCACTTTTAAAACTTTCTCAATTCAAACTCAATCTCATTTTTTCTCTCCCGACTTGTGGAATTGAAGTCACTTCCCCCCCCTCTTTTCCCACTTTAACCTTTCACTCCACTTCCTCCTACTCCTTTCTGTTAGACGTGTAATTCCCAGGTTCACAAAGCCTCCACTCCAGTTCAAATGGCGCCACTTTATTTTCCATAGTCACGAGGAATTACTTTCTGCAGGAGTTGCAGTCAAACAGTTAAAACGGATTTATGAACATTATTTAAATGCTAAATTATTATTCAATACAATTTATTTAATTTTGTCAGTTTACTTAAATTTCATATTTTCACCAGTAAATCCTCAGAAACTTCGGCAATCCCTTTGAAAAGTGCCTAAGAAAACTGAACATATAATACTAGCTTAAAAGACCCGGCGTCGCCCGGGTTTTGTATTTTGTAATTGGAAATTAACTTATGAAGGATTTTCAATTTTAAATTCTAGGTCCTTATATAGGCATTAATAATTTGAAATAGGAAGAACGACTTATTACACTCAAACTATTCCCTCAGAAAACGCTTGATATAGTTTTTTATGGCTCATAGAGGATCTAGAATTTTGCATCCCATCGCTTATACAGTGCACAGCAAGCCTGGTAGAGGTTTAAATAAGAAGAAACAGAAATTCCTGTAACATAAAATTGTAATATCGAGGCGGGAAATTTCCCACTCTTATGTTACCATAAAGCCGTTTTGCGGATGAAATTAAACAGAAAGCATTATCACTTTCATACTTTTCTCTCCAAAAACCTGCGATATAATATAATAATATACACATTACCATACCTCGTTTTGTTTTCTCTATGTCCAGGGTAGAGAAAGTTGTGTGATTCCATTATTTTAGTGGATTTCATTCTGTAATATTTATTTATAACATGAATTATTTTGATAACTTCTCTTATTTGTCAAAAGTGCATTTCATTTGTCATTTTCCAAGCCCACCTGATACCATTTGGCAACAATATATTCTGTGATTTGGAATTGATAATTCCATGTAAAAAGGGATTAAGTATTTTCAAAAAATTTAATTTTTGGCATTTAGAATCAGAATTTTTCAAAATCCTTTCTTAGTGTGCACCTACATTATAAAACGAAGGTACTGTCAAAATTCCAAGTCTCTACCTGTTATAGTTTAGGCTGTACGTTGATTCCTGTCATTCAGTCAATCAGTCAGTCAGTCATTCATTCAGTCAGTCAGGACAAAGCCTTTTATATATATAGAGATTGTGCATTCTATCGAAATGTACGGCCATCGATAGCTACATTAATATGAGTATTTTTCAGTTTAAACGCTCCTGTGCAAGCAACAGAAATAATTTAATATGCTTATCAAAATTTACATCTTTACTCTTCCATAAACCCTGCTTAATGAATCAATCTGGACCTTAACTCGATTACAAAAATAACTGCATATCATAATTGCAATTATCACTGATTAAACAAAAGCATTCTGTCATTTTGTTACATCAGTTTACCTGACTTTATTGATACTGTTCTCAAATACGATTCAATACGTAATTCAGAGTAAATGATAGGATTTCTTTGTGTTGAAATACAGGACACGACAATGCTCGCCCCCATGTTGCTCCAGCTGTTCGTGAGAAAAACAACAAATTTGTTTGGGAGGTGCTCCAGCATCCTTCATACAGTCCAGACCTGGCACCGTCGGACTTTCATTTGTTTGGTCCCATGAAGAAATTCCTGGCCGGTAATCGCTATTCGTCAGATGCAGAAGTGAAAACAGTAGTCCGGAGATGGCTATACTCCAACCGGACGGACTTCTGTGAACAGGGTATTGAAACTGGTGTCACGATGGAAGAAATGTGTTGAGAAATTTGGCGACTGTATAGAAAAATAGACAAAAGATGTCCCTTGGTGTGTGCATTTGTTTGTAATTGTACCTATTAAACTTTTTGAAATAAATATATATATATATATATAAAAGGCTTTGTCCAGACTGACTGAATGAATGACTGACTGACTGATTGACTGAATGACAGGAATCAACGTACAGCCTAAACTATAACAGGTAGAGACTTAGAATTTTGACAGTACCTTCGTTTCATAATGTAGGTGCTCACTAAGAAATGATTTTGAAAAATTCGGATTCTAAATGCCAAAAATTAAATGTTTTTGAAAATACTTAATCCCTTTTTACATAGAATTATCCATTCCAAATCACAGAATATATTGTTGCCAAATGGTATCAGGTGGGCTTGGAAAAAACAAATGAAATGCACTTTTGACAAATAAGAGAAGTTATCAAAAAATTCATGTTATAAATAAATATTACAGAATGAAATCCACTAAAATAATGGAATCACATAACTTTCTCTACCCTGGACATAGAGAAAACAAAACGAGGTATGGTAATGTGTATATTATTATATTATATCGCAGGTTTTTGGAGGGAAAAGTATGAAGGCTTTATGGTAACATAAGAGTGGGAAATTTCCCGCCTCGATATTACAATTTTATGTTACAGGAATTTCTGTTTCTTCTTATTTAAACCTCTACCAGGCTTGCTGTGCACTGTACAAGCGATGGGATGCAAAATTCTAGATCCTCTATGAGCCATAAAAAACTATATCAAGCGTTTTCTGAGGGAATAGTTTGGGTGTAATAAGTCGTTCTTCCTATTTCAAATTATAAATGCCTATATAAGGACCTAGAATTTAAAATTGAAAATCCTTCATAAGCTAATTTCCAATTACAAAATACAAAACCCGGGCAACGCCGGGTCTTTTAAGCTAGTATATATATATTGTGCGTTACTTTTCGATCCACCCTCGTAAAGATAAATTTAAGCAAAGCTGTAACTTTCGTAATCTAAGTTCGCCCAGATTAACCTCAGAAAGTTTGCCGGTTAAAAGTGATCTCAGATCAAGGTGAAATAATGTTGGATTAGCTTTCATACAACTGAAATTGTAAGTCCAGCTTGACTGAAGTTTAATTTCAGCTTCGGATAACTTCTTAAGCAACTGGCCCTTAATAAAATGAATTGCCGTATTTTACGGACTATAAGACTAGCTTTTTTACCTTGAAAACAGAGTTTGAAAGTTGGGTGCGTCTAATGGTCCGAAGTAAAATTAAAAAAAAAAATTAAACTAAGGTAAATATTGCCGGAATATCAAAGATATCAACAAGGTTGTATTAACGATAAGATAGTTACAAATTTTGGCACAGACTGTACATCATTCCACTTGTCACAATCGTAAAATAAGGGTAGCTGGAAGCCAGGTATACAATGCGAAAAGAAAGGAATGATGAGTTCTTTTATACGAAAGGAGTTGTCTCCGCCGGGAGGTTTAAATAAAGGCAATGACCTCTAAACAGCCTTGTCCCGTTACACTTACCGTATGCTGAATTGAGGGTTAGAGCGTGTGAAAGTAATTTCATGAGAAATCATTTCAGTTATTAAAATTTACGGGATGCCAACTGTAGGCCTACAGAAGAGATTTTCGTACAACGCAGGTTTAAAGTTAGAAGTGATTTACACTGATTTCATTGTACAAGGTTATAATTTGTTTATGCAATGAAGTATATTATTCCCTTTAAAATTTTTCTTTTAGAATCTTGTTAAATTTCTTTTCCTTTAAATTTCCATCCTAAAATCAAGGTGCGTCTTATAGTCCGTAAAATACGGATAGGTAATATTTACTAGTGTATTAATAATGCTGAAAGTTTGAGAAAAAAATCTGATGTGAAAGTCACATAACTTCCTCTGCCCAAATAAAAGTTAGCAGTATTCACAAATCCTTGTACAGAATCGCAAGACACAATTTTACGCTAATTATCCTATAAATACCTCTTCTTTCAATGATGCGACTAAAAGCGCAGTCTATAAAAAAAAGAACAAGTGACTGCAGACGTTTATTGAACTTTCCGCCGTAAAGAATAATTTCCGAAATTTATCGAATATTTCCCTCAGATACTTCTTTACTCTATACCTGGCCAACAATACATCTTTCTCACTTCACATTCTTATATAGAATAAGAGGCCGTGAAAGAGCGCGTATTCAGTTGTTCATCACACAAGACAAACTTTCTACAAACAGTGGGTGGGCAGTGGGTGGCTTGTAACTACCCTCAGAAAAGTTTTTCGAAAAAAAGTTTCAAATAAAAGTTTCAGCTCTCAGTAAAAAGAACACATGTGCAAATTTTAAAGAAAATCGTTAGAGCCGTTTTAGAGAAAATAGCGAAAAACGAAAATTTCTTCATGTAAAGTCCCCTTAAAAATAAGAGAAATTTGTCGCCAATCTTCGAATCACATCTTCAGAAGGTACCTGACCCAAATACGAAATTTTGTTTTCATACGATTCTCCGTTTCGGAGCTAGCCTGTTTACAAAGTTCCACACAGACAGACACACAGACACGTTTCCAAAAATAGTATTTTTGGATTCAGGGGGCCTTGAAACGTGTATATATGCTAAAAACTCAACTTCGAATTTTAGGGCCGAAAACAATACTTCCTCTACCTATAGTACCTATGGTACGGGCAGAGGAAGTAAAAATTTAGCCAGCGTTGGTACGAAACTAACATATAATGAAAATCAAACTTATGAAATTTGTATTAATGTAATATCCAACTAATGCTGGAAATATCTATGGGACCCATGTCGTCTGATAGGGTTATGAATAGATGATAAAATGCGAAGGTTTGACGAACACCAAAATGGCTGAACCAGTTGAAATTCAATGCAAATTAAGTTTTACCATCCAAGGTAATCATTTGTTCCTACGCAAACATTCATAATGCATATTAAAAATCGGAGTGATGGGAATATTTGTGGAAAAGATTCGCTAGATGTTGATTTATTCATTTCCATCCACAAGTAAACACTGAGAGAGAGAATGTAACTTAATTCAGCCCCAGGGTGCGTAAACTGTGCATTCGCTTCCATAACGCTTTCAGCAAGAATTATTATTATTATTATTATTATTAATGAGGAAGAGCTTCAAAATGCATTCAGTTTAGGAGAGGATTGGGAAATACTGGCTGTAAAAGTACTGCATAATATGGGAAAGTGTGGTGGAATTACTAGTTGATTTTAGCAATCATGATAATATTTCAGTCCACCGCTGTGGCTCAGAGGATGCGTCCAATCCTCTCACGCAACGGGCCCGGGTTCGATTCCTGGTCGGGACAAGTTACCTAGGTGAGGTTTTTTCCGGGGTTTTCCCTCACCTGTGAGACAAATGTCAGGCCCTTGTGGTCCCCGGATATCATCTGGCCGTCATTATCATCTTCATTCCCATCCTCGCCTTGTTCTGAGTGAGTGTGTGTGTGAATGGTGTGTATCGTCCTATGTGTTCGTGTTGTCTCGGAGGTGGCCCGGGCATTGGGCTGATCACTCAACCGGGGAGGCCCTCCATGTCCTTGTCTGGTCAAAAAAGTATGTATGTGATCCAAAGATAATCCCTCTCCCGACAGGTCGCGGCCCTGTAAGGCCCGGGCGGCTTGGGTCGATTAAATCCTAAAAGGGAGAGGTAAAACTACGAGAAAGAAAGAAAGAAAGAAAAGATAATATTTCAGAGGCGGTCATGTAGGCCTGTATATATAAGTTATTAATTCAGCTGTGTTTATACTCCTTTTAGCTTCGAGGCCATATCAGGAGTTCAAGATCTGTGTCTATACGGTAGGGTAGGCCATGGAACTATTTAATGGAGTAAATTTCAACTGATATTAATTTAAATGGATATGAAACAGGATGATTCATGGTATGTAAATATCCAATTCGGCATTTGCCTTTATGCCTGAGAAAATCATGAACAAAACTAGGGATGGGTCCTCGATACTTTCGATACCTCGATACTCTCGATACTTACATGGTATCGGCATCGAACGATACGTCAGAAAACTCGCTCGATACTTTTTCGATACTTTTGTAATTCTGCAATTCTGCAATTAAATGAGAATGCTAGTATATTTTAACAAAAACTTGTAAGTGGACTGTTTAAAAAACTAATTTTAGTTTTAATGTAGAGTTTAAAAATAATTATAGGCTATTGATGATATTAAATTTTGTCTCATTAAATATGCAGACTTAATTAATTTAGTTGATATTATACAGTTCTCTCAAATTTTAATTTTTAATGTACCTATTTATTGAAACTGGAAATGCTGAAGGTATCGAGTATCGAGGAAAAAATCATGTATCGGTATAGAGTATCGAGAAAATCTGGTATCGACCCATCACTAACAAAAACCCATGTCAAATTGGCCGGCTATGGAATTAGAACCTGGGACCTTCCAAATGCGAGTCCAAGACGTTACCATCTCGGCCACTTCGCTCGGTTCTGTATATTATTGTTTCGCTATAAAATGCTATTATAAGTATGAAAGGTTATATATACAAAATTCTCCGAAATAAGTGGGAAACTACAGTGCGTTCCACGCAAGAGTTGGCCAATGACGCGGGATTCTGCGTCGCGGCGGGCACAGCTCCAACTCCCGGGCGAGCGGGTGAAATATCTATGCAAATAAAGCAGCTAACGGTGTAATGGTCCAGGTTCTCAAAATTATAGTTAATATTACAATGAAAATAACCACGTACCTCATCACAAGAGATGTTGGAAATGTTCTCCTCTTGCATCCACACAACACTGGCATCTTTTTAGGAAATTTTCTTTCACGCGCATAAGTTCAACTTCCGAGATAATAGTATATTGCGATACAAGTGCCGTAAGGCACGTTTGCGGGTCGAGGAAACAGGTTTTTAAGTTTTCGAGACCCGTAAATGCCTTTACGGCCCGTGTGTTGCATGCTATTTTTTGCACGATGATTATTTATATCAATTTAATTATATTAATTGTGAAATTACCTGAAAATATTATGTAAATACATTCTTGAAAATAGATGTTTATTTCAGAAAGTGATTCGCATGTGTTTGTTGTTATGGGAACCGAATATTTGTCCTGGGGGCCGTGGCCATAAAGGCTTGTATTATGAAGTGTATCGTAATGAATTATGACGTAGCGCTTGGACCGTAAGTGTTTTAACCTCATCGCAACCGGCCTTACCAACAAGACTGTGTGGGATTGTCAACTTACGATCCATGTAAACAAAGTTCGTAAGTACCACTTACTAGCTAAGGAGTGCAAAAAGTTAATTTCTGTTGTGATATTGTCTTTAAGTTCTTCTAACAGTATGTGACTATTATTTATGGGGAAGTTGAAAAATAAAATGTATAGGTCAATTTTCCATACGTTAGAAGAACTTAAAGAAAATATAACGAGAGAAATGGAGTCTATCTCGGAAGCTGAAATTACGCGCGTGAAAGTAAATTTAATAAAAAGATGCCAGTGTTATGTGGATGCAAGAGGAAGACATTTCCAACATGTCTTGTGATGAGGTAGACCTACGTGGTTATTTTCATTGTAATTTTAACTGTAATTGTGAAAACCTGAATCATTACGCCGTTAGCAGCTTAATTTCAGTAGATATTTCACCTGACCGTTCGGGAGTTGGAGATTTGGCCGCCGCGACGCAGAAATCCGCATGATTGGCCAACTCTTACGTGAAACGCACTGTAGTACATCCGAACAGGCCTGTAACGAACGCTAAAATTATGTAACGACAATGAAGGCTTATTTTTTTTATATGGCATTAGCCTTGAAATTCGTTGCCCTGGATTCATTCACAAAACTAATTTTAATTAAACTTTTCTTTCCACTCAATAGCACTATCCGCCTCTGCAGCAGCCGCCACTGATTGTTATAAGGTATTAGCATAGGATACGGTTGATTTGATCGAAACTGTTCACACATGAGTTACGGCTTGATGAGGAAATAACAAACTCGATTCGATAACTTGCCGCATACACACACTAACCCCGACATCTGTGGCCATTGAAGCAAGGAATACCTTCTTTCCTTCAGGGGGTGGAGACCTATCAACGTCCTATTTTCTTACTTTTCATGCCTAGGAGATATTTTAATGCATCATAACATTCAAACAGCATATACATCATGATTAATACGAGGGGTATTCCGAAAGTAAGTTTCGTCAATGTATGGCAGGAGCGGCGTGTTCACCAGGGGAACCAAACAAACGCCAGACGAATCCTCACCCGTGGCTGGTTCCACGACGGAAGTGGCGTCAGCGGAGGAGGCATGACGCAGGCGCACTGCGCCGTAGAAGAGCGAGTCGCAGCAGACTGGCGTGCCCGCGGGTATTAGTGTACCGCTCACGATGGCACGAGAGATTTGGCGCCACTGCCATGTACCGCTATCTCCCCTCTTTCAAACGAGCCATTGCTGCAGCCGCTGAACCTTTTATTGTCCGAGATAGAGCTGTTTGAAATTGATCTTCCGATTTCCGTCCCCGCAAAGTGCGGCCTCCACGAACCCATCTCGCACAAACCTTATGGAACATCAATTTGTCACTCAAAATGGTCTGTATGGAACCTTTAGTAATGTCAGGAAGCTGAGGTGGAGCAGGCTGTGCGCCAATTCCTTGCATCGCAGGGCACCGAGTTTTACTACAGTGGGTTCTTCAAACTGATCGCACGCTACGACAAATGTCTCAATGTCGCTGGCGACTATGTCGAAAAATAGTGCACGGTGTATAGGTCATGCTGCCATGCTGTATTGCTTTTGGGTCAATAAAGTGTCCGTGTGACAAACTGACGAAACTTACTTTCGGAATACCCCTCGTACAATATAAACATCAAATAGCATTAACAAAATTGAAATTAATTAAATAATGGGTTCAGAAGTAACTTCACAGTTCAAGCGCCATTTAATGAATTTAGTATACAATAACATTTAGCAATTTATGCTAATTAGTAATATATATATATTTAATTTTCATTACATTTTGTATTTGTTTAGTATTTCATCTCTTTAGTTTAGTCATTTGTATGATATATTACTCAACTATTTTATGTTTGAATTTTTGTCTTTGTATTTAATGTACGTTTCTTCTATTCAGGTAGGCTATATCATTTCTTGTTTTAATTTATTATTATTATTATTATTATTATGTATTTTATGTTTTTACCCTGGTTGAGTAGTAGAGAAGGCCTTATGGCCTTAACTCCGCCAGGTAAAATAAATTACAAACATGAAAAACAATACAAAAGTAGGTGTCTTTCTCTTTCTTCTTTACCTTAGTGACCCAAGCCGCCCGGGCCTTACCGGGCCGCGACCTGTCGGGAGAGGAACGAACTATGGATCACAACACAGACATACTTTTTTAACCAGACAAGGACATGAAGGGCCTCCCCGGATGAGTGTTCAGCCCAATGTCGGGGCCACCTCGTAGACAAAACGAACACACAGGACGAGACACACCATTCACACACACACACACTGACTCCGAACAAGGCGAGGATAGGATGAAGATGATAATGACGGCCAGATGATATCCGGGGACCACAAGTAGGCCTAAATTTCAACTAATATTAATTCAAATAGATATGATACAGGATGAAATGTTGAGGATGATTCCTGGTATGTAAATAATCCAATTCGTCATTTTTCTTTTTACGACTGGGGATTGTTTTCTTAATGTGGATGACAATAGGATGGTCCTGAAACTGAAATTAATCTAGTTATCCTTATCTGTAGGTTATCCTATCTGAATATTATCATGCATTAATAGTATATTGCGATACAAGTGCCGTGAGGCATGATTACGGATCGAGGAAATAGTTTGAAAACACGAGGCGCTTGCGCCGAGTGTTTTCAATTTTCCGAGATCCGTAATGCGCTTACGGCACGTGTATTGCATGCTATTTTTTGCACGATGATTATTTATATCAATTTAATTAAATTAATTGTGATATTACATGAAAATATTATGTGTATACATTCTTGAAGACAGATGTTTATTTCAGAAAGTGATTCGCATGTGTTTGTTGTTATGGGAACCGAATATTTGTCCTGGGGGCTTTGTCCATAAAGGCTTGTATTATGAAGTGTATCGTAATGAATTATGACGTAGCGCAAGCACCGTAAGTAATTTAACCGCATCGCAACGCCCTTAGCAACAAGATTGTGTGGGAATGTCAACTTACGATCCACGGCAACAACGTTCGTAAGTACTACCACTAATTAGTTAAGTCGTGCAAAAAATTATGTAAAATTATAGAATAGGGTACATGGAATAAACCATGGGCCCAACCATGGTGTCAATTATTTTCTATGCAGTCCGGAAGTGGTTTGTATATTGTGTGAGAAATTGAGTCTTACGCATTTTTAAGAATTGATATTCATGTATTAACATCGTTGTTAATAATCCTTTTCAAGGTCTATTTTCATCTTTTGTGAAAAGTTTATATTAGGCCTATATTTTTGAAGTAAAACTTTAGTGGCGGTAGAGGGTAAATCTGGAAAATCAGTCACACTAAAACCGTCACGAAATCAGTCACAATCAGTCACGAAATCAGTCACACTCTTACTTGTTTCGGTGCGGACTGCACAGAAAACAATCAACTCAATGATTAGGAGTGAGCAAAGGAAATTTTTCAGACCTTACTTCCTCAATGGCAATAGACAATTCCTAAGCAATCTAAAGGTATATTATCTATTTTATGGAACCCGGGGTTCATTACCGCGCAAATCCAAAATTAAAAAAAAACATATTTCCAAAATTAAAAAAAAAACAAAATTAAAAATTATAACATCCAAAAATCCAAAATTTAATAGATAATAAAATAAAAGATTTAAAAATTAAAAAATTAAAAATTAAAAAATAAACAATTCAAAGATCGAAAATTTAAAAAATAATAATTCAAAGATCCAAAATTAAAAAGTCCAAAATCAAAAATCAAAAAAGTCCAAAAACCCAATATTAAAAAGTCCAATAATGCAAAATTGAAAAAATCCAATAATCAAAAATTGAAAAAATATAAAAATAAAATAAAGTTTTACTTCTGTCGCGTGGCGTTCCACGCACTCTTTTTTTTATCGATTAAGTTATGTTTGTTTTAATTTAATTTAAAACACAATATAATTTGGCACATATCTCCAACACAACGAATTCAGAAACAAGGAGCTTTGCAATAGCCTATATTGTTTTAATTATTTTCTGGTTAACAACTTGCCTATAATGGCAATTAAGATACTCGTATGAAAGTTGTTTCATAAACTCTTATGCTATTTCTATAATGTACTTTTGCATATGTTTAGCGCCAGCTGATGTCGAATAGAAAACCCGCAGTACACAGACGGCGGAGAAGTGATCGCACGAGCTCGGCTACAATATTATTTACAGATATATACTGTTTTCACTTTAAGTTCAAAGTAGATGTAAACAAACTCTAACGTACCACTCCGCCGAGCATGTGACAATACCACGTGGAGATTTACCCGCCACGGAAAGAAAAGGAATGAGGATTTGTGTATATTCCAGTGTTCTCAATAGTACTTTAAAAATATTTTTTATGACATGCACCATTGTTGAAAAATGTTATATTTATTTTGAAAAGATCGATACATCTGAACAAAATTAGGCTTAATATTAGTATTTAAGAAAGTCATAGACAGTTAACAAGAAGATATTAACGAGTATAAAAAATTACTCTCGTTTTGCAATGCTGGCTGCCCACTTCGGAGGCGTTTTCTTTTTGAATTCATTAATTTCTGTTTGTTACCGCCCCAATCCTATCAGAGCTGTAAGTTACTTGTAACTTTTGACGAAATTTTTGTTTTGTTCTAGCACACGACTTTCTTGTCCTCACGTACGTGTTGTATAACCGTTATAAATAAATAAAATCAGGTAAACTGATGTAAAAAAGTGCCAGTATGTTTTTTTTAATCAGTTATGACTGCAATTATGATATGCAGAACATGTTTTTTTAATTGATTTACAAGTTAAGCTTCAGATTTATTCATTAAGCAGGGCTTAGGGAAGAACAAAGGTCTAGTTTTCTTTTTAATCAGATTAAAATCTTCCAGCATCAGCTGAACTGTACAGATTTTTGATATCTTGACAATCGCACACTCACATAAAAATACGAAAAAGAAAGTGAAATTGGCTGGTTTCGGGATTTGAACCATGGAACTCCATAACGTGAGGCCAAAACGTTACCATCTCGGTCACCTGGGTCAGTTTAACGGTCTAGTTGTAAGTTATAAGCGCATGTAAAACAATAGTGTTTTTGGTCATAGCTATCTCTATTTTAATTTCCAAAGCCGTAAAATATCACAGTAAAACAATTGACTATGTTGTCATGATAAATGATTTGCTTTTTTTTTTTATATAAATTCTTTCGAATACGTATATTATCATAAAATAGGCACCAAATTGAGCATTACTCCGAAACAGGTGAACCGATTTCATCCAGTATCAGTAGACCTCTTCCCATGAACACTATAAATGTGTATACCAAATTCCATAAAAATCCGGTAAAGCGTATTTGAGTTACCGCGTTTTTAAAATAGACACAAAATTGGGTTTTACTCCGGTACCGGACAACCGATTTGGTCCAATATCGGTAGACGTCTTCCCATGTACATTATAAATGGGTATACAAAGTTTCAGGAAAATCCAATAAAGCATATTTGAGTTATCGCGACTTCTCATATATTAACATAAAAGGCAATAAATTGGGCATTATTCCGGTACTGGCCAACCGATTTGGTTGAACATCAACAGACGTCTTTCCATGGATAGTATAAATGCGTATACGAAGTTTCATAAATATCCGATAAGGCGTATTTGAGCTATTGCGCCTTTAAAATATACACTAAATTGGGTTTTACTCCGGTACCGGTCAACAGATTAGGTTCAAATTTAACAGAGTACTTTTCATGGATGTCATAAATGCGTATACCAAGTTTAATGGAAATCCGATACAGCGTATTTGTATTATGGCGCCTTTCTATTAGAAAGGCGCCATAATCTATTAAAATAGGCACTAAATTGGGCATTACTCCGGTACCGGTGAACCGATTTGGTTCAATATCAATAGGGTTCTTCCCATTGACATTATAAATGTGTTTTCCAAGTTTCATGAAAATCCGAAAAAGCGTATTTGAGTTAGAGCGCGTACAGACACACGGACGGACGGACGGACGGACAGACAGACAGACAGACGGACAGACATTTTTCGTCCCCCACACAATCTCATAAAGTACCATACTGGCACTTAATAAATGAACGCACATTCAGCAGGTCTAACCAAGTTATTGGGAGGGGGCTGTGGCAAGTTCATTCCAAGATGGCGTGATTGAGCATTCACACAGCCGTCGTAAACGCCTACAATTTACATCTGTTGTAACGGTTTAATTAGTTCTCTTAGTTATTATGCGTCAGGAAAATCTGATCAAATTAATTTTGTTTCATACACAGATCTGCTTCAGAAACGTGTTTTTAAATTTCTCTGCACGAAAATAGCTACAAAAATGTACGGTTTGAACCGAACTATTTTATTAAGAGCAAGAGTATGCATACAAAGCAGCAAAAGTTACAGTTCGTCCACTAGCCAATGAGGCGCTCCCTTGTCACGTGGCTTTGTTTACATCTACTTTGTTCTTAAAGTGAAATTAGTATAGCTAATTTCAATTTTAAATAATATTTATTAATTAAATGGATATGATACAGGATGAAATGGTGAGGATGATTCATGGTATGTAAATATCCAATTCGACATTTGCCTTTACGACTGGGGAAACCATGAAAAAAACCCATGTCAAATTGGCTGGGCACGGGATTTGAACCTGGGAGCTCTCAAATGAGAGTCCAAGATGTATGCATAGCTCTGATTTTTTTCCTGGAGGGCTTTTTGAAGCTTCTAAAGCGGTATGACAAATGTCTCAATGAACGTGGTATTTATGTAGACAAATAAAGGTACGTCTTATCTTTAATGTGTCAATTATATTTTATGTAGATTTCTAAGAAAAATCTACCTATTGCAATCGATACCATGTCATGACTTTCGAAAACTTCTTTCATACCTCCCTACGTACGAAACCAACCGCCCGTTCAAAAAAAAAAAAGTTGTGATATATATATATATATATATATATATATATATAGAAATATATATCTCTTTACACGCCAACGGCTGTAATTTTGAAGATATTTGAACCAAATTTTATTATGTTATTTCAAGGCCCAATAGTTCGGACAAGTTCGTTAATGAACAAAATTGGCGCAAGGGAAGGGTCGGGGAGGAGGTTGAAATTTTGAAAAATTTATATCTCGGCCCCTATGAAGTATAGAGAGAAAGTTTGTTTGAATAAATTAGAGCACTCCCTATGGAGTTCACAGTAACACCAACGATTCGGGGGTTTTGGGGGTACTAGTGGGGGATGGAAATTCGAAATTTTTGAAACCACGTCTTGTGGGGTATCGTTGAAAAGCTCTTAATGAGTACTCTACAAATCAATAACTGGTTTCTCGGTAGCTCTCATATAAGGCGAGATTTAGCACTTTGAAATCTACCTCAGCCTGTAGGCCTGCCTAAAGGGATTTTTTTTATCTTACATCCACACTTCTATATAACTGGGAGGCTAGGACCTGAGGCAAACACGCGCAGATAGCTTATCGGCCGCCGGTAGCAATGGAGTAGGAGCAGAAGAGAATGCATATACTGTACTATTCATTCCAAACTATGCGGTTCATAATAACCCTAACCTTTATACATTCTACACTATTTCCCTTCTCTGACTGATGCCCGGTTTCTACAAACTTGTGAATTACCTATGGGTAAATATCCCATGGACAAATTAGTTCCATTTAACCTACAATGGTATAATGAGCAAGGCCTTGGAGTTGTACAGTTAATTTAATTCAGAAGGCTTTGATTCTCATTGTTTAAATATTACTATTGATCCTATGAAAGGTTAAATTTTATCCAGCCATCCATGAAAGGACAAATTAACCCAAAGATTTACCCTTGGACAGATCTAGCCCGAGTTTGTAGGAACATTTTTTCTGTCATTTTCATATTTACCTAGAGGGCATTTATCTAGAAACTCGCCACAAGTGTAAGTGATTGCTATCTTTAAATTATTTGTGTTTGTGTGGTGTTATTCTTGTGTAAATTCTGTGCATTAGATAATTTACCCATAGGTAATTCGCGAGTTTATAGAAACCGGCCATGAATCACTTTACTACCACCAATCTTTTTGCTAGAATAACTACTTTCGCCTTCCATTGTTCTTATTAACGTATCACACAATACTATTGAATGCTGCGAGGCTAAGATGTTTTTACACGGTCTGTACAGTATGAACTGCCAGGGAACATCACGTGATATGAAGGTGCGACAGGTCTAGATTACGTCATCGTAGACTACTGCGCAGCCGTTTGTTTGGCTCAGATCTTACCGATCGAGTTATACCCGGTTAAAAGTACGTTTTCATATCTAAAGAAACATTAAAAATAAATATACAGGTAATATCGGGTTTTTAAAGGCAGATTTATCAGCTGAGGAATGACTCACACACAAGTGACCTAAGTACGCACCTGCCAGGGGAAACTTATTTTCGGACTCACCCTCGAACTATTTAATCTATATTAATGAAAGGAAGTATCTGTCTTCCTTCTGTCAGTATGTCTGTCTGTCTGTCCGCGATGCCCAGCGAAATCTACTCAACGCAGAGTTCTGAAATTATAAACATACGTGGACTGAAGAGTCGGAAAATGCACCTCGAAGCCGGAATTTTAATTTTCGCTTTCGTTCGTGAGTTATGAGTGAAAAAGGGCAAAAAAACGTGCATTTTTTGCGTTTTCGAAGCATCAGTTTTCAGTTATACATTCCAATATCAAATCAATTACAGTTGGCTTTGGCTATTTTTGTCATACCTTGGAAATAAAAACCATCGCGATCGATTGAATGTTGTAAGCCCTAAATATGGTCAAACGTTGTTCGACTTGGACGAAACTCACTATTCAGGGGTTTTCTGGACCAAGAAACTCGAATCTGAGGTCGCTTTTATCAGACGATGCTATCTAATCGTGGTATGTAGTCCACGTGATTTAGGTGTTAATAAATATAATGATGTTCGACCGTTATAAGAACTCACAGGATCGGCTTTAGGGGTGAAAGATCCACAAATTTCGCAATTAACAGAAGAGCATATTTTAGAATCCCTGCTTGTAGTTGGAGTATTTGTTTCAAGTTAAAACAAGGAGGAATGGTTTTCCCAGGAGAGAGACTTCGTAGTTATTACAAGTTGGAGACAGCGTGGTAAGTTATTGGTTAAAACCAGGGCCCCCTATGACCTGCCTGGAGGCAATTACAGATATGGGCTTTGCCTGGTATAGCAACCACATCAAAGCCTGTAAGAAACAATGCAACATCTGAGCGGTTTGCCGTACCAGTGGGATATGACGTAATGGAAGGGTAATGCTAGCAACTGAAATTGTACTCTGTGAAAGGCCTTTGTAGGTATTAAAGCCCAACTAAAACAGAACTGGTAACCTTTCACTGCTACTGGCTATATAGAATAACTTTGACCGAAAAAATTGCATAAAAGCACACATAAAATTATAGTTGCGATACTAGGCGCTTCCGCCTAGTTTTTTCAATTTCCGAGATCCGTTATGCGCTTACAAAACGAGTATTGCACGCTATTTTTTGCACGATGATTATTTATATCAATTTATTTATATTAATTGAGATATTAGCTAAAAATATTATGTATATACATTATTGAAGATGGATGTTATATTTCAGAAAGTGATTCGCATGTGTTTGTTGTTATGGGAACGGAATATTTGTCCTGTTAAAGCCGCCACAAACTGGGGGGCCTTGGTTCCGGTCTTCGATAAAGGCTTGTATTATGATGAATTTACTTACGGCACGTGTGCTTTTTGTAATTTTTATAGCACTGAGATTTCTTTCGTTTTCGTAGCAACCAGATTGCGTGTGGGAATGTCAAGTTACGATCCACGGCAACATTATTCGTAAGTACCTTTAATTAGTTACGTCGTGCAAAAACAGAGAAAGCTTTATGTTATAAAACGAGAAATTTTATCTAAGTGTTAAGATTGCAATCCACAAAAACCAGCTATTCCATTAAAATTTTCTACGTGCATTTCAACTAAAAAAACCCGCTGATATAATTTTATTAATGCTTATCTAATATACAAGGTAATAATGAATAACATCGAAATATATTATCTGTGTATAGAGGTGGCATAGACAAGCAACTTTTATTATGAGATTTTTGCTCTATGACGTAAAATGTGTACGTTACAGGGTATTAAAGTCATTACAATTTGGTGCTCCTAAGTCAGTAATTAAGCAAAATAAGGTTGAAATTTTCATTAAATTGACTTCATGCTTTCTCAGTGATCGATAAAAATCCGATTCTTAATCATTCATCAACAGCTATATCATAATTTAGTGTTTCCATAATCTGCAAAATTTACAGACTAATCACATGACTGGCCGCCACTGCATTAACTTTTTTTTCGTATATCCAGTGTTAACAACGAAGTTCCTTTGTTTTTTGTTTTTTTTTCTAATGTTAGAAGTCAGTGGCGGCCATGCCCTGGGAGATTTTATGCTGTAACAGGAAAAATGGAATCAATAGAGTAAAAATCTCTTAATAAAAATTCTTGTCTATGTCCCCTCTATACACAGGTAAAATATTTCGGTGTTATTCATTACCACCCTGGATAATAGTTTCAGCATTGAATTCTAAACAAAATTGATGATGAAATGTGGATTTTCCCTCCAATGTTAATAGCCTACATACATAATGAAAGCGATAAAGAAAGCTATAAAAATATGACAATAGACATTGAGATTGTTTGACAATCCATAATATCTCTATATATATAAAAGGCTTTGTCCTGACTGACTGAATGAATGACTGACTGATTGACTGAATGACAGGAATCAACGTACAGCCTAAACTATAACAGGTAGAGACTTGGAATTTTGACAGTACCTTCGTTTCATAATGTAGGTGCTCACTAAGAAAGGATTTTGAAAAATTCTGATTCTAAATGCCAAAAATTAAATATTTTTGAAAATACTTAATCCCTTTTTACATAGAATTATCAATTCCAAATCACAGAATATATTGTTGCCAAATGGTATCAGGTGGGCTTGGAAAAAACAAATGAAATGCACTTTTGACAAATAAGAGAAGTTATCAAAATAATTAATGATATAAATAAATATTACAGAATGAAATCCACTAAAATAATGGAATCACATAACTTTCTCTACCCTGGACATAGAGAAAACAAAACGAGGTATGGTAATGTGTATATTATTATATTATATCGCAGGTTTTTGGAGAGAAAAGTATGAAAGTGATAATGCTTTCTGTTTAATTTCATCCCCAAAACGGCTTTATGGTAACATAAGAGTGGGAAATTTCCCGCCTCGATATTACAATTTTATGTTACAGGAATTTCTGTTTCTTCTTATTTAAACCTCTACCAGGCTTGCTGTGCACTGTACAAGCGATGGGATGCAACATTCTAGATCCTCTATGAGCCATAAAAAATTATATCAAGCGTTTTCTGAGGGAATAGTTTGAGTGTAATAAGTCGTTCTTCCTATTTCAAATTATAAATGCCTATATAAGGACCTAGAATTTAAAATTGAAAATCCTTCATAAGTTAATTTCCAATTACAAAATACAAAACCCGGGCGACGCCGGGTCTTTTAACCTAGTATTCTTATATTGGGTCCGTCCCTGATTTATGAACTAAAAAAAAGTGTGCGAGAGAACTAAAACTTGTTTTAATTTGTTGATTTTCTCAATTTTGGATTTTTTATTTTTAATTTGGAATTTTTAAATTTTGCATCTTCGGTGTTTTAATTTTTTTTATTTTGGATTTACGATTTTTTAATTTTGGATTTTTAGATGTTTTAATTTTTGGTTTTTCGATTTTTTTATTTAGGATTTTTTTAATGTTTTGATTTTTTAATTATGGAGTTTTTTTATTATTTAAATTTTGGATTTTTTATAATGATGAAGGGCTCACCACGCCACTAGCTCGAAGCAGTAATAGCCCGCACTCAATGACTGATACCTTTCCCCCGCACCCTCCCGTATTTTTATTTTGTTTTATTTTTGGATTTTTAATTTTTTGACTGTTTATTTTTGGATTTTTGAATTTTTGAATTTTGGATTTTTAATTTTTTAATTCTGGATTTTTAGATTTTTTAAAATTTTGTGACGATTTTGTTCGTAACGCAAGATTTGGTTAGCTCTCGATTTACTCCTAGCGCGGCTAAAGAAGTTTCACTTAAAAAATCCTGAAATTAAACTGAACCAAATACAAACCCGAATTTTTCGCGCTTTCGATAGGTGTAAAAAACAAAGAAGACTCGATTGAAATTCTTCAACCCTAACTTATTAAATATTTACATAGCTTGGAGCTTATCTGTTCAGGATTATTAAAATATTGTCACAGCTGACTGAACGTTAATTACTGTGTCTGCCGCATGAGCGCTGCGACATTCTTCTGTTTTAATTAATTACCATCCACTCCATCTAATTACGGATTTTCCCTGCCGACAAAAAAAAAAAAAACCCTCCCTTGCAAAGACAAAAGAGCGCGTTCTAGCTTTTAATATACGTTCCTCATAAACAGTGTTGCCAACATTTCCCTCGCAATTATACCTCTTTGAAAAGTATCTTGTCTCGCATAACCACTCCAGTAATCATTAACTTGATACCGTGTGTACGTGCTTTTAGCATCATAGAAATGAGAAGCAAGACTTTCTGTAATTTTTACGAATCTCTATATGTATAAAAGGCTTTGTCCTGACTGACTGACTGAATGACAGGAATCAACGTACAGCCTAAACTATAACAGGTAGAGACTTGGAATTTTGACAGTACCTTCGCTTCATAATGTAGGTGCTCACTAAGAAAGGATTTTGAAAAATTCTGATTCTAAATGCCAAAAATTAAATGTTTTTGAAAATACTTAATCCCTTTTTACATAGAATTATCAAAACAAATTCACAGAACGTATTGTTGCCAGTGGTATCAAGTGGGCTTGGATTAAATTAAATGGATGTTTGACAAATTAGAGAAGGTATCATTATAATTCATATTATCTATATTAATAAAAGGAATTCTCCTCGATCTCCAGCGAAATCTACTGAACGCAGGGATCTGAAATTTTAAACATAGGTGGGCTGAAGGGTCGGAAAATGCACCTCCAAGCCGGAATTTTAATTTTAGTTTTCGTTCGTGAGTTATGAGTGAAAAACTGGCAAAAAACGTGCATTTTTTGCGTTTTCAAAACATAAGTTTTCAGTTATACATTTCAATGTCAAATCAATTACAGTTGGCTTTGGCTATTTTTGTCATACCTTGAAAAGAAAACTTTCGCGATCGCTTGAATGTTGTAAGCCCTAAATATGGTCAAACGTTGTTTTATTTGGACGAATCTCACTATACAGAGGTTTTCTTGGCCAAGAAACTCGAATCTGAGGTCGCTTTTACCAGTCGATGCTATCTGATCGTGGTATGTAGTCCATGCGATTTAGGTGTTAATAAATGTAATGATTTAACTATTATGCTCTTAATTTTTAATTCTTGAAATAATTATCGCGGGCGAAGCCGCGGGCACATGCTAGTTTCTATATAAGAGGTTTGTCCTGACTTAATGACTGACTGACTGACTGAGAATCAACGTAGGACCTAAACTATAATAGGTAGAGACTTGGAATTTTGACAGTAACTTCGTCTCATATTGTAAGTGCTCACCAAGATAGGATTTTGAAAAATTTTGATTTGAAATGCCAAAAATAAAATGTTTTTGAGGATACTTTATACCTTTTTGCACAGAATTATCAAATCCAAACGAAATTCCATGTACAGTTCTCATGATGACAGTGTATTGTTGGCAGTGGTCACAGGCAGCTTTGGAAATAAATGATACCGGACTTTGATAAATTAGAGACGCTATCAATACAATTCATTGGTGTAAATAAATAATGAAGTCCACGAAAATAATGCATAATATGATGCAGTCACATAACTTTCTCTACCCTGGACATAGAGAATACCATTTTCTCGCTTCACATTTTGATGTAGAATAAGAGGTCGTATTGCAGGGACAGCATTTTCAGTTGTATCTGTCCGAGTGTGTGTCAACGAGTAAGTTATGCCATATCAGAAGTCGGTAAATCTTTCTATCCACTGATACGTTATTCATAGCTGTAGGCTTTGTATTTTTAGTTGAGAAATATGGATGTTTATCAAAGGCCCTAAGCATGTAAAAGGAGACAAAATAGGATGGAACTTTTACGTAAAAACGATGTCAGTGTTAATAAATAAGTTATATTTTAATTATTTTTCAGTTAAATATATAATTTAAACATAATATCTAGCAGTTCAGTAAATAATCGCGGGCAAAGCCGCGGGCACCTGTTGTATGGTATATGTGACACAATAATTATACAGGGTGATTCAAAATTTAAAACAAAACAACTTTGTATCGCTAGATCCAAAATGTTCCCGGAATAATATATCATTTTTGTAATGTATAATTTATCCAAAATGTATTTTTAATTTCAATTCGCTGTATAGTCATGGTACGAAATGCATACAGCATACTCAAGCGGCGGTGTTGCTAAATTGTAGTGTTGTGAGCGAATCGATCATTTCTGTTTTGGAACCTCAGTGTTGTGTCATTATTTACACTTCGGTTTTCAAAATTCTGTTTCCGCTATTGGTGTTTGGCAGTACATGACTTAGCTTAAGGAACAGCCCATAAGGAACGCAATGACGCTAGTGTTTTGTCATGTTCAGCTGTTTAATGCAATATTCAGGCCTGCTTTCCACTAAACATATTAAATTCCAACTCATATCTCAAAGCTTCACATCCTACGAGAATTTTATTAGATTCGCAGTCACAAAGAATGACAAGGATAAACGCTTTTTCCAGCGTTACCGCGTTAATCGGGCTATCTTTAAATTCAAGCTCAAGGCATTTTATGCAATCTGGTCTCTTCCCTTATCTCTCACCCTTTCTCCTTAATCTCAACTTCTCTTTCTACGTAAACCTGCTCATTGACCCACAAAACTAATATATTTCGGAGAATATTATAGGAAAAAATCTGATGTGAAAGTCACATAACTTCCTCTGCCCAAATAATTCACATATCCTTGTACAGAATCGCAAGACACAATTTTACGCTAATTATCCTATAAATACCTCTTCTTTCAATGATGCGACTAAAAGCGCAGGCTATATAACAAACTTAAAAAAAAAGTGACTGCAGACGTTTATTGAACTTTTTACCGTAAAGAATAATTTCCGAAATTTATCGAATATTTCCCTCAGATACTTCTTTACTCTAATCATGGCCAACAATACATCTTTCTCACTTCACATTCTTATATAGAATAAGAGGCCGTGAAAGAGCGCTATTCAGTTGTTCATCACACAAGACAAAATTTCTACAAATAGTGGGTGAACAGTGGGTGGCTTGTAACTACCCTCAGAGAATTTTTTCGAAAAAAAAGTTTCAAATAAAAGTTTTAGCTCTCAATAAAAGGAACACATGTGCAAATTTTAAAGAAAATCGTTAGAGCCGTTTTCGAGAAAATCGCGAAAAACGAAAATTTCTTCATGTAAAGTCCCCTTAAAAATAAGATAAATTTGTCGCCAATCTTCGAATCACATCTTCAGAAGGTACCTGACCCAAATACGAAATTTTGTTTTCATACAATTCTCCGTTTCGGAGCTCTAGCCTGTTCACAAAGTTCCACACAGACAGACACACACACAGACACACACACAGACATGTTTCCAAAAATAGTATTTTTGGATTCAGGGGGCCTTGAAACGTGTATATATGCTAAAAACTCAACTTCGGATTTTAGGGTCGAAAACAATAAGTACTTCCTCTACCTATAGTACCTATGGTACGGGAAGAGGAAGTAAAAAATCCCTCCGACACTGGGACTTGAACCCAGGACCTTTGGCTATTCGCGCCAATACTCTACCAACTGAACTAAGCAGGAGTTCGCTTCTCAGCACCAGATGGAACCTCTCCCCTATGACTGATTGCCCTTAATGGTCTACCTCACAGACAGACAAGTTATGTCATATGCAGTACTGTGAGGCATACTAAGTGATTTTTCTCATATAATATTCTCATGTAATGTCCAACAGAGACAATAATCTGTGGTTCATGAATGCTTATATATTTAATATTTTCGGACTTAAATGTCTTAAATATAGAACAAATATACAAACTGAAATTATTGATTTATTTTCATAAAAATAGAAATAATTTTAAAATCAACAACCCTCATCACTACCTTACCAGACTCAATGAAAATTTTATTCTATACTAGCGTGTGCCCGCGGCTTCGCACGCGATAATTATTTCAAAAATTAAAAATTAAGAGCATAATAGTTAAATCATTATATTTATTAACACCAAAATCACGTGGACTACATACCACGATTAGATAGCGTCGCCTGGTAAAAGCGACCTCAGATTCAAGTTCCCTGGCCCAGAAAAGCCCTTCATAGTGAGTTTCGTCCAAGTCGAACAATGTTTGACCATATTTAGGCCTATATTGAATATCCCTCTTCCGTGTAGGTTGAAAATTTCATACGTCTGTGGGACTTGATATTCTAAACAAATGAATCGTCTAGGATGGACCTACAAAATCAAGCGATCGCCCGCGATAATTATTTCAGAAATTAAAAATTAAGAGCATAATAGTTAAATCATTATATTTATTAACACCTAAATCACGTGAATTACATACCACGATTAGATAGCGTCGCCTGGTAAAAGCGACCTCAGATTCGAGGTACTTGGCCCAGAAAACCCCTGTATAGTGAGTTTCGTCCAAATCGAACAACGTTTGACCCCATTTAGGCGTCGCGTGGTAAAAGCGACCTCAGATTCGAGGTACTTGGCCCAGAAAACCCCTGTATAGTGAGTTTCGTCCAAATCGAACTATGTTTAACCATATTTAGGCCTATATTGATTATCCCTCTTATAATAATAATAATAATAATAATAATAATAATAATAATAATAAAATCAGGTAAACTGATATAACAAAGTGCCAGTATGTTTTGTTTAATCAGTTATGATTGCAGTTATGATATGCAGAATATAAAAAAAGTCAAATTGGCCGGTTTCGGGATTTGAGCCATGGAACTCCAGAATGTGACGCCAAGACGTTACCATCTCAGCCACCTGGGTCAGTTATGGGATAAGCGCATTTAAAGCAATAGTGTTGTCATAGCGAACTGTATTTTAATTGCCAAAGCCTTAGAAATCACAGTAAAACAAAAGGTTATGTTGTCAAGATAACTAATTTTCATTTTTTTAAATAAATTCTTTCGAATACGTATATTACCATAAAATAGGCACTAAATTGAGCATAACTCCGAAACAGGTCATCCGATTTTATCCAGTATCAATAGACGTCTTCCCATGGACATTATAAATGTGTATACCAAGTTTCATAAAAATCCGGTAAAGTGTATTTGAGTTACCGCGTCTTTAAAATAGACACTAAATTGGGTTTTACTACGGTACCGGTCTACCGATTTGGTCCAATATCAGTAGACTTCTTCCCATGTACATTATAAATGAGTATACACAGTTTCAAGAAAATCCAATAAAGCATATTTGAGTTATCGCGACTTCTTATATATTAACATAAAATGCACTAAATTGGGCATTATTCTGGTACTGGCCAACCGATTTGGTCGAATATCAATAGACGTCTTTCCATGGATATTATAAATTCGTGTACGAAGTTTCATAAAAATCCGAAAAAGCGTATTCGAATTATTGCGCCTTTAAAATATACACTAAATTGGGTTTTACTCCGGTACCGGTCAACAGATTAGGTTCAAATTCAATAGGGCACTTTTCATGGGCGTCATAAATGGGTATACCAAGTTTCGTGGCAATCGGATACAGCGTATTTGAGCTATGGCGCCTTTCTAATATAATCTATTAAAATAGGCACTAAATTGGGCATTACTCCGGTACCGGTGAACCGATTTGGTTCAATATCAATAGGGTTCTTCCCATGGACATTATAAATGTGTTTTCAAAGTTTCATGAAAATCAAAAAAAGCATATTTGAGTTATGGTGCGTACAGACACACGGACAGACAGACAGACGGACAGACAGACGGACAGACAGACAGAAATTTTTTCCTCCACCACACAATCTCATAAAGTATCATACTGGCACTTAATAATAATCCTCTTCGGTGTTGGTTGAAAATTTCATATATCTTCGTGCCTTGACATGATAAACAAATGAGTCGACCAGCGTGAGCTACAACATTCAAGCGATCGTGATAGTTTTATGACAAAAATAGCCAAAGCCTACTGTAATTGATTTGACATTGAAATGTGTAACTGAAAATTGATGCTTCGAAAACGCTGAAATACACGTTTTCTGCCCGTTTTTCACTCATAACTCAATAACGAAAGCAAAAACTAAAAATGTGATATGCCGAAAACCTTCCCGGGAATGTACTCAACAACTTCCCAAAGTTTCATGGCGATCGGATGAATGGTGTAGTAATGCATAAAGGACACACACACAGACACACGTACATTCATTTTTATATATATAGATGAACCCATGAAATGACTCATTTTACACTGTCCCAATGAAGACAACACATCGTATATCTGTAAGTACCTATGATATGGGTAAGAGAAAGGAAAATGTAATCTTATATATGTGTGTGATGAGTAATTTTGTGACGGTTCACAAACATTTTTTTATATTTCAGTTGTGTTTATACTCCTACGAGGCCATATCAGAAGTTCGGGATCTGTGTGTATACAGTAGGGCAGATCATGGAACTATTGCTTGTCAATTGTTTCTATTATTGGTGTATTTTTATGGAGTAAATTTGAATTGATATTAATTTAAATGGATATGATACAGGATGAAATGGTGAGGATGATTCATGGTGTGTAAATATCCAATCCGGTATTTCGGCCTTTACGACTGGGGAAACCATGAAAAAACCCATATCAAATTGGCCGGCTACGGGATTTGAACCTGGGACCTCCCGAATGCGGTTCCAAGACGTTACCATCTCGGCCACCTCGCTTGGTTATAAAATTATGTATGTAACTTATACCATGTTTTGTTCAAGTACTAACTTATGCTTATCACAAACACACAGACATGTTTCTTGAAAGGAGCATTTTTTTTATGCAGGGAACCTCAAAAACTTTTATTTCTTTTATTTTTTAGGTAGATTTCGAAGAAAAATCTACCTATTGCAATGGATACCATGTCATGACGTTCGAGAAATTCTTTCATATCTTTACGTTTCATGCCTCCGTAAGTACGAAACCACCACCTGTTCCAAAAAAAAAAAAAATTGTGATATTTATATATATAGGCCTATGTCTTTACACGCTAGCGGCCGTAATTTTGAAGATATTTGAACCAAATTTTATTATGTTATTTCTAGGACCAATATTTCAGACAAGTTCGATAATGAGCAAAATTGGCCCAAGGGGGTAGTCGGGGGAGGAGGTTGAAATTTTGAAAAATTTATATCTCGGCACCTATGAAATATAGAGGGAAACTTTTTTTGAATAAATTAGAGTACTCCCTATGGAGTTCACAGTGACACCACGATTCGGGCGTTTTGGGGGAACGAGTGGGGGTGGGGGGAAGGAAATTAGAAAATTTTGAAACTACTCTTGTGGGGTATCGTTGAGAAGCTCTTGATCAATCAGTGAGGAATTTCAACAATTCAACCATTCAGTTGTTTCAATGACCACTTTGCCTGTAGGCCTATTGCGTATATCCGTATTGGTGTTCTGTGCTTTAGTTATTTTACGCTCCTTGTGTATGTAAAAATGTCTGACCAAAGAAAGATATTTAACATCCAAAATTTTAGCGTCAATGACAAAGCATTGTTGCTGAATATTTAAATCTACAAATCAATAACTAGTTTCTTGATAGTTCTCATATAAGGCGAGATTTGAATGTTTGAAAAAGTGATCTTTCCTCTTTTTTGCTGTTATTATTGCGCGTTTGTCATGCCAAGGCTAAAGAAGAAGAGTGCTACGCAGCGACAGTAAATTAAACCAAAAGCACTTAGAAATCTACCTCAGCCTGTAGGCTTGCCTAAAGGGATTTATTTATTTTTAAATGTGAAATGAAATTTCAGGATGGAAGACAACAGTACCTAGGGTAGGCCTAAGGGTACGAGAAAGTAAAGGGTACAAATGTGAGTGATGAGTAATTTTGTGACGGTCCACAAAGAACGCTGCTTTTGAGTATCATTTATTATTTCCTAGTTATTAACGAAGCACCAATGTAACCGCTTGGTGGCGGAGTTACGCAGTTGTTCCAGTGCGTGGAAATTAATTAGCGAAACGACAAACTGTGTTCTCTATTCACTTGTTTTCATAACAAACTTCGAGGTAACTGACAACTGAATAAAGCTTAAATAAATTTCCCTCCACGTAAAATCATTTCCATTTAGAATCGGAGCCGACTGAGGTAAAACCCGTCCAGATATTAAATAAGTAGATGAAAATATTATCAATTCAGCGAGATTTATAATTTCTTTCATCCACAACTGGTATTAAGCATATTTTTGCACTATAAATATTTTTAATTTCTGTACCGTAGACGGATATAAGACGCTACAATATTATTTCATGGCCCACAATATATTAATTAAATATAACGTAACAAATTGTCAATAGTTTTTTGCACGACTTAACTAATTAGTGGTACTTACGAAAATAATGCAATCACATAACTTTCTCTACCCTGGACATAGAGAAAACAGTATGAGGTATGGTTATATGTATATTACTAGGAGGTGCCCGTGGCTTCGCCACGATAATTCTTTTAAAAATTAAAAATTAAGAGTATAATAATTATTAAAACATTATATTTATTAACACTTGCACGCGAATCATTCATAAACTAAGGCATTAATAATTAATGAAACAGCTAAAATTCCTGCTTTAGAGTACATTCCACGACATGAAAGCGCCCCCTGGGAAAACTATATCAGAATCGATTATGCAGTTCCAAAGAACCTGTGAACACATAATACGTATTGTTTTTCAGCTGTTTATTGACATGAGTATGATGTGAATTTTATTTTATCAATTCAGTGTAATTTTCAGAAATTATATAATGTTTAAGGGAAGGAATGGTTTGTTTGGATTATTATTATCAGCGATATTTCAAGAGTTAAACCATCAATATTTTACTGCTGGTGCCCCCGGCTTCGCCCGCCACTATTCATTGACTCCAGGATTTTTAAGAAATTTACACTGGTAGATTATTAAAAATGTTTGTGGTTCAGAGCTATGAAAATTGTAAGTAAAAATAAAATTAGAATATTTGTTCATTGTGTTCATAATAAAGAAACGGTTTTCCTTCCTAATTTTGTAGTCGTCATGAAAGTTTAGACTGCGAGAGACGAACATCGCCGAGTATACCCGATGTCTCACGAAGCGGGCGAGCAAGCACGCTATTTAGGGCCGTTGAATTGTATAAGAGTATATTTTATCGCATGTTTTTGGGGAGGGATGTATGAAAGTAATATTGCATGTCTGTTTAATTTCATCCCCAAAACGGTTTTATGGTAACATTTGAGTGATAAATAAAATATTCCGCAAAAACGATACAATTTTGTATTACCGGAAGTTTCTTCTTATTTGAACCCCTACCAGGCTTGCTGTGTACAAGCGATGGGATCCAGAATTCCACATCCTCTATTAGCCGTAAAAAGCTGTATCAAGCGTTTTCTGAGGGAATAGTTTCTGTTTGATAAAGTCGTTCTTCCTATTTCAAATTATAAATAAGGACCTAGAATTTAAAAATCGAAAGTCCTTCATAAGTTAATTACGAATTACAAAATACAAAACCCGGGCGACGCCGGGCCTTTTAAGCTACACCATTTCAACATCAATTTCGGAAAAAGTAATTTCAATTTCGGAAAAAGTAATTTCAAATTCGGAAAAAGTAATTTCAATTTCGGAAAAAGTCATCTCAATTTCGGAAAAAGTAACTTCAATTTCGGAAATACGAGGGCTATTTTTTAAAGCATTCGATGGGGCATAAAATGAAAACCGCAGTGAAAATCAAAACTGTTTTATTTGGAACATTTAGGTACACCTTCTAGCTACTTCTCTACATAATCTCGCTCCGATTGAGTCATTTGTCCTAGCGTGGTACCAACTTTACTATACCCTCTTCATAGCCCTCGCATTTCCGAAATTGAAGTTACTTTTTCCGAAATTGAAATTACCTTTTCCGAAATTGAAGTTACTTTTTCCGAAATTGGAATTACTTTTTCCGAAATTGAAATTACTTTTTCCGAAATTGAGGTTGAAAAGGTGTAGTTTAGCGTATTAGGTGAGATTGAATTTTTAAAAAGTAGCCAGTTATTTTTTTACTAGCGAAATTTAATCGGCAGTCGTTAAACCACTCCCATTGGCTGTTTCTGTCTTTATAATTATATCAAAGAATGCGAAAAAGCGACAAATGAATATGATGTACGTATTGCTTTTGGCAATAATGTTATGTCAATTTAATTTGTACACGATTCGCTGAATTCCATTCATGAGTTTTGGAGACATTATGTTCTGCAGCTAATTTATAATTTCAGACCAATAAAAAAGGTACAATTATCCAAACATACTGTAATAATTCCCACAATATAACATTAGAGAACACTCAATTATTTCAACTAGGCCTAATCCCTACAATACAAAGTCACATTATAGTCATTTGATATAGCAAGATTCAGAATTTTCGCCCATTAAACCTTCCCCAAATGAAACCTACAAACCACTTAATTACGTATTGCTTTTGGCAATAGTGTTATGTCAATTTAATTTGTACACGATTCGCTGAATTCCATTCATGAGTTTTGGAGACATTATGTTCTACAGCTAATTTATAATTTCAGACCAATAAAAAAGGTACAATTATCCCAACATACTGTAATAATTCCCACAATATAACATAACATTTCAACTAATCCCTACAATACAAAGTCACATTATAGTCATTTGATATAGCAAGATTCAGAATTTTCGCCCATTAAACCTTCCCCAAATGAAATCTAAAAAAAGTTATTCCTCAGGTTCGCGAGCGACCCCTGGCGATCCCGTAAGAGGATATTCTCAGCGGATTTGTTACCGGGGTGCGCCAGTCCCCTACCTACTTAAACCTAAGGACACACACACACACACCCAGTCCTGAACCCGGGAAAGACATTTTTCACTACTGAAAAATCCCCGACCCGGCCGGGAATCGAACCCGGGCCGCCCAGGTGGCTGGCAGTCACGCTACCAACTCACCCACGATGAAATCTACAAACCACTTATTTATGCATAAAGCTATACTTTGTTAACAACATTATGAAAAGCCTATTCAAAATTTATTAATCTGCCAATAGTCGATGCATGGGATTAGGGTGGCAGCAGGTAGAGGCAGTTCTTGGAGAAACAGTCTTTAAAAAGTGGCACCCACAAAACATGTCCTGCTACGAGTCAGAAAGGAAGTCAGGGAGAAATATCAGCCTTCGCCTGGGTGGCGAACATAAACTGTGGAAAGACTTATTGACGGCGCTGTATCTTGTGTATGCAGGCAATGAGGAGACGAGCATGCGCAGTATTGTATATCTGGAACTTTAGCACTTAAATGCATTTCTCGATAAAATGCCAAGATACTTTTGAATCACCCGGTATATCTCCTCTAACTAGACCTGGGATTTTAGGCTCTAAAAAAGTTAGTATTAGGCACCTAAAATAGGCTTTTAAAACAAGTAGATAGGCTTTTAAAAGAGGAAATGGGCACTTAAAATATGCTTTAAAAATGTGTAAATAGATAGAAAATAGACTTTAAAATATTACAATCTACACTTAAATTGTAAAATGGTATTCTTTTACTGCAAGAAACGTGGTATACCTATTCTTAACAGAATTAACTGCAAAATTAGGTATCACGAACTATATTCACTTAAACAGATGTTCTTTCACTGGTGACTTGACACAGTAGTCCTTCCCCCTTAATCCTCCCCTTCCCCCGTCAGTCAGCATTCGTTTAGCGACAATTGTTTGGAATAATCAAGTTTCTGTGAAAAACCCACCGTCTGCTGTTCTGCTTTTCACTGTGGCATGTCCATTGTGAAGTTGAATTTTATTTTAAATGTACAAAACAGGCATTTTAGGCACTAAAATAGTAACACAGGCTCTAAAGGTCGAAATAGGCAATTTAGGGCACTATAAAACTCTATAAATGTAAGTGATTTATCATGAAACGTCCACATATTTAAAAATTTTCATGTTATTTCATAAGGAACAGAATAGGCATTTGCCTTAAAATCCCAGGTCTACCTATAAAAGGTTATTCTGTGAAGTTTTAATGTGTAATGAATTAGCTGATGAGAATATTCGAAATGTTGTAGAATTCCAAGCAGTATAACTACACACGAAGACTGAAGCCGTTAGAGGAGAAGAAGAAGAAGAAGAAGAGAAGGCAAGCCAATAGCAGTGGAGGGATTACAAGATAAATGTGCTGTTGTATTACATTTTCAACGAAGCATTTAGTTATAATTACAAACTGGAGAAGTTAACTAAAATTAATGAAGCCCATAACTAACAAAGCCATCTCACAACTTCTACATCACCAGATAATGGTGATTAAAACTCGTGCGTTTGTTGGACTCAAATACAGTAGGCCTATAACAGATACAACGCCACCTATTAACAAGACCGTATTCAATTGCGAAATTAATTGAATGGGGCCTTGATGGTTGCCACAGTAACCGGGAAAAACTGCACATCTAAAGTATCAATTTTTCGTTGGCTTCGATTTTGATAACCCGCTCTACTTGATTCATTTGTCTGGACTCACAGAGATCTGATTTCTTTTTTACATAGGTGGACAGAAGAGGATAATGAAAGCATGTCTAAATGGGAAAACATTGAATGATTTGGACGAAACTCACTATGCGAGGACTTTTTGGGCTAGGGAACTCGAATCTGAGGTCTTTTTCCCCCGGGCGGCGCAATTTAAACGTGAAAAGTACCTCAAAGCCGGTTTTTTTAGGTTTTTAATTATTAAGCGTTATACTTGGTTAAGCCTTATTTGGGTAATGTTTACGAATCTGTGGTGCATTTTAATCGTTTCATTTCCAATCTGTATGTCCATATGATATCACAACATTCGTTTATTTATTTATATTTATTATGTAAAACATATAATTAAGAATAAAATTATGTAATTCATGCAATTTATGTAAAAAAGATGTCAGTGTTCATAAAAATATTATTTTATATATTTTTAGGTAGATTTTGAAGAAAAGTCTACCTATTGCAATCGATACCATGTCATGGCTTTCGAAAAATTCTTTCATATTTTTACGTTTCATGCCTCCCTAAATATCTCTACACGCTAGCAGCCGTAATTTTGAAGATATTTGAACCAAATTTTATTATGTTATTTCTAGTCCCAATAGTTCGGACAAGTTCGTTAA
Organism: Ectobius pallidus; assembly: GCA_964059195.1. Classification (NCBI taxonomy): domain Eukaryota; kingdom Metazoa; phylum Arthropoda; class Insecta; order Blattodea; family Ectobiidae; genus Ectobius; species Ectobius pallidus. Next base: position 179,634,620 of record CAXKWD010000005.1, on the reverse strand, counting down.
TGAGCAAAATTAACCCAAGGGGTAGTCGGGGGAGGGGGTTGAAATTTTAAAACATTTATATCTCGGCCCCTATGAAGTATAGAGGGAAACTTTGTTTGAATAAATTAGAGTACTCCCTATGGAGTTCACAGTGACACCAACGATTCGGGGGTTTTGGGAGTACGAGTGGGGGTGGGGGGATGGAAATTCGAATTTTTTTGAAACTACGTCTTGTGGAGTATCGTTGAAAAGCTCTTGATGAGTACTCTACAAATCAATAACTAGTTTCTTGATAGTTCTCATATAAGGCGAGATTTGAATGTTTGAAAAAGTGCTCTTTCCTCTTTTTTGCAGTTATTATTGCGGGTTTGTCATTCCAAGGCTAAAGAAGAAGAGTGCTGCGCAGCGACAATAAATTAAACCGAAAGCACTTCGAAATCTACCTCAGCCTGTAGGCTTCCCTAAAGGGATTTTTTTCTGTTAAATTAATGATATAAATTTTAAACATTTGGCAATATTTCTACCTTAATATCAGAATTAATTGCAAAATGCACTACCTGGACAGACCGTTAACAGCAAAATTAATAAGTAAACGTAGATCCAGTAAGAGCAGAGTTTAGCGTTATAGATCTATAAGGGATAGACCTCATCAGAAACCATACTGTGCAGGTATAAAGAATACTAGAATATGGATGTCCTACCTCATACGGGTTATGAAGGCAGGAGTGAAGTCCAGAGTGGTCCAGATGCCGAGGTCAGAATGCTTCACCTCATCCCACGTGGAGTACTTGATGAGAGAACACGCCGGAGACGGCAAATCTGAGGACAAAGAAACACAAGTTCTTTAAAAGTTATTTACGGTGTGTAAGACCTTAGCATAGAACCTAGAACTTGATCCAAGATGTGTACGGAGCAAAAGTAAATAACAGACTCGCCTTAAATAACTGTGTCCTGTCGTTTCATTGGTTAATCTCACCAGCGCATACTTCACGATAGTGCGACAAGCTCAGTCACAAGTTTACTTCCATTCCGCACACAGCGTTCAATTATTTATATCTTATGTAACTGTGAGAACATAAGTTCTGTTAAGTGAGTTGCTTTGCTTTCGTATTTATATAGGCTACAACATATATCTAGCAAACAAGATTTCATTTGTTTTTATCGTTGCCTTGGCAAATTTGTTGATTCTGAAGAAAACAAGTGACATAAGTTACTAAATACAAGACGTATTTTATCATCATCATCATCATTAACAAACATTGTTTAGGCCATGTGGCCTGTTCCATCTCAATAGTAAGAATATTTATTAGTCTTGAATTAAAACTGGTCTATCCAACGTCTTCTGGGTCTTCCAACATCTCGTCTTCCTCTTGGTTTGTAGTTTCCATAAACATCATGAAAAATTCATAACACGAAATCACTACTATAATACAAGGAGGTATAATATCTCTTGTCCTCTTTTCGAACCAATATGAGCTACAGAAGCAGGTCTAAGGCATAGTATAAATTTCGGACCACGGCTATACAACAATTTTACTAGAAGAAACCCTAATCTGATACCACTAAACAATAAATTGTTTAAAAAACAAGTACTCGAATTGATTAAATCTAACTTGTAATTGTACTTTTACCCACTTTTTTCCGTTATTCATTCTTAACTGTAAATTTTAAATTTTTAACATAGGGTATTTTGTTTGTAACTTTGTTATGTTATTGTAATTTATTTTTCGTATCTTTGTTCATGTATTTTATTTCATATAAGCAATCTTATTTATTTTTATTCTTATTTTTCGCCTAAAACTATAATATGTATGTTTTCTTTTTATATAATGTTCAAAATATAATTTTAGTATAACTGAACTGACCCCGAACACGAGCTATGCTCAAGCGGGGTAAATAATGCTCTTTTGTAATTGTAATAATTTTGTTTATATTATTTATATTTGTATTTGTAATCATTTTGTATTAATTTGTATTTTCTAATTTGTAATTTGTAATTTTCATGGTAAATAATAAATAAATAATAAAGAAAGAAAGTTGTATAATATTTTTGGGATTCTATCTTTTGTCATTTCTTTTATGTGGTCATACATAATCCTGTGTTTTTTCTGATATGTTGCTTATTCCTAGTTTTCCCCTAATTTCTGTGTTTTGTTTCTGGTCCATTAACGTATATCCTGCCAGCGGTCTCAGAAATTTCATTTCCACTGCTTCCATTTTTTTTTGCTGTTTATTTAAGCTCCAAATTTCGGATCCGTAAATTAACGTTGGAACAGCCATGATTTTATAAAATTTTAAGGGTGTTTCAGTTCTTACTTTCCTTCCAAAAATTCATTTCATTGTCCCAATTAATCTTTGATATTTTGGTAGTTTACTGTCAAAATCAGATATGTAATTATAAGATATTGTGCAGCCTAGATAATTGAAACTATTCTCTCTATAATTTTGCTTTCAACTACTATTTTCAGTTTTAATGGCATTTTTCCTCTGAACCCCATTACTTTGGTCTTTGTTGAAGAAATTTTTAAATTTAATTCTTTTGCAACTTTACTTTGTAATTTATTTTCTCAATCTGTAAATATTACCTGGTCGTCTGCAAACATTAGCATTAGTGCAGGCGTATATATTAAAATTTTGTCCTAAATTTAAATTCAGTTTCCATTTTCTGGTGATTTCGTCAATATAAAAGTTAAATAAAATGGGTGATAATGGACACCCTTGTCTTACACCTCTTGAAATGCCTTTTTCGTTATTTGAAATTCCATTTTCAGTTTTTATTTTAATTTTTGTATTTTTATACATACTTAACATAACATATTTAATAACATAATTAATTAATTCGTTGTACTTTTCATTTACCTCTCAGCCACATCGTACTGTAATGGACATGTTCTTTAAGGGAATGCACCACTGAGATTTGTTAAAAATTGTGAAAAAAAGTCATTTTTCATTTTTGTACTGATAAAATTCTACAAACATTCTAGTTTCAGAATCTATTTTCGTTTATGACATTCTGAGTGTTTAAAGGGCGTCAGGTGACTTTTTAAATGGCCTTGCGCACGTTCCTGACTGCTACCTGCCTGCCCTTAAAGATTGTTTATCTAACTTTTTTTTTCATCATTTTTCATAATTTAAAACACTCCACACGATGAGGTCTTTATGCAATTTCTCTCAAATTTTCAGCACATGTTCTTAAGGTGTAGTTATAAAAATCTGTCATATGAATTTTTGAAATTATGAATATTTTATTAGTTATGAATTTTCAAAATAAATATATTTTTGAAATTTTGAAAAATAAATACATATAACTTACACTTTTTTTTATCTCAGGAACCATAAACCTTAGAAAAAAATCATATGACAAACTTTTCTTCATAGTTAGATAAATAAAGTGCATTTGTAAAAAAAATCATTTTTGAAAATTTTCATCGTGTGGAGTATTTTGAAAATCGCTCTACTTTTATACTATGAAAATTAATAACTCAAAAACTTTTCAAGATATTAGGATGAAATTTTAAACCATAAAATAAATGCACGAGACAAGTGTATGGTAAAATTTTGAGCTCTATTGCTTGAAAACTTTCGATTTTAGTAATTTCAGTGGAGCATTCCCTGCAGTGTTAGAATTATCCTTATTTTTTGTTTCCTTCAGATATTACAGAACTCTCAAACCCCACCACGACTTTATGAACACCCTGTACGTGTTTCTTCATTAACAAGCATGAAAACTGGAAACTAATTACATTTAGGGAAAGCAATTTTCAATCCACCCAGTAATGACTTAGAGTGCAGTATATTTTCATGGGGTGGAAACTACTTCGTTAAAATAGACATATAAGTTTTTTTATATATGAATGTACAAGCAAGGCAATGCAAATCTGGCAGCGCTGCCTAGTTATTATGCAAGGCCAGCACTGGCAGTTGTTTTTATCAACTCTGTGACATCTCACCGCTGCGCTTTTGTTTTCCTCGCATAGCATTTATATTAAAGTAGAGCTATCCCGTTTCATTTCCCTACAGTATCAATGAAAGTTCTCCTACAATGTTCGTGTTGGGACAACTTGACTCGGTTTATGCTCTGTGTATTATACCTCGCGCCTAAAACATCTTCAAACGGAATGAAATCAGGTAAACTGATGTAACAAAGTGCCAGAATGCTTTTGTTTAATCAGTTATGATTGCAATTAATGATATGCAGAATACAAAACAAAGTCAAATTGGCCGGTTTCGGGATTTGAACCATGGAACTCCAGAATGTGAGGCCAAGACGTTACCATCTCGGCCACCTGGGTCAGTTTAAGGGGAGGTTGTAAGCTGTATCTCTGCCATGTTAAATTATTGATGTTCATGTTCCTTTTTCTCAAAAACTATATGATCAATTGAAACAAAATTTGGTAGACTTTTAGATCTGTATCTTGGTTTTAAACGTTGGTTTTTTAAACGGAATATGTTTGAAAACAAATATTTTATAACTTTTTTGGAAAATTCAATTTTTTCATTCGGTTTTATTCATTAAAAATGAAATAAATTTCTTACCATTGAAGATAAATGCATTATAAAACCACCGTTTCTGTATTAATGTAGTTTTAGTAACTGGAACAAAAATCAGATCTCTACTCTTAATACTTCCCGAGAAAAAGGAATAAATGTGCACAAAAAACAAAATGAGAGAAAAAGGACGTTAAAGATAAATTATACCATAATGTGCTCGAAGTGCATATTCAGGACAAAACTTGTATGTCGGATGAAACCCTATGGAAGACTGTAGCCCACACTGCTCTCTACATGTTTTCCAAGCTATCTGTATTAGTACCTACATCTGTTTTAGTTCTAAAACCTTGCCCATAGTACAATTGCAGCTCCTTCTCAGTGAGCCTTCGTTGCTGTGTAAGTGGCTTCAAGACGGTTCCCACTGTACTCTTTTCTCGATTTTCTAAGGCGTGAGTTCAAAAGGTTTTTGTACATGCTAAAGTTTAATGGATACGTTTTTTTTTTAACTATAGAAAAGAGCAAAATACCTTATTATTCGAGAGGCTCCTTCATACCCCGTCATCTTCCAGGCTTGCCAACCACCGATGATTTTACCTGGGCCCTCCCACCTCAGTTCCACAGGCATCCAGAGCCTCTCGAACCCCGGATACTCCGGGAACATTGCGTCATCTGGCCAGGATGCCACAATGCTAAGGTTGAGATAAGTTCTCTCCGAACTGTATTATATAGTTAGATCACTGTTGCGCACAGTACAAGCGAGGGATATGCAAAAAAAGAAATATCTTATTTTTATGAATATATATTTGGGAAATTATTGTTTTTTGTGTAAGATAACAATTTTTTGCAACATTCACTCGGTAGATATGAAAGCATATGCTAAGCTGACTTCCGTGAAAAACATTTTAAAAAACACAGTATATTCAGCTGTAAATTTGTACATAGCATATTGCGCCATCTACTCAGGGAAACCTAGAACTAAAAGGAAAAGGAATTGGTCCCGTCTGACAGCCGGCAACGTATGAATGGACTTTCATTATTGTGCCCGGCTCTCAGCCGGTAACGAGTTAAAGAGATTTACTACGCCATTATGGCCCTTACAGCACAAAACGACTATGTAACATGTAAATTATACTTAATTCAATGGAAATATACAATAAACCGAAAATCCACATTTTTGATCAAATGTGCTTACAACCTCCCCTTAACGGTCTAGTTGGATAAGCGCATGTAAAACAATAGTGTTATTTGTCATAGCTAACTGTATTTTAATTTCCAAAGCCTTATAAGATCACAGTAAAACAATAGGCTATGTTGTTATGATAACTGATTTGGATTTCATAAATCCTTTCGAATACGTATATTACCATCAAATAGACATTAAAATGAGCATTACTCCGAAACAGGTCAATCGATTTTATCCAATATCAATAGACGTCTTCCCATGGACATTATAAATGTGTATAGCAAGTCTCATAAAAAATCCGGTAAAGAGTATTTGAGTTACCGCGTCTTTAAAATAGACACTAAATTGGGTTTTACTCCGGTACCGGTCATCAGATTAAGTTCAAATTCAATAGGGCACTTTTCATGGACGCCATAAATGCGTACACCAAGTTTCATGGAAATTCGATACACCGTATTTGAGTTATGGCGCATTTCTAATATAATCTATTAAAATAGGCACTAAATTGGGCAAAACTCCGGTACCGGTGAACCGATTTGGTTCAATATCAATAGGGTTCTTCCCATGGACATTATAAATGTGTTTTCGAAGTTTCATGAAAATCCGAAAAAGTGTATTTGAGTTATGGCACGTACAGGCACACGGACGGACGGACAGACATTTTTCGTCCCCACACACAATCTCATAAAGTACCAAACTGGCACTTAATAAGAGGCAATATTGCAAAGAGCACATATTCAGAGTGGGTGGCTTATAACTTCCCTTCAGAGCAAAATATAAAAGTTTTAGAGCTTTGCATAAGCCCCCATTTTCAAAATTTAAACAATATCTTTGGAGCCGTTATCGAGAAAATCGCGAAAAACGAAAATTACTTCATGTAAAGTCCCCTTAAAACTAAGACAAAGTCGTCGCAAATCTTCGTGTGACATCCTCAGAGGGTACCTAACGCAAATACTAAATTTTGTTTCCATACAATTTTCTGTTCAGGAGCTAGGCTGTTCACAAAAACACATAAAAATGTTTCCGAAAATAGTATTTTTGGATTCAGAGGACCTCAAAAGTGTATTTATGTTAACACCCTAACTTCGAATATGGGGGTCGAAAACAATACTTCCTCTACCTATAGAACCTAAGGTACGGGCAGAGGAAGTAAAAATTATTATAACAAATTATTTCTGTTGTCTAGATCTTTTTCCTCAACTAATACAAAGCCTACTGTAATATTCCTCTTGTCTGCTGTTTCGTTTGAACACAGTGGGTTACAAAGCCGGCTATGTTCACAGAGATGACGTTGGTTTTACTAGACCCACTGTATCGAATATCAGTGGGAATATAAACTCATGAAAATAGAAATAAAATGTACAATACAAATAATTCATTGCCTGTCCAACTTGCTGGCAAACCCAGTTGAAGTATATTTAATGAAAAATCTCAACTGGAGATAAAAAATAGCTCTCTAGCGGTTGTTTCCAGGGATGTGTCCACCCCCTTACTGGGATTTCCGTGCCAATACATATATCAATTTTTAATTCTGTTCTTATCTAGGATTCCAGTGCTTTAGTAGTTTAAAAGAATTCCAATAAATACTTGAAAGTTACAATATAGTATATTGTGATACAAGTGCCGTAAGCGGTGCATACGGATCGAGGAAAGAGTTTTTTTAATTTCCGAGATCCGTTATGCGCTTACGGCACGAGTATTGCATGCTATTTTTTGCACGATGATTATTTATATCAATTTATTTATATTAATTGAGATATTAGCTGAAAATATTATGTTTATACACTATTGAAGATGGATGTTATATTTCAGAAAGTGATTCGCATATGTTTGTTGTTATGGGGACCGAATATTTGTCCTGTTAAAATCGCTACAAACTGGGGGCCTTGGTTCCGGTCTTCCATAAAGGCTTGTGTTATAATGGTTTTACTTACGACACTTGTGCTTTTTGTAATTTCTACAGCACGGAGATTTCTTTTGTTTTCATAGCAACCAGATTGCGTTGCGGGAATGTCTAGTTACGATCCACGGCAACAATATTCGTAAGTACCACTAATTAGTTACGTCGTGCAAATACTCTACAATAATAAGAGGAAGAGTTTGTCTGTCTGTGTGTGATGCCCAGCGAAATCTACTGCACGCAGAGATCTGAAATTTTAAGCATAGGTGGACTGAAGAGTGGTCAAATGCACCTCGAAGCCGGATTATTATTTTTCGATTCTGTTCGCGAATTTTAAGTGAAGTAAAAAAAAAATAAAAAAATAATAATAATAATAATAATAATAATAATAATAATAATAATAAAATGTGCAGAAAACGTTAAAATTTAATGCTATCGAAGCATCAGATTTCAGTAATAGGCCTACATTTCATTTGTCAAATCAATTGCAGGTGGCTTTGCCGTTTTTTTTCTCTCAGAACTTTGATATAAATGCATCGCGGAAAAAATATAACAGTTGTCGCTCTGTTCTTTCAAATAAGCTACTTGTTAATATTATGCTTTCTCCATTTAATGAAAATAAGGCATGAAACTTATGGACATGAACATTTTAGATCAAATAATACTGTTATATTATGAATATCGAAAACATACCTCTCCATATGTACAACTCATATATAACAGCTTTGAAATGCATCAGTGTTCTGGTGGACAATGATTGAACTATCCTTGCAGACCGTGGCTTGTTACAAGGGTACGCACTTATGGGTTATTGTATAGTATGAAAGCAAGGCATAACATGTGTCTGCCCTAGCATCGAACACGGTTCTCCCGTGCACAACGTGAGCAAGAGGAGTATATGAAGTTTGAGTCCCTAGGCCAGCGTTGATTTTAGGCTCATATTACTACTGTTATAGTTGCTATTAGGCTATTATTCAATACGCTATTGTGTTATGAAGGCCTACGATACCTGATCATTATTTTCGTAAAATTAATATTTTACCTGTAATTTGAAGTTCCTTGTATTTTATATAACCACTTACAACTAAAGAACGTGAAATTTCATTTCTAATCAAATGGTAAAAAATGGAATGCTTTAGGTAGCAATTTAGGGGGTGCCGAAATTATTTCTCGCCTAGGTTGACAATAAGTCTTGAGCAGGTACTGACTATAAAGATGTACCTATGTTTAATTTTTATTAGTAAAAATTACATCAAAAATTACTTTGGGAGCTCCCAGGTTCAAATCCCGTGACCGGCCAATTTGACATGGATTTTTTTTCATGGTTTCCACAGTCGTAAAGGCAAATGCCGAATTGGATATTTACATAGGGCCTACCATGAATCATCCTCACCATTTCATCGTGTATCGTATCCATTTAAATTAATATCAGTTAAATTTACTCCATAAAAATACACTAACAATAGGAACAATTGACAATCAATAGTTCCATAGCCTACCTACTGTATAGACAATCCCGAACTCATGATATGGCCTAGCAGCTAAAAGGAGTATAAACAACAGCTGAATTCAATTCTTTTTTTAAACTCTAGAACCAGAATCTCCCCAATTAAAGATCCAGAATAGCTAATAATAAAACGCTCCTACACGCGGGACTGTTGATGACGTCATTTTGTCTGACAAACTGCCACATCGTAGTTTCAAATTGCAGCGGCGATAACAGTAACTGTGATGTGGGCAATAGACATATATCACAAGAATCGTCACTATGAGAGAAGGTTTAAAAGCAAACCACATGCTACGGTTCGGATGACAGATGTAACCGCTTTTGGTATGAACAGAAATATTTCCATAATTTTCTTTATCAACGACCGCACACAAGATTTTAAAACAATCAGGCATTCCATCATATTCATCCCGAAAGAAGTTCTTGTTGAAATCGGCCTATATAATAATTCTATTAAGCAATAATTTGTCTAGAAAATTTCGAAAAATTAGATTTTCATGTTTAAGTGTCGACTGAAATTGGGAAATGTTTGTTTTTATGCAGTTCACAAACTCTTATCTTCTCGTCTTCTGTCCAGAAATCTAAAAATAAAAACGTATAATACAATAATTATCCTGCCGGTTGTATTATATGGATGTTGAGACATGGTCCCTTACATAATCTGAGAGTGTTCGAAAACAGGGGGCTTAGGAAAATAAGAGAGATGAAAACTGCATAACGACGAGCTCCATAACCTGTACTCTTCACCGAGTATAGTAAGGGTAATTAAATCACGGAAGATGAAATGGGCTGGATATGGGGGAGGAAAGACATACCTAAAAAGTATTGACCTCGAAACCAGGTTTTTAGATTTTTAAAATTATCAATCGTTATAATAAAATTGTTTATGCATGATTTGGGTAAGGTTCATGAATCTATGGTTCATTTCGAATTTTCATGCCCATATGGTAGCATAAGATTCGTTTATTCGTTTGTTTATTTATATTTTTAACGTTAAACCATATAATTAAGAGTAAAATTACGTAATTCCTCCAATTTATGTAAAAACGATGTCAGTGTTAATAAATATAATGTTTTAATTATTTTTCTGTAAAATAAATTATTTAAACACAATATCTAGCAGTTGAGTAAGTAATCGCGGGCGAAGCCGTGGGCACCTGCTAGTATTTCATATACATTTTCAGAATAAGGTGGCAAGGATTAAACTATGGGCCTAGTCATTAAATCAGTTGTTTTCTTTGCAGTCCGTCACGGGTTTATATATTGTGTGGGAAACTGAGTCTTGGAAAGTTAAGGGTTAAGTGACTTATTGCTGGGGAGCAAGCAATTTTAAAATTTGATAATTCTATTAAAATGGGACTTATTTTCGTCCTAAGTAAGGAAATTTAAGACAGCAGTGCTTGCAGGCTGTAGCTAATTGGTATGCACTATAGTGGGCCATGGAATAATCACATTATACACAGATAATATCCATCACATGTGGGAGCGCCTGCCTGTGCATTAACGCAACCCGCAGTACACATCTGCTGGAGAAGTTGCCGTGTCCTCGAGTCAGGGGTTTCACAGCTTGCAATCGATGATCTGACTCCTGCCGGCGGCGACATGGAAACTAGTTCCGTATTCAGCGGTGTGAATGTCACTTAGGGGGTGTCACCCTAAAGCTAGAGGAATATTTTCGCTCTGTTGGTATTCCCTGATATCTATCTATATATATTTAAGAGGCTTTGTCCTGACTGACTTCATGACAGAGAATCAACGCAGGGCCTAAACTATAATAGATAGAGACATGGAATTTGGACAGTACCTTCGCTTCATAATTTAGGTGCTCACTAAGAAAGGATCTTGAAAAAAATATGGTTTTAAATGCCCACATCAAATGTTTCCGAGGATACTTAATGCCTTTTTACACAGAATTTTTTAAATCCAAATCACAGTTCACATGACAACACTGTATTGTTGACATTGGTCTCAGGTGGGTTTGGAAATAAATGAAACGGGACTTTGGCAAATTAAAGAAGCTATTGATGTAATTCGTGTTGTAAATGAATATTAAAGAACGAAATTCACGAAAATAATGCAGTCACATACCTTTCTCTACCCTGGACATAGAGAAAACAATACGAGGTATGGTAATATGGTAACTTATATTATTATATCGCAGGTTTTTGGGGAGGGAAGTATGAAAGTGACATTGAATTTCTTTTTAATTTCATCGCAAAACGGTTGTATGGTAACATGAGAGTGAGAAATAAAATATTCCGCAAAGGCAATACAATTTTATGTTTCTTCTTATTTCAACTCCTACCAGGCTTGATGTGTAGAAGCGATGGGATGCAAAATTCTATATCCTCTATGAGGCATAAAAATCTATATCAAGAGTTTTCTGAGCGAATAATTTGAGAGTGATAAGTCGTTCTCCCTCATTTCTAATTCTAAATACCTATGAGGACCTTAGAATTTGAAAATCGAAAGTCCTTCATAAGTAAATTTCCAATTACAAAATACAAAACCCGGGCGACGCCGGGCCTTTTAAGCTAGTTCTTCATATTCAACTATTGGAATTTTAGCACAAATATAGACTTAACATAGGTGTAGTGACCGCAATGTTTTGGCCTAAGTACGCTGATGTCTTCGCTGTACACATGTTGCTTGATGTCACGTGATATCACTTGGTGTGGGGGTGACATCAAGGGATGAAAGTCATTCTCATTACGCACCCTCGCAGGAAAATTCGATACCGGCCGTGTCGGGGTGTAATTAATAGCAACTCTGAAATTTCACCCCCGTATTTTATACAGCTCACAGAAGTGTATCGTGTTGAGAGATTCACCACATATCACACTGTAGCTGTAATAAAGGAAGTATGCAATCATCATCTCCAGTATATCTCGCTTCCCGCTATCAAAGGATCACTCATTCGACACCCGTTCAAAACAAAGAACAAATCTGCCGTCGTTAGCCCACACATCACAACCTGTAGGACTATTTCATCCTTCAAATATAAATTACTAAATTATTTGTATAATCCTGAAAATGCTTAGCTTTATTTTCCCTTTATTATTATTATTATTATTATTATTATTATTATTATTATTATTATTATTATAAATATTTTACTTTAGGCTACTTGAAAATACTTATGTCTATTGGATGACATTCTGCAGAAAGGAACCAACCCACATGATTTTCAAGCTAAAAAACAGGCATTTAAAGTTAAAATAACTCATTTCCAACAGATAAGGGTTAATATTAAATATATTTATTACAATATTCCGACTTATCCCTTAACATTTAACACACAACTTATCATGAAAATGCATTTCAGAAGAATTGTGGTGTTCATTACATCTTATATGAACTGAAGATGGCGCAGCATGCGCCGAAATGCATTTTCAAGATAAGTTGTGTGTTAAATGTTAAGGGTTAAGGCGGAATATTGTAATAAATATATTTAGGCATTTAAAGTTAAATAAAAAGCCACCTGGATCTGTTCAATGTGTTTTTATTCGCTTCATAGAAGGCATATAAATGGATGAAGAGGTTTGGGTAGTTTGCACAAATTTGCAAAAATTTAGCATCTACTCCGGTTTTTAAAATTTGACGATTGGTTCCTTTCTGCAGAATGTCGTCTAATTTGTATATCCTTTTAACATGTAGGTAATCCCACGAGAGTTGACGAGTTAGATTTATTAAGACTATTCCATGAATAAAAATGTAACGGATTATATAAATAATAATTAATTTTGTGCTTTGTCATATAAAAACAAAACTAACAGCTCCGAGATCATGGCATACTATGAATCAACCATGAATCTATTCGAGTTTGTATGTTGTAACCAGGGCTACCAGTGATGCATATAAGACCTAGTTAACTTCATTCAGTTAAGCAGAACGGAATAAAAGCACACCAACTGGCTTGCACCGAATCGAAATTGTGTTTTTAATCGATGTACATTTACATTATTTCAATTTCCTAACAAGTTATGTTGTATAAAAAATCTCTTTTCGTGCTGCTTAATGGCAACATGTGACGTATTATTCACGGCACGTTGATGCTTACGTGTCCAGTAACGAGTTGACGTTTTACCAGGTAAAATCCCTTCCTCATATTAATAGTAAGCATTATATAAGATAAATGCTCGTGATTGGTCTATATCCGAGGAAATGCTAAACGTTATTGGTCAATATCAAACACGCAGAATATGACTGGAATAGTCATTGTCATTAAATTGTAATAATTATTACTAAAATGTCTATATTTGTAAATAATTATTAATGTATTTTAATATTTCTTTTATTGTGTTGATAAACTTCATGTTAGTTATCTCCTACGAGGGATTTGTACGTTGTGTATAAATATTACCACCTATTCCCTCGTATAAAATCTTTTGTTGAAAAATCAGCTCATAGCCTTGTCAAAATTAAAATTTTATGTTTGTCAATATTATAAAAAACATAGTTAAAATTTATGTTTGTCAATTTTGTAAAATAATTTTCGTGTATTGGACGATATATTTCGGCTATTCAGCCATCTTCAGGTCCTTTTCTTTCAGCAGGTGATCTTACACTGTTGGTTAATACATTGCAACATGGTTCTTTTATTGCTTTTGTGTAGGCCTAATATTACTTAGGCCTATAACGTCACCTGTTATAGCCTATTATCAGTTATTTTGTAGTTGTTTGTATTTCTTCTTTTTTCTCCTGGTTGAGGCCTCAACTTTGCCAGGTACAATAAAACATTATAATTATTATTATTATTATTATTATTATTATTATTATTATTATTATTATTATTATTATTCCTTTATTTATTTCTCTGTTTAACTAAACAGGTATATATTTATGTACATACAGCTTTACATGCAGGTAAGTACACTGTAAATGTATATAGTAACAACAATTGTCCTGTTGTACACAACTTCTACTGGTCCACTTTTTCCCCAAGAACTCTTCTGACGATGTTACACGTTTCTAGGATTATTATTATTGTTATTATTATTATTATTATTATTATTATTATTATTATTATAGCGTTAAGTTATTTGAATTAGTCATAATTTTAGTTTTGCCCTTAAGGACTCAGCCAGAAATGTAACTAATTATTATTATTGTCAGTATTATTATTATTTTTGTTGTTAAAAGAGTGTCGCTATTTTTATATGAACACCGACTGGCCTACTGTGGAAATACAAAAGTTCCCTAGTGCCACTTGAATTCCCTCCACAATGGTTTAGTTAATGGAGAGCGATGACTCAATAACAAAAGCGCATCGCAATTCCATGGCCTACTCCAATCCACTAGACAACAAAATCAATTTATCAAACATATTTCACTACGCGTGTCTTATATAAGCTTTCCACTTCCAATGAAGTTGTTTCCACTTCCATTGTGTAGTTAAAAAAAAGTATTGTAGGTTATGTAACTAGACGTCCGGAAGTCGAGAGCTTTAAAAGCAGTTGCTTCGTTCAATGATTAAATGCTTTATTATTTTTATTTTTTTTAATCAAAGGAGCTACAGGTATGAAGATGTTTCATTGTTCAGTGTTGGTGAGTTTAGGTGAAAAACAATTGCACAAACGAAAGTGATAAAGATTAAAATAATAGACACTTGTGACTGATTGAAATTCTACATATTATTCTGGATTTGTCACTGATGTTTCAGCTAACTATCATCGTAATGACCTAGAAATTCCCTTATGCCGGTAAATGTTAATTTTTTTACCATGTTAATGGAATATTTTCTGGTTTAGTCTGCATAATTACTCGGCAACAAATGTAATTATTCTTAATTTCGTTTTCAGCTTCTGAAAGTATTCAAATAGTCGAAAACAGAGGGCTTTGCTTGACATTTGTTAGAAATATAATATTATAGTAGGTCATGTCCTGGATTTTTCGTTGTACTTGCTGTGTGAAGTATATAACAGTTAGTTGAGGATGCAGCCGGCAGAGCGCTCGGCTTGACAGTCAGCTGTCACATCATGTCAGCTAGCTCTCTTCTCTTGTTTTAATTCTCATAAATATTTAAAATCCCTGCAGAGCTTCATAAATCCTCCATTCCCGCTAATGTCATGTTAGTTAACACATTTTTCTCAATTTAACAGACTTATGTTGACTTCCATGACGTCACAACTCGCCTCATTTGTCTGAAATTAAACTCTAAGGAAATACAAATTTGAAGATTTCCACAAACCCTTTCTTTTTCAGTGCGTAAAGTTCAGGAAGATATCATAATGAAATTCAGAATTATATTTTTACGAGGATAGTGATTTTTATTCATTTCCTCTTCATGCTAACATGGTGGAAACTTGAATTCCCTGCACTCAGTGCCACCAACCTAACTTACCGCACTCCTTAGTGTACAAGTCCGTCATTATATCATAGGCTATGACTGTTTATATATATATGTTACTAGCTTAAAAGGCCCGGCGTCGCCCGGGTTTTGTATTTTGTAATTCGAAATTAACTTATAAAGGACTTTCGATTTTCAAATTCTAGGTCCTCATAGATATTTAGAATTAGAAATGAGGAAAAACGACTTATCACACTCAAATTATTCGCTCAGAAAACGCTTGACATAGCTTTTTATGGCTCATAGAGGATGTAGAATATTGCATCCCATCGCTTCTACACACCATGCCTGGTAGGGGTTAAAATAAGAAGAAACAGAATATCCGGTAACATAAAATTGTATTGTCTTTGCGGAATATTTTATTTCTCACTCTCATGTTACCATATAACAGTTTCGGTGATGAAATTGAAGAGAAATTCAATATCACTTTCATACTTCCCTCTCCAAAAAACCTGCGATGTAATAATATACATTTATTTATTTATTTATTTATTATTTATTACATTACAATATTACATTATTACATAGAATTGCAAAAACAAATACAAGTACAAATACATATTTATACAAGTAAAATAAAACAATTTTCAAAATTCAAAATTAACTACAACTATTTAAAAAGAGGAAAAGAAATATAGGCTATATCTTCACAAGAAGTATTACATTTAGTAATACACCCGAATGAGCAAGACTGCTCGTGCTCGGGTGCCGTTTCAAAAATATCAAAGTGAAGAAAGAGGAGAGACAAAGAAATAGAGTGTATAATGTGCTTAACTAAAAAAAAGAAAGTTAAAAAACATTAAACATAAAAACGTAAATACATAAAAGGAGTGAAACAAAAATTACTTAAAAGCTAAAAAATTACAAAAAATTCTTTACATATCTATTAAATTTAACAGTGGAGTATGCTGAGAGATCAGGATATTTTCTGATAATTGAGTTATAGAAGCGCGGTCCAAAATTAATGCTATGCTTTAATCCTGCCGATGTGAGACATTTGGGTTCTAATAGGAGTAAATTAGTATTTCGTCTAGTTTTGTATATATGTTCACTGGAAGAGTATTTTATACGATGTTTGTGAAAATATTTTAATATAGAAAATTTGTAAATTTGGTCCAAACTTAAAACATTAAATTCCGAAAATATTAGGCTAGTTGGGTAATCAATGTGTTTTCTTAGACAGATTTTTATTATTCTTTTTTGTAAAAGGCAGAGGGGCTTAAGGGTAGTTTTCGCTAATCCTCCCCAGGCGAGAATGCCATATTGAATAATGGACTGGAAAAGTGCTAGATAAACGGAACGTAAAACAGTAATGGGCATACAGTGGCGTAAAATGACAAATTTATGAATTGTTCTGCGTAGTCTATTACAGATGTAGTTAACATGGTGAGACCATTTAAGATGTTGATCAATAAAAATACCCAGATATTTCACAACGGCTGATTCTTTCAGTGGTAAGCATTTACAATTCACATCAAAATTACAATTATGTATTATTAAATTTAAATTTGTACGTTTTTTCCGCGCTATCTGACCAGTAGATGTTAATGAGAAAGGAACTAATGTGGATTTATCCACGTTTAGTGATAGAAGGTTAGAATCGAACCATTTTTTTACAATTTTCATGCCTGTATTAGCGTATTTATATGCTACTTCCCATGAATGACCACTGAAAATCACAACAGTGTCATCTGCGTATGAAAATATGGAGCCATTTATTTGATCTAGGTTTAAATTTAGCAAATCATTTACATATATTAAGTATAAGATTGGTCCTAATATCGTTCCTTGTGGCACACCAATATCAATATTTGATATTTCACTTATATGGCTGTCTACTTTTGTCATTATACATCTATTGCTCAGATATGATTCAAATAATTTGTAAACTGTTCCTCTAATTCCTATCTTATTCAGTTTATCTAATAGTATCGAGTGAATAACAGTATCAAAAGCTTTGCGTAAGTCCAAGAAAATTCCTAAACAATTATTACCTTTGTCTAATTCTTTAATAATGTTACCTGTAACGTTAATAAAAGCATCGTCAGTAGATATGTTGCTCTGGAAACCAAATTGATTTTTTGATATAATTTCATGTTTTTGTAAATAGTTTAGTAGCCTAACTTTTATGCATTTCTCTAGTATCTTGGAAAAGGCCGGAAGTAGTGATACTGGTCTATAATTGTTTAAATCATTCATTTTCCCGGATTTATGTATAGGTATTATCACAGCATTTTTTAGAGTATTGGGGAAAACACCTTCTGTGAAACAAAGATTGAAAATATAGACAAGAGGTTTAACAATATATTTAATGATAGATTTCAATGTAATGTTTTTTATTCCATCAATGCCTGGAGATACATTATTATTTAAGGTCTTCACAATGTTAATAATTTCGCATTCATTAACAGGACTGAGAAACATAGATGTGATTGGATTCATGGCTGTTTTATTGTACTCCGAAGAGTCTGACGATGTCTTATTAACGTTTGAGGTTACACTGTGCCCTATTTTTGAGAAGTATTTATTAAATTCATTTGCGATATCCTCTTTGTTTGTTATGTGAGTACCATTTTCATTTATTAATTCTGAAACCGTTTTATTTTTTTCAGTACCTATATCTGTGGCTTCATTAACAGTTTGCCAAAATTTCCTAGGGTTTTTCTTATATTCTTCAAATTTTAATTTATAATAACTAATCTTCATATTTCTTATAACAAGAGTCAGCATATTTCTATAATTTTTATAATATTTTTTCAAATTTTCATTGTTTGGGTCATGAATTACTTTTCTCGCAATCTTGTCTCTAGTACGAATAGATTTGATTATGCCTACAGTGATCCATGGCTTAATTTTCTTGAATTTATGAGAAAGCTTTTGATTGCTGGTCGAACTACTTATTATGTATTTCTTAATTAAATTATAAAATAACTGGAAAGAAGTATTTGGATCTTTACATTTATACACAGAGTCCCAGGTTTCTCTCTCAATAAGCGAGATTAATTTTTCATTGTTAATGTTATTTGAAATGGGCATAGATTGTTGAGTACCTGGGGATTTCGAAATGTGACCATTAGGATTTTTTAGTAGAGAAAACACGGCATAGTGGTCAGTTACGGCGCTACAGAAAATTCCTGGTATAAATTTCCATTTCTTTATAGTTTTAAAAAATATATGGTCTAAGCAAGTTTCCGAGCCTGGTCTCGTAACGCCATTTAAAAAATTTACAAAACCATGTGCATGTAACATATCCATATACCTGTTACCAGTAATATCTAAATTATTTTCCATAATCTGAATATTTATGTCGCCAACAATTAGATGGTTATCTGTTTGCTTTGAATTTATTAAAAAGCGTTCAAAATTATCAAGGAAATCATATTTACAGGTGTTCGGTGATCTATAAATAGCTGTTAATGAAAATGTATTGTTGCCAAACGTAAAATTTAAATGCAAAGAATTACATTCTGAGATTTCTATGTCAGTGAGAGTGAAGTCTATATTATTCTTGCAATAGACCACTAAACTATCGCATTTGCTGTACTTATTCATTTTAACGTTTTTTGCATAACCGGGTAAATCAAACCCAATATCATGACTTAACCAGGCTTCCGTTAGTATAATGAAATCAAAATCTTGTTTTAGGCTTTGCAAGACAGTGCAGAATTCTAAAAAATGTTTATTAAGGCTCCGAATATTTAAGTGAAAAATTTTGAAATCATGGATTGTTTTGTTTATGAAACTAGAGCAGGAATCGGCATTTTCCAAGACTGTCGTTATTGAATTGTCGGAATAGTTGCTTAATTCATCTAATAAACCATCCATTGTTGGGGACAAAAATAAAAATATATACTTGAGGGATACAGTTTATACAATATTTTGAGAGACAGATTCATGACATGTGATTGAATTACAAGTTTTTGAGATTGTTATGACTACTGATTTTAAGGACTTGGCTTCTTTCGTCTTTTCTAATAAATACCTTGCAGTCACGAGTCCACACAAACTGGAAGCCTCTCTCTTTTGCAAAGTCCCTGGTTGCATTTAGTAGATCACGGGTGTAGCTAGTCAGGTGCTCGCCTACAGATATTCTTGAAGCCGGTAGCTGCGGGTTGATTTTTTGTGAAGGTATTCCCGGACCCTCTGCATACTTCCTGGATTCCTCTTTGAAATTTTTCATCCACTTGTCTCGACTGCTTCTCTTGTAGAATTTCACAACAATTGGCTTAGTTTTCCCCTGTCTAGCTGGAAGTCTGTGTGCCACACTGATATCGGACACAAGCTCTGGTGCTTCAATGGCTTCTGATATGTTCGATATTACCACATTTCGTATGGTATTCTCTATATCCAGGGTAAAGAGAGTTATGTGACTGCATCACATTGTGCTTTAGATGAATTATATGGATAGCTTCCCTAATTTGTCAAAATTCCCGTATCATTTATTTCCAAACCTACCTGAGACCAATGCTAACAATAAACTGTTGTCATGAGAACTGTACATGGAATGTGATTTTGGATTTGATAATTCTGACTCTTCCAAAACATTGATTTTTGGCATTTAATATCAAAATTTTTCAAAATTCTTTCTTAGTGAGCACTTACAGTCGGTCAAATAAAAAACGTCGGGCAGTATTTGATTAAGTATCACGAACGAGCATATGCGCATGTACAGGAAGACTTAAGGTTAGGTTCACACACGCCTCTTGTCTATCCATGTATTTTCTTGATTATTTAGTCAGTTTTGTTCCAAAACAAACATGTATAGAAGGCTGTGGCTATATGCCTCACGCCCGCCATATTCTTGCATGGAAGTTCTTATAATTTTATTATAATGAATAAATTCGCGAGGAATATGTTTATTCAAGGAGCATTTTTAAAGATTTTATTTTATAATAGCGGTACTTGTAGTGCAAAATCAATAACTTACGTTCAACTTCTGCAAGCAATCTAGCATCGAAATACGCGGCAGGCCAGTCCTATGAAAACTTCCGGTCAGCTGCTCTTTAAGAAATATGGAACCTTCTCGCTGCTTCAGAGGCCGAAAAATGCAGGTAAATTACAATATGATTGTAAAACTACCACCAGACTACGGCCTAACTGTAGTAAAAATAAATATTCATACATTACAGCCCTAACTACACTTTCTCTGAAGCTAGCATTTGGATGTGACGCGATGACACAAAGCAAAATGAATTATGACAATGCATTAAGTTGAATATCGTGTGTTGCGCTTTTCTAGTAGTTCATTTTTTCCCTCGTTCATTTTTTTCCCTCCTGTCGCATGGCCTTATATGTTCCGAGAATGACCTGTATTTTATGTTTTTTGTAGGAAACTTGTGAACTAATGCGTTAAAACTTTAATTTTAACTGCATACGAGTCCCGACGTTTTTTATTTGACCGACTGTACATTATGAAACGAAGGTACTGTCAAAATTCCAAGTCTCTACCTGTTATAGTTTAGGCTCTGCGTAGATTCTCTGTCAGTCAGTCATTAATTCATTACGACAGGACAAAGCCTCTTATTTACGTATATAAGTTATATATATAAATATATATATAACTTATATATAGATATATATATATATATATTTTATGAAACCCGGAGGTTCAATGTCTTAAACACGTAATATTATGAGTAAATTTTATTACCTTTGCGGTCTATTAAACAGTTTCCTAATAATATCAGTATAAAAGTTCTATGAAACCAGACCCTGGATTACAAGTGAAAGAAAATAAAACAATTTGGCTGTGTGTATCACTTTAGCCAGACCAGGAAATTGAAACAAAAGGAAAATATAAAAGAAAGTGTTGGTAGTGAGAACTTTTATCGCGATCACCGGATATCCCCCAACCCAGCGGTAAAAGATTAAAAAGCTGAATAAAAACATTTCCCGCTGTTTGGTTGGCAACCCTGCCAGAAACGCAGATTAACAAATGACGTCAGCGCTGCGAATTAAGCACGCTTGGCAACACCGCTCTCGGATTATAACAACAAAGCGAAATAAAACAAACACATACATTTAAAACGTAATAATATTATCGTTCGTATACAGAATATAATATATTGAAATAAAATGTATTCACATCTGACTGACTTCATTTTTTTCAGCACAGTAATATTCACGACGAAATGACGCATTATTATAGTTTCCGTTGCTGGATAAACAGTGTCGTCTGCCATTTATTAATGGAAACCGATAATGTCATATTTGTGGTTAAATAAACTGAAAACAAACAATGACGCAATAGACTGTCTTTTATTTCGTTACAACCGTGGCTGACTGGATGGAACAGCGAGGCGCTGACTTCCAGTTCCAAACATGGGAGTGTGTGCATGGATGCGACAGTCCTATGTCTGTTCCTATTAGAGAAATCTAATCTATTAACAAATGCATACTATGTTTCTTAAGCAATATGGTAGTAATCTTTGAGATAATGGCACCAAGGTTTAAAAAAAAGTGCCCAGTGAAATCTACTGAAAGCAGAGATTTGAAATTTTAAACATAGATGGACTGAAGGATGGGGGAATGCACCTCGAAGCCTATTTTTTAATTTTCGCTTTCGTTCGCCAGTTATGAGTGAAAAACTGGCGGAAAACGTGCATTATTTACTCTATCGAAGCACCCGTTTTCGGTAATACATTTCAATCATCAAACCAATTGCAGGCGGCTTAGCCTTTTGTTGTTGTCATAACTTGGAAATAAAAGCATCACGACTTTGTCAATGTATCGAATGGAATTATCGACCGCTTCGATTTTGTGAGCTCACTCTGGTCGATTCATAACGTTAATTACATGAAGATGACCAAAGACGGATCCTTGAGGTGCAGCATTATTTAGCTACAATTTATTACAGATACAGTACAATTTGTGACGAGTCCCTCAACTTGACGCAGTTCTTTAAACTTTAAAATAAGGGGTTAAATTTCAGAGATAACAAGGAAAAGTTTTCCAAAATTGAATCATTGACGCCTGTCTCAGAATTCTGCTCACATATAGCTATAGCGTGCTGAATGACTGTGGTACTTAATAGTAATAGAATTAACGCATACATACAATAACCCGTTTAATAAGTGCCTATGTTATGGTAATATGTTAGAAAGAATTTATCAAATGCAAATCAGTTCTCATGACAACACATTGCTTTACAGTGTTCATATATGGCTTTGGAAGTTGCAATACAGGTAGCTATGACAAATAACACTACTTACATATTCCTTCACATACGCTTATCAAACTAGACCTTTGTTCTTCCGTAAGCCCTGCTTAATGAATCGATCTGGAGCTTAACTCGGAAATCGATTACAAAAATAAATTTTGTGCATATCATAATTGCATTTATCACTGATTAAACAAAAGCATCCTAGCACTTTGTTGCATCGGTTTTCCGTCAGATGTTCATACATGAAACTTCGTATACGCATTTATAACGTCCATGGGACGAAGCCTATTGATATTGGACCAAATCGGTTTATTCGGTACCGGAGCAAAGTTCAATTTAGTGCCTATTTTCTGGTAATATATTAGAAAGAATTTATCAAATGACAATCAGTTCTCATGACAACATATTCTTTTGCAGTGTTCATATACTGCTTTTTAAGTTGCATTGCAAGTTAGCTATGGCAAATAACACTACCCACATATTCCTTCAGATATGCTTATCAAACTAGAGCTTTGTTCTTCCGTAAGCCCTATTTAGTGAATCGATCTTGAGCTTAATTCGGAAATCGATTAGAAAAGTAACTTATTTCCTGCATATCATAATTGCAATTATCACTGATTAAACAAAAACTTTCTGGCACTTTGTTACATCAGTTTACCTTATTTTGTTTTACCAGGAAGCTAAGATTTACCAGTGGATACATATGCGACGTAGTTAAGAAGCCACTAGGGGTTCGCGGTCGTAGTTTGTCTACTGAAGGCGTGGCCAGGAAGTGGGGCACACAAGAAAATATTAAGCTGCCTGGGGTTTGGGGTGGAATGGATTCGCGCTACTCTGAGAAGGAAAAGGAGAAGAAGAAGTTTAATATTCCGAGCCAGCTCCTGCTCTTCATAATCTGACACTGCTACCAACTCTCACTCATGTTGGTAACACTACCTCAAGGCCTCCTTCACAATGAACACTTGCAAGTCAGCCCTAATTCACCCTTCCTAGGGTTTCCGATCGAGCAGAAGTCTGAAGTCTTGGGGGGGGGGGGAGGTCTGTTAGTAGAGGTGAACATTGCTTTCATGTTAAGGGCTTTAGTGTCGCTTCCTAAAAAAAAAAAATGTGCGTGGAACGCCACGCGACAGAAGTAAAACTTGTTTCAATTTTGATTTTAGATTTTTTAATTTTGGATCTTTGAATTTTTTAAATTTTGGACTTTTAAAATTTTGATTCTTTGAATTATTTATTTTTTGGATTTTTTAATTTTGTATTTTCGTTTTTTTAATTTTGGGATTTAGGATTTTTTCAATTTTGGATTTTCGGTAATTTAATTTTTAATTTTTCGATGTTTTAATTTTGCATTTTGGATTTTTTATTTTGCATTTTTTATTTTTTAAATTTTGGATACTTGGATTTTTTATTTTTTAAATTTTGGATTTTTGGACTTTCTAATTTTGGATCTTTGATTTTTTTAATTTTGGAACTTTGGATTTTTAAAATTTTGGATGTTTGATTTTTTATATAGTTTGGATTTTTTAAGCGCGGTAATGAACCTCCGAATTTCTTAAAATATATTACCTAGGTATATACCTTTAGATTGCTTAGGAATTGTCTATTGCTATTGAGCAAGTAAGTATTATTACTTATTATTATTATTTTTTTATTTTTTTTATTTATTTATTTTTTATTTCATGTTAAGGGCTTTAATGTCGCTCAATAAAGAAAAAAGTGTGCGACAGAAGTGAAACTTGTTTTAATTTTTGGATTTTTGAATTTTGGATCTTTGAATTTTTTTTATATTGGACTTTTTAAATGATGATTCTTTGAATTTTTTTATTTTTTGGATTTTTTAATTTTGTATTTTCGTTTTTTTTTAATTTTGGGGTTTAGGATTTTTTCAATTTTGGATTTTCGGTAATTTAATTTTTAATTTTTCGATATTTTAATTTTGCATTTTGGATTTTTTAATTTTTAATTTTTAAAATTTTAATTTTTGGACTTTCTAATTACGGATCGAGGAAACAGTTTGAAAAAACGAGGCGCTTGCGACGAGTGTTTCCAATTTTCCGAGATCCGTAATGCGCTTACGGCACGTGTATTGCATGCTATTTTTTGCACGGTGATTATTTATATCAATTTAATTATATTAATTGTGATATTACCTGAAAATATTATGTGTATACATTCTTGAAGAGAGATGTTTATTTCAGAAAGTGATTCGCATGTGTTTGTTGTTATGGGAACCGAATATTTGTCCTGGAGGCCGTGCCCATAAAGGCTTGTATTATGAAGTGTATCGTAATGAATTATGACGTAGAGCAGGCACCGTAAGTAATTTAACCGCATCGCAACCGCCCTTAGCAACAAGACTGTGTGGGAATGTCAACTTACGATCCATGTAAACAACGTTCGTAAGTACCACTTACTAGCTAAGGAGTGCAAAAAATAATATTTTACCCTTAAGTGTCTAATGTATGTCAACCTAGGTGGTGCAGTCAATCTGAAGACTTATAGGCATGTAGGAGGGCTGTCCGTTTACACAAACAAAACAAAATTTCACGGAAATATTTATTGCAAAAAATATAGCAAGTGTTCAGCTATTTTTCAACATATTCGCCACAAGAATTGAGACATTTGTCATACCGTGGAACGAACTTTTGAAGACTTGTGTCGTAGAAGTCTGCCGCCTGGGATTTGAACCACTGAGTGATAACCTCTCCGTTTCTCTATCAATCTCTACCATTCTATGTCATTCACTGTCATTTCTTGAGGAATAGGAATAGATGAAAATCTCTGGGTGCGCGGTCCGAGCTGTAGGGTGGAGACTTTCAACACTTCCCTGTAAGTACCCTTCAAAAATCCACCCTACAGCCCGGACCTCGCGCCTCGTGATTTCCATCTTTTCCTGCACCTCAATAATGACAGATAATGACAGAGAAGCAAAGTTGGTTGTCCCACAGTGGTTCAAATCCCAGGCGGCAGACTTCTACGACACAAGTGTTCAAAACTTGGATCCATGGTATGACGAATGTTTTAATTCCGGTGGCGAATACGTTGAAAAATAGCTGAACACTTGCTATATCTGCTGCAGTAAATATTTCCTTGAAATTGTGTTTTGTTTCTTTAACAGCCCCAGAGAATCTTACTTTGTGACCGGCCGTAGGGAAACTTACTTTGTGGACGGCCCCCGTAAAAGAACTCCTGCGGGACAAAATTCAGGCACACCGGCGACGGCCACAGGTCTAAGTTCCAGTACATTACCGTCGTTAAACACCATACAAAAGCAAACCTAATGTATGCAATAGTTTGCTTTAAATTTGTAATAAGGACGGAAAATAACTCGAAGGGAAATTTAAAATGAATGTAAAATTTACAAAATAGAGTACCAAAAATAAATAAAGTACTCTAATCATTGTGTTAACTGTTTTCTTCGAAGTCCGGCACGGATTTATAATTAGCAGCTGTGTATACTGATGTTATAACATAAGTTAAGAAACTTCTTCAAGAGTAAACTATATTCGATATTAAGAGAATTACGAAGATTTTAATAAAAATTGATTTTGCAAGGTACAGTCGGTCAAATAAAAAACGTCGGGTGTTATTTTATAAACGAGAATATGCGCATGTACAGGAAGACTTAAGGTTAGGTTCACACATGCCTCTTGTCTCTCCATGTATTTTCTTGATTATTTAGTCAGTTTTGTTCCAAAACGAACATGTATAAGGCTGTGGCTATATGCCTCAAATCCGCCATATTCTTGGTTGCAAATTTTTATAACATTAATAATTAATAGATTCGCGAGGAATATGTTTATTCAAGGAGCATTTTTTAAAGATTTTATTTCATAATATCGGTACTTGTAGTGCAAAATCAATAACTTACGCTCAACTTCTGCAACCAATCTAGCATCGAAATACGCGGACTTCCGCAGATCCACGTTTCCTATGAAAACTTCCGGTCGCATTATAGTGAAGTACCCACCTCTTTAAGAAATATGGAACCTTCTCGCTGCTTCAGAGCCCTAACTACACTTTCTCTCACTTTAGCATTTGTATGTGGCGATGACACAAAGCAAATAGTATATTGCGATACAAGTGTCGTAAGGCACGTATACGGGTCGAGGAAACAGATTGAAAACCCGAGGCGCAGCCGATGGTTTTTAAGTTTTCGAGACCCGTAAATGCCTTTACGGCCCGTGTGTTGCATGCTATTTTTTGCACGATGATTATTTATATCAATTTAATTATATTAATTGTGATATTACCAGAAAATATTATCTATATACAGTCTTGAAGAATGGTGCTTATTTCAGAAAGGGATTCGCATTTGTTATTGTTTATGGCAACCTAATATTTGTCCTGGGGGCCGTGCCCATAAAGGCTTGTATTATGAAGTGTATCGTAATGAATTATGACGTGGCGCTTGGACCGTAAGTAATTTAACCTCATCGCAACGGCCATAGCAACAAGACTGTGTGGGAATGTCAACTTACGATCCATGTAAACAACTTTCGTAAGTAACACTTACTAGCTAAGGAGTGCAAAAATGAATTATGACAATACATTAAGTTGAATATCGTGTGTTGCGCTTTCCGCGTTGTTCATTTTTCCCTCGTTCATTTTTTCCCTCCTGTCGCATGGCCTCATATGTTCCGAAAATGACCTGTATTTTATGTTTTTTATAGGAAACTTGTGAACTAATGGGTTAAAACTTTAATTTTAACTGCATACGAGTCCCGACGTTTTTTATTTGACCGACTGTAGGCCTACTACTTAGTCTATATAATTTACGAAAATTACCAGAACCATGTCGTTTCTTCTATATTTTGTGTATAAATTGTTTGGGGATTATATTACATTTAAATGTAGACATAGGCTAAATAAAGAAAGATAACACCTATTTATTTCCAGAATTGACGGTCAACATTTCTTTTCTAAGCTTTAAAATAAAAACTAAAGAATGGAACATTTCAAAAATTGAATTAAGAGAGAAACGCTAAATCCTGTCGTTTTCAGTTAATGATTTTCAATTATTGATTTGCACAATTAATTACTTACTTACTTACTCGATGGCAATAGACAATTCCTCAGCAGCTAAAGGAATATTATCTATTTTATGGAACCCGAAGGTTCATTGCCGCGCTTACCTCAGCCCGCCATTCAACCCTATTCTGTGCTAACTCCATTCAACCATCCCTCGCAAATCCTACTTCCCCTAAATCTATTCTAATATTGTCCTCCCACCTATGTCTAGGTCTTCCAAGTGGTCTTTTACCTTCGGATCTCCTAGTCAATACTTTTGAGATAACTTATGTCTTTCCTCTCCCATACGCGCAACATGTCCAGCCCATTTCATCCTTCGAGATTTAATTACCCTTACTATATGCGATGAAGTGTACAGGTTATGAAGCTCATCGTTTTGCTGTTTTCATCTCTCTTAGGCCCAAATATTTTCCTAAGCCCCCTGTTTTCGAACACTCTTAGATTATGTAAGGGGCCATGTCTCACATCCAAATAATACAACCGGCAGGATAATCTTTTATATATATAAAAGGCTTTGTCCTGACTGACTGACTGAATGACTGACTGACTGATTGACTGAATGACAGGAATCAACGTACAGCCTAAACTATAACAGGTAGAGACTTGGAATTTTGACAGTACTTTCGTTTCATAATGTAGGTTCTCACTAAGAAAGGATTTTGAAAAATTCTGATTCTAAATGCCAAAAATTAAATGTTTTTGAAAATACTTAATCCCTTTTGACATATAATTATCCATTCCAAATCACAGAATATATTGTTGCCAAATGGTATCAGGTGGGCTTGGAAAAAACAAATGAAATGCACTTTTGACAAATAAGAGAAGTTATCAAAAAATTCATGTTATAAATAAATATTACAGAATGAAATCCACTAAAATAATGGAATCACATAACTTTCTCTACCCTGGACATAGAGAAAACAAAACGAGGTATGGTAATGTGTATATTATTATATTATATCGCAGGTTTTTGGAGAGAAAAGTATGAAAGTGATAATGCTTTATGGTAACATAAGAGTGGGAAATTTCCCGCCTCGATATTACAATTTTATGTTACAGGAATTTCTGTTTCTTCTTATTTAAACCTCTACCAGGCTTGCTGTGCACTGTACAAGCGATGAGATGCAAAATTCTAGATCCTCTATGAGCCATAAAAAACTATATCAAGCGTTTTCTGAGGGAATAGTTTGAGTGTAATAAGTCGTTCTTCCTACTTAAAATTATAAATGCCTATATAAGGACCTAGAATTTAAAATTGAAAATACTTCATAAGTTAATTTCCAATTACAAAATACAAAACCCGGGCGACGCCGGGTCTTTTAAGCTAGTACTGTATAAGAAGTACTTTATGCCGTCCCTTTCTATTTAAGTTCGGTGGTCGCTCAATAGTGGTTGTTTTTAATAGAAGTTTGACTGTATGTTTGTTGTGGGTCTTATACTCGGTTCGCTCATTGGGGGCTCTGCCCCAAAACCCCCAGTGAGGTGTATGAATTGACACCGTATTGGTAATAGAGTTCGTGCATTTAGACTGCTTACAGCCTATTAACATTTAGACATCATAAACCTAAAAAAGTGCCGGAAGACTAGAAATTTTTCGGGGTAACAAAATCATTTTTTTTTCGTCGGTTACAAGATAAAAGGTATAGCCAAATGTCAGGTTTCTAGCTCATCTGGAAGTGGGCAGACATTAATGTCAGTGAGTGAGTTAGCCATGTGGCTTTGTATTGTAGGGAGTTGTTGAAATAATTGAGTATTGTATTATGTTATATTGTGGGAATTATTACAGTATGTTTGGGTAATTGTACCTTTTTTATAGGTTTCGAATTATAAATTAGCTGCAGAACATAATGTCTCCAAAACTCATGAATGGAGCTCAGCGAAATAATGTACAAATTATATTGACACAATACTATTGTCAAGAGCAATACGTACATGACATTTATCTTCCGTTGGTTTCTTTATCGCATTCTTGGCTATTAAAAAAAAAAAACATAAACAACTAATTGAGTTTGAATTATATTGAATTGATTTTATTTTAACATTTGTAAGCAAAGTACTTAAAAGTTCCTTTTAGGCATACAATCAGCATAGAACGACAGAAAAAATAAATTACAAATATAATAAAATCAGGTAAACGATATAACAAACTGCCAGATTGCTTTTGTTGAATCAATTATAATTGCAATTATGATATGCAGAAAATAAGTTTTTTTACATCAGATTAAAATTGTCCAGCATCAGCAGAATTACAGATTAGTGATATCTTGGCAGTCGCACACTCACATAAAAAAAAATCTATGTCGAAATGGCCGGCTCCAATATTTGAACCACGGACCTCCAGAATACGAGTCCAAGACGTTACCAAGTGGACTGGGTTCAAGTACCAGTGTCGGAGGAATTTTTCTCCTATAATATTCTCATGATAAGCAATAGTCCCATGGCCTACCCTACTGTATAGACACAGATTCCGAACTCCTGATATGGCCTCGAAGCTAAAAGGAGTATAAAAAAAATCCCTTTAGGCAGGCCTACAGGCGGAGGTAGATTTCGAAGTGCTTTTGGTTTAATTTATTGTCGCTGCATAGCACTCTTCTTCTTTAGCCTTGGCATGGTAAACCTGCAGTAATAAGAACTGAATTCGGTAAAGAGGAAGAGCCTACGATCATTTGTTTTGACAACAAGAATAGGATATAATATTCTGGGAGGCCGTGCGCAAGATCAGCAATGAATAAAATTAGCAAAGCCGCTAAACAAGACAAAATTATGATATTATAATAATTCTTTTAAGTGTTATTATTTTCAACCATTAAAATCTCGCGTCATATGATAGCTATCAAGAAACTATTTATTGATTTGTAGAGTACTCATCAAGAGCTTTTCAACGATACCCCACAAGACGTGGTTTCAAAAGTTTCGAATTTTCATCCCCCACCCTCACTCGAACCCCCGAATCGTTGGTGTCACTGTGAACTCCATAGGGAGTACTCTAATTTATTCAAACAAAGTTTCCCTCTATACTTCATAGGGGCCGAGATATACATTTTTTAAAATTTCAACCCCCTCCCCCGACCACCCCCTTGGGCCAATTTTACTCATTAACGAACTTGTCCGAACTATTGGGCCTAGAAATAACATATTAAAATTTGGTTCAAATATCTTCAAAATTACGGCCGCTAGCGTGTAAAGATATATATATATATATATATATATATATATATATATAAATATCACACAATTTTTTATTTTTTTTGAACAGGCGGCGGTTTCGTACTCAGGGGAGCATGAAACGTAAAGATATGAAAGAATTTTTCGAAAATCATGACATGGTATCCATTGCAATAAAATAGGCAAAGTGTGCGGAATTTCAAGTTCTAGCTCAACTGGAAGTGGGCAAACATTAATGCCAGTATCATATTATGGGGATTTATATCTTTTCATAAACGTTTGCGTTGTTGGGTTGGAAGGGGCATGATACTGTTTGGATTCATAATTAACTGCCAGCAATTGTTTTGCCCCTCACTATTAATATGTGATTTGTTTTGTGGAGTTTTAGCTAAAACCGCAGATGACGCATTGTTTCACCACACGCATGTACAGTCGGTCAAATAAAAACGTCGGGACTCGTATGCTGTTAAAATTAAAGTTTTGACGCATTAGTTCACAAGTTTCCTATAAAAAACACAAAATACAGGTCATTTTCGGAACATATGAGGCCATGCGGCAGGAGGGAAAATATGAACGAGGGAAAAAATGAACAACGCGGAAAGCGCAACACACGATATTCAACTTAATGCATTGTCATAATTCATTTTGCTTTGTGTCATCGCCACATACAAATGCTAACGTGAGAGAAAGTGTAGTTAGGGCTGTAATTGACCTGCATTTTTCGGTCTCTGAAGCAGCGAGAAGGTTCCATATTTATGAAAGAGCAGCTCAGAGGTGGGAACCTTACTAGTATAATGCGACCGGAAGTTTTCATAGCAAACGTTGATCTGGCCGGACGCGTATTTCGATGCTAAGATTGGTTGCAGAAGTTGAGCGTAAGTTATTGATTTTGCACTACAAGTACCGGTATTATAAAATAAAATCTTTAAAAAATGCTCCTTGAATAAACATATTCCTCGCGAATCTATTAATTATTAACATTATAAAAATTTGCAACCAAGAATATGGCGGATTTGAGGCATATAGCCACAGCCTTCTATACATGTTTGTTTTCGAACAAAACTGACTAAATAGGCTAATCAAGAAAATACATGGATAGACAAGAGGCGTGTGTGAACCTAACCTTAAGTCTTCCTGTACATGCGCATATGCTCGTTCGTGATACTTAGGCTAATCAAATACCGCCCGACGTTTTTTATTTGACCGACTGTATATCACAATAGACACTTCTCCACAATAAAATTCCCGACAGAGTACAGTCAAACCTTCGTTAATCGGAGTTCTGGCATCGGTATATCCGAAACACGTAACTTTTATTCTGTGGTAAAAAAAAACAGGCCATGGAGGTCCAGAGGGTTCCAGGAGTTTGAGGTTCCCAGATTTGGGACATTCGATATATGAAGGTGGTAAGGTTGTCAGCCCTACGCACCGGCCGTCTTTACCCCCAGGATTCCTGCTAGTATACTTTTCTGTTGGAGACTGAGTCGACCCCAGGGCCAAAGTGCCACCAGAAGGATTAGGCCAATTGAAAAATCTCAACGACCTCATCGGGAATCGAACCCGCGACCTTACTGTTTGTAGCGCAGCGCCTCAACCACTACGCTACGGCGTACCCCTGTATTCTGTGGAAAGGAGAAAAAAGAGAAGTATATTTCACATAATTTTCGTATAACTTATAGTGAAATCCGCTTAATGTAACCGCGGATAATGTTATCAATCGGGTAATGTTATCACTAGACCTGGGATTTTAGGCTCTAAAAAAATTAGTTTTAGGTGCCTAAAATAGGCTTTAAAAAAAAGTAAAATAGGCTTTTAAAAGAGAAAATAGGCACTCAAAATAGGCTTTTATAAGAGAAAATAGACACTCAAAATATGCTTTAAAATGTGTAAATAGAAAGAAAATAGACTTCAAAATATCACAATATACACTTAAACTGTAACGTGATCTTTTTTTACTGTTAGAAATGTGGTATACCTATTCTTAACAGAAATAACGGCAAAATTAAGACAGGATTAAAAAGGAATTTATTAAAAATAGTTATTGATTATATGAAAAATCATCAATAGTAAACTAAAACCTTAATACTAAAATCACTGAACATAATTACAGCACTGTAGGCATCCCCTATCTAACGAAGTATTTGCGAAGAACATTCACTTTCAATCGTAATTTGCTTTGCAGTACATAACGATGATCTTCTCTAAATTTTCCACAGTCAGGCTTTGTCTTTTGTCTGTTAAAATCATTTTGAAGGCAGAAAAAGAGCACTCCACACTCACAGACGTTAGAGGGGCATAGGAAAATTTACCTACATTTTTCAGTTCAATTTCACTAGGTATTCAATAAAATTTCTAATTTTGAACTATTTCATTTAAGCCACTATTAGGCCTACTCTAAAGTTAATTAAGAACAACAAAGTTTATTTTGTCAGTTAAGAAAGTTGGCTTTCAATAACGGCTGCTGCCCAGCTCATGGCCTGCAGATATTGGGTGGTCATGTGGTCAGCACGACACATCCCTCAGCCGTATTGTGTTGCCTCCATAACCACTGCTCACTGTAGCTTCCCAATTGTCCTCATGACGCTGAGTCAGCGCCGTTCCAGACCTCATGGCTTTCTAAATTACTGCCGGTACTGGAAATCGAACACATTCCACCTGGACGAGGTCTCTAAAATTAATTAGAGGAGCCAATATCGACAAAACCTTGGTCTTAGATTAATATGAAAAATACACATACCTGTTTATTGCAGTACTGGCAGAAAATAATCTTGCCATCAAAAGCCATCCCTGGATATTGTGTAAGCCATTGCTGTATAAGCAAGCTCTTAGTTGATTTTGTTTTAGGCATCACGAACGAACTTAAACACTTCACTTGTTCTTTCACTAGCGAATTGACACAGTGTGTCCTGTCATACTACCTGCTACTTGTTCTTTTGCGCTAATCCTCCCCCTTCCCCCGTCAGTCAGCATTTCTTTGGTGAAAGTTGTCTGGGAAAATCAAGTTTGTGTGAAAAACCCACCCCCTGCTGTTTAGCCGTTCTGCTCTTCATTCAGGGATATCCATTATATGTTTGTAAAAAATTACAGAAGTAGAATTTTATTTTAAATGTACAAAATAGGCATTTTTAGGCACTAAAACAGTGAAATAGGCTCTAAAGGACCAAATAGGCATTTTAGGGTACTATAAAACTCTATAAATGTAAGTGAATTATCATGAAACGTCGACATATTTTAAAATTTTCATGTTTTTTCTTAAGGAACAAAATAGGCATTTGCCCTAAAATCCCAGGTCTAGTTATCACTTTTATTAAGTGCCATACGGATTAATACTCTTAAAGGGAAAAAAATACCGTTTATTCTGATCAAAGTTTCGGTTTATGTTCTCACATTTTCCATTTTTTTGGCTTTATTTCCAAGTACTGTACGTCATTCAAAATTGCGTTTTTAAGGGTTTTGTTTCTAACTCAACTGAATTGTGATGTACCTACCGGCAATACTGTTCCCAGCTCACAGGATGACCAGTTCAAGTGGGTGGCATTACCTAACTTTCTCTTTTAAGCAATAAAACATATTTCACCCCAAGCTGCATCTTTTTATTTATGAAGATAACAGTGTCGACATGCAGTGATGGCTAGTGTAAAATGAAAAGACTCGAACAAACAGGCGTTAGATGTTTTGCTACGCGATGTTCACTTCCAAAAACACTTGTAACTCGTTTCTAAGTATGGAGTATTGGTCAATGGACTCTTTTGCAATACATATTTCCATGAAAATGTGTTTTATTTCTGTAAACGCCCCCAGGGAAACTAATTTTGAGGACGATCCTCGTACATGAAGAGAATACCATAATGTAAGTTATTATACTATGAGGCAATAGTAACTTATATTGCGATGCAAGTGCCATAAGCGATGCATACGGATCGAGGAAAGAGTTTAAAAAAACGAGGAGCTCGCGCCGAATTTTTTTCAATTTTCCGAGATCCGTAATGCGCTTACGGCACGAGTATTGCATGCTATTTTTTGCACGATGATTATTTATATAAATTTATTTATATTAATTGAGAAATTAGCTGAAAATATTATGAATATAAGCTATTGAAGGTGGATGTTTATTTCAGAAAGTGATTCGCATATGTTGGTTGTTATGGGAACAGAATATTTGTCCTGGGGGCCTTGTCCATAAAGGCTTGTATTATGATGTGTGGCGTAAGTAAATTCTTACCGCACGGAAACTCTTACCGCATGAAAATTTGTTTTGTTTCCATAGCAACAAGATTGCGTGCGGGAATGTCAACTTACGATCCACGGCAACAACATTCATAAGTACCACTTTATTAGTTAAGTCGTGCAAAAAACTATTATTTGTGCAGAGAAAGTTATCACTTCTTCTAATAAGTTTCAAAGAATTTATTTAAAGATAGTTTCTATGCAGACAAGGATGTTTATCCCAATTCAATTTAACTCCACAGAAACTAGGGCATGCGCAGTAAACAGAAATGAAATTCCGTCCTCTGCATAGAGTCTGTACAAACTATTGCAATAAATTAACAAGATGGCGGTGTTCCGACACAAGAAAGTCGCGAGACTGCAGCTGTTTCCACCCCCTCATGACGTCACCGCCATTTTCATTACTTACGCCTCCTTCCTTTTGCTTTGACTGATCTTCGCTCAGATACGTTCCAACATTCAATATGTGCTCTATCGTGCTTCCATCTGGGGTCGAGGAAATGAAGCTACTAATGTAAGCTGTCTAGCACAGAAGTTAGGTATCTGTGAAAACGTATGTTCAGTATAATGCAAAATAGATCGCTGCATATTTTTGCGTTAAAAAATTCTATATAAATTTTTGCACGACGTAACTAATTAGTGGTACTTACGAATATTGTTGCCGTGGATCGTAACTTGACATTCCCGCACGGTATCCGGTTGCTATGAAAACA
This sequence comes from Ectobius pallidus, assembly GCA_964059195.1. Taxonomy (NCBI): domain Eukaryota; kingdom Metazoa; phylum Arthropoda; class Insecta; order Blattodea; family Ectobiidae; genus Ectobius; species Ectobius pallidus. The sequence continues at coordinate 179,598,916 of CAXKWD010000005.1, read as the reverse complement.
AAAGAAATCTCCGTGCTGTAAAACTTACAAAAACCCCACGTGCTGTAAGTAAAACCATTATAATACAAGCCTTTATGGAAGACCGGAACCCAGTTTGTGGCGACTTTAACAGGACAAATATTCGGTTCCCATAACAACAAACACACGCGAATCACTTTCTGAAATATAACATCCATCTTCAATAATGTACCCTATATAGGCTACATAATATTTTCAGCTAATATCTCAATTAATATAAATAAAATGATATAAATAATCATCGTGCAAAAAATACCATGCAATACTCGTTCCGTAAACGCATAACAGATCTTGGAAATTGAAAAAAACTCTCTCCTCGATCCGTATGCAACGCTTAGCCTACGGAATTTGTATCGCAAAATATACTACTACGAACATTAATACAATCGGTATTTTCCTTTTTAACCCTTTCAAAGCTGAAGTAATATTAATATAAAATAAGGTAAACTGATGTAACGAAGTGCCAGAATGCTTTCGTTTAATCAGTGATAACTGCAATTATGATATGGAGAAAATAAGTTGAATAGATCGCTGGCCCATCGATATGCAGAATAACAAAAAGAATGCAGTGTCAAGATAATAAGGAATGTTATAGCAAAAATTCTGCAAGAAAATTACTATGAACAATATATACCTAAGTTAAACCCACTTCTAGACAAAAGACGAGAAAATAAAAAGTTTCTGAATTTAAAATAATTATAAATATAGGCTACTAGCTTAAAAGGCCCGGCGTCGCTCGGGTTTTGTATTTTGTAAATGCGAAAATAACTTATGAAGGACTTTCGATTTTCAAACTCTAGGTCTTTAAGGTCTTTATATAGGTATTAAGAATTTGAAATGGGGAAGAACGACTTATCACACACAAACTATTCCCTCAGAAAACGCTAGATAGGCTATAGCTTATAGCAGATCCCCACGGCTTCTCCCAGGATAATTAATTGAAAGATTAACAATTAAGAACAAAATAATTAAAGTATTAGCCTATATTTATTAACACTTTGCACGCGAAACATTCATAGGTATAAACTAAACATTTGATAGGCCTAATTAATGAAACAGCTATAAATCCGGCTTTGAAGTGAATTTCACGATTAGAAAATAAATGGAAAAATGCAGTATTCGAAAGATTATGAGAATTGAAATCGATTAAACTCACGATAAAAAAAGTGCGAAAATGTATTTGACAGACAGACAGACATAGTACATTAGTTTTTATTTATATAAGTGAAGAATGGAATAAGCCTACTGAGGCCGTGATTTCTATATTCATTTGTCCAGACTTATAATTCCGTTACATTTCAGGCAGATTTAACGACCCTACAGAAGATATTTTAATTACGATTACATATAAAAACGTTGTAGCCAGGACCCCGAACTAAGCAACTTCCCCGGAATTTTCTGTAAACTATATTCCATGTCAAATAAAATATGTTTAACATTACCTTATCGACATCTATAGCTTTTATAATAACCTGCCTTCCATAGCGATCGCGACGATATTATTTCCAAGGTATGACAAAAATAGACAAAGCCTTCTGCAATTGATTTGACAACTGAAATGAATAACTGAAAACTGATGCTTCGAAAGCGTAAAAAATGCACGTTTTCTCGCCGTTTTTCACTCATAACTCGCGAACGAAGGCTAAAATTAAAGATGTAGTATGACAGAAACCTTCCCGGGAATGTACCCAACAACTTCCCAAAGTTTCATGGCGATCGGATGAATGGTGTAGTAATGCATAAAGGACACACACACACACACACACACACATACATTCATTTTTATATATATATATATATATATATATATATATATATATATATATAGATAACTGCAAGGAGTAGAAACACAGCTAAATTGCATATATTATATATGTATATATATATAATATATATCCTTTTAGCTGCGAGGCCATAGGAGTTCGGGATGTGTGTCTCTACAGTAGGGCAGATCATGGAACTATTGCTTCTCAATTGTTTCTATTGTTGGTGTATTTAATGGAGAAAATTTGAACTTATATAAATTCAAATAGATATGGTACAGGACGAAATGGTGAGGATGATTCATGGTATGTAAATATCCAATTCGGCATTTGCCTTAAGACTGGCAAAACCATGAAAAAACCAATTTCAAATTGGCCGGTCACGGGATTTGAACCTGGGCCCTCCCGAATGCGATTCACATCATATTTTAGTTGCAGGAATGTCGTTGCATTATGTTAGACATGAGAAATTCGTGGTATATATCGCGACGAATGTAATGAAAGCTGTACATTTCCCATATCACATTCACTCTGGATGACAATCTAAACAACACACTCTGAAGCTATAAAGCCCACGCCATTCATTAACAGAGATAACGAATGTTTACATTTATTACGTCATCAGTGTTATGATAGAAATCTGTGGGAATAGAATTGTACAAACTTGATGACAATATAAACTGGAATGCGCACAGTTTTTCACTTTTATTGCTGCAGATAGATTCGTAATTAAAATTAAAACACTCATTCGCCATAACGGCCTATATTCATTAGCAAAAACTATCTCATTACGTCGTGATTGTTTATAACTAGGGTTCGGATGTTTATGACTTAGAAAAGGGGAAAATATAACTGCAAATATGACCTTAAAAGTGACTAAATATGACCCAAAAATCCTAAATATCACCACATAAAAGAACATATTTTCTAAAAGTAATGTTTCAACTCTCCAAGGAAATAGCTCACCTTGGGAGAGTAAAACAGAGCCAGCCCTACCATGGTAGGAGGCCCTTGCCCTATAAGGGATTGTGACGGGCTTATTTATTTATTTATTTTTTATAATGTTTCAATTTAAAACGTTTAATGACACCAAATTGGGGTACGCAGTAGCGTAGTGGTTGAGATGCTGTGCTACAAACCGGGAGGTCATGAGTTTCGATTCCCGATGAGGTCGCTGAGAATTTTCAATTGGCCTAATCCTTCTGGTGGCACTATGGCCCTGGGATCGACTCAGCCTCTAACAGAAATGAGTACCAGGAGCAGTACTGGGGGTAAAGGCGAATGTAAGGCTGACAACCTTACCATTTTCATTTTCCGAATGTCCAAAATCTGGGAGCCTGGAATCCTCTGGGCCTCCATGGCCTGTATAGGGATCACTTTACCTTTTACCTTTTAATGACAAGTATTATATCAAATTAATTCAATCAAAGAAACACTTTTTAACAATAATTGTACAGGTGATTTACAGTTTTACTTGTAAATAACTTTTAATCTGTAAATGTTTCAAGATACCACTGCAAATGTGATCTGAAAATCTTTTAAAAAAATGTCTATTGGAAGTTGTTAACAACAAGGAGGAAGAGGTAATTGTGCTATTACTTGTTATTGTCCCTTCACATTTTCAGTTACAGTAAAACATAAATATTCCTGACTCTTACTCTGAAGAAAAAAATAGGTCGACAATTTAGTGCACATCTCTATATATATAAAAGGCTTTGTCCTGACTGACTGACTGAATGATTGACTGAATGACAGGAATCAACGTACAGCCTAAACTATAACAGGTAGAGACTTGGAATTTTGACAGTACCTTCGTTTCATAATGTAGGTGCTCACTAAGAAAGGATTTTGAAAAATTCTGATTCTAAATGTCAATAATTAAATGTTTTTGAAAATACTTAATCCCTTTTTACATAGAATTATCAATTCCAAATCACAGAATATATTGTTGCCAAATGGTATCAGGTGGGCTTGGAAAAAACAAATGAAATGCACTTTTGACAAATAAGAGAAGTTATCAAAAAATTCATGTTATAAATAAATATTACAGAATGAAATCCACTAAAATAATGGAATCACATAACTTTCTCTACCCTGGACATAGAGAAAACAAAACGAGGTATGGTAATGTGTATATTATTATATTATATCGCAGGTTTTTGGAGAGAAAAGTATGAAGGCTTTATGGTAACATAAGAGTGGGAAATTTCCCGCCTCGATATTACAATTTTATGTTACAGGAATTTCTGTTTCTTCTTATTTAAACCTCTACCAGGCTTGCTGTGCACTGTACAAGCGATGGGATGCAACATTCTAGATCCTCTTTGAGCCATAAAAAAACTATATCAAGCGTTTTCTGAGGGAATAGTTTGAGTGTAATAAGTCGTTCTTCCTATTTCAAATTATAAATGCCTATATAAGGACCTAGAATTTAAAATTGAAAATCCTTCATAAGCTAATTTCCAATTACAAAATACAAAACCCGGGCGACGCCGGGTCTTTTAAGCTAGTACTGTATAATTGTGATCTTTGCCGAATTTTTAACGGAAATATGACGTTAAATTACAGATATGACCGAAATATGACCAAGACCATGAAAATTGCAAAAATATGACACTTTATGCAAAATAAAAACGGTCCGATTAGGATAACAAGCATTCAATTCGTGTATATTTTGTGTTTAAGGGGAGAATGGAGGTCCGGATAAAAAAAAAGTGTGCTTGGAACGCCAGGAGTCAGATGTGAAACTTATTTTAATTTTTGTATTAATTCAATTTTGGATTATTGGATTTTTTTAAATTTTTGATTGTTGGACTTTTTTAATATTGGATTTTTGGACTTTTTAATTTTTAAATTTTTTTGATATTTTGATATTTTAAATTTTGTAATTTTGGATTTTAGATTTTTAAATTTTGGATTTTTATCCGAACCGTACACCTTACTGTCAAAATTACCGGATGAAGAACGGCTAGAACTGAAATTCCCATGCTAGTGAACCAACTAAACCCACCAGAATTAGCGGGAATTCAGCTAAGTTAGCACCACTGCTTGTTGGCTCCACTTTTGACAACGGTGTTATCATAGTAATTGCGATACAAGTGCCGTAAGGCACGTTTACGGGTCGAGGAAACAGATTGAAAACCCGAGGCGCAGCCGAGGGTTTTTAAGTTTTCGAGACCCGTAAATGCCTTTACGGCCCGTGTGTTGCATGCTATTTTTTGCACGATGATTATTTATATCAATTTAATTATATTAATTGTGATATTACCTGAAAATATTATGTAAATACATTCTTGAAAATAGATGTTTATTTCAGAAAGTGATTCGCATGTGTTTGTTGTTATGAAAACCGAATATTTGTCCTGGGGGCCGTGGCCATAAAGGCTTGTATTATGAAGTGTATCGTAATGAATTATGACGTAGCGCTTGGACCGTAAGTAATTTAACCTCATCGCAACCGTCCTTAGCAACAAGACTGTGTGGGAATGTCAACTTACGATCCATGTAAACAACGTTCGTAAGTACCACTTACTAGCTAAGGCGTGCAAAATAGTATATTGAGACACAAGGGCGGAAATTCACGTTTACGGGTCGAGGAAACAGATTGAAAAACCGAGGCGCAGCCGAGGGTTTTTAAGTTTTCGAGACCCGTAAATGCCTTTACGGTCCGTGTGTTGCATGCTATTTTTTGCACGACGGTTACTTATATCAATTTAATTATATTAATTGTGATATTACCTGAAAATATTATGTAAATACAGACTTGAAGAATGGTGCTTATTTCAGAAAGGGATTCGCATTTGTTATTGTTTATGGCAACCGAATATTTATAAAGCGGGGAGGCCTTGGTCATTTCTGCTCGCAAATAAGCATTTGCGGGCGGTAAAGTAACTTTCCGCCCGTCGCCCCTAGCAACAATTCACTTTCCGCCCGTCGCCCCTAGCAACAAGATTGCGTGTGGTAATGTCAATTTACGAGCCATGTAAACAACTGTCGTAAGAAACACTTACTAGCTAAGGAGTGCAAAAAATAATTAACATACAGTAGTTTCGTGTAACAAATATCGCAAACTCTTCCAATACAACGTTTTGGTTTAGTTGCTTGGGGTACACCCTATACAAGAAAACAATTGAAATGCAGTGCTCGGAACTGATTCGCGTTTGTTCTCAGGAAAGAAACGCCTGTGTACATCAATTAGGCTTTCTGCCTTGCAGTTACGTAGAGGAGGTTGCAGCAAATTCCACGCCAGGCGCTCTAATTCAGTTTCCCATGCTCAACAATACCTAGAGCAATTCTTTCAAATTAGCAACGTTCCTGTTTGTAGCGCAGAATATAAATCACGTAACAGACTTGGAAATGAACTATTCCCTTAAGATAAAAGGGTTTATGAACAAATAATACTTTTCTGAAAATATACATACTGCAGGTGCAAAAATACTGCAGGTGCTATAGTTGAGGACAGACCGCAGACAATTATTATTTTAAGTATAAAATATTTAAATTACACTTCCACCGGTAAAGTCATATAAAGTAGATATCTTATGCTATGACAGAGCATTGCAATTGGACAATGTTTCCGTTATGTTATTACTAGGGACCGGATTTTTAGGTTTTTAAAAACACTGTTTTAGGTATTCCATTAGGGCTAGGTGAAATAGTTTTTTTTTTAGGTTTTTGTCCAAAATATCGTTTTCGGGTAGAATAATTAGTTTAATGAATTTGAATGCGCTAAATAGGATTCAATACATAATACTTGTAAAGCTTAACTTAACAAAATTGACTTAAATTTGTATAAACTTGCTTTAGGACAGAGCAGACGTAGAAACCCGCGGGGTGCAACGTCATAAAATAACCTCAGAAGAAGAAAAGAGGAAGAAAAGAAGAAAAGAAGAAGAAGAAGAAGAAGAAGAAGGGGGAAAGATGAAATTCAGGTCATCGCCAATCCACTGCCGTAATAAACTCAATTTCATTTGTTTCGGCATAATTAACACGTCTTCTTAAAACTCACAGTGTGACCACTCAGTATGAATGACAGGGCAGTACTAAAGGCAAACAAGCGCTTTAAAACACAGAAATCTACAGTATATCCTAGTTCATACACGGCAACAATGGTTGTTCGTACGAATATTTTAAAAGGAACACGCCGGTACTCTTACACTTCGTCTCTTGATACTGTCCATCCTAGACGACAACGGGTTGAACGAAACGCTGGTGGTATTAATTTCAATCCGACAAAGTTATTGTCTCTCCGCAAAATATCGATATCTCAACTGACAAACAAAAATGACAGAAAAGCAGCCTAAATTAGATATTTTAAGTTGTATATCCCGTTTAGGTATATTTAGGTTTTTATACCCCATTTAGGTATTTTTAGGTGCCATAGAATTAATGTGAATCCTGTGGACATGATTCGAAAAAGTGTGTGAGTGCTTTTTGTTTTGGAAGTAAGGGTAAAAATAGGTAAAACCTAAGAATCCTGTCCCTAGTTATTACTAGGGTCCGGATTTGAAGGTATTAAACTATTTTTCCCCAGCTTCCTAATTAGAACATTTTAACGTATTTTTCCGTTTCATGCCCCTTGCCCCCGAATATATGAATCTTATAGAATCTAAAAAGGGCTAAATCTGACTTAAAGGCCTAAAAGGAGCTAAAGAGGACTTTTGCAGAAAAAACACTATTTTTAAACAGATTTTTCAATTAATGCATAGGAAAATAAATATGTGAATTAGTGCATTTTAAGAAAATATATTATAATAAAAATAAATTTATACAATGCACTGAAATGAACAATATATATGTCGCTTTGCCCGTTGTCTTTGTAACTCGAAAATGTGCCGCCTCGCCGTCGCAGGAAATGAAATCTGAACCGTCTGCAATGCTTTGAAATCTGCAACTAATCCATTGTCGTTTCAACTTTAAAATACCAATTGGCCGACTAACTACAAATAAGTAGGCCTATATATTAAAGGAAGAAATTCAGCTACTTATTTTTGTAGATAGGAAGAGAATTGAGAGATGTATTGAATAAAATGTATCATTAAAGGGTAAATATCTTAATTGTTTATGCTATATTTCGAGTGCCGATATAAGTTACTTGTTTATTTTGTAAAATACTAGAATAACTGTGTCAAAATTATAATAAAATTTCGGTGTTAATATTAGGGTTCATTATTATGTTTTATTAAGCCGGCTAAAATCGTTTGTTTAAAAAGCCTAAAAAGGGCTATTCCACGAAAATAAAAACCTAAAATACCTTTTACAAAAGCCTAAAAAACCGGACCCTTGTTATTACTAGGATTCAGATGTTTATGACATGTCACATTTTTATCCTGACCTCCATTCTCGCCGCAAACACAAATTAAACATGAATTGCACATTTGTTATCCTAATCGGACCGTTTTTATTTTGCACATAAAGTCATATTTCGTCATATTCATGGTCTTGGTCATATTGTGGTCATATTTGTAATTTAACGTCATATTTCAGTTATAATTTCCGTAAAGGAGCACAATTATAACTTAAAGTATAGGCTATGCACTAAATCTTCGAGTCAAATTTGAAATTTATTTTATAGGGAAATTTATTTTATATGATCTACAAAATATTTTTGGCTTGGTTCTTGCTATTGAGATAACTGGCTTTGAAGCCTTTTTAGAAGTAACATTTTTTGCTGAGAACTTCCGACATTGGCCCCTAAGGTTTCTGTACTATGTCTATTAATACCATCAGACATTGGCAGTTTTAGTATACGAAAGATAAAGACTAGCCGAGCTCAATAATGCATAGATATCATTTTAGCTAGAAATTGGCATTGGCCCTTTCAGAACCAAGCCACAGACATTATTTGGAGCTGATGAAGCGAGCAAAGAGAAGCAAATTCTTTAAAACTAGAAATTCATTACATGTAAAATTGCAAATCACCAGAATTGTTAAAGAGTGATTATCTGATTGAATTAATATGATGTAATAATTTAGTGTCATTAAACGTTATAAATTTAAATACAAAATACGTTCTTTTATTAAGTCATATTAAGGATTTTTTCAGTTATATTTGATCTTTTTAAGGGCATATTTTCGATTTTTTAGGTCATACTACAATAGCCCGGATTTTAAGAGAAAATGCACCTTTATTTTAAGAATTTGGAACATAATTAGAAATGTTATATCTCTAAAGACACTCCTTGACAAGCAGTTTTAACTTTATTTGATACGGCTTATATTTCTTATTCTGAGAGAAAAACAACTTTGCTAGATTATTTTATGATTTTAAAATAAATTAAAACATTTTACTAAAAACTGTCTCATTAAAAGTGCTTATTTTACTCCCAGACGTCACCGTAATTACTATTTGTAATTTACGTATTGCTTTTGGCAATAGTATTGTGTCATGGTAATTTGTACGTTATTTCACTGAATTCCACTTGCGAGTTTTGCAGGTATTATATTCTATAGGTAATTTAAAAGTTAAAAACTTGAAAAACGATAAAATTACCCAAACATATTGTAATAATTTACACCGTATAACAATAGAAAATACTCAGATTTTTCAATTAGTGGGTAACTATACGACTTAACGCAAAATTGCAAAGAATGAAAACCTACTAAAACATATTCATGATAGCTGAGTCGATCGTCCGTAGGATCGTCAAACAGTATCACGTCTTAGCCTATATATTTCGAATGCTCTGATTTGGAAGGTTAAAGACAACAAATTATTACCCGATTAGATTATTGCCAAAACAGATTTTAATAACCTCTGACAAGTGTTCTGCATAAAGCTGAAACAAACAAAGCTTATATTATTAATATTATTGCCAGTGCATTTCATAAAATGTTGATATATTTTAAGAATTTATTATTATATCAGTGTATACAAATGTGAATTAAGGTTAAGAATCAAACTCTAGACCTTTGTTCTTCCACAAGCCCTGCTCAATGAATCGATCTGGAGCTTAACTCTGAAATCGAATAGAAAAATAACTTATTTTCAGCGCTTTCTAATCGTGGAATTCACCTTAAAACCTGATTTTTAACTGTTTCATTAATTATTAATCGTTTATTTTAGGTCTATTAATGTTTCACGTGCAAGTGTTAATAAACATGTTTCAATTATTTTGCTCTTAATTTTTTATCCTTCAATTAATTATTGAGGGCAAAGACGCAGGGATCTGCCAGTTAGTTATAAAGATGGACAAATAAATAAGTAGCCTACATACGAAAATTAATAAATGCGTGAAGAAAGAAAGAAATGATGGGTAGTGTTGAATTATTTTATTTTCGCTTTCGTTCGCGAGTTATGAGTGAAAAACGGGCAGAAAACAAGATTTTTTTTCGCTATCCAAGCATACATATCATTTTTGTCAAATCAGTTACAGGTGGCTCTGCCGTTTTTGTCATAATTAGGAAATAAAAGCATCGCAATCGCTTTAATTTTAAATTAAGGAATCGCGCACAATGTGCTTAATTTTGTAAGCTTACGCTGGTCGATTCATTTGTTAATAATGCCAAGGCCCGCAGACATCTGAAATTTTCAACGTAGTAGGAAGAGGGATAATGAATGTAGGCCTAAATGGACAAACATTGATCGATTTGGCCGGAACCCACTATGAAGGGGTTTTCTGGGCCAGAGAACTAGAATCTGAGGTCTTTTTCCCATGCTGCGCTTTCTTATCGTGGAATTCATCTTAATATCGGATTTTTAGCTGTTTCATTTATTATTAAACGTTCATTTTAGGCCTAATAATGTTTCACATGCAAGTGTTAATAAATATGATGTTTTAATTATTAAGTGCCAGTATGGTACTTTATGAGATTGTGTGGGGGACGAAAAATGTCTGTCCGTCTGTCTGTCTGTCCGTCCGTGTGTCTGTACGCGCTCTAACTCAAATACGCTTTTTCGGATTTTCATGAAACTTGGAAAACACATTTATAATGTCAATGGGAAGAACCCTATTGATATTGAACCAAATCGGTTCACCGGTACCGGAGTAATGCCCAATTTAGTGCCTATTTTAATAGATTATGGCGCCTTTCTAATAGAAAGGCGCCATAATTCAAATACGCTGTATCGGATTTCCATTAAACTTGGTATACGCATTTATGACATCCATGAAAAGTACTCTGTTAAATTTGAACCTAATCTGTTGACCGGTACCGGAGTAAAACCCAATTTAGTGTATATTTTAAAGGCGCAATAGCTCAAATACGCCTTATCGGATATTTATGGAACTTCGTATACGCATTTATACTATCCATGGAAAGACGTCTGTTGACGTTCAACCAAATCGGTTGGCCAGTACCGGAATAATGCCCAATTTATTGCCTTTTATGTTAATATATGAGAAGTCGCGATAACTCAAATATGCTTTATTGGATTTTCCTGAAACTTTGTATACCCATTTATAATGCACATGGGAAGACGTCTACCGATATTGGACCAAATCGGTTGTCCGGTTCCGGAGTAAAACCCAATTTAGTGTCTATTTTAAAAACGCGGTAACTCAAATACGCTTTACCGGATTTTTATGGAATTTGGTATACACATTTATAGTGTTCATGGGAAGAGGTCTACTGATACTGGATGAAATCGGTTCACCTGTTTCGGAGTAATGCTCAATTTGGTGCCTATTTTATGATAATATACGTATTCGAAAGAATTTATATAAAAAAAAAGCAAATCATTTATCATGACAACATAGTCAATTGTTTTACTGTGATATTTTACGGCTTTGGAAATTAAAATAGAGATAGCTATGACCAAAAACACTATTGTTTTACATGCGCTTATAACTTACAACTAGACCGTTAAACTGACCCAGGTGACCGAGATGGTAACGTTTTGGCCTCACGTTATGGAGTTCCATGGTTCAAATCCCGAAACCAGCCAATTTCACTTTCTTTTTCGTATTTTTATGTGAGTGTGCGATTGTCAAGATATCAAAAATCTGTACAGTTCAGCTGATGCTGGAAGATTTTAATCTGATTAAAAAGAAAACTAGACCTTTGTTCTTCCCTAAGCCCTGCTTAATGAATAAATCTGGAGCTTAAAATGTAAATCAATTAAAAAAACATATTCTGCATATCATAATTGCAGTCATAACTGATTAAAAAAAACATACTGGCACTTTTTTACATCAGTTTACCTGATTTTATTTTCCTCTTAATTTCTTATCCTTCAATTAATTATTGAGGGCAAAGACGCAGGGATCTGCCAGTTAGTTATAAAGATGGACAAAGAAGTAGCCTAATGCGAAAATTAATAAATGCGTGAAGAAAGAAAGAAATGATAGGTGGTGTTGAAATGTTTCTAGATCCACCGCGCAAGAGCAAAGGGAGTTTTGCGGAATATGACGTCAGAGTTTTCTGAGTCGCCTCGGGCGAGGCAATGAAAACGTGGAAATATAAAAGTCGAGAGAAACATAACTTCACTTTTACAGCGCAAAATGAAAAGCGAATTAAATTTTATTTTATTGCGTTCTTAAATAACCCGAGTAGTAACGCGTTTTAGCACTGACTCGAATATAAAGTTAGTACCTAATTAAAAATTATTATAAATCTTCATGGGCGGATGGAAAAATGTAACATGATGATGTATTACACTCACATAACGTTTACGAGTTTGAGTTTTCTCAATTTACAATCTGATACAAAATAAAATGAGGTAAACTGATGTAACAAAGTGCCAGAATGCTTTTGTTTAATCAGTGATAATTGCAATTATGATATGCAGAATATGGTTTTTTTAAATTGATTTCCAAGTTAAGCTCCAGATCGACTCATTAAGCAGGGCTTACGGAAGAACAAAGGTCTAGTTTGATAAGCATATGCGAAGGAATATGCGAGTAGTGTTATTTGTTAAAGATAACTGTATTGCAACTTCCGTAGCCGTATATGAACACTGTAAAACAATATGTTGTCATGAGAACTGATTTGCATTTTATTAATTACCATAAAATAGGCTATAAATTGGGCATAGTTCAGAACGTTCCCCCATCCATGAGCTTTCATCTGATATATAATTGAGTTTTCTAGCTGAAATTTCAGTAAATGTTTTGTTCATTTGAGATACAAGAAAAAAATAAGGTAAACCGATATAACAAAGTGCCAGAATGCTTTTGTTTAATCAGTGATCATTGCAATTATGATATGCAGAAAATAAGTTATTTTTGTTATCGATTTCGAAGTTAAGCTCCAGATCCATTCATTAAGCAGGGCTTACAGAAGAACAAAGATCTAGTTTGATAAGCTTAAGTTATGTGAAGGAATATGTGGGTAGTGCTTTTTTAATTAAGCCCATATCAGAAGTTCGGGATATGTGGCTGTACAGTAGGGTAGGCCATGGAACTAATGATTGTCAATTGTTTCAATTATCGGTGTATTTTTATGGAGTAAATTTCTACTGATATTAATTTAAATGGATATGATATAGGATGAAATGGTGAGGATGATTCATGGTATGTAAATATCCAATTCGGCATTTGCCTCGCATTCGGGAGGTCCCAGGTTCAAATCCCGTGGCTGGCCAATTCGACATGGGGTTTTTCATGGTTTCCCCAGTCGTAAAGGCAAATGCCGAATTGGATATTGACATACCATGAATCATCCTCACCGTTTCATCCTGTATCATATCCATTTAAATTAATACCAGTTGAAATTTACTCCATAAAGTACATTAATAATAGAAACAATTGACAATCAATAGTTCCACTGTATAGATATACATCCCGAACTCCTGATATAGCCTCGTTGCTAAAAGGAGTATAAACACAACTGAATTAAAAAAAAGCCCTTCTGCAGAAAATACATATTGCTAGTAAATCGAATTTTCTCCTAAATTACATTTTCTCCAATTTTATTTTTTTGAAAACTATTCTATGTTTTTTCATTATTTTTTGTAAGTACTGTTGAATAACATAGTAAACATCCAGCTTAAAAAATCATGTAGTCATTAATCATTGGTTTTCTCATCAAAAAAGAAAATTCATTAAAATATTTTGATTTTTTAACAATTGAAACATTTTTCCTTAAAAGTTAATACTAGACTTTGTTCCAAATATGTTTAGTTCAGTTCATTTGCTATAGCCTTCACTTCAAACTGTCAAAATTTCAAACCAATCACAGCTTTAAATTCTGAGAAAAAGAAAACCTTTTTATAGACATGCAATATTTTCAAAAACATAAAAATGGCTACCATTTAAAAAGTATAGCCTGAACAATTCTATTAGAAAACTATACACACTGTTCATAACCAGTTAAAATTTCATTGGTTTAAACCAAATATCTTGGGAGATATTAATATTTATGTACAAACATATACGAGCTGGTCTAACCAATGTTAATCCCGGAATTATTATTTCACTAGCATGTGCCCGCGATTTTTATTTCAAGAATTAAAAATTAAAAATTAAGAGCATGAAAGAAAAATCATATTTATTAACACCTAAATCACGTGGAGTGCATTCCAAAATTAGAAAGCGTCGCCTGGGAAAAACGACCTCAGATTCGAGTTCCTTGGCCCAGAAAACCCCTGTATAGTGAGTTTCTTTAAAATCGAACGTTTGACCATATTTAGGCCTATGTTGATTATTCCTCTTCAGTGTAGCTTGAAAATTTAATATGTCTGCGGGTCTTGACATTCTAAACAAATGAATCGTCCAGGATGGACTTACAAAATCAAGCGATCGCGTATGACAAAAATAGCCAAAGCCACCTGTAATTGATTTGACAATTGAAATGTATTACTGAAAACCAATGCTTCGAACACGCAAAAAAATGCACGTTTTCTGCCTGTTTTTCACTCATAACTCACGAACGAAATCGAAAATTAAAATTCCGGCTTCGAGGTGCATTTTCCTACCCTTCACTCCACCTTTGTTTAAAATTTCAGATCTCTGCGTTGAGTAGATTTCGCTGGGCATCGCGGACAGACAGACAGATAGACACTTCCTTTTATTAATATAGATACTGGCTACGTGTAGGCTAAACTGGAAAGGTAGAGTCGGTTTACTTTTCAACTGTCTGCACAGTAACCGTTACTCGATTATTTTTCCCAGCTCTAGTAGACAGAGCTAGACAGAGTGCAAAACCAATACTAAAATATCCGTCATGACCAGCTATATGCAGCAAATAGTTTTCTCTCAACTCTAAGCCTGATATTGGAAAACGTGTTCGTTGCAAGCGAACCAATACAACATTATTATTCCGATGTTGGAAATTCTCATCACAACAAGATATTAGTTTTAAAAACCGGGTGGGCTATGGCTGATATTAACAGCAACAGCAGGCTTTGAAATGAGACGGAAGAAAAAGCGGAAATC
Organism: Ectobius pallidus; assembly: GCA_964059195.1. NCBI lineage: Eukaryota > Metazoa > Arthropoda > Insecta > Blattodea > Ectobiidae > Ectobius > Ectobius pallidus. The sequence goes on along the minus strand of CAXKWD010000005.1, from coordinate 179,583,819 downwards.
ACATGGTGTAGATTGAAAATTCTACTAGAAGATTACTTGAGAATTAGAATTGATGGTTTTGCAACTTGACTGAAGATAAATCATGTATGAGGAAAACTTGTGTTGCCAGTATACATGAGAGAGCAATCAAGTGCTGAGGGCAACAGTGAGCCAAGAGACTATTTATGAACTTCACAGCAAAATATAAGAAAAACGACATAAGAAGAAAAGCCTCAGAAAATCCTTTCAGTACGATAATAGCTATTTACGTATCAAGTACGCAAAATAACGTTTTAGCGGACGAATCTAGTAGAGCGGCCGAGGCTGAAATACTGGATGAGTCCGCTAAAGTTTTTGCGTACATGGTGCATACAATATTTTTTAGTAAAAGTTCTATAAATTATATGAAATAAAACAAAAATACCGTATAATTAATTATAATGAAAGGCAGTCAGCCATTTCTTAAAAGTTATATTCTCATGGCCGTCTAGATCATAAAACAACAATGACCGTACGTACCAATACCAAATGTGGTAGTATAGATGCATAATATATGAGTCCCTTGTTTGTAAACAATATTGCATACCAACTAGTATTTATGAAAAGCTTGTGAAAATATGTGGTAATATAGATGCATAATATATGAGTCCTTTGTTTGTAAACAATATTGCATTCCAACTAGTATTTATGAAAAGCTTGTGAAAATATAAATGATAATACCGAGGAAATTTCAATCCAAGCCAGAAACATTGAATTGGAGCTGCTACCAGCAACTTCACGGCAGAAATAGGCTATGAGAAGGGATATATTACGGCATTTAAATGCTGTTCGTCCATGGTAAGGAATGTTTTTCATGTGAACCAAAATGTGAAAAGTTGTTGGCTTATATTTGTTGTCATATGATGAAGTGGGCTACCGTGTTTTGCGAAAAATCCTGGTAAAGTTTCTGATTATCATAAGAAACGTGTTGGCTTAAATTTGTTGTTTTATGGCCAATTATATGCGTAAATCCATGTTAAAGTTGGTTTGACTGGTCAATGCCATCTAGGTTTTGTTTATAGATTGCCATGATGACCTTAAAGTAAGCCTAACTGCATTTTGAATGCAGTTTTATGCAATTTTAGCGGCCTTGGTTGCTAAAATGCAATTTTTCGGCGTGTTACCAGTCCGAAAAGCAGCTGTGTTAGAGAGCGTGTACTAAAAAAAACTTTTCAGAAATTTTACGAAATTGGATAGGCTACATCGACTATCCATTTTTTAAATTTCTGCTTTATTTATAGGCCTACGCGTTAACTACAGAGGTCATATTCCGTGTTAGGATCTCTGGTTTTACCAGAAGGCCATGTTACTATTGATGTTCATCTATTTCTATTGTCGACTTCTTCATTTCCGATCACTTTTAGTTCATGAATGAGTCACCAATCCAGCAAAGTAATATGTGAAATTTCTACCAATCAGAAAAGTTTATCATAGGCAATCCCACGAGAGATTACGAGTTTATCGATACATTTATCTGATGAAACTCGAGTTGGATTTATTAAGACTATTCCATGAATAAAAATGTAACGGATTATACAAATAATAATTACTTTCGTGCTTTGTTGTATAAAAACAAAACTAACAGCTGCGAGATCACGGCATACTATGAATCAAGCATCCGTGAATCGAGTTACCATGTTGTGATCAGTGCTCCCAATGGTGCATATAAGACATAGTTAACTTAATTCAGGTAAGCTAACAGCAGAACAGAATAAAAGCACACCAACTGGCTTGCACCGAATCGAAATTGTGTTTTTAATCAATGTACATGTCTATTATTTCAATTTCCAAACAACTATGTTCTATAAAATAATCTATTTTCGTGTTGCTTAATGGGAGCATGTGACGTAATAATCACTGCACAATGATGCTTACGTGTCCAGTAACGAGCAGACATTTTAACCGATAAATCGGCATCCTCCCGATTCCTACAAGAATATTGTAAGATAAACGGCCGTGATTGGTCTATATCCGAAGAATTTGTAAACATTATTGTACAATATCAAATACGCAATCCGAGGAAGGATATTATAAGATAAACTCGCTTCGCTCATTGGGGGCTCCGCCCCCAAACCCCCCCTGAGGTTCCCGGGAGAGGTTTTTTTTTTAAATATAGAATGCGTGTATTTAGTCTGCTGTATTGGCTATTACCTTTCAGAGTCCTATGTGAACACGGTTTGATAATACCGTTGCCATAGAAACCGAGCCCTTTTTCGGGAGGGTTTTGGGCTAAAAATAAAAAAATATAAAAAACTTTTTGGAATTTTCATGTGGTTTACAGCCTAAAAGCTATACCAAATTTCAAGTTTCTAGCTCATCTGGAAGTGGACAAACATTAGCCAAATATCAGTGAGTGAGTGAGTCAGCTTTGATCTATATTCGAGGAATTGCTAAACGTTATTGGTCAATATCAAACACGCGGCGTATGAGTCACAATAAATAAATTACAAGCATAGAATTTTATCGATAAAATCTGTACCTCTCGTTATATTACTTAGAGCTCCTTTTGGGTGGTTTACAGTTAACAGGGATCCTAAGCCTTCCAATGAATTCCACCCCTTGAGTAAGCAAGATGCCACTTGATTGGCTGGGGTTGATGAGAACAAAGAAAGGCAGAGAACAAACTTGGAACAATGAGACTGAGAGTTAAAAGTTTGATTGAGGCACGGGTCTGATTAACCTCAGGGTGAAATGGTTCATTACCAACTTTACAAATAAAACAGCCCTAAAGCTTTTGTATTTCTTGAATTTCACTGAACATTCTCTGGCATAACCACACCGGATAAGTTTTCGTAACTCCAATATTAACTCAGTATTGAAGTATCAATGTGGTAATGAAAGAGACTACATCTCTTCTCTATATATATAAAAGGCTTTGTCCTGACTGACAGGAATCAACGTAGAGCAGGTAGAGACTTGGAATTTTGACAGTACCTTTGTTTCATAATGTAGGTGCTCATTAAGAAGGGATTTTGAAAAATTCTGATTCTAAATGCCAAAAATTAAATGATTTTGAAAATACTTAATCCCTTTTTGCATAGAATTATCGAAACAAATTGGCTTTGTCTATTTTTGTCACACCTTGAAAATAAAACTTTCGCGATCGCTTGAATGTTGTAAGCCCTAAATATGGTCAAACGTTGTTTTATTTGGACGAATCTCACTATACAGAGGTCTTCTGGGCCAAGAAACTCGAATCTGAGGTCGCTTTTACCAGACGATGCTATCTAATCGTGGTATGTAGTCCAAGTGATTTAGGAGTTAATACATATTATGATTTTACTATTATGCTCTTAATTTTTAATTTTTGAAATAATTATCGCGGGCGAAGCCGCGGGCACATGCTAGTAAATATATAATATGGAAAATTGGTTCCCGTATACTACAGAGCCACCAGTAAGTCTCTCCACAGCTCTGTATATGTTCGCCACCCATGCGAAGGCTGTCTACCTTTCAGACTCGTAGTAGGTATACCAGAGTAGGCCATGTTTGCTATTGTTGATGAGCCGAAAAGTAGAATAAATAATAAAATCAGGTAAACTGATGTAACAAAGTCCCAGAATGCTTTTGTTTAATCAGTGATAATTTCAATTACGATATGCAGAAAATAAATTATTTTTTTAAAAATCGAATTCCGATTTTAGCTTCAGATCGATTAATTAAACAGGGCTTACGGAAGAATAAAGGTCTAGTTTGATAGTGAAGGAATATGTGGGTAGTGCTATTTGTCAAAGCTAACTGTATTGCAACTTCCAAAGCCGTATATGAACACTGTAAAACAATATGTTCTCATGATAACTAACATACTTTTGATAAATTCTTTCTACCATAAAATAGGCACTAAATTGGGCATTACTCCGGTATGGGTCAACCGATTTGGTCGAATATGAATAGGCTTCTTACCACGGGCATTATAAATGTGTATACCAAGTTTCATGAAAATCTGATAAAGCATATTTGAGTTATCGCGCGTACAGAAACACGGACAGACAGCTATTTTCCCGTCCCCCACGCAATCTCTGGCAGTTAATAACATTTCGTATTTAGTAGAAGTTTTCGAAAGTATATTAAAGCACGTGAATTTGTGTTTTTCAAGAAAACGGTAAAAGTTTTCAACATCTTCTTTGGTTCCTAAATGATTGGAGCTAGCATACGGGTACAATGTTCTGCTACAAGCATTTATGAAGTAAGAAATAAAATTAACATAAAACTAACCTATTTAAAGGAGATGTTGAAAATGTTGACCGTTTTCTTGAAGCACAAATTTACGCACTTTTATCTATTTTGGCATACTTTCATTAAAGATGTAATATAATTACTCATTCCAATTTTCGACTCATCAACAATAGCGAACAGATGCACAACAATAGTTAACATGGCCTACTCTGGTATACCTGCTACGAGTCTAAACAGAAGATAGGGAGATATACCAGCCTTCGCATTGGTGGCGAACATAAGTAAATAGAGACTTAATAATGGAACTGTAGAAGAGTTTAAATATAGTATATTGCGATACAAGTGCCGTAAGGCACGTTTACGGGTCGAGGAAACAGATTGAAAACCCGAGGCGCAGCCGAGGGTTTTTAAGTTTTCGAGACCCGTAAATGCCTTTACGGCCCGTGTGTTGCATGCTATTTTTTGCACGATGATTATTTATATCAATTTAATTATATTAATTGTGATATTACCTGAAAATATTATGTAAATACATTCTTGAAAATAGATGTTTATTTCAGAAAGTGATTCGCATGTGTTTGTTGTTATGGGAACCGAATATTTGTCCTGGGGGCCGTGGCCATAAAGGCTTGTATTATGAAGTGTATCGTAATGAATTATGACGTAGCGCTTGAACCGTAAGTGTTTTAACCTCATCGCAACCGGCCTTAGCAACAAGACTGTGTGGGAATGTCAACTTACGATCCATGTAAACAAAGTTCGTAAGTACCACTTACTAGCTAAGGAATGCAAAAAAACATTTTCCATAAGTTGGTCGGTAACAAGATTTGATAAATGACTGAAAATGCTTTGTTAGTGTTGACTTGGATATGCTTAGAGAGAGAGGCATAGACTGTCTGCAGAGATGAAGAGTGGGTTTTAGAAAATCCTAAGAGTTTGAAAACACCAATCCACTAATTCCTGTGTAAACTGTGGCTGTTATTCCTAAGGATGATCCTTGTAAATCTGCTGAATTCACCGCAAAGACGAAAATCAAACACTCAGCGGCTCCGTGGGATTTCTAGCATTCCCACTTGTGAGATTTGTGAAGAAGATGTGTTGAGAAATGAAGCCTGCGTCCTAACTCTTCACAAGGTGCTATATCTAATGAACCACGCACATTAATAGCTATCTAATACAGGGTGTTAATGAATAACACCGAAATATTTTACCTGTATTATAGAGGGGGACATAGACAAGCAACTTTTATTAGGAGAGTTTTGCTCTGTGGATTCAATTTTTCCTGTTACAGCATAAAATCTCCCAGGGCATGGCCACCACTGACTTCTAACATTAGAAAAAATGCAGAACAAAGGAACTTCGTTGTTAACACTGTAGTCAGTAGTTATGAATAAAAGGAGAATAATGCATTGACGGCCAGTCATGTGATTAGTCTGTAAATTTTGCAGTTTATGAAAACTCTAAATTATGATATAGCTGTCGATGAATGATTAAGAATTAGGTTATGGATTTTATGGAAGTCCAATTTAATGAAAATTTCAACCCTATTTCGCTTCATTATTGACTTATGAGAGACAAATTTTATGACTTTAATGCTCTGTAGCATACGAATTTTACGTCATAGAGCAAAAATCTCCGAATAAAAGTTGTTTGTCTATGTCCCCTCTATATACAGGTATAATATTTCGGTGTTATTCATTAACACCCTGCATAATATGTGGACTCATGTTTTCGTGCACATCCAACGCCACCTATTAACAAGACTGTATTGTGAAATTAACTGAAGATGGCCTTGCTCGGTTCTCACACTTGATTCAACTGTTTATGACGACACACAGATCTGATGCGTGCGGGAATGTCAAGTTACGATCCATGGCAACAATATTCGTAAGTACCACTAATTAGTTAGGTCGTGCAAAAATTTATGAAATATATCAGGGAATATTAATAAAGTTAAAAAATTGGTTGACTATCATCCCTAGCTTTCGGGTGACACCCCCTAAGTGACATTCACACCGCTGATTACGAAACTAGTTTCCATGTCGCCGCCGGCAGGAGTCAGATCATCGATTGCAAGCTGTGAAACCCCTGACTCGAGGACACGGCAACTTCTCCAGCAGATGTGTACTGCGGGTTGCGTTAATGCACAGGCAGGCGCTCCCACATGTGATGCATATTATCTGTGTATAATGTGATTATTCCATGGCCCACTATAGTGCATACCAATTAGCTACAGCCTGCAAGCACTGCTTTCTTAAATTTCCTTACTTAGGACGGAAATGAGTCCCATTTTAATAGAATCATCAAATTTTGAAATTCCACGCACCCACAAGAAGTTACTTAACCCTTAACTTTCCAAGACTCAGTTTCCCACACAATATATAAACCCGTGACGGACTGCAAAGAAAACAACTGGTTTAATGACTAGGCCCATAGTTTAATCCTTGCCACCTTATTCTGAAAATGTATATGAGATACTAGCAGGTGCCCGCGGCTTCACCCGCGATTACTTACTCAACTGCTGGATATTGTGTTTAAATAATTTACTTAACAGAAAAATAATTAAAACATTATATTGTATTTATTAACACTGACATCGTTTTCACATAAATTGGAGGAATTACGTAATTTTACTCTTAATTATATTGTTTAACGTTAATAATATAAATAAAATCAGGTAAACTGATGTAAAAAAGTGCCAGTATGTTTTTGTTTAATCAGTTATGACTGCAATTATGATATGCAGAATATGTTTTTTTTTAAATTGATTTCCAAGTTAAGCTCCAGATTTATTCATTAAGCAGGGCTTACGGAAGAAGAAAGGTCTACCATCTCGGCCACCTGGGTCATTTTAACGGTCTAGTTGGATAACCGCATGTAAAACAATCGTGTTTTTTGTCATAGCTACCTGTATTTTAATTTCCAAGGCCTTATAAGATAACAGTAAAACAATAGGCTATGTTGTCAAGATAACTGATTTTCATTTTTTTATAAATTCTTTCGAATGCGTATATTGCCATAAAATAGGCACTAAATTGAGCATTACTCCGAAACAGATCAACCGATTTTATCCATTATGAATAGACGTCTTCCCACGGACATTGTAAATGTGTATACCAAGTTTCATAAAAATCCGGTAAAGCGTATTTGAGTTACCGCGTCTTCAAAATATACACTAAATTGGGTTTTACTCCGGTACCGGTCAACAGATTAGGTTCAAATACAATAGGGCACTTCTCATGGACGTCATAAATGGGTATACCAAGTTTCATGGAAATCCGTTACAGCGTATTTGAGTGATGGCGCCTTTCTATGAGAAAGGCGCCATAATCTATTAAAATAGGCACTAAATTGGGTATTACTCCGGTACCGGTGAACCGATTTGGTTCAATATCAATAGGGTTCTTCCCATCGACATTATGAATGTTTATACCAAGTTTCATGAAAATCCAAAAAAGCGTACTTGAGTTATGGTGCGTACAGACGCACGGACAGACAGACAGACAGACGGACAGACATTTTTTCGTCCCCCACACAATCTCATAAAGTACCATACTGGCACTTAATAAACAAACGAATAAAACTAATCTTAAGTACCATATGCGCATACAAATTCGAAATGAAACGATTAAATAGATCCATAGTTTCATGAATCTTACCAAAATCATGCATAAACAATTGTATTATAACGATTGATAATTAAAAAAATTAAAAACCTGGTTTCGAGGTCAGTATGTTTCCCCATGCGCGCAACATGTCCAGCCCATTTCATCCTCCGTGATTTAATTACCCTTACTATATCCGGTGAAGAGTACAGGTTATGAAGCTCGACGTTATGCAGTTTTCTTCTCTCTTAGGTCTGAATATTTTCCTAAGCCCCCTGTTTTCGAACACTCTCAGATTATGTAAGGGGCCATGTCTCAACTTCCATATAATACAACCGGCAGGATAATTGTCTTATAAATCTTTATTTTTAGATTTCTGGACAGAAGACGAGAAGATAAGAGTTTCTGAACTGAATGAAAACAAGAATTTCCTGGTTTTAGTCGAGACTTAACTTCTAATTTAAAATTATTTATATCTGTAATTAATAAAGTATATCAACAAGAAAGTAAATGATTTCTTACTACAATACAAAACGAAAAAATCAGTTCCTATTTCCTACAAAAACAAAATCTTGGCCAGAGATAAATAGCCCACCTAAAATCACTATGCTCAGTATACTATTATATACGCTTGAGTTGTTTCTGCTAATTTAAAGGTACATAAAAATAAAGTACTGAGAACTGCGAAAATTCTGCAATATTTGTATCAGGTTTATGAAATTTTCGACGGACTGTACAAGAGTATATGACGTCAGCAGTGCTGTTTCTAATGGCTGTCGAGAGTACAATGCAGTCTGAAAGCTTGTCATTGAAATCACAAACCCTTGCGAACGTTCTAACCTAACAACCTCCATGACAACTGTAAAAAATAACAACTTAGAAAATCTGTATGTAGAGAATTCTATATATGTTACACAATCGTTCCCACGAATTCAGCACAACTTCGAACGGGATCCTAATGCAGAGAGTCTTTTCAATGCCTAGTGGAATGTTGGATTGGAAATTAATGCAGAAAAAGCTAAGTATATGGTCATGGAACGTCAAAAGAATGATATACAAAATATTAGAAAGTCGGAAAATCGTTCGAACAAGTGGATAAATTCAAATATCAGGGAACAATAATTACAGACACAAATAATATTCAGGCAGAAGTTAAAGGTAGACTCAAAATCAACAAATGCTTGCTTTTATGCAGTTCAGAAACTCTTATCTTCTCGTCTTCTGTCCAGAAATCTAAAAATAAAAATTTATAAGACTATTATCCTGTCGGTTGTATTAAATGGATGTGAGACATGGCCCCTTACATAATCTGAGTGTGTTCGAAAACAGGGGGCTTAGGAAAATATTTAGGCCTAATAGAAATGAAAATGGGGACTGGAGAAAACTTCATAACGACGAGCTTCATGGCTTGTACTCTTCACCGGATATAGTAAGGGTAATTAAATCACGGAGGATGAAATGGGCTGGACATGTTGCACGCATGGGGAGGAAAGACAAATTTCAAAAGTATTGACTGGAAGACCCGAAGGGAAAGGACCGAAGATCTAGACGTAGGTGGGAGGACAATATTATTAGAATGGATTTAAGGTAAGTAGGATTTGCGAGGGATGGTTGGATGGAGTTAGCACAGAATAGGGTTGAATGACGGGCTCAGTTAAGCGCGGCAATGAACCTTCGGGTTCCATAAAGTAGATAATATTCCTTTATCTTGCTTAGGAATTGTCTATTGCCATTGAGTAAGAAAGTATAGATTTACATGCATATTTTGTGAATACTACTGAATAACATTGTTAACATCTGAACTTAAAATTTTGCATCTATCGTCATTCGTTTCCTCATAGAAAAATAAACTGCTAATTTTCTAAAATCAGAAGTTATTTTATTTTTAAATAAAATCAGGTAAACTTATGTAAAAAAGTGCCAGTATTTTTTTGTTTAATCAGTTATGACTGCAATTATGATATGCAGAATATGTTTTTTTTTAAATTGATTTCCAAGTTAAGCTCCAGATTTATTCATTAAGCAGGACTTACGGAAGAAGAAAGGTCTACCATCTCGGCCACCTGGGTCATTTTAACGGTCTAGTTGGATACGCGCATGTAAAACAATAGTGTTTTTTGTCATAGCTACCTGTATTTTAATTTCCAAGGCCTTATAAGATCACAGTAAAACAATAGGCTATGTTGTCAAGATAACTGATTTTCATTTTTTTTATAAATTCTTTCGAATACGTATATTGCCTTAAAATAGGCACTAATTTGAGCATTACTCCGAAACAGATCAACCGATTTTATCCATTATGAATAGACGTCTTCCCATGGACATTGTAAATGTGTATACCAAGTTTCATAAAAATCCGGTAAAGCGTATTTGAGTTACCGCGTCTTTAAAATATACACTAAATTGTGTTTTACTCCGGTATCGGTCAACAGATTAGGTTCAAATTCAATAGGGCACTTCTCATGGACGTCATAAATGGGTATACCAAGTTTCATGAAAATCCGTTACAGCGTATTTGAGTGATGGCGCCTTTCTATGAGAAAGGCGCCATAATCTATTAAAATAGGCACTAAATTGGGCATTACTCCGGTACCGGTGAACCGATTTGGTTCAATATCAATAGGGTTCTTCCCATCGACATTATGAATGTTTATATCAAGTTTCATGAAAATCCGAAAAAGCGTACTTGAGTTATGGTGCGTAGAGACGCACGGACAGACGGATGGACAGACAGACAGACAGACGGACAGACATTTTTTCGTCCCCCACACAATCTCATAAAGTACCATACTGGCACTTAATAAATTGGCTATGTTCTAAATACAGTCTTAGCTTCATACTGTCAAAATTTCATACCAATCACTGCTATATGTTCAGAGATAAAGGCACAACTACAGGAACAGGAAGTGTGTTTTTATTTCACTCGGTCATATCGCTTCTAATGCGAACACGCTTTGCCTTTCAGCAGGATGCATTACATAACCTCGCTTTCTACTCTACACCTACATCACAGATAGGTTATGAATAGGGGACGGATTTCTATGACATGTCATATTTTTCCCCTTTGCATTATTTCAGGTTTCCGACTAATTTAAACCCGATTCCAAGCATCCTGGTGAAAATGGAACAGCTTTTATTGTGCATATAACTGCATATTTAGGACATTTTCAACTATTGTAGCATATTTAGTATGAATATGCATAGGCTATTTAGGTCATATTTGTGTGCGTATTAAAGAAGTTTTGAAGTTTCATATCATATTTTGTAAATTTTGCATTATAATGATACTTTTTGAGAAATTACAGATATTTTAAATAATTAACACTATATTTTAATAAAATGTATTGTAATGAAACTTTAAAAAAATATACATAATGTGTAAGTGGTAAAGTCATATTTTAAATTTTATTGGTCACTAGCTGAAAAGGCCCGGCGTCGCCCGGGCTTTGTGTTTTGTAATTTGAACTTAACTTATGGAGGACTTTCGATTTTGATACTCTAGGTGCTTATATAATATGTACCGTATGTAAAACTTGAAATGAAGAAAAAAGATTTATCACACTCATACTTTCCTCCCCTAAAACCCGGGACATAAAATACTGCGAGCATAGGACTCAAAATGTTCCATCCCATGCTTAGGGCCTATGATAAACATCCCTATTTCTCAACTCATACAAAGCATACAGCTATGGATAACGTATAAGCGGAAAGGATTGTTTACCTACTTCTGATATAGCATACTCACACACTTAAGTTATCCCTGCAATACGACCTCTTATTCTACATCAAAATGTGAAGTGAGAAAATATTTCTTATGTCGAGGGTAGAGAAAGTTATGTGACTGCATTACAATGTGCTTTATTCTCGTGGATTTTATTCTTCAAGAATTATTTTTACAAATCGTTAGCATCAGAATTCGTTAAAGTCCAATATTACGTAGTGTCCAGAGCCCCATGTGAACTTTGTAAACAATACACTGTTGTCTTGACAACTGAACAGCATTTCATTGTTTTTCAGTATAATATTCTCAGAAATTATATAATTTTCAAGGGAAGGACTGATTTAGTTCAATTTTAATGTTGACCGCGTTACTTCCCGGGCTTAACTGGGTATATGTGCAAAATTTTGTACAAATTGGTGAAGAAATGTGGATTTGTATAAGGAACAAACATACATACCCACATATCCACAAACACACATTCGACTTTATATATTAGATATTTTAATGTTTTTTAGGTCATAAATGTATGCATATATCCTATTTTTTAGGTCATAGCAATCCGCAACCTACTTATGAACCATACAGCCATCACATTAAACTTCCCTGTACGTAGGCTATGGAAGTTCTGAAATTGGAGACGCGGGTGATTGGGTATAGAACCAATTCTAACCCGAAATTTTGAAATAAAAACGTCGGATAGGCTGTATGGGGGATGTAACCGCAGGGTACTTGAATGTCTTGTGTCTGCTGCCTAAATCTAGCGCTTACGTCACATTTGCAGTAGGCCTATTTCACGTCTTGTATATAATCTACAGCCTACTATTTCGTTAATATTTTTTTGCACTCCTTAGCTAGTAAGTGGTACTTACGAACGTTGTTTACATGGCTCGTAAGTTGACATTCCCACACAGTCTTGTTGCTAAGGCCGGTTGCGATGAGGTTAAATTACTTACGGTCCAAGCGCTACGTCATAATTCATTACGATACACTTCATAATACAAGCCTTTATGGGCACGGCCCCCAGGACAAATATTCGGTTCCCATAACAACAAACACATGCGAATCACTTTCTGAAATAAACATCTATTTTCAAGAATGTATTTACATAATATTTTCAGGTAAAATCACAATTAATATAATTAAATTGATATAAATAATCATCGTGCAAAAAATAGCATGCAACACACGGGCCGTAAAGGCATTTACGGGTCTCGAAAACTTAAAAACCCTCGGCTGCGCCTCGGGTTTTCAATCTGTTTCCTCGACCCGTAAACGTGAGTTACGGCACTTGTATCGCAATATACTATAAAATCCATACAGCTATAAATTAAGATGCCTTTTTTAGACAGTATAAAAATAATCTGATGAGAAAGTCACATAACTTCCTCTGCCCAAATAAAAGTTAGCAGTATTCACATATCCTTGTACAGAATCGCAAGACATAATTTTACGCTAATTATGCCATATATACCTTATAGCCCCTCCTTTGAGACTAAAATCGCAGAAGAAAAAACAAGTGACTGCAAACGTTTATTGAACTTTCCACCGTTAAGAATAACTTCCGAAATTTATCGAATATTTCCCTCAGATATTTCTTTACTGTAAGCATGGCCAACAATACATCTTTCTCACTTCACGTACTTATCTCTATATATATAAAAGGCTTTGTCCTGACTGACTGAATGAATGACTGACTGACTGACTGACTGACTGACTGACTGACAGGAATCAACGTACAGCCTAAACTATAACAGGTAGAGACTTGGAATTTTGACAGTACCTTCGCTTCATAATGTAGGTGCTCACTAAGAAATTCTGATTCTAAATGCCAAAAATTAAATGTTTTTGAAAATACACAATCCCTTTTTACATAGAATTATCAATTCCAAATCACAGAATATATTGTTGCCAAATGGTATCAGGTGGGCTTGGAAAAAGACAAATGAAATGCACTTTTGACAAATAAGAGAAGTTATCAAAATAATTCATGTTATAAATAAATATTACAGAATGAAATCCACTAAAATAATGGAATCACATAACTTTCTCTACCCTGGACATAGAGAAAACAAAATTAGGTATGGTAATGTGTATATTATTATATTATATCGCAGGTTTTTGGAGAGAAAAGTATGAAAGTGATAATGCTTTCTGTTTAATTTCATCCCCAAAACGGTAAAGCCGTTGGTAACATAAGAGTGGGAAATTTCCCGCCTCGATATTACAATTTTATGTTACAGGAATTTCTGTTTCTTCTTATTTAAACCTCTACCAGGCTTGCACTGTACAGTCGGTCAAATAAAAAACGTCGGGACTCGTATGCTGTTAAAATTAAAGTTTTGACGCATTAGTTCACAAGTTTCCTATAAAAAACACAAAATACAGGTCATTTTCGGAACATATGAGGCCATGCGGCAGGAGGGAAAATATGAACAAGGAGGGAAAAAATGAAAATCGCGGAAAGCGCAACACACGATATTCAACTTAATGCATTGTCATAATTCATTTTGCTTTGTGTCATCGCCACATACAAATGCTAACGTGAGAGAAAGTGTAGTTAGGGCTGTAATTGACCTGCATTTTTCGGTCTCTGAAGCAGCGAGAAGGTTCCATATTTATGAAAGAGCAGCTCAGAGGAGGGAACTTGACTATAATGCGACCGGAAGTTTTGATAGCAAACGTTGATCTGGCCGGACGCGTATTTCGATGCTAAGATTGGTTGCAGAAGTTGAGCGTAAGTTATTGATTTTGCACTAGAAGTACCGGTATTATAACATGAAATCTTAAAAAAAATGCTCCTTGAATAAACATATTCCTCGCGAATCTATTAATTATTAATATTATAATTATTTGCAACCAAGAATATGGCGGATTTGAGGCATATAGCCACAGCCTTCTATACATGTTTGTTTTGGAACAAAACTGACTAAATAATCAAGAAAATACATGGATAGACAAGAGGCGTGTGTGAACCTAACCTTAAGTCTTCCTGTAGGCTACATGCGCATATGTTCGTTCGTGATACTTAATCAAATACCGCCCGACGTTTTTTATTTGACCGACTGTACAAGTGATGGGATGCAAAATTCTAGATCCTCTATGAGCCATAAAAAACTATATCAAGCGTTTTCTGAGGGAATAGTTTGAGTGTAATAAGTCGTTCTTCCTATTTCAAATTATAAATGCCTATTTAAGGACCTAGAATTTAAAATTGAAAATCCTTCATAAGCTAATTTCCAATTACAAAATACAAAACCCGGGCGACGCCGGGTCTTTTAAGCTAGTATAGAATAAGAGGCCGTGAATGTCCGCGTATTGAGTTGTTCACCAGGCAAGACAAGAGAATTTTTGGAGAAGAAAAAGTTTCAAATAAAAGATTTAGACAGCATAAATAAAAAAAATATAACTTAAAACAAAAGACACACGAAGTAGCACATTGTCTCGTTAGTGCTAACAAATCCAATGTAAAAATACTTTGGTTTCAATGACAGGGAAAATATTTTTTAGCCAAAATATTTTAATAAGAATATCAAAAATTATCAGGTTGATAAAAAAATGAGAATGTTAACATTCATGGCGTCTTTCTGAGATCCGTCCGTCCGAGTGTCTTGTACGCGCGATAACTCAAACACGCTTTATCGGATTTTCATAAAACTTGGTTTAAGCATTTATAACGTCTATAGAAAGAAGCCTATTTATTTCGGACCAAATCGGTTGACTGGTACGGGAGTAACGACTAATTAAAGGTCACATTGCGTTTTAAATGGGAATTCATGACTATACTACAAAGCCGCTTTGCTTATCATTGAGGGCCTTGACTCCAATGCAGTCAGATGTTTTTTTTTTTTTATTTCATTGATCAAGCTGAAATGAGTAATACATGAATGCTGTTATATACAGAAGGTACATTACTGAGAAATAACTAGGCCTACGTACATTAATCGGAGTTCTTTGCAAGTGCATTTTCTGAAATGTTGACATAATTTAAGAATTTCTTATAAGTTATCAGTGTATACAAATATGAATTAAGGCTAAGCATCAAAATTTGTTCTTCTGCAAGCCCTGATTAGGCTAATGAATCGATCTGGAGCTTAATTCGGAGATAGATTACAAAAATAACTTATTTTCTGCACTTTATATTGAATGAATGTTTGAATGTTTTTATTAGTAGTCATTAACATCAAGCAAGATGTTCTGGACATTGTCAAGATAAAATACAATACAAATTCCAATACAGTATGCTAGAATTACAATAAAAAATTAAAAGATATTTAAAATACCAGAACAGCATTCAAAGTACTCATTAACATTGTAAAATGGGTTTTGAGCCAGCCATTTGTCACTGAAAGTAATATTTATTTATTTATTTATTTATTACAAGAGATATTACAAGAGGTATTACATTTAGTAATACACCCGAATGAGCAAGACTGCTCGTGCTCGGGTGCCGTTTCAAAAATATCAAAGTGAAGAAAGAGGAGAGACAAAGAAATAGAGTGTATAATGTGCTTAACTAAAAAAGAAAGTAAAACAAAAACATTAAACATAAAAACATAAAAGGAGTGGAACAAAAATTACTTAAAAGCTAAAAAATTACAAAAAATTCTTTACATATCTATTAAATTTAACAGTGGAGTATGCTGAGAGATCAGGATTTTTTCTGATAATTGAGTTATAGAAGCGCGGTCCAAAATTAATGCTATGCTTTAATCCTGCCGATGTGAGACATTTGGGTTCTAATAGGAGTAAATTAGTATTTCGTCTAGTTTTGTAGATATGATCACTGGAAGAGTATTTTATACGATGTTTGTGAAAATATTTTAATATAGAAAATTTGTAAATTTGGTCCAAACTTAAAACATTAAATTCCGAAAATATTAGGCTAGTTGGGTAATCAATGTGTTTTCTTAGACAGATTTTTATTATTCTTTTTTGTAAAAGGCAGAGGGGCTTAAGGGTAGTTTTCGCTAATCCTCCCCAGACGAGAATGCCATATTGAATAATGGACTGGAAAAGTGCTAGATAAACGGAACGTAAAACAGTAATGGGCATACAGTGGCGTAAAATGACAAATTTATGAATTGTTCGGCGTAGTCTATTACAGATGTAGTTAACATGGTGAGACCATTTAAGGTGTTTATCAATAAAAATACCCAAATATTTCACAACGGCTGTTTCTTTCAGTGGTAAGCATTTACAATTCACATCAAAATTACAATTATGTATTATTAAATTTAAATTTGTACATTTTTTCCGCGCTATCTGACCAGTAGATGTTAATGAGAAAGGAACTAATGTTGATTTATCCACGTTTAGTGACAGAAGGTTAGAATCGAACCATTTTTTTATAATTTTCATGCCAGTATTAGCGTATTTATATGCTTAAATATATGCTTAAACACTTCATCTTTAAAATAACTGAAAGATACAGTATTTGCCCTTTGGGGCAGTTTATTAAATAATGACACAGCCATCTGATCAAAAGAGTTCTTGGATTTTGTTAATCTGACAGGAGGCCCAAGAAGCAAGTGATTGTTTCTTGTAGAGTAATTGTGTATCTGGGTCCTGTTTACATGGTTTATAAGATTTTTCTTTACTCTTAGAAGACAATAATAAATATACACATTAATAACAGTTAAAATATTTTCACTTATAAACAGTGGTCTACAGTGAGCAAGGTAAGCAGACCCGGTCATTATGCGCAAAGCCATTTTTTGTAGCTTAAGTACCTTGGGTACAGCATTACTGTTACCCCAGATACAAATACCATAGGTTAAAACACTGTGGAAAAATGCATAGTATGCATATTTCAAGTATATCTTTGGAATCTGAGTCTTTAGATGTCTAAGTAGATATATCACCCGTGAGAGTTTAGCACAGATGTTGTCAATATGGGCTGACCATGTCAACTTAGAATCGAGCGTTATTCCCAGCAGCTTAGCATTATTTAAATCATTTTGATTGTTGTTATTATTACATAATGAAAACAGTATGTGCTGAGTTTTGTTCTCATTGAGGCGGAAACCATTGGCTTTAAACCATTCAGAGGCCTGCATTAGTGAATTCTGCATAGTAGCATGCAACATATTAAGGTCTTTGAGGCTGAAATAAATTGTTGTATCGTCGGCAAATAATACAGAATTACAATCTATGTTAGATGGTAGATCGTTTACCATTATTAAAAAAATCAGCGGGCCCAAAACGGATCCTTGAGGAACACCACTCTCAACATTAGCCACTTTAGAATATATGCCATTCAAGAACACCTTCTGGATACGGTTTGACAGATATGATTTTAAGACATTCAATTCGTCACCAGTGATACCATAATAAGCTAGTTTAGCTATTAAAACTGAATGAGACACACAATCAAAAGCTTTAGAGAGGTCGCACAATGTAGCAGACGTTGCACTGTGTCCTTCAAAACCAGTTAAAATAGAAGATACCATCATTTCAATTGCATTACTTGTGGATAAACCGCTTCTAAAGCCAAATTGAGCACTTGAAAATAGTGAGTTGCTTTCAAAATATTCGATTAATTGTGCATACATAACTGATTCTAATATTTTTGAGAAAATTGGCACTATGGATATAGGCCTATAATTCACGGGCTTATCTCGGTCACCATGTTTAAAAACAGGAATAATCTTACATATTTTGAGACTGTTTGAGAATATTCCAGTTTGAAGACACTGGTTGATACAGAATGTCAAAGGAACAATTATATATGGTAACACTCTCTTTATCAAATCACCACTGATGTGATATATGTCTTTGCATTTAGGATTTTTAAATTTAGAGACAATTCTTTGTATATCACCCTGGGAAATTTGTTTCCATGTAAAGTGCATTGTCGGTAATTGACAATTGCTTAACAATCTCATTGACTCACCTTCATCAGGCTTAACAGTCTCAAAAATATCTTTTACAGAATTTACAAAATAATCGTTAAAATCATCAGAAGTTAATGTCATCTGAGGAGCAGCATTAATTTTATTTGCACTCTTAATCACAGTCCAAGCAGCCTTGCATTTATTAGGCGAGTTAACAATGTATGAAATATTATGTTCTAACTTAGCTTGTTTCAGTTGTTTTTTATAACTGCTACGTGCACTTGCGTAAATTAATCTCACTTGCTCAACATTTCTATTGAGGCGTATGGACAATTGCAATAGGTTGTATAATTTAGCAACCTGACATTTCTTTTCCTTAAGTTCATCTTTGTACCAACCCAGTTGGCATTTATTATTAAGTTTATTCCGCTTGATTGTAATAAGAGGAAAGCAGTCGTCCATGGCATTACAAAATATTTCCATAAAATGTTCAAAACTATTGGAGTCACCAGTAAGAATATTCCCCCAATCAATTGAATTTAAGTCATTTATGAAACTCGCCATATTGGATTCATTAAAATTACGAAACGTAATATTATTATAAATCACTGGATTTTTATATTCAGGGTTGTTCAAAGTTGCAATTATCACCAAAATCATTCCGGCAGTTTATTATATAAGTTTACCTCATTTAATTTCTATTTGGTCTTGGTTCAGCGAGTCTAATTAAAACCGTAACACAAATAAATGTGATATCCATGCATGGGAGGCCGCGTGCTGATTGTCAGCTGTCTGGTTCAAACGCCACTTAATGGCATAAAATGTGATTATGGACCGAGAAATATTACAACATCCAACTCATTTTAACGGAGCTGATGTCTGCCAGTTCTTGAAATTACTAATCGATTGCTGTATGAGAAATTTACGGGTCAACAAATATTACAAGGAAAACTTTATTTCCAATTCGCTTGGGAGCGCTGACCGCAATGGTAACGTATCGCTAGAAATAAAACCATACTTAAAGGTGACTTGGAGAAGGAAACCTCTATCTATATAAGCGGCTTTGTCGTGACTGACTGACAGAGAATCAACGTAGAGCCTAAACTATAATAGATAGATACTTGTAATTTTGACAGTACCTTCGTTTCATAATTTAAGTGCTCACTAAGAAAGGATTTTGAAAAATTCTGATTTTAAATGCCAAAAATCAAATGTTCTCCAGGAGACGAAATACCTTTCTTACTGTTGGGTTGTGTATCCTTCGAGGATGCGATGCGTTGTGGTAAGGACATTCTCTTCGTTTCACAGCCACTTTATAATAACGAGATGTATAGGAATACATTCGCATCTTCCCATGAGTATAACTATGGATTGCTTGTAGGAAAAGAGTAAAAACCAAGAGAAAAAGTAATGAACATTCTAAGAAGTGGCAAAATACATTGCGAGAATATAGGCTAATCTATTCTTATACAATTCAACGGCCCTTAATAGCGTGCTTGCTCGCCCGCTTCGTGAGACATCGGGTATACTCGGCGATGTTCGTCTCTCGCAGTCTAAACTTTCATGACGACTACAAAATTAGGAAGGAAAACCGTTTCTTTATTATATAAGGCCTAAATGAAATGAACACAATGAACAAATATTCTAATTTTATTTTTACTTACAATTTTCATAGCTCTGAACCACAAACATTTTTAATAATCCACCAGTGTAATTTTCTTAAAAATCCTGGAGTCAATGAATAATGGCGGGCGAAGCCGGGGGCAACAGCTGTAAAATATTGATGGTTTTATCTCTTGAAATATCGCTGATAATAATAATCCAAACAAACCATTCCTTCCCTTGAAACATTATATAATTTCTGAAAATTACACTGAATTGATAAAATAAAATTCGCATCATATTCATGTCAATAAACAGCTGAGAAACAATACGTATTATGTGTTCACAGGTTCTTTGGAACTGCATAATCGATTCTGATATAGTTATCCCAGGGGGCGCTTTCATGTCGTGGAATGTACTCTAAAGCAGGAATTTTAGCTGTTTCATGAATTATTAATGGCTTAGTTTATGAATGATTCGCGTGCAAGTGTTAATAAATATAATGCTTTAATAATTATTATACTCTTAATTTTTAATTTTTAAAAGAATTATCGTGGCGAAGCCACGGGCACCTCCTAGTATATAACATTTATTTTACTTTCCGACAAAATTTATAAGTAGATGTCGGACTTCATAGAAAATAATTTACACAATGATTAGCTCTTAGTGTAATATTGTTGCCGTGGATCGTAACTTGACATTCCCGCACGCAATCTGGTTGCTATGAAATCAAAATAAATCTCAGTGCTGTAAAAATTACAAAAAGCACAAGTGCTGTAAGTAAAACCATTAGACCTATAATACAAGCCTTTATGGAAGACCGGAACCAAGGCCCCCTAGTTTGTGGCGACTTCAACAGGACAAATATTCGGTTCCCATAACAACCTACACATGCGAATCATTTCTGAAATAAAATCAGGTAAACTGATATAAAAAAGTGCCAGTATGTTTTTGTTTAATCAGTTATGACTGCAATTATGATATGCAGAATATGTTTTTTTAATTGATTTACAAGTTAAGCTCCAGATTTATTCATTAAGCAGGGCTTAGGGAAGAACAAAGGTCTAGTTTTCTTTTTAAACAGATTAAAATCTTCCAGCATCAGCTGAACTGTACAGATTTTTGATATCTTGACAATCGCACACTCACATAAAAATATGAAAAAGAAAGTGAAATTGGCTGGTTTCGGGATTTCAACCATCGAACTCCATAACGTGAGGCCAAAACGTTACCATCTCGGTCACCTGGGTCAGTTTAACGGTCTAGTTGTAAGTTATAAGCGCATGTAAAACAATAGTGTTTTTGGTCATAGCTATCTCTATTTTAATTTCCAAAGCCGTAAAATATCACAGTAAAACAATTGACTATGTTGTCATGATAAATGATTTGCTTTTTTTTATATAAATTCTTTCGAATACGTATATTATCATAAAATAGGCACCAAATTGAGCATTACTCCGAAACAGGTGAACCGATTTCATCCAGTATCAGTAGACCTCTTCCCATGAACACTATAAATGTGTATACCAAATTCCATAAAAATCCGGTAAAGCGTATTTGAGTTACCGCGTTTTTAAAATAGACACTAAATTGGGTTTTACTCCGGTGCCGGACAACCGATTTGGTCCAATATCGGTAGACGTCTTCCCATGTACATTATAAATGGGTATACAAAGTTTCAGGAAAATCCAATAAAGCATATTTGAGTTATCGCGACTTCTCATATATTAACATAAAAGGCAATAAATTGGGTATTATTCCGGTACTGGCCAACCGATTTGGTTGAACATCAACAGACGTCTTTCCATGGATAGTATAAATGCGTATACGAAGTTTCATAAATATCCGATAAGGCGTATTTGAGCTATTGCGCCTTTAAAATATACACTAAATTGGGTTTTACTCCGGTACCGGTCAATAGATTAGGTTAAAATTTAACAGAGTACTTTTCATGGATGTCATAAATGCGTATACCAAGTTTAATGGAAATCCGATACAGCGTATTTGAATTATGGCGCCTTTCTATTAGAAAGGCGCCATAATCTATTAAAATAGGCACTAAATTGGGCATTACTCCGGTACCGGTGAACCGATTTGGTTCAATATCAATAGGGTTCTTCCCATTGACATTATAAATGTGTTTTCCAAGTTTCATGAAAATCCGAAAAAGCGTATTTGAGTTAGAGCGCGTACAGACACACGGACGGACGGACGGACAGACAGACAGACGGACAGACATTTTTCGTCCCCCACACAATCTCATAAAGTACCATACTGGCACTTAATAAACATCTATCTTCAATAATGTGTATACATAATATTTTCAGCTAATATCTCAATTAATATAATTAAATTGATATAAATAATCATCGTGCAAAAAATAGCATGCAACACTCGTGCCGTAAGCGCATAACGGATCTCGGAAATTGAAAAAACTCGGCGCAAGCGCCTCGTTTTTTCAAACTCTTTCCTCGATCCGTATGCACCGCTTACGGCACTTGTATCGCATATACTATATACTAGCTTAAAAGGCCCGGCGTCGCCGGGGTTTTGTATTTTGTAATTCGTAATTAGCTTATGAAGGAGTTTCGATTTTAAAATTCTAGGTCCTATTATAGGTATTTAGAATTTGAAATGAGGAAGAACGACTTATGACACTCCAACTATTCGCTCAGAAAACGCTTGATATAGCTTTTTACGGCTAATAGAGGATGTAGAATTTTGGATCCCACCGCTTGTATACAGCAAGCCTGGTAGGGGTTCACATAAGAAAAAAGAGAAATTCCGGTAACATAAAATTGTATTGTTTTTGCGGAATATTTTATTTCTCACTCTAATGTTACCATAAAACCGTTTGGGGATGAAATTAAACAGTTGCCCTCTTTCGGTTGATGTTGCACTTCCAATCTATTTTAGATCTTTATGATCAACGATGTTTGACTGTCCGTGCACAGTGCTTAGGCCAGTCTCGTCCAAGTTCCATATGTTTTCGAGAGGAATGGGGCCAAATCCTTCGTGAACATCTTTGATGTTATCGAAGAAACAGTTTCTTCTCTGGATTCGAATTAATTTTCTTAAGAGCATTTATCTTTGAATTTTTCATTTTATGGATTTCTTAATTTTCGATTTTCTACTTTTTTAATTTTGGATATTGGATTTTTTAATTTTGGATTTTTTATTATTGAAATATCTGATTTTTGGATTTTAAATTTTGGATCTTTGATTTTGTTATTTTTCGGATTTTTTTTAAATTTTTGATCTTTTAATTTTGGATTTTTAGATTTTTTTAAATTTTGGTTTTTCGTGTTTTTAATTTTTGGACTTTTTATTTTTGGGTAAGCCTAATCATTGAGTTGATTCTTTTCTGTACAGTCCGTTCCGGCACACCTCACTAATTTCGTGACTGTTTTGAGCGTTACACAAGCTCTCGATTTACCCCTACCGCGGCTAAAGAAGTTTCACTTAAAAAAAATAGTGTGCGTTACTTTTCGATCCACCCTCGTAGAAAGACTAGGGTGAGGAGAATAGAGCAAAAATTGTTGAAATTCCAGTAAACTTCTGTAGTTCTGTACACTCCTGGCTTAGGACAAACCGCAGAGAGAAACAGCAATGTTGCTCTAAAAGTGTACAAACAAAGAAAAGCTTTTACGTGTTTTAAAGGATAACAGAGACAATAGCGTGTAAAACTTTTGTGAACTTCCAATTATTTTATCTCTGATGATCGGGTCGACACACGCTTTCCTAAACTGCTCTAATATACCAACTTTTTCGTACTAGATGGGAAAAAAAATATAATGTGAAACGCATAACTTCCTCTACCTTTAATAAAGTAAACAACTAGGCTGTGTTGCTTTAGTGCGCATTCAATTGTCTATGCTACCTTCAAAGTTCCATAATTCGCCAGGCAAGATCGAAGTTTGTGTACGAAATCAGTAGCTTATAACTACCCTTAAAAAAATGTAACGCTAGAAATAATATTTAATATACATAGCCTATACAGTATAACTGGAGAAAACTGCATAACGACGAGCATCATAACCTGTACTCTTCACCGAATATAGCCTAGAAAGGGTAATTAAATCACGGAGGATGAAGTGGGCTGGACATGGGGGAGGAAAGACATGTCTCAAAAAAGTATTGACTGGGAGACCCGAAGGGAAAAGACCACTTGGAAGACCTACACTTGTGGAAGGACAATATTAGGATAGATTTAAGGGAAGTAGGATTTCACAGGGATGGTTGGATAGAGTTAGCACAGTATAGGGTTGAATGGCGGGCTCAGGTAAGCGCGGCAATGAACCTTCGGGTTCCATAAAATAGATAATATTCCTTTAGCTTGCTGAGGAATTGTCTATTGCCATTGAGTAAGTAAGCAAGTATACATTATCTATATTTTAAAATTCGGCTGTAGAAAATTTGAAAAACGTCATTAAAGACTTTCAGAGAAAATAAAATAAATGAAATTCTCTTCATGTAAATTGGTTGTAAAAATGAAGAGAATGTCGTTACCACATCGCATCCCCGAAGGATACACAACCTGATGTAACGCACTCCCGTAACTTTTAGCATGTTTCTTTGAAATAATATTGTTCATTTAATATGTCCAAAACACAAAATTGTCATTGTGCACATTCATACACATTCATACATATAAACGCACATGATTTTAATCAATTTTTTCGTTTCTAAATTATCTTCTACTATTAAGTTATTGAAGAGTGGATACACTTTTACTTTATGCTTTAATGTAGGCTATATCAACTGTATTATTATTAATTGCCAGTGTGGTACTTTATGAGATTGTGTGTGGGACGGGAAAATGTCTTTCTGCCTGTCCGTGTGTCTTTACGCGCGAAAACTCGAATACGCTTTATCGGACTTTCATGAAACTTGGTACACGCATTTATAACGCCCATGGAAAGAAGCCTATTTATATTGGACCAAATCGGTTGAACGGTACCGGAGCAAAGCCAAATTTAGCGCCTATTTTTATGGTAATTTATTAGAATTTATCAAATGCAAATCAGTTCTCATGACAACATACTGTTTTACAGTGTTCATGTACGGCTTTGGAAGTTGCAATACGGTTAGCTTGGCAAATAACACTACCTACATATTCCTTCACATACGCTTATCAAACTAGGCCTTTGTTCCTCCGTAAACTCTGCTTAATGAATCGATCTGGAGCTTAACTCAGAAATCGATTACAAAAATAACTTATTTTCTGCATATCATAATTGCAATTATCACTGATTAAACAAAAAAATTTGGCACTTTGTTACGTCAGTTTACCTGATTTTATTGTTATTATTGTTATTATTATTATTATTATTATTATTATTATTATTATTATTATTATTATTATATTTATTATTATTGTATTTTTAGAGGTGTACAAATGACGTATCCTGGTTGAGTGGAAGAAAAGGACTTAAGGCCTTAACTCTATCCGACAAATAAACATTATTATATGGGAATTGATAAAGCGAACAAAACCCACACAAATAAACATATTTCATTCGTAAAGCGAGTTCCCATTAAAACAAATGACTGGCTGAACGCGAATGTCAAATCAGAAACAAACGAGCTTCGGGGAATTAGCATTGTAATAACAATCTGTCACAAATAATTACTATTATCTCGTATAAAAATAACAACAGTTCATTACAGTAATTAGTTAATTTGATTAGGATTGTTATATGTAATTACCATTATGAAAGTGAGGAAAGTGTATAATGGTTATTATTTTGTAGCTATGAGCCATTAATAATATTTGCCATAGCAGAATCAAAACAGAACATAGCCTACTAAGCCAAAGGCTGTATGAATGCTAAATGTTAAGAAGGCTTTGAAATAGAACGATACAAAAAAAAAATGAACATCAGGCATTATTGTCAGTGAATTCGATATACAAAAATGATACATAACAGATAGGCTTTGGAATTGCATAAATCCTGACGTCCAGTTCTTGTTAAGTTGGCAATTCCTAACGTATTGGATGCAAAATTACAAATCGCGTTTGTGTTCGAAAAAATATATTTCTAGTCACTTTTAATGAACTATTGCGTGCCGTGTGGATGTAAAGAACTCCGAAAGTAAAGGAAGTGCAGTTTAGTTTCTTAGGTCTGTTATTTCCGTATGTAACAGACGAGAAAACTGCCCGATATATTCAAATTAGCCTTAAATGATATTTTCTCCCTTTGGTGGAAGAATTATATTTAAATAAAATCAGGTAAACTGAAATAACAAAGTGCCAAAATGCTTTTTTTGTTTAATCAGTGATAATTGCAATTATGATAGGCAAAAAATAAGTTATTTTTGTAATCGATTTCCGAGTTAAGCTCCAGATCGAGTTATTAAGCAGGGCTTGCGGAAGAACAAAGGTCTAGTTTGATAAGCATATGTGAAGGAATATGTGGGTAGTGTTATTTGTCATAGCTAACTGTATTGCAACTTCCAAAGCCGCATATGAATACTGTAAAGCAATATGTTGTCATGACTAATTTGCATTTGATAAATTCTTTCTAATATTTTACCATGAAATAGGCACTAAATCGGGCTTTACTCCGGTACCGGCCAACCTATTTGATCCAAAATAAATAGGCTTCTTTCCATGGAAGTTATAAATGCGTATACCAAGTTTCATGAAAATCCGATAAAGCATAATATGCCGCATGGTAACTCAAATATTATTTGAATTACCATGCGGACGGACAGATAGACATTTTCCCGTCCCCCACACAATCTTATAAAGTACCATACTGGCGCTTAATAAAAATAGCTGCAATTTAAAAAATGATAAAAAAAGTGTGCGGGGAACGCCACGCGATAGAAGTGAAACTTGATTTTATTTTTATTTTTTCAGTTTTTGATTATTGGATTTTTTCAATTTTGCATTATTGAATTTTTTCAATTTTGCACTATTGGACTTTTTAATATTGGGTTTTTGGACTTTTTAAATTTTGGATTTTTTAATTTCGGATCTTTGAATTTAATTTTGGATTTTTTAATTTTGCATTTTTTATTTTTTGGATTTTAGGATTTTTTAAAATTTTGGATCTTCCTTTAAATCGTATAGCAGTTGATTACTCCTAATCTTTGAGTTGGTTGTTTACTGTGCAGTCTTTTCCGTCACACCTCACTAATTTCGTGACGATGTTACACAAGCTCTCGATTTACCCCTACCGCGGCTAAAGAAGTTTCACTTCAAAAATCACTATCAAACTACATAGCCTACATATGTGTAAGTATTACTTGCACATGATCAGTTAAAATTTCATTGGAATTGATCAAATATCTTGGGAGATATTGCTATTTATGTAAACCCCATATGAACTGATCAAATCCCCTTTAACATGGAATTCAGCATATTATAAACGTTTTCATTATGGTCCATGTTTTACTTGAGAGAAGCACCGCTTACACTTGATGGATTAACTCGGCTCACTTGAAACCACTCAGTCAATTAGCTCAACAGCGCACTTAGCGTTTGCTATCAGTACATGCAATACTGACTTATGTCACTTTCTCAGTCATAACGTAAAAAACATAATAGAGAAGTTGGCAAAGAAAATGTAAAACTCAAGCAAAATGTCCTAAATTTGCACAGAAAATAATATTACGGGACTAATCATTGTGGAAACTGTTTTCTACGCAGTCCGACATTCTTTTATATACTGTAAGAGAAATGGAGAGTAAATCCAATAGGAATCATAAGATTATGTCTTACCTTGATATCTTACTACTGGCCGGTTTCTATAAACTCGCGAATTACCTATGGGTAAATTATCTAATGGACAGAATTTACACAAGAATAACACCACACAAACACAAATAATTTAAAGATAGCAATCACATACACTTGTGACGAGTTTCTAGAAAAATGTCCTCTGAGTAAATATGAAAATGACAGAAGAAATGTTCATACAAACTCGGGCTAGATCTTTCCAAGGGTAAATCGTCGGGTTAATTTATCCTTTCATGGATGGCTGGATAAAATTTAACCTCTCATAGGATCAATAATAATTTAAACAATGAGAATCAAAGCCTTCTGAATTAAATTAACTGTACAACTCCAAGGCCTTGCTCATTATATCATTGTGGTTGAAATGGGACTAATTTATCCATGGATAATTTACCCATAGGTAAATCACAAGTTTGTAGAAACCGGGCATACATAGGGCAGGTACGATATATTAAGATTTTAACTTCCCTAAAAGATTCATCGTCTATACCAGTGTGGTTCAACTGTTTTCGCACGAAGGGCCAGATGACACTTTCAAAATTAATTCGCGGACCGGAATAATATATTAATGTTCAATCCTAAATAATAATAATAATATAATAATAATAATAATAATTATTATTATTATTATTATTATTATTATTATTATTATTATTATTATTATTATTATTATTATTACAACATTGGAAGAAATGTGATTAGATTGTCTTAGAGGCCTATTTCCTAAACTCAAATAATACAAAGATAACAATCACATCCCGCCTCTAGATCAAACCCGGCCGCCGTCGATAGATTTTTCTGGACGTAAAAATCCGGGCACGGAGTCCTCCGGGAGGGACTTTAAGCTGAGGGGCCCGTATCGTACATTCACGGCACGTTAAAGAACTCCAGGCCTAAATTAGAGCCTCTGGACAAAATTTCCCGGCCTTTCAGGTCCAAGTAATACCTTAGTTTCCGGAGGGGGTTGAGTGGCGATGGGCTTACCATCTGTCCCTCTGTCCTCTCTGGGAAAATAAGCGTAACAAAATTCACACAGGTAACAGAAACCTCCACTTGGAGGTCCTTCGCCCCAACACTGGGGATATAGGACATAGTCAGTCAGTCAGTCAGTCAGTCAGTAAGTATCACATACACAAATGAAAATCTATAAAATATAGGACTAATAGCCTATACACTTTTGGGTTGACTGTAATTCAGGATCCTTGGTAATATATAAAATGCACAAAACTGGTATAGTATATTTCGTTCGTTCCCCAAGTGGCGTAAGTCCAAAATTGCCGGTTTTGGACTTTAGTTAGAAAACACATCAACAATTTCCGTTTAAAAATCAGACATACGGTCATTTTCTCAAAACATCCACTACAAATTTGTGTTGATAAATTTCATGTTGTATTATCCTACGAGGGATTATAGCTGTCAATATAATAAAACAATTTTCGTATATTGTGGACAATATATTTCGGCTATTCAGCCATCTTCAGGCCCTTTTTCTTTCTCCAGGTGATCTTGTTTCGTTCAGCCGAAATATATTGTCCAAATAACACGAAAATTGAAAGCTATAATTTTTAATTATGTTTTACAATATTGAGAAGTGTAAATTTTAGATTTGACAAAGCTAAAAGCTGATATTTTAACCAAAGCATTTTATACGAGGGAATAGGTGGAATTATTTTATACACGACATCCACTACAAAGTTTATCCATAATGTTTATCCGAAATAATTTCATGATAACTGTCATCACATAGTCTTAAAATTCTCACGCGGACTGTTTTTGATTGTTCCGACAAAATAGAAAGCTGAAAAAAACTTAATTGTGGTCGTGAGGTCTCATAGACTACCACAAAAATAAAATGTTTTCTAGCACGACTCCACTAACACTCATGACTAGGGACCGGATTCTTAGGTTTTTACCTATTTTTTTCCTTACTTCCAAAACAAAAAGCGCTCATACACTTTTTCGAATCATGTCCATAGGAATCACCCACATTAATTCTGTGGTACCTGAAAATACCTAAACGGGACATAAAACCGAAAATATCTAATTTAGGCCACTTTTTTGTATTTTTTGTTTGTCAGTTGAGAAATCGATATTTTGCGGAGAGACAAAACTTTGTCGGGTTGAAATTAATACCACCAGCGTTTCGTCTAGGATGGACAGTCTGTGGATGGACGTGTTAATTATGCCGAATTAAATGAAATCGAGTTTATTACGGCAGTGGATTGGCGACGACCTGATTTTTTTTCTTCTTCTTCTTCTTCTTCTTCTTCTTCTTCTTCTTCTTCTTCTTCTTCTTCTGAGGTTATTTTATGACGTTGCACCCCGCGGGATCCTACGTCTGTTCTGTCGTTTTCGAAGTTGTTCCTGCTGTATATGACAGACGTTGTCATTCAATACAACTCACATTTGAGAATCTTGAAAGATACACTGTGATATACTGTAACCAGGAAATGTGAGGCAATCTTATTTTCACTGCTTCTTTTGATTGTTTACGCTTTCTTTCTTCAATTGTGTAATATTGTCCCAAAGCAAGTTTACACAAATTTAAGTTAATTTTTTAAAGTTAAGCTTTACAAGTATTATGTATTGAATCCTATGTCGCACATTCAAATTCATTAAAAAAAATTATTCTACCCGAAAACTATATTTTGGACTAAAAACCTAAAAAAAACTATTTCACCTAATGGAAAGCCTAAAACAGTGTTTTTGAAAACCTAAAAATCCGGTCCCTACTCATGAGTAAGTGCTGCTAAGTGATATATTGTCTTGAAAAGGAAAGGTAAAGACGATACACAAGATAATAGCAGTGGTGTTCTTTTACTGCGGTCACACAGACCTCACGTCCGTGGTTGAGGGTTAAATGTTCCTCTACAATAGAGATGCATGGCACTATAAAAGTCAGTACAGATAAGACGTATGTGTACAATTAAACATAATGGAGAAATGTGATTTGTTCTCTAATGTGTACATGTACACGTATATTATTGCAGTCTATCACCGGTAGAGGCGCTGTGAGCGTGGGTAAATAACAAGTGAGCATCAAGCTCAGTGACATGATTAGTAATACGGGCACGTCAATTTTTCATTGTTCACTGTTGCCATACAAATAAACTTAATTTCCCCTCTTCTCTTTCCAATTGGCATTTAACACTGTTTTGTGCGAATCGACAGGCAAAAAATTTTAACGGACATAATCAGGGGTGTCAAAATTCTTTCTGTTACGGACAATGAATAAAATAATCTTATATATATATATATATATATATATATATATATATATATATATATATATAATATATATTACAAACTTTCTCAATGATATATATATATATATATATATATATATATTAGGCTACATAATTTCTCAATGACAATAGACAATTCCTCAGCAAGTTAAAGGAATATTAGCTATTTAATGGAACCCGAAAGTTCATTGCCGCGTTTACCTGAGCCCGCCATTCAACCCTATTCTGTGCTAACTCCATCCAACCATCCCTCGCAAATCCTACTTCCCTTAAATCTATCCTAATAATAATAATAATAATAATAATAATAATAATAATAATAATAATAATAATAATAATAAAACATTTGATTTCTGGCATTTAAAATCAAAAGTTTTAAAAATCCTTTCTTAGTGAGAACTTACATTATGAAACGAAGGTACTGTCAAAATTCCTAGTCTCCATCTATTATAGCTTAGGCTCTACGTTGATTCTCTGTCAGTGAGTCAGGACAAAGCCGCTTATATAAGCTTACTTGTTAGATAGAGATATACAAGGACAGTTGTAAGTTTGTTTAAGAGATTAGAATACATAAACTTACTTACTCAATGGCAATAGATATTTCCTAAGTAAGCTAAAGGAATATTATCTAATTTATGGAACCCGAAGGTTCATTGCCGCGCTTACCTGAGCCCGCCATTCAACCCTATTCTGTGCTAACTCCATCCAATCATCCCTAGGAAATCCTACTTCTCTTAAATCTATCCTAACATTGTCTTCCCACCTACGTCTAGGTCTTCCAAGTGGTCTCTTCCCTTCGGGTCTAACAGTCAATATTTTTAAGATATATCTTTCCTTCCCCATGCGCGCAACATGTCCAGCCCATTTTATCTTCCGAGATTTAATTACCATTACTATGACCGGTGAAGAGTACAGGTCATGAAGCTCGTCGTTATGCAGTTTTCATCTCTCTCAGGTCCAATATGTTTGGAACCAAAGAAAGTATGCCAATGGCTATAGATAATTCCTCAGCAAGCTAAAGGAATATCATCTATTTTATGGGACCCGGAGGTTCATTGCCGCGCTTACCTGAGCCCACCTTTCAACCCTATTCTGGGCTAACTCCATCAACCATCCCTCTCAAATCCTACTTCCCTTAAATCCAACCTAATATTGTCCTCTTACCTGCATCTAGGTCTTCCAAGTGGCCTCTTCCCTTTGGGTCTCCCAGTCAATACTTTCCTCCCCCATGCGCGCAACATGTCCAGCCCATTTCATCTTCCGTGATTTAATTACCCCTACTACATCCGGTGAAGAGTACAGGTCATGAAGTTCGTCGTTATGCAGTTTTCTGTAGTCCCCATTTTCATCTCTCTTAGGCCCAAATATTTTCCTAAGCCCCATGTTTTCGAACACTCTCAGATTTAGATATATATACCTATACACATTCCTTATAGAACGAGCTAACATTTTATCAGATAAAATTGAATTCTTGTGATCCGAGGAAGAATATTATAAGACAAACGATCGTGATTGGTCAAAATCCGAGAACTGCTAAACATTATTGGTCAATATCAAACCTTTGGCGTATGAGTGGAATAGTCGTCATAAATTTATGGATTTGTTTTATCACTTTAATTTTATCCCATCTACGAGGGGTATTCCGAAAGTAAGTTTCGTCAATGTATGGCAGGAGCGGTGTGTTCACCAGGGGAACCAAACAAACGCCAGACGAATCCCCACCCGTGGCTGGATCCACGACGGAAGTGGCGTCAGCGGAGGAGGCATGACGCAGGCGCACTGCGCCGTAGAAGAGCGAGTCGCAGCAGACTGGCGTGCCCGCGGGTATTAGTGTACCGCTCACGATGGCACGAGAGATTTGACGCCACTGCCATGTACCGCTATCTCCCCTCTTTCAAACGAGCCATTGCTGCAGCCGCTGAACCTTTTATTGTCCGAGATAGAGCTGTTTGAAATTGATCTCCCGATTTCCGTCCCCGCAAAGTGCGGCCTCCACGAACCCATCTCGCACAAACCTTATGGAACATCAATTTGTCACTCAAAATGGTCTGTATGGAACCTTTAGTAATGTCAGGAAGCTGAGGTGGAGCAGGCTGTGCGCCCATTCCTTGCATCGCAGGGCACCGAGTTTTACCACAGTGGGTTCTTCAAACTGATCGCACGCTACGACAAATGTCTCAATGTCGCTGGCGACTATGTCGAAAAATAGTGCACGGTGTATAGGTCATGCTGCCATGCTGTATTGCTTTTGGGTCAATAAAGTGTCCGTGTGACAAACTGACGAAACTTACTTTCGGAATACCCCTCGTACATGCACTTGTTTTTAAAGTAAATTAACATGGACTGAACACTCAGATATCTTCATAATGCAGCTTCTTTGATCAGTAACAATCACTGAACATAGCGATTGGGTAAAGCTGCATATGAGCAAGAGATATGAAAATAATATACAATTTTATGTGTAGTTAAATTATTTAAAGTTTCCTATAATAATACATACAATATTGATCTCACGATGTTATTAGTTACAGGAAGGAGGTTAATCTAAGAAAATAATAATAACACAAATAGTTTTTGTTTTAATTATTATTATTTCAGCTGTGTTTATACTCCTCTTAGCTACGAGACCATATCAGGAGTTCAGGATCTGTGTCTATACAGTAGGGTATGTCATGAAACTATTGAGTGTCAATTGCTTCTATTGTCGGTGTATTTAATAGAGTAAATTTCAACTGATATTAATTTAAATGGATATGATACAGGATGAAATGCTGAGGATGATTCATGGTATGGAAATATCCAATTCGGCATTTGCCTTTACGACTGGGGAAACCTTGGAAAAACCATGTCAAATTGACCGGCCCCGGGATATGAACCTGGGACCTCCCGAATGCAAGTCCAAGACGTTACCATCTCGGCCACCTCGCTCAGTTTTAGTGGTTTGTATGAGATCCATTACATGCTTAATTTTGCGAGTAAACAATCTTAATAAATTAAATTCAAGATTCTCTCTAAGATAAATTCCGTTGCATCACCCCTGACCAAACCAGCACCTGCTTGTGTTATTGGATTCCATGGCCACCCCTGATCGAACTGCCAGGCAGAACAGAAAACATGACACCAGACAGAATTTGTGAACACGATGAGCAGAGAAATAACTTGGCATAGCTGCAATATCGTTTCATAGCCCTGTATATCGAGATTTATCGATATACGAACATTCTTCCCAGCGTATATTGTAGCCCGGTAATTTATTAGAAGTGGAGCTGTGAACAATGAACGTTATTCTACTGTCATGCTTTACGTCACGATAGATTAAATAAACATTTTACTCATAATTTGATGCCTCCTATTAAAATGAATGTAATTTAAGGTAGTATAGACTAAGCTATTACAGGGAGAAAAACGATCATTCATAAGGATAAACTTTTGACACGTAAAGTCTTTAAAATTGGTCTTATGTGTTGGGTGACTTGCTAAAGCCAGCCTGTGAGAGAAATACAGTGCTTTGGAGTCTGAACAAATGAACGCAGAAACCACGGCCTGAGTAGGCTTATTCTTGCTATTGAATACAGAAGGCTTTGACTACAAAGCAGTCAGATGCATGTATGTCTTCCTTTATTTGTAAATATTTAACAGGGAATTATATTAAATAACAGAGCTATACAGGGTGCTAATGAATAAGACCGAAATATTTTAGCTGTGTATAAAGGGGACATAGGTAAGCAACTTTTATTCGGAGATTTATTGCTCTATGACGTAAAATGTGTATGCTACAGGACATTATAGTAGGCTATATGGCGCTTATATAATTTTATATTATTGTATATATAATTTTAAACCCACCTTATACCCTCATTAATTTGTAAAATAAAACCAGAAGAAGAAGAAGAATTTGTACGTAACTTTAATTGTAGACGTAGCCTAATAGTAAAATTTAAAACAAATTTCCTTATAATTGCTGTAACAAACAACAATAATCCTTGAAAAATACAACAATTATAATATTATTGGAGAAAAATTCCTCCGACACTGGGATTTGAACCAGAACCTTCGGCTATCCGTGCCAATGTTCTACCAACTGAGCTAAGCCAGAGTTCACTTCACAGTGCCAGATGGTTTAAAATTATATATAGAGAGGACATAGATAAGCAACTTTTATTAGGTGATTTTTGCTCTATGACGTAAAATGTGTTTGCTACAGGGCATTAAAGTCATTACAATTTGGTGCTCATAAGTCAATAATGAAGAGAAGGTATTACAGGTAGAAAAAACGTCAATTCATAAGGATAAACTTCTTTAAAGTTGGTCTTATGTTGGCCACTTGCTAAAACCAGCCTATGACATCAAGTCTCCTGCAGAAATTTGACTGGGAGGTGTTTAAACATCCACCCTAAAGCCCGGACCTCACTCCCAGTGATTTCCATAATTTCCTACGCCTTTTAAATCACACAGAATGACAGAGAGGCGAAGAGGGTTGTCACACAGTGGTTCAAATCCCTAGCGGCAGACTTCTACGACGCAGGTGTTGAAATGTTGGTTCCACGGTATGACAAATGTTTCAATTCCGGTGGCGAATTTGTTGAAAAATAGCTGAACACTTGCTGTGTGTGTTGCAATAATTATTTCCTTGAAATTGTGTTTTGTTTCTGTAAATGGCCCCAGAGAAACTTACTTTATAGACGCACCTATTGCAAACAGATTTTTAAGTATAGGCTACATACAGACAGTAAATTGTAGTATCCTAAACAGATACGCGGCCTATTTTTACGCGTTCATCACCTCAGACTCTTTAAAACCTATGTTGGTCTCGATCCACGTTCCTCGGAGTTATAAGCCTATTCAAGCTCGTGCTTTGATCTCAGTCAGGAGACAGGCTATCACGAAACTGTAAGCAGATTACAGCAAGCCTATTACGGTTAAATCCTTCTTTTGAAGTCCGCATTAAAACTGTAACACGCTTTTTAGAGGTTGGTCAATGCTCAGCTGGCCTTTCTGTATTTAAGTAGGTTTTATGTAGGCTATTCTACGGGGAAATACATGCCGGCTAGTTTGAACTCACTAACTACAATATTATCTGTGATTCATGTTTGTATTAATCGGACTAGCTGAAGCAATCGGTAAGGTACTGGCTTTCTGTTTACCAGTTCGCCGGTTCGACCACGACCAAGGACAGTGGAATTTATATATATATATATATATTTTAGGGATGGGTCGATACAAGATTTTCTCGATACTCGATACCGATACATGACTTTTCCTCGATACTCGATACCTTCAACATTTCCGGTTTCAATAAATAGGTACATTAAAAATTAAAATTTGAGAGAACTGTGTAATACCAACAAAATTAATTAAGTAGTTTTCATATTTGCAATAAAAAGCGTTGTTATTTAGTTGATAACATTTTAAATTTAATATTCCTATCTTTATATATATATAAAAGGCTTTGTCCTGACTGACTGACTGAATGAATGACTGACAGACTGACAGGAATCAACGTACAGCCTAAACTATAACAGGTAGAGACTTGGAATTTTGACAGTACCTTCGCTTCATAATGTAGGCGCTCACTAAGAAAGGATTTTGAAAAATTCTGATTATAAATGCCAAAAATTAAATGTTTTTGAAAATACTTAATCCCTTTTTACATAGAATTATCGAAACAAATTCACAGAACATATTGTTGCCAATGGTATAGGTGGGTTTGGATTAAATGAAATGGATGTTTGACAAATTAGAGAAGGTATCACTATAATTCATATTATCTATATTAATAAAAGGAATTGTCCTCAATGTCCAGCAAAATCTACTGAACGCAGATAACTGAAATTTTAAACATAGGTGGGCTGAAGGGTCGGAAAATGCACCTCAAAGCTGGAATTTTAATTTTAGTTTTCGTTCGTGAGTTATGAGTGAAAAACGGGCAAAAAACGTGCATTTTTTGCGTTTTCAAAACATAAGTTTTCAGTTATACATTTCAATGTCAAATCAATTACAGTTGGCTTTGGCTATTTTTGTCATACCTTGGAAACAAAACTTTCGCGATCGCTTGAATGTTGTAAGCCCTAAATATGGTCAAACGTTGTTTTATTTGGACGAATCTCACTATACAGAGGTTTTCTGGGTCAAGAAACTCTAATCTGAGGTCGCTTTTACCAGACGATGCTATCTAATCGTGGTATGTAGTCCACGTGATTTAGGAGTTAATAAATATAATGATTTTACTATTATGCTCTTAATTTTTAATTTTTGAAATAATTATCGCGGGCGAGGCCGCGGGCACATGCTAGTAATATATAAAAGGCTTTGTCCTGACTGACTGACTGAATGAATGACTGACTGAATGACAGGAATCAACGTACAGCCTAAACTATAACAGGTAGAGACTTGGAATTTTGACAGTACCTTCGCTTCATAATGTAGGTGCTCACTAAGAAAGGATTTTGAAAAATTCTGATTCTAAATGCCAAAAATTAAATGTTTTTGAAAATACTTAATCCCTTTTTACATAGAATTATCAAAACAAATTCACAGAACGTATTGTTACCAGTGGTATCAGGTGGGCTTGGATTAAATTAAATGGATGTTTGACAAATTAGAGAAGGTATCATTATAATTCATATTATCTATATTAATAAAAGGAATTCTCCTCGATGTCCAGCGAAATCTACTGAACGCAGAGATCTGAAATTTTAAACATAGGTGTGCTGAAGGGTCGGAAAATGCACCTCGAAGCCGGAATTTTAATTTTAGTTTTCGTTCGTGAGTTATGAGTGAAAAACTGGCAAAAAACGTGCATTTTTTGCGTTTTCAAAACATAAGTTTTCAGTTATACATTTCAATGTCAAATCAATTACAGTTGGCTTTGGCTATTTTTGTCAAACCTTGAAAACAAAACTTTCGCGATCGCTTGAATGTTGTAAGCCCTAAATATGGTCAAACGTTGTTTTATTTGGACGAATCTCACTATACAGAGGTTTTCTGGGCCGAGAAACTCGAATCTGAGGTAGCTTTTACCAGTCGACGCTATCTAATCGTGGTATGTAGTCCACGTGATTTAGGTGTTAATAAATGTAATGATTTAACTATTATGCTCTTAATTTTTAATTCTTGAAATAATTATCGCGGGCGAAGCCGCGGGCACATGCTAGTATTCCTATAATTTAAGAATTCAAATCTATTAGAATCCATCCAAAAACTATTTTTAAAATGTGGATTCTTTTGAAGTTTTGGAAATTATCCAACAAAATATAGCAATATCCCCTATTCTATGTTGTTATCAATTTTCAACACTGACTCACTACTTGTTAGGCGAAAAGTTAATGGTTTAAAATTTTAGTATAATTTAACTTAACTTAATCCATGCCGGTGAACTGTGTAAGTTAATATCAAAATTACAAACTGTAGACTTAATAGAACATTTTATTTAAATTATGCACGAACAATTTATTACAGGAATTCTTCCCTTTTAAGACTATGCATATTGTACAATAATTTATGCAATCAATTTGATAGAGATCTATTTCAATTCACAACAGTCTTTTAAAGAAATATTTGCAACATTTATAGCATGCAGTCATAAAATCACAAATGAATGTAATTATTATTTTATTTAACTTTTTTCATTTGTAATTATTGTAATTGAGTGCGTGCATTTTAATTCATTTGTTTTAGTGTTCTTTTGTTGTGTTCTTAATGTTGTGTCTTTATATGTCAATAGAGTCTACTATGTAATTTTCTTAATTTAGTAGACTTAAAATAAATAAATAAATTTATATTTTTAAAAGCTTTCTTAAACATTACAATCTGTTCTGCAATGAAGAATAAGTAATAAAGTTACAAGAATTGGAGATGCTACAAATATAGCCCAGTGGCTAATATTTGCAAATCATAACAAATCTGTAGAACAAGTCCAATACTCTATTTCAATTGAGCCTACACGAGTTTGTCCCGTAAATAAATACGTTCCCTGCTAAAGGCGTAAATTTAATTTAAAAACATCTGACTGCATTGTAGTCAAGGCCTTCTCTATTCAGTATCCATACTGGAATAAACCTACTGAGGCCGTGGTTTCTACATTAATTTATTTGTCGATTTTCCGTTACATGCAGTTTTAGCAAGTGAACGACTTTAAATACTAGTTCTGGCAATAATCAGCAAAGCCTCCTATAAATAACGCAGAAGGCATTAGAATATTTCGGATATAAGATCCGTTCCTTTTCTGCTTTCGAAACTGTTTGACTTGCGCATTTCTGTAGCAGCTTGTTCGATACCACTTTTCTGCTGATTGTCGACTATTATGTTCTCGAGTTAAATCGATAGCTACTTATACGTCACATCAGCGAGATGAGGGCTGCTACAGGGTGTTTCATAACGCTCGCATCCGTAGAGTTTTTTACTCTAAACAAGACTTTTTATAAGTTATTAATGCAATAAAGGATGCAAATGCATTTGATTAAAAATAGCCTTTATTGCAGAAATAAAAATCTATAGTTCTAGTCCTTTTCTTATTCTATAATATCAATCATGGTTCAATAATTTCAATTTAAGGACAATAACATGAAATTAATTCCTTTCTATCAAAATATCAGGAGTTCGCGATCTGTGTATATACAGTAGGGTAGGCCATGGAAGTATTGATTGTCAATTGTTTCTATTATCGATGTATTTTTATGGAGTAAATTTCAACTGATATTAATTTAAATGCATATGATACAGGATGAAATGATGAGGATGATTCATGGTATGTAAATAATCCAATTCGGCATTTGCCTTTACGACAGGAGATTGTTTTCTTAACATGGATGACAATTGAGTGTTCCTGAAACGGAAATGAATCTATTTATCCTTATCTGTATCCTATCTGAGTATTACCATGCATTAAAATTATGTAAAATTAGAGAATAGGGTACAAGAAATAAACTAGGGGTCCAATCGATTAACACATTGTTTTCTGTGCGGTCCGGCATTGGTTTGTATAACATGCGAGAAATTGAGTCTTATGTATTTAGGGGTTGATATTGGTAATATTTCTCCCACTCATGTCTCCATTTACTCTTCAAAGTCTGCTGTTTTAGAGAATTTATCACTTTTATTACGTACATTCACGATCAATTGTTGTTAATTACTTATTTAATGTTTGAATTTATATAATTATTAAGATTAGTCTGTAAACTACAACCCTAACGTGCCTCTGTGGCGAAATAGGGTTTCCATCCCTGGAGATTAAATAATAATAATAATAATAATAATAATAATAATAATAATAATAATAATAATCGCAATATGGTTTGTATGTATAATCCATTTAATGCTCAATTTTCAGATCTTGTGATAAATTAATATTTTGCTTATATTTTTTATCGTTTAAGCTATTTTTGTTTTCATTTAATTTAAAACACAATTTAATTTGACACATATCTCCGACCCAATCAATCCAGACACAAGTAACTTTGCTATTTAAAAAGAATTTTGCAAGATATATTATACTAGCAGGTGCCCGCGGATTCTCCTACGATAATTAATCCAGAAATTAAAAATAAAGAGCAAAATAATTTAAAAAATTATATTCAAAACTATTAATAATTATAATGAAACAGCTAAAAATCCGGCTTTGGAGTGCATTCCACGATTAGAAAGCGCCACCTGGGTAAAACGATCTCAGATTCGAATTTCCTGGCCAAAAATACCTTTCTTAGTGGATTTTGTCTAAATGGATCAATGTTTGCCCATTTAGGCCTACATTCGTTATCCATCTTCCGTCTATGTTGAAAAGTTCAGATGTCTGCGTGCCTTGACATTACAAACAAACGAATAGACCAGGGTGAGCTCACAGATTTATTTTTTAGTACAATTTAGCGCCCATAGGCCAATTTTCCTGAATTATTTATCTTGTTTACAGTTTTGTTTTCCTTCTTTTTCATTTTTCCTTAATCCACACAAACACACATGCCCGAAGTGGTACTCGAACTCATAGCCTCCTTCACCACGAATCTAAGGCAGCAGCACGCCTTAGCTACCGCGGCTAAGGAGACCGACAAAACAAAAATTTGATCTTCTATATCAAGAAGGCCATGAATGAGGTAAAGAATTTGATAATAGTCACAGATGGCATTGATATTTTATTTAGTTGCTTTTAGGGATTTTGTGATAGGAGGATACGCTATTAACACCATCAAATATGCGGACGACCTGGTGATTCTGGCAAAGAAACAAGAAATATTGCAAGGAATGATTGACAGGCTGGTGGAAACAGGAAGAAAGTATGGAATGGAAATCAACATAGGTAAATCGAAGGTGATGAGGATATCGAAGAGAGAAGAGCCGCTTCAAATTATCATGGGAAATCAAGAATTAGAGAACGTGAACCAGTTCAAATACTTAGGAAGTGTACTGACGAAAGATGCCTATTGCACCAAGGAGATAAGATCAAGAATTGCCATGGCCAAGAAAGCATTTATGAAGAAGAGAACTCTGCTAACTAGTAGTCTGAACCTAGAGCTACGTAAAAACCTGGTGAAGTGTTATATTTGGAGTATTGCTTTGTATGGATCAGAGACATGGACTTTGAGGAAATTAGAGAAGAAATATTTAGAAAGTTTTGAAATGTGGTGCTGGAGACAGATAGAAAATATAAAGTGGATGGACATGGTGACAAACGAAGAGGTTCTGAGTAGAGTGGGTGAGAAGAAGTCAATCATACACACAATTCGTCAGAGGAAAGCAAACTGGATTGGGCACATTCTCAGAAGGAACTGCTTATTACATGATGT
Source organism: Ectobius pallidus (assembly GCA_964059195.1). Classification (NCBI taxonomy): domain Eukaryota; kingdom Metazoa; phylum Arthropoda; class Insecta; order Blattodea; family Ectobiidae; genus Ectobius; species Ectobius pallidus. The sequence continues at coordinate 179,542,100 of CAXKWD010000005.1, read as the reverse complement.
CGTAGAAGGAAGATTGGAGGATACAACTAGACTTGGAAGAAGAAGAATTCAGCTGTTGGACGATTTAAGGGAAAAGCGGAAATATTGGATGCTGAAGGAGGAAGCAGAGGATAGACAGTTTTGGAAAACAAAATTCGCGTACCAAGTTTGAAAACCTGCCGGAAGGCAGAATACTTACTACTACTACTAGAAGAAACATTTGCAATATAAACTCTTAAATGCGCGAGACAAAATTTCTCACACAATACATAAACCCATGCCGGACTGCACAGAAAACAAGAAGCATAATTATTTGGGTAGTAGTTTAGCCTATATCTTGAACCGTATTCTGGATTTTACATGCATTCTTAATTTTCCACAGCTATTTTCTGTTACTTTATTACTAATTCACGTCAAACTATTGTATCCAATCTTAAATAATAGCCTAAGAGGAAGTGTTTGTATGTCCGTCTGTGCGCGATGCCCAGCGAAATCTACTGCACGCAGAGATCTGAAATTTTAAACATAGATGGACTGAAGGGTGGCCAAATGCACCTCGAAGCCGGATTTTTAATTTTCGCTTCCGTTCGCGAGTTGTGATCGTAAACATGGCAAAAAACGTGAATTTTTTGCTCTATCGAAGCATCGTTTTCAGTATTGCATTTCAATTGTCAAATAAATTGCAGGTGGCTTTGCCTTTTTTTTTTTTCATAACTTGGAAATAAAATCATGGCGATTTTTTCAATATATCGCATAGAATTGTCGATTCTTTTCGATTCTGTGAGTTCACCCTGGTCGATTCGTTTGTATTTGTAATGTCTAAAGCCCGGATTTTCATGCACTATCAAACTTAAAATCATGCATGCATTCATGCACTATCGTATCTCCAAATATGCACAATAAAGGGCGAAACATGCACTATCAAAAATCCGCAATATATTTCAATTTCTCTTAAAACAATATACAACAACGAGTTTTTCGAATTCTTCTCACTTAAACTCGTGCGTTTATCAGTTAGGACATTCTTGAAAGCAGAAAATGACATTTCTACTTCACAAGAAGTAACAGGCGCATACTTAAGGGAAGAAATTTGACTGAGGGTGATATCGAATTCCATGTCTTTTACATTTTTTCCACATAATACGTCTTTCACTGTTTTCAGAAGTTTAAGGTCAGGATTTGAACTAAGTGCCTTCTTAAGTTTATCCCTACTTAACTGTCACACCCATTTCTCCACAGCACGATTCTAAAGACAATTAAACGTCTTCAACAATGGCAAGTGACTGACGAATTCAAGCAGTGAACATTCTGTTTTGCAGTTTTCTTTCAATGGAAGGTCGGCGAGTCGGCATTTTCTTTTGTAGCCTGGTGTATTATATTACTGTTTATTTAGGGTAAACAGTAGTTTGCACTCTCAAATTGATGCAGGTGGCAGACTCTGTTGCCAAGTCAATCAAATAACAATCATAATACAATACAACATTTTTACGTTTCATTGAAAAGCCAAGGTTTTAGGGAGGCACATTCACAATATGCACAGTTATGCATGGTAACTTGATATTATGCACTAAAACCAGAAAATGAGGGTTTATATGCATTAAAAAGTCTGAATATGCTATATTAAACAAAACAAAATCCAAAACATGCATTATGCATGAATTTTGCCACAAAAAGGCCGAAATATGCAAACATGCACGGTAAAAATATGGTTATTTGGAATCCATAAGTCATGTAATGAGTAACTACAAAGTTTGAGAACTGTAACCGAAGTATATAAAAACATGCATTTGCTTGGAAATCCGGGCTCTAAATGTCAAATACAATAGAGGCGCTTTCTAATCGTGAAATGCATTCCAAAGCACATTTTCAGGTTACAAAGACAAGCGATAAAGCGACATAATTATACATTGTTAATTTTCGTGCGTTGTATAAAATTATTTTTATTATGTCTTTTTTTAAATTCACATATTTATTGTCCTTTGCATTTATTGAAAAACCTACTTAAAAATAGCGTTTTCTGGAAAAGTCCTCTTTATGCCGGTAACTTAGCTTAGCTTAGCTCACATACAGTGAGGGATTCCATATATAGTTGTGCCGGATTTCACATGTAGTTTTGTCGACACAACTACGTATGAAATCCCGCACTGTATGTGAGCTAAGCTAAGCTAACTTAGCTTAGCTCTTGGTCGGCAACCGGCATTAACTTCTAGTTTTTCAGAAAAAAGTACTTTTTAGTCCCTAGTTTTTCAGCAAAAGTCCTCCTTAGCCCCTTCAGTCTAATATAGCCCTTTTTAGAATCTATAAGACTCATATAACTTATTCGGAAACAAGGGGCAAGAAACGAAAACAAAAAAATACGCTAAAATGTTATAGGGGAAATAAAGAGTGCGTGGAACGCCACGCGACAGAAGTAAAACTTTATTTTATTTTTTCAATTTTTGATTATTGGATTTTTTAATTTTGCATTATTGGACTTTTTAATATTGGGTTTTTGCACTTCTTAAATTTTGGATTTTGGACTTTAATTTGGGATCTTTGAATTTTTAATTTTGGATTTTTTAAATTTTCGATCTTTGAATTGTTTATTTTTAAAACTTTTTATTTTTGGATTTTTAATTTTTTAATTTTATTGTTTATTAAATTTTGTATTTTTGGATGTTATGATTTTTAGTTTTGTACTTTTTAATTTTGGAAAATTGTATTTTTTAATTTTGGATTTTTAATTTTGGATTTGCGCGGTAATGAACCTCCGGGTTCCATAAAATAGATAATATACCTTTAGATTGCTTAGGAATTGTCTATTGCCATTGAGGAAGTAAGGTCTGAAAAAATTCCTTCGATTACTCCTAATCATTGAGTTGTTTTCTGTGCAGTCCGCACCGAAACAAGTAGTGTGACTGATTTCGTGACTGATTGTGACTGATTTCGTGACGGTTTTAGTGTGACTGATTTTCCCGATTTATCCTCTACCGCCACTAAAGAAGTTTTACTTAAAAAAATAAGTTAAAACCTTCAAATCCGGGCCCTCCTTGATGTATGCCTAAGATAAGAATAACACACCCTCTACAGAATAAATCAATCAACTCCAAAACCATTTCCCTCTGGATTCCTTTTCCTTCCCTTCGAGATACAAGAGATGGAAGATTTTCAGCCTCACATAATGGACGTTCATGGGCTTTTTGGACGCTGGCCAGGTTATTCTGCTGACCGGGGTGAATGTAAGGGGGCAGGCAGGGGCCATCTATTACAATGATAAACTCGGTTCAATGTCTGTATTGTCTATAGCCTACTGGCGGTAAATTTTAATTATGATATCCAGGCCAGGAATTCTTTCTCTCTAAATTTATTCCAACTCAACTTGTGTGTAATATTTATTACTAGCAGGTGCCAGCGGCTTCGCCTGCTAGATGTTTTGTTTAAATTACTTATTTAACAGAAATAGTAGGCTATATTGCGATACAAGTGCCGTAAGCGGTCCATACGGATCGAGGAAAGAGTTTGAAAAAACGAGGCGCTTGTGCCGAGTTTTTTCAATTTCCGAGATCCGTTATACGCTTACGGAACGAGTATTGCATGCTATTTTTTCCACGATGATTATTTACATCAATTTAATTATATTAATTGAGATATTAGCTGAAAATATTATGTATTTACTAGCTTAAAAGGCCCGGCGTCGCCCGGGTTTTGTATTTTGTAATTGGAAATTTACTTATGAAGGACTTTCGATTTTTAAATTCTAGGTCCTTATATAGGTATTTATAATTTGAAATAGGAAGAATGACTTATCACACTCAAACTATTCCCTCAGAACACGCTTGATAATAGCTTTTTATGGCTCATAGAGGATGTAGAATTTTGCTCCCATAACTTCTACAGTACACAGCAAGCCTGGTAAGGGTTCAAATAAGAAGAAACAGAAATTCCGGTAACATAAAATTGTATTGTCTTTGCGGAATAATTTCTCACCTTCATGTTACTATACAACCGTTTCGGGGATGAAATTAAAAAGAAATTCAATATTACTTTCATACTTCTCTCCCCAAAACATTTCACGATACCTCGTATTGTTTTCTCTGTGTCCAGGGTAGAGAAAGTTATGTGACTGCATTATTTTCGTGGATTTCATTCTTTAATATTTATTTATAAGATGAATTTTATTGATAGTTTCTCTAATTTGTCAAACTCCCATTTCATTTATTTCGAAACCCATCTGAGACCAGTGGCAACAATACACTGTTGTGATTTGGATTTGATAATTCTGTGTAAAAAGGGATTAAGTATTCTCAAAAACATTTTATTTCTGGCATTTAAATTCAAAATTTTTCAAAATCCTTTCTTAGTGAGCACCTACAATATGAAACGAAGGTACTGTCAAAATTCCAAGTCTCTACCTATTATAGTTTAGGCTCTACGTTGATTCCTGTCAGTCAGTCAGTCAGGACAAAGTCTTTTATATATACAGAGATTATGCAGTATTTTTTTTTATTTCATTTCAAATAATTTACAGAAATTTTACTAAAAACATTCTATGCACCACGTACATAAAAGCTTTAGCGTAAGTTAGTTGATACATAAATAGCTATTCTCTTCTTTTGTTGGACAATACGAAGTCTAAAAAAACTGAGTGCTGTTATTTCTTTCCCACCCTGTATAAATTCAGAGGATAATAGATGTCATTAGCATACTCACTTCACATATAAAGCCATGTTTTGCACAAGACTGTTTTGTAAAAAACACGACTAAGGCAATAATTTCGCAACATTACACACCCAGGAACTAAAGCAAGAGCTCCGAACATTAAATAGCAAAACAAACTGACCCAGTTGTCAATAGGGTTCACAATGCTATGTCAAAACAAGCGGCAGATGAACCTTAACGACCACGCAGATAAGAATTAAACATGAGGGTTTTTTTTATTTGAAAGCTTGTCAGGGATTAAGGGCTCTAGAGACAGGTAATAACAACAAACTGTTCAGGCTATAGCCTGGCTGTATCTCTACGTATGCCATTGTACAGCCAGCAGAATGGTTTAAACCATAGGTGAGCAACTGAGGGGAAACGTTTTAGTCCCCATCCCTTGCTGTGACGTAAGAAACCTGTTCGTCATGTTCAGTGTCAAGTCGAAACTGCTTTATGCTGACGTCAAGGGCGACTGTAGTGGGAGAAATTCCCCTACCGCACAGTGACACGATTTGCCACAGATGCGCACCCATGGTTTACACGATATATACCTAACTAGCATGTGCCCGCGATAATGATTTCAAAAATTAAAAATTAAGTGCATAATAGTAAAATCATTATTTATTAACACCTAAATTACGTGGACAACATACCACGATTAGATAGCGTCGCCTGGTAAAAGCGACCTCAGATTCGAGGTCCTTGGCCCAGAAAACCCCTGCATAGTGAGTTTCGTCCAAATAAAACAATGTTTGACCATATTAGGGCTCACAACATTCAAGCGATCGCGAAAGTTTTATTTCCAAGGTATGACAAAAATAGACAAAGCCAACTGTAATTGTCAAACTTCCATTTAATTTAATTCCAAACCCATCTGAAACCCACTGGCAACAATATGTTTTAATGTCAAATGTGATTTGGATTCGATAATTCTGTGTAAAAAGGGATTAAGTATTCTCAAAAACATTTGATTTTTGGCATTTAAAATCAGAATTCTTCAAAATCCTTTCTTAGTGAGCACCTACATTATGAAACGAATGTACTGTCAAAATTCCTAGTCTCTACCTGTTTCAGTTTAGGCTCTACGTTGATTCCTGTCAGTCAGTCAGTCAGTCAGGACAAAGCCTTTTATATATATACTAGCATGTGCCCGCGGCTTCGCCCGCGATAATTATTTCAAAAATTAAAAATCAAGAGCATAATAGTTATATCATTATATTTATTAACTCCTCAATCACGTGGACTACATACCACGATTAGATAGTATCGTCTGGTAAAAGCGTCCTCAGATTCGAGGTCCTTGGCCCAGAAAACCCCTGTACAGTGAGTTTCGTCCAAATCGAACAACGTTTGACCATATTTAGGCCTATGTTGATTATCCCACTTATAATAATAATAATAATAATAATAATAGGAAGAAGAAGAAGAATAATCCTCTTCGGGATTAGGTTGAAAATTTCATATGTATGCGAGCCTTGACATTAAAAACAAATGAATCGACCAGCGTGAGCTACAACATTCAAGCGATCGCGAAAGTTTCATTTCCAAGGTTTGACAAAAATAGCCAAAGCCAGCTGTAATTGATTTGACATTGAAATATATTACGCTTCGGAAACGCAAAAAATGCACGTTTTCTGCCCGTTTTCCACTCATTTTTGGCATTTAGAATCAGAATTTTTCAAAATCCTTTCTTAGTGAGCATCTACATTAGGAAACGAAGGCACTGTCAAAATTCCAAGTCTCTACCTGTTATAGTTTAGGCTGTACGTTGATTCCTGTCATTCATTCAGTCAGTCAGGACAAAGCCTTTTATATATATAGAGATATATATAGAGAGATTAAATTATGCCCAAGTTGTAAGTAGAAGGTACTTAAACCTTTAAATGCTAGATCTAAATTTCTCACGGAAATTATAAATCCGAGCCGGACTGCAAAGAAAACCGTTAACACAATGATTAGGCTCATTGTTGGACAGATACTGACGTGGTCAATGATTGCAACTGTTTTGTGAAAGATTCAGCAAGTAGCAGAACAGATCCACAGCGTTTCAGACAATGGATTTTTATAAGAACTGACAACAGTGCCATCAGAAGATGGATACATTATCGACCCCTCTATCAGATCTGAGACAAGTAGGCACCGAACCAACAGAAGTGCTTGAAGAAAACCATCGTATTTACATACTCGCCTCTGCTTATTAAGTGCCAGTATGGTACTTTATGAGATTGTGTGGGGGACGAAATAATGTCTGTCCGTCTATCTGTGTGTATGTACGCGCGATAACTCAAATACGCTTTATCGGATTTTAATGAAACTTGGTATACGCATTTATAACGTCCATGGGAAGAACCCTATTGATACTGAACCAAATCGGTTCACCGGTACCGGAGTAATGTCCAATTTAGAGCCTATTTTAATAATATTATATCAGAAAAGCGCCATAACTCAAATACGCTTTATCGGATTTTCATGAAACTTGGCATACACATTTATGACTTCCATGAGAAGTAACCTATTGAATTTGGACCTAATCGGTTGACCGGTACCTGAATAATGCCCAATTTAGTGCCTTTTTTATGATAATATACCTGTATAACAAAATTCGCGATAACTCAAATATGCTTTATTGGATTTTCGTGAAACTTGGTATACGCATTTATAACGTTCACGGCAAGAAGCCTATTGATTTTGGACCAAATCGGTTGACCGGTACCAAAGTAAAAACTAATTAAATGTATTTTTGTTATTGTTTTTGTAATCGTGTATATATTCTGCAGTGCCGCATTTCTAATCATTGAGAGCAGGGGAAGTCAACTACGTCTTGTGATGACGTTTGTGGAGCAAGTGCATGCGGATCCCTTGTGTGTGACGTCAGCAAGAGCGCACGGTAGAAGGGGTGTTTAGAGTACGCTAGAGCTAGCTCTAGCTCTGTGGGTAGAACAACTTCTGGTTGGAAATACGGAGCATTTTTCAAAGTTAATGCAAGTACGCGATCCTGATAGTGTTCTCTCTGCAGAACATGTGTTAGTTCTGCAACACATTCTTCTTCAGTTCGAATCGAGGTTTCAGGATGTGGAAAACCTTTCTCCAATGTTTAAACTTTTTGCTACCCCATATTCAGTTAATGTCAAAGACGTTCCTTGCCGGTATCAGTTGGAACTGCTAAACTTACAATGCGACGATTTGTTAAAGGACAAATAGGCCTACGAACGTAAAGTGGTCTTGGGTATCTTTTACAGAAATTTCTCTGAAACCAGATTCCCGAGACTTGCCGCACGAATATTATGTAATTTTGGATCGACATATGTGGCCGAACAATTTTTTTCACTAATGAAATGTGCAAAGCTCAAATCAAGAAGTACATTGTCAAATCACAACCTAAATGTAGTCTTCGATTAAATATTGCTCAAACATTACGTCCCAACATTGATAAACTTGCTAAAGAAAAAAGAGACAGGAAAGTCAGAAAATTGTTACTGTAATCTTGTATCATCTAAGGTGCAGACGAGCTTGTATGGTAATTAATTAAGTTCATTTTTTATTATTTTTATTGTAGTGAATTATGTTAATTCAAATGATAGTATTGTCTATTTTTGTCAAAGAACATAGATTTTATGGAAAGGCAATTGTTCTCACAGAATAGTAAAATAGAATTATTTATAATATGTTAAACTACTGTGCTGTATTAACCGATAAACTATCAAGAAAATCGATTGATGTTTCATTAATTCGGAAACACGTATTACGTAAGTTCTAACCCCCTAAATTCCTGCTGCCCGTAATACTAATGCTCCTCTCTTCCCCCCTGTTCACTGATGCCGCCATTTCACATACTCCTCGCAGAGATATAACGCGAGCAGTGAGAGCAGAAAGCAGTGACGTCACAGAGCAACCTTCTGTCTTCCCCTGATTGAGAGCTTTGACTGTTTATTTCGATGAAGTTGAAATTGTGTACTACATGAATAATTTACTATAAAAGGTTTGAACTTTTCTCGGCGAATACTACGTAAAAGTTCTTCACGGGCTAACAGCCGATTCAAGGTTTACACATATACTGATATAATCCAGGGGCTTCTCTAAGTATCCTCACACATTCCTGCAGCTTCCTGTAGATACAGGAATTCCTGGAAGTGGTTGCTATGGAGGACGTAACAATAACATGAATAATGTAATTAGGGGGCAGCTAATTGCATTCCTATCAGGTTCCCTTGGCTCTGTGTAGACCTCCAAACAGAGCAAAAGTGATCAGAGTACTTAGACCTATAGCGTTGTACTTGATAGCATTTCTTATAAGGATGTCCATTTTGTGAATGAATAAACATAATTACGATCATAGTAATAATAATAATAACAATAATAGTAATAATCAGGGCCCCGATTCTGATGACCTAAAATTGTTTGAAATATGACCCATGAAATGACCCTAACTTCTAAAGAAAATGACTTAAGTTAATAATTATAAAATATCACCTAAAAACTTATTTTAATTATAAAAATGATTACTGTAAACACAAAGTTATAGACCAATTTATACCTAATTGTAAAAACTGTAAATGCAGATTTTGTAGGTCTAAAGCTTTGTTCTTTGTTCTTGATTCGAGCATCTGAGAAGAAAAGTAAGAACATTTTTTAACGTAGATCCTACAAAAAATGTTGCATTATAGTAACCTAGTAATTTATTTAAATATTATGAATATTTGGGGAAAAAAACTTGTAAACCCTTTTGATTTTCGTTTCCGACTGAGACATGTCAACACTTCAATACCGAGTGTTTCCTTCTTGCATTAAACAAACAACACTTCAAAGGCAGCACCGCTGGGTACAATGATAGCTAGTCGACAAAAAGGTTAATATATTCATTGTAATTGCATGAAAATGACTAAATAAGAAAGCAAATGAGACGAAATTGTCATAATAATGACGTAAAATTGAAATAAATGCCCTAAAAATATAAAATGGCATAAAATGACAACAAATGGCCCAATAAAAATTCATTTCTGCAATCTACAAGCCATGATTAGGATTTATCTACAAGTTGGCAATGTCTATGCAGCATCAATAAAATGTAATCAGAATCCGGGCCCTAGTAATAATAATAATAATAATAATAATAATAATAATAATAGTTAATTTTAGTGTGTCTGAACCTAACTTAAATAACAAAATACCTGTAACTAAAAATGAGGATCAAATTAGTGATAAAAAACTTCACATTGCAAGCTACTAATAACTTACATTAGGAATAGTTTTGGGCCCTATACATGTAAGTTAATTATGTGAACAATTATGTATATACTTATAAATACAGACAACGCCGCTTAATGTAATCGCGGATAATTTTATCACGTTTCTGAATTACCGAAAGGATTATTAATGATGCATTGAAAAAATGCTGTTTATTGTGATCAAAGATTTGGTTTATGTTATCACATTTTCCTTTTTGCGGCTTTATTTCCAAGTACTGTACGTCATTCAAAATTAAGTTTTATTAAGGATTTCGTTTCTAACTCAACTGAATATTGTGTTGTACCGGCAATACTGTTCCCAGCTCACAGGATGACCAGTTCAAGGGGTGGCATTACCTAACTTTCTCTTTTAAGCAATAAAACATGTTTCACCCCACAGTTAAGCTGCAGCTGCTGATTTATGAAGATAACAGTATTGACATGTAGTGTAAAATGAAAAGACTTGAACAGACAGGGGTTAGATGTTTTGCTACGCGGTGTTCACCACAGGTCAGTATAGACTTCCAAAAACATTCGTAGCTGAGTATGGAGTATTGGTTAATGGACTCCTAAAGGAAAGTAAAAGCAATTATAGCCTAAACTTTGTTACTGGTTGAAAAAATAGTTGCTTGCAGTCTATTAGGCCTACTGTATTAGCCTTTGAGAGGTTCAATGATTCACAGTTACGTATTATTTTATGAATATATGCGACTATTTTAAATTATGGTTTGAAGTGTAGGCTACTATCTTATACTGTAGGCTATATGAATAATCATCCTTCATTTAATTCATTCGGCTACTGTTGTCAATCGGTTAATATTATCAGATTAGAAGCGTCCCGAAGTGATCACAATAAGCGGCGTATATATAGGATATGTATAATAGTTTACCCCGTCCTGTATGCCACTTCTATACTATGTATTTCGGCTCTTGAAGGGATTCATTTGTGAAAAATACAGACAAAAACTTGGATTTTTTTTTAATTTTTCGATTTTTGAAATTCGGAATGTTGGACTTTTTAAATCTTGGATTTATGATTTTTTTAATTTTGAATTTATGGACTTCTTCAATTTTGGATCTTTGAAGATTTTTAATTTTGGAATTTTGGATCTTTGAATTTTTAATTTTTTTGGTTTTTGAATTTTGGATTTTCTTTTTTTAATTTTGGATTTTCGTTTTTTTTTTTAAATTTGGATTTTTTAATGTTTAAAATTTTAGATTTCGGTTTTTAACTTTAGAATTTTGGATTTTTATATTTTTAAAAAATGTTGGATAAGTTTAATCATTGAGTTGATTGTTTTCTGTGCAGTCCGTCACAGCCCTACTACTTTCGTGACGATTTTGTTCGTTCTATCATGCGCAGACACTAGTCGATTCCATAGTGCGTTCATCAGTACTCCTCACGAGGCTCGGTGCATTCAGTTCCACAAAATTAAGGACATTCAGTACCAGGGGCCTCAATATCCGAAATTTACTGGACACATAGCAGATAAAAAATATACTAGCAGCTGAGGTAATTAAATTTCAATTTTAACATATGAATTAAATTTCAAACCCGTGTCAAAGAATAAAAAATCAAATGCACTATAATTTCCATAAATGATGTACGTAACACAATGTTAATCTGAATAGGAGTTAATTGGATTTGAATGTAATGTAATTTAAAGACAAATAACATTTCAAACTAATTATTCCTGAACAATGGGCTGTGTTATTTAATAAAACAGTTATTGATCCGAATTGTAAAAGGTTCGCTGATGAATGAATATTAATGAACACCACACTGCTTTATAAAATGTCAAGAGCTTTTGTTATAGCTTAAAAGGCCCGGCGTCGCTCGGGTTTTGAATTTTGTAATTGGAAATTAACTTATGAAGGACTTTGGATTTTGAAACTCTAGGTCCTTAAGTAGGTAGGTTATGTAGAATTTGACATGTGGAAGAACGACTTATCACATTCAAAGTATTCCCTCTCTCATCTTACTATACAAACGTTTCGGGGCTGAAATAAAAAAGAAATTCAATATCACTTTCATACTTTCCTCTCCCAAAACTTGGGACCGTTGTGCATTATCTCTAATTTGTCAAAGTCCCGTATCATTTATTTCCAAAGCTACCTGTGATCACTACCAACAATACACTGTTGTCATGTGAACTGTACATGTAATTTGAATTGTATTTGATCATTCTGTGTAAAAAGGTTTTTCGTATCCTCAAAACATTTGATTTTGGGCATTTAAAATCATTTTTTTTTTTAATTCTTTCTTAGTGAGCACTTAGATTATGAAACGAAGGTACTGCCAAAATTCCAAGTCTCTACCTATTATAGTTTAGGCTCTACGTTGATTCTCTGTCAGTCAGTCAGGCCAAAGCCGCTTATGTATAGAGAGATTACGATACATAGTACTTACATTACGATATAAGTGTGGAAGGAAATAAGTTATTGGAAAACATGAGAAAATTGCCAGTTTTTTTTAAATTTTTCTCATATTGTACCCTTCTTACGTGTATTGCATACTTTTTTTATACCATAGGGAAAATGCATATTTAAGGCTTTGCTTATGTGAGACTCTACTTTTTTGTACGGGTGTAAGTCATTGCAACAACAATGCAAAACTTTAAATTACCTAATTTTTCAACATAGTCCCCTTGCTTCTCAATGCACTTGATCCATCTTTGCACAAGCTTCCTGATCAGGTCAGAAAAAAAAAGTTTTTCGGCTGAGCAGCAAGCCATGTGTGCACCACTTCCTTCACTTTTTTTATCTGTGTTGAATCGACAAATGGGCCAAAAAGATGGAAATCTGACAGGGCGAGATCAGGTCTGTACAGGGGCGGATCCACGGGGCCCCCCCAAAAAATTTGTAACATTAAGCACAAATTATTCAAAATTTATTAGAACATAACCCAAATACTTAAATTAAAGCAACGACATTCATTATTTTGAAATACCTTTGTAAGAAAATGCTGAAATGTTCATTTTGTTTTCAATTGTGTACTGGGAATAATTAATTTTTATGAGTAAAAACTTCCCTCTCTACTTTGGTTCCCCCCCCCCCCCCAAAATGTCTCTCTGGATCCGCCCCTGGGTCTGTATGTTCTAACATCTCAAAACCTAGTTTTGCAATAGTTTGAGCCATGTGGGTGGCAGTTGTTGCCAAGCAACAAGTTTTCAATCCATTCGTACACGCTTCGCTGTGGTAAAAACATTGCCCCCTTGTGAGAAAGTCTGCGATGGATTTCGGCCCCTACTACACTTTCTGACGACAAAAAACGTATCAGTGCATGCTGTTCTTCTTTGCTACAAACGCTGAGAGGTACAGACATGTTTAATAAGCAAGAGCGCAACACACAGTGGATACATAACGGAGACAAATGAACAACATGTCGACTTGCGCAAGCACAAAGAGCTACAGCGAACCTACGAAAGATTAAACAAAAAGCGCGGTTATATGAGAAGTACCTCAGGAGACTGAGTGCACTGCTTTCCGGACCCGTACCTCAGAGACTTTTCCTAAAGTTTTAATAACACGATCAAAAACAATATTTTAAATATGAAATAAAATTACAGAATAGGGTGCAATCAGTAGACTCCAGAACTAATCATTGTGTTTTCGGTTTTCTTTGCAGTCCGGCTTGGGTTTGTATATTGTGTGAGAAATTGGGTATCCTGCATTTAAGAATTTACATAGGTGTACGCGCTAATATGTTTTTCACTGATTTCGTTTACTTTTCCTGTTATTTTAATAATGTCCTAACTGCGTACTTCATTTTTAACCATTATTGTAAATATTGTGCAAAAAGTGTATAAATAAATAAATAAGATTATGGCAGATCCTATACTTCCTTACTCAATGGAAATAGATAATTCCTCAATAAGTTAAAGGAATATTATCTATTTTATGGAACCCGAAAGTTCATTGCCGCGGTCTCCTGAGCCCGCCATTCAACCCTTTTCTGTGCTAAATCTATCCAATCATCCCTCGCAAATCCTACTTCCCTTCAATCTATCCTAATATTGTCCTCCCACCTACGTCTAGGTCTTCCAAGTGGTCTCTTTCCTTCGGGTCTCCCAGTCAATACTTTTAGGTTACGTCTTTCCTCCCCCATTTCATCCTCCGTGATTTAATGACCCTTACTATATCCGGTGAAGAGTACAGGTTATGAAGCTCATCGTTATGCAGTTTTCATCTTTCTTAGGTCTGAATATTTTCCTAAGCCCCCTGTTTTCGAACACTCTCAGGTCATGGCACACCCTATATCATGTAATTTATAAACATTCCCCGCCGATGCTCTGAAAATACATAAACTTCACTAATGTTACAAGAATTCAAATAATACGAACGCATCTTGTTGAAACAAATGAAAACCGTTATATATCGCGTGACATCAAAGGGAAATCACCTCAAGTAACCACACGGCTGGAGTGGAGGGACATGTAACTTGGTAACGTTGGTAACAAGAGTTCAGACTGCTGTTCCTGTGATATTAAATTCCTAGATTTAGAAGTGGGCTTCAGACGCTCTCTAGTTCAAGGGAGCATTCCGGTTTCATCTCTTCAGATCTTCATGATGCATAGGCTACCTCATAGTATTAAGTCCGACTGCACACATCTGATTATAACATTCGGAAATACAGACAATTAGGGAAAATAAATATATTGTTTTCTATTGTATTATAAACTTTTTTGCACTCCTTAGCTAGTAAGTGTTACTTACGAAAGTTGTTTACATGGATCGTAAGTTGACATTCCCACACAGTCTTGTTGCTAAGGGCGGTTGCGATGAGGTTAAATTACTTACGGTCCAAGCGCCACGTCATAATTCATTACGATACACTTCATAATACAAGTCTTTATGGACAAAGCCCCCAGGACAAATATTCGGTTCCCATAACAACAAACACATGCGAATCACTTTCTGAAATAAACATCTGTCTTCAAGAATGTATATACATAATATTTTCAGGTAATATCACAATTAATATAATTAAATTGATATAAATAATCATCGTGCAAAAAATAGCATGCAACACACGGGCCGTAAAGGCTTTTACGGGTCTCGAAAACTTAAAAACCCTCGGCTGCGCCTCGGGTTTTCAATCTGTTTCCTCGACCCGTAAACGTGCCTTACGGCACTTGTATCGCAATAACTTATACTATTTTGCACGACGTAACTAATTAGTGGTACTTACGAATATTGTTGGGACTTTAAGCAGGGGGGCCCGTGTCGTAGATTTACGGCACGTAAAAGAACTCCAAGCCTAAATTAGAGCCTCTGGACAAAATTTCTCGGCTCTTTCACGTCCAAATAATACCTTAGTTTCCAGAGGGGGGGTTAAGGGGTGATGGGCTTACCACCTGTCCCTCTGCCCTCTCTAGGAAAATAAGCGTAACAAAATTCACATAGGTACAGAAACCTCCGCTTGGAGACCCTACGCCCCAACAAGGGGGCACAGGATTAGAGAGAGAGAGAGAGAGAGAGAGAGAGAGAGAGAGAGAGAGAGAGAGAGAGAGAGAGAGAGAGAGAGAGAGAGAGAGAGAGAGAGAGAGAGAGAGAGAGAGAGAGAGAGAGGAATATTGTTGCCGTGGATCGTAACATGACATTCCCGCACGCAATCTGGTTGCTATGAAAACAAAAGAAATCTCCGTGCGGTAAAAATTACAAAAAGCACAAGTGCCGTAAGTCAAATCATCATAATATTAAAAGCCTATATGGAAGACCGGAACCAAGGCCCCCCAGTTTGTGGCGGCTTTAACAGGACAAATATTCGGGTCCCATAACAACCAACACATGCGAATCACTTTCTGAAATATAACATCTATCTTCAATCTCTACATAGCCTATATAAAAAGGCTTTGTCCTGACTGACTGACTGAATGAATGACTGCTGACTGACAGGAATCAACGTAGCCTACAACCTAAACTATAACAGGTAGAGACTTGGAATTTTGACAGTACCTTCATTTCATAATGTAGGTGCTCACTAAGAAAGGATTTTGAAAAATTCTGATTTTAACTGCCAAAAATTAAATGTTTTTGAAAATACTTAACCCCTTTTTACACAGAATTATCCAAACAAATTCACAGAACATATTGTTGCCAGTTGTATCAGGTGGGTTTGGATTAAATGAAATGGATGTTTGACAAATTAGAGAAGGTATCATTATAATTCATATTATCTGTATTAATAAAAGGAATTGTCCTCGATGTCCAGCGAAATCTACTGAACGCAGAGAACTGAAATTTTAAACATAGGTGGGCTGAAGGGTCGGAAAATGCAGCTCGAAGCCGGAATTTTAATTTTACTTTTCGTTTGTGAGTTTTGAGTGCATTTTGTGCGTTTTCAAAACATAACTTAAGTTTTCAGTTATACATTTCAATGTCAAATCAATTACAGTTGGCTTTGGCTATTTTTGTCATACCTTGAAAATAAAACTTTCGCGATCGCTTGAATGTTGTAAGCCCTAAATATGGTCAAACGTTGTTTTATTTGGACGAATCTCACTATACAGAGGTTTTCTGGGCCAAGAAACTCGAATCTGAGGTCGCTTTTACCAGACGATGCTATCTAATCGTGGTATGTAGTCCATGTGATTTAGGTGTTAATAAATATAATGATTTTACTATTATGCTCTTAATTTTTAATTCTTGAAATAATTATCGCGGGCACATGCTAGTAGTGTATATACATAATATTTTCAGCTAATATCTCAATTAATAGGTAGTTAAATTGATATAAATAATCATCGTGCAAAAAATAGCATTCAATACTCGTGCCGTATGCACCCCTTACGGCACTTGTATCGCAATATACTATTTCAGTGCGAAAAGGCCTGCTGGGTCAATACGTAGAAGTTAGGTATCAAACGAAAGATGTTTCACTACTATTTTAACAATAATAATAACAATCTTGTTGTGTTTTAATAAACAAATTGACTATTCCACTCAAACGCCGCGTGTTTGATACTGGCCAATAACGTTTACCAATTCCTCGGATATAGACCAATCACGATAGTTTCTAGGCATCGTGAAACATGCATTTCCGGTGTTATCTCGATTTAGATTTTTTGTCACGATCACAATATATTAAAAAAAGTAAAAGGAATAAAATTTAAAGATTTTCACTGTTTACTAATATAGGCCTACATAATATATGTTGCCATCATCCCTATTTCTCAACTAATACACAGCCTAGCATTGAATAATGTATCTGCGGAAAAGGATTTTGGGCGAAATCCAAAAACAGGTCGCCCCTTAAGCTCCGCCCACTCGATATTCACATTTGCACGGACTGTGTGATGTATTTTTTTTCTTAGCGAAGCAATGTGACCAACTGTCCTTGTATATTGTCGCAAGTGCCTTGTGTCCACCTCATATCTCCCGTGAGGTTTGTCAGCCTGTCACCGGTCGTCTAGCGATATGACGTCACACCTCCAACGTCCAATCACGAGTTTCTTCATAATACGAGGACAGAAGAATTCGCTAGATCGTGGTATAAAAGAAAGTGCACCATTTTGGGTGCGTTGGGCGGGATACCACTATCCCAAGGTGCGCCCTGTTTTTGGATTTCACCGGATTTTGTTCAGATTTCTGACATAGCTAACTCAGTTTATGTTAAAATAATTTCTTTTCACATTTAAATTCAAAGATAGATAAGAATTATCATAGATAAGATAGAATTTATCTGATGTAATTCGTCAACTCGAGTTGGATTTATTAGGACTATTCCATGAATAAAATGTAACGGTTTATACAAATAATAATTACTTCCGTGCTTCGTTGTATAAAAACAAAACTAACAGTTGTGAGATCACGGTATATACTGTGAATCAACCATCCACGTATCGATTCGAGCTACCGTGGTATAATACAGTGGTACCAATTGTGCATATAAGACATAGTTAACTTCATTCAAGTAAGTAAACAGCAGAACAGAATAAAAGCACACGAACTGGCTTGCACCGAATCGAAATTGTGTTTTTAATTAAAGTACGTTTCTTTTATTTCAATTTCCAAACAAGTTGTGTTGCATAAAATAATCTGATTTCATGCCGCTTAGTGGCAACAGTGACTATCAATCACTGCACACTGATACTTGCGTCTCCAGTAACGAGCAGCTGGTTTTACCGCGATAAAATACCCTCCTCGCGATTCCTACAAGAATACTGCAAGATAAACGGTCGTGATTGGTCTATATCCGAGGAATTGCTTAACGTTATTGGTCAATAACAAACACACAGCGTATGAGTCGAATAGTCAGAATTAATGTTCTGTTAACCCTTCAATGCGGCAGACTCGTTTTCTCACCCATAATATAAATCCGTGCCGGACTGCACAGAAAACAGATAACGCAATGATTAGGCTCGTAGTTTATTCTCTGTACCTTGTTCTGTAAATT
This sequence comes from Ectobius pallidus, assembly GCA_964059195.1. Taxonomy (NCBI): domain Eukaryota; kingdom Metazoa; phylum Arthropoda; class Insecta; order Blattodea; family Ectobiidae; genus Ectobius; species Ectobius pallidus. The sequence goes on along the minus strand of CAXKWD010000005.1, from coordinate 179,523,818 downwards.
TTACATTCATTTTTAAATTTTCTTTCGAGTTATTTTCCGTTATTAAGTGCCATAATGGTGCTTTATGGGATTGTGTGAAGGACGAGAAAATGTCTGTCTTCTGTCCACCTATCCATCCGTGAATCTGTCCGCGCGATAACTGAAATATGCTTTATCGGATCTTCATGAAACTTGGTATAATCATTTAGCCTATAATGTCCATGGCAGGAAGCCTATTTACATTGAACCAAATCGATTGACCGGTACCGGAGTAAAGACTAATTAAATGTCACATGCTTTCTAAATGGGAAATCATGTCTATACTACAAAGCTGCGTTTCTAATCATTGAGGGCCTCGACTCCAATGCAGTCATTTGATTGTTTATTTCGTTGATCAAGTTTAAATGAGTACTATATGAATACTGTTATAGGCCTATACAGTAGGTGTATTACTGTGAAATAATTAAGCCTACGTATATTGACCGGAGTTCTTTGCCAGTGCATTTTGTTAAATGTTGACACATTTAAAGAATTTCTTATATCAGTGTATACAAGTATGAATTAAGGTTAAGCATCAAACTTTAGACCTTTGTTCTTCTGTAAGCCCTGCTTAATGATTCGAACTGGAGCTTAACTCGGAAATCGATTAAAAAATATCTTATTTTCTGCATTTCATAACTGTAATTTTCACTGATTAAACAAAAGTATTCTGGCACTTTGTTACATCAGTTTACCTGATTTTATTAAGTGCCAGTATGGTACTTTATGTGATTGTGTGGGGAAGGGAAAATGTCTGTCCGTCTGTCCGTGTGTCTGTACGCGCGATAACTCAGATACATGTACGCTTTATGGAATTTTCATGAAACTTGGTATACGCATTTATAAAGTCCATGGGAAGAACCCTATTGATATTGGACAAAATCGGTTGACCGGTACCGGAGTAAAGCCCAATTTAGTGCCTATTTTAAGGTAATAAATTATAAAGCATTTATCAAATGCAAATTAGTTATCATGACAACATATTGTTTTACAGTATTCATGTACGGCTTTGGAAATTGCATTACAGTTAGCTATGACAAATAACATTATTCCTTCACGTACGCTTATGAAAGTAGATCGTTAAATTGAGCGAGGTAGCCGAGATGGTAATGATGTTAATGAATCGATCTCGGAGATAGATTACAAAAATAACTTATTTTCTGCATATCATAATTGCAATTTTCATTGATTAAACAAAAGCATTCTGGCACTTTGTTACATCAGTTTACATGATTTTATTTGAAGTGAGAATGTTGTATTGTCCATGTACTGGTGCAAAAAAAGTTATGTGAGGGTTACACACATCATATTTTTATTTCTGTCAGAATAATAAAAATAATACGACCCAGAAGCAATTACCGCAAAATGGATACGGATTTTTTTTATTCGTTTTCCTTTCAAACAGAGATGCCAATTTGGTAAAAACAACTTTCCCTCCACGAGTCCCTTGTTTACATAATTTCTTGCATGGCGGGTGCAGAAGTGGAAGCAATTATTTTCTCGCTTCGCGCTTGCGCAAACCGACAAACACCTCCGCGTTATTGCGTTTAAATGCAGCTCAACAATCTGGCGAGGGAAATTTAATTCCGCAATTTAAAAACATTCCTTGCAAACACAATTGTGTTTCACCGGGACTCATCTTTCCCGTCAGAGAACAAATCTGCAAATAACAGAGATGGCATAGTAATCGAGTTATTCAATACCTTTCAATATGCAGGGGAAGCAGTGGGTATATTTCCTATACAGAGAACGGAAGATATAAGTGGAGCACTTAGAAGCTCCTTCCGCAAACATACCTATTCGCAAAATAGAATATTTTTTTAGTATACGCTCTCTATACGCTTAGTATACGTGAGCATTCACACCGAAGTAGCATAGCATGCGAATCGCAATACCTGGATGCAGGCTGCACATCGAGTTGCATGGTTCACATTTTTGCATTCATACCGAAGTAGCGAATGCGATCTGCAGTTCAACGTACATTATATATTTTCACTTGAACAGTTGAGAAACCCATCTCTATAGCCTATATATAAAAGGCTTTGTCCTGACTGATTGACTGACAGGAATCAACGTAGAGCCTAAACTATAACAGGTAGAGACATGGAATTTTAACAGTACCTTCGTTTCATAATGTAAGTGCACTAAGAAAAATTTTGATTTTAAATGCCAAAAATTAAATGTTTTTGAGAATACTTAGTCCCTTTTTACACAGAATTATCGAATCCGAATCACATTTGACATTAAAACATATTGTTGCTAGTGGGTTTCAGATGGGTTTGGAATTAAATTAAATGGAAGTTTGACAATTACAGTTGGCTTTGACTATTTTTGTCATACCTTGAAATAAAACTTTCGCGATCGCTTGAATGTTTTAAGCTCTAATACGGTCAAACATTGATTTATTTGGACGAAACTCACTATACAGGGGTTTTCTGGACCAAGGAACTCGAATCTGAGGTCGCTTTTACCAGGTGACGCTATCTAATCGTGGTATGTAGTCCACGTGATTTAGGTGGTAATAAATATAATGATTTAACTATTATGCTCTTAATTTTTAATTTTTTAAATAATTATCGCGGGCGAAGCCGCGGGCACATGCTAGTTTAAAATAATGTAATTTACCTAAAGAGGATAAACTTTTAGCAATTTTAATCCAGGCTTTTTTCCTACTAGTTTCGATTGCCAAATCGTATAGCCTATGTATGTACAAATTGTAGCTCTCTTTCCAGTAGTTTTCAATACATCTTTGCCATAATCTACCGCTACACAAGCGAATATGTGATGAATTTTCTTAACAATCAGAAAACAGCTGACGCATGCGTCATTTCGAGTAGCATCGCATGAAATAAGTCCAGATCTATCTGAAGAAATGAATGTCGCACTCTGCGAGCTGCACTATTGCCACGCTACTTCGGTGTGAAGACTTGAACTTGTTTATTTGAGATTTAAAATGAATAACGTGCAGCGTGCATCCAGGTAGCACTTCGGTGTGAATGCTCCCTAAAACAGTTACTTGTCGGGCAGCTAACAAGCCGAAAAATTGCATTTTAGCAACCAAGGCCGCTAAAATTGCATAAAACTGCATTCAAACTGCAGTTTTATCGGCCTAGTACTGAAAGTCGTCATGGCAATCTATAAACAAAATCCAGATGGCATTGGCCAGTCACACCAACTTCAACATGGATATAAGCATATAATTGCTCATAAAACAACAAATTTAAGCTTCTTTATGACAGGCCTAATAATCAGAAACTTTACCAGGGGTTTTCGAAAAACACGTTAGCCTACTTCATCATATAACAACAAATATAATGCTATATTACGAAACATATCGTAAATCATTTAATTTATAAAGAAACCTAGGACCCTAGAAATCTCCCCTACCTAGATGTTCTAAGCCATGGCGTTTAAAACACCATGTCTACACTATCAATCTATGGATGATCGACTCGGCTATCCTGAATATAAATAGAACTGTTTTCATTCATTGCAATTTTCTGTTAACTTATATAGTTACCTGTTAACTGAAATATTTGAGTATTGTTTAATGCTATATGGTATAAATTATTACACCACGTTTGGATAATTTGATCATTTTTCATTTTTCAAAATGTTAAATAAAAAATTAGCTGCAGAGCATAATGCCTCCAAAACTCGTGAATGGAACTCAGCGAAATAATGTACAAATTACATTGTCATGTTATTATTGCCAAAAGCAATATCCCATCTTACGCACTTCAAGTATGACATAATTACTGTATTATTATTTTTCACGTTATACACAATACAGAGAAATGAAACTGATCGTAAATCATTATTTTCATTAATCAAATGCTTAAAAGACCCGGCGTACCCCAGGTTTTGTATTTTGCTTGTAATTCGAAATAAACTTATGGTGGACTCTTGTTCTTTATCAGAATGTGAAGTGAGAAAAATATATGGGCCATGCTTAAAGTAAAGAAAGTTACATGAGTGCACTAAACATATTTTATTTGGGTTATAAATCCTTCGGGGATGCGATGTTATGTGTTAAAAACATTATCTTCATTTTTACAAACAATTTACATGAAGAGAAAGTCATCTATATTAATAAAAGGAAGTGTCTGTCTTCCTCCGTCTGTCCGTCTGTCTGTCTGTCTGTCTGCCCGCGATGCCCAGCGAAATCTACTGAACGCAGAAAACTGACATTTTACACATAGGTGGACTGAAGGGTCGGGAAATGCACCTCGAAGCCGGAATTTTAATTTGTCCTTTCGTTCGTGAGTTATGAGTGAAAAACGGGCAGAAAACGTGTATTTTTTGCGTTTTCGAAGCATCAGTTTTCAGTATATTTCAATGTCAAATCAATTACAGTAGGCTTTGGCTATTTTTGTCATACCTTGGACATAAAACCATCGCGATCACTTGAATGTTGTAGCTCACGCTGGTCGATTCATTTGTTTTTAATGTCAAGGCACGCAGACATATGAAATTTTCAACCTACACCGAAGAGGATTATTATTATTATTATTATTATAAGTGGGATAATCAATATAGGCCTAAATATGGTCAAACGTTGTTCGATTTGGACGAAACTCACTATACAGGGGTTTTCTGGGCCAAGGACCTCGAATCTGATGTCGCTTTTACCAGGCGACGCTATCTATTCGTGGTATGTAATTCACGTGATTTAGGTGTTAATAAATATAATGATTTAACTATTATGCTCTTAATTTTTAATTTTTGAAATAATTATCGCGGGCGATCGCTTGATTTTGTAAGTCCATCCTGGGCGATTCATTTGTTTAGAATATCAAGGCCCGCAGACGTATGAAATTTTCAACATAGACGGAAGAGGAATATTCAATATAGGCCTAAATATGGTCAACGTTGTTCGATTTGGACGAAACTCACTATACAGGGTTTTTCTGGGCCAAGGACCTGGAATCTGAGGTCGCTTTTACCAGGCGACGCTATCTAATCGTGTTATGTAATTCACGTGATTTCGGTGCTAATAAATATAATGATTTAACTATTATGCTCATTATTTTTAATTTTCAAAATAATTATCGCGGGCGAAGCCGCGGGCAAATGCTAGTACATAATAATATATTGTACAAAGATGCTTTTATTTGGGCAGAGGAAGTTATGTGAAATTCAGATCAGTTCTAGTTTTTAGGAAAGTCTGAGATGATATGAGACTATTCCGAAGGAGGTGAGAAGCAAGACTGGACATCGGGACGCAGCCGGTAGCGACATCCTTGCAAGTGTGACTGGGGAAAGAAGGGGAGGTCCCTAAAGACGTGATCTGCTCTTATCTCCATTCCCTAGGGCAGGGGTGTACGGTCTCTTAGGGGTGTACAATCTGGAAGACAAATTACCTACATAGCTAATAGTGGCGTGAAGTAGCGGTTGAATCTACAAACCAGAAAGTCGCTGGTCGATCCCCAGGTAGCAATATGGCCCTAGGATGGTCCTCAACCACTAACAAAAATGAGTGCCTTATTGCATGAAATTGGTATGGTCTAACAGATTATACTATAAAAAGAATTGGTAAGTTAAACAAGTTGAAAAGAAATCCTGAAGGTGCTACTGATATTGTGGGTATTTTTGGGCAGTCCTTGGGGTAAAGGCGACCGCAACTTCACCGCCTTCAAGTGCTGAATGTCTGAAATTCAGGAAGCCTCAATCCCTCATTAGAATTGAAAATGAGTTGAAATTGTCACATGCCATAACACATCAACAATGGAAAACATATACACATCAATAGTTACATGACCTAGGAATCTGAATAGAAAATATGAAGAAATACGAACATTCGCCTGTATGGCGGGATGACCAGTGCTGCGGAGAGACTTATTGATGACACTGTATAATAATAATAATAATAATAAATGATAAAATAATGATATAATAATAATATTAATATGTAGTGTTCGAAAACAGTGGCTTAGGAAAATATTTGAGCCTAAGAGAGATGAAAATGGGGACCGGAGAAAACTGCATAACGACGAGCTTCATAACCTGTACTCATCACCGGATTTAAGTGAGGGTAATTAAATCACGGAGGATGAAATGGGCTGGACATGGGGGAGGAAAAACATATCTCAAGAATATTGACTGGGAGACCCGAAGGGAAAAGACCACTTGGAAGGCCTAGACGCAGGTGGGAGGACAATATTAGGATAGATTTAAGGGAAGTAGGATTTGCGAGGGATGGTTGGATGGAGTTAGCACAGAATAGGGTTGAATGGCGGGCTCTGGTAAGCGCGGCAATGAATCTTCGGGATCCATAAAATAGATAATATAACTTTAGCTTGCTTAGGAACTGTCTATTGCCGAATTATCTATCTATGTATCTAAATACTATGAGTTAGTCTGCCTGGAGTCCGAGAGGCGCCATTGTTTGTAAAGTGTGTTAAACAACATGGAGTGTGTCAGTGTATTTGGGGGTGGGTTTAATCCTTCACTGCTATTTCAGGATTGAAAAGTTGGTCGATACTGAAGTGATCCCAGGTGCAAACATCACTTTGATTAAACGTGACGTCACCCCCCCCCCTGGACGTTACAAGGGGTGCAATCACATAATCTTCATTCTGACACAGTACCTACTATCACAGAAGAACATATAAAGCATGTAGTTCTCTTAACCTTCAATACGCCACATTCATTTTCTCATTCAAAATATAAATGCGTACCGGACCGCACAGAAAACAGATAAAACAACGATTAAGCTCATAGTTTATTCCCTGTACCTTATTCTGTAAATTTTACATGCATTTTAAAATTTTATTTCGAGTTATTTTTTGTTATATTTAGGGGCGGATTTCTATGACTTAAAAATAGGATATATGCATGCATTTATGACCTAAAAAACATTAAAATATGACCAATAAAATTTAAAATTAGACTTTACCACTTACAGAATGTGTATATTTTTTAAAATTTTCATTACAATTCATTTTATTTAAATATAATGTCAATTATTTAAAATATCTGTAAATTCTCAAAAAGTATCATATAATGTAAAATTTACAAAATATGATATGAAACTTTAAAATTTCTTTAATATGCACACAAATATGCTGAAAATATGACCTAAATATGCATATTCATACTAAATATGCTACAATAGTTGAAAATGTCCTAAATATGCAGTTATATGCACAATAAAAGCCGTTCCATTTTCACCAGGATGCTTGGAATCGGGTTTAAATTAGTCGGAATCCTGAAATAATGCCAAGGGGAAAAATATGACATATCATAGAAATCCGCCCCTATTCATGAGTCTGTGATACGTTTTAATTCCCCCCACGTCTAAACTAGGGTTGTAAGAGAGAGTGGTGTGAAGCTTTGAAGACTTTCTCTAGTTAACAATGGTAACGCAGTAAGCAGTCTTCATATCTCTAATCTGATTGGAGGCTACGTGACCTGCATTCACACGTTTTTCTTTTCTTCTCTCCCCAGCCTTTTCATCCCACTTCTTTGAAACGTCAGGTTCCATTTCATCCTCTAACCTGCATAACAATTAAGTCATCTTAAACCTGGCTCTTGAGAGATTATCGGGTTTAAATTTTCCTAGATTAATTAAAGAGCGGAGGAATTGATATACCATTTTCTCTCCTACAATCTTCCATAGGAATCTTCTTCATTTATTTCTTGTTCTTCTGTAGCTTAGAATGGTACTTTATGAGATTGTGTGGGGGACGGAAAAATGTCTGTCCGTCCGTGTATCTGTACGCTTTATGGTCATGGGAAGAAACCTATTGATATTGGACCAAATCGGTTGACTGGTACCAGAGTAATGCCCAATTTAGGGCCTATTATATGGTAATATATGAGAAAGAATTTGGTCTGTCATATGCAAATTAGTTCTCATGACAGCATATTGTTTTAAAGTGTTCACATAGGCTACGGCTTTGGAAGTTGTAATACAGTTAGCTTTGACAGATAACACTACCTACATATTCCTTCACATATGCTTATCGAAGTAGATCTTTGTTCTTTCGTAAGCCCTGCTTAATGAATCGATCTGGAGCTTAACTCTGAAATCGATTACAAAAATAACTTACTTTCTGCATATCATAATTGCAATTATCACTGATTAAAGAAAACCATTCTGGCACTTTATTAGGCCTATATGAATTTACCTTATTTTATTTTAAGGTTGCTTATTTCACAGTTTAATTTGCTTCTCTCAAAGTTTCATGGTCGTATCATTTCTCCTCAGTTATAATGAAAATCTGTACTTTAATGGATGTCATATGTAATATGGAACAAAAATGAGAAATTCAATCTATCTATAGGCCTATAGTTATGCCAACGCATTAAGGCTGATATTATATTTTTTTATTGTACAATATCTTAGGATGTTTACTGACAATGTTTACACAATAAATCCAAACGGCGCAGTTATGTTTAGAATCAACAAGGCCCGCTCCAGGCAAACAATGTAATCCCTCGACAGAAATTATATGACGATGGAAAGAAAACTACCTGCTGTTGTAAGCTGGGAATTCTATTCACCGGGGCTGTACTGTATCCGATTATATCATTCTTCATGATGGAAAAACTAAGCATGTTTCTCTTCCATCTATTCTTTCTCCAGATTTTAAACAGCATCCAAGACCAAGGAAAGAACAAACTTGAAAAAAAAAAAAAAATGAAAAATATGAAAGTAGAATGTTATGAAAATCAAACAGGTTTATAAGTTAAAATCATTAATATATTATCATAAAAACATATCTAAATTTATTTCCTACAGTCATTGTCAAAATACAAGAAGAAACGCCATCTTTCGTTTCGCTGAATCAAAATGTAAGACGACCAAGGGGCAATGATATGGTCAAAACTATGGTTTGAAATTGTATAACAATTTTATTGCTGAGAACCCTGAATATGTAAATTACAATCTTAAACATTTTAAGAGGAAAATAACAAAGTTATTAGATAATATTAATAGCACACTTTAATTTTGTTTGGACTTTCAATGTTTCAGTCCATTTTATTCTATTTTTTGTTGTAAATGCTATTTTAAACCACTGGTTAATGATAAAAAATTATTTTTATTTACATGTACTCATAAATTTAGAACTTTTTCGTTTATAGTATACTATGCAGTGATATGTAATTATAATTATACTAGCTGAAAAGGCCCGGCGTCGCCCGGGCTTTGTATTTTTTAATTTGAAATTAGTTTATGGAGGACTTTCGATTTTGAAACTCTAGGTCCTTATATAATATGTATGTAGAACTTGAAATGAAGAAAACTATTTATCAAACTATTCCATCAGAAAACGCTAGATATAGCTTTTTATGGCTCATAGAGGATGTCGAATGCTGCATTCCGTTGCTTCTACACATCATGCCTGGGAGGGGTTGAAATAAGAAGAAACATAAATTACATAAGATTGTATTGACTTGACAGAAAATTTTATTTCTCATTCTCATGTTACAACCCTTTCGGGGCTGAAATAAAATAGAAATGCAGTATCACTTTCATACTTTCCTCCCCTAAAACCCGGGACATAATATACTGCGAGTATAGGACTCGAAATGTTCCATCCCATGCTTAGGGCCTATGATAAATCTCAACTAATACAAAGCCTACAGCTATGGATAACTGACTATTTACCGACTTCTGATATAGCATACTCACACACTTAAGTTGTTCCTGTAATACGACCTCTTATTCTACATCAAAATGTGAAGTGAGAAAATATTTCTTATGTCTAGGGTAGAGAAAGTTGTGTGACTGCATCACACTTTGCTTTATTTTCGTGTAATTCATTTTTCAGTAATTATTTTCGCCAATATATTGCATCGATTCAATCATAATTCGTTAAAGGCCAGTTGCCAAGGCCCAATGTTATCAAAGTAAACAATACACGGTTGTCATGTGAACTGAACAGCATTTCATTGTTTTTCAGTATAATATTCTCAGAAATTATATAATTTTCAAGGGAAGGACTGATTTATTACAATTTTAATGTTGACCGCGTTACTTCTCGGGCTTAACTGGGTATGTGTGCAAAATTTTGTACAAATTGGTGAAGAAATGTGGATTTGTATAAGGAACAAACATACCCACAAACACACATTCGACTTTATATATTAGATTAATCTACTATATCTCCTAAACACGAGCGATGCTCATATAGGGGTATGTTTGGTTTTAGTTGTTTTTACTTGTATTAAATATGTAATAATGATAATAATGTAATGTAAGTAAGTAATGTTAAAAATCCCTTTAGGCAGGCCTACAGGCTGAGGTAGATTTCAAAGTGCTTTTGGTTTAATTTATTGTCGCTGCATAGCACTCTTTTTCTTTAGCCTTGGCATGGTAAACCTGCAGTAAAGAGGAAGAGCCTACAATCATTTGTTTTGACAACAAGAATAGGATATAATATTCTGGGAGGCCGTGCGCAAGATCAACAATGAATAAAATTAGCAAAGCCGCTAAACAAGACAAAATTATGATATTATAATAATTCTTTTAAGTATTATTATTTTCAAACATTAAAATCTCGCGTCATATGAGAGCTATAAAGAAACTATTTATTGATTTGTAGAGTACTCATCAAGAGCTTTTCAATGATACCCCACAAGACGTGGTTTCAAAAGTTTCGAATTTTCATCCCCCACCCCACCCCCACCCCCACCCTCACTCGAACCCCCGAATCGTTGGTGTCACTGTGAACTCCGTAGCGAGTACTCTAATTTATTCAAACAAAGTTTCCCTCTATACTTCATAGGGGCCGAGATATACACTTTTAAAAATTTCAACCCCCTTCTTCCGACCACCCCCTTGGGCCAATTTTGCTCATTAACGAACTTGTCCGAACTATTGGGCCTAGAAATAACATATTAAAATTTGGTTCAAATATCTCCAAAATTACGGCCGCTATCGTGTAAAGATATAAATAAATATATATATACCGGTATATATAAATATCACAAAATTTTTTTTTGAACGGGCGGTGGTTTCGTACTTAGGGGAGCATGAAACGTAAAGATATGAAAGAATTTTTAGAAAATCATGAAGGGGTATCCATTGCAATAGGTAGATTTTTCTTTGAAATCTACCTAATAAATATAAAAAAATCATTAAGAAATTAAGTTCTCAAGTGAAAAATTCACCATTTTTACCTTCAGCATGGATTTTATTATTTTCCTATTTCTTGTTCTGTAATTCGGTAAGGGCATTGCGTGAGTTTGCATTCTGTATCTTTAAGAGTTTTTCTTTGACTATTTCACCCATATGCCGCATGTTTGATATTGACCAATAATGTTTGGCAATTCCTCGGATATAGACCAATCACGATCTTTGGATCGCAAGGATGCAGTTTTATCTTATAAAACGTCAGCTCGTTACTGGACACGTAAGCATCAGTGTGCAGTGATTAATACGTCACATGCTGCCAGTGAACAGAACAAAAAAGCATTATTTTATGCAAAAAACTTGTTTGAAAATTGGTATAATATATATGTACATTGAAAAAAACCACAATTTCGATTCGATGCAAGCCAGTTGGTGTGCTTTTATTCTGTTCTGCTGTTAGCTTACCTGAATGAAGTTAACTATGTCTTATATGAACTATTGGTAGCATTGGTCACAACATGGTTACTCGAATAGATTCATGGATGGTTGATTCGTAGTAGGCCGTGATCTCGCAGCTGTTAGTTTTGTTTTTAAATAACAAAGCAGGAAAGTAATTATTACTTGTGTAATCCATTAAATTTTTATTCATGGAATAGTCTTAATAAATCCTACACGATAAATTCGTCAACTCTTGTGGGATTACCTATGACTATCCTATTTAAATGTCGCAAGTTTGATAGTGACCAATAACGTTTAGCATTTCCTCGGATGTAGACCAATCACGATCTTTGGATCGCAAGGATGCAGTTTTATCTTATAAAACGTCAGCTCGTTACTGAACACGTAAGGCATCAACGTGCGGTGATTAATACGTCACATGCTGCCGCTGAGAAGAATGAAAACACATTATTTTATACAACATAACTTTTTTGGGAATTAAATAATATATAAATGTAAAGTGATTAAAAACACATTTTTGCACTCCTTAGCTAGTAAGTGTTACTTACGAAAGTTGTTTACATGGATCGTAAGTTGACATTCCCACACAGTCTTGTTGCTAAGGCCGGTTGCGATGAGGTTAAAACACTTACGGTTCAAGCGCTACGTCATAATTCATTACGATACACTCCATAATACAAGCCTTTATGGCCACGGCCCCCAGGACAAATATTCGGTTCCCATAACAACAAACACATGCGAATCACTTTCTGAAATAAACATCTATTTTCAAGAATGTATTTACATAATATTTTCAGGTAATATCACAATTAATATAATTAAATTGATATAAATAATCATCGTGCAAAAAATAGCATGCAACACACGGGCCGTAAAGGCATTTACGGGTCTCGAAAACTTAAAAACCCTCGGCTGCGCCTCGGGTTTTCAATCTGTTTCCTCGACCCGTAAACGTGCCTTACGGCACTTGTATCGCAATATACTATTTCAATTCTGTGCAAGCTAGTTCGTGTGCTTTTATAGCTTTTTGATTTAAGCAACTACCACGACGCCCTCCATCTTGTGATGCTCACTATTGGTAGCGTCGAGAATTCTGATCGATTCATCGAAATGATTCGTGGACTGTTCATTCGTCTAGTATGCCGTGATCTTACGGCTGACAGAACATTCACAGCAAAGTAAGAAAATATCATATATTATCAGCATCAGGAAAAATTCAAAGCACAAGAAAATTATTATTAAGTTATTTACAAAATCCGTTGCATATTATTCATGGAATAGTCTTAACAAATCCCACACAAGACTGCGAGTTTCATCAGATAAATTTGCTCGAAATTCCTTCTCGCAAATATATAGATAAATTCAAAAGAGATACCTAGTTTTCGCGAATGACGGATTCGCGAATTGTAGTTATTACTATTGACTAAGCAATAATCTTGTCTTTCAAACATTCCTAAGTGGAATTATTGCCTGTTTTTAACAGCGAAAAAACGAGCAATTTTTTGAGTTTATGTGAAATTGTATTTTTTGCGCGAAATTCCTCATCTTTTAACGATTTTTTTAACTTTCAAGGGGAATCTCGGGTTTTAGAAAAAATAACTAAATAATTTGTGCTCATTAATACAACAAAAAATTCAATAATCAATGTTAATAACAGTTCTTAAACATGTAGGCCTATATTCTGAATATAAACGAATTTTTACTCCGGTGAATAATGTAGATGCTGAGAGAGCTTTCTCAGGATATTCAGACATTCTAACCGATAAGAGGAAAAAACATCTTCCTCAAAATGTGGAGACTGCTTTAAGTTTGTACTCTGGGGATGGGTGCAATTTAGAATAAAATAGGCCTATAGAAATACTCTAAACTTTATTTTTATGGGTAATGGTGCACATTTTCCATTCAGGTTTTCTTGATCATGCTCATGTGCAGAAATACACAATTATTTGCACCACAAAGGCTAAAAACGTATTTAGTTTTTTTGCGAAATAACACAGAAATTTAGTTTTTTTTTTTTTTGTGCGAAATAACACCATAATTGACCCAATTTTTATACCGAAATTTAACATTTTTATTCACCACAAAATAGCTTCTCTCGTGTGATTACCTATTAAAAAGTAGGAGAATATTTCAGGATGAAAATCCCTTTGACACCGGGATTCCAACCCGTGACTCTTGGGTTTCCGTACCGATGCTCTACCAACTGAACTAGCGCCAGATGAAGCTCCTCACTTGGACCGTTTTGTACACCCCTTCCCCATGTCATCTGGCCCTCGTTTCAATTCAGTCCACAGTCTGGTTTCTGATTGATCGGATCCCCACAGTCCTCCTAACCAATCTGGAAGCCCTTCGCTGCTCCATCTCTATATAAAAAACATCCAATCCCAGAATTTCATTCTCCTTGACAATGGAGCTTTAGATCGCTTCCGAAAAGTCAGGATTCCCTGGTCAGAATCCAGGAACAATTTCTATATGGCCAACGACAGTTCAAAGTACATTTTGACTGAATTAAAGCTAAATAAAATCAGTTAAACTGATATAACAAATTGCCAGATAGAGTTAATTGCATTTAAAGACTGGTGCATGGTAAGCGGTGTTATACTGACTTGTTTACACGAAAAATAAAAGACACCGAAAGCTTTCCCACTAATGGTACAAATATTCAATGCTTAAATAGTAGCCTATATTGCGATACAAGTGCCATAAGCGGTGCATAGGGATCGAGGAGTTTTTAAAAAAACGAGGCGCTTGCTCCGAGTTTTTTCTTTTCAATTTCCGAGATCCGTTATGCGCTTACGGCACGAGTATTGCATGCTATTTTTTGCACGATGAATATTTATTTCAATTAATTTATATTAATTGAGATATTAGCTGAAAATATTATCTATATAAACTATTGAAGATGGATCTTATATTTCAGAAAGTGATTCGCATATGTTGGTTGTTATCGGGACCGAATATTTGTCTTGTTAAAGTCGCCACAAACTAGGGGGCCTTGGTTCCGGTCTTCGATAAAGGCTTGTATTATGATGAATTTACTTACGGCACGTGTGCTTTTTGTCATTTTTACAGCACTGAGATTTCTTTTGGTTTCATAGCAACCAGATTGCGTGCGGGAATGTCAAGTTACGATCCACCGCCAACAATATTCGTAAGTACCAGTAATTAGTTACGTCGTGCAAAAAATGTTTTAATTATTTTGCTCTTAATTTTGTACCTTCCAATTAATTATAGTGGGCGAAGCCGCGGGGATCTGCTAGTGTTTAATACCATCATAAAGGTTCTCATGACAACTATTTTTCGGCGTGTTAAGTATCCGACAAACAGCTGTTCTTTATCTGTAGCAAGATTGAGATCGGTAATATACTCACTAAACTTCACTAAAAGGTATATTTACCCAGGGTGATCATTTCAATTGGCTTCCCACCATCATCAGCCGATTCCGACTGGTCCTCTAGCGGCGGGTGAATGAACTTGTCGATCAAAGTTCTTTGTATGCCAATGAAGTGTCGAAGTTTAAGAGATTTTCCCGGTTCTTTTTAATTAATATTTTTTTTCCCAAACTATATGTTCTGTTGGTTTTCAACTTGTTTTAGTAGTGCAATTTAATTTTCAATTTCATGGCCTACTTCCCAGAAATGCATTGCCAAAGCGGATTTTTCATTTTGTTTGTTCATGTTTGTACTGGAAACAAGTGATAAAACATTTAAATCGTTAGGAAAACAGTGATCTAGGAAAGGAAGAAGAGTTCAGGGAGGAGGCAGAAACGAGATGGTGAGGATAGGTCATAGAAAAAGTGAACTGGAAACAAATGATAGAGCATTTAATTCATTAGGAAAACAGTGTCCTAGGAAAGTGTTGTTAATATATAGGTCTTGACCCACCAGGAGGCAAAAACCCAACTCTCCAAGGAAATAGCTCCCCTTTGGAGAGTAAAACAGAGCCAGCCCTACCATGGTAGGAGGCCCTTGCCCTATAAGGGATTGGACGGGCTTATTCATTTATTTATTTATTTATTTGTTCATTATGTTCCTAAAATGTTATTTTCTCCTTGTATCTAAATTCCTTTTTGTTTGGCCTATATAAAAATTTTCACAATCTTTGCAATTAATTATGTAAATTCCAATATACCGTACTTTGTTGGAATATATACAATATTGAATATAAATATATTGTGCCTTTCTTTTCGATCTACCCTCGTATTTAATACGAATCTAAAGGTTTCCATGACAACGTTATGTGATAAAGTGCAATTTTTGGCGTGTTAGGTATCCGACAAACAGCTGTTCTCTAACTTGAATCTCGACTGTCATTTTATAGTTATCTTCTGTGCATTTAACACGGCCCGCTTGAGTGTTAGAACAGTTGCAGAACTCGCAGGGATGCAGGCGATATTGATTCAATTTACATGTGTAGAGAAGTTTCTTGGGCTGGAGAGAGTTTGCAAGTGAAATGGACCACGCTAATGAAAATACGACCCGGGCTGGGATAGGAGGTGTTCGCTGTGAAAATAAATCGCCATTATGTGAAACGGTTTCCACAGTAATTCTGCGGAAAACTTCCTTCTTATCTCCACCTTCTTCTTTTTTGTTTTCCCCATTAAGCAGGTGCGTTTACTATGAAGCTTGGCTCTTTTAGGGCTCATCTGTGTAAAGGCATGGGTTTTAAAAATAAAGGAGAGACATCTATAAAGTGAAAAAAGGAATTATGTAAACAGTAGGCCTATATATATCTACTTTAAGAGTTTTATTCGTAATAGTGCAAACACTTCTATAAATATGTATTAGTATTTGTAAAAATAAAATATATATATATATATATATATATATATATATATATATAATCAGGTAAACTGATATAAAAAAGTGCCAGAATGCTTTTGTTTAATCAGTGATAATTGCATCTGATATGCAGAAAATAAATTATTTCTAATATATCACCATAAAATAAGCACTAAATTGGGCATTACTCCGGTACCCGTCAACCGATTTGATCCAATATCAATAGGCTTCTTCCCAAGGACGTTATAAATGCGTATACCAAATTTCATGAAAATCCGATAAAGCGTATTTGAGTTATCGCGCCTTTCTAATATAATACTATTAAAATAGGCACTATATTGGGCATTACTCCGGTACCGGTCAACCGATTTGTTCCAATATCAATAGGATTCTTCCCATTGACGTTATAAATGTGTATAAGAAGTTTCATAAAAATCCGAAAAAGCGTACTTGAGTTATGGCGCGTAGAGACACACGGACGGACGGACGGACAGACGGACAGACATTTTTCGTCTCCACACACAATCTCATAAAGTACCATACTGGCACTTTATAAATGACGCAAAATATGTAGCACAAACCACTGCTATTGTTTGAATATCATCTTTACAAATCTGTTATTTACACTATCATCCCTTCTGAAGATCCTTACCCATCAGTTTTAGTGGAGCCGTGTTAGCTGTCTGTGAGACTTCCATATATGCCTCATTTCTAAGGGAATATGTTGTAAGTAAACAGTTGCACTTATTATGGTGAACTGTGATTAATATCTGATGTGAATGACGATACTAAATAAGATTTTGTTTATATTATCTATTCATTCGAAAAAAATATTAACATATTTTCTAAACTGTGCATTTCATTGCATTTGTGACTCAAATATGTGCCATGAAAACCCCCATAAAATGGTGTAAGAATAATGCTTCAGTAATTAAACATTTCAAGCCTAAATTAGAGCCTCTGGACAAAATTTCTCGGCCCTTTCACGTGCAAGTAATATCTTAGTTACCAGAGGGGGGTTGAGAGGCGATGGGCTTACCACCTGTCCCTCTGCCCTCTCTCGGAAAATAAGCGTAACAAAATTCACATAGGTAACAGAAACCTCCACTTGGAGGCCCTTCGCCACAACATACGGGATATAGAAAAAAAACAATAGAAATAAGAAGAATACATTTTATTGAACAAAATGAGCTGCTTGCTTCAAGCAAGTTGCCATAGACACAGCATACCAATCAATCACTTTTGACAATAGTTCAAATGATGGTAAAAAATGGGTAACATATAAACAATAGTTTAAATAAAACATGTAAACAATTTTACTATATATTCTTATATATGTGGTGGTGCAATATGCCCACTGAGTCAGCAATGATGTTTTCTGCCATCTGATTTAAGGATGATAAGTCCAGTCCCAGCTTCCTAAGTACGTCAGCAACCGATCGGTATACAGTACCTCTTGCTCCAAATAAAAGTCCATGGACAGTAAAATGCCGATCACCAAAATTCCTCCTATATTTATCTTTAAAGAAAGGAATACAGCTTTCATATATATCCTTTTTTTCACGGTCTACGTTGTTTGCTTGGTCGGCAGCATTATTTTCATACCTTATTGTGGGATCAAGGATGTAAGCTTCATGTGATCCTTTCTTAAAAGCCACGATGTCAGCAAAGCGATTGGATCCTGTCCCATCAATAGCATGGACTTCCTCAAAGCATTCGTGTCCTTGTTTTGTTAACATGGTGGTAAGTGCATGCTTCAACTTGTGGTGCCTCTGGGTAATCAGGAGAGAATTGAAGGGACAAGATCCGAGCACATGGCCTGGTGTTTCAGTCTCCTTTGCACATCTGCGACAAAGGGATGTCCCATTCGATTCACTATGATTTCCAGGAACTCCTTTCAAGTTGGCATAATTGATATTTAATTTCAAGAGGGCCGTCCATTCTGAAGAAGTTAGCTTAACTTTCTCCGCCTAGTGGCTGTATATTCCTTAAAATGAGATACGCCGATACCTTGCCATGACATTGATGACCATTCCTCGAATTATTTCAACCGCAAAACTCTTCTAAGTTGCCGAGAGCTCATTTGAGTATTACTCTTGTCCAGTGGACTCAGCCTTGCCAAGCTCTGCTGAATCTCGTCATCATAATTAAATACCAGGAGGAAGAATCAATTTGCTTGAATAATAATTAAAACTCATTCTGAATATTTTAATAAATAGGAAGGGAGTCCTTTATTGATAGCTGCTTCAATATAAAAATATATGAATATTGAAAATTAGGAAAATAATATAATCTTAAAAATATATATTTCTTAGAATTAATTTTACGTGGCTGTGACCTAGTGGCACTTTTAAATTAAGCAGCTATCCTAACAGGATTTCCTCCTGTAAGTTTCATCGACCTTAAAAACACCTTAACTCTGAACGGTCACTCAGATCTCACGTCCATATATGACTTAAATGATCCCAAGAATTTTAATGAAGGGCGAACCAACTATAACCTCTAAATTTACC
Organism: Ectobius pallidus; assembly: GCA_964059195.1. Lineage (NCBI taxonomy): Eukaryota > Metazoa > Arthropoda > Insecta > Blattodea > Ectobiidae > Ectobius > Ectobius pallidus. Next base: position 179,504,964 of record CAXKWD010000005.1, on the reverse strand, counting down.
CATTAAACTCAATTGTTTCTAATAATTCTGCATGTAATGCGACAGGTTGTGCAGTACAACAGGTCCGCATTACAAATGGCGGCGGCATTAACAAAAGCCGGTCGGGCTGCGCGCCAAGAAGATGTAGACCCAATAAAAACCTCTCCAAGCAGAAATAAAATGCAGAGTTTATATAGTGCAAAGCTTATAATGTTATTGATCCAGATAAAATGTTCATTTCCCAGGGAATGCAATATATCAGAGACCTTGCCGATGTGTGGCTCTTGTTATTCCTGCAAAGGAAGAGTGGCGTAAGATGCAGGAAGGAAAAAAATGTCATAGTACCAGTGGCTTGGTACCTTGGTTATTCTTTTAAGTTGATTTTACCTTTTTTTTTTTGCACGACTTAACTAATTGGTGGTACTTACGAATGTTGTTGCCGTGGATCGTAAGTTGACATTCCCACACGCAATCTTGTTGCTATGTGCGGTAAGAGTTTCCGTGCGGTAAGAATTTACTTACGGCACATCATAATACAAGCCTTTATGGACAAGGCCCCACAGAACAAATTTTCGGTTCCCATAACAACAAACACATGCGAATCGCTTTCTGAAATATAAAATCTATCTTCAATAATGTATATACATAATATTTTCATCTAATATCTCAATTAGGCCTAATATAATTAAATTGATATTTATTTATGCAAAAAATAGCATGCAATACTCGTGCCGTAAGCGCATTACGGATCTCGGAAAATTGAAAAAACTCTTTCCTCGATCCGTATGCATCGCTTACGGCACTTGTATCGCAATATACTATAGAAATATTACAGCAATTATTATTGTCCGGAACTAATCACTGTGGAAACTGTTTTCTTTGCAGTCCGACATAGCTTTACATATTGTGCGAGAAATTGAGTCTCCCAAAAGTATGAGTAACTTAATAAGATTGTTTGCCTAATCCTTCTGGTGGCACTATGGCCCTGGGGTCGACTCAGCCTCTAACAGAAATGAGTACCAGGAGCAATCCTGGGGGTAAAGGCGGCCGGTGCGTAAGGCTGACAACCTTACCACCTTCACGTGCCGAATGTCCAAAATCTGGGAGCCTCAACCTCCTGGAACCCTCTGGGCCTCCATGGCCTGTATAGGGATCACTTTACCTTTAATAAGATTGTTTACGGCGACCTGTAGTGACGAGAAGATTTAATAATAATAATAAAATACCTTATAGTAAGAAGGAAGGTAAGGTAGACATTTAAAACCACAATGGACGACCCATCAATCAATATACACGTGCGATATTCTTCTGTTCTTGTTACTGTGCGGAAACCCACAGTTCATTGCAGTTCCCAAGATGAATATCAGTTGTTACTGTATGGATCGGCAATGACCGAAAAATACAGAGTATCAAAAAATCCGACAGGCCACTGGTTTTCTACAGCTAAAAATATTTTGGTGTGTGACTTTTGTAAGTTTATATACGCGAATAATTATATTTAAAAAGGTAGCTATACATTTCCCGCCACTGGTTTAGGCCTATAGAACTTTTTTTCATTTTCTCATAAACCATGTTTTTTAAAAAAACTTACTATAGTTTATTTAGAAAATACTTTGCATACACAGATTAAATAATCTACTCTTATACAATTCAACAGCCCTAAATAGCGTGCTCACTCGCTCGCCCACTTCGTGAGACATCGGGTATACTCGGCGATGTTCGCCTCTCGCAGTGTAAACTTTCATGAGTACAAAATTAGGAAAACCGTTTCTTTATTATATAAGGCCTAAGTGAAATGAACACAATGAACAAATATTCTAATTTTATTTTTACTTACAATTTTCATAGCTCTGAACCACAAACATTTTTAATAATCTACCAGTGTAAATTTCTTAAAAATCCTGGAGTCAATTAATAATGGCGGGCGAAGCCGCGGGAAAAAGCTTTAAAATATTGATAGTTTAACCACAGTATAAGTATTAATACTTATAGGCCTATTGTGGTTTAACTCTGGAAGTATCGCGGATAATAAAAATCCAAACAAACCATTCCTTCCCTTGAAAAATTATATAATTTCTGAAAATTACGATGAATTTTTCAAATAAAATTCACATCACATTCATAAGTCAAGAAACAGTTGAGAAACAATACGTATTATGTGTTCACAGTTAGCTTTGGAACTTCATAATCTAATCTGAGATCGTTTTCACAGGCGGCGCTTTCTAATCGTGGGAATTAGGCCTACTCTGAAGCCGGAATTTTAGCTGTTTCATTAACTATTAATGGTTTAGTTTATGAATGATTCGCGTGCAAGTATTAATAAATATAATGCTTTAATAATTATTATACTCTTAATTTTTAATTTTTCAATTAATTATCGTTGGCGAAGCCACGGGCACATGCTAGTAAGGTACATACAGAGTGGAAGGAATATTATTAATGTGAAGAACGAAAATTTCTTCATGTAAAGTCCCCTAAGAGAGATGAAAATGGGGACTGGAGAAAAATGCATAACGACGAGCTTCATGACCTGTACTCATCATTGGATATAGTAAGGGTAATTAAATCACGGAGGATGAAATGGGGGAGGAAAGACATGTCTAAAAAATATTGACTGGGTGACCGGAAAGGAAAAATCCACTTGGAAGACCTAGACGTAGATGGGAGGACAATATTAGGATATATTTAAGAGAAGTAGGATTTGCGAGGGAAGATTGGATGGAGTTAGCACAGAATAGGGTTCAATGGCGGGCTCAGGTAAGCGCGGCAGTGAACCTCCGGGTTCCATCAAATATATAATATTCCTTTAGCTTGCTTAGGAATTGTCTATTGTCATTGAGTAAGTAAGTAATGTCCCCTTAAATATAAGAGAAAGTTTTCGCCAATCTACGTGTCATATCCCAAGGTACCTAAGCAAAAAATTTGGTTTTCATAAGATTTTCCGTTCTGGAGCTAGGCTTTTCACTGGCACACACAGGCATGTTTGTTTCCGAAAGCATTTTTACATTCAGGAGCCCTCAAAAACGTGTATTTATGTTAAAAATTCAACTTCAAATTTGGGGGTCGGAAACAATAGGCTACTTCTTATACCTAGGGTACGGGCATAGAAAGTAAAAACACCGCAAAATTAACAATAACACCGAAATATTTGTAATATATTGCGATACTAGTTCCGTAAGCGGTGCATACGGATCGAGGAAAGACTTTGAAACCTCAAGGCGCTTGCGCCGAGTTTTTTCAATTTCCGAGATCCGTTATGCGCTTACGGCACGAGTATTGCATGCTATTTTTTGTATAATTATTTATATCAGTTTAATTATATTAATTGAGATATTAGCTGAAAATATTATGTATATACACTATTGAAGATGAATGTTATATTTCAGAAAGTGATTTGCATGCGTTTGTTGTTATGGGAACCGAATATTTGTCCTGTTAAAGTCGCCACAAACTGGGGGGCCTTGGTTCCGGCTTTCGATAAAGGCTTGTATTGTGATGGTTTTACTTACGGCACGTGTGCTTAATGTAATTTTTACCGCACGGAGATTTCTTTTGTTTTCAAAGCGTGTGGGAATATCAACTTACGATCCACGGCAACAATATTCATTAAGTACCATTAATTAGTTACGTCGTGCAAAAAATTAATAACAACACCTAAAATATTTAAATTTTAAATAGAATGTTCCTTGAAAATAAAAAACGTTTTTTCATAGATCGGTAGCCATACTCCATTTACACATTGAGAATGTATCCAGCCTCAAGGGAATAAGGGATGGGGAGACATTGATTACTGCAGCCACTGTTCAGTCCATTCTCAACCACCATTTCGAATTTTTTTTAAAAATTCACATTAGTGTTTTTTTGTCCAACTCTGCCTTGGGGGAATTCTTTATAATGTGAATCCGAACGAGATGAGAATGGTAGAGCCATGTCCTCATAGGATTACTCTGTCCATATCACTGGCGATATTACAATACTTTTTATATTATACAGAGTGGAAAGGATAAAGACAGCTTACACCTTGGGTAATAACTTGACCTGGGATTTTAGGCTCTAAAAAAATTAGTTTTAGGCACCTAAAATAGGCTTTTAATAGAGAAAATAGGCACTTAAAATATGCTTTAATATTGTGTAAATAGACAGAAAATAGACTTTAAAATATTACAATATGCTCTTAAACTACAGTGAGTCCCACGCAAGAGTTGGCCAATGACGCGGGTTTCTGCGTCGCGGCTGGCACAGCTCCAACTCCCGAGCGATCGGGTGAAATATCTACGCAAATAATGCCGCGGTCGTTGTAATAATTCAGGTTCTCACATTTACAGTTAAAATTACAGTGAAAACAACCACGCACTTCATCACAAGAGATAATGGAAATGTTCTCCTCTTGCATCCAGACAATACTGGCACCTTTTTAGGAAATTTTCTTTAACGCACGTAAGTTCACCTTCCGAGCAGAGTTACTTTCTCTTGTGATAGGCCTATGTGATATTGTCATCAAGTTTTTCTAACAGTATGTAAATATTATTTATGGGGCAATTTGAAAAATAAATTCGTAGGTCAATTTCAGATACACAAGAAGAACTTAAAGACAATATCACAAGAGAAATTAACTCTATCTCGGAAGCTGAACTTACGCGCGTGAAAGAAAATTCCCTAAAAAAGGTGTCAGTGTAGTGCTTATGCAAGAGAAGAACATTACCAACATCTCTTGTGATGAGGTACGTGGTTATTTTCGTTGTAATTTTAACTGTAAATGTGAGAACCTGAATCATTTCACCAACCGCGGCATTATTTGCGTAGATATTTCACCCGATCGCTCGAGAGTTGGAGCTGTGCCAGCCGCGACGCAGAAACCCGCGTCATTGGTCAACTCTTGCGTGGGACTCACTGTATAACGTCATATTTTTTACTGTAAGAAACGTGATATACCTATTCTTAAGAGAAATAATTGCAAAATTAAGACAGAATTAAAAATACATTTATCAAAAACAGTTTTGCCTTAACTTATATGAAAAATTTACACAGTAAGTCCCTTCTTACTATATACCTGCTACTTGTTTTGAGCTAATCCTCCCCCGTCAGTCAGCATTCCTTTGGCGACAATTGTTTGGGAAAATCAAGTTTCTGTGAAAACCCTACCCTCTGTTGTTCTGCTCTTCATTCAGGGATGTCCATTAAATGATTGTAAAAGTTACAGAAGTTGAATTTTATTTAAAATTTTCAAAATAGGCATTTTAGGCACTAAAATAGTAAAAATAGTCTCCAAAGATCCAATTAGGCATTAGGGCACTATAAAACTCTATAAATATAAGCGATTTATCATGAAAAAAAAACGCATCACAAGGTGTGTGTTATGAACGTTAATAATGCTTTCCATCAAATCTTTTCAAATCTATTGAAGGCTTATGAAAATAAATTATAGCCAACCCTAAAAGCATAATGTGGGTTGTATGAGAATCTATAAAATGCAGACAATCTGTACAAATTTGAACCACTAGATGGCATTTTGGAGTTTCCAGCTATTAGTAGACCTGGGATTTTAGGCTCTAAAGAAATTAGTTTTAGGCCCCTAAAATAGGCTTTTAAAACAAGTAAATAGGCTTTTAAAAGAGAAAATAGGCACTTAAAATATGCTTTAAAAATGTGTAGATAGATAGAAAATAGACTTTAAAATATTACAATAGGCTATACACTTAAACTGTAACATGGTCTTTTTTTACTGCAAGAAACGTGGTATACCTATTCTTAACAGGATTAACTGAAAAATTAGGCATCACAAACTATATTCACTTAAACATACGTTCTTTCACTGGTGACTTGACACAGTAGTCCTTCCCCTTAATCCTCCCCCGTCAGTCAGCATTCCTTTAGCGACAATTGTTTGGAATAATCAAGTTTCTGTGAAAAACCCACCCTCTGCTGTTCTGCTTTTCATTGAGGGATGTCCATTATAAGATTGTAAAAATTACAGAAGTTGAATTTTATTTTTAATGTACAAAATAGGAATTATAGGCACTAAAATAGTAAAATAGGCTCTAAAGGTCCAAATAGGCATTTTAGGGCACTAAAAAACTCTATAAATGTGATTTATCACAAAACGAAATAGGCATTTGCCTTTAAATCCAAGGTCTAGAAATAACCAGAGCCCGAATTTTGATGACATCTTTTAACTGGATCATGATTCCTAGATTATAAAAATGGTGATTTCTAGGGTTATTTTTGGTCGTTTTTGCCAACTTTTTACTTCTTGGACTTTTAAAAAAATTTCATGTCATTTTGTGGTCATTTTATGGTCACTTCTTCACATTTCATATTTTTATGTAATTTAAAAAAAAATTGAAGTCATAATTTTCTTAATATTTTCTTATTTGTATAGTTGTGCTCTTTTATTGAATTTATAACTGAAATATGGCGTTAAATTACAAATATGACTGAAATATGACCAATACCATGAAAATGACCAAAATATGACCTTCTATACAAAACAAAAACGGTCCGATTAGGATAACAAATGTGCAATTCGTGTTTAATTTGTGTTTGAGGCGAGAATGGAGGTCAGGATGAAAATATGACATGTCATAAACATCCGGGCCGTAATTATTAGTATCAAACTGGATACAATATTATTACACACCCTGTAGGAACATGGACGACTCCTGATTATTAACTAGTGTACCGAGTGACGTCAGAGGCAGTATGACTGATGGATTGAAATTGTTTGCTGATGCATGTGACGATGATGAATGACACACTTTTACACTGATAGACACAGACACCTAATTATTCTGTATCAACGCCGACATAGAGAAGTTCCAGAGTCAAACAGCCTTCTTTTGTCTCTTGCGTAGTCCGATAGTGTTCTTTTTATACAGCTTGAATTAAAAATAGAACTTTTTAAAATTTCAGCTGTGTTTATACTCCTTTTAGCTACGAGGCCATATCAGGAGTTCAGGAACTGTGTCTATACAGTAGGGTAGACCATGGAACTATTGATTGCCAATTGTTTCTATTGTCGGTGTATTTTTAATAGAGTAAATTTCAACTGATATTAATTTAAATGCATATGATACAGGATGAAATGGTGAGGATGATTCATGGTATGTAAATACCCAATTCGGCATTTGCCTTTACGACTGGGGAAACCATGAAAGAACCCATGTCAAATTGGCCGGGCACGGGATTTAAACGTGGCACCTCCCGAATGCGAGTCCAAGACGTTACCATTTCGGCTACCCCGCTCGGTTGTAAAATACTTATGATACAAGTGGTAAAAACTAGATTTTAATATTTAATTCGGCTTTATTTACACTCATTTAAACATCGAGGGTATAATCAGAAGTTATGTTATATGTGTATATCAGTAGACCGTGTTAATGTAACTATGTGTTCCACATTTTTCTATTGTTGATGTGTTTATGGTTTGTGTTAATATCAACTGATAATATATTTTTTGAATATAATAAAGGATTAAATAGCAGTTATAAGTCATGGTGAATAAAAATCCAATTCGGCATTTGCTTTTACAAGGGGAAAAACATAAAAAAAATGACAAGCGTGTTTTTTGTGTATTCTTGATTGTTATGTAGACGGTACAATTACTGCAATTGCTGATATATAGGCCTAATTGCCTGTGCTTTTTGCAACCAAAATGTAACATTTAAAAATAAAGTTTAACATTTTCAACTATTATCAAACTGATTGTCTAATAATAAAAGGAAGTGTTTGTCTGTCTGTCTACCTGTGCGCGATGCCCAGCGAAATCTACTGCAAGCAGAGATCTGAAATTTTAAACATAGGTGGACTGAAGGATGGGCAAATGCACCTTGAAGCCAGATTTTCAATTTTTTCTTTCGTTCTCGAGTTATGAGTGAAAAACGGGCAGAAAACGTGCAATTTTTTTTTTTTTTTTTGCTCCTTCGAAGCATCAGTTTTCAGTACCGTAATACATTTCGTTTCTCAAATCAATTGCAGGAGACTTGTAGGGAGGTATTGAAGCCTCCACCCTACAGCTCGGACCGCACACCCAGAGATATTCATCTTTTCCTACCCCACAAGAAATTACAGAGATTGACATAGAAACGGAGAAGGTTATCACAGAAGGGTTCCAATCCCAGGCGGCAGACTTCTATGGCAGACGTATTCAAAAGTTGGTCCCACTTTATGACAAATGTCTCAATTCCGGTGGAGAATATGTTGAAAAATAGCTGAACACTTGCTGATATCTGTTGCAATAAATACTTTCTTTAAATTGTGTTTTGTTTCCGTTAATGGCCTGTGGGAATGTTACTTTATGGACGCGCTTCGTACACGTGAGAAAGTTTGTGAAACATATTTTGCACCGTTTATTTAATTCAAGTTTCGTAAAAAGGTATTTTATACCGAGATTGGCAATAGTTACTTTAGTTGTTTACAGTGCGGTTCGCTACAATATTTTAATTAGTTCTGGTTATGTTTTACTTGAAAACCGTGTGAACTGAATGGCTACTACCTTTTTTTTTATTCGTGGCCGGGCGATCGGCTGGAGGTAGCTGCGAGCGCACAGTGCTTCTCACCGTTCCTGGCTCCCGCTTTTCTCCCCGTCAGTGCATGTGCGGTCGTTGCTAGCGGAGGTTCTTGTTTTCTTCTTTGTGGTTAAATTGTGATAGTTCTGTTATAATGCCAAGAAGTGTGTATACTTTAGCACACCGCATATTCATGTATGATTCCTATGTGCAAACAGAGTTCTGTAGAGAAGTGACACGGCTATTTGTAGACAGATTCCCTGGTATCCCTGTGCCTCACAGAGAGAGAGTTCGTAAACTTGTAAACAGATTCAGAGAAACGGGTTTTGTTCTTGATAAGAAATACCAAAAAAAAATTGCCGTGTGCTTACAGATAAAAAAACTCGATGAGATAGCACAAAAGTTAGAACGTAGCCCTAGAAAATCTCTGAGTAGGTTATCACAGGAAACGGGGTTTTCACAATTCTCGGCTTGGAAAGCCACTAACTTAAGAAATTAAAACCATATAAGATAACCATAGTTCAGGAACTGCAACCACGTGATACTGTGAGTAGAGTAAATTTCTGCAATTGGGTGTTGGGTAAAGTTAATGATGGCTCAATAGACCCTAAGTTAATTTTTTTTCACAGACGAAGCATGGTTTCATTTACATGGTCATGTATCGACACAAAACAACATATACTGGAGTGCAGAAAAACCCGATATTGTACGCGAAATGCTATTGCATGACCAGAAAATTGGTGTTTGGTGTGCTGTGTGTGTACACTGACGGGGAGAAAGGCGGGAGCCAGGAACGGCGAGAAGCACTGTGCGCTCGCAGCTACCTTCAGCCGATCGCCCGGCCACGAGTAAAAAAAAAGGCACTGTAGTATGAAACAAACAAGCATCTACAACGACGATAGTATTGAAGGAGGGCAAGTACTGTACTTAATTTGATTTTAAGGGGGCTCGAAGTGAACAATACAGCCAGTATTCCACTTCTGCCTTCTCAAAGGCACTACAAACAATAGGATGTAAATCCTGTATAACAACAGGAAAGCCTGCAGAGTCTAGAATAAATGCCATGAATCTGTGAATTGATCAGGAAGAAATTTCTATCAGGTTTTGTTAGCACCAGAACAGAATCCGTTCTTCATACCGTAGTTAATGATTTATATGACTATTCCACTCATATGCCGAGTGTTTGATATTGACCAATAACTTTAGCAATTACTCGGGTATAGTCCAATCACGATCGTTTATCTTATAAAATGCTTGCTATTAATATGAGCAAGGCATTTTGCCTGATAAAATTGACTGCTTCGTACTGGACACGTAAACATCAGTATGCAGTGATTAATACGTCACATGTTGCCATTAAGCAACACGGAAACAGATTATTTTATAAAACATAAATTGTTTGGAAATTGAAATAATATAAATGTAAAAAGTAAAGTGTTCCCAGAGGAGGCCCAGAGGGTTCCAAGAGGCTCCCAGATTTTAAACATTCGGCACATGAAGGTGGTAAGGTTGTCAGCCTTACGCACCGGCCGCCTTTACCCCCAGGATTACTCCTGGTACTCATTTCTGTTAGAGGCTGAGTCTACCCCAGGGCCATAGTGCCACCAGAAGGATTAGGCCAATTGAAAAACTCCAACGACCTCATCGGGAATCGAACCCGGGACCTTCCGGTTTGTAGCGCAGCGCCTCGAACACCTCGCTACGGCGTAATCGACCTAATCGGTTGACCGGTACCGGAGTAATGCCCAATTAAGTGCCTATATATATGGTAGTATATTAGCAGGATGCGATAACTCAAATACGCTTTATCGGATTTTCATGAAACTTGGTATACGCATTTATGACGACCTTGGGCACAAGCCTATTGAATTTGGATCAATTCGATTGACCGGTACCGAAATAACGAGTATATCAATATTAATTTTATAAGGAATATTATTCCATGGCCCACAATATATTAAAATAACGTAACAAATTGCCAATCGTATATTGATATTGATTCGGTTCTTCATAACGATGTCAGTGTAGGCTAAATAATAATGTAAATAATGTGAACAAAATATTTAAAACACAACTAGCCGTTCAATATTGATATTATATTGTACATTCAAAAGATATGTAGCCTACACTACCGACATCTACATTAGGCTATATTTTAATGAGAGTATTTTTCTTATTCGTTCCTGTGCAGCAATAGACCTAATGTAATTCCTGACAGAAAGATTTCATATTGACTTTTTATTCATTCATAACCTTTAAGGGTGCTTTAAAATTGAAACAAACATGTCAGTGAATCGTAGGCCTATTGCATCATTAATATTATTGCTAGCGCATTTTGTTTTTGGATTTTAACTTTGAGGTCTATTAAAAAAATAACTTATTTTTTGCATGGACCTATCATAATTGCATTTTTCACTGATTAAAAAAAAATCATTCTGGCACTTTGTTATATCAGTTTAGCTGATTTTATTTCCCATTTGTTCGTCTGCTGATGTAAGAAAGTTAGAACGGATAGCACTTAGGCCTACAAGTAAAGCATGGTTAGAATTTAGGGGTTAAATGTATTTTTTCTTTTTGTCCGAGAAAGATACTAACTTTGGACGAAAGCAACAAACTGCTGAAAAGTGCACCCTATATATATGTGAACACTAAAGCTGCATATAGCGACATATATTTATACTGTAACCACAGCACCGCAGAAATTGAACGTAAACAACAAAAACAAGTAAATTGAGTTAAGCCTGCAGTTATAGTAAAGCTGTGTTATTGAACAACATGGATTTATCCATGGCAGAGGCCTAACAAATGCGTATTTGATATGAATGTATAATTAAGCCACGTTATTTATGTTATAGGCGGAGTGGAATGATTTTGTTAAATATTGGTCGCGTGTAGTGGTAGGACTGTAATTAGAGCAATGGCCGACTTATTGATTTCCAAACGGTATTCACCGCAGAACTGCCAACAACTTGTATTCAATACATGTGTAACATCTCTTTACAAATCACGTTAGATACAGGGTGGTATTGTTTGTAGAGATATTATGGAAACTACGAGGGATGTTCTGAAAGTAAGTTTCGTCATTTCTTTTTCACATGGAAACTTTATTACCAAAACAAATACACCATGCAATCATGAAATATACCCCTTGCACTATTTTTCAACATAGTCTCCACCGACATTGAGACATTTGTCATAGCTTGCAATCAGTTTGAAGAAACCACTCTGGTAAAACTCGGTGCCCTGCTATGCAAGGCCTTCTCCACCTCAGCATTGTTTTGGAAGTGACGTCCCGAGAGTGCGGCTTTCATTGCATGGAACAGGTGCCTTCCTTCACTGAACATGCAACACCAGCGACCAACAATTTGATGAGACATGACCTCTTCACCATACACAGTCTGTAGGCGTCCATGGATGATGGACACACTAGTCCTACATGCCCATTCATACCGGATAACAGCATGTACTTCCATTGTCGACCACGTTTTCAGTACACGTCCATCTGCCATCGTGATTTGTACTCAAATAACCTCGGGCACGCCAGTCTACTGCTACTCTCTCTTCTTCGGGACTCTACTCATGCATCGTTTCTCCGTCGTTGAACCAGCAATAGGTGTCGATTCTTATGGCAGTTGTTTGCTTCATCTGCTTTACCATCTTCACTTTTTAAAAAAACGACGAAACTTACTTTTGGAACATCCCTCGTAGCATCCGAAAACAATGCATAGGCCTACACATGCTTGTCACCGTCTGAGTACAGAATAAGTTTCTATTAGCTAGTAACTAAAGCTTCATCAGAGAAAATCTGTTTTATTCATTTTCCCGTCTATCTAGACTTTCCCCTATCGCAATTTCGAAGTTTTAAAGTCTTTCAAATCTATGTTATTGGAGGAGGACACTTGCTAAAAACGCTTACAGGGTGTTAATGAATAGCACCGAAATATTTTACCTGTGTATAGAGGATACTTGGGGTACGCCGTAGCGTAGTGGTTGAGGCGCTGCGCTACAAACCGGAAGGTCGCGGGTTCGATTCCCGATGAGGTCGTTGGTGTTTTTCAATTGGCCTAATCCTTCTGGTGGCACTATGGCCCTGGAGTCGATTCAGCTCTAACAGAAATGAGTACCAGGAGCAATCCTGGGGGTAAAGACGGCCGGTGCGTAAGGCTGACAACCTTACCACCTTCATGTGCCGAATGTCTAAAAATCTTGGAGCCTCAACCTCCTGGAACCCTCTGGGCCTCGATGGCCTGTAGGCTAATAGGGAACACCTTTATAGAGGGGACTTAGACAAGCAACTTTTATTAGGAGATTATTGCTCTATGGATTCAATTTTCCCTGTTACAGCATAAAATCTCCTAGGGCATGGTAGCCACTGACTTCTAAAATTTGAAAAAATGCAAAACAAAGAAACTTCGTTGAAATCACTGGAGATATTAATACAAACGAATGCAGTGGCGGTCAGTCATGTGATCAGTCTGTAAATTTTGCAGATTATGGAAACATTAAATTATGATATAGCTGTTGATGAATGATAAAAAAAATCAGGCTTTATCGATCATTATGAAGGCATGAAGTCGATTAATGAAAATTGTAACTATATTTCGCTTCATTACTGACTTATGAGCACCAAATCATAATGACTTTAATGTCCTGTAGCATACACATTTCTTCCTATCATTCCGCCAGAAGATATCTAACTGAAATATACATTTTTTGTAATATTTTAAAAACTTTCAAAGCATTCTGCGGTATTATTTGCCCGTAATAACAACAACAATCATAATGAAATAAAGTAAACTGCGGTAACAAAGTACCAGAATGCTTTTGTTTAATCAGTGCCAATTGGAATTATGATATGCAGAAAATAAGTTATTTTTGTAATAGATCTCAGAGTTAAGCTCCAGGTCGATTCATTAAGCAGGGCTTAAGGACGAACAAAGGTCTAGTTTGATAAGCATATGTGAAGGAATATGAGGGTAGTGTTATTTATCAAAGCTAACTGTATTGCAACTTCCAAAGCCGTATATGAACACTGTAAAACAATATGTTGTCATAACTGTTTTACATTTGATAAATTCTTTCTAATATAATACCATAAGATAGATACTGAATTGGGCTTTACTCCGATACCGATCAACCGATTTGGTCCGATATCAATAGGCTTCTTCCCATGGACGTTATAAATGCGTATACCAAGTTTCATGATAATCCGATAAAGCGTATTTGAGTTATCGCGCATACAGACACAGACAGACATTTTCCAGTCCCCCACACAATCTCACAAAGTACCATTGTGGCACTTAATAAATAGGGATCTTATAATTTCCAATGAGTTAACAGTGAAGGCAGTAGACTATACGTTTCCCTGGTAGTGAAGTTTGAAACATTTAAGACTCAGGCCAAAAGACAAGAGGCAGAATGAAAGCGGGTCTGGGTTAGATTTATAGTTTATGTCTCAAGTTGTTGAAACTTTTGTTTTGTTGGAGGCGAGATAAATTGTGTGAGAGTGGAGGGAGTTAAGACTTGGAGTGATAAAACTCTAAGAAAACACACTAAGAAAGAAACAAAGGAATCATATACACTCAGTTCTTCCCACATTGTACAGAACAACTCACATTAAATGGATTCTCATTTATTATCTTATACACTTTCCAGTATAAAGAAAAGGCCATAACTAGGGCTCGGACTTTTAGGTAAATACATATTTTTTTTGCTATTATTATGATTTCAGGACTTTGTCAAAGTTCCGGTTGGGACCTTTGGATTGAAAATACTGAGTTGCATATCACATAAAAAAAAAATATTTTCGATATTTTTTATTTGAATACATATTTTTGGTAACTTAATTCTTTTTTACATATTTTACCACATATCTTGTTTAGAAATGAATATTTTGACTGTTTTTGTAAAACTGCGACATATTTTCAATGTGTTGCGTTGTTATGTTGAGTCAGACAAAAATCAGGGTTGATTAGGCCTTTATTAGTGTAAATTTCTGTTTCCTCTCAAACTGCATTACTAAGTTGGAAAGAACAAAACAATTGTTGACAGAATCAATAAAAGAAATCAAACACATTGAAAACAAACTTAACAAAATCAGTGGTTCAAAAGCAAACAAAATTAGAGAAAAATTCCTGTCATGCCTAAATAAGAATGAAGGGTTACAAGTGTTGCGCAAGATTTCAGATATTTTAATGGTTAACAGTGAGAACTTGGAGCAGATGAAACATCTGAGTGTCAGTGAATTATTGTTACAGTGTCAGTGTTACAAACATGCAAGATTAACATCCTGCAATGTTGAACGTACATTTTCAAGATACAAGTGACCTACTATTGTCGTTTACTGCAACAGTTCTACACTTGGTGACTAGAATGACTAGATGAGTACTTCTGTAAATATTGGTTAAAAAATAAATTAAAATATTTTCATATTTTTTTACATATTTTCGACTTTTTAACCACATAAAAAATAAATATTTTCGGTTTTATAAGCACCTAAAAGTCCGAGCCCTAGCCATAACCTACAGTACTTTTCAAATGAGAAGTCTTTTCCTTCACCGCCAATCACGTGTACGGGCTAAAAGACTGCCGCTAGGAATGAGAGTCTTCCCTCCGTCTCGCCCTCTCTGATTGGACCGCGTATCTATGCAGTTGAAGGACATAGGACTTGTCATCTGCAAAGCACCTTAGTGGACATTATAGATATATAAGCATTCATGAACAACAGATCATTGTCTCTGTTGGTTCAAATTCAATAGGCTTCTTCCGATGGACGTCATAAATCCGTTTACCAAGTTTCATGAAAATCCGATAAAGCGTATTTGAGATATAACGCTTTTCTTACATGTTTCCAGTAAAATAGGCACTAAATTGGGCATTACTCCGGTACCGATGAACCGATTGGGTTCAATATCAATAGGGTTCTTCCCATGAACGTTATAAATGCGTACAGCAAGTTTCATGAAAATCCGAAAGAGCGTATCTGAGTTATGGCGCGTACAGACACACGGACAGACAGACGGACAGACATTTTCCCGTCCCCCACACAATCTCATAAAGTACCATACTGGCACTTAATAAATATATCGCGATCGCTTGAATTTTGTAAGCCCACCCTGGTCGATTCATTTGTTTATAATATCAAGGCACGCAGACATCTGAAATTTTCAACATAGACGGAAGAGGGATAATGAAATAGGCCTCAATGGGCAAAAATTGTTCGATTTGGACGAAACTCACTATACAGGGGTTTTCTGGGGCAGGGAACACGAATTTTAGGTTGTTTTTCCCATGCTGCGATTTCTAATCGTGGATTTCACTTCAAAGCCGGATTTTTAGCTGTTTCAATAATTATTAATCATTTCGTTTAGGCCTATGTATGTTTCGCGTGTTAATAAATGTAATGTTTTAATTATTTTGCTCTTAATTTTTAATCTTCCAATTAATTATCGTGGGAGAAGTCGCGGGTACCTGCTAGTAACTAATAATAATTTGAGATAATTTCCTATCTATCTACTTTATTCTGTCTCTGTATGTCTGTCTGTCTGTCTGTCTGTCTGTATGTATGTCTGTCTGTCTGTCTGTCTGTCTGTCTGTCTCTCTATCTCTCTCCACCTATCTTCCAACACATTTTTTAATTACTCTGGAAATTTTCGTATAGGGGCTGGAAATGAATAATATAATTGACTATGGAAATATGAATGTTATTTTAATCCCTAGTTCTGGAAATTTGATTTCAGTTATACTAATTAGATTTAAGTTTAATATGTAGTCAATACTGATTGTTATTGTGCTGCCATTAGCCAAATTACAACCATGTCCCACCCACTCTCCGATATTAATTCCCCCAGCATCCCTCTCATTATGAAGATGAAAAGAACAAAAGTTCATCTCGAGACACAGAACTAACTTCTCCAGCGTTGGGAGGAGTGTGGAAATTCTTTGAAACCCAGGTTTCTAAATAACATATCTAATGGACCTCTCTGAAAAATGTGAATATTTGTTCAGAATTCACACAATACAGTGAAACCTCTGAATAACGACATTTGTGGGCTCTAACAGATTATATTGTTACTAGAAAATAGCCCGTGGCTTTGCCACGGTTAAAATGATGCTTGAATACGAAACTACAGGTCTAGAATCCTGAAGGCACTGACAATACATTTACATCAATTTTTATTTAAAATATCTCATCATATACTATCGCTTTTTCCTTTAGAATATAATTCGTTCCTACCAGGACGTAGATTTCAGAAATTAATTATATCGTAAGTTTTATGCAGTTTCAAAGCTACCTGTGAACACTGATAATACGTATTGTTTCTCAACTGTTGTTGACAGAAGAATATGATGTGAAATGACTTGATAAATTCAGTGTAATTTTCATAAATTATATAATTTATCAAGGGAAGGAGTGGTATGTTTGGATTTTTATTGTCCGCGATACTTCCAGGGTTAAACTATCAACGTATTATAGCTGGTGTCCGCGGCTTCGCCCACCATTATTAATTGACTCCAGGATTCTTAAGAAATTTACACTGGCAGTTTATTAAAAATGTTTGTGGTTCAGAGCTATGAAATTTGTAAGTAAAAATAAAATTATAATATTTGCTCATTGTGTTCATTTCACTTAGGCCATATATAATAAAGAAACAGTTTTCCTCATTTTGTACTATTCGTGAAAGTTTAGACTGGGAGAGACGAACATCGCCGAGTGTACCCGATGTTTCACGAAGTGAGGGAGCGAGTGAGGACGCTATTTAGGGCCGTTGAATTGTATAAGAGTAGATATGAGGGTTATTGTTAACTTATATTGAGGGGGCTGTGATATGCTACACATTAGAAAGACTGCATGCTGAAAACTGTGTAATCTACAGGATAATTAATGGAATACTCACTTACTCAATGCAATTGACGATTTCTAAGTAAGCTAAAGGAATATTATCTTTTTTATGGAACCCGAAGGTTAATTGCCGCGCTTACCTGAGCCCGCCATTCAACCATATTCTGTGCTAACTCCATCCAACCATCCCTCGCAGACCCTACTTCCCTTAAATCTGTCCTAATATTGTCCTAATATCGTTTTAGTAGTAGGGGATCTGCTAGTAGTTTAATAAATCTTCTGGAGCACACGCTGTTTATGTTTATGGAACTGGCTGTACTATATCTGATCGCACACGTGGGTTGTAAATTGCAGATTAGTACCAGTCTGGGACATAATGGATATGAGGATTCATGTGCTGTCCCACACATGTATTGATCCTTGTTTGGTAAGTTACTTCCGTATCATTTCTTGCGTTATTACTCTCCTATAAATTCTTCTGTCACATTTTGTTTTGCATTGTATTCCTCATTATCTTGGCTTCAACTTCATCATTATTATTATTATTATTATTATAGAAAAGATTAATGTTGTGCATTTTACTAATGATGTCGTAGACCTACATTTCTCTGACGAAACGTCCGTGGCCAATTTGTTTTGTGAACATAAAATTCGTGAAAATTGTTGATTAGACGAAAAATCCGCCGACAAATTGATGGGTACACAAAACGTCCATGAACAAATTGTCGTATCGATGAAAAATCAGCAGAAAAATGTTTGTATCGAACAAGAGTCTGCCACTAAATTGTAGTGTGGACGAAAAGTTCTTGAACAAATTGCTATGTGGACAAAAAGTCCATGGAGTAATTATTGTGTAGACGAAAATTATGCCAACAAATTGTTGTGTAGACAAACATATCGTGGACAAGTTGCTATTTGAACAAGCTCGCGTAAAAATTGTTGTGTGGACATAAAGTTCGTGGACAAATTAATGATTAGACGAAAAATCCGCCGACAAATTGTTGGGTGCTCAAAACGTCCATGGAAAAATTGTTGTAAGGATGAAAAATCAGATGAAAAATGTTTGTATCGAAAAAAAGTCTGCCGATAAATTGTAGTGTGGACGAAAAGTCCTTGAAAAAATTGCTATATGGATGAAAAGACCATGGACTAATTGTTGTGTAGACAAAAATTATGCCTACAAATTGTTGTGTACGAAAAAAAATACCATGGGCAAGTTGCTTGGGGACAACGTGTTGTGTGGACAAAAACTCCATGGATAACTGCTATTTGTAGAAGAGTCAACGGATAAATTCTTGTGTGGACAAAACATCCATTGAAAAATTGTTGTGTGGACAAAAAAATCCATGGAAAAATTGTTGTATGGGTTAAAATCCGCCGACAAATTTTTGTATGCACTAAAAGTCCGTGGACAAATTGCTGTTTAGATGAAAATTCCACAGACATATTGTTGTATGGGCGAAAATTCCATAGGTAGGCTGAGTCCGTGGAGAAAGTGCTGTTTTAATGAAAAGTCAGACGATAAATTGTTGTTGTGAATAAAATGTCTATGGGGGTGCTGACTTTTGGTGAAATTTCTTCTACTATGTCCAAGGGCGGAAAGTAATGGAACTGGTTTATATTTTCCTGTTTTTCCCTTTGTCATATTAATCCATTTTCTACCATGAAATCCCTTTAAATTCCATTACTTTTAAATATCGCTCATGTTAATGGACGTTATTTACGTATGTTGAGCTATAATGAAGTTCGGTTTACATCCCATAATACACTTGTAATGGCGTCTGATGAGCCGGATTGTTTTTAAACTCATTACAGCGTTTCAGTTCATGTGTAACAATACTGTTACAATATTACACTATTATCATTAACACACCCATCAACACAAGATAATAATACCCATGACGTCATCCGCACGTCCATGATCATCCCCTAATTCCCATGCAACTGCTGTGTGGTTTTAATACGAACTGAATATTGACCTCTACATATATCCATAATTATAAAACCCTTCTATCCCGTATTATAAAGATGATACAGCTAATGAGTCACCGACCAATCCGATGTTAACATATGTTAAATTCCAACCAATCACCGCTGCCAATCGCATTATTTATACAGTTTGTTTTGGGTAGACCACTATCTCCTTAGCATTGCAATTTTTAGGTAGATTTAGAAGAAAAATCTACCTATTGCAATCGATACCATGTCATGATTTTCGAAAAATTATTTCATATCTTTACGTTTCATGCCTCCCTAAGTAAGAAACCACCGCGCGTTCAAAAAAAAAAAAAAATCTTTACACGCTAGCGGCCGTAATTTAGAAGATATTTGAACCAAAATTTATTATGTTATTTCTAGACCCAATAGTTCAGACAAGTTCGTTAATGAGCAAAATTTGCCCATGGGGGGGGGGGTCGTGGAGGGGGTTGAAATTTTGAAAAATTTATATCTCGGCCCCTATGAAGTATAGAGGGAAACTTTGTTTGAATAAATTAGAGTCCTCCCTATGGAGTTCACAGTGACACCAACGATTCGGGGGTTTTGGGGGTACGAGTGGGGGATGGAAATTCGAAATTTTTGAAACCACGTCTTGTGGGGTATCGTTGAAAAGCTCTTGATGAGTACTCTAGAAATCAATAACCAGTTTCTCGATAGCTCTCATATAAGGCGAGATTTAGCACTTCGAAATGTACCTCAGCCTGTAGGTCTGCCTAAAGGGAATTTTTATAAAGATTATAATAGCTAATGAATCACTGACCAATCCGGTGTGAAGATACGCAAAATTTCAACCAATTACCGCTGCCAGCCGCATTATTTTTATCGGACCTACGCTTAATTGTTTTTGGTATAAACTTCGAGACAACGTACTAAAATATCTTTACAGTTTCCTTATATAAATGGTTAATGGTAAACGCAATCGCAGTATCAAGTCAACATCTTTCAGAATATCGTTTATTTCCGCAGAAGAGACGATAATTGAACCATAAAAAAGACCCCGAATACCCGGGGTCATCTTATATTATATGTCAGATATTAGGCCTATATGACATAGTTTGTAAAACTAAGTTAATTTTCTGGTAATAATATTCATTAATTTTTTTAAATTTTTGGTAGGACTATTGTAAACAAGATTAATTGTTTTTATTTTAAATATGTAATTTATATGCTGTGCATTTTATAAGTATATATGTTTCCCTAAAATATAATTCATTTCTAGCCCCTAAACACGAGCTTTGTTTATTTGGGGGCAAAACATTTGTTTTGATTTTGTTTTTCGAAAGAATATTTTTGTATATGTACATAATTCTGTATTTCTGTAATAATAAATAAATAATGAATAGGGGGCGGATTTCTATGACCTAAAAAATAGGATACATGCATGCATTTATAACCTAAAGAACATTAAAATATGACCAATAAAATTTAAAATAACTTATGACTATACCACTTGCACATTATGTATATATTTTTAAGTTTCATTACAATTCACTTTATTAAAATATAATGTTAATTATTTAAAATACCTGTAAATTCTAAAAAAGTATCAGTATAATGCAAAATTTACAAAATATGATATGAAACCTCAAAATTTCTTTAATATGCACACAAATATGCCAAAAATATTACCTAAATATACATATTCATACTAAATATGCTACAATAGTTGAAAATTTCCTAAATATGCAGTTATATGCACAATAAAAGCCATTCCATTTTCACCAAAATGCTTGGAATCGGGTTTAAATTAGTCTGAAACCTGAAGTAATGCAAAGGGGAAAAATATGACATGTCATAGAAATCCGCCCCCTAATAATAATAAACAAGAAAAAATAACTATACTTTCAGAAACTGATCGTTAGCATCATCAAAGCCGCTTCACGTATGAAATGTAAACTAAAAAACGAGAGATAAAACCAAAATTCTTACCATACGCTATTCTGTACCACGCACATAAAATATAGATATGAAACATCCTACAAGATCAAAGTTTAAAAAACATTTGAAGACATGGCGGAGTAACGATGCACATTAATTTTTCTGATTTTTAGGTCTTAGTGCCATCTGTTAAAACAAGTTTTTTTGGGTATATACATATTTGTTGATAACACTAAGAGCCATGCTATATTCGCATTGAACAATATCTGAGAAGATATAAGGCCGTTGAGAATCAAGGCATTTGATGATTGTCCATTCCACTTTCTCCTCATAACAAGTGAAATCTAGTAGTTGAATAAAAACACTTTCTTCAACGCACTTTATTTACCTTAGAAAACTTCTGGACGGCCGTTTCGCAGGTGGTGTTCCTGCATCATCAGCAGAGTGTCAACTGAGGTCTAAAGTCGGACACAAGAATGAAATGAAATCTAGTGCCTAGGGGGGATCTTTCTGGTTTATTAACCAGTTTGGTGTTCCATTTAAGATAGATTTCGAAGAAAAATCTACCTATTGCAATCGATACCATGTCATGACTTCCGAAAAAATTCTTTCATATCTTTAGGCTACGTTTCATGCCTCCAAAAGTACGAAACCAATGCTACCGGCCGTAATTTTGAAGATATTTGAACCAAATTTTACTATGTTATTTCTACGCCCAATAGTTCGGACAAGTTTGTTAATGAGCAAAATTGGCCCAAGTGTGGAGTCAGGGGAGGGGGTTGAAATTTTGAGTACGGTACTCTACAAATAAATAACTAGTTTCTCGATAACTCTCATATAAGGCGAGATCTGAATACTTGAAAAAGTGCTCTTTCCTCTTTTTTGCAGTTATTATTGCAGATTTGTCATGCCAAGGCTAAAGAAGAAGAGTGCTGCGCAGCGACAATAAATTAAACCAAAAGCACTTCGAAATCTACCTCAGCCTGTAAGCCTACCTATAGGGATTTTTTAAATTTTGAATGAAGATTGCTTTAGTTTGATTATACCTGTATTAACTTGTGAATACGTTCAATGATTGTGAATGACCACATAAGAGGAGCTTATTTCCAAAACGTCTCTTGTCCATCTAACAAAAATGTTGGGAAATTGCAAAAAACCGTTGAAATGATGTAGGCTATACCAGGGGTGCTCAAACGGTCGATCGCGATCGACAAGTCGATCGCGAGTGCTTTTTGAGTAGATCTCGAGAAGAAAAAAAATTTTAATAAGTAGGTAGGTAACTAATAAAATAACACTGCTTGCGGCAAAAGGTGGCTTTATCAAAGGAACGCGCGGCACTTGTCAAAGAAAAGCCGCGTTGTTTCTAGACTAGACAGTGGAGTCTAGTCTAGAAACAACGAGAGACAGTACAGTCTAGTTTCGGGCGGCGCGTTTGACGGGAACATTCGAGACTTTCGTTCACGCCGATATAAATGTTGCGCCTGCAGGAATTGGAGTCATTCTGAATTGTAACTTGATGGCGATACTACGTCGATAAGTACAAAGTTTATTATTAAATAGTGGAAAATGAGTGCAGTGAAGAAATCTAAAACGTATCATTTTAATAAGGATTGGGAGGAAGAATTTTTCTTTTGTATGGTGAAGGATAAGTGCATTTGTGTTATTTGTCGTGCGTCAGTTGCAATACCTAAGCGTGGTAACTTAGAGAGGCATCATAAAACGGTTCATAAAAACTATGAAAAGGATTTTCCGCCACAGAGTGAATTAAGAAAACTAAAGGTACGTGATTTGATATCTTGTTTGAAAAAAGAACAATCCATGTTCACAAGACCAGTCAAACAATCAAAAGCTGCTACGATCGCGTCATTTAAAATATCTCATATATTGGCGAAACACAAGAAACCATTCGAAGATGGATCGGTGGTGAAGGAAGCATTTATTGAAGCGGGTGAGACTTTATTTGGAGATTTTAAAAATAAAACAGAAATCATGTCTGCTATTAGAGAACTTCAGTTATCTCGTCCGACTGTCACAAGGCGTATTGAAGTCATGAGCCAGGACATCGCAGATAAACTAAAACATGATATCATGGAATGTACATACTTTTCTTTACAGTTCGACGAATCCACCGATATGACAGACACTGCCCAGCTGTGTATTTTTATTCGGATGGTATTCAATGACATGTTGGCTAAGGAAGAATTTTTGACAATCATACCTCTGAAGGGGAAGACCCGTGGCGAAGATATATTTGACGTTTTCTTCAATTTTGTAAAAAACTACGAGCTACCAATATATAAATTAGTGTGCATTACAACCGATGGAGCACCAGCAATGACTGGAAACAAAAACGGTTTTGTGGCATTGTGTCGAGCTAATGAAGAATTCCCTTCATTTTTTTCATTCCATTGCATTATACATCAACAAGTTTTGTGTTCAAAAGTTTTAAACACGGAGGAAATTATGGGCATTGCGACAAAAATTGTGAATTCCATCCGTGCACGTAGCTTGCAACGGCGGCTCTTTCAGTTGCAGTTGGAAGATAGGGAGTCAGCTGAACACACTGATTTAGTTCTTCACACGGACGTCAGGTGGTTGAGTCGCGGAAAATTCCTAGAAAGGTTTCAAGAATTATTGCCCGAAATAACAGCTTTTCTAGACGAAAGAGGTGATGACACTCAGATTTTGAAAAACGAAAAATGGCTAAATGATTTGGCATTTTTGACTGACATCACAATGCACTTAAACACCGTTAACTTGGAGCTTCAAGGTAAAGGAAAAACTATTATTGAGATGATTAGCGCAGTAAACGCATTCAAAAGTAAATTGCAACTTATGATAGATCAACTGAAAAGAAAGGATCTGAAACATTTTCCGTCTTTGAAAGCAAGGATTCCTCAGTTGAATTATGATACGTATGAGGCTGAATTATCAAATATTTTGGGACAATTCGAAATGCGTTTTCATGATTGCAGTAAATTGGAAAATATAGCATCATTTATGAGTTATCCTTTTTCATGTAAAAACATTGAGGAATTAGCTACTGAAATAGCCAGTCAGTTTAATATGAACTCATGTTCTGTTGAAAATGAGTTGGTGCAGATTATATCAGATATACATCTCAAAGCTACAGCATCTGATACAAATTTCTGGTGTTTTATATCTGAAGATAAATATCCGAATGTAAGGCAAATCGCCCTTCAACTGACGGCATTTTTTGGGTCAACTTACTTGTGCGAGTCTGCATTTTCTGAAATGAAGATAATTAAGTCAAAATATCGCAATCGACTAACTGACGATCATATGTCATCATGCTTGCGATTAGCACTCAGTGGTTACGTACCATCTTATGAAAAGTATGCTGAGGACATGCAGTGCCACG
This sequence comes from Ectobius pallidus, assembly GCA_964059195.1. Taxonomy (NCBI): domain Eukaryota; kingdom Metazoa; phylum Arthropoda; class Insecta; order Blattodea; family Ectobiidae; genus Ectobius; species Ectobius pallidus. Next base: position 179,480,381 of record CAXKWD010000005.1, on the reverse strand, counting down.
CTTCAACATCCAAAGCCACTCCTTAGTTAAGTTTAACACCATATGTAACTCTTTTGTTTTGTAACAACCAATAAACTCGCAATTTTGAATAACTATGAGTTTTTTCATTGATATTGTAGAGAAGAACCTAACTAAACCTAACCCAAACCTTGACTAAAATAATGTACCTATACTGCGCAGAAAGCTAATATCTATATATGCTACGGTACGCCCTACCTAGGTAGGTAGGGTGTATCGTGTATGTACGACAACCCTGCATCACACACACTTGCAGTCTCTCAGAGTCGATCGTAAGTAGTCTAAAAATATTGAGGTAGATCGCCAGCAGTTCAAGTTTGAGCACCCCTGATGTATACAATATGGAAACAAACGCCAATTTGAAGTATGTTTCTTTCTGGTATAAAAGCAGTTTTGAAGCAAAATTTCACCGTATTTAGATGCAGAGAGATGTGAAGAAAATGGGGGTTGTCATAACTTAGTTTCGAAAATTTGTGGACAAGAGACCTTTTGGAATATGTACAGTATAGTCAAGTAATATAGTGTTGTATATTGTCCAGACACACAAGTTTAACTTTTTCATTGCTACTGGCGTACATTTGCGTCACCGAAAAAATTTCAAAAAGAGCTAAGAAATAAGCACAAAAGAATAAAGCTTTATTTTAAAATATGAACATATTTATCTACGTATTAAAATTGCCATCCATTGAAACCAGCAACTTAACTGGATTTTTTCTAGTTAATTTTAAACTTAAAAACCGCTAGTGACTTTCGTTGACAAACGCTTATAACCAAAATACAAATTGGACTAACAAAGGATAGTCATATTTCAAGGTCCCTTCAAGGTGTTAAGTACTATATATAATCATCATCATTATACAGTACCATCAATAACTCTCTCCGCAGCAATGGTTTTGTTCGCCACCGGTGTGAAGGTTCGTCTTTTTACGATCAATTCAAACTCAAAGCATGTATACCAGAGTAGGCCATGTAGCTATTGACGTGGTTCAGTTTGCTATCGTTGATGAGTCGAAAACTGAAATAATTACGAGTATATTAGGCCTACATCTTTAATTAAAATTTTCGAAAATAAACTGATCAGAGTGAATTTGTGTAGTTAAGAAAAGGGAAAAATATTATGAAAATAGGTTAATTTTATGTTACTTTTGTTTCTTACTTCAACTCTTATACATATAAAAGGCTTTGTCCTGACTGACTGACTGATTGACTGACTGACAGGAATCAACGTAGAGCCTAAACTGGTAGAGACTTGGAATTTTGACAGTACCTTCGTTTCATAATGTAGGTGCTCACTAAGAAAGGAATTTGCAAAATTTTGATTTCAAATGCCAAAAATCAAATGTTTTCGAGGAGACGAAATACCTTCCATAAAAAACACACGAGCAATATTCGACTGTTGTGAAAACGGCCTTGCTGGGTTGCTATCTTGATTCATTTGTTGGCGATTTGCAGAGATTTGATTTATATATAAGGGGATCATTGAATGCATGCCTAAATGGGAAAAAAATTAATGATTTGGACGAAACTCACTATGCGGGGTCTTTTGGCTAGGGGACTCGAATATAAGGTCTTTTTCCCCGGGCGAAGCATTTTGTTCGTGAAATGTACCTCGAAGCCAGGTTTTTAGTTTTTTTAACTATCAATCGTTATAATAAAATTGTTTATGCATGATTTGGGCAAGGTTCATGAATCTATGATTAATTTCAATCATTTCATATCAAATTTGTATGCCCATATGACAGCATAAGATTCATTTTGCTCGTTTAGTTATTTATATTTGTTACGAAAGAAACAATATAATCCCTGCAATTTTGAATGACGTTCAGCACTTTGAAATATAGCCGAAAAACGGAAAATATAAACCGAATCTTTGACCACAGTAAACAGCTTGTTTTCAATGTATGAGTAATAATCCATATGGGACTTTATAATAGTGATAACATTACCCGAACGATAACGTTATCCGCGATTACATTAAGCGGCGTTCACTTTATTTCTTTTTATTTCGTATGTGCGAGAAAAATAGGACCAGCCTACAACATTAGAAAGAGAGACCTACGTATTTCTTTTAGCAGTGATCTTGCTTTAGTGGACTTGTAAGTTATTTCGCTAAATTCCATTGCCGAGTTTTAGGGATTTTAATTTCTGCAGGTAATTTATGAGTTAAAAGTATGAAAAATTAACAAATTATCCAAACATAATATAGTAATTTTCACCATATAAAGCTAAACAATACTGAAATTTAAGAACTACTAGACAACTATAACATAATAAAAAAAAGTTCAATGAATGAAAAAAGTTTAACTTACGCACGTGGACATAAAATGGAAATTTCATTGTCATAGTAAAATAGTACATTATGCAATGAACCTAATAAAGTGGCATTTTTTTAGGATACGAGTTAGCACTTTATGCAGTGAGCCAATAATGATATTTTATTAAGATTACCTTTATAGCCAAGTTGAATCAGTATTAATTCGTACGGGACTTCATGAAGGTGATAACTAGACCTGGGATTTTAGGCTCTAAAAAATTAGATTTAGGCACCTAAAATAGGCTTTTAAAACAAGTAAATAGACTTTTAAAAAAGAAAATAGGCACTTAAAATATGCTTTAAAAATGTGTAAATAGACAGAAAATAGACTTTAAAATACTACAATATGCTCTTAAACTGTAACGTGGTCTTTTTTTACTGTAAGAAACGTGGTATACCTGTTCTTAACCGAAATAATTGCAAAAATAAGACAAAATTAAAAATACATTTATCAAAAACAGTTTTGGTTTATATGAAAAATTGACACAGCATGTCCCTTCTTACTATATCTTAGTAACCTGCTGCTTGTTGTTTTGAGCTAATCCTCCCGCGACAATTGTTTAGGAAAATCAAGTTTCTCTGAAAAACCCACCCTCTGCTGTTCTGCTCTTTATTCAGGGATGTCCATTAAATGATTGTAAAAGTTAAAGAAGTTGAATTTCATTTTAAATGTAGGCCTACAGAATAGGCATTTTACGCACTAAGATAATAAAAATAGGCTTCAAAGGTCCAAATAGGCATTTTAGGGCACTATAAAACTCTATAAATGTAAGTGATTTATCATGAAATGTCAACTTATTTTGAAATTTTCATGCTATTTCATAATTAGGGGGCGGATTTCTATGACCTAAAAAATAGGATTTATGCATGCATTTATGACCTAAAAACGTTAAAGTTTCATTACAATATATTTTATTAAAATATAGTGTTAATTATTAAAAATATCTGTAAATTCTCAAAAAGTATCATTATAATGCAAAATTTACAAAATATGATATGAAACTTCAACATTTCTTTGATATCCACAGAAATATGCCAAAAATATGACCTAAATATGCATAGGCCTATTCATACTAAATATGCTAAAATAGTTGAAAAATCCCTAAATATGCAGTTATATGCACAATAAAAGTCGTTCCATTTTCACCAGGATGCTTGGAATCGGGTTTAAATTAGTCGGAAACCTGAAATAATGCAAAAGGGAAAAATATGACATGTCATAGAAATCCGCCCCCTATTCATAAGGAACAAAATAGGCATTTGCCTTAAAATCCCAGGTCTAGTGATAACAATACCCGATCGATAACATTATCCGTGATTACATTAAGCGGCGTTTACTGTACTTCATAATAGTGAAAAATGTGATATGCATCGTTATTCCCCTCAGATCTTTACAGAAATACAAATAAATAAAGAGTTTTACTCACGTTGTGTGATGTTGCCTCGCTTGACGGTAGGGCAGACCCTCCAGAGTCCGATCTTGAATGTGATAGTAGTGGAGATTTCGCTGTTCGGGAGTCGAACTGGTTCTCGCGTGAAGAGCCACACATTGCTGACGAAGGCCGTGAGCAGGGTGGCCAACGAAAGGACGCCCCAGAGGATTCCGAGCCACGACAGCGCGGTGCTACTCCGTGCGTAGCACATCACTCAATACGTTCCTGGCGACTTGCGATAGCTTAACACCACGCACCGAAGCGACACTTCTCCCGGCCGTCACTCATCGAATCAAGAGTTCTTTACGCACTTTTCTCTTCTGAAAAGCTTACATATGCACGCGTTTCTGTTCTAAGCAACAGGCATAAAGATGATTTATATGCACTGTCTATACGCACTTCTGTCTATTCTAATGTAGTATTCTGTCTATACGCACTTTTCTCTTCTCAATAGAACTGAATTTTGTCCACGAAATACTTATATACACTCCTTTCTGTTCTAAGCGACAGGCCTAAAGATAATAGTATATGCCATGTCTATACGCACTTCTGTCTTTTCTAATACAATATTCTTTCTGTACGCACTTTTCTCTTCTGAATAGAACTGAAATTTGTCCATGAAAAGCTTATATACACTCGCTTTTCTGTTCTAAGCAACAGGCATAAAGATAATTTATTTGCACTGTCTATACCCACTTTTGTCTATTCTGATATAACTTAGTATTCTGTCTATACGCAATTTTCTCTTCTTGATAGAATTGAATTTTGTCCACGAAATACTTATATACACACGCGTTTATGCCCTAAGCAACAGGCATAAAGATAATTTATATGCACTGTCTATACCCACTTTTGTCTATTCTAATATAGTATTCTGTTTGTACGCACCTTTCTCTTCTCGATAGAACTGAATTTTGTCCACGAAATACTTATATACACACTCGCTTTTCTGTTCTAAGCAACAGGCATAAATATAATAGTCTATACGCACTGCCTATACGCACTTCTGTCTATTATAATATAGTATTCTTTCTGTACGCACTTTTCTCTTCTCAATAGAACTGAAATTTGTCGACGAAATACTTATATACACACGCTTTTCTGTTCTAAGCAATAGGCCTATAAAGATAATAGTATTCAACGACTATGAATTAACTCCAGTAAATGATGTACAGGAATATGATATGATTTTTTTTTTTTTTTTTTTTTTTTACTCTTGAGTATATATTAGATTGTTTTTCTTGATGATAAATTGTAATGGTAAATTATTTTTGTTAGTTTTGTTTAAAAATGCTGCAGAATTACACTTTCTTAACAGTCCCACAAATTTATTTTATAGTTTAAGGTTTATGCCAATCTTGCCTTGCTTAGAAAAAAATTTCCAATATGCAAGAAACTTCAATCATCACAGAATTTCTTCTTCTATATAACTGTAACCTCTAAGATATGAAAGCCCTCGTGCGTAGCATCTTTACCTTTTCTTCCAGAGATCAGAGCTTCTCAGCCAAATATAGTAGGATATTCATAAAAGCTATTTCTAAGAGTTCTTTAGTGAAGTATATTTTTTTTTCTAGCTTAGAAATTCACTGGCTATTCAATACGTATGCAGATATTGCATACATAGGACTTTAAAATATCTTCTACACATATTTTCATTCCGAGCACAATTTAACACATGTATATCGTTGTTATAATTTCAACTCAGCTGATAAATATTTCACCCTTTTTCCTGATTTTAAATGACACGAAAATGTCTTATAGCGATATTTCGTTTATATGTTATGTATGCACCACGAATTTTAAGCTAAGTAGAAAAACTACTGAATGTATTTTATTTTAAGTCCCTTTTCTATTATCTTCAGTAATTTCTTCTTATAGTAGTGGCAGCCATAGGCTTTTCATTTACTCACAAGGGACCCTTTTACACTCCTGTGGTGTGGGTGTGGTGAAAGGTTTGCCACACAATTATCGGCTTGTTACTTTGTATGTCTTATATAGAGAAAGAAAACCACTAAACATTAGTTTTCTTTTTGAAAGATAACTTGAAAAGTTGACAATGTTTTACAATGTCAAAACAGCACCCTAGAAGTGTCACAAATACGCCAGTTACCCTAATACTAGAATCAAAGACGCCGAAATGCCACGGCAAGAAAACCCGGGTTTTATTCCTGGTGCGTTAGTAGTCTATTTTATTTATCTTTTTTTATTTGCTTTCTTCGTTTTGAATTTTGAACTTCACTGAATGTATATTACTTTAAGTTCCTCTTTTATGTTCTTCAGTAATTTCTTCTTATAGTAGTAGCAGACTTCTGTTTTCCAGTTGCTCACAAAGGGAGCCGTTTATCTTCTAGTTGAGGGTGTGGTGAAAGGTTTGCCACATAATTTATCTACTTGTTACTATGTCTGTCTTATATAGAGAAAGTGAGGCAATAAACATAAGTTTCCTTCTGCAAAGTAACTTGAAAATCTGTCAAGTCAGCACCTTAAAACAGTCACAAATACGCCAGTTGACACCGAAATGAAAATTTAATGTCTGCACCTAGTATACTAGTGTATTCAAGTCCTCTGTATAACTAATAGATATGGAAGTTAAGTTGTGGGCTTGTAAATGGCCAGCAGTTAGTGTTCAGTTGTTCAGTACTGGTGGTGCCTTTGCAAAAGCCAGTCTGCTTATTAAGCTTCTCTAACCCGTAATCGTCTCAAAGCACTGAGAACTGTCAACTCTCGCAAGTATAATGGGCCCTGCTTTATGGAAGTTGTACAAACTTTCTAGTTTAATCTGGAGTGCAAGAAACTCCGTAAATCCTGTCTCTCGTATTTACAACACAATGCGAAGAACAAACACTTGTGTATGTTGGACGTGTCGCATAAATTCACAAACACCAACTTGAAGACAGAAATTTCCCTTCTGCGTGGGAAATTTGTTTTTTTGTTTCACATTGCTCTCCTGGGATCGCTTCAATAAATATGCACAACGGTGGTGACGTCATTTGCTTCCTGTGTTTTCAATACCACGGCCCTCTTCTTCATATTGATCACGGAGACGTTCCCTCTTCAGACAGCAAACATGAAAAAGAAAAAGTACACTGTTAACATATATTGAAATGGAAGCATTCAGCGTGGAGGAGAATATACAGTACAACTGAAGAAAGCATTTCCAAACTAGAATTCAAAATGATATGCAGTATTACAGCTGACAGTAGAAATATACATTTCTTTTACAGAAGAGAACCATTACAACAATAGCTGGTGCGTACAAAAGAGATACGGTACTTCGAAACCCTCATTTAATAAATTTCAAGTGTAAACTACAGAGTGTTAATAAATAACACCGAAATATTTTACCTGTATGTAGAGGGGACTTAGACAAACAACTTTTATTAGGAGATTTTTTCTCTATGACGTAAAATGTGTATGCTACAGGGCATTAAAGTCATTATAATTTGGTGCTCAAAAATCAATAATTACGGGAAATAGGGTTAAAATGTTCATTAAATTGACTTCATGCCTTCCTAGTGATCGATAAAAACCTGACTCTTAATCATTCGTCAACAGCTATATCATAATTTAGTGTTTCCATAATCTTCAAAATTTACAGACTAATCATATGAGTGGTCGCCACTGCATTAGTCTCTTTTTTATTCATAACTACTGACTATAGTGTTAAGAACGAAGTTCCTTTGTTTTGCATTTTTTTTCTAATGTTAGAAGTCAATGACGGCCATGCTCTGGGAGATTTTATGCTGTAACAGCAAAAATTTAATCCACAGAACAAAAATCTCCTAATAAAAGTGGCTTGTCTATGTCCCCTCTATACACAGGTAAAATATTTCGGTGTTATTCATTAACACCCTGTATGTGAATAATCAAAGTAAATTTGCGAGAGTAATGAAATTTAAAAATAAAAAATTGGTCTTGATTTGGATTCATCTATATTAGCCTATTATTAAAAAGATGTTTATTAAGAACCAGAATGACTTTATGAGATTGTGTGGGGGACGGGAAAATGTCTGTCCGTGTGTCTGCCTATCTGTCCGTGTGTCTGTACGCGCGATAACTCAAATACGCTTTATAGGATTTTCATGAAACTTGGTATACGCATTTATGACGTACATGGGACAAAGCCTATTGATAATAGATCAAATCGGTTGACCGGTACCGGAGTAATGCCCAATTTGGAACTTATTTTATAAAATAAAATTACCATATTTTTAGGCATAAAACATTTGTTTTTTCTTATTGTTTCTTGTATACTGTAGGTCTAACATAAGTTACTTCTTTTTAATAGTGTAACACATTTTGCTAAAATAGTTTAATTTTACGAAATATAGACTTAATTAACTACAATATATGTATTTAACTATTGTATTCTTATTGCTTATAGAACTGTGTTAGTGTATTTGTTCGTTTTTTTATATCTCTGGTTGAGTGTAAGAGAAGGCCTTAACTATGCCAGATTAAATAAAGATTTATTGTTATTATTATTATTATTTTATGGTAATATATTAGACAGAATTTATCAAATGCAAATCAGTTCCTATGACAACATATTTTTTTACAGTTCGGCTTTGGAAGTTGCAATACATTTGGCTTTGACAAATAACACTACCCACATATTCCTTCACATATGGTTATCAAACTAGACCTTTGTTCTTCAGTAAGCCCTGCTTAATGAATCGATCTGGACTTAAGTCGGAAATCGATTACAAAAATAACTTATTTTCTGCATATCATAATTGCAATTATCACTGATTAAACAAAAAGCATTCTGGCACTTTGTTACATCAGTTTACCTGATTTTATTTTAATTTAAGTGAATAATGCCCGGTTTCTATAAACTCGTGAAATACCTATGGGTAAATTATCTATGGGCAAATTAGTTCCTAATCACCCACAATGATATAATGAGGAAGGCCTTGGAGTTGTACAGTTAATTTAATTCAGAAGGCTTTGATTCTCATTGTTTAAATTGTTATTGTTCCTACGAGAGGTTAAATTTTATCCAGCCATCCATGAAAGGATAAAATAACCCGACGATTTACCCTTGGAAAGATCTAGCCCGAGTTTGTAGGAACATTTTTTCTTTCGTTTTCATATTTAGGCTACTCAGAGGACATTTATCTAGAAACTCGTCACAAGTGTATGTGATTGCTATCTTTAAATTATTTGTGTTTGTAAAAGTTAGTCTTGTGTAAATTCTGTCCATTGGATAATTTACCCATAGGTAATTCGCGAGTTTATAGAAACCGGGCATAACACATGTAAATAAAATGTTTAATTTTACGTAATATAGACTCAATTAACTACGGTGTACGTACATAACTATTGTATTCTTTTTGCTTATAGAACTATGTTAGTGTTTTTGCCTGTTCGTTTTTTCATACCTCTGGTTGAGTGTAAGAGAAGGCCTTAACTCTGCCAGATAAAATAAAGATTTATTATTATTATTTTATGGTAATAGGCCTATATTAGACAGAATTTATCAAATGCAAATCAGTTCCTGTGGCAACATATTGTTTTACAGCGTTCATATACGGCTTTGGAAGTTGAAATACGGTTAGCTTTGACAAATAACACTACCCACATATTCCTTCACATATTCTTCGGCAAGCCCTCCTTAATGAATCGATCTGGAGCTTAACTCGGAGATGTATTACAAAAATAACTTATTTTCTGCATATCATAATTGCAATTATCACTGATTAAACAAAAAGCATTCTGGCACTTTGTTAAATATCAGTTTACCTGATTTTATTTTACTAACATATGTATAAAACTAGGAGGTGCCCGTGGCTTCGCCACGATAATTCTTTTAAAAATTAAAAATTAAGAGTATAATAATTATTAAAGCATTATATTTATTAACACTTGCACCCAAATCATTCATAAACTAAGCCATTAATAATTAATGAAACAGCTAAAATTCCTGCTTTAGAGTACATTCCACGACATGAAAGGGCCCCCTGGGAAAACTATATCAGAATCGATTATGCAGTTCCAAAGAACCTGTGAACACATAATACGTATTGTTTCTCAGCTGTTTATTGACATGAATATGATGTGAATTTTATTTTATCAATTCAGTGTAATTTTCAGAAATTATATAATGTTTCAAGGGAAGGAATGGTTTGTTTGGATTATTATCGTATTATCGGCGATATTTCAAGAGATAAAACCACCAATATTTTACAGCTGTTGCCCCCGGCTTCGCCCGCCATTATTCATTGACTCCAGGATTTTTAAGAAAATTACACCGGTAGTTTATTTAAAATGTTTGTGGTTCAGAGCTATGAAAATTGTAAGTAAAAATAAAATTAGAATATTTGTTCATTGTGTTCATTTCACTTAGGCCTTATATAATAAAGAAACGGTTTTCCTTCCTAATTTTGTAGTCGTTATGAAAGTTTAGACTGCGAGAGACGAACATCGCCGAGTATACCCGATGTCTCACGAAGCGGGCGAGCAAGCACGCTATTTAGGGCCGTTGAATTGTATAAGAGTAGATGTTAAAATTTGAATAGTTAATTTCAAAACTATTTTCTGAGCTGGTATATGTTAGCCTTAATCCTTTCAGAATGTCAGAGAGTTTTTTTGCTGTAATCTTGGATAGAACTTTAAATAACATTACATTACATATTATTAGGTGAAGTAGAAAGAAGCAGACGTCTCGTTCAAACCTGAATTAATGTCAGAAACTTGTTCGTATGGAAGAGCTCTTAAGGGAGAAGTTTCACCAAGTTTCAGAAAGTTGAGCAAACTTCTAACTTCAAGTGTACAAAGATACAATCGAACGCTAATCGACGGCCGCTTAACTTCTCATCACAGTCAACAAAAGTTAGGAAGAATCACTTGAGAGCAACAACTACTGAAGTTTATATCAGTCATTACAACAAATTCCAAAGCCTTCTATTAATACAGCGATAGCTGACTTGTTGCCCAAAAGTTTCAGAGCCTGCTTATAATAAAAAAAAAGTGTGCGTGGAACGCCACGCGACAGAAGTGAAACTTGTTTTAATTTTTGGATCTTTCAATTTTGGATTATTGGATTTTTTTAATGTTGGATCGTTGGACTTTTTAATATTCGGTTTTTAGACTTTTTAATTTTGGATTTTGTTGTTATTAAATTTTGGATTTTTAATTTTTAATTTTTTAAATTATTGATTTTTTATTTTTTTTATTTCTAAATTTTGGATTTTTGAACTTTTGAATTTTGGATCTTTGAATTTTTTAATTTTGGAATTTTGGATCTTTTAATATTGGACTGAATTTTTTAATTTTTTAATTTAGGTTTTCTTAAATTTTGGATTTTTTAATTTTGAATTTTTAAAACTTTGGATAGGCTAATCCCAATCATTGTTAATTGTTTTCTGTGCAGGCCGTTCCGTCACACCTCACTAATTTCGTGACGATTTTGAGCGTTACATTAATTTCGTGGCGATTTTTGAGCGTTACACAAGCTCTCGATTTACTCCTACCGCGGTTTAAGAAGTTTCACTTCAAAAACACTGGTGAAACAGGAAAAACAGACTGGCTATGTAACTGTGGATCATTGAACCACTCATAAGCTAATACAGTAATAGACTGCAAGCTATTATTTTTTCAACCAGTAACATTGTTTTTCCTTTCTTTTAGGAGCCCTTTAACCAATACTCCATTCTAAGTTACGAGTTATGAGTGTTTTTGGAAGTCTGTACTGATCTGTGGTGAAAACCGCGTACCAAAACACTTAACGCCTGTCTGTTCTTTTCATTTTACACTAACCATCACTGCATGTCAACACTGTTATCTTCAGAAATGAAAATCTGCAGCTTAACTGTGGGCTGAAACATGTTTTATTGCTTAAAAGAGAAAGTTAGGTAATAGCACCCCTACGAACTGGTTATCCTGTGAGCTGGGAACAGAATTACTACCTCCAGTACAACACAATACAGTTGAGTTAGAAACGAAACCATTAAAAACTAAATTTTGAATGACGTACAGTACTTGGAAATAAAGCTGCAACAAGAAAAATGTGATAACATAAACCGAATCTTTGATCACAATAAACAGCATTTTTTTTCAATGTATGAGTAATAATCCGTACGGGACTTCATAAAAGTGATAACTTGGGTTCGGATGTTTATGTCATGTTATATTTTTATCCTGACCTTCGTTTTCGCCACAAAGACAAATTAAACAGGAATTGTATGCGTTTTATCCCAATAGGACCGTTTTTACTTTGCATATAAAGTCATATTTTGGGCTTTTTTTGTGGTCTTTGTTATATTTTGGCCATATTTGTAATTTATAGTCACACTAGCTTAAAAGACCCGGCGTCGCCCGGGTTTTGTATTTTGTAATTGGAAATTAGCTTATGAAGGATTTTCAATTTTAAATTCTAGGTCCTTATATAGGCATTTATAATTTGAAATAGGAAGAACGACTTATTACACTCAAACTATTCCCTCAGAAAACGCTTGATATAGTTTTTTATGGCTCATAGAGGATCTAGAATATTGCATCCCATCGCTTGTACAGTGCACAGCAAGCCTGGAAGAGGTTTAAATAAGAAGAAACAGAAATTCCTGTAACATAAAATTGTAATATCGAGGCGGGAAATTTCCCACTCTTGTGTTACCATAAAGCCGTTTTGGGGATGAAATTAAACAGAAAGCATTATCACTTTCATACTTTTCTCTCCAAAAACCTGCGATATAATATAATAATATACACATTACCATACCTCGTTTTGTTTTCTCTATGTCCAGGGTAGAGAAAGTTATGTGATTCCATTATTTTAGTGGATTTCATTCTGTAATCCATGAATTATTTTGATAACTTCTCTTATTTGTCAAAAGTGCATTTCATTTGTTTCTTCCAAGCCCACCTGATACCATTTGGCAACAATATATTCTGTGATTTGGAATTGATAATTCTATGTAAAAAGGGATTAAGTATTTTCAAAAACATTTAATTTTTGGCATTTAGAATCAGAATTTTTCAAAATCCTTTCTTAGTGAGCACCTACATTATGAAACGAAGGTACTGTCAAAATTCCAAGTCTCTACCATTTATAGTTTAGGCTGTACGTTGATTCCTGTCATTCAGTCAATCAGTCATTCATTCAGTCAGTCAGGACAAAGCCTTTTATATATATAGAGATTTCAGTTATAATTTAGGTAAAATAACACAATTATACAGTGTATGTAGGCTACTACATGGTCGAGTTAAATTTTAAATTTAACTAACAAATTTAATGTTTATGCCAAATTAACTTAAATTTTAAAATGAATGCATTTGTCCTTATTTTATAGGAACACGCAAGGTCCACAAAATATTATTTGGAGCTGATGAAGCGAGCAAACAAATTCTTTGAAAATAGTAGATCAGTAAACCACCAAAATTTTAAAAAGTATCTGATAGAATTCATGTGATTTAAGAATTTAGTGTCTTCAAACATTTATTTTTTGAAAATAAGTTTTTTATTAGGTCATATTGAAGATTTTTGGGTAATATTTAGTAATTTTAAGGGGATATTTGCAGTCATATTTTCCACTTTTTTAGGTCATAAACATCCGAACCCTAGTGATAACATTATCCGCGATTACATTAAGCGGCGTTCACTGTACATACATTCTATTATACCCTGCCCTTTCATTTGTATATTTCAGAATTTCAAAATGATCCCAGATTCTATATTAATAAAAGGAAGTGTCTGTCTTCCTTCTGTCTGTCTGTCCGCGATGCCCAGCGAAATCTCCTGAACGCAGAAAACTGAAATTTTAAACATAGGTGGACTGAAGAGTCGGAAAATGCACCTCCAAGCCGGAATTTTAATTTTAGCTTTCGTTTGTGAGATATGAGTGAAAAACGGGCAGAAAACGTGTATTTTTTGCGTTTTCGAAGCATCGGCTTTCAGGTAATGCATTTCAATGTCAAATCAATTACAGTTGGCTTTGGCTATTTTTGTCATAAAACCCACGCAGGTCGATTCATTTGTTTATAATGTCAAGGAACGCAGATAAATGAAATTTTCAACATAGACGGAAGAGGGATAATCAATGTAGTCCTAAATATGGTAAAAAATTGTTCGATTTGGACGAAACTCACTATACAGGGGTAAGGAACTCGAATCTAAGATCTCTCTACCAGGCGATGCTATCTAATCGAGGTATGTTGTCCACGTGATTTATGCCCGGTTTCTACAAACTTGTGAATTACCTATCGGTAAATTATCCATGGATAAATTGGTCCCATTTCAACCACAATGATATAATGAGCAAGGCCTTGGAGTTGTACAGCTAATTTAATTCAGAAGGCTTTGATTCTCAATGTTACTGATCCTACAAAGAGGTTAAATTTTATCCAGCCATCCATGAAAGGATAACTTAACCCGACGATTTACCCTTGGAAAGATCTAGCCTGAGTTTGTATCGACATTTCTTCTGTCATTTTCATATTTACTCAGAGGACATTTATCTAGAAACTCGTCACAAGTGTATGTGATTGCTATCTTTAAATTATCTGTGTTTGTGTGGTGTTATTCTTGTGTAAATTCTGTCCATTGGGTAATTTACCCATAGGTAATTCGCGAGTTTATAGAAACCGGCCATAAGGTGTTAATAAATATAATGATTTTACTATTATGCTCTTAATTTTTAATTTTGGAAATACTTATCGCGGGCGATCGCTTTATTTTGTAAGTACATTCTGGACTATTCATTTGTTTAGAATGTCAAGGCCCGTAGACATATGAAATTTTCAACCTACACGGAAGAGGGATAATCAATATAGGCCTAAATATGGTCAAACATTTTTCGATTTGGACGAAACTCACTATACAGGGGTTTTGTGGGCCAAGAAAGTCGAATCTGAGGTCGCTTTTACCATGCGAAGCTATCTAATCATGGTATGTAATTCACGTGATTTAGGAGTTAATAATTATAATGATTTAACTATTATGCTCTTACTTTTTAATTTTTAATTTGGAAAAAATTATCGCGGGCGAAGCCGCGGGCACATGCTAGTTTCAAATAAAAAATAGCCTCATTCCTCGTATTTAATAACTTTTCAGCTGATTGGTTACATTCCTGCGTATATTCGCTACATTGGATTTTAATATCATTGTGTTCATTTCGCTGTCTGCAGGTAGAACTCTGATATTTCAGTTACATTTATATTTTTTTTTTTCCTGGGGCGTATTTGGAAATGAAAAAGTGGAGGCGGTACAATCATAAGCACATAAACCCTGAAGCGTCCCACATTTGAAATGGTTATCCATTGTAATCCCACACATATGATATAGTAATTCCATGTTGTATATGAATATAATGCAAAGCTCGCTGTGTCGTGGAATTCAAGAGCACATACAAGCCTGCCAACATGCAGTAATTAATTATAAAACAACATTTGCAACAGGGAGAGACAGAAATTCAGAAGATGCTACATAAAAGCAACAAACTATGAAAGCGTTTTTTTTTTTTTTTTTTTTTAGTATCGCTTATTATTATTAGCTTATGTACAAATACATTTGTTTATACAGAGTGTTAATGAATAACACCGAAATATTTTACCTGTGTATAGGGGGGACATAAGCATATGTAGAAATACAACTTTTATACAGGGTGTTAATGAATAACACCGAAATATTTTACATGTGTACAGAGGGGACATGGACAAGGAAGTATTGATAAATTTCATTCTTTTTCCGTTTGTGGTAAATGTTTATTACAAAGAGAATTGTACACCTGACCACAAATAATTTTAACCAAAAGTTCAATGTATGCAATGTTTACTTAGCCCTTCATTCTACAGTAGTGTAATTTAATTTAATACTTAATACTTACATATATAGCACTCATGTGTACATTTTCATACATACTATTACATTTTCTACAATAATGTTAAGGAGCTGATAAAACTGACTTACAAATGTTTATCTATTGTCCTTAAATATATGGTAGCATATATTATGCTATTCATATAGTATACATTTGTACCTTAACTAGTAGCTTGCTGAATGCATTCAATTTAAAAATATAAAACCATTAAAATTATATTATATTATATTTTATATTTTTATATATTTTATATTTTACAATTTTACAATTCTCTTTGTAATATGGACAAGGAACTTTTATTAGGAGATTCTTGCTCTATGACGTAAAATGTGTATGCTACAGGGCATTAAAGTCATTACAATTTGGTGCTCATAAGTCAATAATGAAGCGAAATAGGGTTAAAATTTTCAGTAAAATGACTTCATGCCTTCTTAGTGATCGATAAAAACCTGATTCTTAATCATTCATCAACAGCTGTATCATAATTTATTGTTTCCATAATCTGAAAATTTACAGCCTAATCACATGACTGGCCGCCACTGCATTAGTTCTTTTTTTCATAACTACAGTATTAACAACGAAGATCCTTTGTTTTGCATTATTTCCAAATGTTAGTAGTTAGTGGCGTCCATGCCCTGAGAGAATTTCTGCTGTAACAGGAAAAATTGAATCTATAGAGCAAAAATCTCCTAATAAAAGTTGCTTGTATATGATCCCTCTGTATACAGATAAAATATTTCGCTGTTATTCATTAACACCCTGTATACCTTCTTTTTCAAAATAATTACAGTCGATAGCACGGATCATTACGATTTAAAATCTACCCTAATATTGTCCTCCCACCTACGCCTAGGTCTTCCAAGTGGTATTTTCCCTTCTGGTCTCCCAGGTAATATTTTTGAGATATGTCTTTCCTCCCCCATGTCCAGCCCATTTCATCCTCCATGATTTAATTACCCTTACTATATCCGGTGAAGAGTACAGGTTATGAAGCTCGTCGTTATGCAGTTTTCATCTCTCTTAGGTCTGAATATTTTCCAAACCCCCCTGTTTTCGAACACTCTCGGAATATGTAAGGGGCCGTGTCTCACATCCATATAATACAACCGGCAGGATAATTTACGAATTTTATCAGGGAATATTAATAAAGTGAAAAGATTGGTTGACTATCATCTCTAGCTTTAGGGTGACACCCCCTAAGTGACATTCACACCGCTGAATACGGAACTAGTTTCCATGTCGCCGCCGGCAGGAGTCAGATCATCGATTGCAAGCTGTGAAACCCCTGACTCGAGGACACGGCAACTTCTCCAGCAGATGTGTACTGCGGGTAGCGTTAATGCACAGGCAGGCGCTCCCACATGTGATGCATATTATCTGTGTATAATGTGATTATTCCATGGACCACTATAGTGCATACCAATTAGCTACAGCCTGCAAGCACTGCTTTCTTAAATTTCCTTACTTAGAGCGAAAATAAGTCCCATTTTAATAGAATTAACATGTTTTAAGACTGCTCGTTTTCCCCAGAACCAATGGCTTAACTCCTAATTTAGCAAGACTCAGTTTCTCACACAATATATAAACCCGTGGCGGACTGCAAAGAAAACAACTGACTTAATGACAAGGCCCGTAGTTTATTCCTTGCCACCTTATTCTGAAAATGTATATGAAATGTAAATTTTCTTCAAATATTTTCCTTCATTTCAATATTTTAAGGGCTCAGCATAAAAATTCAGAATTTAATTATTTTTTAATTGTCAAAGTTGTGCACACCCCTCCATTTCTAACTAAGATAATATCAAATTACGTATTTAGTTAACAGGAGGCGTAGAATGATAAATAAATTACATTTTTTATCCTTTGCTCACTTAAAAAAACTTAAGGGGGAGAAACACAGTTTTCAGTAAAATTCATACCTGTAGGTGCGAAATAGGTAAATTACATTATTTTTTCCCCTCATAAATGAATTGCTCTACAATCTTGCAATCTGAAATTCTCTACAATTAGGCTACATACTATTTTCAAAATTAATCAAACTGTTACAGTTATGGGTAAATAGCGTTACAAAATGGCAGCCACGTTTCGTGCACAAAAATGCCGTTTCCGTGATAATTTCAACAAATGGCAATATTTTTGAGTAATTCTCTTTTCTATCTATGAACAACATCAACAAAAATCTGTCATTTCGTGAGGTGTAGGAAAAGGTGGAAATCACTGGGAGCGAGGTCCGGGCTTTAGGGTGAATGTTTAAACACCTCCCAGCCGAACTTCTGCAGGAGACTTGCTTGAAGGTGTTTAAACATCCACTCTATAGCCCGGACCTCGCTCCCAGTGATTTCCATCTATTCCTACAACTAAATAAATGACAGGAAATGTCAGAGAATGACAAAGAGGCGGAGATGTTTGTCACACAGTGGTTCAAATCCCCGGCGGCAGAGTTCTATGGCAGAGGTATTCAAAAGTTGGTCCCACGGTTTAACAAACATTGTCAATTCCGATGGCGAATATGTTGCAAAATAGCTGAACACTTGCTGTGTCTGTTGCAATAAATATTTCCTTGAAATTGTGTTTCGTTTCTGTAAATGGCCCCAGGGAAGCTTACTTTATGGACGCGCCTTGCAGAATATTAAAGTACAAGCCAGTCCATCATTCATTGTTAAATAAGTCATATTGCAGCTTTCATTTTTTCAATACAAATTAGAAGAAAACTAAGTTAGTAGAATATTAAAGTATAGTTTTTCTTTTAACAAGCCAGTCCATCATTTCATTGTTAAATAAGTCATATTGCAGCTTTCATTTTTTTTACAAAACAAGCCCTAAACCTCCGTACATAATTCAAAATTAGCTGTGTCTTCTCTGGTGTTGATATTGTATTCGGGATGTATTTTTGAGAACAATTATGTATAATTGAATGGTATGTGCTTTGTGGATGAAGCCATTGTTTACCCACACGGAGGATGGGAGGAATAAATTACACCACCCTCTGCAAACAAAACAGAAAACAGCTCGCCCAGTGATTTATCTTGCCCACTTTGCTGCAATTGAAAGTGTGGAATCGCCCAATTAGAGCAAATCCAGCGCTCCAAGTGATGGCTGCTGCTGTTATTGTTTCCTCTCTCTATAACTTTATTATCCGCTTCGAGCGGGAAAATCTGGAGTGAGACACTTGGAAACTAAAGTCTATTATTTGATTCCTAATTCTGTTTCTTGTTTGGAAGTTGCTGTTCGATAAATGGTACAGAGTGTTTTTAATAAAATAATCAAATCATTAGAGATATTCAGGAAAAATAACTAGGATTTATCACTGGTACTCACTACTAAATTGCGGTATTTTGTTACCTGTTGGAGCGCTTTCAACCGTATGGAGCGGCCATCTAGGGATGCGGCCATCTTCAGCAACTGAAGATGGCCGCTCCATGCGGTTGAAAGCGCTCCAACAGGTAACAAAATACCGCAATTTAGTAGTGAGTACCAGTGATAAAGATCTACGCTATACATAAATCATTAAGATTATCGCTACAGAATGGACAAAACTCAAGAATATAACTAGGATTTGTTTCTAATAGGGATGGGTCCTCGATACTTTCGATACCTCGATACTCTCTATACTTGCATGGTATCGGCATCGAACGATACTTCGGAAAACTCGCTCGATACTTTTTCGATACTTTTGTAATTCTGCAATTCTGCAATTAAGTGAGAATGCTAGTATTTCTTAACAAAAACTTGTAAGACGACTGTTTAAAAAACTAATTTTAGTTTTAATGTAGAGTTTAAAAATAATTATAGGCTACTGATGATATTAAATTTTGTCTCATTAAATATGCAGAATAAATTAATTTTGTTTGTATTACACAGTTCTCTCAAATTTTAATTTTTAATGTACCTATTTATTGAAACTGGAAATATTGAAGGTATCGAGTATCGAAGTATCGAGCATCGAGGAAAAAATCATGTATCGGTATCGAGTATCGAGAAAATCTGGTATCGACCCATCCCTAGTTTCTAAGTATTTAAAATACGAAAGCCATCCACAAAGTAAGTTTCCCTGAGGCTGTTTACAGAAGTAAAACACAATTGTGGCATCCAGTGAGAGAGTGGGCTAAGCCAGAAATAACGGAATCGAGATATTTTCAGATTTGTGTTTGGCTTTCTAATGACAAAAACATTTCTTCTTATCAGAATTTACACATTTCAAAGTGTTTACAAAAATTACCCTCAGACCACAGTGCCAACCCATTATCACCTTTTTTAAGGTTTTCTTCGCAGTTTTTCGATATATTTAAAAATAAAGAGAAACTTGTCGCCAATCTTCGAGTTCACATCTTCCGAAGGTACCTGACCCAAATACGAAATTTTGTTTTCATACGATTTTCCGTTTTGGAGCTTGCCTGTTCACAGACATCCACACAGACACACATACATGTTTCCGAAAATAGTATTTTTGGATTCAGGAGACCTCAAAAGATGTATTTAGGTGAAAACAATACTTCCTCTACCTAGAGTACCTATAGTACGGACATAAGAAGTAAAAATCTGATGTGAAAGTCACATAACTTCCTCTGCCCAAATAAAAGTTAGCAGTATTCACATATCCTTGTACAGAATCGCAAGACATAATTTTACGCTAATTATCCTATAAATACCTCTTCTTTCAATGATGCGACTAAAAGCGCAGTCTATATAACAAACTTAAAAAAAAGAACAAATGACTGCAAACGTTTATTGAACTTTCTGCCGTAAAATATAATTTCCGAAATTTATCGAATATTTCCCTCAAATACATCTTTACTCTATGCATGGCCAACAACACATCTTTCTCACTTCACATTCTTATATAGAATAAGAGGCCGTGAAAGAGCGCGAATTCAGTTGTTCATCACGTAAGACAAACTTTCTACAAACAGTGGGTGAACAGTGGGTGGCTTGTAACTACCTTCAGAGAATTTGTTCGAAAAAAATGTTTCAAATAAAAGTTTTAGCTCTTAGTATAAGCAACCCATGTGCAAAATTTAAAGAAAATCGTTAGAGCCGTTTTCGAGAAAATCGCGAAAAACGAAAATTTCTTCATGTAAAGTCCCCTTAAAAATAAGAGAAAATAGTCGCCAATCTTATCCTCACATCTTCAGAAGGTACCTGACCCAAATACGAAATTTTGTTTTCATACGATTCTCCGTTTCGGAAATAGCCTGTTCACAAACTTCCACACGGACAGACAGACACACACACACACACACACACACTGACACACAGACATGTTTCCAAAAATAGTATTTTTGGATTCAGGGGCCTTGAAACGTGTATATATGCTAAAAACTCAACTTCGAATTTTGGGGTCGAAAACAATACTTCCTCTACCTATAGTACCTATGGTACGGGCAGAGGAAGTAATTATGATGATGATGATGATGATGATGATAATACGCCGCTCTAGAACTGTATAAACACAGAGGGAAGCCTGTTCGAAGACGGCATTATTAATTATGGCCAATTAGGAGAAGTCTGACTGCTCTTGACTGTTCATTATCTGAGAGATCGGCCTCATCAGCCAGCCTCCCACAGAGCTCCTGTGTAGCTCCAATTCTGTTGGCAAAATGTTTATATACGAGGTTGCAGTTCAATCAAGTTATTTTTTTTTTTCCTTCTCGAGTATTACCAAAGGTAGCATAACGAAAGGTCGTGATTTTATTGACTACTAGCATGTGCCCGCGGCTTCGCCCGCGATAATTATTTCAAAAATAAAAAATTAAGAGCAAAATAGTTAAATCATTATATTTATTAACACCTAAATCACGTGGACTACATACCACGATTAGATAGCGTCGCCTGGTAAAAGCGACCTCAGATTCGAGTTCCTTGGTCTAGAAAACCCCTGTATAGTGAGTTTCGTCCAAATAAAACATTGTTTGACCATATTTAGGGCTATATTGATTATCCCACTTAAAATAATAATAATAATAATAATAATAATAATAATAATAATAATAATAATCCTCTTCGGTGTAGGTTGAAAATTTCATATGTCTGCGTGCCTTAACATTAAAAATAAATGAATCGACCAGCGTGAGCTACAACATTCAAGCGATCGTGAAAGTTTTATTTCCAAGGTATGAGAAAAATAGCCAAAGTCAGCTGTAATTGATTTGACATTGAAATGTATAACTAAAAACTGATGTTTCGAAAACGCAAAAAAAATGCACGTTTTTTGCCCGTTTTTCACTCATAACTCACAAACGAAAGCTAATATTAAAATTGCGGCTTCGAGGTACATTTTGCACCCTCCAGTTCACCTAGCCTATGTTTAAAATTTCAGATCTCTGCGTTGCGTGATTTCGCTGGGCATAGCGGACAGACAAACAGACAGACAGACAAAAGGAAGACAGACACTTCCTTTTATTAATATAATAGATTCCACTCACACGTCGCGTGTTTGATATTGACCAATAACGGATACAGACCAATCACGATCGTTTGTCTCATAAACTTCTTGCTATTAATATGAGGAAGGGATTTTACCTGATAAAACGTCAACTCCTTACTAGACACTTAAGCATCAATGAGCCGTGATTAATACGTCACATGCTGCCATTAAGCAGCGCGAAAACAGATTATTTTATATAACATAACTGGTTTGGAAATTGAAATAATATAACCGTATATTCATTAAAAACACTATTTCGATTCTGTGCAAGCCAGTTGGTGTGCTCTTATTCTGTTCTGCTGTTAGCTTACCTGAATGAAGTTAACTATGTCTTATATGAACTATTGGTAGCACTGGTCACAACATGGTAACTCGATTCGATTCATGGATGTTTCATTCATAGTTTGCCGTGATCTCGCAGCTGTTAGTTTTATTTTTATACAACAAAGCACGAAAGTAATTGTTATTTGTATAATCCGTTACATTTTTATTCGTGGAATAGTCTTACTAAATCCAACTCGAGTTGACGAGTTTATCTGATGTAACTCGTCAACTGGAGTTGGATTTATTAAGACCATTCCACGAATAGGCCTAAAAATGTAACGGATTATACAAATAATAAAATCAGGTAAACTGATGTAACAAAGTGCCAGTATGTTTTTGTTTAATCAGTTATGACTGCAATTATGATAAGCAGAATATATTTTTTTTTAATTGATTTCCAAGTTAAGCTCCAGATTTATTCATTAAGCAGGGCTTACGGAAGAAGAAAGGTCTACCATCTCGGCCACGTGGGTCATTTTAACGGTCTAGTTGGATAAGCGCATGTAAATCAATATGTTTTTTGTCATAGCTACCTGTATTTTAATTTGCAAGGCCTTATAAGATCACAGTAAAACAATAGGCTATGTTGTCAAGATAACTGATTTTCTTTTTTTTTTTATAAATTCTTTCGAATACGTATATTACCATAAAATAGGCACTAAATTGAGCATTACTCCGAAACAGGTCAACCGATTTTGTCCATTATGAATAGACGTCTTCCCACGGACATTATAAAAGTGTATACCAAGTTTCATAAAAATCTGGTAAAGCGTATTTGAGTTACCGCGTCTTTAAAATATACACTAAATTGGGTTTTACTCCGGTACCGGTCTACCGATTTGGTCCAATATCAGTAGACGTCTTTCCACGTACATTATAAATGGGTATACAAAATTTCAGGAAAATCCAATAAAGCATATTTGAGTTATCGCGACTTCTTATATATTAACATAAAAACACTAAATTGGGCATTATTCCGGTACTGGCCAACCGATTTGATCCAATATCAATAAACGTCTTCCCATGGACATTATAAATGCGTATACGAAGTTTCATAAATATCCGATAAAGCGTATTTGAGTTATTGCGCCTTTAAAGTAGACACTAAATTGGGTTTTACTCCGGTACCGGTCAACAGATTAGGTTCAAATTCAATAGGGCACTTCTCATGGACGTCATAAATGGGTATACCAAGTTTCATGGAAATCCGATACAGCGTATTTGAGTGATGGCGCCTTTCTTTTAGAAAGGTGCCATAATCTATTAAAATAGGCACTAAATTGGGCATTACTCCGGTACCGGTGAACCGATTTGGTTCAATATCAATAGGGTTCTTCCCATGGACATTATAAATGTGTTTTCCAAGTTTCATGAAAATCCGAAAAAGTTTATTTGAGTTATGGTGCGTACAGACACACGGACAGACAGACGGACAGACGGACAGACAGACGGACAGACATTTTTTCGTCCACCACACAATCTCATAAAGTACCATACTGGCACTTAATAATTACTTTCGTGCTTTGTTGTATAAAAATAAAACTAAAAGTTACGAGATGACGGCATACTATGAATCAACCATCCATGAATGTTGTGACAGTGTTACCAATAGTGCTTATTAGACATAATTAACTTCCTTCAGGTAAGCTAACAGCAGAACAGAATAAAAGCACATGAACTGGCTTCTATCGAATGAAAATAGTGTTTTTAATCAATATACATTTCTATTATTTACATTTCCAAACGAGGTATGTTGTATAAAATAACCTGTTTTCGTGCTGCTTAATGGCAGCATGTGATTAGTAATCACTGCACACTGATACGGACAGGCCCAGTAACGAGCAGACGATTTTACAAGAATATTGTAAGATAAACGGCCGTGATTGGTCTATATCCGAGGAATTGCTAAACGTTATTGGTCAATATCAAACACGCGGCGTATGAGTGGGGTAGTCTATGATAAACAGTGTCAAAATATCCGTTTTAAAGAAAATGAGCATAATATGACCCCCCCTCTCTCTCTGTCTGTCTGTCTGTCTGTCTAATCTCTATATATATATAAGGTTTTGTCCTGACTGACTGAATGAATGACTGACTGATTGACTGAATGACAGGAATCAACGTACAGCCTAAACTATAACAGGTAGATACTTGGAATTTTGACAGTACCTTCGTTGCATAATGTAGGTGCTCACTAAGAAAGGATTTTGAAAAATTCTGATTCTAAATGCCAAAAATTAAATGTTTTTGAAAATACTTAATCCCTTTTTACACATAATTATCAATTCCAAATCACAGAATATATTGTTGCCAAATGGTATCAGATGGGCTTGGAAAAAACAAATTAAATGCACTTTTGAGAAATAAGAGAAGTTATCAAAATAATTCATGTTATAAATAAATATTACAGAATGAAATCCACTAAAATAATGGAATCACATAACTTTCTCTACCCTGGACATAGAGAAAACAAAACGAGGTATGGTAATGTGTATATTATTATATTATATCGCAGGTTTTTGGAGAGAAAAGTATGAAGGCTTTATGGTAACATAAGAGTGGGAAATTTCCCGCCTCGATATTACAATTTTATGTTACAGGAATTTCTGTTTCTTCTTATTTAAACCTCTACCAGGCTTGCCGTGCACTGTACAAGCGATGGGATGCAAAATTCTAGATCCTCTATGAGCCATGAAAAACTATATCAAGCGTTTTACGAGGGAATAGTTTGAGTGTAATAAGTCGTTCTTCCTATTTCAAATTATAAATGCCTATATCTCTGTATCTGGTATCTGGTACCCTATGATCCCCAGGTGGGGCGAAGGGGCCTCCAATTGAGGTTTCATTACCTATACTAATTTTGATATGCTTATTTTCCGAGAGAGGGTAGAGGGACAGGTGGTAAGCCCATCGCCTCGCAAATGCCTATATAAGGACCTAGAATTTAAAATTGAAAATCCTTCATAAGCTAATTTCCAATTACAAAATACAAAACCCGGGCGACGCCGGGTCTTTTAAGCTAGTATTTATAATAATCCATTAGATATATTCAAAGCGAACACGCTAATTCGAAACAGCCTACATTAAGGGCAATGCTAACTTGTACAGTTAGAGCTGGTTTAATTAGAGGCATGATATGCCAGGAGAGGCAGCACCGTATTACTTGACTATTCATTACATAAAGTCTGCCTATCGCAGGTGTACTCTGGGGACATTTCCATTTGCAATGTTGCTGTATCTGCTAGATTTCACCTCACGTGTTTACAGCATCAGCAATCTCCACATCTGTTACACCGAATCAACTCAAGCCTGAACCTAATCAAGGCTGGTAATGTTCTTCAGGTAATTAACCAAGACATACTCTAAATGTGTTTAAACCATAATAGTCCATTTAATAATTTTCTAAATGATACCAAAGCCCTCTGTAAATAAAAAATAATCAAGCAAGATAGCATAAAACAACACTCACATGGTGCACCTCAAGGATCAGTATTGGGCCCACGTATTTTACTATAGCTAATAATGGCTTCTTATTCGACACATTTATTTAAAACGTTTTCTGCACGTGATTCAGATTATGAAAACACAGAGTTGAAGTATCTACACGCTATGTCGTAGATTGAAGTCAAGTGAAGTTAACAAGGTATTTCACCCTATCTAATAAAAATAAAACGGATAATTATATACTGTAAAAACTAGGGATGGGTCGATACCAGATTTTCTCGATACTCGATACTCGATACCGATACATGATTTTTTCCCCGATACTCGATACCGTCAACATTTACAGTTTCATAATGTAGGTGCTCACTAAGAAAGGATTTAGAAAACTTTTGATTTCAAATACAAAAAATCAAATGTTTTTGAGAATACTTAATCCCTTTTTACAGAGAATTATCAAATCCAAATCACAGTTCACTTGACAACAGTATTGTTGGCAGTCTTCACATAAGGCTTTGGAAATAAATGAAACGAGACTTGATAAATTAGAGAACTATCAATATAATCCATGTGTAAATAAATATTAAAGAATGAAATCCACGAAAATAATGCAGTCACATAACTTTCTCTACCCTGGACATAGAGAAAACATTACGAGGTATGGTAATATGTATATTATTACATGGCAGGTTTTTGGGAAGGGAAGTTTGAAAGTGATATTGAATTTCTTTTTAATTTCATCCCCAAAACGGTTGTATGGTAACATGAGAGTGAGAAATAAAATATTCCGCAAAGACAATACAATTTTACGTTCCGGAATTTCTGTTTCTTCTTATTTAAACCTCTACCAGGCTTGGTGGATAGAAGAGATGGGATGGAAAATTCTATATCCTATAGAGCCGTAAAAAGCTAAATCAAGCGTTTCCTGAGCAAATAGTTTGAATGTGATAAGTCGTATTTCTTTATTTCAAATTCTAAATACCTATATAAGGACCTATAATTTGAAAATCGAAAGTCCTTCATAAGTTAAATTCCAATTACAAAATAAAAAATGCCTTTTAAGCTAGTCTTACAATAAGATAATAAAGACAAACTTTAGCAATAAAAGAGAATCAACTGAATGACTACTTTAGCAACAATAGTGGATAAATTTTATTTTCTTGAATGGGGCAATGGAAGACCACTGCATCACTAACAAAACCATAGAACAGCGACTGAAATTTAAAGAAAAGACCAGAAACAGACTTTCGAAATACACGTTTCTTAATAATGTGCAAAAGTGCACATTTTCTGAATTTTATTCTGACATTACAGAGTTTAGTACTGCGAAAGTTGGCAGCATTGCTAGCCCATTGCATCGGTATGATAATAATGCGGGCGAGCTGTGAAGGGAAATTTATTGCTAGTGCAGAATAAGTAGGAGGGGGCGTTGGAATTACGTCATGGGATTCATGAATAAAAAGCTCAACATCTGTTGCCGTCCAATTTTAGTTACTATGCCAACGCTTTTATGTGCATTTTTACAGGTTTTCGAGCTATTTTTATTGATTGATGACAGCCAGATTCTATGGGAACCGATTGCTCCACTTTAGAAAGCTGTAGATGGCAATCAGTTATTATTTCTGTTGTAACTGCACACTTTTAAAAAGCGAATATTGCACCAATACGAACGAGTTATCACTCAAAAAAATCATTCCCGTTTGAATGACTTCCATACTGCTTTTCATAAAATGTATTCCGTCTATAATGTTTCACTGAAATTCGCGAGGTTTACTATTTAAAAATTTCAAGTGGGCTTTGGATAGCTACACACTGTGGCTTTGAAACCATGGAAACGTTATTAAAATATCCGGTGATTATAATTTTACAGAGTTAAAAAGTCAAGACTTTCTTGGAGTTAGAAATTAATTAATACTATGACCTCTCCTCTAGATCCGAAGATCGCGGGGTCAAACCCGACCGAGGTCGATGTATTTTTCAGGACGTGAAAATCCTGGGCACGGACATTAAGCTGGAAGGCCCGTGTCGTAGATTTACGCCACGTAAATTAACTCTAAGCCTAAATTAGAGCCTATGGGCAAAATTCCTCGGCCCTTTCTCGTCCAAGTAATACTTTAGTTTCCGAGTGGGGTTGTGAGGCGATGGGCTTACGACCTGTCACCACCTTTATCTCGGTAAAGAAGTA
Organism: Ectobius pallidus; assembly: GCA_964059195.1. Classification (NCBI taxonomy): domain Eukaryota; kingdom Metazoa; phylum Arthropoda; class Insecta; order Blattodea; family Ectobiidae; genus Ectobius; species Ectobius pallidus. Next base: position 179,452,423 of record CAXKWD010000005.1, on the reverse strand, counting down.
GTCAATAAAGAGTATGTCAGATTGCAAGATTGTAGAGAAATTCAATTCTGAGGAAAAAATAATGAAATTCACCTATGAATTTCACCGAAAGCTGTATGTCCCCTGTTTGGAATCTTTAAACGACAAAAAAATTAATGCAAAGTTGTACTTGCAAATGTTTGTAAGGATTTCGTCTGTACCTGCATACTATTATATATTTAAAAACACTTGTCAAATGTCCGCTTTCTTTTAGGAATTGTCATAGAGGCAAAAGCTGCTGCAACTGATGACGTCATAGACTAGAATGGAGATTAATGCGAATATAACACACGCACAATTATTTCAACTCACATTTCATATGCATTTAAAACGCCGGGCTCGTAGGCAACACTTTTTACATCACAATGGGGAGATAATCTTTCTGGATAACATGGTGTTCGTGCCCGTAAAGTTTCCATGCGAAAGTGGATAACACAGCGTATGTGAGTGCATACATTACGCGAGTCTAGCTTCTTTTGTTATAACTCTGTCCTGGTTTAATATTAGTCTGCAGTGGTCTTGTTCTGTTATACAGGGTGATTCAGGAGTGTTGAAGTAAATTCGGCGACAAAGTCTAGCATAATATTTGAGTTTCTGTTTCCATGTAGATCCAAAGCCACCTATTAACAAGACCGTGTTCATTATTGTGAAGTTAACTGAAGATGGCTTTGCTCGGTTTGCCATAGCAACCGGGGAAAAAGGGATAATCGTTGAAATAGTTTTTCTTTTTTGCAAAATAACACATCACTTTGTAGAACGCTTTGATTTTGTTAACCCGTTCTGATTGATTCATTTGTTTATAACATTACGACACGCAGAGATCTGATTATTTTTTACATGGGTGGACAGAAGGGATCATGAACGCATTCCTAAATAGGAAAATATTGAATGATTTCGACGAAACTCACTATGCGGGGGTTTTATGGGCTAGGGAACTCGAATCTGAGGTTGTTTATCTTACGGGAGTTGCACTTTAGTCTGAAACGCACCTGGAAGACGGGGTTTTAGCTTTTTAATCAATTGGTATGCATGATAAATTCATGCAATTTAAGTAAAAATTATGTTAGTGTTAATAAATATAATTTTTTGATTATTTTTCTGACAAATGATTAAAATAAAACAGTTGAGTAAATAAACGCATGCGAAGCCGTGGCATCTGGTAACAGTGCAATGAACTCATTTCGTCACAATATTAATTTAATAAAAATTACTAAAAGGCTTCAGGCTAGGCCATTGTTACATAATTAAGATGTCAAAAACCTTGAGAGTCTATTTCTAATTCACATAAGATAACATCAGAACATAATAAAAGCACCGGATCGAAACTGTGTTTTTAATCAACGCACATTTAGGCCTATATTATTTCAATTTCCAAACAAGTTAGGTTGTTTAAAATAATGTGTTTTTATTCTTTTCACTGGCAGCATATGACGTATTAATCAACGCATATTGATGTATTACGTGTCCAACGAGCTACATAAAACAAAATAGCATCCTTGAGTTACTAGCAAGCATTCTATAAGACAAACGTTCGTGATTGGTCGATCACAAATAAAAGCTGATGTACTGTACATATCAAAAGGTATTCAAAGAAATTTCCAGCCACCCCTGACTTCAAAATAAGAATTTTGAAGGAAAAACAGAAACCCGCATCTATATTAATAAAAGGAAGTGTCTGTCTTCCTTCTGTCTGTCTGTCTGTCCACGATGCCCAGCGAAATCTACTCAATGCAGAGGTCTGAAATTTTAAACATAGATGGACTGAAGGGTCGGAAAATGCACCTCGAAGCCGGAATTTTAATTTTCGCTTTCGTTCGTGAGTTATGAGTGAAAAACGGGCAGAAAACGTGTATTTTTTTAGTTTTCGAAGCATCAGTTTTCAGTAATACAAATCAATTACACTAGGCTTTGGCTATTTTTGTCATACCTTGGACATAAAACCATCGCGATCGCTTGAATGTTGTAGCTCACGCTGGTCGATTCATTTGTTTATAATGTCAAGGCACGAAGACATATGAAATCTTCAACCTACACCGAAGAGGATTATTATTATTATTATTATTATTATTATTATTATTATTATTATTATTATTACTATTATTATTGTTATTATTATAAGAGGATTAATAAATATAGGCCTAAATATGGTCAAATGTTGTTCGATTTGGACGAAACTCACTGTAGAGGGGTTTTCTGGGCCAAGGAACTCGAATCTGAGGTCGCTTTTTCCAAGCGACGCTATCTAATCGTGGTATGTAATTCACGTGGTTTAGGTGTTAAATTAATGATTTAACTATTATGCTCTTGATTTTTAATTTTTGAAATAATTATCACGGGCGATCACTTGATTTTGTAGTACATCCTGGACGATTCATTTGTTTAGAATGTCAAGTCCCGTAGACATATGACATTTCCAACCTACATGGAAGAGGGATAATCAATATAGGCCTAAATATGGTCAAACATTGTTCGATTTGGACGGAACTCACTGTACAGGGGTTTTCTGGGCCAAGGAACTCGAATCTGAGGTCGCTTTTACCAGGCGACGCTTTCTAATCGTGGTATGTAGTCCATGTGATTTAGGTGTTAATAAATATTATAATGATTTAACTATTATGCTCTTAATTTTTAATTTTTGAAATAATTATCGCGGGCGAAGCCGCGGGCACATGCTAGTAAATAATAAATATGATATTAAATCCTAAAAATCTAGATTATGCAAGACAAAATTTGGGGGGGGGGGCAGCGCCCCCCTAGCCCACCCCTGGCAACAGAGTTAAACTTGGGCTGAACGGGTTAGTGTGTTTAATTTGAAGAGTGAGATAAGAGATGATTCATGGCATGGACAGCGATATTATTGATAGCAAAATCAATCCGTGCCCCCTGTATTGTGTTCGCTATTGTCATGTGACATGGAATGAAGATAAACGAGGCGTCGATTTCGCTTCCACTCGCTGGACAGCGTTATTAATACTTCAGCTGCACTATTTCTATTATTCTGCAGTAAATACAGTTACCTGCATTAAAGCAGATGAATATCCTGGTCTCCTACAACCGTCAGACCTCTCAAACAGCAACTCAATTAGTTAGAAGCAGACGAATCCCAACTTTCTCAGTGACAGAAAACATTTGCCATATTTTAGCTACAGTATAAAGAAGCCGGTCTTCGTGTGGAACCGACAATCATGCACACGGGTTTCGTTGTGTAGTTGGTACTAAACTAAACTAAACTCCGTGGCGCTACATCCCCGGAAGGACTTGGCCTACCACCCGACCGCTGCATCATCTCCCGAAGGCAGATGGCAGGATTGGGGGGCATGTGGTCAGCATGCCGACACCCACGGCCGTTAATGGTGGTTTTCTGGACCGGAGCCGCAACTTCTCTATCAAGTAGCTCCTCACTTTGGAATCACGAGGCTGAGTGCACCCCTACCAGACCTCCCTACCTCAGAAAAATCCGAGGAGGTGCCGGGAATCGAACCCGGGCCGACGGATCTGTAGTCAGCAACGTTAACCACAAGACCACGCCGGCGGACGTAGTTGGTACTGTCCAAAGTAAATACGAGGCGCGTCCATAAAGTAAGTTCATAAAGTAAGCCAGTGTTCAGCTATTTTTCAACATATTCACCACCGGAATTGAGACATTTGCCATACTGTGGGAACAACTTTTGAATCCCTTTGTAGTAGAAATCTGCTGCCTGGGATTTGGACCACTGTGTGACAACCATCTTCGAGTATCTATCATCATTTCTAATTTCGTGAGGTATGGGAAAAGATGGAAATCACTGGGAGCGAGGTCCGAGATCTATGGTGGACGTTTAAACACCTCCTAGCAAGTCTCCTGCAGAAGTTTGGCTGGGAGGTGTTTAAACTTTCACCCTAAAGCCCGGACCTCTCTCCCAGTGATTTCCATCTTTTCCTGCACCTCAAGAAATGACAGAGAATGAAAGAGGCAGAGATGGTTGTCACACAGTGGTTCAAATCTCAGATGGCAGACTTCTACGACACAGGTATTCAAAAGTTGGTCCTACAAATGTCTCAATTTCGGTGGCGAATATGTTGAAAAATAGCTGAACACTTGCTGTATTTTGCTGATATCCATCTTTTCCTACACCTCAAGCAATGACAGGGAATGACAGAGAAGAGGAAACGGTTGTCACACAGTCGTTCAATATTTCCATGAAATTGTGTTTTTTTTTTCTTCTGTAAACGGACGCAGGGAAACATACTTTCTGGACGCGCATCATATGTGTAAGTATTTTATTTTTTCAATTCCGGTGGCGAATATGTTGAGAAATAGGTGAACACTTGCTGTATTTTTCTGCTATCCATTTTTCCCTACACCTCAAGCAATGAATGACAGAGAAGAGGAAATAGTTGTCACACATTGGTTCAACATTTCCACGAAATTGTGTTTTGTTCCTGGAAACGGTCCCAGGGAAATTTACTTTCTGGGAAATTTACTTTCTGAACGCGCATCGTATGTGTAAGGATATTATTTTTTGTAATTTCGTTTCAAAATGGTGGTCTTTTCAACTGATGAAGAGCAGAGTTAGCGATCTGATTACAATTGGGTCAGCCAGCAAACCCAGTCTGGTTTCTAGGCAGCCCTCGCTACAATGCACAAGCTCGCATCTAATCTTTGCTTCGATATTATCCGAGCGCGCGGTGGCTAGCAATTAATCAAATCCAGTGGTCTCGTTGCTCGACCTTCGATTATCGATTGGAATCTGCCGGATGACGTCACACAAGAGCTAAGCTCGTAACCAGATAATAACACAATTACAATTATTCCTATTATGTCGGCATCTGTGTCCATACAATTACCAGATACGTGTAACAGTAGTCGAATTACAATCCCATAATCTCCATCATCAGTATTACAGCAAAAACTGTAAACGACACTTAGCACTTTCAATTACAGTAAAACTCCAATTATAAGTAGGCCCTACTGTTTTATCCAGAAAATATATATCATAAAATATGTTTTTATACGCCATTTTTAACCGACTTAAAAAAATCCCTTTAGGCAGGCTTACAGCCTGAGGTAGATTTCGAAGTGCTTTTGGTTTAGTTTATTGTCGCTGCGCAGTACTCTTCTTCTTTAGCCTTGGCATGACAAACCCACAATAATAACTGCAAGAAAGAGAAAAAGAGCACTTTTTCAAACATTCAAATCTCGCCTTATATGAGAGCTATCGAGAAACTAGTTACTGATTTCTAGAGTACTCATCAAGAGCTTTTCAACGATACCCCACAAGACGTGGTTTCAAAAATTTCGAATTTCCATCTCCCCACCCCCAAAACCCCCGAATCGTTGGTGTCACTGTGAACTCCAAAGGGAGTACTCTAATTTATTCAAAGAAAGTTTCCTCTATACTTAATAGGGGCCTAGATATAATTATTTCAAAATTTCAACCCCCTCCCCCAACCTCTCTTGGGCCAATTTTGCTCATTAACGAACTTGTCAGAACTGTTGGGCCTATAAATAACCTAATAAAATTTGGTTCAAATATCTTCAAAATTACGGCTGCTAGCGTGTAAAGAAATGGGCGGTGGTTTCGTACTTAGGGAGGCATGAAACGTAGAAATATGAAAGAATTTTTCGAAAGTCATGAAATTGTATCGATTGCAATAGGTAGATTTCTCTTCGAAATCTACTTAAAAAGGAGGTTCTCAATTCGGTTGTACTTTTTTATGTTTGTTACCTCAGAACTCCGTGATTACGAACTGATTTGGAAACTTTTGTTGTTGTTGTTGTTGTTTGTTTTTGTTTTGTTTGGGAGGGTATAGGCCTACTTCCCGTTTGGTCCCATTTAAATTTGAAGAATAAATACCACCCCTAAGGGTGAAATAAAGATGAAAAAAGGGGGGATGAAATTTTTTATGGGCTCGAATTTTATTTATAATTTAGTAATGTATCTATGAGAAAAGGTGCTCCAGCATCCTCCATACAGTCCAGACATGGCACCGTCTGGACTTCAATTTGTTTGGTCCCATGAAGAAATTCCTGCGTCAGTTGCAGAAGTGAAAATAGCAGTCTGCAGATGAAACGACATTCTTTTAATTTATACAGGAAGAAAATTTCATTTTCACTTTTATTTAAAGTCAAAACATTTCTTGAAAAATTGTTCTTAATACGCGTAATTTCTTTGAAGCCATGCAATTCATACATAAACTCAAGATCCGAGTCTTATCTCGCGAATAAATCGACTTTGAACGAACTTGAGACAAATGAATGCGCACCACTGCATTGTTTCCGAGTGCTCCATACCGGAACACATAAAGGATTTCACATAAGATTACTTTCTAGTGATGTCCAATTGATTCTTGTTAATTTTCGGTATCGGCGTACATTAGCGTACTATGTACGAGAGAAGCTTAAATATTTTTATATTGAGAATCCTAATGGTGACTTCAGTTGTTTTCTGCGCGGTTCGCCTCCAGTAGTTAATAAATGTTATAAAATTATATAGCTGCATAATTTGTCCTGACACTTTTTCTTATTAATCTGTTGTCGTTAAAAATGTTCTTCCAGTTATTTTGAATCATAAACATAGCCCGTTAAGGGTAAAGAAAAAGGTGATAGCACGTTACAGCATTTACTGACGATATCACACGCTGTCACTGCCATTCTTTCGCTTTCGTACAAATAAATAATTATCAATTTCCTTCATTTTAACCACTACAATAGTATATTGCGACACAAGGGCGGAAAGGCACGTTTACGGGTCGAGGAAACAGATTGAAAACCCGAGGCGCAGCCGAGGGTTTTTAAGTTTTCGAGACCCGTAAATGCCTTTACGGTCCGTGTGTTGCATGCTATTTTTTGCACGACGGTTACTTATATCAATTTAATTATATTAATTGTGATATTACCTGAAAATATTATGTAAATACAGACTTGAAGAATGGTGCTTATTTCAGAAAGGGATTCGCATTTGTTATTGTTTATGGCAACCGAATATTTATAAAGCGGGGAGGCCTTGGTCATTTCTGCTCGCAAATAAGCATTTGCGGGCGGTAAAGTAACTTTCCGCCCGTCGCCCCTAGCAACAATTCACTTTCCGCCCGTCGCTCCTAGCAACAAGATTGCGTGTGGTAATGTCAAGTTACGAGCCATGTAAACAACTGTCGTAAGAAACACTTACTAGCTAAGGAGAGCAAAAATACTATTTTTCCTACCACTATTATTATCGTGTATCTATTAATCATTTACAAACCCAAAATAGCACAAATAACTATTTCATCATTCCGAATTTGATTAATAAATTACTTTGTTTTGAGTGTTCGAAAACAGGGGGCTTAGGAAAATATTTGGGCCTAAAAGAGATGAAAACTGCATAACGAAGAGCTTCATAACCTGTATTCTTCACCGGATATAGTAAGGGTAATTAAATCACGGAGGATGAAATGGCCTGGACATGGGGGAGGAAAGACATATCTCAAAAGTACTGACTGGGTGACCCGAAGGGAAAAGACTACCAGGAAGACCTAGACGTAGGTGGGAGGACAATATTAGGATATATCTAAGGGAAGTAGCATTTGCGAGGGATAGTTGGATGGAGTTATCTATTTTATGGAAACAGAAGGTTCATTGCCGCGCTTACCTGAGCCCGCCATTCAACCACCTACGTCTAGGTCTTCCAATTGTTCGTTTCCCAGTCAATACTGTTTTAGATACGGTATGTCAAGAAATGCTCTAAATTAATCGACACATGTTTAATCTCTATATATATATAAAAGGCTTTGTCCTGACTGACTGACTGACTGACTGACTGACAGGAATCAACGTACAGCCTAAACTATAACAGGTAGAGACTTGGAATTTTGACAGTATCTTCGTTTCATAATGTAGGTGCTCACTACGAAAGGATTTTGAAAAATTCTGATTCTAAATGCCAAAAATTAAATGTTTTTGAAAATACTTAATCCCTTCTTACACAGAATTATCGAATCCGAATCACATTTGACATTAAAACATATTGTTGGCTGTGGGTTTCAGATGGGTTTGGAATTAAATTAAATGGAAGTTTGACAATTACAGTTGGCTTTGTCTATGTTTGTCATACCTTGAAATAAAACTTTCGCGATCGCTTGAATGTTGTAAGCCCTAATATGGTCAAACATTGTTTTATTTGGACGAAACTCACTATACAGGGGTTTTCTGGACCAAGGAAGTCGAATCTGAGGTCGCTTTTACCAGGCGACGCATCTAATCATGGTATGCAGTCCATGTGATTTAGGTGTTAATAAATATAATGATTTAACTATTATGCTCTTAATTTTTAATTCTTGAAATAATTATCGCGGGCAAAGCCGCGGGCACATGCTAGTAACTTACATGAGAAGGCTATTCGCTATATAGATAATGTTGCTACTGATTTAATCGAGTGTTTTATATTGGCAGATAACGTTTAGCAATTCCTCGGATATAGACCAATCACGATTGTTTATCTTATAAAATGCTTGCTATTAATTGGAGGATGGGATTTTATCAGCTCGTTACTGGACAAGTAAGCATCAACGTGCCGTGATTAATACGTCACATGCTGCCACTAAGCAGCACCAAAACAGATTATTTTAAACAACAGAACTTGTTTGGAAATTGAAATAATAGAAATTAGAGTTTTAATTTCATATGTAAGTTACATTTCGTTTTATATTACAATTACAATTACAATTTATTGTTTCAAATTACACGAAAAATATACATAAAAAGTTGATACACCACCCGAAGAAGCACAGCTTGTGTTCGGGGGTGGTTCAGTTCTATATATGAGAAAAACTTATACTAAATAACTACTTAAAACAATACAAAATTTAGAGAAGTATGACAGAATACATGTATAAAAGGTTAGAACGTGTTCTTTTTACAATACAAAGGTACGAGGTATACCTTTGGCCTATACATTGATTAAAAACTCAATTTCGATTAGGTGCAAGCCAGTTGGTGTGCTTTTATTCTGTTCTGCTGTTGGCTTACCTGGATTAGGTTAACTATGCCTTATATGCACCATTGGTAGCATTGGTTACACCATGGTAACTCGAATCGATTCATGGATGGTTGCTTCATAATATGCCGTGATCTCGCAGCTGTTAGTTTTGTTTTTATATAACAAACCACGAAAGTAATTATTATTTGTATAATCCTTTAAATTTGTATTGATTTAGGCCTAATAGTCTTAATAAATCCAATTCGAGTTGACGAGTTTCATCAAATAAATTCTTAAACTCTCGTGGTATTGCCTATGATAAATTCCGGACCCTTGGTTATATTAGCTATTTCAATTTGTTATTAATATCATCACTTATTGAGAAAAATAAAATTCTGCGTTTTTTCCCTACTTACAAAGGTTACCTTTAATGACTGCCAGCCACTTTACGCGGGCCAATTATGACGGATGCTAATTGCTTTTTATAACGAAGCAAGACAAAACGAGTTAATTATCATCTTTCACTTGTTTCGCTTTTAACTAGATTCTGAAACTGTTCAGAAGAAATCTTAATTAGTTCTTACTACAAAGAAAATAATAGTAGATGAGAGCAAGGTAAAGGTAAAAAACAGCTGCGAATCGTCCAGTGGAATATCTTCATCAGTTGAAGCACTTAGGAAGTTGGCTGATGAATTATAAGATCAAAAATTGCGACAGCGTATTTGAGTGATGGCGCCATAATCTATTAAAATAGGCACTAAATTGGGCATTACTCCGGTACCGGTGAACCGATTTGGTTCAATATCAATAGGGTTCTTCCCATGGACATTATAAATGTGTTTTCCAAGTTTCATGTAAATCCGGAAAAGCGTATTTGAGTTATGGTGCGTACAGGCACACGGACAGACGGACAGACATTTTTTCGTCCACCACACAATCTCATAAAGTACCATACTGGCACTTAATAACCACGTACCTAATCACAAGAGATTTTGGAAATGTTCTCCTCTTGCATACGCGCAACATTGGCACCTTTTTTAGGGAATTTTCTTTCACGCGCGTAAGTTCAGCTTCCGAGATAAAGTTAATTTCTCTTGTGATATTGTCTTTAAGTTCTTCTTATGTATGGGAAATTGACCTATACACTTTATTTTTAAAGTTCCCCCATAAATAATATTTGCATACTGTTAGAAGAACTTAATGACAATATCACATAGGCCTATCAAAAGAGAAAGTAACTCTGTCTCGGAAGCTGAACTTATGCGCGTGAAAGAAAATTTCCCAAAAAGGTGCCAGTATTGTCTGGATGCAAGAGGAGAACATTTCCAACATCTTTTGTGATGAGGTACGTGGTTATTTTTATTGTAATTTTAACTGTAAATGTGAGAACCTGAATCATTACAACGACCGCGGCATTATTTGCGTAGATATTTCACCCGATCGCTCGGGAGTTGGAGCTGTGCCAGCCGCGACGCAGAAACCCGCGTCATTGGCCAACTCTTGCGTGTGACTCACTGTAGTTATCGTATAATGATTCAGGGATGTATACTCAGTGTACGCGAAACATTTTGTTAGTTCTGCCTAAATCTAGCACTCCGTATATTAAGATTTGTTTTCATACCAGGGTGGATCGAAAAGTAGCCTAACTAACAATATTAATATTTTTGCACGACGTAACTAATTAGTGGTACTTACGAATATTGCTGCCGTGGATCTTAACTTGACATTCCCGCACGCAATCTGGTTGCTATGAAAACAAAAGAAATCTCCGTGCGGTAAAAATTACAAAAAGCACAAGTGCCGTAAGTAAATCCATCATAATACAAGCCTTTATGGAAAACCGGAACCAAGGCCCCCCAGTTTGTGGCGACTTTAACAGGACAAATATTCGGTTCCCATAACAACCAGCACATGCGAATCACTTTCTGAAATAAACACCTATCTTCAATAATTGTTCCGTTATGTTTTAGTTTAGTAGGTCATGCTTCTGTAATTCGTTTTTAGCAGGCCTCGCTTGCTATCTTGTTTTTTTTTTATTTATAATTGAACAAATGAATTTCAAATAGTTGTTATTTATGGGTATTGTAATATCAAAATTATTCTTTTTGTGTCTTGCATCCAATCAGAGACTGGACATTTTATTATATTGTTTTGATAGCCAATAAGGTTTATCTTTAGCTTCATTCTTTTTCCTTCATCGATTCAAGTCAACTGTGTCTCATAAAGACATTAGTTTTTATAGGCTTTAAATGCCTATTCTTCGTCATAATCAATTCAATTACTACTCATAAGGACATGAGTTTTCTTCTTGGCTTATCAATGCCAATCTTTACCTATCAGATAGATCTGGTGGTTTACTTTCAATAGCTGAAGCAATCAGCTCTTCGATTCACATTAAGGTTTCATATGCCTTATTGATTCTGAAGATTACTAATGATCTAAGGACTATTATCACCCATCGTGTGATTCATCGGGTCTTCTTCATTTCGGTGTTGGCGTTGCAAGATCTCAGGCTAACATCTTTAACAACTATCAAAAGGTGGTATTTAATCAATTCAAAGGTACGTCATTTACTACCTAATTTATTTGAGGGACAATTTGGACGTAATTTCATCATTGAACTAATATATGTGTGGTTTTGATCAAACTGATTAAGCCATCTCAAGGATATTTACGACCTTTAACTAAGGAATTTGTATTAAACATTGTGATATCTACAATTTCATCAGTGTTTATGAATAATAATATTATAGACGTCCAAGGAATCCAGAATTTATGAACTGAGCATGATTTATGTATTGTTGTTGTGACAATAAATTGTTACATACCAGAGAAAATTATCTAAAATGTATTGGGCAAGTTTGGCTTATCTATTTATAGTCTAAGTCTCAATCTCAAGAAGTGCTACGTCCTATGAATCTTGTAATACAGTCCGTTTGCTCTCAGCTTGCCCGTACAATAATGTATATAAGTTATATCATATTTTCAGCTAATATCTCAATTAATGTAATGAAGTTGATATAAATAATCATCGTGCAAAAAATAGCATGCGATACTCGTGCCGTAAGCGCATAACGGATCTCGGAAATTAAAAAAAAACTAGGTGCAAGCGCCTCGTTTTTTCAAACTCTTTCCTCGATCCGTAGGCACCGCTTACGACACTTGTATCGCAATATACTTTTTTTTACAAAAAGTTTTATAGGTACAATTACAAACAAATGCACACATCAAGGGACATCTTTTGTCTATTTTTCTATATAGTCACCAAGTTTCTAAACACATTTCTCCCATCGCCATATGAGTTTCAAAATACCCTGTTCATAGAAGTCCGTTCGGTTGGAGTATGGCCATCTGCTGTTTTCACTTCTGCATCTGATGCAAAGCGTTTACCGGCCAGGACTTTCTTCATGGGACCAAACAAATGAACGGTTATCATGGCCATCTTCGAAGAATGCACATTGGCGACATTGCTACGGTCCATACAGTCGTCCCCATACACGCCACGCATGTCTCTGTGAATTTCAGTCGTTTTATGCACTTTAGCCCATAAAAATCGCACTATACCTCTCTGAAGAAATTCCTGGCCACTAAACGCTTTGCGTTAAAAAAAGTAATATTTCCCCCGACCACATTTTTAAGAAAGCTAAAATCTTCCTAAAATAATACTTAACCTAATGGGGAGAACTATAAAGAACATTCCGGACTGCACAGAAATCATATTCGCTTATGACTCATTCCTGTCATGAAATTTTCCTTTAAACAAATTTCCGTGATAGCTTCGACGCCATATCAGGAGTTCGGGATGTGTGTCTGTACAGTAGGGTAGGCCATGGAACTATTGTTTGTCAATTGTTTCTATTGTCGGTGTATTTTAATGGAGCAAATTTCAACTGATATTAATTTAAATGGATATGATACTGGATGAAATGGTGAGGATGGTTCATGGTATGTAAATATCCAATTCGGCATTTGCCTTTACGACTGGGGGAACCATGACAAAAAATTCCCTTTAGGCTGGCCTACAGGCTGAGGTAGATTTCGAAGTGCTAAATCTCGCCTTATATGAGAGCTATCGAGAAACTAGTTATTGATTTGTAGAGTACTCATCAAGAGCTTTTCAACGATACTCCATAAGACGTGGTTTCAAAAATTTCTAATTTCCATCCCCCCACACCCTCTCGTACCCCCCAAAACCCCCGAATCGTTGGTGTCACTGTGAACTCCATAGGGAGTACTCTAATTTATTCAAACAAAGTTTCCCTCCATACTTCATAGGGCCAGATATATAAATTTCTCAAATTTCAACCCCGTCCCCCGATCCTCCCCTTGAGCCAAATTTGCTCATTAACGAACTTGTCCGAACTATTGAGCCTAGAAATAACATAATAAAACTTGGTTCAAATATCTTCAAAATTACGGCCGCTAGCGTGTAAAGATATATATCACATTTTTTTTTTTTTTTAACGGGCGGTGTTTTCGTACTTAGGGAGGCATGAAACGTAAAGATAGGCCTATGAAAGAATTTTTCGGAAGTCATGACATAGTATTGATTGCAATAGGTAGATTTTAACTAGGAAAAATACATTTATACCAAAGCAGATGTCTATTGCATTAACGGGGAGAACTATAAAGAACATTCCGGACTGCACAGAAAGCATATTTGCTTATGACTTATTCCTTTAATTAAAATTCCGTGATAGCTGCGAGGCCATATCAGGTGTTCGGGATGTGTGTCTATACCCTACAGTAGGGTAGGCCATGGAACTATAGCTTGTCAATTGTTTCTATTGTCGGTGTATTTTAATGGAGTAAATTTCAACTGATATTATTTTAAATGGATATGATACAGGATGAAATGGTGAGGATGATTCATGGTATTTAAATATCCAATTTGGCATTTGCCTTTACGACTGGGGAAACCATGAAAAAAAAATCCCTTTAGGCAGGCCTACAGGCGGAGGTAGATTTCGAAGTGCTTTTGGTTTAATTTATTGTCGCTGCATAGCACTCTTTTTCTTTAGCCTTGGCATGGTAAACCTGCAGTAATAAGAACTGAATTCGGTAAAGAGGAAGAGCCTACAATCATTTGTTTTGACAACAAGAATAGGATATAATATTCTGGGAGGCCGTGCGCAAGATCAGCAATGAATAAAATTAGCAAAGCCGCTAAACAAGACAAAATTATGATATTATAATAATTCTTTTAAGTGTTATTATTTTCAAACATTAAAATCTCGCGTCATATGAGAGCTATCAAGAAACTATTTATTGATTTGTAGAGTACTCATCAAGAGCTTTTCAACGATACCCCACAAGACGTGGTTTCAAAAGTTTCGAATTTTCATCCCCCACCCCCACCCCCACACCCACCCTCACTCGAACCCCCGAATTGTTGGTGTCACTGTGAACTCCATAGGGAGTACTCTAATTTATTCAAACAAAGTTTCCCTCTATACTTCATAGGGGCCGAGATATAAATGTTTTGAAATTTCAACCCCCTCCCCCGACCACCCCCTTGGGCCAATTTTGCCCATTAACGAACTTGTCCGAACTATTGGGCCTAGAAATAACATAATAAAATTTGGTTCAAATATCTTCAAAATTACGGCCGCTATCGTGTAAAGATATATATAAATATATATATATATAAATATATATATATAAATATCACAATTTTTATTTTTGAACGGGCGGTGGTTTCGTACTTAGGGGAGCATGAAACGTAAAGATATGAAAGAATTTTTCGAAAATCATAAAGTGGTATCCATTGCAATAGGTAGATTTTTCTTCGAAAATCTACCTAAAAAAACCCTGTCGAATTATCCGGGCATGGGATTTGAACCTGGGACCTCCCAGCATCTGATATAATGTTGGTATTTTCATTTTGCTTATAGCCACTAAACGCATCAGAATCTCGTTTGGCTGACACTTGAAGCATCAGGCACGCGTGATACAGTGGATGTTTGCTCTCTTTGAATGCCACACACGCTAAATTGAACGCCAAATGGACTGGCGACGAACTTCAATACGGCCACCGCTTTTTCATGTTTTATGCAAAGCTGTGTGATTCTACCGCTGAAAGCTAAATTTGTTGTGCTTTTCACTCATGAATTTTGTGTCACTAGATTATCCTGAGTCCGCCGGCGTGGTCTTGTGGTTAGCGTCGCTGACTACAGATGCGTCGGCCCGGGTTCGTTTCCCGGTACCTCCTCGGATTTTTCTGAGGTAGGGAGGTCTGGTAGGGGTGCACTCAGCCTCGTGATTCCAAATTGAGGAGCTACTTGATAGAGAAGTAGCGGCTCCGGTCATGAAAACCACCAATAACGGCCGTGGGTGTAGGCATGCTGACCACATGCCCCCCAATCCTGCCATCTGCCTACGGGAGATGACGCAGCGGTCGGGTGGTAGGCCAAGTCCCACCAGGGATGTAGCGCCACGGAGTTTAGTTTTTTTAGATTATCCTGAATATTGAACAAAAGACAAAAATTGGTCTATATTGCATTTTTATACTAACATAAGCAGTAGGGCAAGGCATTTAATGACCATAAAATAGTGAAAAAATGCAAACTAAAAAAATGCATTTATGACCTAAAAAGTGAAAAAATACCCCAAAATTAAAAAAAAACGAGTGTGTGGAACGGCACCCGACAGAAGTGAAATTTGTATTAATTTTTGGATTTCTTCAATTCTGGATTATTGGATTGTTTCAATTTAATTTTGTATTTTTTATATTTTTATTTTTCAATTTTGGATTTTTTATTTTCTAATTTTTGAATGTTTTAATTTTTAATTTTTTTAAATTTTGGATATTTAGATTTTTTAATTTTGGTTTATTTATTTTTTAAATTTTGGATTTTTTTACATTTTAATTTTGGATCTTAGAATTTTTAATTTTGAAAATTTGTATTTTTTAACTTTGGATTTTTTAAATATTGTGTCTTTGAATTTTTGGATTTTTGAAATTTTGGATAAGCCTAATCATTGAGTTGATTGTTTTCTGTGCAGTCCGTTCCATCACACCTCACTAATTTCGTGACAATTTTGAGCGTTACACAAGTTCCCGATTTACCCCTACCGCGGCTAAAGAAGTTTCACTTAAAAAATGCCCAACAAATTTACCAAGATTACTTATTTCTTTTTTAAGTAATGAATTTCTAAAAATTTACATTATAAAACACAATATTCTTGTTTCTAAAAAAAGTAAGTAAATCTATAATAATAATAGCTTGGGGTTTGCATGGTATTCTCAATCTCAAAGGCAAAAATGCAGGACACATTGAGCTATAGCCGAACAATAGAAGCAAATGCTTAAAGAATGAGGTATTACAAGAGCCTACTGGTAAATTTGGGTGGCCACGAAATTTGATTTGAACCAGGACCTCTTCCCTATTACCCTATACCACCTCGCTCTAATTTATTTTATTGTGTTCATTAGACTGTGGTAAACTGACTACATTTCACAACAATAATTAGACTATAGTATTCTTGACCAATAAATTTACCATTATTACTTATAATTATTTTTTTAAAGTAATTAATTGCTAAAAGCACTTTAATGGATGACAGTGCGTTATATATGAATTTAAAATATAAAAAACCACTTATTTTGTTACGGTACTAAAGAAGTAAGTAAATTTATGCTACTTGGACACCCTTAGCGAAAAAGAAATTCTTTCTGAACTGGCATGCCCATCAAATTGCTACAAGACAAACTGCTGTGGTGTTTACAATAAACCTGAATTAAAATGAACTATGAACACTTGGCGGAGATTCTCAAATAAAAACGATTGTCTGTTGTCTGAAAGTAAGGATTTGTACAAGGAAAAGCTTCTCTCTACCTCCACTGAAACATGTAAAATACCGAAAAATACCTACAAATGCCGAAAATGACCTAATAATGCCATTAATGACCTGAAAATTGCTAAAAAAAAAGACCTCTTGAAAATTGACGGAAAATACAAAATAAAGCCGAAAAATGCATAAACAAATTGCCTTATTTATTCAATTATTTCAAGATACACATCTCTATATATATTAAAGGCTTTGTCCTGACTGACTGAATGAATGACTGACTGACTGATTGACTGAATGACAGGAATCAACGTACAGCCTAAACTATAACAGGTAGAGACTTGGAATTTTGACAGTACCTTCGTTTCATAATGTAGGTGCTCACTAAGAAAGGATTTTGAAAAATTCTGATTCTAAATGCCAAAAATTAAATGTTTTTGAAAATACTTAATCACTTTTTACATATAATTATCAATTCCAAATCACAGAATATATTGTTGCCAAATGGTATCAGGTGGGCTTGGAAAAAACAAATGAAATGCACTTTTGACAAACAAGAGAAGTTATCAAAATAATTCATGTTATAAATAAATATTACAGAATGAAATCCACTAAAATAATGGAATCACATAACTTTCTCTACCCTGGACATAGAGAAAACAAAACGGGGTATGGTAATGTGTATATTATTATATTATATCGCAGGTTTTTGGAGAGAAAAGTATGAAAGTGATAATGCTTTATGGTAACATAAGAGTGGGAAATTTCCCGCCTCGATATTACAATTTTATGTTACTGGAATTTCTGTTTCTTCTTATTTAAACCTCTACCAGGCTTGCTGTGCACTGTACAAGCGATGGGATGCAAAATTCTAGATCCTCTATGAGCCATAAAAAACTATATCAAGCGTTTTCTGAGGGAATAGTTTGAGTGTAATAAGTCGTTCTTCCTATTTCAAATTATAAATGCCTATATAAGGACCTAGAATTTAAAATTGAAAATCCTTCATAAGTTAATTTCCAATTACAAAATACAAAACCCGGGCGACGCCGGGTCTTTTAAGCTAGTTTATATATATTCGAGCTATTTTTTAACCTTCATATAAAAAGGATGCAAATTCATCAAATGCCTTGACCTAATAAACACAAATCAAAATTCAGTGTTGCAAGTCCTCGGAAAATAGTTGGTTGGTATATGTTTATTTAACGAAGGGGATGTACTGCAACTTAGGCCTGTGACCGTCGCCGGTGATCCAGAATTTTGTCCCGCAGGAGTTCCTTTACATGCCAGGAAATTTACTGAAATGGGAGTGTCGATAGCATTTATGTGTGTATAATGCCCCATTTAGGGCAATCAGTCATAGGAGAGAGGTTCCATCTGGCGCTGTGAAGTGAACTCTGACTTAGTTCAGTTGGTAGAGTATTGGCATGGATAGCCAAAGGTCATGTGTTCGAATCCCAGTGTCAGAGTAATTTTTATCATATAATATTCTCACGTAATATCCAACAGAGATTATAATTTCTGGTTCATGAATGCATGTATGTCCATATTATTTTTTATACAACATAACTTTTTTGGAAATTGAAATAAAAAATTTCCGTTGACATTTTTGGATACGGTGCCAGCCAGTTCGTGTGCTTTTATTCTGTTCTGCTGTTAGCTTACCTGAATTAAGTTAACTATGTCTTATATGCACCATTGGTAGCACTGGTTACCACATGGTAACTCGAATCGATTCATGGATGGTTGATTCATAGTTTGCCGTGATCTCGCAGCTGTTAGTTTTGTTTTTATGCAACAAAGCACGAAAGTAATTGTTATTCGTATAATCCGTTACATTTTTATTCATGGAATAGTCTTAATCCAACTCGAGTTGACGAGATAAATTCGCTTCTACTGCGCAGTCGCGAATCTATCGATAAACTCGTCAACTCTCGTGGGATTGCATATGATAAAACACTGTTGTATAAAAGAAAATTAACTTTTTTTTTTTTTTTTTGTAAAACCTATCCGGATATTAGCCTAACAGATTATGGTACAGAACTTCTAACCTGACCTGAAAATAGTTCTTATTAGAAGCTTCTCTCTGCACAAAGGTATATGAAACCTTTATAAAACAGACGCTAGGGTCTTTCATTTGTGCTGTTTACCTGGAACGCTGAAAGAGCAAATAGAAAGCTTTTGTCTGGGGTTGCTATTGACTCCGAGCCAATCACACAGATTGCCAGCCTCTCTCAAAGGATAATAATCATTAATTTCCTAATAACCCGCGGATGTAAATAGGAACAATACATGTATAGGAGTCAATCCAATTACTTCATCTCGCCATGCATGGAATTACGAAACGTCAAATAAACATGTTACATATGAGCCTATAGGACGAAATAATTGCTCATACCTAACACTGACAACCCTATATTATGTTTACCTCTTCAATAACTGAAGTGTTGAGGACAATAGTGGGCCAAGTTCCATTAAAACAATTTTATGTGAAAGTCACATAACTTCCTCTGCTCAAATAAAAGTTAGGCACTTACTATAATACTAGCAGGTGCCCACGGCTTCGCCCACGATAATTAATTGAAAAATTAAAAATTAAGAGTATAACTTAATAATTATTAAATCTTTATATTTAATAACATTTGCACGCTTATCATTCATGAACAAAACCTGGGAAAACGATCTCAGATTCGATTATGAAGTTCCAAAGCTAACTGTGAACACTGATAATACCACTGCCTTCTAGACTGTATTACTCGTGTGTAATTCTCGTTTCTCAACTGCCTGCTAACAGATGAATACAATGTGAATTTTATTAGGGTAAATTTAGTGTAATTTTCAGAAATTATATAATTTTTCAAGGGAAGGAGTGGTTTGTTTGGATTTTTACTGTACGCCATACTTCCAGGGTTAAACTGTCGATATATTAGCTTATAGCTGGTGCCCGCGGCTTCGCCAGCCATTATTAATTGACTCCAGGATTTTTAAGAAATTTACACTGGTAGATTATTAAAAATGTTTGTGGTTCAGAGCTATGAAATTTGTAAGTAAAAATAAAATTATAATATTTGCTCATTGTGTCCATTTCACTTAGGCCTTATATAATAAAGAAAAGGTTTTCCTAATTTTGTAGTCTTCGTGAAAGTTTAGACTGCGAGAGACGAACATCGCCGAGTATACCCGATGTCTCACGAAGTGAGGGACAGAGTGAGCACGCTATTTAGGGCCGTTGAATTGTATAAGAGTAGATTATTATATACTAGTAGGTCCCCGCGGCTTCACCCGCGATAATTATTTCAAAAATTAAAAATTAAGAGCATAATACTTAAATCATTATATTTATTAACACCTAAATCACGTGGACTAGCCTATATACCACCATTAGAAAGCGTCGCCTGGTAAAAAGTCCTCAGATTCGAGTTCCATGGCCCAGAAAACCCCTATATAGCGAGTTTCGTCCAAATCAAACAATGTTTGTCCATTTAGGCCTATATTCATTATCTCTCTTCCGACTATATTGAAAATTTCAGATGTCTGCGGGCCTTGACACTCTAAACAAATGAATCGTCCAGGATGGACTTACAACATTCAAGCGATCGCGATGCTTTTATTTCCAAGTTATGACGAAAATAGCCAAAGTCAACTGTAATTGATTTGACATTGAAATGTATTACTCAAAACTGTTGCTTCGAAAACTCAAAAAATGTACGTTTTCTGCCCGTTTTTCACTCATAACTCACGAACGAAAGCGAAATTTAAAATCCCGGCTTCGAGGTGCATTTTCCGACCCTTCAGTCCATCTATGTTTAAAATCTCAGATCTCTGCGATCAGTGGATTTCGCTGGGCATTGCGGACAGACAGACAAACACTTCCTTTTATTAATATAGATAGCCTATAGGCCTAAGTGTTTATTCATTAAGCAGGGCTTACGGAAGAGGAAAGGTCTTCCATCTCGGCCACCTGGGTCATTTTAACGGTCCAGTTGGATAAGCGCATGTAAAACAATAGTGTTTTTTGTCATAGCTACCTGTATTTTAATTTCCAAGGCCTTATAAGATCACAGTAAAACAATAGGCTATGTTGTCAAGGTAACTGATTTTCATTTTTTTTATAAATTCTTTCGAATACGTATATTGCCATAAAATAGGCACTAAATTGAGCATTACTCCGAAACAGATCAACAGATTTTATCCATTATGAATAGACGTCTTCCCATAGACATTGTAAATGTGTATACCAAGTTTCATATAAATCCGGTAAAGCGTATTTGAGTTACCGCGTCTTTAAAATATACACTAAATTGGGTTTTACTCCGGTACCGGTCAACAGATTAGGTTCAAATTCAATAGGGTACTTCTCATGGACGTCATAAATGGGTATACCAAGTTTCATGAAAATCCGTTACAGCGTATTTGAGTGATGGCGCCTTTCTATGAGAAAGGCGCCATAATCTATTAAAATAGGCACTAAATTGGGCATTGCTCCGGTACCGGTGAACCGATTTGGTTCAATATCAATGGGGTTCTTCCCATCGACATTATGAATGTTTATACCAAGTTTCATGAAAATCCAAAAAAGCGTACTTGAGTTATGGTGCGTACAGACGCACGGACAGACGGACGGACAGACATACAGACAGACAGACGGACAGACATTTTTTCGTCCCCAACACAATCTCATAAAGTACCATACTGGCACTTAATAACAGCGAAATTAACGCAAACTGTGTACCGAAATTTAACATTTTGATTCCTAGTGAAATGGTATCCCTACCTTTGAGTCCAATTAGCATACTGAGTTATTAGATAGCAAGCATTAACATCCATTACAGAGGCACGCAGTTCAAGCCCCGTGATGTGGAATGCGCCACTCTCAGCATCAATATTGCAGCGGGCGCTTCTCATTGTTTAATTAAACCACTCACTCCAAGCCTATCGACTTCCTGCTTGGCCATCAAATACCTGCCACTAAGGTGCTTTGCAGATGACAAGCCCTATGTCCTTCAACTGCATAGATACGCGGTCCAATCAGTGACGGCGAGACTGAGGGAAGACTCTTATTGCTAGCGGTGCTCGTTTAGCTCGTACACGTGATTGGCGGTGAAGGAAATGGCTTCTCATTTGAAAAGTACTGAGCATGCCAAACCCGCCTGATACGTATTTCCAGTCACCGTTACCATAACTACTGTACTTGATCTAAGATATGTACGGGGCAAAAGTAAACAAACGAATGTGAAAGTACAAAGCACAGTTCACAAGAGTTCGTTTTTGAGACTGTTTGGTCCAATAAATACAGTAAAATCACTTGAGCTTTCTTTTTTAGATTAAGCGCCAAGGGTACCGGGTTCGATACCCAATGTTTTGTATATATTTACAATCTGTATCCTCTCGCCACTCGACAAACCTTTTCCCCGCACGTTTCTTTATTGGTGACGAAAATTCGGAAGGCTTTGGCTCGCAATAATCTTCTATAAACTCATTATGTGAATGAAAAGTACAACGAATTAATTAATTATGTTATAACGTACATGTTGTATTTAGTAACTTATGTCATTTGTTTTTCTTCAGAATCAACAAATTTGCCAAGGCAAGGATAAAAACATTTTTTTTTTTTTTTTTTTTTTTTTTTTTTAATTTCAGCTGTGTTTATACTCCTCCTAGTTTCGTGGCTATATCAGGGGTTCGGGATATGTGTCTGTAAAGTATAATGGTAGGCCATGAAACTACTGACTGTCAATTATTTTATATCGTTAGTGTATTTTATGGAGTAAATTTCAACTGATGTTAATTTAAACGGATACGATACAGGATGAAATGGTGAGGATGATTCATGGTGTGTAAAAATCCAATTCGGCATTTGCCTTTACGACTGAGGGAAACCCGGAATGATCTTGAGACTTTGAGAATAGCAGCTGAAATCTGCTAAATAAAAAGCCTGTATTTAAAATAAAATCAAGGTCTCGGAAGGTCGCGGGTTCGATCCCCGATGAGGTCATTGGAGGTTTTCAATAGTCCTAATCCTTCTGGTGGCACTATGGCCTTGGGGTCGACTCAGCCGCCAACAGAAATGAGTAGGCCTACCACTATAAATCCTGGTGGAAAGGCGGCCGGTGCGAAAGGCTGACAACCTTACCACCTTTACGTGCCGAATGTCTCAAAATCTGGGAGCCAAAACCTCCTGGAACCCTCTGGGCCTCCGTGGCCTTTAATAGGGGACACTTCGTTTTTTTTTTATACACACACTCTATATATATACATATACATATATATATATATATACATATATATATATATATATATATATATATATATATATATATATTTTACCATACTGGGGATTGAACTGTCGACCCCTAAAACAGTAGTCTACCTCGCTGCCAATGAGCTACGGTAACATACATACAGAAATACCTGGTGGCCCACTCTGAATTTTGATATTCCCCCCCGAAAACTTGACCCTGCCTATGGACAATGGTCAATATATTATTATTATTATAATTATTATTATTATTAAAATTATTATTATTATTAAAATTATTATTATTATTAAAATTATTATTATTAAAATTATTATTATTATTAAAGTTATTATTATTATTAAAATTATTATAATTATTATTATTATTAAAGTTATTATTATTATTAAAATTATTATTATTATTATTATTATTATTATTATTATTATTATTATTATTAGAGGGGATAACGCTACAGAGCAATGTTAACATTTCCAATAACTCTTGCTAACATACCAGAGAACAATAGCAGCTATTATTACCCCGCCATTACTGTCTGACTGCTCTAGAATTTCTAGATGGACTGACAGATGTATCATTGATAGGGTAACAAAAGCCTTCGCTCTATTATTTCACGGACCGCGTGCTGGAACAGACCAACAATGGCCATGTGGATAACAATGGCATTTTGAGCGATTAGACAATGCCTAAACTTCTGTGTAATGCGTGCCTTGTTCAAAGCACGTGTGTAAAAGCTTTTCTCGAGTACCTCCCTACTCGAGTTTCATTCAAATTGAAGAGTAAGCAATATCAGTATAGGTGTTTTTAATTCAGATGTTTTTATAATCTTACTCCTTTTAGCTACGAGACCATATCAGGAGTTCGGGATCTGTGTCTGTATAATAGGGTAGGCCATACAACTATTGACTGTCAATTATTTATGTTTTTAGTGCATTTTAAGGAGTAAATTTCAACTGATATTAATTTAAACGGATATGATACAGGATGAAATGATGAGGATGATTCATGGTATGTAAACATCCAATTCGGCCTTTGCCTTTGCGACTGGGGAAACCATGAAAAATCAAATGTAAAATTGGCCGGCAACGGGATTTGAACCAGGGACGTTCCGAATGCGGTATCTATTTTCTTGATTGTTTGATTGGGATGTAATAATAGTATATTGTGACACAAGGGCGGACACGTTTACGGGTCGAGGAAACAGATTGAAAACCCGAGGCGCAGCCGAGGGTTTTTAAGTTTTCGAGACCCGTAAATGCCTTTACGGTCCGTGTGTTGCATGCTATTTTTTGTACGACTGTTACTTATATCAATTTAATTATATTAATTGTGATATTACCTGAAAATACTATGTATATACAGTCTTGAAGAATGGTGCTTATTTCAGAAAGGGATTCGCATTTGTTATTGTTTATGGCAACCGAATATTTATAAAGCGGGGAGGCCTTGGTCATTTCTGCTCGCAAATAAGCATTTGCGGGCGGTAAAGTAACTTTCCGCCCGTCGCCCCTAGCAACAATTCACTTTCCGCCCGTCGCCCCTAGCAACAAGATTGCGTGTGGTAATGTCAAGTTACGATCCATGTAAACAACTTTCCTAAGTAACACTTACTAGCTAAGGAGTGCAAAAAATGCATTATGATGTTCAACAGCATACAACAAAGGGTAAATACAATGATTTCAGGCAGGTTACAGGACCACTTGCCCGTTACCTATATTAACCCTAACAATGGTATTGAGGTCTGTGTGATTTTAACCTAACTTATGTTAACTTACGTTAACCGTATTTTCACTAACTTATGTTGAATAACACATATTCTTAATTTCTGTAATCGATCATACGTATCTATTACTTCTCGATATTTATACAGACAGCATAAAAGGAGATGAAGCTACTATGAAATTACTATTACAATCATAACGAACACAGAAGCTGTTTCTACCTTAACACACTAGTATATAAGTGGACATTGCTATGAAAGGATTCTGACCTAAGAATAATCTACACTAACAATAATTAAAAGTAGATTATTTATTTACTTATATTATAGAGAAAGAAGAGTTTCAAATAACTTCCTTCAAATAACTTTCTTTTTGTATACAGTGTAGGCTAACTTTTTTCCCATTTTCTTCTAAAATCGTTTGTTAAAATTTTATATACTAATTGTTTGTTAAAATGTACTATATACAATTTTTCCAACTTTCTGTTTAATAATCAATTCTTAATGTAAAGAGATTTCGTAGAAATGTAATTCCAAAATAAAAAAATCTATATATTTTTTTATCACTAGCGTTCGGAACTTTATGTCATGTCATATTTTTATCCTGACCTCCATTCTCCCCTCAAACAGAAATTAAACACGAATTGCACATTTGTTATCCTAATCGGACCGTTCTTATTTTGCATATAAAGTCATATTTTGGTCATTTTTATGGTCTTGGTCATATTTCGGCCAGATTTATAATTTAACGTCATATTTCAGTTATAAATTAGGTAAATGCACTAAATTGCCGACTTAATTTTTTTCCGAAAAAGAGTAAAGAATATTTATGTTTTACTGTAACTGAAAATGTGAAGGGACAATAACAAGTAATAGCACAATTACCTCTTCCTCCTTGTTGTTAACAACTTCCAATAGAAATGTTTTAAAAATATTTTCAGTTCACATTTGCAGTGGTATCTGGAAACATTAACAGATTAGAAGTTCTTTACAAGTAAAGCTGTAAATCACCTGTAAAATTGTTAAAAAGTGATTATCTGTTGAATTAAGGCGATGTAATAATTTAGTGTCATTAAACGTTTCAAATTGCAACATTTATTTTTAGAAAATATGTTCATTTATGAGGTCATATTTATGATTTTTGGGTCAGACTTAGTCTTTGTTAATGTCATATTTGCAGTCATAATTCCCACTTTTTTAGATCACAAACATCCGAACCCTAGATCACAGTCTGTTTTCACGAAATTTATTTAATTTACATATGTATTTTCATACACAGCTATCTATATTCGTCCTGGAGGGGACAAATTTCGTGCATATCTACACATTTCGTGAAAATTCAATGAATTTCGCGATATTTCGTGGATATAATTTGCAGTGATATTACAAGCATCAATAAAGCTAACTACAGCTAAGGAAAGCTGTTTTATCAAATTTTGTGCCTATTGCTGTTAGCAAAAAACACTGTCCCTACTTATTATTTTCAAAGCTAATCAGCTAATTCGCAGCTTCCCAGATAAGAAACACTCAGCTATCAGGTATAGCCAGAAATACTCCATGAGTATAGCCAGATCTATTTGCTGCCGAAAATCAGGCTGGTAAAACAATAACCTGTTAGAAACAAAATGAGACGAAGTGTGCTTTTACACACATCTGACCATTACCTGAGAGCATGATGACGTATTCCTGGCACACCTTGCACACCACACACATAACACACCTCCGTCACGGACGCCGGCTCGGCTGACAATGGGCCTCGGTTCCTACCCCCCACACTCGCGCATGCCCAGTGACATCTGCCGGCGCAATCACCAAGTTCTCCCGTCTTATTGATAATATAATATATTCACAGTAATAATATTATTGGTATTAATTTGCAAATTAATTGTCTATTATGGTAAACTCCTAAACCATTAATACCACTGCTTGCATTAGTATTATTGATATTATTATATCATCATTATCATCACCATCATCATCATAGGAAATATAACGAGAGATCCTGATTTTATTGATAAATTCACAAGCAAGAAAGTACATACTACATGAGGGACAAGACATAACTCTTGGAAACTATTTTATCAAAGGGTAATCCCCACGAGAGTTGACGAGTTTATCAATAGATTCGCGACTCAGCAGCAGAAGCGAATTTATCTGATGAAATTCGTCAACTCGAGTTGGATTTATTAAGACTATTCCATGAATAAATAATGAAGAGCTTTTAGCAAAAACAACCATAGTCCAAAATCCAAATTTTTCAGTAGAAGCAAAAAACTTTCTCCCTTTGGCAGTTATTACTTCATGAATTTAAAATGTATTGTACATTTAAGTAAACATATATAGAAATATTTTGATATAGTAATTTTCCTTTACATGTAACTTCAGTGCCCTGAAACCAGACCTGAAAGCTGAAGAGACATGGACTATGGCTGTTTTTGCCAACAAATTTTAATCCACTATTTAAGAAATGTTTAAGAACGCAAAGAAAAAATATAAAATCTAATAATAAACAAGAAAAATGTTATTCAAATTCTTAATTACACGTCACACTATTAATGTTATTAAAAAAATATCAATATTAGCTATTGTATGAGCTAGGATGTTTCTGGATTCTCGATTCCACTGCTGTTATCATCAGAGGAGACAATGCTTTACACAACAATGAAACAGCTGATTCTAAGAAACAGATTTCTGCATGATAGTCAACTTCTATCAGCAAATTCACTAGGTATTTGCAAAAAAACTGAATGGACAATGGCTGTATTTGCAAAAAATTGAAGGGACAATGGTTGTTTTTGCTAAAGTTGGTAAACTTTGTAATCCTATATTTGAGGGACTATGGCAGATTTTGCCATATCATCTAGTTTAAACAATGACCAGTAGGTTGTAGCACCAAATGACACAGAAAACTCAATTTTCAAAATTTTGGACTAAGGTTGTTTTTGCTAAAAGCTCTTATTGTAACTGATTATACAAATAATAATTACTTTCGTGCTTTGTTATATAAAAACAAAAATAACAGCTGCGAGATCACCATCCATGAATCGATTCGAGTTACCGTGGGTGACCAGTGCTACCAAGTGCATTTAAGACATAGTTAACCTAATTCAGGTAAGCTAACAGCAGAACAGAATAAAAGCACACGAACTGGCTTGCATCGAATCGAAATGGTGTTTTAATCCATGTTATGTTCTATAAAATCATTTTTTGTGCTACTTAATGGCAGCATGTGACGTACTAATCACGGCACATTGATGCTTACGAGTCCAGTAACGAGCTGACAATTTTATCAGGTAAAATCCCTTCCTCATATTAAGAGCAAGCATTTGATAATATAAACGATTGTGATTGGTCTATATCCGAGGAATTTCTAAACGTTATTGGTCAATATCAAACACGCCGCAAATGAGTGGGATAGTCTTTTGAAAACGTGGGACTTTATTAAAATTTTGAAATACCCAAATGAAATGGCAGGGTATGGAATGTATGTATAATGCATCATACGGGTACTAAATTTAGGGTAGTAAAGGGAACAGACACCCATAAACATGCATACGCGACTGCATCGTGCCACTCTAATGTATTGCGGTAGTTGGTAGCATGAAAGCAGACATACCCACTCCATGACCGCTTCAAGTTCGGCAGGCTACGGTTGGGCATTATTCCTCAAAGCTTCCATAAGCTCCTTGTGGTATTCTCTGGCATTTCTCCCTCGTATAGTGACTATTTTGACGTAAAAATACTGTTAACATCGTGTCATATCTATTCTGCACGGCGTATGACTCTTAACTAAATTATCATCGCCTCTATTCATAAAACCGTACATCAAAATGCTACTAATTAATGTGTCCGTATACTACAGATGCACCTTTCTCGTGACATATATTTAATTACTTACTCAATGGCAATAGAAAATTCCTCAGCAAGCTAAAGGAATATTATCTATTTTATGGAACTCGGAGGTTCATTGCTGCGTTTACCTGAGCCCTCCATTCAACCCTATTCTGTGCTAACTCTATCCAATCATCCATTGCAAATCCTACTTCCCTTAAATCTATCCTAGTATTGTCCTCCCACCTCTGTCTAGGTCTTCCAAGTAGTCTTTTCCCTTCGGGTCTCCCAGTCAATACTTTTGAGATATGTCTTTCCTCCCCCATGCGCGAAACATGTCCAGCCCATTTCATCCTCGTGACATATGGAATTTATATATATATATATATATAGGACATCTCATGTTACCGTAAAACAGTTTTGGGGATGAAATTATAGAGAAATGCAATATCACTTTCATACTTCTCTCTCCAAAAACCCTCGATATAATAATATACACATTACCACACCTCGTATTGTTTTCTCTCTGTCCAGGGTAGAGAAATTTTATGTTACTGCATTATCTTCGTAGATTTCAATTCTTTAATTTGTATTTATAACATGAATTATATCGATAGCTTCTCTAATTTGTCAAAGTCCCGTTTCATTTATTTCCAAACCCACCTGAGACTACTGGCAACAATAAACTGTTGTCATGTGAACTGTGATTTGGATTTGATAATCCTGTGTAAAACCATGTAACGTTTGGCATTAAAAATCAAAAATTTTCAAAATCCTTTCTTAGTGAGCACTTACATTACGGTATCAGCGAATTTTTTTTAAGAAAAAATAGTTGATAAGACTTATGCTCCATCCCTCGTATAAGGTTATGAGTTGGAAATAGTGGAGAAAAGGTCTTACCTGATGCATACGTGGGCTCTTCTTTTGTTTTCCCATCCTTGAATATCTGAAAAAGAAAACAGAAAATGTAAGATTTCAGCTTCCAATCTATGTCTCAATACAAGGTTGTCACATACCTAAATGAAGAATACGGCCTCTTATTCTATATCAGAATGCGAAATCAGATAGTTCTATTGTCCTTGTTTAGGATAAAGAAAGTAGCATAATACGTATCAGATTTCATTTGGGATTTTATCTAGAGGACAGAAAGGGTGCCAATAACTATTTCTTCATTTTTACAACCACTGTATATGAATTTTAGAAAACGACTCTAAAGATTAAATGTTTAAATTTTGAGATTTTAGATTCACAAAAAACCCAGTTGTCGTGGTTGTAGTCTTCGGCTGGTAACATACGCCATTTTCTTAGCATAGCCAGTGACACATGATTTTCATACGAGTGTCTTATTTATAGACAAGTTGCTTAGGACTGTTTTTCGATCATAATTAACAGGACAAAGCATTTTAATGATGATAAAGTAGTGATAAAATACATTTAAGACCTAAAAATAGTTAAAAAACCCCGAAATTTAAAAAATGGCCAATAAATTTACCTTGAAGCTCATCATTATGTAGTTTTCTCCATTCCCCATTTTCATCTCTCTTAGGCCCAAATATTTTTCTAAGCCGCCTATTTTCGAACACTCTGAAATTATGTAAGGGGCCATGACTCACATCCACATTTAATGAAATATAGTAATTACATATCCATATACAGTAATATGTCGGCCGCGGTGGTCTAGACGTAGCGTGCCCACCTCTAGATACGACGGTCACGGGATCAAACCCGGCCGCAGTCGATGGGTTTTTCAGGACGTAAAAATCCTGTGCACGGAGTCCTCCGGGAGGGACTTTAAGCTAGGGGACTTTACGGCACGTAAAAGAACTCCAGGCCTAAATTAGAGCCTCTGGACAAAATTTCTCGGCCCTTTCACGTCCAAGTAATAGTTTCTAGAGGGGGTTGAGAGGCGATGGGCTTACCACCTGACCCTCTGCCCTCTCTAGGAAAATAAGCGTAACAAAATTCACATAGGTACAGAAACCTCCGCTTGGAGGCCCTTCGCCCCAACATGGGGGCACAGGAGAGAGAAGATACAGTAATATAATAATCTCAGAAATATGCAGCCAAAAAGTCAGAAATGAATAAAGTACGAACAAATGTTATAATATGGAGAAGGAATTGCATATTGCTTTGGCAATAGTATTAGGTCAGTGCAATTTGTATGTAATGTCAGGGAATTCCTGCAGCGAATTTCTGTGGTTTATTTTCTGGAGTTAATTTATCGTTTGAAATTTATACAAATGGTACAATTATCAAAGTACAGTGTAATAATGCTCACCATATAAAACTACGAAGTATTCAAATAAATAATCTGTGAGGTAACTATACAATTAAAACAACATTACAATAAACGAAAAAGTTGTAAACAGTTAGGATGGCTGGATCAGTCACCAATGGCGACGCCGGGCCTTTTCAAATAATAGTCTTATAAATCTTTATTTTTAGATTTCTGGACAGAAGACGAGAGGATAAAAGTTTCTGAACTGCACAATAGCACGAATTATGCTACTAGTGAAAACCTGTATTTAAAAGATTCTGTCAATGAATTCTCGGAAGGGTGGTTATAAGCTACTCATTTCAAACACAAAACCTTAAGTCTGGCCAAATGAATAACGTAGGCCTAACTTTGAATAAGACTGAGACAACTGAATACGCACTTGCTGCAATGCAGCCGTATACACTGTGCTGGATCATATTAAGGGTAGATGAAGTTACGTCAGATTTTATTTTCTTATAGCCAATAACATGTTGATTCTGATGCTAGTATAAATTTATTTTTATTATGTCTTTTCTTAAAATGCACTAATTCACATATTTATTTTCCTTTGCATTAATTGGAAAATCTATTTAAAAATTGCGTTTTTCTGTAAAAGACCTCTTTAGACCCTAGGTTTTCAGCAGAAGTCATCTTTATCTCCTAGTTTTTCAACAACAGTCCTCTTTAGCCCATTTTAGGCCCTTCAGTCCTCTTTAGCCCCTTTCAGCCCTCTTTAGACCCTTTTAGGCCTTTCAGTCCGATTTAGCCCGTTTTTTAAGTTCTATAAGATTCAAGGTGCATGAAACGGAAATAGTATATTGCGACACAAGGGCGGAAAGGCACGTTTACGGGTCGAGGAAACAGATTGAAAACCCGAGGCGCAGCCGAGGGTTTTTTAAGTTTTCGAGACCCGTAAATGCCTTTACGGTCCGTGTGTTGCATGCTATTTTTTGCACGACGGTTACTTATATCAATTTAATTATATTAATTGTGATATTACCTGAAAATATTATGTATATACACTATTGAATATTGATGTTTATTTCAGAAAGTGATTCGCATTTGTTATTGCTTATGGCAACCGAATATTTATAAAGCGGGGAGGCCTTGGTCATTTTGCGGGCGGTAAAGTAACTTTCTGCCCGTCGCCCCTAGCAACAAGATTGCGTGTGGTAATGTCAAGTTACGATCCATGTAAACAACTTTCGTAAGTAACACTTACTAGCTAAGGAGTGCAAAAAATACATTAAAATACTCTAATTAGGAAGCTGGGGGGAAAAATAGGTTAAAACCCTCAAATCCGGGCCCTAGTTATAACTGCTAATTTCAAACATAATGAGGCTGAAACAAGTGAATACGCACTTGCTGCAATGCAGCCGTATACACTGTGCTGGATCATATTAAGGGTAGATGAAGTTACGTCAGATTTTACTTCCTTACAGCCAATAACATGTTGATTCTGACGCTGGTTGAACATGTCCAGTATATTAAAAGAGTGCATGATTTATATGGCTGGTAGTTCCCAGATGTGACCCGGCCGCAGCTAGAAAAGTTGCCTTAATCGCACGGATCAGCTGCCAAGAAGCAGCCAGTATATTGCTTCAGGTACACTCGGCCCCACTGCAACTGGGTACTTGTCTGTACAGTCACTTCATGTCTACAATTTGTTAGAATCGTTGGGGTTGTTTTATGGGCGGAAGTAAGAAAATGTTTGATCCACCATCTCCAGCAGTTCGAAAGATTGTATTTTCCCCCATAACTCGATGCGTCAGAAAAGATAATGTCAATGAATAAATAAGAATCCTGAGACGGAATGAAAGCTTAGTACTGAAGTCACTAGATGGCAGGGTGTATAGCGTACTTCGTGTTTCAATGTTGTCAGCTTAACATACGAAGTTGAACGAAACCTACCGAATAAGGACTAGGGAACCGAGCGCCCAAGAAATCGCGCGCGGGTAGTAGTGATCCCTTTACAGGCCATGGAGGCCCAGAGGGTTCCAAGAGGTTGAGGCTCCCAGAATTTAGACATTCGGCACGTGAAGTGGTAAGATTGTCAGCCTTACGCACCGGTCACCTTTACCCTCAGGATTGCTCCTGGTATTCATTTATGTTAGAGGCTAGGTCGATCCCAGGACCATAGTGCCACCAGAAGAATTAGGCAAGTTGAAAAACTGCAACGTTGGAGGAAAATAGAGGAAATTCAGTAACCCTGAGTTAATTAATCTGAACAATTACAAATTTAAGAGAATAATTATGTTTACTTACTATTTAAACATTTATTTGTAATGTGTCTTCTTTCTAAAAATCTCCTTCATATTATTCCTGTAAACGGATGTAGTGGATTTTATTTTTATTTAAAATAATTTTTTATATAATGTATATATTATAGCCTATCCATTTCTGAACTGCCCTCAACCGCGAGTGTCGGCGTGGATCGGCTTAGTGAGAATGGCGTTGGCTTTCTGTGCTCTAGTTAGCGGGTTCGAACCCGAGTCAGGTCGATGACATTTATATGTGCATAAATGTAACGGGTCCATGTCTGTAGATTTATAGGCATATAAGTGAAGTGAACTCTGGCTTAGCTCAGTTGGCACAGCTCTGTCACGGATAGCCAAAGATCCTGGGTTGAAATCCCAGTGTCACAGGAATTTTTCTCCTGTAATGTTTACATGCAACGTCTAACAGAGACAATAATCTTTTTTCACGAATGCATAGATATATCCATCTACGTCATAGTGTTAGCTGAAGAAATGGGATACAGGATAAATTGTTATGGCAAATATTTCGTTGTATATACAGTTTTGATTCTTACTGTATTATGAAGAATGGAACCCATCCGCGTAATGGCAGCACGAACGGAGCGTCCATTAAGGCTGCAAGCCCCTAAGAGCTCTCCACTTGTGGGGCCCTAGTAACCGCACCCAGACGTCCCTTCAGCCCTTACACACAAGTAATGACTTCTGCACTGCAAGTACAGTCTCCAGCAAAAGTCTCGCAACTTCTCCAAGTTATAGCATGAAGAAAAATCTGATGTGAAATTCACATAACTTCCTCTGCCCAGATAAAAGTTAGCACCTTAGTATAATAATAATTATGTGTGACATTCTCTTCATGTAAATTGGGTTTAAAAATTAAGCTAATTACCTTACCACATCACATCGCATCTCCGAAGGATACACAACCCAAATAAAATCTGATTAATGTACTCTCGTAACTTTCTTTACATTAAGCATGGCCAATACATTTTTCTCATTTCACATTCTGATATAGAACAAGAGGACATATTGCCAAGAGCAACAATTCAGAGTGGGTGGCTTATAACTACCCTTGGGATAATAATTTATTCGAAAAAAAAAGTTGCAAAAATATAAGTTTCAGTTCTTAGTTTAAGCAACCCATGTGCAAAATTTAAAGAAAATAGTTAGATCCATTTTCGAGAAAATCGCGAAAAACGAAATTTTAGTTCACGAGGATTGGCGACGATTTTCTCTTATTTTATGTAAGGAAATTTCATTTTTTGCGATTATCACGAAAAGGCCATAACGATTTTGTTTTAATTTTGTACACACGAGACGCGTCCATAAAGTAAGTTTCCCTGAAGCCGTTTACAGAAACAAAACACAATTTCATGGACATACATATTCTAACAGGTACAGCAAGTGTTCAGCTATTTTTCAACATATCGCCACCGGAACTGAAACCTTTGTCATACTGTGGAAGCAACTTTTGAACACTTGTGTCGTAGAAGTCTGCCGCCAGGGATTTGAACCTCTGTGTGACAAACATCTCCTCCTCTCTGACATTTCTGTCATTCCCTGTCATTTCTTTAGGTGTAGGAAAATATGGAAATCACTGGGAGCGAAAGTCCGGGCTTTAGGGTGGAGGAGCAAGACTCCTGCAGAAGTTCGGGCGGGAGGTGTTTAAACATCCACCCTACAGCCCAGACCTCGCTCCAAATGTTTTCCATCTTTTCCTACACCTCACGAAATGACAAAGAATGAGAGAGAGGCGAAGGTGGTTGTCACACGGTGGTTCAAACCTCAGGCGGCAGACTTCTACTGTACAGGTATTCAAAAGTTGATCCCATGGTATGACAAATGTTTCAATTCCGGTGACGAATATGTTGAAAAATAGCTGAACACTGGCTGTGTCTGTTGCAATAAATACGAGGGTCATTTCGAAAGTTCTGCTCACTGTAAGATAAAATTAAAGAAAATAATTTATTTTACAAAATACCTTCACAGGCCTTCAATGTAATCCTCATTCTTGCTTATGACAGCTTCCCAACGTTTTGGCAAATTCTGTATTCCGGATAGGGCGCCTTCATTGTTGAGCTGTCTGATTACTCAGGTCACCTCACTGGAAGCTTCATCAATTGTAACAAAACGTTTTCCAAGTCTATGGATGGGAAAGACTTCCCCACCCATCATACAGTCCTCATTTTGAGCCCACCAGACTTTGATTTGTTTCCCAAATTGAAGGAACCACTCCATGGAAAACGTTTTGTTACAATTGATGAAATTTCCAGTGAAGTGACCTGAGCAATCAGACAGCTCAACATTGAAGGCGCCCTATCCGGAATACAGAATTTGCCAAAACGTTGGGAAGCTGTCATAAGCAAGAATGAAGATTATATTGAAGGCCTGTAAAGGAATTTTGCAAAATAAATTATTTTCTTCCATTCTATCTTACAGTGTGCAGAACTTTTGAAATGGCCCTCGTATTTAATTGAAATTTTGTTTTGTATTCTGTAAACAGACGCAGGGAAAGTTACTTTCTGGACGGCCCTCGTACTAAGAGCTAAACCTTTTATTTGGGTAGAGGAAGTTATATGTTTATTTTCGAGTGGTTATAACGGAGTTTGCGCTAATTTACAACTCAGGGTGTCAGAAGCAGGTTGTGGATTCTGCAGTGTACCAACCGCACAAATAATTTTATTTCTGCACAGTGACATGGCCTGCAGTTCTTCAGGTCGGCATGTCAGCAGGAATGTTGAGAAGTCGTGTGATATTGATGTGTGAATTGCTAACTGTGGTTTCCCGTCCAGACACAAAAGAGGGTTGCTTTTGATATCCGAAACTATTCCACATGTTTCATGTTAGCAAACCGCATGCCATGCGATAACAATGGTAATTATTAGCACAGAGGTCATGTGCGGACTCAGTCAGTAGAAATTACGTTTTCAACTTACATAGACCAACTCCGATTGAATAGGCGACATATAATGACTAAATATCGAGTAACTCTCTGGTTATAAAAAGCTCAAGATTTCTACATTATAATAAAAATTCTCTTTACAGGATGTTAATGAATATAACACTAAAATCGTTTTCCTGCGTATAGAGTAGACGTAGAATTGCAACTTTTATTAGGAGATTTTTGTTCTATGGATTCAATTTTTTCAGTTTAAGCGTGCTTGAAAAGTTCTTAAATACTGTTTATACAGGATTTTAATGAATAACACCGACAAATTTTTGCATGTGTATAGAGGAGACATAGACAAGCAACTCTTATTAGGAGATTTTTGCTCTATGACGTGAAATGTGTAGGCCTATGCTACAGGGCATTAAAATCGTTAGAATTTGGTATTCATAAGTAAATAATTAAGCGAAATACGGTTAAAATTTTTATTAAATTGACTTAATGTTTTCTCAGTGATCGATAAAAACCTTATTCTTAATCATTCATCAACAGCTATATCATAATTTAGTGTTTCCATAATCTGCAAAATTTACAGACTAATCACATGACTGGCCGCCACTGCATTAGTTCTTTTTCCATAACGCTAGTATTAACAACGAAGTTCCTTTGTTTTGCAAATTCTTCAAATGTTAGAAGTCAGTGGCGGCCATGCCCTGGGAGATTTTGTGCTGTAATGGGAAAAATTGAATCCAAAGAGCAAAAGCCTCACTAATAAAAGTTGCTTGTCTATGTTCCCTCTACACACAGGTAAAATATTTCGGAGTTATTCATTAACACACTATATAAAGAGTAATTAAGAACATTTCCAGCACACTTAAACTGAAAATAGTTTTATGATCGAAACGGTAAAAGAGATTTTATTTTGCGTGTCTGTATGTGTGTCTGTCTTTATGCAGATTCATTGAAAACGAGCAGAAAACTAAACTATCTTTTTTTTTTAAATTTAGGGTACATGAAACCCTATATTAATGCTGAAATCAACACATGGAAGTACCAAGCGAGGTGGCCGAGATTGTAATGTATTGGACTCGCATTCGGGAGGTCCCATGTTCAAATCCCGTGGTTTCCCCAATCGTAAAGGCAAAAGCCTAATTGGATATTTACATACCATGAATCATCCTCACCATTTCATCCTGTATCATATCCATTTAAATTAATATCAGTTGAAATTTACTCCATAAAATACACTAACAATAAAAGACAGCTGACATTCAATAGTTCCATGGCCTACCCTACTGTAAAGACACAGATCTCGAACTCCTGATATAGCCTCGTAGCTAAAACGAGTATAAACACAGCTAAATAAATAAAATAAATAACACATGGAATTCAAGAGTCAAACACAATACTTTTCCTATGCATAGTAAGTTATAGGAAGAGAAAATAAAAATCTAAGTTGTGTTCTGTTAAATAAATAATTTAAACAGAACATCTAGTAGTTGAGTAACTAATCGTGGGCGAAGCCGCGGGCACCTGATGGTAATAATTTTATTATACTAATGCCCGGTTTCTATAAACTCGTGAAATACCTATGGCTATATTATCCATGGGCAAATTAGTTCCTAATCACCCACAATGATATAATGAGGAAGGCCTTGGAGTTGTACAGTTAAAATTTAATTCAGAAGGCTTTGATTCTCATTGTTTAAATTATTATTGATCCTACAAGAGGTTAAATTTTATCTAGCCAGCCATGAAAGGATAAATTAACCCGACGATTTACCCTTGGAAAGATCTAGCCCGAGTTTGTAGGAACATTTTTCTGTCATTTTCGTATTTACCCAGAGGACATTTATCTAGAAACTCGTCACGAGTGTATGTGATTATTACCTTTAAATTATTTGAGTTTGTAAAAGTTATTCTTGTGTAAATTCTGTCCATTAGATAATTTACCCATAAGGTATTTCGCGAGATGATAGAAACCGGGCATAAGAGGCTAACTTTTATTTAGTAAGGGGAAGTTATGTGAATTCCACAAGAGAATTTTTAACTCAGGGTATATGAAAGCCTATATTAATGCTGAAAACAACACATGGAATTCAAGAGTCGAACACAATATTTTTTCTATGCATAGTATAGGAAGAGAAAATAAAAATCTAAGTTGTCCGTAAAAATGCTATAGTTACTCTGCAATTAAAAGGCATTGTTAGAGAAAACAAAGAGTCCATGAACGCCACGGCGTGAAGGCGGCGCTGCTCTCTGGTGGTGGTGGTGTAAAATCAATTACTGTTCCCGGGATGGGGGATGTAGTAACATTTAAAGTGATTTGTAATGGCAAGGGTAGTTTTCGTAAGGGCCTCGCTCTGCTGCATTAAAAATCCCAGTTTTATTGACCTCGGCTTGAACGTTGTAAATCCATCCAGTAAAAGCAAATAGACCAGATAAACATAGATAGATACCACGACCGTATTTAGAGCAAGAACGAGAAATGTTCAGAGCACTTTAGAGCATTTAAGTTCCTGCTAATTTACTCTACAGAAAAACTGTATACTGTTATCAGTAGGGTAATGTTATCACTTTCATGAAGTCCCGTACGGATTAATACTGATACATTGAAAAAAATGCTGTTAATAGTGATCAAAGATTCGGTTTATGTTATCACATTTTTTTTTTGTTTTGTGGCTTTATTTCCAAGTACTGTACGTCATTCAAAATTTCGTTTTTAAGGATTTCGTTTCTAAGTCAAATGTATTGTGTTGTACTGGAGGTAGCAATTCTGTTCCCAGCTCACAGGATGACCAGTTCGAGGGGGTGGCATTCCTTAACTTTCTCTTTCAAGCAATAAAACATGTTTCACTCCTCAGTTAAGCTGCAGCTTTTGATTTATGAAGATAACAGAGTTGACATGCAGTTTTGGCTAATGTAAAATGAAAAGACTTGAACAGACAGGCGTTAGATGTTGAACGATGTAAATCCATCCAGTAAAAGCAAATAGAGCACATAAACACAGACAGATACCACAACCATGCTTAGAGCAAGAACGAGTAACGTACAGAGCACTTTAGAGCATTTAAGTTCCGATAGTAATTTACTCTACAGGAAAAATTGTACATAAAGATCGCGGCATAAAATTAGTACATTATGCAAAGAGTCTAATTCCTCTATATAGACCGATCTCGATCTATGCTTGCTATTGACAAGAGGATGTGATTTTATCATGTTTCTGGACATGTAAGGCATCAACGTGGGGTGATTTATAAGTCACATGCTGCCATTCAGCAGAATGAAACACATTTTATACAACATAACTTGTTTGAAAAATGAAATAATATAAAATGCACATTTATAAATAAACACAATTTCGATTCGGTGTAAGCCAGTTCGTGTGCTTTTATTCTGTTCTGCTGTTAGCTTAGATCAGGGGAAGACAGAAGGTTGCTCTGTGACGTCACTGCTTTCTGCTCTCAAGCTCGCGTTGTACCTCTGCGAGGAGTATGTGAAATGTAGGCATCAGTGAACAGGGGGGAAGAGAGGGGTATTAGTATTGCGGGCAGGGGGAATTTAGGGGGTTAGAACTTACGTAATACGTGTTTCCGAGTTAATGAAACATCAATCGATTTTCTTGATAGTTTATCGGTTAATTACAGCACAGTAGTTTAACATATTATAAATGATTCTATTTTTCTATTCTGTGAGAACAATTGCCTTTCCACAAAATCTATGTTCTTTGACAAAACTAGACAATACTATCATTTGAATTAACATAATTCACTACTATAAAAATAATTAAAAAAATGAACTGGTCCACCGCTGTGGCTCAGGGGATGCGTCCAATCCTCTCACGCAGCGGGCCCGGGTTCGATTCCTGGTCGGGACAAGTTACCTAGGTGAGGTTTTTTCTGGGGTTTTTCCTCACCTTTGAGACAAATGTCGGGTAACTTTAGGCCCTTGTGGTCCCCAGATATCATCTGGCCGTCATTATCATCTTCATCCCATCCTCGCCTTGTTTGGAGTGAGTGTGTGTGTGAATGGTGTGTCTCGTCCTATGTGTTCGTGTTGTCTCGGAGGTGGCCCCGGCATTGGGCTGATCACTCATCCGGGGAGGCCCTCCATGTCCTTGTCTGGTCAAAAAAGTATGTATGTGATCCAAAGATAATCCCTCTCCCGACAGGCCGCGGCCCTGTAAGGCCCGGGCGGCTTGGGTCGCTCCTAAAAGGGAGAGGTGAAACTACGATAAAGAAAGAAAGAAAGAAAAAAATGAACTGAATTAATTACCATACAAGCTCGTCTGCACCTTAGATGATACAAGATTACAGTAACAATTTTCTGACTTTCCTGTCTCTTTTTTCTTTAACAAGTTTATCAATGTTGGGACGTAATGTTTGAGCAATATTTAATCGAAGACTACATTTAGGTTGTGATTTGACAATGTACTTCTTGATTTGAGCTTTGCACATTTCATTAGTGAAAAAAATTGTTCGGCCACATATGTCGATCCAAAATTACATAATATTCGTGCGGCAAGTTTCGGGAATCTGGTTTCAGAGAAATTTCTGTAAAAGTTACCCAAGACCACTTTACGTTCGTATTTGTCCTTTAACAGATCGTCGCATTGTAAGTTTAGCAGTTCCAACTGATACGGGCAAGGAACGTCTTTGACATTAACTAAATATGGGGTAGCAAAAAGTTTAAATATTGGAGAAAGGTTTTCCACATCCTGAAACCTCGATTCGAACTGAAGAAGAATGTTTTGCAGAACTAACACATGTTCTGCAGAGAGAACACTATCAGGATCGCATCTTCCATTAACTTTGAAAAATGCTCCGTATTTCCAACCAGAAGTTGTTCTACCCACAGAGCTAAAGTGAATAGGTCCTCTAGTACCTAAATCTAGCGTACTCTAAACACCCCTACTACCGTGCGCTCTTGCTGACGTCACACACATGGGATCCGCATGCTCTTGCTCCACAAACGTCATCACAAGACGTAGTTGACTTCCCCTGGCTTAGATGAATGAAGTTAACTATGTCTTACATGAACCATTGGTAGCATTGGTCACAATATGGTAACTCGAATCGATTCATGGATGGTTAATTCATAGTATGCTGTGATCTCGCAGCTGTTAGTTTTGTTTTTATGTTACAAAGCATGAAAGTAATTATTATTTGTATAATCCGTTACATTTTTATTCATGGAATAGTCTTAATAAATCCAACTCGAGTTGACGAGTTTCATCAGATAAATTAGCTGCTGCTGCGTAGTCGCGAATCTATCGATAAACTCGCAAACTCTCGTGGGATTACCTATGATAAGTTAAGATGAATAAAAATAAGTAATTTTGGTGTGGCCTTCAATACGATTGAGTGTAATAAATTTGGCCCCAGTTCCTCTAAAGTTGGACTTCCTTCGTCAAATCAGAGTTCTTGATGTTCTGCTGTTTTTCTCTTATTCGTTCATAATATTCTGGAGAGGATAAACACAAGAAGACATTCTCAAGTCTCATTATTCGTGAAGTATGAATTTTAATTATGAGCTAGCCGAGTTAGACGTTTAATTAATTTCTTTTGAGAGACTCATTCGCTCAAGCTCAGCACGTCCGGTGTAAACAATAACTGGCGCGTCTCTCTGTCACTCTCGTCTTTTGTTTCCACTGCCTCTGGATTTTCCACTCACACACCTCCTATTACTTATGAAATCCTTTTCCTAACAATTTCCACTGCATTTTCTGTCTTTAATTACACCGTTGGGTGTAGCGCTGACGAAAGGTAAATGAATAAAATCAGGTAAACTGATGTAACAAAGTGCCAGTATGTTTTTTTTAATCAGTTATGACTGCAATTATGATATGCAGAATGTGTTTTTTTTTAAATTGATTTCCAAGTTAAGCTCCAGATTTATTCATTAAGCAGGGCTTACGGAAGAAGAAAGGTCTACCATCTCGGCCACCTGGGTCATTTTAACGGTCTAGTTGAATAAGCGCATGTAAAACAATAGTGTTTTTTGTCATAGCTACCTGTATTTAATTTCCAAGGTCTTATAAGATCACAGTAAAACAATAGGCTATGTTGTCAAGATAACTGATTTTCATTTTTTTTATAAATTCTTTCGAATACGTATATTACCATAAAATAGGCACTAAATTGAGCATTACTCCGAAACAGGTAAACCGATTTTATCCATTATGAATAGACGTCTTCCCATGGACATTATAAATGTGTATACCAAGTTTCATAAAAATCCGGTAAAGCGTGTTTGAGTTACCGCGTCTTTAAAATATACACTAAATTGGGTTTTACTCCGGTACAGGTCAAGAGATTAGGTTCAAATTCAATAGGGCACTTCTCATGGACGTCATAAATTGGCATACCAAGTTTCATGGAAATCCGATACAGCGTATTTGAGTGATGGCACCTTTCTATTAGAAAGGCGCCATAATCTATTAAAATAGGCACAAAATTGGCCATTACTCCGGTACCGGTGAACCGATTTGGTTCAATATCAATAGGGTTCTTCCCATGGACATTATAAATGTGTTTTCCAAGTTTCATGAAAATCCGAAAAAGCGTATTTGAGTTATGGTGCGTACAGACACACGGACAGACGGACAGACATTTTTTCGTCCACCACACAATCTCATAAAGTACCATACTGGCACTTAATAATAGAAAGCTTTTGCCCAGCTTTGAATTACCCTAAATAATGACGTCACGCGACATTGTCAACACATGAGTCAGAATCCCGTAACGCTAAACCTTACAAGGTGACATGTTACGAGGGTCGTCCAAAAAATTAGTTTCCCTGAGATCGTTTACAGAAAAAAAAAACACAATTTCATAGAAATATTTCATGCAACAGATACAGCAAGTGTTCAGCTATTTTTCAACATATTCGCCACCGTAATTGAGCCATTTGTCATACCGTGGGACCAACTTTTGAACACTTGTGTGGTAGAAGTCTGCCGCCTGGGATTTGAACCATTGTGTGATAACCTATTCCGTTTCTCTGTTAATCTCTACCATTCTCTGTCATTCACTGTCATTTCAAGAGGTGTAGTTGCGCGGGTGCGCGGTCCGAGCTGTAGGGTGGAGGCTTAAACACCTCCCTGCAAGTCTCCTGCAAAAGTTCGGCTAGGAGATGTTTCAACATCCACCCTACGGCCCGGACCTCGCTCCCAGTGATTTCCATCTTTTCCTACATCTCAAGAAATGACAGGGAATGACAGAGAAGAGGAAATGGTTGTCACACTGTGGTTCAAATCGCAAGCGGCAGACTTCTAGGACACAGGTGTTCACATATTGGTCCCAATTCCTGTGGCGAATATGTTGAAAAATAGCTGAACACTTGCTATATCTGTTGCCATAAATATTTCCATGAAATTTCGTTTTGTTCGTGAATCGTGAACACTGTTTAACAGAACTCCCTACGTTCATATAAAGTTTAATTTTACGGAGTAGTAACGTTAAGGTTTAAAATTAGGGTTTTGTAAGGTTACAAATACTATTATTCCTACTAATACTTTTATTATAATGTAACTATTAATCAATTAGAATTCAAAATAACATAAACAACTATTTTGACAATGAAAATTTGGTTCATAAACTAAATTATTTTTGACAATGCAAAACCGTAAGCCAATAGACTATAATGATTAGGGACCGGATTCTTAGGTTTTTACCTATTTTTTTCCTTACTTCCAAAACAAAAAGCGCTCATACACTTTTTCGAATCATGTCCTTAAGATTCACCCACATTAATTCTGTGGCACCTAAAAATACCTAAATGGGGTATAAAAACCTAAATATACCTAAACGGGGCATAAAACCTAAAATATATAATTTAGGCTCCTTTTTTGTCTTTTTTGTTTGTCAGTTGAGAAATCGATATTTTGCGGGGAGAGAATAATTTTGGTCGGGTAGAAATTAATACTACCAGCGGTTCATTCAACCCATTGTCGTCTAGGACGGACAGTATCAAGAGAGGAAAAGAGTACTGGCGTATTCCTTTTAAAATATTCGTACGAACAATCATTGTTGCCATGTATGAACAAGGATATATATTTCTGAGTTTTAAACCGCTTGTTTTTTGTTTGCCTTTAGTAGGCCTACTTCCCTGTTATTCATACTGAGTGGTCACACTTTGAGTTTTAAGAAGACGTGTTAATTATGTCGAAACAAATGAAATCGAGTTTCACATTATATCCACATCCAACCATAAAGTATTTTACTCACTAAATTAGAAGCATCGGATTGGAATCCTGAGAAGAGCAGTGTCTAAATACAGTATTAACTATTAACTAAGAGATAACAGGAAGAACTTCACAATTGAGAATCTTGAAAAATATTTAGTAATATACTGTAACCAGGAAATGTGAGGCAATCTTATTTTCACTAGCCTACTTCTTTTGATTGTTTATGCTTTCTTTCTTCAATTGTATAATGTCTAAAAGCAAGTTTACACAAATTTAAGTCAATTTTGTTAAGTTAAACTTTACAAGTATTA
Source organism: Ectobius pallidus (assembly GCA_964059195.1). Lineage (NCBI taxonomy): Eukaryota > Metazoa > Arthropoda > Insecta > Blattodea > Ectobiidae > Ectobius > Ectobius pallidus. Next base: position 179,407,972 of record CAXKWD010000005.1, on the reverse strand, counting down.
TGTACTCAATCCTATGTAGCACATTCAAATTCATTAAACCAATTATTCTACCCGAAAACGATATTTTGGACAAAAAAAAAACCTAAAAAAACCTATTTCACCTAATGGAAAACCTAAAACAGTGTTTTTAAAAACCTAAAAATCCGGTCCCTAATAATGATAATAGTATCGCTCAAAACATTACTTTACGACCCACATTTCTCCCCATTCATTCAAAATTCCTTATCATAGCAAAGGATTTTTTTTCAGATCAGTACTTTATTTACCCATTCTATAACTCTACTATTCTATTAAAATTTAATAGCTGGTTCCATCCTTCGTATGGGCACAAGAAATAAACGATGGGCCTATCATTGTATAAAATGTTTTCTTTGCGGTCCGGCATGAATATGTAAACTGTGTATCTTTGTAAGATGAGGCAAATGAAATAATGTTGTTAATGACAACATAATTGACCTAAATCATTTATTTGACTTGACTACTACGGTGACCTAGGTTACCAATTAACAAATTTTATAAACAACATTATTTGAGAAGAATTGTGGTGTTCATTACATCTTATTTGAACTGAAGATGGCGCAGCATACGCCGAAATGCATTTTCATAATAAGTTGTATATTATATGTTAAGGGTAAAGGTGGAATAGTGTATTAAATATTTAATATTAACCCTTATCGGTTGAAAATGAGTTATTTCAATAATTTTAATTACGGTGCAAAATAAAAACAAAGTCCTACCGTTATAAGAACATAACAGGCTCACACGAATAACAAAACTCGATAGCGCTCGTTTTGCCGGTTGTGTTAGGGCCTACGTGGATGTGAGACATGGTCCTTTACTCTCAGGGAAGAACATAATCTGAGAGTGCTCAAAAACAGGGGGCGTAGGAAAATATTTTGGCCTAAGAGAGATGAAAATGGGGACTGGAGAAAACTGCATAACGACGAGCTTCATAACCGAATATAGTAAAGGTAATTAAATCACGGAGGAAAAAATGGGCTGGACATGGGGGAGGAAAGACATATCTAAAAAGTATTGACTGGGAGACCAGAAGAGAAAAGACCACATGGAAGACCTAGACGTAGGCGGGAGGACAATATTAGGATAGATTTAAGGGAAGTAGGATTTGCGAGGGATGGTTGGATGGAGTTAACACAGAATAGGGTTGAATGGCGGGCTCAGGTAAGCGCGGCAATGAACCTCTAGGTTTCATAAAATGGATAATATTCTTTTAGCTTGCTTAGGAATTGAAGCGTTTAGTTTTATAAGGGTCTAAGTGCCAAAATCATGATTTTTCAGCCAATAATTTTAAATGTATCTATGTACCCAGGCCAATGTATTTCAGAAGGGTCCAAGGTCCAAGGAAAGCTACGTTAGTAGCAATAAATCCCAAGATATAGCGCTGGGTCTATCTCCGGTACTTCTTCATGTGGATCTATATCTTGTTTTCTATACAATGGTGATTTTAGCACTTAGGTTATAAAACTAAAGCTTCAATTGTCTTTTACCATTGAGTAAGTAAGTAAGCATAGATTACCATGACAACGTTTAGGTCATACTATGCTAATCTTACTAAACTGTGTGTCATTCTTCCGAAGAGGAAGTATCCCATCTGAGATGTCAATAAAGTAGTTTTCTCTTGGAAAACATCATTGCTTACTTCAGAAACCGAATAGATTCTCTTGCAACATCTATACACCCATTTCTCCTGTTGCTATCCTTTCTTTATAATGAAATTCCTTTCTCTCCAGAAGGTAATGCGATCGCGACAAAGAAGAAGAGGTTTAGGTAATGTCTCTATATTCGGTGGAAGCCCTTTTGGGTTGCAAATGCTTTTGCTTCTGAATTCAGAACACATGCGGCGTATTTTGCAAGTCTACCGTATTCATAGGACAATACCTCTGACAGGTCTTATAAGTTTGCTGTGTATTCCGAGTAAACTCATGTTTTTAGAAACAAAGTGCATCAGAAACGTGATAAAACTCTAAAATACACCTTGCAAATATTGAAAGCGTTTTCATGGAATGCACTCCGAATAGATATTTCCGGAGTATTTTGTTCGCATAGCAAATAGGCTATTGTTAATCCATTAGTGTCCTCTGCCCACATTTGTGCGCGGTTTACATTTATTATTTACTAGCTTAAAAGGGCCGGCGTCGCCCGGGTTTTTAGGTAAATTTCGAAGAAAAATCTACCAATTGCAATGGATACCATGTCATGATTTTCGAAAAATTCTTTCATATCTTTACGTTTCAAGCCTCCCTAAGTACGAAACCACCGCCCGTTCAAAAAAAAAAAAAATTGTGATGTTTATATAGGCCTAAGTTATATATTTATATATATCTTTACACGCTAGCGGCCGTAATTTTGAAGATATTTGAACCAAATTTTATTATGTTATTTCTAGGCCCAATAGCTCAGACAAGTTCGTTAATGAGCAAAATTGCCCCAAGGGGGTGGTCGGGGGAGGGGGTTGAAATCTTAAAACATTTATATCTTGGCCCCTATGAAGTATAGAGGGAAACTTTGTTTGAATAAATTAGAGTACTCCCTATGGAGTTCACAGTAACACCAACAATTCAGGGGTTTTTGGGGGTACGAGTGGGGGTGGGATGGAAATTCGAAATTTTTGAAACTACGTCTTGTGGGGTATCGTTGAAAAGCTCTTGATGAGTACTCTACAAATCAATAACTAGTTTCTTGATAGTTCTCATATAGGCCTAAGGCGAGATTTGAACGTTTGAAAAGTGATCTTTCCTTTTTTTGCTGTTATTAATGCGGGTTTGTCGTGCCAAGGCTAAAGAAGAAGAGTGTTATACTTTTTGAGAATTTACAGATATTTTAAATAATTGACATATTTTAATAAAATGGATTATAATGAAACTTAAAAAAAATATACACAATGTGTAAGTGGTAAAGTTATATTTTAAATTTTATTGGTCATATTTTAATGTTTTTTAGGTAATAGAAATCCGCCCCCTAGATATAACCATGAACATCTAGTCTGTTTTATATTAAAGTGGCGTAGCTAATAGAGTTAATGTATTGTGATAAATTACCCGGGTTCTGTTAAGAGTTACATTTCGTTCGAGGACTCGGTGGAGTGATTTTTCACGAGCAATTAGCGAGCTTAGTAATTACATTAAGCGGTGGATAATCTACTGGATGTGAGATATGCTTAAGATTAAGGTGGCCAGAGTAAACTGGATTCGTATCCTCTGCAGTAACTGCATTACGTCCTGTGTAATCGAGTTAGAAGCGACATCAGCGCTCTGGGTGGCGAGTTTGATCAACAATTACCGTCGAGCATCTCTGCAAATTAATATTCTTGGCTATATTTATATACATCCACAGCCTCTGTACGCTAATTTCACTCACTATAGGGCAAGATAGGGTGACGCGCCGCACTTTTCTTGAAATTCGTCTACCTCAAAACAGGATTGAATATTTTGAAAATTCTTTTTGAGATTCCAAGCTATGATCTTCCCTGCCTATATTTCAGCAAAGGAAATATTTATAAAATAATAATTAAACGTGTAAATACAATTACCAAATTGAAAGGCAAAGCGGGAGAGATGCCGCGTTACAGGGTGCTATGCCGCACGCATGGGTGACATGCCGCATTCACAATATTAGTTTAAATTTACTTCAAAGGCACGTACAGAACAAAAGAGAACCTATCTACACAATCTCTGAATATTGGCGACTAGCCTTGTTTCATTTTCAGTAACAAATATTCCTTCAGGGCCAAGTGAGGGTTTTCCCAATTTCCTGTGTCCGTGCGCCTACGAATAGTCCTCTCTGGCATGAGATACCAACGTTCGGCTTCCCGAATGGAAATTTCCCATGCCTTAATTCGCCGAACAGCTTCTTGTAGGTCACTGTCACTCCATAGGCCACGATGTTTAGGTCCCTCCCTTTCCCTATACCTTGTTGGCATGCCTATTGCTGAAAAGAGCATAAAAATAATTTTGGGGGGTTATTATACTGCAAGACATTGTGCGGCGTGTCACCCTTGAAAGCTATGCGGCATGTGACCCAAAACTCAGGGACACGTGCCGCACTCATCTGTAGAGCTTATTGTTATTGTTGTTATGGCTAACTTCACTCACAATATCTTTACAACCTCTAAATAGTCGATTAAAAGTAGTACGCGCAGAAAAAATGGAACAAATACAGATCAGGAAAGAATAAAGTAATGAGTCCAAAAACGTTTCGCAGTGAAACTAGTGCACTTACCTGATAAATACCGCTATAACAATGACATAAACACAGCAAACAATGAACACACGTGATCCAGTTACTCTAGGGAGGGAACTGGAGATGGTATCACGACAATTAGCGGTACCTAGCGTCAAATGTTCGAGTTAGAGGGGGTGCGGCATCTATCCCGGTGCGGCGCGTCACCCGGTTTTGCCCTACTTGATCCAAGAAGTGTATACTGCAAAAGCAAATAACAGACTTGCCTTGACTAACTGTGTCCTGTCGTTTCATTGGTTAATTGCACCAGCGCATACTTGACGATAGTGCGACCAGCTCAGTCAGGTGTTTACTTCCATTCCGCACACCCTCGTACGATTATTTATATTTTATGTAATTGTGGAAACATAAGTTCTGAGAACATTATAGGAGAAAAATTCCTCCGGCACTGGGACTTGAACCCAGGACCTTTGGCTATTCGCGCCAATGCTCTACCAACTGAGCTAAGCCGGTGTTCATTTCACAGCGCCAGATGGAACCTCTCTCCTATGACTGATTGCCATTAATGGTCTACCTCACAGACAGACAAGTTATGTCATATGCAGTACTGTGAGGCACACTAAGGGCCGATTGTATAAACAGTTTGATCTTGGATCAGAGACTAAATTGATCTCAGTTCACGCTGAACTCGGAAATTTTTGTTGTATAAACGCTAATCTGAGATCAATTTGCACTGAACTAGGATCAATTTTGACTGGAGAAATTTCTCCGATCAAACTAGCTGATCTCAGTTCAAGGGGCTGTTTTCGTATTTGAGACATAAGATTAGTTCATTATAAACATAATATTAGGCCTAGTTGTGTGGTTACGATAAATATAAAGAAAATACGCAATAGACAACTTCATACATTTCTAGCTATATAGTAGTTGTGCGTATATATGCTATGTTTTAGGCTCCTTATAATGCAGTGTAACATAACTCTACAGTATAACCTGTACGTTATTATTATGTTGCACTAATTACTATAATACGAAAATAACCCTTGCACCACAATTGCAACTAATACGAAATTATCAATCTTCGCCATTTCATGCAGCTTCCTTAACCTTAAACACAGGAATTCTCGTCCTTAGCCGTGAAAATGTTAAGCCGATTTATAACGCCAGGAATGAAATTACAAGAACATTTGTCACCGCATTTTGCTCTTGCACAGATATTATCGCATCCGTCTTTTTGGAATCTATAATATCTTTATATTTTCCCAAGACAATTTCAATTGGGAACGATCCTTTTTCTGCTTAATTTCGATCATATTTTCCCTTCCTTTCGCATAGCACACGGTGTGAATACAAAGGAAAACAGAGTAACAATGCTCTCGCCTCGCGATACTCAGCTGTTTCTGCGATGTTGCCAAGCGTTCATGTATGAACTAGGATCCAAATTGAACTTCGATTAGTTGACCTTAGATCAGTGTTTTACAATACGATTCCAGTCTGAACTTAGATCATTTTCTGATCTTAGATCATAATTGATCTCCAGTCAGTGATGTTTATACAATCGGCCCTTAGTAGTGATTTTGTGACCGGGCTCCCACTGTTATTGCACAGTTGACATTCAAGATAGATATATAAGCATTCATGTACCACAGATTATTGTCTCTGTTGGACACTACATGAGAACATTATAGGAGACATAACTTGCATATGACATAACTTGTCAGTCTGTGAGGGCAATTAGTCATAGGAGAGAGGTTCCATCTGGCGCTGTGAATTGAGCTCCGGCTTAGCTCAGTTGGTAGAGCATTGGCGCGAATAGCCAAAGGTCCTGGATTCAAGTCCCAGTGTCAGAGGAATTTTTCTCCTATAATGTTCTCATGTAGTGTCCAACAGAGACATTAATCTGTGGTACATGAATGCTTATATATCTAACATAAGTTCTGTTAAGTAAGTTGCTTGCTTTGACATTTATATCATAGGCTTACATGTATCTAGGGAACGAGATTTCATTGGTTTTTATCGTTGCATTGGCAAATTTGTTGATTCTGAAAAAAAACAAGTGACATAAGTTACTAAATACAAGACGTATTTTATAACATAATTAATTAATTCGTTGTACTTTTCATTTACTTAATGTGTGATGAAGTACACTACATATTGTAAGTAAAAGTAAGAGACATGGCCTCTAATTTTAGAGAAGAAAATTGCGATCCAGGGCTTTCAGAACTTACGTCGCCAATAAAGAAACATGCGAGGTTTTTCCAGCGGCGGGAAAATACAGATTGTAAATATATTCAAAACATTGGGAATCGAACCCGGGACCCTTGCCGCTTAGTCTAAAATAGAAAGCTCAATTGACTTTAATGTATGTAATCGACTAAACAGTCTCAAAAACGAACTCTTGTGAACTGTGCTTTGTACTTTCACATTTACTCAAGCTAAAGGAATATTATCTATTTGATGGAACCCAGAGGTTCATTGCCGCGCTTACCTGAGCCCGCCATTCAACCCTATTCTCTGCTAACTCCATCGAACCATCCCTCGCAAATCCTACTTCCCTTAAATCTATCCTAATATTGTCCTCCCACCTAAGTCTAGGTCTTCCAAGTGGTCTTTTCACTTCGGGTCTCCCAGTCAAAACTTTTTATATATGTCTTTCCTCCCCCATGTCCAGCCCATTTCATCCTCCGTGATTTAATTACTCTTACTATATCTGGTGACGAGTACAGGTTATGAAGCTCGTCGTTATGCAGTTTTCATCTCTCTTAGGTTCAAATATTTTCCTAAGCCCCCTGTTTTCGAACACTCACAGATTATGTAAGGGGCCATATCTCACGTCCATATGATACAACCGGCAGGATAATAATCTGATAAATCTTTACTATTAGATTTCTGGACAAAAGACGAGAAGATAAGAGTTTCTGAACTGCATAAAAACAAGCATTTCCTGAATAATTTCCCCTTTACTTCCGTGAAATCAGTTGGAAACTTTCTGCACTTGGATTGCTCCATTACAAAAGCGAAGGTTTCATTTTTCTGGCCCAGCCGAAGCTAGGAGTTGAGACAATGTGGTTTGAGGGGGAAAAGAGTTTGCGATGGACGGAGCAGAGTAAATAGTCTGAATGATGGGAAGTTGGGGCGTTTAAACACACAGAAAGTTCATCGTGTCCGTCTAAACTCCCATACATAAAGGGATTAAGTCCATTAGCGTAATGCGGGCAAGAGCTTTACCATATGGAACACTTGAGTTATTTCCTTTTCACGGGCGTTTATTTCCAATTCTGACAGTTTGAGAATGTACAAACGTCCGGTCCAAAGTAAGCGGAAGTTATTATAAATGTATCGTATGTACAGTACGTATCAAAAATGACGTCGATCGCAACGACAGTTTTTAGCTACCTCCGCTACTTACATCTCGCGCCGAAAATCCATGTAAGACAATACATATACGAAGAGAAAATTTTCAGTTCGTACTAAGCTCACGCTGAACCATGTTGATTATCTTTTTATATTAACATGGACGTGAGGTCTAAGTGACCGCTCGGAGTTAAGGGGATTTTAACAACAACAAAAATTATAAATATGATTTTTTTTATTTCAGCTGTATTCATACTCCTATTACCTTCTAGGCTATATAAGGAATTCGGGATCTGTGCCTATACAGTAGGGTAAGCCCTGGAACTATTGATTGTCAATTGTTTCTATTATTGGTGTGTTATGAAGTAAATTCCAAGTGATATATTTTATTTAAATGGATATGATACGGGATGAAATGATGAGGTTGATTCATGGTATGTAAATATCCAATTCGGTATTTGCTTTTTTGCACTCCTTAGCTAGTAACTGGTACTTACGAACGTTGTTTACATGGATCGTAAGTTGACATTCCCACACAATCTTGTTGCTAAGGGCGTTGCAATGCGGTTAAATTACTTACGGTGCTTGCGCCACGTCATAATTCATTACGATACACTTCATAATACAAGTCTTTATGGACAAAGCCCCCAGGATAAATATCCGGTTCCCATAACAACAAACACATGCGAATCACTTTCTGAAATAAACATCTGTCTTCAAGATTGTATATACATAATATTTTCAGGTAATATCACAATTACTATAGTTAAATTGATATAAATAATCATCGTGCAAAAAATAGCATGCAATACACGTGCCGTTAGCGCAAGCGCCTCGTGTTTTCAAACTATTTCCTCGATCCGTAATCATGCCTTACGGCCCTTGTATCGCAATATACTATTATGACTGGGGAAACTATGAGAAAAACCATGTCAAATTGGCCGGCCCCGGGATTTGAACCTGGCACCTCCGGAATGTGAGTCCAAGACGTTTCCAACTCGGCCACCTCGCTCGGTATGTGTGATCCTTAAAAATAAGAGAAACTTGTCGCCAATCTTCGTGTCACATCTTCAGAAGGTACCTCACCCCCCCCCCCCAAAATGCTTTCATACAATTTTCCGTTTTGGAGCTAGTCTGTTCACAGACATCCACACACACACACACACAGACATGTTTCCAAAAATAGTATTTTTTGGGTTCAGGGGAGCTCAAAACTTTGATTTATGTTAAAAACTCAACTTCGAATTTGGGGGTCGAAAACATTACTTCCTCTACCTATAGTACCTATGGTACGGGCAGAGGAAGTAAAAATTAGGCCTAATTATTGAATTTTTATCTTATGTATACCGTACTTTTTAATTCAAGTTTTCAACAAACTTTCTGGATCGTTCAAAACACACTACAAGGAACCATTCCTCCGTCCTCCCTAGATATCCTTCTTGCTTGCACAATGCTATCAATCTCATGTGTTTTTTCAGACTATACAAATTTTGTTTCAACGAACAAATACAATTTCTAATGGGGCAAAGCCGGCTGCGTTTTTAAATTAATGATGTAGGAGGCTCTGAGATACTCTTCCTGCTGCTGATGTGCTTGTTACGGAAACTTTTAAAACTTAATAATAATACAGTAAAGCCTCTTCTTTTGCAAAACTTCATGAGTGTTAATTGCGAAACTTGACCCATCAGAGTGATTTTAACTGAAATGAACTCTCGTTTCGAGAGAGAAAGTTTATAAGACTTACAATTAATTTTACTCTTCAGTCTAGTACGAAGTTGTAAAGCTGAGGGGCAGTAAGCTTATTTATAAACAGCCTCAATTCAACTGTCAAGAATGACCAAGTGTTTACATACTCAGTGGCAATAGACAATTCCTCAGCAAGCTAAAGGAATATTTCTATTTTATGGAACCCGGAGGTTCATTGCCGCGCTTATCTGAGCCCGCCATTCAACCCTATTCTGTGCTAACTCCATCCAACCATCCCTCTCAAATCCTACTTCCCTTAAATCCATCCTAATATTGTCCTCCCACCTACGTCTAGGTCTGCCAGGTGGTCGTTTCCCTTCAGGTCTCCCAGTGAGTACTTTTGATAAGTCTTTCTTCCCCCATGCGCGCAACATGACCAAGTGTTTACACATTTCGAATGGGGACTGGAGAAAACTGCATAACGACGAGCTTCATGACCTGTACTCTTCACCAGATATTATAAGGGTAATTAAAACACGGAGGATGAAATGGGCTGGACATGGGGAAGGAATTACGTATCTCAAAAATATTGACTGGAAGACCCGAAGGGAAAAGACTACTTCGAAGACCTAGGAGAATAACATTAGAATAGATTTAAAGGGAAGTAGGATTTGCGAGGGAAGGTTGGATGGAGTTAGAATAGAATAGGGTTGAATGGCGGGCTCAGGTAAGCGCGGCAATGAACCTCCGGGTTCCATAAAATAGACAATATTCCTTTAGCAAACTTATCGTGGTCTAAAACTCAATAGTTTCTGAAATATTGCCGATTAACTCCATCTGGCACTCTGTTACATCAGTTTACCTGATTTTATTAAGTGCCTTGACATTATAAACAAATGAATCGACCAGGGTGAGCTTACAAAATTTAAACGATTGCGATGCTTTTATTTCCAAGGTATGACAAAAATAGGCAAAGCCACCTGCAATTGATTTGACAAATGAAAACTGATGCTTGGAAAGCGAAAAAAATGCATGTTTTCTGACAAATTTTCACTTATAACTCGCGAACGAAAGAGAAAATAAAAAATCCGGCTTCGAGGTGCATTCGCCTACACTTCAGTCCACCTACGTTTAAAATTTCAGATCTCTGCGTTCAGTAGATTTCGCTGGGCATCGCGCACAGATAGACAGACAGACAGACAGAAAGACAAACACTTCCTATTAGGCCTATTATTATAGACTGGACAGGAGCATTTGCTCACCTGGATAATCATCTGTTGTATCTTTCTTGTGTTTCATACAGTAAAAAATTTTAAAAATTCTGTATAACGTTGATGCAATTAAAATACTTTAGTATGAGCTAATCCAGCGGTTCCCAACCGGTGGGTCGCGACTCGATCCTAAAACTATCAGAAACCATCGAATAAACCATCAGAAAAGATAAGAAAAATCGAAACAAATCAAATTGTGTTAAGTTTTCCTAAAAAACAGATACAGAAATCGACTCAATGTTGAAAGTGACTTAAGATTAAAAACATCTTCATTCAATCCTGAAATTGACGTGTTAGTTCAATCGAAACAGTCCCAAAAATCTCATTAATATAGTATTCTGACTTAAAAAGAGCAATTTTGCCTGATTTTTTTTGCCAGTATTTATTTAATAAATATTTATACAAAACAAGACCACCCGAATGAGCATGCGCTCCTGCTCGGGCACAGTTCAGCCATTTACATTACAAAATACATAAAGAAAATATAATTAAATCAATACCTAAAAAAAATAATAATAAAAATGAAAGAACAGACAAAGTAAAAAGAAAAAAACGAAAAGTAGTAAGAACAAAATTGAAACTCTGAGTTATTACAAATAAAATCGTTCCTTAATTGTCTACTAAGTACAGAGTGAAATAACTTTTGAACTATGAAATAAGATTTTTGATAAACTTATTGAATTTTGTGTTGTTCATATGTACTATTTCTGGATGTGATCTAATTATAGAGTTATAGAGTCTTGGACCGGAATAAATGCTATGTTTAGAGCCAGAAGAGGTGAAGTATTTTGGTTCTATTAAAGGCAATGTATTATTTCTTCTAGTATTGTAATTATGAGGATCCGATACATGTACGTTGCGGTATTTGTGAAAGTATTTTAATTAAAATGGTCTTTGTGTACTTTTAAAATTGTACATTTTATCTTCACCTAGGAACACTTGTTAGTGAGTATGAAACCACTTGTTGCATATATTGCAAACATATATCTATTGTTAAATAAATAACTGTTTTGCTACAAAGTGCTTATATTTTGTCAACCATTTTCTAATCAGAACACAAGTTGTTTATCAATAATCAATCTGTATCTTCATAAAAGCATATATAAGCTTATATATATTTACAATATTTGATGGTAAATTATATACAGGGAGTTAATAAATAACACCAAAATATTTTACCTGTGTATAGAGGGGACATAGACAAGCAACTTTTATTAGGAGATTTTTGCTCTATGGATTCAATTTTTCTCGTTACAGCATAAAATCTCCCAGGGCATGGCCGCCACTGACTTCTAACATTAGAAAAAATGCAAAACAAAGGAACTTCACTGTTAACGCTGTAGTCAGAAGTTATGAGTAAAAAAAAAGACTAATGCAGTGGCGACCAGTCATGTGATTAGTCTGCAAATTTTGCAGATTATGGAAACACTAAATTATGATATAGGCCTAGCTGTTGATGAATGATTAAGAGTCAGGTTTTTATCGATCACTAGGAAGGCATGAAGTCAATTTAATGAACATTTTAACCCTATTTCGCGTAATTATTTATTTATGAGCACCAAATTATATTGACTTTAATGCCCTGTACCACACACATTTTACGTGATAGAGCAAAAATCTCCTAATAAAAGTTGCTTGTCTAAGTCCCCTCTATATACAGGTAAAATATGTCGGTGTTATTTATTAACACCCTGTATATATATATATATATATATATATATATATATATATATATATATATATATATATATGGAAGGGATGCGATACAAATAAGGTTTTTTACTCCAGCATGTACCGATAGACCGTAGAGGTATTCCGATAAGGAAAGGTGGGTCGCCAGCTGAAAAAGGTTGGGAACCACTGAGTTAATGCATTCTATCCCACACGTTAAAGTTTAAAATCAAACTATAAGCAACGTTCCCAACAAAATTGCATTTCCCTTGGCTTTGAACCGAAGACTCTATATTGGTTTTTCTCCTGTGAAGACTTACAAAGAGATTCATCAGTCTGCGATATCGTATTTGCTTGGAGAAGGCTTTCGCTATATCATAACGCTAAGATGAGCAAACCAACTCAATTTGTCTGTCTACGTCACTCAGCAGGAAATTATGTAAAGCAAATGTCACTAGCAAAGAAACCAGAGTTTATATTTATCAGTAGGGCAGATAACTTAATTGCTAGAGCAACCCACATCATGCTTTATTTTTTATAACGTGTTTCTTTCATACTAATCGACTTCTCTGTCTTAATTGCTATTTATGTATAGCCTATCAAGTACGCAAAATAACGCTTTAGCGGACGAATCTAGTATAGCGGCCGAGGCGAAAGCCGAGGCTGAAATACTGGATGAGTCCGCTAACGTTTTTGCGTACGTGGTGCATAACTTACAATATTTTTAGTAAAAGCTCTCTAGATTATATTAAATGAAATAATAATACAGTATAATTATCTATATTAATAAAAATTGATTTACAAAAGGGTTGTTGCCGCATCACTTGAGAACGGCTCGACCGATTTGGCTGATTTCTTTTTTGTCGTGTTCGTAATTGTCAGGACAAGGTTTGTATGAAAGAATTTTTTTTTTAAATCCATGGGAAAAGTCGGAAATGTGAAATGAGGCACAGTTAGAAAGTTCTGCTGTCAATTGTTTACATAACGAAAGAACAGTAGGCCTACATAGGGCTTTGCAAACTATATTATAATACTGGGCTTTAACAAATTCTGATACTAACGATGTAATTAATAAGTACATTTGTGAAAATAATTCTGGAAGAATAAAATCCACGAAGATAAAGCAGTGACATAACTTTCTCTACTCTCGACATGGATCATTTCTCACTTCATATTTTGATGTAAGTTAGAATAAGCGGTCGTATTGCAGGTACAACTTAAGTGTGTGAGTATCCTATATCGGAAGTCGGTAACAATTCCTATCCACTGATACGTCACTCATAGCTGTAGGCTTTGTATTAGTTGAGAAATAGGCCTAGCATCTAAAAGAAGACAAAATGGGATGGAACATTTTCAGTCCTACGCGCGCAGTATATTATGTCCCAGGTTTTTGGGAAGGAAAGTATGAAAGTGATATTGAATTTCTTTTTTACCTCAGCCTCGAAACGGTTGTAGCCTATGGTAATATGAGAGTGAGAAATACAATTTTCTGTCAAGACAATACAATCTTATGTAACCGGAATTTCATTTTCTTCTTATTTGCACTCCTCCCAGGCATGGTGTGTAGAAACAATGGAATGCAACATTCGACATCCTCTATGAGCCATAAAAAGCTATATCTAGGGCTTTCTGAGGGAATAGTCTGAGTGTCATATGTCGAATTCTACATACATATTATATAAGGACCTAGAGTTTCAACATCGAAAGTCCTCCATAAGTTAATTTCATATTACAAAATACAAAACCCGGGCGACGCCGGGCCTTTTAAGCTAGTTTATAATGAAAGAAAGTCAGCGATTTGTTAACGTCACATTCTCACAGCCACCTGAATCGAAGAACAACAATGAACCGTACCAATACGAAATGCAATAGAGATGCATAATATAGGAGTCGTTTTTTGTAAACAATAATGCATACGAACTAATATTTATGAAAAGCTTGTGAAAATATGAGGAAGGTCGCGGGTTCTATCGACGATGAGGTAGTTGGAGTTTTTCTATTGTCCTAATCCTTCTGGTGGCACTATGGCCCTGGGGTGAACTCAGCCCCTAACAGAAATGAGTACCAGGAGGAATCTTGGGGGTAAAGGCGGCCAATGTATAAGGCTGACAACCTTACCACCTTCACGTCCCGAATGTTTAAAATCTGGGAGCCTCAACCTCCTGGAACCCTCTGGGCCTCCATGGCCTGTATAGGGAACACTTTACTTTCCTTTGTGAAAATATGAGTGATAATTCCGAGGAAATTTCAATCCAAGCCAGAAATATTGAATTGCAGCTGCTACCAGTAAAATCTCGGCAGAAGTAAACTATGAGAAGGAATATATTGCAATTAAATGCTGGTGCATCCATGGTAAGCAATGATTCTTTTGTGAACCAAGATGTGAAAAGTAGTTGGCTTATATTTTTTCTTTTTTGTTATATGATGAAGTAGGCTACTGTGTTTTACGAAAACTTTGGTAAAGTTTCTGATTATCATAAAGTAACATGTTGGCTTAAATTTGTTGTTCAAAGTTGGTGTGACTGGTCAGTGCCATCTGAAATTTGTTTATAGGTTACCATCACATACCTAATGGACATCACACACAAAGAGACAGACAAAAATTTCCTGTTTATTATATAGATTTAACGAAAAATATATGCAAAATACATTAAGAAATGTTTACAAAATAAAATTTAACAATCAAATAACGCTTTCAAATATAACAATTTAACGCTTTCTGAATGAAACGAAAACTGTATCAAAGCTGACTGCTTTTGAAATTTCTGTCTCGCCCCACTTGTGGAATAGTGGGGGAGTAACTTTTAACTACCTGCTACAAATTGTTGCCAACCAAAAGTAGATCTAATATAGGATTGTTAATCGAGAAAATTACATTTTCTGTAAGGAGGATAGATAAAGTATCACATCAGATTATACTACTTGCATTTACTTGCTGGGAAGGTTATTTCGGGAATTGGACTTGCAGATAAAGCAGTGACCTACAAAATGATAAATCACTTCAAAGGGGCTGGGGGGGGGGGTTGATGGATGGGACAGTCACGTGACACGACAACCCGCCATCGTTCCTCGTCCCTCCAAGACGGCAGCAAGATAAGTGTGTCCCGAATTCCTAGCATTTGAGTGATATCCACTCTAATAGATCCTGAAGAAGATACACGGAAATCTTCGGATGACATTACCATCTATCGAAGTCCAGATTTTATCGATAAATCGAATTTAAACGAAAACAACCTTCACGCAGAAATAAGTTTTTGCTGGAATATCTTATAATAATAAAAGGAAATGTTTGTCTTTCTGTCTGTCTGTTTGTGCACGATGCCCAGCAAAATCTACTGAACTCAGAGATCTGATATTTTAATCATAGATGGACTGAAGGCTGGCCAAATGCACCTCGAAGTAGGATTTTTAATTTTCGCTTTCGTTAGCGAGTTATGATCGAAAACATGGCAAAAACGTGAATTTTTTGCTCTATCTGAAGCATCAGTCTTCGGTAGCCTAATATATTTCAATTGTCAAATCATACTACTTTTTGCATGATGATTATTTATACCAATATAATTATAATAATTGAGATGTTAGCTGAAAATATTATGTATATACACTATTGAAGATGGATGTTATATTTCAGAAAGTGATTCGCATGTGTTGGTTGTTATGGGAATCGAATATTTGTCGTGTTAAAGTCGGCACAAACTGGGGGGCCTTGGTTCCGGTCTTCCACAAAGGCTTGTATTATGATGGTTTTACTTACGGCACTTGTGCTTTTTGTAATTTTTACCGCACGGAGATTTCTTTTGTTTTCATAGCAACCAGATTGCTTGTGGGAATGTCAAGTTGCGATCCACGGCAATTATGTTATGCACAAAATAAGTTATTTTTGTAATCGATTTCCGAGTTAAGCTCCAGATCGATTCAATATGCAGGGCTTACGGAAGGACAAAGGTCTAGTTTGATAAGCATATTTGAAGGAATATGTTGGTAGTATTATTTGTCAAAGCTGACTGTATTTCAACTTCCAAAGCCGTATATCAACACTCTAAAACAATATGTTGTCATGAGAACTGATTTGCATTTGATAAATTCATTCTAATATATTACCATAAAATAGGCACTAAATTGGGCATTACTCCGGTCAACCGATTTGGTCCAAAATCAATTGGCTTCTTCCCATGGACGTTATAAATGCGTATACAATGTTGGATAAAAATCTGATAAGCGTATTCGAGTTATTTCGCGTACAGACACACGGACACACATACATTTTCCCGTCCACCACACAATCTGTCACTGTCAACCTTCAGATCGCAGTTAACAGCACATACAGTGCTTTAGTTGGGCCGGTACGCACCGGTACTGCGTACCGGTATAAAATTATTTTCCTTCTACCATACCGGGAAAAACATGTGCTCCGGTACGTCGTACTGGCAGTACAGGAACGAGATTGTCCTAAAATACTTATTAAATGTCTAATTCAATACCAAAAATGACAAGCACTATTAAATTCTCCACAGATATGCGTTCTAATCTTCACCTTCGTGCGCACTTCTACAGTTACTTTCTCCTTAGATCACATGTTGGCTAGCCACCTTGTTTTCATAAAATGTGTGGGACCAGCACTAGACTTTTTGATCCTGTTCCATACGTCAGGTCATGACTACAAGGAGGCAATAGGTCAGCAGAAGAAATTGCATGCAGAAAATGTCAACCGAAGGATTGCATTCAGTATGAGGCGATATGGAAAATTTTGAAGTAAGATGAGTACCCCCAAAAAATATTTTCCAACTAAAGCACTGAGCACATATACGTAGTACTTAATAATCTTTTTCATGTCCTATGTTAATTTAAGTTTCTATCACTTAATGCTTTTATATAACTAAATCATATTTGTAACAATTAATTTCTTTTTTATCATTTAATGTATCTTAATGTATCTTAATTATTCAAGTATATATATTCTAATTTTTTCTTTGTATTTAATGTTCGTTTCTTGTATTCATGTATATCAGTTCTTTTTTAATTTATTTTTAATCATTATTATTGTTATCATTATGTATTTCATGTTTTTGCCCTGGCTGAGTGGTAGAGAAGGCCTTATGGCCTTAACTCCGCCAGGTTAAATAAATAAATAAATAAATCTCATAAAGTAACATTCTGGCACTTAATATACAAACAATTATATATATTTTTTTTTATGGAAAATGGAAATGCCTAAGCCTATGAAAGGAATT
The DNA here is from genome assembly GCA_964059195.1 of Ectobius pallidus. Classification (NCBI taxonomy): domain Eukaryota; kingdom Metazoa; phylum Arthropoda; class Insecta; order Blattodea; family Ectobiidae; genus Ectobius; species Ectobius pallidus. The sequence continues at coordinate 179,390,559 of CAXKWD010000005.1, read as the reverse complement.
AATTTCAGAGTTTGCTGTTAGGTGGCTCTAGTTTATCACGTAGTACCATCGCTGGCTGCTAGGTTTCACGGTAGGCGGGTCAGTGACTCCATCTCTTATCGATTCATTGAAATAGTTCATGAGAGAGAATTCCAAGAGCTTTTCCTTTTGTTGTTGTTGCTGCTTTCTAAAGATTTTAAAGCAATTAGCCTTTGAAATACGGATTGTCCTGACAACAGCTAAGATTTATACATTATCATTGCGACTTATGTTCGGGGAATCCTCAAATATAAGACAATATCCTGTCTCCAATAGCCTAGGTTACACATGAATTATTGTTATTAAATTTCTGAATCTACATATAATACTAGCAGGTGCCCGCGATTATTTACTCAACTGCTAGATGTTTTGTTTAAATTACTTATTTAACAGAAAAATAATTTAAACATATTTATTAACACTGACATCGTTTTTACGTAAATGTTCCATCCTATTTTGTCTCCTTTTACATGCTTAGGGCCTAAGATAAACATCGATAGTTCTCAACTAAAGATACAAAGCCTACAGCTATGAATAACATAATATTATAGGAGAAAAATTCCTCTGACACTGGGATTCCAACCCAGGACCTTTGGCTTTTCGCGCCAATGCTCTACCAACTGAGCTAAGCCGGAGTTCAATTCACAGCGCCAGATGGAACCTCTCTCCTATGACTGATTGCCCTTAATGGTCTTCCTCACTGACAGACAAGTTATGTCATATGCAGTACTGTGAGGCACACTAATTAGTGATTTTTGTGACCGGGCTTCCAGTATAATCATGTTCCTGTGTATTTGTAACTTTGTACTTGTATCATACTTATTTTATTATAAGATTGTAAAGCTCAGTTGTATTAATCCTGGTTGAATGGAAGAGAAGGCCTAATGGCCTTAATTCCACCAGGTAAAATAAAACAATTTTAATTCTAATTCTATTGTATAGTAGACCATTAAGGGCAATCAATCATATGAGAGAGGTTCCATCTGCTACTGTGAACTGAACTTTGACTTAGCTCAGTTGGTAGAGCAGTGGCACGGATAGCCAAAGGTCCTAGGTTCAAAACCCAGGATCAGAGGAATCTTTCTCCTATAATATTATAACATTTTTGTTGTAAAGATATCAACATACCCGCTTCTATATTAAAATTAATACCTTTTACATACATGCTATCACAAATACGTCTACTGCCCTTCTCTGGATTACGTTAACTAGACGTTATAACAGTTTTGTAGTCATATAAATAGGATAACAAACACAAAGAAATATTAAACACGAAACTCCATGCAAGTTTTGTTATAAAAACACTTCCGTGACAAAGTAACATGGATATGAGGAAGTATCTTGCAAATTCATCATATAAAGTACACAATGGTCATTACTTCGATCCTGATAATTACTCCTCGGGGAAACACGAGTAGGCTATAAATTAACGATGAGTTTCATAATAATGATACCTTAGGGAATATTACGAACCTGGGCGTCTGTCCACTTTAATAAAACCTACTCATTTCTAATCTAAGTATGAATTTTATGGAATTACACCATTAGAATGTCTGAGAACTCCGAAAAGTGCATAACATCTGATACGCCATCTCATTTGAAGAGCTTAACTGATCTCTAATGAATTTTACATAGTGTTTAACGACTTTGGAGACAAGGTTTATAAGAGGCTTTGGAAAATATCTACAGTTAGAAGTGCTATTTGAACTTTCACACTGTTTTGAGAGATTTTTTTACCAGCTTCAAGGCATATAAGAGGCCTTGAAAAAGTGTTAATGACTCTGGAGACAAAGTTTATAAGAGGCTTTGGAAAATAATCTACAGTTAGAAGTGGTATTTGAAATTTCACACTGTTTTGAGAGATTTTTTTACCAGCTTCAAGGCACATAATAGACCTTGGAAAACTGTTTAACGACTCTGGAGACAACTTTTATAAGAGGCTTTGGAAAATAATCTGCAGTTAGAATTGGTATTTGAACTTTCACACTGTTTTGAGAGATTTTGTTGCCAGCTTCAAGGAAAATAACAGACCTTGGAAAAGTATTTAACGACTCTGGAGACAAGGTTTATAAGAGGCTTTGGAAAATCATCTACAGTTAGAAGGGGTATTTGAACTTTCACACTGTTTAAAGCGTTTTGTTACTAGCTTCAAGGCATATAAGAGGCCTTGAAAAAGTGTTATTGACTCTGGAGACAAAGTTTATAAGAGGCTTTGGAAAATAATCTACAGTTAGAATTGGTATTTGAACTTTCACACTGTTTTGAGAGATTTTGTTGCCAGCTTCAAGGAAAATAACAGACCTTGGAAAAGTATTTAACGACTCTGGAGACAAGGTTTATAAGAGGCTTTGGAAAATCATCTACAGTTAGAAGTGCTATTTGAAATTTCACACTGTTTTGAGAGATTTTTTTACCAGCTTCAAGGCACATAATAGACCTTGGAAAACTGTTTAACGACTCTGGAGACAACTTTTATAAGAGGCTTTGGAAAATCATCTACAGTTAGAATTGGTATTTGAACTTTCACACTGTTTTGAGAGATTTTGTTGCCAACTTCAAGGAAAATAACAGACCTTGGAAAAGTATTTAACGACTCTGGAGACAAGGTTTATAAGAGGCTTTGGAAAATATCTACAGTTAGAAGTGCTATTTGAACTTTCACACTGTTTTGAGAGATTTTTTTACCAGCTTCAAGGCATATAAGAGGCCTTGAAAAAGTGTTAATGACTCTGGAGACAAAGTTTATAAGAGGCTTTGGAAAATAATCTACAGTTAGAATTGGTATTTGAACTTTCACACTGTTTTGAGAGATTTTGTTGCCAGCTTCAAGGAAAATAACAGACCTTGGAAAAGTATTTAACGACTCTGGAGACAAGGTTTATAAGAGGCTTTGGAAAATATCTACAGTTAGAAGTGCTATTTGAACTTTCACACTGTTTTGAGAGATTTTTTTACCAGCTTCAAGGCACATAATAGACCTTGGAAAACTGTTTAACGACTCTGGAGACAACTTTTATAAGAGGCTTTGGAAAATCATCTACAGTTAGAATTGGTATTTGAACTTTCACACTGTTTTGAGAGATTTTGTTGCCAGCTTCAAGGAAAATAACAGACCTTGGAAAAGTATTTAACGACTCTGGAGACAAGGTTTATAAGAGGCTTTGGAAAATATCTACAGTTAGAAGTGCTATTTGAACTTTCACACTGTTTTGAGAGATTTTTTTACCAGCTTCAAGGCATATAAGAGGCCTTGAAAAAGAGTTAATGACTCTGGAGACAAAGTTTATAAGAGGCTTTGGAAAATCATCTACAGTTAGAAGGGGTATTTGAACTTTCACACTGTTTAAAGCGTTTTGTTACTAGCTTCAAGGCATATAATAGACAGTGGAAAATCAACTATAGTTAAAAGTGATATTTCAACTGTTGTGCTCTTTTTATCATTTTATTAACAATATCAGCAGTTTTCACCGTGAGAAGGACGGGCCTTGATTATAAGGAAAGTATTATTTCGACATAAGTTAAGTACCATTAATAGGAATAAACTAGCATTGGATATAAACATATTCTCCAATTGGTCTCTGTTTCCGACGCCATGGAGATTGCACTAATGCAACTGAATGATAAAGAATTACTGTACAGATAAAAACAATTATGTTCACATGTTAAAAAAGAACTTCAAGTCGAAGATTCTGTATTCTGTCCATCAGCATGGCCATTGTTCGTTTTGAGCTATAAAAATTACCAGATTTAGTTACATACATGTAAGAGACTTTTTATAGAAGCAATTGAGTTTTTGAAGTAATATTGTGCTTTACCCCAATTTTCGGAAGATCAACCAATTCTGCACAACCTTAAGAATCACTTCAACATTTTCAGCCCGTTTCAGCCCATTTCATCACGGTTAAAAATATTTTGGAGGATTGCTACGCATATAAAGGTTGTAAAATTTATTTATTTTTCTCTCAACTGCAGGAATAAATAATATTGCAGTTGGCATAATTGCTCTAGTAAGTCCTGTACAACATCTTAGACTATACAGTGAATGTCTGAGGAAAGAAAATATATACAAATGACAATAAATTGTAATAAATAAATAAATAAATATAAGAAGGCAAACGTAAAACTAAGTCAAATCATATACAATATATAACAATTCATGAAGGAAGTCTATTAGACGCATTTTGATCAACCCAACTAATTTCTTTGGTATCCCAAACTCAATGAGGATATTGTACAATTTGTCTCGCTTAACTGAACCATATGCCTTTTTTAAAATATATGTATAGCTGGTGAACAGACTGATTATATTTATAACTTTTTCTCCAAGATTTGGCGATTACAAAATATTTGATCTAAAGTTGATCTATTTCGCCTAAATCCACATTGGTGATCTCGAATGATTTCGTCAGCTTGTAATGATTTAATAAACAAAAATCCAAAACAACATTCTGAAGCCTCAGAGAATAAAATTAATAACATATTTGGTCTAAAGATTAACATTCTAACGTTTTTGTTTTAAGGTCTGAACATATTTACATCTTTCTCAGATTTAAGTGAACTGTATTAAAACGAATACTTTTGAAAGTTTTTTTAGTACCAGTTAAGTGATTAATAATTTTATACAAGAATAACTGTTACGCTACACAAACTAAACTAAACTCCTTGGCGTTACATCCCTGAAGAGACAAGGCCTACCACCTGCATCATCTACCATAGGCATAAAGTATTAATATAGATTTTATCAATAAATAAGGCCTACCAAACGTTTCAAAATACTCATATGGAAGAATTCGCTTCTGAGGTTTTACTATATCGTTAAAAGGAGTTTTATACAACATTGTCCATATAATTGAAGGAAATTCTAGCTTACTAAGTAGGCCTACCAGACTAATTAAGTAATTATAAAACATGTTCAACTATAATATTTTATTATCAATGTGTATGGCGTTCGTACTGTCAACAGTCTCTTCAGCCACTGTCAAAATATTGAAAAATAGCAACTACCTCCTGTATAACAAATTCGACGAATTCTTAAATGAAGACGCATTTCAAGAATTATACAAGTATCATTTCCAAAGCACACAGATACTTTCAATAATCGTGGAAAGGAATTTTCTTGAATTTCGGAGTGACACCACAACGGGAGAAACGGAAAAGGAGATGAAATACGTTGAAGGGTGGGATGGCTTCACTAATGAGTTTACCAGAAGAATAGAGACCAACTTGATGACGCCATGCATCGTACTGGATATGATATACGTGCTTCCATCAGTTATATTGCCTCCGGCTGCAGGGAGTGGCAATGCGGGTAGCAGTGGTTTTCGACCAGAAGTGAGGGAATACCCAGCGGAATCAGAACACTCTTATGTCATTCTTGCACACAATGCCGAGTCTGTGAGTCAGTATTTGGGGTTCGGCAAGGGAGATTACCCTCAGACGGACTGGAAACCCAAGGACAACTTTCTAATACTGCTCGCAACGATGACATCTGAAGACTGCTTTAACTCCAGAATGTCCCACGACATTTTGAGAGATTTGTGGGAATACCATAACATTTTAAATGTGATAACAGTGATAAAGGACTTTAGCAATTGTTCATATCAGCTGGATGATGTATTCACCTTCAATCCTTTTGAAAGAAACAAGGAAGGCGAGTTTGGGAGATTTATCGAGATAAACTCTTCTCAGTTGTCTGGAATACCAAAAACTTACCTCGAACGAACATGGAACCTCGGAGGCTATGGAATGACTGTCAGTTTGTACAATGTATTCCCCACAGCCATTCATGTGTGTCACAACGAAACTTGCACTTACAAAGGAAGAGATTGGGAAGTGCTCAAGAATTTGGCTTTTTACATGAATTTCACTCCTGTCATTTTGAAAACTTATTATTTAGTGGGACACCCAGATACTGTCAAGGAACTGGAATCTAAAGCTACAAACATGGTGTTTAATGAAAGGTATATAAAATACTATGGTACATCAGAGATAGAGTTTACCATGCCTGCATTCTATACGACCAGAATCGTGGTGATAGTACCAAAAGCTTTGCAGATACCACTGTGGAAAGTTTTATGCCTGTACTTTAGTGGTAGTTTCTGGATCTACTTCTTGATTGGCTTCGTGGCTACCACGATATTCTGGTTCGCAATGAGGAGACGCGAAGGAAGAGTGGCGTATGTATCAAATGCCCTGGATATGCTGTCAATCTTCCTTACAATGTCACTCAACTTCGTGACCAAAGTGACAGTGTCCAGTCAGAGAGTCCTGCTGTCATTCTGTCTGATTGCCAGTCTGATCGTCATGTGCTACTTCCAGAGCTCTCTGCTAGATGTCGTGACACACCCACACTACCAATCCGACATAAACACACTGGAACAGTTGGAAGAAGCTGGTATCCCAGTGATCACCACGGATTCTACACTCGCTGACACTTTCTCAGAGTCAACTAGACTCTCTGGTTTGCAGGTCAGACTGAGATATGAAGGCAGGCTCTCTGCGGAGGAGATTCTGGAGCAGATGATAGCGTACAGGAATGCTTCTCTGCTCACCAGCATGGCGGAAGCCGTCTGGTACCTCGGGAGACACCCCAATGACCTCCATATCGTTCAAGAGTACCCTAGAGAGTATTTCGTCTCCTACATGATTGCCAGAGGGTCACCCTACGCTGCTAGGATTCACAATCTGCTAGGGAGGATGAGTGAGGGAGGATTGGTCCGCAAGTGGGATCGGGATACAACCCACGACCTACAGCTGGAGGCTCTCAGGACAGGCCGCAACAAGTTACCAACCTCAAAAACTAGTGCAGTTGTTTTTGGTTTCTCTAACTTGCTCTTTTGTTTCTTAGTGTATATAATAGGTGCTATTTTGAGTCTGATAGTACTTGTTGTTGAAGTGTGTATGTGGTTACAGGTATTTGTCAGAATTCGAAATCCGAACGACGTCGGAACCGGAAGAGACTATTTAGTTGATTAAGCAGAACTTTAGTAGACGTCATATAAAGTGTGCTTATGTTGACGAGAAACTCATTGCAACAATTTAATGAATGGTTGTAGATAGTGTTGTTCATATGATATTAACCCTTTCACTGCTAACGACGGAGCATTTCCGTCGGGGATAACGGCACTTGCGTGTGCTGTTGACGGAACAGTAACGGCCGGGAAGTCGGTGCTTTATATGTGACGATTGGGCAAGGTTTAGAATTTTTTAACACGGTTTCAACGAAAGGATAGCCTTCTGCCATCTCTTGGGGTTAGATAGAACTTCGTTTCATTGCTTTCCCTGCCCTGTGGTGCATTCTGTAGTCGAAAATATGAGGCCTTGCACAAGGTTGCGTTGTATGTACGAGGCAATGAACTGAAGAGTCATGTGACATGCGGGGATTCACGTCAAGACCAGGGGTAGCACAGTCATGGCTTCCACGAGCAAAGATACGCGTTTATTACGTGAGGACGAAATTTTGGCTTATTTTGACTCTTTGCCCTCTGATTATTCGGAATTATCGCAAAGTGACAGTGACAGTGACAGTGTCGATCTGAATAAAGATCAGTGTAGTGATTCTAGTGATGACAGTGAAAGTGTTATTCAGCAACCTGTGCAACCCACAAAGAGGCGACATACTGGCCCTCCACTATTTCAATGGCAGTCGGGTAATTTCAGCCCGAATGTTCATAAATTTTCCAATCAAAATTCCGGAATTTCGGCAAATATAGGCGTAGATGAAAATTGCACTGTCTTTGACATTTTCAAAATTTTTTTCCCCATGCATATTATGCAGATAATTGCTGACGAGACAAATAAGTATTATAATTTTTGGTCCCAAGAAATTACCACCAAGCCCTTATTCTCGTCTACAGTCATGGACTGAAACTTCACCTGAAGAACTGTACATTTTCTTAGGACTGACAATGCTCATGGCCAGAGTAAAAAAACTTACCATTGCAGAATACTGGTCCAGAGATCCCCTAATTTCCACACCTCAGTTTGCAGACTACATGTCCCGAGATAGATACCTTTTACTACTAAAAAAAACTTCTGCATTTCAATGACAATGAGACACAGGTCCAAGGACAAAGACTGCATAAACTGAAACCAATTATTGACCATCTGAGGAAAACTTTCAGTGAAGTGTTTACACCTTTCCAAAATATTTGCATTGATGAGAGCCTAGTATTGTTCAAAGGTCGTCTGATATTTCAACAGTATATTCCCTCAAAAAGGCATAGGTTTGGTATAAAGGTGTTTGTGCTTTGCGACTGTGAGACAGGATATGTATTGGACTTTATTGTTTATACAGGGGCAACTACAGAAATAGGTGAGAACCGTGACTTTGGGATTTCTGGGGCTGTTGTACAAACACTAATGACAAAGTATCTTGGTAAAGGACACAACTTGTGGCTTGACAATTGGTATTCCGGTCCTCTCCTCTATAACTGGCTTCATGCAAATGGAACAAATGTGTGTGGCACAGTCAGAAGGAACAGGAAAGAAATGCCTAAAATGACAGGAAAATTAGACAAAGGACAAGTCGAGTTTAGACATACTGACAATATGTTGACAGTGCGATGGATGGACAGACGAGAAGTATGTATGTTGACAACTTTGCACAAAGATACAATGAAACCCTCTGGAAAAATTGACAGAAAGACAGACACTCCAATAATGAAGCCTGAATGTGTACTGGACTACAATAAGAACATGGGTGCAGTGGACAGGACTGACATGATGATTAGTTCGCTGGAGTGTGTCAGGAAATCAGTGAAATGGTACAGAAAATTCTTCTTTCATCTTTTAGATGTTACTGTACTAAATTCACAGGCACTCTTCAATGTGAAAACAGGTAAGAATATTACTCTGGCTGATTTTCAACATACTCTCATAAGAGAGATTTTCAAACAGTTCCACAGACCAAGACCAACCAGTAAATCTGGACGACCTTTAGCTGGTGATCAGCCCTTGAGACTTACAGAGAGACATTTTCCAATAGCTGTACCACCCACCCCAAACAAAGCCAAACCTGCTAGAAAATGTCATGTCTGTTCCAATACCACCCAGAGGGAAAAGAAAAGGAAGGATACGAAGTACATGTGTGCCAAATGTGATGTCGGTTTGTGCCTACAACCCTGCTTTGAAATTTTCCACACAAAAAATCAATTTTAAAATTTAACTATTGTTGTGGTATTTATAAATATATTATTTTTAATAATTTTAATAGGAATTTTACAGACCTAACTGGTAATATTTCATATAAAGCAAACAAAGAAGTGCATTTTGGACACCCCTGTCTTGTAAAATATCAATAATATTTTCTATTCAATGCCTTTATACTTATCATTTCTAGAAAGTTACACTATTTTCACATAATTATGTAACCTTGAAGGTTTCATCCCTAAAATACAAGTAAATAAATTTTGGAAACCCCTGATTTGTAAAAACACTTTTGAAAACAATTTTTTTGTGTATGCAGTACCTTTAGTCATTGTTTCAAAATGTGCAACCGGCATTATTTACACAGAATTTGTGATTGTTCAGCATTTCATTTCTAAGAAAAAAACATTTTGGCCACCCCTAAATTGTAAAAATATTGCTAAAATGCCATTTGACTTGGAGTCTTCAATGATAACCAAAAGTAAGTGCAATTTTCTATTATTTACAAGTTAAACTTTCGATTTGACAATAATGGCCTTTGTGGACAACCCTGAATTATGTGTGTTGCATATGGTATACTTTACACTTTTTAACATGTGTGTTTTTGGGCATATGGGCCATCAAGAACAGTCTAAAATATGATTGGTAAGTGATTTCAGAATATTTGCATTACTTTCTGCATGCTAACCCACAATTTAAGAAAAAATAAAAAAGTGAAAATATCTCAGCAAGGAGGATATGTCAGCTTGCTAATATCTCAGCAGTGAAAGGGTTAACAAATACGAGAAAAATAATCACCAGGGCCCGGATTCTGATGACTTGTCATCTTTTTATTGATGCTGCATAGACATTCCCAACTTGTAGATAAATCTTAATCATGGCCTCTAGAATATAGAAATGCATTTTTATTAGGTCATTTTTTGTCATTTTATATTTTTAGGGCATTTATTTAAATTTTAGGTCATTATTTTGTCATTTTCAAGTCATTTGCTTCCTTATTTACTCATTTTCATGTATTTACATTGAGTGCATTAACTATTTTTCGTCGCTAGCGGTGCTGTCTTTGAAGTGTTGTTTGTTTAACGCAAGAAGGAAAAATTCGGCGTTAAGTGTTGTCATGTCTCAGTCGGAAATGAGAATCAAAGAAACGCCAAAATTTTGTATTATATTAGGCTAGTATTGTTATTAGATTGACTTGGCACCAGAGTCTGTCACCAGCTTGGATTTGAGAGGGCAAACTACTGTTTACCCTCAATTAAACAACAATATAATCTGGCAGACCACAAAAGGAAATGCCGGAGTTTGACTCGCCAAGGCCTCAGTGCCAGTATAAATTTCCTTGAGAAAAGAACATTCACAACATTACAGTTAATTACAGTTTTTACAATTATGTACAAACTAGTCTATAACTTTGTGCGTACAATAATATTTTTTTATAAATAAAATATAGGTTTTAGGTCATTTATATAATTATTAAGTAATTTTCTTTAAAATTTAGGGTCATTTTATAGGTCATTTTTCAAACAATTTTAGGTCATCAGAATCCGGGCCCTGATAATCACCCAGAAATATTTCTATTTGAGGAAGTTATCAAGGAAACGGCATTTCATTGCATGTAACACGGCTGCTATTTTTTAACGATAATTACCCGTAACTGTAACAGTTTGATTAATTTTGAAAATAGTACGCAATCGTAGAAATAGCCAATAAAGAGTATGTCAGATTGCAAGGTTGTAGAGCAATTTATTGCCGAGGGAAAAATAACGAAATTCACCTATTTCTCACCTATGAATTTCACCGAAAGCTGTATGACCCCCCTTAAAAGCAGATCTTGGATTTTTGGGGACTACTGTTTGGTCTACTGTTCTCAGAACTACCACTAGCCCTAATAGTGATTATAATGAATAATTTGGGGCCTACAATCAAGACTGGCCTACGGGCCCACGTTAATGAACAGATTTTTGACAACTGTAAATTGTAGGCCTCTATATTAGGGTTTTAATTTCAGGTAAACTGATGTAACAAAGTGCCAGTATGTTTTTGTTTAAACAGTTATGACTGCAATTATGATATGCAGAATATGTTTTTTTTTTTAATTGATTTCCAAGTTAAGCTCCAGATTTATTCATTAAGCAGGGCTTACGGAAGAACAAAGGTCTAGTTTTTTTTAATGAGATTAAAATCTTCCAGCATCACCTGAACTGTACAGATATGTGATATCATGACAATCGCACACTCACATAAAAATGTAAAAAAAAAAATCAAATTGGCCGGTTTCGGGTTTTGAACCATGGACTCCAGAATGTGAGGCCAAAGCGTTACCATCTCGGCCACCGGGGTCATTTTAACGGTCTAGTTGGATAAGCGCTTGTAAATCGATAGTGTTTTTTGTCATAGCTACCTGTATTTTAATTTCCAAGGCCTTATAAGATAACAGTAAAACAATAGGCAGTGTTGTCAAGATAATTGATTTTCATTTTTTTTTTATAAATTCTTTCGAATACGTATATTACCATAAAATAGGCACTAAATTGAGCATTACTCCGAAACAGGTCAACCGATTTTATCTATTATAAATAGACGTCTTCCCATGGACATTATAAATGCGTATACGAAGTTTCATAAATATACGATAAAGCGTATTTGAGTTATTGCGCCTTTAAAGTAGACATTAAATTGGGGTTTACTCCGGTACCGGTCAACAGATTAGGTTCAAATTCAATAGGGCACTTCTCATGAACGTCATAAATGAGTATACCAAGTTTCATGGAAATCCGATACAGCGTATTTGAGTTATGGCGCCTTTCTATGAGAAAGGCGCCATAATCTATTAAAATATGCACTAAATTGGGCATTACACCGGTACCGGTGAAACGATTTGGTTCAATATCAATAGGGTTCTTCCCATGGACATTATAAACGTTTATACCAAGTTTCATTAAAATTCACAAAGCGTATTTGAGTTATCGCGCGTACAGACACACGGACGGACGGACGGACGGACGGACAGACAGACGGACAGATCGTTTTTACATAATTGTTCCATCCCGTTTTGTCTCCTTTTACATGCTTAAGGCATCCATAATTCTCAACTAAAAATACAAAGCCTTCAGCTATGAATAACGTATCAGTGGACAGAATTTTATACAGAATTCTGATATGGCATATTTGTTGGAACAAACTCAGACTGAAACAACTGAAAATGCTGTCCCTTTAATAACTCTTATTCTACATAAAAATGTGAAGTGAGAAAATGATATTCTCTATGCTCAGGGTATAGAAAGTTATGTGATTGTATTACATTGTGCATTATTTTCGTGGATTTTATTATTTATTTTCACCAATGAATTATATCGATAGCTTCTCTAATTTGTCAAAGTCCCGTTCCATTTATTTCCAAACATACCTGTGACTCGTCATGAGAACTGTAGGCTACATGAAATTTGATTTGGATTTGATAATTCTGTGTAAAAAGGTATTAAGTATCTTCAAAAACATTTGATTCTTGGCATTTAAAACCAAAATTTTGCAAAATCCTTTCTTAGTGAGCACTTACATTATGAAACGAAGGTACTGCCAACATTCCAAGTCTCATCCTATTATAGTTTAGGCTCTACGTTGATTCTCTGTCAGTCAGTCATTAAGTCAGTCAGTCACGACAAAGCCTCTTATATATATAGAGATTATAATATTATACAGCATTTTTCAATGGGAGCGATTTTCAGTACTCATCTCAATTTTTTTAAGAGCCGAGACGTGGTTGAAGAAAGGGGGAAAATACGTCTATTTAAGTATTTCAAACAGTTTTTAAACAAGAAATGATCTGCGAAGGTAGAGTCATACTGAAAAATTCAATGCCATAGACGGGATTTGAACCAGGATCTTCGACTCAACATGCCGCTGCTCTTACCAATTGAGCTACCATGGCAACGTTGCTATAGTTGACAAGCCTAATTACTGTGTCCGAGATACGCCAATACAAAAAAGCAACGATACATCGCTGACAAAATGTAAACACGTCAATGATAATATTATAGGAGAAAAATTCTTCTGACACTGGGATTTGAACCCACGACCTTTTCCTATCCGTGCCAATGCTCTACCAACTGAGCTAAGCCAGAGTTCACTTCAAAGCGCCAGATGGAACCTCTCCAGTATTGTACAGTAGACCATTAAAGGCAATCAATCATATGAGAGAGGTTCCATCTGCTACTGTGAAGTGAACTTTGACTTAGCTCAGTTGGTAGAGCAGTGGCACGGATAGCCAAAGATCCTAGGTTCAAATCCTAGGATCAGAGGAATTTTTCTCTATAATATTCTCACGTAATGTCCAACAGAGACAATAATCTGTGGCTCATGAAAGCTTAGGTATACTGTATATCTATCTTGAATGTTAACTGTACAATAACAGTGGGAGCCCGGTCACAAAAATCACTAATTAGTGTGCCTCACAGTACTGCATATGACATAACTTGTCTGTCAGTGACGTAGACCATTAAGGGCAATCAGTCATAGGAGAGAGGTTCCATCTGGTGCTGAGAAGCGAACTCTGGCTTAGCTCAGTTGGTAGAGTATTAATGATTTTCATTCCACTAGTGCTGAAATATATGAAAAGTAGAGTAGATATTCAGCCTTAAGCACTAGAATATAAGCTTATTAGAATCTATCAGGAAATCGTAAGCTGGAGACGTAGAAAATTACAATTTACATACAATTTATTGCTGGTATCACAGTGTGCATTAATTATAAATTGGCACAGTTCTTTGTTACATATAAATAAACTAGCATGTGCCCGCGGCTTCGCCCGCGATAATTATTTCAAAAATTAAAAATTAAGAGCATAATAGTAAAATCATTATATTTATTAACTCCTAAATCACGTGGACTACATACCACGATTAGATAGCATCGTCTGGTAAAAGCGACCTCAGATTCGAGTTTCTTGGCCCAGAAAACCTCTGTATAGTGAGTTTCGTCCAAATAAAACAATGTTTGACCATATTTAGGGCTTACAACATTCAAGCGATCGCGAAAGTTTTATTTTCAAGGTATGACAAAAATAGCCAAAGCCAACTGTAATTGATTTGACATTGAAATGTAAGTTATAACTGAAAACTGATGTTTCGAAAACGCAAAAAATGCACGTTTTTTGCCCGTTTTTCACTCATAACTCACGAACGAAAGCTAAAATTAAAATTCCGGCTTCGAGGTGCATTTTCCGACCCTTCAGCCCACCTATGTTTAAAATTCCAGATCTCTGCGTTCAGTAGATTTCGCTGGGCATCGCGAACAGACAGACAATTCCTTTTATTAATATAGATAACATGAATTATATTGATCACGGCCTCCTAAAGGAGGCGTACAATAAAGGAGGCCGTGTATTGATACCTTCTCTAATTTGTCAAACTTCCATTTCATTTAATCCAAACCCATCTGATAAAACTGGCAACAATATGTTCTGTGATTTTTTTTCGATAATTCTGTGTAAAAAGGGGTTAAGTATTCTCAAAAACATTTAATTTTTGGCATTTTTCAAAATCCTTTCTTAGTGAGCACCTACATTATGAAGCGAAGGTACTGTCAAAATTCCAAGTCTCTACCTGTTATAGTTTAGGCTGTACGTTGATTCCTGTCAGTCAGTCAGTCAGTCAGTCAGTCAGTCAGTCAGTCAGGACAAAGCCTTTTATATATATAGAGATTTTCTACGTCTCCATCTTCAGTTTTCCTGATAGATTCTAATAAGCTTAAATTCTAGTGCTTAAGGCTGAATATCTACTCTACTTTTCAGTTGGTAGAGCAGTGGCATGGACAGCCAGAGGTCGTGGGTTCAAATCCCAGTGTCAGAGGAATTTTTCTCCTATAATCTACTCTTATACATATTATAACATTTTTGTTGTAAAGATATCAACATACCTGCTTCTATATTAAAATTAATACCTTTTACATACATGCTATCACAAATACGTCTACTGCCCTTCTCTGGATTACGTTAACTAGACGTTATAACAGTTTTGTAGTCATATAAATAGGATAACAAACACAAAGAAATATTAAACACGAAACTCCATGCAAGTTTTATTATAAAAACACTTCCGTGATAAAGTAACGTGGATATGAGGAAGTGTCGTGCAAATTCATCATATAGAGTACACAATGGTCATTACTTCGATCCTGATAATTACTCCTCGGGGAAACACGAGTAGGCTATAAATTAACGATGAGTTTCATAATAATGATACCTTAGGGAATATTACGAACCTGGGCGTCTATCCACTTTAATAAAACCTACTCATTTCTAATCTAAGTACGAAATTTATGGAATTGCATCGTTAGAATGTCTGAGAACTCCGAAAAGTGCATAACATCTGATACGCCATCTCATTTGAAGAGCTTAACTGATCTCTACTGAATTTTACATTGTGTTTAACGACTTTGGAGACAAGGTTTATAAGAGGCTTTGGAAAATCATCTACGGTTAGAAGTGGTATTTGAATGTTCTATTGTTTAAATAGTTTTTTTTTTACCAGCTTCAAGGCATATAACAGGCCTTGGAAAAGTATTGATCGACTCTGGAGAAGGTTTATAAGAGGCTTTGGAAAATCATCTACAATTAGAAGTGGTATTTGAACTTTCACACTGTTTTGAGAGTTTCTTTACCAGCTTCAAGGCATTTAATAGGCCTTGGAAAAGCGTTTAACGACTCTGGAAACAGGGTTTATAAGGGGCTTTGGAAAATAATCTACAGTTAGAAGTGGTATTTAAATTTACACACTGTTTAAATTGTTTTTTACCAGCTTCAAGGCATATAACAGGCCTTGGAAATGTGTTTAACGACTCTGGAGACAACTTTTATAAGTGGCTTTGGAAAATCATCTACAGTTAGAAGTGGTATTTGAACTTTCACACTGTTTAAAGAGTTTTTTACCAGCTTCTAAGCATATAACAGGCCTTGGAAAAGTATTTAACGACTCTGGAGACAAGGTTTATAAGAGGCTTTGGTAAATCATCTACAGTTAGAAGTGGTATTTGAATTTTCACACCAGCTTCAAGGCATATAACAGGCCTTGAAAAAGTGTTAACGACTCTGGAGACAAGGTTTATAAGAGGCTTTGGAAAATCATCTACAGTTAGAAGTGGTATTTGATCTTTCACACTGTTTTAAGATATTCTTTTTACCAGCTTCAAGGCACATAACAGGCCTTGGAAAATCAACTATAGTTAAAAGTGATATTTCAACTGTTGTGCTCTTTTTATCATTTTATTAACAATATCAGCAGTTTTCACCGTGAGAAGGACGGGCCTTGATTATAAGGAAAATATTATTTCGACATAAGTTAAGTACCATTAATAGGAATAACCTAGCATTGAATATAAACATAATCTACAGTTGCTCTCTGTTTTCGTCGCCATGGAGATTGCACTAAGGCAACTGAATAATAAATAATTTCTGTACAGATAAAAACAATTATGTTCACGTGTTAAAAAAGCAAGGAACAGACTTCAAGTCGAAGATTCTGTATTGTGTCCATCAGCATGACCATTGTTCGTTTTGAGCTATAAAAATTACCAGATTTAGTTACATGCATGTAAGAGACTTTTTATTGAAGCAATTGAGTTTTTGAAGTAATATTGTGCTTTACCCCAATTTTCGGAAGATCAACCAATTCTGCACAACCTTAAGCATCGCTTCAAAATTGTCAGCCCGTGATGTCATTTCATCACGGTTAAAAATATTTTAGAGGATTGCTACGCATATAAAGATTGTAAAGTTTATTTATTTTTCTCTCAACTGCAGGAATAAATCAATATTACAGTTGGCATAATTGCTCTAGTAAGTGCTGTACAACACCTTAGACTATAAAGTGAATGTGTGAAGATATACAAATGACACTTGTAATAAATAAATATAAGAAGGCAAACGTAAAACTAAGTCAAATCATATGGAATATACAACAATTCAAGAAGGAAGTCTATTAGACACATTTTGATTAGCCCAACGAACTTCTTTGACTCAATGAAGATATTGTACAATTTGTCTCGCCTAACTGAATCATATGCCTTTTTTAAAACATATGTATAGCTGGTGAACAGACTGATTATCTTTATAACTTTTTCTCCAAGATTTGGCGAATACAAAATATTTCATCAATAGTTGATCTATTTCGCCTAAATCCACATTGGTGATCTCGAATGATTTCGTCAGCTTGTAATGATTTAATAAACAAAAATCCAAAACAACATTCTGAAGCCTCAGAGAATAAAATTAATAACATATTTGGTCTAAAGATGAACATTCTAACGTTTTTGTTTTAAGATCTGGACATATCTACATCTTTCTCAGATTTTACTGAACTGTATTAAAATGAATACTTTTGAAAGTTTTTTTAGTACCAGTTAAGTCATTAATAATTTTATACAAGAATAACTGTTACGCTACCCAAACTAAACTAAACTCCTTGGCGTTACATCCCTGAAGAGACAAGGCCTACCACCTGCATCATCTACCATAGGCATAAAGTATTAATATAGATTTTATCAATAAATAAGGCCTACCAAACGTTTCAAAATACTCATATGGAAGAATTCGCTTCTGAGTTTTTACTAAATCGTTAAAAGGAGTTTTATACAACATTGTCCATATAATTGAAGGAAATTCTAGCTTACTAAGTAGGCCTACCAGACTAATTAAGTAATTATAAAACATGTTCAACTATAATATTTTATTATCAATGTGTATGGCGTTCGTACTGTCAACAGTCTCTTCAGCCACTGTCAAAATATTGAAAAATAGCAACTACCTCCTGTATAACAAATTCGACGAATTCTTAAATGAAGATGCATTTCAAGAATTATACAAGTATCACTTCCAAAGCACACAGATACTTTCAGTAATCATTGAAAGGAATTTCCTTGAATTTTGGAGTGACACCACAACGGGAGAAACGGAAAAGGAGATGAAATACGTTGAAGGCTGGGATGGCTTCACTAATGAGTTTACCAGAAGAATAGAGACCAACTTGATGACGCCATGCATCGTACTGGATATGAAATACGTGTTTCCACAAGCTATAGCTCCGGAAGCAGGGGGTAGCAGTGCATTTGGCTCAGAAGTGAGGGAATACCCAGCGGAATCAGAACACTCTTATGTCATTCTTGCACACAATGCCGAGTCTCTGAGTCAGTATTTGGATTTCGGCAATGAAGACTACCCTCAGACAGACTGGAAACCCAAAGACAACTTTCTAATACTGCTTACACCTATGACATCTGAAGACTGCTTTAACTCCACAATGTCCCACGACATTTTGAGATATTTGTGGTTAAACTATAACATTTTAAATGTGATAACAGTGATAAAGGACTTTAGCAATTGTTCATATCAGCTGGATGATGTATTCACCTTCAATCCTTTTGAAAGAAACAAGGAAGGCGAGTTTGGGAGATTTATCGAGATAAACTCTTCTCAGCTGTCTGAAATACCAAAAACTTACCTCGAACGAACATGGAACCTCGGAGGCTATGGAATGACTGTCAGTTTGTACAATGTATTCCCCACAGCCATTCATGTCTGTCACAACGAAACTTGCACTTACAAAGGAAGAGACTGGGAAGTGCTCAAGAATTTGGCTTCCTACATGAATTTCACTCCTGTAATTCTGGAGAGTCATTATTTAGTGGGACACCCGGATACTATTACGGAACTGGCATCTAAAGCTACAAACATAGTGTTTAATGAAAGGTATATAAAATACTACGGTACATCGGAGATAGAGTTCACCATGCCTGCATTCTATACGACCAGAATCGTGGCGATAGTACCCAAAGCTTTGCAGATACCACTGTGGGAAGTTTTATGCCAGTACTTCAGTGGTAGCTTCTGGATCTACTTCTTGATTGGCTTCGTGGCAACCACGATATTCTGGTTCGCAATGAGGAGACGCGAAGGAAGAGTGGCGTATGTATCAAATGCCCTGGATATGCTGGCAATGTTCCTTACAATG
This sequence comes from Ectobius pallidus, assembly GCA_964059195.1. Classification (NCBI taxonomy): domain Eukaryota; kingdom Metazoa; phylum Arthropoda; class Insecta; order Blattodea; family Ectobiidae; genus Ectobius; species Ectobius pallidus. The sequence goes on along the minus strand of CAXKWD010000005.1, from coordinate 179,371,393 downwards.
TCACTAAACTTCGTGACCAAAGTGACAGTGTCCAGTCAGAGAGTTCTGCTGTCTTTCTGTCTGATTGCAAGTCTGATCGTCATGTGCTACTTCCAGAGCTCGCTGCTAGATGTCGTGACCCACCCACACTACCAATCCGACATAAACACACTGGAACAGTTGGAAGAAGCTGGTATTCCAGTGATCACCACGGATTCCACACTAGCTGACACTTTCTCAGAGTCAACTAGACTCTCTGGATTGCAGGCCAGACTGAGATATGAAGGCAGGCTCTCTGCGGAGGAGATTCTGGAGCAGATGATAGCGTACAGGAATGCTTCTCTGCTCACAAGCATGGCGGAAGCCGTCTGGTACCTAGGGAGACACCCCAGTAACCTCCACATAGTCCAAGAGTACCCTAGAGAGTATTTCGTCTCCTACATGATTGCCAGGGGTTCGCCATACGCTACTAGGATTCACAATCTGCTGGGGAGGATGAGTGAGGGAGGATTGGTCCGCAAGTGGGATCGGGATACAACCCACGACCTACAGCTGGAGGCTCTCAGGACAGGCCGCAACAAGTTACCAACCTCAACAACTAGTGCAGTTGTTTTTGGTCTCTCTAACTTACTCTTTTGTTTCTTAGTGTATATAATAGGTGCTATTTTGAGTCTGATAGTACTTGTTGTTGAAGTGTGTATGTGGTTACAGGTAGGCCTATTTGTCAGAATTCGAAATCCGAACGACGTCGGAACCGGAAGAGACTATTTAGTTGATTAACCAGAACTTTAGTAGACGTCATATAAAATTTGCTTATGTTGACGAGAAACTTATTGCAACAGTTTAATAAATGATTGTTCATAGTGTTGTACATATGATATTAACAAATACCAGAAAAATAATAACCAAGGTCCGGATTCTGATGACATGTCATCTTTTTATTGATGCTGCATAGACATTCCCAACTTGTAGATAAATCTTAATCATGGCCTCTAGATTATAGAAATGCATTTTTATTAGGTCATTTTTGGTCATTTTATGCAATTTTTAATTTTAGGGCATTTAGCCTATTTCAATTTTAGGTCATTATTTTGTCATTTTAGTGGCATTTGCTTCCTTATTTAGTCATTTTAATGTATTTACATTGAGTGTATTCATTTTTTTCGTCGCTAGCGGTGCTGTCTTTGAAGTGTTGTTTGTTTAATGCAAGAAGGAAAAATTCGGCGTTAAGTGTTGTCATGTCTCAGTCGGAAATGAGAATCAAAGAAACGCCAACATTTTGTATTACATTAGGCTACTATTGTTATTAGATTGACTTGGCACCAGAGTCTGTCACCAGCTTGGATTTGAGAGGGCAAACTACTGTTTACCCTCAATTAAACAACAATATAATCTGGCAGACCACAAAAGGAAATGCCGGAGTTTGACTCGCCAAGGCCTCAGTGCCAGTATAAATATCCAAGAGAAAATAACATTCACAACATTACAGTTATTTACAGTTTTTACAATTATGTACAAACTAGTCTATAACTTTGTGTGTACAATAATATTTTTTATAAATAAAATATCGGTTTTTAGATTATTTTTATAATTATTAAGTCATTTTCTTTAAAATTTAGGGTCATTATATAGGTCATTTTTCAAACAATTTTAGGTCATCAGAATCCGGGCCCTGATCATCACCCAGAAATATTGATATTTGAGGAAGTTATCAAGGAAACGACTTTTCAGTGCATGTAACATGGCCAATAAAGAGTATATCAGAGTACAAGATTGTAGAGCAAATTATTGCCGAGAGAAAAAATAACGAAATTCACCTATTTCTCACCTATGAATTTCACCGAAAGCTGTATGTCTCCCCTTAAGAGCAGATCTTGGATTTTTGGGGACTACTGTTTGGTCTACTGTTCTCAGAACTACTACTAGCCCTAATAGTGATTATAATGAATAATTTGGGGCCTACAATCAAGACTGGCCTACGGGCCCACGTTAATGAACAGATTTTTGACAACTGTAAATTGTAGGCCTCTATATTAGGGTTTTAATTTCAGGTAAACTGATGTAACAAAGTGCCAGTATGTTTTTGTTTAAACAGTTATGACTGCAATTAGGATATGCAGAATATGTTTTTTTTTTAAATTGATTTCCAAGTTAAGCTCCAGATTTATTCATTAAGCAGGGCTTACGGAAGAACAAAGGTCTAGTTTTTTTTAATGAGATTAAAATCTTCCAGCATCACCTGAACTGTACAGATATGTGATATCATGACAATCGCACACTCACATAAAAATGTCAAAAAAAAAATCAAATTGGCCGGTTTCGGGTTTTGAACCATGGACTCCAGAATGTGAGGCCAAAGCGTTACCATCTCGGCCACCGGGGTCATTTTAACGGTCTAGTTGGATAAGCGCTTGTAAATCGATAGTGTTTTTTGTCATAGCTACCTGTATTTTAATTTCCAAGGCCTTATAAGATAACAGTAAAACAATAGGCAGTGTTGTCAAGATAATTGATTTTTATTTTTTTTTATAAATTCTTTCGAATACGTATATTACCATAAAATAGGCACTAAATTCAGCATTACTCCGAAACAGGTCAACCGTTTTTATCTATTATAAATAGACGTCTTCCCATGGACATTATAAATGCGTATACGAAGTTTCATAAATATACGATAAAGCGTATTTGAGTTATTGCGCCTTTAAAGTAGACATTAAATTGGGGTTTACTCCGGTACCGGTCAACAGATTAGGTTCAAATTCAATAGGGCACTTCTCATGAACGTCATAAATGAGTATGCCAAGTTTCATGGAAATCCGATACAGCGTATTTGAGTTATGGCGCCTTTCTATTAGAAAGGCGCCATAATCTATTAAAATAGGCACTAAATTGGGCATTACACCGGTACCGGTGAACCGATTTGGTTCAATATCAATAGGGTTCTTCCCATGGACATTATAAACGTGTATACCAAGTTTCATTAAAATTCGACAAAGCGTATTTGAGTTATCGCGCGTACAGACACACGGACGGACGGACGGACGGACAGACAGACGGACAGATCGTTTTTACATAAATGTTCCATCCTGTTTTGTCTCCTTTTACATGCTTAAGGCATCCATAATTCTCAACTAAAAATACAAAGCCTTCAGCTATGAATAACGTATCAGTGGACAGAATTTTATACAGACTTCTGATATGGCATATTTGTTGGAACAAACTCAGACTGAAACAACTGAAAATGCTGTCCCTATAATAAGAACTCTTATTCTACATAAAAATGTGAACTGAGAAAATGATATTCTCTATGCTAAGGGTATAGAAAGTTATGTGATTGTATTACATTGTGCATTATTTTCGTGGATTTTATTATTTATTTTCACCAATGAATTATATCGATAGCTTCTCTAATTTGTCAAAGTCCCGTTCCATTTATTTCCAAACATACCTGTGACTCGTCATGAGAACTGTACATGAAATTTGATTTGGATTTGATAATTCTGTGTAAAAACATTTGATTCTAGGCATTTAAAACCAAAATTTTGCAAAATCCTTTCTTAGTGAGCACTTACATTATGAAACGAAGGTACTGTCAACATTCCAAGTCTCTACCTATTAGCCTATAGTTTAGGCTCTACGTTGATTCTCTGTCAGTCAGTCACGACAAAGCCTCTTATATATATATATATATAGAGATTATAATATTATACAGCATTTTTCAATGGGAGCGATTTTCAGTACTCATCTCAATTTTTTTAAGAGCCGAGAAGAAAGGGGGAAAATACGTCTATTTAAATATTTCAAGCAGTTTTTAAACAAGAAATGAGAGTCATACTGAAAAATTCAATGCCATAGACGGGATTTGAACCAGGATCTTCGACTCAACATGCCGCTGCTCTTACCAATTGAGCTACCATGGCAACGTTGCTATAGTTGACAAGCCTAATTACTGTGTCCGAGATACGCCAATACCAAAAAGCAATGATACATCGCTAACAAAATGTAAACACGTCAATGATAATGTTATAGGAGAAAAATTCTTCTGACACTGGGATTTCAACCCACGACCTTTTCCTATCCGAGCCAATGCTCTAGCAACTGAGCTAATCCAGAGTTCACTTCAAAGCGCCAGATGGAACCTCTCCAGTATTGTACAGTAGACCATTAAAAGCAATCAATCATATGAGAGAGGTTCCATCTGCTACTGTGAAGTGAACTTTGACTTAGCTCAGTTGGTAGAGCAGTGGCACGGATAGCCAAAGGTCCTTGGTTCAAATCCCAGGATCAGAGGAATTTTTCTCCTATAATATTCTCATGTAATGTCCTACAGAGACAATAATCTGTGGTTCATGAATGCATAATATATCCATCTTGAATGTTAATTGTACAATAACAGTGGGAACCCGGTCACAAAAATCACTAATTAGTGAGCCTCACAGTACAGCATATGACATAACTTGTCTGTCAGAGAGGTAGGCCATTAGGGCAATCAGTCATAGGAGAGAGGTTCCATCTGGCGCTGTGAAGTGAACTCTGGCTTAGCTCAGTTGGTAGAGTATTAATGAATTTCATTCCACTAGTGCTGAAATATATGAAAGGTAGAGTAGATATTCAGCCTTAAGCACTAGAATATAAGCTTACTAGCTTAAAAGACCCGGCGTCGCCCGGGTTTTGTATTTTGTAATTGGAAATTAACTTATGAAGGATTTTCAATTTTAAATTCTAGGTCCTTATATAGGAATTTATAATTTGAAATAGGAAGAACGACTTATTACACTCAAACTATTCCCTCAGAAAACGCTTGATATAGTTTTTTATGACTCATAGAGGATATAGAATTTTGCATCCCATCGCTTGTACAGTGCACAGCAAGCCTGGTAGAGGTTTAAATAAGAAGAAACAGAAATTCCTGTAACATAAAATTGTAATATCGAGGCGGAAAATTTTATTTCTCACTCTCATGTTATCATAAAACTGTTTTAGGGATGAAATTAAACAGAAAGCAATATCACTTTCATACTTACCATAAAGCCGTTTTGGGGATGAAATTAAACAGAAAGCATTATCACTTTCATACTTTTCTCTCCAAAAACCTGCGATATAATATAATAATATACACATTACCATACCACGTTTTGTTTTCTCTATGTCCAAGGTAGAGAAAGTTATGTGATTCCATTATTTTAGTGGATTTCATTCTGTAATATTTATTTATAACATGAATTACTAGCATGTGCCCGCGGCTTCGCCCGCGATAATTATTTCAAAAATTAAAAATTATGAGCATAATAGTTAAATCATTATATTTATTAACACCTAAATCACGTGGACTACATACCACGATTAGATAGCGTCGCCTGGTAAAGGCGACCTCAGATTCGAGTTCCTTGGCCCAGAAAACCCCTGTACTGTGAGTTTCGTCCAAATCGAACAATGTTTGACCATATTTAGGCCTATATTGATTATCCCTCTTCCGTGTAGGTTGAAAATTTCATATGTCTTCGGGCCTTGATATTCTAAACAAATGAATCGTCCAGGATGGACTTACAAAATCAAGCGATCGCCCGCGATAATTATTTCAAGAATTAAAAATTAAGAGCATAATAGTTAAATCATTATTTTATTAATACCTAAATCACGTGGAGTGCATTCCACGATTAGGTAGCGTCCCCTGGTAAAAGCGACCTCAGATTCGAGTTCCTTGGCCCAGAAAACCCCTGTATAGTGAGTTTCGTTCAAATCGAGCAATGTTTGACCATATTTAGGGTTGATTATCCTTCTTCCGTGTAGGTTGAAAATGTCATATGTCTGTGGGCCTTGACACTCTAAACAAATGAATCGTCTAGGATGGACTTACAAAATCAAGCGATCGCGTTGCTTTTATTTTCAAGGTAGGCTATGAGGTATGTTGACAAAAATAGCCAAAGCCATCTGTAAGTTATTTGATATTGAAATTTATTACTGAAACTGATGCTTCTAAAACGCAAAAAAATGCACGTTTTCTGCCAGTTTTTCACTCATAACTCACGAACGGAGGCGAAAATTAAAATTCCGGCTTCGAGGTGCACATTCCGACCCTTTAGTCCGCCTACTTATAAAATTTCAGATCTCTGCGTTGAGTAGATTTCGCTGGGCATCGCGGACAGACAGACGGAAGACAGACGGAAGACAGACAGACGGAGGACAGACACTTCCTTTTATTAATATAGATTTTGATAACTTCTCTTATTTGTCAAAAGTGCATTTCATTTGTTTTTCCAAGCCCATCATATACCATTTGGCAACAATATATTCTGTGATTTGGAATTGATAATTCTATGTAAAAAGGGATTAAGTATTTTCAAAAACATTTAATTTTTGGCATTTAGAATCAGAATTTTTCAAAATCCTTTCTTAGTGAGCATCTACATTATGAAACGAAGGTACTGTCAAAATTCCAAGTCTCTACCTGTTATAGTTTAGGCTGTACGTTGATTCCTGTCATTCAGTCAATCAGTCAGTCATTCATTCAGTCAGTCAGTCAGGACAAAGCCTTTTATATATATAGAGATTAGAATATCTCAGGAAATCTGAAGCTGGAGACGTAGAAAGTTACAATTTAGGCCTAAATACAATTTATTGCTGGTATCACAGTCTGTATTAATTATAAATTGACACAGTTCTTTGTTACATATAAATAAATTTTCTACGTCTCCAGCTTCAGTTTTCCTGGTAGATTCTAATAAGCTTATATTCTAGTGCTTAAGGCTGAATATCTACTCTACTTTTCAGTTGGTAGAGCAGTGGCATGGATAGCCAGAGGTCGTGGGTTCAAATCCCAGTGTCAGAAGAATTTTTCTCCTATAATATTCTAACATTTTTGTTGTAAAGATATCAACATACCTGCTTCTATATTAAAATTAATACCTTTTACATACATGCTATCACAAATACGTCTACTGCCCTTCTCTGGATTACGTTAACTAGACGTTATAACAGTTTTGTAGTCATATAAATAGGATAACAAACACAAAGAAATATTAAACACGAAACTCCATGCAAGTTTTGTTATAAAAACACTTCCGTGACAAAGTAACATCGATATGAGGAAGTATCGTGCAAATTCATCATATAAAGTACACAATGGTCATTACTTCGATCCTGATAATTACTCCTCGGGGAAACACGAGTAGGCTATAAATTAACGATGAGTTTCATAATAATGATACCTTAGGGAATATTACGAACCTGGGCGTCTATCCACTTTAATAAAACCTACTCATTTCTAATCTAAGTATGCATTTTATGGAATTACGCCGTTAGAATGTCTGAGAACTCCGAAAAGTGCATAACATCTGAAACGCCATCTCATTTGAAGAGCTTAACTGATCTCTAATGAATTTTACATAGTGTTTAACGACTTTGGAGACAAGATTTATAAGAGGCTTTGGAAAATCATCTACAGTTAGAAGTGGTATTTGAACTTTCACACTGTATAAACGTTTTGTTTTTGTTTTTACCAGCTTCAACACATAACAGGCCTTGGAAAAGTGATTAACGACTCTGGAGATAAGGTTTATAAGAGGCTTTGGAAAATCATCTACAGTTAGAAGTGGTATTTGAACTTTCACACTGTTTTGAGAGATTTTTTTACCAGCTTCAAGGCACATAATAGACCTTGGAAAAGTGTTTAACGACTCTGGAGACAACTTTTATATGAGGCTTTGGAAAATCATCTACAGTCAGAATTGGTATTTGAACTTTCACACTGTTTTGAGAGATTTTTTTACCAGCTTCAAGGCATATAACAGGCCTTGGAAAAGTGTTAATGACTCTGGAGACAAAGTTATAAGATGCTTTGGAAAATCATCTACAGTTAGGAGTGGTATTTGAACTTTCACACTGTTTAAAGCGTTTTGTTACTAGCTTCAAGGCATATAATAGACAGTGGAAAATCAACTATAGTTAAAAGTGATATTTCAACTGTTGTGCTCTTTTTATCATTTTATTAACAATATCAGCAGTTTTCACCGTGAGAAGGACGGGCCTTGATTATAAGGAAAGTATTATTTCGACATAAGTTAAGTACCATTAATAGGAATAAACTAGCATTGGATATAAACATATTCTCCAATTGGTCTCTGTTTTCGTCGCCATGGAGATTGCATTAAGGAAACTGAATGGTAAAGAATTACTGTACAGATAAAAAAAAAATTATGTTCACATGTTAAAAAAGCAACGAACAGAACTTCAAGTCGAAGATTCTCTATTGTGTCCATCAGCATGGCCATTGTTCGTTTTGAGCTATAAAAATTACCAGATTTAGTTACATACATGTAAGAGACTTTTTATAGAAGCAATTGAGTTTTTGAAGTAATATTGTGCTTTACCCCAATTTTCGGAAGATCAACCAATTCTGCACAACCTTAAGAATAGCTTCAACATTTTCAGCCCGTTTCAGCCCATTTCATCACGGTTAAAAATATTTTGGAGGATTGCTACGCATATAAAGGTTGTAAAATTTATTTATTTTTCTCTCAACTGCAGGAATAAATAATATTGCAGTTGGCATAATTGCTCTAGTAAGTCCTGTACAACATCTTAGACTATACAGTGAATGTCTGAGGAAAGAAAATATATACAAATGACAATAAATTGTAATAAATAAATAAATATAAGAAGGCAAACGTAAAACTAAGTCACATCATATACAATATATAACAATTCATGAAGGAAGTCTATTAGACGCATTTTGATCAACCCAACTAATTTCTTTGGTATCCCAAACTCAATGAGGATATTGTACAATTTGTCTCGCCTAACTGAATCATATGCCTTTTTTAAAATATATGTATAGCTGGTGAACAGACTGATTATCTTGATACTTTTTCTCCAAGATTTGGCGAATACAAAATATTTGATCAATAGTTGATCTATTTCGCCTAAATCCACATTGGTGATCTGGAATGATTTCGTCAGCTTGTAATGATTTAATAAACAAAAATCCAAAATAACATTCTGAAGCCTCAGAGAATAAAATTAATAACATATTTGGTCTAAAGATGAACATTCTAACGTTTTTGTTTTAAGATCTGGACATATCTACATCTTTCTCAGATTTTACTGAACTGTATTAAAATGAATAGCCTACTTTTGAAAGTTTTTTTAGTCCCAGTTAAGTCATTAATAATATAGAAGAATAACTGTTACGCTACCTAAACTAAACTAAACTCCTTGGCGTTACATCCCTGAAGAGACAAGGCCTACCACCTGCATCATCTACCATAGGCATAAAGTATTAGTATAGATTTTATCAATAAATAAGGCCTACCAAACGTTTCAAAATACTCATATGGAAGAATTCTCTTCTGAGGTTTTACTATATCGTTAAAAGGAGTTTTATACAACATTGTCCATATAATTGAAGGAAATTCTAGCTTACTAAGTAGGCCTACCAGACAAATTAAGTAATTATAAAACATGTTCAACTATAATATTTTATTACCAATGTGTGTGGCGTTCATACTGTCAACAGTCTCTTCAGCCACTGTCAAAATATTGAAAAATAGCAACTACCTCCTGTATAACAAATTCGACGAATTCTTAAATGAAGATGCATTTCAAGAATTATACAAGTATCACTTCCAAAGCACACAGATACTTTCAGTGATCATCGAAAGGAATTTCCTTGAATTTTGGAATGACACCACAGCTGGAGAAACGGAAAAGGAGTTGAAATACGTTGAAGGCTGGGATGGCTTCACTAATGAGTTTACCAGAAGAATAGAGACCAACTTGATGACGCCATGCATCGTGCTGGATATGATATACGTGCTTCCATCAGTTATATTGCCTCCGGCTGCAGGGAGTGGCAATGCGGGTAGCAGTGGTTTTCGACCAGAAGTGAGGGAATACCCAGCGGAATCAGAACACTCTTATGTCATTCTTGCACACAATGCCGAGTCTGTAAGTCAGTATTTGGAGTTCGGCAAGGGAGATTACCCTCAGACGGACTGGAAACCCAAGGACAACTTTCTAATACTGCTCGCAACGATGACATCTGAAGACTGCTTTAACTCCAGAATGTCCCACGACATTTTGAGAGATTTGTGGGAATACCATAACATTTTAAATGTGATAACAGTGATAAAGGACTTTAGCAATTGTTCATATCAGCTGGATGATGTATTCACCTTCAATCCTTTTGAAAGAAACGAAGAAGGTGAGTTTGGGAGATTTATCGAGATAAACTCTTCTCAGCTGTCTGAGATACCAAAAACGTACCTCGAACGAACATGGAACCTCGGAGGCTATGGAATGACTGTCAGTTTGTACAATGTATTCCCCACAGCCATTCATGTCTGTCACAACGAAACTTGCACTTACAAAGGAAGAGACTGGGAAGTTCTCAAGAATTTGGCTTCTTACATGAACTTCACTCCTGTCATTTTGAAAACTTATTATTTAGTGGGACACCCAGATACTGTCAAGGAACTGGAATCTAAAGCTACAAACATGGTGTTTAATGAAAGGTATATAAAATACTACGGTACATCAGAGATAGAGTTCACCATGCCTGCATTCTATACGACCAGAATCGTGGTGATAGTACCCAAAGCTTTGCAGATACCACTGTGGGAAGTTTTATGCCAGTACTTTAGTGGAAGCTTTTGGATCTACTTCTTGATTGGCTTCGTGGCTACCACGATATTCTGGTTCGCAATGAGGAGACGCGAAGGAAGAGTGGCCTATGTATCAAATGCTCTGGATATGCTGTCAATCTTCCTTACAATGTCACTCAACTTCGTGACCAAAGTGACAGTGTCCAGTCAGAGAGTCCTGTTGTCTTTCTGTCTGATTGCAAGTCTGATCGTCATGTGCTACTTCCAGAGCTCTCTGCTAGATGTCGTGACACACCCACACTACCAACCCGACATAACCACACTGGAGCAGCTGGAAGAAGCTGGAATTCCAGTGATCACCACGGATTCCACACTCGCTGACACTTTCTCAGAGTCAAGTACACTATCTGGTTTGCAAGCCAGACTGAGATATGAAGGCAGGCTCTCTGCGGAGGAGATTCTGGAGCAGATGATAGCGTACAGGAATGCTTCTCTGCTCACAAGCATGGCGGAAGCCGACTGGTACCTAGGGAGACACCCCAGTAACCTCCACATAGTCCAAGAGTACCCTAGAGAGTATTTCGTCTCCTACATGATTGCCAGGGGTTCACCCTACGCTACTAGGATTCACAATCTGCTAGGGAGGATGAGTGAGGGAGGATTGGTCCGCAAGTGGGATCGGGATACAACCCACGACCTACAGCTGGAGGCTCTCAGGACAGGCCGCAACAAGTTACCAACCTCAACAACTAGTGCAGTTGTTTTTGGTTTCTCTAACTTACTCTTTTGTTTCTTAGTGTATATAATAGGTGCTATTTTGAGTCTGATAGTACTTGTTGTTGAAGTGTGTATGTGGTTACAGGTATTTGTCAGAATTCGAAATCCGAACGACATTGGAACCGGAAGAGACTATTTAGTTGATTAAGCAGAACTTTAGTAGACGTCATATAAAGTGTGATTATGTTGACGAGAAACTTATTGCAACAGTTTAATGAATGATTATAGACGGTGTTGTTCATATGATATTAACAAATACCAGAAAAACAATCACTCAGAAATATTGATATTTGTGGAAGTTATCAAGGAAACGGCATTTCATTGCATGTAACATGGCTGCTATTTTTGTAACGATAATTACCCGTAACTGTAACAGTTTGATTAATTTTGAAAATAGTAAGTAATCGTAGAAGTAGTCAATAAAGAGAACGTCAGATTGCAAGATTATAGAACAATTTATTGCCGTGGAAAAAAATCTGATGTGAAAGTCACATAACTTCCTCTGCCCAAATAAAAGTAAGCAGTATCCACATATCCTTTATGGAATATTCCCCTCAGATATTTCTTTACTGTAAGCATGGCCAACAATACATCTTTCTCACTTCACGTACTTATATAGAATAAGAGGCCGTGAATGTCCGCGTATTGAGTTGTTCACCAGGCAAAGAGTATCTACAAACAATGGGTAGTTTACAACCACCCTTCAGAGAATTTTTTTTTTTTAAAGTTTCAAATAAAAGTTTTAGCTCTTGGTATAAGCACTCCATGTACAAAATTTAAAGGAAATCGTTAGAGCCGTTTTTGAGAAAATCGTGACAAACGAAAATTTATTCGTGTAAAGTCCCATTAAAATTAAGGGAAAGTTGTCGCCACTCTTCGTGTCACAGCCTCAGAAGGTACCTAACCCAAATACAAAATTTTGTTTTCGTACGACTTTCCGTTACATGAGGCCGTATTGCAAAGAGCGTGTATTCACAGTGGGTGGCTTATAACTACCCTTCAGAGAATTTGTTCGAAAAAATGCTTCAAATAAAAATTTTAGCTCTTAGTATAAGCAACCCAAGTGAAAAATTTAAAGAAAATCGTTAGGGCCGTTTTCGAGAAAATCGGGAAAAACGAAAATTTCTTCATGTAAAGTCCCCTTAAAAATAAGAGAAACTTGTCGCCAATCTCCATCTCACATCTTCAGAAAGTACCTGACCCAAAAACGAAATTTTGTTTTCATACGATTTTTCGTTTTCGAGCTAGCCTGTTCACAGATATTCCACACAGACACACAGACACACAGAAACACTGACACACAGACACACAGACATGTTTCCAAAAATAGTATTTTTGGATCCAGGGGGCCTTGAAACGTGTATATATGCTAAAACTCAACTTCGAATTTTGGGGTCGAAAACAATACTTCCTCTACCTATAGTACCTATGGTACGGGCAGAGGAAGTAATAACGAAATTCATCTATTTCTCACTTATGAATTTCACCGAAAGCATTAACCTATGTCCCCCTTAAGAGCAGATCTTGGATTTTTGGGGACTACTGTTTGGTCTACTGTTCTCAGAACTACTACTAGCCCTAACAGTGATTATAATTAATAATTTGGTGTTTATAATCAAGACTGACCTACGGGCCCACGTTAATGAACATATTTTTTACAACTGAAAATTGTAGGCCTCTATATTAGGGTTATAATTCCTATAATAGAATTACTATTGTATAAGAAAGTATAAACGCATATGTAGGCCTAATGTATATACTCGACCGCCTGCGTGGTCACTGGCTACAGATTCGCAGGCCCTGGTTCGATCCCCGGTACCTCCGCGGATTTTTCTGAGGTAGGGAGGCCTGGAACGGGGTGCACTCAGCCTCGTGATGCAAACTGAGGAGCTACTTGAAAGCGGCTCCGGTCACGGAAACCACCATTAACGGGCGTGGGTGTCGGCATGCTGAACCCAATCCTGCCATCTGCCTAAGGTAGATGACGCAGCGGTCGGGTGGTAGGCCAAATCCCTTCAGGGATGTAGCACCATGGAATTTAGTTTAGTTAGATGTATATGATCTACAAAATATGAGCATTAAGAGGAAATCAATAACTTTAGAATAAAATAACATCTTAGCAGTGATGGGAAGTAATTGAGTAAAAGTAATCGGATTACAGTAACAATTTCTTTTTTGGTCCCATTTACTTGTAATGAATAGTATTTTAAAAATGTAATTTCTACTTGTAATTTACTTCTGGAAATAAAATTGTAATGACGACGATACATGAATATTTCATTTTAATATTGAGATTCCTAGTGTATTACATGTTAAATTCTATTCTTTAATTTATTATGCCCCCTGTTGAACCAGAAAAATGTGTCAATATTACTGAATCTGTTATCTAACAAATTATTCTAATAAGCGCGTGCCATCTGCAGGATGAAGCAAGAACCGATCCCGAAAGATAGGTCGATATGGCACTGCATAGTGCTGCCTCGGTGTTCGGATGCGGAACTACGTACAATGAGCTGGCCGCAGTAGTTTTTCTCGCGCCGCCAGATGGACACACTGCTATGATTAACCTTGACCTTGGCCTTGATTCTCGACCTACAAGTCGTTATCAGTATAAACAGTATATGCCGTAAGTTTTTGCAGCTGGGACCCCTAGCAAAAATATTTTCTGCAACAAATTATCTTCATATCACACGCAAAAAAAGCATTCTTACTCAATACGTGTTCCTAAAAGCAGATTGTTTTTTAAAAAGCTAATAATTAGGGCAAGACATTTAATGACCATAAAATTGTGAAAAAATTCTAAATAAAAATTGCCTTTATGACCTAAAAAAAGTGAAACAACGATACAACATTTTAAAATAATGACCTACAAATTTTCCATTATTACTTATATTTAGTTTTTTAAGAAATAAATTGCTTTTAGGAATTTCATGAAGGACAGTGAGTTAAATTGAATTTACAATATAAAACAGGCTTATTTTATTACTAAAGAAGTAAGTAAATGTGTACTACTCGGAAGCCCTTAGCGAAAAAAAAATATTTCTGAACTGGCATGCCCATCAAATTCATTCCAACAAATATTTGCCATTTAAGAATAAAGAAATAAATAAATCTTTATTGCTACTAGAGAAACTGCTGTGGTGTTTATAATAAACATGAATTAAAATGAACTATAAACACTTGGCGGAGATTCTCAAATAAAAGCGATTGTCTGTTGTCTGAAAGTCACGATTTGTACATGGAAAAGCTCCTCTCTACCGCCACTAAAACACGACATAAAAATGCTGAAAAAGACCTAAAATGTCGAAAATAACCTAAAAATGCAGATAATAACCTAACAATTGCCAAAAATTGAGCTATCTGTTGAAAATGATGAAAAATGCAAGATAAAATAAAAAAAATCTGATGTGAAAGTCACATAACTTCCTCTGCCCAAATAAAAGTTAGCAGTATTCACATATCCTTTTACAGAATCGCAAGACATAATTTAACGCTAATTATCCTATAAATACCTCTTCTTTCAATGATGCGACTAAAAGCGCAGGCTATATAACAAACTTAAAAAAAAAAGAACAAGTGACTGCAGACGTTTATTGAACTTTCCGCCGTAAAGAATAATTTCCGAAATTTATCGAACATTTCCCTCAGATACTTCTTTACTCTATGCATGGCCAACAATACATCTTTCTCACTTCACATTGTTATATAGAATAAGAGGCCGTGAAAGAGCGCTATTCAGTTGTTCATCACACAAGACAAAATTTCTACAAATAGTGGGTGAACAGTGGGTGGCTTGTAACTACCCTCAGAGAATTTTTTCGAAAAAAAGTTTCAAATAAAAGTTTTAGCTCTCAGTAAAAGGAACACATGTGCAAATTTTAAAGAAAATCGTTAGAGCCGTTTTCGAGAAAATCGCGAAAAACGAAAATTTCTTCATGTAAAGTCCCCTTAAAAATAAGATAAATTTGTCGCCAATCTTCGAATCACATCTTCAGAAGGTACCTGACCCAAATACGAAATTTTGTTTTCATACGATTCTCCGTTTTGGAGCTAGCCTGTTCACAAACTTCCACACAGACACACATACACACAGACACACAGACATGTTTCCAAAAATATTATTTTTCGATTCAGGGGGCCTTGAAACGTGTATATATGCTAAAAACTCAACTTCGATTTTTAGGGTCGAAAACAATACTTCCTCTACCTATAGTACCTATGGTACGGGCAGAGGAAGTAAAAAAATATTTCTGAACTGGCATGCCCATCAAATTCATTCCAACAAATATTTGCCATTTAAAAATAAAGAAATAAATAAATCTTTATTGCTACTAGAGAAACTGCTGTGGTGTTTATAATAAACATGAATTAAAATGAACTATAAACACTTGGCGGAGATTCTCAAATAAAAGCGATTGTCTGTTGTCTGAAAGTAACGATTTGTACATGGAAAAGCTCCTCTCTACCGCCACTAAAACACGACATAAAAATGCTGAAAAAGACCTAAAATGTCGAAAATGACCTAAAAATGCAGATAATAACCTAACAATTGCCAAAAATTGAGCTATCTGTTGAAAATGATGAAAAATGCAAGATAAAATTTTAAAAAATGAAAAACAAATTGCCCTTATTTAATCAATTATTTCATGATACATATTATTCGAGCTATCTTTTAACTTTCATTTAAAAAAGATGCAAAGTCATCAAATGCCTTGCCCTAATAATAATTAATTATGTGCCAGTGCCTACGGTAGATGACGCAGCGGTCGGATGGTAGGCCAAATCCTTCTAGTGATGTAACGCCATGGAGTTTAGTTTTAGGAGTTTTTTTTTTAATGTAAGAAACCCTTCAGTTTTATTGTTAACTAGCATGTGCCCGCGGCTTCGCCCGCGATAATTATTTCAAAAATAAAAAATTAAGAGCATAATAGTTAAAACATTATATTTATTAACACCTAAACCACGTGGACTACTTACCACGATTAGATAGCGTCGCCTGGCAAAAGCGATCTCAGATTCGAGTTCCTTGACCCAGAAAATCCCTGTATAGTGAGTTTCGTCCAAATCGAACAATGTTTAATCATATTTAGGTCTATGTTGATTATCCCTCTTCCGTGTAGGTTGAAGATTTCGTATGTCTACGGGCCTTCACATTCTAAACAAATGCACCAGCGTGGGCTTACAACATTCAAGCGATCGCGATGCTTTTATTTCCACGGTATGACAAAAATAGCCAAAGCCAAATGCAATTGATTTGACATTGAAATGTATTACTGAAATCTGATGCTTCGACAGCGCTAAAATCACGTTTTCTGCCAGTTTTTCACTCACAACTCGCGAACGAAAGCTAAAATTAATAATCCGGCTTCGATGCATATTCGCCCACCTTTCAGCCCATCTATGTTTAAAATTTCAGATCTCTGCGTTCAGTAGATTTTGCTGGGCATCGCGGACAGACGGAGGACAGACGGAAGACAGACGGAAGACAGACAGACGGAGGACAGACACTTCCTTTTATTAATATAGATTTTTGTAATTGCAATTAATTAACTAGTCACTTAAGAGCAGTCAGAATGGCCATCGCATGAGGAAGCCTGTTAATGGCAAATGCAATAAACTTGATAGAGTGTAATACTTAATTTCATCATTTCTATAAAGTGCAAGCAATATTGCTCATTAGCACGCACATTACTGTATTTCTCAAAGGAATAAATAGTTTGTCACAAAGACCAATATCACTCATGAGTACCCAGACATTAATCAGGGGGTGTAAAGTTGTAAACTATAATCCCTGTGTCATTATTTCAAAACATTCTACGCAATTGTTCTTCTAAACTAAAAATAAAATCAGGTAAACTGATATAACTAATCGTCAGATTGCTTTTGTTTAATCAGTGATAATTGCAATTATGATATGCAGAAAATAAGTTATTTTTGTAATCGATTTCAGAGTTAAGCTCCAGATCGATTCATTAAGCAGGGCTTGCGGAAGAACAAAGGCCTAGTTTGATAAACATATGTGAAGGATTATGTGGGTAGTGTTATTTGTCAAAGCTAACTGTATTGCAACTTCCAAAGCCGTATACGAACACTGTAAAACAATGTGTTGTCATGAGAACAGATTTGCATTTGATATATTCTTTCTAATACACTACCACAAAATAGGCATTAAATTGGGCATTACTCCGGTACAGGTCAACCGATTTGGCCCATTTATCAATAGGGTTCTTACCATGGACGTTATAATTCCGTACACCAAATTTCATGAAAATCCGATAAAGCGTATTTGAGTTATCACGCGTACAGCAGACGGACAGACATTTTTCCGTCCCCCAAACAATCTCATAAAGTAACATTCTGGCACTTGAATAAAAAAAAAATATATATATATATGTATCTATAAAATAAGAGAATGTGCTTGTCTGTATATTTGTTTGTGAGCAATGCCTAGCCAAATCTACGACATGCAGAGATCTGAATTTTTTAAAACATAGATGGATATATGGGGTCCGAATGCACATCCATCTATTTAAATTTGAATCACGAAATTGAGATGTTAGTAGGGTCTAAATTAACAATACATTGTTTTCTTATAAATTGTATTGTTACAACGGTTTTAAAATGAGTAGGCGTATAAGGCCTACAATATGGTCAAACAGTAACTCTATCGTATCATGAAAAACACTGTAGGCTACTGTATAATGCAAATAAAAGACTTAAAATGTGCTCGTACTAGGAGCTAAAATTTTTATTCGCTAACTAGTCGATTCTTGAACCCTGCCTCTTCTTTTCCTGTGAGGCTGGGAGAAATGAATACTCACTCCCGCAAGGAGGCCCCTTTTCTGTGTAGGAATATGAAGAGAGAATTTAATAAAGTTCATTTTTAATGTAGAGAAAGGTTGGTCTGTGTATTTCACATTAGGTCCTCTATTAATGTTATTGAGTGAAACAAAAGAAGTGAACAGTCTCATCAGGATAATGAAGGTGTCATTGCACTAACATTTCTACTCTATTAAATTAATATCATACACACCCCTTTGATATACTGCCGTCACAAAACATGCCACCCTATATCAGCATATGTGTAGGCTACTTCATTTCGGTGCATCCCAGTAAGTTATTTCTTGTATATACGCTGAACATAGAATGGACAATCTAAAAGTTACAATAGTAGTCTACTACAAGCTTACGACAATAAAACAGAAAGATTGATTTTAAAATCCATAGACTTCTTACTCCGACGAGAAATATTGCAAGACTTCGGTGATTTAACGGAATCAAGAAGTTAAATAAATGGTGACTGGAGAAAACTGCATAACGACTAGCTTCATAACCTGTACTCGTCACCGGATATAGTAAGGGTAATTAAATCACAGAGGATAAAATGGGTTGGACATGTTGCACATATCTCAAAAGTATTAACTGGGAGACCCGAAAGGAAAAGACCACCTGAAAGACCTAGACGTAGGTGGGAGGACAATATTAGGATAGATTTAAGGGAAGTAGGATTTTTGAGGGATGGTTGGATGGAGTTAGCACAGAATAGGGTTGAATGGCGGGCTCAGGTAAGCGCGGCAATGAACCTTCGGGTTCCATAAAATAGACAATATTTCTTTAGCTTGCTGAGGAGTCTATTGCCATTGAGTGAGTACGTAAGTAAGTAAGTAAGTAACTAACTAAGTACTTAAATAAGTACAAGGGTTTGAAGACCAGAATTACGATTACTGCAATAGACAATATACAGAATGGCCCAAAAAATACAAATCCCATTTTACTGAAAAGTGCAGTGCGAAGAAATTAACATTTTATTGAAATTACACGACAACTATTTTTAATCAGATAAAAAAGACGATGGAAGATCACAACCAAATTTATCAATTTCTCATCACAATGGGTCTTTTGGTCTTTTAGTCCAATCTGTACCTCCAACAGTTATTTTAACTTTTACTTACTAATATTAATATTTTCATATCAATATTTAATTTCATTATTACAGACTAATAATCTTTTGATATCATCTATAGTACCGTACTTAACTGTAAACTATTTGCAATTATATAATAAGCCTATGTCATAATATCATATGTTATAATTTTCTCAGGTTATTGATTAAACTATGTTTTTATGTATCTCCTCTGGTGAGTGCAAGAGAAGGCCAAGACCATACCTATACCAGTACGAGGGTAGAAAGTTTATATAGTGGCAAGACATCTATAAAATCAAAGTGAGTTACAGGAAGTTCAAATAGCTTTTGTTGGATATCCAGCATACTTCAGAGCAAATAGGAGCATTCTATTACTACGAATGTATTCACAGTAACCAGAAGAAATTGAGCTGGCTCTATCAACCGGTTTAAAATTAATTTTGGATCTGACAGAAAGCCAACGATTAAAAATAATTCAATACCTTAAAATTATTCTTGATACACAATAAGGTTCAATCATGCGTTACAACCAATCTTCATCATAATGAGTAAAATTGTTTAACTAATCTTAAAATAGTTCATTATGTTATTGCATATTATTGCAGATGAAGAATAATTTTAAGGTATTTAATTATATTTAATCATTGGCTTTCTTTCAGATCCAAAATTCATTTTGATAGAGTCAGCTCAATTTCTTCTGGTTATTGTGAAGGCATTCGTAGTGATGGAAGGCTCCTATTTGCTCTGGAGTATGCTGGATATCCAACAAAAGCTATTTGAACTTCCTATAATTCATTTTGACTTTATAGATGTGTCACTTTTAAACTTCCAACCCTAGTAAATAATAAAATAAAATATCAGTTTAGAAAAAGGACAGTTTTGCTATACACATCAAATGTTTTAGACAAGCGATTTTAGTTGCGAGTTTATTCGCAGTAGCCCAAGTACAGTTCTATGAGGAAAACTGCAACGCATACACCTAGTCCCATAAGCAAAAAGTAGAAAGCAATGAACAGATCTGACATTGCCAAACTCTGAGAAGCAAATAGCCAATCAGTGCCTTCCCGATCGCTGCCTTCCACGTCCATGGCGTATTCCGAGTCGTCGTCCCATTTGGACGCGAGACCAGCTTGGGCGATCCTCCCCAGCATGATATGGAGTCTGGGAGCAAAGGGAGACCCTCTGATCACCATATACGACATGAAATAGGATATAGGCGACTCTTCCACTATATGGAACGCATCGCTCATCTTGAAGTAAGTTAGGGCCCACTTTGCCTTTCGCTTGCTCATCAGAAGAGACACATTCCTGAACCGCTTCATGAACCTGATGATGCTGTTGAGGTTGGGGTTGTAAGATAGCCTGGGAACCAATGCCTGGAAACGCTGTGATTTGTTGAATGTGTCCATCAGGTTTCGGTTGTTTGTCAGTATCGGTAGTGAAGTTTGATTCAGTTCGTCAAGGGAGTCAATATCAGCGTTGAAGTGAGGATTTCCAACCACATCCAGTAGCAATCCCTGGAAATTGCACACGAAGAACCAAGAACAGATCAAGCAAGAGGACAGCAGAATCCTCTGGGAGATTACTTTGACCCTGGTCATGAAACTCACTGGCATATTGAGAAAAGTAGCAAGCATTAGAGTGAAGCACTCTGAGATGCTCTCTTCATGAGATGCTGAGGAATACTTCCTCAGGCAATACCACATGATGACGCAAGAAGAGAACGTCGCGGCCACGTACTGCCAATGCACGTAGCCAGCAGCTCTGTACACCACCATCCAAATACGCATGCGTCCAGCACGGGGAACCATCAGAACCACTTCTTGGGTGTGAATGGCTGGCATCGTAAACTCCAACTTCTCAGTGCCATAGGACTTCAGATACATCTCATTGGCTATGATGTCAATCCTTCTGCAGATCAGATCTGCCAATGCACCAGTGAAGCTTCCATTGTCGAGCTTGGAGCCCATTTTCTCACCGTCTGCTGGTGTCACGAACTCTGGTGTGAATCCCATGTACTTTGCCAAGTGTTTCAGAACACAACCGTCTCTACCGCCAAAGCTGATTTTCTGAGTTGCGTTGTCTACCTTGACCACTGCTGTTGGAGGATCGTGGTACACTCCTATCTTCAGCTTGTAACCATGGAGATTGCTTGTACGTTCGTAGTAAGTGGCAGGGAGGTTTTGAAGGTCATCTGCTGAAACACTCCATATTATTGGCCCAGTCAAAGGGTCTATCAAAAACGGATTGTAGGCCAAAATACTCTCAGCGAAACTTTTGTGCAGAACTTTGATGAATATAAACACGTCTAAAATACCTCTTTCCTTCCACAGTCTTTCAAATATTTTGCGATACTCGCTAAGGTCTTCAGACTTCCTCACAGCTACCAGAAACAGATACCTCTCCTTTGACCTCCAAGAGGTCTGAGGGTATTTATACCTGTCATTCTGCAAGAAGGAATCAAGGGCTTTGAAACTGGGTGCTATCACGAAGTGGGAGTGTTCTGTGTCGGGAGGGTAGCCCTTCGTCATGTTAGGGATGACGGTGATTCGCACAAAGGGCAGGTCTGTCAGAGAGAACATTGAGTTCATTACCAGGGAGACGTAATCTTTGTAGCTGCCACTGGACGACTTCAGGAGCACCACAGACACGACCCTAGACACACTGAACTGGTATGCACAGACCTTCCAAAAAGACGACGAAAATATGTTGTCAAGGGACCTCCATTCGCTCATAGCATCCCTGTGCAATTTTGTGAACATTCCCTTCTGTTCAGTAAGTTGAACAATAGAGAATAATGCGATAAGAATTATCAGGGACTTCATTCTTGATACAGACTTATATAGGTTTTATTTATTGACTCTTCTAACTATTGATGCGTATTTGTTTTTCTATTGGAGTGACAATTCTTTCACACTGGCCGTGTGTAGTCTAAGGTGGAAAGGTGAATTCAAACTGAAAAATTCAATGCCATAGCCGGGATTTGAACCAGGACTTCTATTGCTGATGTGTTATGGCTTTCTTTTAATATAAAATGACTTTCTTTTAACGATTAAGGTCCAGGATGAAATAGCAGAGATAAGTAATGGTAAGTAAATATCCAATTCGACATTTGCCCTTACGACTGGTGAAACCAAGTCAAATTAACCGGCCACGCGGTTTGAACCAAGGGCCTTCAGAGTGAGTCCAAGACGCTGTATAATTAATCTTGATTTTAATTAGAATTAACTCATTTTTACATTTCTTCGACTACCTTATTATGTCCCATATAACCCAACAGACTAATAACATATATATGACACCTTGTTTTACTCGTGTTGAGAGCCCTGTACTCACTAGTGTACTCACTCGTGTGCAATCACTCACACAACGCAATACGCGTATTTACAAAACACTAGTCCCTAGTGAGTTCTTCCAATTAATTTAATGGCCGGCACTTTCCATAAACCTCTTTCCAAAAACACATGGCGAAAGAAGCCATGAAGAAATTCAAGATTGATGGATTTGTGTCCCTAGAGTTTGGAGTAGATGAACGTACACAAGTAAATAACGAGGTCTATGTTACTTTTTTTTACTGATACGTAAGTTGCAATTTAGTGAATTAAACAGTTCATCCAGCAATTACATTTACCCGTCATAATCATGTCAGTACATTTCTTGAATAATGTATATCTTCCTCATGGGAAGGGAAGATGAATTGCTTATATAGGCCTACCTCTGACAATAATTCTAAAAGTGTGTATATTTACCAATTTACTTAAATAAAGTAAGTCTTGTTTTGTAAGTACAAGTCTCAAAGTTATTTTCATTTGGTCCAACAGAGATTTCGTTGTTGATATATTAATATATTTCTACATCTTATGTGAATTATTGGTGTAATAATATGTTATTTCTAGGGACCGGATTCTTAGGTTTTTACCTATTTTTTTCCTTGCTTCCAAAACAAAAAGCGCTCATACACTTTTTCGAATCATGTCCGTAGGATTCACCCACATTAATTCTGTGGCACCTAAAAATACCTAAATGGGGTATAAAAACCTAAATATACCTAAACGGGATATAAAACCTGAAACATCTAATTAGGCTACTTTTTTTTTCTTTTTTGCTTGTCACTTGAGGAATCGATATTTTGCGGAGAGACAATAATTTTTGTCGGGTTGAAATTAATACCACCAGCGTTTCGTTCAACCCATTGTCGTCTAGGATGGACAGTATCAAGAGAGGAAGTGTAGAGTACCGGCGTATTCCTTTTAAAATATTCGTACGAACAACCATTGCTGCCGTGTATGAACAAGGATATAGAATTTTGTGTTTTAAAGCGTTTGTTTGCCTTTAGTACTGTCTTGTTATTCACACTGAGTGGTCACACTATGTTTTAAGCATAGGCGTAACGAGGGGGGGTTTGTGGGTTTGAACCCCCCCCCCCCATTGATTAAAAAAGGGAAAATAGTACTATTTATTTCATTATTGTGATATATCACCTTTTTAAAAAATCTGCTTATAATTTACTTAATATGAGTTTAAAGCGTGGGAAGCTTAAAACTCGTTATTGTGCACCTTAATTTTTAAAATTTCCGGGGGAAGGACCCCGGAACTCCCCTCTCCAGAGGTTATAACCCCCCTCCATATGGTCGGCCTGGTTACGCCTATGGTTTTAAGAAGACTTGTTAATATTATGTATTGAATCCTATGTAGCACATTCAAATTCATTAAACCAATTATTCTACCCTAAAACGATATTTTGGACAAAAAAACCTAAAAAAACCTATTTCACCTAATGCAAAACCTAAAACAGTGTTTTTAAAAACCTAAAAACCCGGTCCCTAATTGTTTCTGTTATTATGCAGCCTACACAGGGATCATAAAACCACATTTTTTTATATTTATTTATTTTAAAATTACATGAATACATACGCCTATATAATATACAAATACCTGAAACCCCGAAAGATCAGGAGTTCGTGCTCGAAGGAAGTTCCATGCTTATATTTAAATGTTATTACATTATTGAAATATAATCTTAACTTAAAATTACCTTAAAACTAAATAGATAAAATAACGTGAAATAGTACTAGGGGAAAAGACAAAAGCTGGGAGTAAAGGCATGACTCAACTGATAGAAAAATAAAATCAGGTAAACTAATGTAAAAAAAGTGCCAGTATGTTTTTGTTTAATCAGTTATGACTGCAATTATGATATGCAGAATATGTTTTTTTTTAAATTGATTTCCAAGTTAAGCTCCAGATTTATTCATTAAGCAGGGCTTACGGAAGAAGAAAGGTCTACCATCTCGGCCACCTGGGTCATTTTAACGGTCTAGTTGGATAAGCGCATGTAAAACAATAGTGTTTTTTGTCATAGCTACCTGTATTTTAATTTCCAAGGCCTTATAAGATCACAGTAAAACAATAGGCTATGTTGTCAAGATAACTGATTTTCATTTTTTTTATAAATTCTTTCGAATACGTATTTGCCAAAAAATAGGCACTAAATTGAGCATTACTCCGAAACAGATCAACCGATTTTATCCATTATGAATAGACGTCTTCCCATGGACATTGTAAATGTGTATACCAAGTTTCATAAAAATCCGGTAAAGCGTATTTGAGTTACCGCGTCTTTAAAATATACACTAAATTGGGTTTTACTCCGGCACCGGTCAACAGATTAGGTTCAAATTCAATAGGGCACTTCTCATGGACGTCATAAATGGGTATACCAAGTTTCATGGAAATCCGTTACAGCGTATTTGAGTGATGGCGCCTTTCTATAAGAAAGGCGCCTTAATCTATTAAAATAGGCACTAAATTGGGCATTACTCCGGTACCGGTGAACCTATTTGGTTCAATATCAATAGGGTTCTTCCCATCGACATTATGAATGTTTATACCAAGTTTCATGAAAATCCTAAAAAGCGTACTTGAGTTATGGTGCTTACAGACGCACGGACAGACGGACGGACAGACAGACAAACAGACAGACGGACAGACATTTTTTCGTCCCCCACACAATCTCATAAAGTACCATACTGGCACTTAATAATTATAATACTGACAAATAATGGTAGGTACCAAAAGATAATCTTATTTTAAAAGGGGTAAAAACCTAAGTAATATGAGTTTTGTTTATTTTTTTATTTTAGATTTAAAGACTCCATAACTACAGTTGGCAAAAACTGAATGTAATGTGATTTTAAAATTACACAGACGAGGACCGAAACTAAAGCTATATGACAGACCAGCAGAAGTGAAACATTCAAACACCACTGATCATAAAGTTATTCGATCATGTTTTCATAGGTAAAGTAATAAAATAAAACGATTAAATTATGACGACAAACACTTGCTATCGGCTGAATTTGCACATATTCTTATGCCGAATTGGTCATTGGTTCTTGAGCTAAATAATCATTATAAAATCACCAGTTAACACCGCGTGATACACTCATCCAGTTTCAGTTTATAGTCCATGTTTTTTATCCTAACCGTTCTCTATACTGACATTTAAAACCTTGTAAATCTCTATATATATAAAAGGCTTTGTCCTGACTGACTGAATGAATGACTGACTGACTGATTGACTGAATGACAGGAATCAACGTACAGCCTAAACTATAACAGGTAGAGACTTGGAATTTTGACAGTACCTTCGTTTTATAATGTAGGTGCTCACTAAGAAAGGATTTTGAAAAATTCTGATTCTAAATGCCAAAAATTAAATGTTTTTGAAAATACTTAATCCCTTTTTACATAGAATTATCAATTCCAAATCACAGAATATATTGTTGCCAAATGGTATCAGGTGGGCTTGGTAGAAACAAATGAAATGCACTTTTGACAAATAAGAGAAGTTATCAAAATAATTCATGTTATAAATAAATATTACAGAATGAAATCACATAACTTTCTCTACCCTGGACATAGAGAAAACAAAACGAGGTATGGTAATGTGTATATTATTATATTATATCGCAGGTTTTTGGAGAGAAAAGTATGAAGGCTTTATGGTAACATAAGAGTGGGAAATTTCCCGCCTCGATATTACAATTTTATGTTACAGGAATTTCTGTTTCTTCTTATTTAAACCTCTAGCAGGCTTGCTGTGCACTGTACAAGCGATGGGATGCAAAATTCTAGATCCTCTATGAGCCATAAAAAAACTATATCAAGCGTTTTCTGAGGGAATAGTTTGAGTGTAATAAGTCGTTCTTCCTATTTCAAATTATAAATGCCTATATAAGGACCTAGAATTTAAAATTGAAAATCCTTCATAAGCTAATTTCCAATTACAAAATACAAAACCCGGGCGACGCCGGGTCTTTTAAGTTAGTACAGTATATTAGTCATACAAAATCCTCACTTACATTTTAGAGTGTTAAACGCTTAATATTTCCATTGAATTTTAACTTGATACCCATTTTAATCACGCACTCTATACATTCGAAATCTACAACCAACTGAGTTTTCCACAAGAAGAATTACAGATCCTGCAGTAATGCCAATCCCCCAAAGCACGTAAGCCAACTGAAAATCAACTAATTTGTAGACTTTCACCTCGCTTTTGGGTTCAAAGATACGCCTTTCTTCTCTGAGAGCTCGAAATTGAAGCACTAACTTGGCATCCTTGTCCCATTTCACGACCAGCCCTGCAGCACACATCTTACCCAGCAAGTTGTGTATTCTAGTAGCATAGGGAGAGCCCTTAGGGATCATGTAGGACACGAAATACTCTCTAGGATATTCTGGAACCATGTGTAGAACAGAAGAATGTTTCCCCATGTACCAAATAGCTTCACCCTTACTTGTCAACATGGAAACGTTCCTGAAGTTTGCAATGTGATTTAGAAGAGTCTCTGAAGATATGTTCTGGTAAAAGAACTTTGCTTTCAGGCCTGACAAAGCCTCGGATGCATCAAAGGTATCCAAAAGATTGGGATCCAATGTCATAACTGGGATACCAGCTTCATCGAGTTGCTTGAGGGATTGGACATCCCTGCTGTAGTGTGGATGCGCCACAGCGTCCAGAAGAGAGCTCTGGAACAAACACATGACGATCAAGCTGAAGAACATACAGAAGCTGAGGAATACTCTCTGGGACGGCGATGTCACCCTGGTCAAGAAAGTCAGCGACATTGTAAGAAAAACCGAAGCCATGTCCAGTAGATTTGTTAGATATGACACTTTTCCATGGATCTTCCTCAGTATATACCAGAGAGCGACACTGGCGGCGAAGACGATCAACAAATACATCCAAAAGCTGAGGTTGAAGCACTCTGAGATGGCTTTCCAAGAAGGCAGCTTTTGAGCTTTCGGTACGATGATTACGAGCTGTTTGGTGTAGAAAGCAGGCATCGTGAAATCGATGTTAGTGGTATTGTAGTATTTTATGTACCTTTCATTACCTGAAATATCAGCAATGTCGGATATCAGATCCTTCATAGCTCCAGTGAATAGTCCAAAACTATCTTGGTAACCAAACTCACGGCCATCTGACGGTTTTGAAATCAGTGGCTTGAAATTCATGTAGTTGGCAATGTTTGTAATGACCAAACAATCTCTTCCTTCACAGCTACAACTGTCGTTCTTGCACTCTACCCGTGCTGTCGGGAAGGAATCAAACATAGTAACCTTGAGAGAATTGCCATCCAGATTCCAAGTACGCTCTAAGTAAGTTTTTGGCAATTCATCAATGTCTCTTGGATTCACAGTTATGATTTTGCCATCAGTTTTGAAAGGATCGTAGACGCTGATGCTATCAAGACTTCTTTTACCTGGATCAAGATGTTTTTCAATGATCAAAACGTTCAAGATCTTTCTGCTGCTCCAAAAATATTCCACTAAATTATTTCTCGCAATTTCTGGAAATTCAAGCAGAAAATTTGTCCAGTCGTTGGGCATAGCTACTACCACCATATAGTTATCTTTCACCGACCAGTTAAGAGTAGAATTGTGACCACTTTGCACGTAAGAAATTGCGTCACTGTACGACAAGCTTATTACAAGATGAGAATGTGAAGATTCTGGAGGATATTCTTTGACGTAAGCTGGAACAGATGCAGGACCATAAGAAGGTACATTCTCGTCAAATTGTCGAAAACCATAAGTGTCGTTAACCCCTGTAGTTGGCACACCTGTTTTGACAGGCTGAGGGATTAAGAACATCACTATTTCGACTGGAATATCCAAGTGATCTTGAATATACTTTATTACATTCAGCAAAGTCATATTCCATACCGGAACTGTGTCATAATGAATGTATACAATGCTTAAAGTCCATGTGGAGTTAAAGTGGTGGGAGCAAGCTTTCCAAAAATCTGGGTCATCCGCGAAGTATTCTGCCCAAGTCAGATCACTAATGTAAGTTCTTTCGATATATTCTATCAGTGAGAGATCTGTACATTCGAAGCTGAAGGACAGCAGAATGGCCATCAACAGAATATTCATTCTGAGGAAATGTTGCAGTATTTAAATTACATAAAATACTTTGTGGGTGCCACTTCTTAAAGACTTCTTTTCCAAGAACTGCTTCTACCTGCTGCCACCCTAAGCTTCTTCGACTTATCAATCAGTGAATATAAAAGTAATTAGGCGTATTCACACTTGTCTGCAGCCCAGTACAATGTTGCCAAATACGTACTACAGCACGTTTACTTTACGTGCTCAGTGGTGAATGACAGCGGCAGCACTGGGGAAATCCACGCAACTACAAGAACACTTGTTCTTTGTCGGTATCGGTGCAGGTTTTTGGATCTGGGGACAATGCTATTATATTATTTTGTAGATAGCCGGTGGTTTGGGATTAGATCTTCTTAAAATGACACGAAAAGTATCTAGTTTTGTAAGCCTACTATTATTCCAGTTTGAATCGAGGCTCTTGGTGTAAAGTGTTTTATATACCTGTGTAAACATGAGCTTTTCTAATTAGATTAAAAAGAGGAGTTCTGCCTTTTCTTGAATTAATGTCCGACTTGTTGATAAAAAATACATCAGGGCATGTCAAAGAATGAGGGCTTAATGATGTAATTTAAAAAAGTAATGGATGAAAAGACTCCAGTTCTAAATAATAATTACATGCTCAAGTATTCCTACATAAATTACTCTACCATGGACAGTATATTACGGCTGGATCTCCTACACTCTACAGCAGTTAAATAACAATTCTTTCTCACTGCATTCTTTGAACTTAGAGCTGATTAATTAACCTAAAAAAGTACTAATTATTGCTATGTTATCTAACACTCTATAGCAGGTAGGCTGCTTAAAATATCTGCATTAATACAAAGTTCATGACCTCTAAAGCATGAATTTATACATACAGGGTGTTGAGGTATACGTACATCCAAAACAAAAACAAAAAAATTGTGAAAAATAGCATTTAAAAAAAAGGTGTTTTTAGATAGTTCTTTTCTCTTTTATTCAACATATTTATTTCTAAATTCTGGCTGCTAGTTCCTCAGATAAAGCCCTTTTTCTGAAAAGCTTCATTTTACCATGCTCCTTGCTCAGCTTATTACTCCACTGTAGGCCCTATGTACTGTTTGAACTTCCTGTCAACTTCAGGACAAAGCCCCTTATATACGAGTACATAGATATTTACATGAAGAGAATGTCATATTAAGAGAAAAAACTTTTATTTTGGGAGACGTAGTTATGCGTTTCACATTAAGACTTTTTCTTGCAGTTAGTCTATCAGTTAGCCTATAGTCTAGTATATTGCGATACAAGTGCCGTAAGCGATGCATACGGATCGAGGAAAGAGTTTGAAAAAACGAGATCCGTTATGCGCTTACGGCACGAGAATTGCATGCTATTTTTTGCACGATGATTATTTTTATCAATTTAATTATATTAATTGAGATATTACCTGAAAATATTATGCACATACATTATTGAAGATAGATGTTTATTTCAGAAAGTGATTCGCATGTGTTTGTTGTTATGGGAACCGAATATTTGTCCTGGGGGGCCTTGTCCTTAAAGGCTTGTATTATGATGTGCCGTAAGTAAATTCTTACCGCACGGAAACTCTTACCGCACATAGCAACAAGATTGCGTGTGGGAATGTCAACTTACGATCCACGGCAACAACATTTTTAAGTACCATTAATTAGTTAAGTCGTGCAAAAAAAAAACTTAGAGGTCTTACAACTATATAATACATAAATATATTCTGGACATTCATTATGTAAGCTACCCTGCAGTGCATCAATACAACACAGCAAAGAGCTTATTAGGGAGAGTGAGGCCTAACAAATGAGAAACAAACGCGACTGTCAGCTGTTATTACGTCTTGCTAATGTGGACACGCAGAGCCATCACGCGGGCATTAGAGGAGTTACTGTGTCCATTGAACTGCTAGAAATAATTCTATGCACACGTCATAATGAAGGCTAATGCAGATTTATGGTGTTTACATTTACTCTAACATGCATGGCCTACCTGAAAACCTACGTTATTTATCGTCTCATTCAAATGAAACTAACCAAGGGAAAAACAATTGAAGTCTACTTTCAAAAATAGTTATTTATTCTTCGCATACACTAGAGTACAGTTAATATTCTGAGTGTTAATAAAAAATCAGATAAACTGATATAACAAGGTGCCAGAATGCTTTTGATTAATCAGTGATAATTGCAATTATGATATGCAGAAAATAAGTTATTTTTGTAATCGATTTCCGAGTTAAGCTCCAGATCGATTCATTAAGCAGGGCTTAAGGAAGACAAAGGTTTAAAGTTTGATATGCATATGTGAAGGAATATGTGGGTAATGTTATTTGTCAAAGCTAACTGTATTGCTACTTCCAAAGTCGTATATGAACACTGTAAAACAATAAGTTGTCAAGAGAACTGATTTGCATTTGATAAATTCTTTCTAATACATTTCCATAAAATAGGCACTAAATTGGGCATTACTCCAGTACCGGTGAACTGATTTGGTCTAATATCAATAGACTTCTTACCATGGACGTTATAAATGCGTATACCAAGTTTAATGAAAATCCAATTACGTGTATTTGAGTTATCGCGCGTAAAGACACACGCATCCTGTCCCTCACACAATCTCAGAAAGTACCGTTCTGGCATTTAATAATAATAACAATAAAAATAAAAAAATAATAAAAATAAAATAATAATAATAATAATATTGTAACGGGTTTTCTGTTTAGGCCTACAATGTTCCTGGAACTGATATATAAATTTCTATTATTGTAAAAAGTAAAATGTGTAAAATCATTATTTGCACCACCATTTTAGATTGAACCAATACTAATAATTGCATTGGAGAGGTTCCAGGTACAAAACCCGTTGCCGGCCAATTTGAAATGGGTTTTTTCATGGTTTCCCCAGGCATAAAGGCAAATGCCGAATTGGATATTTACATACCATGAATCATCCTCACCATTTCATCCTGTATCATATCCATTTAAATTAATATCAGTTGAAATTTACTCCATAAAATACACCGACAATAGAAACAATTGACAAGCAATAGGTTCATGGTCTACCCTACTGTACAGACACACATCCCGAACTCCTGATATGGCCTCGAAGCTAAAAGGAGTATAAACACAACTGAGACAATAAAAAAATACTGCTATAGCTTTAATGATATAAATAAATAAAAAATTAAAAATGATATAATTATAATCTACGAGACAAATAAATAAATGAAATAATTCTGACTGAGACAAAGTGTAATTCAGTTTATTTACAGAACAAAATATTTCACAGAGCCATATTGGTGATTTCTGTCATGGATATAAATACAAAAAAGGTAAAGTCACCTGCAATTCACAGTTGAAACGTATTACCGAAAAGTCATGCTTCGATAAAGCAAAAAAAAGTCACGTTTTCTGCCAGTTTTTCACTCGTAACTCGCGAACGAAAGCGAAGATTAAAGATTCCACTTCGACGTGCATTCGGCCACCCCTCAATCCATCCATGTTTAAAATTTCAGATCTCTGCGTGCAGTAGATTTTGCTGGGCATCGCGCACAGGCAAGATAAACACTTCCGCTTACTATTACAGATTATTTTAATATAGTTTATATACAGGGTGTTAATGAAGAACACCGAAATATTTTACCTGTGTAAAGAGGAGACATAGACAAGCAACTTTTATTAGGACATTTTTGCTCTATGACGTAAAATGTGTATGCTACAGGGCATTAAAGTCCTTAAAATTTGGTGCTCATAACTCAATAATTGAGCGAAATAGGGTTAAAATTTTCATTAAATTGACTTCATGCCTTCTTAGCGATCGATAAAAACCTGATTATTAACAATTCATCAACAGCTATACCATAATTTAGAATTTTCATAATCTGCAAAATTTACTGATTAATCACATGATTGCCCGCCACTGCATTATGTTTTTATTCCTAATTCCAAACCTAACAAAAATGTTTCGTTTGTCTTTTTTTCCCTCAGAGTTGTAAGATATCGATCGTCATTTTTTACAATTTTCCCGACCACTACACAATATTCACTGTTCCTTTGTTTCCCATCATTTCAAGTATTAGAAGACAGTGGCGTGCATATCCTTGGGATATTTTATGTTATAACAGGAAGAATTGAATCCATAGAGCAAAATTCTCCTAATAAAAGTTGCTTGTCTATGTCCCCTCTATACACAGGTAAAATATTTCGGTGCTATTCATTAACGCCCTGTATTTCTGTTACAAGTATATCATTGATAAATCAATCAATGTTGGCCTCTCGTCTTTGGCCAAAAAGAAAATGTCTCTTTAGTTACAGAAGGCCACGGAGATAATTGGTCAGCATTACGCTGGATTTGCTGACTATGGCAATGGTAGGTAGCTACTTCCTTCTGTGGTATAAATAGTGTATCTTCAATGCAAAATGTTCTAAAACAAAAACCAACAAACCAGCGCAACTTCCCAACGAATATATCACAAATGCAATGTAGAGATCTGAGAACGAGAGTGGCCTATTTCCAGTATCCTGAACTATCTTTCTTTTGGATTTCTGATAAGTATCTTCGTTCCACTTCCAAACAAGTCCCACTTCAGACATCTGAAACATGACGCTGTTCACAGCCTGCAAGAAGGGCCAGCCCTTTCTAACCACATAGGACATGAGGTAAGTCACAGGGTACTGGCTTACCATATGGAGTTGTCCGCCAGATTTACTGACGATGGCTCTGCTGTTGTGAGTGCTAGAGAGAAAAGCAATATCTCTATCTTCTTGAACTCTTTGGAACGGTGCCTTTATTCTCTCCAGTCTAAACTTTGATTTCAGTCCATGCCAAGTTGGTGTGTCGATATAGCTGAAGGTGTCTAGTAGATCCGGGAATGGAGTGATGATCGGCAATTCTGATCGGTCAAGAT
Source organism: Ectobius pallidus (assembly GCA_964059195.1). Taxonomy (NCBI): domain Eukaryota; kingdom Metazoa; phylum Arthropoda; class Insecta; order Blattodea; family Ectobiidae; genus Ectobius; species Ectobius pallidus. The sequence goes on along the minus strand of CAXKWD010000005.1, from coordinate 179,337,760 downwards.
CTGCCAAAGTGTCGATCTCGGAGTCTGAACCCGGATGACTGAGGATCTGAAACCAGGCGGCCTGCAGAGCTGTGATGAGCACCATGCTGAAGAGAAGGCAATGGAAGATGAAGAGCCTCTTCGCAAAGGTCTTGATGCTGAAGAACTTCGTGAAAGGAGCGGATGCAAATATCTGCAGCATGAAGAAGGACTTTAAGCTTAACTGGCTTCCAATGGTTCCTAGGAAACGGGACTCGAACTTGTTGAGGAAGCTCCAGAAGGAAACACAAGAAATGTAGGCAAGCGCTACTAATGTCCATACGTATGCGTCCAGGCATCGAAGCACGGCCGACCAGATTGGATGTGGGAGAGCCCCTAAAACAATTAGGTCTGTTTTGTATGTATGTAGCATATGTGAGAGGTCCACATATTCCATCCTATCATATTTATTTATGTATTTATATTTTCATTTTAGAGGCTGTGTGTTTGACTATATTTAGGCCAAAGCCTAAAAATAATACAAAATTATACTCAATAACTAATCAATATACAAAACCTACATTAGGAAGGATAATTTTTTCACACTGCCCGTGTGTAGGCTAAGGCGGAAAGGTGAAGTTAGACTGAAAAATTCAATGCCATGAAGATTAATTCCGAGCTTCCGGCAGCTTGGTCCACTGCCATCACCAGGAGATAATTGGGAGAAGTCTATAATGTCAAGAAAGGCTGAGTGGAAATTCCCTGAAGGCGTTTCAAAATGATTTGCGATTTCGCGGAAGCAAGGAGCTCTATTCGCTCCAATAACGCCATTTCTCTTTCTAAAACTTCGGCAAAAATCTAATTTACCCGCAAATGAAGAGAACCAGTTGATTGTATAACAGTTTACAATAATTTAAATATAAATGACATAAAAAATATACGATGCATGAAGGAATATGTTGATCTCTCCTCAGTGCTGAAGTTGGACATTTTCTTCTAGGGGGACCCAATAAATTTATATGCAAGAATCTATTTGGATCTATATGCATTCATGAACCATAGATTATTGTCTCTGTTGGACATTACATGAAAATATTATAGGAGAAAAATTCCTCTGACACTGGGATTTGAACCCAGGACCTTTGGTTATTCATATCTTTTTTCCGTCTTGCGTTTATGCCGGAACGATGAAGACTATATTTCTACTTTGCCGGAGCGCCTTTCCGGTCCATTCCGGTCCAACTTCAGCACTGCTCCTCCAATTAAAAAATATAGATTTATTCACCAGTTTTGACTAATACTTTCTCAGGAAATGATAGCTGATACAATTTCGTTGGGGAAAAAAGTTCGTATAAACATGTGTCCTATTCAAATTGACCTTAAAACGATTGTTTTGTTTTCGTTGTGTCTATTTGGTTTTAAACTAAGCGATTCACTTCAAAATCCGTATGAGTGAAGTATTAATCGAAATAATTTCTCACTCTGGTTTGAAAAAATTGCATACTGACGAGTTAAAATAAGTAATCTGGTAAAATATTTATTTAATTTTTTTTAAAAGTGGAATAGAAAGTTTAGTTTTAATGTCTCGATTAGGAAATACATTCAAAGAACAACAATTATTCTTAACGATTATACAAATGATATAGTCGTCTCGATTTCATCGTTCCCAGCGTTGCTGTATTTGATGTTTAATGCAAGAAGGACACACTTGTTAATAGCCGCGTGTTGAAATGTTCAGGGAAACCATTTATTGTATCCCTATACGTATTTATTCATGGGAATATCAGCTACAATTTCCTGAAGCTACCTAAAAACTCCTGAATCACTCTATACAGGGTGTTAATGCATAAAACCGAAATATTTTAACTGTGAATAGAGGGGGCAAAGTCTAGCACCATTTATTAGATTTTTGCTCCATGACTTAAAATGTGTATGCTACAGGGAGCTAAAGTCATTACAATCTGGTGCTCACAAATCAATAATGAAGCGAAATAGAGCTGAAATTTTCATTAAACTGACTTCATGCCTTCTCTTTGATCGATAAAAACCTTATTCTTAATCATTTATCAACAGATATACCATAATTTCGAATTTTCATAATTTGCAAATAAAATTACAGACTAATTACATGACTGGCCGCCACTGCATTAGTTTGTTTTAAATCCTAACTCAAGTGATAACAACGAAGTTCCTTTGTTTTGAATTTTTTTGACATTTTAGAAGTCAGAGGCGGCCATGCCCTGGGAGATATTATGCTGTAATAGGAAAAATTGAAACCACAGAAGAAAAATCTCCTAATAAAAGTTGCTTGTCTATGTCCCCTCTACACACAGGTAAAATACTCTGGTATTATTCATTAACACTCTGTATAAATGGAAGTATAGATAAGTATTCAAAGTGAACCCCAACCTGGCACAATAACACACAAGTCATCATGCATGACAACTGGGAAGGTGTAGTCAATAGCGTCAGTGCCATAGTTCTTGATATAGTGCCCGTTAAGAGCTATGTCAGCTCTATTGTATACCACGTCACCTAGAGCTCCAGTAACAGTTCCGTTATCTGCGGTATAGCCGAATGTTTCACCATCCCTGGGCTGTCTGATGACCCAGCTGAAATTCATCGCTCTGGACAACGTCTCCAGCACAAAACCATTCCTACCACCGTAGGTTTCACTTGTCCTGTTCGCGACAGTGGCACTCCCTAGAAATATAGAAGTCTGAGACGGGAACATTACTACTCTCAGAAGGTAACCACGCAAATCTGAGAATATATTCTTTATTTGCAGTCTCAGAGATGAATATTGTCTTATGTCTGTTGCCTTAACTGAACCCCTACTGGATATAGCTTCGTTGTACTGGAACGGCTGATAAGTAAACACTGTGCTGTTTGAGTTAGTGTGTAAGATAACGACTCTAGCCACGCCGCATTTCTCCCATAGTACTTGAAATCCTTTCCTTATTTGCTTTGGAGTCAGCTGTTCCAACATCAGGAAAGTGTAGTACAGTCCAGTATTCCAGGTATAATTCTTGTTCATAAAAGTCCAAGTCGAGGCCCAGTTGCCAATTATGAGCACGTCTGAGCATTTTGTGTTGTAGGTTTTGTTTGTGACCTTCTGGAAGGTTAAAGAAAACATCTCCAGAGGTATTTGCAGTCTGGTTTGGATCTGCTGGAGAATTCTGGGAGATACCACATCGCTGGAGTTCCTGTCTGTGACCACTGTCAGACAGTAGATCCTCTTGTTCAGAAGAGTCAGTATGTTCTCAATGGACTGTTCACAACTTTCACACTCATTTGTTTCCAGTAGCTTCAAGTGGATCTGGTGAAATAATGTTAACAAGAGAAAGTGGGTTATAAAGTTTTTCATATCTATCAAAAGTCATAACGCTGTTCTTCTGGCAAAATATAGAGAACATATCCACAGGTATCTGTAGTCATCTATGGATCTGCTGAAGAATTCTGGGAGAATCATCGCTGGAGTTTCTGTAGGTTATCACATGTCAGACAGAAGATCATCTTGTTCAGAAGAGTCAGTTTATTCTCAATGGACTGATCACAGCTTTGACAATATTTTGTATCAGACAGCTTGAACCGGATCTGGTGAAATAGTATATTCTACACGTACATAAAGTAACCTTCCCACAGGCCATTAACGGAAACAAAACACAATTTAATGCAAAAATTTATTGTAACAGATACAGGATGTGTTGAGCTATTTTTCAAAATATTCACCACCGGAATTCAGAAGTTTGTCATACCGTGGGACCAACTTTTGTATCCCTGTGTCATAAAAGTCAGTCGCCTGGGATTGGAACCACTGTTTGACAACTATCTCCGCCCTCTTTTTCATTGTCTGACATTTCTTGAGGTGTAGGAAAAGAAGGAAATCACTGGAAGCGTGTTCCGGGCTGTAGAGTGGATGTTTGAAGTATCCTTCAGAAGTTCGACTGGGCGATATTTAAACACCTTCATATTGAAGTAAAACTTCTTTAGTGGCGGTAGAGGGTAAATCGGGAAAATCAGTCACACTAAAATCGTCACGAAATCAGTCACTATCAGTCACGAAATCTGTCACAATCAGTCACGAAATCTATCACACTCAAAACCGAACGAAATTACTGTGCGGACTGCACAGAAAACAATCAACTCAATGACTAGGTGTAATCAAAGGACATTTTTCAGACCTTACTTCCTCAATGGCAATAGACAATTCCTAAGCAATCTAAAGGTATATTATCTATTTTATGGAACCCGGAGGTTCATTATCGCGCAAATCCAAAATTAAAAAATACAAATTTCCAAAATTAAAAAAAAAATGATAACATCCAAAAATCCAAAATTTAATAAATAATAAAATTAAAAATTTAAAAATCCAAAAATAAAAAATTAAAAAAAATTCGAAGACGGAAAATTTAAAAAATCCGAAATTAAAAATTCAAAGATCCAAAATTAAAAAGTTCAAAATCAAAAATTTAAAAAGTCCAAAAACTCAATATTAAAAAGTCCAATAATGCAAAATTTAAAAATCCAATAAACAAAAATTGAAAAAATAAAATAAAGTTTTACTTCTGTCGCGTGGCGTTCCACGCACTCTTTTTTTTTCTACCTTTTCCTACTCCTCAAAAAAATAATCATTGAGTTGATTGTTTTCTGTGCAGTCCGTCACAGCCCCACTACGATTTTGTTCGTAACGCTAGAGCGTAAGGCAACTTAGGGTTAGCTCTCGATTTACTCCTAGCGCGCCTAAAGAAGTTTCACTTATAAAAAAAATGACAGAGAGGCAGAGATGGTTGTCACACAGTGGTTCAAATCCCAGGCGGCTGACTTCTACGACACAAGCATTAAAAAGTTGGTCCCACGGTACGACTAATGTCTCTATTCCGATGGCGAATATGTTGAAAAATAGCTGAACACTTGATGTATCTGTTGCAATAAATATTTTCATTAAAATTGTATTTTGTTTCTGTAAGTAATGCCAGGGAAACTTAATTTCTGGACGCGCTTCGTAGCTTTGACTAAAATGGTATATGTATCACTAGATAATTTCTTTAGAATACCCTCTTTATGTCCGGAGCGAATTATTCTTGACTTAGCAACAATTATTTACGCCTAATAATGTTTTATTTTAACAACGGTTGAACAAAGACTGAACGCGATGCACAACGGAAAATTTCCGTCGATGTTAATCCATTTAGAGAGACATGCCCTTGGGCATGATATCTTGACAAAAAAGAAAGGAATCGTAATGCAGGCACGAGCGTGATTCGGTTCCTGGGGAACCATGCATTAATATAAATGTCACTTGGCAAGGCAAGGAAAAACTTTTAATTACGCCTTTTCCCCTCTCATACATGGCCCACAAGATAATTAACAACTCATATATTACAAGTAAAAGCATTGCTAGGGGGCTTAGATCGATATCTTCTGTTCTTTATTCTATTTTTGTCAATGAAGTGTATTAAAGCACTGCACGCTTGCCAACATAATTCATTATATTCATTACTCAATGATGTCACATATTATCCGTTGCTATGTATACAAGGCGGCTCTGGAAACATGCGAAGCACGTTATCCATCATATTATAAGTTGTAATAGAAGATCATTGTTGAAATTAATGATAAAGGTAAAAGCTATGCAGTCGCGTGGATATTTTAATCTACATAGATATAACAACTAGTTCACGAATTTGTACACAATTTTAAGTACAGTACAGTCGGTCAAATAAAAAACGTCGGGCGGTATTTGATTAAGTATCACGAACGAGCATATGCGCATGTATAGGAAGACTTAAGGTTAGGTTCACACACGCCTCTTGTCTATCCGTGTATTTTCTTGATTATTTAGTCAGTTTTGTTCCAAAACAAACATGTATAGAAGGCTGTGGCTATATGCCTCAAATCCGCCATATTCTTGGTTGCAAATTTTTATAATATTAATAATTAATAGATTCGCGAGGAATATGTTTATCCAAGGAGCATTTTTTAAAGATTTTATTTTATAGGCCTAATACCGGTACTTCTAGTGCAAAATCAATAACTTACGCTCAACTTCTGCAACCAATCTTAGAATCGAAATACGCGTCCGGCCAGATCAACGTTTGCTATGAAAACTCCCGGTCGCATTATAGTAAAGTTCCCACCTCTTAGCTGCTCTTTCATAAATATGGAACCTTCTCGCTGCTTCAGAGACCGAAAAATGCAGGTCAATTACAGCCCTAACTACACTTTCTCTCACGTTAGCATTTGTATGTGGCGATGACACAAAGCAAAATGAATTATGACAATGCATTAAGTTGAATATCGTGTGTTGCGCTTTCCGCGTTGTTCATTTTTTCCCTTCTTGTTCATATTTTCCCTCCTGCCGCATGGCCTCATATGTTCCGAAAATGATCTGTATTTTGTGTTTTTTATAGGAAACTTGTGAACTAATGCGTCAAAACTTTAATTTTAACAGCATACGAGTCCCGACGTTTTTTATTTGACCGACTGTACATAGTAGTAGTTTTCGCATGTAGAAAACAGTACAAGATAAACTTGTTTAATCTACAGATAATCTCAATAGGTCCTTAATTCTGTCAGGTAAAATAAAATATTATTATTGTTATTAGTGCCAGAATGGTACTTTATGAGATTGTGTAGGGGGACAGGAAAATGTCTGTCCGTCTGTCTGTTTATCCGTGTATCTGTACGCGCGATAACTCAAATACGCTTTATCGGATTTTCATGAAACTTGGTATACGCATTTATACCGTCCATGGGAAGAAGCTTGTTGATATTGAACCAAATCTTTTGACCGGTACCGAGGTAAAGCTCAATTCAGAGCCTATTTTATGGTAATAGGGTATATTAGAAAGAATTTATCAAATGCAAATCAGTTCTCATGACAACATTTTGTTTTACAGTGTTCATATACGCTTTGAAAGTTGCAATACAGTTAGCTACTAACACTACCCACATATTCCTTCACTAAAGTAACTGACTGACTTACTTACTCAAAGGCAATAGACAATTATTAAGTAAGCTAAAGGAATTATCTATTTTATGGAACCCGGAGGTTCATTGCCGCGCTTACCTGAGCCCGCCATTCAACCCTATTCTGTGCTAACTCCATCCAACCATCCCTCGCAAATCTTACTTCCCTTAAATCCATCCTAATATTGTCCTCCCACCTACGTCTAGGTCTTCCAAGTGTTTTTTTCCCCTTCGGGTCTCCCAGTCAATATTTTTGAGATATGTCTTTCCTCCCCATTTCATCCTCCGTGATTTAATTACCCTAACTGTATCCGGTGACGAGTACAGGTCATGAAGCTCGTCGTTATTCAATTTTCATCTCTCTTAGGCTCAAATATTTTTCTAAGCCCCCTGTTTTCGAACACTCTCAGATTATGTAAGGGACTATGTCCATATAATACAACCGGTAGGATAATTGTCTTATAAATCTTTATTTTTAGATTTCTGGACAGAAGACGAGAAGATAAGAACTTTCGAACTGCATAAAAACAAGCATTTCCTGATTTGAGTCTACATTTAAGTTCTCATGTAATATTATTTGTGTCTGTAATTACTGCTCCCAGACATTTGAATTTTTTTAAAACACGTTTTAGAAACCAGAATAATCGTACACCATAAAGATGTGGCTATAACTGTGAGCTTCCCTTGCATATCCATCAAATGTAGTGAAGGGGATGATTCCCCTCACCCGGGGTTATTCATCACGAGGGCGGCATCTGACCAGCAAAAGAGCGAACAGACCAATTAATTAACACACCGAAGACGAAGGCCGAACTAATTCGATTAGCAGTGCCATGACAACGAGAAATACCACACCACGTGGCGTAGAAGGTTACAAGCGTTTAGTGGTGTGGAATGTAGTATCTACATTCTGCAATTTACGGAAGCAATACAACTTTTCTACCTGTAGTCTACTTAAAGAATTATCATAAGCAGGGCCCGGATTCTCATGACCTAAAATTGTTTGAAAAATTACCTATAAAATGACCCTAAATTTTAAAGAAAGTGACTTAATAATTATAAAAAATGACCTAAAAGTGAAATTTTATTTATAAAAAAATATTGTACACACAAAGTTATAGACTAGTTTGTACATAATTGTAAAAAAACTGTAAATAACTTGTATATGTTGTGAATGTTCTTTTCTCACAGAAATTTATACTGGCACTGAGGCACTCGTGAGTCAAAATTCGTCATTTCCTTTTGTGGTCTGCCGGATTATATTTGTTGTTTATTGAGGGTTAAACAGTAGTTTGCACTCTCAAATCTAAGCAGGTGCCAAATAAATCTAATAACAATAGTAATATAATACAAAAATTTTGCGTTTCTTTGATTCTCATTTCCGACTGAGACATGACAACACTTTAACGCCGAATTTTTCCTTCTTGCGTTAAACAAACAATACTTCAAAGACAGCACCGCTAGCGACGAAAAAAGTGAATGCACTCAATGTAAATTCATGAAAATGACTAAATAAGGAAGCAAATGACACGAAAATGACAAAATAATGACGTAAAATTGAAATAAATGCCCTAAAAATATAAAATTGCATAAAATGACAAAAATGGTTTAATAAAAATGATTTCTATGATATAGAGGCCATGATTAGGATGTATCCACAAGTTGGCAATGTCTATGCAGCATCAATAAAAAGATGACATGTCATTAGAATCCGGGCCGTGATCATAAGTAATCCCACGAATTCATCACATGAAGCTCGTAAATTGAATTTATTAAGACTATTCCATGAATAAAAACAAACCGGAATATACAAAATATAATAATTACTTTTGTACTTTGCTCTTATCCTATATATATTGCATGAATTACATAGTACATATACAGTGTGTCCCACGCAAGAGTTGGCCAATGACGCGGGTTCCTGCGGCGCGGCGGGCACAGCTCCAACTCCCGAGCGATCGGGTGAAATATCTACGCTAATGAAGCCGCGATCGGTGTAATGATTCAGGTTCTCACACTTACAGTTAAAATTACAATGAAAATAAACACGTACCTCATCACAAGAGATGTTGGAAATGTTCTCCTCTTGCATCCACAAAATACCGGCACCTTTTTAGGAAATTTTCTTGCACGCGCGTAAGTTCAGCTTCCGAGACAGAGTTAATTTCTCTTGTGATAGGCCTACGTGATATTGTCTTTAAGTTCTTCTAACAGTATGTGAATATTATTTATGGAGAAACTTGGAAAATTAAGTGTATAGGTCAACTTCCCGTACATTACAAAGGAATCGGGTGAAATATCTACACTAATAAAGCCCGCTGATGGTGTAATGGTTCAGGTTCTCACAAAGAAAAACACATGTGATTTATCTGGCAATAGGCCTACTGATTAATAAAAGCATTCTGGCACGTTCTTATATCAGTTACCTCATTTTATTTTGATACAATTCGTGGATTTAAAAAAGACGAGTTCTCTCCCAACAAAAGCACGGTGTTTCTATCTCGAAGGCTGAATTTATGCGCGTGAAAGAAAATTTCTTAAAAAGGTTCCAGTGTTGTGTGGATGCAAGAGGGGGACATTTCCAACATCTCTTACGATGAGGTACGTGGTTATTTTCATTGTAATTCCAACTGTAAATGTGAGAACCTGAATCATAACGCCATTAGCGGCTTTATTTGCGTAGATATTTCACCCGCTCGCTCGGGAGTTAGAGCTGTAGTCGGCGCGACGCAGAATCCCGCATGATTGGCCAACTCTTGCGTGGGACACACTGTAGATAATTAAACGAATAAAACAAATATTGTGCTGCCATATGGGCATAAAGTTTCAAAATGAAACGATGGGTGCATTTTACGATTAAAGTACTCATCCTGTGAGGAATAAAGACCTCGGATTTGAGTTCAATAACCCATAAAACCTTTACATAGTGAGTTTCGTCCAAATCAATCAACGTTTTCCCCATTAGGCTTGCATTCATGATCCCCTCTTGTCCACCTATGTAAAAAATCAGATCTCTGCGTGTCATAATGTTATAAACAAATGAATAAAGTAGCGCGATTTAACAAGACCAAAGCGATGGACAAATAGATGTGTTATATTGCAAAAAATCGATTTCAACGATGCTCTTTTTTTTCCCCACGGTTGCTATGGGAACCGAGCAAGGCCATCTCTAATTAATTTCAAAATTGTATAGGGCCTAGGTGGCATTGGATCTACACGGAAACATCAGTTCAGGTATTATATGAGATAGTATCAAAATTAACTGTTTTATTATATTTTCTTTCCGTAGTTATGATCTTGTATTTATTGTTACAAAGTGCCAGAATGCTTTTGCTTAATCAGTGATAATTGCAATCATAATATGCAGAAAATAAGTTAATTTTGTAATCGATTTCCGACTTAAGTCCAGATCGATTCATTAAGCAGGGCTTACTGAAGAACAAAGGTCTAGTTTGATAAACATATGCGAAGGAATATGTGGGTAGTGTTATTTGTCAAAGCCAAATGTATTGCAACTTCCAAAGCCGAACTGTAAAAAATATGTTGTCATGAGAACTGATTTGCATTTGATAAATTCTAGTTGCGTGGGAGAGAAGACCTTAACTCTGCAGGTAATTAAATCTTTAAACATTATTACATTTTAATTCCGGTCTCGAGAATATTTTAGTGTCACTGGGATTTATTTCAACTTGGACAAGTGTGCTATGTAACTTTAGCCCCTTCTTGCCTGCTGTCAACGTAAAAGTTTAATCCTAAGTAGAATCCTGTAAGAGAGGAATTTACTGTTCCTGATCTTCGTGTTACAGTGAAATGCTGTTCCGAACAGCCAACTCTGCTCCATTGCTCTTATCCTTTCAGCACACGGGCGTCTTGTAAAGACAAATCTTTCTTCCTCTATGTCTGTCTGTCTTTTAATAGTATTTATAGCTCAAGATACTAGAGTGGCCTAATTTTCGAGCTAGGTGGCCGACAAGATAATATTCCACCATCGCATTCCTTAGTTCGCGGATTCAAATCTCTTGACTGGCCTTCTGTTTGCCTGCAGTGGAACAAAATTCACATGGAACTGCTTTAAATAATTTGGGCTGTCTCAGGAACTTATTCTAAGTTACCATACTTCTGGGGGACTTAAAAGGACTCCCTATTGTATTCTCCTGTGCATATGACTAAAATATATGAAATTATTAAATATATAAATATTAAAATATATAAAATAAGTTCATTGTTTATTTTTATCACTTTATTGAAAGCCATAATTCCGGGGTGCGCGGGCAAAGAGAGTTAAGTCCACCATCCTAAAAAATTGAGATGTAACCATAGAGTTACAGATAAAAATGTTCTCTACATTTGTGTTAAGTCCAGTAAGTCATAATCAAAACTGTACGGTAGTTATGGACGTGTGCTTCATGGGTTTATCCATCTCTAAAGCTATGTTGGGCTGGTATAGTGTGTTAAGTCACTCTAATTCTCAGTAACAAGAAAGTGGACTTAACTCTCTTTGCCCGCGCACCCCGGAATTTATTTCCATAATAATTATTTCCGCAATAATAAGAGGACGTGTTTGTCTGTCTGTCTGCCTATCTATCTGTACGCGATGCCCAGCGAAATCTACTCAGAGCTCTGAAATACCTAATATTTGTATGTATATATAACACATGGAGCATAAGTTTTGACAACTTTTTGTTTTCTTTCAAAGTAAGGCATTGGTTCCATGTTGTAGACCTATGTCACAGGAGAGTGTGGCATCTCTTCTGTATGGACACATATCTTGGTAGTATTGTAGCATTGTGCTATACGAATAGAGGCGATGGTAATTTAGTTGTGAGTCAGCCGGCGTGCAGATTGGATATGACAAGATGTGAACAGCATTCTTACGTCAAAACAATCATTATCCAATTGAAAAATCCCAAGGAAATACCACAAGAAGCTGACGGAAGCTTTGGGGAGCAATGCCCAACCCTACCGAATTTTGAGGTATCATGGAGTGCTTTCATGCTTCCAACTACCGCAATACATTGAAGTGGCACGATGCAGTCGCGTATTGATGTTTATGGGTGTCTGTTTCCTTCACTATCCTACATCTAGTACCCATTGTGTGTATTATTCATACATTCCATATCCTTCCCTCTCATTTGTATATTTCAAAAATTCAAAATTGTCCCATATTTCATGTTATATAACATACATGGATATATAGGCTATAATGTAAACTTACTTACTCATTCAATGGCAATAGAAAATTCCTAAGCAAGCTAAAGGCATATTATTTTATGGAACCCGAGGGTTCATTGCCGCGCTTACCTGAGTCCGCCATTCAACCCTATTCTGTGCTAACTCTATCCATCATCCCTCGCAAATCCTACTTCCCTTAAATCTATTCTAATATTGTCCTCCCACCTACGTCTAGCAGGGCGCGAGATCAAACTCGGCCGCGGTCGATGGATTTTTCAGGACGTAAAAATCCTGGGCACGGAGTCCTCCGGGAGGGACTTTAAGCTGGGGGTCCCGTGCCTAAATTAGAGCCTCTGGACAAAATTTCTCGGCCCTTTCACGTCCAAGAAATACTTAGTTTCCAGAGGGGGGTTGCGAGGCGATGGGCTTACCATCTGTCCTTCTACCCTCTCTCGGAAAATAAGCATATCAAAAAATTCGTATGGGTAATGAAACCTCCGGGGGTACGCCGTAGCGTAGTGGTCGAGACGCTGCGCTTCAAACCGGAAGGTCGCGGGTTCGATTCCCGATGAGGTCGTTGGAGTTTTTCAATTGGCCTAATCTTTCTGGTGGCACTATGGCCCTGGGGTCGACTCAGATTCCAACAGAAATGAGTACCAGGAACAATCCTGGGGGTAAAGGCGACCGGTGCGTAAGGCTGACAACCTTACCACCTTCACGTGCCGAAGTCTAAAAATCTGGGAGCCTCATCCTCTTAGAACCCTCTGGGCCTCCATGGCCTGTAATAGGGAACACTTTACCTTTTAATGAAACCTCCACTTGGATGCCCCTTCGCTCCACCTGGATCATAGGGTAACATACATACATACATACCTACGTCTAGGTCTTCCAAGTGGTCTCTTCCCTTCGGGTCTCCCAGTCAATATTTTTTAGATGTGCCTTTCCTCCCCCATGCGCGGAATATAAAATGCCTACGAGCCGACACTGACTTTTTCAGGCATTTTGATGGTAGATGGGGAGACGTGATGTCATATAGTGGAAATGGTTTCGATCGGAGAGCAGCTCACAAGGTTAAGTCCACCCCCTGTGGGACTTAACTGACTTAGCGTGGCCAGATGTGTCAGTCCGTCAACTCGTTAAGTAATTCCAAGCGTGACAAAAGAGGGGGGGCAAAGTGTTGCACTTAGCCACGTGTGAGTGTGTGTGTGTGGCCTCTAAAAACTGCAGGATAAAATATAATTAACGAACGGTTCCTATGCAGGAACCAGTATGTATAGGCCTATATGTAGGCTATGTGTGTGTATATATAATTATGGTCCTATATATGGGATACGACGAAGTGGTTGAGACGCTGCGCTAGAAATCAGCAGGTCGCGGGTTCGATTCCCGATGAGGTCGTTGGAGTTTTTCAATTGGCCTAATCCTTCTGGTGGCAGTCTGGCTCTGGGGTCGATTCAGCCTCTAGCAGAAATGAGTACGAGCAGAAATCATGGGGGCAAATGCGGCCGGTGCGTAAGGCTGACAACCTTAGCACCTTCGCGTCCGAATGTCTAAAATCTGGGAGCCTCAAACTCCTGGAACCCGCTGGGCCTCCATGGCCTGTATAGGGAATACATTTTACTTTACATATATATTTATACATAGGCCTACATACAATTTATTATAGGAATATTACTACGTTATACAGGATGCTCCAGAATTAAGCTACCGTCTGTTCCAGTTAAAATAACAGACTTAGGCCTACTTAATTACAATGTAATTCTTAAATTTAAGGTATCTTAAATTTTAGTATCTTGTGGAAACTAATAACACAGGTATGTCATGACAATTAAAATTTTAGCGTGTTTTGTATAATATAAAGGCACGTGGCAGCCTTGGATCTAACCTGTCGATAAAAATAGCAGTTTTCGGAAATAAATTGTAACTTTAGAAGGCATTTACATGGTTAAAAGTATGTTTTCTTACCTAAACAAACGTTAAAAATAAATATACAGGTAATATCGTTCGTGGTAGTAGAATCGGGTTTTTATAGGCGGATTTATCAGCTGAGGAATGGCTCCTAAACAAGTTACGTAAATACGCACCTGCGCTCTAACCCTAGGCATGTATTAACTTGGAGAGCTATATAACTAGGGCTCGGATTCTTAAGTCTTTTGTTCCTTGCTAGCTAACTGTGATATTTTAACATATTTAATATCCATTTCATTGTCATGGCAGTCACATAGTCCAATCTTATAAATCTTAAAAATGGGTAAATAAGACGTTAAAAAGTAAAAATTGCTAAAATTGCTTTTCAAGTAAAATAGAGAAAATAACAATTACACAACCCAACAAAAAATAACTTTTTGTTTGGTGTCTCAGATGTTTTACCGGATTTTGGCTATAAACTTACTTAGTGTGCTTATTAAAAATATGTAAACAGTTTTTCTCTACCAGCTCTACTTTTGTATAGATTTTATTCGTGAACTCTTAGTCTAGCGAAACAAAATCTTGCTTGATAATATAGCTAGTGAAGGTTCTTGGCCATACTTTGGACAGGTAGGACGAAAACTGTACGAAGTACAGAAAAACTAAAACCTGGATTATTTTTTGGGCCTCAAATTGATAGCTCATAAGTCATAAACGACCATACAATATATGACATCAATTTTTTTAAAAAACCCCCATGTTATATTGTTATTGTAATGTTAGGGTGTTGCTTTTTTCTTCAAACGATTTAGAATCTAAAAACAGGCCCTTTTTAAATTTATATCGAACGTAAAATGGGATAATATGCATAATTGGTGCTCTTTTTGATATTTGTAACCCGTAGCCTAACTTCTTGTAACTATACGTTTTTCTCTTTAGTATTCGTTAGTATAATTTTAAATATCTTAGGCTATAATCCTAATTATTTTCTTTAGTATTTTTATATTTTGTAATTTAATTTTGTAATTTTCTTTTGTAATTTAATATTTTATAGCACTCTAGTTTATAAATTATAACAATGTTTAGTTCTTGGTATTTAAGTATTAAGTATTAATTAATTATCTGTAATATTATGTATTTGTGTTATGTAATTGTAATGTAGTTTTTTTTTACTGGTAGAGCGGAAGAGAAGGCCAAATGGCCTTAGCTCTGCCAGAATAAATAAACAGAATAATAAACAGAATAATAATGGTAATACCATATCTCAAAAACTAATGGCACATTTGGTATCAGCGACCTAAATATTCCCAAGAATAGGTATAAATTCTAAGGCACCAAAATGGCTGTTGGTCTGTGTAATTATTATAATAATTAATCTATTTATTATTGTTCTACTAAAAATTACTTTTTAAATATATGCCTACATTTTCATCTTACTCACTGTTGCCAGCATATTATTTTGTAAGATAAAATATAGCAATTTGTTTTGAAATTTTGTCATTTTGTAACCCCATTATCACGGTAAAGGAAATCTTAAGTGAACCGAACTCCCCGGTTTCTTTAGAGGCAAATTAAAGACATTCTTAAGAAGTTTACACCTGCAGTTTATTCACAGTGTTTGCTTCAGCAAGACGCCGCCAGTAAAGTATTCTGAAAGTCTATTGATTAATTGAAAAACTTTCTTTTTGAGTTTGTGGTGGATTTGGAAATGACAGGGGTAGTTCTAAAACTAAGCAAAAAAGCATTCCTAAAGTTTTGTGGTTCAAGGCCATGGAAATTTACGTGGAAATAAAATGAATTATTATATTTTTATAAAACCAAAATAATAGTCTGAAAATAGGAAAAAACTAAACTATTTTAATAGGTTTAAAAAACTAAAACAGGATTTATAAAAACTTAAATATCCGGGCCCTATATATAACATAACGCACTGACACATGGATATCATTATAGAGTTCGGATGTTTATGGCATGTCATAAGTATAATACCTACGGTGTCGAAGGTTTTTGAAGTTTTGATAAAGAAACAAATATTTAAATATATATTTTGAATATAATTCCATATTTACTAATTGCCAGTTCGGTTTCAGAACAGCTCGTAGCACTGTAGATGCTATAATAATCTTTTATTGAACGGACTCTTGAAGGTTTTGAAGCTAATAATTTAGTATGTAGTAGATTCTTCGATTTTACAAAGGCATTCGACACTGCATCTCATTCAACTCTATTGCAAAAACTTAAATTTTATGGTTTTAATGATATTAGTGTTGAATTTTTATCATCTTATCTTAGCAATAGATATCAGGCTGTATTCTTTAATGATAATGTTTCACAGTATAAATTATTGAAGTATGGGGTGCCCCAAGGTTCTATACTTGGACCCACATTATTTTTAATATATGTTAATGACCTCCCTGACTCTGTCCGACATGGGTGTCTAGAGGCCTATATGTTTGCTGACGATTTAGCTGTTAATGTTATTCATCGTAACCCTCATATTTTAAATATTAAACTTCAAGAGATAACTGACCAAGTCCAAGGATGGTGCAATGCAAACAATCATTTACTCAACAAAAACAAAACTGAAACTTTGAAATTTGGTCTAAGAGGAAATAATTTTCCTGATAATGATCCTGTTAGGTTTCTGGGCATCCATCTTGAGCAGGGTCTGGGATGGCACAGTCACATAAATTACGTTGCAAAGAAAATGAGTAAAGGCCTATTTATGTTAAGAGTTCTTAGGTACAATATAAATATTGAATCCTTAATTACTGTATATTTTGGACATATTCACAGCCACCTAAACTATGGTCTTTTATTAT
Organism: Ectobius pallidus; assembly: GCA_964059195.1. Classification (NCBI taxonomy): domain Eukaryota; kingdom Metazoa; phylum Arthropoda; class Insecta; order Blattodea; family Ectobiidae; genus Ectobius; species Ectobius pallidus. Next base: position 179,320,928 of record CAXKWD010000005.1, on the reverse strand, counting down.
GGGGTAACCATACTTCAAGTTTGCGCCTTTTTATTTTACAAAAGAGGGCCTTAAGATTAATTTATGGAACTTCGCCTGGGACACACTGTAAATCACTTTTTATAAGGTCAGGTATACTTTCTTTACCCTCAATGTTTGTCCTGGCCTGTCCCCTTTATGCTAAGAGGAATATAAATAAATTCAGAACCTGTGATTCAGTGCATAATTACTCCACACGCAATAATTGCAAAATATATATATAGACAAATGTAAATATACCTTAACTCAGAAAAGTTTTCAATTCACATCACTCAAACTCTATAATAGCCTTTCTATTAATGTCAGAAATCTACCACTTGAAGCATTTAAGAGACAGGTCAAGTCAACATTGAAGTTGAACCCTCAATGTTGACGAATTTTATAATTTAAATGTTTGAAATTACTTTTATGACGATGCTATACACATAATTGTGTGAAATGCTGAGAGATATTATTATTATTATTATTATTATTATTATTATTATTATTATTATTATTATTATCCTCCTCACCTCCATTCTCGCCGCAAACACAAATTAAACACGAATTGAACATTCGTTATCCTAATCGGGCCGTTTTTATTTTGCATATAGAGTCATATTTTGGTCATTTTCCTGGTCTTTGTCATATTTCGGTCATATTTGTAATTTAACGTCATATTTCAGTCATAAATTCGATAAAAGACCATAATTATGAACTAACTTGTCGACTTAATTTTTTTTTCCCGAAAGAGTCACTAATATTATGGTTTTACTGTAACTGAACTGTGAAGGGACAATAACAAGTAATAGCACAATTACTTCTTCCGCCTTGTTGTTTGCTATTTGCAATGGACATGTTTTAAAAATATTTTCAGTTCACATTTGAAGTGAGATCTGGAAACATTAACAGATTAGAAGTTCTTTACAAGTAAAACTGTAAAACACCTGTAAAATTGTTAAAAAGTGATTATCTGATGGAATTAATGTGATGTAATAATATAGAGACCGGATTTTAAAGAGAATTCCTTTTTTTATATTTCATCACGAAACGTGATAAAATTGAACAGGACATTACTGAGTAAGTTTCAACTGCAAATGACCTGGTTTTAACGTCCCTTTTTTAGGCTCATTTCCCTTTTTTTTAGGAACTTTCCCTTTCCAGTACCTTCTTTGCTAATTTATTTTGAAAAATTCGTAAATTACCCAGTATTTGGTAATATGAAAACATTAAAAATTGTTTTCACTGATTCACCGTTGAAAAAATAATTCCTCCCAGCAGAATAGAGCGTTTCAGGGAAATCACAGGCTTGCCATTGACTAAGTTTCCCATTATAACCAGGTGGGGACATGGATTTCGTGTGCTATTTTCCTCTGTGAGAATTTCAACAAGATCAAAAAATTTCTTCAGTCATTAGATGTTACAGAATCTGCAGCTGTAGAGCAAACAAAGGCTTTACATAAAACAAACATGTATCTCTCTGTTGAATTTTTACACTCTCTTACTTTTATATCCCTTTTTTCCCACCTTTTTTAGCAATAATTTTCCCTTTTTTCCCCACCTTTTTTTGGCAATAATTTTCCCTTTTTTCGTCCTTTTTTGAGTGAAAATTTTCCCTTTAAAATCCGGTCTCTAGTAATAATTTAGTTTACAAAGCTTTTAAAGTGGAGCGTTTATTTTTAGAAAATACGTACTTTTATAAGGTTATATTTAGGATTTTTGGATCATATTTAGTCATTTTTAAGGTCATATTTGCAGTCATATTTTCCAGTATTTTAGGACATAAACATCCGAACCCTATGATATCATCGTATCACACTGAGAAAACGGAATTAATCTACTCACCATTGCAGAGTCCAATGCGATATCCACGTGTGATCCCAAACCAATTCTTGTGGATGTATTTTTTATCCTTTTCTTCCCACCCAGCTTCGCTGCACGGACTTCAGCCTAGAAAGAAAATGATTTGCTTGTAATTTGGGTGTTATTTCATTAAACAGAAATGATTTGGCTTAGAAGTAAGCCTATGGGGTTCAACTCTCGGTATGGTAAGCTTAGAGTTTTTCAATTCATACGCAGGCGGCTTCAAAGGAATAAACCATCAAGTCGGTGTTTCTTTATGTTAACTGATCTGACCAAATATGTCTTGATTTCCGCTTTCCAAAACAAAAGCAACGTTGCAATATTCAAAATTAGTTTTAGGCACCTAAAATATGCTTTTAAAACAAGTAGATAGGCTTTTAAAAGATAAAATATGCACTTAAAATATGCTTTAAAAATGTGTAGATAGAAAATAGACTTTAAAATATTACAATATACACTTAAACTGTAACATGGTATTTTTTACTGCAAGAAACGTGGTATACCTATTCTTAACAGAATTAACTGCAAAATTAGCCATCACGAACTATATTCACTTCTTTCACTGGTGACTTGACACAGTAGTCCTTCCCCCTTAATCCTCCCCCTCCCCGTCAGTCAGCATTGCTTTAGCGACGATTGTGAGAAATTTAGCATCTAAAAAGTCGTAATGTAGTTTAACATTTTCATTTTTTTTTTTATCAAACTGAGTCTATTTAATAATCATCAGTGCCCGGATTTTGATGACCTCAAAATACTTAGAAAATTACCTATAAAATGACTGGAAAAATACAACAAAATTACCCAAAAACTATAAAAAAAGAATAAAAAAATTGTATGAAAATGCTAGTTTATTTGTCAGATTTGTATCTATCCTACTTTTATGTTGTTGAGCCAATTATAGGCTTGTAATCAGTCAAGTGGTACATATGGTTAAATGCAAACAACAAACAGCAAACACCATTTTTCAGTATTCAAATTAAAATTATATCAAGATCTATTGATTTATGCTTATTTAGAACTAGCGTGTGCCCGCGGCTTCGCACGCGATAATTATTTCAAAAATTAAAAATTAAGAGCATAATAGTTAAATCATTATATTTATTAACACCAAAATCACGTGGACTACATACCACGATTAGATAGCGTCGCCTGGTAAAAGCGACCTCAGATTCGAGTTCCCTGGCCCAGAAAACCCCTGCATAGTGAGTTTCGTCCAAGTCGAACAATGTTTGACCATATTTAGGCCTATATTGAATATCCCTCTTCCGTGTAGGTTGAAAATTTCATACGTCTGTGGGACTTGATATTCTAAACAAATGAATCGTCAAGGATGGACCTACAAAATCAAGCGATCGCTCGCGATAATTATTTCAGAAATTAAAAATTAAGAGCATAATAGTTAAATCATTATATTTATTAACACCTAAATCACGTGAATTACATACCACGATTAGATAGCGTCGCCTGGTAAAAGCGACCTCAGATTCGAGGTACTTGGCCCAGAAAACCCCTGTATAGTGAGTTTCGTCCAAATCGAACAACGTTAGACCCCATTTAGGCGTCGCGTGGTAAAAGCGACCTCAGATTCGAGGTACTTGGCCAAGAAAACCCCTGTACAGTGAGTTTCGTCCAAATCGAACAACGTTTGACCATATTTAGGCCTATATTGATTATCCCTCTTATAATAATAATAATAATAATAATAATAATAATAAAATCAGGTAAACTGATATATCAAAGTGCCAGTATGTTTTGTTTAATCAGTTATGATTGCAGTTATGATATGCAGAATATAAAGAAAAGTCAAATTGGCCGGTTTCGGGATTTGAGCGATGGAACTCCAGAATGTGACGCCAAGACGTTACCATCTTAGCCACCTGGGTCAGTTATGGGATAAGCGCATTTAAAGCAATAGTGTTGTCATAGCTAACTGTATTTTAATTGCCAAAGCCTTAGAAATCACAGTAAAACAAAAGGTTATGTTGTCAAGATAACTGATTTTCATTTTTTTAAATAAATTCTTTCGAATACGTATATTACCATAAAATAGGCACTAAATTGAGCATAACTCCGAAACAGGTCAACCAATTTTATCCACTATCAATAGACGTCTTCCCATGGACATTATAAATGTGTATACCAAGTTTCATAAAAATCCGGTAAAGTGTATTTGAGTTACCGCGTCTTTAAAATAGACACTAAATTAGGTTTTACTACGGTACCGGTCTACCGATTTGGTCCAACATCAGTAGACTTCTTCCCATGTACATTATAAATGGGTATACACACTTTCAAGAAAATCCAATAAAGCATATTTGAGTTATCGCGACTTCTTATATATTAACATAAAATGCACTAAATTGGGCATTATTCTGGTACTGGCCAACCGATTTGGTCGAATATCAATAGACGTCTTTCCATGGATATTATAAATGCGTGTACGAAGTTTCATAAAAATCCGAAAAAGCGTATTCGAATTATTGCGCCTTTAAAATATACACTAAATTGGGTTTTACTCCGGTACCGGTCAACAGATTAGGTTCATATTCAATAGGGCACTTTTCATGGGCGTCATAAATGGGTATACCAAGTTTCGTGGCAATCGGATACAGCGTATTTGAGCTATGGCGCCTTTCTAATATAATCTATTAAAATAGGCACTAAATTGGGCATTACTCCGGTACCGGTGAACCGATTTGGTTCAATATCAATAAGGTTCTTCCCATGGACATTATAAATGTGTTTTCAAAGTTTCATGAAAATCCAAAAAAGCATATTTGAGTTATGGTGCGTACAGACACACGGACAGACAGACAGACAGACGGACAGACAGACAGACGGACAGACAGACGGACAGACATTTTTTCGTCCACCACACAATCTCATAAAGTACCATACTGGCACTTAATAATAATCCTCTTTGGTGTTGGTTGAAAATTTCATATATCTGCGTGCCTTGACATGATAAACAAATGAGTCGACCATCGTGAGCTACAACATTCAAGCGATCGTAATAGTTTTATGACAAAAATAGCCAAAGCCTACTGTAATTGATTTGACATTGAAATGTGTAACTAAATATTGATGCTTCGAAAACGCTAAAATACACGTTTTTTGCCCGTTTTTCACTCATAACTCAATAACGAAAGCAAAAACTAAAAATGTAATATGCCGAAAACCTTCCCGGGAATGTACTCAACAACTTCCCAAAGTTTCGTGGCGATCGGATGAATGGTGTAGTAATGCATAAAGGACACACACACAGACACACAGACACACAGACACACATACATTCATTTTTATATATATAGATTCCGATAATATTCAATGGAAGTAAATGCACAAATACTCTATACTGTATAATGCGAAATATAACACAAAATAAATAAATAATTACCGTACATTTTAAAAATCAGCTAATTATATTAAATGTGAAAGAGAGACCGTAAAATGCCAAAAAAACAATTAAAGACATTGGATTCTAAAAGTGAGCTAGAAATAAAAAAAATTACCGAAAAATATCCCTAAAATTGTAATTTTTATAATCTATGATTCATGATCAAAATATCTGCACTAGTGGGCAACGTCCATTATGTACCAGTTAAAAGATGACATGTCATCAAAATCCGGGCCCCGATAATTATATACAAATATTCTTAACTAAAAGTGTTATTTTTCATTCTGATTCTGGCACTCTCCTGCTAATTCACCATAAAGATGAACTCGAGAGCTTGCAAATAAAATCTACTTTTTTGTAGCATAAAGTTTATGTGTAGCTAGAATATAACAAATGCTTGGAGTGAATGGAGGGTCATAAAGATGGCAGTGTCATCTGTTACCACGCATTTTTCTGCTCGCTCAATGCATAAAACATTCTTCACCTTCATAAAATTCCACGTCACAAAAACTTCGCACGCCAGCAAAAATATCTCCATAATCTCCGAAATGAAATTGCACAGACCTAGATTTTTCTGCTACCTACATTACGTGGGAGAAGTGCATACTGACTGCTTTTGGTAGGCAACAAGTTGTGAAAATGTCTCTAAGGCAAATAGTAAGGTATACTTTCACTTTTTCTGCCGTTACCATAGTTGATAACTTCTTTATTGTTTATTTTCCACTTACTATACTATAAAAAAACAAATATTATAAAATATAGAAATATTATAAAGAATATAAAATAAAGAGTAAGACAGAAAGAAAGAAAAGATAGCAGGATAATAATAAAAGAAGAAGTAAGAAAATACACAACGTATGAATGAAGAAAAGAAAGAATGAAGTAAAGAATTAATAAAGGAAAGAAAGATTGAAGGAAAGAAAGAATGAAGGAAAGAATTAATGAAGAAAGAAGGAAAGATTTAATGAAGGAAAGAAAGAATGAAGAAAATAATTAATGAAGAAAGAAAGAATGAAGGAAATAATTAATGAAGGAAAGAAAGAATGAAGAAAAGAATTAATGAAGAAAGAAAGAATGAAGGAAATAATTAATGAAGGAAAGAAAGAATGAAGGAAAGAAAGAATGAAGGAAAGAATTAATGAAGAAAAGAAAGAATGAAGGAAAGAATTAATAAAGGAAAGAAAGATCGAAGGAAAGAATTGAAGGAAATAATTAATGAAGGAAAGAAAGAATGAAGGACAGAATTAATGAGATAAAGAAAGAATGAAGGAAAGAAATGAAATAAGTTATAAGAAAATAAAGAAAGAAACAAAGTGTTAAAAAAGTAAAGAAATAAGAAATAAAAGCAAGTAAGCAGCTAAGAATCAAAGAAAAATTTAAAGGAATCAAGAATGAATGAGAAAAAAAAAAGAACAATGAAAGAAAGGAAGATAGAATGAAAGAACCCAAAACAGAGCTAATAAAATTTTATGCAGTTCAGAGATCACACAACTAAACTCCGTAGCGCTACATCCTTTGACGGGCTTGGCCGATTATCAGACCACTGCGCCACCTACCATAGGCAAATGGCAGAATTAAGGTGCAATAAAGTCTTATTCAAGTAGCTCCTCAGTGGTGTCACAAGACTGAGTGCACCCCGTTCTAGATCTCACTACTTCAAAAAAGTCCGAGTAGGTACGGGGTTTGAATCTAAATACAAGTCACTGAGGTCATATACAGTTTAATACAATGCACCATTTCGTTCATTATTAAAGCAAGAGTTACTTTCCTACTTATTGAAACGGAATTGCAATTTCTTCTCAATCATTCATCTTTACATTATATGTCCCACATTACTAGTCACTAAAAAATTCTCTGAAAGATAATTTATACAAAACAATGACTGGCTACGTACCCTTACTTATTAAGTGCCAGTATGGTACTTTATGAGATTGTGTGGGGGACGAAAAATGTCTGTCCGTCTGTCCGTCCGTCCGTCCGTCCGTGTGTCTGTACGCGCTCTAACTCAAATACGCTTTTTAAGATTTTCATGAAACTTGGAAAACACATTTATAATGTCAATGGGAAGAACCCTATTGATATTAAACCAAATCGGTTCACCGGTACCGGAGTAAAACCCAATTTAGTGTATATTTTAAAGGCGCCATAACTCACATACGCTTTATCGGATTTTCATGAAACTTGGAATACCTATTTATAATGTCCATGGGAAGATGTCTGTTGATATTGGACCAAATCGGTTGGCCGGTACCGGAATAATACCCAATTTGGTGCCTTTTTATGGTATTATATAGCAAATGGTGCGATAACTCAAATACGCTTTATCGGATTTTCATGAAAATTGGTATATACATTTATAATGTACGTGGCAAGAAGCCTACTTATTTTGGGCCAAATCGGTTTACCAGTACCAGAGTAACAACTAATTAAAGGTAACATTTTTTAAAATCATATCCATACAACAATGTCGCATTTTTAATCATTTGGGGGCTTTGTCTGCAGTGCAGTCAGATGTTTGTTTACTTGGCTGATGTAGTTGAAAATAAGTACTATCAAATACTATTACTGTGAAATAATTAGCGGAGTTATATGCCACTGAATTTTGTGAAATGTTGACGTATTTTAAGAATTTCAAGTTGTAGGCCTAATATATTTAGATTTGACAAATAACAATATTTCTTCACATAAGCTTATCAAACTACATCGTCAAATTGACTGAGTTAACCGAATGGTAACGTCTTGGATTCAGCGAAAGCATACTGGCACTTTGTTATATCAGTTTACCTGATTTTATTTATTAAGTGCCAGTATGGTACTTTGTGTGGGGGACGGAAAATGTATGTCCGTCTATCTGTCCGTGTGTCTGTAAGCGCCATAACTCAAATACGCTTTATCGGATTTTCATGAAACTTGGTATACACATTTATAACGTCCATGGTAAGAACCCTATTGATATTGAACAAAATCGGTTCACCAGGACCGGAGTAATGTCCAATTTAGTACCTACTTTAACTGTATTATATTAGAAAGGCGCCATAACTCAAATATGCTTTATCAGATTTTCATGAAACACGTTTACGACGTCAATGGGAAGTAACCTATTGAACTTGGACCTAATCGGTTGACCGGCACCGGAATAAAACCCAATTTAGTGTATATTTTAAAGACACGGTAATTCAAATACGCTTTATCGGATTTTGGTATACGCATTTATAATGTCCATGGGAAGACTTCTATTCATATTGGATAAAATCGGTTGCGGTATCGGAGTAATGCCCAATTTAGTATCTATTTTATGGTAATATATTATAAAAAATTTAACAAACGCAAATCTGTTATCCTGACAACATATCGTTTTATACTGTTCATATACGGCTTTGGAATTTGCAATAGTTAGCCATGACACATCTCATTTCAGATTGAATTTAATTCATTCATAACCTATATGGCTGCTATAAATTTGAAACAAACATGTCAGCGAATCGTAAGCCTATTACATCATTAATATTATTAAGTGCCAGTATGGTACTTTATGAGATTGTGTGGGGGACGAAAAAATGTCTGTCCGTCTGTCTGTCCGTCTGTCCGTGTGTCTGTACGCACCATAACTCAAATACGCTTTTTCGGATTTTCATGAAACTTGGAAAACACATTCATAATGTCGATGGGAAGAACCCTATTGATATTGAACCAAATCGGTTCACTGGTACCGGAGTAATGCCCAATTTAGTGCCTATTTTAATAGATTATGGCGCCTTTCTCATAGAAAGGCGCCATCACTCAAATACGCTGTATCGGATTTCCATGAAACTTGGTATACCCATTTATGACGTCCATAAGAAGTGCCTTATTGAATTTGAACCTAATCTGTTGACCGGTACCGGAGTAAAACCCAATTTAGTGTATATTTTAAAGACGCGATAACTCAAATACGCTTTACCGGATTTTTATGAAACTTGGTATACACATTTATAATGTCCATGGGAAGACGTCTATTCATAATGGATAAAATCGGTTGACCTGTTTCGGAGTAATGCTCAATTTAGTGTCTATTTTATGGTAATATACGTATTCGAAAGAATTTATAAAAAAAATGAAAATCAGTTATCTTGACAACATAGCCTACTGTTTTACTGTGATCGTATAAGGCCTTGGAAATTAAAATACAGGTAGCTATGACAAAAAACATATTTATTTACATGCGCTTATCCAACTAGACCGTTAAAATGACCCAGGTGGCCGAGATGGTAGACCTTTCTTCTTCCGTAAGCCCTGCTTAATGAATAAATCTGGAGCTTAACTTGGAAATCAATTAAAAAAAAAAAACACATTCTGCATATCATAATTGCAGTCATAACTGATTAAAAAAAACATACTGGCACTTTGTTACATCAGTTTACCTGATTTTATTGTCATTGCATTTTGTAAAATGTTGACATATTTTAACAATTATTATATCAGTGTATACCAATATGAATTAAGGTTAAGAATCAAACTTTAGACCGTAAGCCGTGCTTAATCAATCGATCTGGAGCTTAACTCGGAGATAGATTACAAAAATAACTTATTTTCTATATCATAATTGCAATTATCACTGATTAAAAAAGCACACTGGTACTTTGTTACATCAGTTTACCTGATTTTATTTAATTTACGTTTAATATTATTATTCGTTTTGTATCCAATTTGTACTTTAGGTTGCTTTAGATGCTTTAATATTCGATGGGTTTTATAGTTAGTGTAAGTGAATGTGACATATTTCTCCTTATTATATTTATTTTGTTCATTTGTTTCGGTTTCTAAGAGAAACAATATAATCAACGAAAACACAATTGAACAGAATAAACTTTCTGAACTATACTGCAACCTAACAGCTAATAGCGGACAGGCTAAATAATTCAGTGGCATCTCAGCGCTCTAGATGAGTAGGCTACACTATTTTAGATATTTCATCTGAGAACAGTAAGTACTTATAACCTAACTTATTAATAATATTTTAACTGAATTATTAAGTGACAGAACGGTACTTTATGAGATTGTGTGGGGGACTGGAAAATGTATGTCCGTGTGTCTGTACGCGCGATGACTCAAATACGCTTTATCGAATTTTAATGATACTTTGTGTACACGTTTATAATGTCCATGGGAAGAACCCTATTGATATTAGAACAAATTGGCTGACCTGTATCGGAGTAATACCCAATTTAGTGTCTATTTTATGGTAATATACTAGAAAAAATTTAACAAATGCAAATCGGTTATCTTGACAACATATTGTTTTACACTGATCATCAGGCTTTAAAACTTAGTGCCCGAACCCACAGAGGGAGATGATTCCGGTTACCAACAACCTGAGTATAGGGGGTGGGGGTTGATTGCGTAGGCTGATAAGACAGTCATTGATAGTAGTACCGAGAAGTGAATGCGCTCTCAAATTGGTCAACAGTGTACCTTGTCATTGTGCGTGTTTATACGTGTTCGGCATGCCGAAAGTAAAGTGTTCTAAAACGCAAACATATATTGAAACATTTGGGAGGGACTATTATACACAAACAGGAGAAAGTATCGTTTTGCATGCTTGTAATGTGAGTTTAGATAATGAGAAGTTATTTTGTGGTCTTCCTATATCTGTATTGCTGTTTGTTTACTATCACGTGAACTAGCATATGGTAGCTAGGGCATACGCCGAGTAAAGTCTGTACAGTACGGTTGCTGTTAACATATTCGATCGGGCACTAAGTTTTAAAGCCTGATAATGACTAACCTCGAACGACACAATTACGAAAGTGGGGTGATAAACTCCCCTTATCAGATCACGATGCTGTTTACACAAGAGTAAAAATAGAATCTATTGCTAAACGTAAAAACATTACGTCGAGAATTGTTATAAAGATCTCCAAATAGTGCTGCAATCACCCGTAAAAATCAGTGTTTGTGCAAAACATTTTCTGTAATAATTCACTCAATGTAGGCCTACCGTGGCCTACATTTAGCATCTTTACCTGGAAGACAATGCGAGGATAATCGTGAGAGAAATATTTTACCCGTCACCGTGTCCCTAACTCTGGGTATAATAGCCCTGTTGGTAGAGAATCAGACTTCGAGACTCGGTGGCACATGAATTTTTCTCCCAATTGCTACAAAAACATTGATTTAATACAAATTTTCTTTACTAGATGGCAGGAAATCTTCAACCCAAAGGCTTGTTTGAGCTCGCCTTTAGATCCTTCATCTCATACATGGTTGGCGAAGCTCGGAAGTTGCTGCAGCTTGAACCGTCTCCAGAAGCAGTTGCTGTAACATCCAGAGTCTGCGAGGAACTTAAACGCTTCTTCCACGGGACGAGGCTGCCAACATCCATGACAAATCAACTGACCAAACATCTTCTGATCAAGTTAGATTCCATGCATTACATGTTTAAGTCTTCCATTGATACTGACTGTGGCCAACAAATGCTATTGAGTATGGTGGAAGTTTTCATGCATCCGGATGTCACAGCCATTGAACTGGGCCCATGTTATTACCATGGGTTTGATTTCACCTATTGTAATATCATTACGTGGTTTATCCTTGAAAAAGTTTACAATTTGCCCAATTTAAAAGTATTTAATTTACCAGAAACAAATCATAGATTCTATGGTTATGAATTAAAACCAGTTTTTCCCTGTCAACTGAAAGAGTTGACTGTACATGGGTGTCCACATTGGTGCGGAGATATTTTGAGAAGTATAGTTGAATCCTGCCCAGAACTGAAAAGTCTAACTATATGTGACTGTGGCATTCTTTACCAAGACATCACACTTGTCCTTCAGTGTAAGCATCTGGAAACACTGCGCCTGTCAGTAGCTTTCATGGAAAAGGATACAGCCCTAACTCTTGTCAAGGGATTATCAACAGACAATGCGAGTGATGTGTTGTCTGCATCAACTCTTAAGTCACTTTCTTTAAGGATTGATGATCAAAATACGTTGTGTCTGATTGTTGGTAAATTACCACATCTGACCGAAATTGGATTAGTTTACAAGGGTAATATAGACCTGTCTAGTTTAACGCAGCTCAAGAATCTGCGATCACTGAGGTTGGAAGCATCGGAATGTGAAACCAGAAATGAATACAAGAAGATTCTCCCTGTTTTGGGTAAAAACTTGGTGCTTTTGGATATAGAAGGCGACTGCACTTTGGACTTAGAATTCATTGCAGAAACTTGTACTCAACTGAAATGTCTGCATTTCTCTTTTATTTCAAAGTGTACAGAGGTAAATTCCTCTTCGAAAACATTTCAAAACTTCAAAACAGTTAAATGTCTAACAGTCAGATTCCCATACACTGAAAATGATATGGCGGCGTTTTTAATTTCCAAGTGTACAAGCATTAAAACACTCACTGTAGGCATGACTTATAGATGGGGCGCCTTGAGAAATCCTTTGTATGGACCTATAGAAGATGTCCTCACTCGCACTCCTGATCTCGACTGGGTAGTAATGGAGGGTGTGAAACATAATAAATTCCTTAAGTCATTGTTTTCGAGACATCCCAACTTCCATGTGGTAAAGACCAAATTTTGGACGAGATTGTCCTCTCAAGCAGTTTTTGATTCCTTCGGATGCTATGGAAATGAAATCTAGTGGTTCAAACTTATGCAGATAGTCTGCATTCTATTGATACATCCACATATTGCCTTTAGGGCTGGGTATCAATGCTTTACTGCAAGGATTTGTGCGAAAACAATAAAACTAGCGATCACAAGTTCTGCTGTTTGGCCATATGAATAATTTATCACTTGTTAATTTTTTTTTTACAAATTTTTACATCAGAAGTACTTTAAAATAAATAACTAATGATTCAAGATAGTGTTGTTCACTAATATCAAATATACTTTCTTTCAAAATTTCACTGCAATATGTTAATAAATGTTTGAGTTATGAGGGGAAACGACACTTCAGTGCACAAAATTTGTCTGCCATTTTGTAATGATAATTACCCATTAACTGTAATAGTTAAATTAATTATGAAAATAGTATCCAATTGTAGAACTAGTCAATATATAACATGTCAGATTACAAGGCTACAAAAAATCGAAATCGAGATAACACCAGGAAAAAGCATCTTTCACGATGCCTAGAAAAAAAAAATGTTTTGGAATGACGTCTGTCCTTCTGTCTGTGGACAAGCAAAGCGGGTAAACGGTCCATTGTATTTACTAAATTTTTTGAATCCTAGGCCTTTTTTCGAAATTTTATCGAACCGCCCAGAATTTGGGTTTTATAACTGAAATATTAAGGGGACTTTTCATTATAGTTTTTTGAAATTTTTTGATTTTGGAAAAATTGACTAACGATTTTAATAAAAATGTAAAACTGGAAACTCTTATCTATGGCTACTGAAATAGCTATATCCGTTTTTCTGCAAAAATGATTTAGAAGGTATTTTACTCGTATCCATTTTCAATTTTTCTAGATTATCTCCATATATAAACCCACCACAGTAAAGTTGTAGAGGAAATTAAATTTTACATCTTTTGTTAAACCCATTTTTTTATACAATTAATAGGTATCAAGATAAAAACGAAATAAATACGACTTAAATGCGAATTTCGGAACATTTATGTTAATTAAAATACGAATGATACCTTGTTGCCCTTAGTAACAAGAAAACTAACTCATTCGTGTAGCATTTGCTTTATTGTTCGGCTATATCTCAATACACCCTGTATTTTTTCCTTTGAGATTGAGGAAAGCATGCAAACCCCTAGTTATTATTATTATTATTATTATTATTATTATTATTATTATTATTATTATTATTATTATTATTATTATTATTATTATTATTATTATTATTATTATTATTATTATTATTATTTCACGGTAAAAGCAATGAACATAAAGATCGACCCTAATGCTTTCCGTTCTAGATACTTGTATAATTTTATGAAAATGTAATAAATAAAATGTAATTGTCTCTATAATTTACTTTTTTCTGTGCTAGCCTTTATCTCTATATATATAAAAGACTTTGTCCTGACTGACTGACTGACAGGAATCAACGTAGAGCCTAAACTATAACAGGTAGAGACTTGGAATTTTGACAGCACCTTCGTTTCGTAATGTAGGTGCTCACTAAGAAAGGATTTTGAAAAATTTTGATTTTAAATGCCAAAAATTAAATGTTTTTTGATAATACTTAATCCCTTTTTACACAGAATTATGAAATCCAAATCACAGAACGTATTGTTGCCAATTGTATCAGATGGGTTTGGAAAAAAAAATGAAAGTTGCAAGTTTGACAAATAAGAGAAGTTATCAATATCATTCATGTTATAAATAAATATTACAGAATTAAATCCACGAAAATAATGCAGTTACATAACTTTCTCTACCCTGGACATAGAGAAAACAAAACGAGGTATGGTAATGTGTATGTTATTATATCGCAGTGTTTTGGAGAGAGAAGTATGAAAGTGATATTGCTTTCTGTTTAATTTCATCCCCAAAACAGTTTTATGGTAACATGAGAGTGGGAAATAAAATTTTCCGCCTCGATATTACAATTTTATCTTACAGGAATTTCTCTACCAGGCTTGCTGTGCACTGTACAAGCGGTGGGATGAAAAATTTTACATCTTCTATGAGTCATAAAAAACTATATCAAGCGTTTTCTGAGGGAATAGTTTGAGTGTAATAAGTCGTTCTTCCTATTTCAAATTATAAATGCCTATATAAGGACCTAGAATTTAAAAATTGAAACTCCTAAATAAGTTAATTTCCAATTACAAAATAAAAAACCCGGGCGACGCCGGGTCTTTTAAGCTAGTCATGTATATGGGTCATTCTCCAGAAAAGGGCAGATTTCAATGTTAGAATTTTTTTAAAAATTATTTTTTTATTTTGGACCATGTAAATTTTTTTATGTAATATTTCTTTTTGCAGAGTACTACTGAGGTACTTGCCCTACTTACCGAGTGGTATTTTGCATTAAATTAACAAGGTTAGAAAATGGCGCATTCATGGAGATGAGAAAATAGTAAGAAATAGTGATTATATAGAAGTTATGTGAGAATTAGAATTAATTTACTGTATTAAATGTTGTCATGAAAAATAACAATATTTATTACCATACAAATGGATTAACACACAACTTTTTACTTATTTTTTATCTATGTTAAAATAGATTATCACCTTAAAATCAAAACATGATATAGCCTATTGTCATAAATTATTAGGCTATATCAGTATCTTCTTTAAACAAAAATAATAAATGCTGACAGTTAAATATGTCATCAATTATAAGATTAATTACACCTCCATGGATAGGACTCGAGAGTAACAGTAACGGAGGTGAGATTTTTCTCTAATTTGTCAAACAGCTTGGGAACATTTGAGGTTAGAAACTCTCAGTTCTAGAGTTTAACTTTGCATTTCTTATTAAGTTTATTATAATTTATAGCAAAAGTAAATATAAAAACATACAACTTTACCCTTGGGTGTAGGTGACGGAGGTGAGGAAGTCCAATTACCAACTCTATATTTAGCCCTTTTACACAAACAAAACAACACTTAAAAGCACACTAACAGCTTGACTTTATATAAATGATAAGAAAACTGCAAAAAGTTGGAGTCCAAGGAAAATAGAAAGACTACAGTGCCATATCTGTGGAAATAATTGAACTTTTATATTGTTTCACGGAGGTGAGGTCTCACTTTGGGACAGGCATGTTTAGTGCAAAAAATTGTCATTATAAAATGATATATTTTCTTTTCAGTTATTAATGACTCATTTTTTTAGCTGTTTGTTCTTGTTATAACACTAAAATGGAATACAAATTAAAGCCTGTTGAATTATGAAAGAATGAAAATAACAAGTCAGGCATTGGGACATGACACGGAGGTGAGATCTCACATACTGTGCCCTAAAATGCAGAAAATTGTAACTTTTGTCTAAAAAGTGGAATACGGGATCAAATAGACTTTATTTCAATCTAACTTATCATAATAATTCATAATCCATAAATACTTATTTTACACCAGAAAATCAACTGCGACATGAATCTGCCATTTTCTGGAGAATAACCCATATGCGAGACAGTTTGTGTAACATATTTTTGCACCATTTATCTAGTATCGAAAACTGTATGTCCCCTCTTAATTCTGAGGATCTCAAAACTGTTAAAAAACTCAACTTCGAATTTCAGAGGGGAACACAAAACTTCCTCTACCTGTAGTCCCTTTGGTACGTACAGAGGAAGTAAAAAAAAAATCCCTTTAGGCAGGCCTATAGGCTGAGGTAGATTTCGAAGTGCTTTTGGTTTAATTTACTGTCGCTGCAAAGCACTCTTCTTCTTTAGCCTTGGCATTGACAAACCCGCAATAATAACTGCAAAAAAGAAGAAAGAGCACTTTTTTCAACATTCAAATCTCGCCTTATAAGATAACTATCAAGAAACAAGTTATTGATTTGTAGAGTACTCATCAAGAGCTTTCAACGATACCCCACAAGACGTAGTTTCAAAAATTTCGAATTTCCATCCCCCACCCCCACTCGTACCCCCAAAACCCCCGAATCCTTGGTGTCACTGTGAACTCCATAGGGAGTACCCTAATTTATTCGAACAAAGTTTTCCTCTATAGTTCATAAGGGCCGAGATATAAATGTTTTAAAATTTCAACCCCCTCCCCCGACCACCCCCTTGGGCCAATTTTTCTCATTAACGAACTTGTCCGAACTATTGGGCCTAGAAATAACATAATAAAATGTGGTTCAAATATCTTCAAAATTACGGCCGCTAGCGTGTAAAGAGATGTATATACTGTATATATATATATATGTATATATATATGTATATGTAAACATATATATATGTACATATAAATATATATAAATATCACATTTTTTTAACAGGCGGTGGTTTCGTACTTAGGGAGGCGTGAAACGTAAAGATATGAAATAATTTTTCGAAAGTCATGACAATGGTATCGATTGCAATAGGTAGATTTTTCTTCGAAATCTACCTAATGAATAAAAATGACAATATAGGCCTATAGTGTATGAACCAGCTAACTGGTATCTAAAGAGTTCCCCCCCCCTGAAAATGCTGTACGTTTGCCTAACAAAGGATAATTTATCTTGAGGAGGAAAATGTTTGAAATGGGTTCGAAGCCGGTGTTGTTGGGTGTAATGAACTAATGCATTGGAATGACAGGACACCCCACAACAGCTTGTAAATAAAATGAACACACACCGCCCCCTCGCTGTAGCGCGAGGAAAAACAAGCCGCCCCAACCCCCTCATTAAACCAAAACCATCCCTAACGCTACGTAGCATCAGCTCTGTAGAGAGCTTTCCTCCGTTCCAAATAATTCCATGTTGTATCTGAAATCATGAATACTGGCAGAGTATACAACTTTTTTGCACTCCTTAGCTAGTAAGTGTTACTTACGAAAGTTGTTTACATGGATCGTAAGTTGACATTCCCACACAGTCTTGTTGCTAAGGGCGGTTGCGATGAGGTTAAATTACTTACGGTCCAAGCGCCACGTCATAATTCATTACGATACACTTCATAATACAAGTCTTTATGGGCACGGCCCCCAGGACAAATATTCGGTTCCCATAACAACAAACACATGCGAATCACTTTCTGAAATGAACATCTATTTTCAAGAATGTATTTACATAATATTTTCAGGTAATATCACAATTAATATAATTAAATTGATATAAATAATCATCGTGCAAAAAATAGCATGCAATACACGGGCCATAAAGGCATTTACGGGTCTCGAAAACTTAAAAACCCTCGGCTGCGCCTCGGGTTTTCAATCTGTTTCCTCGACCCGTAAACGTGCCTTCCGGCACTTGTATCGCAATATACTATTTCTACCTCTCTACTTAGCAAACATGCAACGGGGAAGAATCAAGAAGAAGCAAAAAAATCCCTTTAGGCAGGCCTACAGGCGGAGGTAGATTTCGAAGTGCTTTTGGTTTAATTTATTGTCGCTGCATAGCACTCTTCTTCTTTAGCCTTGGCATGGTAAACCTGCAGTAATAAGAACTGAATTCGGTAAAGAGGAAGAGCCTACAATCATTTGTTTTGACAACAAGAATAGGATATAATATTCTGGGAGGCCGTGCGCAAGATCAGCAATGAATAAAATTAGCAAAGCCGCTAAACAAGACAAAATTATGATATTATAATAATTCTTTTAAGTGTTATTATTTTCAAACATTAAAATCTCGCGTAATATGAGAGCTATCATGAAACTATTTATTGATTTGTAGAGTACTCATCAAGAGCTTTTCAACGAAACCCCACAAGACGTGGTTTCAAAACGTTCGAATTTTCATCCCCCACCCCCACCTCCACCCCCACCCTCACTCGAACCCCCGAATCGTTGGTGTCACTGTGAACTCCATAGGGAGTACTCTAATTTATTCAAACAAAGTTTCCCTCTATACTTCATAGGGGCCGAGATATACATTTTTAAAAATTTCAACCCCCTCCCCCGACCACCCCCTTGGGCCAATTTTGCCCATTAACGAACTTGTCCGAACTATTGGGCCTAGAAATAACATAATAAAATTTGGTTCAAATATCTTCAAAATTACGGCCGCTATCGTGTAAAGATATATATATATATATATATATATATATATATATATAAATATCACAAAAAATTTTTTTGAACGGGCGGTGGTTTCGTACTTAGGGGAGCATGAAACGTAAAGATATGAAAAAAATTTTCGAAAATCATAAAGTGGTATCCATTGCAATAGGTAGATTTTTCTTCGAAAATCTACCTAAAAGTTACAAAAATGTGCCGTTGGTTGTTTTTAATAAAACATTTCTGATACTTTTATCAGTATGACAAGACTGCAAGACAATGCCAGGTTCAAATCCCGTGACCGGCGAATTTGACATTGATTTTTTTCATGGTTTCCCCAGTCGTAAAGGCAAATGCCGAATTGGATATTTACATACCATGAATCATCCTCACCATTTCATCCTGTATCATATCCATTTAAATTAATACCAGTTGAAATTTACTCCATTAAATACAGCGAAAATAAAAAATAATTGACAAGCAATAGCTCCATGGCCTACCCTACTGTAGACACAGATCCTGAACTCCCAGGATATGGCCTCGAAGCTAAGAGGAGCATAAATACAGCTGAATTTTAAAAAAAAGACAATGACATTTTAACTTTTTATCATGAATCAGGGTCTCCATAGATATTTAATTAATTTCCCTGACTTTCCATACCAAAAACTGACATTTCTCTGAACACAAAAATTATCGTTTTTAATGTAATTGAAACAAAAGAAAATCCAGTTTCCTCCATCCCCATAAAAAAAATAAGAAATGATTGGCTCAAGTAGGGCTAATGAAAAGAAAATGGCTTACACAGTCTGGGTTACAAAAAACCCAATTTCTGTATAATTTCTGGTAATTTCTGTATTATTTGTAGTTGTAGTATTAATTTAAATATTTTTAGTGTAACAAAATAAACGAAATCTATATGTAATATTATATTATCTATAGCCTCCTAATATTATTGTTGTAAAACTGGTGTAATTAGTAACGAGAATGTAATTGGGCCAGTTATATTCTCAATAAAATAATCACATTTCAATCAGCGGGGATAGTTATTTTCCCCGACTAAGTTATTCCCTATTTTTTACATATTTCCCTGACTTTTTTCTTTATTTTACAAAATTCTCTGACTTTCCAGAATGTGGTAAGGTAAAGGTAAAGTGATCCCTATACAGGCCATGGAGGCCCAGAAGGTTCCAGGAGGTTGAAGCTTCCAGATTTTGGACATTCGGCACGTGAAGTTGGTAAGGTTGTCAGCCTTACGCACCGACCGCCTTTACCCCAGGAGTGCTCCTGGTACTCATTTTTGTTAGAGGCTGAGTCGACCTCAGGGCCATAGTGCCACCAGAAGGATTAGGCCAAGTGAAAAACTCCAACGACCTCATCGGGAATCGAACCCGCGACCTTCCTTCCAGAATGTGGACACCCTGCAAATGAATCTACGCCAGCTTAGAAAGATTCTCTGAAAGACAAAACTGTCGAAAGACCTTGGGACAACTGGGTTATATTCTTTAAGACATCGTTTCTCAATGTGGCTGCCATTTTAAAACGATAATTAGGCCTACCAGTATCTGTAACAGTTTGATTAATTTTTAAAATAGTATGCAATTGTAATAGTAACTTAGTCAATAAAGAGTATGTCAGACTGCAAGATTGTAAACCAATTCATTGCTGAGGGAAAAATAATGAAGTTCACCTATTTCTAAGCTATGAATTTCACCCAAAAGCTGTAAGTTCCCCTTTATTCATCTGGGTAGTTCCTAATAAGAGAATAATGGCTGGAAACAGAGCTTATTTTGCTAATGTCAAACTTTTGAAATCAACCCTCTTATCCAGGCAGTTGAAAGTAAATCTATATAAAACTCTCATTAGACCAGTTGTGACTTATGGATCAGAGACGTGGACTATGACAACAGCAGATGAGAATGCTTTACGTATTTTTGAACGAAAAGTCTTAAGAAGAATTTATGGTCCTGTGAGAGAGGATGAAGGATGGAGAATAAGAACCAATGGGGAAATAGAAAGGATTCTCAACTGTGAAGACATAGTGAGATTTGTGAAGTCCCGTCGTTTGGCTTGGCTAGGACATGTAGAACGGATGGAGGGGGAAAGAACACCAAAGAAGTTGTTACATGGAAACATGGATGGAAAGAGGCGACGTGGAAGACCAAGGAAGAGATGGATACAGGACCTAGAGGAAGACTTGAGGATTATGCGGGTGGGAAGATGGTGGGAAAAGATTCAGACTAGAGAAAGATGGAGGCAAGTCGTGAGGGAGGCCAAAGCCCATCCAGGGCTGTAGCGCCGAGGAAGAGAAAAGAGAGAGTTCCTAATATAGTCTTCATAAAATCAATTTAGGCCTATTCCGTTTCGGATTAACCAGGGACCTCTTGGAACATACACACATATTAGTTCCCTATCTCTATAAATTATATAAAAGACTTTGTCCTGACTGACTGACAGAGAATCAACGTAGAGCCTAAACTATAACAGGTAGAGACTTGGAATTTTGACAGTACATTCGTTTCATAATGTAGGTGCTCACTAAGAAAGTATTTTGAAAAATTTTGATTTTAAATGCCAAAAATCAAATGTTTTTGAGAATACTTAATCCCCTTTTACACAGAATTATCAAAACAACACCACAGTTGACATGGCAACATATTGTTGCTAGTGTTCTCAGATGGGTTTGGAAATAAATGAAATGTGACTTTCACAAATTAGAAAATCTATCAATATAATTCATGTTGTAAATGAATATTAAGAATGAAATCCACGAAAATAATGCATTCACATAACTTTCTCTACCCTTGACATAGAGAAAACAATACGAGGTATGGTAATATGTATATTATTATATCGCAGGTTTTTGGAGAGAGAAGTATGAAAGTGATGTTGCATTTCTGTTTAATTTCATCCCACAAACGGTTTTATGGTAATATAAGAGTAAGAAATAAAAATTATCTGCCACGATAATACAATTTTATATTACCTGAATTTCTGTTTCTTCTTATTTGAACCCCTACCAGACTTGCTGTGTAAAAGCAATGGGATGCAAAATTCTACATCCTCTATGAACCATAAAAAGCGTTTTCTGAGGGAATAGTCGTTCTTCCTATTTCAAATTCTAAATACCTACATAAAGACCTATAATTTAAAAATCGAAAGTCCTTCATAAGAAAATTTCCAATTACAAAATAAAAAACCCGGGCGACGCCGGGCCTTTTAAGCTAGTGTGATGTAACGTAGGAGTCGTGTATTATCCAAACGCAGACTGAAATCAGAGTTATCTCTTCTCTATATATATAAAAGGCTTTGTCCTGACTGACTGAATGACTGACTGAATGACAGGAATCAACGTAGGCCTACAGCCTAAACTATAACAGGTAGAGACTTGGAATTTTGACAGTACCTTCGTTTCATAATGTAGGTGCTCACTAAGAAAGGATTTTGAAAAATTCTGATTCTGAATGCCAAAAATTAAATGTTTTTGAAAATACTTAATCCCTTTTTACATAGAATTATCAATTCCAAATCACAGAATATATTGTTGCCAAATGGTATCAGATGGGCTTGGAAAAAACAAATGAAATGCACTTTTGACAAATAAGAGAAGTTATCAAAATAATTCATGTTATAAATAAATATTACAGAATGAAATCCACTAAAATAATGGCATCACATAACTTTCTCTACCCTGGACATAGAGAAAACAAAACGAGGTATGGTAATGTGTATATTATTATATTATATCGCAGGTTTTTGGAGAGAAAAGTATGAAAGTGATAATGCTTTATGGTAACATAAGAGTGGGAAATTTCCCGCCTCGATATTACAATTTTATGTTACAGGAATTTCTGTTTCTTCTTATTTAAACCTCTACCAGGCTTGCTGTGCACTGTACAAGCGATGGGATGCAAAATTCTAGATCCTCTATGAGCCATAAAAAACTATATCAAGCGTTTTCTGAGGGAATAGTTTGAGTGTAATAAGTCGTTCTTCCTATTTCAAATTATAAATGCCTATATAAGGACCTAGAATTTAAAATTGAAAATCCTTCATAAGTTAATTTCCAATTACAAAATACAAAACCCGGGCGACGCCGGGTCTTTTAAGCTAGTCCTGTATACACAATGTATTTTTGTAATTGTGACTGTGATACAAAGAATTCCGTGTGTGGTGACAATTGAATAACGTGTTTCACAAACGCAGAGTGGCTTGTTGTGTGTTGAGAGCGCTTCAAAGCTGTTTATAAGTTGATCACGCTGTCCTCTCCACTTCAAAGTGCCGCCGCACACGCAAACAAGATTATTTTAATAGTGCCATGGTGCATTTGTACTACTGCCCATGAATTCAGAAGTAGATGAATACCCCCCCAAACAGAATAAACACCAGTAATATCCTATACCTACTTAGGGGCACCTATAAGGCTGCTTCAAACTTGAAACAAACATGTCAGCGAATAGTAGGCCTATTACATCATTAACAGACTTCGGATTTTAGGTAAAAACCTATATTAATCCTTAAGTGATATATGGACGAAAACTTGTATATGCATGTTTCATAAGTGACTATGCCTAAAATTGTTACTTTTATAGGACTTAAAACAGCCTATTTTTACGTTAGAGCCTAATATTGCCTTTTTACTTGTTTTTCCTCTAAAGTTCAAAATAAGTTATTTTTTGTTATAAATTCTAGCATTTATTTTCAGTTCGTACTAAATTTTTAGCTCGGAATGTGCAGTACATGACACATTTATGACGTGGTTAAATAAGGAATGTTTCGTCTTCAGTAGAAAAATTCCTTGGAATTCCCAAGAAAATGTAGTGTTTTTCTCCCCACTCCCACATCCAGTTAAAAAAACTTAGTTCTCTGAATCACTTGGGGCGGTTGAATATGCTAGCGTGCGTAGCTTCTGGGCGCAGGGATTAGGTTTTCACTGTTATGATAGTAATACAGGCCCTAGTAATAGGTCTATATAATTCTGTGTATCATAGGCCTATATCTTTGTTTTATCATGAATATTGATTAATGGTGACTTCAATAAATATAATAGCCTATTCTGCATTGAAATTGAGATATTTCAGAAAATTGGCAACTTAACGATTTTATAAGAGACTATTTTACGATTTTTAGAACCTCTTTTACTATTTTCAGAGCCTATTTTAGGTACCTAAAACAGCATTTTTAGCGACCTAAAAGTCCGAAGTCTAATCATTAATATTATTGCCAGTGCATTTTGTAAAATTTTGAAAAATTTTAAGAATGTCATATCAGTGTAGGCCTATACGAATATGAATTAAGGTTAAGAATCAAACTTTAGACCTTTATTGATGAATTTTTATGGAGTAAATTTTAACTGTAAATAGACTAGTACCTATGGTAAGGGCAGAAGAAGTATAAATGGGGACTAAAATTTTATTCTTGGTTTTGCAACTCCCTTCGGGCTCGACATTTCTCATTTAATTAAATTTCACTTTTCCTTGTGGTTACCGTCGCTGGCTATTGGTTCGATCCCCGGTACCTCCTCGGATTTTTGTGAGGTAGGGAGGTCTGGAACGGGGTGCACTCAGCCTTGTGATACAAACTGAGGAGCTACTTGATTGAGAAGTAGCGGCTCCGTTCACGGAAACCACCATTAACGGCCGTGGGTGTCGTCATGCTAACTACATGCCCCCAATCTTGCCAATGGTAGATGACGCAGCGGTCGGACGGTAGGCGTATCCCTCCATGGATGTAGCGCCACGGAGTTTAGTTTTTAGTTTACAAAGTCATAAAGGAGGAAGCTTGGCTTGGGTTTGCCAGCTATAACGTATTTTCACTTCGCCTACCCGAACTTTATAGGCACATATTATTGATAGTGGGGTGATGGCTTATTCTGCAAGAGACTCATGTGAACACCCCTTTAAATGGCTATATTTCGATAAAGTACTCGCCCAGACTGAGTATCTAACTGCGAAGGGCCAGGAATAAAAAAAAAAAAATATATATATATATAAAGACTGTCAACAAACACACACGATACACGGAATGAACTCGGCATGCCGGAGTGGTGTGAGTCATAATTTCGTCTATGGCTAGGCTTATCTCCTCAGATAAGACGACCTGAACATTAATAAATATAAACCACAGTATTGTTCAATGCATAATGCTAATACATACAGAAAGGTTTGCCATGATATGCCACCCTAACCAATGCCAAGCTGGATGCTATGCCAAGAAGGACAATTCATACCGGTACTAGTTTAAAAAAATCTGAGGAGAAACTCACATAACTTCATCTGCCCAAATAAAAGTTAGCCTCTTAATATAGGCCTAATATAAAGGCGCGTCCAGAAAGTAAGTTTCCCTTGGACCGTTTACAGAAACAAAACACAGTTTCATGGAAATATTTATTGCAACATATACAGCAAGTGTTCAGCTATTTTTAACAAATTCGCCACCGGAATTGACAATGTTCGTTATACCGTTGGACCAACTTTTGAATACCTGTGTCGTAGAAGTCTGCCGCTTGGGATTTGAATCACTGTATGGCAACCATTTCCTCTTGTCTGTCATTTCTTGAGGTGTAGGAAAAGATGGATATCACTGGGAGCGAGGTCCGAGCTATAGGGTGGATGTTTCAACTCTTCCCAGTCGAACTTCTGCGGGAGACTTGCTGGGACGTGTCAAGAAGTCCACTCTACAGCCCGAATCTCGTTCCCAGTGATTTTCATCTTTTCCTACACCTCGAGAAAATGAAAGAGGCAGAGATGGTTGTCACACAGTGGTTCAAATCCCAGGCGGCAGACTTCTACGAAACAAGCAATAAAAAGTTGGTCACACGGTATGGCCAGTGTCTCAATTCCGGTGGCGAATGTGTTGAAAAATAGCTGAACACTTGCTCTATCTGATTGCAATAAATATTTTAATGAAATTGTGTTTTCTTTCTGTAAACGGTTCCAGGGAAACTTAATTTCTGGACGCGCCTATTAATTATTACTTATGGCATTCTCTTCATGTAAATTGGTTGTAAGAGTGAAGAGAATGTACAATTAACCACATCACATCGCATCCCCGAAGGATATATAACCCAAATAAAATATTATTAATGTACTCTCGTAACTTTCTTTACTTTAAGCATGCCCAATACATTTTTCTCACTTCACATTCTGATACAGAACAACAGGCCATATTGCAAAGAGCACGTACTCAGAGTGGGTGGCTTATAACTACCCTTCAGATAACTTTTTCGGAAAAATGTTTCAAATAAAAGTTTTAGTTCTTGGTGTAGGCCTAAGCACCTCATGTGTCAAACTTAAACAAAAAAGTAAGAGCTGTTTTTGACAAAATTGCCAAAAACGAAATTTTCTGATGTAAAGTACCTTAAAATAACAGAAAGTCGTCACCTAACCCAAATAAAAAATTCTGGTTTCATAATACGATTTCCCGTTCTGAAGCTAGGCTATCAAAGACACATACACAGGTCATGTTTCCAAAAATAGTATTTTCTAGATCCTTTTTACATTATTATTATTTTTATTTATTTTTTATTATTTTTTTTATTAAGGAATATTCCACAATACAATGGTTCTCCTTCATCCCACAACAATCTTCTGCCTCCATAAGTCCCTGTCCATAGCATCTTCTTCACTTAATCCTTTTCTCGCCATACTCCTTTTCACCCCATTTATCCAGCACTCTTTTGGGCTTCCCTCTTCTTCTTTTTCCTTCTACTTTCCAATCCAAAATTTTCTTGGGTATTCTATCCTCTGTCATTCTGAGTACATGTCCATACCATCTCAAGCGTCTTTCTTCCACGATTTCCAAGATATTCTTATTTCCCTTATTCTATTATTCCGAATTTTTTCTTTCCTGGATTTTCTTGCTGAACGCCTCCAAAAATCCATTTCTATTTACCATTAATTTGTTTGCTTGTTGTCTACTTATGGTCCAAGTTTCAGCGCCATATAATGTTGTACTTTGGAATAATGCCTGATAGCCTATATTAATTTTTTGGTTCTATGTAAAATATTTTTACTCCATAAGATTGAATTTAGCATTCCTATAATTCTCTTCCCATCCGTTATTCTTCTTTGAGTCTCTAAATTTGTTGTGGCATCCTTTTGTATAATAGACCCTATTATTATTATTATATTTTGAAAATTGTAGAAGACAGACGCTTGAGATGGTATGGACATGTACTCAGAATGACAGAGGATAGAATAACCAAGAAAATTTTGGATTGGAAAGTAGAAGGAAAAAGAAGAAGAGGGAAGCCCAAAGAGTGCTGGATGGATGGGGTGAAAAGGAGTATGGCGAGAAAAGGATTAAGTGAAGAAGATGCTATGGACAGGGACTTATGGAGGCAGAAGATTGTTGTGGGATGAAGGAAAACCATTGTATTGTGGAATTTTCCTTAATAAAAAAATTATGATATCTAAAAGAGATGCATTTTTCACCTTAGGCCTAAATCACTGTCACAATAATTTATATTCAAATTACCTGGCCGGCCAATTTGACATGGGGCAAGAGATTGTTGTGGGATGAAGGAAAACCATTGTATTGTGGAATTTTCCTTAATAAAAAAATTATGATATCTAAAAGAGATGCATTTTTCACCTTAGGCCTAAATCACTGTCACAATAATTTATATTCAAATTCCCTGGCCGGCCAATTTGACATAAGTTTTTTTTCCATGTTTTCCCCAGTCGTAAAGGCAAACGCCGAATTGGATTTTTACATACCATGAATCATCCTCACCATTTCATCCTGTACCATGTAAGTTAAAATTTAATGATATAAAATACACCAACAATAGAAATTAGTTTGCAACGAATATTTGCATGGCCCATTGTATAGACACGAACTCCTGATATGGCATCGATGCTAAAAGGAGTATAAACACAGCTGAATTAAAAATATAGTAATCTATAATACCACAAAAAGGTTGAGAAATGTGATTGAGGTTTCATAATTTTTAATACAGCAGCCTTCTCCAGACTGATAAGATGCCGGGGCAAACATCTAAATACACATGCGCGAAGCAAGCTTCGTGGCTATGCAAATTGCCTGCTTGAAATGTAGCTTAGTTTATCAAAACCGCCTGTTCTTGTAATCCTATATAGACTGCATTGGAATTATTTTTTAGCATATCCTAGCAAAGCACAACATGGCTTTCGTTTTATCAGTGGAATGTTTGACCAGGGGATGAGTCAACCTTGCCGATACTGTAGCCCACACACTACGGCTCGGCGAGTTCATTTTTTGTCAACATGTCCCACTGGAGTCCCAACACTTTTCACTCAAATGCTTTCATAATATCATAATTCCTCTCCATTTTGTATTAATTACAGTCTAGAATACCCTGCAAAGACAAGCAGTAACTATGGCAACAAACATCCAGCTCGCTCGGAACAAAAGCGAAACGACTTAGCCATATTCTTCAATGCCAGGACACTAAACTTCTTTCGGTACATGATTAAACCTAAATAATACACAAAGGACATACCTTAGATACATTCCTTGGATTCTGTGACATCATCTGATGTAATATTCATCTTCTACACAGCACACATACACTTAAACACACGCAATTAAATACGACGAACAAATTCGCGACCGCGACCCGACATTTTTTCCGGCATCACTGAATTTCATCAACGCCATCTGGTGTAGCGTTGCCAACCTTAAGACGCTGAGATGTCCTAGTACTTTTCCGACGCCTTGGGTGTATCGGTAGAGTGTATGCCTTCTACCCAGGCGGTCTGGGTTTGATTCCCGGGGTTCAGGGCTGGGTGTTTGTCAATATATACTGTATACATTCCCTAAAAAGTATCCGTAGAATATAGTCTATGTCCGTTATGACCTAAATCCGGAGAAATTTCCATAAAGTTGGTCACATTGATCAACCTCGCTTCTAGTAAGAGATTTCGACAGGTTATTATTTTCTTCGAGAAATTAAGAAAGTGAAGGAACTAAGCGAGGCGGGAAAATGAATTTTCTGTTATGTGTGCAGATTGGAAACATTTGTGAGATTATTTCGTTTTGATTAAAATCTTTATGATGACGTAAATTTCACATAAAACTCACAGTTATCTTCCTTGAATGGTGTGGCTGGTAAGTAGATATATTAAGGAGTGTAATTTTATTTTTTATGTAGGCCTATCCTTCGGAAGGGCTTGTAGGCGTGGCCCGGTATTCTGGCGAACGAATAATCAGAAATTTTACCTGAAGAAACTATTTTGCAAGGTGTGATTGCAGCTTCATAATTTAATAAACCAAGTGCAATCCCAAGAAATTTTCACAGAATATATCCAATGTCCCTACAGTACTTAGAACTTGTGAAATTTTCCCAAGATTGGTCATATTGATTATTAATCTCGCCGCTAGTGGGAGATCTCGATAGGGACTATTTTTCTTCGAGGAATCAAAGTGAAGGCACAAAGTGACGCGGTAAAATCAATTTTATGTTGTGTATGCAAATTGGAAACATATATCAGGTAATTTCTTTTAGTAAAACCTGTAATAATGACGTAAATTTAATATTAATGTATCGTTCGTTTATCTTCCTTGAATGGTGTGCCTAGTAAGTAGATATATTAAGGAGTGTAGGCTAATTTTATTTTCACGTATCCTTCGAGAGGGCGCGTAGGTTAAATGTCCTAGGGTTTCAGGAGAAAAATGAAGAGACGGGATTGGCAATTTTATCTGGAGAAACTATCTTGCAAGGTATGATTGCAGCTTTATAATTAAGCAAATTATAGTGTGCTACAATTCAAAGGAATTTCCTTAAAATAAACTAAATATTCTTATAGTGAGTATAATTAAATCGATCACACTAATCGATCTAGCTTCAAGTGGAAGATATCGAAACTATTGCTATCGAGAAATCGCAGTGACGATGCAAATTGAAGCGGCAAAATGAATTGTTTTGAGTACAGAATGAAATAGATTTATCCGGTAATTTATTTGCGTTTGATTAATTTGCCAAGCGTATTTCACTTTAAGATCTTGTGTGTGATTTTTACGAGTGTGATTTTTACCTTCACAGATCCTTCGGCAGGACGCGCGGTGGTGGATGGTTTGCTGGTCCGGGTTTTTTGGTGGGAGCCTACGTGATGGAGTCAGCAATTCCAACCGGAGAAACTGTATTGCAAGGTAGGATGTTCATTTAGGTATGTTTTAATTTAACATCACTTTTATTTCATCATGAAAGTAAGGCTTCCTAACTGTGGCCTTCCCAGCATTCCGACATAACCTTAGCCTGGTTCACTGTTTTATTTATTTATGAAGTGCCAGAATTGTACTTTCTGAGATTGTGTGGTGGACGGGAAACGTCTGTCTGTCTGTCTGTTCGTGTGTCTGTACGCGCCATAACTCAAATACGCTTAAACGGATTTTCATGAAACTTGGTATACGCATTTATAACGTCCATGGAAAGAAGCCTATTGATATTGGAGAAAATCTGTTCACCGGTACCGGAGTAATGCCCAACTTAGTGCCTACTTTATGGTAATATATTAGAAAGGATTTATCAAATGCAAATCAGTTCTCAGTTTTACAGTGTTCATACACGGTTTTGGAAGTTGCAATACAGTTAGCTTTGACAAATAACACTACCCACATATTCCTACACATATGCTTATCAAACTAGACCTTTGTTCTTCCACAAGCCCTGCTTAATGAATCGATCTGGAGCTTAACTCGGAAATGGATTTAAAAAATAACTTATTTTCTGCATATCAATATTGCAATTTTCTCTGATTAAACAAAAGCATGCTGGCACTTTGTTACAATAGTTTATCTGATTTTATTATTTACAAAATCAGTTACATTTTATTCATGGAATAGTCCTAATAAATACCACTTGATCTTGCATATGATTTACCCATGATAAATTAATTTCCTGATAGTACTTTTATTTCGTCTATAGGCATACATATAAGAGGCTTTGTTCTGACTGACTGACTGACAGAGAATCAACGTAGAGCCTAAACTATAATAGGTAGAGACTTGGAATTTTGACAGTACCTTCGTTTCATAATGTAAGTGCCCATTAAAAAAAATTTTTCAAAATTTTGATTTTAAATGCCAAAAATCAAATGTTTTTTAGGATACTTAATAGATTTTTACACAGAATTATCAAATCCAAATAAAATTCCATGTATAGTTCCCATGACAACAGTGTATTGTTGGCAGTGTTCACAGGTAGCTTTGGAAATAAATGATACGAGATTTTTACAAATTAGAAAAACTATCGATAGAATTCATTGGTGTAAATCAAAACCCTTTTAAGCTAGTATATAATATGACAATTCGTATTCCTTTAAGGTAGGGTAGGAAAAGAGGCCGATTGTCATATCTACAGACAGACTGACAGGATAATTCACCGGCACTTGAGAGGATTGAACACGGTGTAACGGAAGCGGTGAGTAATGGCGGCCATTTGGCTCCCTGCCCTCCTCGTTGCCACATTTCATTTTGATTTGTATTGTTTAACGACTCATTTATCGCAGCTTTTAAATGTCCCACAGCTGTAATTGCTTCTGGATTTATGTGCTTTGGTTCATTCTTGCTGTAAAATATACCCTGCTTCAATTACAAGGCACCCAATCAGCTGTCAGGAAGAATGGCTCTTATATCACAGCACACTTCAGGGGGTCCAGTCAAATTAACATTTATACTAACATTTTTGTAAAACCTACATGACTGTCCAAGAGTGTCCCAATAACTGCGAGTATCTCTGTGATGGGATTGTATTTTAGTCATGGCCCACTACTTAAACAAAAAATATAAGAGACCATGCTTAAGTAAAACAGATTGATTAGAGCATGCAATGTTTAATGTTACCATAGCAACAGATAATGATTGTGATGGGATTGTATTTTAGTCATGGCCCACTACTTAACTTAAACAAAAAAGAGATTGTTTATTGTTACTATAGCAAACAGATGAAGACTGCATTTTAGTCATGGCCCTCTATTTAAATAAAAATCTGATGTGCTATACTCTAACCTAAAGTCTGGGCAATACACCTTTCTCGTTTCAGATGTTTCTGATATAGAATATGAGGCCGCATTCTGTTGTTTCAGCCTTATGGAAAGATGTAGGCTACTGTTCGCCATGCATGACTTACTGACTTTGAATAAAAAGATGACCGACTTTCAGAGAATTTTTACGAAAACGCTTCAAAATAAGTTTTGGTCCTCGAACCTAGTGTGTAAAAATTAAAGAAAATCGTCTGAGCCGTTTTTGAGAAAAACGCAAAAAATGAAATTTTCTTGATGTAAAGTAGTAATAAAAGTAAGAGAAAGTCGTCATAATGTCGTATTCCCAGGTTCTATTAAAATAAAAAATTCAAAAGCAAAACTACCCCTGCTACTAGGAAAAGCCTACCAATAAATCTAGAGTAGGCTACAATAAATTAATAATAAAAAAAAATTCCTTCTTTTTCAGTATTAATAAAAACAAAAAAAAATCTAGTATCAAGTCAAAATCAATCAGTATTGGGAAAGTTTTATCAAAAAAAGTAATTTCTTTCATTTTAAGAATTTAGTATTATCATGGGTAAGATTTTTTTCCATTTTCTGGGTAAGATATAGGCTATTTGAAAACAAAAAATATAAAGATTAAAAAAACATCATTTAATTTTTAAAGCAAGCATGAAAGAATCTCACATAAAAAAAATTATGTTCAAATTTTAGCATCTTATTTAAGTTCTTATTTTTAAAAATCAATTAAATTAAAAATATTTCGAAAAATAATTTAGATATTAAGATGAAATTTTACGTACTTACTTACTCAATGGCAATAGACAATACCTCAGCAAGCTAAAGGAATATTATCTACATTATGAAACCCGGAGGTTCATTGCCGCGCTTACCTGAGCCCGCCATTCAACCCTATACTGTGCTAACTCTATCCAATCATCCCTGTAATATCCCACTTCCCCATAATCTATCCTAATATTGTCCTTTCAACTGGAAGACGAAACATTAAATTTTACTTTCGGTTTACATTATAATTAAGTGTGTAATATTTCGAAGTTTCCTGGACAAGAATTTTATTGTCTTCCCAATTGGAAGATGAAATTTTAAAGTTTAATTTCGATTTCCATTATAATTAAGTGTGCAAAATTTCAAAAAGTTTCCTGGACAAGTATTTTATTACTACAAAATCAACACTTCGGCCGTCGCTTAATATTCTGTACAGAACTTCCCCTAGTGTGTGTTGTACACATAATCTTCACAAATATTAGACATTTAGAGTATCCGTTGCTGTTTAATCGATTACCGTTCAAGTCAGTGAACCGTTCAAATGAACGAATACCTGGGAGCTGTATCAGGGCAAACACGCGGCCATTACGCATGGGTGGGCATATAAAAGGCAGCTTGTGTATTTACCCAGCTGGATTCACAACCCACCCCAGCACAATCATGCTGCACTGGAACATCTCTAACAGAGATTTCAATTGAGGGGTATTTAAGCGATGACCGAAGTCTTAAAAGTAGTTTTTATGAACTACACACACTCAATTTAAATGAAAACAAATTGAATTTTAAAATGTCATTTAATACCCCAATTTCTATTTGAGATATTAATTTAATTTTTGAAGTGAATCTTCTTTAGGCGCGCTAGGAGTAAATCGAGAGCTAATCCAAAGTTGCGTTACGAAGAAAATCGTCGGAATCGGAATCGAATTGAGAATATCTGCAACGTACTTTTCACGAAAGTAGCGGGACTGTGACGGACTGCACAGAAAACAGTGAACTCAATGAAAAAAAATCCAAAATTAAAAAATCCAAAAATTCAAAATGAAAAAGTCCAAAATTCCAAATTTAAAAACCGAAATCCAAAATTTAAAGAATCTAAAAACAGAAAAATTAAAAAATCGAAAATCCAAAATATAAAAGAATTCAAAGATCAAAAATTATAAAATCAAAACTTAAAAATTCCAAAATTAAGAAATTCAAAGATCCAAAATTCAAAAAATAAAAAATCCTAAATTGAAAAAATCGAGAAATTAAAA
The DNA here is from genome assembly GCA_964059195.1 of Ectobius pallidus. Taxonomy (NCBI): domain Eukaryota; kingdom Metazoa; phylum Arthropoda; class Insecta; order Blattodea; family Ectobiidae; genus Ectobius; species Ectobius pallidus. The sequence continues at coordinate 179,287,069 of CAXKWD010000005.1, read as the reverse complement.
TAATCCAAGTTTCACTTCTGTCGCGTGGCATTCCACGCACCCGATTTATTTTATGTAAATACACACACACAGGTATAGTGGAGGCTAGACCTATGTAGACAGTCGGGATACTTTGAGGATTAGGCCTAAGCCATTGTCTGGCACTTAAGGAGTGGTATGGTACTGATTGAACGGCACTCGTCTGGTGTCCACGTGGAGTCATGTCAAAAATTCAGAAATTAGCACTGATTGGTTGCACACGAAATTCTATTGGCTGTCAGGCAAGTTCAACGCCCAAGAAAACACGCTGAAAATCCAGAATATACAACTCTATTGTCCAAGACACCCTCATTTCAAGTTATTTACTGCGGATTATAAGGGTCTGTCGGCATTGCCTTGAAGAAAGTTGTATATGTACAAGTTGCCTCCACTATAGGCTACTCTTGCTGTCGCGTGGGTTTCCCCAGTGTTGCCGCTGTCATTCACCACTTCTCAACGTGCTGTGCTACGTATTTGGCAACATTGTACTCGATTAGACAAGTGTGAATACGCCTAATTACCTTTCTATTCACTGATTGAAAGGTCGAAGAGGATTAGGGTGGCAGCAGGTAGAGGCAGTTCTTGGGAAAAAAAAAGTCTTTAAGAAATGGCACACACATATATTTTTAATTCTTTTTGAAGTAAAACTTCTTTAGCCGCGGTAGGGGTAGATCGAGAGCTAACCCAAACTTGCGTTACGAACAAAATCGTCACGAAATTAATAGTGTGTGAGGGAACGGACTTCATAGAAAACAATCACCCCAATGATTAGGCTTATCCAAAATTTAATAAATACAAAAATAAAAAATTCCAAAATTAAAAAATCATAAATTCCAAAATTAAAAATATAAAAGATCAAAAATTTAAAAAATTCAAAAACCGAAAATTTAAAAAGTCCGAAAAAAGCCAATATTAAAATGTCCAACAATCCAAAATTGAAAAAATACAATAATCCAAAATTTAAAATGTCCAAAAATGAAAACAAGTTTCACTTCTGTCGCGTGGCGTTCCACGCACACATTTTTAGAAAAAAAAAACGGTTAAATCAACACCTGTTCCATCACTTAAAAACACTTAGAAGCAAATTACTGCTCCTAATAGACACAATATGAGTAATTATTTTGACAGCTTAACAAAAAGTGTTTACATTGGAAGAGGGTTGACTCTGACTGGTGTGTAAGTGGTGTGATCACAAAGACGCACGAACACCGCCTCCGGGGTGCAAAGGGGAGTCGAGTTATGACAACTCCCTTTACACCCTTTGGCTGTTTTTCTGTCTCTTTCTATCACACTCGGAACAAAAAGCGGCGTGCAACTGTTTCTTCATTGCCACGTGCCAGCATGTAACTTATACATATATTGTACTACTTCTTCCCATGCCACCGTCTTTCTACAAAAGAATACAATAGAATTGTTCCCTAATCCGAAAATCTACACTGATTATGTACAGGATTTGGGATAGTCTCTTCTAATATTGAAGCTATTTCTTTTCTTTGTGATTTCTGAATTGAACTATTAATAAAATGGGGACTGGAGAAAATTGCATAACGATGAGCTTCTTAACCTGTAGGCCTACTCGTCACCGGATATAGTAAGGGTAATTAAATCACGGAGGATGAAATGGGGAGGAAAGAAAATCTCAAAAATATTGACTGGGAGACCCGAAGGGAAAAGACCACTTGGAAGACATAGACGTAGGTGGGAGGACAATATTAGGACAGATTTAAGGGAAGTAGGAATTGGAAGGGAAGTTAGCACAGAATAGGGTTGAATGGCGGACTCAGGTAAGCGCGGCAATGAACCTTCGGGTTCCATAAAATAGATAATATTCCTTTAAGATAACTTGTTTAGGAATTGTCTATTGCCATTGAGTAAGTAAGTAAGTAAGTAAGTAAGTAAGTAAGTAAGTAAGTAAGTAAGTAAGTAAGTAAATAAACAAATAGCGGTAATTCTGCATTGGTGTCGGTTCACACGATGGTCGGCTTCTATGTAGTGTAACTGGGATAGGGAAAACGATTGATAGAACTTAGGAAGATAGGAACTAACTAATTTAGTTGTCTTCCACTGATTGACAGGTCTAAGGGGAGTGTATGCAGAAGTTCTAGAAAAAAGAGGTAATCATAATATGAAACATTTTCTAAGTACAGTATATACAAGGACTGTTGAACAGTACTCCCAAGGTGTGTAGTCATTCCCCTGCTTCACCTCCTTCCCTGACCACCAAAGCACAACTGAACAGATTGCTAGGCTTTGGAGGTCATGAAGAGAGGGGAAGTAGGGGAATAATGTTCGACAGGCCTGGTGTATAATGTACATGCTATTCGAAAGAATCGACTCACATATACGTATACCAGTAGATTGACAGAACCGATAAGGGGAAATAAACATTAAATTAAAAATTCTGATATGCTCACATAATTTTTTCTGCCTTAACTAAGGGCAATATAACTTTCTCACTTCACATTCCGATAACGAACAAGGCTGTATTGCAGGGGGTATCTATTCAGATGTCCCGGTCTCGTGCAAAGGTGTTTTGTTTATCATGCGAGCGATTACTGGCTTATTGATAACTTTCACAAAAAAAAGTTTCAAATTAAAGGTTTAGCTCTTAGCATAAGCATGCAATACAAAAAAAAAAAAAAAAAAAAAAAAAAAAAAAAAAAACTGTAGAAAATTAAATTCTCATAAATAGTGATGGTAAAAGTAAAATGAAGTCGTTGATGACCTTCGTGACTTTTCCTAAATCAAACGTTTTGTTTGAATATAATCTTTCATTCTCAAGCTAAGCTAAGCTAAGCTTCCGCCAAAGACCTTTGCCAGGATGTCACTGCCGCTTTGAGGTCTTCATCGGTTGGGTTCTCTTTTTCTTCCGAAAAGTCCTTTAGTTCTGGAAACAAGTTCAGGGCTGTAAAGAGGATGTCCAAAAATTTCCCACTTCAAACTTTGAAGTTGTGCCGAATGAGGCTGAGCATTGTCGTAAATCAAAAAAACCTTTTCAGGCAGCTTTACATGCCTCTTTTCTTGGATAGTGGGTGATAGTCTTTGAAGAATTGCACAATAGGCCTCTGTGTTTATTCCTTGTCTTCTTGGCAGAAACTTCAGGCACAGGTCTTTGGCGGTTGAAGAGTATAACATCGGCATTGAAAAACTGGTACCACGTTGGAATAAATACCTTCACAGCAATGACGATTACGTTGAGAAATAGAGTTTTGTGTTGATACCTTTCATTATTATTTAGTTATGCTGAATCGTTCTTTTCTTTCTGGATGACCCTCATATAAGCTGCATATGGCAAAAAGAGATATGAAAATAATGTATAATTTTACGTGTGATGAATCATTTTAAATATTTGCAGTAATAAACTACGAGTACATATTAATAACACTAGATGTTATAAGTGGCACCAGAGAGTTTAATCTAAAAGATAAAACAGCTGATCTTATTGGAAAGTGTTGATATAACCGATCAGATGAGACACGAATCATGACCTGTGTGAGAATTCTGCTCACAAGCCCAAATTGCTACTGAGCATCTTTAAGTCAAGCTTCTTGTATCGTCTCCCCTGTTACAATAACCACAAGCTGGGATACTATAGCGACATATACATTGCCTCGCCATCGGCTACCTTCTACTTAAGTACCTACAGTGCAGGTAAAGAAAATAAAAATATTATGAAATGCATGGTGTAAACATGTCTAACATATTTACAATGTACCTAAAATGTTGGACCACAAACACAAAAGGGGATGTAGTACTAAGCCTGCTAAAACAAGAAATATCTGAGGAAGAGAGAGAGCTTGTGGCTCTATTTACGGTTATCATTACAACATAAATACCGCAATTTAAATTGGTAATCATGTGGATCAGTGTTCGAAGTGAGAAAAAACCAGAGGCGGTACTTTCCTCAAGCATGCCTGGCCTTGGAAAAAGACTGAAATCGTATATTTTAAGATGTAAAGTTTAGTTCTTTAACTATGCCTATTATTGAAATAAAATTATTTACCAGCCTAAGTGAATAACTAATAAAATTTACTGATAATATTAAGTGTTCATCTTCATCTGGCAGAAAAAAATTATCAGATTGATAGCAGGAATTGGACCAAGAGAATCATGTAAACAATACTTCAAAAGGTACAACATTCTTACACTTACCTCTATGTACATTTTAGCTGATATTACATATGTTAAAGAAAATAGCACTAAATTTACAACTAGATCGTCAATGCATAACTACAACACGTGAAGGAAAAATGATTTAGATAAACCACAACTTCACTTAAGTACAAATATAAAAAGTCACTGCTATCAACAGATAATTTTTTTTAATAAAATTCCATTAAAGATAAGAAATCTTGAAAAAAAAACAACTGTACAATATTCTATCTATTTGGTTCAAAAGCAAAGCAATATACACTGTAGAAGAATTTTTAGAGAGTAATATACCAGAAAATATTATGGATATAAATTTGTATTCTTAGCTTTTTTTGTTATTATATAAAACTAACCAAAAACTGACGAAGCCTATTGTACAAATATATTGTATTTAAAGGTGAATAAAGATTTGATTTGATTTGATTTGATTTGTTTTTCTATAACCTAAGTGTAATTGGACCAATAACTTACGGTACTTTCAAACCCATGTAATTCAGATTTCATGATCTTAAATTTGTGGAAAATGAATCACTCTGATATAATTATCAATTTAGGAAAAGCTTACATACGCTATCAAAGGAATTTTTGTCGTAACAAGTTTTTAGGATTTGAAGTTAGATTTTAGTACATATAGGCTAAGCCTACTGCTATCTTGAATAGATGCCTGGCAGATTTATTAATTTCTTAGAGCTAGTTTTTATTTGTTACATTTATGAAGATATATGTAAGCCGTACTGCTTTGAAATAGTATTGACAAAAAGACTAAGAAGGGAAAAAACCACAAACATAACCTCCAAATCAATCAGCTGACTAATGAACTAATAACATTAGTGTTCATATCTCTATGAAACAAGATTTTGTTAACTAATAAATAATATTATGAATTCTAATATTATTAACTAATATTACTAGCAAGTTCTATGAAACAGGGTCCAGGTGTGGTATACCACTAACCATTTCTAACAAGTACCGGTACCAGTTTTGCATACTACTGCCTACCGGCCCACTTCGGACACCGATGTAACATAGAAGGACAGAGGGGAAGTGATTTACTTGCAATCAGACTCTGTAATGTCCGCTTTAACACAGAATCGATTAGCATTTAAAGGAATGTAAAATTCTTAACGAGAGAGAGTTGAAGGGGGGAATGTTGTCACAGTCAGCTGTGACAGCACTCACGCCAAATTAACCCCCCTTCCTCCCCTTCCCAGACCACACACCGCTCTGGTGAGGGGGAGAGGGGTCATTTGCAAAGTGGCCTGCACCTGAGACACCACAAGTGCTCTGACCAAGTGCTGGCCACATCTCCCTCATTACACTTTACCTGTGTCCACACGTTACCGACTCTGTCTGCATGTGGTAATTAAGTTTATACATTCTACTTTATTACTCCAATGAGCATCGCATAGCCAGAACATAATTTCGGGGAGAGTCGAAAGTGCCAGGGGTTTGGGGGTTCGTCCCTGAAAATTTTTAAGTATTGAACTAATGAAAATCACACTTTACGCTATTTTAGCACTGAAAAACTATTGAAGATAGGTTGTTAATCCTTATACCCCCAGTTTGTATAAATAAGGATAGAAGAACCAACCTTATAAACACCATGGTGAACTTTGTGGAAACAATTGAAGAGTGTAACCCAAATACCTACACTAAGTGTCAACAAAGTTGTTTAGGAGTTACAGTAAAAAAAAATGTATTCCAGAAGTTTTGATTTTAAAATTTAATATAGAATATAGTGTACACTAAATTGAAGGATAATTGTAATTATATTGTTATGTTTAATTAATGATATTACAAAATTGTTAAATTCATAAATAGGCCTACTAAACATAGCTAAGTGCCAATACGCTTTGAGTAAAAACTCAGGTAAATGCCAGAGGTAGTCTCAGTCTTAGTACAGGTAGGCCATTTGAAAGAAACTTAAAAACAAAATCAGTCTACATCAATACGACACAAGTTCTCACAAAACGACCCGTATTTTTTATCCAAACAAAGTAACATTGATAACAATTTTTTTTTTTTTTAAATTGTTTAAAATTTTTTATTCTTGGCCTTTCAATTCCGTTGAATGTTACATTTCTGACGGCAGACACCCTCACTTTTTTTTAAAAAATACAAACATTTTTCCAAGTTTCCACTTCGCTGTAGCTATATTTCACTCCTACGAACCCAGGTTTCTCTGCTGAGAAGCGTAACATTGTTACCTTAGAGATCTGCAATTTCTTCATTGTTCTCAAGGAATCAGCAGCAGCCTGAATATTGAGAAATCTCTTTTCAGTCATGTCAATGACTTCAAATTTGTTATCATGTTTAGCAGATCTGACAATATCATGAAGTTCTTTAGGGACATATGCCTTGCACAGCCTCTTCCTCTTCTCTATCTGGGCGAAGTCCCTATCGCAGGGCAAGTAGCTATGCCTGGATACTAAGAACTTTGCCACTAATTCTTAGTTTCTTCTGCACATCTAACCTATATCTTGAACCTTTCTTTCTTCTTCTCTCCCCCATTTCAACATTATTTTCAACATGTAAAACTCTTGAAATAATCAGCTGTTGGTACTTAGCAGACTTCTAAGGAACAGATTTTGGGAAACAATGAGATCTTCTCGCCCAACGGGACGAGGCGTAAAGCATAAGCAAGCAGGAGGAAGGAGTATCCAATACCCTGCCTGACTGCACTACCCTGGCAAATCCAGGGAAGACTTTGGGAAAGGAAGCCAACAAGAGCTTCTCTACCAAAAGGGGCAGCACAATAAGCCTTTTAGGCTGACGTGCGGGAGGTCTCTAAACTCTCTTCAAGCCCCCCACTATCTAATCTAATCTAATCTAGCAGACTTCTGGGTAAATAAATGAGGGACATAGCAGATCTTCCATCTTGTGATCAGTGTTTGAACTAAACTAAATACTGTGGCACATAGCCGTGTCTTGGGTCAATTGGCAATGGCATATAGATGGGTTTTGATGCCAAAACTATTTTTTTTCCAAAATGGCACTTAGCAGCTATTTGGGTTACACTCTTCAATTACAGATTTATTGTAAATAGGTTATTGGGCAACACTCACCAATGTTTGTTGATCCCTTTGTGAAGCCGTTGTCAATAGTTGCTTAATCTTGCGTGAAGCCTTCGTCTTCTTAATAAAATAATAAAAGACACACATTATATAAAACGTAAACACTAAAAATTGCAACTTCACAACAGGAATCACATGTGATTCCTGTTGTGAAGTTGCAATTTTTATATAATGTGTGTCTTTTATTATTTTATTAAGAAGACGAAGGCTTCACGCAAGATTAAGCAACTATTGACAACGGCTTCACAAAGGGATCAACAAACATTGGTGAGTGTTGCCCAATAATCTATTTACAGTACATATCATTCCTCACCATAAGAAGAAGAATGTCATTCAGGAATACAGATTTATTGTGATAGCAAAGGCACACTGGAGGACACATATTGAAATGATAATTCCATAACTAAGTTCAGCATGCTTTACCTTAAGATTCCTGAATCATGTATTAAAACTGGATGCCTTACGCATGGTGTATTTTGCAAATTTCCACTCGGTAATGAAGTATGGAATCATATTCTGGGCTAACTCAACCCATAGGGGAAAAAATATTTCAGTTACAAAAACAAGAAATGAGAATAATATGTGGAAAGAAAAAGAGAGGATCATGTAAACTGCTCTTTGAAAAATTAAAAGTCTTCAAACTAATAGCAGTGTTCATGGACATACTACTAGAAACATGAATGATTTACATAGACCGGTTAATTCATTAAAACTTTTTCAGAAAAGTGCTTATTACTCCACAATACAGATATACAACAAGCTTCCAAACAACATTAAATTTTTGAATAAAAACACTTTCTTAATGCACTTTATTTTACCTTAGTAAACTTCTGGACGGCCGTCCAGAAGTTTACTACGGTAAAATAAAGTGCATTAAGAAAGTGTGTTTATTCAAATATTTGTACACAACGCTAAAGTCGGACACAAGAATGAACATTAAATTATTATGTATTCGAAAAAAAAACAAAAAAAAAAAAAACAAATCTTTCAGAGGATCTCTCAAGACATTTTTAATGACTCACATCTTCTACAATATCTACAAAGTATCTACACAGTATCTTATATTATGTAAAAATATCTCGGTAGGCCGATCTAAATAGGGTAACAATGTTATGGAAATCAATTGTTTTTATCTTTCCTGAAACGTTGGTATTTTGACATATTCACTTTTCCCTATCACTCTAGAATTTAATGAGAGAAAAGTCAGCTGATATGCGAGATGAGTAGTTTTTAATCTCAATAAGTATAACAGAGAACAGTCGCTTACGCAAGTCGTGTAGGCTCTACTTATATTTTACAAATTTTACAGCAGGGAATCTAAATGAAGTCTGAAACAAGTTATCATGTTTTCTGTTCTGTTTTGAAGAAATTCTTCAACTTGAAAATCACATACACTACTGCATTTCAAGTTAAAACTTTGATAGTACATCCTCGATGTTCAGTTTCAAGGGACCATTACAATGAGATCATTACCTTTACGTTTTCAAAATCAGGAAAACTTGAAGAAAACAATATTCTCACAAAATTAACCAATTTACATCTTCTATTTCATCTGACAACTCTTGAAATCATGGAAAACGTGTCAGACTATTAGTTTAATTTGACGTTAATAGTTGTAACTCACTGTGACCTACTAGTGGTTTACTATGAAGCCCGGGCCTTAAAGTACTTACAGGTTGTAAGTCACCACTGGGTTGGAATGTTGTGTCGGCATGTTGCCATGGTAGCTCAATGATAGATCGGTGGCACGGAGAGCTGAAGATCCTGGTTCAAATCCAGGCTATGGCATTGATTTTTCAGTCTGATTCTACCTTTCCAGTTGTAACTCACACATATGATAACATTCGCTGTTTCAGGTTGATAATATAATAATTCCATGAGCCTCGACAATAACTTCCAAGGGTCAAATGTGGTCAACAGGTCTGAACTGAACAATTACATTATCCCTTATACAATAATAAAATCAGATAAACTGGTGTAACAAAGTGCCAGAATGCTTTTGTTTAATCATTGAATCATTCAATAATTGCAATTATGATTTATGATATACCGGTACTGAAAATAATTTATTTTTTAAATTGACTTCCAAGTTAAACTCCAGATTGATTGATTAAGCTGGACTTACGGATGAATGAAGGTTTAGTTTTTAAAAAAATCAGATTAAAATCGTCCAGCATCAGCTGAACTAAACACATTTGTGATATTTTGACACTCGCACACTCACATAAAAAAAAAATTAAATGCCAAATTGGCCTACTACAGGAATTGAACCAGGAACCTCCAGAATGTGAGTCTAAGAGGTTACCATCTCGCTCAGTTTAACGGTCTAGTTTGATAAGCATATGTGAAGGAATAGTGTTATTTGTCGAAGCTAACTGTATTGCAACTCCCAAAGCCGTATATGAACACTGTAAAACAATATGTTACCACGATAACTGATTTGCATTTGATAAATTCTTTCTAATATATTACCATAAAGTAGGCTCTAAATTAGGGTTTACTCTGGTACTGTTCAACCAATCTGGTTCTTCCCACAAATGTTATAAATGCATATAGGCCTACCCAATTCATGAAAATCCAATAAAGCGTGTTTGAGTTATCACACATACAGACACATGGACAGAACAGACAGACAATCAGAGAGACAGACGGACAGACATTTTCCCTCCACCACACAATCTCATAAGGTACCATTCTGGCACTCATAGGCGTCGGCATGGGGGGGCAAGGGGGGGGGCAACTGCCCCCTCTGGATTGCCTTATGGATTCATTTATTTGTGGTACTCTTTGTCAACCAACAGTTGTAGCATGGAGAATAAAAAAAAATAGAATTACTTTATAATGAGTTTAGCAAGTATTAACTAATTATAACTATAATATGTATTTATAATAATATCTCACCAAGGCCATTGCTCAAAAGAGCATATTCTGTTAACTTAAAAAGACTTTGTAGCCTCATCGAATTCGGCTTGGGTTCAAAATAATGATCCGGTTAGCTAAGTGAATATTAACGTGTTTAGCCTAATCATTTGAAATTGAGGTCCGAAATTGATTTTGCCCCCCCTTAGTAAAATTCCTGGCGACGCTGCTGCTGGCACTTAATAAATTAAGCTTTTAAAACTTTAGTCGAAGATAATGATAACTTCATTGTTCGGCTCAATGATATCTCGTATTATGAAACTCAAAGCATCTGCGTTGCTTACCTGCTAGTAAAATAATGGATGTACTTACCTTTAGTAAGTTGTATTCCATCCATTAACTGCTTTCCTCTGTGTGCTATATCAAGCCCCTCAGTGTATGGTAATTGCTGCTTGTACGGTCAAATTGATAACACTTTTAGAAAGGACACCAATCCACAATCTTGAAATCTGCATTACTACCATTTTACTGTAAAGAATGTTAAGCAGAGAATATGTCATATACCTGTAAAAACAGTGCTTTTTCAGATTTTCACAGGGCGTACCTGGGGAACATTTAGGGCCTGTATTACCACCTGCCGACAATTCTTCCCGATACGTGACTTCCAGATAGCTTAACTGGAAGATGTCTTGTAATACTATCGCTGAACTGCTATCAGCAAGAACGCAGTAAAATTTTGTAAAATGATCCATAGCTCATTGAGCCAAAAGGTGTGTTTTTTGTAGTTCAGTAGGTCTCCACTAGGTGCTGCAGCTTGGATTTGTATTTGTACAATTAAATTACAGAAGAACATATCGTTTTAAGTGCCTTTTATTGATTCGTGCAATTCTATTTCATTCATATGTGAGCCTAAAACAGCGATATTGTACTGTATAAGTTAAATCTTCCAGCATCAATTCTGAAATTCAATTGGCTACGATGCTTTAGAATGCTGCCATCTTGTTTCAACCAAGCTTCCCTGACTAGCAGCACCGCCGTCTCGAGAATTACACTGCCTGTCCTATGCTTTATTTTAACATGGAGTTCAGAGTATTGTTAAATTGCCTAATTTCTCCAGTAGAGGCGACACAGTTCACACCCAGATTGCAGCAATCACTAATCAAAATAAGCATTAAACAGACACAGATACTTGTGTTATTTGTTTAGAACGTAATATTCTTCCAGTATATGACACTTACCTTGAAATGGAATTTTGGAGCAATAATTAAAATAAATGTAAATTAATTAGACGCATTGATAGACTATATTATGAGCAAAGCCGTCTCGAGGAGTAATACAGTTTAGAAGGCAGTGATTATGAGACGGTGGTGACAGCACTACATAATCAACAATGTCGTAGCAAAAAACAAGAAGCAGTCTGGGTGTGAAAGGTGCTGCCATCTGTAATGTCGCATAGTACGCAAAATTAGCCGTATAGGACAGGCAGTGTATACACGATTAATACAGTTTAGAAGGCAGTGCTAGCAGTTGGCAATTTGTCAGCCACTCCAACCTCCTGCTAGCTTAGCTGGGAGTTGACTCCTCAGACAGATTTTGTCAGGACATCATAGTATGCAATTCTTGGCCAACTTCCAGATAGGTTCTCTATCTGGCAGATAAATATGATATCAGGTGGTCGTCGTACAGGCCCTTAGTAGTCTAATTTTGATAACAAAAAAGGGAATACATGGAAACACTTAATGTGATGTATTTAAGAATAAATGTAGTTATTAAATACTGGTAATTAATTTAAATTCCGCAAAATAAAACTGGAAAATCTTTTGGCAGGGGATATAAATTCTTTTATAGTGCTGACTTAATGTCTATTTTTCTTACGCACAATCAGTTATGTTCTATAATATAGTGAATAAGGGCACTGCATCCAATATCGAAAGAGTTCTATTTGTTTGACCATACTATAATACGCTTATTACATGTGACGTAATGGTATCATAATGATACTCATTTTGACACTGTTTTTATTTTGAAACTGATGTGGTAGCGATCATTATCAAATACGGATTGATCTAGAGACCTTGAGAATAGCAGCTAAAATCTAGCATTAAATACCCTGTATTTAAAATAAAATCAATTGTGTTCATGTTAATTTTAATGTCATACTAAGATGAGAAGACCAATTTGGTTTCCGGAAAGGAAAAGGAACTAGAGATGCAATTGGAATGCTAAGGATTATATCAGAGAGAGTTTTAGCGGTCAACAAAGAAGTGTGTGTCTGCTTTATTGATTGGCAAAAAGCTTTTGACCGAGTGAACTGGGAAAAGTTAATAGACATACTCAAAATAATAGGCATTGACTGGAAGGACAGGAGACTAATCCGCAATTTGTACCTGGGACAAAAAGTGAAAGTGCGTCTAGAACATGGAGTGACCAACAGTGTAGAAATAGGAAGAGGTGTGCGTCAAGGATGTTGTATGTCACCCATCTTGTTCAACCTTTATGGAGACTGGCTAGCAAAAGAAGCCTTAGAAGGAGTTAGGGATTTTGTGATAGGAGGATACGCTATTAACACCATCAAATATCAAATCTGGCAAAGAAACAAGAAATATTGCAAGGAATGATTGACAGGCTGGTGGAAACAGGAAGAAAGTATGGAATGGAAATCAACATAGGTAAATCAAAGGTGATGAGGATATCGAAGAGAGAAGAGCCGCTTCAAATTATCATGGGAAATCAAGAATTAGAGAATGTGAACCAGTTCAAATACTTAGGAAGTGTACTGACGAAAGATGCCTATTGCACCAAGGAGATAAGATCAAGAATTGCCATGGCCAAGAAAGCATTTATGAAGAAGAGAACTCTGCTAACTAGTAGTCTGAACCTAGAGCTACGTAAAAACCTGGTGAAGTGTTATATTTGGAGTATTGCTTTGTACGGATCAGAGACATGGACTTTGAGGAAATTAGAGAAGAAATATTTAGAAAGTTTTGAAATGTGGTGCTGGAGACAGATAGAAAATATAAAGTGGATGGACATGGTGACAAACGAAGAGGTTCTGAGTAGAGTGGGTGAGAAGAAGTCAATCATACACACAATTCGTCAGAGGAAAGCAGACTGGGTTGGGCACATTCTCAGAAGGAACTGCTTATTACATGATGTCGTAGAAGGAAGATTGGAGGGTACAACTAGACTTGGAAGAAGAAGAATTCAGCTGTTGGACGATTTAAGGGAAAAGCGGAAATATTGGATGCTGAAGGAGGAAGCAGAGGATAGACAGTTTTGGAAAACAAAATTCGCGTACCAAGTTTGAAAACCTGCCGGAAGGCAGAATACTTACTACTACTACTACTACTAAGATGAATTCATATCGTGCTGTAAAAATCTGTTGCTTTGAAGAAAACAACAAAAGAAAGCTTCGATTTGACTGACCCTGTAAGCTGCTATCTCTTGTAGATGACATGAATTACATCAGCGCGCTGAAGCGTAGCCAGTTCATTTGCATGATTCTAAAACCTCAAAATTTAAACAAGCGCTGCTATTTTCATAAACATTCTCATGTCTTAATAAATGCCATTATAGGCAAGTTGCATAATGTAGGGCCTACTACCATGATACAGAAAAGGATGTTGAGGATGAGTTTCAGTCTACAATCTAGAAGATCTTGGTAGTAAAAATAAGAAAAAGTCACATCAGAAAAATATCTAACCCAAAAATACAATATTGATCACAGACACACACACAAAGACATGCTTCTGAAACTAACAATTGAAGCGTTTAGTTTTATAAGGGTCTAAGGCCGGTATTCATAGTCGGCGACTTAAGAACCGACTTTATAAAGCTGAGTTTATTTGACAAGTCGACTTATATGTTTTTCATATTAATAGTCTTCTTTTAAGTCATATTTTAAGTCTGACTTCATAAAGCTCTACTTGTTCTAAGTATTAAAGTCGAACTCAGTAATATCAAAAATCACGCGTTTACTGCCATAACAAGTGAATTAGCCAATCGTGTTTAAGATTTTTTCAGATTTTATGTAAAGCAAAGCTGTCTGAGTACGTATTTCACTGTCATGATATAAAAATACAGGCGGCGCTGTGCATTGTAAACAAAGAATTCAATTCATCCAGTCATATTATGCAGCGTGTAAGTAAACTGATCAATAGTTTCTTTACAATATTCTGTGATTTTTTAGCTTGAAGATCGTTTAGAATTAATACCGGTACACTTATGTATTTATTTCGATATTAATTACTGTTTTAGTGAGATTCAAAACAGCTTAGGAAGCTTTGAGGCGATATGAAATGTCAGCAGAGAGAAATGCTGATGAAAGATAGGCGATTCATATTTCCAAAATTGTGTCTTCTTGAAACGAAATCTCTTTTTAAATTCATTGTCACTGTAGAATTTGAATGGATTCATCATGTTTCGCAAATAACGCTTTGGGGTGCGAGTTTATTCTAATACCTCTCCAAGATACTCAAAATTACTATCCATGGTACTGGCTTAGACTGAAATAAGTCAGGGGACCCTTGACTTGATAAAGTACGACTTCTTTCAACAAATAAGTCATACTTTAGTGACTATGAATAGCAATAAGCTCAACTTTGTTAAGTCTGACTTTATAAAGTAACTACGTCATAAGTCCGACTTGTTTGTGTCAGAAACTCAACTTAAGACGAGATTAAAGTTCGACTTTGATATAAGTACGACTTATTGCGACTATGAATACCGGCCTTAGACCCTTATAAAAATAAACACTTCAAATTTGGAACCAGGGTACGTCAAAACATGTACTAATATGGAAAATTCAACATGTTATTTCAGGGTCGAACACAATACTTCCTCTAACTATAGTACCTATGGTACAGGCCATAGGGACTTATAGCACTCTTAAAATTCCAAAAGTTTTCTGGTATCTAATTCATGCAGGATGATCCATGCAAAAGTCATAAATAAAAGAACATTTATAAACCATTCTTTTATTAACAATATTAATTCAATAAATGATACATTTAAAAAAGAACAATCATTATTACTATTGGCCGGAAGAAGTTGTAAGTCCTGATTTTTTTGGATATCAGTTTACAATGCAGAGAATGTAAAGCTGATTTTGCGTTGTTATCTGGCTGATGTGTTTTTAAATTTTTTTATAAGTTAGTGGATACATTGAGCATGTCCTGGAGTATCTCGCTGCCGCTCTTACCAACATAACTGTGTGGTTGGCAAGCATGAGTCAATTAGATACCTCAAACTGTAAAATGATCTTCAGTACTCTTCAAGGATGACATAAGATACATTTAAAATACCTCACAACAATTTCATTTTTATCTGTTGTCCTAGAAATAGCTTACAGTGTGTTCATAAAATCTTTCTGGTACTGTTTATAAGTTACGAAGCTGCACGTACACCCGCAGGGGTATAAAATTCACTATTACTTACTTACTCAATGGCAATAAACAATTCCTTAACAAGCTAAAGGAATGTAAAAGTTCTTCACTGGCTAACAGCCGAGTCGAGCTTTTAAAAAACTCTGAGCTTTTGGACTCCATCTCTGAGTCCATCTTCTGGGAAACTGGTAGAGAAGGTGGAAGGGCCTGTATATATAGGCCGGAGCAGTTGGTAAGTTTCAGCCAATGGCAGCATCAGAAAAGATTTGTTAAAAATTTGCTTAGTCAAAGGAGAAGGCGGACTCGGCTGTTAGTCCGTGAAGAACGTTTACATAGTATTCGCCAAGAATAGTTCAAACCATTTATAAGCTAAAGGAATATTATATTTTATGGAACCCAAAGGTTCATTGCCACGCTTACCTGAGCCCACCAATCAACCCTGATCTGTGTTAACTCCATCCAATCATAGCTCGCAAATCCTACTTCCCTTAAATCTATTCTAATATTGTCCTCCCACCTACGTCTCGGTCCTTCAAGTGGCCTCTTTCTTTCTGGCCTCCCAGTCAATATTTTTTTAGATATCTTTCCTCCCCCATGCACACAACATGCCCAGCCCATTTCACCCTCCATGATTTAATTACCCTTACCATATCTGGTAACGAGTACAGGTTATGAAGCTCATCGTTATGCAGTGTTCTCCAGTCCCCATTTTCATCTCTCTTAGGCCCAAATATTTTCCTAAACCCCCTGTTTTCGAACATTCTCAGATTATGTAAGGAGCCATGTCTCACATCCATATAATACAACCGGCAGGATAATTGTCTTATAAATTTTTATTTTTAGATTTCTGGACAGAAGATGAGAAGATAAGAGTTTCTGAATAAAATGCATCATATATGGTCTCAACTAAATACATTATTTTTGTTATTTAATTTTTCCTGCTGCACTGTTCAGCTATAACTGGTAACAAAGGATTCCATTTTCTTTAAGGTTAAAAGGAACTTAGACATACAAAACGACTATTTAAAACTTTCTTTTGGTCACACAAACCCCATAGCATCCCACTATACAGGAAGCCTAGGTTGGTTTCATATACTGACCAAAATAAATGATGCTACCATTTTGCACTGCCTTTAGCAAAGAGCCAAGACCTGTTACTTGAAAACTGACACTTTTTTTTTCAAAGCAGTTGATTTTCATAATTTCTTGTACATTCGAATCTACCCGACAGCAGTCGCTGCCTCCTGAAGGTTCACAATGTGACAGCTCCCATAGTGAGCATCTAAGAAGATATTTATGATTAAAAGACTTGAATCTTTCCCAGCCTTAGTGATATATCAAGACTTCTTGGGATTCCAGCTGGATAATAAGGTTGAAGTTATCCGAGCTTTTAACTGCTGTTTGTTTTGCAACCATCTTGTCGGAAGAAGTGAGCAAAGCCAGAGAATGACTGTCTACATGTAGGCCTATATGAACTTCGCGAGATAAGATAACTAAAAAAAACGTCAAAAATTAATACAATCCCACTTTTTATACGAATTCTAGCCATTTTTTTTTTTACAAAATCTTAATCTTAATTTATATTTATGGTACATTTTCATAATTTCCTGTACTTATTTTCTTGTGAGTTTGTCAACAAATAAATGCATCGGCCATGTTGCTTAGAGAGACAATTTTTGGTCCAAAATGAATTGCTTATCATGTAAATCTTGCAGCCAAGGAGGAAGAAATACAAGCCAACCTGTGATGTAATGCATATTGTGGCACATAGACTGCTCTATAAATCAGAACTTCTAGGGCTTCTTAAACTTTTTTGTTTTATTCCCTATATTTTTTGCAGATATGAACATTCAATTACGAGAAGTTTGAAATGAATAAAAAGTATTTGTGATAAATGAAAGTTTGAATCAAGTTGACAATAAAAATACCTGGGTTTTAGTAGGCTATTCCATAATAAATACTATGTTTTAATAAATTCGCACGCATAGACCATATTTTAAAAATAACACCGGCAACTTATAATGTCAATGAAACATTGAATTTTAAAACCAAATTTTACATAAAAATAAAACCATTTTAACGGATCTCAATCCATATATGCTGTCAGATATTGGTAGAAGGAGCCAATCAGAATGAAGCAATGGAATCATTTCTCTTCATACTTGAGTTCTCTTTGTTCCTGATTGGCCCCCCTCCACCTACACCTGACAGTATTTCTCCAACTTGGCTCACTTCTTCCCAGATGACTGCAGCTGAAAGCTCGGACATCTTCAAGCTTCTTATCTGACTGGATTCCCCCGAAAGCCTTAGTACAAGGTTTTTATGAACACACTGTATTTCCAATTTCGTTCCAGGACACTGGTTAAGGGTGGACATGAATTGCTCTGCAGTGTTACAATCTGACATACTCTTTATTGACCATTTCTACAATTGCATACTATTTTCAAAATTAATCAAACTGTTACAGTTACTGGTAATTATCATTTCAAAATGGCTGCCACGTTTCATGCACTGAACGTTTCCCTGATAACTTCCACAAATATAAATATTTCTGAGTGATTATTTTTCTGTGTGTTTGTTAATATTATGTGAACAACATAACCTAGAATCTCAAAAATATCTTCAATATTAGTATTTTTTTTGAAATTTTATTTTTCGTTAAATTATATATATTTAAAAAAAATACTTATACTGAAGATATTTCAAAGATCCTACAATATGTTGTTCACATGATATTAAAAAACACACAGAAAAATAATCACTCAGAAATATCTATATTTGTGGAAGTTACCAGGGAAACAGCATTTCTGTGCATGAAACGTGGCTGCCATTTTGAAACAATAATAACCCATAACTGTAATAGTTTGATTAATTTTTAAAATAGTATGCAATTTTAGAAGTAGTCAATAAAGAGTATGTCAGATTGCAACATTGCAGAGAAATTCATTCCTGAGAAAAAATAATGAAATTCATATATTTCTCCAGGGGCGGATCCACGGGGGGGAAATGGGGGAAATTTCCCCCCCCCAAAAAAAAATTTGTAACATTAAGCACAAATTATTCAAAATTTATTAGAACATAACCCAAATACTTAAATTAAAGCAACGACATTCATTATTTTGAAATACCTTTGTAAGAAAATGCTGAAATGTTCATTTTGTTTTCAATTATGTACTGGGAATAATTAATTTTTATGAGTAAAAACTTCCCTCTCTACTTTGGTTCCCCCCCCCAAAATATCTCTCTGGATCCGCCCCTGTATTTCTCACCAATGAATTTCATCGAAATCTGTATGTCTCCCCCTTAATATAACTGAAGTTCTGCGATGAGCAAATAGCTATTAATTACACAAACCACTTGGGGTCCAATTGCACTGCCCCAGTCGTACCATCCTTATTACTATCTAAACCCAGTACCTTAGTAATAAACAAAATATACACAAATATATATACATACATTCTGTACATATCTTCACTCTATATATTATTATGCACATAAGCCAGTGATATTGTTACCTATAATAAGAATATAAAATATTTTCATAGTTTCTATAAACAACTCTTTTGTTAATACACAGAGCTAAAGTTAACAAGAGCCGACACTAAGAAAACGGGAAAGCCTTGTCAGCTAGAATAGCTAAGTGGTATTTGTTAGCGTACTTGAGTTTACTCTAAAATAAAGGTTACAGTGCATAAAGAAGTCATACCCACAACCTAAAAGATATGTCAATTACAGCAAGGTTACTCTCCTAACATTACATATCGTACAGCAAAGTTCACTTATTTTGTCATATATGTTGTATCTTTTTTCATGTTATTTATATTTAAATTATTTAATTTTATTAATGAAGCATTTCTGACACTGCAGATTACTATATAACAAAGAATACCAAGTCAACTTTAAGTGTAAATTAAGATCAGTGAAAAGAATAAACACAATATTTATTAAACAGAAGGAAATTATGAAACAAAATAAAATGTTTTCTTTTTAGCTTTTTTTAGTTTGACAAAAGGCTTTTTTCAGTCTGACAATTTACATTAATTTGCCTGTAAAGTAAGGAAAAGTTTTAATATTTATGAAAAATACAATTGTCATGACTAGACTTCACATTTTTGGTAAAAACCTATTTTAATCCTTAAGTGATATATGTACGAAAAATTGTATATGCATGTTTCATAAGTGACTATGCCTAAAACTGATACTTTTATAGAACCTAATACAGCCTATTTTTACGTTAGACCCTAAAATTGCTTTTTTGCTTGTTTTTCCTTTAAAGTTCAAAATAAGTAATTTTTTGTTATAAATTCTAGCATTTATTTTCAGTTCGTACTAAATTTTTAGCTCGGAATGTGCAGTACATGACACATTTGTGATGTGGTTAAATAGTAAGGAATGATTCGTCTTCAGAAGAAAAATCCCTTGGAATTCCCAAGAAAATGTAGTGTTTTTCTCCCGACTCCCACATCCAGTAACAAAACAAAACAAAAAAAACACACACAAAAAAAAGGAGTTCTCTGAATCACTGAGGGATACAAGGGGTTGAATATGCTAGTATGATATGCGTAGCTTTTGGGTGCAGGGATTAGGTTTTCACTGTTATGGTAGTAATACAGGCCCTAGTATAATAGGTCTATATAATTCTGTGTACCATAGGCTTATACCTGTGTTTTATCATGATTATTGATTACTGGTGACTTCAATAAATTTAATATTCTGCATTGCAATTGAGATATTTCAGAAAATTGGCAACTTAACGATTTTATAATAGATTATTTTACGATTTTAGAACCTATTTTCAAATTTTTAGAGCCTACTTTAGGTACCTAAAACAGCATTTTTAGTGACCTAAAAGTCCAAAGTCTAGTCATGACATATTTACAAATTTGTCAGACTTGACATAATTGTCGTATTTGTCACACCTGCAGAGTTTTATGAAATAGGGCCCAGGTCCTTCATGAGCTTTTAAATTATGTAAATAAAAATAGCATAAAAAAGATACATTATATACGACGGAATAGGTGCAATTTTCATATACACATATGTAGTTCAACATCCTTGAAGGTATTCAAAAGGAAATCTATAAATACATATCAATATATCTCTTCCATTTACAATTAAAAAGATCTAATGTATTCCAAATTGTATAAAATGTAAGACGATATGAAATTATGTTAATTTGAGTAAACTTGTATTTTCAAAATGATCTTCATTCGGTTTAAAAATTAGGGAAAAAAAATATTGAATAGGCTAGTTCTAGGCCTCTGCTGATATCAGTCGTTGTCTGAGCATGTCTCAAAGAAAACGCTTCACTAATAGCTACCACATGAAGCTTAGGGGTCTATCGAGAAAGAAGTTAGTTGAAAATCTGTTTCTTGCAGCCAGCACCATTCGTGTGTTTCCACAGTAAATCAAGCATTACGCATCTCAGAACAAAACTTTATTACTCGATAATTTAGAGCCTTTTCACACTTGGTCACTTGTGATGCTCACCGACGAAGAAGCATTGGTTTATATGGGAGCATTCACACTGGGTCACAAGTTACGGTCACTGCATTTTATGATTGCCAACAATCAAAGTTGTATATACAGTGCACGCCAATTAAATGTACCTGTTTTTCTCGTTTAATATTTCGTGAAGTTGGTAATATATATCTTTCTGTTCTTTTCTACACATTGTAGAAAATCTTCTCGGATTTGCAGCCAGGTGAGAAGTTTGTTGTGGTTCAACGTTTCCGAGGCTGACGCTGCCTCCATCCTCAGGGAATCTGAAGTGATTCCCTGAGGATGGAGGCAGCGTCAGCCTCGGAAATGTTGGACCACAACAAACTTCTCACCTGGCTGCAAACCCGAGAAGATTTTCTACATAAGATTCGCCAGGAAAGCCTCAAATCTTACTTTTCTACACATTGTTGTGCAAGCCTGGGAGAAAATTCCACAATGGTTTTCACTACGCCAGAGAGAATTATAATAGTCAAATGTTATTTGGAAACAAAATGTATAGTAGAGACACAGTATAGACTCCGCAATCACTTCCATATTCAAGAAGCTCAAACACAAAAGACAATTCGCAGATTACCTCTTGTGGGGCTACACAAAACACAATGTGTATGCACGACACCCGAACACAATCTGCCAGCTCAAGAGAAGAATCAAAGAATTTATTCATGCAATTCCGATGGAAACGTGTGCTAGAGTGATACACACTTTTTGGTTTCGTTTGAATCGTTGTATGGGTCTTGCAGGTGGACATATTGAACATGTTTTTATTAACAGATGATTCTCCCATCTTTGTTCTCCATGTCTGTATTTTTACAATTGATTTATGTCATTTATACACGAACTTATGTGCATTTAAAATCAGGTACATTTTATTGGCCTGCCCTGTACATAATACAGTTGTATAATTGAGCTCAGCAAAACTAGTTATCCAGCCCTGAGTTTAGATTTGATTAATACTGAAGATTTTATAAGTGAAGTGGAATGTCGACCTGCCATTTGGGATGTCAAAAGCTATTACAAATTGTTTTATCATGTAGCTACTATTGGCAATACTAGTGGTGACCATCACAAGTGACCCAGGTGTGTTCACTGCAAAAACCAGTGACCAACACAAATGACCCAATGTGAAAAGGCCATTAGCAATGAATTCAACAAGTTGTTGGCAATGAGTTTTCCTGAATTCTTGCTTGCATTCCTAACTTCTGATTCCAGAAGTGGTGATAATTTATAACAGAAAAAAATGCACTAGCGTAATGTTCATTTACTGTGGAGGTATAATCTACTTTACTTTGGATATACAATCCACCACCAGTCCTTCCAAAGCCACCAATAGGATGAGCTCAAACACATTTCAAAACTTTGTATTACATAAACAAATAAAAGATAGTCCCAATTAAAGCTCGTTTGATATTAATTAGTAGGTTTCGGATGTTTATGAACTAAAATAAGTTGAAAATATCTGAAAATATGACCTTAAAAATTACTAAATATGACCCAAAATTCCTAAATATGACCTCATAAAAGAATGTATTTTCTAAATAAATTTAGATACTGTTTTCGTCAATCCACCAGATAGTCTAGTGTAGCATATTGAGCCAAGAGAAATCTCAATGAGAAAGTCTTTGGTAGGTCTAGACAAAAGAAAGATTTTGAAGAAACGTGTATAGCACAGAACAATTTAATTTGGTAATATCATTTGCATAATGACCAAGGAAAATTTTGAGAGAAAACTATAATCTTCGCTGATGTTTCTGAGTCTTGAATTGAGACATTCCCTTCTGAGAAAAATAAAGACTGATTTTTAACACAAGTACATTATAATATTATAGGAGAAAAATTCCTCTGACACTGGGACTTGAACGCATGAACTTTGGCTATCCGTGCCAATGCTCTGGGCTCAAGTCCCAGTGTCAGAGAAATTTTTCTCCTATAATATTATCATGTAATGTCCAACAGAGACAATAATCTGTGGTTCATGAATTCATATGCATATATCTACAAGTACATTAATTGTAGTACTTCAAAATTAATTAACTACAGTATAAAGCAAAGTTTTGAAATGCTATCGAGCTATTAGGAGCAGTAGAAGACCCATCACCAATGCAGGTTATTATGAAATCAGTGGAGCTGAACGATCATTGGTTTTCGTCTTTCTCAATTTCACCGTGGCGAATACGTTAGCTCTGAAACATCAAAAGGTTAATTTTATTACAAAATAAAATAGAATGAAGGAAATGGTATAGATGCGATGCTTGTAGTTTAATGTGCAAGAGAAATACCATGGCTTGCTCCAACATATTTCCAGGTTAGATGCGAAATGTGTCGAGAAGCCATGCAGGGTTGTGAGCGCAAGACAGTCACTTGTCAACCTGACCTGCAGGCCCAGGTCACGTGCAGTGATCTCACTACACTACAAGCAACTACAGACAACAAGGGCATAAGTCAAAGCGTGTACATTATTCAACAACTTGCTTGTAAATGCGCACACTGAATTTTGCGTTTAGTTTGTGCTAGACTTATTCCTCCTTTCCTCTTTATTTTATTTTCACTGCTTCTGTGAGTCTCTCTTTTATGAGTTCTTCCTTTTCTTCCCCCTTCACAATCTCTCTCTAGGGGACAACCACAACAAAGAAATGTCAACAAACACATACGAACACAGAGGTTCCCTCTTTTTTCCTTGTGTGAAAGCTAGCTCTTTTATTACATCCAATAGTCTCTTATGTTGTTAAAATATTCTGTCTCCCTCTTTAATGCATAAAACTAACGTACCGTTCCATTATTTTGTTAAAATCTTTGTCTTTTCGCTGGTAACATTTATACATATTTCTCCTGAATAAAGATAATATTTTATAATACTGTAAATATAATAATATAATATTTTTCATTATTAAACAAACAATTTTTTAAGAAAATAACATAAGTACTGGTAGTTAAAAAGTTTTTGTAATATCAAAATGTTAAAATTGGATTAATATATATTTTCAAATTCAATAATAAACATGAGTATTAAATTTAGTGTTTATGTGTACTTAAATTAAAAAGATTTTATATTAATATATTATTTATACAACCTACACCGAACAAGTATATGAGTCCCCAAGTATATAGACATATATATCTCGTCCATTTATATAAAAATTTATATATAATAAAGGAAATATTTTTTTTTAATTGAGCAATGTTATAAATATCTATATTAAGATTTAAAAATCTTATGTAAGTGATTAAAAAGGAATCTTTAAAAATACTGTCTCGTTTTACTAAAAGTTATGGCTTCCCTCCTTTAACTTCCGACCTTACTTTTAAAGTATCTTGCATGAATCGTGTGTAATGGCAAGCCGTAATAGGCTATTTTCATTGGCTTGCTTGTCGGAATGTGGAAGAAGCATTGGCTACCTTATTTTTGCAGAATATTTACTGGCTTCTTATTTATCTTATATGGGAAGAAGACTCACAGCCTATCTCACTGCACGCTTAGGCAAACTCTGAACATTTCTTTACTGCTGTAAGTTTTTATCGATTTAAGTATGACCTTAGTGTTTGGAATTTGAGCCAATCACTGTCTCACGGAAGGATCGATTCCCCACAGATCGTACCAAGGCCCATACATATTGCCTGTAGTTTGAGACACCTGATCGAATCTAGAGCCTCGCTCAGGTTTCTTGAGCCGGTACTGCAGCGTCCTGCCATAGTACAGGAGGCCATCCGCTGGCAATGGCTCAACTTCTTCGACTTCTTCTCGTGTATTTTTCCTGCTATGCGACTTGAGCAATCTAGTCCTGGGGAGACGAGGTGCATTATCCAAGGGCGTCCTTGAAGTCTCCCTCAGGATCTGCTGTCGACGACTCAGAGTGATCTTTGCTTTCATGTGGTCATCCACCACAATGCATGACTCGCTGTCTCCGTTCTCAAGGTCAGAGTTCTCTTCTTCCTCCCCATCGACCTCATCTTCTAGTTCGTCTTCACTCGAGCAATATGCCTGTTGGTTTGACCTCATTATCATCAGGCCATCATCATCGTTCATGTCTATGGGACTCCTTGGAGCAGGCTTGTTTGGTGGAGGGGGCGGACTGTTAGGAGAAATGCCATTGCCGTTCTGTTTCACACTCTTTCTCTCCATAGGCTTGGGCGGCATCTCAGCATGTCCATTAGAATGCCCGTTCAGCACGTTTTCATCTTCATTCATGGGCACAAGCTTAGTTCTCAGGAGAGGTGTGGGCGACTTCTCACTTGGTTTCTTTTCCTCCATTGGCAGTGAAGTGTTGGTCGCAGTTGACTTCTTCTTAACGACTGGCGTGGTGGCCTGACTGTCTTCTTGCTGTACTGCTACATGCACATCTACGAGTGATCTGTGTTGCCAAAGTGACATGCCCTCTAGAATGCCTTCATCATCCTTGTTAAAACGCTTGAACTTCCACAGCGACTTACTTCTCTTCACCATGGGACCCCCAGCAGCACCGCTCATCATGTAGCTCTTCTTTTCCGACAATACCTCCATTGATTTGATCTGTGCAGGTCGCTGAGCACCAGTTGGTAGAGTCATCGAGTTCTGTCGCTCCTGCGAAGTCTTGTCTCCATTGTAACGGCCCAGCGTTGCAAGATGGCCAACGCTGGAGGACTGACGCAGTGGTGGACGTGGGGGCCGTGATGAAGGACTGGGTGTCTTGTTGTTTGGCAGGCTGTTCATCTGTTGAGCGTTGTTATGTCCGTTGACAATCTGCCCATTCACAACGGGCTGGCAGTTGACATCATCCCATAGATCCAGAGCCGACTTGTAAAGCAGCCAACCTCTCACAGAGGACAGCAGCTGCTTCTTCCTTTTCTCCACGAGCTTGTTCGGGGTGGCAGAACTTCTGCTGTCTGCTGTGGTGGTAGCATTGCTTTGCTTTGCCTGTTTGCGGTTCCTTGGCTTTCTGTGTTTGGAATGTGTGAGGGAAAAATAAAGATAAACAAAAAATAATTAAATAAAATAATCAAACATAGTAAGGAAAGAAAAAAATTAAAAATCAAATTGAGATGTTTAAAAATAAAAACATAAAATTGAGGAGCGTTTTTTTCAAAAGCCGATAACTGCAGGTTTTGATAAAATTGAGATATATATTGTTTCGTATAGTTTAAGTAGCTGCCTTTCCAATGGTTATACTGGTTCTTTCGTATACTGACATCCGTTCCATTCAGAAATGGTAGAAAAATGGTAGTTTTTGCAAAATCCGATATCTACGGTTAAGGTGTTCTATCATAATCTGATATCTCAAAACTATACTTTATGTACAGATATATAAGCATTCATGAGCCACAGATTATTGTCTCTGTTGGACACTACATGAGAATATTATAGGAGAAAAATTCCTCCGGCACTGGGATTTGAACCCAGGACCTTTGGCTATTCGCACCAATGCTCTACCAACTGAGCTAAGCCGGAGCTCAATTCACAGTGCCAGATGGAACTTCTCTCCTATGACTGAATGCCCTGAATAGCCAAAGGTCCTGGGTTCAAATCCCAGTGCCGGAGGAATTTTTCTCCTATAATATTCTCATACTTTATGTAGATATCGGCTTTTCAAAACACGCTCTTCAATTATTGAAAGCAGAGAATACTAAAATAAAATAAATATATATTATAGTAGGATATAACAAAACATATAAATGAATGTAAAACAATTAAAGGAGAAAAACTACTTCAAAAACTAATACATAGTGGTAATAACATCTTGAATTATGCTAGAAATATGCACTTAGAGGCACAAAATATGTTGTTAAAACACAAAACAAACATTAAATACACCTTCTACTATTAAAAACAATTATTCTATTCCTCTACTACTCTAAATCCATCACCTATTCAACCAACTAGTAGGAAACTAAGGTATTAACGCACATGAATGGGTCAGGGAATTTGGTTCAGAGTCGCTAATATAGTTTTCGAGTTCTTAAAAGCGAGGTAATCTATGATTTACACCCATGATGTACAATCCACTGAGGCCATGGATTTATTTTATGTATAGAGAGAAATTAGTATTCGATAGACACTGACTTCAAGTATTTTGCACCCTCAACAAATCTTTGTATAAAAGTCCCTTTTACTTTTTTCCCCTTTATCCCTTGGTCCAAAGTTAGGCTTGTTGTTTTAGTTTTAAGTTTGGATTTTACCCAAGTATCAATCAATAGTATTCTGATAGCATTTTATTATTGTGAGTAATCCAATCACTCTCTAGGCTTCAAAACAAAAAATAAAATTATTTTTACTAAAATAAAAGTAGAGGCCTAAATATATTTTGGCAAAAAATACATGATGGCTATTGTAGTTTCATTTTTAAAAATCCGTGGCGCTACATCCTTGAAGGAATAAGGCCTACCACCAGACCGCTGCATCATCTACCATGGGCAGATGGCAGGATTGGGGGCATGTGGTTAGCATGCCGACACCCACGGCCGTTAATGGTGGTTTCCACGACCGGAACCACTACTTCTCTATCAAGTAGCTCCGGAATTCGAATCACGAGGCTGAGTGCACTCCGGTCCAGGCCTCTCTACTTCAGAAAAATTCGAGGTACCGGGGATCGAACCCGGGCCGACGGATCTGCAGTCAGCGACTCTAACCACAAGACCACGCCGGCGGTGAGTTTCATCTTAAAACATTGCCTAAAAACTCTAAAATTATAGTCAATATATGAAATTCTACACAAATATTTAATTTTCCCTATTTTTCCGATTATAAGCCGCACTTTTTTTGCCTACAAGTATTTATAGCCAGTAATGGTAATAATTCGCACAATATAGCCGATTGATCTACCGTGGCTGGTTCCTCTCTTCCAAGCACTGCCTTCTAACGATTATCTCGAATCTCCAAAAAATCGATATATTAATCGATTCAACATCGAAAATCGATTTCAACTGAAGCATCGTAGAAAATAATGGTCACGCAAGTGATGTCCATTTTATGTTTATGTGTTTGTGCGTAATTTGTCATTTTTATAGCGGTATTATGGAATGTGCGTGTACTATGAGCTGTTCAGCTGTAAAGGAATGCAAATAATGGTAAGTTTAAACTGATGGTAACTGAAAGTGGAATTATGAAAATTATAAAAATAGCGCGAAATTCAACCAATATGAAGCATAAGGTACCGATTTATTTTTCTTTTCTGTCATTTTTATTTAACGAAATCAAATTAGATTTTCTTAATTTGAGTCAGTTGATAGTTTCTTTTTCTTATTTCGGGCCTATTTCAGCTAAGAAATGTGTTACTTCAATAGTAGGCCTATGAAAATTAGGCAATTTATTATTTCACTTTGGGGTTAACTTTTAATATTTTTCCTTTTATTTTAGTGCTAAAAAGGCAAGGGTGCCTTATATTCGGATAAATATGGTTTTTAGTAATTTTAAAAGACTTGCTAAATTATATTAAATTATATTCATAAATAAATATGTATTACAGGTTAAGTTGTGAAATCCAATATTTTTGTTGTGTAATAACTTACAATATTTACCACAAAAAAAGTTTCCAACCAAAAAAAATTGTTACCCTGGGCAAACGACCCAGTCAGGGCCTGGCCTTGCGGAGGAACCAAACCTGGGTTTTCAGGTTGGTGAACTCTTGCAGAGACCACTGGGCACCCATAAAGCTAGCTTCCATAGCAACCTTGCTACGGATGTTCTCACATCTACAGCAATATCTAGCTATAATGTTCATTTTATTATAAGATTGTAAGACAAAAATACTCAAATCTTGACTCTTAAAATTTGGTTAACTTATCGACCCTAATCTGCTATACCCGAGTAGAGCCATTTGGAACCAATAAAAAAAATATCATGGGGCATATGCTTGCATATTTAAGGTGTTAGTTCATATTTCAATGTATCGTGCAAATAAAAGCATAGGCTATTTATGCTATTTTTAGTGAAATAGTGCTTAGAACAAGACCATGAATAAGGAAAATCAGTATAGGCTTGTAGAAAAATAGAAGGTATGAGATGCCAAAACTTATTCCACTTATATTTAATTTATTGGATTTTATTTCAGTCTAACAACATACAGACTGTGCACTGTTATCGAAGAATCTATGGGGCCATCAACTAATCAAATGTCTTACTTTACTCTTTGTGAATGTATACAATATTAGGATGGTATCATTAATGGAAATTTAGATAAAAATAAAATCAGGTAAACTGATATTTAACCAAGTGCCAGAGTGATTTTGTTTAATCAGTGATAATTGCAATTACGATATGCAGAAAATAAATTTTTTTGTAGTCTATCTCTGAGTCAAGCTCCAGATTGCTTCATTAAGCAGGGCTTATGGGAGAACAAAAAATTCAGAGTAAGAGAAAGTAGAAAAGTAGAACTGACCTGGCACTATCATCATCAGAGTAGTCGACTTCGGGTGCAGGGGGTGGGTCGTTGCTGAAGCCGCTGTCATTGCTACTGTGGAGACTGGCATTGCCGATGCCGCTCCCGATCACTCCGGGTCCACCTCTCTTCACATTGGCAAGCATGGGTAGAGGTGGCATTGGGGGTGGATGTATCAGCCTCCGGTCTGCCACCCCTCTGGCTACAGGGAGCGTCGAGGATGCTGGAACCTTGGGGGTAGGCACAGGGGCAGGAAGAGTAGGGGGTGGGCCCACGTTGCTAGCAGAAACTGTAGTCCCACGTCGCATCTGGAAATTAATAAAAACATCCGCATGTTGCCTCAGTACATACATTTTTAATTTCAACTCTTTTCTGCATGTGAAATAAAAAAAGCTGGAGGGATGAAATTAAAGCAGAGTTGAAACAAAGATTTTTATTTACTCAAGCAAGCAGGGTCAAGCATTCAGCATATTACTTTTCCGTTCTCTTTATAATTGCTTTCATATGTCCTGCTTTCATTTCTGTATATGACCCTCACAGGAATATACAACTAACAGTGTCCTCATAGATTATACTAGCAGGTGCCCACGGCTTCACCCACAATAATTAATTCAAAGATTAAAAATTAAGAGCAAAATAATTAAAACATATTTATTAACACTTACATGCAAATCATTCATAAACTAAACGATTAATAAAATCTTCTTGGCTTCCGGGTATCTGCTGCGTCATATGTAAGCTTCTTGCATGATGGTTGATACGTCGGCAGGAAGTCTACACATAATGCAGCAGATATCCGGATGCCAAGAAGATTTTATGGTCAACTTGGGCTGCAGAAGCCTATGATACATATTAAACGATTAATAATTATAATGAAACAGCTAAAAATCAGGCTTTGGAGTGCATTCCACGATTAAAAAGCACCTCTATTGTCACAATGAATCATCCAGGGTGAGCTCACAGGATCAAAATGATCGATAATTCCATGCGGTATATTGAAAAAATCGCCAAGCTTTTATTTTCAAGTTATAACAAAAGAACAGCATAGCCACTGGTAATTGATTTGATAATTGAAATGTATTACCAAAAATTGATGCTTTGATAGAGCAAAAAATTCATGTTTTCTGCCAGTTTTTCACTCATAATTTGCAAAAGAAAGCAAAATTAAAAATCTGGCTTCGAGGTGCATTGTGTTTAAAATTTCAGATCTCTGCATGGAGTAGATTTTGCTGGGAATTGTGCACAGACAGATAGAAGAACACTTCCTGTTATTATTATAGATAGACAGACAGACAGATAGACAGACAGACAGACAAGCAGACAGACAAACACTTCCTCTTATTATTACAGATTACATAACGATTATAAAGGAGAATTACTGGTGTTAAAAATATATCTCTGATACTATCTCTATATATATAAAAGGCTTTGTCCTGACTGACTGAATGAATGACTGACTAACTGATTGACTGAATGACAGGAATCAACGTACAGCCTAAACTATAACAGGTAGAGACTTGGAATTTTGACAGTACCTTCGTTTCATAATGTAGGTGCTCACTAAGAAAGGATTTTGAAAAATTCTGATTCTAAATGCCAAAAATTAAATGTTTTTGAAAATACTTAATCCCTTTTTACATAGAATTATCAATTCCAAATCACAGAATATATTGTTGCCAAATGGTATCAGGTGGGCTTGGAAAAAACAATTGAAATGCACTTTTGACAAATAAGAGAAGTTATCAAAATAATTCATGTTATAAATAAATATTACAGAATGGAATCCACTAAAATAATGGAATCACATAACTTTCTCTACCCTGGACATAGAGAAAACAATACGAGGTATGGTAATGGGTATATTATTATATTATATCGCTGGTTTTTGGAGAGAAAAGTATGAAAGTGATAATGCTTTCTGTTTAATTTCATCCCCAAAATGACTTTATGGTAACATAAGAGTGGGAAATTTCCCGCCTCGATATTACAATTTTATGTTACAGGAATTTCTGTTTCTTCTTATTTAAACCTCTACCAGGCTTGCTGTGCACTGTACAAGCGATGGGATGCAAAATTCTAGATCCTCTATGAGCCATAAAAAACTATATCAAGCGTTTTCTGAGGGAATAGTTTGAGTGTAATAAGTCGTTCTTCCTATTTCAAATTATAAATGCCTATATAAGGACCTAGAATTTAAAATTGAAAATCCTTCATAAGTTAATTTCCAATTACAAAATACAAAACCCGGGCGACGCCGGGTCTTTTAACCTAGTTTCAGTATATTGGGTTAAGTCATTTCTTAATACAGCAGATTGTCAGTAATTGAATTACTGTTATCCTATCTCTCTATTATCAGAATGACCTATTTATGTAAATGTTTTAATATACATATTTTTATGTTTTCTAAATCCTTCTGATATCAATTATAGAATGAACATACTTTCTTATTTACTCAATGGCAATAGACAATTCCTAAGCAAGCTAAAGGAATATTATCTATTTTATGGAACCCAAAGGTTCATTGCTGTGCTTACCTGAGCCCTCCATTCAACCCTATTCTGTGCTAACTCCATCCAACCATCCCTCGCAAATCCTACTTCCCTCAAATCTATCCTAAAATTAATGTCTGATGTGAATGACGATACTAAAGAAGCTTTTGTGTATATTAGCTATTCACTTGAAAAATATTAACATATCTTGGAAACTGTGCATTTCATTGCATTTGTGACTCATATGTGAGCCCTGAAAACTCCCTTAAAATGATGGTGTAAGAACAATGCTTTGGTAATTAAACATTTAGGAATTAATTTCCTCGAATAATCATTAAAATCCATATTTTAAAAGTTTTTCATTGTTAAATGCCCTTTAACTTTGACCGGTCACTCAGACCTCATGACCATGATAATGTAACATAATAATCACGCCCATGGTTACGAGTTAAGTAATGTGGAATGAAGTAACTGTAACTAAAGTGTTCACTAGCTGTCACTACAAACTAGCCAATGAGGTGCTGTACCTGCTTAGCAGTGGCGGATGCTCTGTGGTGCAGAAGCGTGTCACCAAACATTGTTACCGGGGCAGCAGCAGAAGGACGAGGGGCAGATTCGGAACTGGGGACGCCTGATTTACCCGACAGCAGGTTACTTTGTTGTTGTTGTTGTTGTTGTTGGGCACTGGGGGACGAGATGCCGAAGCCTGCTGTAGTGGGGGTTGCAGGAGTGGTGGCAGTCGTGCTCGATCCAGTCGAGTCCAGGCTCTGCATTCTTTGATGCGTGGGCGATCTGTAACAATTGTTAACATAATGAGTATGGGGAGTTTTCTACAAATATTTTAGACATAGCTGTTGCTGGTATTTACAGATTGTTCTAACAATATTTGAATGTTTAACTCACTTTGTTTATAAAGGCTAGTTTACACGACAAAATTAGGTTTTGTAAATAAGTTTCACAACTGTTTTTAACTTGAATGAACAAGCGCGAGATGTACTGGCAACAATGAGTTATGACTAGGGGCGGATTTCTATGACATGTCATATTTTTCCCCTTTGCAATATTTCAGGTTTCCGACTAATTTAAACCCGATTCCAAGCATCCTGGTGAAAATGGAACGGCTTTTATTGTGCATATAACTGCTCATTTAGGAAATTTTCAACTATTGTAGCATATTTAGTATGAATATGCATATTTAGGTCATATTTTTTGCATATTTGTGTGCGTATTAAAGAAATTTTGAAGTTTCATATCATATTTTGTAAATTTTTCATTATAATGATACTTTTTGAGAATTTACAGATATTTTAATAAAATGTATTCTAATGAAACCTAAAAAATATACACAATGTGTAAGTGGTAAAGTCATATTTTAATGTTTTTAGGTTATAAATGCATGCATATATCCTATTTTTTTAGGTCATAGAAATCCGCCCCCTAGTTATGACACTACACAATTTTGGCTGATTCCAACTCTTCACAAAACTACAATAGTAATTTTGAGATTATACACTTATTTATCTTGTTCACAATTTGTAAAATGAAATGGGAGAGTGAGGAAATTGTGAAATGCCTGGATTCATACGTGTTTCAAACGTTTTTGTGGGATTTCAACAACTTGAACTTCAGAAATAAGATGAAACGTGCGGTTGAATTAGAATTAGTTTTAAAGAAAATGGCTGTAATTAGTTTCACGAAATCACTTTCATGAAAGTAATTATGAAACCTAGTCTTATCGTGTAAACTAGCTTTAAATTACTATTCTACACTCATTAACCGGCCTCTACTTCTAGTAGACAAGCTGTGAATAACTGTTACATTTTTACTACTTTTTCAAATGTGTATTGTATTATGTCACTGTAAAGGCATGGGGGCATGGGTCCTGTTGGCGACCTGGTACTTAAATATATTTAACTATCACAAAAAAAAAAAAAGAAGAAAAAAAATATATATATATATATATATATATTAGCTTTAAATAAATTTATTTGTATGCCTATTTTATTTACACTAACTGAAAAGGTCCACTTATTGCCTTACGAGTAAATTGTGCAAAATAATCCACCCTCCCACCAAAAATAATTTAACCTTTTGTTGAGTTGTTGAAATTAAAAAAAAAAAAACTCAGTCAAGTGTATACAGAAAATAACAAGGAGTTAATGGAAAATCTCAGTCAAATTCGTTAATGGAATAAATAGGACCAAAAGGGAAATATTTTTGAAAATTTGAAAAATTACTACCGGTCTACTGGTAGAATTCCTTTAGTATGAAAAATATTGCATCCATTTTAAGTTATTATACCTCCTAGGAATACTACCAAAAACTTTTATTTAAAAGGTTTTTTTAAATAACACCAACCATTATATCTAACTAACTCTGTGGCTCTACATCCCTTATGGGACTTGGCCTACCATCTGAATGCTGGTTTATCTACCATAGGCAGATGGCAGGGCTGTGGGACATGTAGTCAGCATGCCAACACCCATGATCGTGAATGATGGTTGACGGTCCGAGCCGTTACTTCTTTATCAAGTAGCTCCTCAATTCATATCACGAGGCTGAGTGCACCCCATTCTAATCATCCCTACCTCAGGAAAATTTGAGGAGGTACCAGGCAACATTAGATCAAATGAATGTATATGCATTCATGAACCACAGATTATTGTCTCTCTTAGACATTACATGAGAAAAATGAGTCCTGGGTTCACAGTGTCAGATAAATTTTTCTGCTATAATATTCTCATTAGATTAAATGGTGGAAAAAATACAAGATGTAAGACAAAAAAAAATTCTTACTGCCTTATTAGACACAGCATCAAATCCATTCAAGTTATTGTAAGCCTTCTATACATTATTTAAGGCCTTTTTTGTTCCAGAGTACATAAATATGAATTTCGAAATCTA
The DNA here is from genome assembly GCA_964059195.1 of Ectobius pallidus. Classification (NCBI taxonomy): domain Eukaryota; kingdom Metazoa; phylum Arthropoda; class Insecta; order Blattodea; family Ectobiidae; genus Ectobius; species Ectobius pallidus. The sequence goes on along the minus strand of CAXKWD010000005.1, from coordinate 179,252,342 downwards.
TCTGTACATGTAAACAGAGTCAAAAAGGATTTTATTATATTGACCTAATTCAAAGCTATTATATGAGAATCATATCTGTTGATGCAAACCCCAAAGAGGCTGAAAGCTTGGTACGCTGTCTTACAAACCAATAATTTGGAGATCCATGGTTATAAATCGTCTATAAAATTGGAATAGGAAGACAACAAATGTGGAGAAAATTGTAATAAAACATCAGTTACAATAGTGATGGGAAATACTTACCCTGTGTCATCTAAGATAAGTTCTGTGTAGGCCAAGGGAAACCACCCACTGCACTGTGTTCGCAGATTCTCTCCGAACTGCCAACCCTTGTTCCTCTCACCTGATGAAAACAAAAAGACAATCCTTTATCAAAATGCCAAATAATTATTGAAACGTAGCTAATTTAACCGATTTTAAAAAAAGTGTGTTGAATAAATAATGGTTCCCTGTTTGTGATTATCAGAACTCGGATTCTGATGACATGTCATCTTTTAACTGGAACACCATGGACATTGCCCACTAGTGCAGATATTCTGATCATGACTCCTAGTTTAAAAAATAGAAATTTTAGGGTCATTTTCCCTCTTTTTATTTTTGGATCATTTTTTAAATTCAATGTAATTGTTTGGTCATTTTCTTTGGCCATTTTACAATATTTTTTCCTCCATTCATATCTTAGGTAATTTTAAAAAAATTTAAAGTCTTTATCTTCTCATTTTGTGTTGTTTCTTGCATAACGTAGAGTGTTTGTGAACTTTCTTACATTCAGTAGCCTACTATTAGAATTCTAAATAAGCATAAATAAATAGATCTTGTTATAATTTTAATTTGGATACAAAAAGACTGTGTTTGCTGTTTGCATTTAACCGTATATACCAATTAACTAATTACAAGCCTATAATTGGGACAACAAGATAAATGTAGACTAGGCACAATTCATACAAATTTTTGGGTCATTTCTTTAGTTTTTGGGTCATTTTTTGTATCTTTAGGGCCATTTTATAGCTCAATTTTTAGTGTTTTTAGGTAATCAAAATACGGGCCCTGGTGATCGTAGAAAAAAGAAAATTAATTTTCAAAGAAGTCAGGGAGAGTTGCTTTTTTCTTACGGATACTCAAATTCAATGTAGGCCTAATATTAGCCTATGTCCTGATAAATGAAAATGCTCAAAAGAGGTATTTTGGAATTTATAGTGCTTAAAGAGACTTGAAGAGTAAATAACCTATTAAGTAATTCCCTTGTGCTACAACCCATGATGAGCCAAGGCCTGAAATCAGACTTCTGTGTCATCTATCTTAGCTCTTCAGTAGTGCAGATGGCAGTATTGGGGGGCATGCCATGGCGCCAACTTATATGGGCCCATGGGGCTCAAGCCCACCCAATAATTTGTCATACATTATTATCATTATTATTTTTGCTATTACCAAAATTGGTATTTCGTTGTTGAATAACTATATAGTGAAAATCAGGCTACATAGTATGATATACTCTTATTCCAATTCCTTCACGATCGTTTGAAATCGTTTTTCAATTCATTTTTATGTTTTTTCTCTGTCGATGTTGAATACTAGTCCATACTAGGACACTTTAAGCATTGATTTTTATAGTTTTTAAAGTTATCAGAATTTACTTCTGCTTGAAAGAAAAATATTAATATTATAAATGAATAAACGTGTAAAGCAATGGTAGTAAAATGATGATGACCTTTTCTAGAAGAGTGTACACTCAGCTTTAAAGGAATAGAGAGCCTGCCCTCTCTAGTTGAGCTGTGAGCAATCATCTGCTGCACCATGCAGCAACCAGTTGGGCTCCTCTGATCTAAGTACGTAATTTCCAGAGCATTAATCAAACTTAAAATCTTTCAAACATTACGTTATTGTCAGGGACTGTAATGGGACAGTAAACTTACCCATGAGGGCTATTATATCGCCTTCCAGGAAGCTCAGCTGGTTATCGCCACTGGACAGGTAAGCGTACAATGCTCTGGCAAGTTGTGTGTCCCATCCTGGTCCTCGATCTGGCACGGCCATGGACTTGGGTCTCGTAGGCGTGTCCTGGTCTGAAATGTTATTATAAAACATTAATGTTTTCATGGCGAATTCAAATCGATCTGAATACAATTTCAATGCCTTACAATCCCTGCTTCATGCAATATTTGATACAGTATTGGGAATAAAATAATTTTTCAATAGGAGTTAAGATATCATTTGAAAAAACCGAGATAATGGTAACAGACCCACTAGTAACCAATCACATAACAATAAATAACAAGAAAATAAAAATAGTAGAGCAATTTAAATACCTAGGAGAAATTAAAACACATAACTTGGACGAGAAACCTGCATGGCAAGAAAGGACTAATAAAATGATAAAGGCTCAAAGATTAACATGGTCTACATACAATAAAAAATGTCTATCGATCCAAACAGAATTAAAACATTACAAAACGGTGGTCCAACCAGAGGTGACATACGGAAGTGAAACTCTTTTTAAAATCACCCAGAAAAATAGATTAGACAAAATCCTAACATTAGAGAGAAGAATAGCTAGAACATGCATAAATAAAAAATACCAAAAAGATGGACAGTAGCGGATAATACCAATGAAATGGTGTACAGAGAACTAGAACCTATCACAGATACTATACGGAAGAAAAAGTTCTCTTTTTTTGATCATATTATGAGGACACCAGAAACTCGACTGACCAGAAAAATTATAGAGAAACTCTGGAATATGAAGCAACAAGTAGGATGGATTACAGAAATCAGAGAGGATATGACAGAATCAGAAATAACTTTGGATGACTTGAAAAACAAAACAGGAAATTCAAGGAAACTTAAAAATATTAAAATAAGATTTAAGCCAAAAATAGACAGACGCCAGACAATAAAGAGGGTATTTACAGATGAAGAGCGACAGAGAAGATCGGAACGCATGAAAAACTACTGGGCAAATCGGAAAGGAAGACCGAGAAATGATTGACTGAAGTGGTCCAATGAGGCTGTAAAACAGAAGAAGAAGAAGAAGAAGAAGAAGAAGAAGAAGAAGAAGAAGAAGAAGAAGAAATAATTTTTCAAGACAATACATTTGATATGGTTGCTCCACCTCGAGGACCAATGAAATGTCTGCTTAACATATTGAAATTGATCTAAATATGACAGGCATTTTCATGGAATTGTACAGTGGTATCAGAAAAAACTAGTCAGCCAAGTGCAAAAGCCCCTGTTTAGTTATGAGGTCAAATAAAACACAATTCTCTCTCATTATTATGTCTGTTAGTACAGTGTGTTTCACATACAAGTTGGCCAATCATGTGAGTTTCTGCATCACGGTGGCCACAGCTTTAACACCCGATTGATCGGGTGAAATATCTACACAAATAAAGCTGCTAACCGTGTAATGATTCAGGTTCTCACAATTACAGTTAAAATTACAATGAAGATAACCACATACCTCACAAAAGATGTTGGAAATGTCTTCCTCTTGCATCCACACAACATTGGCACCGTTTTAGGAAATTTTCTTTCACGTGCATAAGTTCAGCTTCTGAGATAGAGTTAATTTCTCTTATGATATTGTCTTTAAGTTCTTCTAACAGTATGTGGCTATTATTTATGGGGGACATCGAAAAATAAAGTATATAGGTCAAACCTAGGGTTGCCATATGTCCTGAAAAAGCGGGATTGTCCTGAACTTTAGCTTTAAGAAAGATGTCCTGTCTTTGTAGTAAGAAATTACTATATGAGTAAACGTGGATTTTAAAAATTTAAATAGGCTTACATTTTTATTACGTAATTATTATGGCACAAAAAAGGCTTGCAAACTGGTACCAAAAAGTTATCACGTGAAGATGCCCTGAATTATTGTGTTTGTGATATGGCAACCTTAGTCAAACCTCCCATACATTAAAAGAACTTCAAGACTATATCACAAGAGAAATGAACTCTATCTCAGAAGCTGAATTTATGAGTATGAAAGAAAATTTCCAAGAAAGATGCTGGTGTTGTGTGGATGCAAGAGGAGGACATTTTCATCATCTCTTGTGATGAGGTACATGGTTATTTTCATTGTAATTTTAACTGTAATTGTGGGAACCTGTTAGCGGCTTTATTTGATATTTGATATTTATTAGATATTTCACCCAATCACTTGGAAGATAGAGCTGTGGCCACCACGATGCAGACACTCGCATGATTGGCCAACTTGAATCTGAAACATACGATAGCTGAGCGTCCTTACCTTGCACCAGGGAGTGAGTCGAGGCAGTGAGGTTGAAGTCAGACTTTGCCCTTGATAGCGGCTTCATAGGACTCGTGGCATCGTTGATTGAGCGCATGTCCAGACATGAGGCATCCATGGATTTTGTTTTCCTCAGCTGAGATGCAATAGACAGGCGGTCGTCTTCCACATTGGGACTCCTAGGGTTTGAGTATAGGTCCTCGTCCGGCCAAAAACTTACTTGCTGTAATCACAACAAACAATTCTGTTACTAGTCAGTTACATAGGTTTACAGCTACATGTATAGACTTGGATTATTTTTAATTTCCAACTCACATAGTTTATTTGTATTGTAAATTATTTAGTTACCACCTAAAAGCCTACTCAATACTGGATTAATCGAGTTGCAGAACTAGCAAATATTAAAGGCCTTGTACATTCAAGGGCCCTGCTCTCACCACATCTCAACACATTTTCACAATTCGGCATTGCGTGTTTCATTGTGTGTATTTAGTTCTTATAAAACTATGGTTGAAAACTGCTCTCGCGTTCATCACTGGGGCCAAACAAGACATTGTAAGGGTACTTTTTGTTCAGTTCCAACTGTATAAAATGCACTTGCAACTATCTCAAAGTTGGAAGTAGGAAGTTTATTGTCTTTATGATTTTAACCACTAAGATGCCACCTGAATGTGCACACATTCATGGTCAGAGCAGCTCAGAAATGAATAATAAATATATTAAATAAAATCATGTAAACTGATGTAATAAAACACCAGAATGCTTTTGTTTAATCAGTGATAATTGGAATTATGATATGCAGAAAATAAGTTATTTTAAAATTGATTAATGAGTTAAGCTGCAGATCAATTCATTACACAGGGCTTACGGAAGAACAAAGGTCTAGTTTGATAAGCATATGTGAAGGAATATGTTGGTATTATTATTTGTCATAGCTAACTGCACTGTAATTTCTAAAGCCGTGTATGAACAGCGTAAAACAATGTTGTCATAAGAACCGATTTACATTTGACAAATGCTTTGTAATATATTACCATTAAAATAGACACAAAATTGGGCAACCGATATGGTCCAATATCAATGGGCTTCTTCCCTTGGACGTTATAAATGTGTATGCCAAGTTTCATGAAAATTCGATAAAGTGTATTTGAGTTATCATGCATACAGACACACAGACAGATGGACTGACATTTTCCCCTGCCGCACACAATCTCATAAAGTACCATACTGGCACTTAATAATCATACAAATTATTATAAATAAATATACAATGAATTTCAATTATACAGTAATAACTGTGAAGGAATTTTAAAAAAGAAACATGAAATACAAAGCAGTTTTTGTCCCCAAAGTGAGTACTTATGTGTGTAATAAAGTCATATTACTGATCAGTGGTTATGGCAAGCGAAAACAGAAGATTGCTCTGTGATGTCAATGCAAACGGTAAACTTCTGTGGTTTACTTTGTGAAATGTAGGCACCACTGAACAGGGGATAAGAGATGAACGCTAGTATTTTGGGCAGTAAAGATAGAATCTAGAATCTATACCTAGTTGCAGCGTACTTGACTCATCCCCACTCTTGCCTGATGTCACAAAAAATGGCTTGCCTGCATGTCCTTCACAAATATCAGGAGATGAGGCTTTCTTTCTGGGTTATGGTGTCAAGAGGCAATGCTTCCAGTAACTTACCTATTTAGCATAATTATGAGGGAAACAGTGGGTTACCCCCAGGGAGTTCTTATGATGGTGTCAAGACTTACCCTCAGCCTGTTTGTGAACATAGCTTCTACAGAGTCCGGCAGGAACTCTCTGGTCTGAGCTACGTCATTCCAGTCGTCTAGATGTCTCTGCAGTACTGTGCTGCCCTGTGTATGGTACGCTAAATAGTGCTTTGCTAGAGAACATTGTCGCTCCAGCACAAACCCGTATCTCCTTCGCTCTTGTGTCATCGCCTGGAAATATACAACATTCAGTAGTTATACACTTTGTGAATTTGTGATAAATGAATTTCATTAAGGGGCCTCATACACCAAGAGACCATGCCCGAGCAAGCATTGCAGTAAAAGTTCAATACCTTCAACACTATTTGCAATAACAAAATGAAATTTTGGACATCAAAAGTATACACTTTGGGCTTGAAATGTGCTAAAAAATTATTATAATGTCACAAATATGAAGGTTGAAATTAGAAAATTAAAATTTTAATTTTTCAGCAAGCGATAAGGCCTAAGAAACATGATTTCTTGCAAAGCACCAATCTGATTGGTGTAATCTTTTATTTAATCACAGCTGACACTATAATCTAGAGGATAAATCATCAATGTATGCTGTGGTATGCCTGATACAATTTCCAGGGATTTTAAAATTTCAATATCAAATTATTACTAATTTTTTCACATCATGTTCACAAGTGAAATAATCTTGTGTTGCAAATACATCAGATTATTTAAGGTTTGTCCTCTATAACACACAAAAAACTATGTATGTGTAAAATTTCATGCAATTTGGACCATTACTTTAAGATATATTATGTTTTTTGTGTTGAAAATATTAATTTATGGGAAAATGGCTTTGAAAATTCAACATGCCATTCAACTAGATACACATACTGGCATTTAAACTTGTATTTCTCAAGTAAATGATCGAATTTAAATATAAAAATTATAAGGTATGTTCAGAAATGTGTGTTCTTTAATATGAGTGTAAAAAAAATTGAAAATTTTGACACTGGTTGGTGTATGAACCCCCTTAACAGTCTGACATACCATTACAAAAAATTTCCAATTGCGCTTACAAACTAAATTGTTCAACAAATCTAGGGTAACTCTATATCGACATACATATGATAGGCATGTGACTCACCGTCTTGAGACTCTGCTCACAGAAAGCGTCCAGTTTGGACTTCTCTTCCTCCAGCACTTGCATGTGTTTGAGTTCTTTGTCCATGGCCAGACCTGTCTTGGTCGTCCCCTTGTTCTTCTTCCTCTGTTTCTTCATGGTCGCTGCCGCTTTGCTGTATGTTTCTGATCTCTGCTTGTGTTGCTGCAGGAATTTCTTCTGCTCGCTCTACAAAAACAAATTTCAGTTTAGTGGACCGAGAGCCTTTCAACTCAACAACAAATATCTTGGATTATATATAACTTGAGTTAAAGTACCTCTTAGTTCCAAACCTGTGGTTTGCGTATCTCTTATGGTCTATTAGAGATGATGAAAGAGGTCCAATTAAAAAAAACATACTTCTATACACAAAATATTATAAGATAAAAATTCCTCTGACACTGGGATTTGAACCCAGGACCTTTGGCTATCCGAGCCAATGCTCTACCGACTGAGCTAAGCCAGAGGTCACTTCACAGCGCCAGATGGAACCTCTCTCCTATGACTGATTCCCTAAATGGTCTACCACAACTGACAGAAAAATTATGTCATATGCAGTACTGTGAGGCACACTAATTAGTGATTTTTGTGTCTGGGCTTCCACTGTTATTGTACAGTTAACATTCAAGATGGATATATATGCATTCATGAACCACAGATTATCTGTTGGGCATTACATGAGAATATTATAGGAGAAAAATTCCTCTGACACTGAGATTTGAACTCAGGACCTTTGGCTATCCGTGCCAATGCTCTACCAACTACGACATAACTTGTCTGTCAGTGAGGTAGACCATTAAAGGCAATCGATCATAGGAGAGAGGTTCCATCTGGCGCTGTGAAGTCAATTCTAGCCAAAGGTCCTGGGTTCAATCCCAGTGTCGGAGGAATTTTTCTTCCTACAATATTCTCATGTAAAAATGTCCAACAGAGACAATAATCTGTGGTTCATAAATGTGCATACACATCAATATAGAAACAATAGTTGAACATCAATAGTCATGGCCTACTGGTATTCACACAGATAAGGCCTCTATGCTTGAAGGAGCATAAATAAAAGCTGAATTAAAAAAAAAAATTCTGTAAATGATGTAATTAACTACGAATTTGTACAGCAACAAATCTTATATTAATAAAAGGAAGTGTCTGTCCTCCGTCTGTCTGTCTTCCGTCTGTCTGTCCGCGATGCCCAGCGAAATCTACTCAACGCAGAGATCTGAAATTTTATACATAGGCGGACTAAAGGGTCGGAATGTGCACCTCGAAGCCGGAATTTTAATTTTCGCTTTAGTTCGTGAGTTATGAGTGAAAAACGGGCAGAAAACGTGTATTTTTTGCTATTTCGAAGCAACAGTTTCAGTAATATATTTCAATGTTAAATCAATTACAGCTGGCTTTGGCTATTTTTGTCATCATACCTCATAGCCTACCTTGGAAATAAAAGCATCGCGATCGCTTCATTTGGTAAGTCCATCGTGGACGATTCATTTGTTTAGAGTGTCAAGGCCCGCAGATATATGAAATTTTCAACCTACACGTAAAAAGGATATCAACATAGGCTTAATTATGGTCAAACATTGTTCGATTTGAACGAAACTCACTATACAGGGGTTTCCTGAGCCAAGGAACTGGAACCTGAGGTAGCTTTTTCTACCAGGGGACGCTACCTAATCGTGGAATACACTCCACGTGATTTAGGTGTTAATAAATATAATGATTTAACTATTATGCACTTAAGTTTTGAAATAATTATCGCGGGGGAAGCCGCGGGCACATGTTATCTATATTAATAAAAGGAAGTGTCTGTCCTTCTGTCCTCCGTCTGTCTGTCCGCGATGCCCAGCTAAATCTACTCAACGCAGAGATCTGAAATTTTAAACATAGATGGACTGAAAGGTGGGCGAATGCACCTCGAAGCCGGATTTTTAATTTTAGCTTTCGTTCGCGAGTTATGAGTGAAAAAACTGGCAGAAAACGTGATTTTAGCGCTGTCGAAGCATCATATTTCAGTAATACATTTCAATGTCAAATCAATTGCATTTGGCTTTGGCTATTTTTGTCATACCGTGGAAATAAAAGCATCGCGATCGCTTGAATGTTGTAAGCCCACGCTGGTGCATTTGTTTAGAATGTCAAGGCCCGTAGACATACGAAATCTTCAACCTACACGGAAGAGGGATAATCAACATAGACCTAAATATGATTAAACATTATTCGATTTGGACGTAACTCACTATACAGGGATTTTCTGGGTCAAGGAACTCGAATCTGAGATCGCTTTTGCCAGGCGACGCTATCTAATCGTGGTAAGTAGTCCACGTGGTTTAGGTGTTAATAAATATAATGTTTTAACTATTATGCTCTTAATTTTTTATTTTTGAAATAATTATCGCGGGCGAAGCCGCGGGCACATGCTAGTAGACAATATTTTGACTTGTGTTTTCTGCAACACATGAGCGTCCACACGGCCTCCTGGAACTGTGGAGCGTCAAAAAGTTGACAAATTGATGTGTGGCTGAGTGGGCCATGACATGAAACAGAGCCGCCTGCAACACTCAACAATGTCATTTGTTTTCCCGTCACTACAGCCACGACATCTCCATGCAGCTCACAGAAACTCTACAATATAAGTTCACGCGTCTTTACTTGGAGGGGGAAAAAAAAACTGTTTAATAAGTACCCACTTTATAAGGAATATGACAACATTGGAGGGTTTGTTAAATTTTCTCTGCCACATATAAAAGTGTACTGTTCGTCCCGCAAGTCTCAAAGCCTGAGTCTGTGCAAACGATTATAACTACCCTTCAGATGATTTTTTGGGAATAAGAACAAGAACCTCCACTACAAAATTTAAAAAAAATTGTTAGAGCATTAAAAATATGTATTCATAAGATTTTATTTAGGTTGTGTATCCTTCGAGGATGCGATGCAATGTGGTACCAACAGTAAACATTATTATTAAATAGTAGAATTTTTGTATAGTCAATATTACTTTATAGTAGAGCTTTTTCGATATATTTTTTCCCTCTAGACCATACCTGAGCAATACCCATCCTGCTGTGACGTATGAAACCTGTTCTTCATGTTCAGTGTCACGTCGAAACTGCTTTATGCTGACGTCAAGGGCGACTGTAGTGGGAGAAATTCCCCTCCCGCACAGTGACACAATGTGCCAAAGATGCGCACCCATGCTCTACACCAGCGTTTCTCAACCGATGGTCCGCGGACCACTGGTGGTCCGCGAAGCTGGTGCAGATGGTCCGCAAACATAATTAAAAAATATCATAAAGCAAGTGAAAAGTAAAGGAGTAAATTTTTTTCATATATTTCGTTATAATGACCTATAATTAATACCCCAAATATTAAAAATATAGGCCTTCTTTTTAAAATGGCATGTAAAATTAGGGGTCCGTAACATTTTTTAGACATTTTAGAGGTCCTCGGGTTCAAAAAGGTTGAGAAACGCTGCTCTAGACGTTTGATTTTTATAGACATATAGTAGTTTCAAGTAGACTATTTTCTCTTTAAGCCTCTCCCTTCTCTTAGACCTAAGAACGGCACCTAATGTCCTGAAAACGAACTCAATAGGCCTGCATGTGTGCAGGTGAACTGGTGGATGGTGTGATCTTCGAAACCTTGTGGCATTCGAGGTGTCGGCCGAGGACATCTGCGAGCTCGCGAGATGGACATCGTACAGGATTCATACGAGGCTGCACTGGAGGAATCTTCAGGAGAATCTACAGTTCGAGGACAACACGAGGAGAATCTACAGTTCGAGGACAACACGAGTGAGTGAGATCAGACTTCAGTTTCTCCTCTTTTGCATGCTAGCATGGCCTCCTGTGTAATAGTTAAGTATTGTTTTAAAATATAAATGGGTCAACTATCGCAACTAATTTCAAGTTAAGAGCATTTTATAGAGGTTTCAGTTAGCTACTACCACTTTCTCTTGTCACCCTATAATAAAAGAGTTCTAGTATCAGTAGATACCTAATCGAAAGAAAATATAATATAATATTTGAACTCGTCATTCCGTGTAGGTCCAATGTCACTTATTAAATAAACGGTGCAAAAATATGTTGCACAAACTTTCTCGCATATACGTGTTAAAGGCTAGCACAGAAAAAAGTAAATTATAGAGACAAGTAAATTTTATTTATTACATTTTCATAAAACTAACAAGTATCTAGAACGGAAAGCATCAGGGTCGACCCTTATGTTCAATGCTTTTACCGTGAAATAATAATAACAATAACAATAATAGTAATAATATCTTGGGGTTTGCATGCTTTCCTCAATCTCAAAAGCAAAAACGCACGATACATTGAGATATGTTGCATGAATGAGTTATTACAAGAGCCTGCTGGTAAATTTGGGTGGCCACGAGGTGTGATTTGAACCCAGGACATCTTCCCTATTAGGCTTATGTACTAAAATCTAATCTCAAATTCTAAAAAATTGTTATGACAAAAATTCCTTTTGATATCGTAAGTAAGATTTTTCTAATTTGATAATTAAATCAGAGTGATTCATTTTCCACAAATTTAAGATCACGAAATCTGAATTACGTGGGTTTGAGAATAAGTTATTAGCCCAAAAACACTTATAGAAAAACACCTAATATTATCAGTAAATGTTATTAGTTCTGCAGTCTATGAATCAGTTTACTAATAATATTAGCAATATTTATTAATAATTTAGAGCCACGAACTCATAGGCTAACTAATATTATTAGAAAATATTCTTATGAAACAGAAGACTAATATTGTTATGTATTTGCTAATAATATGAGTGTAAAAGTTCTATGAAACAGGGACCAGGGTATTTTTATAAATCTAGAAATATGTTGTTTTAAGAGTCAGGCAAACAAACCAAAAAGAGGGGGATGGTGGGGAGAGACAGAGAATTGGACACAAGTTTTAAGGGATGTAATAACGCAGCTCTCCAGTGAAGATATTGGAAATGTTTTTAGTTTTATGAGTTGTGTTGTAGAAACAACCTGAAACCCTCTTTTCTTTTATTGAGCTTATCCTACCTGCTTAATGTCCTTCAAGTTAACGAAGACTGTAACCTTAGAAACCAATAACTCTGCTCACTTGTTTTCTCTAACATTTTATTTCCTCCTATTACAATCTTGCTAAAACTGGTCACCAATCGCCAAATAACTTTTTTTGACTACTACCAGTACTTAAAAAAATTAGGAAAACTGATAACTTATAACAAAGTGCCAGAATGTTTTTGTTTAATCAGTGAAAATTGCAACTATGATATGCAGAAAATAAGTTATTAAGTGCCTGAATGGTACTTTATGAGACTGTGTGGTGGACGGGAACAATTTCTGTCCGTCTGTCTGTCCGTCCGTATATGTATGCACGGTAACTCAAATACGCGTTATCGGATTTTCATGAAACTTGATGTACGCATTTATAACGTTCATGGGAAGAAGCCTATTGATATTGGACCAAATCGGTTGACCGGTACCGAAGTAATGCCCAATTTAGTGCCTATTTTATGGTATACTAGAAATAATTTTTCAAATGCAAATTAGTTCTCATGGCAACATATTATTTTACAGTGTTCATATACGGCTTTGGAAGTTGCAATACAGTTAGCTTTGACAAGTAACACTACCCACATATTTCTTCACATAAGCTTATCAAACTAGAACTTTGTTCTTCCGTAAGCCCTGCTTAATGAACAGCTCTGGAGCTTAGCCTAACTCTGAAATCGATTAATTTAAAAAAAAAAACTATTTTCTGCATCTCATAATTGCAATTATCACCGATTAAACAAAAAAACTTTGAAATTTCACATATTCTTACACTAGATTGGTCTTTGAGTAATTATCTAAATAATCTAGGGCAATACACTCTATTATGCTGCCCCCGTGGTTGAGTGGTTATACTGCTGGGACCCGTGATCGAATATCAGTGGAATCTGTGGACAAAATGGGATCGGTGAAAGTTTTCTCGGGGTGCTCTTCTTTCCCCTGCCGTATATAATTCCACCGTTGCTCCATTTACCATATTATGTTCATTGCATCTTTCCTGTATGCGATTTGGTGTGCCCATTTTGTATTTTCGGATGGGGTAAGTTGCATTAGATAGTTGTTATAGATGCTGATAGCAGCAAAAGTTACTTGTAACAACTTGCAAAGCCTAGTGACAATACAGCAATCAGAAAGCCTAGCCACAACATTTGATTGTAGTTCATTTGCATTCAAACCCCCCCCCCACCCCGTGCTGATGTGGCAACACTTCTTCCCCTTACCAAAAACTTGCAACCCTTCAGCCACACAGGCATAAAAATCACAACTTTCAGAGAAGGGTAGAAGTTTACGCGCGCGATGCTGTCTTGTCATTAAATACTCAAGAAAAGCGCCATCATCAGAAACAAGAATTTCACTGAAGTATTCGCGGTCTATACAGAGTGTCCCATGTACAGTGTGTTAATGAATAACACCGAAATATTTTACCTGTGTATAGAGGGGACATAGACAAGCAACTTTTATTAGGAGATCTTTGCTCTATGACGTAAAATGTGTACTCTAAAGAGCATTAAAGTCATTACAATTTGGGGCTCATAAGCCAATAATGAAACGAAATAGGGTTAAAATTTCCTTAAATTGTCTTCATATCTTCTTATTGATCGATAAATCCCGATTCTTAATCATTCATCAAAGGCTATATCATAATTTAGTGTTTCCATAATCTGCACAATTTAGAGACTAATCACATGACTGGCCGCCACTACATTAGTTTTTTTTTTTAATTCATGTTAACAACGAGGTTCCTTTGTTTTGCATTTTTTCGAATGTTTGAAATCAGTGGCAGTGGGAGATTTTATGCTGTAACAGGAAAAATTGGATCCATAGAGCAAAAATCTCCTATTAAAAGTTGCTCCATACACAGGTAAAATATTTCGGGTTTTTTCATTAACACCCTGTATCTTGTGCATCTACTACAGCGTTTCTTCGGTCATTTCCTATTCACGATATCATGGTGATAACTCAGCAAATATAGCCGAAATTAACATAAAATTAATATAAATATAAGATTATGTTGATATCTACTTTCGTTCTGGTGCTATACTAATCACACACACACACATGGATACGTTTTTGAAAATGTCAACCTCAAAAAGTGTATTTCTGTTGAAAAAACGTAACATAGAATTTCAGGGTAGAAAACAAAACTTCCTCTACCTATAGAGAAGGTACTTTCGGAATTTCATCTGCTGTAAATATGAGATTTACTTTCCTGGGTTAATGAAATGTCATACGCAGGATATTGCCTTACCTGAACTACTTTGGTGTCTTTTTCCAGGTTAGTTTCAAGTGGCACCAACAGGTCCACGTAGAAAGCTTTCAACTGTAACAATAGAGAAAATACGTGTTACCAACATAAACTTCTTATAAAAGTTAAAGATTTCTCATACAATCCAATAATTTCCAAGAAATTCGCTCTAATATTGTTGTATAGCCTACTAAATAGTTGCTCACGATCCAAGTGTTAAAGACTTGATTTTATTTTGCGAATAGATATATTTGCGAAAGGAGCCCATAATTGCTAGTATACCAACTTCTTTTTACCTTCCGTTTCTCTGTCAATCTCTACCATTCTCTGCCATTCACTGTCATTTCTTGAGGGGTAGGAAAAGGTTAAAATCTCTGGGTGCGTGTCCGAGCTGTAGGCTTCCAACACCTCCCTGCAAATCTCCTGCAAAAGTTCGGCTAGGAGTTTTTTCAACATCCACCCTACAGACCGGACCTCGCTTCCAGTGATTTCCATGTTTTCCTACACCTTAATACATGACCGAGATTGACAGAGAAGTGGAGATGGTTATCACACAGTGGTTCAAATCCCAGGCGGCAGACTTCTACAACACAAGTGTTCAAAAGTTGGTTCTACAATATGACAAATGTTTCAGTTTCGGTGGCGAATATGTTGGGAAATAGCTGAACACTGGCTGTTTCTGTTGCAATAAATATTTCCGTGAAATTTTGTTATGTTTCTTAAACAGGGCGCGGTAATAGTCCAGTCAAGGTCTGAAGTTAATAATTTGTTAATATGTTGTATGTGGGTAGTCTGTGGTGTAGAATCCAAGTTTTCAAACCCTGTGCGAACTTCAGGGTAGCCGAAAACCTCGAATTTTTTTGGGTTTTTTGTAGTTTTTTTCCTTATAATTCCCAAACAACCCGTTATAGCCTAACACATTCCATTACAAAAGTTAAAGAGCATTCAATTTCATACATTTGCATTGTTTAAACTTTTTAAAAACCAAATACGTACCGAGATATGGCGCTTCAAAGTTTTGAAGTATTTTAAAAATTCCGAAAAACTGCGGGGGGAAAAAAATTTAAGAATGTGATAAAGAGTTGGCAAGGTGGTCTGAAGTTAATTTTTGTAAACACTTTGAAATGATAAGATAAGAAGAAATAAATCAAGTGTTAAGATGAAATTTTTGAAGTAAAACTTATTTTCTCGCGGTTGGGGTAAATCTGGAAAATCAGTCACACTAAAACGAAATCAGTCACGAAATCAGTCACACTCAAAACTACGTGTTTCGGAGCGGACTGCACAGAAAACAATCAACTCAATGATTAGGAGTAATCAAAGGAAATTTTTCAGACAATACTTCCTCAATGGCAATAGACAATTCCTAAGCAATATAAAGGTATATTATCTATTTTATGGAACCCGGAGGTTCATTACCGCGCAAATCCAAAATTAAAAAATACAAATTTCCAAAATTTAAAAAAAACAAAATTAAAATTATAACATCCAAAAATCCAAAATTTAATAAATAATAAACAAAATAAAAAATAAACAATTCAAAGATCGAAAATTTAAAAAATCCTGAATTAAAAAATCTAGGATCCAAAATTAAAAAGTCCAAGTTCCAAAATTAAAAAAGTCCAAAAACCCAATATTAAAAAGTCCAGTAATTTAAAATTGAAAAATCCAATAATAAAAAATTGAAAAAATAAAAATAAATAAATTAAAGTTTTACTTCTGTCGCGTGGCGTTCCACGCACTCTTTTATTTTTCTCATTAGAAAGCCAAACACAAATCTCAAAATATCTCGATTCCGATATTTCTGACTTAGCCCACTCTCTCACTATATGCCACATTTACCTTTCAGTCTTTGTGCATCCACTAAATACAGCAATCATACTTAATTACTGTTTAATGAACATCCTAATAAAAATCATTAAAACCCCCTTTATCTTCTTGATTCAGCAATGGTCATTATTATACCAATAATCAAATGCAACGAGCTCTTCAGCTCGTTATTCGTAAAAATAAAAACAATTGCCAGTGCCAATTATCGGAACATACTTCGCTTCCCATGAAATCAATGACGTGGGCTGGAATGTAAATATTTGTTTGTTGTTGTGGGGATAACAAATAACAGGTCTCCATGTCTGCATATGGCACGTGTCACCTGTGAGTCTCATGCACACCCTGCTCAAAAATGTTGTTCACTATATAAATCTCTCCGGAGCTCTGGTTATGTTCGCCACCCATGCGAAGGCTTGTATTTCTTCCTACCTTCCTTTCAGACTCATAGTAGGTAACTTATACCAGAGTAGGCCATGTTAACTATCGTTGTGAATCTGTTTGATATTGTTGATGAGTCGAAAAGTAGAGTAAGTAATAAAACCAGGTAAACTGATGTAACAAAATGCCAGAATGCTTTTGTTTAATCAGTGATAATTGCAATTATGATATGAAGAAATTTTTCTTTTATTATTGATTTCAGAATTAAGCTCCAGATTGATTGATTAAGCTGGGCTTACGGGCTTGTTTTTTAATCAGGTTAACATTGTCCAGCATCAGCAGAACTATACAGATTTGTGATACTTTGACGATCGCACACTCACATAAAAATAGAATGAGAGTCCAAGATGTTACCATCTCGGCCACCTCGCTCAGTTTAACGATCTAGTTTGATAAGCATATGCGAAGGTATAATGTTATTTGTCAAAGCTAACTGTATTGCAATTTCCAAAGCCGTATATGAACACTGTAAAATAATATGTTGTCATGAGAACTGATTTGCATTTAATAAATTATGTCTAAAATATTACCATACAATAGGCACTAAATTGGGCATTACTCAGGTGCCGTTCAACCGATTTGGTGCAAAATCAATAGGCTTCTTCCTATGGACGTTATAAATACGTATACCAAGTTTAATGAAAATCCAATGAAGCGTATTTGAGTTTTTGCGCCTACAGACACACGGACAGACAGACAGACAGAAATATATTTTCCCGTTCACCACACAATCTCATAAAGTACCATTCTGGCACTTAATAAACACATCCATGATAAATACTGCCTTTTTTATTACATATATGAAAATAAATCAAATATATGGAGCCAATAGATTTAAGCAGGTGTGTCCAAGATATTTCACGTACCGCCCTGCTGCATATAAGATTTATTTTTGTGAACAGGAAACTTGTCGAAGTATTTATGGAAAACTCTGTCGTGTTTCAAGAAAATGTTCCTTATTAACTAACCAAGTTTGATAATTGATAGGTCGAAAGCACGCATGTAATTACAGCCTTCAAGTCTGCAATTGAGAAAGATACAGAAACAATCTTTCTACCTGCTTCGCTAATCTAAATTACACAAGAGGTAAGCAAAATTGCTGGCCATTCGGATATTGCATGAGAAACAGCAATCTGTTGTTACAAAGTTCGAAATAGCCACTCCTCCTGAGCGAAGTAACTTCTCTAACTTGATCGCAAAAAAGTACCTTTATTTTCATTAATTATTGTGGTATTCAATAGTTGTTTTAAATTTCAATTAATGATGTGTATTATACTAGCAGGTGTCCGCGGCTTCGCCAACGATAATTGAACAATTAAAAATTAAGAGTATAATAATTATTAAAACATTATATTTATTAACACTTTAACACGAATCATTAATAAACTAAACCATTAATAATTAATGAAACAGCTAAAATTCCGGCTACAGAGTACATTCCACGATTAGAAAGCGCCGCCTGGGAAAACGATCTCAGATTCGATTATGCAGTTCCAAATCTAACTGTGAACCACTGCCTTCTAGACTGTATTACTCGTCTAAAATTCTCGAGACGGCGGTGCATAATACGTATCGTTTCTCAACTGTTTGTTGACAGATGAATATGATGTGAATTTAATTTGATAAATTCATCGTAATTTTCAGAAATTATATAATTTTTCAAGGGAAGGAGTGGTTTCTTTGGTTTTTTATTGTCCGCGATTCTTCCAGTGTTAAACTATCAATATATTATAGCTGGCTTCGCCCGCCATTATTCATTGACTCCAGGATTTTTAAGAAATTTACACTGGCAGTTTATTAAAAATGTTTGTGGTTCAGAGCTATGAAAATTGTAAGTAAAAATAAAATTAGAATATTTGTTCATTGTGTTCATTTCACTTAGGCCTTATATAATAAAGAAACGGTTTTCCTAATTTTGTACTCTTTGTGAAAGTTTAGACTGCGAGAGACAAACATCCCCGAGTATACCCGATGTCTCACGAAGTGGGCGAGCGAGTGAGCACGCTATTTAGGGCCGTTGAATTGTATAAGAGTAGATTTTTAAGAATGACAAATCTTTACTGCACTACTATCTACTACATAGAAGCAAACTTCTTAGGTAGATGAATGCACAGCCAACAACACCCATTAATAAGACAGAATTCACTTGTGATATTAATTGCCATAGCAACCGGAAAAAAAAGAACATTGAATGGCTTTGACGAAACTCAAAGTGCGGGAGTTTTTCGGGCGAAGGAACTCGAATCTGAGGTCCCCCCCCCCCGGGCCTTTCTAATTTAATCGTGAAATGTAATAATAATAATAATAATAATAATAATAATAATAATAATAAATCTTTATTTAATCCGGCAGAGTTAAGGCCTTCTCTTACATTTAACCAGTGATAAAAAAATGGAAAAAACAAATACAATAACATAGATCTATAACTAGTAATAACTGTAACTAGTAAATTAGCAAAATAGGGGCTTTCAAAGTTTTGAAGATCCAATTAATAAATAAATTACAGAATTTTGTATAAGACTTAGCCTGTCATTGTGCAAGCTGTTTTCTTTGCAGTTCGCGAAGATTTTACATATTGTGTGTGGAATTTAGTCTAAATATAGGGTTAACTCAAATTTTTTTTTTTCATTACTTCAGTTGGGAGGTGTTTAAACATAAACCCTACAGCCCGGACTTTGCTCCCAATGATTTCAATCTCTTCCTACCCCTCCGGGAATGACAGAGAAGAGAAGGGGGTTATCACACAATGGTTCAGATCCCAGGCGGTAGACTTTTACATCACATATGTTCGAAAGTTGGTTCCACGGTATGACAGATGTTTCAATTCCGATGCCGAATATGTTGAAAAATAGCTGAATACTTGTTGCATCTGTTGCTTGAAATCTTTTTTGTTTCTGTAAATGGCTTCAGGGAAACTTACTTTATGGACGCGCCTCGTATATCTGTATATATATATATATATATATATATATAAGAGGCTTTGTCCTAACTGACTGAATGAATTACTGGCTTAATGACATGGAATCAACGTAGAGCCTAAACTATAATAGGTAGAGACTTGGAATTTTGACAGTACCTTCGTTTCATAATGTAAGTGCTCACTGAGAAAGGATTTTGAAAAAAATTGATTTTAAATGCCAAAAATCAAATGTTTTTGAGAATACTTAATCCCTTTTTACACAGAATTATCAAATCCAAATCACAGTTCACATGAAAACATATTGTTGCCAGTGGTCACAGATGGGTTTGGAAATAAATTCTGTTTAATTTCATCCCCAAAACGGTTTTGTTATAACATGAGAGTGAGAAATGAATATTCCTAAAAGACAATACAATTTTACATGTTACCGCAATTTCTGTTTCTTCTTATTTGAACTCCTACCAGGCTTCGTGTGTAGAAGCGATGGGATGCAAAATTCCACATCCTCTATGAGTCTTAAAAAGCTATATCAAGCGTTTTCTGTGGAAATAGTCTGAGTGTAATAAGTCGTTCTTCCACAATTTAAATTCTAAATACCTATATTAGGACCTAGAATTTAAAAATAGAAAGTCCTTCATAAGATAATTTCCAATTACAAAATAAAAAACCCGGGCGCCGCCGGGCCTTTTAAGCTAGTATGTATATATAGTGTTTCAAACTGTATACAGTTTTTAAAATTTGTAAAGGTTAGGCCTACTGTGTGAGTGTGTATCTACACATATGTAAACAGATAAAAGAATAAATTCAAAATAAGAAGGCAGGGATACAGATTAGATATTAAATGCTTAATTTATAAAATTCTTCATGAGGCTTAGTATTGGATTTGTCCAGAATTAATGCTATGTTCGGAGCCTTCAATGGTAGCATATATATCAGTTCCGATAAGAGCGGTTTTTTGTTTGTTTTTGTTTGTTTGTTAGGACATTGTGATTGGGGACGGGAAAATGTCTGTCCGTTCGTCCGTGTTTCTGTACGCGTGATAACTCAAATACGCTTTATCGGATTTTTATGAAACTTAGTATAAGCTTTTATGACGTCCATGGGAAGAAGCCTCTTGATATTGGACCAAATCAGTTGACCGGTACCGGAGCAAAACCCAATTTAATGTCTATTTTAAAGACGCGGTAACTCAAATACGCTCTATCGGATTTTCATGAAACTTGGTATACGCATTTATGACGTCCAAAGGTAGAAGCCTATTAAATTTTGACTAAATCGGTCGAATGGTACCGAAATAACGAGTAACTTATGTCAATATTAATTTTGTAATGGATGTAAGACGCTACAATATTATTGCATAGCCCACAATATATTAAACATAACGTAACAAATTGCCAATCGTTTATTGATATTGTTAGCCCGCCTTGATTGATTCATTTCTTCATAATGGTGTCATTGTAAACAATAGTGTAAATAAAAGATTTAAAACACGACTTGCTGTTATATATTGATATTATATTGTGCACTCTATAGCTACCGATATCTACATTATATTTGAATGTGAGTATTTTTCTTATTCGTTCCTGTGCAGCAATGTACCTAATGTAATTCCTGACAGATAGATTTCATATTGACTTTTTATACATTCATAACTTTTAAGGCTGCTTTAAACTTGAAACAAACATATCAGTGAATCATAGGCCTATTGCATCATTAATATTAATGCCAGTGCATTTTGTTTTTGGAGTTTAACTCGGAGATCTATTACAAAAATAACTTCTTTTCTGAATGGGTCTATAATAATTGCAATTATCACTGATTAAAAGAGCATTCTGGCTCTATATCAGTTTACCTGATAATATTATGTCTTGTTATCAATACGAACGCGCAGTCCCGAGCGAGAAAATCGTAAGATACACCCTTTGGGTACAATATCCCACATAGGCGTAACCAGACCGACCTTATGGGGGGGGGTTACAACATCCGCGGGGTCTGGGGAGTATGGAATACCCTCCAGGGAGATGGGGGTCCGGGGGTCCTCCCCCGAAAAATTTTAAAAATTAAGATGCAAAATAACGAGATTTAAGCTTCCGGGGGTCTACCCCGGAAAATTTTAAAAATTAAGACTCAAAATAATGAGTTTTAAGCTTCCGGGGTTCCTCCCCCGGAAAATTTTAAAAATTAAGACGCAAAAAAACGAGTTTTAAGCTTCCCACGCTTTATACTTGTAATTTGTGGGCAGACTTAAAAAATTATACAATTTTCCGTTTTTTAATCAATGGGGGGGGGGGTTCAAACCCCCAAAAGCCCCCCTTCGGTACGCCTATGATATCCCACATACTCGCTATCTGTAACATACTTAGGAGAATTATTCTCCTTTTTCAATCAGGGCAAGAAGTGTAGATTTTACATCGATTCTCACTTCAACTAATCCGCTTAAAATTAAAAGCTCTCCACTGGGAGAACGTTATGGACAGCTTGCTCTATTGTTGCGGTTATGGTTCCCTCGGGGGGCTGAGATTAGTTCCTACAGCTGCCACATCCATCACGATGTCGCCACTGTGCAGTGCATCAAGTTCACTAGGAAGTGGTTACAAGTTCCTACAATCCTCAGCCTGGAGTGCAACAATAATAATAATAATAATAATAATAATAATAATAATAATAGGATAATAATAATAAAAATAACAGTAATAATAATAATAATAATAATATTGGTAATAATAATCAATAAAATAATAATTATAGACCTTTATCTATATCTGTTTTCCTATATCCCCTATTTTGGGGCGAAGGTTTCTGTTACTTATAAGAATTTAGTTACGCTTATTTTCCTAGAGAGGGCAGAGGGACAGGTGGTAAGCCCATCGCCTCTCAAACCCCCTCCGGAAACTAAGTTTTTCTTGGACGTGAAAGGGCCGATAAATTTTGTCCCGAGGCTCTAATTTAGGCCTGGAGTTCTTTAAGGGCCGATTGTATAAACATCACTGACTGGAGATCAATTATGATCTAAGATCAGAAAATGATCTAAGTTCAGACTGGAATCGTATTGTATAACACTGATCTAAGGTCAACTAATCGAAGTTCAATTTGGATCCTAGTTCATATATGAACGCTTGGCAACATCGCAGAAACAGCTGAGTATCGCGAGGCGAGAGCATTGTTACTCTGTTTTCCTTTGTATTCAGACCGTGTGCTATGCGAAAGGAAGGGAAAATATGATCGAAATTAAGCAGAAAAAGGATCGTTCCCAATTGAAATTGTCTTGGGAAAATATAAAGATATTATAGAATCCAAAAAGACGGATGCGATAATATCTGTGCAAGAGCAAAATGCGGTGACAAATGTTCTTGTAATTTCATTCCTGGCGTTATAAATCGGCTTAACATTTTCACGGCTAAGGACGAGAATTCCTGTGTTTAAGGTTAAGGAAGCTGCATGAAATGGCGAAGATTGATAATTTCGTATTAGTTGCAATCGTGGTGCAAGTGTTATTTTCGTATTATAGTAATTAGTGCAACATAATAACGTACAGGTTATACTGTAGAGTTATGTTACACTGCATTATAAGGAGCCTAAAACATAGCATATATACGCACAACTACTATATAGCTAGAAATGTATGCACAACTGCGTTATAGCTAGAAATGTATGAAGTTGTCTATTGTGTATTTTCTTTATATTTATCGTAACCACACAGGTAGGCCTAATATTATGTTTATAATGAGCTAATCTTATGTCTCAAATACGAAAACAGCCCCTTGAACTGAGATCAGCTAGTTTGATCGGAGAAATTTCTCCAGTCAAAATTGATCCAAGTTCAGTGCGAATTGATCTCAGATTAGCGTTTATACAACAAAAATTTCCGAGTTCAGCGTGAACTGAGATCAGTTTAGTCTCTGATCCAAGATCAAACTGTTTATACAATCGGCCCTAAGTGCCGTAAATCTAAGACACGGGCCTTCCAGCTTAAAGTCCCTCCCGGAGGACTCCGTGCCCAGGATTTTTACGTCCTGAAAAATCCATCGACCGCGGCCGGGTTTGATCCCGCGACCTTCAGATCTAGAGGCGGGCACGCTACCTCTAAACCAATTATAAACCTAACAAAAACTAAGCTCCGTGGCGCAGCATCGCTGGAGGGACTTGGCCAACCACCCGACCGCTGCGTCATCTACCACAGGTAGATGGCAGAATTGGGGGCATGTGGTTAGCATGCCGGCACCCACGGCCGTTAATGGTGGTTTCCATGACCGGAGGACAACTGTAAGAATTCTCTCTCATACAAATAGAGGTTTAACTTACAGTGATCTAACCAGTTAGCATTAGACATAATACGAATTGCTTTTGAAGTGTAACTTCTTTAGGCCCGCTAGGAGTAAATCGAGAGCTAACCCAAAGTTGCGTTACGCTCTAGCGTTACGAACAAAATCGTCGCTGCAAGTGAAGGACTGCACAGAGAACAATCAACTCAATGTATATCCAAAATTTAAAAAAATAAAAAATTGAAAAATTCAAAAATTAAAAAATCCACAACATAAAAAAATTTAAAGAACCAAACATAAAAAAAACCAAAATTCCAAAATTAAAAAATTCAAAGATCGAAAATTAAAAAATCCAAAAATTTAAGATTTAAAAAGTTTAAAAACACAAAATTTAAAAATCCAACGATCCAAAATTGAAAAAATCCAACAAAATTTAAATATTAAAGTTTCACATGTCGCGTGGCGTTCCAAGCACCCGATTTTTTTCATTCTTTCGTGATAATTCCTAGTAAACATTTTCAATTGAAAGTTGGTTTATTACTTTTCATTGAAATACCACACGGTAGTGTTCGGGGCAGTTCATAAAAGGATATAAATATATTAAAAATAAAAATTATATTAATAATATAAAATAATATAAATAAATGACAATCTCTATATATATAAAAGGATTTGTCCTGACTAACTGATTTAATCACAGAGAATCAACGTAGAGCCTAAACTTTAATAGGTACAGACTTGGAATTTGGACAGTATCTTCGTTTCATAATGTAAGTGCTCACTAAGAAAGGATTTTTCAAAATTAAGATTTTAAATGCCAATAATAAAATGTTTCTGAGAATACTTAATCCCTTTCTACACAGAATTAGGCCTATCAAATCACATGACAACATATTCTTGCCAGTGGTCTCAAATGGGTTTGGAAATAAATGAAATGTAACTTTGAGAAATTAGAGAAGCTATCAATATAATTCATGTTATAAATAAATATTAAAGAATGAAATCCACGAAAATAATGCAGTCACATAACTTTCTCTACCCTGCACATAGAAAAAACAATACGAGGTAAGGTAATATGTTTTGGGAAGAGATGTATGAAAGTGATGTTGCATTTCTGTTTAATTTCATCCCCAAAACGATTTTATGGTAACTTAAGAGTGAGAAATAAAATATTCCGCAAAGACAATACAATTTTATGTTACCGGAATTTCAGTTTCTTCTTATTTGAACCCCTACCAGGCTTTGTGTGTAGAAGAGATGGGATGCAGAATTCTACATCCTCTACGAGCCATAAAAAGCTATATCAAGCGTTTTCTGAGGGAATAGTTTGAGTGTGATAAGTCGTTCTTCCTATTTCAAATTATAAATACCTATATAAGGACCTATAATTTGAAAATAGAAAGTCCTTCATAATTTAATTTCGAGTTATTATATCGCAAGTTTTTCGAGAGAGACAGTTTTATGGTAACATGAGAGTGAGAAATAAAATGTTCCGCCTCGATATTACAATTTTATGTTACAGGAATTTCTGTTTATTCTTATTTGAACCCCTACCAGGCTTGCTGTGTACAAGCGATGGGATGCAAAATTCTACATCCTCTATGAGCCATAAAAAACTATATCAAGCGTTTTCTGAGGGAATAGTTTGAGTGTAATAAGTCGTTCTTCCTATTTCAAATTATAAATACCTATATAAGGACCTGGAATTTAAAAATCGGAAGACTTTCATAAGTTAATTTCCCATTTTAAAAAATCGGGCGACGCCGGGCCTTTTAAGCTAGTCATTAATAAGTAGAAAGGAAAATTTAAAAACGCTGAAAGAGACATGAATTTTTTTATATAATAAACTTAATTATTGTAATCAATCATTAATTAGTTCAAGGTTGTTTTAGGAAAATCGGAAGCTATGGAATTAATGAGAATATTATAGGAGAAAAATTCCTCCGGCACTGGGACTTGAACCCAGGACCTTTGGCTATTCGCGCCAATGCTCTACCAACTGAGCTAAGCCGGAGCTCAATTCACAGCACCGGATGGAACTTCTCTCCTATGGCTGATTGCCCTAATTTCTCCTATAATATTCTCATGTAGTGTCTAACAGAGACAATAATCTGTGGCTCATGAATGCTTATATATCTATTATGGAATTAATCTTTGAATGATACGCCTACTCAATTTCGCACACAATATAGAAACCCAAGCCGGACTGCAAAGAAAACAATTAACATGATGATTAAGCTCATAGTATATTTTTTTATAGGCTAAGTTTCAATCTGTAATTTTACTTGAAATGCATTATTTTCTTCCATTATATTAACTGCCAGAATGGTACTTTATGAGATTGTGTGGTGGACGGGAAAATGTCTGTCCGTCTGTCCATATAACGCGCGATAACTCAAATACGCTTTATCGGATTTTCATGAAACTTGGTATACACATTTAATATGTCCATGGGAAGACTTCTGTTGATATTGGACCAAATCGGTTGGCCGGTACCGGAGTAATGCCTAATTTAGTGCCTGTTTTAATGGTAATATAATAGAAAGAATTTATCAAATGCAAATCAGTTCTCATGACAACATATTGTTTTACAGTGTTCATATACGGCTTTGGAAGTTGCAGTTAGCTTTGACAAATAACACTACCCACATATTCCTTCACATATGCTTATCAAACTTTAGACGTTTGTTCTTCCGTAAGCCCTGCTTAATGAATCGATCTGGAGCTTAACTCGGAAATCGATTACAAAAATAACTATTTTCTGCTTAAGTTATCATAATTGCAATTATCACTGATTAAACAAAAGCATTCTGGCATTTTGTTACATCAGTTTACTTGATTTGTATTACTTTTCATTGAGGTATCACACAAAAGAGCACATGATTGTGGTCGGGGCAGTTCAGTAATGGATATAAATATACGTACTATATTAGGCTAGATGAAATTAAAATAAATCAATGACAACCATTCATATGTAGGAAGGAAATTTTAAAACGAAGAAAGAAAAATGAAAAATAAATATTTATGTAATAAAGTTAATTTGTTGTAATTATTCAGATCAGCCATACTTGATACTCAAAGAAGAAATTGAATAATCTTTTGACTGATTTCTCACACAATATACAAACCCAAGCCGGACTGAATAGAAAAGAATTAACACATTGATTAGTCCCATACTTTCTTTCTTGTACTACATTCTGTATGTTAAAGGGTTTGATGGCAATATATGACAAGGTTAATTTTTGTGTGAACTGTGGAGGAAATAGGGTTATTCAGAATATGAAGTCTACCCGGGAGGTCAAACAGGGATGTATACTTTCTCCTCTTCTGTTTAATCTCTTTATAGACGATGTAACGGTTGGATTAGAAA
Source organism: Ectobius pallidus (assembly GCA_964059195.1). Classification (NCBI taxonomy): domain Eukaryota; kingdom Metazoa; phylum Arthropoda; class Insecta; order Blattodea; family Ectobiidae; genus Ectobius; species Ectobius pallidus. Next base: position 179,225,106 of record CAXKWD010000005.1, on the reverse strand, counting down.
ATTATGAATACAACGCACCAATTAGTTTAGGGACTTAGAATTTTGAAAGTACCTTCGTTTCATAATGTAGGTGCTCACTAAGAAAGGATTTTGAAAAATTTTGATTTCAAATGCCAAAAATTAAATGTTTTTGTGAATACTTAATCCCTTTTTACACATAATTATCAAATTCAAATCAGAGTTCACAAGACAACAGTGTATTGTTGACAGTGTTCACAGGTAGCTTTGAAAATAAATGATACGGGACTTTGACAAATTAGAGAAGCTATCGAAATAATTCATTGCTGTACATAAATATTTACATAAGGACCTAGAATTCGAAAATCGAAAGTCCTTCATAAGTTAATTTCGAATTACAAAATACAAAACCCGGGCGACGCCGGGCCTTTTAAACTAGTTTTACATAAAATTTTATCACTTTATTTAAATTTATTTTACATAATATAGTTCCAAATTTAAAACAAAGTACTGTAATCCGTAGGACATTCGATGCATTTAAGTTTCTTGTTATAAAATGGGAGTCTAAAGTATAAAGTTTTCAATCTACTATAAGCATATTAGCAGGGCCCGGATTCTGATGACCTAAAATTGTTTGAAAAATGACCTATAAAATTACCCTAAATTTTAAAGAAAATGACTTAATAAATATAAAAAATGACCTAAAAACTAATATTTTATTTATAAAAAAATATTATTGTACACACAAAATTATAGACTAGTTTGTATATAATTGTAAAAATAACTGTAATGTTGTGAATGTTCTTTCCTCACGGAAATTTATACTGGCACTGAGGCACTGGCGAGTCAAACTTAGGCATTTCCTTTTGTGGTCTGCCGGATTATATTATTGTTTACTGAGGGTAAACAGTAGTTTACACTCTCAAATCCAAGCAGGTGGCAGACTCTGGTGCCAAGTCAGTCTAATAACAATAGCAATATAATACAAAATTTTGGCGTTTCTTTGATTCTCACTTCCGACTGTGACATGTCAACACTTGAACGCCGAATTTTTCCTTCTTGCATTAAACAAACAAAACTTCAAAGACAGCACCGCTAGCGACGAAAAAAAAAATTGTTCGTTTCTTTGATTCTCATTTCCGACTGAGACATGTCAACACTTTAACGGCGAATTTTCCCTTCTTGCATGAAACAAACAACACTTCAAAGACAGCACCGCTAGCGACGAAAAAAAGTTAATACACTCAGTGTAAATACATAAAAATGACTAAATAAGGATGCAAATGACACGAAAATGACAAAATAATTACCTAAAATTGAAATAAATGCCCTAAAAATATAAAATTGCATAAAATGACAAAAAAATGACCTAATAAAATGCATTTCTATAATCTAGAGGCCATGATTAGGATTTATCTACAAGTTGGCAATGTCTATGCAGCATCAATAAAAAGATGACATTTCATTAGAATCCGGGCCCTACTTATTAGCAAAATGAATTCAATTTTGAAGATATTTTATTAGCCAGAATAATTCTGTGATATCTTGAGAGAATGCTAGGAGAGAGATATTATTTTGAGGATTTCAGAGGGAAGCTTCACCTTGGCACATTTAAGACTCAGCTAATTATGTGTAAGTTAGAGCGGGAGGGTGGGCGGAGGCGCTATAAAGCAACTTAATGCTCCCCATATATCCCCGGAGTCAGCAACCCGTGTAACGCGTGCCCCAGGTGGTGTGTCTCAACCCCTGCTTTAAAGTCATTATACTATCAACACATTCTGCTTTAAGAGGGTTAAGGCTAGTTTACACGACGAAATTAGGTTTCGTAAGTAAGTTTCGCAACTGTTTCTTGCTTGAATGCGCAAGCGCAGGATGTACTGGCGACAATGAGTTACGAAACTACGCAGTTTCGGCTGATTCCAACTTTTCACGAAACTATAATAGTAATGTTGATATTTTACGCTTATTTAGCTTGTTCGCGTTTCGTAAAATGAAATGGGGAAGTGAGGAAATTATGAAATGCCTGTATTCATACGTGTTTCAAACATTTATATGGGATTTTAATAACTTGAACTTCAGAAATAACATGAAATGTGCGGTTGAATTGGAAAGAAAATGTGTGTAATTAGTTTCACGAAATCACTTTCATGAAAGTGGTTACGAAACCTAGTGTCACCGTGTAAACTATCCTTAAGTGGTGATATATTCAACAGTTTTGGTCAAAATTAGCTTTAGGTCCTTTTTTTTTTTAAGTAAAACTTCTTTAGTGGAGGTAGAGGGTGAATCGGGAAAATCAGTCACACTAAAACCGTCACGAAATCAGTCACAATCGGAATCGAATCGGAATCGAATTGAGAATATCTGCAACGTACTTTTGATACGTGGCTCCTTCCTCTTTTATGCCCACTACTATGTAGTAGGCAATGGGTACCTAGGCAAAGCCCATTTGCCCCATAATTTGAATATGATTTGGAGGTGGTGTCATAGCAGTAAAGTAGGGGTGGCTAGCATGTTCCATTCTATTGTTGTTGCCGAAAAGACAGTCTATTGTAATTTTGTATATCCAATTTCTTACTCTAAAATGTTATCTTACGCGGTCAAAGGGTCCTTTTATTTAACAATTTTGAAATTTGGGGAGGTGTTATTATGCGGGTTGCGGCCCGTCTTTTGCAAGGGAACTATTCCAACATTCGTTGTGAGGCCTTGGAAAACCGCAAAAAACCTTGGCAGAATAGCTTGACTTTAGTGATTTAGCAACAGGACCAGATTTTATTTAGTGTAGGCTTAATGCATGGTGACTTCTAGTCTGGAGATCCATTTCCTGAAATCACACAAAATGCTTATTAATTTCTACTCGGGGAACCAAATTAAAAATATTCCCCTGCTATTTGACTCGTGTTCAGAGTATTGCCAGTCCGAATTACCAGTTATCCGCAGTCACACTCAAAACCGACTTGTTTCGGTGCGGACTGCACAGAAAACAATCAACTCAATGATTAGGAGTAATCAAAGGAAAATTTTCAGACCTTACTTCCTCAATGGCAATAGACAATTCCTAAGCAATCTAAAGGTATCTATTTTATGGAACCCGGAGGTTCATTACCGCGCAAATCCAAAAATAAAAATCCAAAATTAAAAAATACAAATTTCCAAAGTTTAAAAAAACAAAATTGAAAATTAGAACATCAAAAAATCCAAAATTTAATAAATAATAAATTCCAAAATTTAAAAATTAAAAAATTAAAAAATCGAAAATACCAAAATTGAAAAAAATCTAAAAATCCAAAATAGAGAAAACTAAAATACAAAATTAAAAAAGCCAAAAAATAAAAAAATCAAAGAATCAAATTTTAAAAAATCCAAAATTAAAAAATTCAAAGGTCCAAAAATCCAAAATTAAAAAAATTAAAAATCCAAAATTAAAAAATACAAATTTCCAAAATTAAAAAAAAAACAAAATTATAAATTATAACATCCAAAAATCCAAAATTTAATAAACAATAAAATAAAAAATTTAAAGATCCAAAAATCCAAAATTTAAAAAATCCAAAAATAAACAATTCAAAGATTGAATATTTAAAAAATACAAAATTAAAAATTCCAAAAAGTCCAAAAGCCCAATATTAAAAAGTCCAATAATGCAAAATTGAAAAAATCCAAAAATAAAAAATTGAAAAAAAAACAAATAATTCATTGCTGGGGAAAAAATATGAAATTCACCTATTTCTCGCCTATGAATTTCACCGATAGCTGCATGTCCCCTTTAATCCAGATACAAACGAGACCTTGGCACTCTTTTTTATTTTTTTATTAAAAATACTAAAACTAAAATCTAAAGTCCATGGCGCCACTGAGAAATGGGAGATACGAGGGTTGGAAGTTTAATAGTGGCGAATTACAGGAAGTTCAACCCAGATGTTGGTTGGATATCCAGCATACTTTAGAACAAACAGGAGCCTTCTGTCACTACGAATGCCTTCACACTTAACCAGAAGAAATTGAGCTGGCTCCATCAACCCGTCTAAAATTAATTTTGAATCTGTCAGAAAGCCAATGATTAAAAATAATTCAATACCTTAAAATTATTCTTCATTCAGAATATTTCCATACCGAAAAGGAGCAAGATGGGTCAAAGCCTGTCATTTGTTCTTCACTTCCTTCCGGCGGAGGTTGAATCATGCGTTAAACTCAATAATTCATCATAATGACTAAAATTCCTTAACCAATCTTGAAACAGTTCATTATGTTATTTGCATATTTTCGTTAGGTCCCTTTATAAGCCATATACTGTACTAGCATGTGCCCGCGGCTTCGCCCGCGATAATTATTTCAAAAATTAAAAATTAAGAGCATAATAGTTAAATGCCCAGAATACCCCTGTACAGTGAGTTTCGTCCAAATCGAACAATGTTTGACCATATTTAGGCCTATCCTTCTTCCGTGTAGGTTGACAATTTCATATGTCTACGGGCCTTGACATTCTAAACAAATGAATCGACCAGCGTGGGCTTACACCATTCTAGCGATCGCGATGCTTTTATTACCACGGTATGACAAAAATAGCCTAAGCCAACTGCAATTGATTTGACATTGAAATGTATTACTGAAATCTGATGCTTCGACAGCGCTAAAATCACGTTTTCTGCCAGTTTTTCACTCACAACTCGCGAAAGAAAGCTAAAATTAAAAATCCGGCTTGGATGCGCATTCGCCCACCTTTCAGCCCATCTATGTTTAAAATTTCAGATCTCTGCGTTCAGTAGATTTCGCTGGGCATCGTGGACAGAATGACAAACACGTCCTTTTATTATTTTAAGATAGCATGTGCCCGCGGCTTCGCCCGCGATAATTATTTAAAAAATTAAAAATTAAGAGCATAATAGTTAAATCATTATATTAACACCTAAATCATGTGGACTATATATCACGATTAGATAGCGTCACCTGGTAAAAGCGACCTCAGATTCGAGTTCCTTGGCCCGGAAAACCCCTGTATAGTGAGTTTCGTCCAAATGGAACAACGTTTGACCATATTTAGGCTAATATTGATTATCCCTATAATAATAATAATAATAATAATAATAATAATAATAATAATAATAATAATCCTCTTCGGTGTAGGTTGAAAATTTCATATTATGTTTGCGTGCCTTGACATTAAAAACAAATGAATCGACCAGCGTGAGCTACAACATTCAAGAGATCGCGATGCTTTTATGTCGAAGGAATGACAAAAATAGCCAAAGCCTAGTGTAATTGATTTGTATTACTGAAAACTCATGCTTCGAAAACTCAATAAATACACGTTTTCTGCCCGTTTTTCACTCATAACTCACGAACGAAAGCGAAAATTAAAATTCCGGCTTCGAGGTGCACATTCCGACCCTTTAGTCCATCTATGTTTAAAATTTCAGATCTCTGCGTTCAGTAGATTTTCCTGGACATCGCGGACAGACAGACAGACAGACAGACAGACAGACGGAGGACAGACACTTCCTTTTATTAATATAGATAGAAGATATACCAGAAATTAAAATTTGTAAATTTAACCCACATATAACCAGAAGTGATATAAAAACTGAGGACGAACCGCACAGTAAACAACTGTAAGTAATTATTACGAGTCTTAATATTAGTTTTTGCACTACCTAACTAATTAGTGGCACTTACGAATATTGTTGCCGTGGATCGTAACACGACATTCCCGCACGCAATCTGGTTGCTTTGAAAACAAAAGAAATCTCAGTGCTGTAAAAATGACAAAAAGCACACGTGCCGTAAGTAAAAATCATCATAATACAAAGCCTTTATGGAAGACCGGAACCAAGGCCCCCTAGTTTGTGGCGACTTTAACAGGACAAATATTCGGTTCCCATAACAACAAACAGATGCGAATCACTTTCTGAAATATAACATCCATCTTCAATAGTGTATATACATAATTAATATTTTCAGCTAATATCTCAATTAATAGGCCTATAAATAATCATCGTGCAAAAAATTGCCAATAACATTATACTCAATCATTCATGATAACGAGTAAAATTATTTGACCAATCTTGAAACAGTTCATTATTATATTGCCTTATATTTGTTGTTTTATTGTCAAGTATTTTGTTTCAAACCCAGTAGCGGTTGTTATGACTGGTCACTGCCATCTGGATTTTTCAGTTGCCATGACGACTTTACCGGCCTAGACTGGTAAAGTCCTACTCTTCGGCGTGTTAACAATCCGCCATCAGGTGTTTTACAGAGCGTGTTTATGTATGAAGTACGCAAAATAACGCTTTAGCGGACGATCCTACTATAGCGGCCGTTACATACGTGGTACATACATTTTTTTAGTAAAAGCTCTCTAAATTACATGACATTAAATAAAAAAAACAGTATAATTAATTAAACTGGAAGGTATAGTCAGTCATTTGTTCCAGTCATATTCTCACAGCCACCTAAATCGCAGAACTACAATTAACCGCATCAATACGAAATGCAGTATAGGCTAGATGCATAATATTTGTGATATATATTTACGAAAAGCTTGTGAAAATATGAGTGATATTCCCGAGGAAATTTCAATCCAAGCCAAAAACATTGAATTGGAGCTTCTGCCAGCAACATCACGACAGCAGTAAACTATGAGAAGGAATATATTGCAACTAAATGCTAGTGCATCCACGGTAAGCAATGTTTCTCTCGTTAACCAGTTGTTGGCTTATAACTTATTTATTGTTATATGATGAAGTAGACTACCGTATTTTGTGAAAAAACCTTAGTAAAGTTTCTGATTATCATAAAGAAACATGTTGGCTTAAATTTGTTGTTTTATGACCAAATATATGCTTAAATCCACGTTAAAGTTGCTGTGACTGGCCAATGCCATCTGGATTTTGATTATAGATGGCCATGACGACTTTCAAGTACTAGGCCGATAAAACTGCATTATGAATGCAGTTTTATGCAATTTTAGCGGCCTAGGTTGATAAAGTGCAATTTTTCGGAGTGTTATCAGCCCGACAAGCAGCTGTTTTAGAGAGCGTGTACTTAAAAATAAATTTACAGCAGAAATATACATATCTGAAACACGAGTCATTTATAGGGTTAATGAAATTTACACAAACAGATGCGTACGAACAGAGGGATGGGTTCTTATTTGAATTGGATCCGTCTCGCGAAACACTTCTTTGCAATTTAGGGATGAGATAAATCGCGCACCCAGGCAATTACATCTGCATTTTAAATGTTCCCTCCCCCCAAAAAAAGCTCTCATTTCTTCCAGAGCTTTTCATTTTCTCTTCAGATTGCGTTTCATGACACCCACATATCAAGTTACCCAGGGCTCGAAATTAAAAATGATAGCTCTAATATTATTTTACTGCAGATGAAGTCCGCATCATGAGTTAATATCTGGGGAGTTATTGGGGGTTATAAACCTCAAACACGCGGGGGATTCCACTCAGTTAAAAATTCCCTACTTTAAAGCAGCTTATAACAAATAGGCTATAGTCAAGGCAGAGAGATAGTCCAGTCAACGAAAGGTTGAAGAGGAAAATGGAAGGAACACAATTTTTTTTACTTTGGGGCTTTGTTTGGACTAGTTAGAAGGTAAACATACTGAAAGGTCACACTCCTAGGAGGTGAGCGGGGGAGCGGGGGAGCCCGTATAAGGTCCCTTTTTTCGGTTCTTCGCTTATATCTCGAAAACTATCGGTCCTGGAGATAAGACTACTCTATACAAAACTAGCATGTGCCCGCGGCTTCGCCCGCGATAATTATTTCAAAAATTAAAAATTAAGAGCATAATAGTTAAATCATTATATTTATTAACACCTAAATCACGTGGACTACATACCACGATTAGATAGCATCGTCTGGTAAAAGCGACCTCAGATTCGAGTTTCTTGGCCCAGAAAACCTCTGTATAGTGAGATTCGTCCAAATAAAACAACGTTTGACCATATTTAGGGCTTACAACATTCAAGCGATCGCGAAAGTTTTATTTTCAAGGTGTGACAAAAATAGCCAAAGCCAACTGTAATTGATTTGACATTGAAATGTATAACTGAAAACTTATGTTTTGAAAACGCAAAAAATGCACGTTTTTTGCCCGTTTTTCACTCATAACTCACGAACGAAAACTAAAATTAAAATTCCGGCTTCGAGGTGCATTTTCCGACCCTTCAGCCCAAGTATGTTTAAAATTTCAGATCTCTGCGTTCAGTAGATTTCCCTGGACATCGAGGACAGTTCCTTTTATTAATATAGATAATATGAATTATAATGATACCTTCTCTAATTTGTCAAACATCCATTTAATTTAATCCAAACCCACCTATACCATTGGCAACAATATGTTCTGTGAATTTGTTTCGACAATTCTATGCAAAAAGGGATTACGTATTTTCAAAAACATTTAATTTTTGGCATTTAGAATCAGATTTTTTAAAAATCCTTTCTTAGTGAGCACCTACATTATGAAACGAAGGTACTGTCAAAATTCCAAGTCTCTACCTGTTATAGTTTAGGCTCTACGTTGATTCCTGTCAGTCAGGACAAAGCCTTTTATATATATAGAGATTAAAGACGACAGAATTATCAACAGGGTTGACTCCATTAATTTTTTTGCTATCTCCCGCTGTTTCCGAGATATCCGTGCTCCGTGATATTTCCTAGTAAACATTTTCACTTGAAAGTTGCTTTATCGCTTTTCATTGAAATATCACATGGTCGTGTTCGGAGCAGTTCAGAAATGGATTTAAATTTATTAAAAATCAAAGTTATATTAAATTAAAATAAATAAATGACAACCATTCATAAGCAGAAAGGAAATATTTAAAACGCTAAAGAAAAAAATTAATTTTTTTAATATCAATTTCGCACACAATATACAAACCCAAACCGGACTGCACAGAAAACAATTAACACGATGATTAAGCTCAAAGTTTATTTCTTGTATTTAAATAGGGTAAGGGCACTAGTTCTGGATCTACCTAAGCATAAATTATTTTTATTGATATGTGAATGATGAAAAATAACGAATTTTACCCACCACTTATTAATTGATCCCTCTACTATATTTTAACACCAATCACATTTTTAAAATATTTAAATCAATATCTATTTTTCTTGGAAAGGCAAAAAGTGGCATTTGATCCACAATTAGTCCCCAGGAACTAGTTGTGGATCATTTGGCGAATAACATTGTGCTTCTATGTTTTAATAGAAAATAGCATAAGAATCATAATAATGTATGGCGCATGTGATAATAACACTCCATACATGAAATAATCAATATGATCCATAACTAGTGACTGGGACTAGTTGAGGATCAAAATTCAAAACAGTGGAAATAATTAACACGCACCATCGGAAATAAACGTTTTTATGCAGAAATGAAAAGTACATGCTATTAAGAGTAACTTATATGACTTCAGAGTGTCTTTATAAAACTGGGCAGCCATTTTCAAATACTTTATGGTTTACATTTGGTGCACAGGAACCTCTTTGGCCAAGCTTTATTTGACAAATTCTGGCAAGTTTGGTGATACCATAATTTGCACTTAATGCACTGAATCCAGATTTCTCCCCTACACTCATTTTGAAATGCCCCGGCACATTCACCACATACTGTGTTGTCGTTTTCGTCACCATCACCAACACTCTCAGAGCTTTCACTGCTAGTTTCAATTCTCCTTCTCTTGGCTGGTTTTTGTCTTTTTCCTCGAGTTCCCTCAAAAACTCAGCTGATGTTACACACCTGGTGTTGGTGATTCTTCTAGAACATTTAGCACTATCCTCTTGTGGTGCCAGAAGCTCTTTGATAACCTGAACCACTGGCGAGTCATGACAGGTTTCTCTCACGTTTGATGAAGGCCCAGGTTCGTCATCTTGCCTAGCAGGCAGAGGAGTAGAGACATTGCTTTCAATCAAACGATGAGCATGTACTGCAGATGGATCCAAAGGCCAAACACCACTTCCTCGAAATCCACCCAGTATGTTGGCTGGAGTAATTGCCTTCTGCCATGCCAGAGTAAGTACCTTGCAGAAGTCGTACCTGTTTAGGTATTTTCTCTTGTTCTTGCGCATAAGTTTCGTGCATTCTTCTGAGAAACTTTTCTTGAGGGGACCAAAAACACCAACGTCCAAGGGCTGGAATATGTGAGTTGTGTGTGGAGGAAACATGAGAAAGTGAACTTCATTTTCTCTCGCCAATAGTAAGGTTTCTCTCGACAAATGAGATGCATGCCCGTCTAGAAGCAGTAGCACTATTACTAATGATGAATAGCAATATATTAGAGTTAGTAATATTATATAGCAAAAATATAATCCAAATGTTATTGAAATCATATTTTGTATTTGCATTACATTTAGTACGTAAAATATTCGTATGAAGCTATTTAAAACTAAAGTGCATTTTAAACTTGGCGCGCGCTCCAACTAGTGAGCAGTCCCGCTGCAAGAGTTGTGAAAAATTACCCGCAAGGCAAGAAGGAGACCTTTAATTTAAATCTTATATTTTTTTATTGAAACTATAAAGATACGACTTCTTTTTGGCTGGTAATAGAGGCTCTAAACTATCTACAGAAATATGTACAGATTTTTAAATTGGCTTTCCTTATTTTTCTCTTCAAATTCCTGTTGATAATGGAACAAACACAGCTGCGTGGTAACGTATGGCTTCTTTCAATCACAACGACCAAGAAAGAACGCTCCGATGGCTACCGAACATACAGTGAGAGTCACCTGTCGCTAACTTGAGAAACTAAGAGTACAGCCAGTTTGATCCTCAACTAGTGCCCGATCCACAACTAGGGACCTTACCCTATATTAAGTTCCAGAATGGTACCTTCTGAGATTGTGTGGGAAAATGTCTGTCCGTCTGTCTGTCTGTCCGTGTGTCTGTAGGCGCGATAACTCGAATACGCATTTACAACGTCCATCAGAAGAAGCCTATTGATATTGTACCAAATCGGTTGACCGGTACCGGAGTAATGCCCAATTTAGTGCCTATTATATGGTAATATATTAGACTGAATATATCAAATGAAAATCAGTTCTCATGACAACATATTGTTTTACAGTGTTCATATACGGCTTTGGAAATTGCAGTTGGCTTTGACATATAACACTACCCACATATTCCTTCACATATGCTTATCAAACTGCTCAAATTTAGCTAATTTTGAAAATAATATATTTTGCCTCACGTTTTTTGCCATCTTTGACCTTCTATCTATTCGGCCTTCGTTCTACAAATTTCTCATAAGAGAGGAAGTTGTAGAGCATTAAATTTTCTTTAAGAATATATGTTACTTAGCTATTTATCTTCAACCGTTCAAAACTTAGAGCAATTTTAACTTCATGTGTAATTTCCGAGATTTTGCAGAAAGATATAAAAAAATACTGACTGCGAGACCCGAAGGGAAGAGACCACTTGGAAGACCTAGACGTAGGTGGGAGGACAATATTAGGATAGATTTAAAGGAAGTAGGATTTGCGAGGGATGGTTGGATGGAGTTAGCAGAGAATAGGGTTGAATGGCGGGCTCAGGTAAGCGCAACAATGAACCTTCGGGTTCCATAAAATAGATAATATTCCTTTAGCTAGCTTAGGAATTTCCTATTGCCATTGAGTAAGTAAGTAATTAAACACTTTTGGAATCAATCTGCTTGAATCTTCTTCTTCTTCTTCTTCTTCTTCTTCTTCCTATATGGATTGGCTTCCACCCACTCCGGTCTCACATCTCCATGTACAGGTAGGGGAAAAAAAGGGGACCGACTCTTGTAGCTGATTTCAGAGCATTGTGATACGTAAATAAATGTAAGAGATGTAACGGAAACGTTTGTTTTCACAAGCAATGCAAATTACATGAAAGTATTTCTCAATTGACTGTCTATATTGTCTAAAACAAATTTCAATACATTCCCTGCGATCCTGTGAATGCCGCTAGACATGCGCAATGGCTCATATCGGCAACTTAGATATTTTAGTCAATCCGCCTTTTTTTCCCCCAACCTGTACAATAATTAAATTCACATTTTATAAGTTTTTGAAGTGAAACTTCTTTAGCCGCGGTAGGGGTAAATCGAGAGCTTGTGAAACGCTCAAAAATCGTCACGAAATTAGTGAGGTGTGACGGAACGGACTGCACAGTAAACAATCATTCAATGATTAGGCTTATCCAAAGTTTATAAACCCAAAAATTCAAAATAAAAATCGAAAATAAAAAATTTAAAAAGTCCAAAATTAAAAAATCGAAAATATAAAATAGAATAACAAAAAATTCAAAGATCCAAATTTTAAAAAATCCAAAATTCAAAGGTTCAAAATTCAAAAGTCCAAAAATCGAAAATGTAAAAAAGAATCCAAAATTTAAAAATCCAAATATCCAAAATTTAAAAATTAAAAAATTGAAAAAAATAAAAAAACCAAAATCCAAAATTTAATAATAAAAAAAATAAAAATTAAAAAATGCAAAATGCAAAATTTAAAAAGTCCAAAAACCCAATATTAATAAGTCCAACAATCCAAAATTGAAAAAATCCAATAATCCAAAATTGAAAAAATTCCAAAAATTAAAACAAGTTTCACCTCTGTCGCGAGGCGTTCCACGCAAACTTTTTTTTTGCCATTAACTCTGAGCAGTCACTGAGACCTCACGTCCATATTAAGGATTAACACTGTAATGTTTTCTTAGCTAAATCGGTCTGTGGGAACGAAAATGATCTAAAGTTATAACAGAGAGCGAACTGATTTGTTTGTCAGTGACTTGGTGAAGTCGTTCCATGCGAATCGACTTAACCGCGAAACATGTGCTGTTGAGGGAGGGAGGGAGGGAGGGAGGGATGGAGAGAGAGCAAGTAATTATCGGAATCCCCTCGGGGGAACACAGCGACTGCCGAAATCCATTGCAATTATCCGGGGCCAGTGTTTGTGTGCCCTGGCATCACAGTGTGTCATCTGCCACAGTTGTAAACTTGTATCAGATATTCAAACCACTCAATTATCCTGACTCACTGTATTCATAGTCACCGATATTCCCAACCGGATTTATAACATAACTTCCTCTGTCCAAATAAAAGTTTGCCTCTTACTATAATACTAGCAGGTGCCCGCGGCTTCGCCCACGATAATTAATTGAAAAATTAAAAATTAAAAGTATAATAATAATTAAAGCATTATATTTATTAACACTTGCACTTGAATCATTCATAAACTAAGCCATTAATAATATTAATGAAACAGCTAAAATTCCTGCTTTAGAGTACATTCCACGATATGAAAGCGCCGCCTGGGAAAACGATCTCAGATTCCATTATGCAGTTCCAAAACGACCTGTTAACACTGATAATACGTATTGTTTCTCAACTGTTTGTTGACAGATGAATATGATGTGAATTTTATTTGATAAATGCAGTGTAATTTTCAGAAATTACATAATTTTTCAAGGGGAGGAGTTATTTTGTTTGGATTTTTATTGTCCGCGTTACTGCCCGCGGCTTCGCCCGGCATTATTAATTGACTCCAGGATTTTTAAGAAATTTACACTGGCAGTTTATTAAAAATGTTTGTGGTTCAGAGCTATGAAAATTGTAAGTAAAAATAAAATTAGAATATTTGTTCATTGTGTTCATTTCACTCAGGCCTTATATAATAAAGAAACGGTTTTACTAATTTTGTACTCTTCGTGAAAGTTCAGACTGCGAGAGACGAACATCGCCGAGTATACCCGATGTTTCACGAAGTGGGCGAGCGAGTGAGCACGCTATTTAGGGCCGTTGAATTGTATAAGAGTAGATAATTATTATGTATGACACTCTCTTAATGTAAATTGGTTGTAAAAATGAAGAGAATTTCGTTACCACATCGCATTCCCGGAGGATAAAGTAAAGTATTCCCTATTCAGGCCACGGATACCCAGAGGGTTCCAGGAGGTGAGGTTGAGGCTCCTATCTAGTATAGCGGCCGAGGTCGAAATATTGGAAGAATCCACTAAAGCTTTGTCGTGCGTGGTGCATACAATATTATGTAATAAAAGCTCAGTAAATCATATGAAATAAAATAAAAACACCGTGTAATTTAATTATAAAAGGCATAGTCAGCCATTTGTTGACGCCATATTATCACGGCCGCCTGAATCCTATGCTATGAACCAATACGAAATGCGGATGTAGATGGCAGTGCGGGTTTCTTATGAATAATATAACTATGTTGGCTTAGAGCTAGATTTGAAGTTATTTTATTAAATGTTTTGTAAAAAAAAAAAAAAAAAAAAAAAAACTTGGTAAAGTTTCTGATTAACGTAAAGAAAAATGTTGTCTTATATTTTTTGTTTTATGATCAAGTATTTTGTTTCGAACCCTGTTACTAGTCACTGCCATCTGGATTTTTCAGTTGCCATGGCGACTTTACCGGCCTAGGTAGCTAAAGTGCTACTTTTCGGCGTGTTGACAGTCCGACAAGCAGCTGTTTTACAAAGCGTGTACTAAAAATATTTAATATTTCGATAAAGTGGTGTCCTCTATGCCATCATAGTATATTGCGATACAAGTGCCGTAAGCGATGCATACGGATCGAGGAAAGAGTTTGAAAAAACGAGGCGCTCGCGCAGAGTTTTATCAATTTTCCGAGATCCGTTATGCGCTTACGGCACGAGTATTGCATACTATTTTTTGCACGATGATTATTTATATCAATTTAATTATATTAATTGTGATATTATCTGAAAATGTTATGTATATATACATTCTTGAAGATAGATGTTTATTTCAGAAAGTGATTCGCATGTGTTTGTTGTTATGGGAACCGAATATTTGTCCTGGGGGGCCTTGTCCATAAAGGCTTGTATTATGATGTGCCGTAAGTAAATTCTTACCTCACGGAAACTCTTACCGCACATAGCAACAAGATTGCGTGTGAGAATGTCTGCTTACGATCCACGGCAACAACATTCGTAAGTACCACTAATTAGTTAAGGAGTGCAAAAAATAAGAAACCAAACTCATAGAAATACAGAGTGTCATTTTTTATTTTTACTACCCGGTCTTTTTGTTTTCAAGTCCACTGTCTCTAGAGGTCTAACATTCAGGGTATTGGCGAGGATGTTGGCAGCATTGATGTTTAGTTGGCTGTAGTGGATGCCTCCTTGCATGCCGATATCTCGATGCACCTGCCACTCCAGATCTCCTGGCACTAAAACGGGCAGACTCTTGTCCACGGGCGTTGTTTTCCTTAGCGACTGCATCAGATTCGTCATGGGCGCCCTGATGTCCCCTGCAAAAGCGTTGGGCTTCACAGCGATGAAACACTGCCCGAGATTGTGGGACACCTTGTAGAGAAAAATTGAGTAATCTAAGATGTAGTTGCTATCGGTCAATGAACTATAAAATTGAAAGCAATGTTAACTGAACAGATAATTAACTGCAGGGAAGTTAGAACAGTTAATTGTTATTTGAACACATAGTTAATGGATAATATTTGCAGTTAACTGGATTTTTATGTCTGTTATAAGTAGACTTCGGACTTTTAGGTAGCTAAAAATGCTATTTTAGGTACCTAAAATAAAAGAAAAAATAAAATAAAAATAAATAAGCCCGACACAATCCCTTAGAGGGCAAGGGCCTCCTACCATGGTAGGGCTGGCTCTGTTTTACTCTCCCAAGGTGAGCTATTTCCTTGGAGAGTTTGGTACCTAAAATAGGCTATAAAAATTGGAAAATAGGTTCTAAAAATCGTAAAATAGTCTCTTATAAAATCGTTAAGTTGTCAATTTTCTGAAATATCTCAATTGCAATGCAGAATATTATATTTATTGAAGTCACCATTAATCAATAATCATGATAAAACACAGATATAGGCCTACGGTACACAGAATTATATAGACCTATTACTAGGGCCTGTATTACTATAACAACAGTGAAAACCTAATCCCTGCGTCCAGAAACTACGCATGCTAGCATATTCAACCCCTTGTATCCCTCAGTGATTCAGAGAACTACTTTTTTTTTTAACTGGATGTGGGAGTCGAAAGAAAAACACTACATTTTCTTGGGAATTCCAAGAAATTTTTCTACTGAAGACAAAACATTCCTTACTATTTAACCACGTCATAAATGTGTCATGTACTGCACATTCCGAGCTAAAAATTTAGTACGAACTGAAAATAAATGCTACAATTTATAGCAAAAAGAAAATTATTTTGAACTTTAGAGGAAAAACAAGCAAAAAGGCAATATTAGGCTCTAAGGTAAAAATAGACTGTTTTAGGTCCTATAAAAGTATCAGCTTTAGGCATAGTAACTTATGAAACATGCATATACAAGTTTTCGTCCATATATCACTTAAGGATTGAAATAGGTTTTTACCTAAAATCCGAAATCTAGTTATGAGATAGCAGAATAGCGTTGTTTAGCCATTTTAGTAAAAAAAAAATCGATTCCTGTACTTTCAGTGCCAAAAAAATCAAGCATATCCATGCCATTTGACGCACAGAACAAGTGTTGCTGAAAAAAGATTTTAAACCTCAGTAAGCCTTCCATCTGAGATTGTGTGGTGGACCGGAAAATGCTGTATGCCCGTGTGTCTGTACGGGCGATAACTCAAATAAGCTTTATCGGATTTTCATGAAACTTGATATACGCATTTATAACGTTCATGGGAAGAAGCCTATTTATGTTGAACCAAATCGGTTGACCGTTACCGGAGTAATGCCCAATTCAGTGCCTATTTTATGGTAATATATTAGAAAGAATTAATCAAATGCAAATCAGTTCTTATGACAACATATTGTTTTACAGTGTTCTTATACGGCTTTGAAAGTTGTAATACAGTTAGCTATGACAAATAACACTACCCACATATTCCTTCACATATGCTTATCAAACTAGACCTTTGTTCTTCCGTAAGCCCTGCTTAATGAATCGATCTGGAGCTTAACTCGGAAATGTATTAAAAATAACTTATTTTCTGCATATCATAATTGCAATTATCACTGAATAAACAAAAGCATTCCGGCACTTTTTTACATCAGTTTACCTGATTTTAGCCTATTGATTGTCATGTTACCTTGCAGTGTAGGTCATCCATCTTGGGGATATGCGGACCAAACAAAGAGTCTCCCAGAATTCCACAAAGGACTTCCACCATGATCGCCATTCCGTATCCCTTGTAACCTCCCATTTTCTCCACACCTCCCAGCGGAAGTAGAAGCTGTGCCTCAGCAGCGGTTTCCGCGTCAACCGTCACATTACCATCCTCGTCAAGGGCCCAATTCTCTGGAATGGCCTCCATCTCTTGACTGTACATCACAAGCTTCCCCATAGAGGTCGCCAAATTCGTCATACTGCAGAGGTAATACTCATTTTCCCCAGATGCACCTATAGACAAAGGGTTTCCCCCCAGCGCCGCTCTCTTGGCCCTCGTAGGGCACATTTCCGGTGGCGAGTTGGTGAAGGTGAGCCCTATCATCCCTTCGCTGAGGGCCTTGTGGGTGTACCAGGCGGGGTCGCCTATATAGTTTGAATTATTTACCACCACAATTCCTATGCTATCCCTCATAGCCTTCTTGATGGCTAGCATCATGCAGAAATTCCCAATTACGGGGCCCAGGGCGTTATTTCCGTTCACCCAGGCGGTGCATCTGGTCTCCTTGAGGATTTTCGGATACCCGTTGATCTTGCAGGTGTTTTTCTGGATGTAGTGGATGTATTTCAACAGGTTGAGGAGGCCGCTGGCATAGTTCTTGAAGTGATCCCCATTCACAAGTACATCCGACACCGTCATGGCATGGGCGGATTCGACGCCGACTTTCTCGAGGCACTCTGTCATGAAGCGCTTGGCGTCAGGGACCGGCACGACCCTGCTGACGTCCAAGGGACTCAGCAAATGAGCAAAGGGCGGATATAGCTTGAACATCCTGAAAGAGACTTCTCCCATTAATACTCTTACAAAAAGACAATTATTATTGGAAGAAACATGATTTCCCCGAAATCACTTGCGTTTATTATCGCGTTCTGAGACTTAGAGTGATAAAAAATGGAAGGGAAAACAACAAAGTTTCTCCCGTTACGCGACATACCTCGAGATGATGATTTACCTCTTTGCCATACATCATCGGAGTATGTCCCTGTCAATTTTAGTTATCATGTTCCTCACAGCTTGTAAACTTGGTGAGAATGGTGGTGCATGGACTCCATCATTTATGTACTCCAGAGAAAAAACCACAGAGTATCAAGTCAGGTGACCTAGAAGGCCAATTCATAAGAATCTGCATCCGACATAACATTCTTGGTTGTCTTGTGGGATGCCACTTCTCTTCCAAAATCAATGCGAAAATGTCTCTCAACTGTTTTTTTTTTAATTGAATTGTGCGGAATTCTGGGACTCACGCTGCTGTCTGTATTAGCTACGTTCTATTTTTTCACTGCTGCATTGTTGTCGGCTATTAGCTATTCCCGCCACAATTTAAATAGGAACTTTTTTTCGTTCATCTCTCTAGGTCTCAAAACTCACGAATTATGTGCAAGTGGATTCTGGGAAATCATTTGTAATGACCCGTGAATAATTTGGAAGTGAGATATTTAAAAAGTGAATTCAAGGTGCACGCTCTATTGTTTTTTTAAAAACATACAACAAACCATATTTGAGAAGGTAATTTTTTTTACAGTTTATAGAATTCATATAAGATACGCCATGACGTAGTGGTTGGAGCATTATGCTACCAACCGGAAGGTCACAGTTTCGATCCTCGATGAGGTTGCATGGCCTACTCTACTATAAAGACACACATCCCGAACTCCTGATATGGCCTCGTAGCTAAAAGGAGTATAAACATAGCTGAATTAAAAAAAAAAATATCCTGCAGACAAAGTGTTACGGTCAGTACCTGGAATAAGGAGCTAACACTCTTGTCTTCTCTTGGGCGGGGTCCTCGGGTCGGATCTTGTGAGACGTACTGGCGCCTTCCTCGCTGTCGTTAGCGACCGATAGCCTCTTCTTGAAGCTCTTCCTCTTTTTTGAAGAGCAACCTGCCTCATCATCACTGGTCTCTTTGAAGGACGAATAAGCGGACTCCAGATTTGCGGTCTGGTGGGCACTCACAGAGCTAATATCCTCGATGATTTCGGTTTCCACAACCGGTTTGTGCCTGGCTGATCGTGAACTCTCTCCAGGTTTGACTGCACCACTTCTGTCAGTGCCCTTACTCTGAGGCCTGCAAGTACAGTTGCGAAAATGAAAATAAAGTCATCTGTAAATTCACCGGTGCAAATATCCGAGTAATGCCGATTGCGTTTTTTTATTTTTTTGCACGACGTAACTAATTAGTGGTACTAACTAATATTGTTGCCGTGGATCGTAACTTGACATTCCCGCACGCAATCTGGTTGCTATGAAAACAAAAGAAATCTCCGCGCGGTAAAAATTACAAAAATCACAAGTGTCGTAAGTAAAATCAGCCTTTAAGGAAGACCGGAACCAACGGCCCCTAGTTTGTGGCGACTTTAACAGGACAAATATTCAGTCCCCATAACAACAAACCCATGCGAATCACTTTCTGAAATAAACATCTATCTTCAATAATGTATATACATAATATTTTCAGCTAATATCTCAATTAATATAATTAAATTGATATAAATAATCATCCTGCAAAAAATAGCATGCAATAGTCTCTCGGAAATTGAAAAAAATCTCTTTCCTCGATCCGTATGCACCGCTTACGGCATTTGTATCGCAATACACTATTGTGATGAGTTTCTGATTACTGTTGACTTTTAGAACAGGATTTCGGATGAAGTACCGTATTTTACTTTTCTACCCTGAAACTTGAGTGCGTCTTATGGTCCGAAGTACACTAAAGAATAAAAATTATGGTAAATATTGCCGGAATTTCATGATTATAAAGAAGGTGTTGTAAACTATAAGACAGTTACACATTTTGGCACAGACTGTATATCAGTGCATTTGTCACAATCGTGAAATAAGGGTAGCTGGAAGCCAGGTATACAATGCGAAAAGAAAGGAATGTTGAGTTCTTTTATACGAAAGGAGTTGTCTCCACCGGGTGGTTGAAATGAAGGCAATGACCTCGAAAAAATCTTGTCCAGTCACACTTACCGCAAGCTCAATTGAGGGTGTAAAAGTATTTTCAGTCTTTCATGAGAAATCAGTTCAGTTATTAAAATTTACGAGTTGCCACCTGTACAGTCGGTCAAATAAAAAACGTCGGGCGGTATTTGATTAAGTATCACGAACGAGCATATGCGCATGTACAGGAAGACTTAAGGTTAGGTTCACACACGCCTCTTGTCTATCCATGTATTTTCTTTATTATTTAGTCAGTTTTGTTCCAAAACTAACATGTATAGAAGGCTGTGGCTATATGTCTCACATCCGCCATATTCTTGGTTGCAAATTCTTATAATATTAATAATCAATAGATTCGCGAGGAATATGTTTATTCAAGGAGCATTTTTTAAATATTTTATTTTATAATACCGGTATTTGTAGTGCAAAATCAATAACTTACGTTCAACTTCTGCAACCATTCTAGCATCAAAATACGCGTTTCCTATGAAAACTTCCGGTCGCATTATAGTGGAGTTCCCACCTCTGAGCTGCTCTTTCATAAATATGGAACCTTCTCGTTGCTTCAGAGGCCGAAAAATGCAGGTCAATTACAGCCCTAACTACACTTTCTCTCACGTTAGCATTTTTATGTGGCGATGACACAAAGCAAAATGAATTATGACAATGCATTAAGTTGAATATCGTGTGTTGCGCTTTCCGCGATGTTTATTTTTTCCCTCCTTGTTCATATTTTCCCTCCTGCCGCATGGCCTCATATGTTCCGAAAATGGCCTGTATTTTGTGTTTTTATAGGAAACTTGTGAACTAATGCGTCAAAACTTTAATTTTAACAGCATACGAGTCCCGACGTTTTTTATTTGACCGACTGTACAGAAGAGATTTTCATACAACGCAGGTTTTAAGCTAGAAAAGATTTATACTGATTCCATTGTATAAGGTTATAATTTGTTTATGCAATGAAGTATATTATTTTTTCATTTACAATTTTTCTTTTTGAATCACATTAAATTTCTGTTCCTTTAAATGTCCATCCTAAAATCAAGGTGCGTCTTATGGTCCGGAGCGTCTTAAAGTCCGTAAAATACGGTATTCGAGTTGTATGATAATTACGAGGCGCGTCCACAAAATAACTTTCCCAAAGGCCATTAACGGAAGCAAAACACAATTTAATGGAAACATTTACTGTAACAGATACAGCAAGTGTTGAGAGCTATTTCTCAACATATTCACCACCGAAATTCAGACATTTGTTATACCGTGGGCCATGCAATGATTAACTGGACTATACATGTCACGCTTTCTATTGACGAAGATTCCAACTTCCGACAGACGCAGGCTAGTTTGCAGAAAACTTGTAACAAAATACTGCAAAATCACCCATCGTGCAAAGTACCTCGCCCTGTTCTAAAATCTAAAGAATTAGAGATTTAATTATGATTGAAGAAGAACTGTAGATTGTATCTTTCCCCTTGTTCATACGAAAATTATGAAATGATGAATGCTATTATGGGTTCTTTTGCGGAGAATTGGGGGGGTTTTCCTTGGTGAATGTAAGGGATTTCTTGGATAATTGGCAACCATACCTGGAAGACTGCGGGATGTTAGAACGGTCCTTGGTGCTCTGTTTGGTTGCAGACTTCTGTTTCGGAGTCACTTCTGTTTTCTGATCAGACACCGGCTGTTTCTTGTCAGACATTTCTGTTACTCTGAACACTTAAAGTAAACGTGTCTGACTCCAGTCTGGTTTCCGTGGATACCTTTTAACAATTCATTCATCCATGATTTTATTAAGTACCAGAATAGTAGGCTACTTTCTGACATTGGACGAGAAAATATGTCTGTCAGTCTGTCTGTACGAGCGATAACTCAAATACGCTTCATCAGATTTTCATGAAACTTGGTACACGCATTTATAACGTCCATGAGAAAAAGCCTATTCATATTAGACCAAATCGGTTGACCGGGACCGGAGTAATGCCCAATTTAGTGCCTATTTTATGGTAATATGTTAGAAAGAATTTATCAAACGCAAATTAGTTATCATGACAACATATTGCTTTCCAGTGTTCATATACCACTTTGGAAATTGCAATACAGGTAGCTTTGAAATATAACACTACCCACATATTCCTTCACATATGCTTATCAAACTAATCCTTTGTTCTTCCGCAAGCCCTGCTTAATGAATCGATCTGGAGCTTAACTCGGAAATCGATAACAAAAACGACTTATTTAATGCATATCATAATTGCAATTATTATCACTGATTAAACAAATGCATTCTACCATTTTGTTATATCAGTTTACCTGATTTTATACTATACTTATAAGCGCGGCAATGAACCTTCGGGTTCCATAAAATAGATAATGTTCCTTTAGCTTGCCATTTACTAAATATGTAAGTACCGTGGTTTTAAGCCATGGCCGAGGACAAAACTTTGTTTTAGAAAACACACACCTCGGTCATAATTTGAAAACCGCTGCTTCGAACCGCGATCAAGACTACTTTTTTCTTTCTTTTTTTTCACAACTAGAACTAATTTTAAACAAGACTTATACAGAGTTTAGGGGGTACGCCGTAGCGTAGTGGTTGAGGCGCTGCGCTACAAACCGGAAGGTCGCGGGTTCGATCCCCGATGAGGTCGTTGGAGTTTTTTAATTGGCCTAATCCTTCTGGTGGCACTATGGCCCTGGGGTCAACTCAGCCCCTAACAGAAATGAGTACCAAGAGCAATCCTGGGGGTAAAGGCGGCCGGTGCGTAAGGCTGACAACCTTACCACCTTCATGTGCCGATGTCTAAAAATCTGGGAGCCTCGACCTCCTGGAACCCTCTGGGCCTCCATGGCCTGTAATAGGGAACACTTTACTTTTACTTATACAGAGTTAGTTAAAAGTCCAGGAATATTATTTCTCACCATTAATTTTTTTTTATTGTAAGTTAACTACTTATTAGTACATAAGAATCCAGAAAATTTACTTGAGTCGTAGAGGCGGTACTCTGAGAATGCAGCTCAGCTGATAGGCTGCCATAAGTTCTACCAACCGGTACCTCAGCTTGCTGACAGTCACGATGTGAGACTGCAAGAAGCCGTCGTTCTCGGACGGAGTCAGCGCTTCTTCGCTATCACTCTTAACAGGCTTTACAGTTCGCAGGACGCGGGCCATATCATTCTGGCGCTTCTTGAAGTTCGGGGCGAACATCTTGGGGTTCACAACTATGAAGCAGTGGCCCATATTCACTGGATTCTGATCCCTTTCCTTTATTCGCTTCAAACCTTTCCCGAAATCGGAGCTCGACATTATGCTACATAGAATCTCCACTAAAATAGATAGGCCATAGCCTTTGTATCCACCTGTTTCTTCAATACCACCCAAGGGCAAGAGGCATCCATGCTGAAGAACTTCTTTAGGATCGGTTGTATGATGCCCGTCTTTATCCAGAGCGCAGTTGTAGGGCAGTTCTTTGCCTTTACTCGCACAAGTTATGATCCTGCGAATGGTTACTTCTGTTGTGTTTATGTCTATGATGACGTTGTTGTCTTTGACGGTAGAGGGTGCTGCTAAGGACATGGGATTCCATCCCAAGAAACTGTGTTTGGCTCTAGTTGGAGCCATCACATGGGGAGAATTGCTGAATGTCATCCCCAAAACACCTTTATCACTAGCCATTCTGGAGTAGTATGAGCATTTCCCCATATAGTTTGAGCAGTTCACCACAACCATGCCCACGCCGTTTTCCTCGGCTTTCTCTATTGCCATATTCATGCAGTACTTACCCACTATAGGGCCTAGGGAGTTGTTTCCGTTTACCCAGGCAGTGCACGCATTCTCTTTGTAGGGTCTGGGCCTCGCCATAGGGTCAATTGACTCGTCCAGTATGTCTGCAATGTAGAGCTCTAATCTGAATAGTCCTTGCCCAAACTCCTTACGCGTGTCCTGGTCAACCAACGCGTCTATAAGAGTCCTAGCGTCTTCTTTGTTCACTTGCACTTTTCTCAAACACTGATACATAAACCTTACCAGTTCGGTCCTCTTTACGTTGTAATGCTGTACTTCAAGCTTGCTCAGGTTCGAAAGGATGGCTTTAGCTTCGGTCCACTGCCTGAAGCCCCTCTCCATGTTGTACGGCTTGTCTGGAAGCTGATCTGGAGAGATGGAGCAAACTGGATAGTACGCAGACTCGACAAATTCAGAATTTTGCATGAAAGGAGCTAGATTCTGCTTCAGAAAAGCGGAGACTGTTAAACGCATGTCCTTGTCGTAGAAACAGGAACTGATTCTTCCAACATTTGAAGATGATGAAGATCTTTTAGACTGGAAGAAATTCGACATGTTCTGATTACTTTCAAGCCTCTTGTAAAACACAAAACAATAATTCCATTAGCATTGCTTAATAATGATGCCTATTCATTTGTTTCTCTTGGGCATGGCCTTCTATAAGATGATGTTTGCAGTTTCAACTGCCTTATGCTAGAGATTGTATATTGTTAATAGAAGGCCTTGTGCAAGGTCTCTTCTGACTGGCTGGATCCACAAACTATTATTCAACTTTATCTATTCAGCAATAGAACATAATGAACTTTCTAAATTACGTGCTGGAATGGACCTGCCGAAATCATTTTTAGTATAAAAACGAGATGTTTATTTACAATATTTAATTTTACTTTTGTTATATTTGTCATTATCTGTCATTTCTCGAGAGGTAGGAAAAGGTTAAAATCTCGAGGTGCGCGGTCGGAGCTGTAAGGTGGAAGCTTCAACACCTTCCTGCAAGTCTCCTGCAAAAGTTCGGCAAGGAGATGTTTCAACATCCACCCTACAGCCCGGACCTCGCTTCCAGTGATTTCCATCTTTTCGTACATCTCAATAAATGACAGAGAATGACAGAGAAGCGGAGATGATTGTCACACACTGGTTCAAAACCCAGGCGGCAAACTTCTACGACACAGGTATCAAAAAAATTGGTCCCACCGTATGACTTATGTCTCAATTCCTTTGGTGAATATGTTGAAAAATAGCTGAACACTTGCTATATCTGTTGCAATAAATATTTTCATGAAATGTTGTTTTGTTTGTGTAAATGGCCCTTTGTATAAAACATGTAAGCACACAAAAATACGTCTTCCATAACTCAAAGATTTATTTGTTTAAGCTAGTGAATATTTCCACCACTAGAGGCGGTACATCTATGGCCTTGGCCATTTTGTTAGCCATGGTAACTTGTTCTTCAGTTAGCCGCACTCCTCCCTCCTCCTCCACTTTCTCCAGGCACTCCTTTTCCGTGTCTCCGGGCACAATGACAGGCTTTTCTTCATCCAGGACTTCGGTGCGTCTAAGCTTCCGTAAGAGGTCGGTGAGATGTCGATCGAAGCCTGGGGCAAAGCATCCGGGGTTGAGGGCAATAAAACACTGGCCCATGTTAGGAGGGCAATCTCTCTCTTCCCCGTGGTTGATATACGGTCCGTAGTTCGACCCGCTGAAGAGTCCGCTGAGGACATCCACCATGAGAGACAGGTAGAAGCCCTTGTGTCCGATTTCTTGATGGCTTCCTATGGGCAGGATGTATTCAGCATTCCTCGGGTTGGTCGTGGGTTCTCGGTTCACATCCAGGACGAGGTTTTCTGCCAGGGTGCTGGTTGCCCTCAGCCGTGGACGGGATATAGTACCAGGAGACATGTCCAGGGTAACAGAGTCGCCATCTGAACCTTGGGCAGACATCGCTATGGCGTTGTTTCCTAGTAGCAACAAACATGCTTTTTAGGAAAAATCTACCAATTGCAATCGATACCATGTCATGACTTTCGAAAAATTCTTTCATATCTTTTAATAATAATAATAATATTTATTGGCCATTAAACACTTACATGCATCAGGCTTCGTCCAACATAGAGAGTTAAGTCCAATTAAGAGCAAGATGTTCCTTAACAGTATAATAGTTGTTCTTTAGCAATACAAATTTAATTTTCTTCTTGAAGATATTTACATTATTTAGTGATTTCACACTTTCTGGCAACTTGTTGTATAGTTTTATACCAACAGCAACATGCCTATCAAGCGTCATTTGGAGTCGACATCTAGGTACCACTAGGTTATGACTACCTCGTGTGTTATAGTTATGAACATCACGTTTCATGCCTCCCTAAGTACGAACCACCGCCCGTTCAAAAAAAATTGTGATAGGCC
Organism: Ectobius pallidus; assembly: GCA_964059195.1. NCBI lineage: Eukaryota > Metazoa > Arthropoda > Insecta > Blattodea > Ectobiidae > Ectobius > Ectobius pallidus. The sequence continues at coordinate 179,198,879 of CAXKWD010000005.1, read as the reverse complement.
TATAAATAAATAAATAAATAAATATATATATATATCTTTACACGCTAGCGGCCGTAATTTTGAAGATATTTGAACCAGATTTTATTATGTTATTTCTAGGCCCAATAGTTCGGACAAGTTCGTTAATGAGCAAAATTGGCCGATGGGGGGGGGGGGTCGAGGGAGGGGTTGAAATTTTGAAAAAATTATAAAATCGGCCCCTATGAAGTGTAGATGGAAACTTTGTTTGAATAAATTAGAGTACTCCCTATAGAGTTCACAGTGACACCAACGATTCGGGGGTTTGAGTGAGGGTGGGGGATGGAAATTCGAAATTTTTGAAACCACGTCTTGTGGTGTATCGTTGAAAAGCTCTTCATGAATACTCTACAAATCAATAACTAGTTTCTCGACAGCTCTCATATAAGGCGAGATTTGAATGTTTGAAAAAGTGCTCTTTCCTCTTTCTTGCAGTTATTATTGCGGGTTTGTCATGCCAAGGCTAAAGAAGAAGAGTCCTGTGCAGCGACAATAAATTAAACCAAAAGCACTTCGAAATCTACCTCAGCCTGTAGGCCTGCCTAAAGGATTTTTTTACATTCTCACGGGTACATTTGGTTAAAATGAAACTGACCATTGGTTAGATTAGTTATGAAACGTTACCTTAATCTATAATAATAAAAGGAAGTGTTTGTCTGTCTGTCTGTGCGCGATGCCCAGCGAAGTCTACTGCACCCATAAATCTTACATTTTAATCAAAGATGGACTGAAGGGTGGCCGAATGCACGTCGAAGTGGAATCATTAATGTTCGCTTTCGTTCGCGATTTATGAGTAAAAAACGTGAATTTTTTTGCGCTACCCAAGCATCAGTTTTCACTAAAACATTTCAATTGTCAAATCAATTGCAGGTGGCTTTGTCTTTGTCTTTATTACCTAAGAGACACTCCTTGCCCGCAGACGGGATGAGGTCGCAGGATCCATTAGTGAATGCAAAGCCGAGGAGCCCACTCTTGGCGGCCATGTTGGTGTAGACACAGCCACTGCCGAAGTCATTCGAGTGCGTGGCCACCACAATGCAAAGGCCGGAGCGAGTCGCCTTGTTAATGGCCAGCTCCATGCAGAAAGTGGCCACCACCGGGCCTAACCCGTCCCTGCCGTCCACCCAGGCCGTGCTATCCTGCTGTTTCAGCACGCGTGGCCGAACGTTCGGATTCACAACGCCGTTCTTGATATCGCTCAGTAGCTTCTCCACGCTGTTCAGGCTTCCGTTCGTTTTGCCAACGCAGTCCAGGTACACCAGCGCCTCTGCCGTCGTCTGCGCATGCTCAGAGCTCACTCCCACTTTCTGCAGACAGTTCACTATGAACGCCTTCAGCTCCTCTGTCTTTGCCAGGTGCGTTCTTGTCTGTGATGTCGACATTTCCTCAAAGTTCGCTGGAAAATCGTCTGGCGTCTAAAATCTGTTTCTATGGTTACGTTTTCTTTCACCGCCGTCTCGAGAATTACACTGCCTGTCCTATGCTTTATTTTAACATGGAGTTTAGAGTATTGCTCAATTGTCTAATTTCTTCAGTAGAGGCGACACAGTTCACACCCAGAACATTCCAGCATATTTAAGTTTCCGAGTTTATACTTCAGAGGGCAACACAGAGCATACAAGCAAGGTATGGGGTACTGCAGCAATAGGGGTAGGTGCTGCCATCTGTAATGTCGCCGCGTACGCAAAATTAGCCGTATAGGACAGGCAGTGTAGGCCTATACACGAGTAATAATGTCTAGAAGGCAGTGTTAAAAATATAGTTGCAAATAAGTTTCTGTATTGATCGTGCCATTTTAAGAATACCTCGTCCCAAATCATCGTCTATCTACAAAAGAATATAATAGCATTGTTCCCTAATCCGAAAATCTGCACCGAAAAAGAACAGGTGCTCTTGTAGTCGCGTGGATTTCCCCAATGTTGCCGCTGTCATTCACCACTTCTCAAGTGAATTAACCTGCTGTGGTACATATTTGGCAACATTGTACCGGACTGCAGACAAGTTTGAATACGCCTAATAACTTTTCTCTTCAATGATAGACAGGTCGAAGAAGATTAGGGTGGCAGCAAGTAAAGACAGTTCTTCGAAAAGCTTCAGCTAAACATAATTATATATAACCTCAAAACTCACTATATTTTCGCGAAATGTCGGAATCAATCGAAATTGCGCAATGACATAATTCGATGTCGCCAGTACATCTCGCGCATGCGTATTCAAATATAAAACAAATGCGAAACTTGGTTACGAAACCTAATTTCTAGCCTTAAAACAGTAATTTAAAAATGAAACAAAGTATTAATACAATACCAGACTGAAATAAGATTGAGTACTCACAATGTTCATCTGTTGAGCCTGTATCTCCTTGTACACTTCCACAATCTGCAGCAGGGCGGAGCCTGGAAAAAAAAAACACGACTGTAAATAACATCACTATACTTGGTGTAATTTTTTCTATATAGACAGGTGATAGTTATAATAACCTAACAAAAAATGGAAAAAGGTAATTTAGGTAGGCCTATACCGTACAGATTTTCAAAACAAACAGCATAACGCAGGGTTTCACTGAATTCGATATAGGCTTATCCAAGCCATTTTTGAAAATAAATTCAAATAGTTTTTTTTAACTTGTAAATGCATTGCAAACTTTGTCATATTTTGTAAACAATATTAAAATTTAACAACCTTTCTTACTTTCCTTACTTTCCTTTCCTTGAATATTTTTTATTGTGAGATCAATTCGAAAAATTCCGTTAAAAATAAAAATTTGTTTTAATAGTATAGAATATCGTCACCATATATAAAGGATAATTAAAACACGGAGGATGAAATGGGGTGAACTTACGGAGGAAAGACGTGCCTAAAAAATATTGATTGAGAGACGCAAAGGGAAAATACCACTTGGAAGACCTAGACATAGTTGGGAGCACAATATTAGGATAGCTTTAAGGGAAGTAGGATTTGCGAGGGATGGGTGGATGGAGTTAGGACAGAATAGGGTTGAATAGCGGTCTCAGTTGAGCGCGGCAATGAACCTTCGGGTTCCATAAAGTATATAATACTCCTTTAACTTGCTTAGGAATTGTCTATTGCCATTGAGTAAGTAAGTAAGTAAGTAAGGGGAAGAAAGTATTTTCAGTGCAAACAGAAACGTTTTTTGAAGTGCTTGACATAAATGGAACACCCTGTATATTTTCACTTTTAGCAATATTGACAGGGATGCTTTTAGTCTCCTAAGCTAGTGCATCTTTCCGCAGCATGTATTCATAATATCAATGAAATTTCAATTCGGATTCTGAGAGGAAAAAGAAAGGTTGGGAATGAAGCTTATGATAACTTGGTACCCTACCTAGAAGACTGATAGAATATGGAAAATATATAATGATTTGTGAACAGGGAAACTACCTTCATCAAACTGAAAGTTTTAAGTAATTTTGGGGATGTGTTTTCCTAGACCGTTTTTGCGCTCTGGCAGTTTTGGAAGCAAAGTTGCGTCTTACAATACAAGTTGCTTCGTTTATTAGTTGGAGAAGGCAGAAGAATAAGTTTTTGATCTCAGGGGGATGCACAACTCCTAGCATCAAAAGTAACAACCTTCTTCTCTTCTGTAATGCAATCACACACACAAAACTCAAATGAATTTGTACATCCAGTCACTATTAAAGCACCATTCTTCATATTACTGAAACCCTTGTGTAAAGAATAGACCTGGGATTTTAAGCTCTAAAAAAATTAGTTTTAGGCACCTAAAATAGGCTTTTAAAACAAGTAAATAGGCTTTCAAAGGAGAAAATAGGCCCTTAAAGTATGTTTTTAAAATGTGTGTAAATAAACAAAAAATACACTTTAAAATATTACAATATACACTTAAACTGTAACGTGTTTTTTTTCTGTAAGAAACGTCAAAATTAGGCATCACGAAGTATATTCACTTAAACAGATGTTCTTTCACTAGCGGTTTGACTCAGTAGGCCTATGTCCCTTCTTACTGTCTGCTCCCTTTGAGCTAATTTTCCCCCTCCCCCATTAGTCAGAATTCCTTTTAGCGACAATTGTTTGGGAAAATCAAGTTTCTGTGAAAAACCACTCTCTGCTGTTCTGCTCTTCAATCATTATATGATTGTAAAAATTGCAGCAGTTGAATTTTATTTTTTTTTGTACCAAATAGGCATTTTAGGCACCAAATGGTAATAATAGGCTTTAAAGGTCCAAATAGGCATTTTAGGCACTATAAAACTTTATAAATGTAAGTGATTTGTCATGAAACATCAGCAAGTGTAACAATTCTCATGTTATTTCAAAAGGAACAAAATAGGCACTTGCCTTAAAATTCCAGGTCTAGTAATGAAAAACCCGTATTTTGCAATGCCGAATAACACCGAAATAATTTACCTGCGTACAGAGGGGACATAGGCAACCAACTTTTATCAGGAGATTTTTGCTCTATGACGTAAAATGTGTATGCTACAGGGCATTAAAGTCATTACAATTTGGTGCTCGTAAGTCAAATGAAGCGAAATAGGGTTAAAATGTTCATTAAATTGACTTCATGCCTTCTTAGTGCTAAACTAGAACGGGTAGAGACTTAGAGTTTTGATAGTTCCTTCGTTTCTTATAAGTGCACACTAAGAAAGGATTTTGGAAAATTTTTATTTTAATTGCCAAATATAAAATGTTGTTTAGGATACTTAATACGTTTTACACAGAATTATGGAATCCAGATCACATTCCATGTACGGTTCTCATGACAACAGTGTATTGCTGGCAGTGGTCACAGGTAGCCTTGGAAGTAAATTATATGGGACTTTGACAAATTAGAGAAGCTATCGATATAATTCATTGGTATAAATAAATATTGGAGAATGAAATCCACGAAAATAATGCACAATCTGATGCAGTCAAATAACTTTCTCTGCCCTGGACATAGAGAATACCATACGAGGTATGGTAATATGTATATTATTATATCGCAGGTTTTTGGAGAGAGAAGTATGAAAATGATATTACATTTCTGTTTAATTTCATCCCCAAAACGGTTTTATGGTATCATGAGAGTGAGAAATAAAATATTCCGCAAAGAGAATACAATTTTATGTTACAGGAATTTCTGTTTCTCCTTATTTGAACCCCTACCAGGCTTGGTGTGTAGAAGCGATGGGATGCAAAATTCTACATCCTTTATGAACCATAAAAAGCTATATCAAGCGTTTTCTGAGGGAATAGTTTGATTGTGATAAGTCGTTCTTCCTCATTTCAAATTCTAAATACCTATATGAGGAACTAAAATTTGAAAATCGAAAGTCCTTCATAAGTTAATTTCGAATGTCAAAATACAAAAACCAGGCGACGCCGGGCCTTTTAAGCTAGCGTAATATAATATTATTCAGAACCCATGTATTAAAAAAATTGATTACTGTAGAATGCATGTGTAGCATTACCTAACTTTCTCTTTCAAGCAAGAAAAACATGTTTCACCCCACAGTTAAGCTGCAGCTTTTGATTTATGAAGATAACAATATTGACATGTAGTGTAAAATGAAAAGACTTGAACAGACAGGCGTTAGATGTTTTGCTACGCGGTGTTCACCACAGATCAGTATAGACTTCCAAAAACGCTCATAACTCGTAACTGAGTATAGAGTATTGGTTAATGGACTCCTAAAGGAAAGTAAAAACAATTAAATACTTTTTTACTGGTTGAAAGAATAGTTGCTTGCAGTCTATTACTATATTAGCCTATGAGTGGTTCAATGATTCACAGATACGTATTATTTTATGAATAAATAGCTTTTAATTCTTTTTTGTAGTTTATTATCTTATATATGAATAAATAACCTTCATTTAATTCCTTCGGCTACTGTTTTCAATTGGTTAATATTATCAGTGTAGGCTACCTGCGTTCCGAAGTGATCACAATAAGTGGCGTGCACTTTATTAAAAAAAAAAAAAAACTGTAGAATGCATGTAGCTAGTAATGATTGAGGTCTACATTTTTAAGAAAGGGTTGATACTATTCTGCACAGATGCTAAATCTTAAATCTTAATTACGGCTTCTTACTTTTGTTTGCCCCCCCCCCCACACAGACAGATGAACCAATCTTTTTCCGCCGCCTCCTCACAAAATATCTCTTCTTTTTTTTTTTTTACAATAAGTTACTTTCTTTTTAATTTCTTCCGTTTTCAGTTAAAGAACTCTGATGAACGTAGTAAAATTAGAAAGCACCGTGTCTTGGAGGAAAAGACATTAATTGCAATTAAAAGGCAGTTCTTCTATTTGCGGGCAACTTTTATTGGTGCAATGTTAAACTTTCAAACTTTACAAAGTTGACTTCTTTGAAAGTTACTTCAATTAAAAAGAAAGAGTGATTTCGAATATAAAAGAAAAAAGAACTGAAGAGGAAACATCGTTGCATGTTAGATAAAACAAGGAAAACTAGCATGATGATACTAATACTAATAATAATAATAATAATAATAATAATAATAATAATAATAATAATAATAATAGTAATAATAATAATAATAATAATAATAATAATAATAATAGTAATAATAATAATAGTAATAATAATAATAGTAATAATAATAATAATAATAATAATAATAATAATAATAATAATACTAATAAAATCAGGTAAACTGATATAATGCCACAATGTTTTTGTTGAATCAATTATAATTGCAATTCTGATGTGAAGAAAAAAAATATTTTTTTAAATCACATTAAAATCGACCAGCGTCAGCAGAACTACAGATTTGTGGTATCTTGACAATCGCGCACTCACATAAAAATAAAAAATAAAATCTGATGTGAAAGTCACATAACTTCCTCTGCCCAAATAAAAGTTAGCAGTATTCACATATCCTTGTACAGAATCGCAAGACACAATTTTACGCTAATTATGCTATAAATACCTTATAGCCCCTCCTTTGAATGTTGCGACTAAAAACGCAGGCTATGGACAAACTAAAAAAAGAAGAAGAAAAAACAAGTAACTGGAAAGGTTTATTGAACTTTCCGCCGTTCAGAATAATTTCCAAATTTATCGAATATTCCCCTCAGATATTTCTTTACTGTAACCATGGCCAACAATACATATTTCTCACTTCAAGTACTTTTATAGAATAAGAGGCCGTGAATGTCCGCGTATTGAGTTGTTCACCAGACAAACAGCGGGTAGCTTACAACCACCCTTCAGATAATTTTTTTGAGAAAGTTTCAAATAAAAGTTTTAGCTCTTGGTATAAGCACTCCATGTACAAAATTTAAAGGAAATCGTGAGAGCCGTTTTTGAGAAAATCGCAACAACAAAAAAATTTCTTCATATAAAGTCCCCTTAAATATAAGAGACGGTTGTCGCCAATCTTCGTGTCACAGCCTCAGAAGGTACCTGACCCAAATACGAAATTTTGTTTTCATACGATTTTCCGTTTTGGAGCTAGCCTGTTCACTGACAGACACACATACACACAGACATGTTTGGATTCAAGGGGCCTTGAAACGTGTATATATGCTAAAAACTCAACTTCGAATTTGGGGGTCGAAAACAATACTTCCTCTACCTATAGTACCTATCGTACGGGCAAAGGCAGTAAAAATTACTTTTTTAGAGGCCCAAAACTGACTCCAGTTTGTTAAAAAATAGTGTGACTTAATGTCGGTGAGCACTTTGCTCATAAGTGCGATTTACGACGACTTAAAAAGTAGGAGCAAAAAAGTTTCAGGACTGTACACTGTGTTGTTTGTGTCATGTACTTGATATTTACGTGTAAACACAATAGAGAGGGACAGGAGTGTAATGGGGCATGAAACCAGACCCTCAATCACAGAAACCACTGCATTGCTGCAGGTTATGCATATCGCTCTGTAACAAGCCAACATGACAGCATGAAATATGACCAGGAAAAATATGACACGCTTTTAAGCATAGCCATGCAAGGACTATAAAAACCGGACGTAAAACACATATCTTCCTCCACTCTTAATACATAGAAAAGAGATCACGGCTGCATTGCAGTAGTACGCATTCTGTTATATCAGCCTCATTTGAAGTCACAGGCGAGACTTTAAACCTATGATTATGTATAAAATGAGTGGCTTATAACTACCCTTCAGAGAAGTTATTGGAGAAAATTAAAAAAAAAATGCATGTTTTAGCTCTTTATACAGGGCGTTAATGAATAAAACCGAAATATTTCAGCTGTGTATAGAAGGGGCTTTTTTTATTTTTTTTTATTTGACCATAGTTGACCCAGAGTCCCACAGCCGGAGGCTACACTACTGGGGAGAATACAGATAATGCATATAGACTAATATTTACATACAGTTTGCTATCTTGGTTTCAAGGCTTCGGTATAAATGTAGATGATGATGATGTGAGTGATGAATTTGCGAAGGGTGAATATTACAGCATGGTACAATGGCAATAAATCAGACACAATCAGTACATATGTAGAAGATGACGATGAGGTGAATGATGAGTTATGAGTTGATGCAGGGCGAATATTTACAACACACTAGAATTACATAAACTGGGAGGAATCGGTGTACATATAGAAGATGATGATGAGGTGAGAGTTGAATTAGCGGAGGGTGAATATTTACAACACACTGAAATGACAAAAATCGGAAGCCGTCTGTACATACTTAGAGGATAATGAGGTGGATGATGAATTGCTGAAGGGTGAATGTTTACAACACAGTAACATGGCAATCAGGAAGTCAAAGTCTTATACAGAGTTAATATATGCAAAAGAGTGAAATTGTGAGCGAGTTAAAGAGAAGACAACAAAATGTTTATGTTCACTATGGAATCAGAGTTAGTCTTCTTCTGAATTTCTTCTCTCTTCGATGACACGTCGAGCAAAAGTCTTGAAGGCCTCGTGGGTCGTTCTACCGGTCCAGTAGCTCAGCTCCGGCGCCCATTGTACTCCTTCCGCCGTGGCGATGCGTATCAGCTCGCGCCTGGCTTCCCTATGGCGTGGGCAGGTGTACAGCGCGTGGTAGGCTGTGTCCTCCTCACAGTCTTCGCAGCAACACAGACTGTCGTCGGCCAGGTTGAACCTGGTCAAATTTGCCAGGAAGAGACCATGGCCCGTGTAGAGCTGCGCAGTCGCGAAGTCTGGGGATATCCACTTCTGCTGGATCCTCGTCCTGACGCTGGGGAAGAAGCTCTTTGTGAGGAGCCCATTCGGAGTGGTCTGCAATCGGCGCTCCCACTGGCTGATGGTTTGCCATCTGAGTAGGCTTTTGAGCTGGGAGCTTGTTCTGTCTCTATAGGTAGCTTCTGTTACCTGGAGCTGGCCTATTTGTGTAGGCAGACCTTTCTTTAGGTCGTAAGCCACGACCCTTTCGTCTAGCAGCAGATCTGCTGGCACTACCCCTGCGATGGTGATAAGGGCGTCTGTAGAGACGGTGGAGTATGCTCTCGTGACTCGCAATAGTGCCTGGCGTTGTATAGACAACCAACTTTTATTAGGAGACTTTTGCTCTATGGATCCAATTTTTCCTGTTACAGCAGAAAATCTCCCAGGGCATGGCCGACACTGTCTTCTAACATTCGAAAAAAAAAGCAAAACAAAGGAACTTCGTTGTTATCACTGGAGTTATGAATGAAAAAAAAACTAATGCATTGGCTGTCAGTCATGTGATCAGTCTGTAAATTTTGTAGATTAAGTTAACTCAAAATTATGATATAGCTGTTGATGAATGATTAAGAATCAGGATTTTGTCAATCACTATGATGGCTAGAAGCCAATTTAATGAAAATTTTAATCCTATTTCGCTTCATTATTGACTTATGAGCACCAAATTGTAATGACTTTAATGCCCTGTAGCATATACATTTTTTATCACAGAGCAAAAATCTCCTAATAAATATTGCTTGTCTATGTCCCTTCCATACACAGCTAAAATACTTCTCTGTTATTCATTAACGCCCTGTATAACAACATATTAAAATAATATGTGTTATCAAATATTATATTTTAATGTTATTTATTTACATTCAGCTTCCCTCAGTTAAGGGTTGCCCTAAGACAAAGCGTAATAGAAAAAAATAACAATTTACACCACAAGGAAGTGTTTAAAAGCATTTACAATAAACATTAAGAAAAACTCACATTAACTACTTAGGCCTGTATCAAGAAACCTTATGAAACAAACAAAAAAAAAACTAGAAGAGAAATATATACAAATTAGGAATATAAGTGATTCGTGCAGAATTTTTTTAAAAAGTTGAAAGAGCCGTTTACCAGACAATCGCCAAAATGAAATTATCTTCATGTATAGTGGCCCCATAGGCGTACCGAGGGGGGAGGTTTGGGGGTTTGAACCTCCACACAATTGATTAAAAAAAAGGAAAATTGTATTATTTTTTAAAGTCTGCCCATAAATTACTTAATACAAGTATAAAGCGTGGGAAGCTTAAAACTCGTTATTTTGCGTCTTAATTTTTTAAAATTTTCCGGGGGAGGACCCCCGGACCCCCCTCTCCCTGGAGGGCATTCCGTACCCCCCAGACCCCCTCATATGGTCGGCCTGGTTACGCCTATGAGTGGCCCAACCCTGATCCAAAATTTAACAAAATCGAAATGAATATGTAGATGTTAAAGAATTCGGCAAGAGCCCTTCTTAAGGGCCACAATAAAGAGAAACGTGACAGCAGCAAGTGATTTCTACATAAAGGGAAGATCACTTTAAAGGTATCCTGTCCTGCTAAGTTATTTGGAGGCAGGCTGCATTGTTCGGGGCAAAGTGTTTGATGTGTTGGGGGTAAATACCAGCCCGGTTCAGAGTTCAAAGCTGTCTCGTACGTCAACACCGCATCCATAAAGCACCCCTTCTCATCTCTTCTTGGGGGTCAGACCTTCCACTCCACACTTAACCTCACTCTACTGCGTACAAATACTGTGTCAAGTTTCATTTTTCAATCTTACTTAAATAATAGAACTGAAATCGATTATGAATTTAGTGTAATTAGAACTTTAAATTCTGGAGTACCCCAAGGATCCATTTTAGGTCCTGTTTGATTTTAAATCTTACTTAAGTCATAGAACTGAGGTACTCAGAAATCGATTATGAATTTAGTGAAATTAGAACTTTAAATTTTGGAGTACCCCAAGGATCCATTTTAGGTCCTATTTAATTTCTAATGTACCTAAAAACTTACTTAAAATTAATGTTAAGTAACATAATGACCCAATTAACTTATATGCAGATGATACTGTAATTATTTTGAGTGGATATTCTTGGAATGACATAATAATTTGAGTATTAAAGTAGTTAAAACATGGTTAAGATTTCAAATTTCTTTCTCTTAATATTGAGAAAACCCTCGTAGAATTTTCATTAACAGTTACCAGAATTGAATCACCTTAAACATTGTTTTGATTTAAGTTTATAGGTTCATGCTTCAAATTATAGTTTAAATCCTATAAGTTGTGCACGGCCCTCTATTCCTAAGTCCGATAACACAAATACTTAGTTATTATAACTGATGATCATTTAAGATGGGACAAACAAATTGCATATTTATTAAGTGCAAGAATGATAGTCTCTAAGATTGTATGGGGGACGATTGTCTGTCCGTCTATCTGTACGCGTGATAACTCAAATACGCTTTATCGGATTTTCATAAAACTTTGTATACGCATTTATAACGTCCATGGAAAGAAGCCTATTGATTTTCGACCACATCGTTTGACCGGTTTTGGAGTAAAACTCAATTTAGTGTCTATTTTATGGTAATATATTAGACAGAATTCATCAAATGCAAATCAGTTCTCATGGCAACATATTATTTTGCAGTGTTCATATACAGCTTTGGAAGTTGCAGTACACGTAGCTTTGACAAATAACATTACCCACATATTCCTTTACATATGCTTATCAAACTTTAGACCTTTGTTCTTCCGTAAGCCCTGCTTAATTAATCGATCTGGAGCTTAACATGGAAATCGATTTAAAAAGAACTTAATTTTCTGCATATCAAAATTGTAATTACCACTGATTAAACAAAAGCTTTCTGGCACTTCGTTAAATGAGTTTACCTGAATTATTTAGTTTTGAGGATGCATAGAACAATATATCACGGTCTTATAGATAGAACTATACATGCAAGCACGAAGTTATCAGAACCAGCATTAGAAAGTTAAGTTCTTATAACAGTGGAACATCGTAAATGCTGTAACTATGTGTTACATAATCTCTGAGTATTTCAAATCTCTAAAGTTACATAAAATGCATTCTAATTATTTAGAGACAACCTCTCTGCAAGATCAATTTACTCTGACAACATGAGTGGTCAAAAATAGAGGTTTTTCTTCATTTCATGTACAGATAGCTAAGAATCACTATTGCAAGTTTAATTTCTTCATTTTTACACAGTTGGCATTGAGTAATTCTGTTTACAAGCCTCTTCTAATCATCTTATTCAGGAGGCCTTGCTGCTAATTTATTAATGAGATTAACTCCGGCAGCGGACGTGAAGTATTAGCGGGCCTTGGAATACGTTTTAGCGAGTTCTCTTCTTCTTCTGCTTTTCTTTGAGAATCTTGATAGAGGCAGGCTTCCGTATAAAAAAAGAGACGAGCGATACTCCGGGGTTTACACGGGGGATCCCAAAGGAGTCGCTTCTTTTTGTGGCCACGTGCATTTTAAACTCAGCAGCCCCTCGCTCGCCCGCGCGAGCAGATATTTGATTTGTCTTGTCTTTCCATAGCACTTACTTCCGTTTACTGCCACCCAAAGCATGATGGGAATCATTCCCCTGTCTGAAAAAACCTTTCAAGTTCTGAAACCTGCCCTTCCTCTTACGGCAGTCTTATATCATCTTTATATCATCGTAAACTGCATTTTATTCTAAGGCTAAAAGTGTATTATAACACTGTTATCTTGTAGGCTTTGTCTAGTTAAAGAAAGCTTTATTGCTGCTGAAACAATCTGTGAGAAAAGCTTTAGCATATAAGAATTTATTTCCACAGCAACAAAAAATAAATGGTGCAAAATATGTTGCACAAACTTTCTCGCACTTTCTTGTTAAAAACTAGCACAGACAAACTTTACTTATTTGCAGGATTCTTAGTTGCTATAGGCTATGAATTAAATCGTAAGTCAGTATCTTCTCTAACAATAAAAGGAAGTGTTTGTCTGTCTGTCTGTCTGTCCGCGATGCCCAGCTAAATCTACTGAACGCAGGGATCTGAAATTTTAAACGTAGATGGACTGAAGGGTGAGCGAATGCACCTCGAAGCCGGATTTTTAATTTTTGCTTTCGTTCGCGAGTTATGAGTGAAAAACTGACAGAAAACGTTTTTTTCCCCGCTATCCAAGCATCAGTTTTCAGTAATACATTTCAATTGTCAAATCAGTTGTAGGTGGCTTTGCCTACTGTTGTCACGATTTGGAAATAAAAGAATCGCTTCATTTTGTAAGCCCACCCTGGTCGATTCATTTGTTTATAATGCCAAGGCCCGCAGACATCTACAATTTTCAACATAGTCGGAAGAGGGATAATGAATATAGGCGTAAATGGGCAAAGAATGTTAGATTTGGACGAAACTCACTAAGCAGGGGTTTTCTGGGCCAGGGAACTCGAATCTGCGGTCGTTTTTCCCAGGCGACGCTTTCTAATCGTGGAATTCACTTCAAAACAGGATTTTTAGCTGTTTCATTAATTATATTAATCGTTTACTATATGAATGTTTCGCGTGCAAGTGTTAATAAATGTAATGTTTTAATTATTTTGCTCTTAATTTTTTTATCTTCCAATTAATTATCGTAAGCGAAGCCACGGGGATCTGCTAGATAAGATTGAAATCGTAAAATTCAACTAGCAGATATGATTATATTCCGTGTCTGCAATAATAAATGAAACGTTGGATGGTTTGATATAATGACGCAGGTGTGCTGTAAGCAGGCAAAAGACGGAGGTAGGTTTCCACCATGGTAGTCTGAACGGAAAACGGGTGAAACAACATTATGGTCGAAATATTAATATTGTTCAATAATATACCCATAGTATATACTAGCATGTGCCTGCGGCTTCGCCCGCGATAATTATTTCAACAATTAAAAATTAAGAGTATAATAGTTAAATCATTATATTTATTAACACCTAAATCACGTGGACTACATACCACGATCAGATAGCGTCGCCTGGTAAAAGCGACCACAGATTCGAGTTCCTTAGTCCTGAAAACCCCTGTATAGTGAGTTTCGTCCAAATAAAACAATGTTTGGCCATATTTAGGGCTTACAACATTCAAGCGACGCGATGGTTTTATGTCCAAGGTATGACAAAAATAGCCAAAGCCAACTGTAATCGATTTGACATTGAAATGTATTACTGAAAACTGATGCTTCGAAAACGCAAAAAAAAAAATGCACGTTTTCTGCCCGTTTTTCACTCATAACTCACGAACGAAAGCGAAAATTAAAATTCCGGCTTTGAGGTGCATTTTCCGACCCCTCAGTCCACCTATGTTTAAAATTTCAGATCTCTGCGTTGAGTAGATTTTGCTGGGCATCGCGGACAGACAGACAGACACTTCCTTTTATTAATACAGATAGCTACACTTCACACAATGTTTTCCCGATTAATTTAATCAAATACCCATATTAATTGCTTGAATTTTTAATTTCGTGAGATGTTGCCACATCTAAGAAGCTAAGGTAGCCTACTGCATAAATTCTGCTTGATGTATCAGATCCTCCGACATAACTGCAAGTAATTTAGAATTGACACTTGGGTATTGTCTTTCCCCTCACTTGGGGTGCAAACACTAAGTTCCCCGGGGCACGTATAGAGGGGGTGAGTGTGGGGGATGAAAATTTGGGTGCGGCAGCAGCTGGAGGTTATGCCACCCGCAGCGAAGTTGTTAACGGGTGGTTAGGAAGGATTACCCAGTTACCAAGATCCGGTTAATCTATGCTTGTCATATAGGTACAGTCTAGATGTCATGACGACACCACGGCCTTCTGCTACTCATATTGTCTCATGATAGTTGCTATGGGAACCACGCTTTCCTAGAACTGTGCCATTAACATAAGGAATGCAAAAGTCTTGTTTTAGGATATAGAATGGTGTAAATTTTATGAACTGTCTAGTTGTCATGACATTTCATGTTTCGCAAATATACTTTCTCGCAAAATAAAATCTCTCTTTTTTCACCTGTGTCATAACAAACCATACCTACTGCCCCTTCACATAGACTTACTTCCTCTCTCCTACAAAATACAGATCATTTCCTAATTAGCTCACTTCTCCCTGAAGATGGCAGTGAAGATAGCTGCCGAAAGCTCGGAACAAAACCTCCTACTCAACCGGTTACAAGCCCGAGAAAACATTAATTACCCAGGTCAGGAAAGTGTTTGTCTGTCTGTGCGCGATGCCCAGCGAAATCTACTGCTTGCAGAGATCTGAAAATTTAAACATAGATGGACTGAAGGGTGGCCGAAAGCATCTCGAAGGCGGATTTTTAAATTTCGCTTTCGTTCGCAAGTTATGAGTGAGAAACTGGCAGAAAACGTGATTTATTTATTTATTTATTTATTTTGCGCAATCGAAGCATCAGTTTTCGGTAATACATTTCATTTGTCAAATCAATTGCAGGTGGCTTTGTCTATTTTTGTCACACCTTGAAAATAAAAGCAACGCGATCGCTTGCATTTTGTAAGCCCACGCTGGTCGATTCATTTGTTTATAATGTCAAGGCACGCAGACATCTGAAATTTTCAACATAGGCTGTAGAGGGGTAATGAATATAGGCCTAAATGGGCAAACATTGAGAGATTTGGACGGAACTCACTATGCAGGGGTTTTCTGGGCCAGGGAACGCGAATCTGAGGTTATTTTTCCCATGCTGCGCTTTCTAATCGTGGAATGCACTTCAAAGGCAGATTTTTAGTTGTTTCATGAATTTTTAATCGTTTAGTTTAGGCCTATGAATGTTTTGCGTGCAAGTGTTAATAAATATAATGTTTTATTTATTTTGCTCTTAATGTTTAATCTTCGAATTAATTATCGTGGGCGAAGCCGTGGGCACCTGCTAGTAACCCATAAAACGGCCAAGAAAAGTAAGGATCTCAGTTCGATCCCCAATTCTTAAGCCTTCAGCTGACAATAGACTTGGGACAGGACTGCATGATATGAATAACAGCTATATCAGCCATCGCTTTGCCATACAGCGCGAAATGAAATTGGTTATTACATTTTCCGTTTTCACCGCAGACTGGATCGTCGCGTTATTAAATTTTTACCTGCAATTTGCCATCACACCCAACTGCAGATTAAATAGCAATCTGTGCTGCCATCTGTCGTGTCTGGGTGCAATCAATAATTCCAGGTGTGAAAACGATACCCGCAGTGAATAACAAATCATTCGGTCCCCATTTCGACTAGCGAAATGACATTCAAATTTATTTAAATAAGTAAAGTGTTCCCTATACAGGCCATGGAGGCCCAGAGGGTTCCAAAAAGTTGAGGCTCCAAGATTTTAGACATTCGGCACACGTAGGTTATCAGTAGACCTGGGATTTTAGGCCCTAAAAAAATTAGTTTTAGCCACCTAAAATAGGCTTTTAAAACAAGTAAATAGGCTTTTAAAAGAGAAAATAGGCACTTAAAATACGCTTAAAAAATGTGTAAATAGATAGAAAATAGACTTTAAAGTATTACAATATACACTTAAACTGGTCTTATTTTTTACTGCAAGAAACGTGGTAAACCTATTCTTAACAAAATTAACTGCAAAATTAGGCATCTCGAACTATAGTCACCTAAACAGATGGATGTTCTTTCACTGGTGACTTGACACAGTAGTCCTTCCCACTTAATACTCCCCTTCCCCCGTCAGTCAGCATTGCTTTAGCGACAATTGTTTGGAATAATCAAGTTTCTGTGAAGAACCCACCTCTGATGTTTTGCTTTTCATTGAGGGGTGTCCATTATGAGATTGTAAAAATTACAGGAGTTGAATTTTATTTTAAATGTTCAAAATAGGCATTTTAGGCACTAAAATAGTAAAATAGGCTCTAAAGGTCCAAATAGGCATTTTAGGGCACTATAAAACTCTATAAATGTAAGTGATTTATAATGAAATGTCCACATATTTAAAAAATTTCATATTATTCCATAAGGAACAAAATAGGCATTTGCCTTAAAATCCCAGGTCTAGTTATCAGCCTTACGCACCGGCCGCCTTTACCCCCAGGATTGCTCCTGGTACTCATTTCTGTTAGGGGCTGAGTCGACCTCAGGGCCATAGTGCCAACAGAAGGAATAGGCCAATTGAAAAACTTCAACTACCTCATCGGGAATCGAACCCGCGACCTTCCGGTTTGTAGCGCAGCGCCTCAACCACTACGCTATGCTACAAGATAAAAATAAAATAAAATCAGGTAAAGTGATATAACAAAGTGCCAGAATGCTTTTGTTTAATCAGTGATGATTGCAATTATGATATGCAGAAAATAAGTTATTTTTTTTAAATCGATTTCTGAGTTAAGCTCCAGATCGATTCATTAAGCAGGGCTTACGGAAGAACAAATGTCTAGTTTGATAAGCATATGTGAAGGAATATGTGGGTAGTGTTATTTGTCAAAGCTAAATTTCCAAAGCCGTATATGAACACTGTAAAACAATATGTTGTCATGAGAACTGATCTACATTTGATAAATCCTAATATATTACCATAAAATAGGCACTAAATTGGGCTTTACTCCGGTACCGGTCAACCAGTTTGGTCCAATATCAATAGGCTTCTTCCCATGGACGTTATAAATGCGGGTACCAAGTTTCATGAAAATCCGATAAAGCGTATTTGAGTTACTGTAGAAGAGTTTCTTACTAATTTTTACTGTTTGTCTTTGAAGGTAATATATATTTTTGTAGGTATTCCTTTAATGTATTTTATATTTATCCTGGCTGAGTGGAAAATAAGACCCTATGGCCTTAACTCTGCCAGGCAAAATAAAAAATAATAATGATAATAATAATAATAATTATTATTATAAAACCAATATTCTTACAGGTTTTATGAATTGTGCTATTAATATCTTCTCTAAAAGTTAAATTATTTATGCTTTTATGTAACATCCTGCACGTTAATTCCAGCTATTTTCCAATTAACTGTGACTTCAAATATCAGTTAACTATGGCCGGTTTCTATAAACTCGCGAATTACCTATGGGTAAATTATCTAATGCACAGAATTTACACAATTTACACAAGAATAACACCACACAAACACAAATAATTTAAAGATAGCAATCACTTACACTTGTGGCGAGTTTCTAGATAAATGTCCTCTGGGTAAATATGAAAATGACAGAAAAAATGTTCCTACAAACTCAGGCTAGATCTTTCCAAGGGTAAATCGTCGGGTTAATTTATCCTTTCATGGGTGGTTGGATAAAATTTAACCTCTTTGTAGGATCAATAACAATGAGAATCAAAGCCTTCTGAATTAAATTAACTGTACAACTCCAAGGCCTTGCTCATTATATCATTGTAGGTTAAATGGAACTAATTTGTCCATGGGTAATTTACCCATAGGTAATTCACAAGTTTGTAGAAACCGGGCATAAAAGATTTAATCAGTTTTAAGTATTTTTTTTTCTCTTAAGTTATTTGTTTAAGCATTATACCGTCATTTGTCTCAGCTCTACTAGGAAAGAAAGATAATATCCTTTGATCCCACTGCTTGCCCGCGGTCCACAATGTGACAAACACTGCATTCTTGTTAACGGCACTGGGGCCCTTCTTGCTGCAAGCTCAAGTTGAGAGGGAGTTGCTTACGCGTGTCGGAGTTCATCTGTTTGAACATCAGATGGCGCGCAGTATCATCAATCACAGAATTAATTTAAAGTTAAACAGAGTGAAGTGGAGTTCCTGATATGTAAGTCTAATGCCCGAATTGCAGCCTTATCTCTTCCCCATCACATAATGACTTTCTCTTGCCTAATACATGTTCTGAGGAAAA
This sequence comes from Ectobius pallidus, assembly GCA_964059195.1. Taxonomy (NCBI): domain Eukaryota; kingdom Metazoa; phylum Arthropoda; class Insecta; order Blattodea; family Ectobiidae; genus Ectobius; species Ectobius pallidus. Next base: position 179,179,880 of record CAXKWD010000005.1, on the reverse strand, counting down.
CTGAGTCCGAATATAATATTTACAGAAAGAAAAGAGTGTCTTGTCAAAATAAATAAGAAAAATCCCTTTAGGCAGGCCTACAGGCTGAGGTAGATTTCGAAGTGCTTTTGATTTAATTTACTGTCGCTGCGCAGCATTCTTCTTCTTTAACCTTGGCATGACAAACCCGCAATAATAATTGCAAAAAATAGGAAAGAGCACTTTTTCAAACATTCAAATCTCGCCTTGTATGAGAGCTATCGAGAAACTAGTTATTGATTTGTTGAGTACTCATCAAGAGCTTTTCAACGATACCCGACAAGACGTGGTTTTAAAAAAATCGGATTTCCATCCCCCACCCCCACTCGTAGCCCCAAAACCCCCGAATCGTTGGTGTCACTGTGAACTCCATAGGGAGTACTCTAATTTATTCAAACAAAGTTTCCCTCTATACTTCATAGGGGCTGAGATATAAATTTTTGAAAATTTCAACCCTCTCCCCCGACCCCCCCTTGGGCCAATTTTGCTCATTAACGAACCTGTCCGAACTATTTTGCCTAGAAATAACATAATGAAATTAAGTACAAATATCTTCAAAATTACGGCCGCTAGCGTGTAAAGATATAAATATAATCACATTTTTTTTCAACGGGCGGTGGTTTCGTACTTAGGGAGGCATGAAACGTAAAGATATGAAAGAATTTTTTGAAAGTCATGACATGGTATCGATTGGAATAGGTAGATTTTTCTTTGAAATCTACGTAATAGAATACAATTTTAAATTTATGCACTAAAAATGATATATTCTGCTTTTTCAAGATTTAAATGTAATCGTCATGGAAACGGAAAATATGGAGAGTTATTAGTGGGCGTAGGAAAGTTAGCGCCTGGATGCTATCCGTGATACTACACGCAGTACTCGGATGCAGGAGAAGTGGCCGAACCTGCAAGGGGCTGTGGAGTGATGTAGAGATGGCAGTGGTTCTCTGAGCCTCTGCCGCTTCCGCCACTTGATTGCTCATTGTTGAAAGTGCTGAGGCAACTCCGCGGAAATCGCTTTGTTCGTTTCATAAACCTATTCGTGTCTTAATAAATGCAATTATAGGGTCGTTGTGGTTAGCGTCGCTGACTACAGATCCGTCGGCCCGGGTTTGATCCCCGGTACCTCCTCGGATTTTCCTGAGTAGGGAGGTCTGGAACGGGGTGCACTCAGCCTCGTGATTCAAACTGAGGGTCTACTTGATAGAGAAGTAGCGGATCCGGTCATGGAAACCGCCATTTACGACCGTGGGTGTCGGCAGGCAGACAATCCTGCCATCTGCATGTGGTAGATGACGCAGCGGTCAGGTGGTAGGCCTTGTCTATTCAGGGAAGTAGCGCCAGAGAGTTTAGTTTTTTATATTTATAAAGCAAGCATCAAAGAATGTTACATTAAATTTTGAGGTCCATAATTTTATATTTGTTGGAGGATATAGATTCTAATTTTAAATATATATATATATATATATATATATATATATATATATATATATATATTAACAGGCTATCTCAGAAACAAATTAAGATTGTAAACCGAAATTTGAAACTGTAGCCTAATTCTTGTTCAGAGTTTAGCAATGTGTGTGAAATTTCAAGTTTATAAAATCACTCTGAACGCTTCGGTCATCCGTTACAGTTATATAGTGTCCCAAAACACATTCTTAAATAGTATATTGCGATACAAGTGTCGTAAGGCATGATTACGGATCGAGGAAATAGTTTGAAAAAACGAGGCGCTTGCGACGAGTGTTTCCAATTTTCCGAGATCCGTAATGCGCTTACGGCACGTGTATTGCATGCTATTTTTTCACGATGATTATTTATATCAATTTAATTATATTAATTGTGATATTACCTGAAAATATTATGTGTATACATTCTTGAAGAGAGATGTTTATTTCAGGAAGTGATTCGCATGTGTTTGTTGTTATGGGAACCGAATATTTGTCCTGGGGGCCGTGTCCATAAAGGCTTGTATTATGAAGTGTATCGTAATAAATTATAACGTGGTGCAAGGACCGTAAGTAATTTAACCGCATCTCAACGCCCTTAGCAACAAGATTGTGTGGGAATGTCAACTTACGATCCACGGCAACAACGTTCGTAAGTACCACTAATTACTTAGGTAGTGCAAAAATACTTTTTCAGCAGTGTCTTATCATACGGAACTTCACCATCTACGATACAAAGCTTCTAGCACGTGTTTGAATACGCTGGTATATTCCCTTTAAGGCAGTGACATTGGTTGTGAAAGTAGCCTGTAGAGGCGCTGTGAGCAAGTAATCTTTTCCACGTCATGACCCCGAAGTCGCATTTTTATTATGCTAATGGATAACTAAGCTTGGAAAAAGTAATACCGCATTTCTGTTATCTTCATTAACAGCCACAATCCACAGAGAAGACAAACAAAGATCATGTGGTTACAAAATTATTTATGCCCGGTTTCTATAAACTCGTGAAATATCTACGGGTAAATTATCCATGGCCAAATTACTTCCTAATCACCCACAATGATATAATGAGGAAGGCCTTGGAGTTGTACAGTTAAAATTTAATTCAGAAGGCTTTGATTATCATTGATTAAATTATTATTGATCCTATGAGAGGTTAAATTTTATCCAGGCATCCATGGAAGGATAAATTAACCCGACGATTTACCCTTATCTACCCCGAGTTTGTAGGAACATTTTTTCTGTCATTTTCATGTTTACCCACAAGACATTTATCGGATTTTCATGAAACTTTGGATACGCATTTATAACATCCATGGGAAGAAGCCTATTGATACTGGACCAAATCGGTTGACTGGTACCGAAGAATGCCCAATTTAGTGCATATTTTGTGGTAATATAGGCCTATTAGAAAGAATTTATCAAATGAGTTGCCCAGTGGAAAAGAGGCACATGCCACATATCGGCCAATTTTGAGTTTTTGTTATGATTAAGTAGCTCATGAAATCTTGTGTCAGTTCCGATAACTATTTGCATGGTGGCATGTGCCAACTCTTCAACAAGGAGTATAACAAAATCTCTGATTTCTGAATGCTAGAAATAGCTAATCGAAAATGGGCCCATGCCACACCTGATCGTCATTTATCTCTTGTGGTTGAAGTCCCCTTTTTCGATAGGTTCTAAGAAGTACTCTAAGAAGTGATGGCACTATGGAGGGGATTGAAGTTGAGGACTTAAACGATAATGTTATGCAAAATGTAATAGTCTATAGGCCCAAGGGATTATTCTTTCAATAATGTAAGAGATTAATGTAGTTAGGCATGGAATATGTATTTAGAAGTTTTCATTTTCATTTTCACAGTTCCTGTTAACTTGAATTAACAATGAGTTGCATTATTTGGGGTTTATATCACTATTTCATTTCTATAATTTCCTTTCCTTGTGATTAAAAACACTTAATATTAAGAATATTTCACCTAATATTTGATAACATATCCATTGTTCCACCTAATTCATGATCCAGTTAAAAAAATTATAAGAAGGCGTCAACATTCCACAAAAAACTGACTTTCAGAAATATCTCTTTTCTGTGAAAATGCTGTTCTGTGGCATGTGCCTCTATTCCACTGGGCAACTCAAATGCAAATCAGTTCTCATGACAACATGTTGTTTTAGAGTGTTCATATACGGCTTTGGAAGTTGCAATACAGTTAGCGTTGACAAATATCACTACCCACATATTCCTTCACATATGCTTATCAAACCAGACCTTTGCTCTTCCGTAAGCCCTGCTTAATGAATCGATCTGGAGCTTAACTCCGAAATGGATTAAAAAAATAATTTATTTTCTGCATAACATAATTGCAATTTTCACTGATTAAACAAAAACATTCTTGCACTTTGTTATAACAGTTTGCCTGATTTTATTTTATAATCTGGAAGTGGGCAAACATTATTGTTAGTAAGTGAGCCCTTTTTCGGAGGTTTTTGGGGCTAAATATAAAAAAAAAAACTTTTTGGAATCCTCCTGTGTTTTACAGCCTAAAAGCTATAAGTGTACCAAATTTCAAGTTTCTAGCTCATCTGGAAGTGGGAAAACATTAATGTCAGTGAGTGAGTGAGTCATCCGTGTGGCTTTATATTATAGGGATATCCTACTGTGACTAAATTTAGGACTAAATATTTTACAAGACTGTACAAATTGTCTCACGAGGGAAATAGAAACGCAACGTATACACATATTACAACACAATATTTCCCTAATTGCATTAGCACAGCATGGTTTCTGATCTTGCAGACCATCATTTGATAAAGTTTTGAAGACACACAATTATGACTGTGTATGTAATAAAAGTGATTACAAACACGCCATTTAACTCGGTGCAAAGTGTCTTTACGAGGCGTTGTCTTTTATTTACTGTCCCCCCTCCAAGCGAGTTAATTGCGTTACGTTCTCTCTCTGACACTCATAAACTGTCTCGGGTTTCACTTAATATTGTGTAAGATGCCACACCTTCTCTTCTGGTTTGTTTATTAAGCGTCACTTCTCTGTGTTTTCTGTAAATATGGACATCAACTCTGATTTAATATCTTTAATCAATTTGGCTTCATGTCCTGGAATGTGTCAGAATTTTTATTGGACGATTCCGTTGCACATCACTTAAAATTGTTATGAAGTGCCAGAAAATGTCTGTCCGTCTGTCCGTGTGTCTGTACACGCGATAACTCAAATACGCTTAATCGGATTTTAATAAAACTTGGCATACGTATTTATAATATTCATGGGAAGAACCCTATGAATATTGGACCAAAACGGTTGACCGGTATCGCATTAATTCCCAATTTAGTGCCTATTTTACGGTAATATATAAAAAATTTAACAAATGCAAATCGGTTATCCTGACAACATGTTTTCACTGTCCATATATGGCTTTGGAATTTACAATACAGTTATACAGTTAGCCATGACATATCCTTTCGCGTTTGATTATCAAATGTTTATTTTGTTGATCAAGTTGAATACTGTTATACACAGAAGATGTATTACTGTGAAATAATTAGGCCTACGTACATTAAGTGGAGTTCTTCGCCTGTGTATTTTGTGAAATGTTTACATATTATTTTAAGAATGTCTTATACCAGTGTATAAGAGTTTGAATTAAGGTTAAGTATCAAACTTTACACCTTTGTTATTCCGTAAGTCCTGATTAATGAATCGATCTGCAGCTTAATTCGGAGATAGATTACAAAAATAACATTTTCTGTAGGCCTATATCATAATTGAAATTAATTTATGTCTGAATAAACAAAAGCATTCTGGCACTTTGTTCTATCAGTTTACCTGATTTTTTATTTAACAGGTAAAAGTAAAGTAAAGTGATCCTTACAAAGGCCATGGAGGCTCAAAGGGTTCCAAAAGGTTGAGGCTCCCATATTTTATACATTCGGCACGCGAAGGTGGTAAGGTTGTCAGCCTTACGCACCGGCGGCCGCCTTTACCCCCAGGATTGCTCGTGGTACTCATTTCTGTTGGAGGCTGAGTCGACCCCATGGCTATAGGGCCACCAAAAGGATTATGCCAATTGAAAAACTCCAGCGATCTCATCGGGAATCGAACCCGCGACCTTCCTGATCAGAGCCTCAACTACTACGCTACGGCGTACCCCTCAGGTTCAAATCCCGTGGATTTCATTCTTTAATATTTATTTATAATATGAATTATATTGATAGCTTCTCTAATTTGTCAAAGTCGCGTATCTTTTATTTCCAAACCTACCTGATACCAATGCCAACAATACACTGTTGTCATGTGAACTGTGATTTGGATTTGATAATTCTGTGTAAAAATGGATTAAGTGTCCTCAAAAACATTTAATTTTTTGCATTTAAAATTAAAAATTTTCAAAATCCTTTCTTAGTGAGCATCTACATTATGAAACAAAGGTACTGTCAAAATTCCAAGTCTCTACCTATTATAGTTTAGGCTCTACGTTGATTCTCTGTCATTAAGTCAGTCAGTCAGTCAGTACAAAGCATTTATATATATACTAGCTTAAAAGACCCGGCGTCGCCCGGGTTTTGTATTTTGTAATTGGAAATTAGCTTATGAAGGATTTTCAATTTTAAATTCTAGGTCCTTATATAGGCATTTATAATTTGAAATAGGAAGAACGACTTATTACACTCAAACTATTCCCTCAGAAAACGCTTGATATAATTTTTTATGGCTCATAGAGGATCTAGAATTTTGCATCCCATCGCTTGTACAGTGCACAGCAAGCCTGGTAGAGGTTTAAATAAGAAGAAACAGAAATTCCTGTAACATAAAATTGTAATATCGAGGCGGGAAATTTCCCACTCTTATGTTACCATAAAGCCGTTTTGGAGATGAAATTAAACAGAAAGCATTATCACTTTCATACTTTTCTCTCCAAAAACCTGCGATATAATATAATAATATACACATTACCATACCTCGTTTTGTTTTCTCTATGTCCAGGGTAGAGAAAGATATGTGATTCCATTATTTTAGTGGATTTCATTCTGTAATATTTATTTATAACATGAATTATTTTGATAACTTCTCTTTTTTTCAAAAGTGCATTTCAATTTTTTTTCCAAGCCCACCTGATACCATTTGGCAACAATATATTCTGTGATTTGGAATTGATAATTCTATGTAAAAAGGGATTAAGTATTTTCAAAAACATTTAATTTTTGGCATTTAGAATCAGAATTTTTCAAAATCCTTTCTTAGTGAGCACCTACATTATGAAACGAAGGTACTGTCAAAATTCCAAGTCTCTACCTGTTATAGTTTAGGCTGTACGTTGATTCCTGTCATTCAGTCAATCAGTCAGTCAGTTAGTCAGTCATTCATTCAGTCAGTCAGGACAAAGCCTTTTATATATAGAGAGAGATATAAATATATAGAGATGATCCATTGGATTTTTAATATAAGTATATAATGTTATAAAGCTTAACATAATAAACAGCGTGCTAAAAGTACATAAATCGGATCAGTGCACGACTCTAAGCTCAGTTTCGGACGGACAGGCAGACGTTGCATTTTATAATGTGTTGGTATAAGCCTATAGTCGGATTTATATTTAACAAAGTAAAAAAAAAAAAAGATAAGCGCAAACCTTAACATTATAGAGCTTACATGCATGAAAACTAAAACAAAGAGTCCTACACTGATATAAAATAATTATTTCCTTCATTCCATAATGCTGACGTACGTCGTGGCGTAGTGGTTGAGACGCTGCTATACAAACCGGAAGGTCGCGGGTTCGATCGGTCGTTAGAGTTTTTCGATTGGCCTTCTGGTGGCTTTGTGGCCCTGGGGTCGACAGAAATGAGTACCAGAGCAATCCTGGGAGTAAAGGCGGCGTAAGGCTGACCTTACCACCTTAATGTGCCGATTGTCTAAAATACTGGGAGCCTCAGTCTCCTGGAACTCTCTGGGCCTACATGGCCTTTAAATAGGGATCAAACACAAACTTTGTAATGCTGAAGTCCATTACATAAACAGCTTGCTTACAAAATGCCTCTACTTTACTGAACGCCATTAACATGTACACCCTCTAATCAATATCCACCCTAATTTAGCGTGTTGTTTGGGATTATTTTGTAATGTTGGCATTGTTTTCCCCTTACATGGGCTGACACGTATGAATTTCATTGACAGTGAAGGGAATTTATGTGAAGTGTGATTTATATCTTCCACATTGCCCCAGGTTGGTATTATTGATTGGAATCCTGGAAGGGTCGTTTTTTTCTTTCTCTGCCAGAACAATGGCTACTGTACGTTGAGGAAGTCTAGCTTGTAGTTTTCTACACTGAAATCCCCTGTCGAGTTTTCAGCATAAATACTAGCTTTGAGGTTCCCTATGTACAAAAATATAGATATTCATGAACCACAGATTAGGCTATTATCTCTGTTGGACATTACATGAGAATATTATCGGAGAAAAATTCCTCCCACACTGGGATTTGAACCCAGGACAAGTCATAGGAGAAACGTTCCGTCTGGCGCTGTGAAGTGAACTCTGGCCTAGCTCAGTTGGTAGAGTATTGGCACGGACAACCAAAGGGCCTGGGTTCATATTCCAGTGTCGGAGGAATTTTTCTCTTATAATATTCTTAAAAAAATATAGTTTTCAAAAACATGTATCTCTGTACAACTTGAGAAAACAAAATCCTATCTAAACGAAACTGTACGATATATTTGAGCTAGATATCGTCTGAGGATCCGGGTTCGATAGCCGTTAGGTAGAGGGTCTGGAACGGGGTGCACTCAGCCTCGTGATACACACTGAGGAGCTACTTGATAGAGAAGAAGCGGCTCCGGTCACGGAAACCACCATTAACGATCGTGGGTGTCGGCATGCTGACCACATGCCCCCAATCCTGCCATCAGCCTATGGTAGCTGACGCAGCGGTCTGATGGTAGGCCTAGTCTCTCTAGGGATGGTGAGCCACGGAGTTTAGTTTTTTTTTTTATTTATTTTTTATTTCAGCTGTGTTTATACTCCTTTCAGCTACGAGGCCACATCAGGAGTTCGGGATCTGTACCTGTGCAGTAGGGTAGGCAATGGAACTATTGTTTCCAATATTGGTGAATTTTTATGCAGTAAATTTCAACTGATATTAATTTAAATGGATATGATACAGGATGAAATGGTGAGGATGATTCATGGTATGTAAATATCCAATTCGGCATTTGCGTTTGAGCCTTACGAAAATATGAGCTATGAACTATATAATGTCTGTTACATTAAATGGGGAGAACTATAAAGAACATTCCGGACTGCACAGAAAACATATTCGCTTATGACTCATTCCTTTAATTAGATTTTCCTTTAAATAAATTTCCGTGATAGCTTCGAGGCCATATCAGGAGCTCGGGATCTGTGTCTATACAGTAGGCTATGGAACTATTGCTTGTCAATTGTTTCTATTGTCGGTGTATTTTAATGGAGTAAATTTCATCTGATATTAATTTAAACGGATATGATACAGGATGAAATGGTGAGGATGATTCATGGTATGTAAATATCCAATTCGGCATTTGCCTTTACGACACAATAAACCATGAAAAAAGTTTTTTTAAAATTGATTTCAAAGTTAAACTCCAGATTAATTAATTAAACAGTGCTTGCGAAAGAACAAAGGTCTAGTTAAAAAAAAAAAATCAGATTAAAATCATCCAACAATCGCACAGTTACATAGAAATACAAAAAAATATATCAAATTGGCCGGCTACGGGATTTGAACCAGGGACCTCCCGAATACGAGTCCAAGACGTTACCATCTCGGCCACCTCGCGCAGTGAGTTTAGTTTAATGTCTGGGGATGTAAAACCAAGACTTGCTACAACTTTTTCCTATATTTAATACCACTTTACTTGAATCAAATTTATATTTTCAAGACTTTCTAATAATTTACCACCGATTCGTTGCTGAAACCTACACATTGAACATACTCTTCTAAACTGCGTAGCCTATGTTAACGGTTGAGCAAATAATAACCACCTATTTAATAACCAGTTCTCAAGACTTTTACAAGGCAATGTGAAAGCTCTGGTAAAACTGAACAATAACGAAGGTGTTGTTATTATTATTATTATTATTATTGCTGAAGTAGATGGCGTGCGCCTGAGGGCCGAGCGATAGACCGTCCCGCCACGCACCGCTGCAGAGTGGGTTGCGTGCTGTGTTCAGATAGCGGCATTAAAGAGAGCTCTGCCATCCGTTATTAATTGTGTTCATACCGCGTACAGGGTGTTCAAAAGTGCACTCCCACTAGATTGTGATTAGTACAAACCAGGTAAAATCCAGTTATTCATTGCATGGCCAGGCGGCTTCCTTTCGTTAGGAGGAAAAGTTTGCCGACAGCTCAACCCATGTTCTTTATTTTTACCGCACCAATCAGCTAGTTTCCACAGCCAATCAAAATCTAAGAATGTCCTGCGACAGATATGACAGCTACTCGTCAACTCCACGTGGAGTGGAACGCGAGGTTGCAAGATCAAGTTACAGTAAACGATAACACGTGTGAATTGTTTAAAGCGAATGAAGAACTGAGGTCAGTGATAACAATGAGAGAATATTGCAACGTTGCTTTTGTTTTAGAAAGCGGAAACCAAGCCCGATATAGTCAGATCAATTAACACAAAGAAACACCGACTTAATGGTTTATCTCTTTGAAGCCGCCTGGCCATGCAGTGAATAACTGGACTATATTATGATGTAGACCTACTATTGTTGGTGGCATTTTAAGAAGACCTCGTCCCAAACCATCCTCTCTCTCTCTCTCTCTCTCTCTCTCTCTCTCTCTCTCTCTCTCTCTCTATATATATATATATATATATATATATATATATATATATATATCGAATCCTATGTCCCCATGTTGGTGCGAAGGGCCTCCAAGAGGAGGTTTCTGTTTGCCGATGCGAATTTTGTTACGCTTATTTTCCAAGAGAGGGCAGAGGGACAGGTGGTAAGCCCAACGCCCCTTAACCCCCCTCTGGAAACTAAGGTATTACTTGGACGTGAAAGGGCCGAGAAATTTTGTCCAGAGGCTCTAATTTAGGCTTGGAGTTCTTTTAAGTGCCGTAAATCTACGACGTGGGCTCCCCAGCTTAAAGTCCCTCCCGGAGGACTCCGTGGCCAGGATTTTTAAGTCACTGCGGCCGGGTTTGATCCCGCGACCTTCGGATCTAGAGGCGGGCACGCTACCTCCAGACCACCGCAGCCGACATCCTCTATCTACAAAAGAATATAATAGTATTGTTCCCTACTTCGAAAATATGCATCAACATCGACACCGACAAAGAACAGGTGCTGTTGTAGTCGCGTGGATTTCCACAGTGTTGCCGCTGTCATTCACCACTTCTCAAGTGAAGTAAACGTGCTGTGGTACGTATTTGGCAACATTGTACTGGACTGCAGACAAGTGTGAATACGCCTAATTAGCTTTCTATTCACTGATTGAAAGGTCGAAGAGGATTAGGGTGGCAGCAGGTAGAGACAGTTCTTGGAAAAAGAGTCTTTAAGAAGTGGCATCCAGAATACATGATGCTATTCTCCCATTCTTAGGCTGGTATTCATAGTCGGCGACTTAAGAACGACTTAATAAAGCTAAGCTTAGGCTATTGGACAAGTCGACTTGTATGTTTTTTCGTGTTCATAGTCTTCTTTTCTAAGTTTAAATACATAAAGCTTTACTTGTTCTACATATTATTAAAGTCTAACTCGAAAATATGAAAAATCGCGGGAATCCTGTCTTAACAATTGAATCAGTGAATCGTACTTCATATTTTTTTTTTACAGTTTTCGTGTAATGCAACGCCATCTGGGTACGTAGGCCTATTTCGTTGTGGAGATATACAAATACAGACGGCGGTATGCATTGTAAACACCCATACTGCGACTGGGAATAAGCTTTAACCCTATGCACAAGACCCAGTTTCTCACACAATATACAAACCCATGCCGGACTGCAAAGAAAACACTTAACACAATGATCAGGCCCGTAGTTTCTGTACCATATTATGTAATATTTACATTCATTTTAACTTTTATGTCTAGTTATTTAGTGCCAGTATGGTACTCTCTGAGATTTTTTGGGGGACGGGAAAATGTCTGTCCGTCTATCCATCCGTGCGTCCGTACGCTTTATCGGTTTTCATGAAACTTGGTATACGCATTTATAACGTCCATGGGAAGAACCCTATTGATATTGAATACCTGGAAGCAATACTGTTTTCTAAATTAATGAACATCTGACGTTATTCTAATGGTTTGCGGAATTTTCTCCGTTACTGAGTAAATTTGTTCGATACACAGTCGAGACCGAAAGTCGTACGTGTAAGTATTTTAATTTTTTTTATTAAGATTCAACACGATAACCGTTATAATCAGGACCCGCTTTTGAAGGTTTTATCTATTTTTCCCGAGCTTCCTAAATAGAACATTTTAACGTATTTTTCCGTTTCATGCCCCTTGCTTCCGAATATATTAATCTTATAGAACCTAAAAAGGACTAAATTGGACTGAAAGGGCTGAGGGAGATTTGTTTCTGTAAAACTAGGGCCTGTTAAAAACAAGTAAGTAAACATAGCTATCTTTTATTTTATCTACTAGACTTCTTCCTTCGGATTTTGAAATCATATGCTGTTCAAGTGAAGTTGGCATTTTTCATGAACTCATTATAATTTTTTAATTATTGCCATCTTCTTAGTGTTCGTTCGTTGAATTACAGACTTTTCATTCAAATACTATAAAAAGAAAGAATAATTGTACCATTAAAGGGTAAATATTGTTTATGCTATTTTTCGAGTGCCAATATAGGGAATAGTTATTTGTTTATTATATAAGAAAACTAGAATAAGTGTATCAAAACTATAATACAATTTTCAGTGTTAATATTAGTAGGCTATTTTATTAAGACGGCTGAAAACGATTGTTTATAACTAGAGTTCGGATGTTTATGACCTAAAAAAGTGGAAAATATGACTGAAAATATGCCCTTAAAAATGATGAAATATTACCAAAAAATCCTAAATATGACCTGATAAAATAACGTATTTTCAAAAAATAAATGTTCCAGTTTAAAACGTTTAAAGACTCTAAAATCTCACATCACATAAATTCAATCAGTTGATCACTTTTTAACAGTTTTGGTGATTTACAGTTTTCCTTGTAATGAACTTCTATTTTTAAAGAATTTGCTCCTTTTTGCTCGCGTCAACAGCTCCAAATACTCGTAAAATTTTGTAGACCTTGCGTGACACTATAAAATATGAACAATTGCAATAATTTAAAAATTTAAGCTACCTATTGATTGGCATAAACATTAAATTAATTAAATAAATTTCAAATTTAACTCGACCATGAAGTTCATACACTTTATAATTGTGCTCTTGTACCGAATTTATAAGTGAAATATGACGTTAAATTTCAAATGGGCTATTTGACGAGAATAAAAAGGCTAAAATCTCTATATATATATAAAAGGCTTTGTCCTGACTGACTGAATGAATGACTGACTGATTGACTGAATGACAGGAATCAACGTACAGCCTAAACTATAACAGGTAGAGACTTGGAATTTTGACAGTACCTTCGTTTCATAATGTAGGTGCTCACTAAGAAAGGATTTTGAAAAATTCTGATTCTAAATGCCAAAAATTAAATGTTTTTGAAAATACTTAATCCCTTTTTACATAGAATTATCAATTCCAAATCACAGAATATATTGTTGCCAAATGGTATCAGGTCTGCTTGGAAAAAACAATTGAAATGCACTTTTGACAAATAAGAGAAGTTATCAAAATAATTCATGTTATAAATAAATATTACAGAATGAAATCCACTAAAATAATGGAATCTACCCTGGACATAGAGAAAACAAAACGAGGTATGGTAATGTGTATATTATTATATTATATCGCAAGTTTTTGGAGAGAAAAGTATGAAAGTGATAATGCTTTCTGTTTAATTTCATCTCCAAAACGGCTTTATGGTAACATAAGAGTGGGAAATTTCCCGCCTCGATATTACAATTTTATGTTACTGGAATTTCTGTTTCTTCTTATTTAAACCTCTACCAGGCTTGCTGTGCACTGTACAAGCGATGGGATGCAAAATTCTAGATCCTCTATGAGCCATAAAAAACTATATCAAGCGTTTTCTGAGGGAATAGTTTGAGTGTAATAAGTCGTTCTTCCTATTTCAAATTATAAATGCCTATATAAGGACCTAGAATTTAAAATTGAAAATCCTTCATAAGTTAATTTCCAATTACAAAATACAAAACCCGGGCGACGCCGGGTCTTTTAAGCTAGTATATTTTATAAAAGCCTAAAAATCCGGGCCTTAGTTACAAGCCTATAACTAATGAAAAGGAAATCTTACATTTTTATTTTTGGACGCGAGGTCTGCTCTTCACAGATCTGGTAGGGATGAATAATTCACGCTGGGAATTGTTATTCGCTCTGTTGCAGACAGGTTGTGATTTTCGTAAACAAGCTGTAGAGAAGTAGTAATATAAACGTATGCACAGTCATATGTTTTCCCGATTACATAGGTCAGTTCACAGACGGACATGGTTGCTATGGTGACGACGCGGACTCCTGTGTTTGTGATATTTGCATAGGAATCGCTTTAAACTGGCCACGAGCACAAAGTCAGCCACGGCTTGCTTGATCAATATCACAAGTGGTCACTCCATCTTCCTCTCTTTTGAGTATGTAAATACATGTCCACTGTATCTACTTCTATACCATATCATGGGAGGGAAACATATGACGTGTTTCATTCACATAATTTTCTTTACCAAATTGTATGGGCACATTTTCACTTCGTATTCTGAGCCTATATACGAGTAGAATAAGAGGCCGTATTCAAGGTCTCTAAGCCAAGGTCTGTTTGGCCATAAGAGCATTCCAGGAAGTATAGGTTCGAACAGAAAACTTCCTCTGCCCATAGCCTAATAGCCTAGGAGGGAGGATCAAAAAGTAATGCACAATTTTTTTTTTTATTTTTTTTTTACAAAAAGTTTAATAGGTAGCCTACAATTACAAACAAATGCACACATGAAGGGACATCTTTTGCTTCTGTTGTTCGGCTATAGGCTATCTTAATGCATCCTGCATTTTTACCTTTGAGGCTGAGGAAACTATGCAGATCCCAAGTTGTTGTTATTATTATTATTATTATGATTATTATTATTATTATTACACATTTTTGCCATTAAGACAGTGTTTGAACTTGAATTTTACATGATTATGTACTTCCTTCTTGTTTCTTCTTCCTTTTCTCTTCCCAAAAATCTCTTTATTCTTTGACTGTGTTCCTCTTTCCTTTGTTCGGTCCATATTTTACCTGTTTTCTTCCTTTCCTTTACTTCAAATTTTGCGTTCATAATTTTGTTTCTGAATTTGATTATGATTATGATTAAGTTATTATTATTATTATTATTATTATTATTATTATTATTGTTATTATTATTATTATTATTATTATTATTATTATTATTATTTCACGGTAAAAGCATTGAACATAAAGATCGACCCTAATGCTTTCCGTTCTAGATGCTTGTCAGTTTTATGAAAATGTAAAAGGTAAAATTTAATTGTTTCTGTAATTTACTTTTTTCTGTGCTAGCCTTTAACACGTAAATGTGAGAAGTTTGTGCAATATTTTTGCACCATTTATTTTTATATATAATCTCCAAGTTTCTCAACACATTTCTCCCATCGTGATACCAGTTTCATCGTGATACCCTGTTCATAGAAGTCCGTTCGGTTGGAGTAAAGCCGTCTGTGGACTGCTGTTTTCACTTCTGCATCTGACGCAAAGCTTTTACCGGCAAGGAATTTCTTCATGGGACGCCTTTACCCCCTGGATTGCTCCTGGTACTCATTTCTGTTAGGGGCTGAGTCGATCCCTGCCACAGAAGGATTAGGCCAATTGAAATACTCCGACCTCAACGGGAATCGAACCCGCGACCTTCCGGTTTGTAACGCTGCGCCTCAACCACTACGCTACGGCGTACGCCCAATTTTATACCACTCCTTGGCATAATTTTCTTCTTTCAGTTATAATAAGTGGCTTGGTTCTAAAAGGGCCAATGTCATAAAACTTGCTTTTGAGGTAACTGACTTTGAAGCCTTTGCAAAAGTAACATTTTTTTCTGAAAACTTCCGACATTGACCTCTAAGGTTTCTGTATTAACTTATGTCTATTAATACCAACATACATTGACACTTTTATTCAAAAGATAAAGACTAGCAGAGCTCAATAATGCTTAGATCTCATTTTTGCAAGAAATTGACATTGGCCCTTTTAGAACCAAGCCACATAATTATAATCTACAGTTAAAGGTGCTTGTTTTATTTTCAACTGTCTAAAACAAGTAATTTATACTTATAACTAGGGGCGGATTTCTGTGACATGTCATATTTTTCCCCTTTGCATTATTTCAGGATTCCGACTAATGTAAACCAGATTCCAAGCATCCTGGTGAAAATGAAACGGCTTTTATTGTGCATATAACTGTATATTTAGGAAATGTTCAAGTATTGTAGCATATTTAGTGTGAATATGCATATTTAGGTCATATTTTTGGCATATTTATGTGCATATTAAAGAAATTTTGAAGTTTCATATCATATTTTGTAAATCTTGCATTATAATGATACTTTTTGATAGTTTACAGATATTTTAAATAATTGACATTATATTTTAATAAAATGTATTGTAATGAAACTTAAAAAAAATATTACATAATGTGTAAGTGGTAAAGCCATATTTTAAATTTTATTGGTCATATTTTAATGTTTCTTAGGTCACAAATGCATGCATATATCCTACTTTTAGGTCATAGAAATCCGCCCTTCTTATAATTTATAGACGTATAGCCTACATGATTTTTATAAAACCATTGTTTTGCTTTGAAACTAAAAATATACTTCCCCATTATACACGCAACGATATGGAATCATTCGCTCGATAAAGCTGAAATTTTATTTTTTATTTTCTATGTGAAATATTTACAAAGCTCGTGTGAAAATTAAAACAAACAAGCGGAAATATTCAGGTAGAATGTTGGATATATTCCACTCGTGGCCGTCTCTATAATATTTTCACAAATCCGAGAGGACGACAGGAAGAAATAAAAAGGGAGGGGAAAACCCGGCAATACCGTTATATAAAAATGCATTATGTATCCGGGCCTGCTTCTTCAGGTGTTACATTTCAAGCAAATCGGCGGATTTCACCCGGAATAGCAAGTAGTGGTGGCCCCTCTGTCCAATATACATAAAACTAATATCACTTTTCTGTCTCCTTCACTCTTACACTGTCCTTATATCGACATCTCTTTCTAACTAGCTAACAAATGCACATCACGTAGGATTCTACACTAATGTTGCCATGGTAACATTCTCTGAATGTTAGATGCGATTAAATTTAACCGCGGATTAATATTTGATCTGTTGTAAGCGAAGTTTTTAAGAGTTTGAACTGCAGTTTGATCCCATTTAAAAGCCGCTTTAATCTTAGGTGGGAGAAGGGAGTTAGGCCTATAGCCTGTTTGAATACAGATGTATATGTGTAGTGCAGGATAAATTTCACATGTCCTAGAAATTAGATTTGAGAATCTACTTTAAAAACTGGACCCCCTTTTTAAAATAACCAAGTTTTAAAGGTAAGAAAATATAAGGCTTGCTTAATTTTCTAAATTAATGCCACGAAGTATTTTACCTATTTCATGGCGCCCGGAGGTTCATTGTCACGCGTTCCTGAGTCCGCCATTCAACCCTATTCTGTGCCAACTCCATCCAACCATCCCTCGCAACTTCTACTTCCCTTAAATCTATCCTAATATTGTCCTCCCACCTACGTCTAGGTCTTCCAAGTGGTCTTTTCTCTTATGGGTCTCCCAGTCAATATTTTTGAGATATGTATTTCCTCCCCCATTTCGTCCTCCGTGATTTAATTACCCTTACTATATCCGGTGTCGAGTACAGGTTATGAAGCTCGTCGTTATGCAGTTTTCTCCAATCCCCATTTTCATCTCTCTTAGGCCCAAATATTTTCGCAAGCCCCCTGTTTTCGAATACTCTCAGATCCCCTTAACATTATAGAGAAATAAATTAGGATTTAAAAAAGATAATATATTGTCATTATCCCGCAAAACATAGCGGCCGGCGCGGAATACGTTTTGCGTTTGTTTGCGTTAGGGACACAAAGTAAGAACTGAACCAGTAGTTATCTAACACTATGTAGGCCTAACTACAGGAAAAGGTTTACAAAGAGGAAGAAAATAAATATACTAAAAGGTTATTTAACTTTAACTATGCATGTGATATCGTGTGGTTAGTGTGTTATAAAGTTTTATAAATAACGTGTTAGAGGTTTTTTTTCATGCCGTAGTGCAATGTGTTATCTTTCCACACGAACTGGTCACAAAACTTTTCTGTCTGCATCTCGATATATTCAAACTTTATACATTTTGTGGCGACTATAAATAACGTAAAGCCAGACTAACACTCCGAGTTCGATACCAGACTGGCAAAAACAAACAACAGTCCAGACACATTCATAAGGCGGGGATCGAGCGACGACCCGACGCGTAGCGGACTCCTGGGGATATAAGTCTTTGGATAAGCGTGTTACATGACCGAAGAGCGAACAAATCTGATGTGAAATTCACATTAACTTCTTCTGCCCAAATAAAGTTAGCCTCTTAGCATAATATATTATGTATGACATTCTCTTAATGTAAATTGGTTGCAAAAATGAAGAGAATGCCTTTACCACATCGAATCGCATCCCCGAAGGATTCATAACCCAAATAAAATCTGATTAATGTGCTCTCGTAACCTTCTTTACTTAATGCAGGGCAAATACATTTTTCTCACTTCACATTCTGATATAGAACAAGAGGCCATATTGCAAAGAACATGTTTTCAGAGTGGATGGCTTGTAACTGCCTTCAGATAATTTCTTCGAAAAAAATGTTTCAAATAAAAGTTTTAGCTCTTAGTATAAGCACCCCTTGTGTAAAATTTGAACAAAATCGTTAGAGGAGTTTTCGAGAAAATCGCGACAAACTAAATTTTCTTCATGTAAAGTCCCCTTAAAAATAAGAGAAAGTCGTCGCCAGATCTCTGTGTCACATCCTCAGAATGTACCTAACCCGAATACATAATTTTGTTTTCATACTATTTGTCTTTCTGGAGCTAGGTTGTTCACACACATTCACACACACACAGACATGTTTTCTAAAATAGTATTGTTGGACTCAGGGGACCTCAAAATGTGTATTTATGTTAAAATCTCAACTTCGAATTTTGGAGTCTAAAACAATATTTCCTCTACCTATAGTAGGCCTACCTAAGGTACGGATAGAGGAAGTGAAAAGAAAGGAAAAGAAAAAAACTCCGATAACGAAGAATCTTGTATAAGTATACAGAGTAAGTGACCACTTGGAAGACCCAGAAGTAGTATTGTAAAGAGCGCCTCAGCCTATCTTGCTCGCAATACAAGACTTAAACCTGAGATTGTACGTACATTCGATTTCTTATAACTAGGGACCGGATTTTTAGGTTTTTCAAAACACTGTTTTAGGTTTTTCATTAGGCCAAATAGTTTTTTTTTAGGTTTTTTCCCCAAAATATCGTTTTCGGATAGAATAATTGGTTTAATGAATTTGAATGTGCTACCCACTGCCTTAATAAACACAATTTCATTTGTTTCGGCATAATTAACACGTCTTCTAAAAATTCACAGTGTGACCACTAATTATGAATAACAGGGAAGTAATAAACGCAAACAAGTGCTTTAAAACACAGAAATCTATATCCTTGTTCAGACACGGCAACAATGGTTGTTCGTACGAATATTTTAAAAGAAATACGCCGGTACTCTTACACTTCCTCTCTAGATACTGTCTATCCTAGACGACAATGGGTTGAACGAAACGCTGGTGGTATTAATTTCAACCCGACAAAAATTATTGTCTCTCCGCAAAATATCGATTTCTCAACTCCTAAATTAGATATTTTAGATTTAATATCCCGTTTAGGTGTATTTAGGTTTTATACCCCATTTAGGTATTTTTAGGTGCCATAGAATTAATGTGGGTGAATCCTATGGACAAGATTCGAAAAAGTGTATGAGCGCTTTTTGTTTTGGAAGCAAGGAAAAAAATAGGTAAAAACCTAAGAATCCGGTCCCTACTTATAACTACCCATAAATTCATAATCTATCTTATTGGATACAGTATTGACTTTCTTTCTTTGTTTCTTTCTTTGTTTCTTTATCTTACTGTAGATTTACCTCTCCCTTTTAGGATTTAAGCGACCCAAGCCGCCCGGGTCTTACAGGGCCGAGACCTGTCGGGAGAGGGATTATCTATGGATCACACACATGCTTTTTTTTTGACCAGACAAGGACATGGAGGGCCTTCCCGGATGAGTGATCAGCCCAATGCCGGGGCCACCTCCGAGACAACAAGAACACATAGGACGAGACACACCATTCACACACACACTCACTCCAAACAAGGCGAGGATGGGATGAAGATGATAATGACGGCCAGATGATATCTGGGGACCAGGGGCCAAAAGTTACCCGACATTTGTCTCACGTGAGGAAAAAAACCCAGAGAAAACCCACCTAGGTAACTTGACCCGACCAGGAATCGAACCCGGGCCCGCTGCATCCCCAACGCCACAGCGGTGGACTACATTTTTGACTTAGTTTTGTAATATGATGAAAAAGAAACTGGTACAAAAGTCATAAAAAAATACATTATATGGATCAAGATAAAACAACGGGTCTAATGATTTTGTTTAGTGTTTACTTTGCAGTCCGACATAAGTTTGTAAGTGTGAGAATTTAGTTTGCCGCATTTAAGTGTTAAGAGGCAATAAAAAGAAAAAATTTATTTCACGGACATGTGGGGTTTTTCAATTTTGTGATTCAATTTCTTTGACCGCAGTTGATTTTCACATTTATGGTCAAATCAAAAGTTTTGAGTTGAATCCACCATTTTTTGATTGCTTTTATAAAATGTGCAGTTGAACGATCCATCGGGCAGTGATTTTCTGTTACAGAAGATGTCGCGTGATGGATGAAATGCAGTTTTCCTGTCAACAAGAAATAGCTAGATAATAAAAATCAGCGTGTGTATGAAGGGCGGGTGGGGGGTTGAATATAATAACGCTATACCTCATGGCTATACAGTCATGAAAGTGAAATTCAATTTGGTTTCAATGCAGTTCATTGTAAGCTTTGAGGCTGATAGTCTGTGAAACAGAATTATATAGGACTACCCCATCATTCAATAACCCCCACTCTATGTGTGTGTACACAGGTCTTCATATTTATGAATTGCTACCCTTGCCACACCCTGATCCAAAACACTCTTCACTGTTATTGTAAACAGAATGTAAGGGAATTCACCCTCCGTCTAGGGGTGAGATATTAAGTGCTGCCAGTTCATCAGCTGGTTTAACCCTTAACCAAGGGCGTGATTATTCTCTTACATTAATATGGACGTGAGGTCTCAGTGACCGCTCAGAGTTTAGGGGCATTAAACAACGAAAAATAAAAATAAAATAAAAAATAAAAATAGAATTTTAGTTATTAATAGGGGGCGGATTTCTATGACATGTCATATTTTCCCCCTTTGCATTATTTCAGGTTTCCGACTAATTTAAACCCGATTCCAAGCATCCTGGTGAAAATGGATCGGCTGTTATTGTGCATACAACTGCATATTAAGGAAATTTTCAATTATTGTAGCATATTTAGTATGAATATGCATATTTAGGTCATATTTTTTTTTGCATATTTTTGTGCATATTAAAGGAATGTAGTACTTTCATATCATATTTTGTAAATTTTGCATTATAATTAGGAATGGGTCGATACCAGATTTTCTCGATACTCGATACCGATACATGATTTTTTTCCTCGATACTCGATACTCGATACCTTCAACATTTCCAGTTTCAATAAATTGGTACATTAAAAATTAAAATTTGAGATAACTAAATTAATTAAGTCTGCATATTTAATGAGACAAAATTTTGTCTCCTACTCTTTTCAGTATTTATACTGCCGATATACCAGATTTGCCTTCTGTGCATACAGCTCTATTTGCAGATGACACAGTGATATATACTTCTCATCATAATATAATTACAGCTACTACACAATTACAGTCTTCATTAGATCTATTCTTACACTGGTTATCAAAATGGCGCATTCAGTTAAACCCCCAGAAAAGTCAACTGAAAATATTTACACTGAGAAGGCCTGAAGTTCCCCCTGATATCAAGATGTATGATTCATCAGTAACCTGGCTTTCTTCAGACAAATCTGTTAAGTACCTGGGACTACATTTAGATCGACGACTGACTTGGCACACCCATATAAACACAAAACTAAATGAAGCTTATGCCCGACTGATGAAGTTATACCCAATTATGAACAGGAAATCGTCTCTCAGAATGGATTATACTCTTTTGCTTTATAAAAGCATACTCCGGCCTCTGCTGCTATATGCATGTCCAATATGGTGTAGTGCATCAAAAACAAAAATTCAGCGTCTCCAAATATTCCAGAACAAGGTTCTAAGAATGTCAGTGAACTCTCCTTGGTTTATTCGAAACAACCAATTACACAGTGAACTCGGTGTACAGTATATTCATGAACACATCTCTAATTTGACTAAACATTTTCTTAATAATCTAGAACATGTTTCAGGGGCACAGTATTATGGCCTCGGACAAAAGTCCCACAATGCACGGCGACTTAAACCTCGTTTGCCTCAAGATATAGTTCTTTGATTAAGTTCAAGCCTGTGACCATAATTAGCCTATGTCAGATAACTTTAAAGCGTAATTTTGAGTGAGGGGTCAAACATTGACTCACCTCTATAGCGAGAATACTAATAGGCCTACTGTTACAAATCTCCAATGGCTATCACCAATCTGACATAGCAATGTAATGCTGAACGATTGAAATTAAATTAAAAAAAAAAAATTAATATAGTATTTAATACGGTAATCTAGTAGCCTATAATTATTTTTAAACTCTACATTAAAACTAAAATTAGTTTTTTAAACAGTCCACTTACAAGGTTTTGTTAAAACATACTAGCATTCTCACTTAATTGCAGAATTGCAGAATTACAAAAGTATCGAAAAAGTATCGAGCGAGTTTTCTGAAGTATCGTTCGATGCCGATACCATGCAAGTATCGAGAGTATCGAGGTATCGAAAGTATCGAGGACCCATCCCTAATTATAATGATACTTTAAGAGAATTTACAGATATTTTAAATAATTAACATATTTTAATAAAATGAATTGTAACGAAACTTTAAAAAAATTAACAATGTGTAAGTGGAAAAGTCATATTTTAAATTTTATTGCTCATATTTTAATGTTTTTTAGGTCATAAATGCATGCATATATCATATTTTTAGGTCATAAAAATCCGCCCCTAGTAATAAATTTTCTAAAACATAGGTACATAAAGGAAAATATAAAAGAGATCAAGAAAATCGCAAAATCAAAAGAAAATAGGAAAAAAATATATATACACATAGTGCTAAAATTTAGCTAGATTCATAATGTTGGTATCATCATTTTAACAATTATTTTCCAGTGCGTAGTGCGTTTACACGCAAAAAATATGACACGAATGATTTGTGAATTTTCTTGGCCTAAAATATAAATTGCATTACTAACTTCCGCTTTTCCCCCTTCTCGACAAAAGCCAGAAAAATAGAAATCAAGCTGAGTAATTAGATTCACCATTATACAGTCGTTTATAATCACATAATAAATGCTTCAAAATATATAAATATAACCATTTCACAAAATGCACTGGCAATTAAAGACGTTTGTAATATGATTCACTGAAGCCACTTTCAAGTTGTAAACATTCCATCACCGAATACATTAATCCTGGCACATAAATAAAATGAATAGTAAGCATGCATTCACGAACCACATTCTATTGTACCTGTTGGACATTACATAAGAATATTATTGGAGAAAAATTCCTCTGACACTGAGTTTTGAACCCAGAACCTTTGGCTATCCATGCCACTGCTCTACCAACTGAGCTAAGCCAGAGTTCACTTCACAGTACTAGATGGAACATCTCTCCTATTCTCATGGCATGTCCAAAATAGACAATAATCTGTGGTTCATTAATGAATTTATGTCCATCTTGAATGTTACTGTACAATACCAGTGGAAGCACGGTCACAAAAATCACTAATTAGTGTGCCTCACAGTACTGCATATGACATAACCTGTCTGTCAGTGAGGTAGACCATTAAGGGCAATCAGTCATAGGAGAGAGGTTCCATCTGGCGCTGTGAAGTGAACTCTGGTTTAGCTCAGTTGGTAGAGCATTGGCACGGGTAGCCAAAGGTCCTGGGTCCAAATCACAGTGCCAGAGGGATTTTTATAGTATAATATTCTCAATTATAAGCATGTTTAGAATGAAATATTGACAACTCACATTAATTTTAGCTTCAGAGTTGGCCATAATCGCTAGTATTTACTTTTTGTTTCATTGTTTACTGTTGATTGAAATCTCACTCCTAGATATTCACTCTGTATTCGCTTTGAAAAGTGTAAAATGACAGTAGAAATAATATATATGATAATTTAATTAAATTAAAAATTTCAGCACAGGAGATATTAATATAAATTCTCTCAGCTCTTTCTGTATTTTGCGATTCTTTTTTGTCTCCTTGCAGTTCCCATAGCAACGGACCTTGACTTTAATGTTTTAAAGTGGTCTCAGATACAGAAAACGCTTTGATCGGGTGCGTATCCTTGCTTTCTAGGGATATCTCGATCCTACATGAATTTAATATATTTGATGACAGCATTTTCTTCTCTACTTTTTCCCCATTTCCCATTTCTTAAGTCTATTTTTTTATTACTTTATCCTGTCATATTCATAAGAATTTTTAAAGCTCGTATAAAAGCCATAAAATTATAAATGACGTCGCATTATGAAGTCTCCCAGGGTTATATGAGCTTCCTTTTCCTTTTTCCTTGAACTAATAGTAATGAGCATGCATTTATATCCAGGATCCTGTTTCATAGAACTCGCTAATAATATTAGAACGCATAATGTTATTCGTTTGTTATTATTCGCACACTTTATCTTGAGCTCAACACTCCATAATGCTGAAAACCGTCCATATAAAGAAGGCCTCGCTCGAAAAAATGAAGATCGCGACCCGTTCCCAGTATTGCCATACCCAAAAACTTCCCGTTGAGGCATTCTTGAGCTACCGTCAATTTTTTTTATTTGTTTACATCATATTATTCTGAAAATGACAGAATAAATCCAGGGATATTGGAAGAACAGTACTGGTGTTGTGGAAATGGTCGATATAAGTGACAACGAAGTTAAAAATAAAGATTCTTTAAACCAAGAAGTATCGGAAATCAGCGAAATAATAAACCAAATAAATGAAAAGCAATTTAATGTGTTTTAAGCTGAATCTGTCGTTGGAGAAAAGAACAAGTCAAGTTTTATTATTTCGTTGTATTAATTGTGTTGTATTAATTACCTACAAACTTTCGCGAAAGGTATTTAGTTAAATTACATCAATTCAGGCATGTGAAAGTGCGTATTCAAGTAGGCCTACATGTACAATGCTACGACTTTTAAACGATTTTCTATATTCTGAAGACCGGGAGAGAAATTGTCTAAATAGGCCTAAATATATTACTTTAATCATTTCTCCAGCTATATATTCTACTATAATATCTGAATCAATATAAAATCTTTAGTTTGTTAGCGAGAGTTGAAAGTGCTACAAATTACAGTTAGTTCCATTGTGTACCAGCATAAAACTACACACGTTATATTTTCTGGTAATTGGCAACCCTTCAGAAACAACGTCAATTTCAACTCACCGCCTTCTGCAATGGTCAGTCTCTTATACTGCATGCAATATCAGCTCCCCTCACCCCCGCATTTTTTCGGCTCAAGATAAAGTGTGAGCATAATAACAAAATCTTGTTTCATAAAATCTATTCACTAATATTATTAGCGCATTAGTCAGCTGTTTGATTAAGTCTGCATTGTTGGTTCTTCTTCTTTTCTGTACTACTTCAAAGCACCACGGCCTACTGAAATCTCGTTATTCACATATTAATTGATAGCATTTGTTTTCAGATAATGGCTGCACATCTTATGTTTCTTTTTTATTTTATTTTTGACTAGCTTAAAAGGCCCGGCTTCGCCCGGGTTTTGTATTTTGTAATTCGTAATTAACTTATGAAGGACTTTCGATTTTCATACTCTCGGTCCTTATGTAATATTCATGTAGAATTTGAAATGGGGAAGAACGACTTATCACACTCAAACTATTCCCTCAGAAAACGCGCCTATATATAGCTTTTTATGGCTCATAGAGGATGTAGAATTTTGCATCCCATCGCTTCTACTCACCAAGCCTGGTAGGGGTTCAAATAAGAAGAAACAGAAATTCCGGTAACATAAAATCGTATTGTCTTTGCGGAATATTTTATTTCTCACTCTCGTGTTACCATAAAACCGTTTTGGGGATGAAATTAAACAGAAATGCAATATCACTTTTATACTTCTCTCTCCAAAAACCTGCGATATAATAAGATACATATCACCATACCTAGTATTGTTTTCTCTATGTCCAGGGTAGAGCAAGTTATGTGACTGCATTATTTTCGTGGATTTCATTCTTTAATATTTATTTATAACATGAATTAAATTGATAGCTTCTGTAATTTGCCAAACTCCCATTTAATTTCTTTCCAAACCCATCTGAGGCCACTGGCAACAATGGCATGTGAACTGTGATTTGGATTTGATAATTCTGTGTAAAAAGGGATTAAGTATTCTCAAAAACATCTGATTTTTCGCATTTAAAATCAAAATTTTAGTGAGCACTTACATTATGAAACGAAGGTACTGTCAAAATTCCAAGTCCCTACCTATTATAGTTTAGGCTCTGCGTTGATTCTCTGTCATTAAGTCAGTCAGTCAGTCAGGACAAAACCTCTTATATAGGCCTACATAGAGATAATAATAATAGCAACAATAATCACCCTTATTCCTCTTTCTAAAGTACTTATATCCTGAAAGGACTTGCAGGTGTCCTGATATCTTTTTAAGAAGATGAAATTTTCCATCTGATTGAACTGGATGTGAAAGAGGGATATCTCCTATTCATTCCCAACATCTTTTCAACCTTAGATCGGACACGGACGCATTTCCTTGCAGAATATATTACCAGATGAGAGGAATAGCGGTCCATGTCGCAGACTCTTATTGATTTGTGTGATCCTCTTTAACAAAGGAGCCGCCTACTGTTGCCATAGAAAGGAGAAATATGGACTTCCTTGTAGCTGGGATCTCAAGCGTATAGCCTGTCTATGTATAGACACATGGGAAATTATTTTTGTTCGACTATACCATTGATGCTTATTACAAGTGACGTCATAGTTTCTAAATTGCCTTTGCAGCCATTTCATAATTACAGGTGGGACATTCTAGCAAATTATAAAAACTATTTTTGTTTATTACATATCATAAATAATAAACTACACCTTTTCAACCTCAATTTCGGAAAAAGTAATTTCAATTTCGGAAAAAGTAATTTTAATTTCGGAAAGTGTAATTTCAATTTCGGAAAAAGTAATTTCAATTTCGGAAAAAGTAACTTCAATTTCGGAAATATTTGGGCTATTTTTTTTAACCTCCGATGGGGCATAAAATGAAAACCACAGTGAAAATCAAAACTGTTTTATTTGGAACATTTAGGTACACCTTCTAGCTACTTCTCTACATAATCTTGCTCCGATTGAGTCATTTGTCTTAGCATGGTACCAACTTTACTATACCCTCTTCATTGCCCTCGTATTTCCGAAATTGAAGTTACTTTTTCCGAAATTAAAATTACTTTTTCCGAAATTGAATTTACTTTTTCCGAAATTGGAATTACTTTTTCCGAAACTGAAATTACTTTTTCCGAAATTAAGGTTGAAAAGGTGTAGAATTGGTTCTTCAGTTTCTGTAAAATTTACAATGCCTTCTCCTCCACACTACATGCAAAGCATTATTTAAAATTTATTTTAAATATTTTAAATTTGTTTCTCAAAATCTATGACGGGTGGGACATAATTTGGACAAAAAT
Organism: Ectobius pallidus; assembly: GCA_964059195.1. NCBI lineage: Eukaryota > Metazoa > Arthropoda > Insecta > Blattodea > Ectobiidae > Ectobius > Ectobius pallidus. The sequence continues at coordinate 179,152,168 of CAXKWD010000005.1, read as the reverse complement.
CTTAATGATCCACAAAAACAGTTCATTTGCTGTCCTGCTATTATTGTTAGGGTCTTAATGTTGTTATTAATGAAGGTGTGAGGGATTAAATACAAATTATAAACTGTTTCCAGGTTGTCAGAACATTTATTTAACTTATTAATAATAATTTAACAAAACTATCACCATTACGGATGGGACAAAAAGTCACTTGTTTGTTATTTTACATAGTAATTAACAATACATAGGCTACTTTTTGAAGTTAATCTTATACCAGACTGTACCTTAAGATGTATATTTTCTCAAATTAAAATGGACATTGCTGGTTACTCCTGACTACTTGGTATTAAAGTGTTAAAATCATGCTAAAAATGGCAAAAAAAGTATCTCAACGCAATAAATAAGTAAATCGACAGATTTTACACATGAAACCACTTCAGATACAGCTAAGTCCTTAATATTCAAAGAATTTGAGGTTTTAAACTTATTTTTTACCACCCAATTACAATAAATTTATAACTTCTCTCTTTGAGGGAAAAATTACCATATTTTATGAAATGGCTGTTTACTTAAAGTACTCTTGTTCATATTCCAATTATTGAGGACCAAATACTCCATTTTTGGCCAAATTCATTTTTTAATGGTTTTAGGTGCTTTAAAGTGAGATCTTTAAGATAACATAACCAATTCATTTTGAACCCTCAATATGCAAGGTTTCTATCTTCTATATGTAAATAAACACTATCGAAACCTTCTCTTGGACAATTTATGTTTTGGCACATTTTGAGTTTTGTCAGTCCTCAATTACCGAGTTCCAGCTAGGCATTTCGATTGTTCTGCGTATTAATATATTTTTTTTGTTTATAGGGAGAAGGAAATTGGACCTACAGCTTGGACAAAAGAAACTCAGGACAGGAATATATACTGCGGTGCTGAATTCTCGAGATGGTGAGTTAGTAATTACTTTAATGCATGTTCAAACCAATCTCATGTATTTTAAATGGCATTTTTTGAGGGACTGGTTACAAAATCTTGGTCCATTTAGTTTCAATTTTCAAATGGGAAGGAGCTGTAGAATTTGTACGTTAAATTATTGCCACCCTGTATACAGGTTATACAGGCTAGGCCTACTTATACATAATGCCTACGACTATTTTTTTATAATTTCAATTTCAATTTATTGCAATAAATTACAGTATAAGCGTACAGAATTAAATGCTGGGTTTATTAATAATTTATCTAACCACGGTCTATTAGCCACTCAAGAATTGTTTTTGAATCAAAATTCAGGGTGTTAATTAATAACACCGACATATTTTATTTGTGTATAGGGGAGACATAGACCACTTTTATTAGGTGATTTTTGCTCTATGACGTAAAATGTGTATGCTACCGGGCATTAAAGTCATTATAATTTAGTGTTCATAAGTCAATATTTAAACGAAATAGGGTTAAAATGTTCATTAAATTGACTTCATGCCTTCTTAGTGATCGATAAAAACCTGATCTTTAATCATTGATCAGCAGCTATATCATAATTTAGAGATTTCATAATCTGCAAAATTTACAGACTAATCACAAGACTGGCTGCCACTGCAATAGAATTTATTCATAGGCTAACTCCAGTGTTAACAAGGAAGTTCCTTTGTTTTGCTTTTTTTTTCAAATGTTAGAAGTCAGTGGCGGCCTTGCCCTGGGAGATTTTATGCTGTAACAGGAAATATTGAATTCATTGATTAAAAATCTCCTGATAAAAGTTGCTATATACACAGGTAAAATATTTCGGTGTTATTCATTAACACCCTGTATATTTAAACTGCCGACTGCAGGCCTATTACCAGTAAAGCTAGTGTGAGAGTCTACTATAATAGTGATTGATGGCTGTGAAAACTTTTCATAAGAAGTAGTTTCAATTAAGTTTAACTTGAATTTAATAAAAACTTTACTAAATTCACTTGCTAATAATAAGTATTATTATTTATTGCAAAATGGATATATTACTTGTATAAACACATTCAAGTCTAAGACAGGAATTTTTCTAATTCATGAAAAATTAACTTGGACTTGTCCGGTTTTATGTAATCAGCCCCTCAATTCTCATTTAAGTAGAGGTCCATGACTTAAATACAACCTACCACAATCATTATCTGTTACTATAGTAACAATACACAAGCTCTTTAAGCATGGCCTGTGTTGGGTACAAGAGCGGCTTATGACCCTGCCGTAGAGGGAAAAGATGGGAAAGGATGTTAGAAAGAATCTCTGGAGTAGCTGCAGGACCAGTCTGTTTAATGGGACAGACACCCAAAGTAGAGCGAGTGGACTTATAAATCTCAGGTGCTGAAACAGGGATCTTCGGATGTAATATTGGAGTGAAACCTGTATAATGTAATAAACTATGTAACCTTTATTCTCACAACATATAGGTAAATAATGCACTTGAAAGACTAATAGAAACACTGAAATAAGATGTATAATGAATCTGAGCTAGGTGCACTTGCACTTGCACAATGGAATATGAATTTGGCGGTAAACTGGACACACGTGGCGAATAATTTCTCTAATTATGCCAGCAATGTAAATTATACATGAAATTGATCGTAAGGATCTCTGTATTACTTTTACTGTGATTTCACACTGAAATCTTGACTCTAATGAACTTTATAGCCGAGCTATTGTGATCGCTTTGATTGCACAATGTTGCCGCACTGATACACGAACTTTTAGACTGATCTAAGAAGCCGATAACACTGAATCTACTGTAATTAGTGTAGATTAATTAATAACACACGATAATACTTGTAAATGGAAGTATTATGTATTTATTCGCTACTTAATAGAAAACCTCTGCTTCTATTGTCTGAAATAGGCGGGATTCTAGACGGCGCTCCAGCACGTCTCTCGTGCGTGAAGGCTTGAAGCTAACTGTGTTCTAACATGACGCCGTGATGTCATGCTGCCTCTAAATCTGCACCTGCTGATGAAAGGGGATTCACAGAAATAGGCGGACTTATACTAATATCAATGCGCTGAGATTGAGAAATGCATTGAGCGGAACATTTGAATATACACTCTTACTAGACACGTAGAAAAATGCTAGTAGAACCTATAGCTTTCCCCAACAGCCTGCTATATAATTAATTTAAGCAGAGGACCATGACTAATTATAAAGACTACTCCATTCATACGCCGCATGTTTGATACTGACCAATAACGTTTAGCAATTCCTCGGATATAAACCAATCACGAGCGTTTATCTTATAAAATGCTTGCCAATAATATGAATTTTGGGGTTTTAACTGATAAAATGGTCGGCTCGTTACTGGACACGTAAAAAGACCTACAGGTATAATGTTAGTCGAGGTTATGGTATTCTCCTTTGAATGATACTCAATTTCGCACACAATATACAAACCCAAGCCGGACTGTACAGAAAACAATTAACACGATGATTAGGCTCATAGTTTATTAAGTGCCAGTATGGTACTTTATCAGACTGTGTGGGGGACGGGAAAATGTCTGTCCGTGTGTTTGTACGCGCGGTAACTCAAATAAGCTTTATCGGATTTCCATGAAACTTGGTATACGCATTTATAAGGTCGATGGGAAGAAGCCTATTGATATTGGAAAAAATCGGTTGACCGGTACTGGAGTAATGCCCAATTTAGTGCCTATTTTATGGTAATATAGCCTACTATATACCTAATTAAAAAGACAATTTCGATTCGGTGCAAGCCAGTTCGTGTGCTTTTATTCTGTACTGCTGTTAGCTACCCTGAATTAGGTTAACTATGTCTTATATGCACCAATGGTAGCACTGGTCACAACATGGTAACTCGAATCGATTCATGGATGATTGATTCATAGTATGCCGTGATCTCGCAGCTGTTAGTTTTGTTTTTATACAAGAAAGCACGAAAGTAATTATTATTTGTATAATCCGTTACATTTTTATTCATGGAATAGTCTTAATAATTCCAAGTCGAGTTGACGAGTTTCAACACATAAATCTATCGATAAACTCGTCAACTCTCGTGGGATTACCTGTGGTAAAGATAATTTAAGCTAAATCGTGGATACATATCTGATAGTAGGCCTATATAATCTTTTTCTTAGTCACTAGGAAGGCCATTAAACGATACAGTACTGAAAATTTATAGATTTCGATAATTTTAATAGATTACGGATTTAATTTTTGTTATCAATGGGAGCAGATGCATTCTTCCGGTTACAATATACAGTTCTCTTCGCTTTATGGTACTCTCTTTTTTTTTAAATTGAAAATCTGAATACAAGTCCCAAAGGCAAGTAATCTGTTTTACATATTTAAAAAATCAAGCTGAGGGAATTTTAATTTGCGGAATTGTTAGGTGGGCGCCATTTTGACAAACATATGAAACCCGATCCGGCGCCATATGTCGCACTCTCACATGTGTACGGACTCTCACCAGGAGTGACACACGATATGCAAACCCGTACACATGCATTATTCATGGACAGAAATATTTGTAACATAAAAAAACCACCTCCATTGTCCGGGATAGCAAAAGGCAACTTCAACAAATATCAATTAACTGTATTGTTATTCAGTCTTATTGTGAATTAATTGTGAACTATAATGCACCACACCGACGGTAAATCAATGTTTATTGTTATTTACGATTAAGATCATTATATGGAACATAACATGCGAGCATTAAGTTCACAAAAGGAACGCTAGCGACATTTTATGTTATTTTGAATAGGTTCTCGGGAAAGGTTTTCTAAAAGATCTATGGGAGATAGAGTGCGTGTATTTAGTCTGCTGTATTGGCTATTACCTTTCAGAGCCCTCTGTGAACACTGTTTGATAATACCGTTGCCATGGAAACCGAGCCTGTATTGTTAGTCAGTCTTATTGTGAATTAAGTGTAAGCTATAGATTATAATTAGACCTGGGATTTTAAGGCAAATGCCTATTTTGTTCCTTATGAAATAACATGAAAATGTCTAAATGTGTTGACATTTCGTGATAAATCACTTATATTTATAGAGTTTTATATGCCCTAAAGTGCCTATTTGGACCTTTGGAGCCTGTTTTTACTATTTTAGTGCCTAAAATGCCTATTTTGTGCATTTAAAATAAAATTCAACTTCTGTAAATTTTACAATCACTTAATGGACATCCCTGAATGAAGAGCAGAACAGCAGAGGGTGGGTTTTTTTTTCGCAGAAACTTGATTTTCCCAAACAATTCTCGCCAATGGAATGCTGACTGACGGGGAAGGATTAGCTCAAAACAAGTAGCAGGTATATAGAGAAAGAAGGGACATAAAAAAACTCGAAAACAAAAGCGACAATTCTCACACTTATAATATATTGAATATAAACACAATGATTGGGTGTGATTTATTAATGTTCAGTTTCATGACAGGTGTTATAATTCCTGAACAAGTATGTTCTCGCATGTCAATCACTAATCAAGTGAATTTGAAATGCTAATGAAAATCACAGCAATGGATAATTCAGCTGCACATCATTTCCTGTTTTCATAACAGTTCAAATAAAACCTAATAATACGCAACACTTACAATAATCACATAATATGCAAAGATAATAATAATAATAATAATAACAATAATAATAATGTAACGACAATACTGATAACCTGATCACAATATGATTAAATTATCAAGGCAATATTTTCCGTTTAAGAGCTATGAATCAATTTTAATTCGCTTGAAACCCGATAGCAGCTGTCAATGTTTCTATAGCAACACGCAACAATAGGCAGGTTTCAATAGCCCCCTGTTAATCATAACGTTACATCCCCGATGCTCACTTATTTATTGATTTTAGCGCTTCAACAAGCTTAGCAAACATTTTATATTTTCCTAATTCCCGGAACCGCCTAAACTAAACTAAAAGTAAACTCCGTGGTGCTACATCCCTGGAGGGACTTGGCCTACCACCCGACCGCTGCGTCATCCACCACAGTACTGGATGAATATTAGAGGCGCGTCCATAAAGTAAGTTTCCCTGGGGCCGTTTACAGAAACAAAACACAATTTCAAGGAAATATTTTTTGCAACAGACACAGCCAGTATTCAGCTATTTTTCAATACATTCGCCACCCGCATTTAAACATTTGTCTTACCGTGGCACCAACTTTTGCAATACCTGTGTCGTAGAACTCTGCCGCATGGGATTTGAACCACTGTGTGACAACCATCTCCGCCTCTCTGTCATTTCTTTAGGTGTAGGAAAAGATGGAAATCACTGGGAGCGAAGTCCGAGCTGTAGGGTGGATGTTTAAACACCTCCTAGCAAGTCTCCTGCAGAAGTTCGGCTGGGAAATCATGGGAGTAAAGGCGGTTAGTGCGTAAGGCTGACAACTTTACCACCTTCATGTGCCGAATATCTAAAATCTGGGAGCCTCATCCTCATGAAACCCTTAGGGTATCCATGTCCTGTGTAGGGAACACTTTACTTTTTACTATGGCAATTGCAACCCATAAACACAAGCTTTACTAACTTTCATGGAATGTATAGGCCTATATGTGAGATTTTTTTTCTATGTAAATTATGTTTAAAAATTCTGATTAAAAAAAAATTCTGAAAAATAAAAATAAATAGGTTGGCACACCAGGCATTTGCCAGCCGTTTGCAAAGATGCCTTCCAGTTCAAACCTTACGTAGGCTAAATAAAGTCTAGGCTTAACAAAAATTAGTGAATAAACAAAAAGAATATAAAAGATGCAAGAATAAAACTGTAATACAATCTAAATAACAAACAAGCATAAAAAGTAAAATCCTTGTAGGAAAGAAAATATATTGCCTAAACAAATACAAGTAGAACAACATAAAAAAAGCAATAAAAACTATGCAATAAAAAAGGAATAATATTATTGTAGGATATAAGAATGGTCCAATGCGCTTTGTACTTAAGTCACTTTTACACGGAGGCGCAAGAGTCAAGGGACAGCAAATGGTACGGAAACTCCTTGAATTATGCAACTTGTACATCACATGAGACACATACAGGGTGTTATAAAATTCAGGTCGTGCACAGATATGAGAAACCACTCGGCTGGGATTCCTAAGAGGATTCAGACAATGTGCACGTGTTCAGATACAAAACTGTGAGTTATGTCATTTCTTCCGCCAAGATTTACGATATCATACTTCTGCATTGTAAGGCTTTTTACCCTCTTCCTGCTGGCTGACTCTGGTAAGCTCAATGGAAAGTGTAGACGTACTTTACAAAATTACGATGACTGTTTTCTACAAGAATCCTGTATAATTTACTTCCAAAGCTACCTGTGACCACTGCCAACAATACACTGTTGTCATAACTGTACACGGAATATGATTTGGATTTCATAATTCTGTGTAAAAAGGTATTTCTTAGCCTCAAAAACGCGAATTATTCTCAATTCAACATACATTAGCAGAATCAACCAACCATGAATAGATTTACTTCCGAAGCTACCTGTGACCACTGCCAACAATACACTGTTGTCATGACAACTGTACACGGAATTTGATTTTGATTTGATAATTCTCTGTAAAAATCGTATTCTCAAAAACGCGAATTATTCTCAATTCAACATACATTAGAAGAATCAACCATCCATGAATCGATTCGAGTTACCATGTTGTAACCAGTGCTACTAATGGTGCATGTAAAACATAGTTAACTTCACATTCAGTTAAGCTAACAGCAGAACAGAATAAAAGCACACGAACTGGCTTGCACCGAATCGAAATTGTGTTTTTAATCAATGAACATTTATACTATTTCAATTTCCTAACAAGTTATGTTGAATAAAATAATGCGTTTTTATTGTGTTCACTGGCAGCATGTGACGTATTAATCACTGCACGTTGATACTTAAATTTCCAGTAACGAGCTGACAATTTTATGAGGTAAAATCCCATCTTCGTATTGATAGCAAGCATTTTATAAGATAAACGATCGTGATTGGTCTATATCCGAGGAATTGTTAAAGTTATTGGCCAATATCAAACACGCGGCGTATAAGTGTAATAGTCACAGAATAAAAACAACTGAAAAGCAGTAAAATCTTTATTTTTATCCAGTTTATTTCATCTGCTGTCAAAATACTTTCTATCGTCCAAGGCCGTCTATTCCAACATTATGACCGAAATTGCCAAGGCCTGCGGTTGTTTACAGTGTTCAGCTGTTAACTGATAATAATAAGACATTTGAGCGTGCTCTGAATTTTTATAACCAGACTTAATGTTCCGAGAACAACCAGAACAACTCTCGACTTATATCTCGCGGAACAATCCCGTCATAAAGTTTTAAATGCAACTGACAAAGAAATAAATCCGAGTCGAGGGCATTCAAAACAGCAATAACGAACTTATGGGGGGATGAATTCAACCCTTAAACAAACGTCCTTCATTAACAGCGGAAACTCAAGAAGGGCACAAGTGACATCCTGGCTCGTAGCCAATCAGAAGAGAGAGGGAGAGAGAATCAAAAAAGATAAAAGCAGAAGAGGAAGGGGCTAAACTAAAAAAGCAAAAGGGGACATTAAGAAAGAAGTAGGAAGAGCATAAAAAGGATACAACAGCATAGAATAAAATAAATAAATATAAATAAATAAATACATAAATAGGTAAAGTGATCCCTATACAGGCCATGGAGGCCCAGAGGGTTCCAGGAGGTTGAGGCTCCTAGATTTTGGACATTCGGCACTTGAAGGTGGTAAGGTTGTCAGCCTTACGCACCGGCCGCCTTTACCCCCAGGATTGCTCCTGGTACTCATTTCTGTTAGAGGCTGAGTCGACCCCAGGGCCATAGTGCCACCAGAAGGATTAGCCAACGACCTCATCGGGAATCGAACCCGCGACCTTCCGGTCTGTAGCGCAGCGACATAAATAGGAAAAATAAATAAATAGAATAAATAAAAAATAAATAGAATAGAATAAATAGACGGAAAAAAAAGCAAGATCAGAAAGAATGGAGCAATAATGGGCTAAAATTAAAACACAAAACTTTAAGAAGCGATTGATTCAACGTAAGTTACTCCAAACGGAGAAGAAGAAGTAGAAGAAGAAGAAGAAGAAGAAGAAAAAAAGAATTAATAGGTAGAATAAAATAGCATAAAAAAGAAATGGTGAAGGGTAAAATAGAAATGCAGAAAAAGAGGAGAATGTAAGAGACAAAGAAGTATGGAAGCAAAATAGGAAGAGTAAAAAAATAAACAGAGCAAAGAAATAAAGAAGGAACAATATAAAGAGAGGAAAGAGAAGTGAAGAGAAAAATGTACAAATAATGAATAAGAAAGACTAAAATAAACAGAGAGGTCAGAAATAAATATGAGTAAAAACGAAGTGAAAAGATGGAGAATGATACAGTAACAGTAAGAAAAAAATATAGGATATCAGGAAAAAAAGTCATAAAAACCTGATGTGACATACCCACATAACTTTCTCTACGCTAAATATGGCCAACTTTCTCTCTTCACAATAGAATCAGAGGTCGTATTGCATACGTGCATATTCAGCAGCATTGTTCTAAAGTGTTGGACACTCAATTGATCATTTTCATAAGTATCAATATTTCTGAGTGATTCTTTTTTCTACCTATTTGTAAATATCATATGAACAACATAGCCTAATCTAGAATCTTTGGATTATCTGCTGTATAAATATTTTTTTGCACTCCTTAGCTAGTAAGTGTTACTTACGAAAGTTGTTTACATGGCTCGTAACTTGACATTACCACACGCAATCTTGTTGCTAGGGGCGACGGGCGGAAAGTGAATTGTTGCTAGGGGCGACGGGCGGAAAGTTACTTTACCGCCCGTAAATGCTTATTTGCGAGCAGAAATGACCAAGGCCTCCCCGCTTTATAAATATTCGGTTGCCATAAACAATAACAAATGCGAATCCCTTTCTGAAATAAGCACCATTCTTCAAGTCTGTATTTACATAATATTTTCAGGTAATATCACAATTAATATAATTAAATTGATATAAGTAACCGTCGTGCAAAAAATAGCATGCAACACACGGACCGTAAAGGCATTTACGGGTCTCGAAAACTTAAAAACCCTCGGCTGCGCCTCGGGTTTTCAATCTGTTTCCTCGACCCGTAAACGTGCCTTTCCGCCCTTGTGTCGCAATATACTATTTTAAAAATGATCACTTGTTAATATTTTTTACAAATTTTTACATCAGAAATATTAAAAAAAAAAAAAACTATTTAAGTTACATCAATGATTCTAGATAGAATTGTTCAGTAATATCAAATATACTTACATGCAAAATTTCACTGCAATAGGCTATGTTATTAAATGTTTGAGTTATCAGGGAAACGGCACAATATTTGGCTGCCTTTTTTTTTTGTAATGATAATTACCCTATAACTGTAACGGTTAAATTAATTCTGAAAATAGTATGGAATTGTAAAACTAGTCAATATAGAGCATGCAGGATTGAAAGGCTTCAGAACAATTCATTGCTGAGAAAAAGAATAATGGAACTTCACCTTTTTTTGCACGACGTAACTAATTAGTGGTAGGCCTACTTACGAATATTGTTACCGTGGATCGTAACTTGACATTCCCGCACGCAATCTTGTTGCTATGAAAACAAAAGAAATCTCCTTGCGGTAAAAATTACAAAAAACACAAGTGCCGTAAGTAAAACCATCATAATACAAGCTTTTATGGAAGATCGGAACCAAGGCCCCCCAGTTTGTGGCGACTTTAACAGGACAAATATTCGGTTCCCATAACAACCAACATATGCGAATCACTTTCTGAAATATAACTTCCACCTTCAATAATGTATATACATAATATTTTCAGCTAATATCTCAATTAATATAAATAGATTGATATAAATAATCATCGTGCAAAAAATAGCATGCAATACTCTTTCCGTAAGCGCATAACGGATCTCGGAAATTGAAAAAACTCGGCGCAATCGCCTCGTTTTTGCAATTTTTTTCCTCCATCCGTATGGACCGAACCCGGGCCGCCCAGGTGGCTGGCAGTCACGCTACCAACTCAATATATATATATATATAATATATTAATTCAGGGAACTTCAAAGGGAATATTTACGTTGAAAATTCGACATCGAACTTTAGGGTAAAACACAATACGTGCAAAGAAAATGATAATGTATTTGTTTAGAAGTGAAAAGAATGAGTTTACTAAAAGAAAAAAAAAGTTGACGTGATAGAAAGAGAGAGAAAAAAAAGGAGTGAGAGAAAGAGGGGGGGGGTTGCTCGTGGAGATAATGCAGAGGAGAAGAAGCCAATATCTTAATTACATATCTCGCAGCATCCTATTGTATGCATGGAGTTTAGAAAATATGAGTCCCTGAAGGTGGTTCCAATACAAACTCTGGAACGCTAAGATAGCCCGGAACATCTTTCATTCTGTCACCGAGGGAGCGAGTGTAAATTCTCACGTGCTGAATTTTTCATAATAAACCTGATTCATGTTTATGTAGATAGAGGGCGGGCCTCTAATTTAATAACCGCACGCCAGACCGCGCTGCAGCTGCGTCCCCGGTTCAAAACCAGCTCAGGGCTGGGTTGCCTGATTAAATTACATGTTATGAATGGTGCACTTCTTCTGTTAGCTACATGTAGTCTACTTGTTATGAATAAAGTACTAGCTGGCAGAGCGCAGTGGTTTAAATTTAAAAAAATCTTATTTGAAATTCACATAACTTCCTCTGCTCAAATAAAAGTTAGCATATCGAAAAAGTAACGCACAATAATTTTTTTTTTACAAAAAGTTTAACAGGTACAATTATAAACAATGCACACATGAAGGGACATCATTTGTCTATTTTTCTATACAGTCGCCAAGTTTCTCAACACATTTCTCCCATCGTGACACCAGTTTCAAAATACCCTCTTCATAGAAGTCCGTTCGGTTGGAGTATAGCCATCTGTGGACTGCTGTTTTCACTTCTGCATCTGACGCAAAGCGTTTACCGGCCAGAAATTTCTTCAGCGAGGTGTAGTGCGATTTTTATGCGCTAAGGGGCATAATCCTACTGAAATTCACAGGGACATGCGTGGCGTGTATGGGGACGACTGTACGGGCGGTGGCAATGTCTCCAGGTGGTGTACATTCTTCGAAGATGGCCGTGGCAACCTTTCATTTGTTTGGTCCCATGAAGATATTCCAGGCCGGTAAACGCTTTGCGTCAGATGCAGAAGTGAAAACAGCAGTCCACACAGGGGTGGATCCACGGGGGGGGGGGGGGGGGGGAAATGGGGGAAATTTCCCCCCCCCCCCAAATTTGTAACATTAAGCACAAATTATTGAAAATTTATTAGAACATAACCCAAATACTTAAATTAAAGCAACGACATTCATTATTTTGAAATACCTTTGTAAGAAAATGCTGAAATTTTCATTTTGTTTTCAATTGTGTACTGGATATAATTAATTTTTATGAGTAAAAACTTCCCTCTCTACTTTAGTTCCCCCCCCCAAAATGTCTCTCTGGATCCGCCACTGAGTCCACAGATGGCTATACTCCAACCGAACGGACTTCTATGAATAGGGTATTTTTTAAACTGGTATCACGATGGGAGAAATGTACTGAGAAACTTGGCGACTATACAGAAAAGTAGACAAAAAATGTCCCTTCATTTGTGCATTTGTTTGTAATTATACCTATTTAATTTTTTGTTTTAAAAAAAAGTGCGTTACTTTTTGATCCACAGTCGTTTAATCATTCTCTTTATGTATATTGGTTGTAAAAATGAAAAGAATGTCGTTACCACATCACATCGCATCCCCGAAGGACACACAACCCAAATAAAATCTGATTAATGTACTCTTGTAACTTTCTTTACTTTAAGCATGGCCAACACATTTTTCTCACTTCACATTCTGATCAGAACAAGAGGTTAGGCCTATATTGCACTTCTGTTAGCTACATGTAATTGTTGCGCTCCTTTCATAAACACATTCACGTTTGTTTAGGCCTAATACGATTATAGACTAATTGCACAATATAGGCTGCTGTTTTCGTACATTAAATAATTAATAGGAACCAAACTATTCAATTCATAAATTCGTCAAAAGTGTTCTAAACAACCGCAATTGCATTCTAAACAACTGCTAACAACTTTATTGTCCACTGTTCTCTAATACAAAACACAGCTGTAGTTCAGAACAAACAACACAGAAAGCTGTTAGGACCTGAATGGCCACGCATTACGATTCGTTGTTGTTTTGGTTGGCTTGTCGACAGTAATCGAGATATTCAGCGAACAAAACACTAACAATGTCTTGCTCGTGCAGGAATCGATCAATTTGCTGCATGACAACCTGACCTAACTCATCAGTCACTTTGTGTCTGCCATCATAAATATACGACACAGCTGTGTAACTCGCTTACAACGCTGTAATGAGGGCATCCTTTTGTAAGTCATTACTGTAATACAGCACTACATGTAATTTTAATACAAGGTAACATAGACTCTATACTGTATTATGAAGTCGTATTTTGCGTTGCTAGGTTACTATGCTGGCCTTGAAATAATATTACTTAATGGCTTTGGAATGTCGAAACCAGTGAATAAAATACGGACGGCTTCAGCGAAGCAAAGCCTTCTGTCGCCAAATAATTTCCTATCTACTTGACTGATTTTCAATTATTTATATTACAGTATTTGGACATAGCAATATGTGCGTTTCCAAGAGAATAAAGAGCGTTTTTATTTTGTTTACCAGTATTAGTTTGCAACTTTTATTAAGTGCCAGAATGGTACTTTATAAGATTGAGTGGGGGACGGGAAAATGTCTGTCCGTCTGTCCACATGTTTGTACGGGTTTTAACTCGAATACACTTTATCGGATTTTCATGAAACTTGGTATACGTATTTGTAACGTCCATGGGAAGATGCCTATGGATATTGGACCAAATCGGTTGACCTGTACCGGAGTAATGCCCAATTTAGCGCCTATTTTTATGGTAATATATTAGAAAGGCGCGATAACTCAAATACGCTTTATCGGATTTTCATGAAACTTGGTATACGCATTTATAACGTCCATGGGAAGAAGCCTATTGATATTGGACCAAGTCAATTGACCGGTACCGGAGTAATGCCCAATTTAGTGCCTATTTTATGTAATATATTGGACAGAATGTATCAAATGCAAATCAGTTCTCTTGACAACATATTGTTTTACAGTGTTCATATACGGCTAGCTTTGACAAAGAACACCATCCACATATTCCTTCACATATAGGCCTACTTATCAAACTAGACCTTTGTTCTTCCATAAGCCCTGCTTAATGAATCGATCTGTATCTTAACTCGGAAATCGATTACAAAAATAATTTAATTTCTGCACATCATAATTCTCCAAGACAAACAATTATTTTCATACACAATTCTTTCTTCTTCTTTCGTTTCATCCTCTTTGGGGTACGTTGAACCAGTCATTTCTTTGTGTGTTGTTCCTTCCTAAGTGCCCAGTATTTCTTCATTCTTTCTGATCTTCCTTTCCTCTTTCTTCTTCCTTCTTTTCTTTCTTTTCTTAGTGAATTTTCTGTAATTTTTAACTTAAGTAGGTCTATTTCAGTTTATTTAAACCGGTTGGGTTTTGTTTTGCAGTTGCGGAAGAAGTCAAAGATTTGTTTGGTTAATCTAACAGAGTCCATTCTAAGAAGATGACCATAGAAATTTATCCTCCTTTTTCGCATAGTGTCTGAAAGTTTTTCAATTTTCTTGTAGAGGGTTTCATTCTTGATGTATATCATCTTATTATCCTGAAATTTAAGTCCTATGATTTTTCTTAAAATCTTCCTTTCCTTTAGTCATACACAATTATAATAAACATAATTATTTTTCTGAAAAAATCAAATGAATCAATCACAGCATTCATTGAAGCCTACGCAGATAAAAACAAAAGACAGAGAACAAATATTGAATAGCGTCACGCATAACATGGCGCATTACATTCGCATTGCTGCAGTGTTTTGTTTGCATTGACATCGTTCAATTTAGATGGCCTGATCGCAAGCAGTCCCATCACCTGAATACGGCTCGCAGGGGAGCCATCTATCGGCACAACAGTTAACAATGCAGTTGATTATCTCTGCTACTGCAGCCTTATCTCTGACAGGTATACAGTGGGCCACGTCCCACATTTCAAATAATAAAATTCCCATACTTAATGACTCCAAAGCCTGCTGGTAAAACAAAAAGCTAACGCAGTTTATTTCATTATGTTAATCGAGTTAATGCATTTTGTATAGATGAAAGCTGAGTTATTAACGCACTCGAAAACAATAAAATAATTATAATAATAAAATAATGATAATAAAATAATAATAAAATGATAACAGATGATGAAAATAATACGTTGTGGTTATTTGTTATACCACAAACAATATTTCTAATATACAAAGCGTCCACAAAGTGAGATTCCCTAGGGCCATTTACACAAACAGAACAAAATTTCATGGAAATATTTATTGCAACAGATATAGCAAGTGTTCAGCTATCTTTCAACATATTCGCCACCGGAATTGAAACATTTGTCATACCGTGGGACCAACTTTTAAACACTTGTGTCGTAGAAGTCTGCCGCCTGGGATTTGAACCATTGTGTGACAACTATCTCCGCTTCTCTGTAATTTATTAAGGTGTAGGAAAAGATGGAAATCACTGGGGGCAAGGTCCGCGGTGTAGGGTGGATGTTGAAACATCTCCTAGTCGCACTTTTGCAGGAGACTTGCAGGGAGGTGTTGAAGTCTCCACCCTATAGCTCAGATCGCGCACCCAGAGATTTACATCTTTTCTTACCTCTCAAGAAATGAAGTGAATGACAGAGAATGTTACTTGTCTATGTCCCCTCTATACACAGGTAAAATATTTCGGTGTTATTCATTAACTCCCTGTATAGTAAAACACATACAATATTGTTATGGTGCAATGATTATACAAAGAACTAGTAGAACTAAAGAGATGAAAATAGTTATGCCTAATGTACAAACTCGTTTATGAAATGCTTACCAACTAAGATTTTCCTATTTTTGCTAAAAAAAATATAGAAATAAAAAAAGTGGCATGAAAAATGGAAAGAAAAATTCCCTTTAGGCAGGCCTACAAGCTGAGGTAGATTTCGAAGTGCTAAATCTCGCCTTATATGAGAGCTATCGAGAAACCAGTTATTGATTTGTAGAGTAGGCCTACTCATCAAGAGCTTTTCAACGATACCCCATAAGACGTGGTTTCAAAAATTTCGAATTTCCATCCCCCCACCAACCATCCACTCATACCCCCAAAACCCCCGAATCGTTGGTGTCACTGTGAACTCCATAGGGAATACTCTAATTTATTCAAAAAAGTTTCCCTCTATATTTCATAGGGGCCGAAATATAAATTTTTCAAAATTTCAACCATCTCCCCCGAGCCTCCCCTTGGACCAATTTTGCTCATTTAACGAACTTGTCGAACTATTGGGCCTAGAAATAACATAATAAAATTAGGTTCAAATATCTTCAAAACTACGGCCGCTAGCGTGTAAAGATAAGTTATATATAAATATATGTGGACCCTAGAACACAAGGGGTCTAAGTGACATTTTTCTCATTCTGAATAAATCAAAGTTAAAGTTTGAAGAAGTATTTTATGTGGAATTGAAAAATTAATTATATTTTTTTATTCTAAAATTTCAATCAGGTCTTTGATTTTCAATATCAGTTGTAACTTGTAATATTATATATAAATATAAAAAAAAAATTGAACAGGCGGTGGTTTCGTACTTAGGGAGGCATGAAACATAAAGATATGAAAGAATTTTTCGAAAATCATGACATGGTATCCATTGCAATAGGTAGATTTTTCTTCGAAATCTATCTAAAAAAGCGAGCAAATCGTAAAAAAAAAATCTTTCATGTGTAACATTTTTTATTCAAGATAATAAATCTACCTTCAACTTTCAATACACTTATATTATCAACCGAGCTCAACTTTGCCTTTATGAAATGGCATTCACACACACGTAAGATATGTGTGTTAAAGAAGCTCCTTCTGAACTAATACCAAGTTAGACTCCGCGAGCTGTACAAACAGAAGACGCGTGAGTTGCCATGACAACTAACAAGGTTTGTTTCTGGAGATAAGCTCGGCAAACTTTGTATATATATCAAGACCTCGCGAGCGCTATTTCAACGGGTAATAAAGACAGATATTGATATTTAAATGAAGGCATCTTCACAATGCATTCATTAAGAGTCCCTGTTTTCTGTTTTCCCTGCAAAACGTCCAATTAAAACCTGAAAAGGCTTATGATATCAGAAATTGCTTTCTGTGTAGAAGACGTTTGTACGGGTCTGAAATACTCCGAAATATGGAACTATTATACTATACTATACTATACTATTGTGTGCCCCTTAAGGCGGGGAGGCGGGGTGGGAACGCCCCTAAGCACCGCAGCCGTTGCCGACTTATTGTACCTACCTCCGGGATGGGATGAGTTGCATGCCCACAGGCCGCCCCGGACCCGCAAAGCCCCCCGTGGGCCCCCACGGAACTCCCCTACATCCAACAGGTCTTTACCATGCCACGTGTGCGCCACCCCCTGCGGTACCTCCAACCGGGAGCCCCGACAGGTTCGTGACACACACCACCAACAACCTCTTGACCACAAGCAGCGGGGAGAACGGGAGAGGCCCCCAAAGGGCTCCGACTGCCGAAGCAGACCCGATACCAGAAGTGGCAACGGGATGAGGATGAAAAGGGGGAAAGGTGAGATGAAGTGGAGAGTGTTGGTGGAATGAAAGGGGGAAACGGGAGAACCCCGAGAAAAACCCCCAAAGTACGGCTTCGTCCACCACGAATGACACACCCGCCGGCCCCGAGATTTGAACTCAGGACCGCAAGCATGCCAGGCTCACGCGCTACAGCATGAGCCACCGCGCCGGCGAAATATGGAACTAAGGTATAATTTAAGTTCGCTATCAAGTATACTTGTAGACCTACGCGTAAAACTCGTGTTCAAATAAAATCTAAGATCTGCTCTTTATTTTGAAACAGAATCGAACCAAATCCATAGACGTAAGAGGTCTTTAACTGGACTACTACAATGGCAATAGACAATTCCTAAGCAAGCTACTTTATGGAACCCGGAGGTTCATTGCCGCGCTTACCTGAGCCCGCCATTCAACCCTATTCTGTGCTAACTCCATCTAACCATCCCTCGCAAATCCTACTTCCCTTAAATCTATCCTAGTATTGTCCTCTCACCTACGTCTAGGTCTTCCAAGTGGTATTTTCCCTTCGGGTCTCCCAGTCAATATTTTTGAGATATGTCTTTCCTCCCCATTTCATCCTCCGTAATTTAATTACCCTTATTAGATTCGGTGACGAGTACAGGTGATGAAGCTCGTCGTTATACAGTTTCCTCCAGTCCCCATTTTCATCTCTCTTAGGCCCAAATTACTTTCCTAAGCCCCCTGTTTTCGAACACACTCAGATTATGTTCTTCCCGAAGAGTAAGCGGCCATCTTTGTGTCTAGAAAGACAAAATGTTTCTTGAAATGAAACATACATTACTTCTAGTGGCATTATTAAGCAACCAATATTATTCTGGCTATGCGAAACGCCTGAGACTGCATGACTAGGCCGCACGCAATACACCGCTGTCAGAGTATTTGCCGGGGCAACGCGGCGCTCCTACTTATAATGGAGCCTATCCATTCTTCCTTATTGAATGATTCAAAGCTATCTTTCTTTCATAAGAATCCACACACACATATAATGTGTGTACATGTGTGTGTGTGTGTGTGTGTGTATGTATATATATATATATAAGGCTTTGTCCTGACTGACTGACTGACTTACTTCATGAGAGAGAATCAACACAGAGCCTAAACTATAATAGGTAGAGGCTTGGAATTTTGACAGTACCTTCGTTTTATAAGAAAGGATTTTCATGGAACCCGAATGTTCATTGCCGCGCTAACCTGAGCCCGCCATTCAACCCTATTCTGTGCTAACTCCATCCAACCATCCCTCGCAAATCCTACTTCCCTTAAATCTATCCTAATATTGTCTTCCCACCTACGTCTAGGTCTTCCAAGTGGTCTTTTCCCTTCGGGTTTCCCAGTCAATACTTTTGAGATATGTCTTTCCACCCCCATTTCATCCTCCGTGATTTGATTACCCTTACTATATCCGATGAAGTGTACAGGTTATAGAATCAATATGTGAATCCCATGTTGAATTGACAATCCACTTAAGTATTGCTTTCTACGGATCTTCCATACCTCCTCGTATTTTTCTGAAGTAGGGAGGTCTGGAACGGAGTGCACTCAGTCTCGTGACACAAACTGAGTTACTTGATAAATAAGTAGCGGTTCCGGTCGAGAGAGCTATCAATACTGGCCTTGAAGGTCGATATACTGACATAATACCCCCAGTCCTGCCATATGCCTTTTGCAGATGTCATCGGATGGTAGGCCTAGTTCCTTCAGGCATGTAGCGCCACGGCGTTTAGTTAGTTTTTAATCACTGAAGCTACCTGTAGCAGTGGCGGACGCAGAATTTTTTTTCGGGGGGGGATTTGACTTTAACTTACATATAAAATTAGTTTATAAAACTGGCCACTTAGAGTACATATATAGCCTTTTTTCAAATTTCGGGGGGGGATGTAACCCCCCTATCCCCCCCCCCTGCGTCCGCCACTGACCTGTAGCATACAATGTTAATACATCGAATGCATTACCCAGTTGTTTTTACTGACTCTGGTATAATATAGCTTGCCCTAACAGCTTGACACTGGATATCACATTATCAGGCGGGTTTGATTTCAGAGTTCGCATCAACAACAGCTCTTTTGTTTTTTATCCCCCATGTCCGCAGCAGCGCTGGTGACGGGCTGTATCATATCTCCTGTGTTCTAACCCCTATCCACTGTATTTCACCCTCCACCCGTTTTTAATAATAATAATAATAATAATAATAATAATAATAAACATTATTATCAAGGCTAGGATTAATACTGTAATAAAAATGGTTAAATATGTAGGCTGCATACATATGGGCTAAAATTGTAAAAATATGAACTAATGCTTTTAAAATACTGTAATAGCTATTTATGTATCAAGTACGCAAAATAACGCTTTAGCGGACGAAGCTAGTATAGCGGCCGAGGCGAAAGCCGAGGCTGAAATACTGGATGAGTCCGCTAAAGTTTTTGCGTACGTGGTGCATACAATATTTTTTTAGTAAAAGTTCTATAAATTATATGAAATAAACAAAAAATACCGTATAATTAATTATAATGAAAGGCAGTCAGCCATTTCTTAAAAGTTATATTCTCATGGCCGTCTAGATCATAAAACAACAATGACCGTACGTACCAATAACAAATGTGGTAGTATAGATGCATATTATGAGTCCCTTGTTTGTAAACAATATTGCATTACCAACTAGTATTTATGAAAAGCTTGTGAAAATAAAATGATAATACCGAGGAAATTTCAATCCAAGCCAGAAACATTGAATTGGAGCTGCTACCAGCAACTTCACGGCAGAAATAGGCTATGAGAAGGGATATATTACGGCATTTAAATGCTGTTCGTCCATGGTAAGGAATGTTTTTCAAGTGAATCAAAATGTGAAAAGTTGTTGGCTTATATTTGTTGTCATGTGATGAAGTGGGCTACCGTGTTTTGCGAAAAATCCTGGTAAAGTTTCTGATTATCATAAATAAACGTGTTGGCTTAAATTTGTTGTTTTATGACCAATTATATGCGTAAATCCATGTTAAAGTTGGTGTGACTGGTCAATGCCGTCTGGGTTTTGTTTAGAGATTGCCATGACGACTTTAAAGGACAAGGCCGCTAAAATTGCATTTTGAATGCAGTTTGAATGCACTTTTATGCAATTTTAGCGGACTTGTCATTTAAAGTGCAGCTTTTCGGCGTGTTACCAGTCCGATAAGCAGCTGTTTTAGAGAGCGTGTACTAAAAATATTTATTTAGTACACCCTCTCTAAAACAGCTGCTTGTCCGACTGGTAACACGCCGAAAAATTGCATTTAAACTGTAATTTTACCGGCCTAGGACTCTTAAAGTCGTCATGGCAAACTAAATTACTTCTTACTCAATGGCAATAGAAAATTCCTAAGCAAGCTAAAGGATTATTATCTATTTTATGGAACACGAAGGTTCATTGCCGCGCTTACCAGAGCCCGCCATTCAACCCTATTCTGTGCTAACTCCGACCAACCATCCCTCGAAAATCCTACTTCCCTTAAATCTACCCTAATATTGTCCTCCCACCTAAGTCTAGGTCTTCCAGGTGGGCTTTTCCTTTCGGGTCTCCCAGTCAATACTTTTGTGATATGTGCAACATGTCCAGCCCATTTTATCCTCTGTGATTTAATTACCCTTACTATATCCGGTGAAGAGTACAGGTTATGAAGCTCGTCGTTATGCAGTTTTCTCCAGTCTCCATTTTCATCTCTCTTAGGTCCAAATATTTTCCTAAGCATCCTGTTTTCGTCCCTAGCCCTGATTATTATAATTGAAGAATGTAGCCACTTATGAAGCTATTACCCCTTTGGATATGATCATAATAATTATAATAATAACAATAATAATAATAATAATATCCCTTCCATACTTTATAGTGACAAGGAATAACCTAAATTGAGAGCTTCAATGTAAAGAAAGTGAATGATTTGACAAGATTTCTGGAGAAGACTTTCTGACAAAAAGTACATCGAAAATGTGCATTTTATTATTGCAGAGAGAGATATTTCATCCTTACAAGATCTATAAAGTTCACATCGGATGATCTATATTTTGGAAACAAGCAGTAACAACTCAAGCAAGCAAAATAAACACCTAAATTCCCTCTCTAGAGGCATAGAAATATGTAAAGAGGAGGGAAATTTAATATGCTTTTCGTTTCGCTATGTTAATTACGGAGCGCCTGCAGTGTTAAGTTTTACGGGAATTGTGTGCGGGGAATGTTGGCAGCATCTTCCTCT
This sequence comes from Ectobius pallidus, assembly GCA_964059195.1. Lineage (NCBI taxonomy): Eukaryota > Metazoa > Arthropoda > Insecta > Blattodea > Ectobiidae > Ectobius > Ectobius pallidus. Next base: position 179,130,179 of record CAXKWD010000005.1, on the reverse strand, counting down.
GTGACAATTAACAATGATTCGAATTGAAATGACTTGATGTGTGAACACACTCTCTGATATAATTAAGCACAATAACGCTCTCCGCCAGGGGAAATTAATTTCCGTTAAGATTCCCAGCCTGCATAGCTTTTATCACGTGAAATAATAGTGAGCTGATGAACAGTCTTATCATCGTGTAAGCCCCGCAGCTTCTCTATTAATAATCAAGACAAAGTGTATTCAAATAAAGCAGATATAGCCTACAAATATGTAAACCTACAATCTGGCTCAAAACCATTAAATTGCCTCTGCTTGATAATTATCAGAGTTTTCTGACAGAGTAAGCGAGAAAACCTAAAACCATTATCTAGCACTATGATTCCCACTACAATTAGGCGCACAGAATTATAAACCATAATTATACAGGGTGTTAATGAATAACACCGAAATATTTTACCTGTGTATAGAGGGGACATAGACAAACAACTTTTATTAGGAGATTTTTGTTCTATGAATTCAATTTTTCCTGTTACAGCATAAAATCTCCCAGGGCAGGGCCGCCACTGTCTTCTAACATTTGAAAAAATACGAAACAAAAGAACTTCGTTGTTATCCCTGGAGTTATGAATAAAATAACTAATGCAGTGGCGGCCAGTCATATGATTAGTCTGTAAATTTTACAGATTATGAAAACTCTAATTTATTATGTAACTGTTGATGAATGATTAAGAATCTTGTTTTTATCGATCACTAAGAAGGCATGAAGTAAATTTAATGAAAATGTTAACCCTATTTCGCTTCATTATTGACTTAAGAGCAACAAATTCTAATGACTTGAACACATTCCAAATCTCCTAATAAAAGTTGCTTGTCTATGTCCTCTCTATACATAAGAAAATATTTCCGACATCTGTCTCATAACTAGACCTGGGATTTTAGGCTCTAAAAATTAGTTTGAGGCACCTAAAATAGGTTTTAAAAACAAGTAAATAGACACTTACAATATGCTTTAAAAATGTGTAAATAGATAGAAAATAGACTTTAAAATATTACAATATACACTTAAACTGTAACATGGCCTTTTTCTTTACTGCAAGAAACGTGGAATACCTAATATTAACAGAATTAACTGCAAAATTAGGCATCACGAACTATATTCACTTAGACAGATGTTCTTTCACTGGTGACTTGACACCCTCCCTCGTCCGTCAGCATTCCTTTAACGTCAATAATGTATATCCGACATTGAAGTTACTTTTTCCGAAATTGAAATTACTTTTTCCGAAATTGAAATTACTTTTTCCGAAATTGAGGTTGAAAAGGTGTAGATTGACCCATACAAGATAAACCTAGCAACAAATCTTCCAAACCAGGAAGTAAATCCAACTTGCTCCACTTTATTTGTCCAGGGACGGCAGGAGCGAGCTGAGAGAATTAGGGTTAGGCGAGGAATTACGGGGGGTGGGTTACTTATCAACACAATGATACCCCGCGCCGTGTAATGGCTACGCGAGGAGTAACTACGCCGGGTCTTAATAAAGCCGCTGCACACCTGATCCGTGCATTCTTACGCTCGCCACCTGCACGTAGAGGCCAAGTCTCCATGCCTATGCCAAGCAAACTCGCCCTTAAGCACTGCCAAGAGGATCAGCCTGTGAAGTATTGTGGGATTTGTTGTTATTGTGGGTCATGATAATTGTTGCCGGTTAAGTTTGGCAACAGCGCTGTGCAAGGAGATTTAAGGGATAAAGTCTGTCAGGTTGTCAGACCTGACTGACGAGTATTGTTGAGCGAAGTATAATATTTCAAGAGCCATATCTATCTTGAAGGAACAATTTATATCATAACCACAAACTTAAGTCTTCTAGCTTATATGTACAGAATAATTCATTTACTGGCAATCAAAGCAAAATCTACTGGACGCAGAGATATGAAATTTTAAACATGGATGGACTGAAGGGTGGCCGAATGCATCTGAAAGACGGATTTTTAATTTTCGCTTTCGTTCGCGAGTTATAAGTGAAAAACGGGAAGAAACGTGCATTTTTTTTTGCGCTTTCGGAGCATCAGTAATACATTTCAATTGTCAAATCAATGAACAGGTGACTTTGTCTACTTTTGTCATACCTTGGAAATAAAAGCATCGCGATCGCTTAAATGTTGTAAGCCCACGCTGTTATATTCATTTGTTTATAATGACAAGGCACGCAGACATATGAAATTTTCACCCTAGACGGAAGAAGGATAATGAATATAGGCCTAAATGGGTAAACATTGTTCGATTTGGACGAAATTCACAATGCAGGGGTTTTCTGGGCCAAGGAACTCGAATCTGATTTATTTTTTCCCATGCTGCGCTTTGTAATCGTGGAATTCGCTTCAAAGCCGGAATTGTAGCTGTTTCATTAATTAGGCCTATCAATCGTTTAGTTTAGACCTATGAATGTTTTGCGTTTAAATGTTATTAAATATAATATTTTAATTATTTTGCTCTTAATTTTTTATCTTCCCATTATTCATCGTGGGCGAAGCCGCGGGGATCTGCTATAAGCTATAAAAAGCTATATCTAGCGTTTTCTGAGGGAATAGTTTGAGTGTGATAAGTCGTTCTTCTCATTTCAAAATCTAAATACCTATATAAAGACCTGTATCTGTATCTGGTACCCTATGATCCCCAGGTGGGGCGAAGGGGCCTCCAATGGAGGTTTCATTACCTATACTAATTTTGATATGCTCATTTTCCGAGAGAGGGTAGAGGGACAGGTGGTAAGCCCATCGCCTCGCAACCCCCTCTGGAAACCAAGTATTTCTTGGACGTGAAAGGGCCGAGAAATTTTGTCCAGAGGCTCTAATTTAGGCTTGGAGTTCTTTTACGTGCCGTAAATCTACGACACGGGACCCCCAGCTTAAAGTCCCTCCCGGAGGACTCCGTGCCCAGGATTTTTACGTCCTGAAAAATCCATCGACCGCGGCCGGGTTTGATCCCGCGCCCTGCGGATCTAGAGGCAGGCACGCTACCTCTAGACCACCGCGGCCGACATATAAAGACCTAGAGTTTAATAATCTAAAGTCCTTCATAAGTTATTTTAGTATTTACAAAATACAAAACCCAAGCGACGCCGGGCCTTTTAAGCTAGATTTAAATACAAAGAGAGGCTTTCTAATCGTGGAATGTATTCCAAAGCTGGATTTTTATCTGTATCATTATAGATATTAATCTTTCAGTTTATGAATGTTTCCGCGTGTAAGTGTTAATAAATATATTGTTTTAATTATTTTGCTTTTAATTTTTAATCTTCGAAGTAGGCCTAATTGTCATGGGCGAAGCCGCGGGCACCTGCTAGTATTGAATATATTAGCTTTATTCTGCCTGATTTAAATGAAGGTAAGCTATAAAATGCAATCGCCGCAGGATATTGGAATTTTTATAGCGGTTTTAATATTGAACCATTTTGCAATGTAGATGAAACTCATTGATTGGAAATTCCTTTCCTTTATCCTGTGATATCGAGTTATTACTAAAGTACTAAAGTATTTAATGAACTAGTGATAATGTTTCCATTACGTTGACGTTAATAAATTGTTAAATAAAAACCGAAAGGATTATTATTTTATGTTCATCACGGTATATTTAACAGAATTCTGAAAAACTGACTGCACGGATTCTTCTACATTTTTGTTGTTCCATTCTTATCTGGGAATTATTCAATCCTTGTCTCATATGAGCTTTTACTTCCTCTGCCCGTCCCATATACAGAGTGTTAATGAATGCCACCGAATTATTTTACCTGTGTATAGAGGGGACATAGACAAGCAACTTTTATTAGGACATTTTTGCTCTATGACGTAAAATGTGTATGCTACAGGGCATTAAAGTCCTTAAAATTTGGTGCTCATAACTCAATAATTGAGCGAAATAGGGTTAAAATTTTCATTAAATTGACTTCATGCCTTCTTAGCGATCGATAAAAACCTGATTCTTAATAATTCATCAACAGCTATACCATAATTTAGTGTTTCCATAATCTGCAAAATTTAATGACTAATCACATGATTGCCCGCCACTGCATTAGGCCTATGTTTTTATTCCTAATTCCAGACCTAACAAAAATATTTCGTGTCTTTTTTTCCCTCAGAGTTGTTAGATATCGATCGTCATTTTTTACAATTTTCCCGACCACTACACAATATTCACTGTTCCTTTGTTTCCCATCATTTCAAGTATTAGAAGTCAGTGGCGTGCATATCCTTGGGAGATTTTATGTTTTAACAGGAAGAATTGAATCCATAGAGCAAAAATCTCCGAATAAAAGTTGCTTGTCTATGTCCCCTCTATACACAGGTAAAATATTTCGGTGTTATTCATTAACACCCTGTATATTGTGAGTATAGGAAGTATTGTATTCGACCCCCAAATTCCATGTCGCATTTTCAACTTAAATACATATTTTGAGGTGCACTGAACCAAAAAAATACTACTTGATAAACGTGTTTATCTGTTTGTCTTTTTGTCTGTGTGTCAGTGTGTCAATGTGTAGGCCTACCTGTGAAAAAACATAGTTCACAAACTTACCGTACAAAAACTAGATTTTATATTGGGTTATATATCTTTTGGAGACTAGAAGACTAGCGACAACTTTCTGTTACTCTTACCACCACTCTACTCACTTACTTACTTACTTACTCACTTACTAAATGGCAATAGACAATTCCTAAGCAAGCTAATGGAATATTATCTGTTTTATGGAACCCGGAGGTTCATTGCCGCGCTTACCTGAGCCCGCCATTCAACCCTATTCTGTGCTAACTCCATCCAACCATCCCTCCCAAATCCTACTTCCCTTAAATCTATCCTAATATTGACCTCCCACCTACGTCTAGGTCTTCCAAGTGGTCTTTTCCCTTCGGGTCTCCCAGTCAATAATTTTGAGACATGTCTTCCCTCCCCCATGCCCAGCCCATTTCATCCTCCGTGATTTAATTACCCTTACTATATCCAGTGAAGACTACAGGTCATGAAGCTCGTCATTATGCAGTTTTCATCTCTCTTAGGCCCAAATATTTTCCTAAGCCCCCTGTTTTCGAACACCCTCAGATTAGGTTCTTCCTGATCAATAAGCGGCCATGTCTCACATCCATATAATTTAATACTACCGGCAGGATAATTGTCTTATAAATTTTTATTTTTTGCCTATTACCACTTTACATAAGGAGAATTAAATTTTTCGCTATTTTTTTCGAAATATGTATGAAAACATATGGCTCAATATTTACTTTAAAAAGTTTAATTCATTCACTGGATTTTTGGCAGCTCGGCCGCTGATTGTCTTTTTTCGAGAGCTAATCAAAATGCTTGGGCACTTCGAACATCGCAAAATACATAACAGATTTGAATTAGTGTTACTGTAGGTACAAACAATAGATTCGTATTAAACATAATTCTAGCTATTGGTTCAACAAATTTGTATAGAAAGCTAAGGCAATTTCGTGTATCTACTGGGCTGTGGCTGTAAAACAGATCCCAGCATTATCAGGCGGCTTTGATTGGCCCGCATAAGTTTATTAAGGTTCCGGATTAACTCTGACGAGGGAAAATCCAATAAACAGACATTAGTCGGGTCAAGTAAACATAATAAGAGAGATTCAGTGCATTAGTGTACTACATCTCATTGTTATTACTAGGACCCGGATTTGAAGGTTTTAACCTATTTTTTTTTGCACAACGTAGCTAATTAGTGGTACACTTACGAATATTGTTGCCGTGGATCGTAACTTGACATTCCCACACCCAATCTGGTTGCTATGAAAACAAAAGAAATTTCAGTGCTGAAAAAATTATAAAAAGAGCACACGTGCCGTAAGTAAAACCATCATAATACAAGCCTTTATAGAAGACCGGAACCAAGGCCCCCTAGTTTGTGGCGACTTTAACAGGACAAATATTCGGTCCCCATAACAACCAACAATTGCGAATTACTTTCTGAAATATAACATCCATCTTCAATAGTGTATATACATAATATTTTCAGCTAATATCTCAATTAAATAATTAAATTGATACAAATAATCATCGTGTAAAAAATAGCATGCAATACTCGTGCCGTAAGCGCATAACGGATCTCGGAATTTGAAAAAAACTCGGCTCAAGCGCCTCGTTTTTTCAAACTCTTTCCTCGATCCGTATGCACCGCTTACGGCACTCGTATCGCAATAGGCTGCGAGCTGAAGGCCGAGCTAGCGTTCCCCCACTACCTTACCATGCGCTTGCATTTACTGTCTATGTCTTTCCCCCACTATGCCACCAGCTCGGCCTTCAGCTCACAGTCAGACAGTACTACTGCCGCATCTGTGAGACGAATTTCGGGAAACGTTAGGCCCTTGTGGTCCCCGGATAACATCTAACCTCATTATCATCTTCATCCCATCCTCGCCTTGTTCAGAATGACTGGTGTGTATCATCCTGTGTGCTCGTTTGTCTCGGAGGTGGCCCTGGCATTGAGGTGATCACTATTCAAAGAAGGCTCTCCATGTCTGTCAAAAATGTAATGTCTTGGATTCATAGAAATTCCCTTCCCCGAAAGGTCGCGGTCCTAAGATAAAAGTTCATGACATAAAAATGTGCTTAGACACACGAAATGGACATGGTAACACGAAACAGTTAGAATCCTGCTACGGCATTTGTGATTGGTTAAAAATTTAATATAGGCTACTCTTAGGACAGGTCTTGTTTGGATCCCATTTTCATGAAACCAAAAATTTGCGACTCATTATTCCTGATACAATTTATAAGACCAGGACGGACTGCAAAGAAAACAAATAACAGAATGATTGGGCCCATACTTTATTTTTACTTGCTTTATTTTCCGCTATCAGTTTCTCTCTATCATGACACTTGTTATAGAAAGTAGGCTATTGCTTTCACCCCGAAATTCCATGTCGAGTTTTTTCATTTGTACAAGTTTTGAGGTTACCGTGAATAAAAAAAAGTATGTGTGGAAAGCCACGCGACAGAAATGAAACTTGTTTTAAATTTGGGCTTTTTTCAATTTTGGATTATTGGATTTTTTAAATTTTTGATTATTGTACTTTTTTAATATTTGGTTTTTGGACTTTTTTAATTTTAGATTTTTGGATTTTTAAAATTTTTGATACTTGAATTTTTAATTTTGGAATTTAGGATTTTTAATTTTATATTTTTGAATTTTGAATCTTTGAATTTTTATTTTTTGGATTTTTAATTTTGGATTTTCAATTTTTAAATTTTGGATTAATAGATTTTTTAATTTTCGATTTTTAAATTTTGGATTTTGGATTTTTTATTTTAATTTTTTTAATTTTTTAACTTTTGGATAAGCCTATCATTGAGTTGATTGTTTTCTGTGCAGTCCGTTCCGTCACAGCCCCATTAATTTCGTGACAATTTTGTTCGTAACACAAGTTTGGGTTAGCTCTCGATTTACTCCTAGCGCGGCTAAAGAAGTTTCACTTCAAAATTACATTTCTTGAAAACACGCTTGTGTGCATGTGTTTATGTGATCAGAGCAGCTCGAAAAAGAAAAAGAAATACTGTATAAAAAACAGCACTTCATATTTGGGTTAGATATCTTCTGGGGATGTAACACGAATATTGGCCTTTACTACAACTTCATACACGAAGAAAATTTAATTTGTCGTAAATGACTTAAACGATTTCTTTGTATTCTTACATGAGCTGCTTATACTAAGAACTGAAACTTTATGTAAAACATTTCTTCGCAAAATTTCTCTGAAGGGTAATTATAAGCCAGTCATCTTTGAACAAACTCAAGAACCCTTGCGTGGAGAACAATACGTCATCTTTGTGTGAGGTTGAGTGGCAAGTGAATGGACACTTCCTGTAATATGGACCCTTAAGTAGGCTCTAGACGATCAATAATACTGTCAATATTCTCTTCAGTATTGACGAAGGACCGTATTGATGGAAACATTGATCGTCTAGGAGCGTATTGAATCAATACTGATGAATAGAGCCCGGATTTCCATGCAAATGCATGTTTTTATATACGTTGGTTAGACTTCTCAATCTTTGTAGTTACTCATTACATGACTTATGGATTCCAAATAACCATATTTTTTCCGTGCATGTTTGCATATTTCGACCTTTTTATGGCAAAATCCATGCATAATGCATGTTTTGGATTTTTTGGGTGTAATGTAGCATATTCAGACGTTTTTAACCCTGCAGTGCTCGCGTGGCGTCTGACAGACGCCAGACCAGATTCATTTCACTATATCTAGAATACCTATGAGGCCATTGTGCTGACCTGCCATCTACCTTTCGATCAACTACTCTTAAATAACATATCCAAACGGCAACCCTCCAGTTTTCACCTAGCAACGGTGGGGTGAAGTTATTGTTGCGAAAATGTAGATGGCGTCTGTGAGACGCCGCGCGAGCTTTACTGTTACAAGGTAAGTTACTGGTTTAAAATAAATTTCTTGCAGAAACTAGTGATCATAAACCTACAATACCAATCTTTTCTATGGAAATTATTTATCTTTAGGCTTGGCAATGAGTGGAAAGGAGAAGAAATAGCATAATCTTTCTGATCCAAATGATTGGAAGATAGTGCAAAGTTGCTAGAAGAAGAAGAAGATGATGTTGAACTTGATTCCGTTAGTGATCCTAAAGAAAACATTTCGGAGTCTAGAAGTGAGTCAACGGACACTGGACAAGAAGCAGATGATGATGATAATGATTGTAGTGAATGTGATAGGCCTAAATATTTCGTAGGGCGGGACAAAGTTTCTAAATGGAATAAGAAGAGATCAGTAACTAGTAGTAAAAGTTGTTATACCTATAGTCTTAGGACAATAATATTTTAAAATTATTTTAAAATTGTTACATGCCTAACAACATTGTTTTATTATTAATTAATTGAAGTCATAATGTGCTAACAGTGATTTGTGTCCAATATGGTTAGTTAAATGCTCATTTTCAATAAATTGACTTAATACACATATTTTTAATTAAGCAATGCACGCAAAACATGTCCAATAATATTAAATAAACTACGACAACCCTCAATAAACAAAATGAACACTCAAAACAACATAAAACAATAGAAACAACGTAAAACATGAACGGCGTCTCTCAGACGCCGCGCGAGCTTCTATGTCCTGAAACAGCGCGCGAGCACTGCAGGGTTAATGCATATAAACCCTCATTTTCTGGTTTTAGTGCATAATATCAAGTTACCATGCTTAACTGTGCATATTATGAATGTGCCTCCATAAAATCTCGGCTTTTCAAAGAAACGTAAAAAAGTTGTATTGTATTACCATTGTTATTTGATTGACTTGGCAACAGAGTCTGCCACCTGCATGAATTTGAGAGTGCCAACTACTGTTTACCCAAATTAAACAGTAATATAATACACCAGGCTACAAAAGAAAATTCCGACTTGCCGACCCCCACCACCTTCCATTGAAAGAAAACTGCTAAACAGAATGTTCACTGCTTGAATTTGTGAGTCACTAGCCATTGTTGAAGACTTTAGAATCGTGTTGTAGAGAAATGGGTGTGACAATTACGGAAAAACTTAAGAAGGTACTTAGTTCAAATCCCGATCTTAAACTTCTGAAAATATTGAAATCGAAATATATTGCAGTACAGTGCGGATTTTTGATAGTGCATGTTTCGCCCTTCATTGTGCATATTTAGAGATAAGATAGTGCATGAATGCATGCATATTTTTAAGTTTGATAGTGCATGAAAATCCGGGCTTTACTGATGAATATTGATAGAAAATTATATTTTCTGTCAATTTTGAAGAACCGTTTGAACGTTTAGGAAGTTTATTGTCAATATTCCCTTCAATATCAGTTGTTTGTGAGACACTGAAGTGATTTTCTGTAGTCATCCGGTTATGTAGAAAGCAAAAAAATTAAGCAAATGTTTGTGTGTAAAGCGGTACTCACCTTATAGGCCTACCACTCTTTGAACCAGCGTCTATTTCTCTATTAGAGTCAATGCTAGAAAATCAAAATCCAAACTGGAAAACATTTCGACGAATTAAAAAAAAAAAAAAAAAAAAAAAACACACACACACACACAAACAGCCTCGATCATGCAGCACGAATATTGTTGCCAGAATGAATAGTGGTGAGAATATTGGTGCATTTTGAAGCATATTGATGCGCGCTTCAATATAGGCTAGAGTGTCAATATTGAAGAGGATATTGACAATTTTGTTGATCGTTTAGGGGGTCCATTATTATACGAGTATATCATAACTAGGGCCCGGATTTTCAGGCTTTTACAAAAGGTATTTTAGCCTTTTATTTTCGTGAAATAGCCCTTTTTAGGCTTTAAGCAAACGATTTTAGCCGTCTTAATAAAACATAATAATGGACACTAATATTAACACCGAAAATTGTATTATAATTTTGACACAGTTATTCTAGCATTTTTAATAAAATAAAATAACTATTTCTTATATGGGTACTCGAAAAATAGCATAAACAATTGAGATATTTACCCTTTAATGATACAATTTAGTCAATACACCGCTCAGTTCACTTCCGATCTACAAAAATAAGTAGACTCGAGTGTCTCGAATTTGTTCCTTTAATACACTTCTCTGTCGTTGGTCGGCAACTTGTTATTTTAAAGTTGAAACGACAATGGATTAGTTGCAGATTTCAAAGTAATGGAGACGGCTCAAGTTTCATTTCCTGCGACGGTGAGGCGGAACATTTTCGAGTTACAAAGACAAATTCATTTTTATTATGTATTTTCTTAAAATGCTCAATTTCACATATTTATTTTCCTTTACATTAATTGGAAAATCTATTTAAAAATCGTGTTTTTCTAAAGTCCTCTTTAGCCCATAGTTTTTAAGAAAAAATTCTCCTTAGCCACTTTTAGGCCCTTCAGTCCGATTTAGCCCTTTTTAGGTTCTATAAGATTCATATATTCGGAAGCAAGGTGCATGAAATGGAAAAGTGGCCTACGTTACAATGTTCTAATTAGGAAAGTGAGGGGGGAAAAATACGTCAAAACCTTCAAATCCGGGCCCTAATCATAAAGTAAAATGAGTACAATCGATTATAAATATACACTACCATTTAAATGTTCTACGTAGCCTAGGATGGGGTGGGATATGTCAGACTGCATTTCGCCCATTGTCGTTGTTATAGAAAAGCAGGGCCGCCACATGGGGGGGGACTGCCGGACCCAAGGGACCCGGGCCCAGGTCCCAAGGGGGCCCGGCTCGGTTCTGGTGATGTGATGTAAGTTTATGGAAATTTCGGGTTGAAAACTGAGAAAAAGTTATTTTTTATTGTGTTAGTAAGTTATTATGTTTGTAACCTCTTTTAGCAAATAGGCCTACTTTTATTTTCATTTTCAACTATTGGTATAATATAATACTAGTGTAATGTTCTAGTTTTTGCTTTCATTTTTGGATATTTACAATTATTATTTATTTTATTCTTGGTTCCAGTAGATTAGTTCTTGAAATTGTTTTGATTGTAATAAAAACACAATACATTTATTCTAAAGCAGTGACATGTTTTGTATTTAGACGTTTCAACACAATGATTTATAAATCAGGATAAACATAATTTAGAACAAAAAATGAATACAATTAAATGACCTAGTAATAAAAAATGTTGGAAATGTGGATTCTGGTATCATTTGACAACTAACGATCAACGTAACATAAGTTTACAGTGTTTACACCAATTAATATGGCCAGAGCAAACTATCCTTTTTTTATTACATAAATCAGAAAGCTGAATGAGAATGGTCGGCGGTCAGTGAGGGGCCCGCGACCAGTACGAAATAGTCCTGGGCCCGACCCCGAGATGTGGCGGCCCTGTAGAAAAGAATAATCAAGATATGTTTAAAAAAATCAATCGACTATCCATCTAAAAGTTTATATAAGGTAAAGATTTTTAACGTATTGAATATTAAACAATTATACCCCTACACTTTATTAAATTATTTCCATAAACATCATGAAAAATTCATAACACGAAATCATTACTATAATACAAGGACGTATAATATATCTTGTCCTCTTTTCGAACCAAAATGTGCTACAGAAGCAGGTCTAAGGCATAGTATAAATTTCGGACCAAGGCTATACAACAATTTTACTAGAAGAAACCCTAATATGATACCACTAAACAATAAATTGTTTAAAAAGAGACTCGAATTGATTAAAACTAACTTGTAATGGTACTTTTACTCACTTTTCTTTCGTTATTCATTCTCAATTGTTAATTTTTAAATTTTAACATGAGGTATTTTCTTTGTAAGTCTGTTATGTTATTGTAATTTATTTTTTCGTATCTTTATTCATGTATTTATTTTACATGAGCAATCTTATTTATTTTTATTGTTATTTTTTGCCTAAAACTATAATATGTATGTTTTCTTTTTATATAATGTCCAAAATATAATTTTAGTATAACTGAACTGACCCCGAACACGAGCTATGCTCATGCGGGGTAAATAACTTAATACTCTTTTGTAATTGTAATAATTGTGTTTATATTATTTATATTTGTATTAATTTTGTAATAATTTTTATTTTGTAATTTGTAATAATTGTAATAATAATAATAAATAAAAAAATATATAAAACATATAAAAAATATTTATAGGAACTACCAGTAAGTCTACTCGAGTACTTTAACTGCACAGTAAAATATTTAGAGGGATTAACTTTTTAAATGACAAATGAACGCGCATTGACGTTTGACCTTTTTAAACTCTAGATTTGTTAGTTCCGCTCCATCACACCAGTAGCGCCGCCTGCACACAGGGATGTTCTCACTTTGCCGTGAAATATCTCCCCCTCCCCCCCCCCCCCCCCCGCAGCGTGCAGATAGCTCCCCTTGTTTAAGAACCCGATTGGAAGAAATCAATTTGTTCCATTTTTTACAAAATTCCGCTTCGTTACAAAACCCTCCAATTTTCAATTTCATTTAACTCGAAGGATCACTTTCTTAGTTATATTGCCGGCCTTGCAGCGAGATTGTGCGCTATAAATATCCTCAACAACTGTTCCTAACTCCCTCGAGGGCTTCCAAGCCCTTCGTTCCTACATCAATCTCCATTACAAGCCCTAGATGTTATGCTTTTTAAATTCCACGGCCTCCTATGTTTGTATTGTGTGTCATCATCATTCTCTTGTTTTTTTATCGCTTCTTCTGGACTGTACACATTGGGCCGTGGTCCCGCGCTTTATGGCCTGCAGTTGTTATCCATTCCGTTTTATTATTGTTGTGTGTACTCAGCCAATAGCTTCTGAGGTTTTATACACAATTTGTGGTTTATTGCTTCGTTCCGAATAAGAGTCGGGTCTTGCCAGAGTATAAATACAGTTATTGTGTCTGCGTGGGAAATCATAGCGCGAGTGTTTCAAGCATAAAGACGCCATTGTTTTTAACTGCATATTTACAACCTACCAACATTTCTCGTTTTCAAAGGATATGGCCAATAAAATCTCTTTAGCGAATTATGCAGTTTTAAATTGCTACGGTATTTATGCTAATTAATATTCTGTCTCCATGACAACAATGTGAGAATGTTAAATTTAATGTACAAACGGGAAAACGAGCTTTTTAAAACGATGACAATAAATTCGTCTGAAACTTTCGACCTTTTGACAAGTGCCCTCGACAGTTTACTATCAGAGTAAATAACTACACTCTTATCCAATCGTATACAGCCCAAAATATACGTACAGGATGTTAATGAATAACACCGAAATATTTTACCAGTATAAAGAAGGAACATAGACAAGCAACTTTTATTAGCAGATTTTTGATCTAAGGATTCAATTTTTCCTGTTACAGCATGAAATCTCCCAGGGCATGGCCGCCACTGACTTCTAACATTTGGAAAAAATTAAAAACAAAGGAACTTCGTTATTAACACTGGAGTTATGAATAAAAACAGTAATGCAGTGGCGGCCAGTCACGTGATTAGTCTGTAAATTTTGCAGATTATTGAAACACTAAATTATGATATAGCTGTTGATGAATGATTAAGAATCAGGTTTTTGTCGATCACTAAAAAGGCATAAAGTCAATTTAATGAAATTTTTAACCCTATTTTGCTTAATAATTATTGACTTATGAGCACCAAATTGTAATGACTTTAATGCACTGTAGCATACATATTTTGCGTCATAGAGCATAAATCTCTTAATAAAAGTTGCTTGTCTATGTCCTCGCCATAGGTACACAGGTAAAGTATTCCGGTGTTATTCATTAGTGTCTGATAAAGAGGGCGATGACTACACCTGGGGTTATATGCTCTACAAAAATTAGTTTTAGGCACCTAAAATAGGCTTTTAAAACAAGTAAATAGGCTTTTAAAAGAGAAAATAGGCACTTAAAATATGCTTTAAAATGTGTAAATAGACAGAAAATAGACTTTAAAATACTATATTATGCTCTTAAACTGTACCGTGATTTTTTTTTCTTTACTGCAAGCGTGGTATACCTATTCTTAACAGAAATAACTGCAAAATTAAGACAGCATTTTTAAAAAACGTTTATCAAGAACAGTTTTGGTTTATATGAAAAATTCAAACACTACAGGCCTTGAAGGGCCTTGGATTTCAATAACGGCCAGCTCATGGCCTGCAGATATTAGTTGGTCGTGTGGTCAACACACTGGCGACTTGACACAGTATGTCCCTAATTACTGCTTGCTCCTTGTTCTTTTCAGCTAATCCTCCTCTCTCCCGTCAATCAGTAATACTTTCGCAACAATTGTTTGGGAAAATCAAGTTTCTGTGGAAACCCCACCCTCTGCTGTTCTGCTCTTTATTCAAGGATGTCCATGATTGTAAAAATTACAGAAGTTGAATTTTATTGTAAATGTACAAAATAGGCATTTTAGGCACTAAAATAGTAAAAATAGGCTCCAAAGGTTCAAATAGGCATTTTAGGGCACTATAAAACTCCATAAATGTAAGTGATTTATCATGAAACATCAACATATTTAAAAATTGTCAGGTTATTTCATAAGGAACAAAATAGGCATTTGCCTTAAAATCCCAGGTCTACCGATGACAAATATAGTCGAGTCACAATCATCGACATGAACCTCTTGAATATATTTCTGAATAGAACTTATGTATCTTTCAACGTTGCAAATAGTAATTTGAAAGTAACTTTAGCTTTTACATGCGGAATTCTGTCGGCATAGAGGGATCGTTCCATTACAATTCAAACAGTTTTCTTCCAGACGGTTGAGTCGTTGCATATTGGACACTTTGAATGACAATGTGTGTGCAATGCCGCCCTCACTTGTCATAACTTCCCCTCGAGCTCTTTTTCCCCCCGTGACGAGCGGCAACTTCCGCGACAGCAGTGCGTGGAGGGAAGTCTACACGCCGGGCTGACGCAAACTATTGACTCAAGTCAATTCCAAACTAAGGGTTCTCCTCGTAAACTCGCGGGTAGCAACAGGGATGCTGTATGCACGAGTACAGATGCCATCTCACGAAGTTTATTATTCGAGTAGGCCTACATAGAATAGGATAGCTAAAATTTGATAATAATTAATGGATGGATTAAGTCCTTTCATTGTTTACTAGCGGCTTCGCCCATGATAATTAATTGGAAGATTAAAAATTAAGAGCAAAGTATTTAAAACATCATATTTATTAACACTTGCACGCGAAAATTTCATAGGCCTAAACTAAATGATTAATAATTAATGAAACAGCTAAAAATCCGGCTTTGAAATGAACTGCACCATTAGAAAGAGCAGCATGAGAAAAATAACCTCAGATTCGAGTTTCCTGGCCCAGAAAATCCCTGCATAGTGAGTTCCGTCCAAATGGATAAATGTTAGCCCAATTAGGCCTAATTCACTATCCCTCTTCCGTCTATTTGGAAAATTTCAGATGTTTGCGTGCCTTGACATTATAAACAAATGAATTGACCAATTGACCAAATGAATTGACCAATTGACCAAATGAATTGACCAATTGACCAAATGAATTGACCAATTGACCAAATGAATTGACCAATTGACCAAATGAATTGACCAATTGACCAAATGAATTGACCAATTGACCAAATGAATTGACCAATTGACCAAATGAATTGACAAAAATAGGCAAAGCCACCTGCAATTGATTTGTCAAATGAAATGTAGGCCTATTACTAAAGTCAGATACTTTGAAAGCTGAAAAAATGCAAGTTTTCTGCCCGATTTTCACTCATAACTCGCGAACGAACGAAAAAATTTAAAATCCGGCTTCGAGGTGCATTCGCCCACCCTTCAGCCCGTCTGTATTTCAAATTTCAGATCTCTGCGTGCAGTAGATTTTGCTGGGCATCGCACACTTCCTCTCGCTTCCTCTTAATATATAGATTCCTACTACTACACCATTTCAACCTCAATTTCGGAAAAAGTAATTTCAATTTCGGAAAAAGTAATTTCAATTTCGGAAAAAGTAATTTCAAATTCGGAAAAAGTAATTTCAATTTCGGAAAAAGTCATCTCAATTTCGGAAAAAGTAACTTCAATTTCGGAAATACGAGGGCTATTTTTTAAAGCATTCGATGGGGCATAAAATGAAAACCACAGTGAAAATCAAAACTGTTTTATTTGGAACATTTAGGTACACCTTCTAGCTACTTCTCTACATAATCTCGCTCCGATTGAGTCATTTGTCCTAGCGTGGTACCAACTTTACTATACCCTCTTCATAGCCCTCGCATTTCCGAAATTGAAGTTACTTTTTCCGAAATTGAAATTACCTTTTCCGAAATTGAAGTTACTTTTTCCGAAATTGTAATTACTTTTTCCGAAATTGGAATTACTTTTTCCGAAATTGAAATTACTTTTTCCGAAATTGAGGTTGAAAAGGTGTAGATTCGTCGGCTAAAGCGTTATTTTGCGTACTTGATACATAAATAGCTATGACTCACCAAAATATTCTAGTAATCGCTCTTACCACATGAGTTTAACACGAGGCAATAGGCCTATGCAGGAAATATTGAACAGGGAAAGATGTTACGATTTTTTAAATGTTGACTTACTCTGCTCCTATTGGTCAGAAACTTGATATATTTTGCAGTTATTTGCGAGCGCCAAAGAAATTCATGTTTAGAGGGGAGAAATAAAATTCAATTCTCTCAACTTCTCACACATACGTAAAACATTGTCGGACCTCAACGAAAACACTTAACACAATTCATAAAGGTTTCTCGGGTTGTCAACCAGGTTTGTAGATCAATTAGGTCCGACGTTTCGGAGACGAATGCTGTCTCCATTCTCAAGGTTACTGAAATGCTGTGTCAGATGGAAGACCAGCTACAGACTGTCGATATGTCAGTCAGTCAATCAGTCAGTCAGTAATATGTGGGGCTTTTGAACCCCTAGAATGCCAAGGCAATTGAGTCATTTGTTTGACTCTTGGCCTGTAATTGTTGTTGCTTTGTCATGAGTAGAGACCGGATTTTAAAGGGAAAATTTTCACCCAAAAAAGGACGAAAAAAGGGAAAATTATTACCAAAAAAAGGTGGGAAAAAAGGGAAAATTATTGCCAAAAAAGGTGCGAAAAAAGGGATATAAATGTAAGAGAGTGTAAAAATTCAACAGAGAGATACATGTTTGTTTTAATTAAAGCCTTTTCTTGCTCTACAGCTGTTGATTCTGTAACATCTAATGACTGAAGACATTTTTTGATCTTGTTGAAATTCTCACAGAGGAAAATAGCACACGAAATCCATTTTCCCCACCTTGTTATAATGGGAAACTTAGGCAATGGCAAGCCTGTGATTTCCCTGTAACGCTCTATTCTGCTGGGAGGAATTATTTTTTCAATGATGAATCAGTGAAAACAATTTTTTATGTTTTCATATTACCAAATACTGGGTAATTTAGGAATTTTTCAAAATAAATTAGCAAAAAAGGTACTGGAAAGGGAAAGTTCCTAAAAGAAGGGAAATGAGCCTAAAAAAGGGCAAAAAAGGGACGTTAAAACCAGGTCATTTGCAGTTGTAACTTACTCAGGAATGTCCTGTTCAATTTTATCACGTTTTGTGATGAAATATAAAAAAAGGAATTCCCTTTAAAATCCGGTCTCTAGTCATGAGGTATATAGTCTTGACAGGATCCTTAAATATTTGACGGGATGAGTTGTCTTTTACATATTTTGTGAATATATATATTTTTTCTCTCTCTCTCTTTATGTACCACTTTAATTAGCTTAATTTGTATGTTTTAATTTCCTATTTATATTGGTGTGGGGTTGAACCATCTTTTTATTTGCGTACGTAGACATATATGCAAATATACATAATTATATATTCATGCATACACAAATATACCAGCTATTGCATTTTGTAACTTTTTTTTTTACTTCCTTTGCCCGTACCATAGGTACTATAGGTAGAGGAAGTATTGTTTTCTACCCCAAAATTCGAAGTTGAGTTTTTAGCATATATACACGTTTCAAGGCCCCCTGAATCCAAAAGGAAACATGTATGTGTGTCTGTCTGTCTGTCTGTGAACACTCTAGCTCCTAAACGGAAAATCGTATGAAAACAAAATTTCGTATTTGGGTCAGGTACCTTCTGAAGATGTGAGGATAAGATTGGCGACTATTTTCTCTAATTTTTAAGGGGACTTTACATGAAGAAATTTTCGTTTTTCGCGATTTTCTCGAAAACGGCTCTAACGATTTTCTTTAAAAATTGCACATGTGTTCCTTTTACTGAGAGCTAAAACTTTTATTTGAAACTTTTTTTCAAAAAAAATCTTTGAGGGTAGTTACAAGCCACCCACTGTTCACCCACTGTTTGTAGAAAGAGTCTTGCGATGAACAACTGAATACGCGCTCTTTCACGGCCTCTTATTCTATATAACAATGTGAAGTGAGAAAGATGTAATGTTGGCCATGCATAGAGTAAAGAAGTATCTGAGGGAAATATTCGATAAATTTCGGAAATGATTCGTTACGGTGGAAAATAAATGTCTGCAGTCACTTTTTTTTAAAGTTTGTTATATAGCCTGCGCTTTTAGTCGCATCATTGAAAGAAGAGGTATTTATAGGATAATTAGCGTAAAATTAGTCTTGCGATTCCGTACAAGGATATGTGAATACTGCTAACTTTTATTTGGGCAGAGGAAGTTATGTGACTCTTTTAGTGGGTGTAGCCTACTTCGTCTTTGTGATGTTTGTCCAATTTTCTTTATAAGGGGGTTGGAATGTTGAAGTAATGTGTTTTGGAAATTTTCACACCGTTGTCTAATATAGTCTATAATAAATGGTTGGTTAATTTCTTCGTGAAGGACGGAATTTCTTATAATAAGAGGGCTCTAAGGATTATCCGAATCGCTTTATTTTGAATTGTCTGTATCTTCTTTAGATTAGTATTAGTAGTAATATGCCAAACTTCGCATGCATATAATAAAATGCTGCGTATGATGGCGATATAGAATAGTCGTTTAACATTGAATTCTATGGTAGATGATCTTAATCTATCTCTATATATAAAAGGCTTTGTCCTGACTGACTGAATGAATGACTGACTGACTGATTGACTGAAAGACAGGAATCAACGTACAGCCTAAACTATAACAGGTGGAGACTTGGAATTTTGACAGTACCTTCGTTGCATAATGTAGGTGCTCACTAAGAAAGGATTTTGAAAAATTCTGATTCTAAATGCCAAAAATTAAATGTTTTTGAAAATACTTAATCCCTTTTTACATAGAATTATCAATTCCAAATCACAGAATATGTTGTTGCCAAATGGTATCAGGTGGGCTTGGAAAAAACAAATGAAATGCACTTTTGACAAATAAGAGAAGTTATCAAAATAATTCATGTTATAAATAAATATTACAGAAGGAAATCCACTAAAATAATGGAATCACATAACTTTCTCTACCCTGGGCATAGAGAAAACAAAACGAGGTATGGTAATGTGTATATTATTATATTATATCGCAGGTTTTTGGCGAGAAAAGTATGAAAGTGATAATGCTTTCTGTTTAATTTCATCCCCAAAACAGTTTTATGGTAACATGAGAGTGGGAAATAAAATTTTCCGCCTCCATATTACAATTTTATGTTACAGGAATTTCTGTTTCTTCTTATTTAAACCTCTACCAGGCTTGCTGTGCACTGTACAAGCGATGGGATGCAAAATTCTAGATGCTCTATGAGCCATAAAAAACTATATCAAGCGTTTTCTGAGGGAATAGTTTGAGTGTAATAAGTCGTTCTTCCTATTTCAAATTATAAATGCCTATATAAGGACCTAGAATTTAAAATTGAAAATCCTTCATAAGCTAATTTCCAATTACAAAATACAAAACCCGGGCGACGCCGGGTCTTTTAAGCTAGTAATGGATAAAAGGCATTCAGGGCTCCCTTTCCTTTGGCTGTTGCATGTTGTATATGTTTTGTGAAAGAGAGTTTGCTGTCTAAACGGACTCCAAGATAAGTTACGCATTTATCGAATGGTATTTGTCGATTTTTTATTTTTAAACAAGACGGAAGGGTAAAGTGTCCTGAGTCGGTATTGGTGCCAGTGCTGTTGCACTATGACCCGTCTTAGTATTGTCAGTCGTGTATTATTTCAGTCTGAAGTCCCCGTGTCTCCACGGTTGTCTTTCTAGGTATGTGGCCCTTTTCACCACAGTCTTGTCGTACTGTCATGGTTATGTCAGTATCATTTCCATCGGTCCTTTTCCGGGCCAATGTTTCTCTGCTGACTTTAAGTTGTTTAAGACAGCGGTTCCAAGTTGGGTTGATGGCCAGGCCCCCATCTCTGTTAAAGTTATGGGGTTCCAACTTGATTTCAACAGCTTCCTTGATCAGTCTGTCCTAATAGTTGGATGTTTTGGACAGAATAGTTGTCTGGGCAAACTTGATTTTGTGATGAGGTCACTAGGTCTATAGATTATAATATTTTCTTGAAGAAATCCAAACACAGACAAATTAAAAATATTCAGGTATTGTACTACGTAGTTTAATATAAATAACTTATCCTCACTTAAATTAGCAATAATTAAAGTGGTCCTAAGCCATAATATTATATTGACTTCGCTCTCTTTACCCAGGAAATCCACGTCTCTTGAGTAGTCGGAAGTTTGTACCAGTTTGTACATTCAGCAATCTAAAAGTCAATAACTTAATAAAGTTTGTGCGATTTATAATTTACACTATTTACTTTAAAAGGTTATTTAGTTCAATTAATATACAACTAGCAGAATTTTGCAAGGTATAGCAAGCTATTGGTGTGAACCAGAGCCTATTGCCTTTAGTAATTGTGTTCGCTCTGCCACATTTTAATGTTATTTCGGAGATTCCCGTCAACGAGTTTTCTGATATAATCTCCTGTTGGTCATTTTTCATCCAAATATTTAAAAAGCAGTAACATTTTTATGACTTGATGTAATATTTAAGATCAAATAACATAATAAAATATGTTGATATTAAAATACATTACCTTGTAATTTAAACAACATTGAAATATAGTTTTATTATACATGACTAGTTGATATTCAACTGTGTTTTAACTAATTTTACTAATATAATATTATTTATTTTTTTGTAATTGACTACTTGGGGGCGGATTTCTATGATATGTCATATTTTTTCCCTTTGAATTATTTCAGGTTTCCGACTAAACCCGATTCCAAGCATCCTGGTGAAAATGGAACGGCTTTTATTGTGCATATAACTGCATGTTTAGGAAATTTTCAACTATTGTAGCATATTTAGTATGAATATGCATATTTAGGTCATATTTTTGGCATATTTGTATGCATATTAAAGAAATTTTGAAGTTTCATATCATATTTTGTAAATTTTGCATTATAATGATACTTTTTGAGAATTTACAGATATTTTAAATAATTAACACTATATCTTAATAAAATGTATTGGAATGAAACTTTAAAAAAATGTACACAATGTATAAGTGGTAAAGTCATATTTTAAATGTTATAGGTAATATTTTAGTGTTTTTTAGGTTATAAATGCATGCATATATAGTATTTTTAGGTCATAGAAATCCGCCCCTAGTCATCAATAAATTTCAATTGAACTTGTAATTTCTACGTCTCCAGCACTCAGATTTTTTGATAGATTCTGTTAGGTTTTATTTTAGTGCTTTTAGGCTGAATGCTTTCTCCTCTTTATTTAAAAGTCTATACCTTGCTTATACCCAATTATTACCCTGATGACAGAGATACCCTTAAAGTTATAAATATCAGGTTCGGTACGTTACCAATACAAGCAATGCGACGTGACATACCTGTAACAAAGAGAATAACTGTGATTAGTTCATAAATTAAGTACACTTGATAAGAATATTTCAATGGCAAAATTCCTCTGACTCCGGGATCGAAACCCACGACCATCTTTCTGTGCTTTCCTAATTAAGCTAGTCAGAGGTTGAATCCCAGAACCAGATGGAATCTCTCTCCTATGGTCTACCTCAATTAATACATTTTTGCACTCCTTTGCTAGTAAGTGGTACTTACGAACTTTGTTTACATGGATCGTAAGTTGACATTCCCACACAGTCTTGTTGCTAAGGGCGGTTGCGATGAGGTTAAAACACTTACGGTCCAAGCGCTACGTCATAATTCATTACGATACACTTCATAATACAAGCCTTTATGGCCACGGCCCCCAGGACAAATATTCGGTTCCCATAACAACAAACACATGCGAATCACTTTCTGAAATAAACATCTATTTTCAAGAATGTATTTACATAATATTTTCAGGTAATATCACAATTAATATAATTAAATTGATATAAATAATCATCGCGCAAAAAATAGCATGCAACACACGGGCCGTAAAGGCATTTACGGGTCTCGAAAACTTAAAAACCCTCGGCTGCGCCTCGGGTTTTCAATCTGTTTCCTCGACCCGTAAACGTGCCTTACGGCACTTGTATCGCAATATACTATTACGTCATATATACAGTATTGTGAACCACACTAATTTAGTGACTGGGTTTCCAGTGTTATTAAGTGCCAGAATGGTACTTTGAGATTTTATGGTGCAAGCGAAAATGTCTGTCCGTCTGTCCGTATGTCCGTATGTCTGTAGGCCTACTCAAATACGCTTTAGTCTATCGGATTTTCATGAAACTTGGTATACGCATTTATAACGTCTATGGGAAGAAGCCTATTGATTTTGGACTAAATCGGTTGTTCGGAGTAACGCCCAATTTAGTGCCTATTTTATGATAATATATTAGACAGAATTTATCAAATGCAAATCAGTTCTCACAACAACATATTGTTTTACAGTGTTGATATACGGCTTTGGAAGTTGCAATACAGTTAGCTTTGACAAATAACACTACCCACATATTCCTTTACATATGCTCATCAGACTTTAGACCTTTGTTCTTCCGTAAGACTAACTTAATGAATCGATCTGGAACTTAGCTCGGAAATCTATTACAAAAATAACCTATTTTCTGCAGTTATCACTGATTAAACAAAAGCATTCTGACACTTTGTTACATCAGTTTACCTGATTTATTATTCACAAAATCCATTACATTTTATTTATGGAGTAGTCTTAATAAACTCTGCTCGAGATTACGAGTTTCGTCAGATAATTATCGATAAACTCGTAATCTCGAGTGGAATTACCTATGATAATTTCTTGTATAACTTTGTAAGCTACTTAATCCTGGAAATATGTGAACTTCTGATTTCATTTTCTTGCAAAATAAAATCAGGTAAACTGTTGTAACAAAGTGCCAGAATGCTTTGGTTTAATCAGTGATAATTCCAGTAATTATGATATGCAGAAAATAAGTTATTTCTGTTATCGAATTCCGAGTTAAGCTCCAAACCGATTCATTAAGCAGGGGTTACGGAAGAACAAAGGAATAGTTTTTTTTTTAAAATCAGATTAACATCGTCCAGCATCAGCAGAACTATACAGATCTGTGAAATCTTGATAATCGCACACTCACATAAAAATACAAAAAAGCGACACTGACCGGCTACGTGATTTGAACCAGGAACCTCCAAATGCGAATCCGAGACGTTATCATCTCGTCTAGTTTAATAAGCATATTTGAAGGAATAGTGTTATTTGTCATAGCTAACTGTATTGCAATTTCCAAAGCCGTATATGAACACTGTAAAACAATATGTTGTCATGAGAACTGATTGCATTTGATAAACTATTTATAATTACCATAAAGTAGGCACTAAATTGGGCATTACTCCGGTACCGGTCAACCGATTTTGTCCAATATCAACAGGTTTCTTCCCATGGACGTTATAAATGCGTATACCAAGTTTCATGAAAATCCGATAAAACGTATTTGAGTTATCGCGCGTACACACACACGGACAGACAAACAATCAGACGGACAGACATTTTTTCGTCCCCCACACAATCTCATAAAGTACCAGAATGGTACTTTATGAATTAATAATTGCTATACATTAATATTAAAAATCTTGTATTTTCTGATATTACATGTGGTTGCTTACGTCACTCTAATGCACAAAGTAGTGCTAGGGCAAGAGAAAGCATTTGGTAGCTGTGTCCACACAATAAAGTGTAACGGCTTCCTTGCGTCACGATATGAGGCAATACACTGATGTAAGTGGCAGTTAAGGACGTTATCAGAACGGGGCAGGGATATTCAACAAACAAACCCCACATGTCTTGTGTCACTCTTACACGCAGTCATTTATACAGGGTGATGTTCAGGGTGCATTGTGTACAGTAGAACCTCGGTAATTCGAGCCCCGGTATTTCGAGGTTCCGTGTAATTCGAGCTGGTCTTAAGAAAATTAAATTTTCCATAAAACTAGAGTAAATCCCGTTTTTATACGGTGTCCGCAAGTAAGTTTTACGCACTTCCAAATGTGTTACATTTTGAGATTCCTTTCAATTTTTCCATGTACAAAAATGCAGGTAAAACTGTCCCACTTAGGTGTTTCGTTCATAATACACAGAAATGATCTATGCTTCAGACTGCTAATGCATTTCTATTACAGATTGACAGAAAATGTTAGGTTCTATCTTTCTTTGTCGGGACCTCGTGTCAGGGTCAGACAATGACTTAATCCTTAAAGGATGCCGATGTAGCAAATTGGAAATGTTTGACAATATACGTACAGGCGTAACACAGGTATGTAGGCCTACTGTATTGTTTATTTATTTTTTAAACCATTATTGTGCTCATTAAACATTTATTTATGACTTACCCATTGATTTAGTGATATTTCCGTATAGTCCGAGTTTCTTGTAATTCGAGGTAGCCTCATCCCCAGTTAGCTCGAATTATATCGGGGTTCTACTGTATAACAAAAAAGTTTAATGCAATTCCTGTGAAAAAAAAAATTGATGCACTAATAGGCAACAACAGTAGGCCTATGTATACAGGTTGTTTCAGCCTAATGCAAAGATGTAGGCCTATTTTTCACCTTTAATTTATAAGACAATGATCCTTCCGATTGTGTTATATGGATGTGAGACATAGCCGCTTACTGATCAGGAAGAACATAATCTGAGAGTGTTTGAAAACAGGGGGCTTAGGAAAATATTTGGGCCTATGAGAGATGAAAATCGGGACTGGAGAAAGCTGCATAACGACGAGCTTCATGGCCTGTACTCTTCAGCGGATATAGTGTAGTAAGGGTAATTAAATCACGGAGGATGAAATGGGCTGGACATGTTGCGAGCATGGGGGAGGAAAGACATATCTCAAAAGTATTGACTGGGAGACCCGAAGGGATGAGAACGCTTGGAAGACCTAGACGTAGGTGGGAGGACAATATAGAGTATTTGTATGAGAAGATATTTTATTCTTCTAAGGGTTTTATTACGTAAATGATTTTGCAGTTAATGTAACGTTTATTTGTTGTAAATAATATTGACAAAGTCTACCTATACAATGTACTTATAGCTACAGATGCAATAAATTATTATTATTATTATATTAGGATAGATTTAAGGGAAGTAGGATTTCCGAGGGATGGTTGGATGGAGTTAGCACAGAGTAGGGTTGAATGGCGGGCTCAGGTAAGCACGGCAATGAACCTTCGGGTTCCATAAAATAGATAATATTCTTTTAGCTTGCTGAGGAATGGTCTATTCCTATTGAGTAAGTAAGTAAGTAAGAGTAAGTAACTGGAGTTATAAAAAATATGACTGACTTATAACAACCCTTCAGAGAATTTTTACGGGAAAAATTTTCAAATAAAAGTTTAACTTTTATTGTAAACAAATATTTAAAGAAAATCGTTAGAGCCTTTTGCATAATATCTGGAAAAGTGAGATTTTCACAAAAAATGCTAAGTTAGTAAATCTATCTACTCTTATACAATTCAACGGCCCTAAATAGCGTGCTTGCTCGCCCGCTTCGTGAGACATCGGGTATACTCGGCGATGTTCGTCTCTCGCAGTCTAAACTTTCATGACGACTACAAAATTAGGAAGGAAAACCGTTTCTTTATTATATAAGGCCTAAGTGAAATGAACACAATGAACAAATATTCTAATTTTATTTTTACTTACAATTTTCATAGCTCTGAACCACAAACATTTTTAATAATCTACCAGTGTAATTTTCTTAAAAATCCTGGAGTCAATGAATAATGGCGGGCGAAGCCGGAGGCAACAGCTGTAAAATATTGATGGTTTTATCTCTTGAAATATCGCTGATAATAATAATCCAAACAAACCATTCCTTCCCTTGAAACATTATATAATTTCTGAAAATTACACTGAATTGATAAAATAAAATTCACATCATATTCATGTCAATAAACAGCTGAGAAACAATACGTATTATGTGTTCACAGGTTCTTTGGAACTGCATAATCGATTCTGATATAGTTTTCCCAGGGGGCGCTTTCATGTCGTGGAATGCAGGAATTTTAGCTGTTTCATTAAATATTAATGGCTTAGTTTATTAATGATTCGCGTGCAAGTGTTAATAAATATAATGCTTTAATAATTATTATACTCTTAATTTTTAATTTTTAAAAGAATTATCGTGGCGAAGCCACGGGCACCTCCTAGTGTAAGAGAAAGTGAACGATCTATGTGTCATAACTCCAAGAGATATGTAACTCAACTACAAAACTTCAGTATTCTTTTATTTAGACTGTTTTAAGTGTAGAATGGATATTATTTTTAAAAAGTCGACGAAATTAATTAGCTTATAGGCCCGAATTCATCTTTATCAGCAAAGATACTTTTTTGTTCGACCATACTAAAATAAGCTTATCGATTACTATCGAACACGGAACGATCTTGAAACCTTGAGAGTAGCAAATGAAACTGCATAACAAATAACCTGTATTTTAAATAAAATCGACTCTGCACGTGTTAATTTAAATATTAGGTGATACTGAATTGAATTTATTTCGTCTTGTAAAAATCTGGACAGGAACAAGTTTCGATTTAACCGTAAACTTCACTTCGCTCCTTTCATAATTTTTTAGAGTAGCCTATTTTATTATCAGTACAGGAAAGTTCCATACGACTGTTTTTTTTCCAACCCTAATTGTTTAACGTTTCAGATTTTAGATTCATAAAAAAGAAAACGACTGATTGCGACAATCAGCTGTTAGTAAGTTCACGTAGTTGTTGTCTTCTGCCGTAGATGACAGCTGATGGCGTACGGTCAAGTCGAAGCTTCTTCTTGGCAGTTTTATTAAAACGAATGGATTTTTACAACGTGAAATGAACTTAATTTAGAATAATATTAAAATTAACATGGATAGAGTTGATTTTATTTTAAAAGCAGGTTTTTTTTTACTCGGTTTCATTTGCTACTCTCTAGGTTTCAAGATCGTTCCGCATTCGATATTAATAGATACCATATCAATGAACATCTACAATGAATATCTATAGTTTAATTGAAGTCACTAATGCCCGGTTTCTACAAACTAGTGAATTACCTATGGGTAAATTACCCATGGACAAATTAGTTCCATTTAACCTACAATGATATAATGAGCAAGGCCTTGGAGTTGTACAGTTAATTTAATTCAGAAGGCTTTGATTCTCATTGTTATTGATCCTATGAAAGGTTAAATTTTATCCAGCCATCCATGAAAGGATAAATTAACCCGAAGATTTACCCTTGGAAAGATGTAGCCCGAGTTTGTAGGAACATTTTTTCTGTCATTTTCATATTTACTCAGAGGACATTTATCTAGAAACTCGCCACAAGTGTAAGTGATTGCTATCTTTAAATTATTTGTGTTTGTGTGGTGTTATTTTTGTGTAAATTCTGTCCATTGGATAATTTACCCATAGGTAATTCGCGAGTTTATAGAAACCGGCCATAAAACACATAGAGGGATTGTAATGACTAGGGGCGGATTTCTATGGCATGTCATATTTTTCCCCTTTGCATTATTTCAGGTTTCCGACTAATTTAAACCCGATTCCAAGCATCCTGGTGAAAGTGGAACGGCTTTTATTATGCATATAACTGCATATTTAGGAAATTTTCAACCATTG
Source organism: Ectobius pallidus (assembly GCA_964059195.1). NCBI lineage: Eukaryota > Metazoa > Arthropoda > Insecta > Blattodea > Ectobiidae > Ectobius > Ectobius pallidus. The sequence continues at coordinate 179,101,689 of CAXKWD010000005.1, read as the reverse complement.
TAGCATATTTAGTATGAAAATGTATATTTAAGTCATATTTTTGGCATATTTTTGTGCATATTAAAAAAATTTTGAAGTTTCATATCATATTTTCTAAATTTTGCATTATAATGATACTTTTTGAGAATTTACAGATAGCCTATTTTAATAAAATGTATTGTAATGAAACTTAAAAAATACATAATGTGTAAGTGGTAAAGTCATATTTTAAATTTTATTGGTCATATTTTAATGTTGTTTAGGTCATAAATGCATGCATATATCCTATTTTTTTAGGTCATAGGAATCCGCCCCCTAGGAATGACTTTAATGCCCTGTAGAATACACATTTTTACGTCATATAGCAAAAATCTTCTAATAAAAGTTGCTTGTCTATATCCCCTCTATACACAGGTAAAATATTTCGGTGTTATTCATTAACACTCTGTATAATGGCCATTTTGTAGTAGCCTATGGCCGAAAAAAAAATGAATCGCTAACGTGGACTTGGAAGCAAGGTGTTCACATATGGAGTGCCACAAGGTTCTAGCTATGGTTCACTGTTGCAGTCTAGGTGTGGGCTGGATTTATTGGGTCGTAAGGGTTATCGTGCTGGAGCATCCGAGGGTGAAATGGCGGTCATACGGACAGGGATAATCACGTCTGACGTCACGCTGACGTAACACATATATTTTATTAAGTAAAAAAATATTTCAAGTCATGGCAAGAGTATATTCTATTCGACGAAGTAAGTGATCGGCTGGTGAAATACAGGGTACCTATTTGTGTGAGACTCAATTTCTCTCACAATATACAAACTCATTGCGAACCGCTAAGAAAACATTTAATGTTCTGGTTCATTATATCTCTCGCCTTATTCTCTAATAAATTTTATGTTTTTTTTTATTAAAAAACATTATTTTTTTGCACGACGTAACTAATTAGTGGTACTTAGGAATATTGTTGCCGTGGGTCGTAACTTGACATTCCCGCACCCAATCTGGTTGCTATGAAAACAAAAGAAATCTCCGTGCGGTAAAAATTACAAAAAGCACAAGTGCCGTAAGTAAAATCATCATAATACAAGCCTATATGGAAGACCGGAACCAAGGCCCCCTAGTTTCTGGCGACTTAACAGTACAAATATTCGGTTCCCATAACAACCAACATATCCGAATCACTTTCTGAAATATAACATCCATCTTCAATAGTGTATAAACATAATATTTTCAGGTAATATCTCAATTAATATAATTAAATTGATATAAATAAACATCGTGCAAAAAATAGCATGCAATACTCGTGCCGTAAGCGCATAACGGATCTCGGAAATTGAAAAAACTCTTTCCTCGATCCGTATGCACCGCTTACGGTACTTGTATCAGGAGTTCGGGATCTGTGTCTATATACTGTAGTAGGATAGGCCATGGAACTATTGCTTGTCAATTGTTTCTATTGTCAATGTATTTTTTTGGAGTAAATTTCAACTGATGTTAATTTAAATGGATATGATACAGGATGAAATGGTGAGGATGATTCTTGATATGTAAATACCCAATTCGGCATTTGCCTTTACGACTGGGGAAACCATAAAAACCCATGTCAAATTGGCCGGCCACGGGATTTGAATCTGGGACCTCCCGAATGCGTTACCATCTCGGCCACTTCGCTCGGTATTCGATCGTTGTAACAACAATTGTATGTATTAAATATACACATAAATATAAATATTTATATTAAATATATAAATAACATTTTTATTTAAATTGCTTTCACATAACTTTATTGTAAATTTAAGACAAACTACTATGTCCCATCTACATATTATGCATCTAAAACTCAAAATAAGAACCTAATTTTGTAAAATGTATGTTTGTAGGCCTAGTGCTTGGAACAGAAAGAATTCCTGTTCCAGGGATGATCTCCATAGTTTTACAGGATATGCAATACTATCACACTTTACGACCTGGCTTTGTGCTGCCCCCACACATACATAAAACACAAGAGCATCACAAACAGAAGTTTCCGCCCTCCAATAGCATTATCGAGTAAAGCCAATATAAAAACACCCAGACAAGATAGAGCGACTTTCTTCTGTCAGAATCACCAGTGTAGTGTTCATATGTGGCCATGGCTAAGCAAAGACTGTATGTGTCATGGCCCTCTAATTAAATAATGACCTAGTCGAACTGGCCATGTGTAGGCTAAGATGGAAAGGTAGAATCGGACTGAAAAATTCAATGTCATAGCCGGGATTTGAACCTGGATCTTCGGCTCTCCGTGCCGCTGCTCTACCATTGAGGTAAATGGCAACGTGAGTCAGTTGGAGAATGTATTGCCACCAATTCTCCGACCTGCCTAAGGCAGATGACGCAGCTGCCAGATGGTAGGCCTTGTCCCTCAAAGTGATGTAGCGCCATGGAGTTTAATTTTGCTTTAAAGATTGGTGAAACCGCCCGAGAATCTTTGATCAGCAAAAAAATAAAAGGTGGCCGAGATGGTAACGTCTTGGACTCGCAATAAAGAGGTCCCAGGTTCAAATCCCATGGCCGGCCAATTTGTTATAGTTTCCCCAGTCGTAGAGGCAAATGCCGAACTGGATATTGACATACCATGAATCATCCTCACCATTTCATCCTGTATCATATCCATTTAAATTAATATCAGTTGAAATTTACTCCATAAAATAGACCAATAATAGAAAAAATTGACAAGCAATAGTTCCATGGCCTATCCTACTGTACAGATACAAATCCCGAACTCCTGGTATGGCCTCGTAGTTAAAAGGAGTATAAACACAGCTGAAATAAAAGAAACACTTTTTTGCACGACTTAACTAATTAGTGGTGCTTACGAATATTGTTGCCGTGGATCGTAAGTTGACATTCCCGCACGCAATCTTGTTGCTATGGAAAAAAACAAATTTCCGTGCGGTAAGAATTTACTTACGGCACTCATCATATTACAAGCCTTTATGGACAAGGCCCCCCAGGCCAAATAATCGGTTCCCATAACAACAAACACATGCGAATCACTTTCTGAAATCTTTAACATTCATCTTCAATGTGCATAATATTTTCAGCTAATATCTCAATTAATATAAATAAATTGATATAAATAATCATCGTGCAAAAAATAGCATGCTATACTCGTGCCTTAAGCACATAACGGATCTCGGAAAATTGAAACAACTCTTTCCTCGATCCGTATGCACTGCTTACGGCACTTGTATCGCAATATACTATTTCTGTGCAGTCCTGTAAATATTTCATCCCCATGGCTCAAGTAATAATTATTATAAACATAGATTTGTCTCCAATTCATGCTCGCACGTGGAGCAAAATACAAAATAATAATACAAAGTTTGCTCTGAGTCAATATGGCGGGGCTTTGCATTGTTTTATTGTCATGCGAGTGTTAATCTTCTTAGCACAGAGCTCATAATTATACAATCTGAGGGATACACTCTCTCTGGTCTTTATTGCGATGCGGATTTGTTACCTCAGCCAGTAGCACCAACCTCTTAATGCTAATTATACCACCTGGTAGCAAGAAACCCAATTAAAACAGATTTGTCGCCTTGTTAATTTATTTTACACTTGCTTGGTAGGCCCGTCACAGAATTCCGGGGTCCTAGATTAAATGCCAATTTTGAAAATAGAGAAAAACAGAAGCGTTAACATAATAATAGTAATAGTAATAATAATAATAATAATAATAATAATAATAATAATAATAATAATAATAATAATAATAGTAATGATAATAATAATAATAATAATCATAATAATAAAATAAGGTAAACTGGTGTAACAAAGTGCCAGAATGCTTTAGTTTTATCAGTGATGATTGCAGTTATGATAAGAAGAAAATAAGTTATTTTGGTAATAGAATTCAGAGTTAAGCTCCAGATCGATTCATTAAGCAGGGCCTACGGAAGAACAAAGGTCTAGTTTGTTAAGCACATGTGAAGTAGTGTTATTTGTCAAAGCTAACTGTATTGCAACTTCCAAAGCTATATATGATCACAGTAAAACAATATGTTGTCATGAGAACTGATTTTCATTTAATAAATTCTTTCTAATTTAAGATAGACACTAAATTGGGCATTACTCCGGTACCAGTCAACCTGTTTGGTCCAATATCAATAGGCTTCGTCCCATGGACGTTATAAATGCGTGTACCAAGTTTCATTAAAATCCGATTATCCATTATCTCTCTTGCTTTGAATATACAGTTGGTATATACAAAATATTTCTCTATTTGCAGATATTTTCGCAGCCATTATGGAGTACCCAGCCTTGATGTCGAGATTTACTTTTTCGGCGTTTATATAGGCCTAATAGTGACGTGTTTATGAACTTTACTATATCAAGAAACAAGAAGACTAGAAGATTTTTATTTAGTGTTTGTGACATCAAGGAAAAGACTTTTCTATATCAAGAACAAGCTGAGGAAGACATCACTTAGATTTAGACCTCCACTTCATAATTCTGTGCTTCGGCATGGAATTTTGAAGTGAGGTCTGTGTATGCTCCATTCCTAAATACTGCTGGACACCTCAAGGTATTAACGAAAGCAGTACTTAGAAAGGAGCTTAGATAGGGGCCTCTTTTTAGAGGTGAAGAGCGGTCTTGGTGCAAACCGAGGCCACTGAACACCAGAAGACCAGCGATTCTCTCATCGGAAACAGGTAAAGAATATATACTATACTAAGCATGATCCGTTGCACACTATTTTAATGTAAGCACAATATGGTTCCGTTCCATCTAACATCTATCAAAATCAGCATTGAACCTTTAAATTCTAAATATATGCTATGGGATACATTAGTATATCTTGATCCTTAAGAAAATGATGGGAAAGAAATTAGGAGAAATTTTAAATTTCGTGTAAAATTACAGAATACAGTACAAGAAATAAAGTGTGTGCCTAATAACTGTGTAAATTGTTTTCTTTGCAGTCCGGCATGGGTTTATATATTATGTGAGAAATCCAGTCTCGCGCATTGAAGGGTTAATTATTAAATTGGAAAATTGGTTCGCAGGCTTCCACGGCCAGAGTTATAATTAAAATTATAGTAATTGATATCCGGGTTAGGCCGCGTCGTGTTTATGGTGTCTTCTGACGTTTCGGACAACATATCGTGTCCTTCTTCTGAGAAAGAATTGTCACTAATCTTATACCCATCTTCTCTGTTTATGTTATGGGGATGTTTAATGATTTCTATTGCTTCTGTGACAAGTCTAGGGAATTTTCTGTTTTCATTTTTAAGAAGAGCTATGTTATCGAAAAGTATTTTGTGACCCGTTTCGTCCGAATTGAGATGCTATGGCAGAGAAGTCAGTGTTGTTTTGTTTCTGGTGTCTTATATGTTCTTTTCTTCTGGCATCCAGAGAGCGTCCAGTTTGTCCTATGTATACTTTTCCACACATACATGGAATTGAGTAGACTCCCGCTTTAGGTAAGATGTCGATTTCGTCTTTCTCTCTTCTTAAAAACCCTTCCAATTTGTTGACATGAGTAAAAATTGTTTCAATGTCATATTTCTTTAAAATTTTTTGAATCTGGTCAGTGATTCCAGCGATGTAGGGAAGGTAGGCCTTAGACTGAGGTGGCGGCTTTTCAGTAGGATCTGTTAAGTCTATTTGGTTTCCAGATAGTCTGTTTTCCACTTTCTTTAGACATCTTCGTATTTCACGAGATGGATAACCATTACACCGAAAGGTATAAGATAAAGACTTCAGTTCCTGTCGAATGTTATCACTGTCACAGATTTCAACAGCCCTTTATAATTCCTCTCTTAACTGAAGGAGGATGGTGTGAAGACCAGTTTAGATACCTGTCTGTGTTTGTCGGTTTTCTATATACAGCATGGCTTAATGACCCATCTGATTTTCTTTTGACCAGCACATCTAGAAATGGCAGGCTATAATTTTTCTCCTTCTCCATAGTGAACTTTATGTTTCTATGCAAGTTATTGAGATGATTTAAAAAAGTTGTCAATGTATCTTCTCCGTGAGGCCAGACGCGGCCTAACCCGGATATCAATTACTATCATTTTAAATTGGAAATTGTTGTTTATTTAAATGGATATGATACAGGATGAAATGGCGAGGATGATTCATGGTATCTAAATATCTAATTCGGCATTTTCCTTTACGACTGGGAAACCATTAAAAAACCATGTAAAATTGGCCGGCCCCGGGATTTGAATCTGCGACCTCCCGAATGTTAAGGTCTTGTTTTTTTTTACTTTAGTATGAAGAATTATTAAGTTTTAACAGAATAAAGCGACTAATGAAGATCATTCTGTAAGCAAATCTTTAAGATCTGTATCACTTTTTAAAATAACTATCAGTTTATTTGAATCACCCTGTATATCAATACATTCGCACAAACAATTGGAGCGGCAAAGTTTCCGTACTTTTACCGGCGGTCGAGAGTTACTTTATGTGAATCACTCTGTATTTCAGTGTATTCACAATTTTGAATCACGCTGTATTTCAATGTATTCACATAAGACGCTGTAGGAGCAAAGCTTTCGTGTTTTTACTGTGAGTTGTTTTTGTTTTTCCTAGAAGTGGTAATCGCCCGTATTATCATAAAACAAATAAAAATAAAGCGGACCTAGCATTTGAAATTTAAATCAGAGCTTACAACTTTCATAAACTTCGGAGAATACATTTCAATACATTATAACTGCCTGGATATAATATTAAAGTTTAATTATGCTTGCGTTCCAAAGAACACAGTTTGATCTTCACAGTGTACTGAATAAAACACAACACGAAGCTCACGGGATTTTCTCTTACCTTCACTTTATATTTCCATTCAAATAAAACAATGTACTTACTTCATATACAACTTTCAATTGAAGGGGCTAGTTCCAAGGGGCGTAAGGCACAAGGACATAGTTTCGAGAAATCTTGATGTTTTTAAACAATGTTACCACTCACAAGCACAGGTCTTTTCTTATACAGTAACTAGACCTGGGATTTTGGGTTCTAAAAAAAATTAGTTTTAGGCACCTAAAATAGGCTTTCAAAACAAGTAAATATACTTTTAAAAAAGAAAATAGGCACTTAAAATATGCTTTAGAAATGTGTAAATAGATAGAAAATACACTTAAACTGTAACATGGTCTGTTTTTTTTTTTACTGCAAGAAACATGGTATACCTATCCTTAACAGAATTAACTGCAAAATTAGGCATCACGAACTATATTCACTTAAACAGATGTTCTTTCACTGGTGACTTGACACAGTAGTCCTTCCCCCTTAATCCTCCCCCTCCCCCGTCAGTCAGCAGTCCTTTAGCGACAATTGTCTGTAATAATATAGTTTCTGTGTAAAACCCACCTCTGCTGTTCTGCTTTTCATTGAGAGATGTCCATTATAAGACTGGAAAAATTACAGAAATTGAAGTTTATTTTAAATGTACAAAATAGGTATTTTAGAAACTAAAATAGTAAAGTAGGTTCTAAAGGTCCAAATAGGCATTTTAGGGCGCTATAAAACTCTATAAATGTAAGTGATTTATCATGAAATGTCCACATCTTTAAAAAATTGCATGTTATTTCATAAAGAACAAAATAGGCATTTGCCTAAAAATCCCAGGTCTACTTATAACTGAGAAGAAGTTTAAGGCACAAGTATACATTGTTCACTGGGTATTTAAGAGATATGAGAAGACATAAATGTTAAAAACTCAAAATTAAAATTTTGTGCCTTACGCCCTTATGGAACTAGGCCCTTCCAAAATGCTCTTAACTAAGAGCACCGTACTCCAATAATTAGTTGGACTTTGGACTTATTTGTCCCATTCCTTAGTATCCTCATCGCAAAATGAAATTAGTATATTAATTTTGATACACATTGCATTCCATTTGTATGTTACCTGTATTAAAACATCTGATTGACACAAAGAATTATATATATATATATTAGGGATGGGTCGATACCAGATTTTCTCGATACTCGTTACTTCGATCAGGGCCGTAGCTAGGCGGAGGCGAGATGGGCCCCCACCAAGGGCGCAGATACAGAGAGGGCGCAATGTTAACCATGAAAAATACCGCCTTTATTTTAGACTGGTGCAATTTATCAAGCAATAAAAATTCCATGTTAATGGAAGGAATCTTTCAGGTTATTAAAAATTACTGCACGTTAACTATCTGTAGTATTATGCCGGTTGTCTACAAACAAAAAGCAGTCATGCAACGTTCTTTAATTAACACGTTTTTTATTGACAGATCATGAACAGTATGGAATGATACAACGGCAATAAAAATTAAAATGTACGTTATTATTGAGATGAAAGTGGTTCAACTATTCGAAAAAATACTTTTAAGTATATTAATATGTTAAACATTTTAGTAGGCCTCAGGATTATGTAATTTACTTTTGATACTAGATTTTATGATTGAATTACTTTTTAAGTAGTTCAATCGTCTGAAAATAAGGTTTTAGTACCTTGAAAGTCCAACACTTAGTTCATTTTCAAATTGAGGTTTAGGTTTTCTTTGAAAATAACAGTATTTTTATATTAAAATAATAAACAATTTTACAGGAATTTTTAAAAATTGTTCAGACCCCGCCAGTATTGGAGGACGCAGATTTGTCAAACTCGCCAAGGGCGCAGAAGGACCTTGCTATGGCCCTGACTTCGATACTCGATACCGTCAACATTTCCAGTTTCAATAAATAGGTACGTTAAAAATTAAAAGTTGAGAGAACTGTGTAAAACCAACTAAATTAATTAAGTGTGCATATTTAATGAGACAAAATTTAATATAGCCGATAATTATTTTTACACTCTACATTTAAACTGAAATTAGGTTTTAAAACAGTCCACTTACAAGTTTTTGTTCAAAAATTACAATGGGGTTTGGACAGTCAGCTTGCTTGTTGGTTGTTTTTGAAACGTTTGACAGGAAACGAAACAATTAAGAATCTCTTCTGTTTGGATTTTAAAAGTCGGAAAGTCTTAATTCATGACTAGACAAAAGTCACAGAGTGGTTTTCTCCATTTCAAGAAGAAATATAAGTATTTACTATATTTAGTAGACTACTAAAAGCAGAAAGAGATACCGCATGTCCTTAAATTGCAGAGTTACCAAACTATCGAAAAAGTACTGAACGAGTTTTCTGAAGTATCGCTCGATGCCGATACCATGCAAGTATCGATAGTATCGAGGTATCGAAAGTATCGAGGACCCATCCCTTATATATATTCTCAAATACCTCCCCCGAAAATGAGTTATACCAGAAACCAGAATTCAATTTAGCTTTATTTTGATTTAATCTGCAGGTAGTATATATTTGTATAACACAATAGTCTGCATGTGACTGTACACAAAGCGCTTTCAGTACTACCAACTGCTTCACTTTTATTCACTCTTTTGTGAAAAGAAATGTTAATGGAATGTATTTGAATTTAGGGTATAAATTCCCCGAAATGAGAAGAAAAGAGGAAGATGGGCTCTGCATTCATCTGTCCCCTCGCTCACTCGCCAAGAATCGCTCTCCTGGAATCTGACGTTTTCAAGAGCGCTTCGCCCCCTCCCCCCTCAACTGTTACGGCCCCAACCCAATACACGCGAGATTGCTATGGCAACGCAGAGCAGGCCGTGGCAGAATACAACTAGCAGGAGGCCGTGGTTTAACCTCAAATTAATAAGTTTCTGTATCCAAGCATTTCTCATTTCACATTATAATATTGAATGAGCGGTCGTATTGCAGGGACTGCCCATTCGGTTGTCTGAGCCTCATTCAAAAGTTCGCCACGGAAGTCTACAAGCCTGAATTTGTGCTACGCAAAGCAATTCAAAACATAAGGTGCCCAACTTCTTCGACAAGGTTAAAAAGAAGTCTTATATGAAATACATAAATAGAATTCTCTAGATTCAAAACCCCCTAAACGCCATTCAAAAATAGAGGTGTTTTTGAAGTTTAAATCAGTGGGATAGAGGGGTTTTTGAACATAACTCTGATTTTCAACATTGCATTATATAGTACTTTAGGGGGTTTTGAACCTCACATATAAATAAACCAATTTAAGCCGTCCATACAAATCTGGTGATGTACAAAAGTAAGAAAATATAATTTGGCGTTTAGGGGATTTTGAATCTAGTGGATTTACCTACTCCTATCCTTAATATGTTCCTTCAATACATTTCAAATAAAAGCTTTTGCTCTTAGTATAACTGTAATAACTATACAGGGCGTTAAAGAATGGCAACTAAATATTTTAACTGTATATAGAGGGGACATAGACAAGCAACTTTTATTAAGAGATTTTTGCTCTATGACGTAAAATATGTATGCTATAGGGCATTAAAGTCATTATAATTTGGTGCTCATAAGTCAATAATAAAGCGAAATAGGGCTAAAATTTTCATTAAATTTTCTTCATGCCTTCTTAGTAATCGACAAAAACCTGATTCTGAATCATTCGTCAACAGATAGGCCTATATCAAATTTAGAGTTTTCATAATCTGCAAAATTTACAGACTAATCACATGACTGGCCGCCACTGCATTAGTTTTTTCTTTTTTTTTCTTTTTAAATTCAGAACTCCAGTGTTAACAACGAAGTTCCTTTGTTTTGCATTTTTTTTTCAAATGTTAGAAGTCAGTGGGGGCCATGCCCTGGGAGATTTTATGTTGTAACAGGAAAAATTGAATTCATAGAACAAAAGTCCTCTAATAAAAGTTGCTTGTCTATGTCCCCTCTGTAACCTACACAGGTAAAATATGTCGGTGATATTCACTAACACCCTGTATAACATATATTATAATGAGTTATTCATATTATGCAATTCGAGTTGAAAATTTGAACAAAACCGTTTGAAACATTTAGCCTACGAGAAAACGAAATTATCTTCAAGTAAAGTGGTTGAAAAAATTAAGAAGTCGTTACCACGCCTGCAATTTGCTGTTAGCATTAGGTCAAACCCTAACACACACTCGCAATGTGACATTCAGCTGTACGGACGACAGACAGACAAACAGACAGAAACTGTGGCGTAGTAATCAAGACGGAGTCACTTACCGTAAATCTTGGAACTCTGTTCAACAAAGAAGTTCCGGCGGTTCATTGTGGGGGCGCTTTTTAAAACGCGGAAACCTAATTTCGTTTTGTCCTTCCTGAAATAAACAAATTTCCCTCTCATTGTTTAACACTACAGCAAGTACCTACAGGATTTCTAATTGCGGACCCGAGTTTGGGGATGTTTGTTAAGAATAAGTGGAAGAAATTTATGTTTTCCACGAAGATAGAGATTTCTTAAATTTACATTAGCAAGTGCCCGAAGCTTCGCCCGCGATAATTAAGTGGAAGATTAAAAATTAAGATCAAAATAATTAAAACATATTTTATTAACACTTTATAGGCCTAAATTAAACGACTAATAATTAATGAAACAGCTAAAAATCCGGCAATTAGGAAGCAACCTCATATTCGAGTTCTCTGGCCCAGAATACCCCTGCATAGTGAGTTTCGACCAAATCGAACGTTTGTCCATTTAGGCCTAAGTTATATACATTATTCCTCTTCCGTCTATGTTAAAAATTTCAGATATCTGCGTGGCTTGAGATTATAAACAAATGAATCGACCAGCGGGGGCTTACAAAATCGAAACGATCCATGATTCCATGCGATATATTGAATAAATCACGATGCTTTTATTTCCAAGGTTTGACAAAAATAGGCATAACCACCTGACATAATTGAAATGTATTAAATTACTGAAATCTGATGCTACGAAAGCGCAAAAAATGCACGTTTTCTGTCCGTTTTTCACTCATAACTCGCGAACGAAAGCGAAAATTAAAAATCCGACTTCGAAGTGAATTCGCCCACCCTCTAGTCCATCTGTGTTTAAAATTTCATATCTCTGCATGCAGTAGATTTTGCTGGGCATCGTATTTGTCGTATTCGTTCCATCAATTTGAAGTCTGCCTACTACCCCTTGCAGGTTAGGCATACGTCGACAACTCTCCGGATATGCGTGTAGTCTACACGATATGTTGCAGGCGTTTACAGCGGGGAGGATGAAACTCATTTAAAAGCTTAGTTTCTATCGTCAATTTCCCGTTCATGTTGTCATGGAGGAAACTTGAACATTCTGTTAACTTAACCTACCTGCATATTTTCCTTTTTTGCAGCCCACGTGCGTCATTATATCAAGCTCTCTACCATTTTGATATATTTTATTACTGCAGACAATGGATTTTAATCATATTTGCTAGAATTCAATCGTACTTCTGTCTCTAATTAATTGAGAAATTAAAAATTAAGTGCAAAATAATTAAAACATTATATTTATTAACACTTGCAGGCGAAACATTCATAGCCCTAAACTAATCGATTAATAATTATAATGATAGACTACACATAAAAACCCGGCTTTGATGTGAATTCCACGATTAATAGCGCCACTTGGGAAAAACGACCTCAGATTCTAGTTCCCTGGTCCAGAAAACCCCTGTATAGTGAGTTTCGTCCAAAATAAAACAATGTTTGACCATATTTAGGTCTATATTGATTATCCCTCTTCCGTGTAGGTTGAAAACTTCATATGTCTGCGAGCCTTGACATTCTAAACAAATGAATCGTCCAGGATGGACTTACAAAATCAATCGATCGCCCGCGATAATTATTTCAAATTTTAAAAATTAAGAGCATAATAGTTAAATCGTTATATTTCTTAAAACCTAAGTCACGTGGACTATATACCACGATTAGTCAGCGTCGCCTGGTAAAAGCGACCTGAGATTCGAGTTCCTTGGCCCAGAAAACCCCTGTATAGTGAGTTTCGTCTAAATCGAACAATGTTTGACCATATTTAAGCCTATATTGATTATCCCTCTTCCATCTATGTTGAAAATTTCAGATATCTCCGTGCCTTGACATTATAAACAAATGAATCGACCTGCGTGGATTTTTATTTCCAAGGCATGACAAAAATAGCCAAAGCCAGCTGTAATTGATTTGACATTGAAATGTATAACTGAAAACTGATGCTTCGAAAACGCAAAAAAAAAATACACGTTTTCTGCACGTTTTTCACTCATAACTCACGAACGAAAGCGAAAATTAAAATTCCGGCTTCGAGGTGCATTTTTCGACCCTTCAGTCCACCTATGTTTACAATTTCAGATCTCTGCGTTCAGTAGACTTCGCTGGGCATCGCGGACAGACAGACAGACAAACACTTCCTTTTATTATTACAAATGAGCAGCAGACCTCGCGTCTACACTTGAAATGGAATAAAGAAATTAAAATCCTTACACATACGCTGTTTTTAATACCTCAAAGAACATTAATGCCACACTGGAAGAAAATCGAACAAGGACGTTTGGTCGTAACTGGATAACACACAAATATACAGACAAAGAGACTAAATGCCGAACAATAGTCGCGGTGGCTCATGCTTAGCGCGTGGGCCTGGCATGCTAGCGGTCCCGGGTTCAATCCCCGGGCCTGGCGGGCGTGTCATTCGTGGTGGACGAAGCCGTGACCTTTGGGGGCTGGGGGCTGCCAACCTGGGGGCTCTATAAGAGGTACCGAGGCAGTGGCACACGTGGCATGGTAAAGGTATCTGTTGGATGTAGGGGAGTTCCATGGGGGCTCGCGGTGGGGTCTGTTGTCGAGGGACCGTTGGGCTTGCAAATCATTCCATTCCGGAGGTTGGCACAATGAGCTGAAGTGCTTAGGGTAGTCCCAACCCGCCTTCCCCCTTCAGGGGCCAAATACATACATACAAATGCCGAACAGACGAGTAAAAACGAAATAAAAGCATAAATACACTAGAAGGTGACCACTAATATGTTTTCTTAAATCATTTAATTAACTGCAAAATAACTAAAACATATTTATTAACACTTACACGAAAATCATTCAATTATAACGATTGATAATTTAAAAGCTAAAAACCCGGCTTCGAGGTGTATTTCACGATTAGATGCGTCCCCCCCCCAAAAAAGAAAGACCTCAGATCCGAGTTCCCTGGCAAAAAAAAAAAAAACTGCTTATTGTATGATGAATCTTTCACACTGGCCGTGTGTAGGCTAAGATGGACAAGTGAAGTCAGAATGAAAAATTCAATGCCATAGCCGGGAATTGAACCAGGATCTTCGGCTCTCCGTGCCGATGCTCTAACCAACTGAGCTACCATGGCAACGTGCCGGTACAACATTAGCTTATTGAGTTTCGTTCAATTCGTTCAATGTTTTACAATTTAGGCCAGCATTCATTATCCCCCTTTCGTCCACCTATGTAAAAATATTCACATCTCTGTGTTCCGTAAGGTTACAAACAAATTAATCAAGCAGAGTGGGCTAACAAAATCAATCGAAAGAGCTTGAATTCCGCTATATACGAAATTACCAAAAATCTTTTTGATTGTTATTCGAAGCATAAAGAAACTGAAATTATTTTCCTTTTTAAAATTTACGGTGCAAAATAACATAAAATGTTGTACAATGTTGTGCAATGCTTGTACATATGTTGTACAATTGTTGTAAATAACTGATACATCCACTCTGAATGAAAGGAATATCTAAGTTTATTCATATAAGTAGGCTTATATACAAATTGTAAAAACAAAATATTGTTATAAAAAGACTACGAGAGAAAAGTGAGGTTATGGACGTGTGAGTTGCAAAAGCCTGGCCTCCTGGCATTATTACATTGAACACCTGTGTCAAACTGTGTCTACACGACAGAGCGGCAAACAAAAGACTCTCGTGTCAACAGAAGCCTTTGATTTCAAACCTGAGAGAAAACTTACATTTTTATACGATAGCTTTAGGTCGACAATTTCAACCTGGGAGATCTTTTTTTTTATTAAAATATGAACGTATCCTTTCAATTTATAACTTTAGCAGGTTTTAGTAGTAAAAAGTTAGGCAATGTGTTGCGATTTGTTTTCATATTTTTGAAATAAATAAGAAAATGCAATACGTATACTCACTTCTGGTCTGTGCATTTAGATGTACTTAACGCAACTTTAAGGCTTTCGATTCAAAATAACATAAAAATATATTACCAAGACATTAATAAGCATAAGGAACACGTACATAAAGTAAGTTTCCCTGAGGCCTTTTACAGAAAGAAAACACAATTTCGTGGACATACAGGGTGTTAATGAATAACACCGAAATATTTTATCAGTGTACAGAGGTGACATAAACAAGCAACTTTTATTAGGAGATTTTTGCTCTATGGATTCAATTCTTCCTGTTATAACATAAAATCTCCCAAGGATATGCACGCCACTGACTTCTAATACTTGAAATGATGGGAAACAAAGGAACAGTGAATATTGTGCAGTGGTCGGGAAAATTGTAAAAAATGACGATCGATATCTTACAACTCAGAGGGAAAAAAAGACAAACGAAACATTTTTGTTAGGTCTGGAATTAGGAATAAAAACATAATGCAGTGGCGGGCAATCATGTGATTAGTCAGTAAATTTTGCAGATTATGAAAATTCTAAATTATGGTATAGCTGTTGATTAATTATTAAGAATCAGGTTTTTATCAATCACTGAGAAGGTAAGAAGTCAATTTAATGAAAATTTTAACCCTATTTCGCTCAATTATTGAGTTATGAGCACCAAATTTTAAGGACTTTAATGCCCTGTAGCATACACATTTTACGTCATAGAGCAAAAATGTCCTGATAAAAGTTGATTGTCTATGCCCCCTCTATACACAGGTAAAATATTTCGGTGTTATTCATTAACACCCTGTATATATTCCAACAGATACAGCAAGTATTCAGCTATTATTCAACATACTTGCCACCGGAATTGAAACATTTGCCGTACCGTGGGACCAATTTTTTTAATACCTGTGTCGTAGAAGAATGCCGCCAGAGATTTGAACCACTGTGTGACAACTACCTTCGCCTGTCTGTCATTTCCTAAAGTGTAGGAAAATATGGAAACCACTGGGAGCGAGGTCCGGGCTTTAGGGTGAATGTTTAACCACCTACCAGCCGAAATTCTGGAGGAGACTTGCTGGAAGTTTTTTAAACATCCACCCTACACCCCGGACCTCGCTCCCAGTGATTTCCATCTTTTTCTACACCTCACGAAATGGCAGGGAATGACAAAGAATGGCAGAGAGGCGAAGGTGGTTGTCACACGGTGGTTCAAATTCCAGGCGGCAGACTTCTACGACACAGGTATTCAAAAGTTGGTGCCACGTTAAGACAAATGTTTCTGTAAACGGCCCTAGGGACTCTTACTTACTTTATGGACTCGCCTGGGATTTTTGACTCTAAAAAATATTAGTTTTAGGCACCTAAAATAGGCTTTTAAAACAAGTAAATGGGAATTTAAAAGAGAAAATAGGCACTTAAAATATGTCTTAAAAATGTGTAAATAGATAGAAAATAGACTTGAAAATATTACAATATACACTTAAGCTAAACTGTAACATGGTCTTTTTTTTTTACTGCAAGAAACGTGGTATACCTATCCTTAACAGAATTAACTGCAAAATTAGGCATCACGAACTATACTCACTTAAACAGATGTTCTTTCACTGGTGACTTGACAGTCCTTCCCCTCCCCCGTCAGTCAGCATTCCATTAGCGACAATTGCTCGGAATAATCATGTTTCTGTGGAAAACCCACCCTCTGCTGTTCTGCTTTTCATTGAGGGATGTCAATTATAAGATTGTAAAAATTACATAAGTGGAATTAAATAGGCATTTTAGGTACTAGAATAGTAAAATAGGCTCTAAAGGTCCAAATAGGCAATTTAGGGCACTCTATAAATGTAGGCCTAAGTGATTTTTCATGAAACGTCCACATATTTAAAAAAAATCATGTTATTTCATAAGGAACAAAATAGTTTTTTGCCTTAAAATCCCAGGTCTAGTTATTAAGTGCCAGTATGGTACTTTATGAGATTGTGTGTGGGGACGAAAAATGTCTGTCCGTCTGTCTGTCCGTCCGTCCGTCCGTCCGTCCGTGTGTCTGTACGCGCCATAACTCAAATACGCTTTTTCGGATTTTCATGAAACTTGGAAAACACATTTGTAATGTCCATGGGAAGAACCCTATTGATATTGAACCAAATCGGTTCACCGGTACCGGAGTAATGCCCAATTTAGTGCCTATTTTAATAGATTATGGCGCCTTTCTAATAGAAAGGCGCCATAACTCAAATACGCTGTATCGGATTTCCATGAAACTTGGTATACTCATTTATGACGTTCATGAGATGTTCCCTATTGAATTTGAACCTAATCTGTTGACCGGTACCGGAGTAAACCCCAATTTAGTGTCTACTTTAAAGGAGCAATAACTCAAATACGCTTTATCGTATATTTATGAAACTTCGTATACGCATTTATAATGTCCATGGGAAGACGTCTATTTATAATGGATAAAATCGGTTGACCTGTTTCGGAGTAATGCTCAATTTAGTGCCTATTTTATGTGCCTATTTATACGTATTCGAAAGAATTTATAAAAAAATGAAAATCAGTTATCTTGACAACACTGCCTATTGTTTTACTGGGATCTTATAAGGCCTTGGAAATTAAAATACAGGTAGCTATGACAAAAAAAACTATTGATTTACATGCTCTTATCCAACTAGACTATTAAAATGACCCCGGTGGCCGAGATGGTAACGCTTTGGCCTTACATTCTGGAGTCCATGGTTCAAAACCCGAAACCGGCCAATTTGAATTTTTTTTGGTATTTTTATGTGAATGTGCGATTGTCATAATATCACAAATCTGTACAGTTCAGGTGATGCTGGAAGATTTTAATCTCATTAAAAAACTAGAACTTTGTTCTTCCGTAAGCCCTGCTTCATGAATAAATCTGGAGCTTAACTTGGAAATCAATTTAAAAAATATATATTCTGCATATCATAATTGCAGTCATAACTGATTAAACAAAAACGTACTGGCACTTTGTTACATCAGTTTACCTGATTTTATTATTTATATCATTGCTATGACTCAAATAAAAATATAGAAAAAAATATGACATGTCATAAACATCCGAGCCCTGCTTATGAAAATCCGTCCAGTCAAAGTGAAACTATTTGAGACTCTGGAGAAAAAAAAGTGGCTTTAGTAGTGTATAACCTCCTTTAAGGAACTGTACGACATTTAATTTTATCGTACCAAGAAGAGCTTTGAAAGAACACGAAGCTGTTTGCTTTGCTTTGACTTTTCTTATTTACCTGGTTATCAATTTCTTTCGCAATTTAATTCACAGAAGAGGAGAGGTTGCTTCCGGTAAACAGCGGCAACACCGCATTCCTCTTCCCCTCTCCACCACAAAGCTTAAAAAATAAAAACTACGATAAACCGAGCAGAGAAAATATCATACGTGATCAGAAAACAAGACTTCACAGAGAGAAAGTCTCTCCTGGGCCGTGACTGAATTTTTCTTCTTTTTTTCCCTACCTCTCCCCTAGAAGAGATGATCTTCTCTACCGAAGTGTTAGGTTCAGTGCGATTTCTCAGGACCCGGGTCTTTTAGGTCGTTCATCACAGGGGACACATTGTAGCCTCCCCGCTACACTATCTCTACAACCCCATCACTTTTGCTTTCTCTTTCTTAAAAAAGATTTCTCCACCAAGTATTTCAGATATCTTCTTCAACACATTCCACGTGCAATTTCAGTACACGTAGGCCTTGACTTTGGTTTAAAGATGGATACATCGGTTTCTATGGTAACAGGAAAGTTTATATCTGTCAAAGTCTCCTGCTTTAAAGAAGCTCCTGGAGTTTTCACACGCCATGGCCACCTGATATGACATCAACTTTACAATACATACTTCAAAAAACTTAGTTTTTATAGCATGAAAAGTTTACTTTTGAAATGGCAATGTATCCTATAGAATACACTCGTTTTTCTAAAATTTATATATTAAAACGAAGGAAAATAAAATAAGGTAAACTGACATAACAAAGTGCCAGAATTCTTTTGTTTAATCAGTGATAACTGCAATTATGATATGCAGAAAATAAGTTATTTTTGTAACCGATTTCGTAGTTAAGCTCCAGATCGATTCATTAAGCAGGGCTTACGGAAGAACGAAGATCTAGTTTGATAAGCATATGTGAAGGAATACATGGGTAGTGTTATTTGTCAAAGCTAACTGTATTGCAACTTCCAAAGCCGTATATGAACACAGTAAAACCATATGTTGTCATGGGAACTGATTCGCATTTGATAAATTCTTTCTAATATATTACCATTAAAATAGGCACTAATTTGGGCAGTACTCCGGGTACTGGTCAACTGATTTCGTCTAATATCAATAGACTTCTTCCCATGGACGTTATAAATGCGTATACCAAGTTTCATGAAAATCCGATAAAACGTATTTGAGTTATCGAGCGTAGGCCTACAGACACACGGACGCAGACAGAAAGACGTTTTCCCGTCCCCCACACAATCTCATAAAGTACCATTCTGGCACTTAATAAATAGGAAGGAAAACTAAATTTCATATAAATTTTCAGAATAAGGTGACAAGGAAGAAACTATAAGACTAATCATTATGATATTTGTTTTCTTTGCAGTCCGCCACGGATTTATAATATATTGTATGTGAAACTGAGTCTTTTTTAGATTTGACTCAAAATTCATCCCCATTGATGATAGTGTAAGCCATCTTGCAAATAAAATGCCAGGGAAAGCCCGACCGTCAGTCGGAAAAATAAATTTTCTGATTTGAATGGATTCAACTCAGGAGCGGTTCCAGAACTTATTGAATTTTGTAATTACTGGGGGGGGGGTAGGGGTAAGGACCTCTGGGTGATTCATCCAGATTTCTCTTTTTGCCTGGAGTTTTAGTTGTGTTGGGAAATTTGTCGGTTTTACATATTACATGAAGAAATTAAAATCATTAAACAAGTATCAGACTTTTTACTTTAACTTACATAGCTTACATACGCTATCAAAGGAATTTTTGTCGTAACAAGTTTTTAGGATTTGAGGTTAGATTTTAGTACATAAGCCTACTTCTATCTTGAATTACCTACGATAATAATACAAAATGTTTGTATTTCTTGAATTTTAAGCTCACCCCATCCATAATTACTTCCTCTGCCCGTACCATAGGTACTATAGATAGAGGAAGTATTTTTTACAGCCCCCAAATTCGAAGTTGAGTTTTTAAGATATATACACGTTTCAAGGCCCCCCTGAAACCAAAATACTATTTTTAGAAACATGTCTGTATGTCTGTGTGGATGTCTGTGAACAGGCTAGCTCCAAAACGGAAAATCGTATGAAAATAAAATTTTGTATTTGGGTCAGGTACCTTCTGAGAAGATTGGCGACAAGTTTCTCTTATTTTTAAGGGGACTTTACATGAAGAAAAATTCATGTGCTAAGAGGCTAACTTTTATTTGAGCACAGGAAGTTATGTGAATTTCACATCAGATTTTTTTTTTATTTGCCGTCATCTAGATTAACAAGAACATACACTAACCACTAACTTTTGGACTGAATTTCCTCTCTAGGCCTATAACATGAGCATTCCTATGGAGACAGGGCGTTAAGGAGCTTAGACTTATTCCTCCATTAGGGTATATCCCCCCTCCTCAGATATGTTTTATGAAGCCCCTTAACTTGTCAGTCTCAAGGAAATCCCCCAGTAGAAATGGCATTGCCTTGTCACCACCCCTACACATGGGGTGAGTTCCACCCCCACAACATAAGGCAAACATATCCGATCATTTTGTTTCAGAAGCTCACCCAAATGACCACACGTGGATTTGATAGAGTATTAACTTTCTGTACTTACACAAAATATTCCAATCCGATCAAAAAGGCTTTCCCCAGCCTTTCTAATACAAGAAAATACCATCTATTTATAGGCCTAATAATAAAAGGAAGTATTTGTCTTTCTGTCTGTGCACGATGCCCAGCGAAATCTACTGCAAGCAGAGATCTAAAATTTTAAACATAGGTAGACTGAAGGGTCGGAAAATGCACCTCGAAGCCGGATTTTTAATTTTCGCTTTCGTTCGTGAGTTATGAGTGAAAAACGGACATAAAACGTGAATTTTTTGCGTTTTCGAAGCATTAGTTTTCCGTAATAAATTTCAATTGTCAAATCAATTACAGGTGGCTTTGGCTATTTTTGTCATACCTTGGAAATAAAAGCATCGCGATCGCTTGAATGTTGTAAGCCCACGTTGGTCGATTCAATTGTTTATAATGTCAAGGCCCGCAGACATATGAAATTTTCAACCTACACGGAAGAGGGATAATCAATAGACTATAGGCCTAAATGTAGTCAAACATTGTTCGATTTGGAAGAAACTCACTATACAGGGGTTTTCTGGGCCAAGGAACTCGAATCTGAGGTCCCTTTACCAGGTGACGATATCTAATCGTTGAATGTAAGCTACTCCACGTGATTTAGTTATTAATAACTATAATGATTTAATTATTACGCTCTTAATTTTTAATTTTTTAAATAATTATCGCGGGCACATGCTAGTTTGGAAATAAAAGAATCTCTTCATTCTGTAAACCCTCCCTGGTCGATTCATTTGTTCATAATGCCAAGGTCCGCAGACATCTGGAATTTAACGTAGTCGGAAGAGGGAAAATGAATCAGGCCTAAATGGGCAAACATTGTTCTATTTGGATGGAGCTCACTATGCAGAGGTTTTCTGGCCCAGAGAAATCGAACCTGAGGTCGTTTTTCCCAGGCGGCGCTTTCTAATCGTGGATTTCACTTGAAAGGCGAATTTTTAGCTGTTTGATTAATTATTAATCGTTTAGTTTAGACCTATGAATGTTTTGCGTGCAAAGTGTTAATATATATTTAATTATTTTTCTCTTTACTAATCTTTCGATTAATTATCGTGGGTGAAGCCGCAGGGATCTGCTATAGACTAAGCCATAAAAAGCTGTATTTATCGTTTTCTGGGTGAATAGTTTCAGTATGATAAGTCGTTCTTCCTCATTTCCAATTCTAAATACCTATATAAGGACCTATAAGTTATTTTCGAATTTACCAAATACAAAACCAGAGCGACGCCTGGCCTTATAAGCTAGTTACTTATAAAAATTAATTATAAGTAATTTGGTAAATTTATGGGTCATTTTTTAAATTCTGTATTACCTTTTAGAGTAAGTTATAAATTTACTTTTTTTATTTTCAATTTTTTCACTATTTTATGGCCAGTAAATGCCTTGCCCTAATAATTACATAGAAAACCCATCCCTGAATAATCTACCTAACGACGGAATTTAATATGCAACCTAAATTATTATGATGAACAAATGCTAGGCAGCATCGAAAAGGATGTTATCCTGTCTTGAGTAGAAGAGTGCAAATATTTGGTTTTTCTTTTGTTTTGGCGTGTAGGACTGTGGGAGTGTGTTTGCCTCCAACACGTCGGGGGTGAAAATGTGTGGAAACATCTGCCGATGACACCCCCTACACGCGGGGGAGGGGATAAATCCAGTGCGGTGTTGGAGGGTGAACTTGTAGTTAATTGGCGAAGGTAAATGCGCACTGCAGAGAGAATAAAAAACACCACAACTGTGTTTCTTTAATTGTGTTCCCGTTAACAGTTCATAAATAACACAAACACAGATTTATTAAAAACTCCTATAACACCATTCCTTTGTTTTCCACTTAAAGGAAACCATTACAAAGCCACCTGGTAATGATTTAATGCTATGAATATGAGTATTAAGTGCCAGTATGGTACTTTATAAGATTGTTTTGGGGACGGGAAAATGTCTGTCCGTCTATCTGTCTGTCCGTGTGTCTGTAAGCGCGATAACTCAAATACGCTTCATCGGATTTTCATGAAATTTGGTATACTCATTTATAACATCCATGGGACCAAATCGGTAGACCGGTTCCGGAGTAATGCCCAATTTAGTTCCTATTTATTTGGTAATAAGTTATATTATAAAGAGTTTATCAAATGCAAATCAGTTCTCATGACAACATATTGTTTTTAACTGTTCATATACGGCTTTGGAAGTTGCAATACCTTTGACATATAAAACTACCCACATATTCCTTCACATATGCTTATCAAATTAGACTTTTGTTCTTCTGTAAGCTCTGCTTAATGAATCGATCTGGAGCTTAAATCGGAAATCGATTTCAAAGATAATTTATTTTCTGCATAGGCCTATCATAATTGCAATTATCTCTGATTAAACGAAAGCATCCTGGCACTTCGTTACATCAGCGTACCGGATTTTTATTACTATTATCATGTCAGAAGCATACCTCATTTATCCGACTATTTGTATTATCCGAACAAATCCCTGAAAGAAACAGGCCTACCACCCGATCACTGCGTCATCTACTATAGGAACATGACTGATTATATTTAAAAAAGAACGAGTTTTTGTCCCAAAATGGAAAAAGTTCACCTACCTTTGCATCTAATGCAATAAAAAAATACCATACGTATATTATTACATCATTAATTTAGAAATACAGAAAAGTCTAAGAGAAAGAAGAAGAAAACTAGAAATGAAACGTGGAATGGGAGGCCTTGCCTGAGAGTGAGACACGAGAAACATCTGAAAGTCTACACCAGAGCAGGTACTAATAGAAATGGCAAAGAGGAGGCTTTGCAAAGAAATCAAATCAAACTCGAGAAGGCCGTGGAATGGGATCAATCCGACTTCTCCCTGGTTAATGCATATTGAATGCGTCCCGAGCAAGTTAGTGAAGAAAAACATGAACCCCGCGTTCATTACAAGGCATGTGGCAGGAGTTCACGAGTTCAAACTGATAGGCCTACTTAAAAAAAAACAAGTATACTTGAATAATTATGCCCCTGGTAGCATAAAT
This sequence comes from Ectobius pallidus, assembly GCA_964059195.1. NCBI lineage: Eukaryota > Metazoa > Arthropoda > Insecta > Blattodea > Ectobiidae > Ectobius > Ectobius pallidus. The sequence goes on along the minus strand of CAXKWD010000005.1, from coordinate 179,077,872 downwards.
AATTCCAAACTAAAACGTGGATCATGGAATATGGAGATATTTTTTAAAATAAATTTAACTACCCTACTTGTGATACTATAGGTCAAGGTGACCAAAATTTTTAGGCGGGCGACAAGGACCTACGAGGCGCGTCCACAAAGTTAGTTTCCCAAGGGCCGTTTACAGAAACAAAACACAATTTCATCGAAATATTTATTGCAACAGATATAGCAAGTGTTCAGCTATTTTACAACATATTCGCCACCGGAATTGAAAAATTTCTCATACCGTGGGACCAAGTTTTCAACACTTGTGTCGTAGAAGCCTGCCGCCTGGGATTTGAACCACTGTGTGATAACCTTCTCCGTTTCTATGTCATTCTCTGTCATTTATTGAGGTGTAGGAAAAGATGGAAATCACTGGGAGCGAGGTCCGGGCTGTAGGGTGAATTTCGAAACACCTCCCAGCCGAACGTTTGGAGGAGACTTCCAGGGAGGTGTTGAAGTGTCCACCCTACAGCTCGGACCGCGCACCCAGAGCGCTAGTAGATTTTCAACATCCACCCTATAGCCCGGACGTCGCTCCCAGTGATTTCCACCTTTTCTTACACCTCATGAAATGACAGAGAAGCGGAGATGGTTGTCACACATTGGTTCAAATCCCAGGCGGCAGACTTCTATGACTCAAGTATTCAAAAGTTGGTCACACGGATAGACAAATGTCTAAATTCCTGTGGCGAATATGTTTAAAAATAGCTGAATACTTGCCACAGCGGGATCGAAACGTCTGGCGAGACTTGTAATTTTGCCTTTGGACCACGGCCCACAGCCCGGAAGATGCTTCAACTCCAAGATTCCGGCCGTGAAAGCCTCAGATTAACTACTTGCTATATCTGTTGGAATAATCATTTTCATGAAATTTTGTAGGCCTATTTAATTCTATGCAAAACACGATCCTGAAATTTAAATAGGGTTACTGGTTCATAGCCTAAAGCGTAAATGTTTCCAATAATTATAACTTAAATTTCGTCTTTTGTTTTGTACACACACCATTTATCGTTTTTTCAAATTTTATTTTTTGTGATTTTACTGAAAATAATACCTGTTTTTACTTACTTGTGGGCAGACTTCCACTGGTTGCCCACCCCACGTCAGATATCTGAAGTTGTTTCGAAGTGGGAAGTTATTTGGATCCTTAGGGAATACCAACGTAGCAGCTTCTTTTTTTTTTTACTAAAGATTCCGTTAAATAAACAAAGAGAAAGTTTTGTGGGAGATAAAAGAAGCACTTTGATCCCGCCCCTAACGTAAACATCTGGCACTACTTCTTATATCTCATTAAACAGACATTAGCAGTGAACAAATGTTTGCAGGCTCTTTCTAATTCCATTAAATTCTTTTTTTTTCCCTTCTTTTTCCTTTTACTCGAATGCATTCCATCAAGCAAACCTGCCTAAAGGAAACAACAACACATCAACTCAACCCGGCCTCCTGTGTATCGATATCCGAAAATCTTACAAAGGAACTTGAAATTCTACAAAGCAAACTTCGAAGGTATATAATCATGTGATGAACGCACAGCCAACGCCACCTATTAACAAGACAGAATTCAATTGTGAGATTAATGGCCATAGCAACCGGGAAAAAAGAAGCGTTAAATGACTTGGACGAAACTCACTATGCGGTGTTTTTGAAGTGAAACTTCTTTAGGCGCGCTAGGAGTAAATCGAGAGCTAACCCAAGTTGTGTTGCGGTCTAGGAATCGGAATCGAATTGAGAATATCTGCAACGTACTTTTGATACGTGGCTCGAACAAAATCGTCACTGCACAGAAAAAAGCAATCAACTCATTGTTTAGGCTTTTCCAAAATGAAAATAAAAATTAAAAAATACAAAATAAAAAAATTCAAAAATTCAAAAATAAAAAAAATAAAAATTTAAAAAATAAAAAATCGAAAGTAAAAAGTTAAAAAATAAAAAAGTTCAAAGATCTAAAATTTAAAAAATCCAAAATTAAAAATTAAAAAATTTAAAGATCCAAAATTTAAAAAATAAAACATCCAAAATAAAAAATAAAAATCTAAAAAATTAAAGATTTAAAAAATAAAAAATCTAAAATAAAAATCTAAAATCCAAAAAAATTAAAAACTCAAAGATCCAAAATTTAAAAAATCCTAAATTAAACAATCCAAAATTCGAAAGTTAGAAAATTCAAAGATCCAAAATTTAAAAATTAAGAAGTCCAAAATTTGAAAAGTCTAACAACCCAAAATTAAAAAAGTCCAGCAATCCAAAATTTAAAAGTTCCAATAATCCAACATTGAAAAAAAAAAGTTTAAAAATTCCAAGTTTATCTTCTGTCGCGTGGCGTTCCACGCACCCGATTTTTTTGGGATAGGGAAATCGAATCTGAAGTAGTTTTTCCCCCCTGAGAATCGCACTTAAATCGTGAAATGCACATCGAAACCGGAATTTTAGTTTTTTAATTATCAATTGTTTTAATTGCTTATGCAAGATTTGTGTAAGGTCCATGAGTTTTTGGTACGTTTTAATCGTTTCATTTCGAATCTTTATGCCCTTATGGAAGAACACGATTCGTTCTATTGGTTTGATTATTCATATTTGTCATGGAAAAGTAATATAATTAAGAATAAAATTTTGTAATTCATGCAATTTATGTAGAAACTTTGTAAGTGTTAATAAAAAATAATAAATTATTTTTCTGTTAAATAAATTATTTAAATGAAACATCTAACACCTGCTTGTAGAAATATAGACTTGGTTTATTCACTTAAACCTTAATTGCACGATGCATCGTACAAGTCACAATGGTTTGCCTTAAAATTGTAAACAAAAAACAAACAAAAAACGCTAAATTAGTCTAAAGTAAATTTAAAATTCACGTGAAATATACATCAACAAGTATAATAAAATCAGGTAAACTTATGTAAAAAAGTGCCAGTATGTTTTTGTTTAATCAGTTATGACTGCAATTATGATATGCATAATATGTTTTTTTTTTAAATTGATTTCCAAGTTAAGCTCCAGATTTATTCATTAAGGAGGGCTTACGGAAGAACAAAGGTTATTTCATTTTTAATCAGATTAAAATCTTCCAGCATCAGCTGAACTGTACAGATTTGTGATATCTTGACAATCACACGCTCACAAAAAAATACCCCAAAAAAAGTGAAATTAGTCGGTTTCGGGATTTGAACCATGGAACTCCATAATGTGAGGCCAAGACGTTACCATCTCGTCCACCTGGGTCAGTTTAACGGTCTAGTTGGATAAGCGCATGTAAAACAATAGTGTTTTGGTCATAGCTAACTGTACTTTAATTTCCAAAGCCTTATAATATCACAGTAAAACAATTGACTATGTTGTCAAGATAACTGATTTGCTTTTTTTAAATATAAGGTCTTTCGAATACGTATATTATCATAAAATAGGCACTAAATTGAGCATTACTCCGAAACAGGTCAACCGATTTCATCCAATATCAATAGACGTCTTCCCATGAACATTATAAATGTGTATACCAAGTTTCATAAAAATCCGGTAAAGCGTATTTGAGTTACCGCGTCTTTAAAATATACACTAAATTGGGTTTTACTCCGGTACCGGTCTACCGATTTGGTCCAATATCAGTAGATGTTTTCCCATGTACATTATAAATGAGTATACAAAGTTTCAGGAATATCCAATAAAGCATTTTTGAGTTATCGCGACTTCTTATATATTAACATAAAAGGCACTAAATTGGGCATTATTCCGGTACTGGCCAACCGATTTGGTTGAATATCAATAGACGTCTTCCCATGGACATTATAAATGCGTTGACGAAGATTCATAAATATCCGATAAAGCGTATTTGAGTTATTGCACCTTTAAAATATACACTAAATTGGGTTTTACTCCGGTACCGGTCAACACATTAGGTTCAAATTCAATAGGGCACTTCTCATGGACGTCATAAATGCGTAAACCAAGTTTCATGGAATTCCGATACAGCGTATTTGAGTTATGGCGCCTTTCTATTAGAAAGGCGCCATAATCTATTAAAATAGGCACTAAATTAAGTATTACTCCGGTACCGGTGAACCGATTTGGTTCAATATCAATAGGATTCTTCCCATTGACATTATAAATGTGTTTTCCAACTTTCATGAAAATCCGAAAAAGTGTATTTGACTTATGGCGCGTACAGATACACGGACGGACAGACGGACAGACATTTTTCGTCCCCACACACAATCTCATAAAGTACCATACTGGCACTTAATAAATAAGGTATGGGCCTAATCATTGTGTTAACTGTTTTCTTCGCAGTCCGCCACATATTTATAATGAGCGTGAGAAAGTGGCCTTCACGCATTTAGGCTAAAGTTCATGAAGTCACTCCTCTTGTTGTTGTTGTTTTTTTTATCAAAGAAGATAAAGGTATGAAGATGTTTCAATTTTCAGTGCTTGTGAATTTACATTAAAACAAGTGCACGTAGGTGCGATAAAAAGTGATAAAATTATGACGATAACACTAGCGATTGGTTCAACATATTCGCATTCTGGATTGGACAATGCTGTATGAACTAATTAGCCATAGCAGAATTTATTTAAACACTTCAGAGTTAATTATTGAAAAGGCTCTTTGTAATTCGGCGCTGAAAGACAGGCAATTTAAAATATCTAGGCCCCATGAAATTTAAGAGACGTTACAATTGATATCTCTATTTCTCGTAAAGGAAATGTTTAACATTTTTCGGTCTTCAATAAGAAATTATTCAGACAATACTTTTTTTAACTCGGCCTATTTTAGAAAACATAACATTTTTTAATTTCCTTGTAATTAGACGCTTAGTTAAAAAATTAAAATGGAGATTTTGAAAAGTTTTGAAAGAGCAGAATTACGATGTCAAAAATATAGCCCCCACAAGTAAATATGTAGAACGATATTGAAGTTATTTCTTTTTGTATGCATACCTGCATTTCTATTGTGGATAAGCGATCGGATGGGTCCTAAAAACTGACATTAATCTGAGAATATTATAGGAGAAAATTCCACTGACACTGCGTTTTGAACTCAGGAACTTTGGCTATCCGTGCCAATGCTCTGCCAACTGAGCCAAGCCAAAGCTCCCTTCACAGCGCCAGACGGAACCTCTCACCTATGACTGATTGTCCTGGTTCCATCTTGGGCTGTGAAGTGAACTCTGGCTTAGCTCAGTTGGTAGAGCAGTGGCATGGATAACCAAAGGTCGTGGGTTCAAATCACATTGTCAGAGGAATTTTTAGAATTCTCAGTAAAAACGGCCATATTGACTTATTTAAATTTAAAAAATGCAGTACTTCTGCCTTGTCAATGTTAAAGTTTTTTAATCAAATATATTTCGACCAACTTGTTGTCATTATGTACATCATATTACGTAACACTGAGGATGACCACAAGATGGTCGAAAAATATTAGATTAAAAAACTTTAACATTGACAAGGCAGAATTAGGCCTACTGCATTTTTAAGAGTAATTTTTCTCCTATAATATTCTCATGTAATGTCCAACAGAGACAATAATCTGTGGTTCATGAATTCATATATATATATAGGCCTATATGTATATATACGTATATATATAATATATATACTCGCTTCGCTCATTGGGGGCTCCGCCCCCAAACCCCCGCTGAGGTTCCCGGGAAAGGTTTTTCTAAAATATAGAGTGCGTGTATTTAGTCTGCTGTATTGGCTATTACCTTTGAGAGCCCTATGTGAACACTGTTTAATAATATCGATGCCATGGAAGCCAAGCCCATTTTCGGGGTCTTTTTAGGGCTAAAAATTATAAAAATAACTTATCGGAATTTTGCTGTGGTTTACAGCCTAAAAGCTATATGTGTACCAAGTTTCAAGTTTGCAGCTCATCTGTAAGTGGGCGAACATTAATGTCAGTGAATAAGTTAGTCAGCCATGTGGCTTTATATTAAATAATTATTTATATTATTAATAATAAATATATCCATCTGGCATTAATCCTGATTTTTATACTATTTGGAAATTATCTTCCATTAAAATAACTCCTAGGCACAAAAAGTAAGGAAGTAGGAATTCCATAGCCTCCTCCCACTTAGAGAAATATTTTCATATTTCATGAAATACAATTATTAAATTATTCAAGGCTCGAATGATTGTTTTTCTTTTGTCAGGTTCGAGTGGCATCGCGGTTCATGGACAACGCAAGGAGCCGGTCTTGGACGCAATTGGTGAGTGTCTGTTCTCATTTATTTCTCATACATGTTTAATCTTTAAGTATACGCGCCTATTTATAAAACACAAGTCCACTCTATGACGTATGCCATTTACCTCTACCAGAAGTGCCCAAAAAGCAAAAATTACAACGGATTTACACAGTTTAGCCTACTATACATACATTTTTAAGTCATGTAACAGTGTATGACTGTTATTATTTTGTGGGGGGGAAATTGAAAAATTAAGTGTCAAGTTCAAACCCCTATACAGTGAAAGAACTTAAAGACAATATCACAAGATAAATTAACTTTATCTCGGAAGCTGAACTTATGCGCATGAAATGTGGCAGTGTTTTGTGGATGCAAGAGAAGGGCATTTCCAACATCTCTTGTGATGAAGTACGTGGTCATTTTCATTGTAATTTTAACTGTAATTGTGAGAACCTGAATCATTACACCGTTAGCGGCTTTATTTGCGTATATATTTCACCCGCTCGCTCGGGAGTTGGAGCTGTGGCCGCCGTGACGCAGAAACCCGCATGATTGGCCAACTCTTGCGTGAAACGCACTGTAGTACAAGATATAAACTATGAGCGTAATCACTGTGTTAACTGTTTTCCTTGCAGTTCGCCAAGAATTTATAATTTGCGTGAGAAATTGAGAATCGATCATTAGAGTTACAATTTTTACAAATTTCCTTCTTGAGCATTCTTAACATTGAATATCAAAGGAGTCACTGAAAAAATGTAAATAGTAAACCAACTATCATTGGGTATTTGCAGCTCGATTTTCTAAAACAAGACAAGAACAATTTTCTCGGGATAAATTATTACTAGACCTGGGATTTTAGGCTCTAAAAAAATTAGTTTTAGGCACCTAAAATAGGCTTTCAAAACAAGTAAATAGGCTTTTACAAGAGAAAATAGGCACTTAAAATATGCTTTAAAAATGTGTAAATAGACAGAAAATATACTTTAACATACCACACTATTATCTTAAACTGTAACGTGATCTTTTTTTACTGTAAGAAGCGTGGTATACCTATTCTTAACAGAAATAACTGCAAAATTAGAACAGAATTTCTTTGGCGACAATTGTTTGGGAAATTCAAGTCTCTGTGGAAACTCCACCCTCTGTTGTTCTGGTCTTCATTCAGGGATGTCCATTAAATGATTGTAACAGTTACAGAAGTTGAATTTTATTTTAAATGTACAAAATGGGCATTTTAGGCACTAAAATAGTAAAAATAGGCTCCAAAGGTGCATAAAGGCATTTTAGGGCACTAAAAAACTCTATAAATGTAAGTGATTTATCATGAAACGTCAACATATTTTAAAATTTTCATGTTATTTCATAAGGAACAAAATAGGCATTTGCCTTAAAATCCTAGGTCTAATTATTTTCGAATCACCCACATTAATTCTGTGGCACCTAAAAATACCTAAATGGGGTATAAAAACCTAAATATACCTAAACGGGATATAAAACCTAAAATATCTAATTTAGGCCACTTTTTTGTCTTTTTTTGTTTGTCAGTTGAGAAATCGATATTTTGCGGAGAGACAAAACTTTGTCGGGTTGAAATAATTTAATACCACCAGCGTTTCGTTCAACCCATTGACGTCTAGAATGGACACTATCTAGAGAGGAAGTGTAAGAGTACCGGCGTATTCCTTTTAAAATATTCGTACGAACAACCATTGTTGCCGTTTATGAACAAGGATATAGATTTCTGTGTTTTAAAGCCCTTGTTTGCCTTTATTACTTCCCTGTTATTCATACTTAGTGGTCACACTGTGAGTTTTAAGAAGACGTGTTAATTATGTATTGAATCCTATGTAGCACATTCAAATTCATTAAACCAATTATTCTACCCGAAAACGCTTAGGCCTATATAGATAGAGATTTTCTTCTCCAAGCCACCTTTAATTATGGTTTTATTTCTAGCGATACGTTACCATTGCGGTCAGCGCTCCCAAGCGAATTGGAAATAAAGTTTTCCTTGTAATATTTGTTGGCCCATACAGCAATTGATTAGTAATTCCAAGAACTGGCAGACATCAGCTCCGTTAAAATGAGTTGGATGTTGTAATATTTCTCAGTCCATAATCACATTTTATGCCATTAAGTGGCGTTTGAACCAGACAGCTGACAATCAGCACGCGGCCTCCCATGCATGGATATCACATTTATTTGTGTTACGGTTCTAATTAGACTCGCTGAACCAAGACCAAATAGAAATTAAATGAGGTAAACTTATATAATAAACTGCCGGAATGATTTTGGTGATAATTGCAATTTATGATATGCAGAAAATAAGTTATTTTTGTAATCTATCTCCGAATTAAGCTCCAGATCGATTCATTAGCCTAATCAGGGCTTGCGGAAGAACAAATTTTGATGCTTAGCCTTAATTCATATTTGTATACACTGATAACTTATCAGAAATTCTTAAATTATGTCAACATTTCAGAAAATGCACTTGCAAAGAACTCCGATTAATGTACGTAGGCCTAGTTATTTCTCAGTAATGTACCTTCTGTATATAACAGCATTCATGTATTAATCATTTCAGCTTGATCAATGAAATAAAAAAAAAAACATCTGACTGCATTGGAGTCAAGGCCCTCAATGATAAGCAAAGCGGCTTTGTAGTATAGTCATGAATTCCCATTTAAAACGCAATGTGACCTTTGGTTAGTCGTTACTCCCGTACCAGTCAACCGATTTGGTCATAAATAAATAGGCTTCTTTCTATAGACGTTATAAATGCTTAAACCAAGTTTTATGAAAATCCGATAAAGCGTGTTTGAGTTATCGCGCGTACAAGACACTCGGACGGACGGATCTCAGAAAGACGTTTTATCAAACTGAGAATTTTTGATATTCTTATTAAAATATTTTGGCTAAAAAATATTTTCCCTGTCATTGAAACCAAAGTATTTTTACATTGGATTTGTTAGCACTAACGAGACAATGTGCTACTTCGTGTGAGTTTTGTTTTAAGTTATATTTTTAGGTAGATATTCGAAGAAAAATCTACCTATTGCAATGGATACCACTTTATGATTTTCGAAAAATTCTTTCATATGTTTACGTTTCATGCTCCCCTAAGTACGAAACCACCGCCCGTTCAAAAAAAAAAAAATTGTGATATTTATATATATTTATTTATATATATATATATTTATTTATATATATATATATTTATATCTTTACACGATAGCGGCCGTAATTTTGAAGATATTTGAACCAAATTTTATTATGTTATTTCTAGGCCCAATAGTTCGGACAAGTTCGTTAATGGGCAAAATTGGCCCAAGGGGGTGGTCGGGGGAGGGGGTTGAAATTTTTAAAAATGTATATCTCGGCCCCTATGAAGTATAGAGGGAAACTTTGTTTGAATAAATTAGAGTACTCCCTATGGAGTTCACAGTGACACCAACGATTCGGGGGTTCGAGTGAGGGTGGGGGTGGGGGTGGGGGATGAAAATTCGAAACTTTTGAAACCACGTCTTGTGGGGTATCGTTGAAAAGCTCTTGATGAGTACTCTACAAATCAATAAATAGTTTCTTGATAGCTCTCATATGACGCGAGATTTTAATGTTTGAAAATAATAACACTTGAAAGAATTATTATAATATCATAATTTTGTCTTGTTTAGCGGCTTTGCTAATTTTATTCATTGTTGATCTTGCGCACGGCCTCCCAGAATATTATATCCTATTATTGTTGTCAAAACAATTGATTGTAGGCTCTTCCTCTTTACTGCAGGTTTGCCATGCCAAGGCTAAAGAAGAAGAGTGCTATGCAGCGACAATAAATTAAACCAAAAGCACTTCGAAATCTACCTCCGCCTGTAGGCCTGCCTAAAGGGATTTTTTTATTTATGCTGTCTAAATCTTTTATTTGAAACTTTTTCTTCTCCAAAAATTCTCTGAAGGGTGGTTGTAAGCTACCCGATGTTTGTCTTGCCTGGTGAACAACTCAATACGTGTACATTCACGGCCTCTTATTCTATATAAGTACGTGAAGTGAGAAAGATGTATTGTTGGCCATGCTTACAGTAAAGAAATATCTGAGGGAAATATTCGATAAATTTCGGAAGTTATTCTTAACGGTGGAAAGTTCAATAAACGTTTGCAGTCACTTGTTTTTTTCTTCTGCGATTTTAGTCTCAAAGGAGGGGCTATAAGGTATATATGGCATAATTAGTAGGGACCGGATTCTTAGGTTTTTACCTATTTTTTTCCTTACTTCCAAAACAAAAAGCGCTCATACACTTTTTCGAATCATGTCCATAGGATTCACCCACGTTAATTCTGTGGCACCTAAAAATACCTAAATGGGGTATAAAAACCTAAATATACCTAACGGGATATAAAACCTAAAATATCTAATTTAGGCTCCTTTTTTTCGTTTTTCTTTGTCAGTTGAGAAATCGATATCTTGCGGGGAGAGAATAATTTTTGTCGGGTAGAAATTAATACCACCAGCGGTTCATTCAACCCGTTGTCGTCTAGGATGGACAGTATCAAGAGAAAAAAATAATACCGGCGTATTCCTTTTAAAATATTCGTACGAACAACCATTGTTGCCGTGTATGAACAAGGATATAGATTTCTGTTTTAAAGCGGTTGTTTGTCTTTAGTACTGCCCTGTTATTCTTACTGAGTGGTCACACTGTTAGTTTTAAGAAGACGTGTTAATTATGCCGAAGCAAATGAAATCTAGTTTTTTACGGCAGTGGATTGGCGACGACCTGAATTTTTCTTCTTCTTCTTCTTCTTCTTCTTCTTCTTCTGAGGTTATTTTATGACGTTGCACCCCGCGGGTTTCTACGTCTGTTCTGTCGTTTTCCAAGTTGCTCCTGGTATATATAACAGACGTTGTCATTCAATACAACTCACAGTTGAGAATCTTGAAAGATACACTGTGATATACTGTAACCAGGAAATGTGAGGCAATCTTATTTTCACTGCTTCTTTTGATTGTTTATGCTTTCTTTCTTCAATTGTATAATGTCTAAAAGCAAGTTTACACAAATTCAAGTCAATTTTGTTAAGTTAAACTTTACAAGTATTATGTACTCAATCCTATGTAGCACATTCAAATTCATTAAACAAATTATTCTACTCGAAAACGATATTTTGGACAAAAAACCTAAAAAAAAAACTCTAAAAAAACTATTTCACCTAATGGAAAACCTAAAACACTGTTTTTAAAAACCTAAAAATCCGGTCCCTAGCTATGACAAATAACACTACCCACATATTCTTTCACACATGCTTATAAAACAGACCTTTGTTCTTCCGTAAACCCTGCTTAGTGAATTGTGTAATATTGTCCTAAAGCAAGTTTACAAAAACCTAAAACAGTGATTTTTAAAAACCTAAAAATCCAGTCCCTAATTATTACACACCCCCATGAAAATTACTGCCCATGGTATCCACTCAGCAAGAGTATCCTGTGAGAGTCTAGAACCCAGCCAATATGTCAAATGCTAGGAACTGCTTACAAATTGCGAACGTTAAAATGTTCTGTGCGAGCGGTAAACCAGAGAAGAAGAGGAAAACTTAACAACAGGTCTGCTGAAGTCGTGTAAATAATGTGTTAAGTGGGGTCGGAGTGACAGAGGTGACCGCATGCATCCCTCGAGAGATCCAGACAGATGAGACTCAAGTCGCGCAACCACAGCGCCGCTCACTGCTGACCCAGAACAGAACCTTGTGGAACACCAGTCAATGTTAATCCTCGGGCTTTGTTCTCTTCCTAACTAACACTGCACGAATCGGTTAAATACGCTATTTTTATTACATGTAAGACGTGTTCTGCAAATATTTTCATAGACAAATCACGGCATATTAAATGAACTAGCTTAAAAGACCCGGCGTCGCCCGGGTTTTGTATTTTGTAATTGGAAATTAACTTATGAAGGATTTTCAATTTTAAATTCTAGGTCCTTATATAGGCATTTATAATTTGAAATAGGAAGAACGACTTATTACACTCAAACTATTCCCTCATAAAACGCTTGATATAGTTTTTTATGGCTCATAGAGGATCTAGAATTTTGCATCCCATCGCTTGTACAGTGCACAGCAAGCCTGGTAGAGGTTTAAATAAGAAGAAACAGAAATTCCTGTAACATAAAATTGTAATATCGAGGCGGGAAATTTCCCACTCTTATGTTACCATAAAGTCGTTTTGGGGGTGAAATTAAACAGAAAGCATTATCACTTTCATACTTTTCTCTCCAAAAACCTGCGATATAATATAATAATATACACATTTCCATACCTCGTTTTGTTTTCTCTATGTCCAGGGTAGAGAAAGTTATGTGATTCCATTATTTTAGTGGATTTCATTCTGTAATATTTATTTATAACATGAATTATTTTGATAACTTCTCTTATTTGTCAAAAGTGCATTTCAATTGTTTTTTCTAAGCCCATCATATAAAATTTGGCAACAATATATTCTATGATTTGGAATTGATAATTCTATGTAAAAAGGGATTAAGTATTTTCAAAAACATTTAATTTTTGGCATTTAGAATCAGAATTTTTCAAAATCCTTTCTTAGTGAGCACCTACATTATGAAACGAAGGCAATGTCAAAATTCCAAGTCTCTACCTGTTATAGTTTAGGCTGTACGTTGATTCCTGTCATTCAGTCAGTCATTCATTCAGTTAGTCAGGACAAAGCCTTTTATATATATAGAGATGAACAACCAATGAATCGAATGGGTTACCAGAATCTAACCAATTCTACCAATAGTTCCTATGGAAAATAGTTAAACTATTAAAGCTAAGCTAACCTCAGAACAAAATAAAATCAGGTAAACTGATGTAACAAAGTGCCAGAATGCTTTCGTTTAATCACTGATAATTGCAATTAAGATATGCAGAAAATATATATTTTTTTAATTGACTTCCGAGTTAAGCTCCAGATCTATTCATTAAGCAGGGCTTACGGAAGAGAAAAGGTCTAGTTTAAAAAAAAAAATCAGAATAAAATCGTCCAGCGCCAGCAGAACTAACTGATATCTTGACAATCGCACACTCACATAAAATACAACAAAAAAAGTCAAATTGGCCGGATACGGGATTTGAACCAGAGACCTCTAGAATGCGAGTCCAAGACGTTATCATCTCAGTCACCTTGCCCAGTTTACGGTTTAGTTTGATAAGCATATGAGAAGGAATAGTGTTAGTTGTTAAAGCTAAATGTATTGCACCTTCCAAATCCGTATATGAACACTGTAAAACTATGTTGTCATGAGAACTGAATTGCATTTGATAAACTCTTTCTAATATACTACCATAAAATATGCGCTAAATTGGGCATTACTCCGGTACCGGTCAACCGATTAGGTCCAATATCAATAGGCTTCTTCCCATAGACGTTATAAATGCGTATACCAAGTTTCATGAAAATCCGATAAAGCGTATTTGAGTTATTGCTCGTACAGACATACGGACGGACAGACAGATGGACATATATTTTCCCGTCCCCCTAGTATCCCATAAAGTACCATTTTGGAACTTAATAAAAGCATATGAAGTGGTTTACACCGAATCTAAATTGTGTTTCTAATCATGCCACATGTACAATATGTCCATTTCCAACCAATTTATGTTGTAAATAATTGTACTTTTGTTCTGTTCACTGGCAGCATGTGACGTATTATTCACTGCATATTGATACCTTAATTTTCCAGTAATGAGCTGACGTTTTATCAGATAAACTCTCAAGTTATAAGACAAACGACCGTGATTGATAGATATCCCAGATATCCCAGATATCCCAGATATCCCGTTATCAATAATATTTGTAGTGTTTTCTTGATGGGGGAAATATTAGGGAAGTGATTCCATATTTTAAAAAAATGAATGTTGTTGAATAATAATAATAATAATAATAATAATAATAATAATAATAATGTTTATTGAGCCGTTAAATACAGTACAATTGGTCAGGTCAAAATATAAAATAAATAATTAGTTACAATACATAAAACTCAAAAAGTGCTAAAATCCAAAGTAAAAAACTCTTCAAGATTATACAGAGGATTGCAGATGAGCATATTTTTCAATTTGTTCCTAAAATAATTAAAAGATGTATTTATAATTCTTTCAGGAAGTGCATTGATGAGTCTAATACCCACATATGTATAAGAAGTCGGTAAAAAATGTTATTACTTTTTGTTTTAATCTACAAGAAATTTTCCTTTTGATACACCCACATTTTTTTGTTGGCGAGATAAAGATACGACAAACAATTTCATTTAAAATAGCTGTAGAGTGAATTCAGAAATGTCACTTTGTAGAGTGTATCTAAATTATAATAAATGAAGTGAAAAAGATGTGACGCCAGAATATTTCCTGTGTGGTATGAAGATAAATTAAGGAAGCAGCGTTTGCTTGCTGTGATTAATCTTGCCAGGTTAGGTTAAGTTATCACGGCTCGTTTCTTGCCGGTAATTACAAGCAGCGATGTTCTTCTGTTTGCTGATAACAACAGTGGACACAGATGTCTCTCTTGTCGCTTCTAACGTTGGTCATTTCCCATGTTTTATAGGAGATAGATGTTCGTTTAAGTTTCACAAAAAAAGTGATGCAGAATAACCTGGTCTTATTTGTTCACATATTCCTTGATCTTGAGTTCTGACTTATTCGACACGGATATAGGCCTATGTGCCTTAATTATTAGTAGACCTGGGATTTTAGGCTCTAAAAAAATAGTTTTAGGCACCTAAGTAGGCCTTTCAAACAAGTAAATAGGCTTTTAAAAGATAAAATAGGCACTTAAAATAAGCTTTAAAAATGTGTAAACAGACAGAAAATAGATGTTAAAATACTGCAATATGCTCTTCAACTTTGATCTTTTTTTACAGTAAAAAACGTGGTATATCTATTCTTAAAAGAAATAATTGCAAAATAAAACAGAATTAAAAATACATTTATCAAAAACAGTTTTGGTTTATATGAAAAATTGACACAGTATGTCCCTTCTTACTATATAGGCCTACCTGCTACTTGTTGTTTTGAGCGAATCCTCCCCTGTCAGTCAGAATTCCTTTGGCGACAATTGTTTAGGAAAATCAATTTTCTGTGAAAAACCCACCCTCTGCTGCTCTGCCCTTCATTCAGGGATGTCAATTAAATGATTGTAAAATTTACAGAAGTAGAATTTTATTTTAACGGTACAAAATAGGCATTTTAGGCACTAAATTAGTAAAAATTGACTCCAAAGGTTCAAACAGGCATTTTAGGGCACTACAAAACTCTATAAATGTAAGTGATATATCATGAAATGTCAACATATTTAAAAATTTTCATGTCATTTTATAACGAACAAAATAGGCATTTGCCTTAAAATCCCAGGTCTAATTATTGGGCAACTTTCTTTCTTCATAGTAGGAGTATTATCTATTGCAATCATTACCATAGTACAAAATCTGGAAAATGTCTACATAGTTTTACCTTTCATGGCCTCTAGAATCCAAAAACCATCGTCTACTCAAAAATTTGAATACGAGGCGTATAAAGTAAATTTCCCTGGGGCATTTTACAGAAACAAAACACATTTTCATGTGCATACATATTTCAACAGACACAGCAAGTGTTCAGCTATTTTTCAACATATTTGCCACCGGAACTGAAACATTTGTCGTACTGTGGAACCAACTTTTGAACACCTGTGTTCTAGAAGTATGCCGCCTGGGATTTGAACCACTGACAAACATCTCTGTCATTCCCTGTCATTTCTTTAGGCGTAGGAAAATATGGAAATCGCTGGGAGCGAAGTCCGGCCGTAGGATGGATGTTTAAACACCTTCTAGAAAGTCTCCAGCAGAAGTTCGGCTGGGAGGTGTTTAAACATTCACCCTTAAGCCCGAACCTCGCTCCCTGTGATTTCCATCTTTTCCTACACCTCACGAAGAATGACAGAGAGGCGGAGATCGTTGTCACACAATGGTTCAAATCCCAGGCCTCAGACTTCTACGACACAGGTATTCAAAAGTTGGTTCTATATTAAGACAAATGTCTCAATTCGGGTGGCGAATATGTTGAAAAATAGCTGAACACTGGCAGTGTTTTTTGCGAATAAATATTTCCATGAAATTGTGTTTTGTTTCTGTACACGGCCTCGTACAAGTAACATTACAAGTTCTAATATTATTAGCGAGATTTAATGAACCAGGTCCCATACACACGCCGATTTTGAAGTAGTACATTTTAGTCAACACAGCTGGAATGGGACAGAAGACAGATGTCCAGAATGTGTTTATGCCGCTGCAGCACTCAGCTGGATGCTGTAATAATGAAGTGTGTGCTGTAACCAACACTAATGTTTCTGTAGCCCCGAGTTTTTATTTTTTAATTCAGTGCCACGTTTTCATTTGTGTAAATCTTGTTACGCCTGCCGCGTATGCTACCCGCAAAGCCTGCCTTCATTACCCAGCATGCCGTGTGGAATAAAAACAAAACACGAGCAAGACGCGATGTGCACTTGTCTATGTGATGTCCTGTGAAACACGTACTCTGTATTTTTTACGACATATTCTTCCTGTTCTTGCTATTCTGGCGGAATTATTAGAAAATAATATATATATATATATATTATTCAACTGTGTTTATACTCCTCTTAACTACGAGGCTATATCAGGAGTTCAAGATCTGTGTCTATACAGTAGGGTAGGCCATGGAACTGTCGATTGTCAATTGTTCCTATTATTTGTGCATTTTTATGGGGTAAATTTCAATTGATGTTAATTTAAATGGATATGATACAGGATGAAATGGTGAGGATGATTCATGGTATGTAAATATCCAATTCGGCATTTGGCTTTGCCAATTACATTAGCGTAAAAATAATAATATAGGAGGAAAATTCCTCTGACACTGGGATTTGAACCCAGGACCTTAGGCTATCCGTGCCAATGCTCTACCTACTTAGCTAAGTCAGAGGTCACTTCACAGAGCCAGATGGAACCTCTCTCCTATGACTGATTGCCCTTAATGCATATGACATATGACATAACTTGTGAGGTAGACCATTAAGGGCAATCAGCCATAGGAGAGAGGTTCCATCTGGCGCTGTGAAGTGAACTCTGGCTTAACTCAATTGGTAGAGCAGTGGTACAGATAGCTACAGGTCCTGGGTTCAAATCCGAATGTCAGAGGAATTTTTCTCCTATAATATTATCATGTAATGTCTAACAGAGACAATAATGTGTGGATCATGAATGCATATATATATATCCATCTTGAATGTTACTGTACAATAACAGTGGAAGCCCGGTCACAAAATCACTAATTAGTGTGCCTCACAGTAATGCATATGACATAACTTGTCTGTCATTGAGGTGGACCATTAAGGCCAATCAGTCATAGGAGAGAGGTTCCATCTGGCGCTGTGAAGTGAACTCTGGCTTAGCTCAGTTGGTAGAGCATTGGCACGGATAGCCGAAGGTCCTGGGTTCAAATCCCAGTGTCAGAGGAATTTTTCTGCTATAATATTATCACGTAATGTCCAACAGAGACAGTAATCTGTGTTTAGTTTTAAATTTATCACTTGACAAGCAAACTTAGATTTACATTTGGTAATCCGGATTACCAAAGGTAAATCTAGATTAAATTAGATAGCGGGGGGCTTGAAGAGAGTTTAGAGACCTCCCGCACATCAGCCTAAAAGGCTTATTGTGCTGCCCCAAGGTAAATCTAAGTTTGCTTGTCAAGTGATAAATTTAAAACTAAACTTTTGTTAAAGCAATCAAGAATGGACACTCAAACATACAGTAATCTGTGGTTTATGAATGCATATATCTATTAGCGTAAAAGTTCTTTGCATCACGGTCCAAATACCTGTGAACGAACTATAAGTGAAAATGAACTGTACTTTGAAATACATTGCTATCGATAAAAGTGTAATATTTAGATAATTAAGAATAATGCAGCTTTGCCATATTAAACACAAAGTGCTTGCCTGCTCTTGGAGATAATGCCGGACTCTGACTGTTTATTTTCTCATAATAGCGAGGCCAGTTTCAAGTGCGAGTGAGAAAAAAGCACTATCACACGTTCCTTATCCTTACATCCCTGCAGCGTTGCCTAATCTGTAACTACAGTGTGTTTCCTAAACAAAAACTTACATTAAAGAGAATCTACTTAGCGTCCAGTTGGAATCTCTCTGCTATGCTTAAGTTTAATTGTATAGCTCACTGAAAGATGTTTACGTCATTTTGGCCCTAGGTAATATAACTAGACCTGGGATTTTAGGCTCTAAAAAATAGTTTTAGGCCCCTAAAATAGAGAATATTATAGGAGAAAAATTCCTCCGACACTGGGACTTGAACCCAGGACCTTTGGCTATTCGCGCCAATGCTCTACCAACTGAGCTAAGCCAGAGCTCAATTCACAGCGCCAGATGGAACCTCTCTCCTATGACTGATTGCCCTAGGATTGCCCTGATTGCCCTAGGATTGTCATAGGAGAGAGGTTCCATCCGGCGCTGTGAATTGAGCTCCGGCTTAGCTCAGTTGGTAGAGCATTGGCGCGAATAGCCAAAGGTCCTGGGTTCAAGTCCCAGTGTCGGAGGAATTTTTCTCCTATAATATTCTCATGTGGTGTCCAACAGAGACAATAATCTGTGGTTCATGAAAGTTTATATATCTACCCTAAAATAGGCTTTTAAAACAAGTAAATAGGCTTTTAAAAGAGAAAGTAGGCACTTAAAATATGCTTTAAAAATGTGTTAATAGACAGAAAATAGACTTTAAAATAGGCTACTACAATATGCTCTTAAACTGAAGCGTGATTTTTTTATTGTAAGAAACGTGATATACCTATTCTTAACAGAAATCATTCCAAAAATAAGACAGAATTAAAATATACATTTCTCAAAAACAGTTTTGGATTAACTTATATGAAAAATTGACACAGTATGTCCCTTCTTACTATATATACCTGCTACTTGTTGTTTTGAGCGAACTATCCCCCTTCAGTTAGCATTCCTTTGGCGACAATTGTTTGGGAAAATCAAGTTTCTGTGAAAAACCCACCCTCAGCTGTTCTGCTCTTCGTTCAGGGATGTCCATTAAATGATTTTAAAAGTTACAGAAGTTAAATTTTATTTTAAATGTACAAAATAGTCAGTTTAGGCACTAAAATAGTAAAAATAGGCTCAAAAAGTCCAAATAGGCATTTTAGGGCACTATAAAACTCTTTAAATATAGGCCTAAGTGATTTATCAGAAAATTTCAACATGTTTAAAAATTTGCATGTTATTTCATAAGGAACAAAATAGGCATTTGCCTTAAAATCCAAGGTCTAAAATATATAACTTACTCAATGGCAATAGACAATTCCTAAGCAAGCTAGAGGAATATTATCTATTTTATGGAACCCGCAGGTTCATTGCTGCGCTTACCTGAGCCCGCCATTCAACCCTATTCTGTGCTAACTCCATCCAACCATCCCTCGCAAATCCTACTTCCCTTAAATATATCCTAATATTGTCCTCCCACCTACGTCTAGGACTTCCAAGTGGCCTTTTCCCTTCGGGTCTCCCAGTCAATACTTTTGAGGTATGTCTTTCCTCCTCATTTCATCCTCCGTGATTTAATATCCCTTACTTTTCAGGACGTAAAAATCCTGGGCACGGAGTCCTCCGGGAGGGACTTTAAGCTGGGGGTCCCGTGTCGTACATTTACGGCACGTAAAAGAACTTCAAGCCTAAATTAGAGACTCTGGACAAAATTTATCGGCCCTTCCACGTCCAAGAAATACTTAGTTTCCAGAGGGGGGTTACGAGGCGATGGGCTTACCACCTGTCCCTCTGCCCTCTCTAGGAAAATAAGCATATCAAAATTAGTATAGGTAATGAAACCTCCATAGGAGGCCCCTTCGCCCCACCTGGGGATCATAGGGTACCAGATACAGATACAGATAGGCCTACTCTATCCTGTTGAGAGTAAAGGTTATGGAGCTCGACGTTATGCAGTTTTCTTGAGTCCCCATTTTCATCTCTCTTAGGCCCAAATATTTTCCTAAGATTATGTAAGGGGCCATGTCTCACATCCATATAATACAACCGGCAGAGTTTTATAATTTTTTATTTTTAGATTTCTGGACAGAAGACGAGAAGATAAGGTAAAAGTTAATGCTAGTTAAAAACTATTGGGGAAAAAAAGGTCCTGTTCGAAGAAGAAAGTCATGGATACAGAATTTAAAAACTTGGTTTCACCAATCAACAGCTTCGTTATTTTTGTTATTTTTGTTATCGATTTCAGAGTTAAGTTGCAGATCGATTCATTAAGCAGGACTTACGGAAGAACAAAGGTCTAAAGTTTGATTCTTAACCTTAATTCAAACTCGTATACACTGATATAGGCCTAAGACATCTCGTAACTTATATAACTACGGAAAATGTTTTGTCAAATGAGAGTTTACGAGTTTATCGATAATTTCATACTCGTAGGCCTAAATTAATACGATGCCGTCATAGGCTTGGTTGCATAATGTACCATTATGAAATTAACCACATGGTGGCTGTAGAGAGAAGATGGCAAAGCGGAAAATTGTGCTGGCAGGTTTAGCTTGGAATCCATCAAGATGCCAACTGGACGCAACAACTGGCAGTAAAAAAGTTGGCACAAAGAAAACACATCAATGTCCGTCCCTCAGTTCTTCAAGTGTACAGTCCGACATGAAATTAAACTGCAAAGTGGTCACCGCTCAAAGCTTAATGAAAACTTAACTGATAAACATATCATCTAAGACTGTATTCGACAATCCATTAATAGGTTAGTGGAAGTAACACTGGGAAACAGTCATCACATAGTGAATTCGTCGATAACAGATGTTCCAGCACCTCGAATCCATGATTCTTATCTGTTGTTGATGAAAAAGAAAACATAATAAACGTCAAAATAATAAAACTGTCGAAAATAAGAAACGAATTAGAAGAAGAAAAAGATAGGCAAAGAAACTAAGAAAGTAAAATAAATGTTAGACCAAGAGAAGGAGAGGACCATAAATAAATAGAAAATAAAATGGACGTATAAGAAGAAAACAATACATATAAAAAAAGGCGAAAGAAAAAGCATAGGAGAAGAAGAAAATGTAGTTGATAAAACAAACCATAAGAATACACAAGGGACGATAAGAAAAATAAGAAAAAAAGAAATGAAAAATACAGGAAAGGAAACTAAGAAAAATCTGATGTGAAAGTCACATAACTTCCTCTGCCCCCCAAAAAAGTTAGCAGTATTCACATATCAAGACACAATTTTACCCTATTATTATCCTATAAATACCTCTTCTTTCAATGATGCGACTAAAAGCGCAGGCTAGCCTATATAACAAACTTTAAAAAAAGAACAAGTGACTGCAGACGTTTATTGAACTTTCCGCCGTAAAGAATAATTTCCGAAATTATATAATATATCCCTCAGATACTTCTTTACTCTATACCGGGCCAACAATACATCTTTCTCACTTCACATTCTTATATAGAATAAGAGGCCGTGGAAGAGCGTAATTCAGTTGTTCATCACGCAAGATAAACTTTCTACAAACAGTGGGTGAACAGTGGGTGGCCTGTAACTACCCTCAGAGAATTTTTCGAAAAAAAGTTTCAAATAAAAGTTTTAGCTCTCAGTAAAAGGAACACATGTGCAAATTTTAAAGAAAATCGCTAGAGCCGTTTTCGAGAAAATCGCGAAAAACGAAAATTTCTTCATGTAAAGTCCCCTTAAAAATAAGAGAAATTTGTCGCCAATCTTCGAATCACATCTTCAGAAGGTACCTGACCCAAATACGAAATTTTGTTTTCATACGATTCACCGTTTCGGAGCTAGCCTGTTCACAAACTTCCACACAGACAGACAGACACACAGACACACACACAGATATGTTTCCAAAAATAGTATTTTTGGATTCAGGGGGCCTTGAAACGTGTATATATGCTAAAAACTCAACTTCGAATTTTAGGGTCGAAAACAATACTTCCTCTACCTATAGTACCTATGGTACGGGCAGAGGAAGTAAAAAAGAAATAAGTATTACCAAATAAAGCAAAGACAATAAACAGGATACAAAAAATCTGATGTGAAAGTCACATAACTTCCTCTGCCCAAATAAAAGTTAGCAGTATTCACATATCCTTGTACAGAATCGCAAGACACAATTTTACGCTAATTATCCTATAAATACCTCTTCTTTCAATGATGCGACTAAAAGCGCAGTCTATATAACAAACTTTAAAAAAAAAAAAAAAAAAAAATGACTGCAGACGTTTATTGAACTTTCTGCCGTAAAATATAATTTCCGAAATTTATCGAATATTTCCCTCAGATACATCTTTACTCTATGCATGGCCAACAATACATCTTTCTCACTTCACATTCTTATATAAAATAAGAGGCCGTGAAAGAGCGCGAATTCAGTTGTTCATCACGTAAGACAAACTTTCTACAAACAGTGGGTGAACAGTGGGTGGCTTGTAACTACCCTCAGAGAATTTTATCGAAAAAATGTTTCAAATAAAAGTTTTAGCTCTTAGTATAAGCAACCTATGTGCAAAATTTACAGAAAATCGTTAGAGCCGTTTTCGAGAAAATCGCGAAAAACGAAAATTTCTTCATGTAAAGTCCCCTTTAAAAAAATCTGATGTGAAAGTCACATAACTTCCTCTGCCCAAAAAAAAGTTAGCAGTATTTACATATCCTTTTACAGAATCGCAAGACACAATTTTACGCTAATTATCCTATTAACCTCTTCTTTCAATGATGCGACTAAAAGCGCAGGCTATATAACAAACTTTAAAAAAAAGAACAGGTGACAGCAGACGTTTATTGAACTTTCCGCCGTAAAGAATAATTTCCGAAATTTATCGAATATTTCCCTCAGATACTTCTTTACTCTATACCTGGCCAACAATACATCTTTCTCACTTCACATTCTTATATAGAATAAGAGGCCTTGAAAGAGCGCGTATTCAGTTGTTCATCACGCAAGACAAAATTTCTACAAACAGTGGGTGAACAGTGAGTGGCTTGTAAGTACCCTCAGAGAATTTTTTCGAAAAAAAGTTTCAAATAAAAGTTTTAGCTCTCAGTAAAAGGAACACATGTGCAAATTTTAAAGAAAATCGCTAGAGCCGTTTTCGAGAAAATCGCGAAAAACGAAAATTTCTTCATGTAAAGTCCCCTTAAAAATAAGAGAAATTTGTCGCCAATCTTCGAATCACATCTTCAGAAGGTACCTGACCCAAATACGAAATTTTGTTTTCATACGATTCACCGTTTCGGAGCTAGCCTGTTCACAAACTTCCACACAGACAGACAGACACACAGACACACACACAGATATGTTTCCAAAAATAGTATTTTTGGATTCAGGGGGCCTTGAAACGTGTATATATGCTAAAAACTCAACTTCGAATTTTAGGGTCGAAAACAATACTTCCTCTACCTATAGTACCTATGGTACGGGCAGAGGAAGTAAAAAAGAAATAAGTATTACCAAATAAAGCAAAGTCAATAAACAGGATACAAAAAATCTGATGTGAAAGTCACATAACTTCCTCTGCCCAAATAAAAGTTAGCAGTATTCACATATCCTTGTACAGAATCGCAAGACACAATTTTACGCTAATTATCCTATAAATACCTCTTCTTTCAATGATGCGACTAAAAGCGCAGTCTATATAACAAACTTTAAAAAAAAAAAAAAAAAAAAAATGACTGCAGACGTTTATTGAACTTTCTGCCGTAAAATATAATTTCCGAAATTTATCGAATATTTCCCTCAGATACATCTTTACTCTATGCATGGCCAACAATACATCTTTCTCACTTCACATTCTTATATAAAATAAGAGGCCGTGAAAGAGCGCGAATTCAGTTGTTCATCACGTAAGACAAACTTTCTACAAACAGTGGGTGAACAGTGGGTGGCTTGTAACTACCCTCAGAGAATTTTATCGAAAAAATGTTTCAAATAAAAGTTTTAGCTCTTAGTATAAGCAACCTATGTGCAAAATTTAAAGAAAATCGTTAGAGCCGTTTTCGAGAAAATCGCGAAAAACGAAAATTTCTTCATGTAAAGTCCCCTTTAAAAAAATCTGATGTGAAAGTCACATAACTTCCTCTGCCCAAAAAAAAGTTAGCAGTATTTACATATCCTTTTACAGAATCGCAAGACACAATTTTACGCTAATTATCCTATTAACCTCTTCTTTCAATGATGCGACTAAAAGCGCAGGCTATATAACAAACTTTAAAAAAAAGAACAGGTGACAGCAGACGTTTATTGAACTTTCCGCCGTAAAGAATAATTTCCGAAATTTATCGAATATTTCCCTCAGATACTTCTTTACTCTATACCTGGCCAACAATACATCTTTCTCACTTCACATTCTTATATAGAATAAGAGGCCGTGAAAGAGCGCGTATTCAGTTGCTCATCACGCAAGACAAAATTTCTACAAACAGTGGGTGAACAGTGAGTGGCTTGTAACTACCCTCAGAGAATTTTTTCGAAAAAAAGTTTCAAATAAAAGTTTTAGCTCTCAGTAAAAGGAATACATGTGTAAATTTTAAAGAAAATCGTTAGAGCCGTTTTCGAGAAAATCGCGAAAAACGAAAATTTCTTCATGTAAAGTCCCCTTAAAAATAAGAGAAATTTGTCGCCAATCTTCGAATCACATCTTCAGAAGGTACCTGACCCAAATACGAAATTTTGTTTTCATGCGATTCTCCGTTTCGGAGCTAGCCTGTTCACAAACTTCCACACAGACAGACACACACACAGACAGACACACACACAGACATGTTTCCAAAAATAGTATTTTTGGATTCAGGGGGCCTTGAAACGTGTACATATGCTAAAAACTCAACTTCGAATTTTAGGGTCGAAAACAATACTTCCTCTACCTATAGTACCTATGGTACGGGCAGAGGAAGTAATAAGAGAAAATAGTCGCCAATCTTATCCTCACATCTTCAGAAGGTACCTGACCTAAATACGAAATTTTGTTTTCATACGATTTTCCGTTTTGGAGCTAGCTTGTTCACAGATATTTTCCACACAGACACACACACAGACACACAGACATGTTTCCAAAAATAGTATTTTTGGATTCAGGGGGCCTTGAAACGTGTATATATGCTAAAAACTCAACTTCGAATTTTGGGGTCGAAAACAATACTTCCTCTACCTATAGTACCTATGGTACGGGCAGAGGAAGTAAAAATTATGTCTAGGAGGAAAAATTAAATATAATTATATACTAATGGTGAAGCACACAGAGGTAGAAATTTAGGTCGACAAAACAAACGTAAAAATAAACAAACAAGAATGTGATAAAACAAATGAATAAAACATTAAATTTAAAAAAAAATGGAAAAGAAAACATTAGAGTAAAGAAAATTGGAAGATAGCCATGAATATGACAGAAACTATGGGGAAAAATAAACACTATCCAAACGAAGACAAGGGCAAAAAAATAGGATAGAAAAGTGATTCCTAAGAAGAGAAAAGAATATAATAATGAGCGAAAGAAGAAGCAAAGGAGAATAAGTAAATGAAGAATACAAATGAAGCATAAAAAGGACGAAGGAAATAAAATCAGGTAAACTGATATAACCAAGTGCCAGTATTTTTTTTTTTAAATCAGTGATACACGCAATTATGATAGGCCCATGCATAGCCTAAAAGTTAACTCCAAAAACAAAATGTGCCGGCAATAATAATAATGATGCAATAGACCTACGATTCGCTGATATCTCTGTTTCAATTTAAAGCAGCCTTAAAGGTTATGAATGAATAATAAGCATATGAAATCTATCTGTCAGGAATTACATTAGGTATATTGCTGCACAGGAACGAATAAGAAAAATACTCACAGTAAAATATAGCCTAATCTAAATATCGGTAGTCTACATAACCATAGAATACACATTATAATATCAATATTCAACGGCTAGTTGTTATAAATCGTTTATTTAAATTATTATTTAGCCACACTGACATCATTATGAAGAAACAAATCAATCAAGGTTGCTAACAATATGAATAAACGATTGGCAATTTGTTAAGTTTTTTAATACATTGTGGGCCTTGAAAGAATATTGATTACAAAATTAATATTGATATACTCGTTACTTCGGTACCGGTCAACCGATTTGGCCCTAATTCAATAGGCTTGTACCCAAGAACGTCATAAATTCGTATACCAAGTTTCAAGAAAATCCGATAAAGCGTATTTGAGTTATCCACGCCTTAGTGATATATTACCATAAAAAGGCACTAAATTGGGCATTATTCCGGTACCGCCCAACCGATCTGGTCCAATATCAATAGACGTCTTCCAAGGGACATTATAAATTCGTATTCCAAGTTTCATGAAAATCCGATAAAGCGTATTTGAGTTATTGCGCCTTTAAAATATACACTAAATTGGGTTTTACTCCGGTACCGGTGAACCGATTTGGTCCAATATCAATAGGGTTCTTCCCATGGACATTATAAACGTGTATACCAAGTTTCATTAAAATTCGACAAAGCTTATTTGAGTTATCGCGCGTACAGACAACACGGACGGACGGACGGACAGACGGACAGACATTTTTCGTCCCCCACACAATCTCATAAAGTACCATACTGGCACTTAATAAAGAAGCAGAATATACGGATAAGAAGACAAGGAACGCGCAGAGACGGATATGAGCATTAACTCGGAGTTATGACAGCGAGTTGGGGATTTGCAAGGATTGGGCAGTGCGGAGGCTTGACCCCGTGACCGGAGGGCGGGTTTTAACTGCCGTAGTTTTATCTAACAACGCTCTCCTGGGGGAGGTAAAACCCGAAACAAAAGTGTGAGTGGTTTCGTTAGGAGTCTCAAACCACACCCTGGAGTTCAGTACAAGGGAGCTAGATATGTAGACCTTAAAGCTGCGTCTCCATTGATATACATTTAGCACCAACATGTTGCAGTTAACATTTGTTAAATGTTTATCATCAACTTGTTGATTCTCATGTAATGTCCAACAGAGACAATAATCTGGTTCATGAAAGCTTATATATCTATCTTGAATGTCGACTGTACAATAACAGTGGGAGCCCGGTCACAAAAATCACTAATTAGTGTGCCTCACAGTACTGCATATGACATAACTTGTCTGTCTGTGAGGAAGACCATTAGGGCAATCAGTCATAGGAGAGAGGTTCCATCCGGCGCTGTGAATTGAACTCCGGCCTAGCTCAGTTGGTAGAGCATTGGCGCGAATAGCCAAAGGTCCTGGGTTCAAGTCCCAGTGTCGGAGGAATTTTTCTCCTATAATATTCTCATGTAATGTCCAACAGAGACAATAGTCTGTGGTTCATGAAAGCTTATATATCTATCTTGTTGAAGTATACAAGTCAAGTTGTTTGCCAATTAACAACTGTCTCCACTACAATAGGTAGACCTGGGATTTTAAGGCAAATGCCTATTTTAAGAAATAACATGAAAATGTTTAAATATGTGGACGTTTCATGATAAATCACTTGCATTTATAGAGTTTTATAGTGCCCTAAAACGCCTATTTGGACCTTTGGAGCCTATTTTACTATTTTAGTGCCTAAAATGCCTGTTTTGTACATTTAAAATAAAATTCAACTTCTGTAATTTTTACAATTTTATAATGGACATCCCTCAATGAAAAGCAGAACAGCAGAGGCGGGTTTTTCACAGAAACTTGATTATTCCAAACAATTGTCGCTAAAGGAATCCTGACTAACGGGGGAGGGGGAGGATTAAGGGGGGAAGGACTACTGTGTCAAGTCACCAGTGAAAGAACATCTGTTTAAGTGAATATAGTTCGTGATGCCTAATTTTGCAGTTAATTCTGTTAAGAATAGGTATACCACGTTTCTTGCAGTAAAAAATGACCATGTTACAGTTTAAGTGTACATTGTAATATTTTAAAGTCTATTTTCTATCTATTTACACATTTTTAAAGCATACTTTAAGTGCCTATTTTCTCTTTTAAAAGCCTATTTTTAGGTGCCTAAAACTAATTTTTTTAGAGCCTAAAATCCCAGGTTAACATGTGTTGGCGCGGTCATTCAAAAAGAAAACGCCTCTGAAGAGGGCAGCCAACATTACAAAATGAGAGCAGTTTTATATATAATAATAATAATAATAATAACTTTATTGCACAGACATTAATACAACGTATGGCAATCGTCAATTCAAGCAATATCATTCACAATGAGTCATCACAGCCTTAAAATATAAAAATCTTGAATACTATATAAAGGATTGGCCTTCAAAGTAGATACAATAGTGCTTTTAAAGCTTGAATAAGATAGATTTCTGACACTATTGGACAAACTATTGTAGAGATTTAAAGATAAGCTTTCATAACTATTTTGAGTCACACAGTACTTGCATTTATTGATATATACATTTGATCTATTGCGTGTTAAGTGATCATGAACTGCAGAACATTTTGTGTAATTATTAATGTTATTTTTAACAAAAAGAAGACATCTCAGAACAAATAATGATGGCAAAGTGAGGACACCAAGTTTGACAAAAAGTGATCTACAAGTGTATCTAGGGGCAACCCCACAAATTATTCGAACAGCCCTCTTTTGTAAGATAAAGATTTTCTTGGCATAGGAATGACATCCCCATAACAAGACGCCATAACTTAAGTGGCTATGGATATGAGCATAGTAGACCAACAACAGAGAGTTTTGATCTATGCTAGAACAGAGTACTCTTAACATAAATAAACCTTTACTTATTTTATTAGCAGTATAATCAATGTGTGATTTCCATTCTAAGTTTGATTGAAGGTAAAAGCCAAGAAATTTTAACGTAGATGCTTTTTCAGTATATTTTCGATTAAGACTGAATTTCATATCAATTGTTTTATCTTTATTGAGACTTAAAAAGTTGGAATTGCACCATTCAACTATTTTAATAGCCACATTTTCAAGAATATCTTCAGGATTATATTTTTTGGAACATGATATATTGAGTGCTAAATCATCAGCAAATAAGTATGATCGGAGACATGGATCCTGTATACTAGAAGGCAGATCATTGATGTATATTATAAACAGCACAGGCCCCAGAACAGAGCCCTGTGGAACACCGTACTTAACTAATTTGTATGTAGAATTAGTATTATTCAAATAAACAGATTGATGTCTATCACTTAAGTATGAATACAATAAGTTGATACTTGAGTTACTAAAACCATAAAAAGCAAGCTTCTGCATGAGTAAATCATGTGATATAGTGTCGAACGCTTTTGTCAAGTCAAAAAAACGGCTAATGACCAGGTCACAATTTTCAAGGCCTTGTACACACCTCTTAGTAAAATCTAAAACAACTTCAACAGTACTGTGTCCCTTTCTAAAACCATATTGACTAGAAGTAAAAAGTGAATTGCCCTCAAAGTAGGTTAAGATTTGTTTATTTAGTAGTATTTCGAATACCTTCGATAAAATAGGCACTATACTAATTGGTCGATAATTACAATATTCAGACTTATCGCCCTTCTTATATACTGGTATAACTTTTACAAGTTTAAAAGTAGATGGAAAAATACCATAATCAATACAATAATTAAAGATGTGAGCTAGAGGTTCACATATAAATGCGCCAGCATATTTTAATATTTTAGAGTTAAGACCATATACATCAAGACAGGAACTATTTCTCAAATTAATAATAACAGAAAAAAGATCTTCAACACTGAAATACTTAAAACCAAAAGTAGTTTTAGGCTTTATTAAGTTGTTCATAAAAATCATTGGATCAATATTACTCTGTATGTTATTAATGACGTTATCAACTTCATGAATAAAAAAATTATTCATTTTATCAGCATCTAGGTCAGTATTATTTGTCTTATTTTCCTTGTTCTTTAAAAGGTCAGATATAATTGACCATGTAGTCTTAGATTTATTTCCAGAATAATTAATTTTACTAGAATAATAGTTAACTTTAGCCGTTTTCAGAGCCTTCCTATATACTTTCTGTAATTCTATGTATTTGTCCTTACATTCGATCATGCCATTACGAAGATATAATTGATAGTAAAAAGTACAATTTTCTTTTAGCTTGCGAAGATCATTATTATACCACATATTTCTATGTTTCTTTAGACTTCCTGTACGACTACGTACAAGAGGAAATGCCTCATTAAGAAGTTCAGAAAATATACCTAAAAAGAAGTTCACTTTATCATTTAATTTATTTAAGCTATATAGAGCTAGCCAATTTATTTTACTCAATAAAAGTGTAAAATACCTAATGCTACATTCATTAAAGTTTCTTTTATAATTATAAATAGGATTATTTGATGAAGATAACTCACCATTGGCGTTTACAGTGAAAAATATTGCGTCATGGTCAGACAGAATAGTAGGAATTACTCTTGCAGAGCATGTCTGATTACTAATATTCGTAATAACATTATCAATTGTGGTTCCATTTGAATCATTTATTCCTGGACGGGTTACGTCATGAATTACTGGTCTGACACCAAAGCTTTCAAACAAGTTATGAAGGTCATCTATTTCATTGCTTTTAATGCTGAAATCAATATTAAAATCTCCAGCTAAAATAATCTGTTTATTGAAGTTTGATTTATGTACTTGACTAAAAAGATCATGGAGTAAGGTTAAAAATTTTTGAAAACTGTGTGAGCTATTTTCAGGTCTCCTATAAAAACATATACATAAGATATTCAAGGATTTAACCAAAATAGAACAGACTTCAAAGTCATATAAACAGGCCATGAATGACAAGTCAAATGTAACAACTTCTAAAGAATTTCTTACAAAAATTGCTGAACCCCCATGTTGATTACTACTGGGCCTACAATAAGAATCAGATAGCTCATAACCAGGAATATTGAGCATAGATAATTCCGAGGCACATAACCAGTGTTCTGCGATGCACAATATATCAACATTGAGTTCGTGTGTCAGTTGAGAAATATAATCCACCTTGTTTAGCAAGCTTTGTACATTCCAGAATACAATATTAAGTCCACATTTTGTAGTGCACTTGTTTAAAACATTATTAGAGCAAGAACTTACAGAGTTTAGATTACCCCATGTAGGCCTGTTTAACCTACAGGAGTATGCTTTTGGTAATGAAAAAAACGCCTGATACACACGTTCTTGGGCCATTTTTCAGAGTTTAACACCGATTTGACATTTTCTTCATATACAGTTATTTTAAAAGAAGCATATATACCAGAATTCTTGGAATCTAACTTTTCACATCTGATTTCCGGGTAGTCATTTTTTAAGAAATTAACCATATTTTCAACTGTGGTAGATGGCACAAGTCTGTAGACATGTAGGGAACTCTCTTTAGGCACGCCTTTCAATACAGCCTTACTTAAGCCATTACTTGAGTCATTACAACACTCTACATTATTACCGATAATTACATCACGCTTTGGTCTTCTCCTCGCTACTTCTGACCAAGGAACGTCTTTAGTAGGGTTACTTACTTCTGGCGTATTACTAGTGTCACTGACTCCAGGCACAATAAGATGAGTATTTTGCCTCACTGGTTTATCCAATTTATGTTTACCATTATCCGTAGTAATACAATTATTTGACTGACGCACCCCTGTATTACAAGGAATGTCACTTTTCACTGGTTCACCTTCAGAATGTAGAAATGTAGTAACTTCATCGTCAACCACACCATTGCTGTCATACACATGTTTACTGGTTTTGTTAGAATTTGGTAGTAGCAAGTCTATGATTAGTTCTTGATCTTTCAGTCGTCTTTCCATCTGTTGATTTAGTTTATTCACTAGTTCAACCTCACGTTGTAATGATGGTATGGAATGTGCTGGCGTGTACGACTTACAGTTATTACAGTTTGTAGCACTAACATTAGATTCACTAAATAACTTATTAAAATAATTACTTATTATGGCACTTACATCTATTGTAATATTTCTTGTTACTAATATTTCCACAATTGCCTTCTTACTTAACTTATTTAGTTCGTTAGTCAGGAGCTCACTTTCCGACTGTTCATCACCATGCGCCATCTTGAATATTTACTCGTTATTACCTTCTTGTTAACTGTCTATGGCTTTCTGGCCTGGATTCGCCTGGGAAGATGGAAAACTCAGAGAATTTCGGATGAGGGAGGGGGGAGAATCTGCCCAATGTGCAGGGGAAATGAAACCTGGGTTCATATCTTGGCGGGATGTGTAGTGACAGAGCACTGGAGAGTTATGATGCTACCCGACAAATTTTTAAACTCGCAAAGAAGTAGGGAGGCATGTCTAAATCTATTACTGGATGAGCACAATTGGCACGGGTTATGTAAATTTCTGCAGAAAGTGAGATGTATGAGAGAAAGCCTAGATTTAGAGAATTAAGGAAATCTAAGTATTATTTTTTTTTTATTATTATTATCTTTTTGTTTTTTGTCTTAATAATGTCTATGTGTCTATGAAATTTTTACTTGTTTGGGGGTGGGGGGTTACGTCTGGGGTTATGTAAATAATAGAATATAGTTTTTTTTCAATTGGGTTTTTTTATGGGGTAATAATTTAAGTGTATGCAGTGAGCACGTATGGTCGACACCGACCCGTGCGCCGTTTAATGTAAATAATGTGATTTATATGTGAGAATTTTTTTGTGAAAATAAATACACACTACTACTAAATACTAATTTTGTATAGATGTCTTGATCTTTTCAAAATAACTGTCACATTTTCGAACAATGGAGTATGCCATAAAAAATCATTTTAAAAGTAGATGCAATACTATTGAGAACACTGGTATACCAAATACTCACATAATACAAAATGGATGCCGGGAATATTGAGGAAGCTGTCGACTGTTTATACGGAAATTCCAGAACCAAAGACGATTAAGCTGACGATAGCTTTTTGTTTCCCGGAAATTCCCGAAACAAAGCCGATATCGACCGACTAGTCAATTGACTTGACATGTTGTCCATTTTTTCCCGAAAACAAATTAACATCTGAAAATGTTAAGTGCAACACGCTGGGTTTGCATGTCAAGTCAAGTATCCATGTCAATATCAACTTGTTAATATTGACATGTTGGTGTTAAATGTATATCAATGGAGACGCAGCTTAAAGCCCTAGTTATGTTGCATGATGACGATGGATACCTACTTTAATAAGACAGCATTTTATACTCAGACCCAATTTGTTAATTTAGTTCAAATTTCAGATTTACTGAACATTTACTAATACAATTCTTACAATTTCGATTTCTACGAGTCGCGTCCCCAAAGTAAGTTTCCCCGGGTTCCGTTTACAGAAGCAAAACATAATTTCATGTATATATATTCCAACAGATACAGCAAGTATTCAGCTATTTTCAACATATTCGCCACCGGAAAAGAAACATTTTTCATACAGTCGGGCCAACTTTTGAACACATGTGTCGTAGAAGTCTGCCGCCTAGGATTTGAACCAATGTGTGACAACCACCTTCGCCTCTCTGTCATTCCTTGTCATTTCTGTAGGTGTAGGAAAAGATGGAAATCACTGGGAGCAAAGTCCAGGCTTTAGGGTGGATGTTTAAACACCTCCTGGCAAGTCTCTCGCAGAAGTTCGGCTGGGAGGTGTTTTGAAATATCAGTTTAAAATCGTCCAGCATCAGCAAAACTATAGTCACAGATTTGCGATATCTTGACAATCACACACTCACATAAAAATACAAAATTATTTTTACACTTCTTAAAGAATTTTCTTTTCCTGTAGAAAGCTTT
The DNA here is from genome assembly GCA_964059195.1 of Ectobius pallidus. Taxonomy (NCBI): domain Eukaryota; kingdom Metazoa; phylum Arthropoda; class Insecta; order Blattodea; family Ectobiidae; genus Ectobius; species Ectobius pallidus. The sequence continues at coordinate 179,043,853 of CAXKWD010000005.1, read as the reverse complement.
ATTTGCAAGTTATTTTCAAAATCCCAAAGAATGTTGAAGTAATTCACACCAGTTTTTTGGTAGTTTAAGCCTTTTATTTCCACCAATTTTTAAACTTGAGTTAAAGAATATACACATAATTGCATTCTTCCTCGATTTATGAGTAGATTCGGTAATTTTTTAAAAGTGAAACTTCTTTAGCCGCGCTAGGAGTAAATGGAGAGCTAACCCAAACTTGCGTTACGAACAAAATCGTCACGAAATTAGTGGGGCTGTGACGGAACGGACTGTACAGAAAACAATTAACTCAGTGATTAGGCTTATCCAAAATTTAAAGAAATTTAATAATAAAAAATAAAAAAATTAAAAATAAGATATCCAAAATTTAAAAAATCGAAAATACAAAATAAAAATAAAAATTAAAAATTAAAAAATCCAAAATTTAAAAATATAAAAATCCAAAATTAAAAATCGAAAATTAAACATCCAAAAAATAAAAAATTCAAAGATCCAAAATTTAAAATATCCATAATTAAAAATACAACATAAAAAAATTAATAGATCAAAAATATAAAAAAAAACAAAAATTAAAACAAGTTTCACTGCTGTCGCGTGGCGTTTTACGCACACTTTTTTCTGTGGGAAATGTACTTTCTGAGTTATTTGAAAAAGAAAACTAAAGAAATATGATAACTTGGCACAAACAATTAGGGAAAGGATAACTACCGACAACCGGGAAAATAGCTAATGAGGCAAATGAAAATGTTCTTTATAGAGTCCTGCTTGATATTGTATTAATATAATCAGTCAAATGAATTCATCAGTAGTTTTTAGGTTTGAAATCAAGACAAAACATTTCAGTGAAATAATTATTTCCATACATGAAAAACCTAAAAGCCGAATAATAATACCCACCTTTTAACACTATTAATTTAATAATTTTGTTTTTTAGACAACTTTGTGGTAACGAATGTCAGTGGCAGTGACAAAATTTGGAGCTGAGACGTGAACGCTGAATAATATTAAAAGGAAATATTTAGAGGGTTGTGATAAGTAAAGTAAAGCGTTCCCTATTACAGGCCATGGAGGCCCAAAGGGATCCAGGAGGTTGAGGCTCCCAGATTTTGGACATTCGGCACATGACGGTGGTAAGGTTGTCAGCCTGACGCACCGGCCGTCTTTACCCCCAAGATTGCTCCTAGTATACATTTCTGTTAGAGGCTGAGTCGACCCCAGGGCCATAGTGACACCAGAAGGATTAGACCAATGGAAAAACTCCAACAACCTCATCGGTTGTGTTAATTGTTTTCTGTGCAGTCCGGCATGGGTTTATAAATTGAGTGTGAAATTGAGTCTCACGCATTTCTCATTACGTTTTAAACTGATTATGCAATTCTACCACAGTATAGTATAACAGTAGCGAAGCTCCATACAGTTTTTTTCAACCGGCGCGACTGCAGCTCTCGTAGCGGTGAGCGAGAGATAACACAATCTGTTACATTGTTTCTTATGAAAAATGCACAATCTAGAAGGCAGTGGAAAAATGTCAACAATATTTTATGGAAATGCTTGTGGTGCTATAAATTGCACCAACAGCCAAAGGAACCAAAGGAATCTCTCGATTTATCTTTCTTTAGGTTCCCTAAAGATCCTGAGAGGTAAGCAAAAACAGTTATTTGTTAAATTAAATTGCCAATTTGTGATTATCACGCTTGCATCCATACTAGACCACATCGGGAAACCGGTCTGATACTTTATAAGATATACAATGTCATCGATCTTGAAACTACAACTTCTTTATATTACCATAAAGTCTATGATTTGGTGAGTTCACCAGTATGCCTTTCCGGTAATAATCTCGTTCTAGTAATTTTAAAAATAAGAAGAAATATAGCCATATATTCGTATCTTTCCAATGCTAAAAATGGCTGTTTGCTAGTTCAATCTTGCCGGCCGCTTGGGGTGCTAGTGTCGCACCGATCTGTCAAAAGGATGCATTTTCCTTTCATTAGAGCTTCGCTACTGTTATACTATACTGTGATTCTACTGTATACAACATTAATAAGACCTTTAATAACCTATGCTTGCCCAGTATGGGGTACTGCTGCTAAAAGTAAAATTAAGAGATTACAAGCTCTTCAGAATAAAACACTGCGTATTGCTGTTAACGCTCCATGGTTTGTGCGAAATAGTCAAATTCACAGAGAACTTGGTCTGCACAGTATCTATGAATTTATTCGCAAACAAGCTAAAAAGTTCTTCGCAGATTTGTATAAAGTTCCAGGAGCAGTACACTTCAATCTTGGCCATAGAACATCTCAACAAACTAGAATTAAAAGCAGACTACCTCAAGACAATCTCCTATCAACACCAGAAACATCGGACGAAGAGAGTACCTGAAGCATCACTTTATCTTTAAACCAGAAATATGTATATTGTTACAGAGGGGCCATTGGCTGACCTCAGGTCTTGTTTGTTTTATGTGTGCATGTGTGTGATTGTTAAGTTAACAGTAATCTGTAAAGCACTGATGTTGCTGGGCAATTATTAACTGATTTTAAAAATAAAAAGAATAAAAAATAATAAAAAAAAAATAAAAAACTTTTGGTGACATGATATGATTACAATACACTGTCTGTGATTACAATACACTGAAAGAAAATGCAAAACAAAGGAACTTCTTTGTTAATACTGGAGCTATGAATAAAAATAAACTAATGCAGTGGCGGCCAGTCATGTGATTAGCCTGTAAATCACGCAGATTGTGGAAACACTAAATTATGATATAGCTGTTGATGAATAAGGTTTTTTACCGATCAGTAAGAGGCACGAAGTCAATTTAATGAAATTTATAACCCTATTTTGCTTGATTATTGACTTAAGAGCATCAAATTGTAATGACTTTAATGCCCTGTAGCATACACATTTTATGGTATAGAGCAAAAATCTCCTAATAAAAGTTGCCTATGTTCCCTCTATACACAGGTAAAATATTTCGGTGTTATTCATTAACACCCTGTATATCTTATCTCTAAGGTGAAAATGTTGTAAGTTAAGCTACTGCACTTAATAGTGAACTGTTTTTAATATGTGATATGGATGACGATACTAAATAAGCTTTTGTGTGTATTAGCTACTCGTTTGAAAAATATTAACATATCTTCCAAACTGTGACTCAGATGTGTGCCCTGAAAACCCCCATAAAATGATGGTGTAAGAATAATTCTTCAGTAATTAAACACTTCAGGCCTAAATTAGAGCCTCTAGACAAAATTTCGCGGCCCTTTCACGTCCAAGTAATACCTTAGTTTCCGGAGGGGGGTTGAGAGGCGATGGGCTTACCACCTGTCCCTCTGCCCTCTCCAGGAAAATAAGCGTAACAAAATTCACATAGGTACAGAAACCTCCACTTGGAGGCCCTTCGCCTCCAACATAAGGGATATAGGGGGAAAAATTAAACATTTAAGAATCAATTTTCTTGAATAATAATTATTAAAATTCATATTTTGTAAGTTTTTTCAATGTTAAAAGCCCTTAACTGTGAGCGGTCACTCTGACCTCACTTAAGGGCTAATGTAGGTTAGATGGCTTTACAAAACAACATTTTAGCGTTCTTATAATTCACTAGTCGGGACATTAAATTGTGAAATATGTAAATTAGGAAATAATAAAGTCGGAAAAAGAAGTTTCTAGCATTTGTCTTGCCAGAATTGCACTCTACGACCCTTAAACGGCTTTATAAATGAATTTAAAAAGTAATACATTAACAGTCCGCTAGAGGGGAAAACATTTGCTACGTTAAAAAATAACCAGGATGCCTCCTTGGCAATGCAGATGTTTGTATTTAAGAAACCAACTACTATACAGCTAAAATAATGAAATATAGACCATATTCAAAATTTTTAAGATACGTATTTTTTTTTATTAAAATTCATATTTTGTAACCAATTTTTTGATATTTTTACCAGGCTACCTATGGAACAGGACTGACTTAATGCTATATTTGATTCTTAATTTTCAGTTTTTTCCCCTGATAAATTTTATACTAAAATTAGATTATGCAAATTTTCAAAATATCATAAAATTATAAAAATCATAACATCTTGAAAACTCTTATTATTTTTTTTTTACGGCGGAAACTTCAATAAAAGTTTGCAGTCACTTGTTTTTTCTTCTTTTTTTGTTTGTCCATAGCCTGCGTTTTTAGTCGCAACATTCGAAGAAGGGGCTATAAGGTATTTATAGGATAATTAGCGTAAAATTGTGTCTTGCGATTCTATACAAGGATATGTGAGTACTGCTAACTTTTATTTGGACACAGGAAGTTATGTGACTTTCACATCAGATTTTTTAAATCAGTGATATGCAAAAAATAAGTTATTTTCTTAATCGATTTTCGAGTTAAGCTCCAGATCGATTCATTTAGCAGGGCTTACAGAAGAGCAAAGGTCTAGTTTCATAAGCAAATGTGAAGGAATATAAGGGTGGTGTTATTTGTCAAAGCTAACTGTATTGCAACTTCCAAAGCCGTATATGAACACTGTAAAACAATCTGTTGTAATGAGAACTGATTTGCATTTGATAAATTCTTTCTAATATATTACCATAAAATAGACGCTAAATTGGGCATTACTCTGGTACCGGTCAGCCGAATTGGTCCAAAATTAATATGCTTCTTTGCATGAACGTTATAAATGCGTATACCAAGTTTTATGAAAATCCGATAAAGCGTATTTGAGTTATCGCGCATGCAGGCACACAGACAGACATTATCCCGTCTCCCACACAATCTCGTAAAGTATCATTGTGGCACTTAATATAAGTAACATAAAATTCAGCTATTTACAGAAGTTGTTGAAAAATGTTTACCAGAGTCACCTCCTTTACTTACCAGAGTCATTTTGTACCATATTCATTAAAATGTAATATGACTTGAAATTATAAGCCATAAACACATAAACAATAGAAACAGACTCTCATCAATAGTTACATGGCCTACTACGAGTGTGAAAGGAAGATAGGGAGAAATACCAACCTTCGCGTGGGTGGCGAACATAACCAGAGCTGAGGAGAGACTTATATTAATGGCACTGTATTTACGAAGGAGGCAAGGTATAATTTCCCTTAAAATGTCTTCACATTTTAAATGTAAAAGTTGGTTGGAATGACTTTTTTCCAAACTCTCCGTTTAGAATTACTTCAAACGTTTCGAATTCTTTATTTGAACGAAGTCAAGTTGTAAACGTAGACCGCATCAAAGAGCTTAGTAAGCAAACATAGCCTGTTAATTAATACTCTGCTGGCTGCCTTGTTAAAAACAATAAAAAAACACACAAGAACTGGCAACCTTTTTATTTTGTTAATTTTCTCCTTATAAATGACCTAGCGTTCACAAGCATACCGTACTTCTATTTACTTCATTTGTATTTATGAATAAAAATTTCACATGATGAACTCAAACGAATATCTACAGGCTGAGGAAGATTTCGAAGTGCTTTTGGTTTAATTTATTGTCGCTGCGTAGCACTCTTCTTCTTTAGCCTTGGCATGACAAACCCGCAATAATAACAGCAAAAAAGAGGAAAGAGCACTTTTTAAAACATTCAAATCTCACCTTATATGAGAGCTATCGAGAAAGTAGTTATTGATTTGTAGAGTACTCATCGAGAGCTTTTCAACGATACCCCACAAGACGTAGTTTAAAAATGTCGAATTTCCATCCCCCCACCCCCACTCGTACCCCCCAAACCCCAGAATCGTTGGTGTCACTGTGAACTCCATAGGGAGTACTCTAATTTATTCAAACAAATTTTCCCTCCATACTTCATAGGGGCCGAGTTATAAATTTTTCAAAATTTCAACCCCCTCCCCCGACCCTCCCCTTCGGCCAATTTTTCTCATTAACGAACTCCTCCGAACTATTGGGCCTAGAAATAACATAATAAAATTTGGTTCAAATATCTTCAAAATTACGGCCGCTAGCGTGTAAATATATGTATAATATTATATATATATGAACGGGTGGTGGTTTCGTACTTAGGGAGGCATGAAACGTAAAGATGTGAAAGAATTTTCCGCAAGTCATGACATGGTATCGATTGCAATAGGTAGATATTTCTTTGAAACCTACGTAACAGAAAGAATCTAAAGTTATACATTAGAAATTGTAGCCTAAATTCTGCTTTTTCAATATTTAAAGTTAGCGCCTGGATTCTATCCGTGATACTACACGCAGTACTCGGATGAAGGAGAAGTGGCCGAACCTGCAAGGGGCTGTGCAGTGATGTTAGAGATGGCAGTGGTTCTCTGAGCCTCTGCCGCTTCCGCCACTTGATTGCTCATTGTTGAAAGTGCTGAGGCAACTCCGCGGAAATCGCTTCATTGATTCCCACTCTAAGTGTCTGTTATCCCATCTCCTGCAATACACTAGGGCCTATCTTCTCTCCTTTTCTTCCTTTCCTATTCTTGAATTTTCACCTGCTATATAGCCACTATTCTAACAGATATAATATTTGAACTCATTTTTTCGTGCGTATCCAACGCCGCCTATTAACAAGAGAGTATTGAATTGCGAAATTAATTGAAGACGGCCTTGATCTGTTCCTATCTTGATTAATTTGTTTACGACAAATTTCTGATAGAATCGTTCCTGCGATCTTCATTGTTGTCCACTAAATATCAGTCTGTAGAGAATGCTACCTTTGAAAGGCAAAGTGGTTATTAAAAGTGTTTTCTGAGCGGTTCGGTAATAAATATTTAGAAAGAAATGGCGTACAGCCTAACTATATTAGGCTACAGAATAATTCCTTCCAGAGCGTGAATTTCTACAGTCTCGTAGTATTTCTATTGCTAAAATAATGTAGTAGGCTTAGAATATGCATTATATTTTTATTTCACAATCTCTCCATATATAAAAGGCTTTGTCCTGACTGACTGACATAGAAACAACGTAGAGCCTAAACTATAATACGTAAAGACTTGGAATTTTGACTGTACCTTCGTTTCATAATGTAAGTGCATACTAAGAAAGGATTTTGGAAAAATTTGATTTTGAATGCCAAAAATCAAATGTTTTGAGAAAACTTAATCCCTTTTTACACAGAATTATCAAATCCAAATCACAGTTCACATCACAACAGTGTATTGTTGGCATTGGTAGCCTATCAGGTAGGTTTGGAAATAAATGAAATGGGACGTGGACAAATTAGAGAAACTATTGTAATTCATTGCTGTAATTAAATATTGAACATGAAATGTATATTATTATATCGTAGGTTTTTGGGGAGGGAAGTATAAAAGTGAAATGGAATTACCTTTTAATTTCATCTCCGAAACGGTTGTATGAGAACACGAGAGTGAGAAATAAAATATTCCGCAAAGACAATACAATTAATTTTATGTTACCGGAATTTATGTTTCTTCTTATTTAAACCCCTACCAGGCTTGGTGTGTAGAAGCGATGGGATGCAAAATTCTACATCCTCTGTGAGCCATAAAGAGCTATATCAAGCGTTTTCTGCGGGAAGGTCCTTCATGAGTTAATTTTGATTTCAAAAATATCCTAATAATAGTTGCTTGTCTAAGTCCCCTCTATATACAAGTAAAATATTTCGGCGTTATTCATTAACATCCTGCATACCCATCCGCTCTGTTCTACGATCAATTGTTTTTTTTATTAAAGAAGCTATAGGTGTGAAGATGTTTCAATGTTCAGTCCTTGTAAATTTACATAAAAACAAGTGCATGTAGATGCGATCAAAAGAAAGCTATAAAAATATAGTATAGTGCGATACAAGTGCCGTAAGCGGTGCATACGGATCGAGGAAAGAGTTTGAACAAAACGAGGCGCATGCTATTTTTTGCACGATGATTATTTATATCAATTTTCTTATATTAATTGAGATATTAGCTGAAAATATTATGTATATACACTATTGAAATGGATGTTATATTTAAGAAAGTGATTCGCATGTGTTTGTTGTTATGGGAACCGAATATTTGTCCTGTTAAAGCCACCACAAACTAGGGGGCCTTGGTTTCATAAAGGCTTGTATTATGATGATTTTACTTACGGCACTTGTGCATTTTGTAATTTTTACTGCACGGAGATTTCTTTTGTTTTCATAGCAACCAGATTGCCTGCGGGAATGTCAAGTTACGATCCACGGCAACAATATTCGTTAGTACCACTAATTAGTTACGTTGTGCAAAAAACTTATAACAGGATTATCATAGACCCTTGCGATTAGTTGAATTGCCACACATTCTTACACAGGATTTTTCAATGATTCATGAGCTAGACAGTCAGTTAAAAATAGTAGTTCTAGAAAGAAAACATTTATTTACTATCAACATCAACCGGGCACAAAGTTTTGACAAATTCCCATCTTATGTTGAAGGATGGCTCTCCTAGACGCCATCAATGTAACGGATAACATAATTTATGATAGTCAAAACTGCACAGAGAAGATAACTTGAAACTATTTCCAAAAGTATATCTGTTGTCCTCAATAATAAAAGATATTTTGAAGTATTTTATAGTTTGATAAAGTCATTCAATTGTATGAACAACTATAAACGTCTTTCGTTAAGTAAATACTCGATAAGACTTCGTGGTTAAGACGACTTATACGCTAGGTCTCCCAAGGGGGGTTATGTTTAAATCACAACTTTTTAGTATAATCTTGCTTCTTTAAATTTATTTGTGAAAAAAAGCTCTTCTTTAGAGTTCTGAATACTGTATAAAATAGTGTCAGAATTTTGTTTGTAATTTTGACTTTAGTAAATAAACATATCGATATAGATTCGACAGAACCGAAGCCACTTTGAAGCCTATTCAAAATAATAATAATAATAATAATAATAATAATTATAATAATAATTTTTGCAATTTATTAGATAGCACTTTTGCTGGTCGGCTGTGCATGCGAGCCACATCTTCCTGTGGTGAAAATAAAATTCGCCCCCTCCCAACCCTCGCAATGTTGTGGTCCAGCGAGTTGACAGGGGGCTCTGTGTACAGTCTGTTACAAAACACAAGTGCCTGTCCATCATACAGACTGACCGTCTAAATTCAAGAGTATAGTATTTATATTGTTATAACTAGGGGGGGGGTTTCTATGACACGTCATATTTTTCACCTTTGCATTATTGGATTTCTATTAGAGGCTGAATCGATCCCAGGGTCATAGTGCAACGAGAAGGATTTTTCGGGCCTGAAATATTCAAGACTAGGAACTTTTTTGGAATATTTCTGCCAATCATACGCTATAAACTATAAGTATGCCAAATTTAAAGTTTCTGGCTCGTCTGGAAGATGTCGAACAATTATGTAATTGAGTGAATTAGCAACGCGGTTTTGTAGCATAGCGATCATTTGAATTTGAAACCATTAATTGGGCGTTACTCCGGTACCGGTCAACTGATTTGGTTAAAATTAAATAACGTTCGTCATATGAACGTTGTAAGTGCGGATACCAAGTTTCGTATATAACAGTATTCATGAAGTACTCATTTTAACTTAATCAACGAAATAAACAAACATCTGACTGCATTGGAGTCAAAGCCCCCAATGATTAGTAAAGCGGCTTTGTAATATGGTCATGATTTCCCATTTTAAAAAAGCAGGTGATCTTTAATTAGTCGTTACTCCGGTCCAATATCAATAGGGTTCTTCCAATGGACGTTATAAATGCGTATACCAAGTTTCATGAAAATCCGATAAAGCGTAATCGAGTTATCGCGCGTACAGACGGATAGACAGACGGACATACACTTTTCCCGTCCACCACACAATCTTAGAACACACGATTCTGGCAGTTATTGTAGATTAATATAATATCTACAAGTCCCTATTACAAGCTATATAATATAATATCTACAAGTCCCTATTACAAGCTATATAATATAATATCTACAAGTCCCTATTACAAGCTACAAGTTACAAGTGTAATGAGGTACGAACAGTTTATTAGAGAACACAGGAGGCCGTGAAACATGTGAAGGTGATATATGGAGTGACCGAGCTCGCATTAGTGAAGCCATAGGAATTTAATTTGGCGCCCTGACGCTACCTGAGGTCCCTTCTCTACACCCCACTAATCAGTTCGGCGTAACGGGAAGAGAGAACCATCCCCCTCGGTGTTCTGCATCCGGCGCTATACAGGGTGATTCACAGGCACAGCCCGGCAATCTGGGTCCCGGCGGTGAAGCCAAGCCTTGCGCTATGCCGCCATCTTGTCTCACCTGAAGACACCCACTGAACTACACGCAATTCAATGGGAAACTATCACGAGAACTTAGAATAAAGTCTATTTTCACAATTTTCTATTGGAAATTTTGTATCCACTAGTGAACACACTGAAACCACATTGAAAAAGCACGTCCTCTTGCTATTTTTCTCAAGTATTGGTTCCTATTACTTGCTAAAAATTAGGTTTTAGATGTGAAACTTCTTTAGTCGCGGTAGGATTAAATCGAGAGCTTGCGTTACGGACAAAATTGTCACGAAATTAGTGTTATGCTCAAAATCGTCGCGAAATTAGTTTGGTGTGACGGAACGGACTGCACAGAAAACAAGCAACTCAATAATTAGGCTTATCCAAAATTCAAAAAAAATAAAAATTTAAAAAATTCAAATTAAAAAATCGAAAATCCAAAATTTTAAGTCTAAAAATTCGAAATTTAAAAATAAAAATAAATTAAAAATATAAAAACTTCAAAGATCCAGATTTTAAAAAATAATCCAAAGTAAAAAAATCCAAATATCCAAAATTAAAAAAATCTTAAAATCCAAAAAAATAAAAAAACCAAAATTTAAAACATTCCAAATTTAAAATCAAGAGAAAAACATCAATACTATTAATAAACTACAGTATTGCTCAATTACAACACGCACAGTGAAATGACAGGCATAAATGAAATAAGGACATTATTTTATTAAGACTATATTTTAGATAACTTCCATTCCATTGATCAAAAGAATCAGTATATGGGTCATTCTTCAAATACGGGAAAATTTGGAGTGTCTAAAATCAAAATTTTTTAGTTTATATTTAAAATCTCAAAAAAAATTGCAAAAATACTTCAGGGGTTTCTTGATAATAATAAGACACCAGCAGAGCTTAAATGTTTATATATATATTTTTTTAAAGCCATGTGAATGACATCCGTGTACATGTGGATGGCAGAAGGCCACATTAATGACTAACTTTGGCAACAATATGCTTTTTTTATGTGGTTTCATATTTTTCTCAGTTTACTTCAGTTTATTTTGCACCAAATTTGCAATTTTGTGTGCATACTCCGGAATCAATGCAATTTTAACTAGACTGTGTTTTTACGGTTGGGGGGGGGGGAATCAAGCAGAAATTCATTTAATCAGTTTTAAGATTTTAAATACAGGTCACAGACACCACAAACACAATAGTATCCTACATTTATCATCTACATGACTTGAGAGTCATCCACGTACCCCTTTATGAGGAATGTGGATGAAACAAAAATTAGGCATGTGGATGACAAAAAAAAAAGGAGTTTAAGTGGTCTCAGCAAGCCATTCCTAAACCTCTGTAGGCTTAACTTCAGTCAGGTACTTTGAATTGGTAGGTTTATCATAGTGCATAATCAAAATTAATTAATATTCACTTTTTGCCTATTTTCTAGAAGTCATGTTAATGACGGAGAATAAAAACGCTTTCCTTTGCTAATCCCAAACTGTTTGTAAGCAAGCAAAATTCAACCACAAGCTGCTCTGTTAGCTTCCTAACACTGTTGCCAGTTATACAAATTTCTCATTCCTGCAGAAAATTTTTCTATTCTTTTCAGCCATGTGGATGACCAAAAACCCTTGGGACATTCTTTATGTTCATTAGGTGAAATGACAATTTTATTTTCACACAATCATACTCATTGGCAGGAAAAAAGTCGAAAAGGAAGTAACATTTTGTTTTGTGGAAAAATGCAGTAGAATATACAAAACCGGGGTATGGGACAGGGCATGTGGATAACATTTAATTGAATTAAATTTGGTTTTGGAGTATCATAATTTAAAGTTAGTGACATTTCAAAGTGGTAGTTGTGGTATGGAAGTAGTAGAAAAAACTTTTATTTCAATTTTTTATAAAGTTGAATTTGAAGGGAAATATCACTCCGGAACGCAAATTTTCCCGTATTTGAAGAATCACCCAAACATGAACTATCTACTACATATCCTATGTCACAATATAGCAAGGTAGTGATATTTTAATAATTAATTAGTCATTTTAGTTAAATCAAATTTTTAAATATTGACAACACACAGTTTTACTGATTTGAATATATGTAACTTTTGTTAACTTGAGCTCTTTGTTCAAACATGAAAATATAATTAAAGTATTGATACTAACCCGGATTGGGTAATAGTTTTTATATCAAATCAAAATCATCATATAACTTAATCCTTGCTAAAATACTGACTAATAAACATACAAACAATTTCTCAATAGAAGTGAACTGGCATTCCTGATTATTTTTTCTCTTCTTCAGCTTTCACATGTGCCTAATCAAATTAGTGGTATACTAGGCGGAACTTATTAAGATCATTCAAGTAATACATAGATTTAAAAATATTACATAGTCCAAAGACAACACAGTTATACAGAAAAACACACACTACAAATTTCAATACATTAATATGAAAAATAATATGTTATGGGACACTTAAAATAAATATTCTGCCCTTATTAAGGGTGAAAATGGCAAAAACATTAATTTTTACTTTATTTTATATTCTTGTGTTTCGTCCATTTTGTAGTGATGTAATAACTTAATGATTCGTTTAGAGCATAGGCCTATAGGTTTTTTTCACTGACACTCACTACTGTGGTATGGCAATGTTAATTACCTTGTTGGAGCACTTTCAACCGTGTGGAGCGGCCATCTTCAGCAACTGACTCCCATGATGCCACTGTTGTGGCTAAGAAGACATTTTTGAATTACTGTGTCGTAGAGTGCATGTGATTTGAACTGTAATAATTACAATTATTGTTCGTTTAAGATGTTGGTGTTGTCTTGTGTGGTGTGTTTGTATATTTCATATTGTTCGAGTGTGTTGAGCATATGACCTTTGTGGTTAATGTGTAGGATATCCATGTCTGTATTGATGTCTGCGTATTTGTGGCCTGTGCTTATTATATGGTTTGCATAGTCAGAGTCTTTGAGAGCTCGTATGTGTTCTGTGTATCGTGTTTTGAAACTTCGGCCTGTATGTCCTATGTAGAACTTTGGACAGTCGTTGCATTTTAGTTTGTAGACTCCTGGATTACTGTATTTATTTCTGTGTTGTTTGTCTGTAGGTAAGTTAAATAACATTGCCATACCACAGTAGTGAGTGTCAGTGAAAAAAGCTATATGCTCTAAATGAATCATTAAGTTATTTTATGTATTATAAAAATATGGACTTTCCTCTTTAAAATGACATAATTATCTCATCTTTAGCTTGCTTATAAATATTTTAAAGCACTGGTTTGAGTCTCAATTTCATTAAGTTAATTTTTTCCTTGTACTGGGGGGCATTTTTTCTAAACTATAAGAACCAGAGATTTATAACTTTCAGAACTTGTAAGAAATGCCACTTTACATTTTGTAACATGTAGTCATTTTATTAAAAGTGCAATCATAGAAAAAATATGGCCTACCGGTACCAAACTGAAAAAAAAAATTAAAAATAAAAATCCTTCATTTAAAAGAATAATAACTTTAGGAAAACATAAGTACCGGTACACTAAAAATCCCAATGGTAAAAAGAAAAACATGCAAAAGCATCATACAGGAAAAAAATTATTGTTCTAGTTCTAATAGTTTAGGAAAAATGTTCAAGATTCCACTCAATATGCTCCCTAGTGCAAACAGTGTAAGAGAAAATGTTGCTTTCATATAACATTGCAGATATAGGACCTTCCGGGTGCCCTTAACATACTTTGACCAAGATATTAACTATTTTAAATAATAGAATAATATATGAACTTTGTCTTCATAACTCCAAAAAGTAAAAATATTTGTTGAAAAATTTAAAAAATCAAAGGAAAAGGTTTTTAAGTATCCTTGGTCTCCCCTATTCTAAATTTGAAATTGAAGGGCCTAGTTCCATAAAGGCGTAAGGCAGAAGGACATGGTTTCGAGAATTCTTGATGTTTTTAAACAATGTTACCACTCACAAGTAGCCTAGGTGGTTTAAAGTTTAATTTTATAACATATATTTTTGAAGGACAGGCTAAATTTACAATGTATTGGGATTTTTTTACAACTAGAGGTACCTAAACATGTCAAACAAAAACTGAAGTACTTTTACAGTAGCAAAATCTTTTTACTTTGTATCATATTATTTGTTTTTACTTTATTTTAGTAAAAACCTTTATTTTAGTATTTACTTTATTTTATTATTTAGTAAAAAGATAAATTAACTTTATATCGGAAGCTGAACTTATGCGCGTGAAAGAAAATTTCCTAAAAAAAGTGCCAGTAATGTGTGGATGCAACAAGAGAACAATTCCAACATCTCTTGTGATGAAGTACGTGTTTATTTTCATTGTAATCTTAACTGTAAATGTGAGAACCTGAATCATTACACCGACCGTGGCTCTATTAGCGTAGATATTTCACCCGATCGCTCGGGAGTTGGAGCTGTGCCCGCCGCACCGCAGGAACCTGCGTCATTGGCCAACTCTTGCGTGGAACTCACTGTAGAATGAATGTGCAGTCTCACAGGTCTTTTCTTATAACTGAGCAGAGGTTTAAGGCACAAGTACAATATTTCACTGAGTATTTAAGAGATATGAGGAGAAGGCATAAATGTTAAAAACTCAAAATTAAAGATTTGTGCCTTACACCCTTATGGAACTAGCCCCTTCAATTGATAAACAGAATATTTACAAATGTTTGAAAATAGCCAGGCGATTGTAGACTGATCTGTGATCAATCTTATGTCTATTAGTTTCCCTAACTGCATGATTAATGCGAATTTTCAAATATGACAATGAAATTACTTGTATCAATCTATTAACATGAGTGTCCAATGGATTTAAGTCCAATACATGAGTATTTAATGAGGGAAACAAACCTAGTTCATTTGCTTCAGCTGCGACTTTGTAGGGTATGTTACTTTTCACAATTGAATTGATGCCTCTGCATAAATTCTCTCTAAAACATCTTTCACTTAATTTACATACTCTAACCACATCATTTGAAGGAATAAATAACTTCCCATTACTTTTGAAAGAAATAAATGAATATGGACATTCTGTCTGTGTAATCGCTTTTTTGCAGTTGTCACACTTTAGAGAACTGACTACTTTCTTAACAACATAACCTGATATGTATTCAACAATACTGTCTGACAACAATGTTAATGTTGAATAAGATGGGCAATAATCATGATCAGAAATCTGAACTGGTGACTGAAGACATAAGGGATCATCCTCATTTTGTATAAATTGAGTGCTCTTCGCATCACGAGTACTACTTACATTAAGGATAGGTATACTATCTTGTGAAATGCAATTTCCTGTTTTTATGCATTTTAGTTCATTCCTGGTAATCAGTCGTTTGAAGGCTGATTTGAACTGCAAACATGTGGGATTAACGTTCCAACCTCCTCGTTGCCTTATGAGACCAAAAAATAGTTCTACATGATCCTGGCTTAATTTGTATGTCAGAAGGTATTCCATTTTTTTTGTTTTTACAAACATGTCATATAAATTCTGCACAGACAATAAGCACACTTTTAGGCCCACAAATCCAACCTTCCTATTACACGTTATAATCTTCTGTTCACATTCCTTATCAGTGTATAGGGAGTCAATGTATGCAATAGCATCACAAATGAATGGACTCCATAGATTTTCATTTTCCATTGCAAGTGGGGCTTTGAATGCTTTGCCAAATTTGCTGGATGAATTGAGTAAATCAAATATCTTGTCCATATATTTAAGGAACTTCACAGTTTCTTCACAACCTTCAAATTCTTGTAGCTTTAACACCACATTACAGAAATCCAGTGCCTCTGCTACTGATTTACTAAGTGTCTGAACTGCAGGTCTCACACGCATTTTATGTTTATGCCAGTTGATATGTTTCGAGGTTAATTTGTTTGCCAGACACAAACCCTCGGCACTTTGTAATTCGAATAGAGATTTCACATAAGACCAGCGAATTGCACCGTCTTTGCGATAAATTATTTGTTTCTCAGCTAAACAGTTGCGTACAAGTTTGATCATATGACAGGCATCAAGTAATACAGCAACTGATGCTCCTGACAGAGATGGGTGAAGAAAACTGGTTTTGAGATTATTTGCATCAGATAAATTAGCTCCCAAGTTGTTGGCCATACTTATATTGGAGCTGGCTCCATCAAATACAACTGCAGCTATGGTGACACCAATTTCATGCAATTTGTCGATGCAACTTGACATTAAAAATGCTCTTTCCTGACCTGAGAGTGAATCGATAAAAAAATAGCCACAAGGGATCTTCCAGGTATCATTTACTGCTGTACACATAATTACACAGGCCATTTTTGCCGTGGGTAAACTGTCATTATTAATTTCGGTACCAACATCTACATAACCTATAATTTTATTTCCAGTATATTCTACATGTTCCTTCAGGCACATATCATCAATAGAGAGGCATACTATAGGAACTTGAGCCTTCTCGTTGCTTTCTCTAACTTTACATGCAATTGCATTAAAAGCTTCAGTGCACAGACCTGGTTCACAATCAATTTTCATATACCAGGAACGTATTGTCCTTGTACTAGGCAATGAATTATTGAACTTCAACCGTACAAACTCATATGCTTTTGGTGAGAAATAGTGCAAGGTCAATGCAAATGATCTTAACAAAGGTTCATATGCCAAGCCGTGTTTACTTACTCTGGTTCCAGCACTCTGCGCTGCTCTGTCTAACAAGCAGCATACATCAGAAGGGAGTGAATTTTTTAATATTTCAGCATTATTTTCAAGAATGAGTTTTTCTTTCACTAACAAGTCAATAACTTCTCTGTCATATTTTAATTTTTTCTCATGCCGTCGTACCTTTTGCTGCAAAATCTTTATTTTCTTTCTTGCACTGCAAAGCTCAACATTTTTCTCACTCAATTGGGTCATTAATTTTCTTTTCCGGGGTGTTAATGGTTCAGAGCCACCACTATTGTCACATGTACCAATACTATTCTCACCAGAATTTACACCAACTTCAATCTTGACAGTTTCTGTTATTGTGATTTCACTGGCACACGTAGCGATATCAGGTTTTGAAGACACATGTCTCACTTTAGGTGGTTTCCGTGGGACTACATGTCGCTTCTGCAAATGCACAGGATAAGAAGGAAATACAGAGGGAACTGCTCCTTCTCTCAGCCTCCTGGTTTGGCCAGTATAGTCCATATCTTCGGGACGAAAATGTTGAGAGCACACACCTGAAGCTGTAGTCGGTTGCCAATTCTTTCTGTTGATCGCCTTTATCCATGCTTCCCGAATGTCCTTCTTCTTAGGAACTCTGAAATAAATAAATAAATATTAAATATGTTAATTATTAAACTCAAATAAATGATGCAATTAATTAGATACGGTAGGTATTCCTGCATGCATATCATAAGGGCCTACTTATTTATTTACTATCCAAAAGTTTAACCATTTTTGTACCTAGAGGTATATTAAGGTTAGAGTTATTTACAAACATAACATGAAGTATAACATAAGAATATTAATTATAGTGCATAAGATGGCTTATATGTTAATAATTACTTAGGGCCTACAAATATTATAACACATGCTTAAATTCTTAAGGAAGTATGAATAATACAAGAAATAACTATCAATGTATGCTTACAGTTATTTATAAAAACATAAAACATTCCTAGTAACTAAAGCATATTATTTACAATGCAAAAAATACACATAAATTGAGGTTAAGTTGATTTGCAATTTCTAAATGCTAAAGTAATATATGACTATTTACAGTGTATGAAATAGTTAACAATATTAGGTTATGGTTATTTACAACCATATAATACATTCCTAGAAACTAAAGCATGCATAATGCATGAAATGGCTAACAATAATAATAATAATGAAATGCCTACTTACGCATGTATTGAAACGTGTTCCTTTCCTTGTTTCTTTCTGTCGTAGTATGAAAAATTACACCCGAATACCACACAGGTATTCACCATTTTAGAAAAAGTATTTATACTCCTCAGTCCAATTACATTATTAGCTAAAATGCTAAAATTCACATCGCTGTAACGCACTTGTAGCATGTACACGATCAGCTGCTGCAGTGTAGTAATATGGCGGTCCTTGCATCACGTGGCTTCACTGCCGCCAATGGTACAGCATACACCATTGCCGATCTATCTCTATATATCTGTGTTCACAGGGGAATTTAGCATTACGCCTTGATACGTGGCTCCTTCCTCTTTTATGCCCACTACTATGTAGTAGGCAATGGGTACCTAGGCAAAGCCCATTTGCCCCATAATTTTTAGTATGATTAGGAGGTGGTGTCATAGCAGTAAAGTAGGGGTGGCTAGCATGTTCCATTCTATTGTTGTTGCCGAAAAGACAGTCTATTGTAATTTTGTATATCCAATTTCTTACTCTAAAATGTTATCTTACGCGGTCAAAGGATCCTTTTATTTAACAATTTTGAAATTTGGGGAGGTTGTTATTATGCGGGTTGCGGCCCGTCTTTTGCAAGGGAACTATTCTAACATTCGTTGCGAGGCCTTGGAAAACCGCAAAAAACCTTGGCAGAATAGCTTGACTTTAGTGATTTAGCAATAGGACCAGATTTTATTTAGTGTAGGCTTAATGCATGGTGACTTCTAGTCTGGAGATCCATTTCCTGAAATCACACAAAATGCATATTAATTTCTACTCGGGGAACCAAATTAAAAATTTTCCCCTGCTATTTGGCTCGTGTTCAGAGTATTGCCAGTCCGAATTACCAGTTATCCGCCTTATATAAGGTCTTGTTAGAGTCCTAGTGCTTCAATCATCTCCTGTGGAAGGAGTGACTTCGGCCTCTTGTGTTTGTCGTGTGTTATGTCATAACGGCCCAGCTCCGCGATTTGGGGATTTTCGTGCCCGTTGCAGCTTTCGTAGAATGTCGCCGCGCTAGTCGCTATATATTCTTGGATGGTGTCCATGTTAGTTTCCTTATGGAGGGTCCAGATTGGAGTGACTCGCGGAAGTTTAGTGATAGTGTATAATACTCTGTTTTGTAGTTTTTGCAGTTAACCCCAGCCTCTATCCTAGGGCCTCATGAATCCTAGGACCGCACAGAAAACTTACACACTAAACGAGGATTTTCTCAAGGTATGAGAGAATTATAGATGCAGTCATGTTGGTGAAAAAAAAATCCTTTTAAGCAAGCCTACAGGCTGAGGTAGATTTCGAAGTGCTTTCGGTTTAATTTACTCTCGCTGCGTAGCACTCTTCTTCTTTAGCCTTGCCATGACAAACCCGCAATAATAACTGCAAAAAAAGGAAAGAGAACTTTTTCAAACATTCAAACCTCGCCTTAAATGAGAACTGTCAAGAAACTAGTTATTGATTTGTAGAGTCCTCATAAAGATATTTACAACGATACCCCACAAGACGTAGTTTAGAAAATTTCGAATTTCCATCCCCCACCCCCACTCGTACCCCCAAAACCCCCGAATCGTTGGTGTCACTGTTAACTCCATAGGGAGTACTCTAATTCATTCAAACAAGGTTTCCCTCTATACTTCATAGGGGCCGAGATATAAATTTATCCCAATTTCAACCCCCTCCCCCGACTTCCCCCTTGGGCCAATTTTGCTCATTAACGAACTTGTCTAAACTATTGGGCTTAGAAATAGCATAATGAAATTTGGTTCAAATATCTTCAAAATTACGGCCGCTAACGTATAACATATATATAAATTTGAACGGGCGGTGGTTTCGTACTTAGGGAGGCATGAAACGTGAAGATATGAAAGAATTTTTCGAAAGTCATGACATGGTATCGATTGCAATAGGTAGAATGTTCGAAATGTACCTAAAAAATGCTATTATCAGATTTTGGTGGAAAAAATCAAGCATTTCCTAAAGTGTAACAGGAAAATGTTGCCCTTTTGGACGCATAGATACCATTTTTAAACATCAGTGCATTTTCCAAGCATCCAAATTGGCAGAATTGTGTTGACTTGCATTCGGGAGGTCCCAGGTTTAAATCCCGTGGCCGGCCAATTTGACATGGGTTTTTTCGTGGTTTTCCCAGTCGAAAAGGCAAATGCCGAATTGGATATTTACATGCCATGAATCATCCTCACCATTTCATCCTGTATCATATCCATTTAAATTATTAATATCAGTTGAAATATACTCCGTAAAAATGCTTAAATAATAGAAATAATTGACAATCAATAATTCCATGGCCTACCCTTCTGTAAAGACACACATCCCGAACTCCTGATATCGCCTTGCAGATAAAAGTAGTATAAACACAGCTGAATTAAAAAAACATAATGTTGATTTAGCCATTTTGGTAAAAAAAAAAAGTATATTCCTGCATTTTAATGCCAAAAAAATCAAGCATACCTAAACTAAAGTGCTCCTAAATACTGGAAAATCTATTTTACAGTTCTCAAAGGTTCCGCCCTCAAAAATTACAGACCGCTAAGAAAAGACTTGGTGTAAATAGCCATTTCATATTAGAAAAAAATGTAAATGATGGTATCCATGGCAACACGGCATGTGAACTACTTACCAGAGCCTCCTGTGTATGTAACCACATAAACATAGGAGAGTGTAGAGGCGCACTCACACCTGTGTCAGGGTAATTTTATAGATAGCTTTAAAATGCGTGTAACGCGTTGTCATAACAATAAACTGCTCTCTTGTAATCCTGTGGGTGCGTTCACAACGACACCACCTCGTTCTGTGGCAAGCGGGAGCCACTCAGGGAGCATTTTTATGTTGGTTGGCCGTATTCACGAGTGCTTTTATTATTATTATTATTATTATTATTATTGTTATTATTATTATTATTATTTTTATTTTATTAATATTATTATTTTTATTTTTATTAATATTGTTTTTGTTATTGGTGTTATTATAATTGGTGTTATTATTATTGATATTATTATTATTGTTGATGTTGTTAATATTATTGTTGGAGTTATTATTATTAATATTCTTGGTAACTTGTAATTATTATTCTTGGTGTTATTAATATTATTATTCTTGATTTTATTATTATTATTATTATTATTATTATTATTATTATTATTATTCTGGGGGTCATTATTATTATTATTGGTATTATTATTAGCCTATTATTATTATTGGTGTTATTATTGATGTTGTTATTATTATTACTGCATTTGAACTCCTATTGTTCGGACTCTAAATATCCGGATAAATTTTCAAAAAATCGAACTCTTTGTACAAGCAACCCATGTGCAAAATTTAAAGAAAATCGTTAGAGCCGTTTTTGATAAAATAGCAAAAAACGAACATTTCTTTATCTAACGTCGCCAATCTTCGTGTCACATCTTCAGAAGGTACCTGATCTTAATACAAAATTTTGTTTTCATACGATTTTCTGTTTTGGAGCTAGCCTGTTCACAGACAGACACACAGACATGTTTCCAAAAATAGGGAACCTCAAAACGTGTATTTATGTTAAAAACTCAACTTCGAATTTGGGGGTCGAAACCAATGTCTTCCTCTACTTATAGTACGAATGGTAAGGGCAGAAGAAGTAAAATAGTATATTGCGATACAAGTGCCGTAAGGCACGTTTACGGGTCGAGGAAACAGATTGAAAACCCGAGGCGCAGCCGAGGGTTTTTAAGTTTTCGAGACCCGTAAATGCCTTTACGGCCCGTGTGTTGCATGCTATTTTTTGCACGATGATTATTTATATCAATTTAATTATATTAATTGTGATATTACCTGAAAATATTATGTAAATACATTCTTGAAAATAGATGTTTATTTCAGAAAGTGATTCGCATGTGTTTGTTGTTATGGGAACCGAATATTTGTCCTGGGGGCCGTGGCCATAAAGGCTTGTATTATGAAGTGTATCGTAATGAATTATGACGTAGCGCTTGGACCGTAAGTAATTTAACCTCATCGCAACCGCCCTTAGCAACAAGACTGTGTGGGAATGTCAACTTATGATCCATGTAAACAACGTTCGTAAGTACCACTTACTAGCTAAGGAGTGCAAAAATAGATTTAATGAACATTACAGAATAAGGTACAAGAAATACACAATTATTCTAATCATTATGTTAACTGTTTTCTGTGCAGTCCGACATGAGTTTGTATATTGTGCGATAAACTGAGTCTCGCTCATGTAAGGGTTAGAATAGCACGTTGGGCGCTGTACCTAGGTATATAAAAACAGAAAGTATGGTTGCATTATTTTAGGAGTATTTCAGGTGGAACATTAAAGTATCTGTTCACTTTGAAGTACCTCGTTATCTTGAGGGACGCCCTTCTTGTATTTATGTAGCCAATTTATACCTTACACGGATGAGCCCGTAATTGAATAAAGCGACGTCAAGTGTGATGACTACCCTCCAGGGGCAAAAGCGAGGAAGCGAAAGAGAAGAGCGAGGGGAAAATTGGCCTTTTCGGGGTTCCAATTTCCGATCCGAACCCCTTTTCATTCCCCACATACTTTTTTTTTTTATTTTCCTCACTGTTTATACTCCCACCCCAATCTGGGTGGTGAATATATGTGAAAGCTGTCATGGGCGAGATTGCGAAAATACGACAGAGCCCACAAACAGCATTTACATGTGTTAGAGAAAATGTGCTGAGTACTTAGTTTATACAGTCTTACAAATTATGTAATTTAAGCATATATTTATTATTATTATTATTATTATTATTATTAGGCCTATTATTTATATATTCTGTCTTTATACTCCTCTTAGCTTCTAGGCTATATCAGGAGGTCGGGATCTGTGTCTGCACAGTAAAACTTGCATTTTTTGCGCTTTCGAAGCATCAGTTTTCAGTAATACATTTCAATGTCAAATCAATTACAGATGGCTTTGGCTATTTTTTTGTTATACCTTGGAAATAAAAGCGCTTTCGAAGCATCAGTTTTCAGTAATGCATTTCAATGTCAAATCAATTACAGATGGCTTTGGCTATTTTTTTGTTATACCTTGGAAATAAAAGCATCCCGATCGCTTGAATGTTGTAAGCCCACGCTGGTCGATTCATTTGTTTTCATCGTCAAGGCACGAAATCACACATCTGAAATTTTCACCCTAGACGGAAGAAGTATAATGGATATAGGCCTAAATGGGTAAACATTGTTCCATTTGGACGAAACTCACATTGCAGTGGTTTTCTGAGCCCGGGAACTAGAATCTGAGTTTATTTTTCACATGCTGCGCTTTATAATCGTGGAATTCACTTCAAAGCCGGATTTATAGCTGTTTCAATAATTAGGCCTATCAATCGTATTGTTTAGACCTATGAATGTTTTGCGTGCAAAGTGTTAATATATTTTAATTATTTTGCTCTTAATTGTTAATCTTCCTATTAATTATCGTGCGCGAAGACGCGGGGATCTGCTATAAGCTATAAAAACCTATACCTAGCGTTTTCTGAGGGAATAGTTTGAGTGTGATAAGTCGTTCTTCCTCATTTCAAATTCTAAATACCTACATAAAGACCTATAGTTTGAAAATAAAAAGTCCTTCATAAGTTATTTTCGAATTTACAAAATACAAAACCCGAGCGATGCCGGGACTTTTAAGCTGGTTAACTTATAAATTTTTATTTTTAGATTTCTGGACAGAAGACGAGAAGATAAAGTTTCTGAACTCCATAAAAACAAGTATTTCCTGATTATTATTGCTTCCAGATATTTGTATTTCCCACTTGTTCGAACGATTTACCGGCTATTGTAATAATATAAATACTTAAAAGCTAATAAACTTTCTAAAGTACTATAATTTAAAAACATTTAATATCATTGTTCACTAGAACATCTTAAAGAAATCCTCCAAATTTCCTGCACAGCCCCTTGCCGGTGCGACCACTTCTCGCGCATCCGAGTACTGCGTGTAGTATCACGGATAGAATCCAGGCGCTAACTTTCCTTTTTTTTTTTTTTTTTTTTTTCGTAGATTAATATGTATGGAAGGGTCATTCTATAGTAGAATTTTCCTTCTATGTGACTTGGTAGAAAGTACTGGAAGGAAAACATACTCCATTGTCACTTGAAATCGCACTAGGGTTCGTGAGAAATTAAAGTGGACGAAGATTACATAACTGGAAGTTATAAGAAACTGTCACTATAAAATTTATCTTGGTATGTGATGGTGTAGTCTAGTGATGAGTGGATTAGGATGATCTTGAAGAGACATCTCGAACTGCTGCGTTAATCGTGCTATGTGCTGATAAAAGGATTCCATCTGAAGTATTTGATGTAACTGAACATTGGATGTGTGGTAATCCAGATTGGATATAGTTAAGGCCACTTTTCGTTGTATTGCATGAAGTTTACGTAAATGCCGGAAGTGTGCGGTGTGCCATATTGGACAGCCGTATGTCATCTGTGACCTTATTAAGGAGGTGTACAGCTGGAGCTTAATTTTCCTTGTAAGAACTGGAGTTTTATAGAGAGGATAAAGTTGGATAAATCTGGACAGAGCCACATTTCTTGCTGTTTCAATGTGTTTGGCAAAGTTCAGTTAACTTTCCTACGCCCACTAATACTCTCCATATTTTCCGTTTCCATGACAATCATATTTAAGTATTGAAAATTACATTTAACTGATCTCATGGCCCCCTTAAATTCTTGTTTTTAGTAAAACGATATAATAACAGCGAATTAGATCGCTCTATATAACATGAATTCCAGCGCTTTGGAAACAAATAAGCTAGTAAGCAATACAATGAAATGCTGGAGGCAGACAATAGTATCTGATGACACACAGATACACACCGCTGACACGTGATCCGCTTGTGTTTTGTCACACAATCCGAGGTTCCTATGGAGAGTCCATATAAAGGTCATTAGGATTGAAATGAATGAGTGTTTATTAATCGGACCCGGCGGCATATTAACTATTTATACAATAATATCAACTTAAATATATTGTTGGGCTAATGGAGTAACAATTCTTTCATCCTGGCCGTGTATGTAGTATAGTTATTTTTTTATTTTATTTTTTTATTTAACCTGGTGGAGTTAAGGCCTTATACCACTCTGCCAGGGCGAAAACATGAAATACATAATAATAATAATAATAATAATAATAATAATAATAAATGAAAACGAAAACAAGAAATTATATAGCTGAATAAAAGAAACGTACATTAAATACAAAGACAAAAATTCAAACAAAAAATACTTGAGTAATATATAGGGTTCGATTCCCGGCCGGGTCGGTGATTTTTCAGTAGTGAAAAATCCCTTTCACGGGTTCAGGACTGGGTGTTTGTCAGTAGATTAAGTCTTAGGTTAAGATAATGCACATTGTGCGCGATTCCTTAATTATTAATATATAAAACAAATGACTAAAATAAAGAAGGTTCAAAAAAGTGGTGAATAGAAAGCAAGATATTTAACATCCATAGAGTTAATACTGTGATGGAGAAGTATATATACAAGCTATCAGAACTAAGTGGGTTCAGTGATTTAACAGATGCAAGGTGTTAAAAAGTAACTAGTAAAGTTATATTTACGAGTCCATTGCACACTTACATGGGGTATATTAATTATCAAAGCCTTGTTTTAATGCGAATGAATTAAATTTCAATTAGCCTATAAAACTCTTTCTTACATTCTCTATTTTTCACGTATTTTACGTGTGAAATGCTCGTAGGAAAAATTACTCGCGCAACCCCCATTGCACCGAATTCTTTTCTTCTCGCTCCAGTTGTTCACAACTCTGTGAAATAGCCTACTCTAGCCTTGTCTCTATTTTGCGCGGGAAGAGACTGTACTGTTGACACAAGACAATCGCACACACACCTGTTTGTCTGGTCTCCGTATCTTCTCTGACACAAAGCAGCTTCTCTAACAACATCCAGCTTAAACCAGCTCTGTTCCGGATCTTAGTCCGTCCTTAGGGTTCCTAGCAGTTTTTTGTTTCCTCTCCCTTAGGTAGAGTAGATATTAGTCCTTTCATTTCACTAACTAGTTTCCAGCATTAATTCACGTTTTGAAGTTCCCTGAATCTAATGTGTGAGTGAGAATATACAGCGTAGTTCGAAAAGGAAAAAAAGCCGTATGAAAACAATCTTTCTTCCATTCATAATGTTTCCTACAAGAAATAGTCTTAAATTTGTATTCAATGGGTGAAAAATTAATTTTAAGAAGAATATAAAATTCGCATAAAGTACTGAATAAGGTACAAGAAATAAACTATGCGCCTAATCATTGTGTAGATTGTTTTCTTCGCAGTCCGGCATGGGTTTATTGAATAACGAGTGGGTATGTATTTCTATTGGAATATGCATGATTACACGGAATTTTGATTGGATGTTCAAACATTGTTGTTGGTGAGGATGAATTATTATTTTTATTGGCCCATTAGCTATAGATACAGCATATCTGCTTCCTTCATATCTTCACTTTATCACCCAACAAAACAAAAAAAGCATCACAATACGGTGATTCCAATATGATTATGCGCACTAGCTTGTCATACACACTGCAAGATGTTTCATTGTTGTATTGCGTCATTTCCTTCCAAACTGAAAGGAAATTGTCTCCCTTCGCATCGAAGTGATTCTGTCAGTAAGTTTAGTTGAAATTATGCCTCTCGGTCCCGAAGATTTTGCCAAAGCTGTTGCTCTAACTGATGATGGATGCAGCCTCCGTTATGCCGCTGCAACCTTAGGCTCACCATTCACCACGGTGCAAGAGGCAACATGGGGAATTAAGTGTGAAATGTGTCATTAAATTTTCATCTTAAAAACGTATACAATTGCAGTAATTTTATTTCAAACACTAGGCCTACTATGTATTTTTTTTCAAACTTAATTTTTTTAAATTTCTTTAAGTGATCGGGTTTTTTTGCATATCAGTGTAGATTTATATTGGAATATCAATAGATTGGCTTCTTGCATGTACTAATTTCACGCAGTCATCATCGAACCACGGTTGCCTCAGCACTTTCAACAATGAGCAATCAAGTGGCGGAAGCGGCAGAGGCTCAGAGAACCACTGCCATCTCTACATCACTGCACAGCCCCTTGCAGGTTCGGCCACTTCTCCTGCATCCGAGTAGTGCGTGTAGTATCACGGATAGCATCCAGGCGCTAACTTTCCTACGCCCACTAATACTCTCCATATTTTCCGTTTCCATGACAATCATTTTTAAATGTATAACAAGCAGAATATATAATTTCTACTGTATAAATTTATATTTTTAAATATGTTCTACTTCCTCTGCCCGTACCATAGGTATTATACATAGAATAAGTTTTCGTTCGACCCCGAAATTCGAAGTGTAGTTTTTAACGCAAATACACGTTTTGAGATTCCCATAAAGCAAAAAAGAAAACGATTTCCAGAAACATGTCTGTGTGTGTGTCTGTGTGGATGTCTGTGAACAGTCTAGCTCTAGAACGAAAAATCGTATGAAAACAAAATTTTGTATTTTCGTAAGGTACCTTCTGGGGATGTGATACGAGGACTAACGAGACTTTCTCTTACTTTAAATACCATTTTACATTAAGAAAATGTCATTTTTACGATTTTCTGGAAAGAGACTCAAGTGATTTTTATTTTAAATTTTGTACACAATGTGTTTATAGACCTACTAAGAGTACAACTTTTATTCCAAACAATGTTTTTCGAAAAAATTCTATGATGGGTAGTTATAAGTCACCCACTCTGAAAACATGCTCTTTGTAATATGGCCTCGTGTTCTACATCAGAATGTGAAGTGTTGGCCATGCTTAGGGTAAAGAAATTTACCTGAGTGCATTAATAAGATTTTATTTGGGTTGTGTTTCCTTCGTGGATGCGATGTGGAAAACGACATTCTGTTCATTTTTACAACCAATTTATACTGCTATGCCTTATACTTGTTTCACTGTTACATACAGTATAGGTTAACCTGAACGTTTTCTTGTAAGTAACTTATGAACATTGATTTTATATGTTTTTGAAGTGAAACTTCTTTAGGCGCGCTTGGAGTAAATCGAGAGCTAACCCAAAGTTGCATTACGAACAAAAGCGTCACCAAAGTAGCGGGGCTGTGATGGACTGCACAGAAAACAATTAACTCAATAAAATAAAAATTAAAAAATCCAAAATTAAAAAATCCAAAAACCGAAATAAAAAATTCTAAAAATCCAAAATTAAAAAATCCAAAATTTTAAAAAATAAAAAAATAAAAAAAATAAACATTTAAAAAGTCCAAAATTTAAAAATCCAAAATTCGAAAATTAAAAAAATCAAAGATCCAAAATTTAAAAATCCAAAAATACAGAAGTTAAAAAATAAATCCAAAAATTTAAAATTTAAAAAATAAATAATCCAAAATTAATAATCCAAAATCCAAAATTTTAAAAATTAAAATTAAAAATTGAAAATTCAAAATTAAGAAATCGAAAAAATAAAAAAATTTAAAGATCCAATCCAAAGTTTAAAAATACAAAATTCCAAAATTAAAACAAATTCAAAGATACGAAATTAAAAAATCTAAAATTAAAAAAGTTCATAAACCCAAAATTTAAAGTCCAACAATCCAAAATTGAAAAATCCAAAATTGAAAAATCCAAAAATTAAAACAAGTTTCACTTCTGTCGCGTGGCGTTCCACGCACACTTTTATTTATTTATTGATAAGATTTTAATAACGTGCTATATTAAAAATTTGATTTGCTCACAATGTGGTACGTTGAATATAAGTGTAAGAATAACCTAGTAACAGGGTAACATAGAAGAGAGTAAACTAACAGAATGAAATGAACATGTCTTCCGCGAAGATATTCCTTCAAATGAGATTTCAATCAGTAGCCAGTTAGGGAGATGAACTTGCTGAACTGTACCCCAGCTGTCGGAATTGTTCCTCTGGCCACGACTAGGAGAAATACTACAGGATTAATCGTTTTCGAAACAGTTTTCTTCGCAGTCCGACATAGTGTTACATGTTTTGCGAGCATCCTAATTATGTATAAGGCTTTTTTGTAGGTTTTGATGTCCCAGTTGAAAATGCAAAAATACTGTACTGTACTTTAATTTTGAAATTTGTAAATGTTTTTTGTTTATTTGTGTATTTTTGTATTTGTATTTGTACTTGAAGTTTGTAAATGTAATTTAAATAAATAAAACAAAAAATAAATAAATAAATAAAATGGCAATCTACAATCTAAGATGTATGAAATGTTTAATTTATTTAATAACTAGCAGGTGTGTGCGGCTTCCCCCACGATAATTAATTCCAATCAAAACATTATATTTATTTACACGCGAATCATTCATAAACTAAACGATTAATAAAATCGTCTTGGCTTCCGGGTATCTGCATGATGGTCGAAACGTCGGCAGGAAGTTTACACATGACGCGGCAGATACCCGGATGCCAAGAAGATTTTATGGTCAACTCGGGCCGCGGAAGCCTATGATTAGGCCTACATACCAAACGATTAATAACACAGACCAACAGCCATTTTGGTGGCTTAGAATTTATACCTATTCTTGGGTAGCCTATATTAAGTCGCTGATGCCAAATGTGCCATTAGTTTTGCCCTATCAGCTTTAGTTTTGTGAGATATGGCATTACCATTATGCATATTATCCCATTTTACATTTGATATAAATAAAAAACAGTGCCTATTTGTAGCTTCTAAACCACGTGAAGAAAAAAGCAACACACTAACATTACATTTAACAATATAACATGGGGTCTGTCAAAAAATTGGTATTATCACATATTGTACGGTCGTATATGATTTATGAGCTGTCAATTTGAGGGCCAAAAAATAATTCAGCTTTTAGTTTTTCTGTACTTCGTACAGTTTTCGTCCTACGTGTCCAAAGTGTGGTCAAAAACCTTCACTAGCTACATTATCTTGTTTCGCTAGAGTAAGAGCTCACGAATAAAATCTATATAAAAGTAGAGCTGGTAGAGAAAAACTGTTTACATATTTTGGAATAAGCACACTAAGGATAGCCAAAATCTGGTAAAACATCTGAGACACCAAACAAAAAGTGGAATGTAAAACATTTTTCTACTTACATAACCATAAATGGGAAGTATTCGTGAAGTCCCAAGGGAACTTACCTGAAAAATGAAGAAATATGATTAAATATTGCATAAAAGGACAAAATTAATAATGAAAATGAATACATAGCGAATAAATAATAATAATAATAATAAAAACTCCACCGTGCACAGCTCGCAACTTTACTAGATATCAGTCATGAGATCGACGCTATAGTTTTATGCTACCTCCGCTAGTTCTATCTCATGCCGGGGATTCACGTAAGGGAATACCCAAGTAAAGGGAATGATTTCGTACCTTTATGACAAAGTATAAACACAACAAACTTTTAAGTCCTCTTAACACTGATTCGCAAATTCCTGAGACATTTTATTCACATACTAGCATGTGGCCGCGGCTTCGCCCGCGATAATTATTTCAAAAATTAAAAATTAAGAGCATAATAGTTAAATCATTATATTTATTAACACCTAAATCACGTGAATTACATACCACGATAAGATAGCGTCGCCTGGTAAAAGCGATCTCAGATTCGAGTTCCTTGGTCCAGAAAACCCCTGTATAGTGAGATTCGTCCAAATAAAACAATGTTTGACCATATTTAGGGCTTACAACATTCAAGCGATCGCGAAAGTTTTATTTTCAAGGTATGACAAAAGTAGCCAAAGCCAACTGTAATTGATTTGACATTGAAATGTATAACTGAAAACTTTTGTTTTGAAAACGCAAAAAATGCACGTTTTTTGCCCGTTTTTCACTCATAACTCACGAACGAAAACTAAAATTAAACTTCCGGCTTCAAGGTGCATTTTCCGACCCTTCAGCCCAACTATGTTTAAAATTTCAGATCTCTGCGTTCAGTAGATTTCGCTGGACATCGAAGACAATTCCTTTTATTAATACAGATACTATGAATAATAATGATACCTTCTCTAATTTGTCAAACATCCATTTCATTTAATCCAAGCCCACCTGATACCACTGGCAACAATATGTTCTGTGAATTTGTTTTGATGATTCTGTGTAAAAAGGGGTTAAGTATTTTCAAAAACATTTAATTTTTGGCAATTAAAATCAGAATTTTTCAAAATCCTTTCTTAGTGAGCACCTACATTATGAAACGAAGGTGCTGCCAAAATTCCAAGTCTCTACCTGTTATAGTTTAGACTGTACGTTGATTCCTGTCAGTCAGGACAAAGCCTTTTATATATATAGAGATTAGAATTTTAAGTGAGAAACTGTAGTGTCAGCCTCTAGATCCGAGGGCCGCGGGTTCAAATCCGCCACGGAGAGTGGATTTTTGAGGACGTTGAATCCAGGGCAAGAAGTCCTCATAGGTTTACTGCTAATTTTAGACCCCTTGAACTAAATTTCCCAGCTCTTTTACGTTCAAGAAATACTTTAGTTTCCGGATGGAGTTGTGATGCGATGGGCTTACCACCTGTCTCTCTGCTCTCGGAAAATACGCGCAACTAAATTAATCTAGGTACCGAAATCTCCTCTTGGAGGCCCTGGGAGATGTACAAATGTAAATACGAAGTGAAAAAAGTATATTGCCATATTTATGGTAACTTACAGACGGTTTTGCGCGTGCAACACATAGGACTTTTGTTTTTATTTTTTGGAGGGACTGCAACCATTTTTAGACATTCTAGATGCAACGAACATCATGGAACGTCAAAATAATGCTCTTCAAAATATTAGAATAGCCGGTAAATTGTTCGAACAAGTGGAAAAATTCAAATAACTGGGAGCAATAATTACAGACATAAATAATATTAAGGCAGAAGTTAAGTCTAGACTCAATTCAGGAAATGCTTG
Organism: Ectobius pallidus; assembly: GCA_964059195.1. Lineage (NCBI taxonomy): Eukaryota > Metazoa > Arthropoda > Insecta > Blattodea > Ectobiidae > Ectobius > Ectobius pallidus. Next base: position 179,011,824 of record CAXKWD010000005.1, on the reverse strand, counting down.
TTTTTATGCAGTTCAGAAACTCTTATCTTCTTGTCTTCCGTCCAGAAATCTAAAAATAAAGATTTATAAGACAATTATCCTGCCGGTTGTATTATATGGATGTGAGACACGGTCCCTTACATAATCTGAGAATGTTCGAAAACAGGGGGGTTTGGAAAATATTCAGACCTAAGGGAGATGAAAACTGCATAACGACAAGCTTCATGACCTGTACTCGTCACCGGATATAGTAAGGGTAATTAAATCACGGAGGATGAAATGGGGGAGGAAAGACATATCTAAAAAATATTAACTGGGAGACCCGAAGGGAAAAGATCATTTGGAAGACCTAGACGTGGGTGGGAAGACAATATTAGGATAGATTTAAGGGAAGTAGGATTTACGAGGGATGGTTGGATGGAGTTAGCACAGAATAGGGTTGAATGGCGGGCTCAGGTAAGGTCGGCAATGAACCTTCGGGTTCCATAAAATATAATATTCCTTTAACTTGCTTAGGAATTGTCTATTGCCATTGAGTAAGTAAGTAAATAAGGAAGAAGCAATGAAGAGTTTAGGAAAACAATGAATAATCGAATCGGGAATAAATTACTGTGCATACTGAAGCGATAAAGCGAGAAAGAAGACAATAAAAGGCAGTTAAGACTTGTACAACACCATTATCGTTAAGAAGCAACACTGCTGTAACAATATCTGGCAACAGTGTATCGAGTTTAACAAGGCATCTAAATGCCTTGCCTCAGGTATTTATTCCCTTGGTAACAGAAGAGAAAAGAAGAAGAAGTAAAGCGAGCCAAGTGGAAAGCAAAGAACATTAAAGTTAATGGAACAGCAGAGAGTATAAAAAAGTTAATACTTCCAGAGAATCCATACAAGTTTAAAAGTTGAAGCAGGTAAAACCACAGAGAGCGTTCCTGCCTGTTCAGAATGCAGCAGATAATGTCATTAAGTCAAGTGCGATGCTCATCTCTTTATTCCAAGGCCTTTCATGTTCAAAACTGTCTTTAATGAGGATTATATTTATAGTGTTGAGTAGAGTTCGGTTGTTTAGGACCTAAAAATGTGGAAAATATGACTGCAAATACGACCTTAAAAATGACTAAATATGACGCAAAAATTTGAAATGTGACCTCAAAAAAGAACGTATTTTCAAAAAATATATGTTCCAAATTAAAACGATTAATGACAGGATCATATTTATAGTGATGAGTAGGGTTCAGTTATTTATGACCTAAAAAGAGTGTAAAATATGACTGGAAATATGACCTTAAAAATGACTAAATATGACCAAAAACCCCTAAATATGACCTCAAAAAAGAACGTATTTTCAAAAAATATATGTTCCAATTTAAAACGTTTAGAGACACTAAATTATTACATCACATTAATTCAATCAGATAATCACTTTTTAACAATTTTGCAGGTGATTTACAGTTTTACTTGTAAAGAACTTTTAATATGTTAATGTTTCAAGATACCATTGCAAATGTAGACTGAAAATATTTTAAAAACATGTCTATTGGAATTTGCTAACAACAAGGAGGAAGAGGTAATTGTGCCATTACTTGTTATTGTCCCTTCACATTTCAGTTACAGTAAAACCAAAATATTTGTGTCTGTTTGTGGCTGTTTAAGTCGACAATTTAATGCACATACTACATTACTGTGATTTCTTTTTTTACTGAATTTATAACTGAAATATGACGTTAAATTACAAATATGACCAAGATCATGAAAATGACCAAAATATGACTTTAGGTGCAAAATAAAAACGGTCCGATTAAGATAACAAATATGAAATTAATGTTTAATTTGTGTTTTCGGCGAGAATGGAGGTCAGGATAAAAATATGACATGTCATATACATCCGAACCCTAGTGATGACTTTCTTTACCCCCTTATAGGCCTACCCAGAATATGATGTGTAGGGGTATATTTTAGACATATGACTCCACACCTTTTCAACCTCAATTTCGGAAAAAGTAATTTCAATTTCGGAAAAAGTAATTCCAATTTCGGAAAAAGTAACTTCAATTTCGGAAAAGGTAATTTCAATTTCGGAAAAAGTAACTTCAATTTCGGAAAAGGTAATTTCAATTTCGGAAAAAGTAACTTCAATTTCGGAAATGCGAGGGCTATGAAGAGGGTATAGTAAAGTTGGTACCACGCTAAGACAAATGACTCAATCGGAGCGAGATTATGTAGAAAAGTAGCTAGAAATGTTCCAAATAAAACAGTTTTGATTTTCACTGTGGTTTTCATTTTATGCCCCATCGAATGCTTTAAAAAATAGCCCTCGTATTTCCGAAATTGAAGTTACTTTTTCCGAAATTGAGATGACTTTTTCCGAAATTGAAATTACTTTTTCTGAATTTGAAATTACTTTTTCCGAAATTGAAATTACTTTTTCCGAAATTGAGGTTGAAATGGTGTAGTAGGCCTATATTAGGCCTATTGTATATTGTACTTGTATATCACTACAATAGTCAAGATTTTTGTGCAAGAGTTGCACATAAAGTTCAGACAGAACCTTGTATTTCCGAAATTGAAGTTACATTTTCCGAAATTGAAATTTCTTTTTCCGAAATTGAGGTTGAAAAGGTGTAGTTTTTTAGAAAATAAACAAGTAACTATTCCTTATATCAGCACTCGAAAAACAGCATAAACAATTGAGATATTTACCCTTTAATGATACAATTAATCAATACACCACTCATTCACCTCCGATCTACAAAAATAAGTAGACTGAAATTGTTCCTTTGGAAAATCTATCTAAAAAATCGTGTTTTTCTGCGAAAGTCCTCTTTATCCAATTTTTTTTTTCAGAAAAAGTCCTCTTAAGCCACTAGTTTTTCAGCTAAAGTCCTCTTTAAGCCCTAGTTTTTCAGCAAAAGTCGTCCTTAGCCCCTTTTAGGCCCTTTTTTGGTTCTATAAGATTCATATATTTGGAAGCAAGGGGCATGAAACGGAAAGTAAGTTAAAATGTTATAATTAGAAAGCTGGGGAAAAAATAGGTTCAAACCTTCAAATCCGGGGCTTAGTTATAAGTAGAGACCGGATTTTAAAGGGAAAATTTTCACCCAAAGAAGGACGAAAAAAGGGAAAATTATTGCCAAAAAAGGTGGGGAAAAAAGGGGAAATTATTGCCAAAAAAGGGATATAAAAGTAAGAGAGTGTAAAAATTGAACAGAAAGATACATGTTTGTTTTATGTAAAGCCTTTGCTTGCTCTACAGCTGCTGATTCTGCAACATCTAATGACTGATGACATTTTTTGATTTTGTTGAAATTCTCACAGAGGAAAATAGCACACGAAATCCATGTTCCCCATCTTGTTATAATGGGAAACTTAGGCAATGGTAAGCCTGTGATTTCCCTGTAACGCTCTATTCTGCTGGGAGGAATTATTTTTTCAATGGTGAATCAGTGAAAACAATTTTTAATGTTTTCATATTACCAAATACTGGGTAATTTACGAATTTTTCAAAATAAATTAGCAAAAAAGGTACTGAAAAGGGAAAGTTCCCAAAAAAAGGAAAATGAGCCTAAAAAAGGAAAAAAAGGGACGTTAAAACCAGGTCATTTGCAGTTGAAACTTACTCAGTAATGTCCTGTTCAATTTTATCACGTTTTGTGATGAAATATAAAAAAAGGAATTCCCTTTAAAATCCGGTCTCTAGTTATAAGCCACTCGTCTTTTATGCTAACTGAATTCTAAATTCTTTATTATGCCTGAAGTGAGAAAGTGATTGTATGACATAAGATTTATTGTCTTTTATGATGATACGTCATGTTGTATTCAGGATAATATTTCTCGGTTTAGCACCTTGCTTGTATTTGCATAGCCCACGCTGGTTGGATGGGGGGAAGTAATTGTGTGTACTAAGGGACGCCTTGGACTCGAAACCTTTCAAATCGAAATAAGATAGACATTAGCCACCCTCTCCAAGACAAACACAGCTAGGGGCTGTCACCAGGCGTGGGTGTTCAAACCACAGAGACATCTAGTGACGGACTCCGTCTAAATTCATACACCCTCAATATTATTACACTCACATAAGCTTCTCTCACGTAATACAATTTTCTGGCTTCAAAATTTCCGATGTTGTTGTTGTTATTATTATTATCATTATTATTATTGCCAACTTGTAGATAAATCCTAATCATGGCCTCTATATTATAGAAATGCATTTTTTATTAGGTCATTTTTTTGTAATTTTATGCAATTTTATATTTTTGGGACATTTATTTTAATTTTACGTCATTATTTTGTCATTGTCATGCATTTACAGTGAGTACCTTAGCTTTTTTCGTCTTTTTTCGCATAGGGTGATATTTAAATCAATTACTAGGTTAGTATAATGCAACGCTTTTTTTGATTTATTTTAAAAATTATTTTCTTACTTTTCTTCTCAAATGCTCCGATCAAGAACAAGGAACAAAGTTTTTAGACCTACAACATCCTTTACAGCTTTTAAAATTATGTACAAATTAGTCTATAACTTTGTGTGTGCAATAATAATTTTTTTATAAATAAAATATCAATTTTAGGTCATTCTTTACAATTATTAAGTCATTTTATTTAAAGTTTAGGGTCATTTTATAGGTAATTTTTCAAACCATTTTAGGTCATTAGAATCCGGGCCCTGATTATTATTATGCCGACTGTCATAGGCTGGACGTTTATTTTCGTCAAACAATAAACACATCAATATTGTACCCCTGTTACATCTATATTTTTCAGAGGAACAATCTACCATAAGTTTACTTAGCCACATTCGGGAGATTCCAGGTTCAAATCCCGTGGCCGGCCAATTTGACATGGCTTTTTTCATGGTTTCCCCAGTCGTAAAGGCAAATGCCGAATTGGATATTTACATGCCATGAATCATCCTCACCATTTCATCCTGTATCATATCCATTTAAATTAATATCAGTTGAAATTTACTCCATGAAAATACGCTAATAATAGAAACAATTGACAATCAGTAGTTCCATTGCCAACCCTACTATATACACACACATCTATAACTCCTGATATGGCCTCGTAGCTAAAAGGAGTATGGACATAGCTGATAAAAAAAAAATATGTTTCATTTGCTTTAGATAAAAGCGTTTTAACTAGGTTTTTAAAACCGTTTTCATGAAAATTGCACAAAGTTCTGCGTGAGCTAAAAGAAATTCATTTTTTTTCACAATAGTCTACGGTTGCCTTGACGGATAGACACGCAGATATAATTCCAAAAAACATATTTGTTCTTACTTTTAGGAAGAATGGAACACATTCTTCATGTTATATCTATGCCTAATTTTTTACGATAACATAATTTTTAATTCAAAGTAAGCTTTAATAAGAACGCATTGTTTTTAATGATTTAATCTACAAAGTACGGGTAACTCATTCTTGTGTTAGGCATTTGTCTTTGTAGCAAGAAAAACATGGCCTCCTGTATAAATTTCTCGCAACATTGATCACTAATATTGTTAATGAAAGCGTTATATTACATAGTGAATGTGCTCTTGTAGGAATAACGGCAACATAAATAACACGCAGGCTCTGATTACAACACAGACCAGGGCCTCCTGCTGAAATAAAATAAAATATCCCGGGGTGGAGAAAAACGCGCCAGCTATTAGCAAATTAAATAATATTAATTAAAATTTAGGTGAAACAGAATGCGCGTGTTCAAAGTTCGCTTGTCTTAGTGCCAACATACACATTATACATTTCCCGTAACAATGTCGTATTTCTCTCGTTATGAGAGCTCATATTGTTCATGGGATAAGTTCTCGCATTGAAATTATTTACAACAGGTGATTATGGAATGCAACGTTGGCTGTGTGCATATAATGTTAATAGGTGATATTAATAACAGCATCAGCAATAATAATAATAATAATAATAATAATAATAATAATAATCTATCTTTCTTTACCTTAGTTTAGTCTCTCCCGTTTAGGGACATTTAAGCGACCCAAGCCGCCCGGGCAATAATAATAATAATAGGTCTAACAATAATAATTTTTTCCCTTAGTTTAACCTCTCCCGTTTAGGAACATTTAAGCTACACAAGCCGCCCGGGCAATAATAATAATTATCATTATTATTATATTATTATTATAAATATAATAATATTAATAATAATAATAATTATTATTATTATTATTATTATTATTATTACCATAACAATTATTTGTCCTGGCATACTTTAGGTCCCAGAAATTTCTCTTCCACTAATCATAACATAGATTATCCACTGAATATTACACAGAGAAAACTATTGTCTAATGATAGGTTATAAGGATTACTGGAACAAAGAAAATCATTTAATATAACAGTAAAATATTAGCTGACAGCTGGCGTGGTCTTGTGGTTAGTGTCGCTGACTACAGATCGGCCGTGTTCGATACCCGGTACATCCTCGGATATTTTTAGGTAGGGTCTGGAACGGTGTGCATTCAGCCTCGTGATTCAAACTGAGGAGCTACTTGGTAGAGAAGTAATAGTTTAATTGCGTAATCTACTGTAAGTGAATTAGTAATTTTTCAGGGCAGGGAGATTTCCACCACTGCGCAGGATTTTTAAAAATGGCGTCTCATCATCCGATAAGGGCACAAATACGAACAAATTGTTATGCAATGAATTCTACACAATCACTCAATATTTTCAAGCTTTTTTTTTCAAAATTTCCCGATTTTCAGCAAAAAATACCGTTCCTTTCCTTTAAGCGTGAATATGGAATAAGTGATGTGGCACCCCTGGTCACATGATGAGGATATTGAAAGGGCTAAACCTCTCGGGCGGACGCCTGTAAACGCGGCTTCCCTAACACAATTACTACGCAGACAAAGAGAGCGGAGAAAAGAATGCTAGTAATGCAGTTACCTAGGAGCTTCCCCATGCAAGAGCGGCACATAGCTCTCACTCGCTATAGTGAGACGTTTAGCTTTAACTGAGAGCTAAAGCTTTTATTTTTAACATTTTTCCAATAAATTACCTGCAGGATAATTATAACTTTATAAGCGACTCATTTCGTTTCAATCACAAGGAAAATATTCTTTTAGTTACAAGTATTTGTATGTCATTATTAAATAGACTCCGTTTGACACACAAAAAAAAAAAAAAAAAAAAAGTGAAGCTATTAAAATTTTAAATTGTAAATTTCTCCCAGGAGTCGCAAAAATCGCCAGACTTGGAGGTTGAAAGGCCTTGTCGACTCCATTTCTATGTTGGCAGCCATGCACCAAAAATAAATAATTTCTGCTCATTTAGGTGGCAGGGCAGCTTGAGGATCCAATATGGCTCCACGGCACGAACATTATTTCAAACATTTTAACGGCTATTTAAAAAAAACAGTGTATGATACACATGGTGAAATGATCAAATCTCTTTTTTACGACTTGTATAATAAATACACTGACCGGCAAAGAAAACCGATCACTTAAAGAAATTTTTAAAAATTAAGTTTAAATAAAAATTATGTAGTAGGCCTAGTGCTTGAAATAAAATTACTGCAATTGTATACGTTTTTAAGATTAAAATGTAATGACACATTTCACACTTAATTCCCTATTTTTCCTCTTGCACCGTGGTGAATGGTGAGCCAAAGGTTGCAGGGGCATAACGGAGGCTGCATCCATCATCAATTAGAGCAACAGCTTTGGCAAAGTCTTCAGGACTGAAAGGAATAATTTCAACTAAACTTACTGACAGAATCACTGCGATGCGAAGGGAGACAGTTCCTGTTCAGTTTGGAAGGAAATGACGCAATACGACAATGAAACACCTAGCAATATGTACGACAAGTTAGTGCTTATAATCATATTGGAATCACCGTATTGTGATGCTTTTTTTGTTTTGTTTGGTGATAAAGTGAAGATATGAAGAAAGTAGATATGCTGTATCTATAGCTAATGATCCATTAAAAATAATAATTCATCCTCCGCAAAAACAATGTATAAACATCCAATCAAAATTATGTTTAGCCCTAATCTTAAAAGTACAACAAATTTTACAGTGATCGGTTTTTTTTTGCCGGTCAGTACTTCTTTTATATTTCACTATTCAAATTTCCTTAAAACTTACAACTGGAAAACCAGCTTTAAGCTATGCACCAGTCACTGTGTTAACTGTTTTCTTTGCAGTCCGACATGAGCTTGTATTTTGTGCGAGAAAATCAGACTAGGTACATAGTTGCTATTTGAGGTTTTATGTTATTTTGAATTGTAAATCTTTTTTTGCACTCCTTAGCTAGTAAGTGGTACTTACGAACTTTGTTTACATCGATCGTAAGTTGACATTCCCACACAGTCTTGTTGCTAAGGACGGTTGCGATGAGGTTAAATTACTTACGGTCCAAGCGCTACGTCATAATTCATTACGATACACTTCATAATACAAGCCTTTATGGGCACGGCCCCCAGGACAAATATTCGGTTCCCATAACAACAAACACATGCGAATCACTTTCTGAAATAAACATCTATTTTCAAGAATGTATTTACATAATATTTTCAGGTAATATCACAATTAATATAATAAAATTGATATAAATAATCATCGTGCAAAAAATAGCATGCAACACACGGGCCGTAAAGGCATTTACGGGTCTCGAAAACTTAAAAACCCTCGGCTGCGCCTCGGGTTTTCAATCTGTTTCCTCGACCCGTAAACGTGCCTTACGGCACTTGTATCGCAATATACTATTTTGCACTCCTTAGCTAGTGAGTGTTACTTACGAAAGTTGTTTACATGGATCGTAAGTTGACATTCCCACACAATCGTGTTGCTAAGGCGTTGCGATGAGGTTAAATTACTTACGGTCCAAGCGCCACGTCATAATTCATTACGATACACTTCATAATACAAGCCTTTATGGACAAGGCCCCCCAGGACAAATATTCGGTTCCCATAACAACAAACACATGTGAATCACTTTCTGAAATATAACATCCCTCTTCAATAGTGTATATATACATAATATTTTCAGCTAATATCTCAATTAATATAAATAAATATATAAGGTAAAGTGATCCCTATTACAGGCCATGGAGGCCCAGAGGGTTCCAGGAGGTTGAGGCTCCCAGATTTTTGTACATTCGGCACATGAAGGTGGTAAGGTTGTCAGCCTTACGCACCGGCCGCCTTTACCCCCAGGATTGCTCCTGGTACTCATTTCTGTTAGAGGCTGAGTCGACCCCAGGGCCACAGTGCCACCAGAAGGATTAGGCCAATTGAAAAATCTCAACTACCTCATTTTGAATCTTATCCGCGACCTTCCGGTTTGTAGCGCAGCGCCTCAACCACTACGCTACGGCGTACCCCCCAATATAAATAAATATATATAAATAATCATCGTGGAAAAAATAGCATGCAATACTCGTGCCGTAAGCGCATAACGGATCTCGGCGCGAGCGCCTCGTTTTTTAAAACTCTTTCCTCGATTCGTATGCACCGCTTACGGCACTTATATCGCAACATACTATTAACAGAACTCTCTCCCTATATGTAAAGTACCATTTTAAGCGCCGAGCCCGTTAAGGTAAAAAATAAAGTGCTAGCACGTTATAGAGATTATAGAAAATATCACCAGATGTCACTGTCGTTCTCTTCCCTTTCGTACAAATTATTAATTATCCATTTCCTGCTTCCTTTCGTTCTTTCTTCCTTTATCTCAGTTTTACTTCCCCCTTTTAGGGACTCTTAAGCGACCCACGCCGCCCGGGCCTTACAGGGCCGCGACCTGTCAGAAGAGGGATTATCTATGGAACACACACACACAATATTTTTAGATCAGACAAGGACATGGAGGGCCTCCCTGGAAGAGTGATCAGCCCAATGCCGGGGCCACCTCCGAGACAACACGAACACATAGGACGAGACACACCATTCACTATACACGCGATAACTCAAATACGCTTTATCGGATTTTTCATGAAACTTGGTATACTCATTTATAACGTCCATGGGACGAAGCCTATTCATATTGGACCAAATCGGTTGACCGGTACCGCAGTAAAGCCTAATTTAACGCCTATTTTATGACAATATATTATACAGAATTTATCAAATGCAAATCAGATCTCATGGCAACATATTGTTTTACAGCGTTCATATAGGCCTACGGCTAGCTTCGACAAATAACACTACCCACATATTCCTTCACGTTATGGTTATCAAAGTAGATTTATCAAATGCAAATCAGATCTCATGGCAACATATTGTTTTACAGCGTTCATATAGGCCTACGGCTAGCTTCGACAAATAACACTACCCACATATTCCTTCACATTATGGTTATCAAAGTAGATTTATCAAATGCAAATCAGATCTCATGGCAACATATTGTTTTACAGCGTTCATATAGGCCTACGGCTAGCTTCGACAAATAACACTACCCACATATTCCTTCACATTATGGTTATCTTCTCTATATAATAAAAGGCTTTGTCCTGACTGACTGACTGATTGACTGAATGACAGGAATCAACGTACAGCCTAAACTATAACAGGTAGAGACTTGGAATTTTGACAGTACCTTCGTTTTATAATGTAGGTGCTCACTAAGAAAGGATTTTTGAAAAATTCTGATTCTAAATGCCAAAAATTAAATGTTTTTGAAAATACTTAATCCCTTTTTACATAGAATTATCAATTCCAAATCACAGAATATATTGTTGCCAAATGGTATCAGGTGGGCTTGGAAGAAACAAATGAAATTCACTTTTGACAAATAAGAGAAGTTATCAAAATAATTCATGTTATAAATAAATATTACAGAATGAAATCCACTAAAATAATGGAATCACATAACTTTCTCTACCCTGGACATAGAGAAAACAAAACGAGGTATGGTAATGTGTATATTATTATATTATAACGCAGGTTTTTGGAGAGAAAAGTATGAAGGCTTTATGGTAACATAAGAGTGGGAAATTTCCCGCCTCGATATTACAATTTTATGTTACTGGAATTTCTGTTTCTTCTTATTTAAACCTCTACCAGGCTTGCTGTGCACTGTACAAGCGATGGGATGCAAAATTCTAGATCCTCTATGAGCCATAAAAAACTATATCAACCGTTTTCTGAGGGAATAGTTTGAGTGTAATAAGTCGTTCTTCCTATTTCAAATTATAAATGCCTATATAAGGACCTAGAATTTAAAATTGAAAATCCTTCATAAGCTAATTTCCAATTACAAAATACAAAACCCGGGCGACGCCGGGTCTTTTAAGCTAGTCAAAGTAGATTTTTGATCTTCCGTAAGCCCTGCTTAATGAATCGATCTGGAGCTTAACTCGGAAATCGATAACAAAAATAACTTATTTTCTGCATATCATAACTGCAATTATCACTCAGTAAACAAAAGCATTCTGGCACTTTTTACATCAGTTTACATGATTATTATTATTGTTGTTGTTATTATTATTATTATTATTATTATTATTATTATTATTATTATTATAACCTGTGTTCTCAGGTTATAAATAGCACTACATATAATGTCACACCCGGACCACTGATTTCCTGCATTATTGATGTGTCCACTTTGTAAAAGCTAACCTGAGTAACATATTACTCCCTCATCCAATAGCTTCAATATCATTCATAATCATCCATCATACAGTGAGCAATATATAAGCTGTATGCATTTTAACTACGTTTCAGTACATTCAGAAACATCAAACACTGCACGCATGCGTACATTGTCATGAATGAATCTTTCTGTTTAACTTGCGTTCCAGCAGCTGTAAACAGCCAGAAATCTCAGCGGGCTATAGCGAGACATTATAAACAAATGAATTGACCAGAGTGGGCTTACAAAACGAAGGGATTCTTTTATTTCCAAATCATGACAAAAACGGCAAAGCCACCTGCAACTGATTTGACAAATGAAATGTATTACTGAAAACTGATGCTTGGATAGAGAAAAAATCACGTTTTCTGCCAGTTTTTCACTCATAACTCGTGAATGAAAGCGAAAACTAAAAATCCGGCTTCGAGGTGGATTTGCCCACCCTTCAGTCCACCTACGTTTAAAATTTCAAATCTCTGCGTTCAGTGGATTTCGCGCACAGACAGACAGACAGAAAGACAAACACTTCCTTTTATTACTATAGACATAGATATAGATTATAGATAGTTTATTATGCAGTTTCTGTATGATGTTCTGAAGTTTCAAGTTGTATTGCCCATATGTAATGTGAAATTTTCCTCCTTTTGACTAAATCTATTCAGTTGGATTAACTTAATTTGAAGACATGGGCCAAGATATTCACCAACTACATTACAGTCTGGATTTCGTAGCGACTCAACCTCTCCTGACCATATTTGTATTTCAGGGTTATGTCATCCGCAAACAACACAAAATCTTATGAATACACGCAAACAACAACAACGCTGCCTAGATCCCTTGGGAAGAGGCACTAAAGCCGTTCTAGCACGCATAGATGTGACTGGTGTAAAGTGGCGCTTCCTGTGCTACGTGCTTGAAATGTGGAAACAGAAGAAGAACGCCCTGACAATGCGAATATCTTCCCGGCTTCTTAGAGTCTTTACACATTCATTAAGGCCGTGTTTGTGCATGGAGGAAAGCAATACTCTTGCGTGTCTGTGTGCAGAAAACTGAATTAAATTGCGGCAGCCATGATATGCGTGAAGTGTTGCCTAGCAAGGCAGGGGCAAAGCGAGCTTAATAAGGAGAAAATTACAAGGAACAACAGGAACAACAGTGTTGTATTAAGACAACAGTAACAATAATAATAATAATAATAATAATAATAATAATAATAATACATCGATCCCCGGTATCTCCTCAGATTTTTCTGACGAAGGACGGTCTGGAACGGAGTGCACTCAGCCTCGTGATACAAACGGAGGAGCTACTTGATAGAGAAGTAGCGGCTCCGGTCATGGCATTAACGGCCGTGGGTGTCGGCATGCTGACCTCATGCCCCCAATTCTGCAATTTGCCTACGGTAGATGACGCAGGGGTCGGGCGGTAAGCCTTGTCCCTTCAGGGATGTAGTGCCACAGAGTCAGTTAGTTAGTTAGTAGGCCTAATACATATAATTTCAATTGTAATTTTACACGTTTCCAAACGAATACTGGGTCTACAGGCTACGTAAGAGTGAGTTATCAATCGAAATATAATTAGCTTTGGATAATTTACTTAATTTTTAGTTTTTGTTTAAATTTTTTGTTTTCATAAGTATTTTATTATTTTGAAATACCAAACGGCAACAATCTCCTAGTAAAAGTTGCTTGTCTATGTCTATGTAAAATCGTAATTTACTGTTTCCATAATCTGAAAAATTTACAGACTAATCACATGACTGGCCGCCACTGCATTATTTATTTTGTTCAAAATGCCAATCTTTATTTATTTATTTAATAAAAAATTTCTTTTAGCCCTATTTCACCATAAGGTACATTAGGGCTGTAGTTTTATGCCAATTACAATGTATAATACTAGGAGGTGCCCGTGGCTTCGCCCACGATAATTCATTTAAAAATTAAGAGTATAATAATTATTAAAGCATTATATTTATTAACACTTGCACCCAAATCATTCATAAACTAAGCCATTGATAATTAACTTAATGAAACAGCTAAAATTCAGGCTTCAGAGTACATTCTACGATTAGAAAGCGCCCCCTGGGAAAACTATATCAGAATCGATTATGAACCTGTGAACACATAATACGTATTGTTTCTCAACTGTTTATTGACATGAATATGATGTGAATTTTATTTGATCAATTCAGTGTAATTTTAAGAAATCATATAATTTTTCAAGAGAAGGAGTGATTGATTTGGATTTTTACTGTCCGCGATACTTCGAGGATTAAACTATCAATATGTTAAACCTGATGCCCGCGGCTTCACCCGCCATTATTAATTGACTCCAGGATTTTAAAGAAATTTGCACTGGCAGTGTATTAAAATGTTTGTGGTTCAGAGCTATGAAAACTGTAAGTAAAAACAACATTAGAATATTTGTTCATTGTGTTCATTTCACTTAGGCCTTATATTATTCAGAAACGGTTTTCCTAATTTTATACTTTTCGTGAAAGTTTACACTGCGAGAGACGAACATCGCCGAGTATACCCGATGCCTCACGAAGTGAGGGAACGAGTGAGCACGCTATTTAGGGCCGTTGAATTGTATAAGAGTAGATACCTGTTTTCTTGTATACTAGAGTAGCCTGTTTGTTAAAGTTTTTAATAAAATTATTGTAAACTCTTAAATATAGAACATACAAAATGGTAGAATTCTTTACAACAACAATCCTTGCTAAAAAATTTTAAGAGTGGTTTATCATATTTTATACCACAATAGTTTAAGTGTCCTGTTAACGAAAATCTTTTCCTTTCAAAGAGTGGGTAGTCAAAAAAGTAGATGTTCTAGCCTACTGTCTGTTTTTTTTTCTTTCAAATACATAAATAATAATTCTCCCTTATAAATTGTAAACATTTCAAAGTAAGAGCCAAAAATTCCATGATCTGACAAGATTTGAGTTAATACAAATTCAGGTTCAATTTTGCTTTGAAGTCGGGTTTCAATATTTGGAAAAAATAATTATTTTGTGTTTACAACGAAGTTCCTATGTTTTGCATTTTTTTCTAATGTTAGAAGTCAATGGCGGTCTTGCCCTGCTAGATTTGATGCTGTAACAGGAAAAATTGAATCCGTAGAGTAAAAATCTCCTTATAAAAGTTGCTTGTCTATGTCCCTTCTACACACAGGCAAAATATTTCGGTGTTATTCATTAACATCCTGTATAAGCTATCAAGTGAATTTATCTGGGCTCTAGGTTTGAAATCGGATGACTTCATGAATGGCATATCTAACATGCCTGACGTATTATGCTGTTAGGCTTAAAGGCCTACCTTCATACGTCAGTAGAAGTGAAAACTACTGTTTACCTTATCCATGATGATACAGAGAGCACAGCATAGTGGTTAGCTTGCATTACTACTATCCTCAGGGCATATTAATATGAAATAGCGGTCCCCCACATGATCAGCGGTATTCTGATGTGGGCTCTTCCTGACCACTCCTCTACGGATGTAATCCTGCCGTCACACAGCATCCCTTCCGTGCAAGTACGGCATATGTCACAATGCTTCTAGGAATGGAAGCAGTTTCCCTGTGGAACTTGGACGAATTCAATCTTTACTAAATATTAAATGAGATTAAGGTGGTTAAATAGATAATTTTGTAATTTATATTTAAACAGTTACCTACGCGAGTTTCTTCGCGGGGTTTTTCCTCACCTGTGAGACAAATGTCGGGTAACTTTAGGCCCTTTTGGTCCCAGGATATCATCTGGCTGTCATTATCATCTTCATCCTCATCCTCGCCTTGTTTGGAGTGAGTGAGTGTGTGTGTGTGAATGGTGTGTCTCGTCCTATGTGTTCGTGTTGTCTCGGAGGTGGCCCCGGCATTGGGCTGATCACTCATCCGGGGAGGCCCTGCATGTCCTTGTCTGGTCAAAAAGGTGTGTGTGATCAATAGATAATACATCTTCCGACAGGTCCGGGCCTTACGTCGCTTAAATTTCCCTAAAAGGGAGAGGTGAAAACTTATTTAAAGATAGATAGATATTGTGTGAACTCTCTTTCGCAATAGAGGCCTTTGCTTTAAAAAGCTTTAAGAAAACAGGTCAATTCATAACAATAGAACCCAAGGCATTCTATTTTACTTTGTGTCACAAAATACTGTAGTTGATAAACAGTTATAGGAATTCTATCGATAGCCTTTCTCATTTAATATCTATTAGGCCTTCATGAAATCACAGTGTCATGCAAAGTCACCTGTCTGAAAAAGTAGGACATATGTCACAATGCTTCTAGCAGTTTCCCTGTGGAACTGAAGGGGAGACATACAGCTTTCGGTGAAATTCATAGGTGAGAAATAGCTGAATTTCTTTATTTTTTCCTCAGCAATAGACCTAAATCTCTCTATATATAAAAGGCTTTGTCCTGACTGACTGAATGAATGACTGACTGACTGATTGACTGAATGACAGGAATCAACGTTCAGCCTAAACTATAACAGGTAGAGACTTGGAATTTTGACAGTACCTTCGTTTCATAATGTAGGTGCTCACTAAGAAAGGATTTTGAAAAATTCTGATTCTAAATGCCAAAAATTAAATGTTTTTGAAAATACTTAATCCCTTTTTACATAGAATTATCAATTCCAAATCACAGAATATATTGTTGCCAAATGGTATCAGGTGGGCTTGGAAAAAACAATTGAAATGCACTTTTGACAAATAAGAGAAGTTATCAAAATAATTCATGTTATAAATAAATATTACAGAATGAAATCCACTAAAATAATGGAATCACATAACTTTCTCTACCCTGGACATAGAGAAAACAAAACGAGGTATGGTAATGTGTATATTATTATATTATATCGCAGGTTTTTGGAGAGAAAAGTATGAAGGCTTTATGGTAACATAAGAGTGGGAAATTTCCCGCCTCGATATTACAATTTTATGTTACAGGAATTTCTGTTTCTTCTTATTTAAACCTCTACCAGGCTTGCTGTGCACTGTACAAGCGATGGGATGCAAAATTCTAGATCCTCTATGAGCCATAAAAAACTATATCATGCGTTTTCTGAGGGAATAGTTTGAGTGTAATAAGTCGTTCTTCCTATTTCAAATTATAAATGCCTATATAAGGACCTAGAATTTAAAATTGAAAATCCTTCATAAGCTAATTTCCAATTACAAAATACAAAACCCGGGCGACGCCGGGTCTTTTAAGCTAGTGCTCTATAACCTTTCAATCTGAAGAAGCTCTTTATTGACTACTTCTACAATTCCATAGGCCTACTATTTTCAAAATTAATCAAACCGTTACAGTTAGGCCTACAGGTAGGTAATTATCGTTACAAAATGGCAGCCACGTTTCGTGCACTAAAATGCCGTTTCCATGATAATTTCCACAGAATGCAGTATTTTTAAGTAATTCTTTTTTTGTAACTATTTATAAGCATCATACGAACAACAACATCATCAACAACAACAACACATTTGTAATATCCACGGTATAAATAACTTATGTTTAAAAGTTTTTTTTAATTTTCTTTTTCATTAAAATATAACTATTAAAAAAATAACTATTAATGTTAAGAATATTATAGGAGAAAAATTCCTCCGGCACTGGGACTTGAACCCAGGACCTTTGGCTATTCGCGCCAATGCTATCTGGCGCTGTGAATTGAGCTCCGGCTTAGCTCAGTTGGTAGAGCATTGGCGCGAATAGCCAAAGGTCCTGGGTTCAAGTCCCAGTGCCGGAGGAATTTTTCTCCTATAATATTCTCATGTAGTGTCCAACAGAGACAATAATCTGTGGCGCATGAATGCTTATATATCTGTTATTAATGTTAATTCACAATACCCCAATGTATAGGTTGAAAACTGGACTTAGAATTATCCCTCTACCTTTGCCACACCCTGCACATTTTTATGTAACTTACATCGCAGGAAATATGAACGTTCAGATGTCAAAGATTCCTGTAAACGTTTCTATGGTTTCGTATCGAGTTCTGTTTTGCTTTATAACAAATGACATCTGACAGTTCAGAACGGTAACGGATCAGCGGTATTCCATTTACTGTGGAAGCCAAAAGCTCTTCAAAGCAGAACAAAAAACCACGTAATTCAAAGCTTACTCATCTCTCCTCTGTTTCTCTCTTCGGGTTCAGCTTTGGGAGGTTGGAAAGTAATTATTTACGTTAATTGTTAGAATTAACCATAATTTAGCTCTTATAAAAATATATATTGTACAGGGTGTTGATGAATAACACCGAAATATTTTACCTGTGTATAGAGGGGACGTAGGCAAGCAACTTTTATTAGGAGATTTTTACTCTATGTTGTAAAATGTATATGCTACAGGTCATTAAAGTCATTAAAATTGGGTGCTCATAAGTCAATAATGAAGCAAAATAGGGTTGAAATTTTCATTAAATTGACTTCATGCCTTCTTAATGATCTTAATCATTCATCGACAGCTATATCATAATTTAGAGTTTTCATAATCTGCAAAATTACAGACTAATCACATTACTGGCCGCCACTGCATTAGCTTTCTTATTCATAACTCCAGTGTTAACAACGAAATTCATTTGTTTTTCAATTTTCCTAATGTTAGAAGTAAGTGGCGGCCATGCCCTAGGAGATTTTATGCTGTAACAGGAAAAAATAAATCCACAGAGCAAAAGGCTGCTAATAAAAGTTGCTTGTCTATGTCCCCTCTATACAAAGGTAAAATATTTCGGTGTTATTCGTTAACACCCTGTATAAAAGTAAAGTAAAGTGAACGCAATACTTTCTCTATACTACGTATATGCAGAAAATAAAAAAGTTGTTAACAACATTGGTCCTATTTACAGCGGCTACACTCGAGAAGGGCACGTAGTGGGGTAGTGGTTGAGGCACTGCGCTACAAACCGAAAGGTCGCGGGTTCTATCCCCGATGAGGTCATGGAGATTTTTCTATTGGCCTAATCCTTCTGGTGGAATTATGGCCCTGGGGTCAACTCAGCCTCTAACAGAAATGAGTGAAAGGAACAATCCTAAGGGTAAAGGCGGCCGATGGGTAAGGCTGGCAATCTTACCACAATCATGAGTCGAATATCTACAAATCTGGGAGCCTCAAATTCCTGGAAACCTAAGAACCTTAACGGTCCGTATAGGGAACACTTTATACCTGAGGAATGCATGAGAAATGAAGTTCCTTTCATATTATTATATATTTCTTACAAATTAATTTGTGCCAAAGGGCTTTTTTTGTAGTTAAAGCGACGTTAAACGAATAAATGGACAATAAAAAAGAACAGAACAATTTACAAGTTGTTAATCGTGAAACCACAAAATTACTAAGCCATTAATCAATTAAAATAACGAGGCTCAATTTCTCAATTAGTTTATAAACCTGTGTCGGACTGCACAGAAAACAGTTAACACAACCATTAGGACCGCTCTTCTTGCACCTTATACTGTAAATATATAGAGTATTTCAACGTTTCTTCTTCTGCCCGGCCCTTTATGTAGAGAAAACATTGTGTTGCACCTTCAAAATTCATGTATCAGTTTTTATCCCTTAGATCAAAAGCATTAAACCTATTTTCAGAAGCATATCTACGTATGTTCGACAACGAAAACTTGGATTAGAAACATAAAATTTTTTATCTGGGGAAGATACTTTTTGGATGTGACACGAAAATATTTTCGACGACTTCTTCCTACTGTTACTACCACTTTACGTAGACTATTCCACTCATACACCTCGTGTTTGATATTGACCAATAATGTTTAGCAATTCCTCGGATATAGACCAATCACGGCCGTTTATCTTATTAATATGCTGGCTAGTAATATGAGGAAGGGATTTTATCTGATAAAATCGTCAGCTCGTTACTGGACACGTAAGCATCAATGTGCCGTGATTATTACGTCACATGCTGCCATTAAGCAGCACGAAAACAGATTATTTTATACAACATAACTTGTTTGGAAATCGAAATAATAGAAATGCCCAGAAATTTAAAAACACAATTTAGATTCGGTACAAGCCAGTTGGTGTGCTTTTATTCTGTTCTGCTGTTAGCTTACCTGAATGAAGTTAACTATGTCTTATAAGCACCATTGTTAGCACTGCCCACAACATGGTAACTTGAGTCGATTCATGGATGGTTTATGCATAGTAGGCCGTGATCTCGCAGCTGTTAGTTTTGTTTTTATATAACAAAGCACGAAAGTAATTATTATTTGTGTAATCCGTTATATTTTTATTTATGGAATAAGTCTTAAACTCGATTTGACAAGTTTCATCAGATAAATTAGCAAATCTATCAATAAACTCGTAAACTGTCGTGGGATTACCTATGAGAAAATTTCGTTTTTCGCAATTTTGTCTAAAATCATTTTAATGATCGCATATATTTTGTATACGAGTTGTTAAATACTAAGAGCCAAAACTTTTGTTTCAAACATTTTTTCGTAAAAATTATCTAAAGATTGACGATGAGACAACTGAAAGCACATTCTCTGCAATACGGGCTCTTATTCTATATTAAAATATGAAGAGAGAAAGTTGCATTGTCCATGATTTTAGGCTAAGAAAAGTCGCCTGAGTGCATTTATTCATATAACTTACAAGATTCTTAGTTCTTTGTTACTCTAGTTACTTACGAAACTTTTGAACACCCTGTATGCAACGAAACCAATGACGTCATCGTATTACATTACGTTGTTACACATTTTTACTTAAGCCTACAGTGCATTCCGCTTTAAACTATTCCTATAATGAAAACTAGACCAAAGGACTTAGACCAGTGTAGCACGGAATGTAGACCGACTTAATCCGTGAATATGAAGGGCTAGACAAGGGCAGTGGACAATAAACCGGGGGTGGGGGGGGGGTTGTTGTGAATTTACATAGCGCAGCCTCACAGTCTTTTGTCTGGGCCATGAAAGCGACTCTTCTTCTTCTTCTTCTTCCTGTTTATTACCTTAGTCTTCCTCCACACTGGAGTATAGAACAACACCACAACGTCTCGTCGTGTCATTGTTTATATTATTTACAAGTAACACCTTTGCTTAACTTCATTCACTTTGTAGGATAATTAAATCCAAACCAATAGGCCTTTGTGAAGTATCTAAAATATTTTTTAGAAAGTCAGGCTCTTTTTTCGGTTTGAGGATCACAATAGATGATTTTTTTGGCCAAAATTGTGACGTCTGGATGTCTAAAGCATGGGAGCCTCAACTTCCTGGAACCCTCAGGATCTCCATGGCCTCTATAGGAAACAAAATAAAAACATAAACAATTGCCTCCGTCTAAATTAATATTTTCCGAAGTTAACGTAGCCTACAAGGTATCTATAAATCTATAAAATCTCCAGTCTCCTTTAAATCTCTTTTAATCTCCAGTCCCCGTTTTCATCTCTCTTAGTACCGAATTTTTTCCTAAGCCCCCTGTTTTCGAACACTCAGATCAGATTATGTAAGGGGCCATGTCTCAACATCCATATAATACAACTGGCAGGATAATAGTCTTATAAATCTTTATTTTGAAATTTCTGGACACAAGACAAAAAGATAAAAGATTTCGGGCATCCCAGATTTCGAACTGTACAAAAACAAGCAGTTCCAGATTTCTTTTGTACAATTTGTTTCGCCTAACTGAATCATGCTCTTTTTTAAAGCCTACGTATAGCTGGTGGACAGACTTAATATATTCCCATTTTTTCTCCAAGATTTGGCGAATACAAAATATATGATCAATGGTTGATATATTTCGCCTAAATCCACATTGGTCATCTCCAATGATTTCGTCCGCATATGGGGTTAACTGTACAATTTATTTGTCTCACCTGGATGACCAATGCACTCTGAAAACCTACATACTTAATTTTTTTTTCACCCTGTATAAGCTAATAATGGAATGAATCTATCAGTTTCTCTTCAAAAATGTATCCCCTCTTCCCATTGGCTAGTTCCATAGCTCAGATATAAATCGACAATCGTGCAATGTAAACAGAATGCCGATTCAATACTGCAGACATGCTTATGAACAGAATTATTAATTTTGCAAGAAGCAGCCAGGCAGCCGGCAAGAACGTGTGTGTGTTCCATCTCAAGAAGGCTGTGGAATGAAATGTGCATGGGGTCGTGCGGTAAATCACATTTCGATACGCAATTTCCTGTTTCCGCCACACACCAGCTGTGAGGGGCACACACACGTACAGAGCATGAAATATGTTCATGACACATATTGCTCTCACTGGGGCCCGCGACCATACGAGTGCACGCGTGCATAAATATTATCGCATTAGCAACACCTCGCAGTAACATGACGATCAAGACATAACTTATAAGATTTAAAGACAGTTTGGTTTTAGCAGATGCATCTAACTGGAAGATGACCCTACAACACTAAGGGCTGAATTCACCAATGTCGAAAATGTACGAGGGCCGTCCACAAAGTAAGTTTTCCTGGGGCCGTTTACAGAAACAAAACACAATTTCATGCAAATATTTATTGCAACAGATACAGCAAGTATTCAGCTATTTTTCAACATATTCGCCGCCGGAATTGAGACATTTGTCATACCCTTGGACCAACTTTTGAACACTTGTGTCGTAAAAGTCTGCCACTTGGGATTTGAACCACAGTGTGACAACCACCTTCGCCTCTCTGTCAGTCTCTGTCATTTTGTGAGGTGTAGGAAAAGATGGAAATCACTGGGAGCGAGGTCCGGGCTTTAGGGTGAATGTTTAAACACCTCCCAGCTGAACTTCTGCAGGAGACTTGCTAGGAAGTGTTTAAACATCTACCCTACAGCCCAGGCTTCGTTCCCAATTATTTTCATCTTTTCATACACTTAAATGAATGACAGAGAATGACAGAGAAGCAAGGTGGTTGTCACACAGTGGTTCAAATCCCTGGCAGACTTCTACGACACAGGTATTCAAAAGTCGGTCCAATGGAATGGAAAATACCTCAATTCCGGTGGCGAATACGTAGAAAAATAGCTGAACACTCGCTGTATCTGTTGGAATATAAATACCCCATGGAAACTTACTTTATGAACACGCCTCATAGTTATCATCATATTCTGTGAGGGAGAAATGTCATCTTCACACCTGTTTGCCAAGTTATATACCAGCCAGCCTTGAAGCAAGACATAACGACAGGAACATCTTATATAGAAGCTGTGGTCAAGCTGTAACTTAGAGAGGGGACTTTTATTATACCAGACGGCCCTTATAATCCCTTCACAACAGAAAACTGCCCTTTCCTTCCATTAATATAAAGACGTGACCTGACCATGTGATGTACCTAATCTTTATTGAGTCGCCCTGCACTCGTACGGAATAATACAATACATTTCTGTTCATTTCTAAGTTTTCTAACTAATGTTAAAGTGGTAGTGATGGTGATGATGAGGCTAACAGCAACAGTA
This sequence comes from Ectobius pallidus, assembly GCA_964059195.1. Classification (NCBI taxonomy): domain Eukaryota; kingdom Metazoa; phylum Arthropoda; class Insecta; order Blattodea; family Ectobiidae; genus Ectobius; species Ectobius pallidus. Next base: position 178,988,831 of record CAXKWD010000005.1, on the reverse strand, counting down.
ATTTGTAAATCTAATACATGAAGTTAATAGTAGGTGCCCGTGGCTTCGCCCACGGTAATTAATTGAAAAATAAAAAAATTAAGAGTGTAATAATTATTAAAGCATTATATTTATTAACACTTGCACGCGAATCATTAATAAACTAAGCCATTAATAATTAATGAAAGAGCTAAAATTCCTGCTTTAGAGTACATTCCACGATTAGAAAGCGCCGCCTGGGAAAACGATCTCAGATTCGATTATGCAGTTCCAAAGCGACATGTTAACACTGATAATACGTATTGTTTCTCAACTATTTGTTGACAGATGAATATGATGTGAATTTTATTTGATAAATTAAGTGTAATTTTCATAAACTATATAATTTTTCAAGGGAAGGAGTGGTTTGTTTGGATTTTTATTGTCCGCAATACTTCCAGGGTTAAACTATCAATAGATTATAGCTGGTGCCCGCAGTTTTGCCCGCCATTATTAATTGACTATTACACATAAAAAATACACCTATAATAGAAACAATTGGCAATCAACAGTTTCATGGCCTACCCTACTGTATAGACACAGATCTTGAACTCCTGGTATGGTCTCGTAGCTAAAAGGAGTATAAACACAGGTAAATTTAAAAAAATTCGTACCCTTGGCATGGACATATCATTTTCTCACTTCACATTTTGATATAGAATGAAAGGTCGTATTGCATAGAGAGCGTATTAAGTAGCCTATCTAGGCCAGAGTTTGTGCCAACGACGGGTAGTGAGTAAAATGTCAGAAGTCAGCACAAACACTTCTATCCGCTGATAACTTTTCCATCGCTATTGAGTTGAGAAGAAAGGGATGTTGCCAACGGAAATTAAATACTTTCGCATTAAAACTTCCCTTTGGTATTTTGTTGTGCTCATTTCACTAGGTATTTAATTTTAACAACTTAACAAAATATCAAATCTTTTTTGCGGGGAAAGGCTTGAATGTGTGAAATTTTGACATGGGTTTACTTGTTATCTAACATTCACCAGTATCTCTTTTGTTTTGAATTTATACAGTGCGTCCGAGAATATTCTCCGCAGCGGCTAATTGTTGGAGAGGCAGCTAGCTGCAGCATTTAAGTTGGTACTCACCACAGCCGATCATAGCAGGTGCTGGAAGTGCACCCATTGATAAAGGGACAATGGTCTGCATACACAGCTGACGGTTTGTTTTTATAAAAGCTCGTGTTGCCAATGTAACTGCTGCAGCTAACCCTCTCTCCAGCAAATAACAACTGCGGAGAATGTTCTCGGGCGCACTGTAGTTGGTATAGCCTATACAAAATATTTCTCTAATTGCAGGTATTGTCGCAGCCATCATGGAGTACCCAGCATTGATGTCGAGATCTACTTTTTTCGGTGTATAATAGTGACGTGTGTACAAACTTTACTATATCAAGAAACAAGAAGACTAGAAGATTTTTATTTAGTGTTTGTGACATCAAGGAAAAGACTTTTCTATATCAAGAACAAGCTGAGGAAGACATCACTTAGATTTAGACCCCCACTTCATAATTCTGTGCTTTGGCATGGAATTTTGAAGTGTGGTCTGTGTATGCTCCATTTCTAATACTGCTGGACACCTCAAGGTATTAACGAAAGCAGTACTTAGAAAGGAGCAGAGATAGGGGCCTCTTTTTAGAGGTGAAGAGCGGTCTTGGTGCAAACCGAGGCCACTGAACACCTGAAGACCAGCAATTCTCTCATCGAAAACAGGTAAAGAATATGTATTCTAAGCATGAGTCACTGAGAACTATTTTAATCTAAGCACAATATGGTTTCTGAGTGGGCAGGCTTACAATAGGTGATAGAGGCACTATTCCTGCATTCTCTGTCAACTTCACCAATTAGTTTAAAATTCCAACTCAGACTTTTAAAGAAATTAGAGTCCTGGGCCCTATTTCGTAAAACTCTTCAAATACAACAATTATGACAAGTCTGACAAATTTGTCACTATGTCATGAGTCATGACAATTGTATTTTTCATAAATATTACAACTCTTTCTTACACTACAGGCAAATTAATGTAAATTGCCAAGACTATAAGAACCATTTTCATAAACGCGACAATCTTATGTCAAACCTAAAGATTTCTTTAGTGCACTGTAGATGGCTCTCATATACGCGTGCAGTAATCGATCTCAACATCGAATGTGATAACTAAGCATTCGATTATTACTATCGAAAATAATTGAATTATATTTCTCTTATAATACAAATCACTGAAATTGAAAGTTAGGTTAATCAGTTGCCTAAAAACCCTGCGTGGTCTCATGTCTATTTCTTCATCACTTTCACTACTACTAGTGTTCATTATTAACAAGACAATTTAGCAAGTTTAATAGAAAGAAAGTTTAAATCACAAAAAACAGTTTGCCAAGTTATGCCACACATTTACATAACCTACTCTGTTGGCCTACATATGAAAGATTGCCTGTCACTTCTCTTAATGACAATTCTACATTTTTTGGTCAATTTGTAAATATATCAACAAAAATTAATGTTTTATAAATGGTAGGTATCCTAAGATAAGACATGTTTGTCAGACTTTTACCTGTAAACTCAAAAGTTTTGAGAAACTAGAATAAGTATGTAAATTTGTTATACAAATCTACAAAATTGTCATGATATTTATGTCAAGTTGCCAGCTTTTATGAAAAACACAATAGTTCCCAAAATCTAAACTTCTAAAAAATTACTGATACCTGTCACCTGTAAAATTGTAAATTTTATAAAATAGGGCCCTGATATTCAAAGGATAATTAATTCTGCACATTGGTTATCCTTAGGGGGCCGATTTCTATTACTTAAAAATTGGATATATATGCATGCATTTATGAACTAAAAAACATTAAAATATGACCAATAAAATTTAAAATATGACTCTACCATTTACCCATTGTGTATATTTTTTAAGTTTCATTACAATTCATTTTATTAAAATATAATGTAATTATTTAAAATATCTGTAAATTCTCAAAAAAGTATCATTATAATGCAAAATGTACAAAATATGGTATGAAACTTCAAAATTTCTTTAATATGCACACAAACATGCAAAAAAATGACTTAAATATGCATATTCATACTAAATATGCTACAATAGTTGAAAATTTCCTAAATATGCAGTTATATGCACAATAAAAGCCGTTCCATTTTCACCAGGATGCTTGGAATCGGGTTTAAATTAGTCTGAAACCTGAAATAATGCAAAGAGGAAAAATATGACATATCATAGAAATCCGCCCCCTAGTTATCATTTTAACCAAAAATTAGGGTAGGCAATATCGTGTAAGTCTTATTCCCTATATAATAACAACACATAATGAGGTAAGATACTAATGATGATGTGTATAGAAGTGACCGAAACTCGTTTTCCCACAAGTTCCTTAGTTATGGATGGCTAATCACCACCCAGAGAATTCTGATGCTACATTAGAGCAGTCTCTTTTTTTGTAGGTCTAGTTATGGGGTCTGGTGATCGCACATAACTGAAGCCAGACAAGTGTTTCACCTGGTGAAGCCCCTGCAAGCCATAACCCTGTTACCCGCACATCACGAGCTTCTTCTGACAGCTCGTTAATGTTTAATTGAACCCAAACCCCCCTCAATGTCCACTCTCTCTCTTCCTCTCTCTATAATCACTCTCTTTATACTTTTCTGTCCTCCTTTGTATCTCAATTATGTACGACTCCTGGTTTGTCAAGCTAACATAACTTGTTCTGTCTCTCTTTTAATTTATGTCACCAGCAGGTGCCGCGGCTTCGCCCGACATTATTTAATCAACAGCTAGATGTTTTATTTAAATAATTTAATGATTATAACAAATTTTTTGCACGACTTAACTAATTAGTGGTAGGCCTACTTACGAATATTGTTGCCGTGGATCGTAACTTGACATTCCCGCATGCAATCTGGCTGCTATGAAAACAAAAGAAATCTCCGTGCGGTAAAAATTACAAAAATCACACTGTGCCGTAAGTAAATCCATCGTAATACAAGCCTTTATGGAAGATCGGAACCAAGGCCCCCCAGTTTGTGGCGGCTTTAACAGGACTAATATTCGGTCCCCATAACAACAAAAACATATGCGAATCACTTTCTGTAATATAACATCCATCTTCAATAGTGTATAAACATAATATTTTCAGCTAATGTCTAATTTAATATAAATAAATTTATATAAATAATCATCGTGCAAAAAATAGCATGCAATACTTGTGCCGTAAGTTCATTACGGATGTCAGAAATTGAAAAAACTCGGCGCAAGCGCCTCGTTTTTCATACTCTTTCCTCGATCCGTATGCATCGATTACGGCACTTGTATCGCAATATACTATATTAGCACTTACATAGTTTTTGCATAAATTGAAAGAATTACATAATTTTAATCATAATTATATTGCTTTTCCGTCATAAATATAAATAATTAAACGAATAAATCGGATCTTATACTGTGCCATATGGGCATAAAGATTCGAAATGAAACGATTAAAACGTACCACAGATTCATGAACTTTACCCAAATCATGCATAAACAATTAAAACAATTGATAGATTATTAAAAAGCTAAATTTCCTATTTATGTGCATTTCACGAATAAAGTGCGATGCCCGGGGCAAACGACCTCAGATTCGAGTTCCCTAGCCCAAAAGCACAGTGAGTTTCGTCCAAATCATTCAATGCTCTTTTTTCCCGGTTGCTATGGCAATTAATCTCACAATTGAATACTGTCTTGTTGATAGGTGGCGTTGGCTATGATTGCTGTACATATCTTTTTATATATAAGAAGCTTTGTCATGACTTAATGAATGACTGACTGAGAATCAACGTAGAGCCTGAACTATAATATGTAGAGACTTGGAATTTTGACAATAAGTGCTCATCTAAGAAAGTTTTTTGAAAAATTTTGATTTTTAAAATGCAAAAAATAAAATGTTTTTTAGGATGTCAGTGTTTTTACACAGAATTATCAAATCTAAATCTTATTCCATGTACAGTTCTCATGACAACAGTGTATTGTTGGCAGTGTTCACAGGTAGCTTTGGAAATAAATGATACGGGACTTGGACAAATTACAGAAGCTATCGACAGAATTCATTGAGGTAAATAAATAATAAAATCCACGAAAATAACGCACAATGTGATGCAGTCACATAACTTTCTCTACTCAGAACATAGAGTATACCATTTTCTCACTTCACATTTTCATGTAGAATAAGAGTTTGTATTACAGGGAGAGTATTTTCAGTTGTTTCAGTCTGAGTGTGTGGCCAACGAATATGCCATATCAGAAGTCGGTAAAATTTCTATTCAGTGATACATTATTCATAGGTGTAGGCTTTGTATTTTTAGTTGAGAAGGATGGGTATTTATCATAGGCTCTAAGCATGTAAAAGGAGACAAAATAGGATGGAACATTTATGTAAAAATTATGTCAGTGTTAATATAGTATATTGCGACACAAGGGCGGAAAGGCACGTTTACGGGTCGAGGAAACAGATTGAAAACCCGAGGAGCAGCCGAGGGTTTTTAAGTTTTCGAGACCCGTAAAATGCCTTTACGGTCCGTGTGTTGCATGCTATTTTTTGCACGACGGTTACTTATATCAATTTAATTCTATTAATTGTGATATTACCTGGAAATATTATGTATATACAATCTTGAAGAATGGTGCTTATTTCAGAAAGGGATTCGCATTTGTTATTGTTTATGGCAACCGAATATTTATAAAGCGGGGAGGCCTTGGTCATTTCTGCTCGCAAATAAGCATTTGCGGAAAGTTACTTTACCGCCCGTCGCCCCTAGCAACAAGTCACTTTCTGCCCGTCGCCCCTAGCAACAAGTCACTTTCTGCCCGTCGCCCCTAGCAACAAGATTGCGTGTGGTAATGTCAAGTTACGATCCATGTAAACAACTTTCGTAAGTAACACTTACTAGCTAAGGAGTGCAAAAAATATGTTTTTGCACTCCTTAGCTAGTAAGTGTTTCTTACGACAGTTGTTTACATGGCTCGTAACTTGACATTACCACACGCAATCTTGTTGCTAGGGGCGACGGGCGGAAAGTGAATTGTTGCTAGGGGCGACGGGCGGAAAGTTACTTTACCGCCCGCAAATACTTATTTGCGAGCAGAAATGACCAAGGCCTCCCCGCTTTATAAATATTCGGTTGCCATAAACAATAACAAATGCGAATCCCTTTCTGAAATAAGCACCATTCTTCAAGATTGTATATACATAATATTTCCAGGTAATATCACAATTAATATAATTAAATTGATATAAGTAACCGTCGTGCAAAAAATAGCATGCAACACACGCACCGTAAAGGCATTTATGGGTCTCGAAAACTTAAAAACCCGAGGCGCAGCCGAGGGTTTTCAATCTGTTTCCTCGACCCGTAAACGTGCCTTTCCGCCCTTGTGTCGCAATATACTATTTAATTATTTTTCTGTTAAATAAGTCATTCAAACAAAACAGCTAACAGTTGAGTAAATAATCGCGGGCGAAGCCGCGGGCATCTGCTAGTAAGTTACTAGTATCCTTATAATCCATTGGTCAATGTCTCACCAGCTAAATGGTCGACACAAATTCCTCCGCTCTCTGAGAATATATCAGCACATTCTAGAAACATCCACCTAACAACCACTTGAAATGTTTGGTTTGTGTAATTTGAACTTTGCTCTTAGCTCAGCAGGTTGAGTTGCTGAGCAGAGTGACCAAGTTACGATGCAAATTCCAGAGTGTAACAGTTACAAAGGGCGAAACAATTCCTTGCAGATTGTAATCAAATGGTTCAGCCCTCCCCTCCCCCCCCCCCGAGCGATTAACCACCCGTGAAAGACGAGGGGAAGCCCCCTGTGTCACGTGATTCTAATCTTCACAAACTTGAAGACGCTGCCATTAAAAATGAGAAGGGGGCCTTGGCGGCTTTCAGTTTCCTTATTCGTTTAATGAAGGGCTTCTTTGCAAAGCGGCGTATCTCCATTCTCTGTTTCTAACAAAACACTAATTCCTGTTTTAGTGTACGGATAAGCAAATACAGAAAAGGACCTATAAGACCAGGAAAAATACGAATCAAGGAAGGAAATTTCATTTATTTTATTCTCTCTTAATTTTAACCTCGTCCATTGAGGACTTTATGTGACTCACGCCACCCGGGCCTTACAGGACCGAGCTCTGTCGAGAAAGGGAGTTTCTATTTATCACAGGTAATCCCACGAGAGTTGACGAGTTTATCGATAGATTCGCGACTGCGCAACAGGAGCTAATTTATCTGATGAAACTCGTCAACTCGAGTTGGATTTATTAAGACTATTCCACGAACAAAAATGTAACGGATTATACAAATAATAATCACTTTCGTGGTTTGATGTGTAAAAACGAAACTAACAGCTGCGAGATCACGGCATACTATGAATCAACCATCCACGAATCGATTCTAGTTACCATGTTGTGACCATGGCTACCAATGGTGCATATAAGATATGGTTAAATTCGTTCAGGTAAGCTAACAGGAGAACAGAATAAAAACACACGAACTGGCTTGCACCGAATCGAAATTGTGTTTTTAATCAATGTACATTTCTATTATTTAAATTCCCAAAAAGTTATGTTGTATAAAGTAGGCCCTAATCTGTTTTCGTGCTGCTTAATGGCAGCATGTGACGTATTAATCACTGCACACTGATGCTTACGTGTCCAGTAACGAGCAGATTGTTTTACCCGATAAAATGCCATCCTTGCGATTCTTACAAGAATATTGTAAGATAAACGGCCGTGATTGGTTTATATCCGAGGAATTGCTAAACGTTATTGGCCAATACCAAACACGCGGCGTATGCGTGGAATAGTCAAAGACATACTTTTTTGACCAGACAAGGATATGGAGGGCCTCCTCGGATGAGTGATCAGCCCAATGCTGGGGCCACCTCCGAGACAACACGAACACATAGGACGAGACACACCGTTCACACACACACACTCCAAACAAGGCGAGGATGGGATGAAGATGACAATGACGGCCAGATGATATCTGGGGGCCGTGAGTATCAAAAGCTTGATTCGTCACCCAGGTGGGGAAAACACCCCGAAAACCCTCAAGTAGGGAATTTAGAATAAATTATTTTATTTTAGTAAATAATTATTTAAACAATTTAGGCCTACATGCTATTGTTAAGAACTGCATTCTAATTGGACGCGAATAGCTGAGCATTTGAAAACTTAAGTCAAGGATTAACTTTTTCAGCTGTAGGCCTAGCTTACGAGGCTATAATATAGTTCTGGATGCGTGTCTTTACATTAGGGTAGGCCATAGAACTATTGATTGTCAATTGTTTATATTACTGGTGTATTTTTATGGAGTAAATATCAACTGATATTAATTTAAATGGATATGATACGGAATGAAAAGGTCAGGACGATTCATGGTATGTAAAAATCCAATTCGGCATTTGCCTTTACGACTGGAGATTGTTTTCTTGATGTAGATGACAATCGAATGGTCGTGAAACTGAAATTAATCTTTTTATCCTGATCTGTGTCCTATCTGAATATTATCATGCATTAAAATTACGTAAAATTACAGAATAGGGTACAAGGGATAAACTATTGGTCCAATCAATTAACACGTTGTTTTCTTTGCGGTCCGCCATTGGTTTGTATATTGTGTGAGAAATTGAGTATTACGCATTTAATGGTTGACATATTTTAACGTTCCTTAGCGTTCTCGGTAATAATCCTTTGAAAAGGTTGAATTTTTTCAGCTGTAGGCCTAGCTTACGATGCCACATCAGGAGTTTGGTATCTGTGTCTTTACAGTAGGGTAGGCCATGGAACTATTGATTGTCAATTGTTTCTATTATTGGTGAGTTTTTATGGAGTAAATTTCAACTGATATTAATTTAAATGGATATGATACAAGATGAAATGGTGAGGATGATTCATGGCATGTAAACATCCATTTCGGCATTCGCCTTGAAGACTGGGGATTGTTTTCTTATTGTGGATGACAATCGGGTGTGCCTGAAAACTGAATTAATTAAATTATCATGCATTCAAATTATGTAAAAGTACAGAATAGGGTAGAATAAATAAACTACGGTCCCATCAATTAAAACATTGTTTTCTGTGCAGTCCGGCATTGGCTTGTATTTTGTGTGAGAAAATGAGTCTTATGTATTTAGGGGTTGATATTTGGATGTTGGTTATCTATATTAATAAAAGGAAGTGTCTGTCCTCCGTCTGTCTGTCTTCCGTCTGTCTGTCCGCGATGCCCAGCGAAATCTACTCAACACAGAGATCTGAAATTTTATAAGTAGGTGGACTAAAGGGTCGGAATGTGCACCTCGAAGCCGGAATTTTAATTTTCGCCTCCGTTCGTGAGTTATGAGTGAAAAACTGGCAGAAAACGTGCATTTTTTTGCGTTTTAGAAGCATCAGTTTCAGTAATAAATTTCAATATCAAATCACTTACAGATGGCTTTGGCTTTTTAGTCAACATACCTCATAGCCTACCTTCTATATTAATAAAAGGAAGGCGATCGCTTGATTTTGTTAGTCCATCCCAGATATATCTGTGGTCCATCCTAGACGATTCATTTGTTTAGAGTGTCAAGGCCCACAGACATATGACATTTTCAACCTACACGGAAGAAGGATAATCAACCCTAAATATGGTCAAACATAGTTCGATTTGAACGAAACTCACTATACAGGGGTTTTCTGGGCCAAGGAACTCGAATCTGAGGTCGCTTTTACCAGGGGACGCTACCTAATCGTGGAATGCACTCCACGTGATTTAGGTGTTAATAATTATAATTTGAAATAATTATCGCGGGGAAAGCCGCGGGCACATGCGGGCACATGCTGTTTGTCTGTCTGTCCACGATGCCCATCGAAATCTACTGAACGCAAAGATCTGAAAATTTAAAGATAGATGGACTGAAAGGTGGGCGAATGCACCTCGAAGCCGAATTTTTAATTTTAGCTTTCGTTCGCGAGTTATGAGTGAAAAACTGGCAGAAAACGTGATTTTAGCGCTGTCGAAGCATCAGATTTCAGTAATACATTTCAATGTCAAATCAATTGCAGTTGGCTTTGGCTATTTTTGTCATACCGTGGAAATAAAAGCATCGCGATCGCTTGAATGTTGTAAGCCCATGCTGGTCGATTCATTTGTTTAGAATGTCAAGGCCCGTAGACATATGAAATTTTCAACCTACACGGAAGAGGGATAATCAACATAGACCTAAATATGGTTAAACATCGTTCGATTTGGACGAAACTCACTATACAGGGATTTTTTGGGCCAAGGAACTCGAATCTGAGATTGCTTTTACCAGGCAACGATATCTAATCGTGGTATGTAATTCACGTGATTTAGGTGTTAATAAAATAATGATTTAACTATTATGCTCTTAATTTTTAATTCTTGAAATAATTATCGCGGGCGATCGCTTGATTTTGTAAGTCCGTCCTGGACGATTCATTTGTTTAGAATATCAAGGCCAGAAGACATATGAAATTTTCAACCTACACGGAAGAGGGATAATCAATATAGGCCTAAATATGGTCAAACATTGTTCGATTTGGACGAAACTCACTGTACAGGGGTTTTCTGGGCCAAGGAACTCGAATCTGAGGTCGCTTTTACCAGGCGACGCTATCTAATCGTGGTATGTAGTTCACGTGATTTAGGTGTTAATAAATATAATGATTTAACTATTATGCTCTTAATTTTTAATTTTTGAAATAATTATCGCGGGCGAAGCCGCGGGCACATGCTAGTTAAGTATAATCTTTTAATGCTCCGTATTTATTTTGGCCTATATTATTTTATCGTTTAAGCTATTTTTGTTTTCATTTAATTTAAAACACAATATAATTTAACCCATATCTCCGACCCAATAAATCCAGACCGTTTTTTATTTATAACTCGCGAACGAAAGCGAAAATTACAAATCCGGCTTCGAGGTGCATTCGCCCACCCTTCAGTCTATCTACGTTTAATATTTCAGGTCTCTGCTTGCAGTAGATTTCGCTGGGCATCGCGCACAGACTCAAAGACAAACACTTTTTTTATTATTATAGAAAACTGCGCTAGTTGCTTAGCAACCAGATTGTACAGGCAGTCAGAGACATCTACATTAGTAATTTAGTATTTGAGGGGAGATAGCTTCCATTAAAAGACATTGTGACCAACTGCGACGATTTAAGTGTATGTTTCCCCCGGTATTAACATTCTTAGCAGATGCCCTGATGTCAAGTCATGACGTCGTTTGATTACTTTTGTAGTTCCCAGGCAAATTACAGCGATATTCTGCTGTAATGTCTGTAAGCGCTATTCTCGTTTTCATCTGAAGAATAGGGAAGCAGAATTACAGCATCATCTCTAATGAAACACAGTGCAATAGCTATATAGGGGAAAAATGTAGGGAATAAATGATGATGCAATGAAAAGGAAGGAAAAATAAATACATAATACAAATGTAAATAGCCAGGGCATTAACTTGAAAAAGGTAACAGAACAATGTTAAAAAAAAAAGAAATATAAAAAAATACATAATAAAATAAAATCAGCTAAACTAATATAACAAAGTGCCAGTATGTTTTTGTTTAATCAGTTATGATTGCAATTACGATATGCAGAATACAAAAAAAAAAGTAAAATTGGCCGGTTTCGGGATTTGAACCATGGAACTCCAGAATGTGAGGCAAAGACGTTACCATATCGGCCACCTGGGTCAGTTTAACGGTCTAGTTGGATAAGCGCATGTAAAGCAATAGTGTTAATTGTCATAGCTAACTGTATTTTAATTGACAAAGCCTTATAAGATCACAGTAAAACAATGGGCTATGTTGTCATGATAACTGATGTGTATTTCATAAATTCTTTCGAATACGTATATTACTATAAAATAGGCACTAAATTAAGCATTACTCAGAAATAGGTCAACCGATTTTATCTAATATCAGTAGACGTCTTCCCATGGACATCATAAATGTGTCTACCAAGTTTCATAAAAATCCGGTAAACCGTATTTGAGTTACTGCGTCTTTAAAATATACACTAAATTGGGTTTTACTCCGGTACTGGTCAACAGATTGGGTTCAAATTCAATAGGATACTTTTCATGGACGTCATAAATGCGTATACGAAGTTACATGGAAATCCCATACAGCGTATTTAAGTTATGGCGCTCTATTAGAAAGGCGTCATAATCTATTAAAATAGGTACTAAATTGGGCATTACTCCGGTACCGGTGAACCTATTTGGTTCAATATCAATAGGGTTCTTCCCATGGACATTATAAATGTGTTTTCCAAGTTTCATGAAAATCCGAAAAAGCGTACTTGAGTTATGGCGCGTACAGGCACACGGACGGACGGACAGACAGACAGACAGAAGGACACAATCTTACAAAGTACCATTCTGGCACTTAATAACAATCCATTGCAAAAAAGAAAATATATCAGCAGTATAATTCACATTATATAAATGGTTGTGCAATATGAAAAGAGTCTGTATGAAGGGTAAAAAGTAACGAATAGGCCTTATACAGGGTGTTAATAAATAACACCTACATATTTTACCTGTATGTAGAGGGGACTAAGAGGAGCAACTTTATTAGGAGATTTTTGCTCTATGACGTAAAATGTGTATGCTACAGGGCATTAAAGTCAATATAATTTGGTGCTCATAAATAAATAATTACGCGAAATAGGGTTAAAATGTTCATTAAATTGACTTCAAGCCTTCCTAGTGATCGATAAAAACTTGACTCTTGATCAGTCGTCAACAGCTATACCATAATTCAGTGTTTCCATAATCTGCAAAATTTACAGACTAATCACATGACTGGTCGCCACTGCATTAGACTTTTTTTTTATTCATACCTACTGACTACAGTGTTAACAACGAAGTTCCTTTGTTTTGAATTTCTTTCTAATGTGGCGGCCATGCCCTGGGAGATTTTATGCTGTAACAGGAAAAATTAAATACATAAGGGAAAAATCTCCTAATAAAAGCTGCTTGTCTATGTCCCCTCTATATACAGGTAAAATATTTCGGTGTTATTCATTAACACCCTGTATAGTAGGCTGTAAATTGAAATAGGCAGGATACAAACACAAGAATAGATAAGCGAAAAAGACTGAGTAGGTAAAATTGTATTCCTTATGGTTCTCACACGATTAACATAGGCCTAGTTATAAATAGGACATGGGTCACTCATAATTACTCTTGTACCTTGATTTGAAGCAGTCACAATGTTCAAAAACTGTAATAGAAGTCAATAAATGAAGTTTAAAACAGTTGGCGCACGTTATTTGTAAATTAATAAACAATTGAGAATCGGCACCCCACGTGTCCACGTCAGTCATGATCAGGCGATCACTGCCAACTGTTACCTATATCAATGTATCACCATGGAAACCAATGTCATGTCCACGCGACGTGATTAATAGATTCAATTGAAATTTTATCACCAACATGAGAAATTTCAATTAAGCGGATGTCGGAATTTCCCACCCCTACAATTTTAAATAAATAATGTACTATTTAATATATATTTTTCTCAGAAACTGTCTATAGATTATAATTAAAACTCAATATTGTAAAACCCATTCATTCTGATAAAGTGTTCCCTATACAAGCCATGATGGCCCTTAGGGTTCCAGGAGGTTGAGGCTCCCAGATTTTTATGTACTCCCAACATGAAGTTGAAGTGTCAGCCGTACGCATCTGCCGTCTTTACTCCCAGGATTGCTCCTGGTTCTCACTTCTGTTAAAGACAGACGATTACAATAGCTTACCCATAGGCTATGCTTACAATAAGGTAGGCATCGCCATGAAAGTTTGGGAGATTGTTGAGTACACTCCCGCGAAGGTTTCTGGCATAGCAGATTTATAATTTTATCTTTCGTTCGCGTATTATGAGCGAAAAACGGGAAGGAAACGTGCATTTTTTGCGCTTTCGAAGCATCGGTGACATTTCAGTTGTCATATCAGTTGCAATTGGCGTTGTCTGTTTTTGTCATACCTTTGAAATAAAAGCATCGCGATCCCTTGAATGTTGTAAGCCCACGCTGGTCGATTCATTTGTTTATAATGTCAAGGCATGCAAATATCTGAAATTTTCAAACTAGACTGAAGAGGGATAACTTAATGAATGTAGGTCTCAATGCGTAAACATTGTTCGATTTTGACGAAACTCACTATTGGTTTTCTGGGCCAGGGAACTCGAATCTGAGGTTATTTTTCCCATGCTGCGCTTTCTAATCGTGGAATTCACTTCATTAATTACGTCTATCAATCGTTTAGTTTAGAGCTATGAATGTTTCGCGTGCAAAGTGTTAATAAATATAATATTTTAATTATTTTGCTCTTAATTGTTCACCTTTCGATTAATTATCGTGGGCGAAGCCGCAGGGATTTGCTATAAGCCATAAAAAGCTATATTTATCGTTTTCTGAGTGAATAGTTTCAGTGTGATAAGTCGTTCTTCTTCATTTCAAATTCTAAATACCTATATAAGGACCTACTGTATAAGTTATTTTCGAATTTACAAACTGGGCTTTACTCCGGTACCGGTCAACCGATTTGGTTCAATATCAATTGGCTTCTTCCCATGGACGTTATAAATGCGGATAGCAAGTTTCATTAAAATTCGATAAAGCGTATTTGAGTTATCAGGCGTACAGGCACACGGACGGACAGACAGACACCCACACAATCTTATAAAGTACCATATTGACGCTTAATACATATCCAGTGTAATTTATAATGGGGTGACCTCGAAAATGGGACAAAACACATTGGTTTTAGGCCTACACTGAAAAAAAATGGAATTTGCGGAGGTAATATGTCAATGGGTCAGTATCCACTGTTTATTTCAAAATTAGCCTACCTCAAAGACATGCTCAGTAGAGAAAATTATGTGAGTGATAGCTTAAGTCCTAATCTGACAATCTCCATGTAGACCACAGTCTCGTCCCCTGGTAGTTATACGTCCATCACAGCACAGCCCGGCAATCTGGGTCACGGCGGTGAAGCCTAGCCTTGCGCTATGCCGCCATCTTGCCTCACCAGAAGACACCCATTGAACTACACGTAATTCAATGGGAAACTATCACGAGAACTTAGATTAAAGTTTATTTTCACAATTTTCTATTGGAAATGTTGTATCCACTAGTGAACACACTGAAACCACATTGAAAAATCACGTCCTCTTGCTATTTTGCTCAAGTATTGGTTCCTATTACTTGCTAAAAATTAGGTTTTTGATGTGAAACTTCTTTAGTCGCGGTAGGATCAAATCGAGAGCTTGCGTTACGGACAAAATCTTCACGAAATTAGTGTTATGCTCAAAATCGTCGCGAAATTAGTTTGGTATGACGGAACGGACTGCACAGAAAACAATCAACTCAATACAGTAATTAGGCTTATCCAAAATTTAAAAAATCGAAAATTCCAAAATTTAAAAAATAAAAAAATTCAAATTAAAAAATCGAAAATCCAAAATTTTAAGTCTAAAATCCGAAATTAAAAAATGAAAATAAATTAAAAATACAAAATTAAAAAATCAAAATTTTAAAATTAAAACATTCAAAGATCCAAAATTTAGAAAATCCAAATTTAAAAAAATAATCCATTAGTAAAAAAATTCAAAAATCCAAAATTAAAAAAATTTAAAATCTAAAATTTAAAAAATAAAAAATCCTAAAATCCAAAATTAATTATAGAACATAAGATGGCTTATAGCCTATGTTAATTGTTACTTACAATTATTATAACACATTCTTAAATTCTTCAGTCAGGAAGTATGAATAATACAAGAAATAGCTATCAATGTATGCTTACAGTTATTTATAAAAATATAAAACATTCCTAGTAACTAAAGCATAATATTATTTACAATGCAAAAAATACGCATAAATTGAGGTTAAGTTTATTTGCAATTTCTAAATGCTAAAGTAATATATGACTATTTACAGTGTATGGAATAGTTAACAATAATAGGTTATGGTTATTTACAACCATATAATGCATTCCTAGAAACTAAAGCATGTATAATGCATGAAATGGCTAACAATAACAATGAAAGGCCTACTTATGAATGTATTGAAACGTGTTCCTTTCCTTGTTTCTTTCTGTCGTAGTATGAAAAATTACACCCGAATACCACACAGGTATTCACCATTTTAGAAAAGTATTTATACTCCTCAATCCAATTACATTATTAGCTAAAATGCTAAAATTCACATCGCTCTAACGCTCTTGTGGCTTGCACTCGATCAGCTGCTACAGTGTAGTAATATGGCGGTCCGTGCATCAACGTGGCTTCACTGCCGCCAATAGTACAGCATACACCATTGCCGATCTATCTCTATATATCTGTGCATCACAGCTTGTCGGTAACAACATTACCAACCTTCACTTCGCATTACTGCCAACCTAAATTAATTGCCCTACGCACAAAAACTTTCCCTCCATAAATAGCACGTGACGTAACAGAAACTCAGTTACACGTTAAACAGAGTGTTCTAAATTTAAAAATCTGATGTGAAACACTCACATGACTTCCTCTACCCTAATGTATTCTAGCATAGAGTACAAGGCTGCATTGCAGAAGTGCGCATTAATATGTCTCAGCCCCTTTCCAAGTCGCAATATTTGCGAGGCAAGACTTGAAACACAGTAGATATACGAGTAATATGCATTCATGAACCACAGATTATTGTCTCTGTTAGACATTACATGAGAATATTATATGAGAAAAATTCCTCCGACACTGGGACTAGAACCCAGGACCTTTGGCTATTCGCGCCAATGCTCTACCAACTGAGCTAAGCCGGATGGAACCTCTCTCCTATGACTGATTGCCCTAATGGTCTACCTCACAGACAGACAAGTTATGCCATATGCTGTACTGTGAGGCACACTAATTAGTGATTTTTGTGACCGGGCTCCCACTGTTATTGTATCTGTTGGACATTACATGAGAATATTATAGGAGAAAAATTCCGCTGACCCTGGGATTTGAACCCAGGACCTTTGGCTATCCGTGCCACTGCTCTACCATCTGTGAAGCGAACTCTGGCTTAGCTCAGTTGGCAGAGCATTGTCACTGATAGCCTAAGGTCCTGGGTTCAAATCCCAGTATCAGAAGAATTTTTATCCTACAATATTATCTTGAAACATAAGTTTGTGTATGAAATGAGTGGCTTATAACTACCCTTCAGAGAATTTAATGCGAAGAATGCTCAGCTCTTAGTAGGTCTATACGCATTTACCGTACAAGATCAACGAAAATCGTTAGAGCAATTTTCGAGAAAATTTCTGAAATTGAATTTTCTTCATGTAAAATGCATTAGAAGTAAGAGAAAGTTATTTTTAAACTTTGGGTCGCATCCCCAGAAGGTACCTAACCCAAATATAAAATGCAATTTTTTGCATGACGTAACTAATTAGTGGTTCTTACGAATATTGTTGCCGTGGATCGTATCTTGACATTCCCACACGCAATCTGGTTGCTATAAAAACAAAAGAAATCTCCGTGCGGTAAAAATTACAAAAAGCACAAGTGTCGTAAGTAAAACCATCATAACACAAGCCTTTATGGAAGACCAAGGCCCCCTAGTTTGTGGTGGCTTTAACAGGACAAATATTCGGTTCCCATAACAACCAACACATGCGAATCACTTTCTGAAATACTGTACAACAACGATCTTCAATAATGTATATACATAATATTTTCAGCTAATATCTCAATTAATATAATTAAATTGATATAAATAATCATCGTGCGAAAAATAGCATGCAATACTCGTGCCGTGAGCGCATAACGGATCTCGGAAATTGAAAAAACTCTTTCCTCGATCCGTATGCACCGCTTACGGTACTTGTATCGCAATATACTATTTCCCAGCTTCCTAATTAGAACATTTTAAAATAATTTTCCGTTTCATGCCCCTTGCTTCCGAATATATGATTCTTATGGAACCTAAAAAGGGCTAAATCGGACTCAAACGCCTAAAAGGGGCTAATGAGGAATTTTTCTGAAAAACTGGGGGCTAAAATGGACTTTTGCAGAAAAAACATGATTTTCAAATAGATTTTCAAATTAATGCAAAGGTACCTAACACAAATAACTTACAAAATATTTTAATGTGATTTTTCGTTCTGGAGTTAGGCTGTTCGCAGACACAAACACAAGTTGCTCATCTTCTCCTATTTGTTCATATTTTTCTTTGTACAGGGTGCGGCATTTAAAGTTTCCCATTTTCAAAACCGTGTAACACATTTATTTAACAAATAAATAAGCTACATTGAACACTTTTAAATGGCTTACAGTCTTGAATTTGCAATTCTGGTCTTACGTTTTGAATATGATTTCCTTAAGATGCCCTCAATTAACTTCAACACATTGCTGCAATCTCCCTCGTACACTGGCCATTATGCATTGTGTGGTGTCTTGCGTAACATGTGCAATTTCCTGAAAATCCACGCATAATCCACAAGCTGCCACTTCACAGTCCTAAGGTCGTGGTTTGGTGCGCCATCGCAGCACAGGGTATTATTGGCCCTTATTTCTTTGAGAGCGATAATGGTGCTTCGGTTTCTGTCAACTCTGAACGTTACAATCACATGCTGCAAACTTTCTTCCTACCAGAATTGACACATCGTAACTTGGATATTGAGAAATTGTGGTTTCAACAGGATGGTGTTGTGTAGCACATACTGCACATCTTTCAATGGACACCCTTCATGCTGGTTTCCTCGGCCGAATTTTTTCCAAATTCTTTCCCTTAAAATCTCCCGATCTTACTGCAGCAGATTTTTTTTTTTTCTGTGGGACTATCTCAAGTCTAAAGTTTTTGCTCATGACCTCCCTGACATTAATAGTCTTAAGAATGTTAAATAAATGTGTTACACGGTTTTGAAAATGGGAAACTTTAAATGCCGCAGCCTGTATTTTCTACTACATCTTTTCCTCCTTTTTTCGAGAGAATGAGCAGAACAACACACGAGATCTGTAAATGTGGAAATTATCATGTATGAGAAAGTGAAAGTGGTGTCTAGATGACGCCATGATCTACGGCTGTCTGCACAGCGAGATTCCCATTGTGGAGCTGATGCACACGAGGGGACGAGAGAGAGCACGAGTGGAAAGAAAGTTAGCGTCCCAGCAGACGAATTATCCAAGTTATTGTCCATTCCGGGAGCAAGATCACAGCTTCCCCTTGAGACGGAGTTCATCTCCTGCTACAAGCACCGGAATTAAATTTACCTCATTGTGATACTCTCCACTGCACAACGCTCTGTGTTGTTATTATTATTATCATTATTATTATTAATATTATTATTATTATTATTATTATTATTATTATTATTATTATTTGTCCAAAGATAATAGATCCAAAGAAGAATAACGGTTGGGAAGAGAATTACAGGAATGATAAATTCAATCTCATGTAGTAAAACTATTTTACAAAGAACTAAAAACTTGATAACTTATATCAGGCATTATTCCAATTATTATTCCATTATTATATGGCGCTGAAGCTTGGACCATAAGTAGACAACAAGCAAAAAATTGCTGAGAGCAGGTGTTTTGCTTCAACATGATAACGCCCGTCCTCATGCTCCTCGTGCAACCATGAAAACCATCGACGACATCCGCCATACTTGCCAGGTTTAGCACCATCAGATTTCCAGAGACGAGTTGAAAGTATGTCAAAATCATTTAAGTGCGCGACTCAATTTCTCACACAATATACAAACTCATGCCGGACTGCAAAGAAAACAGTTAATACAATGGTTTGGCCTCTAGTGTTTCTTGTAATTTATTCTGTAAAATTTTACATGATATTTAAATTTTTCTTCCTGTTTCTTTTCCATCACTTCATTGCAAACTTAAAAGAAATTAATAAATTAAGATACTTAATAAATTTCAGGGTTAACATGACGTGCTAATCTAGCACTTACTTAATTACTTACTTACTTACTTACTTACTTACCTACTAACTTACTTACTTACTTGCTTACTCAGTGGAATAGATAATTCCCAAGCAAGCTGAAGGAATATTATCTATTTTATGGAACCCGAAGGTTCATTGCCGCGCTTACCTGAGCCCGCCATTCAACCCTATTCTGTGCTAACTCCATCCAACCATCCCTCTCAAATCCTACTTCCCTTAAATCTATACTAATATTGTCCTCCCACCTGCGTCTAGGTCTTCCAAGTGGCCTTTTCCCTTCAGGTCTCCTCCTCCCCCATGTCCAGCCCATTTCATCCTCCATGGTTTAATTACCCTTACTACATCAGGTGAAGAGTACAGGTTATGAAGCTCATCGTTATGCAGTGTTCTCCAGTCCCCATTTTCATCTCTCTTAGGCCCAAATATTTTCCTAAGCCCCCTGTTTTCGAACACACTCATATTATGTAAGGGGGCCATGTCTCACATCCATATAATACAACCGACAGGATAATCTCTATATATATAAAAGGCTTTATCCTGACTGACTGAATGAATGACTGACTGACTGATTGACTGAATGACAGGAATCAACGTACAGCCTAAACTGTAACAGGTAGAGACTTGGAATTTTGACAGTACCTTCGCTTCATAATGTAGGTGCTCACTAAGAAAGGATTTTGAAAAATTCTGATTCTAAATGCCAAAAATTAAATGTTTTTGAAAATACTTAATCCCTTTTTACATAGAATTATCAAAACAAATTCACAGAACGTATTGTTACCAGGTGGGCTTGGATTAAATTAAATGGATGTTTGACAAATTAGAGAAGGTATCATTATAATTCATATTATCTATATTAATAAAAGGAATTCTCCTCGATGTCCAGCGAAATCTACTGAACGCAGAGATCTGAAATTTTAAACATAGGTGTGCTGAAGGGCCGGAAAATGCACCTCGAAGCCGGAATTTTAATTTTAGTTTTCGTTCGTGAGTTATGAGTGAAAAACGGGCAAAAAACGTGCATTTTTTGCGTTTTCAAAACATAAGTTTTCAGTTATAGGCTACATTTCAATGTCAAATCAATTACAGTTGGCTTTGGCTATTTTTGTCAAACCTTGAAAACAATACTTGCGCAATCGCTTGAATGTTGTAAGCCCTAAATATGGTCAAACGTTGTTTTATTTGGACGAATCTCACTATACAGAGGTTTTCTTGGCCAAGAAACTCGAATCTGAGGTCGCTTTTACCAGTCGATGCTATCTGATCGTGGTATGTAGTCCATGCGATTTAGGTGTTAATAAATGTAATGATTTAACTATTATGCTCTTAATTTTTAATTTTTGAAATAATTATCGCTGGCGAAGCCGCGGGCACATGCTAGTGGTCTTATAAATCTTTATTTTTAAATTTCTGGACAGAAGACGAGAAGATAAAAGTTTCTGAACTGTATAAAAGCAGGCATTTCCTGATATGAGTCTACACGTAATGTAATAGTTTATTTTAAAAACTGTAAAAATGCTTAACATGATCTAAGATGCCAAAAAAGACCTGTCTGTGTAAAATGACGAAAAATCGAAAATAATGCCAAAAGAAATTGTCTTTATTTAAACAATTAATTCATGATACTCATTTGTTACAACTTGCATATAAAAAAGATGCAAAATCAGCAAATGTCTTGCCCTGGTAATAACGATTTCGTATGCTGTTTAGGCTTGTGACCGTCGTCTGCGTGCTGAAAATTGTGCTGCAGTTCCTAACCCATTAACCCATTCTATTAATGGCATGTGAGAATTGCTTCATCCTGCCACAGTATTGGGGCGGCAATTTCTCCTGCCTTGGAGTACTGCGGGTTGCCTAAACGAAGCTATCAGGCGGTGTCTTATCCCAGTGGAAATGCAGTAAAACCAGCCTTTAACCACAGTATAGTATAACAGTAGCGAAGCTCTAATGAAAGGAAAATGCATCCTTTTGACAGATCGTGCGACACTAGCACCCCAAGCGGCCAGCAGGATGGAACTAGCAAACAGCCATTTCCAGCATTGGAAAGATACGAATATATGGCTGTATTTCTTCTTATTTTTAAAATTACCAGAACGAGATTATTACCGGAAAGGCATACTGGTGAACTCACCAAATCATAGACTTTATGGTAATATAAAGAAGTTGTAGTTTCAAGATCGATGACATTGTATATCTTATAAAGTATCAGACCGGTTTCCGTCCACCATATAAGCTACATCCCTAAGACAAATATTCAAGAATTTAATTGACCTACTACTAACATATACTGTACTTACACTGAAAATTCTGACAAATAAGAAAACTTAATAATTTCAATAAGCATGTAGTAGTACTAGTTCAGAAATTAGGGGGGAAAGTACAGTTCTATAGGCATATAGCACGATAGGCCTATGGTCAGTATCAGATGCAATAGCAAAACACTTTTGTCTTTTTCTTCATTTTGTTAAACACGATAAATTATTAAAAAGTAAAGGATTAAACACGTTATCTTTATTCTCGACAGTTTAATTTTGTTAAATTCAATTATATAGGCCTAACATAACCTCGTGTTAAAACATTTTTAAAATTTGTAGGGTCAGGTGGGGTATTTGTAAAGATGCCTATATATTTAGAAACCTTTGCATCGTTAGGATTTTCATTTATGATATACATATAAAAATAATTAATTGTATATAGCATTTACAAGCCATTTTCTGCTCCTAAAATTAAAAGAAATAGGAGTAAATACACTAGTATGGATGCAAGCATGATAATCACAAATTTGCAATTTAATTTCACAAATAACTGTTTTTGCTTACCTCTCAGGATCTTTAGGGAACCTGAAGAAAGATAAATCGGGAGAATTCCTTTGGCTGTTGGTGCAATTTATAGCAACACAAGCATTTCCATAAAATATTGTTGACATTTTACATAAGCAACAATGTAACATATTGTGTGGTTCTTGCTCACCGCTACGAGCGCTGCAGTCGCGCCGGTTGAAAAAAACTGTATGGAGCTTCGCTACTGTTATACTATACTGTGCTTTAACCATATCACTGCTACTGATGTATAAATTTGTCCCCTTAAAAATTGCGTGAAAACAAAGATATAAGAGCAATAGATAAATGTTTTATACAAATGAAAGGAGCTTTTTTATCCACAAATTAGAACAGTCATTTACGGAAATCTCCTATTCCACCGAATTATTCTTCATTGATTTAAAACTTAGATCTCAGTGATGATGTCAGTTGATGATTAGGGAAAAAATAAATTTAAGTCGCACCTTGGATGATTGTTCCCACCCACCACTCCCTCGCGGTGCACTTTCTTTTATACCACTTCTTCTGTCCTCATATTACGTAGAAACTCGTGATTGGACGTTGGTAGTGTGACGTCATACCGGTAAACAAAAGTTGACAGGCTTACTAACGTCTGGAAGATATAATATGCCACATTTTCGAAACCTACAAACAGTGTATCGTACATTATTCGAAAATGCAAGGGCGCTTCGCTTCGGCTGCCGCCTCCGCTCGCGCACTTAACTAAGTGGATAGTGTTATGCATTATTTAGACTATGTGAAGAGGTGATTGTGGTCTGGTCGGGAGTGCCGAGTAAGCTAGAGGGTTGTCATTTTGGTGTATGGGTTGGTAGCTTGCATTTGGTACGATCGGGAGTTTGGAGAGAAGGAACGATCGGGTGTGCCGAGATAACAAGCGAACAGCAACGCATTGTTCGGAGCGTAAGTGGCGACTTAATCTTATCTTTCGCCGATGATTATTTATATAAATACACTAGCAGGTGCCCGCGGCTGTAAAAGATTACATGACGTTTAAATTTTTCTTCCACTTTAGTTTCCATCATTTTATTGCAAACTTAAGACAAATTACTGTAGCCCAAAAGAGATACTTAATGAATTTTAGGGTTAAAATGACGTGCTGAACTTGCACTTACTTACTCAATGGCAATAGACAATTCTTAAGCAAGCTAAAGGAATATTATCTATTTTATGGAACCCGAAGGTTCATTGCCGTGCTTACCTAAGCCCGCCATTCAACCCTATTCTGTGCTAACTCCATCCAACCATCCCTCGCAAATCCTACTTCCCTTTAATCTATCCTAGTATTGTCCTCCCATCTACGTCTAGGTATTCCAAGTGGTCTTTTCCCTTCGTGTCTCCCAGTCAATGCTTTTGAGATATGTCTTTCCTCCCCCAAGTCCAGCCCATTTCATCCTCCGTGATTTAATGACCCTTACCATATCCGGTGAAGAGTAACTTACAGGTTATGAAGCTCGTCGTTATGCAGTTTTCATCTCTCTTAGGCCCTAATATTTTCCTAAGCCCCCTGTTTTCCAACACTCAGATTATGTAAGGGGCCATGTCTCACATCCATATAATACAACCGGCAGGATAATTGTCTTATAAATGTTTATTTTTAGATTTCTGGACAGAAGACGAGAAGATAAGAGTTTCTGAACTTCATAAAAACAAGCATTTCCAGATTTTTGTCGAGACTTAATTTCTGCTTTATTATTATTTGTGTCTGTAGTTTAAAAAAAATAAATTGATATCAATTGAAGTTTACCAGTCATAACACATCAACAATAGCAAACAGATTCACATCCATAGTTACATGGCTTACGCTACAATATGTATCCTACATAACTCGATATGACCTTGATGTTGAAACGAGTATAAGGAAGCTGGAATAAAAAAAAAAAATTGAAGTTAGAAGGTAGTACCATCCGTGTTTTATGGTATAGAAAGTTATGTGAGTTTATCAAAGGGGATTATTTTTATCTTGCGTCTGTCTTCCAGATATCCTCTTCGCCATTATCAAAACCGGCATCTCCTGCAGTCCATTTCGCTGGAGTCGGCGTGTTGACCCCAGAGGTCATGACAGAACAGCTCTCCCTGGCATCGGAAGCAGGACGGGGGGGGGGGCTATTGAGACGTTCAAAGTGATTTAAATCGAACTGGGGGGATTGGTGGAATGCCAGTCCAGCATTGTGACGGCCAGTTCTTCTCCGCTCCAAAACTTTCCCAATATATCTCCTCATTGTTGTTCTTCCCGTGACAAACAGAAGGGGGCCTTGCTCAATACAGTTGAATGTCGTCTCCATAGCGACCAGGAAAATCACATTAACTGCAAGACTATGCAAATATACCCGCGTTAATAGTTTCTCCCAAAATCTCTGATTCCTGCGTTCTAGTAGGCTATAGCCTATTTCATGTTATTGGGAGTAGCATTTTACACAATAGCATTTATTAGGATTTGTCTACGATTAATTTTTGATCGGCGTCTTAAGTATAGGCCTAGCTGAATACTAACTTAATCAATGGCAATAGACAATTTCTAAGCAAGCTGAAGCAATATGGAGGTTCATTGCCGCACTTACCTGAGCTTGCCATTCAACCCTATTCTGTGCTAACTCCATCCAACCATCCCTCGCAAATCCTACTTCCCTTAAATATATTCTAATATTGTACTCCCACCTACGTCTAGGTCTTCCACGTGGTCTTTTCCCTTCGGGTCACCCAGTCAATACTTTTGAGATATGTCTTTCCTCCCCATTTCATCCTCCGTGATTTAATTACCCTTACTATATGCGGTGAAGAGTACAGGTTATGAAGCTCGTCGTTATGCAGTTTTCATCTCTCTTAGGTCCGAATATTTTCCTAAACCCCCTGTTTTCGAACACTCAGATTATGTAAGGGGCCACGTCTCACTTCTCCATCTACTCTTATACAATTCAACGGCCCTAAATAGCGTCCTCACTCGCTCGCCCGATTCGTGAGTTCATCGGGTATACTCGGCGATGTTCGTCTCTCGCAGTGTAAACTTTCACGACGAGTACAAAATTAGGAAAACCGTTTCTTTATTATATAAGGCCTAAGTGAAATGAACACAATGAACAAATATTCTAATTTTATTTTTACTTACAATTTTCATAGCTCTGAACCACAAACGTTTTTAATAAACTACCAGTGTAAATTTCTTAAAAATCCTGGAGTCAATTAATAATGGCGGGCGAAGCCGGGGGCAACAGCTGTAAAATATTGATGGTTTAATCCTTGAAATATCGCTGATAATAAAAATCTAAACAAACCATTCCTTCCCTTGAAACATTATATAATTTCTGAAAATTGCACTGAATTGATCAAATAAAATTCACATCATATTCATCTGTCAACAAACAGTTGAGAAACAATACGTATTATCAGTGTTTACAGGTGGCTTTGGGACTGCATAAAACTTACAATATAATTAATTTATGTAATCTACATACTGATAGGAACGTATTTTGAAGGAAAAGGCGTAAGATATCCAGATAAGTTTCGTATTTAAGCATCATTTTAACCGTGGCAAAGCGACGGGCTATTTTCTAGTATAATTGTCTTATACATTTTTATTTTTAGATTTATTTATTTATTTTTAGATTTCAGACTGTGGTATTAATTATTATGATTATTATTATTAATGATAGTTATTATTATTATTTATTAGTACAGGTGGCGATGCAGGTGTTGTTAATGGCAGCACAATTATTGCCACACGTATTGCAAGGCGCGTTGTATTAGAGCCGTTAATAGATGGCCGTGCTAGGAATCACAATCACCATAGCAACCCACCCTGGCAATCATACCAGCACTCTCTCATGTCACCTCATTCTGATAATGTTGCTCTATGTGGAAGAATGTGAAGCGAGAAAATTGCAATGTCTATTCTTCTGGTAGAGAAAATAAAGTCAGTATATCACGTCTTTTTCGTTTAAGAAGGACCTATGTGATGACGGAAAAAATTTCGGTGTATTAATTTTAGAAAAAAAACTTAGGGATTTTTTGCAATGCGGAATCGCATCCCTGGCAGGTCAGGTGGTAGTAATGTACGACATAGAACTATGATTCTCGGAAGTTTCCAGTTTAATTCGCCAGATAGCATCGCAGGTGTGTCACTAGCACTCTGCGAACAAATGACTCCTTACACCCGAATGTCATTTACTCCATGCAACAGCGGCATATGACACCAGACATAAAAATCTGTTGTCATATCCCACATACCCTAAAGAAGGTCTATATAACTTTCTCCCTTGAAATAATTCTTATATACAGGGTGTTAATAATAAGGAAATATTTTACCTGCGTTTAGAGGGAACATAGACACGCAACTTTTATTACGAGATTTTTGCTCTATGGATTCAATTTTTCCTGTTACAGCATAAAATCTCCCAGAGCATGGCCGCCACTGACTTCTAACATTTGAAAAAAATGCAAAACTAAGGAACTTCGCTGTTAACACTATAGTCAGTAGTTATGAATAAAAAAAGACTAATGCAGTGGCGACCAGTCATGTGATTAGTCTGTGAATTTTGCAGATTATGGAAACACTAAATTATGATATAGCTGTTGACGATTGATCAAGAGTCAGGTTTTTATCGATCACTAGGAAGGCATGAAGTCAATTTAATGAACATTTTAACCCTATTTTGCGTAATTATTGATTTATGAGCACCAAATTATAATGAATTTAATGCCCTGTAGCATACACATTTTAAGTCTTTTAGCAAAAATCTCCTAATAAAAGTTGCTTGTCTGTCCCCTCTATGCATAGGTAAAATATTTATGTTATTCAATAATACCCTGTAGAATAAGAGGACGCGTTGTAAGTTGATTCAACCTAATCAGTGTGCCTCAAAGTACTGCATTTGACATAACTTTTCTGACAGTGAAATAGACAATTAAGGGCAATCAGTCATAGGAAAGAGGTTCCGTCTGGCGTTAAGAAGTGAACTCTGCCGTAGCTCAGTTGGTAGAGCATTGGCACGGATAGCCAAAGGTCCTGCGTTCAAATCCCAGTGTCGGAGGAATTTTTCTCTTATAATATTCTCATGCAATATCAAACAGAGTCAATAATCTGTAATTGATGAATACGTAAGTTATATATCCATAAAATTTTGTGTTTATATCCATTTTCATTTTCAAGCTGTACTGTTTCTGAAAACAGCATGTTTGGATTCAGGGGACTACATAACCTGAAGTAATGCTGAAGAGTTTACTTGGAATAATAATAATAATAATAATAATAACAATAATAATATTAACTAATAATAATAATCTTAATAATAATAATAACTTAATAATAATAAGAATAGAAATAATAATAATTGCAATAATAAAAGTAATGTCGTAAATGGTTTTATTTTATCTGACAGAGTTAAGGCCTTGTTGGCCTTATTATGTCCACTATTATCTATCTCTACAAAATTTTACAATAATATTTCAAATAAGTTGAATGACTACAAAGAAAAATATTGTTTACTACAAAAGTGTATACAATAATATGATATAATTATAAGTTATACCTAATATGTAGAGCTATTTATAGAAGTAAAGAAAAAGCAATAATTTTAGGGCCCAAGTGTAGAGGAAGCAAAAATTTTAAATGTCTCACAGGCATTTTCATTACGTTACCTAGCAACGCCATACAGAGTCTCGCCATGCTTCAAAACAAAGTACAGTCTACAGCCATGGCCTTCTGTTTGTGAGATATGGGTGGACATGTGCCCTTGTTGCTGGAGGGTCTCACAGACGTACAAACTCAGTTGAGTATGATGGACTGCAGGGACACTGAAGGCATAGCAATCTACCAGATCGATGTCGAGTCTTTGTTCTTCTTGTGGATCTGCACGTGCTCTGGACTATATTACACCGGCCTTTCCCTGTTAATCCCCACTTATTTCAAGTCTTTATGCCCGGATATGCGATCTCACATTGAAATGGTGATGTAAAACACCCCCAAGCCCCGCCAGGAACAAATAACTTAATATTAGCATAATAAAAATAATTATATCCATTATGATATTTAATTTCATTATAACACTCTTGTGGAATCGATTAATAGGCTTTAGTACCGGAATAATCTTCAAGCCTTGAAAGTAACACAATAAACAACCTGTATTTCAAATAAAATCAGGTAAACTGATGTAACAAAGTGCCAGAATGCTTTTGTTTAATCAGTTATAATTGCAATTATGATATACAGAAAATAAGTTGTTTTTGTAATCGATTTCCGAGTTAAGCTCCAGATCGATTCATTAAGCACGGCTTACGGAAGAAAAAGGTCCAAACTTCGATAAACATATGTGAAGGAATATGTGGGTAATGTTATTTGTCAAAGTTATCTGTATTGCAATTTCCAAAGTCGGATATGAACACTGTAAAACAATATGTTGTCGTGAGAACTGATTTGCATTTGATAAATTCTGTATAATATAGGCTATTACCATAAATTAGGTACTAAATTGGGCATTACTCTGGCTTCGGTCAACCAACTTCGTCCAATATCAATAGGCTTCTTCCCATGGACGTTGTAAATGCGTATACCAAGTTTCATGAAAATCCGACAAAGCGTCCCCCACATAATCTCATAATGTACCATTCTGGCACTTAAAAGAATTAATTCTTTTCGTGTTAATTTTAACATTAGACCTACACTAAATGGAATTATTTTTGTGTCTTAATGTGCGTATCTTTGAGCCTAAATCGTGAAAAGAGTTATCATTGCTGAGGAAAAAAATAACGAAATTTACCTATTTCTCACCTAAGAATTTCAGTCCCCCCTTAACATAATAATATATTACATAAGTAGCTAGATTATCCCACACCTCTACAAGCTTCTTAAAACAAAACACGTGCCACACAAACAAATGCACATCGCCTGCTCTATCTCAGATCAGGGGGCCGTGTCCCTGAGGCGAGCAATATCGTTATGCCACCCCCTGTTAGCACTCATCCGACCCTCATCAAGCCTTGATTACACAGGCTACTTAGGGGTGGCCTTACACCCTTCTGTATCATGGACCTAAACTCCTTGAGCATACGTCAGTTGTATCCCAAGATTCGCTGGTTTTAAAATTCGCGATGGAACACAGCTATGGTGAAGAAACTGGTAGAATATCCACCAACCACGAAGTATGGCTCCCAGATATTATGTAAAAACATGGCAGACCAACTATTTAAAAAAATTGGGTGCGTGGACCACCCCGTGACAGAAGTGAAACTTCGATTTTTTTAATTTTGGATTGTTGGACTTTTTAAATGTTGAGTTTATGGAGTTTTTAAAATTTGGATTTTTTAATGTTATAAATTTTTTATCTTTGAATTTTTTTAGTTTTGGAATTTTGGATTTTTTAAATTTTGGATCTTTGAATTTTTTAGTTTTTGGATTTTGGATTTTCTTTTTTTGGATTTTAAGAATTTAAAAATTTTGGATTTCGGTTTTTAATTTTGGAATTTGTGATTTTTTCAATTTGGATTTTTGGATATTTTAAAGTTTTTAAGTTTCATTGAGCTGTTTTCTGTGCAGTCCGACACAGCCCCGCTACTTTCGTGACGATTTTCTTCGTAACGCAACTTTGGGTTAGCTCTCGATTTACTCCTAGCGCGCCTAAAGAAGTTTCACTTCAAAAAAAACTCAACATAGCCCAACTGTGGTGTTATAGGCACATCTAGATTTCCTAAATGACCGATTCAAGAATTTTGGTTGGTTGGTAGGCCTATATGATTATTTAACGACGGGGATGTGCTGCAACTTAGGCCTGTGACCGTCGCCGGTGTGTAGGAATTTTGTCCCAGAAAATCTACTGACTTGGGCCTCTCGCATTTATGCACACACAAATGTCATCGACTTGGGCCGGGATTGAACCCGCAACCTTGGTTACAGAAAGCCAGCGCGATACTGAGCCACCCACGTCGACAGGATTCAAAAATTTTGATTATTACCATTGATAAAGGGGGTTCTTTCAATTCAAACACTTCTAGGCCAAAATGTTGTGGTTTTATAAGCGAATAGTCATGTATATTCGCGATATTTTTTTCTTAGTGCAAAATTGTTCTTTTTAGGTAGATTTCGAAGAAAAACCTACCTATTGCAATCGATACCATGTCATGAATTTCGAAAAATTCTGTCATATCTTTACGTTTCATGCCTCCCTAAGTACGAAACCACCGCCCATAAAAAAAAAAAAAAAAAAAATTATATACTAGGCCTATATATATCTTTAGGCTACACGCTAGCGGCCGTAATTTTGAAGATATTTTAAACAAATTTTATTATGTAATTTCTAGGCCCAATAGTTTAGACAAGTTCGTTAAGGAGCAAAATTGGCCGGAAGGGAAGGTCGGGGGAGGGGGTTGAAATTTTGAAAAATTTATATCTCGGCCCCTATGAAGTACAGAGGGAAACTTTGTTTGAATAAATTAGAGTACTCCCTATAGAGTTCACAGTGACACCAACGATTCGGGGGTTTTGGGGGGTACGAGAGGGTGTGGGGGATGGAAATTAGAAATTTTTGAAACCACGTCTTATGGAGTAGGTCGTTGAAAAGCTCTTGATGAGCACTCTACAAATCAATAACTAGCTTCTCGATAGCTCTCATATAAGGCCAGATTTAGCACTTCGAAATCTACCTCAGCCTGTAGGTTTGCCTAAAGGGAATTTTTTCTAACTAAATAGTATTTTTCTAGGCAAATTAAAACTTTTAGAAATGTATGCTTATCTGTGTATATATGTATCGTTAACTTTGATAGCCTATTTTGCGTACACTACAATGCATACTCAACCAGCCAAATTTGTCTTGTCTGGGGTCGACTCAGCCTCTAACAGAAATGAGTACCAGGAGCAATCCTGGGGGTAAAGGCGGCCGGTGCGTAAGGCTGACAACCTTACCACCTTCATGTGCCGATGTCTAAAAATCTGGGAGCCTCAATCTCCTGGAACCCTCTGGGCCTTCATGGCTTGTAATAGGGAATACTTTTACTTTTACTTTTATGTAGGCTATGTCAATGGTTAAAGTGGATGTAGAAATGTTAACGAAAACTATTGGAAGCGTTCAAAAACAGGGGGCTTAGGAAAATATTAGGGCCTAAGAGAGATGAAAATGGGGACTGGAGAAAACTGTATAACGACGAGCTTCATAACCTGTACTCTTCACCAGATATAGTAAGGGTAATTAAATCACGTAGGATGAAATGGGGGAGGAAAGACATATCTAAAAAATATTGACTGGGAGACCCGAAGGGGAAAGACCACCTGGAAGACCTAGACGTAGGTGGGAGAACAATATTAAAATAGATTTAAGGGAAGTAGGATTTGCGAGGGATGGTTGGATGGAGTTAGCACAGAATAGGGTTGAATGGCGGGCTCAGATAAGCGCTGCAATGAACCTCCGGGTTTCATAAAATAGATAATATTCCTTTAACTTGCATAGGAATTGTCTATTGCCATTGAATAAGTAAGTAAGTAAGTCTTTAGTGTCACTTAACATCACAACAGTAAGATCCACAGACGAATGAATAAATGAATGAATGAATTATTTTTTTTGTTACGTGAGGATAGCTCGCAGAGTTTGGGGGAATCACAAGTGGTGTGGGTTGCATATTTGATACGGGGGTGTGTATTGCATTGGAGAATGTCGAGTCCACTTTACAAAAATCAACATCACCCCCTCCCACGTGCCATTAGCTGACACAACACCCGAGCCAACACAAATAAACACTTCTCAAACACACCTACACCACCTTACACACATTGCAGGTATAGTAGTAGCATGGGCTGCCTACAGTAACGGATTTCCATGATAACGGAAGGAATTATACAAGGCCTCCTACGCGGATAAATTCGATTCTTAAAACGAGGCTTTATCCACGACCCCGTTAAGAATAGATATATAAGCATTCATGAACCACATATTACTGTCTCTGTTGGACATTATAGGAGAAAAATTCCTCCGACACTGGGACTTGAACCCAGGACCTTTGGCTATCCGTGCTAATACTCTACCAACTGAGCTAAGCTGGAGTTCAACTCACAGCGCCAGATGGAAACTCTCTCCTATGACTGATTGCCCTAATGGTCTACCTCACAGACAGACAAGTTAGGCCTATGTCATATGCATTAGGAGATTAATAGGAGAGTCCTGGGTTCAAGTCCCAGCGTCGGAGGAATTTTTCTCCTAAAATATTCTCACCTTAAGAATGTTAAAAACCATGCTTTCTCTCATTTTTTTTTTACCTCGGCAGTGTTTATAGGCTACTCCTTTTAGCTTCGAGGCAATATATGGAGTTCGGGACCCGTATCTTTACATTAGGGTAGGCCATGGAACTATTGACTGTCAGTTGTTTCTATTATTAGTGTATTATTTATGGAGTAAATTCCAACTGATATTAATTTAAATGGATATGATACAGGGTGAAATGGTGAGGATGATTCATGGTATGTAAATATCCAATTCGGCATTTGCCTTTACGACTGGGGAAATCATGAAAAAACCCATGTCAAAGTGGCCGGCCAGGAGAATTGAACGTGGGACCTCCCAAATGCGAGTCCAAGACGTTACCATCTCGGCCACCTCGCTCAGTTTTCTCTCATTTATATGATCTAGGGAATAGTTCACAAGAAGTTTCGGGATTTGTTTATTGAGATGTCAAAATAAGATGAAATATTTACAGGTCTATTTAAAAACGTAGAATAAAGTTATACATAAAAAATATTTCAACAAATAAGTAAAACTAAAACTAAACTCCGTGGCACTACATCCCTGAAAGGACAAGGCCTACCACTACCGACCGCTGCGTCATCTACCATAGGCAGATGACAGGAATGGGGGTATATGGTCAGCATACAAAAACCTATGGCTGTGAATGGTGGTCTTATAAGTATAGGTATTTATAATAATTTACTATAATTTATTTACTTATTTCTCTTTTTATTGCAGGTAAGAAGACAACTACAGTGATTATGTTTAGCTGGTGAGTAGGCCAATGCACATTTAACATATTTGACATGTAGCCTACCGATGGTTAGAAAATGTTACCGTCACTTATTTAGGCATGTAAATTTTGACTTATTATTAGACCTGGGATTTTAAGGCAAATGCCTATTTTTGTTCTTTATGAATTAACATGAACATTTTTAAATATGTTGACATTTCATGAGAGTTTTATAGTGCCCTAAAATACCTATTTGGGCCTTTGGAGCCTATTTTACTATTTTAGTGCCTAAAATGCCTATTTTGTAGGCTACATTTAAAATAAAATTCAACTGTAATTTTTACAATCATTTAATGGACATCCCTCAATGAAAAGCAGAACAGCAGAGGTGGGTTTTTCACAGAAAATTGATCATTCCAAACAATTGTCGCCAAAGGAATGCTGACTGACAGGGGAGGGGGAAGATTAAGGAGGAAAGACTACTGTGTCAACTCACAAGTGAAAGAACATCTGTTTACGTGAATATACTTCGTGACTCCTAATTTTGCAATTAATTCTGTTAAGAACAGGTAGGCCTATACCACGTTTCTTGCAGTTACAGTTTAGGTGTATATTGTAATATTCTTAAATTCTATTTTCTATCTATTTGCACATTTTTAAAGCATAGTTTAAGTGCCTATTTTCTCTTTTAAAAGCATATTTACTTGTTTTATAAGCCTAATTTAGGTGCCTAAACCTAATTTTTTGAGAGCCTAAAATTCCAGGTCTACTTATTATATAACTTATATAATAAAGCGATACCTAATTGGAGACATCCAGAGAAATCACTAAATAAAACACATGCTTGCTTATTAATGAATTTCATTCCACTAGTGCTGAATTACATGTATATGTATATGTATATGTATATGAAAAGTAGGAAATCTGAAGCTGGAAACGTAGAAAATTACAATTTACATAATTTATTGTTGGTATCACAGTGTGCATTAATTGTAAATTGACACTGTTCTTTGTTAGGCTACATATAAATAAAGTAGGCCTATTTTATAATAGAGTTATCCTTTAACATCTATATTAATAAATGGAAGTGTCTGTCCTCCTCCGTCTGTCTGTCTGTCCTCCGTCTGTCTGTCCGCGATGCCCAGCGAAATCTACTGAACGCAGAGATCTGAAATTTTGAACATAGATGGGCTGAAAGGTGGTCGAATGCTCATCGAAGCCGGATTTTTAATTTTAGCTTTCGTTCGCCAGTTGTGAGTGAAAAACTGGCAGAAAACGTGATTTTAGCACTGTCGAAGCATCAGATTTCAGTAATACATTTCAATGTCAAATCAATTGCAGTTGGCTTTGGCTATTTTTGTCATATCGTGGTAATAAAAGCATCGCGATCGCTAGAATGTTGTAAGCCCACGCTGGTCGATTCATTTGTTTAGAATGTCAAGGCCCGTAGACATATGAAATTTTCAACCTACACGGAAGAGGGATAATCAACATAGACCTAAATATGGTTAAACATCGTTCGATTTGGACGAAACTCACTATACAGGGATTTTCTGGGCCAAGGGACTCGAATCTGAGATCGCTTTTACCAGGCGACGCTATCTAATTGTGACATGTAGTCCACGTGAATTAGGTGTTAATAAATATAATGATTTAACTATTAAGCTCTTAATTTTTAATTCTTGAAATAATTATCGCGGGCGAAGCCGCGGGCGCATGCTAGTAATCAATAAACTGGATAATCATTAGTAAAGTTATATCAATAAAATTAATTAAAATAAGTTCAATATCAACTAGTCATAAGATAAAATAAATTCCAGTTATTACAAATATTTATAGTATACCAAATGTCAATTATCAAACCCGGCCGCGGTCGATGGATTTTTCAGGACGTAAAAATCCTGGGCACGGAGTCCTCCGGGAGGGACTTTAAGCTGGGGGTCCCGTGTCGTAGATTTACGGCACGTAAAAGAACTCCAAGCCTAAATTAGAGCCTCTGGACAAAATTACTCGGCCCTTTCACGTCCAAGAAATACTTAGTTTCCAGAGGGGCGTTGCGAGGCGATGGGCTTACCACCTGTCCCTCTACCCTCTCTCGGAAAATAAGCATATCAAAATTAGTATAGGTACTGAAACCTCCATTGGAGGCCCCTTCGCCCCACCTGGGGATCATAGGGAACCAGATACAGAAATGTCAATTAATCACGAAAACTATAATATTACATTCAGTAATATTATTAACACTTGAAAGCTTAACAGCTTTAATAAAAGCTGCTTATCTACGTCTCCTTTTTATACAGGTAATATATTTCGGTGTTATTCATTAACACCCTGTATAAGCTAACAGATGGCATCAAAAACAAAACAAAATAAGTGACTTAGCATATATATATATATATATATATATATATATATATATATATATATATAGTGAAGGACTATATATATATATATGTACTTAGGCCTAAAAGCTAGTATACAGGATAACACTCACCGATATCTGAAGATCCGCCCCAGGTTCCTTGTTGAGCCTGTCTGGCTAGTTTGTTGATGGCCTCCACGTATAGGCGAGAGGCTGCAGCGGCGCCTACAACAACACAAACAATAGTTATTATTATTAACCTTTCCACTTCTAATAACGAATGAATGCGTAGCCTCAAAAATTATATATCGTAAGACTAGAACGCTATTTACCCTATGGGCCATGGTTGACTGATCCAGCCATCTTCACCGTTTACAACTTTTTCGTTAATTGTAATTTTGTTTTAATTGAATAGTTACCTCACAGATTATTTATTTGAATACTTCGTAGTTTTATATGGTGAGCATTATTACACTGTTTTTGGATAATTGTACCGTTTTTACAAATTTCAAACGATCAATTAGCTACAGTAAATAAACCACAGAAATATGCTGCAGGAATTCCCTGACATAACATACAAATTACACTGACCTAATTCTATTGCCAAAGCAATACTGAAGTGTACTTTCCCCTTAATGCTTTGGTCAACAAATGCCCGGCGTCAGTCATTTTTCGTAATTGGAAATTAACTTATGAAGGACTTTCGTTTTTTCAAACTCTAGGTCCTTAAATAGGTAGACTATATTGAATTTGAAATGAGCAAAAGCCACTTATCACACTCAAACTATTCCCTCAGTAAACTCTTGATGCAGTTTTTTATGTCCTTTCTTAGTGTGCAATTACAATAGGCTATGTAACGAAGGTACTGTTAAAATTCCAAATCTCTACCTATTATAGTTTGGGCTCTACGTTGATTCTCTGTCAGTCAGGACAAAGCCTCTTATAGGCCTACTAGAACGCTATTTACCCTATGGGCTATGGTTGACTGATCCAGCCATTCTAATTGTTTACAACTTTTCGTTAATTGCAATTTTGTTTTAATTTATACAATTTATTTATTTATTTATTTATTTATATTTATACAAAATATTTATACAAAACAAAACAAGACCACCCGAATGAGCAAGCGCTCGTGCTCGGGCACAGTTCAGCCATTTACATTACAAAATACAAATTACAAAATAAATAAAGAAAATATAATTAAATCAAAACCTAAAAAATAATAATAATTGTATAGTTACCTCAAAGATTATTTATTTGAATACTTCGTAGTTTTATATGGTGGGCATTATTACACTGTACTTGGATAATTGGACCGTTTTTATAAATTTCAAAGGACAAATTAGCTCCAGAATATAAACCACAAACATTCGCTGCAGGAATTACCCGACATAACATACAAATTTCACTGACCTAATACTATTACCAAAGCAATACTACAAACTACTTTCCCCTTATGTTTTGTTCAACAAATGCCCGGCGTCACTCGGGTTTTGTATTTTATAATTCGAAGTGAACTTATGAAGGACTTTCGTTTTTTCAAACTCTAGGTCCTTAAATAAGTATGTAGAATTTAAATTGAGGATGAACGACTTATCACACTCAAAATATTCCCTCAGAAAACTCTTGACATAGTTTTTTTATGTCTCATAGAGGACGTAGAATTTTGCACCCCATTGATTCTACACACCAAGCCAGGTAGGGGTTCAAATAAGAAGAAACAGAAATTCCGGTAACAAAAGACTGTATTGTCTTTACGTAATATTTTATTTCTCACTCTCATGTTACCATACAACCGTTTCGGGGCTGAAATCAAAATGAAATTCAATATCACTTTCATACTTTCCTCCCCCCAAACCTGGGACATAATAATATAGCAAGTAGGACTAAAATGTTTCATTCTATTCTGTCTCCTTTTACGTGCTTAGGGCCTAGGATGAACATCCATATTTCTCAAGTAAAAATACGAAGCCTACAGTTATGAATAGGCCTAACGTTTCATTGGTTAGAAAGTTTTATCGACTTCTGATATGGCTTAACTTACTCGTTGACACAACTCAGACTGAGAGAGCTGGATTAAGTTGTCCCTGCAATACGAACTCTTATTTTACATCAAAATGTGAAGTGAGAAAATGGCAGTCTCTATGTCCAGGGTAGAGAAAGTTATGTGACTGCATCACATTATGCATTATTTTTGTGGACTTCATTTTTCAATATTTATTTACACCAATGAATTCTATCGTAAGCTTCTCTAATTTGTCAAAGTCCCGAAACATTTGTTTCCAAAGCTACCTGTGACCACTGCCAATATTAAACTATACATGCAATGTGATTTGGATTTGATAATTCTGTGCAAAAAGGTATTTCGTCTCCTCAAAAACATGTGATTTTTTTAGTTTAATATCGACATTTTGCAAAATCCTTTCTTACAATATGAAACGAAGGTACCGTCAAAATTCCAAGTCTCTACATTTTATAGTTTAGGCTCTACGTTGATAGTCATTCATTATGTCAGTCAGTCAGGACAAAGCCTCTTATATATAGGCCTACAGAGAAGATAAAAGGAGGTTGCGGCTCCCAGATTTTTAGATTTCAAGGTGGTAAGGTTGTCAGCCTTACGCACCGGCTACCTTTACCCCCAGGATTGCTCCTGGTACTCATTGCTGTTACAGGCTGAGTCAACCCCAGGGCCATAGTGCCACCAGAAGGATTAGGCCAATTATCGGGGATCAAACCCGTGATCTTTCGGTTTGTAGTGTTGGTAACTTCTACTAACGTATGGTTGC
Source organism: Ectobius pallidus (assembly GCA_964059195.1). Classification (NCBI taxonomy): domain Eukaryota; kingdom Metazoa; phylum Arthropoda; class Insecta; order Blattodea; family Ectobiidae; genus Ectobius; species Ectobius pallidus. The sequence continues at coordinate 178,949,908 of CAXKWD010000005.1, read as the reverse complement.
GTCGTCTCAAAAATTACATAAGACTACACCGCTATTTATCCTACGGGTTACTGATCCAGCCAGTTTACAACTTTTTCGTTAATTGTAATTTTGATTTATTTGAATACTTCGTAGTTTTATATGGTGAGCATTATTACACTGTACTTGGATAATTGTATCGTTTTTATAAATTTCAAAGGATAAATTAGCTCCAGAAAATAAACCACAGAAATTCGCTGCAGGAATTCCCTGACATAACATACAAATTACACTGACCTAATACTATTGCCAAAGCAAAGCAATACTGCAATATCATCTTTGCTTGTGTTTTTTTGAACAAATGCCCGGCGTCACTCGGGTTATGTATTTTATGTTTCGAAGTTAACTTATGAAGGACTTTCGTTTTTTTCAAAATCTAGGTTCTTAAATAGGTATGTAACATTTGAAATGAGGAAGAACGACTTATCACACTCAAACTATTCCCTCAGAAAACTCTTGATATAGATTTATGTCTCATAGCGGATGTAGAATTTTGCATCCCATTGATTTTACACACCAAGAGGTTCAAATAAGAAGAAACAGAATTTCCGGTAACATAACATTTCACGGAATATTTTATTTCTCACTCTCATGTTACCATACAACCATTTTGGGACTGAAAACAAAAATAAATTCAATAGTTGAATTATTTGATGAAAATACAATGGTGCCCTTGAGGTGCTATAAAGCGAAACGCGCGTGAGTGAACCCAGCTTTCAGGTAAAGCAATTTCTCTTGATAAACAGTGCACCAACACATAATACATTATAACGTGTTAATACAAAAAATAGATGGAAAAACAGAAGACTGTAGCCAGAGCCTCCTGTGAAACACAAATGCTGAGGACATTGTGGTACATTGCAAGTGGTCACATGACGAGTGTCAGGAGCAGAAACAAGTGAATAAAGCAGCGCGAAATTAAGAGCAGAGAGTGACTCGCCTCTTTAATTACTCGCATGGCGGTGAGAGGAAAAAACACCGCAAGTAACTCCAGTATTCGTGAGAGTGTTTGTTATTCACTTCCATGGAATAGTGGAACACGAAACGTTAAAACCCCCATCATTTAAAGGTAGAATCAATAAAATGCCTTTTTCTAGAGCTTTATTATATTATACTAGCTTAAACGGCCCGGCGTCGCCTGGGTTTTTTAATTTTGTAATTGGAAATTAACTTATGAAGGACTTTACATTTTTTAAATTCTAAGTGCTTATATAGGTATTTAGAATTTGAAATAGCAGAACGACTTATCACACTCAAACTATTCCCTCAGAAAACGCTTGATATAGCTTTTTATGGCTCATAGAGGATGTAGAATTTTGCATCCCATTGCTTTTACACAGCAAGCCTGGTAGGGGTTCAAATAAGAAGAAACAGAAATTCAGGTAACATAAAATTGTATTATCGTGGCAGAGAATTTTTATTTCTTACTCTCATGTTACCATAAAACCGTTTTGGGGATGAAATTAAACATTTCTTTAATATTTATTTATAACATGAATTATAAATTGATACCTTCTCTTATTTGTCAAACTTCCATTTCTTTTTTCTCCAAAGCCATCTGATACCATTAGCAACAATATGTTCTGTGATTTGGGTTTTATAATTCTGTGTAAAAAGGCATTAAATATTCTCAAAAACATTTAGTTTTTGGCATTTAAAATCAAAATTTCGCAAAATCCTTTCTTAGTGAGCATCTACATTATGAAACGAAGGTACTGTCAAAATTCCAAGTCTCTACCTGTTACAGTTTAGGCTCTACGTTGATTCCTGTCAGTCAGTCAGCCAGTCAGTCAGGACAAAGCCTTTTATATATATATAGATATATATTTTGTGATTGGTATTTCTGCTGTACGGCAGATCAGTATTCAATCGTGAAATTAATTAAAGGTGGCAATGCTCGGTTGCCATAAAAAAAACTAAACTCTACATCCCTGAACGGACAAGGCCTACCACCCGACCGCTGCGTCAACTACCATAGGCAGATGGCGGTGGCCAGCATGCCGACACCCACACCGTTAATAGTGGTTTCCAAGACCGGAGCCGCTAATTCTCTATCAAGTAGGTCCTCAGTTTGAATCACGAGGCTGAGTGTACCCCGTTCCAGACCTCCTTACATCAGAAAAACCCGAGGAGGTACCGGGGATAGAACCCGGGCCTACGGATCCTTAATCAGCGACGATAAAACACAAAACCACGCAGGCAATCAAATAAATGACATACGCTACAAAAATGATTTTTAGATAAATTAAACTCCTTATTCAAAACGGTAGGTACTTTGCCTTGTCAGAATTTACCGTTTCTCTCTTAACTCAATTTTCAACGTTTTCATGTTCTATTTTTGCACCTCCTTTAGAAACTTAAAGAGAAATAAAAACAAAATGACCACTATCAAGTTTTTAGTTAAATTGATAGTCTGATAGTTTGAATAGGCCTACGTGTTTAACCTCCTATACTGAACAGTCGTCTGTCTTAAATTTGTATTAAAGGACGGAAAAGGAATTGGAAGATAAATGTAAATTTCATGTAAAATTATAGAATAAAGTGCAAGAAACAAACTATGAGCCTAATCATTGTGTTAACTGTTTTCTATGCAGTCCGGCATGGGTTTATAATATTATTGTGTGAGAAAATGAGTCCTGCAAATTTCAGAGTTAGTGAGTAGATCTGAATAAACCATCGTGAATTAGCAGATGAATATTTTTACTTCCTCTGCCCGTACCATAGGTACTATAGGTAGAGGAAGTAATTATTGTTTTCGACCCCAAAATTCGAAGTTGAGTTTTTAGCATATATACATGTTTCAAGGCCCCCTGAATCCAAAAATACTATTTTTGGAAACATGTCTGTGTGTCTGTCTGTCTGTCTGTGAACACTCTAGCTCCAAAACGGAAAATCGTATGAAAACAAAATTTCGTATTTGGGTCAGGTACCTTCTGAAGATGTGAGGATAAGATTGGCGACTATTTTCTCTTATTTTTAAGGGGACTTTACATGAAGAAATTTTCGTTTTTCGCGATTTTCTCGAAAACGGCTCTAACGATTTTCTTTAAATTTTGCACACGTGTAGCTTATAGTGAGAGCTAAAACTTTTATTTGAAACTTTTTTCGAAAAAATTCTCTGAAGGCAGTTACAAGCCACCTACTGTTCACCCACTGTTTGTAAAAAGTTTGTGTTGTGTGGTTAACAATTGAATACACACTCTTTCACGGCCTCTTAAAGAATGAAGTGAGAAAGACATATTGGAGGGAAATATTCGATAAAGTTCGGAAATTATTCTTAACGACGGAAGTTTCAATAAATGTCTGCAGTCACTTGTTTTTTTTTTTGCTATATAGTCTGCACTTTTATTAGTCGCATCATTTTCAAAGAAGACGTTATCAGGTCTTTATCGTATAATTAGCGTTAAATTGTGTCTTGCGATTCTGTACAAGGATATGTGAATACTGCTAACTTTTATTTGGGCAGAGGAAGTTATGTGACTTTCACATCAGATTTTTTTTTGTATTATTAATTTTCTCTGCCCTTACCATAGCCTACTATAGGTAGAGGAAGTAAGTTATTGTTTTCGACCCCCAAATTCCAAGTTGACTTTTTAACATAAATATACGTTTGAGGTTCCTGAATCCAAAAATACTATTTTTAAACATGTCAATGTGTCTGTATGTCTGTGAACAGTCTAGCTTCAGGGGATGCTTACACTAAGAGCTAAAACTTTTATTACAAACATTTTTTTTTTAAATTATCTGAAGGGTAGTTATAAGCCATCCACTCTGAATACGTGCTCTTTGCAATACGGTATCTTGTTCTATATCAAAATGTGAAGTCAGAAAAAGTATTGGCAATTCTTAAAGTAAAGAAATTTACCTGAGTGCATTAATCAGATTTTATTTGGGTTGTGTATCCTTCTGGGATGCGATGCGATGCGGTAACGACATTCTCTTCATTTTTACAACCAGTTTACATGAAGAAAATGTCATACATAATAATTACATTCTACTAAGAGACTAACTTTCATTTGGCCAGAGGAAGTTTTCCGAATTTCACATCAGATTTTATAAATCGTAATTTAATCTAGAAGCCCAGAATCCTATGACGTGCCTACCAAACTGGTTTCTTCATGTTTCAAAACATTAAACATTATGATACAAATGTACTAATTCTGATAGCGTTAAAGTAGTAGGTGACTTTAATATTCATGCCAATGTTGTTGTCAATGACAACGGTGTTCGGTTAGTTGCGTTTTTCACTTGTCTAATGGAAACACTTTGCGCTGGGATACAGAACATCGCAATACAGAGGAGAAGTAATTGTACAGCGTGTTGTAAAACTTAATGTTGTCTGTTACGAGTCCAATTAGCAAGTTAGAGTTCAATTTAAGTGCGACACACCACTAGCTATTGTGTGGATGCGTGCCCCTAAACTTTCATTTAGCTGCAAACACCAAACTGCTACTGTCAGGTCGTACTTGTGGAAATCATTACGTATATTATTATTTCTGATGTCATTTTATACTTTCCAAAGCGAATACCACGGGTCTACTCGTACGATATATATATATAAATACCAGCCGGAGTATATATGTATATAATAATAATAATAATAATAATAATAATAATAATAATAATAATTTTTATTAAGGAATATTCCACAATACAATGGTTTTCCTTCAACCCACAACAATCTTCTGCCTCCATAAGTCCCTGTCCATAGCATCTTCTTCATTTAATCCTTTTCTCGCCATACTCCTTTTCACCCCATCCATCAAGCACTCTTTGGGCTTCCCTCTTCTTCTTTTTCCTTCTACTTTCCAATCCAAAATTTTCTTGGGTATTCTATCCTCTGTCATTCTGAGTACATGACCATACCATCTCAAGCGTCTTTCTTCTACAATTTCCAAAATATTCTTTTCAACTTACATTATTTTCCTTATTCTATTATTCCGAATTTTTTCTTTCCTGGATTTTCTGGCTGAACGCGTCCAAAAATCCATTTCTAATACCATTAATTTGTTTGTTTGTTGTCTACTTATGGTTCAAGTTTCAGCGCCATATAATGTTGTACTTAATAATAATAATAATAATAAGTTAATAAAAGGAAGTGTTTATCTTTCTGCCTTTCTGTCTGTCTTTGCGCGATGCGCAGCGAAATCTACTGAACGCAGGGATCCGAAATTTTAAACATAGGTGGACTGAAGGGTGGGCGAATGCACCTCTAAGCCGGATTATTAATTTTTGCTTTCGTTCGCGAGTTATGAGTGAAAAAAGGGGGAAAAAAACGTGAATTTTTTTAGCTATGGAAGCACCGGTATTCAGTAGGCCTAATACATTTCATTTGTCAATTCATAGCCTATAATATGATCGTGATTGGTCTATATCCTAGAAATTTGAACGCGTTACTTGTCAATATCAAGTATGAGTGGAATAGTCGTAATAAAAATGAATCACTTGAAAAAAAAAGCCTAGTTCACATGAGTGCGTGATGTACAGAGTTGTTTTAATTACCTCACGTGAAGGCAGCTCGCTTCGTTACAAGTATGTTGTCTATTTAATTATCAACCCCGCCGATCCCTTCCTGTCAGATTTATTTATTTTTTTATTTAAATGGGGGTGAGTTTGCTTGTTCCACCCCTGTGGCTAGAATAATTGAATCCGTCAGTGCGCTATCAAAACTTTGCGTTGTTGCGGGCTAATTTACAAGTCTAAACCCTGCAACTGATGACGGAAGGGGTGGATATTAGGGAGTGGCTAATAATCCCGATAAATATGTCACGGCGCGGGCGTCGATACTTAACACAAAAATCTGATGTGAAAGTCACATAACTTCCTCTGCCCAAAAAAAAAGTTAGCAGTATTCACATATCCTTTTACAGAATCGCAAGTCACAATTTTACGCTAATTATCCTATAAATACCTCTTCTTTCAATGATGCGACTAAAAGCGCAGGCTATATAACAAACTTTAAAAAAAAAAGAACAGGTGACTGCAGACGTTTATTGAACTTTCCGCCGTAAAGAATAATTTCCGAAATTTATCGAATATTTCCCTCAGATACTTCTTTACTCTATACCTGGCCAACAATACATCTTTCTCACTTCACATTCTTATATAGAATAAGAGGCCGTGAAAGAGCGCGTATTCAGTTGTTCATCACGCAAGACAAAATTTCTACTAACAGTGGGTGAACAGTGGGTGGCTTGTAACTACCCTCAGAGAATTTTTTCGAAAAAAAGTTTCAAATAAAAGTTTTAGCTCTCAGTAAAAGGAATACATGTGCAAATTTTAAAGAAAATCGTTAGAGCCGTTTTCGAGAAAATCGCGAAAAACGAAAATTTCTTCATGTAAAGTCCCCTTAAAAATAAGTGAAATTTGTCGCCAATCTTCGAATCACATCTTCAGAAGGTACCTGACCCAAATACGAAATTTTGTTTTCATACGATTCTCCGTTACGGAGCTAGCCTGTTCACAAACTTCCACACAGACAGACAAACACACACACAGGCACACAGACATGTTTCCAAAAAATAGTATTTTTGGATTCAGGGGGCCTTGAAACGTGTATATATGCTAAAAACTCAACTTCGAATTTTAGGGTCGAAAACAATACTTCCTCTACCTATAGTAAGTTACCTATGGTACGGGCAGAGGAAGTAAAAACCTGATCCTCGTTTTTCTAAGAGTAGAAAATCTTACGTCAACACAGAAATTCGTCTAAAATACCATTTAGAAAATCTGATGTCTAACACGGTCCATAAAGTAGGCCTAAGTTTCCCTACGGCAGTTTATACAAACAAAACAAAATTTTATGGAAATATTTATTGCAACAGACAGCAAGTGTTCAGATAATTTTCAACATATTCCCCACAGGAATTGAGACATTTGTCATACCCTGGGACCAAATTTTGTATCCATGTGCTATAGAAGTCTACCACCTGGGATTTGAACCACTGTGTGATAACCTTCTCCGTGTTATTTAGCAACTTTAATGTTTTAACCTATAAGATTGGACTATGTGACTGCCATAACAATGAAACGGATAACTATTTTAAAATATCATACTTAGCTAACAAGGGACAAAATAGTTTAAAACCTAAGAATCCTTGAGCTACTTATAACTAGTAGCCTACCCTTTAGAAAATTAATTGTACAAAAGTATTGCAAATAAAAGTACGGTATTTTTTTTAACGAAGCTGTGTTTATACTCCTTTTAGCTACGAGGCCATATCAGGAGTTCGGGATATGCGTCTATACATTAGGGTAGGCCATGGAACTATTGATTGTCAATTATTTCAATTATTAGCGTATTTTCATGGAGTAAATTTCAACTGATATTAATTTAAATGGATATGATATAGGATGAAATGGTGAAGATGATTCATGGTAACTTATGTAAATATCTAATTCGGCATTTGGCTTTACGACTGGGGAAACCATGAAAAAACCCTGGGCATATGGGCATACAAATTCGAAATGAAACCATTAAAACGCACTATAGGTTCATGAACTTTGACAAAATCATGCATAAACAATTTTTTTATACCGATTGATAATTTTTAAAAAAAGTGTGTGTGGAACGCCACGAGACAGAAGTGAAACTTGTTTAAATGTTTTGATTTTTCAATTTTGGATTATTGGATTTTTTAAATTTTGGATTGTTGGACTTTTTAATATAGGGATTTTGGACTTTTTATTTTTGCTCTTATAATTTTGATTTTTTTTAATTTTAAATCTTTGAATTTTTAAATTTTGGATTTTTAAATTCTAGCTTTTTAATTTTTAAATTTTGGATATTTAGATTTTTTTATTTTTTAAACCCGTCACACGTCACTAATTTCGTGACGATTTTGAGCGTCACACAAGCTCCCGATTTACCCCTTCCGCGGCTAAAGAAGTTTCACTTCAAAAACTAAAATCCCGTTCCGATTACATTTCACTATTAAAGTGCGATGCCCGGGGAAAATCCTCAGATTCGAGTTCCCTAGCCAAAAAAAAATTAAATCCGCAAAGTGAGTTTCGTCCAAATCATTCAATGTTTTCCCATTTAGGCATGCTTTCATGATCCCCTTCCGTCCACCTATGTAATAAAATTCTATTCTATTCGAGTCGTGAAAAAATGTTCAAGACAGCAACCGACAAAGCCACCCTCAACTAATCTCACAACTGAATTGAAGCTGAGATCAAAACCAGATGAGGAACCGCTTTTCTTACGCTATGAGTGGTTATTTCACTGTTATTAATGTACAAACAAAGAAAAATACGTATTTAATATATTAAAATTAATATATTTTGCCTGAAAATGATATGGTTTTTTCATACCTTTATAAAATAAATCTGCTAATTTCGTTTTATTATGTTATCTCGCTGTTGAAGTCTCGCCGCGTTATCTTAACAAGACACGGAGACTCTACAGCCTTAAAGATAATTTGCTAGAATGCTTAAAGGTAACTTCTAAAGAACCTTTAAAAAATATTTTATAACTCAAGAGGATTGGAAAATATTCCACTTTTTAAAAGGAATGAGCATCAATAGTTAAAACATCGATGTTAAAATCCGCGGTAACCATCGATATGACGATAATATCGACATGAAAACATTAATGTATATTTTAAAAAATTATGGTTTCAGAAAATTAGACAAAATTCATAAATGAACTGAATATTTCCATATAAACTATCGATATAAAAAGTCGATGTTCGGGAAATTATACTGCTGTAAATAAATAATTATATCCTACAACCAAGGCAGGCCTGTTAAACTCATTATAAAAACATCGATGTCGAGGAGAAACGTCGATGTAGCAAAAACATTGGTTGTTTTCCATCGATGCAGAAAACATCGATCATCGACATAAAAATTTCGATGTTTTGAAAACATCAGCCCTGGATGCTCAACCCTATTATAAACTAAATGGAAAAGAAGGCAAAGGGCTAAGGGCGTAACTTAATAGTGTGAGGCGACGCACGCGAAGGAAAAGACGAAACCGTTGAGGAGTTTGGACATTTGTGAATTAAATTAGGCATGGAGCAGAGTAATGGAGGCAATCGCAATATGCAAATGCTAAGCTCTGTATGAATAAGCGTTACAAGTCCAATTCCATTAACCTGCAGTTTTGACTCCGTCCCTTCAGGGCTAAGCAAGGGAAATGCGCCCTCTACAACAGGAAATTGAGTTAAAATCTCAACGTGAAGTGCTCAAGCAATTTTACTGACATGAATACTTAAATACGTCACATGAAATTAAGTTCCAAATTTAAATAAGCAATATGTTCTAATTTGAAATTAAATGGTTTTTCTTGTGCTCTAATAAATGTAAAAAAAAGTTTTGTGATTCATTCATTCGTCCAAGTAAGACGTACGGAACGAATTATTCAGAAGGAAATATTTTTCGTCGGCAGTATTTTCACATGTAAGTTAAACACCTTTAAGGCGGTTGTCGACCAAGAGCTAAGCTAAGTTGGCTTAGCTCACATACTGTGGGGATTTCATATGTAGTTGTGCCAACACATATGTAAAGTTAATAAATTTCATTTTTCTTCCCGTTTGTGGTAATATTTGTTAATATGAAAAGACTCGTCCACCTGACCACAAACCACAATAGACCAAAGTTCAATGGATGCAACGTCACTACGCCCTATAGTATTATAATATTAATTTGGATTTATGCACATATACAAACCTATATAAAGTCCTCCTATATGAATTTATAGAATCTTATAAAGTATTCAATATCTTGTTGGGTTTGAAGTTTCACTATTGTCATAAAATATTTGTTTGGATATAAAATTATTTAGTCATATAAAATACACTTACTATTAGATAGCAATATGCTATATGTATCTAATTAAAACTTAACCATTAAAAACATATATACACTGATGCTGTGCACTGTAAGTTAATTTAAAAGCACACCGTTGTCATATGTTAAAATATGTACAATTATGCCGGAGAATATCTCAGCAATAGTCATTCAATAAAAGATAAAAATACACTTGAATACATGTAGATTAAAATAAGACAGTTTGTTGTCTATTTGATGAACATATGTGCATAAATCCAAATTAATATTATAATACTACGTATAGGGCGTAGTGACGTTGCATCCATTGAACTTTGGTCTATTGTGGTTTGTGGTCAGGTGGAAGAGTCTTTTCATATTAACAACACATATGTAGTTGTGAGCTAAGGTAAGCTAACTAAGCTTAGCTCTTGGTCGACAACCGGCTTTAAGGGAGGCATAGGCCCACAGGTACTGAGAAATAGGCTAATTCAAATTCATTACTTTTTCCTCAAAAATGAATTCCTCTACAATCTTCCGATCTGAAATGCTCTTTATTGAACACCTCAACAATTTTACACTATTTTAAGAATTAATTAATTAAGCTATTAGAAATTACCAATAAAAAATTACAGCCACATTTCATGCACTGCCATTTCCGTGATAAATTCCACAAATATCAACATTTCTGAGTGATTCTTTTATATATATATAATATGAACAACATTATCTACAATATTTCGAATAGCCTATGTAGGCCTACAGTATAAATATGTAAAAAATTAATCCATAAAAGTAATTTGATATCTTTGTAAAATGAAAATATATTAAAAAAAAAAAACTATTAATGTTAAATCAATGATTCTAGGTTGGGGTCTCGGGACCAAAAAAGTATAACTTCTTATAAATTTAAGGAATTTTCACTTTGAAATGTACGCAATAATTGTTGTGAAATATACGTAGACCTATATAGCTACTCTTTTTTTTATTCAGCTGTAATTATATTCCATTTAGCTACGAGGTCATATCGGGAGTTCGGTATCTGTGTCTATTACAGTAGGGTAGGCCATGGAACTTTTACTTGTCAACTGTTTCTGTTCTCAGTGTATTTGATGGAGTAAATTTCAACTGATATTAATTTAAATGGATTTGATACAGGATGAAATGTTGAGGATGATTCATGGTATGTAAATACCCAATTCGGCATTTGCCTTTACGACTGGGGATACCATGAAAAAACCCATTTCAAACTGGCCGGCCACGGGATTTGAACCTGGGACTTACCGAATCCAAGTCCACTATATAGGCCTAGGCCTACTCTCGTCGTAAGGTATATAATGTATTTCCTTCACTTTATAAAAAGCGCAATGGATTTAGAATCTATAAACTTTCTTTCTTTCGTTCTTTATCTTAGTTTTGCCTCTCCCTTTTAGGATTTAAGCCGCGACCTGTCGGGAGAGGGATTATCTATGGATCACATACATACTTTTTTGACCAGACAAGAACATGGAGGGCCCCCCGGATGAGTGATCAGCCCAATGCCGGGGCCACCTCCGAGACAACTCGAATACATAGGACGAGACACACCATTCACACACACAGACACACACCAAACAAGGCGAGGGTGGGATGAAGATGATAATGACGGCCAAATGATATCCGGGGACCACAAGGGCTTAAAGTTACCCGACATTTGTCTCACAAGTGAGGAAAAACCCCACCTAGGTAACTTGTCCCGACCAGGAATCGAACCCGGGCCCGCTGCGTGACAATTTATACACTTAAGAGTTAAATATTTAAGTTGGAGTCAAAAGTAAATACGTTGACTGATTGAGATTAGGCCTATTTCATTACTTTATTAAAATTAAAATAATTACCCTAAAACAGCCAAACTCACCCCTAACTTTAACTCGAAGAAACAAATGAAAACAGATTGTGATCCGTGTATCCCACTGAGCGTACAAATCGGCGCCTTAGACATTAATAATTCATCAAACAAGTGAAGAGACTGGACAAAGCCTGCTGTGAACTATTAGCATATCGTCCGCAAGTAACAAGGAACTTCCCTCTGTTCACTGCCCTAACTTCCCAAACATTTCAGCACGGCCTCCTGTGAATTCATGAATGAAGAAACAAGAAAACAACACTGTCGATATTTAATTTTAGCTCTTGGTGGTTCAATTTTACTACGTAAATCGCTACTCGGAACATCTGCACGTATGTCTACGGTCTTGTAACAACACGACGACAGAGTAAAGACTTTTCTCTGCTAAGAAGATAAACTACACTGTCCAAAAGTGTTTATTTTTTCTACCCGTACTAAAGACATTTTATGAAGAAGTAATTTACCAGTAAGTTCAACCTGAAATTCAATGTCAATATTCAACAATCTACTCTTATACAATTCAACGGCCCTAAATAGCGTGCTTGCTCGCTCGCCCGCTTCGTGAGACATCGGGTATACTCGGCGATGTTCGTCTCTCGCAGTGTAAACATTCATGACGACTACAAAATTAGGAAGGAAAACCGTTTCTTTATTATATAAGGCCTAAGTGAAATGAACACAATGAACAAATATTCTAATTTTATTTTTACTTACAATTTTCATAGCTCTGAACCACAAACATTTTTAATACACTACCAGTGTAAATTTCTTAAAAATCCTGGAGTCAATGAATAATGGCGGGTGAAGCCGCGGGCATCAGATTTAATATATTGATAGTTTAATCCTCGAAGTATCGCGGTCAGTAAAAATCCAAATCAATCACTCCTTCTCTTGAAAAATTATATAATTTCTGAAAATCACACTGAATTTATCAAATAAAATTCACATCACATTCATCTGTCAACAAACAGTTGAGAAACGCTACGTATTATCCACCGCCGTCTCGAGAATTACGCACGAGAATTATACAGTTTAGAAGGCAGTGGTTCACAGTCATCTTTGGAACTGCCTAATCGAATCTGCCCTATCGTTTTCCCAGGTGGCGATTTCTAATCGTGGAATGTACTCTAAAGCCGGAATTTTAGCTGTTTCATTAATTATTAATGGTTTAGTTTAAGAATGATTCGCGTGCAAGCGTTAATAAATATAATGCTTAAATAATTATTATACTATTAATTTTAATTTTTCAATTAATTATCGTGGGCGAAGCCGCGGGCACCTCCTAGTAATATACGTTTCAGTTTTAAAAAAATTCCCTTTAGGCAGGCCTACAGTTAAGCGCGGCAATGAACCTTCGGGTTTCATAAAATAGATAATAGGCTATTCCTTTAGCTTGCTGAGGAATTGTCTATTGCCATTGAGTAAGTAAGTAAGATATTTTTGCATTATGTTTATTTACTTATTAAAGTCAAACTTTAAAAAATCATCTTAAATTGTAAAAAAAAACTAAAAAAAACTATTTTAATTTGTTTAAAAACTAAAACAGGGTTCATAAAAACCTAAAAATCCGGAATAGGCTATAATGATAGACACTTGTTGAAACTAAGCATATTGGTCATTAACTCAAGAGCTAAATAACCCATGCAATATTCCATCTCACGTTTTAAAAAACATAATTATTTTTTAGCAAAGATCTGACTCCATAGTTGTAATGGATTTTCATACAGTATATTTAAATACCGATGAAGATTACTGGGGGCTATGATATTAGTACACTTGAAGCTCACAAGAGAGCATATCTGTCGGAATAACGCATTCAGCTGTTGACATCAATAACAGAGAACACGTTTTGAATTTTTATAACAAACAAACAATTGCAATCTGTAATCAGCACACAAATCCCGGGTAACGATGTGGCCATGGAATTCATTTAGAACACAATTTCAAACTGATGGCAATCCAGGCTGTGGTTAAAACAGTTTATACCAAGTATGCGCAATGTTTTTATATTTAAATTCGCCCATCTGTGGAATTGGGCTGTCGCTCCCTCTCAGGGGTAAAGTAACCCCCTACCCTTGTAGCTGTATATTAAAAAATACGTCCCAGCGTACAGATTAACTCGGGGTACTTTCATGAAAATGAGCATGTCAGCGTTTCTGCGTTAAGTTACGAGGCAATAGAACAAAGCCACGGCCTCCTATGAGTACAGAAACAAATGAAGCGCGGCTTAAGGTAACCGCTGTTGTAGTGTCCATAGGCTATGTGGCTTTGGCAAGTTTTGTGGCTGGTTATATTAAAAGTGCAATGTCATTTTATGTGACGGTTTCTCTAATATCATCCAAGTTAATGGAACCCTTAATTTCAAAATAAACACAAATAATTGTTATTACATTCTCTACACGTGACGTAGGCTAGGTACTATAGGTAGAGGAAATATTGTGTTCAACCCTAGAATTCTAAGTCTTCTTTTCATAGGTAATTCCACGAGAATTTACGAATTTATCTGATGAAACTCGTCAACTCGAGTTGGATTTATTAAGACTAACTTATTCCATGCATAAAAATGTAACGGATTATACAAAATAATAATTACTTTCATGCTTTGTTACATAAAAACAAAACTAACAGCTGCGAGATCACGGCATACTGTGAATCAACCATCCATGAATCGATTCGAATTACCATGCTAACAGTGGTGCATATAAGACATAGTTAACCTCATTCAAGTAAGCTAACAGCAGAACAGAATAAAAGCACACCAACTGGCTTGCACCGAATCGAAATTGTGTTTTTAATCAATGTACATTTCTATTATTTCGATTTGCAAACGAGTTATGTTGTATAAAATAATCTGTTTTCGTACCGCTTAATGGCAACATGTGACGTATTAATCACTGCACATTGATGCTTACGTGTCCAGTAACTAGCAGACCATTTTACCCGATAAAATGCCATCCTCGCGATTCCTACAAGAATATTGTAAGATAAACGGCAGTGATTGGTATATAGCCGAGGAAATGCTAAACGTTATTGGTCAATATCAAACATGCGGCGTATGAGTGGAATAGTAAGCATAAATACATGTTCTGACTTCCCCTGAATTTAAAAATACATTTACTAGAAACAAGTTTATGTATGAACAGCATACATAGAAAACCATAAACTGACGAAAATTACATGTGATAATTATGATAACAAGATGCGATAAGATTTTACATTCCAAGGATCCAAAGTGCATGCAAAGAGATTTTAGCGCTGGCGAGTTTGTTATTCCTGTTAAGTTCTTGTAACGAACGAACCTTGTACGACGTTTTAGGTTATTTTTTATCATAATTTTTGAAACTAAAAAAAAAATCATTTCGGTTGTGCTTAGAACAGTAATTGAAAAACTTTTGATAATTTAATATTGTACCTGAATTTAGGCTCTTTTGGTTGGAAACAAATCACGTATGAAAACAGTTTAATGTACCAGAAACATTTGCGGATCTATCTAGTGGATATTTCTCTTGAAGTTAGTGAAAAGGCAAATAACGAACTAATATTGAAAAATCAATAGCTATGATAATCCGAGATGGATCTTTATGACATTTTGAATTGTAAATTATTAATAACTTACGTAGATGCCAACCGCTGTCCTCGAATCGATTAAAATTCCAATATCGATTATTCCGTCTTTTAATTTCAATTTCACCAATCATTTATTTATGTGATTATTTTATTAAAATAGTAAATAGGTATAAATAATTGGACGACTAGTAATTTTATGCTGATAGTGAGCTATAAAAATCAATTTACGTGATAATGACTGTAATGGGATTTATATTAATCAAAGCCTTCTGTTTTCAGCTTTAGGCCCTCTGCTTAAATAATATATATTGAGATCTATATAGGCTACTAGCATGTGCCCGCGGCTTCGCCCGCGATAATTATTTCAAAAATTAAAAATTAAGAGCATAATAGTTAAATCATTATATTTATTAACACCTAAATCACGTGGACTACATACCACGATTAGATAGCGTCGCCTGGTAAAAGCGACCTCAGATTCGAGTTCCTTGGCCCAGAAAACCCCTGTACAGTGAGTTTCGTCCAAATCGAACAATGTTTAACCATATTTAGGTCTATGTTGATTATCCCTTTTCCGTGCAGGTTGAAAATTTCATATGGCTATGGGCGTGGCATTCTAAACAAATGAATCGACCAGCGTGGGCTTACAGCGATGCTTTTATTTCCACGGTATGACAAAAATAGCCAAAGCCAACTGCAATTGATTGACATTGAAATGTATTACTGAAATCTGATGCTTCGACAGCGCTAAATTCACGTTTTCTGCCAGTTTTTCACTCATAACTCGCGAACGAAAGCTAAAATTAAAAATCCGGCTTCGATGCGCATTCGCCCACCTTTCAGCCCATCTATGATTAAAATTTCAGATCTCTGCGTTCAGTAGATTTCGATGGGCATCGTAGACAGACAGACAAACACGTCCTGTTATTATTTTAAGATAGCATGTGCCCGCGGCTTCGCCCGCGATAATTATTTCAAAAATAAAACATTAAGAGCATAATAGTTAAATCATTATATTAACAACTAAATCATGTGGACTACATATCACGATTAGATAGCGTCACCTGGTAAAAGCGACCTCAGATTCGAGTTCCTTGGCCCAGAAAACCCCTGTATAGTGAGTTTCGTTCAAATCGAACAACGATTGACCATATTTAGGCTAATATTGATTATCCCTATAATAATAATAATAATAATAATAATAATCCTCTTCGGTGTAGGTTGAAAATTTCATATTATGTTTGCGTGCCTTGACATTAAAAACAAATGAATCGACCAGCGTGAGCTACAACATTCAAGAGATCGCGATGCTTTTATGTCGAAGGAATGACAAAAATAGCCAAAGCCTAGTGTAATTGATTTGTAGCCTATTACTGAAAACTCATGCTTCGAAATCGCAAAAAATACATGTTTTCTGCCCGTTTTTCACTCATAACTCACGAACGAAAGCGAAAATTAAAATTCCGGCTTCGAGGTGCACATTCCGAACCTCTAGTCCGCCTATGTATAAAATTTCAGATCTCTGCGTTGAGTAGATTTCGCTGGGCATCGCGGACAGACAGACAGACAGACACTTCCTTTTATTAATATATATTAATATATATTGAGATATTGAGATCGATAATGATCACTCGAGTTGTTTACTGTGCGGTTCGCTATTAATATTTAATATTTAAATCAGATCTGGGCACAAGGGTAATGTAATAAACATAGACATTGATGCGTCGTTTCATGAATGGATGTTAACATTATAACTCGACCTCTTGTTGAAATATAGAACAATCTTACTATACCTCAATCGTTTAGAAAACGACATCGCACTCTTTTACGGTTATAATATTATCTCCTTTTAATCTACTATGAAAAAGTCAAAATACCAAAGTTTCAGGAAAGGCAAAAAACAATTTATTTCCACAGCATTGTTACGCTATTTAGATTAGCAGACCCAGATATTTTTACATAGTATAAGCCCACCATTCAACCCTATTCTGTGCTAACTCCATCCAACCATACCTCGCAAATCCTACTTCCCTTAAATCTATCGTCCTCCCATCTACGTCTAGGTCTTCCAAGTGGTCTTTTCCCTTCGGGTCTCCCAGTCAATATTTTTGAGGTCTTTCCTCTCCATGCGTGCAACATGTCCAGCCCATTTCATCCTCCTTGATTTAATTACCCTTACTATATCCGGTGAAGAGTACAGGTTATGAAGCTTGTCGTTATGCAGTTTTCATCTCTCTTTAGGCCCAAATATTTTCCTAAGCACCCTGTTTTTGAACACTCTCAGATTAAGCTTCGTTGATTAAAAAAACACACACACACATAATTTCTTAAGAGCATCTTAATTTCCACTATAGACAACTTGAAAACGACTGCTTTCATTTTACTGTAACTAAATGTTTAAATATAAAACAAACGACTTTATCTCGGTGACAAACAGCTGTTGATAGTTCTCGTCTTTTCCGATAGATGGCAGGCTGTAGGCTTCTCGTGAGCTTTTACGTCAAGCAATGCATATTAAAACACAAGAAATTAACTCAATATTAAAACTAACACGAACAGAATTGATATAACTTGAAGGTTGTTTATTACCCACTTTCATTTGCTGCTCTCATGATGTCAAGATCGTTCCGTGTTCGATATTAATCGATTCCACACCACTATTATAATATAAATCTAGCCTACATTGTAATGCATTTCATTAATATGCCGTTAAGTCATAATATGTGAGATAGGGGAAAAGTGACTATGTCAAAATACCAAAGTTTCAGGAAAGGCAAAAAACAATTTATTTCCACAGCATTGTTACAATACTAGGAGGTGCCCGTGGCTTCGCCACGATAATTCTTTTAAAAATTAAAAATTAAGAGTATAATAATTATTAAAGCATTATATTTATTAACACTTGCACGCGAATCATTCATAAACTAAGCCATTAATAATTCATGAAACAGCTAAAATTCCTGCATTAGAGTACATTCCACGACATGAAAGCGCCCCCTGGGAAAACTATATCAGAATCGATTACGCAGTTCCAAAGAACCTGTGAACACATAATACGTATTGTTTCTCAGCTGTTTATTGACATGAATATGATGTGAATTTTATTTTATCAATTCAGTGTAATTTTCAGAAATTATATAATGTTTCAAGGGAAGGAATGGTTAGTTTGGATTATTATTATCAGCGATATTTCAAGAGATAAAACCATTAATATTTTACAGCTGTTGCCCCCGGCTTCGCCCGCCATTATTCATTGACTCCAGGATTTTTAAGAAAATTACACTGGTAGATTATTAAAAATGTTTGTGGTTCAGAGCTATGAAAATTGTAAGTAAAAATAAAATTAGAATATTTGTTCATTGTGTTCATTTCAGTTAGGCCTTATATAATAAAGAAACGGTTTTCCTTCCTAATTTTGTAGTCGTCATGAAAGTTTAGACTGCGAGTGACGAACATCGCCGAGTATACCCGATGTCTCACGAAGCGGGCGAGCAAGCACGCTATTTAGGGCCGTTGAATTGTATAAGAGTAGATAGATGTACTTCAGCCCACCAGATATTTTTACATGTTATAAGATACGGTGTAAAAATATCTGGTGGGCTGAACTAAATATTGTAACAATGCTGTGGAAATAATATGTTTTTGTCTCTCCTAAAACCCTGGTATTTTGACTTAGGCCTATTCGCTTTTTCCCTATCAATCTAGAATTATAGTATGACTTTTAACATATGTGTGAGCATTTTGCTAATAGGTGCGACCAATGGCGTGTGTAAAAATAGCCCAATGCAGATTGTATGAAGCAACAAAGGAAATACTGTATTCGCAGAGGACAAGGAATGCACTAAGTCATGTGCTACTCTGTTATGAGTACGCAGTCACTGCCCCTTGGAGGGCGATTTCCATTTCCCTTCGTCCCACATAGGTCACAACTGCAAAGTGCTTTTCATTGTTGAGAATTTCTTATGTAGAGAGTTGGAACAATGTATGTAAACCATAGCAACCGCGAAGTTTATTAAGTACTTTATGAGAGTGTGTGGTGAACGGGCTAGGAGAGATTGACAATTTGATGCTTTATATGGAAAGGCCATCTCCAATTCATTTTGAAATTGAAGTATTTTACTTAAAACTGGTTCTTCGATAGTGAAAAAATTCACGTTTTCTGCCATTTTTTCGCTCATATTTTTCAAACGAAAGCTAAAATTAAAAATCCATCTTAGAAGTGCATTTGAACATACTTCAGTCCATCTATGATTAAACTTTCTGACCTCTGCATGCTTTAGAATTGATTGGGCATCGCGCAAAGACAAACAAACACTTCCTCCTATTATACAGATTTACTAGCAGGTGCCCGCGGCTTCGCCCGCGATTATTTACTCAACTGCCAGATGCTTAGTTTAAATTATCTATTAAACATAAAAATAATTAAAACATATTTATTAACACTGACATCGTTTTTACATAAATGTTCCATCCTATTTTGTCTCCTTTTACATGTTTAGGGCCCATTATATACATTCATATGTCTCAACTAAAAATGCAAAGCCTACAGCTATGAATAACGTATCGGTGGATATAATTTTTTACAGACTTCTGATATGGCATACTCGTTGGCCACACACTCAGACTGAAACAACTGAAAATGCTCTCCCTGTAATACAAACTCTTATTCTACATCAAAATGTGAAGTGAGAAAATGGTATTCTCTATGTCCAGAGTTATGTGACTGCATCATATTGTGCATTATTTTCGTGGATTTCATTATTTATTTACACCAATGAATTATATCGGTAGTTTCTCTAATTTGTCAAAGTCCTGAATCATTTATTTCCAAAGCTACCTGTGACCACTGCGAACTGTACATGGAATGTGATTTCGATTTGACAATTATGGGTAAAAAGGTATTAAGTATCCTCAAAAACATTTTATTTTTTGCATTTAAAAATCAAAATTTTTCAAAATCCTTTCTTAGTGAGAACCTGCATTATGAAACGAAGGTACTGTCAAAAATTCCAAGTCTCTACCTGTTATAGTTTAGGCTCTACGTTGATTCCTGTCAGTCAGCCAGTCAGTCAGGACAAAGCCTTTTATATATATACTAGAATGTGCCCGCGGCTTCGCCCGCGATAATTATTTCAAAAATTAAAAATTAAGAGCATAATAGTTAAATCATTATATTTATTAACACCTAAATCACGTGGACTACATACCACGATTAGATAGCATCGCCTGGTAAAAGCGACCTCAGATTCGAGTTCCTTGGTCCAGATAAAACAATGTTTGACCATATTAGGGCTTACAACATTCAAGCGATCGCGAAAGTTTAATTTCCAAGGTATGACAAAAATAGACAAAGCCAACTGTAATTGTCAAACTTCCATTTAATTTAATTCCAAACCCATCTGAAACCCACTGGCAACAATATGTTTTAATGTCAAATGTGATTCGGATTCGATAATTCTGTGTAAGAAGGGATTAAGTATTCTCAAAAACATTTGATTTTTGGCATTTAAAATCAGAATTTTTCAAAATCCTTTCTTAGTGAGCACCTACATTATGAAACGAAGGTACTGTCAAAATTCCAAGTCTCTACCTGTTATAGTTTAGGCTCTACGTTGATTCCTGTCAGTCAGCCAGTCAGTCAGGACAAAGCCTTTTATATATATACTAGAATGTGCCCGCGGCTTCGCCCGCGATAATTATTTCAAAAATTAAAAATTAAGAGCATAATAGTTAAATCATTATATTTATTAACACCTAAATCACGTGGACTACATACCACGATTAGATAGCATCGCCTGGTAAAAGCGACCTCAGATTCGAGTTCCTTGGTCCAGATAAAACAATGTTTGACCATATTAGGGCTTACAACATTCAAGCGATCGCGAAAGTTTAATTTCCAAGGTATGACAAAAATAGACAAAGCCAACTGTAATTGTCAAACTTCCATTTAATTTAATTCCAAACCCATCTGAAACCCACTGGCAACAATATGTTTTAATGTCAAATGTGATTCGGATTCGATAATTCTGTGTAAGAAGGGATTAAGTATTCTCAAAAACATTTGATTTTTGGCATTTAAAATCAGAATTTTTCAAAATCCTTTCTTAGTGAGCACCTACATTATGAAACGAAGGTACTGTCAAAATTCCAAGTCTCTACCTGTTATAGTTTAGGCTCTACGTTGATTCCTGTCAGTCAGTCAGGACAAAGCCTTTTATATATATATATATAGATATCCATTTCTGAACTGAATCCAACCACGTTCATGTGATCATTCTTCATGAATAAATGTGGGAATATGTAAACATTTTTATACATAACATTTACTCCAGACAATAAACCAACTTTCAACATTTAAAAAAAGATATAATACGGATACAGAAAAATAATAACATTTTAGCCGCAAGATTTCCTTCCGAATTCGTCTATTACATGAGGTATTCTAGCTGTATGTAACTTTGTACCACCCTGTATCGAATAAGAGCTCGCGCCATTACCCTTGTAGTGGAGTCCTCCAGGTCTATTAGGCTGGCAGGATTTATAAGCACATTTAGGGTAACAGATAGATAACGAGTATCAGCCCCGTAGCAAGGGTGAACTCGAATCTACAAGTAAATTGAACAGATCTTTTGTGTTTTCTCTTTACATACACTGCATTAACCAGTATAGGAGTTAGGTAGCTTCTGAAATATAGACTCTAACCCTCCTTAATGTTGCATTGCTTACATTCTTCTTTCGCTTTAAAGTGTTGCACAAGGCCGTGTATTATTGTATTCAATAGGAGGCCATGGAAATGGCGAATAAATGTGTCTTGTTTCCATGGTTACGAGGTAAAGGGAAAATAAATGAAGCTACATTTTGCAATGTAAATAATCGCAATAGGAATGAAGTTTAGGAAATATCCACATAAGCGAATTCATAGAAAATCACTTGGTATAAGAACATCTATAGTCCATTTTCTGATTAAATCAAATATTTAAGTAATAGTGTAATAAAATAAATTGACTACTTAGAATGGATAGAAGCCTCATACCCTTCAAAACATTACAATATAAACCAAGAGGTAGAAGAAATGTAGGAAGACCTAGAAAAAGGTGTAGTGACCAGTTTTAACCTGGGGACGGAACAGGCCAGTAGGTCTAAACCCTGTTGTTAAAAAAGAAGACTATTACTTTATGTTCAATAACATAAAAAAAAATCTCTTAATCTTTATGAAAATCAGAATTAACACCTCCTACAAGGGTTTTTTCTTAGTTTCCCCAATCGTAAAGGCAAATGCCGAATTGGATATTGACATACCATGAATCATTCTCACCATTTCATCCTGCATCATATTCATTTAAATTAATATAAGCTGAAATTTACTCCCTAAAAATACACCAACAATAGAAACAATTGACAAGCAATAGTTCCATGGCCTACTGTACAGACACAGATCCCGAACTCCTGATATGACCTCGTAGGTAAAAGGAGTATAAAAACAGATGAAATAAAAATAAAAGCCTATTAAAATGTGATAAAGACACGTCTTATTTACTTTATATACTAATAATCTAGAGTTGTGACGCATGTATAAGTCACGAATGTCGCGGTATATTAAGATTTATTCCGTAAATAAAGTGAATATTACGCTTACATCTGTTCAGGACTCAGCATAATAATATTTTACAGGAAATGTATTCCACAGTTAAGCAACGTTGACATTTAATTGTAATCACCTAATGTAAAATTATAAAGACATAACCTCAAAAGCATAAATGAAATACATCTGTTTCTACAAGCGTAATATCTTTCAAGAAACAGTGCTTATCAGTAGGCCTATGCAATGCTAGGAACTATAACAATAATATAGGTCTAATTATGTTTTACGCAAGATATTTCCAATGGATGAATGATCTACGATCGTGTTTTTTTTTAAGAAGAAACAGCCACATTGATTATTTTATAAGCCATGAATGTTTATTTATTTATTTATTTATTTATTTATTTAACCTGGCGGAGTTAAGGCCATAAGGCCTTCTCTACCACTCAGCCAGGGCAAAAACATGAAATACATAATGATAATAATAATAATAATGATTAATAATAAAACATAGAACTGATATACATGAATACAAGAAACGAACATTAAATACAAAGAAAAAAAAATAGAACATAAGTAATACAAATGACTAAAAATAAAGAAAAAAAAATGATGAAAGTCTAAACAAATACATTCTTAGTTATTACAAAATATAATGAAAATTAAAATATATTACTAATTAGCATCAATTCCTAAATGTTATTGTATACTAAATTTATTAATTTAATTAATTTATTATTAATTTTTTAGTAGTTTAATCTCAATAAAAAATTCGATTAAAATATTAATAAATTTTATAAAGCTATTACTGATTACATAAAGTAAAGTAAAATATTCCCTATACAGATCATTCCAGAGGGTTCCAGGGTTCCAGGAGGTTGAGGCTCCCATATTTTAGACATTCGACACGTGAAGGTGGTAAGGTTGTAAGCCTTACGCACCGACCGCCTTTGCCCCCGGGATTACTCCTGGTACTCATTTGTGTTAGAGGCTGAGTCGACCCCAGGACCATATATTGATTACACATTATTCGTTAAATAGTAATTTTAAATGTTTGAAGTGCTTATTCTAAAAGTTCAAACTTTTTTTCTAAATTATCTGAAGGGTAGTTATAGACTAAGCCAGCCATCATTTTCACAACTTCAGGCTTTTAAAAAATACGTCTTGGTTAAGACACACCCTTTGCAATACGGCATCTTAGTCTATATCAGAATGTGAAGTGAGAAAGTTGTACTGCCCATAATTACGTGAATGTAAGACATTAAATTTTTTTTTTTCAAAAGCAAGAAAGAAATAGTCTGAGACATAGACGACGACATGGAGAAAACAGAAAGAAACTAGTAACGTGCAATTGACACATGACTCCCCCACACATTGTGAGGAGTGGGGATGGATATAACTGGAGGTGGTTTCACACTTGATTGCCTGGAGACTGCCGGACATAATCCCCATGAGACACCTAATAGATTCCTTAATGCCTACACACACCTCATAAAATAAGTTCACAGCTTTTCCTACGCTGTTAAACTTTACTCTTCTTCTTCTTCTTCTTCTTCTTCTTCTTATTATTATTATTAAATTATTATTATTATTATTATTAGTAGTAGTAGTAGTAGTAGTAGTAATAGTAGGTAGTTTTTTACATGATGTGAGAAGGCCCCAATTTCAAGCACTTTGCCTCCTCGATAAAGGTTTGTATAACCGACCTTTTTTTAGTGAGGCAGCTTAGGATGGAACTGGCCGAGGGAGTGGAACCGAGGGAGTATTTTACGTTGGTTATACAACTGTATACAGGGTGTTAAGGAATAACACCGAAATATTTTACCTGTGTATAGACGATCTCACCAAAATACAAAATTATGTTTTTATACGATTTATCATTCATAAGCTGTGCTGCTCACAAGAATACTGACAGACAAACACAGGCTTGTCTGTTAAAATTGTATTTTTGTATTCAGGGGACTTCGAAACATGTATTTATGCAGAAATCTGTACATCCAATTTCAGGGTTCAACAATACTTCCTTTACCTATAGTAGCCTACCTATGACAAAGATAGAGAAAGTAAAAAGAAAAATACTGATGTTCTACTAAAAAATTAAATTGCAAGAAAAAACAAACGAAGGTGGATTCAAAAACAAAAGACATGATCAAAATTATGAAAAATAAAAATGTAGTGAAAGTAAAAATTAGTTAAAAACTATATTTGTATCGTCAATAGTGGAGGGGGCTCCTTAATTAGAGAGATATTTACTAGCTAATAATCATTAAGATATATTATAGGATACAGTAATAAAACCACGGAAAATAACTAGAAAGAACATTTAAAACGTATGCAAAATTTACAGAATAGGTTAAAAGAAATAAACTTTAAGTATAATCACTGTGTTAACTGTTTTCTCTGCAGTCCGCCATGGGTTTGTATATTGTGAAACTGAGTCTTGTGCATTATAAGAATTAGCATTTTTTGACCATAATTACTGTAGGCTATATAGGGTGCCGACTGAAAAAAAAAGTTGCAACAAAAATTTGGAATGTGAAAAAAGAATTGTTAGAGCATGCCACGTCATAACGCACAGTGAACAGACTTCGGGTTCAGCAAATAAAAATATGGGAATCCGTGTGAATAGGTGAAAGTGAAGCGAATGGGGCGTGATCACGTGACGTGATGGGATTATCATGCATACAGAGTGTCCAGCAGGCCGTGAAATCGTTTTCACGATCAATGGGGCCGTGGCGAAGCCATCCACGAGCACATAAACATGTAAACCATTCAAATACATACACAGAATATATCAATATCATTTACAAACTCAATAGCCTAGCCTTCAAGACTGTGGTGTTCATTCATAAAGCAAATAATGCGTTAAATTATACAAAATATGAAAAAGTTATACTCGTGCATGAACTTAGTTTTAACAGAACCGATGAAAACTTAAAAAATCGAGATATTTACAATTTTTGAAGTGAAACTTCTTTAGCCACGGTAGGGGTAAATCGAGAGCTTGTGTAAAATAAAAAAAATAAAAATAAAAATAAAAAAATAAAAAATCCAAAATTTTAAAAATATAAGATTAAAAATTTGTAAATCCAAAATAAAAAAGACAAAAAAATCAAAGAAACAAAATTTAAAAAATCCAAAAATAAAAGATCCAAAATTCCAAAATAAAAAATTCAAAGATCCAAAATTCAAACGTCCAAAAATCCAAAATTTAAAAAATAAAAAATCCTAAATTTAAAATTTAAAAAATTAAAAATTAAAAAAAAAATAATATAAAAAATTTTAAAAATAAGAAATCCAAATCAAAAATTTAATAAAAATATCGAAAATTAAAAAATCTGAAATTAAAAAATCCAAAATCGAAAAATAAAAAAGTCCAAAAACCCGATATTAAAAAGTCCAACCATCCAAAATTTAAAAATCCAATAATGCAAAAAAGAAAAATCCAAAAATTAAAACAAGTTTCATTTCTGTCGCGTGGCGTTCCATGCACACTTTTTTTTCTATCTTCGAAAATCTGTGTTGCATTTAATTTTAATACGATCTGAAAAATGGCTGAAAACTCAAGTAGTGTGTCTATAGAGTCACGTACTTTGATGGCAATTTTATACGTACATATTGATTAAGTTGTGAGAGACAGTCGCCTTGCAGAATGGATGCGACAAGATGAACGCTACATCCCGTTTATAAGGGTTATACCATGGGTTATTAGAACGATTAAATTAATATATTATTTATTGTAATTATGATGAAATTAGTATACTTTTATGTAATGAACAATGATTTTTCATCAGAATAGGTTTTACTTACAGCGAAAATGTCAGAGAATGCTACAGGTAGCTGGAGGAAGCTATAGGAATAATGACCTTTCGTAACGAACTCCAAGGGTTTTATAGATTGGGCTATGCGTGCTTTCATGCTTCCAGCTACTGTAATACAGTCAAGGGGCACAATGCCGTCGTGTACGCATCTTCTTGGGTGTCTACTCCCTACTCTGTCCTACATATAGTACTCATAATCTGCATTATAGCCTACGTACATTCCATATCCTGCCATTTCATTTGTACATTCAAAATTTCAAAAAAGATCCCATTACTTAGCCTACTGACTAGCCTAAATGGCAATAGACAATTCCTTAGCAAACTAAAGGAATATTATATATTTTATGGAACCCGAAGGTTCATTACCGCGCTTACCTGAGCCCGCCATTCAACCCTATTCTGTGCTAACTCCATCCAACCATCCCTCACAAATCCTACTTCCCTTAAATCTATCCCAATATTGTCCTCCCACCTACGTCTTGGTCTTCCACGTGGTCTTTTCCCTTCGGGTCTCCCAGTCAATATTTTTTAGAAGTGTCTTTCCTCCCCCATGCGCGCAACATGTCCAGCCCATTTCATCCTCCGTGATTTAATTACCCTTACTATATCCGGTGACGAGTACAGGTTATGAAGCTCGTCGTTATGCAGTTTTCATCTCTCTTAGGTCTGAATATTTTCCTAAGGCCCCTTGTTTTCAAACACTCTCAGATTATGTAAGGGGCCATGTCTCACACCCATATAATACAACCGACAGGATAATTGTCTTATAAATTTTTATTTTTAGATCCCATATTTTTAAAAGTAAAAAAGTGTTCTTTGACTTATGTCCCATTCCTCACACACTCATACATCTAGATGGTAACATCCAGGATTTGTGGGTTGAGTCTCCTATCCGACCCAATGTAAGTTGGATTTCTGGGTTTCAACCACTAGCAGAGGTTAATACCGGATTGGAATTATCTTTCTCCAAGTTTGAAAGAGGTAATGTCATACACCTGATTTGATCTGATTTCCTATATCCCATATGTCGGGGCGAAGTACATCTCTAAGTGGAGGTTTCTGTTGCCTATGTGAATTTTGTTACGCTTATTTTCCGAGAGAGGGCAGAGGGACAATAACGTCATACAACTTATGTGTAATGATAGGAAATTGCCCGGTATGACCTATTCTAGTCGAAATAACTGCAATTAAATATAAAACGAACACAAAAGAGAGAATGGAAGTCTATAGGTTTGTTCGCAAAGCAGTCAGAAACCAGGAACAAATCGTTCGCGCATGCGCTCTTTCTCCACACGCGTTCGCAAAGCGAGAATCCGTGATTCTGATTTCAATCTTCTGTTCGCAAAGCTCTCACGGACAGTTTCTGTACTATAAGAAAAATTTGCAGGCTCTACCATGAATTGTTATCAGAGACATGCGCAGTAACCTATTTTCACGCGCCTGACTCCTCCCTCCAAATCCTTGCTCCAGATTTATAAGCATAGGCTACTTATATGTATGAATAATGGTAGATAATTAAAAGTTTCCCAAAATATAGAATATATTGCCGATGTATATTGCATGTATAACATGTTAAAGGGAAATATATATTTTATTTGTATATCATATCGATTAAACGCAGAAACTATCGATTCCAAATTCTTCTAACCGTTCGCAAAGTGCAAATCACGGGTAAGTTACAGACTGGACATGCGCAGTACAACCAATTCTCAAGCAGTCACGGATTTGCTTTGCGAACAAACCTAATATAAAATGATATTCAAATAATACAATTTCAACATATTTAATTAATTATTTATTAATACATAATGGTCTGTTTAAATAGTTATTATAAACGTATCTCGTGACTTTGAACTCCCCTAGACTAATTTCTGGTGGCATTACCTAGGACATGTACTTAGAATAAGTACATGCACATATTTTCAATTAGAGTAATTTTTTTAAAGTATAAAATTGTTACTGGCCTTGGAAAATTACGTAGAAAAATCTTTAGTATATCATTGTTGACGTATAGCCGATGTCTATATGAGCAACTGTTGCTTGGAGACCAGAATCAGATGAGAATCGCGAAAAGCATAAATGTATGGCTTTTATTTCCAAAGCCCCTTGTTCTTCTCTACAGTCAAAACAAAAGCAATCTGCAAGGGAACCAATACAACCAATTCTCAAGCAGTCACGAATTTGCTTTGCGAACAAACCTTATATTACAACTAATGATGTAATTTAAAAAGAAGGAATTGAAAATATCAAATAATGAACATAAAGGAAAAGAAGTAGAAGGAAGTAATATATAAAAACACCTTCACTGTTATAAGAATATGACCAGATCAACAAGCATTCAGAAAAATACGGGAAAAGATAAACAAGAGGAATGAAATAACAAATGAATGCGAAGAGAACAAAATAATGAATGGCACCCCTCACAGAATTCTTGCAACAATAAACGCCCCAAAGCAATATTTCTCTCGTGAGACATATTATGTTTTTATTTAGCTGTTGGCACACCTGATTGTGAGTGATGAATGTGAGTCCGGCAAGTTTTCGCCCCTGCATTAAAAAGGAGAAGAAGGAAAAAAGCATTGTGACAAACACATTGCTTCTTAAGAAAAACCTTTTATCTCGGCTCTTCGCCCGAGGGTTGTTTTTATTACCCACGGTTACCAACATCCATTATACAGTTCGCACGCCTCTCATTTCCCAGAAAATATATTACTAGAGTAATATTTCCCACAAAGAGTAATTCAAAAGTGCATTAATCATCATCGGTGAAATCTGGTACATTTCGTTTTAAAAACTAATTGTTCGTTACTTTTTGTACCCGTATCGTAGGTAGTACAATTTTTTGTACTTATTATATTAACTACTGTTTACGGAACAAATTTCTAACATTCGCATGGGCCTACGTGCTTATTCAGTAAACAATAATAGAAAGAAAGAAACAATTAAAATTCAATAAAATCAGAACAATAGACCGGCAAAACAGGCAATCTCTATATATATAAAAGGCTTTGTCCTGACTGACAGGAATCAACGTAGAGCCTAAACTATAACAGGTAGAATACGAACACTCTAAAACAAGATAGATATAGAAGCATTCATGAACCACAGATTATTGTCTCTGCTCGACATTACATGGGAATATTAAAGGAGAAAATTCCTCTGACACTGAGAATTGAACCCAGGACCTTTGGCTATTCGCGCCAATGCTCTACCAACTGAGCTAAGTCGGAGTTCAATTCGCATCGCCTCTCTCATATGACTGATTGCCCTTTTAGGCCTAAAACTCTCATGTAATGTGAGGTAGACCATTAGGGCAATCAGTCATAGGAGAGAGGTTCCATCTGGCACTGTGAGTTGAACTCCGGCTTAGCTCAGTTGGTAGAGCAATGGCGCGAATAGCCAAAGGTCTTGGGTTCATGTCCCAGTGTCGGAGGAATTTTTCTCATATAATATTCTCACGCTAAAACAATACGTTGTCATGAGAACTGATTTGCATTTGATAAATTCTTTCCAATATATTACCATTTATATATTTATTTTTATTAAGTCTTTTCTTAAAATACACAAATACACAAATTTATTTTCCTTTGAATTAATTGCATCATTTGTTTAAAAATCGTGTTTTCCTGAAAAACTCTACTTTAGTCCCAGGATTTTCAGCAAAAGTCCTCTTTAGCACGTTTTAGGCCCTTCAGTTCGATTTAGCCCATTTTAGGTTCTATAAGATTCATATATCCGGAAGCTATGGGCGCGAAACGGAAAAATACGTTAAAATGTTCTAATTAGGAGGTTAAAACCTTCAAATCCGGGCCCTAATAATAATAACCTTCAAGACAACCTAAAAAAACAGACAAACCGGAAGAATAAAAATATGAACATATAATATAATATAAGAAGTATTTATATGATATTTGCACGTCATATTTACAAAACCTGCCATCCATGTTTTAACCTCCATACAAAGCCTCCTGGTACAATGCAGTAACCATGACAACGGACAGACAACTGTTTGACGTGTGAAGTCGACACCCGCAGGCGAACATCAATGTTATTAATACAGGTTCGACCTCTGATATAATATTATAGCTTTGAATCATTCAATAAGGAAGAATGGATAGGCATCCATTATAACTAGGAGCGCCGCGTTGCCCCGGCAAATACTCTGACAGCGGTGTATTGCGTGCTGCCTAGTCGTGCAGTGGCAGGCGTTTCGCATAGCCAAAATAATATTGGTTGCTCAATAATGCCCCTAGAAGTAATGTACGTTTTATTTCAAGAAACATTTTGTCTTTCTAGACACAAAGATGGCCGCTTACTCTTCGGGAAGAATAATCTGAGAGTGTTCGAAAACAGGGGGCTTAGGGAAATATTCAGACGTAAGAGTGATGAAAACTGCATAACGACGAGCTTCATAACCTGTACTCTTCACCGGATATAGTAAGGGTAATTAAATCACGGAGGATGAAATGGGAGAGGAAAGACATATCTCAAAAGTATTGACTGGGAGACCCGAAAGGAAAAGACAACCTGGAAGACCTAGGGAAGACAATATTAGGATAGATTTAAGGGAAGTAGGATTTGCGAGGGATGGTTGGATGGAGTTAGCACAGAATATGGTTGAATGGCGGGCTCAGGTAAGCGCGACAATGAACCTTCGAGTTCCATAAAATATATACTATTCCTTTAGCATACTTAGGAATTGTCTATTGCCAAACAGTTAAGTAAGTAAGTATAATAATAAAGAATCAATTGATAAGAAAATATTTTTTAAAAGAAAACTACAATTGAAGAAACGAGCATGGGAATTTAAAACAGTCTGCAATCGACACAATTCCATAAAAAAACATTTTTTTTTTATTTTAGCTTATTTTTTTAAATATCTTTGTGCCTATCTTTTCTTTCATGAGACTCCACTTATATATAAAACATATTGACGCAACATACGGAAGAACAGGTGTTATGTGACCAGCATTTTAAGTCTTCCTTCCAAGATAACACAAAGTGAAAAGCAGAGAACATTCAGTACAGAAATTATAGTCTGTATCCCGGAATTTGCCTTTACATGAAAACTCATGCTCAAGTTTAGCCAGCTACGGTAATCAAATTCGCTGTCTAGTGAATGCGAGTCAGCAATATTACCTTTTCTTAAAGATCATTAATGAGAGTGCTTTCTGTGCGGTCCGCAAGATGCGTATGAATATATGTAGTCTCGGCGAGGCCATTTAATATTTTATATCATTTACGATATGCCTCTAAAATGGCAAACATTTTATTTCTTCGCTTATGTATTCATTATTAAGTGCCAGTATGGTACTTTATGAGATTGTGTGTGGGGACGAAAAATGTCTGTCCGTCTGTCTGTCCGTCCGTCCGTCCGTCCGTGTGTCTGTACGCGCCATAACTCAAATACGATTTTTCGGATTTTCATGAAACTTGGAAAACACATTCCATGGGAAGAACCCTATTGATATTGAACCAAATCGGTTCACCGGTACCGGAGTAATGCCCAATTTAGTGCCTATTTTAATAGATTATGGCTCCTTTCTAATAGAAAGGCACCATAACTCAAACACGCTGTATTGGATTTCCATGAAACTTGGTATACTCATTTATGACGTTCATGAGAAGTGCCCTATTGTACTTGAACCTAATCTGTTGACCGGTACCGGAGTAAACCCCAATTGAGTGTCTACTTTAAAGGCGCAATAACACAAATATGCTTTATCGTATATTTATGAAACTTCGTATACGCATTTATAATGTCCATGGGAAAACGTCTATTTATAATGGATAAAATCGGCTGACCTGTTTCGGAGTAATACTCAATTTAGTGCCTATTTTATGGTAATATACGTATTCGAAAGAATTTATATAAAAAAAAATGAAAATCAGTTATCTTGACAACACTGCCTATTGTTTTACTGTGATATTATAAGGCCTTGGAAATTAAAATACAGGTAGCTATGACAAAAAAACACTATTGATTTACATGCGTTTATCCAACTAAACTGTTAAAATGACCCCGGTGGCAAAGATGGTAACGTCTTGGCCTCACATTCTGGAGTCCATGGTTCAAAACTCGAAACCGGCCAATTTGAATTTTTTTTTTTTGTACTTTTATGTGAGTGTGCGATTGTCAAGATATCACAAATCTGCACAGTTCAGCTGATGCTGGAAGATTTTAATCTCATTAAAAAAACTAGACCTTTTTTCTTCCGTAAGCGCTGCTTAATGAATAAATCTGGACCTTAACTTGGAAATCAATTAAAGAAAACATATTCTGCATATCATAATTGCAGTCATAACTGATTACACAAAAACATACTGGCACTTTGTTACATCAGTTTACCTGATTTTATTATTCATTGAAATATTTACTT
This sequence comes from Ectobius pallidus, assembly GCA_964059195.1. Classification (NCBI taxonomy): domain Eukaryota; kingdom Metazoa; phylum Arthropoda; class Insecta; order Blattodea; family Ectobiidae; genus Ectobius; species Ectobius pallidus. The sequence continues at coordinate 178,916,884 of CAXKWD010000005.1, read as the reverse complement.
CCTCTGCCCGTACCATAGGTACTAGGCTATAAGTAGAGGAAGTATTATTTTCGACCCCAAAATTCGAAGTTGAGTTTAATACTATTTTTGGAAACATGAATGTGTGTCAGTGTGTCTGTCTGTGTGTGTGGAAAGTCTGTGAACAGGCTATCTCCAAAACGGAAAATCGTATGAAAACAAGATTTCGTATTTAGGTCAGATACCTTCTGAAGATGTGACACGAAGATTGGCAACAAGTTTCTCTTATTTTTAAGGGGACTTTACATGAAGAAATTTTCGTTTTTCGCGATTTTCTCGAAAACGGCTCCAACGATTTTCTTTAAAAATTGCACATGTGTTCCTTTTACTGAGAGCTAAAAATTTTATTTGAAACTTTTTTTTTTTAAATTCTCTGAGGGTAGTTACAAGCCACCCACTGTTCACCCACTGTTTGTAGAAATTTTGTCTTGCGTGATGAACAACTGAATTACGCTCTTTCACGGCCTCTTGTTCTATATAAGAATGTGAAGTGAGAAAGATGTATTGTTGACCATGCATAGAGTAAAGAAGTATCTGACGGAAATGTTCGATAAATTTCGGAAATTATTCTTTAAGGCAGAAAGTTCAATAAACGTCTGCAGTCATTTTTTTTTCTTAAGTTTGTTATATAGCCTGCGCTTTTAGTCGCATCATTCCAAGAAGAGGTATTTATACGATAATTAGCGTAAAATGGTTTCTTGCGATTATGTACAAGGATATGTGAATACAGTGGCGGACGCAGGGGGGATAGGGGGGTTACATTCCCCCCCCCCCCCGGAATTTGAAAAAAGGCTATATATGTACTCTAAATGGCCTGTTTTATAAACTAATTGTATATATAAGTTGATTAATTTTTTTAGTATTCTTTCTACCTATTCAAATCCCCCCCCCCCCGAAAAAAATGTCTGCGTCCGCCACTGTGTGAATACTGCTAACTTTTATTTGGGCAGAGGAAGTTATGTGACTTTCACATCAGATTTTTTTGTATTAAGTTTCATTCTATACAGAAATTATAGTCCACAGAAGTTCAATGAAGAGACTAGAAAATTAACGTTTAAGGTTCAAAAACAAGACGTTCCTTTCCAAGGAATACAAATTTCCCCTTGGGTAAATCGGGAATGGAACCAAGATTCTCATTAATAACTGTCAGAAAGTCTGACTACTGGGCCAAGAGGCCACTCAAGTAGAAAAACATGCAATCAAATGATATTTGCCATAGGTTATATAACGAGAGGTTCGGATTGTATCGATAAATTCACAAGCAATGAAACTGCGAGAATCCCGACTGCCATTTTTTTTATTCCAGCTGTATTTATACTCCTTTTAACTTCGAGATCATATCACGAGTTCGGGATGTGTATCTATCAGTAGGGTAGGCCATGGAACTATTGATTGTCAATTGTTTATATTATTGGTTTTCAACTGATATTAATTGAAATGGATATGATACAGGATGAAATGGTGAGGATGATTCATGGTATGTAAATATCCAATTCGGCATTTGCCTTTACGACTGGGGAAACCATGAAAAAACTGATGTAAAATTGACCGGCCACGGGATTTGAACATTGGACCTTCCGAATGTGAGTCACCCTGTATAAGAATACAGTAAATAATTACATTCAATTACAGTAATAGTAGCAAGGAAATTTTAAACATAATAAACATGAAAAAATATCCCAGAGTTACTATAGAATTCGCTTTCTTTCGCATCGACAGTTTCCATGACAACTGGGTATCATTTATTTCCTCGGCCTCCTGGAGAAGAAACAGAAGACAGCCTGTTTAATAGGGCAATGAAGAGACATCTGGCGGCAAGTACCTGAAGTGTTATCACTGCAGAGTCTGGCGTTAATCACATGCAATAGACAGCTTAATGACGTCATCAGGGAGCTTGTTCGCTTTCTCAGATATGCCGTTATATTTCAAACAGCACACTGGTTGCATGAAATGTTGAGAAGGTCGGGAAGAAGAGAGATTCAAGCTGCCTATATTCCTCTTAATGAACATCTTCGCAGCCATGACGAAGATCGCCGGCAGTTTCATAAACTATTTACTCATGTGGGAAATGTGTTTTAAGAAAGTGGATTTCATCTAGCTTTATATACGAGGGACGTCCACAAAGTATTTTTCCCAGGGGCCGTTTACAGATACAAAACACAATTTCATGGAAATATTTATTGCAACAGATACTGCAAGTGTTCAGCTATTTTTCAACAATTCGAGTTAATCTTAATTGATAGTATGGGTCTTTGCAGCGCCTCTGGTGAGCGATCCGCGTACTGTCAGCATTAAAGACGCGTGTTATGGGGATTACATGTGCAGTGGAATAAACCCCTATATCCAGAGAGTGTAATGTGTATTGTATACACTTGTAATTGTCTAATCACATGACTTTCTATACTCAAAGCTTGCACAATACAATAATTCATAAGTACTAAATACAGTGCCATCAAAATTTCGCGCCGCAGCACTTGTCCAGGCTGGAATTCGCTATGGAACGGAATTCCTTTTAGCTACGAAGCCATATCAGAAGTTCGGTTTCTGTGTCTATACAGTAGGCCATGAAACTATTGATTGTCAATTATTTTCTATTATTAGTGTATTTTTATGGAGTAAATTTCAACAGATACTGCAAGTGTTCAGCTATTTTTCAACATATTCGCTACCGGAATTGAGACATTTTTCTTACCGTGGGATCAATTTTTTAACATCTGTGTCGTTGAAGTCTGCAGCCAGGGATATGAACCTCAGTGTGACAACCAATTCCTCTTCTCTGTCATTCCATGCCATTTCTTGAGGTGTAGGAAAAGATGCAAAACACTGGGAGCGAGGTCCGGGCTGTAGGGTGGATGTTTAAACACCTCCTAGCAAGTCTCCTGCAAAACTTCGGCTGGGAGGTATTTAAACATTCACCCTACAACCCGGATCTCGCTCTCAGTGATTTCCATCTTTTCCTTCACCTCACAAAATGACAGAGAATGACAGAGAGGCGAAGGGGGTTGTCACACAGTGGTTCAAATCCCTGGCGGCAGACTTCTACGATACAGGTATTCAAAAGTTGGTGCCATGGTAAGACAAATGCTTCAATTCCGGTGGCGAATATATTGTAAAATGGCTGAACACTGGCTGTGTCTGTTGCAATAAATGTTTTTTGCACGACGTAACTAATTAGTGGTACTTACGAATATTGTTGCCGTGGATCGTAAGTTGACATTCCCGCACGCAATCTTGTTGCTATGGAAACAAAACAAATTTCCGTGCGGTAAGAATTTACTTACGCCACACATCATAATACAAGCCTTTATGGACAAGGCCCCCCAGGACAAATATTCGGTTCCCATAACAACAAACACATGCGAATCACTTTCTGAAATAAACATCTATCTTCAATAATGTATAGACATAATATTTTGAGGTAATATCTCAATTAATATAATTAAATTCATATAAATAATCATCGTGCAAAAAATAGCAAGCAATACTCGTGCCGTAAGCGCATAACGGATCTCGGAAAATTGAAAAAACTCGACGCGTCGTTTTTTCAAACTCTTTCCTCGATCCATAAGCACCGCTTACGGCACTTGTATCGCAATATAGGCTACTATAGGCTATTTGAAATTGTGTTTTGTTTCTATAAACTGCCTCAGGGAAACTAGATTATCGACTTTAGTGAACACAGCCCTAAAAATAGCCAATTACGTAACAGAGTTTATTTTTACATTTTTATATTTGGTCTACGCAAGTATTATATCTCTAATATACACAATGACCAGCCCTAGGTCTGCTTTTACGTTTATATTATATTTTATTTGCACAGTGTTAATGGTAATATTCCAAGAGGGCGAACATAACTTGTGGTTTATAAAAACTTTGGAGTTAACACCAATTTACAATGGTCCGGTATTTCTTTGTGATAATAAGGAAATATAATATTCCCGGGCCGGGCGGACTTGTTGCGTTCTCGTTAACGTAATTGCATTTTATTCGACGGGGGGTGGGGGAGGTAGCTAATCTTGCAGGTAATTCCAAGCTATCTCCTGTAGAAACAAAACTCTTTTATTGCTGGCTCTATTTCTGTTGCTTTAACAGAGTTTAGCGCTGGGACCACGCGGGGTAGGGGGTAGTCTACCTGAAAGGAGGAGGGGTGTAAAATAAATTCAAGAGGAGCTTTCTTTAAATACACTGTGTCATCAATAGGTCTCGGATTCATATGCACTAAAAAGCTTGAATATATGCATGCATTTATGCAGTAAAAAAATGGAAAACATGCACCAAAAATGGCCTTAGTTTCTGTAAAAAAATTAATTGTACAATTATATTTGCCACAGAAATATATTGCTACAATTTTATTCCTACCAAATAGTTAATTATTCTACAAATATGCATGCAATTATGCACAAAAAAATCTTATAATAATAATAAAAGGGCGTGTTTGTCTGTCTGTCCGCGATGCCCAGCGAAATCTATTGAACGCAGAAATCTGAAATTTTAAACATAGATGGACTGAAAGGTGGGAGAATGCACCTCGAAGCCGGATTATTAATTTTAGCTTTCGTTCGCGAGTTATGAGTGAAAAACTGGCAAAAAACGTGATTTTAGCGCTGTCGAAGCATCAGATTTCATTCAATGTCAAATCAATTGCATTTGGCTTTGGCTATTTTTGTCATACCGTGGAAATAAAAGCATCGCGATCGCTTGAATGTTGTAAGCCCACGCTGGTGCATTTGTTTAGAATGTCAAGGCCCGTAGACATACGAAATCTTCAACCTACACGGAAGAGGGATAATCAACATAGACCTAAATATGATTAAACATTATTCGATTTGGACGTAACTCACTATACAGGGATTTTCTGGGTCAAGGAACTCGAATCTGAGATCGCTTTTGCCAGGCGACGCTATCTAATCGTGGTATGTAGTCCACGTGATTTAGGTGTTAATAAATATAATGATTTAACTATTATGCTCTTAATTTTTTATTTTTGAAATAATTATCGCGGGCGAAGCCGCGGGCACATGCTAGTGGAGAATATGAAAAAAATATAAATTTGCATTTATAAAACGTGTAATTTTATTCATTCCCCTACTTACATAATTCATTGGCCATTTGTAAATCCCACTACCACCCTGTAGCCAGGTAGATATTTCTAGCAGTAAAACTAAAATGCCGTTACTAAGAAAGTTGTAAATAGAAACTTGGAAGGGATGTCCAAAGTATGTTTTGAGAGATATTCTTAAAATTGTCCTAAATTTCAACCGTATATGCAGAATTATGCTTCTATGTTTAGTATATGCACTAACGCCAATAATTATCGAAATATGCATTTTGAAAAAATCCGAGCCCTTGTCATCAATAAGTCCCTCCGCAGCTCTGGTTATGTTCCCCACCCATGCGAAGGCTGGTATTTCTCCCTGTCTTCCTTCCAGACACGTTGCAGGTATACCAGAGTTAACTATTAATGTGCGTCTGTTTGCTATTGTTGATGAGTCGAAAAGAATAATAAGTAATTACGAATTTACTTAATTTTTTTCGAAAATAAATTCAAACACGTGATTTTTTGTTATCAAGGAAACAGTAACATTTTCAAAATCTTGAAATAGGCGAGATATAGCCTGCGTAATTTTTATTTTTTACTTCATAAAAGATGACCGTAGGAGAGTTTTAATACATAAAATTACTAAGTAATCAGTTTTGTAACTATTAAGTTATACTAAACAGCTATTCTGCTATTGTATTAATTGTTCAATTAAAATTAAATTCAAGTAAACTGATGTAACAAAGTGTCAGAATGCTTTTGTTTAATCAGTGATAATTGCAATTATGATATGCAGAAAATAAGTTATTTTTGTAATCGATTTCCGAGTTAAGCTCCAGATCGATTCATTAAGCAGGGCTTACGGAAGAACAAAGGTCTAGTTTGATAAGCATGTGTGAAGGAATATGTGGGTAGTGTTCATTGTCAAAGGTACCTTCAACTTCCAAAGCCGTATATTAACACTGTAAAACAATATGTTGCCACGAGAACTGATTTGCATTTCATAAATTATTTCTAATATACACCATAAAATAGGCACTAAATTTGGCATTACTTCGGTACCGGTCAACCGATTTCGTTCAAAATCAATATGTTTCTTTCCATAGATGTTATAAATGCGTGTACCAAATTTCATGAAAATCCGATAAAGCTTCTTTGAGTTATCGCGCCTTTAAAAAATACACTAAATTAGGTTTTACTTCGGTATAGGTCAACCGATTAGGTTCAAATTCAACAGGCTTCTTTCTATGGACGTTATAAATGCGTATACCAAGTTTCATGAAAATCCGATAAAGCGTATGTGAGTTATCGCGTCTTTCTAATATATTACCATTAAAACAGGTACTAAATTAGGCATTACTCCGGTACTGGTAAACCGATTTTGTTTAATATCAACAGGAGTCTTCCTATGGACGTTATAAATGCGTATATCAAGTTTCATGAAAATCCGATGAAGCGTATTTGAGTTATCGCTCCTACAGACACACGGATAGACAGACAGACATTTTCCCGTCCCCCACACAATCTCAAAAAGTACCATTCTGGCACTTAATAATGAGAAGTAAATTAAAATTAGTGAGATGAATGAGTAGGAAGTCGTTCAGTTTATACCATCTAATTTAGTTACGACCTAACCATTGAGAATCTGAGCCTCAATCAATGAATGAACTAGCTTCATTTAATTTAACCTCACTTTTAGTTGAAGTTGTAAACAAATGCCGACCACTAATTAATGCCACCAACAAATCTGCTGAGTCATTATGGCGGCTAATTAATCACCCAAGTCCTGACAGACAGGAGAAGATGGAGAAAAACCACTTTCTTTCGGCATTATGAACTGCAAGAGGGGAGTAGAAGAATTTGCATAACTCGACAGGGGAACCTTAGAGCAACAATGTAAGAAACTTCACCAAGAATCAACCCAACTCTGCATCAAGACACAAGCGAGATAGTTTAGGAACTAACAACAGATGTCTCAAATGCTAAGACTAACAAATTTTCAGGTCAATTTTCCCCAACAAGAATGTCTCAAAAGCTAAGACTAACAAATTAGCCTATGTCATTTCCCGGTCAGTTTTCCCCATCAATCATAATTTACCTGTATTTTTAACTATCTTTTCCCAGTAAACAAATCTTAACAAATCTCGTGGCCGGCCAATCCGACAAGGGTTTTTTCCATGGTTTTCCGAGTCGTAGAGGCAAATGCCGAATTGGATACTTACATACCAGGAATCATCCTCACCATTTCATCCTGTATCATATCCATTTAAATTAATATCAGTTGAAATTTACTTATAAAATTTACCAATAATAGAAACAATCGACAATCAATAGTTTCATGGCCTACCCTACTGTATAGACACAGATCCCGAACTCTGATTTGGCCTCGCAGTTAAAAGGAGTAAGTTATAAATACTTTTACATTAATATATAGTCTTTACTAGTATACTTGTATACTTTTCTCTGAGACTAAATCATTTTTATGGGGAAGACAAGTTTTCGCACGAAGTTACTGCTATAATAATAATGGAGGTCAAAGGTTCAAATCCCGTGGTCTGCCAATTTGACATGGGTTTTTTCATGGTTTCCCCAGTCGTAAAGGCAAATGCCGAATTGGATATTTACATACCATGAATCATCCTCACCATTTCATCCTGTATCATATCCATTTAAATTAATATCAGTTGAAATTTACTCCATAAAATACACCGACAATAGAAACAATTGAAAATCAACAGTTCCATGGCCTACCCTACTGTACAGACACACATCTCGAACTCCTGATATAGCCTCGAAGCTAAAAGGAGTATAAACACAGCTGAAATAAAATGTTCGCAATATATAATTTTTTTCCAACGCCATTTTTGCTTCCTGTATCTGTATCTTATGTACTATTAAAAGGTAGACCCAGAAATTTCATGTCAATTTTTCAGAATTAGTCTATACTAATATAGAATCATACTATCGTAGCCCTCTACCGCCCCCGGAGCCCTCGAACATACGCAATACTCCAGTCCCAACAACTTTTCGGCAAGGAATTTATCAAAAAATGCAAATCAGTTCTTATGACAACATATTGTTTTACAGTGTTCATATACGGAGTTGTAAGTTGCAATACAGTTAGCTTTGACAAATAACACTACCCACATATTCCTTCACATAATTATGCTTATCAAACTAGACGTTTGTTCTTTCGTAAAACCTGCTTAATGAATCGATCTGGAGCTTAACTCGGAAATCGATTATAAAAATAACTTATTTTCTGCATATCATAATTGCAATTATCACTGATTAAAGAAAAGCATTCTGGCACTTTGTTACACCAATTTTCCTAATTTTTCTTCTGATTTAATCGTTCAACAAAGTAATTCATTGTGTAAAGCAGATAGTAGGCCTACTTTTGGTAATACTTCAATAAATAAAAAATTAACACCAGTTAATTATCACGTATAAACCTATGTCAAGTTTTCGTCGGTCAATCTCACATTTCCACGCAGAAATCTTCCTATCTTACTTTGCCTCTCTCTTGCACTGAAGACGGGCTTTCCTTTACGCAGTGCATTTTGTTAAACGAACCCTCAAAATAGAGTTTCTTTACATCCCTGGTAATACGATATGCCCGTCAAACAAACTCACTCTATTTTTATATTTAAAAGCAACATCGTCATATAAAGGTTGGTAACAAAGTTTGCTTCCCTAATAAGCCATTTAGTCGGTGTTACTCCAAGCGCTTCAGCATCGCCACCCGTGAATACTGCTTGGAAACACAAGATTACTTCTTCTTATAACAGAGGGCTTTGGCAACCATGGTGATTATTACATCGGTTCATATGCTTTCAAAAATGTTTAAGGTCTGTTATTAATCTACTATAAAAACAAAACACAGTTATTTGATGAACGTTCAGCCAACGCCACCTATTAACAAGACAATATTCAATTGTGAGATTAATTGCCATAGCAACCGGGGAAAAAGAGCATTGAATGACTTGGATAAAACTCACTATGCGGGTTTCTTTTTTTGGGGGGGGGGATAGGGAACTAGAATCTGAGATCTTCTTCTTCGGGCATCGCACTTTATTCGTGAAATGTAGCCTACATCGAAACCGGGATTTTAGTTTGTGAATTGTCAATTGTTTTAATTCTTATGCATGATTTGGGTAAGATTCATGAGTCTGTGGTACGATTTATGCCCGGTTTCTATAAACTCGTGAAATACCTATGGGTAAATTATCCATGGGCAAATTAGTTCCTAATCACCCACAATGATATAATGAGGAAGGCCTTGGAGTTGTACAGTTAATTTAATTCAGAAGGCTTTGATTCTCATTATTTAAATTATTATTGAACCTATGAAAGGTTAAATTTTATCCAGCCATCCACGAAAGGATAAATTAACCCGACGATTTACCCTTGGAAAGATCTAGCCCGAGTTTGTAGGAACATTTTTTCTGTCATTTTCATATTTACCCAGAGGACATTTATCTAGAAACTCGCCACAAGTTTATGTGATTGTTAACTTTAAATTATTTGAGTTTGTAAAAGTTATTCTTGTGTAAATTCTGTCCATTGGATAATTTACCCATAAATATTTCGCGATTTTATAGAAACCGGGCATTAATAGTTTTATTTCGAATCTTTATGACGTTCTATTCGTTTAATAATTTATATTTATTACGGAAAAAAACAATATAATTAAAAATAAAATTATGAAATTCAGGCAATTTATGAAAAAACTATGTAAGTGTTAATAAAAATACACTGTTATAATTATTTTTCTGTTAAATGAGTTATTTAAAAAAACATATAACAATTGAGTAAATAATCGTGGGTAAAGCCGCGTATTTCCTTCCCTTCTATTTCTTTCAACCTCTCTTACATCATTTATATTCTAAGCTTTCTTTCCATCTGTTTTATCTTATTTTCTTTCTACTGAATTTTCTTCCATTATTTCCCATTTTTCCCCCTGTCTTTTTTCTTTACGTTTTTGTTTTCTATATTTGTGATTATTTTACTTTCATATTAAATCTGTTTCATTATTAATAATTATCTAACCTAGAACAGACCTAATTCAACACGGGTAGAATAAGGAAAACAGGCTAAAAGTCTTTGTGAGCTTAATCCATACTCTGCAAGAAAAACATTTTTTTCCCCACAAGCTGAGGAAGATGAAAATTCGCGTCAGCAAAGTGAAGGGATTCGCAGCCGCTAAGTCAGAGTTTCCGCAGCTTTTCCACCCCCGCCCCACCCCCTTTGGAGGTGACAGGCTAAGTCTGGCGCAACAGGGGTGACATCTGGGATTAGATCGGCTAACCAGCCACCGATCTGATCCACGGGATTAGGGGGGTGGTCTTTGTCTTCCGAAGCCTTTACACCCGGCGCAATATTCAAATTAAAATGCAAAATAAGGGATGCATGTTATTTTCAACAAGATACCCATTAATATTTATGGCTAATTTGCTTTTTCGCTTGGTTGTACCTACCCTTCTAAGGAAAACTCCCCTTACTGCAAGGAATAGCAAAGGGGGGATGATGCTTACGGGTCAGAGATACTAATAAACAACCAAACTCTACTTTTCTACATTCTTTGGCATTAAGTAGCCATTAGAGTGCCATTAGGGTCGGCCATTCGCGTTCCTTTACGTATACAAATAAATCTGCCTTCTTATTCCCATGACAACCGTATTTGAATAGAGTGCTTCCTTCTTTTGTTTTCTTGACCTACTCTATTCTCCCTAATGTTCTTTCATATTTCTAGCTGATGGCTCCCTAGCATTTTGTTCTTCTGATATATAAAAATGTCTTCGCTTCCCGTTTGGAGTGTGTTCTGAAATGCATTTGTGAAGAAATAGAAGCAGATGCACGCTCTAAACAAGTCGAATATATCGGATTCAACTGCAGGCTTGCAAAAATGAAAATAAAGCAAGACAGTGTTGGCAATATTCAATTCAGCTACTTGCAAATAACAAAAACAATGTTTGTTTTTTATTTCCTTGGAGAAAAGAAGCAGACGAAAGGAAGCTGTTTGTTCTAAGTTTATGTGCAGTGAAATACATACATGCTTTTACAAATGTTGACTCAACTAAAGGAAAAATAATAAAGGTAAACGAATTCTCCTCGTATCTCAACAGGCCTACTTCTTGAAACATGAGTAGGCCTACACCATACATTTATGCATTTATTTATTCATTTATTTATTTTCATGACAATCTTATTTCTGGTAGGTCTTGGGTTTAAATCCCGTAGCCGGCCAATTCGACTTGGTTTCCCCAGTCGCAAAGGCAAATGCCGAATTGGATCTTTACATACCATGAATCATCCTCACCATTTCTTCCTGCATCATGTCCATTTAAATTAATATCAGCTGAAATTTGCTCCATAAAGTACATTAATAATAGAAACAATTGACAATCGATAGTTCCATGGCCTACCCTACTGTACAGACACAGATCCCGAACTCCTGATATGTCGTCGAAGCTATAACGGAAATTTAATTAAAGGAATGAGTCATAAGCGAATATGTTTTCTGTGCAGTCCGGAATGTTCTTTATGGTTCTCCCCATTAGGGCCTAATGTAACAGACATCTGCTTTGGTATAATTCCGTTGTGCGTTGTTTTCATGGTTTCCCCAGTCGTAAAGGCAAATGCCGAATTGGATATTTACATACCATGAATCATCCTCACCATTTCATCTTGTATCATATCCATTTAAATTAATATCAGTTGAAATTTACTCCATAAAAATAAACTAATAATAGAAAATAATTGACAAGCAATAGTTCCATGGCCTACTGTATAGACACAGATCCCGAACTTCTGATAACTTATGGCCTCGTAGCTAAGAGGAATTCCGTTTATTAGCTAATACCAGTCTGCACAAGTGCTACGGAGCGACTTCTTCATGGCTCTGTATTTAGTACTTATAAATTATTGTATTGTGCAAGCTTCGAGTGCAGAAAGTCATGTGATTAGACAATTACAAGTGTATACAATATACATATTACACTCTTTGGATATAGGGGTTTATTCCACTGCAGATGTAATCCCCATAACACGCGTCTCTAATGCTGACAGTACGCGGATCGCTCACCAGAGGCGCTGCAAAGACCCATACTATCAATTAAGATTAACTCGAATTGCCTTCCTATTATAGCTCAACAATGGACCAAGCGACATTAATATTCCAGCGGCATATTCCTGGATTAACACACTCATGCTGGAATTTCTCAATAACTGCACGGATTCCAGCTCCAGCAAATCACGGCCTCCAGGAATTCCAGTCATAAACTCGCGTCTCATATCTCTATTGTTATTGCGAGTATTATTATTATTATTATTATTATTATTATTATTATTACATACTTGCTCAATGGCAATAGACAATTCCTAAACAAGCTAAAGGAATATTATCCATTTTATGGAACCCGAAGGTTCATTGCCGCGCTTACCTGAGCCCGCCATTCAACCCTATTCTGTGCTAACTCCATCCAACCATCCCTCTCAAATCCTACTTCCCTTAAATCTATACTAATATTGTCCTCCCGCATGCGGCTAGGTCTTCCAAATGGTCTTTTCCCTTCGGGTCTCCCGGTCAATTACTTTTTAGATATGTCTTTCCTCCCCCATGCGCGCAACATGTCCGGCCCATTTCATCCTCCGTGATTTAATTACCTTTACTATATCCGGTGAAGAGTACAAGTTATGAAGCTCGTCGTTATGCAGTTTTCTCCAGTCCCCATTTTCATCTCTCTTAGGCCCAAATATTTTCCTAAGCCCCCTGTTTTCAAATGCTCTCAGATTATGTTCTTACCGAAGAGTAAGCGACCATGTCTCACATCCATGGAAAAAATAAAAAATAAAATAAAACATGTTAAATTGGTCGTTACCACTTCGGGCCCGTCGCTCGGTTTTTTTTTTTTTTTTAGTATTATCTCAATTTAAAATGATATTCAAATAATATAATTTCAACATATTTTATTAATTTATTTATTATTGCGTAATATTGGATACATAGTCATTATAAATGCACATCGTAACTTCCTAGACTAACTTCTCGCGTCATTACCTAGGATATTATGTAATTAGAATGACCACACTAATATTTTCAATTAGAATAATTTTTAAAAAGAATAAAATTGTTATTGGCCTTGGAAAACTACGTAGAAAAATTCTTGGCATTTCATTGTTGACGAATAGTCGATGTCTGTTCATATGAGCAACTGTTGCTTGGAGACCAGAATCAGATGACAATCGCGAAAAGCATAAATTTATGGCGGCTTTTATTTCCAAAGCCCCTTGTTCTTCTCTACAGACAAAACAAAAGCAATCTGCAAGGGAATTGCCGCCGTTATAAAACAAAGCCTTGTACCACTCTTGCACGCGGTGTGGGTGTAATGAATGTCGCACTGCGTCACTTGTTACACACTACACCGTAACAATACACCCCAGCTCAAGAAGCTACACGCCTCATTACGTCTTGCAGTCTAGCCAGTTATAAATCCCTTACAATTAATATTAAAATAGGCTATCGGCAATATGCAAGTGGAAAAAATATAGTGAATTTCTTCTCATACCAAAATATTACTAAGGATTCTATATACATATACATATATATATACAATAATAATAATAATATTATTAATAAGTGTCTGTTTGCCTGTGTACGATTCCCATCCAAATGTACGGCTCGCAGAGGTTTGAAATTTTTTACTTACATGTACTGAAGGGGGTCCAAATGTACCTCGAAGCCAGATTTATTTATTTCCGCGAGTTCTGAGCGGAAAAACGCCGAAAACAATATTTTGCTGGTGCTTTTTTTTTTCTTCTCTTTTTTAACTATAATAATAATAATGCTCTATCAGAAGACGAAATATGTATGAAATTATGCTCTAAAATATGTAAAATATGCTTAAAAACCAGTGATGTACGCTCTATCAATTAAGTAATTTTTAAACTTTACGTTCTCTTGTTAGCTCAATTACATTATCAATTATAAAAACAATAGAAATTGATAAATTACAATACAAAACATTTTAAAAAGAAGATGAATGCAACAATTTTAGTGAATTCAAAACTAATGAAGTGAAATTTCGATTTAATATTATACAATCAGTTCCGAAAACATTAGGCTATATACTTAAGTTATTGTACAGTCTGTTCTCAAAACATTCCTTTAGCCAAATATGCTGTAAATGTTTGCATTAATAAGTTATACATATGCACAACATTTAAAATATGTAAGAAATATGTTGTTTAAATTGAGAAAAATTAATAAAATATGCACCAATATTTTAATATCAAGCAAATATGATAGATAATCGCAAAACTTACAAAATATGCTGCAATATGCAACATGAATTCATCAAATCTCTGATATTTCTTTCATGTCTTGTACGTATTTCAACACTAGCATGTGGGCCTAATAGAGTGCATTAATAAAAATAATACATGATATTAAGTAGGGTTCGGATGTTATATGATCGTCATATTTTCATCCTGACCTCCATTCTCGCAGCAAACACAAATTAAACATGAATTGCACATTTGTTATGCTAATCGGACCTTTTTATTTTGCACACAAAGTCATATTTGTAATTTTACGTCATATTTCAGTTATAAATTCGGTAAAGGGGCACAATTATGCAGTATATGCTCTAAATGGTCACTAATTTTTTTCCCGAAAAGAGTCACGAATATTTTAGTTTTACTGCAACTGTAATGTGAAGGGACAATAACAAGTAATAGCACAATTACCTCTTCCTCCTTGTTGTTAGCAACTTCCAATAGACAAGCTTTAAAAATATTTTCAATTCACATTTGCAGTGGTATCTGGAAATATTAACAGATTAGAATTTCTTTACAAGTAAAACTGAAAATAACCTGTAAAATTGCTGTAAAGTGATTATCTGATTGAATTAATGTGATGTAAGAATTTAGTGTCATTAAACTTTATAAATTGTATCATAGGCGTAACCAGGCCGACCATATGGGGGGGGGGTTATAACATCCGGGAGAGGGGGGTCCGGAAAACTTTAAAAATTTAGATGCAAAATAACGAGTTTTTCGCTTCCGGGGGGAAAATTTTAAAAATTAAGACGCAAAATAACGAGTTTTTCGCTTCCGGGGGTCTTCCCCGGAAAATTAAAAAAATCAAGACGCAAAATAACGAGTTTTAAGCTTTCCACGCTTTATACTTGTATTAAGTAATTTATGGGCAGACTTAAAAAAATTATACAATTTTCCTTTTTTTAATCAATGGGGGGGGGGGGGGTTCAAACCCCCAAACCCCCCCCCCCTCGGTACGCCTATGAATTGTATCATTTATTTTTAGAAAATATATTCTTTTATGAGGTCATATTTAAGATTTTTGGAACATATTTAATCATTTTTAATGTAATATTT
This sequence comes from Ectobius pallidus, assembly GCA_964059195.1. Taxonomy (NCBI): domain Eukaryota; kingdom Metazoa; phylum Arthropoda; class Insecta; order Blattodea; family Ectobiidae; genus Ectobius; species Ectobius pallidus. The sequence continues at coordinate 178,901,430 of CAXKWD010000005.1, read as the reverse complement.
TCAGTCATATTTTCCACTTTTTTAGGTCATAAACTCCGAACTCTACGTCATTCATAAGCATCAAGTCATGTGAGGCCTTTAGTTTCTGCAGAATGATTAGTTTTTACATTTTCCCTTATTTGCATATGAGACCGCAAATAAACTCAATCAACTCCCTCTTTCTGTCTCGTATTAACTAGATAGACTGAAGTGCATGACAAATATCGTCTAGACTTCTCTGTAGTCACATAATAGAAGACGACCCGGTTTCCACGGCGCACAAATATGACAAGTTTTATGTGGGTGGAAGTGGGTCGAACCCCGTCACGGGTCCTTAACCTGCACATCCCAGACTCTATAAAAGTTACTTAATAGCTGTCTAGATCTGCAACTCTGCCAAAAGTTGGTACAGATTCAGAAGCAAGTTTTGCATAGTTCTTTGTTCTCTCAGATTGTGAACAAGTTTTTATTGGCATTTGTTAGGACTATGTCATGAATATTTGAAATCTATATACATATTTAGCCCTAATTCATTCTATTATTCAATATGACATAATTGGATGAAGAGGAGTTACAAAAACGATCCTCAACCCTTTGCTTTGTCTTAAAAAACGCATAATAAAAATTTGTTTATCAAAGCTTTCCGACTATTCGAACTTCTGCAGGATACTTGCTAGGAGGTGTTTCAACATCCATCCTACGGCCCGGACTTCGCTCCCAGTGACTTCCATCTTTTCCTACGCCTCAATAAATGACAGAGAATGAAAGAGGCGGAGATGGTTGTCACACAGTGATTCAAATCCCATACGGCAGATTTCTACGTCACAGGTATTCAAACGTTGGTCCCACGGAATGAAAAATGTCTTTATTCCGGTGGCGAATACGTTGAAAAATAGCTGAACACTTGCTATATCGGTTGCAGTAAACATTTCCATGAAATTGTGTTTTGTTTCTGTAAACGGTCCCAGGGAATCTTTATGGACGCGTCTCGTATCATTGGCTGAACAGAATCGAAAGAAGAAGTTTTTGTAACAGTGGATGGCAAGATATGTAGCCTATCTTGGAAATTTTAAGGAAAAGAAAAAACTAACTTCATTAGATAAAGTTGTCTTCTGCGAGATGAAATCGAAGGAAAAACAAACGGAACCAAAGAACTCGCCTTTGCCTCGTCTTTCAAACTCTTCCGCGATTCTCCTATAACAATCATGGGCAAACCCCTATCCATTGACACGCAACCCGCAAACTTTTGTCAACTTACACATAGTTCGAAAAGAACGGATAGATGGAGACACAAGCAGACAATAAGTGCAGTGGCGGTTGCTCGTTCTTAGGGAAACACTAATTCACTTTATAATATACACTACAAAAAACAAATAATACAAACAATTTTGTACTTTTAATTATTCTTTTACGTGTGCAATTATTAAGTGCCAGTATGGTACTTTATGAGATTGTGTGGGGGACGAAAAAATGTCTGTCCGTCTGTCTGTCTGTCTCTCCGTCCGTCTGTCCGTGCGTCTGTACGCACCATAACTCAAGTACGCTTTTTCGGATTTTCATGAAACTTGGTATAAACATTCATAATGTCGATGGGAAGAACCCTAGTGATATTGAACCAAATCAGTTCACCGGTACCGGAGTAATGCCCAATTTAGTGCCTATTTTAATAGATTATGGCGCCTTTCTCATAGAAAGGCGCCATCACTCAAATACGCTGTAACGGATTTTCATGAAACTTGGTATACCCATTTATAACGTCCATGAGAAGTGCCCTATTGAATTTGAACCTAATCTGTTGACCGGTACCGGAGTAAAACCCAATTTAGTGTATATTTTAAAGACGCGGTAACTCAAATACGCTTTACCGGATTTTTATGAAACTTGGTATACACATTTACAATGTCCATGGGAAGACGTCTATTCATAATGGATAAAATCGGTTGATCTGTTTCGGAGTAATGCTCAATTTAGTGTCTATTTTATGGCAATATACGTATTCGAAAGAATTTATAAAAAAAAAAATGAAAATCAATTATCTTGACAACATAGCCTATTGTTTTACTGTGATCTTATAAGACCTTGGAAATTAAAATACAGGTAGCTATGACAAAAAACAGTATTGTTTTACATGCGCTTATCCAACTAGACCGTTAAAATGACCCAGGTGGCCGAGATGGTAGACCTTTCTTCTTCCGTAAGCCCTGCTTAATGAATAAATCTGGAGCTTAACTTGGAAATCAATTTAAAAAAAAAAACATATTCTGCATATCATAATTGCAGTCATAATTGATTAAACAAAAACATACTGGCACTTTTTTACATCAGTTTACCTGATTTTATTTCATTATACAAAGGCTTAGAATGTTCCATAACGCCTTTCCAATCGGAACTGTGTCGCAACCCGTCACTGCTTGCAAAGAGATATGATTCATGCACGGGAATAATCCACCACGTACACCGAATGTCCGCAATGCCATCTTGTGTCTTATGCAGGAAGGTCGAGAACCACAACTGGTTCGTGAACCAGTAAATGCCCATGTATGTCCTATAATGCACTTATCACTCTTGTATCACAATTTGCTATATTTAAATGTTTGGGTGTGTAATGGTTTTAACAATACTATTTCTTTTCTTTTCAGGTGAGTTGAACCACTTCTGCATGAAACACGTCTTCTGTCGGTATGTACTAATATCATAGAGTCAAATTGGCATGAGACATAGCCTACATTTTGTCTGGATTGCAAATCTAGAATTATTTTTCTGTAGATTTTTCCCGCAATTTTAAGAGAAAATCATTCTTAAACAATTTAAACAATTAATAATTATAAAGCTCCGGCTTCGAGGTGCACTTCATGATTAGAATTCCCAGCCCGAGTTCCCTGGCCCTAAAAAAAGTACGCATAGTAAGTTTCGTCCAAACGTTCCATGTTTTCCCATTTAGGAATGCATTCATGATCCCTTTCTGTCCACTTATGTAAAAAAAATAAGATTTCTGCTTGCCGTGATGTTATAGGCTAAACAAATCAATCAAGCAGAGCAAGCTAACAAAATCGAAGTTACCGACAATGCCACGCACTATGTAGAAGAAAATCTATTTCAGCGTTCCTCTTTGACTGCACAGCAAGGCCAACTGTCATTATTTTTATAGTAATTGACATACATTGTTCGGTAGCGCAATAAATCGCGTTTTCTGTTATTTTTTCACAAATAATTCGAAAACAAAAGCTAGAATAAAAAATCCTATTTCAAGGTGCATTCAGCCACCTTTCAGTCCATATTATGCTAAAATAAATGGTGCACAATATGTTGCACAAACTTTCTCGCATATAGCCTACGTGTTAAAGGGTAGCACAGAAAAAAAGTAAATTATTGAGAAAATTAAATTTTATTTATTGCATTTTCATAAAACTAACAAGTATCTAGAACGGAAAGCAACAGGGTCGATGCTTTTACCGCGAAATATTAATAATAATAATAATAATAATAATAAACCTCTCAAATAGGCTTGATCAGCAAGCAGAAAGAATTGTTTCGGTCCAAGAGAGGATAGACCAGTGGAAGGCCATGAGCCTACATGGTCGACACCCTAATGACCTTAGTAGCCCTGAAGTCGACAAAGAGGCGTCGAACGCTTGGCTCCGGCATGGGGAACTCTTCCCTGAGACTGAGGGATTCATTATCGCCATACAGGATCAGGTTATTAGCACAAAAAACTATCAAAAGTATATAATGAAAAATAGGGCTGTGATTGATGACGAGTGTAGAAGGTGTAGAGCTGCTCCGGAGACTATACAGCATATAACTGGGGCTTGTAGCTCTCTCACCCAGTTTGAGTACCTTCACCGCCATAACCAGGTGGCAAGGATAGTACATCAGGCGCTCGCCTTCAAATGCAAACTAGCAGAGACAACTGTCCCATATTACAAATATGAACCTAGTCCGGTACTTGAATCAATGGAATATAAAATATATTATGATCGGTCAATAGTCACCGATCGAACTATACCCAATAATAGACCAGACATAGTTCTTCAGAACAAGCAAGCCAATACAGCTTATATCATAGACATTACAATCCCAAATACCCACAATCTACAGAGAGCTAATCAAGAGAAATTCTATAAATATTCGGAGTTGAGATTTGAGTTGATGAGACTGTGGTCTTTGACTAATGTTGACATAGTTCCAATTGTAATATCAACTACAGGAGTTATCCCTGTATCCCTTCATAGTAATATCAAGAAGTTAGATCTAGATAAAAATATTTACATTAAAATGCAAAAAGCGGTGCTTATTAATACCGCCCGTATTGTTAGGAAGTTCTTGGGCAAGTGAGTGTGCTTGGTTGACCCGTACCTCACTTAGTGCCAGTCTTAAAAGCTGAGATTTATAAATGAATAAAAGATAATAATAATAATAATAATATCAACAACAACAACTTGAGGTTTGCATGGTTTCCTCAATCTCAAAGGCCAAAATGCAGGATACATTGAAATATCGCCGAATAATAGAAGCAAATGATGCACGAATGAGTCATTACAAGAGCCTACTGGTAAATTTGGGTGGCCATGAAATTTGATTTCAGCCCAGGAACTCTTTCCTATTACCCTATACCACCTCGTTCTAATTGATTTTGGTGTCTAGACGAAAGACCGACAACACCATTATATTATAGATTATTTGACGTATCCCATTTAATGTATTAATAAAATGAATCAATAAAAGTACAAAACAATTGGTCTATACCAACTTAATGGCGTTAAATATACCTAAGTTCTGGATAGCTAATTGTGAAGGAATTACAGCTGTGCTAGAGCTAGAAATTCATTGCTGGTATTCCACCCGAACTGGACCATGCTATACCACTCTGCAAATACCATAGCTATACCGATGTAGTTTTTAACTCAGCTGCAATCCATACACGGCAGGGGGCGGAGGTAGCAGTGTTAATTAAAACATTCTGCAGTGGAGCAACGATTAACTGCTTATGCTATATGTAACAGCAATTTTCCGTTAAATTTAGCAGGTACCAGACAAGAAAATCTGCTCTTACACTGCTAAAAACATCTGCCCTCTATCCAGGGACGAACTGGAGTTTTTTAAAAATAAATCAGCCTACAAGAACAAAAACTAATACTAATAATAATAATAATAATAATAATAATAATAATAATAATAATAATAATAATAATAATAATAATGTTGGTTTCAGCGTGTGATATAACAGACAAAATAAGTCGGAAGTTCGCTTAGATTATTGCCTTTCTCTGAATTAACTCGTAACCATGGACGTGGTTTTTCTGTTACATTAACATGGACGTGCGGTCTGGGTGACCGCTCAGAGATAAGGGGATTTTAAGGAAGAAAAACTTACAAAATGTGAATTTATTACCGAAGCATTATTCTTACACTATCTAACCTACACTAGCCCATAACACGGACGTGAGGTCTGAGGGACCGCTCAGAGTTAAGGGCCTTTTAACAAAGAAAAGACCTAAAAAAACGTGAATTTTATTCATCATTACTCAAGAAAACGGAAACCTAAAGTTATAATTAACAAGGCATTATTCTTACATCATCATTTTATGGGGTTTTCAGGGCACACATCTGAGTCACAAATGCAACAAAATGTACAGTTTCGAAAATGTGTTAATATTTTTCAAATAAATAGCTAATATTCACAAAAGCGTAGCCTATTTAGTATCGTCATTCACATCAGATATTAACCACCGTTCACCATAATAAGTGCAGTAGCTTAACTTAAAACATTTTCCCCTTAAAAATGAGACATACAGTCGTTCTCTCAAAACATTCACTGCAAAATTTCATAACTGTCGTCACATAGTCTTAAAACTCTCGGCCTAACAGTTCTTTTTATAGTTCCGTCCGTTCATTCATTGTTAATCACAAAATAGTAAACTGAAAAAGAAGTTACGTAACCAGGAACGTGAGGTCTCACAGACCGTTAACACGGTTCCACTAACACTCATGGGTAAGTAACACATATTAGGTGGTAAAGGGTCTTAAGAATGGAAGGTAGTGTACTCTCGTGGGATTACCTATGATAATTATACAAAAATATTACATGTTGACTAACTTCCTCAGGGGTTCCATAAATTCAGACACACTTACAAACAATAAAATTGGGGTTAGTTTCCCATTCTACTGGATTACATAATTTTCTTTTTACACACGAAAAACGGCGAAATTTCATGTAATATTATTCTCCAGAAGTTTTAGAATCCATATACAGACACATTTTGTTTCTAAGAATATTTTAAATATGGGTAAAATCGGTAAGAAGTTCACAAAAAACTAACCTAAAATGGCGCTCGAAAAGGAATCACAATAATACAGAATCAGCTGCTAGAGACAGCACAGGTGCATGCTGGGAACAAGCCAATGGGTCACGTGGTGCTGGAATCAGCTGCCAACATGATAAGGGTCAAACAAACCTCTGGAAGATATAATATGCCACATTTTCGAAACCGACAAACAGTGTATCGTACATTATTCGAAAATGCTAGGGCGCTTCGCTTCGGCTGCCGCCTCCGCTCGCGTACTTAACTAATGTGGTTAGTGTTTTGCATTATTTAGCTGTATGGAGAGATTGCAGGACCGTATGGAACAGACCAATGACATGCAAGGTCGTTGGCAGCCAATGGGAGTGTTGGTTTGCAAGCCTGAGCCCGCATACCAACGCCGAACATCGCGTGTGGAAATCCAGTAGAGTGGGAAACTAAACCCATAAAATTAATTAAATATACATAAGTTTACTTTTAAATTAATCAATATTTCAATTCTTTTAAGTTACTTTAATAATTATTTAAATTAATTGAGAAAAATTCATCTATGTTGCATATACGTTCTCTGAGCTCCGCCTTGGTGTTTCTAGTATTTTCTTTTGTCATATGAAAATTACTATTTTCATTGTTGTTACCAGGAACGTATTACTCCTCTCTAACCCCCAAGCGAACATAATTTCGCATTACAGACAAAGGAGTAGTAATAATTCAACATAATGCAGCACAAAGCGGTTTCAGACCAGTCAGATTCACATTTGATTACATAACAGTTGGCCTACAGGTTAAGAAAGGTTTGCTCCGTCACAGCGGAATTACATTTGCGCCCCCCGCTGCTGGGGGGGTGAAGGGGGGGTTTCCATTACATGAATTATATCAAACTCGCCCTTGACACGTGTCGAACTATTAACTCCATTGTAATGGCCATTGTCCTTGTAATTCTCTGTTAAATTGAGCTTTCTAGCCGTGAGTGAACTGGGATTTGTTAGCGGAAATTATTCATGTTGTATACATAGCAGTTTCAAGGTTCATCCAATCAAAGACGTTTATTGGAATATTGGGATTTTACCGAGTTAGTTTTATCACTAGACGACCAGTAGCCTACTAATAAAAAAAAAAGTAAAATGCTCCCTATTACAGGCCATGGAGGCCCAGTTGTTTAGACTTCAGCACTTGAAGATGGTAAGGTTGTCAGCCTTACGTCCGCCTTAATCCCCAGGATTGTTCCTGGTACTCATTTCTGTTAGAGGCTGAGTCGACCCCAGGGCCACAGTGCCACTAGAAGGATTAAGCCAAATGAAAAACTCCAACGACCTCATCGGGGATTGAGCCCGCGACCTTCCGGTTTGTAGCGCAGCGCCTCAACCACTACGCTACGCACTTACCTGATACATTGAAAAATATAACAAATAACAAATTGAAGCTAAGAAGGATAAAATCTTTTCTAGTAGAAAATGCCTTTTACACAATAGATGAATTTAAAAAAGTATAAAATATAGTGACTAAATTATAAGATATGTAGGCTATATTCAGTAAATTATACCGGTTTATAAATTTTTTAATGTAGGCCTAAGTTTATAACCTTGAAATTAAGTATAGGCCTATTTGTGTAACTAAAATTTATTTTGTTTAATTCATGTAGCCTAGGCCTATTTGATAAAACCTCTTAAACCTTTTTACATTTGGCTAATAAATCTTAAATCTTCTAAGTAATTGTTGTTTCACGTAAGTTTTTCAGTTTTCTTCCCAATTGTAGAAAAAATTGTATGCGATTCATATATATGAAGTGTATACAGTAGAACCCCGATAATTCGAGCTAATTGGGGCTGAGGCTACCTCGAATTACAAAAAACTCGGATTATACGGAAATGTCACTAAATCAATGGGTAAATCATAAATAAATGTTTAATGAGCCCAATAATGGTTTAAAAATAAATAAATAAACAATATAGTAGGCCTACATACCTGTGTTACGCCTGTAAGTATATTGGCAAATATTTCCAATTTGCTACATCAGCATCCTTTAAGGATGGACCCTTATTAATAGAGTGGAACGGGAAAGCGATGCTACTAGGAAAACACTTTTAATTACCATTGTAGGGATTACTGTAACAATACAGTATTCTTCTCTGAAAGGATGGGGAAATATGCACTGTGCAATTGATTGACACGAGGTCCCGACAAAGAAAAATCGAACCTAACGGTTTCTGTCAATCTGTTAATAGAAAAGTGTTAGCAGTCTGAAGCCAAGGTTATTTTTGTGTATTATGAACAAAAACCCTAAGTGGGACAGTTTTACCTGCAGTTTTGTACATGGAAAAATTGAGAGAAAGCTCAAAATGTAACACATTCGGAAGTGCGTAAAACTTACTTGCGGACACCGTATATAAACGGGAAAATTTTAAAAGTTTTATGGAAAATTTTAATTTTGTTAAAACCAGCTCGAATTACACGGAACCTCGAAATACCGGGGCTCGAATTACCGAGGCTCTACTGTAATGGAATCTCGGAAACAGAATAAACTCGACTTTTCCTCCATTCTGTTAAAACACAATTCCCACACTGTTATCTATATAGTGATATGTTTAATACAAGCAGAGACAACTTTTTGCATACAGGGTGTTAATGAATAACACCGAAATATTTACCTGTATTTAGAGGGGACTTAGACAAGCAATTTTTTTAGGAGGTTTTTGCTCTATGGCGTAAAATGTCTATGCTACAGGGCATTAAAGTCATTATAATTTGGGGCCCATAAATCAATAATTACGCGAAATAGGGTTAAAATGTTCATTGAATTGACTTCATGCCTTCTTAGTGATCGATAAAAACCTGATTCTTTTTCATTCATCAACAACTATATCGTAATTTAGTGTTTCCATAATTTGCAAAATTTACAGACTAATCCCATGACCTGCCGCCAATGCATTAGTGTTTTTTTTAATTCATAACTACTGACTACAGTGTTAACAACGAAGTTCCTTTATTTTGCATTTTTTTCTAATGTTAGAAGTCAGTGGCGGCCATGCCTTGGGACATTTTATGCTGTAACAGGAAAAACTGAATCCATAGAGCGAAAATCTCCTAATAAAAGTTGCTTGTCTATGTCCCCTCTATACACAGGTAAAATATTTCGGCATTATTAATTAACACCCTGTATGTAAAAATATAAGAAATTATAGTTAACAGCACTTGCCAGTCCCCTTAACAAAAGCAGGAATGCAGTGTTTGTTTTGAAACAGACTGTATTATGAAGGCAAGTCACAGCGCCATGGACCGTCTCCTTTGATCACCGCAACACGCATATCGATTGTATTAATTGACGCAGCCCGCATGACAACACAGTGGCGTCCTCCTTGCAAATGTAACAATTCCCACAACACAACAATGTCAATGTCTATTCTTAGCAGTGGGTAACCATGAACCTAATTAGACGCGTTGTCACAGCAACTCTGCGTTTTAAAACACGGCCTCCTGCGCTCTATTCAGCAAATGTCACTGGTTTCCAAAGCGACTATACAAACATAAAATGAAAGTCAACCATGCTTAACAATTATTACTTTGTCTAGCCGTAGCCTACTCTAGATAACCTAATATAGGTCCCATAGATAGAGGAATATTCTGTCTGACCCTGAAATTCTAGGTATGTATGTTTTCAATATAAAGACATGCTGTAATGCTATTTTTAAGAAACATGGCGCCTATCTCAAGTATGAAAAATAGCACCCTTAAAAAATTGAGTTATACAGAGTGTTAATGAATAACATCGAAATATTTTACCTTTGTATAGAGGGGACATAGACAAGCAACTTTTATTAGGAGATTTTTCCTCTATGGATTCAATTTTTCCTGTTACAGCATAAAATCTCCCAGGGCATGGCCGCCGCTGACTTCTAACATTTGAAAAATGCAAAACAAAAGAACTTCGTTGTTAACACTTTAGTTATGAATAAAAGAACAAATGCAGTGGCGGCCAGTCATGTGATTAGTCTGCAAATTTTGCAGATTATGAAAACTCTAAATTATGATATAGCTGTTGATAAATTATTAAGAATAAGTTTTTTATCGATCACTAAGAAGGGATGAAGTTAATTTAATGAAAAGTATAACCCTATTTCTCTTCATTATTGACTTATGAGCACCAAATTTTAATAACTTTAATTCTCTTTAGCGTAAGCATTTTACGTCATAGATAAAAAATCTCCTAATAAATGTTGCGTTCGTAGAAACTCAGGCTCCTAAGTCTTGCGAGACATACATCTTTACATAAGGTCAAAACAACTGAATACGCACTCCTTGCAATGCGGCCTCTTATTTTTATCACAATTTGAAGCGAGAAAGATGTATCGCTTTTGCTTTTAGGGTGAAAAAAATTACGTGAGTGCATTAAATAAGATTTTATTTGCGTTGTGTATCCTTCGGGGATGCAATACTAAGCGTGGGAAAGATATTCTCTTAATTCTTACAAGCAATTTACAATAAAACACGAGACATCTTATCGACATGGTTTCAGTATATCTTTTTTTATTAAGTTTATAAGAAAATATTTTAATCAAGCTGCTAAGTGATCAGTAATGGGTACTGATTTCATTTTTGTATACTTATTTTATTTATTTAAGGTCATATTTATACAAATACAAATACATATCCATACAAGCAAATAAAACAAATTTCAAATTTCAAAAGTACCGGTAACTACAACTACTATTTAAAAAGAGGAAAAGAAATATAGGCTATATCGTCACAAGAAATATTAACATTTAGTAATACACACGAATGAGCAATTAATTTTTTCGATTTCAATAAATTGGTCAATCCAGTTGGTGGTCAGAGCATCGGATTGTTACAAAAATGTATAATGTGCATGCAGACACCACAACAATGCAGACAGATGAAGCGAGACCTGCGAAAGGTTCAACGGAATGATGATTAAGAATTTATAGGATGAACCAATGCCCTGCTCTTCTGTACAAAGCATAGGGAGGGGATGTTCCAATAAAACAGGACTTCGGAATTCTTTTACATGCAATTAGAGCATCATTATTTTTCCACTTCATTTCGCACGCCGGCCCTGTGAAGGATTGAAAAGGCTTCAAATTAATTCCGCCACTTTGCAATGCAAGACAAGCGAACATCGAACTGAAGACGGTCAAATACGAAAATCTGCATACAGGAATTCTGCCAAATGTCATGGCAACCTAAGAATAATTATTTTTACTATAGCTGAAGTAAAAATTCAGATTTTATAGAATTCTCAACGAAAAATTTAACGTTTTCCTTAGTAAAATTATTAGGCCTAATAAGTTACAAAAATTAAATGTTTGCAATATTAATACAATAATAGTAATAATAATAATAATAATAATAATAATAATAATAATAATAATAATAATAAATAAGTAGGAATTTTCTTGTCCTAATATAAAGTCCTATTGATATACAGTGAACGCCGCTTAATGTAATCGCACATAATGTTATCAACCGGGTAATGTTATCACTTTCATGAAGTCCCGTACGGATTAATATTGATACATTTAAAAAATGCTGTTTATTGCCATCAAAGATTCGGTTTATGTTATCACAATTTCCTTTTTGCGGCTTTATTTCCAAGTACTGTACGTCATTTACAATTTTGTTTTTAAGAGTTTCGTTTCTAAGTCAACTGTATTGTGTTCTACTGGAGGTAGCAATAAATTCTGTTCCCAGCTCACAGGATGACCAATGCTCACAGGATGACCAATTCGAGGGGGTGGCATTACATAACTTTCTCTTTTAAGCAATAAAACATGTTTCACCTCACAGTTAAGCTGGGGCTTTTGATTTATGAAGATAACAGTGTTGACATGCAGTGATGGCTAGTGTAAAATGAAAAGACTTTCAACAGATAGGCGTTGGACGCTTTGCTTACACCATAGACTTCCAAAAATACTCGTAACTGCGTATGGAGTATTGGTTAATGGACTCATAAAGGAAATTAAAAACAATTAAAAACTTTGTTACTGATTGAAAAAATTCTAGCAGTCTACTACTATATTAGCCTTGGAGTGGTTCAATGATTCACAGTTAAGTATTATTTTATCAATAAATATTTTTAATTCTGTTTTGTAGTGTATTATCTTAAATATGAATAAATAACCTTAATTTAATTACTTCGGCTACTGTTATCAATCGGTTAATGTTATGAGCATGGCCCGGATTCTAATGACATGTCATCTTTTTATTGATGCTACATAGACATTTCCAACTTGTAGATAAATCCTAATCATGGCCTCTGGGTTATATAAATACATTTTTATTAGGTCATTTTTTGTCATTTTATGCAATTTTATATTTTTAGGGCATTTATTTCATTTTTAGGTCATTATTTTGTCATTTTCGTGTCATTTTCTTCCTTATTTAGTAATTTTCATGTATTTACATTGAGTGCATTAACTTTTATTCGTCGCTATCGGTGCTGTCTTTAAAGTGTTCTTTGTTTATTGCAAGAAGGAAAAATTCTGTGTTGAAATGTTGTCGTGTCTCTGTCGGAAATAATAAAAGAAACCCCAAATTGTTTTATTATATTACTATTGTTATTTGATTGACTTGACACCAGAGTATGCCCCTTGCTTGGGTTTGAGAGTGCAAACTACTGTTTACCCTCACTAAACAATAATATAATCCGGCAGACCACAAAAGGAAATGCCAAATTTTGACTCACCAATGCTCAGTGCCAGTATAAATTTCCGTGAGAAAAGAACGTTCACAACATTACAGTTATATTTTGTAGTTTTTACAATTATATACAAATTAGTCTATAACTTTGTGTGTACAATAATAATTTTTTGTAAATAAAATATCAGTTTTAGGTCATTTTTTATAATTATTAAGTCATTTTCTTTAAAATTAAGGGTCATTTTATAGGTCATTTTTCAAACAATTTTAGGTCATCAGAATCCGGGCCCTGGTTATGAGATTAGCTGCATCCCGATGATCACAATAAGCGGCGTGCACTGTATTGGATAAGTTGAATACAATGCTGTGAAGCTATTCTTAGACCGCCGTGATTCGGACACCACTTTTAAATTGTAGGTCTGGTACTAAAATACAACTTCGAACCCATAACGTCCCAAGTGTCTCTCTCTTTTCTCTTCATCTATCTAGTATTGTCTTCCTCCACCTTTTTGGGGATCGCCAAAAAATAGCGGCGAAATTTTATCACCTTGAATTTTGTATATAGCAATGTTTCCTCTACGATGCACCATTGTTTAGATATAAGCGAAAAACCTAAAAAAAAGGGACATTCTGCGGGCCCCCTTGCCCCCCGCTCACCCCCCACCTTCGGGGACTTTTAGTATGTTGTTCAGGACACTCCCTCCGACAACTCTGCAAAATTTCAAAACTAAAGGTTTTTTTCTTTCTATTTGGTGATTTTCGACCTTTATTGACTGGACTAATAGAGGAGCAACTAGGATTTGTGAGAGTGTGAAAGTGATCAACGAAGACGATGGATGTCTCAGCCCCATGGAAAACCAAGGGCCCACCCGAGACCCACGGGATGGAAACAGTAGGCTTTGTCCCCAAAACTTTGTGAAAATATTTTCTATAAAATGACACTGTATTGGAGGTAAGATCTATTTAATTGAAATTTGCCTCAGAGATTTAAAAATTATCTTCCACTGTCACAGTGTCGACAAACGCCCTTAAAATATTAAACCACACTTTCGCATAGGCAAATGTTATTTAACTTTCTCTTAAGCTTACATGTTCTCATATTTCCACTCGGCAGTCTGTCGGGTTGTATTATTGTTTATTGAATCTAAATAGTAGTTTGCACACTCAGACACAAGCAATTAGGGTAAAGAAAGTTATGTGAAGGCATTACATCAGTTTTTATTTCGGTTGTGTATCCTTCGGGGATGCGAAGCGTGAGGAACATTTTCTCTTCATTTACAAGAAAATTCGAGACATCTTGTCAACATCCAGCGAGGTGGCCGAGATGGTAACGTCCTGGACTCGCATTCCGGAGATCCCAGGTTCAAATCCCGGGGCCGGCCAACTTGACATGGGTTTTTTCACGGTTTCCCCAGTCGTAAAGGCAAATGCCGAAATGGATATTTACATACCATGAATCATCCTCACCATTTCATCCTGTATCATATCCATTTAAATTAATATCAGTTGAAATCTACTCCATTAAAAACACACCGACATTAGAAACAATTGACAAGCAATAGTTCCATGGTCTACCCTACTGTACAGACACACATCCCGAACTCCTGATATAGCCTCGAAGCTAAAAGGAGTATAGTGTTCCCTATACAGACCATGGAGGCCCAAAGGGTTCCAGGAGGTTGAGACACCAAGATTTTAGACATTCGGCACGTGAAGTTGTTAAGGTTGTCAGCCTTGGCCCCCAAGATTGCTCCTGGTACTCATTTAAGTTGGAGACTGAGTCGACCCCAGGGCCATAGTGCCACCAGAAGGATTAGGCCAATTGAAAAACTCCAAGGATCTCATCGGTCATCGAACCCGCGACCTTCCGGTTTGCAGCGCAGCGTCTCAACCACTACGCTACGGCGTACCCCCAAAAGGACTATAAACACAGCTAAAAAAAAATATAATAGTAATAATAATAATAATAATAATAATAATAATAATAATAATAATAATAATAATAATATAGAATAGACACGAATCTGATGAATAAACTAGTATATTCATACGTTTTTGTTTTGTTTTGGCTCTCTTTTTTTTTTAAATATTTTGCACTCATGTTATAGATAATTTTTAAACTAGTTTTAGGTCACGAAAATCCGGGCCCTGCTTATGACAAATGTTTTAAAGGCCTAACCCAATGGAAGCTACGAGTACAGCCTACAGTACAAGGGCATAAATCATACAACACTCGTATAACCGGTGTCACAGTAAATTAAAATGATGTTATTAACCGAAGCCAGTTTACACAAAACACTAGCATGATGTAATCTGTGCTATAATGAACTCCGCTCTATTTATATCCGATGTGTGAATCCTATTATACATGTCACGCAGAGCAACATCGGGCTATGTCACACATCATACTGCCAAATATGTTTTGTTCCACCATTTTTGCGTGTGACATACTCAATGGCAATAGACAGTTCCTAAGCAAGCTAAAGGGATTTTATCTATTTTATGGAACCCAAAGATTCATTGCCACGCTTACATGAGCCCGCCATTCAACCCTACTCTGTGTTAACTCCATCCAATCATCCCTCGCAAATCCTACTTCCCTTCAATATATTAAAAATATCTAGGTCTTCCAAGTGGTCTTTTCCCTTCGGGTCCCCCCAGTGAATATTTTTAGATAAGTTATGTCTTTCAACCTCCGTGATTTAATTACCCTTACTATATCCGGTGAAGAGTACAGGTTATGAAGTCCTTATGCAGTTTTCTTCAGTCCCGATTTTCATCTCTCTTAGGCCCAACTATTTTCCTAAGCCCCCTGTTTTCAACACTCTCAGATTATTCTTCCCGAAGAGTAAGCGGCCATCTTTGTGTCTAGAAAGACAAAATGTTTCTTTAAATAAAACATACAGTACTTCTAGGGGTATTATTAAGCAACCAATATTATTTTGGCTATGCGAAACGCCTGCCACTGCACGACTAGGCCGCACGCAATACACCGCTGTCAGAGTATTTGCCGGGGCAACGTGGATACCTATCCATTCTTCCTTATGGAATGATTCAAAGCTATAATATTATATCAGAGGTCGAACCTGTATTAATAACATTGATGTTCGCCTGCGGGTGTCGACTTCACACGTCAAACAGTTGTCTGTCCGTTGTCATGGTTACTGCATTGTACCAGGAGGCTTTGTATAGAGGTTAAAATATGTATGGCTGGTTTTGTAAATATGACGTGCAAATATCATATAAATACTTCTTATAGTATATTATATGTTCATATTTTTATTCTTCCGGTTTGTCTGTTTTTTTTATTCTTGAAGGGCACGGATTTGAAGGTTTTAATCTATTTTTTTCCCAGCTTCCTAATTAGAACATTTAAACGTATTTTCCCATTTCGTACCCATAAGTTCTGAATGTATGAATCTTGTAGAACTTAAAAAAGGGCTAAATGGGACTGAAGGGCCTAAAAGGGGCTAAAGAGGACTTTTGCAGAAAAACACGATTTTTAAATAGATTATGCAATTAATGCAAAGGAAAGTAAATTTGTGTATTGGTGCATTTTAAGAAAATACTTAATAAAAATAAATTTATAAATGGTAATATATTAGAAAGAATTTATCAAATGCAAATTAGTTCTCATGACAACATATTGTTTTAGAGTGATTTTGGTTCAATGCCGCGCTTACCTGAGCCCGCCATTCAACCCTATTCTGTGCTAACTCCATCTAACCATCCCTCGCAAATCCTACTTCCCTTAAATCTATCTTAATATTGTCCTCCCATCTGCGTCTAAGGTCTTTCAAGTGGTCTTTTCCCTTCGGGTCTCCCAGTCATTACTTTTGAGATATGTCTTGCCTCCCCATGTCCAGCCCATTTCATCGTCCGTGATTTAATTACCCTTACTATATCTGGTGAAGAGTAGGCTATACCGTTACAAATAATATTAAGACAGAAGTGTAGACTCAAATCAGGAAATGCCTTCTGTACAGAACTCTAAAAATAAGAATTTATAAGACAATTATCCTGCCGGTTGTATTATACTAGGAGGTGCCCGTGGCTTCGCCCACGATAATTCATTTAAAAATTAAAAATTAAGAGTATAATAATTATTAAAGCATTATATTTATTCACACTTGCGCGCGAATCATTCATAAACTAAGCCATTAATAATATTAATGAAACACTAAAATTCCTGCTTTAGAGAACATTCTACAATTAAAAAGCGCCCCCTGGGAAAACTATATCAGAATCGATTATGCAGTTCCAAAGGAACCTGTAAACACATAATACGTATTGTTTTTCAAATGTTTATTGACATGAATATGATGTGAATTTTATTTCATTAATTCAGTGTAATTTTCAGAAATTATATAATGTTTCAAGGGAAGGAATGGTTTGTTTGGATTATTATCAGCGATATTTCATGAGTTAAACCATCAATATTTTACTGCTGATGCCTCCGGCTTCGCCCGCCATTATTCATTGACTCCAGGATTTTTTAAGAAATTTACACTGGTAGATTATTAAAAATGTTTGAGGTTCAGAGCTATGAAAATTGTAAGTAAAAATAAAATTAGAATATTTGTTCATTGTGTTCATTTCACTTAGGCCTTATATAATAGCGGTTTACCTAATTTTGGAGTCGTCATGAATGTTTACACTGCGAGAGACGAACATCGCCGAGTATACCCGATGTCTCACGAAGCGGGCGAGCAAGCACGCTATTTAGGGCCGTTGAATTGTATAAGAGTAGATTGATGTGAGACATAGCCCCTTACATAATCTGAGAGTGTTCGAAAACAGGGGGCTTAGGGAAACATTCGGACGTAAGAGAGATGAAAACTGAATAACGACGAGCTTCATAACCTGTACTCGTCACCGGATATAGTAAGGGTAATTAAATCACGGAGGACGAAATGGGCTGGACATGTTACACGCATGGGGGAGGAAAGACATATCTAAAAAATATCGACTGGGAGCCCCGATGGGAAAAGACCACTTGGAAGACCTAGACGCAGGTGGAAGGACAATATTGAGATAGATTTAAGAGAAGGTGGATTTGCAAGGGATGGTTGGATGGAGTTAGCACAGAATAGGGTTGAATGGCTGACTCAGGTAAGCGCGGCAGTGAACCTCCGTGTTCTACAAAATAGTTAATATTCCCTTAGCTGGAGTAAATAGGTAAGAAATGTAGATATTTAACGCAGGTCATCGTAAAAAGAGTTTAAATAAATTTATAATATGATCGTGAAATATAAAATGTTAAAATGCTCTAGTTTTATAGTTGAAGATGTATCTCTCTTTTTTTAAATTTCTATCAGTGAGGTTTTGAATACGAGACTGTTCCAGTTAGAACTACACTACCAGAGCAAAATGTTATTTTTTACGAAAGCAATATGTTTCGTTATACAAGCTTCAGAAGTTTAAAACGGGAAACAAAATTCCGCATTGATCTTCATGTATGTTGAAGTTGAAGAGAGGTTGTTTTGCTACATGCATCAACATTATCAACAACTGGCCTCTCTTGGCAAGTTGCTATTTCCTTTGACAAGACAAGCTTGCTCCTGTAAACACACTGCCCGCAATAAATTGCTTTACGCGAGTCCGCCTGCAAATTAAAAGTTATACTGTGCCGCCGCACACAACAGCCTGTTCAGAAACTTGGATCACTATAAGTTAGTCACTTTCAAAGTTGAAGAAATAGCCTGCAAGTATCATTATATTTTTTACTCAGGTGGCTTAGGTAGAGAAAGTATTGTGATCCACCCTGAAATGCAATGTCGATTTTTTAACTAAAGGTTTGAAGCATGGGCGTACGGTAAGGGGGGGTTGAGGGGGTTGAAACCCCTCCCGAAATATCTGCAATATTTTGAAGATTATAAATCATAGGACGACATTAAACAAAACAAAAAACAAACAAAAAACAAAAAAACAAAAAACTCTTATTAGGTTGTTGCATATTTTAAAATGTCGTACATATCAAAGCATTATTTAAGATTTATCGTAATTTATTTAAGATTCAAATTTCAAAATCTCGTGGTGTTGATAGTTTCTCAGCTTAATAACAGTAAACAAAAATTCCTTTGGAATCTGTCAAACGACAACTCGAATACTCCCGCCGAAATCCATCAACCTGTTTGTAAAGCCAACAGTAATCATGAGCTCATCACAAAATTATCGTGAAGGAATCGGCATTAATCGGTCTTTTCCACCGGTGGATTTACAGATGACTTTAAAAAGGTGCCCTATACACCATACAGTATTATGATGATTTTTCGAAAGAAAGTTTTTATTTATAGACTCTAGCTTAAACGGGAAATGGATAGAAATCTAAAAAATAAACAGTTTCAAAGACTGAGCTGCATATTAATTTATTACAGTGTATTAATTATCACAATACAACTGTTTAGTAATAAAAAAAAAGAATTAATTCACAATGTGCGCAACGACATGGAGCAGAGACGACTTTACATTGAACCCCTCCCGTACGCCCATGGTTTGAAGTACCCTGGGCCTTGTTTCATAGAACTTCCTAATAATATTAGTTAATAATATTAGAACTCATAATATTATTTATTAGCAGGGCCCGGATTCTAATGACATGTCATCTTTTTATGGATGCTGCATAGACATTGCCAATTTGTAGATAAATCTTAATCATGGCCTCTAAATTATAGAAATACATTTTTATAAGGTATTTTTTGTCATTTTATGCACTTTTATATTTTCAGGGCATTTATTTCAATTTTACGTCATTATTTTGTCATTTTCGTGTCATTTACTTCCTTATTTAGTCATTTTCATGTATTTAAATAAGTGTATTAACATTTTTTTCGTTGCAAGCGGTGCTATCTTTGAAGTGTTGTTTGTTTAATGCAAGAAGGAAAAATTCGGCTTTAAGTGTTGTCATGTCTCAGTCGGAAATGAGAATCAAAGAAACGCAAAAATTTTGTATTATATTACTATTGTTATTAGATTGACTTGGCACCAGAGTCTGCCACCTGCTTGGATTTGAGAATGCAAACTACTGTTTACCCTCAATAAACAATATAATCCAGCAGACCACAATAGGATGTGCCGAATTTTGACTGACCAGTGCCTCAGTGCCAGTATAAATTTCCGTGAGAAAAGAACATTCACAACATTACAGTTATTTTTACAATTATGTACAAACTAGTCTATAGCTTTGTGTGTACAATAATAATTTTTATTAATAAAATATAAGTTTTTAGGTCATTTTTTATAATTACTAAGTCATTTTCTTTAAAATTTAGGGTCACTTTATAGGTAATTTTTCAAACAACTTTAGGTCATCAGAATCCGGGCCCTGTTTTTTAGTTAACAAAATCTTGTTTCATAGAGATATACAGGCCTACAGGTAGGAGGGGAAAAAAGCGGACAGACTCTTGTAGCTGATTTCAGAACCTTGTGACGTAAATAAATGTAAGAGATGTAACGGAAACGTTTGTTTTCACAAGCAATACAAATTACGTGAAATTATTTCTCAATTCAAGTAATTTATTGGCTGTAGTCTCCTTGTCAATTACTTGTTTCATAACAGATTCTCAAGGAACGTTGGTTGTTAGCGATTCCGTAGCACAATGACAGCGGTTCGAATCCTGCCAAATTGTTTTCACACTACTTTTCGATTGCCACAATATTTAACTACTTAATTAACGGATTATTCCCAGAAATGAATTTTACTAGCTTATTTTCTAATGGGTTTCGAAATGGGCTAAGTCAACAGTCGACATTAGGTCAAATTTCAATACATTCCCTGCTATCCTGTGAATTCCACTAGGCATGCGCAGTGGCTCATATCGACAACTTAGATATTTTAGTCGGTCCTTTTTTTTTTTTTTTTTTTTTATTCCCCCCTACCTGTACACATTCATAAAATCTCTTCACTAACATTATTAGTTCATTAATCAGCTGACTGATTTGGAGGTTATGTCTGGATGGTTGTTTGTGTTTTTCCCTTTTTTAGTCTTTTTGTCAGTAGGCCTACTATTTCAAACCAGCACGGTCTACATAATTGTATATTCATAATAATTAGCTATAAAAAATGAATAAATTTGCCAGGCACTTATTCAAGATATCAGGGGGCTTATGTAGGCCTACTAAAATCTAACCTCAAACCCTAAAAACTTGTTGCTTTTCTATGTCCCCTCTGAACAGGTAAAATATTTCGGTGTTACTGATCAACGCCCTGTATAGAGGAGGTCTTATTCTCTATTTACGTCATAGAGCAAAAATCTCCTAATAAAAGTTGCTTGTCTATTGTTTTCTCTACTCATAGGTAAAATATTTCAGTGTTATTCATTCACATCCTGTAGCCTATATATATACAGCTATGGAGTAGCCTAACTACACGGATGTAAAATATACAGCTCTATGTACATAAAATGTTTATTGTAATCTCTCCACTTATTTGTCTGTGGCTTGCGGCAACTCAATGCGTTATATACCAAAGCCAGCTATTTTGTGAAAAAAGTTTCGCTTCCATGGCAACGGGAAATACGCTACAGATGATATTGGTCGGAATCACTGATGCTTAAGATATTACCAACTGTGTCGGAATTAATTTCTCACAGATGTGGGTTTTAATATACTCACGATTATCATTTATTTTTGTTTGTGTGGAAATCTGACATCAATGGAAACGAACCAAATCTTTTTTTTTTTTTTTACATAAAGTTGTTAACGCTGTATAGAATGCAGCTTATAAAAACAAAACACGGTAAACACTTCATTGTTTAGAAATCGAATGTGTGTGACGTCAATATGTTCTGAACACGATAGTGATATTTATTACATACCTCATTTTTGCACATACATGTAATATTATGGAAAACAAACAAATCATAAAAAAAACAACGCCATCGGAAACTAGGAAAAGTGACAAATTAAATATCAACAGAAGCGAATGTTCGCTACTTATTAACCTTCAAAATGAGAATGCATTTGTTTTTTGTAAATTCAAATTAAAATGAGGGAAAAGAAATCGGATGAAAATTTAAATTTCAAAAACATTTCGAGAATAAAGTACCAAGGAATAAACTAAGAGCCGAATCATTATGCTAATTGTTTTCTTTGCAGTCCGGCACGGGTTTATACAAGTATATTGAGATTCGACTAATAAAGATTAAATTATGGAATTGATCTGGGGATTACTCCTTCGTCTTAAGAAACTGAACATATATTTAAATAATATTATATTGACATACCTTATTATAGCTAGATTTACTTAGATTATTCCACTCGTATGTCTAGTGTTTGATAATGACCAATAACGTTTAGCATTTCCTCGGATATAGACCAATCATTATCGTTTATCTTATAAAATGCTTGCTATTAATATGAGGAAGGCATTTTATCTGATAAAATGGCCTGCACGTTACTGGACACGTAAGCATCAGTGTGCAGTGATTAATATGTCACATGCTGCCATAAAACAGCACGAAAACAGATTATTTTATACAACATAACTTGTTTGGAAATTGAAACAATAGAAATGATTAAAACACAATTTCAATTCGGTGCAAGCCAGTTGGTGTGCTTTTATTCTGTTCTGCTGTTAGCTTACCTGAATGAAGGTAACTATGTCTTATATGCATCATTGGTAGCACTGGTTACAACATGGTAACTCGAATCGATTCATGGCTGGTTGATTCATAGTATGCCGTGATCTCTCAGCTGTTAATTTTGTTTTTATATAACAAAGCACGAAAGTAATTATTATTTATATATTCCTTTACATTTTATTCATGGAATAGTCTTAATAAATCCAACTGGAGTTGACGTGTTTCATCAGATAAATTCAGTCGCGAATCCATCGATAAACTCGTCAACTCTCGTGGGATTACCTATGATAAATTATTTCTAATATATTACCATAAAATAGTCACTAAATTGGGCATTACTCCGGTACCGTCCAATAAATATGGTTTTAATTTTCTCCGCCGGCGTGGTCTTGTGGTTAGCGTCGCTGACTACAGATCCGTCGGCCCGGGTTCGATTCCCGGTACCTCCTCGGATTTTTCTGAGGTAGGGAGGTCTGGTAGGGGTGCACTCAGCCTCGTGATTCCAAATTGAGGAGCTACTTGATAAAGAAGTAGCGGCTCCGGTCATGAAAACCACCATTAACGGCCGTGGGTGTCGGCATGCTGACCACATGCCCCCCCATCCTGCCATCTGCCTACGGGAGATGACGCAGCGGTTGGGTGGTAGGCCAAGTCCCTCCAGGGATGTAGCGCCACGGAGTTTAGTTTAGTTTAGTTTAGGTTTTTTCTCATGGACGTTATAAATGCGTATACCAAGTTTCATGAAATTCCGATAAAGCGTATTTGAGTTATCGCGCGTACAGACACACGGACGGACGAACAGACAGACGGCCAGACATTTTCCCGTCCACCACACAATCTCATAAAGTACCATTCTGGCACTTAATAAAATACCATATAGATTGATATAGGTGATTCTAAAATACTCGCTTACATTACTTGTGAAAAGTAATACTTTTTTCAATTCGAGCATGCGCAGTAACAAAAGAGCATCTACTGGAAAAGAGGGAGAGAATTCGCATTGACAAGTAAAGGCTATAACTCACACGCTTCCCGTTGTTCAATAAATTGTCATGAAGAAGACACATGTTGCTAATCCCTCTCTAACAATTATAACAACCTTCACAGCTAATATTTACTGAAGCTGTCAATTATTTCTATAAAATATATCCCATCACCCTTAATCCTTGAAGCTAGTAGATTTTATGCATGTGCTTGTTTC
This sequence comes from Ectobius pallidus, assembly GCA_964059195.1. Taxonomy (NCBI): domain Eukaryota; kingdom Metazoa; phylum Arthropoda; class Insecta; order Blattodea; family Ectobiidae; genus Ectobius; species Ectobius pallidus. The sequence continues at coordinate 178,877,713 of CAXKWD010000005.1, read as the reverse complement.
TTCTCTCTTAAAATTATTAGGCAAGCTACCTAATATAGAATGGCAATCGACGCGTTGTCAACCTCTGGCCTAGAGAGTCCCGACCTGATTAGAATAGCCTATAAAGAAAAGAGGACGTATGTTTATCATTTTCTATTTTTATTTCAGCTGTGTTTATACTCCTTTTAACTGCGACGACATATCAGGAGTTTGGGATTTACAGTAGGCCATGGAACTATTGATTGTCAGTTATTTTCTATTATTATTAGTGTATTTTATGGAGTAAATTTCGATGTCTGTACAGTAGGGTAGGCCATGGAAATATTGCTTGTCAACTGTTTCTACTACTGGTGTATTTTGTAGAGTAAATTTCAACTGATATTAATTTAAATGGATATGATACAGAATGAAATGGCGTAGATGATTCATGGTATGTAAATATCCAATTCGGCATTTGCCTTTACGACTGGGAAAACCGTGGAAAAAAAACCATGTGAAATTCGCCGACCACGGGATTTGAACATGGGACCTCCCGAATGCGAGTCCAATACGTTACCATCTCTTCCACGTCGCTCCGTCTTTATCACTTTTGTACGAATTTATAAAGCATAGCTTAAAAGACCCGGCGTCGCCCGGGTTTTGTATTTTGTAATTGGAAATTAGCTTATGAAGGATTTTCAATTTTAAATTATAGGTCCTTATATAGGCATTTATAATTTGAAATAGGAAGAACGACTTATTACACTCAAACTATTCCCTCAGAAAACGCTTGATATAGTTTTCTATGGCTCATAGAGGATCTAGAATTTTGCATCCCATCGCTTGTACAGTGCACAGCAAGCCTGGTAGAGGTTTAAATAAGAAGAAACAGAAATTCCTGTAACATAAAATTGTAATATCGAGGCGGGAAATTTCCCACTCTTATGTTACCATAAAGCATTATCACTTTCATACTTTTCTCTCCAAAAACCTGCGATATAATATAATAATATACACATTACCATACCTCGTTTTGTTTTCTCTATGTCCAGGGTAGAGAAAGTTATGTGATTCCATTATTTTAGTGGATTTCATTCTGTAATATTTATTTATAACATGAATTATTTTGATAACTTCTCTTATTTGTCAAAAGTGCATTTCAATTGTTTTTTCCACGGCCACCTGATACCATTTGGCAACAATATATTCTGTGATTTGTAATTGATAATTCTATGTAAAAAGGGATTAAGTATTTTCAAAAACATTTAATTTTTGGCATTTAGAATCAGAATTTTTCAAAATCCTTTCTTAGTGAGCACCTACATTATGAAACGAAGGTACTGTCAAAATTCCAAGTCTCTTCCTGTTATAGTTTAGGCTGTACGTTGATTCCTGTCATTCAGTCAATCAGTCAGTCAGTCATTCATTCAGTCAGTCAGGACAAAGCCTTTTATATATATAGAGATTAAACATTAGTTTAGACTTGTTTGTATTCTCAGATGAAGTTATTTAAACTTTATAAAGATTTAACGATCCAATAGAATGTTTTAAAAAATGTTTCCGAACGCTTTAAGAATTTCCATTTGTGTACTTATTGAGAAAATTGTTTTTTTCCCCGCGAAGGAATTTTCTCTGCGTTTAACTTGAGAAATACTTTTCTGGTTTCTCCGACCTCACAATTCTCCGCTTAAATTGGCGGCGGTGGGGGTGGTTTGATATTAGCCGCCTCTCACCCCTTCACTTCATTAACCAACCCCCCCAGAAACCCGCCCGCCTTAGCAATAACAATCCAATCAGAAGAAACCAAACAAATCCTCCTGTTACTTGAGACACTTTCTTTTTTTCTTTCCAATTTCCTGAGAGTCACCAGGGAGGCCGTGGAACGCCTCGCCCCGCCATTCAGCTGTTATCACTGCAAGCTTGATTCTGTTCACTGTCAGAATAGGAGAGCGAATGCATCTTCTATTTATATCTCACAATATATACATATATATCCCCTTTGTTGCATCTGCATGTAGTGTATTGATTATAGGTGATATATAGAGATCGGATTTTTCGATAAATTCACGAGGCTTTGCTTCGGAATTTATCTTGAGAGAATCCAGAAATCGTCAAATAATGCTCTACAAAATATTAGAATAGCGGGTGGGAATGTGGCAATAACCTTCTTTTGTACCGAGGATGTTAGAGCAAAACAACTTATGAGAGTAAATCTGTCCTTGCGGTCTTGCAAATCTGGTGAAAAAAGAGGGAGGGCCCAAAAATGCAAATATAATTCAAAGCGGTCCATTTTACACACTGGTCCAAAATACATGGACTTCCCCTATCGCGATGGCCGCGATGCGTGTGGTTATTTCATTAAGGTTACGTCCAAAAACAAAAGAAACAACCTAAGATCTGCTCTTCATCACTTTAAATAGCCACCATATTGAAATGGAAAAAAAATTAAAGTCCTTACACTACGTAGTCCTTAACTTATTCAAGGAACATTCACGCCAGATTGAAAGAAAATTGAACAAAGCGTTTTATCGTGACTGCGTGAGGAATCGGGACCATTTTAACAATAACAACAAAAACTAACTACAAATAAGTTACGTAATTTTTAACGACTTCAAGGAACATTCTCTACACCTAGGTAAAATATTTCAGTGTTATTCATTCACATCCTGTAGCCTATATATATACAGCTATGGAGTAACTACACGGTTGTAAAATATACAGCTCTATGTACATAAAATGTTTATTGTAATCTCTCCTCTTATTTGTCTGTGGCTTGCGGCAACTCAATGCGTTATATACCAAAGCCAGCTATTTTGTGAAAAAAGTTTCGCTTCCATGGCAACGGGAAATACGCTACAGATGATATTGGTCGGAATCACTGATGCTTAAGATATTACCAACTGTGTCGGAATTAATTTCTCACAGATGTGGGTTTTAATATACTCACGATTATCATTTATTTTTGTTTGTGTGGAAATCTGACATCAATGGAAACGAACCAAATCTTTTTTTTTTTTTTTTTTTTACATAAAGTTGTTAACGCTGTATAGAATGCAGCTTATAAAAACAAAACACGGTAAACGCTTCATTGTTTAGAAATCGCATGTGTGTGACGTCAATACGTTCTGAACACGATAGTGATATTTATTACATAGCCTACCTCATTTTTGCACATACATGTAATATTATGGAAAACAAACAAATCATAAAAAAACAACGCCATCGGAAACTAGGAAAAGTGACAAATTAAATATCAACAGAAGCGAATGTTCGCTATTTATTAACCTTCAAAATGAGAATGCATTTGTTTTTTGTAAATTCAAATTAAAATGACGGAAAAGAAATCGGATGAAAATTTAAATTTCAAAAACATTTCGAGAATAAAGTACCAAGGAATAAACTAAGAGCCGAATCATTATGCTAATTGTTTTCTTTGCAGTCCGGCACGGGTTTATACAAGTATATTGAGATTCGACTAATAAAGATTAAATTATGGAATTGATCGGGGGATTACTCTTTCTTCTTAAGAAACTGAACATATATTTAAATAATATTATATTATTAATTATTATTTATATAATCCGTTACATTTTTAGGCTTATTCATGCAATAGTCTTAATAAATCCAACTCAAGCTGACGAGTTGCCTCAGATAAATTCCTTGTAGGCCTAAATATGCAGCATTGCCTCAATGTAAAATGTTATTCAAATAATACAATTTCAATACATTATATTAATTATTTATTAAATAATAAATTCGTTAATTAGTCATTAGTAATTTCTTCCTAGATTAATTCACGACCAACCAGGTCTCCTGGGTATTTATCGTCACTCGTGGCTTTATGATAATGTATCCTACAGCAGTCTTAATTTGAAATAAAATTACGGGAAAAAAGTTGGAAGAAAAATTGAATTTGCATGTAAAATTACATACTAACGTACAAAAAATAAGTTACAGGCGTAATCATTGGGGTAAATGTTTTCTGTGCGGTCCGGGATTCGATTATAAAATCTATTAGCAATTTTGACGTGCAAACGTCATTAAAATAATTAGTATCGGAGGAAGGCAAATTTGTTCAAACTGAATGTAACGGAAATATCTGAAGTCTAGGGAAATAAACGCACAAGCCACGACCTCAGTAGACATTCTATTCTTGGTACTGACTAGAGAGAGTCTTGACTACAATGCAGTTTGATGTTTGTAAATTTAAATCACCTTGCTTTAGGTGAACAAATTTAAAAATCCCTTTAGGCAAGCCTACAGGCTGAGGTAGATTTCGAAGTGCTTTTGGTTTAATTTATTGTCGCTGCGCAGCACTCTTCTTCTTTAACCTTGGCATGACAAACCCGCAATAATAACTGCAAAAAAGAGGAAAGAGCACTTTTTCAAATATTCAAATCTCGCCTTATATGAGAGCTATCGAGAAACTAGTTATTGATTTGTAGAGTACTCATCAAGACCTTTTCAACGATACCCCACAAGACGTGGTTTCAAAAATTTCGAATTTCCATCCCCCCACTCGTACCCCCAAAACTCCCAAATCGTTGGTGTCACTGTGAACTCCATAGGGATTACTCTGATTTATTCAAACAAAGTTTCCCTCTATACTTCATAGGGGCCTAGATATAAAGTTTTCAAAATTTTAACCCCCTCCCCCGACACTCCCTTGGGCCTAGAAATAACATAATGAAATTTGGTTAAAAAACCTTCAAAATTACGGCTGCTAGCGTGTAAAGATATATATATATATATATATATATATATATATATATATATAATTATCACAATTTTTTTTTTTTTTTTTGAACGGGCGGTGGTTTCGTACTTAGGGAGGCATGAAACGTAAAGATATGAAAGAATTTTTCGAAAGTCATAACAAGATACGGTTGCAATAGGTAGATTTTTCTTCAAAATCTACCTAAAATTGAAGCATGAAATTAAAGAGAAAAGAATTGCTTATCCATCTAAGTTATTTTCAAAAAAATACAATTTTTCATCATTTTTCAGACAGAGGTCATATTAGTATCTGTACCATGTTAGTCCATATAGCTATTGCCCTCCTATAATGGAGTCTTCATTTTCATTTACATTTAGTTTGAATGTCTACGGTACTGTGTGAAATAGCGGCCATCAGTAAATAAACATCCAATCTGGCATTTGCTTTTGCGACTAGTCAAATTGATGGGCCACGGTGTTTGGAACCCGGGACTTCCCGAATTTCGAGCCTCAGCACCTGACTCATTTCATGATGTGTTACTAATATTGTAACAATAAACAATACATGTCCCTTACTCACCCTTAAATTGATCATGTATCCTAAGGAAACATTCCTTTGCCTTAAGTTTGTATTAAAAGAACGAAAAATAAATTTGAAGAAAAATTGAAAATCCACATAATTCACAGAATAACGTAGAAACAAATAAACTATATGCCTAATCATTTTGTTCGTTGTTTTCTATGCAGTCCGCCATGGAATTATACATTTCGTGAGAAATTGAGTCTCGCCAAATAAAGCGTTAATCATTAATTAAGGAATCGCGCACAATGTGCATTATTTTAACCTAAGACTTAACCTACTGACAAACACCCAGTCCTGAAAAATCCCCGACCCGGCCGGGAATCGAACCCGGGCCGCCGGAGTGGAAGGCAGGCGCGCTACCGACTCATTGCAGGGGGATAAATTCATTTAAATAGAAGGCCATGACTGTAAAATAAGAGCCAGACGCATATTGTTTCTTCTTCTGTTGCAGTTATTGCTTTTAAAAAAAACCTGAATTATTCTCATAACGAGCTAACTATATTAACATATATTCAAATATTCAAATGTGGCTTCGTTATTTTTGTTCATCATGAACTTGTGGGAATATTTACTCACATCAGGGAATATTTTCTCCTCCCATCAGGGTTGCCAACCGTCAATATTTACCCATGTTTTCCCTCAGTTTTAAAAACGCCAGCTCGACATCAGAGAGTAAGTGATGTTTACTCGTGTATAAAGAGAATTTCCGACGATGATATAAACTGTCATATTTACAAATACAATTCTTAACAAATACCTTAACTTTTAATTTTCTACAGCTTATAGACGTTTTCATATAACGTGGATTATGGAATTTGTCTTGAGTGGATCAGTGGAATCCCTGTAATAATAATAATAATAATAATAATAATAATAATAATAATAATAATAATAATAATAATAATAATAATAATAATAATAATAATTTTATTTATTCTGCATGGTATAATACAATTTTATACAGAAGAATATCGTCAGAAATACAAAATTTAAAATTACAAAAATAAAAACAAGTATTCCTAAGGAAAATGATAACCTTATATATGTATTGTTGCACTTAGAAAAACGGTTAATACATAACATACAAACAACTGTAATGCAGTAAATACAAATAAAATACAAGTTAGGCCTATAATGGAAATATGGCTAAGAATCATTTAAAAACTTATTTGTGCTATAATAAGCTTTGTTTTAGGAAGAAATTTATATAATTCTGCATTAAAATTCTTGGAATTCTTGGAATACAGTCAGAGATCGGGGATGGACGAGCTACTTCGCGTATTTCCGAAAAACCTGGACAGAAATGAGGATATTATAGGATAAAAATTCATCTCACAACTTGATTCGAACCCAGAACCTTTGGCTATCCGTGCCAATGCTCTACCAACTGAGCTAAGCCAGATGGAACCTCTCTCCTATGACTGATTGCCCTTATTGGTCTACCTCACCTCCTGGGTTTAAATCCGAGTGTCGGAGGAATTTTTCTCCTATAATATTCTCATTTAGTGTCCAACAGAGACAATAATCGGCGTTTCTTGAATGCGTAAATATCCGTCTGGATAGAACGCCAAATATTTTGAAACTGCATTAGTATAGCTAATGATTTCTTCAATATTAGTCCGTTATTTGCCTTTTCAATAACTCCAAGGGAGATATCAATTTCTTTATAAATAGGTCAAGGTTCATTATTTTCCCCAAATGTTTCTGGTACTTACTCCTTTCATAAAGTGACTTGTTTACAACAACAACAAAATTGTTGCCAACCAGAAGAGCCTGAATTCCGCTACAATACGATATTGGCAAAAAGTTATTCGATTACTGTTCTAAGCACAAAGGAGATGAAATTATTTTAGTTTTAAATTTTTCGATTCAAAATAACCTAAAACGTCGTACGATGTTCGACTGTTATAAGAACTTGAGAGGCTCGTCTTGTAAACTTAGTGCTCGCATGTTAAGTAGGATATAGCGGTCTTACACCCAACATAACTTTAACAAGTTTTGCTGACTGTTAAATTAATATGACAATGTATAAATAGATAACGTTATTCGAAAGGAAGTAAAGAACTGAAGATCTATCATAGGCAATACCAGAATAAAGTATACTTTCCTAGTGTAAAAAAGTAAAGTGATCCCTATACAGGCCATGGAGGTCCAGAGGGGCCCAGGAGGTTGAGGCTCCCAGATTTTTAGACAATCGGATAATGAAGGTGGTAAGGTTGTCAGCCTTACTCGCCGGCCGCCTTTACCCCCAGGATTGCTCCTAGTACTCATTTTTGTTAGAGGCTGAGTCGACCCCAGAGTCACATTGCCACCAGAAGGATTAGGCAATTGAAAAACCTCATCGGGGATCATTGAAAACCTGAAATGACCTCATCGGGGATCGAATCCGCTACCTTCCGGTTTGTAGCGCAGCATTTTCCTAGTGTAACAGACACAACTAACAATGTGTCTGCCAGTTAGACATGAAACCGAGCCTTCAATTTGAAGTAGCTTGGGATTTATTCAGATCACGACTGGCGCTGCCAAGCGGTGACAAGGCGCACCACCTTCATTAACACGTCACCAGTGTGTGTGTGTGACGTCACATAGTGTCAAGAATCCACTGCATCACTTGTTTCCATTAAGATGACGTGAGAAGATAAAAACCACGGTATAGTCTGAGTCTTGGGAAAGTCAAGAATTTGTTGCTTTGCGTTAACTTTCCACTCTGTAGGCTATACCGGGTCTACGTTTTTAGGTAGATTTAGAAGAAAAATCTACCTATTTCAATGGATACCATGTCATGGTTTTCGAAGAATTCTTTCATATCTTTAAGTTTCATGTCTTCCTAAGTACGAAACAACCGCCTGTTAAAAAAAGAAAAATTGTGATATATATATATTTACACGCTAGCGGCCGTAATTATGAAGATATTTGAACCAAATTTTATTATGTTATTTCTAGACCCAATAGTTCGGACAGGTTCGTTAATTAGCAAAATTGGCCCGAAGGGGTGGTCGGGGGTTGAAATTTTAAAACATTTTTTTATTTCGGCCCCTATGAAGTATAGAGGGAAACCTTGTTTGAATAAATTACAGTACTCCCTATGGAGTTCACAGTGACACCAACGATTCGGGGGTTTTGGGGGTACGAGTGGGGGTGGGGGATGGAAATTCGAAATTTTTGAAACTACGTCTTGTGGGGTATCATTGAAAAGCTCTTGATGAGTACTCTACAAATTAATAACTAGTTGCTTGATAGTTCTCATGTAAGGCGAGATTTGAATGTTTGAAAAAGTGCTTTTTCCTCTTTTTTGCAGTTATTATTGCGGGTTTGTCATGCCAAGGCTAAAGAAGAAGAGTGCTACGCAGCGACAATAAATTAAACCAAAAGCACTTCGAAATCTACCTCAGCCTGTAGGCTTGCCTAAAGGGATTTTTTAACATTTGACCCAGAAAAATAAGTTAAAAGAGATGTATGATTATATTATAGCCTATACTTACTTACTCAATGGCAATAGATAATTCCTCAGCAAGCTAAGGGAATATTATCTATTTCATGGAACCCGAAGATTCATTGCCGCGCTTACCTGAGCCCGCCATTCAACCATATTCAGTGCTAACTCCATCCAATCATCCCTCGCAAATCCTACTTCCCTTGAATATATTCTAATATTGTCCTCCCACCTACGTCTAGGTCTTCCACGTGGTCTTTCCCCTTCGGGTCTCCCAGTCAATACTTTTGAGATGTGTCTTTCCTCACCCATGTCCAGACAATTTCATCCTCCGTGATTTAATTACCCTTAGTATAGGCTATCTGGTGACGAGTACAGGTCTTGAAGCCCGTTGTTGTGCAGTTTTCTCCAGTCCCCATTTTGATTTCTCTTAGTTCCGAATATTTTCCTAAGCCCCCTGTTTTCGAACACTCTTAGATTATGTAAGGGGCCATGTCTCACATCCATCTACTCTTATACAATTCAACGGCCCTAAATAGCGTGGTTGCTCGCTCGCCCGCTTCGTGAGACATCGGGTATACTCGGCGATATTCGTCTCTCGCAGTGTAAACTTTCACGAAGAGTACAAAATTAGGAAAACCCTTTCTTTATTTTATAAGGCCTAAGAGAAATGAACACAATGAACAAATATTCTAATTTTATTTTTACTTACAATTTTCATAGCTCTGAACCACAAACATTTTTAATAACATTTTTAATACGCTGTCAGTGTAAATTTCTTAAAAATCCTGGAGTCAATGAATAATGGCGGGCGAAACCGCGGGCACATACTGTAAAATATTGATGGTTTAACGCTTGAAATATCGCTGATAATAAAAATAAAAAAACAAACCATTCCTTCCCTTGAAATATTATACAGGCCTAATTTCTGAAAATTGCACTGAATTGACCAAATAAAATTCACATCACATTCATCTGTCAACAAACAGTTGAGAAACAATACGTATTATGTGTTCACAGGTTCCTTTGGAACTGCATAATCGAATCTGAGATCATTTTCCCAGGCGGCGCTTTCTAATCGTGGAATGTACTCTGAAGCCGGAATTTTAGCTGTTTCATTAATTATTAATGGTTTAGTTTATGAATGATTCGCGTGCAAGTGTTAATAAATATAATGCTTTAATAGTTATTACACTCTTAATTTTTAATTTTTAAATTAATTATCGTGGGCGAAGCCACGGGCACCTGCTAGTATAATACAAATGGCAGGATAATATAGCCTATAGAAAATATTACTACCGATATTTTTATTGCACACATATTAAAGTACATTTAAAAAGAAATAAAAGCTGTATCTCTATTTTTTTGGCAGAATATAAATTTTGAATGTGCCAAAATAACATGCAAATTGAAACTTCCTCTTATAATTTATTATAAGATTTTTTACTTCAACTGTGTTTATACTTCTTTTAGCTGCGAAGCACTACGTAGAAATAGGGTGGTCATTTCTAAAATGTCAGAAAGGAGGACCGACACACTTCTTCGGTAATATAGCATAGTATAAAACTTCTGGCATGGACGGCTGGACAGCAGATATTACATGGTATAACCATGACTAATTTTACTTAATAACTGCATTTATATAAAATAAATGATAGTACGCTATCATCGTATGGACAAGCGTGCCAACCTTAGGAATAGATTCAGATTTTTCCGCGGCACCAACTAAACAAATAATAGTATCGACAAGCGTGCCAACCTTAGGATTGGCAGGAACATACGGGAAAATACAAATTTTATTAATAAGCTTTACCGATCCATCAGAGTCTTGAAAAGGGGGACAAATCAACGTCCGGCATAAAGCCGCGCCGTTTCTAAATTGGCTAGGATTTATAATGAAATTACCTAAAATTATATTCTTTTTTGTTAGTGAATGGCGTACCCCTCAGAAAACAATTTGCAAAGTGGCTTTTGGTTTCCATGACAACAAATCACACTTAAGATCCTCTTCAGCTGGAATTCTTGTGCGCCAAAGGAAACACAACACTAACGCCAAAGAGGGGTACAATTAACAAAACGGATACCATGAGAAAGTGGGAATAAAAATTTAAAAAAGGAGAGGCACTGGAAGCCACTAAGGAAGAAGTAATAAAGCTTTAATATTGAAGCCCACAGGTTCACCCTTCCATTCGCTTGCCATTGTTAGGAGTTTTTAATCCTCCAGACCGCAATTATGTCAACGGCGGCCACTTCAAAGGACTCACACGCAACTTCCGGTATGACCACAATATGCAATATGGATATGAATCCCTTTGATGAATTACAATAATCACGCACAAAGCATTGCTGTCATAGAGGGGCCTGGGTTCGAGTCACATTATATAAAGTAAGTTTCCCTTGGGCCGTCTGCAGAAACAAAACACAATTTCGTGGACATATATAATCCAACAGCTATTATAATCAGTAGGGGGAGGATTTTTATGACTTGTCATATTTTTCCACTTTGCATTATTTCAGGTATCCGACTAATTTAAACCAGATTCCAAGCATCCTGATGAAAATGGAACGGCTTTTATTGTGCATATAACTGCATATTTAGGGATTTTTCAACTATTTTAGCATATTTAGTATAAATATGCATATTTAGGTAATATTTTTGGCATATTTCTGTGCGTATCAAAGAAATGTTGAAGTTTCATATCATATTTTGTAAATTTTGCATTATTTTTTGAGAACTTACAGATATTTTAAATAATTAACACTATATTTAAAAAATATATATTGTAATGAAACTTAAAAAGAATGTAGGCCTACACAATGTGTAAGTGGTAAAGTCATATTTTAATGTTTTTAGGTCATAAATGCATGCATATATCCTATTTTTTAGGTAATAGAAATCCGCCCCCTAATAAACAGCTATTATTCAACATATTTTCTACTGGAATTGAAACATTTATCATACCGTATAACCAACTTTTGAATACCTGTGTTGTGGAAATCTGCCGCCAGAGATTTGAACCACTGTGTGACAAACATATCCGCCTGTCTGTCATTCCCTGTCATTTATTTAGGTAGGCCTATAGGAAAAGATGGAAACCACTGGGAGCGAAGTCCGGGCTATAGGGTAGTAAGAATATTACAGGAGAAATATTCCTCCGGCACTGGGACTTGAACCCAGGACCTTTGGCTATTCGCGCCAATGCTCTACCAACTGAGCTAAGCCGGAGTTCAATTCACAGCGCCAGATGGAACCTCTCTCCTATAACTGATTGCCCTAATGGTCTACCTCACAAACAAGACAAGTTATGTCATATGCAGTACTGTGAGGCACAGTAAGTAGTGATTTTTGTGAACGAGCTCCCATTAGGGCAATTTGTCATAGGAGAGAGAGATTCCATCTGGTGCTGTGAATTGAACTCCGGCAGACCACAAAAGGAAATGCCGAATTTTGACTCACCAGTGTCTCAGTGCCAGTATAAATTTCCGTGAGAAAAGAACATTCACAACATTACAGTTATTTGCAGTTATTACAGTTATGTAAAAATTAGTCAATAACTTTGTGTGTACAATAATAAATAAAATATAAGTTTTATGACCTAAAAATAGGATATAGCCCTATGCATGCATTTATGACCTAAAAAACATTAAAATATGACCAATAAAATTTAAAATATGACTTTACCACTTACACATTGTGTACATTTTTTTTTAAGATTCATTACAATAGCCTATATTTTATTAAAATATAGTGTTAATTATTTAAAATATCTGTAAGTTCTCAAAAAATAATGCAACATTTACAAAATATGATATAATTATTAAGTCCATTTTCTTTAATATTTAGGGTCATTTTATAGGTAATTTTTCATACAATTCTAGGTCATCAGAATCCGGGCCCTGGTGATTACGCATAAAAATCCGGGCTCTTGCCAATATAATGTAGTGTAGGATATTATAAACACCATAGATCTATAAAAATATGACGAGGAAGAAAAAGAAGAAAAACTATTTGACCCATGTTTTCAGAGAATTTTCCCTCTCCTTTTTTCTGTACATCAGTAAACTAAATCCTGGAGTAACATTTCACGCGGTCGTGGCTCTGACTTCATACGATCTTCTTTCATGACGTGTCGCATACGTCACAAAGTTTACGCTGAAAACTCGAGTTTCCTGGCGAAGTTGTGTTGGCAGCGCCAATATTTGCTGACGTTAGGAAAAAAAAAAAAACACGAGCTATAGAGCGGAAATAGAATCTAGCGGGCTGTGGCGAGACTCAGGAAATCCTGAGGAATATTTTCACCGCCTTCTAGAATATGGCTGTCGTGCATTCAATTTGTTCCAAATTACGTCATACTTTTACTACTTCTTCTTCTTCAATTTCAGGCGGAATCAGCAGGATTTTGATATGCGGGGGAGAAGAAATGAGGTCAAGGGGTCACAGTTTATGTCAAGCTGCAAAATATACTTCTGCTTGAAGACCCGTCCATATCCTTACTATGCAGACCAGTGGAAGATTTAAAACAGTCCCTTCGTCCTGCGTTAAGACCCACTAGTTACTGGATCTTATAGTATATTGCGATACAAGTGCCGTAAGGCACGTTTACGGGTCGAGGAAACAGATTGAAAACCCGAGGCGCAGCCGAGGGTTTTTAAGTATTCGAGACCCGTAAAAGCCTTTACGGCCCGTGTGTTGCATGCTATTTTTTGCACGATGATTATTTATATCAATTTAATTATATTAATTGTGATATTACTTGAAAATATTATGTGTATACATTCTTGAAGAGAGATGTTTATTTCAGAAAGTGATTCGCATTTGTTTGTTGTTATGGGAACCGAATATTTGTCCTGGGGGCCTTGTTCATAAAGGCATGTATTATGAAGTGTATCGTAATGAATTATGACGTAGCGCAAGGACCGTAAGTAATTTAACCTCATCGCAACGGCCTTAGCAACACGATTGTGTGGGAATGTCAACTTACGATCCATGTAAACAACTTTCGTAAGTAACACTTACTAGCTAAGGAGTGCAAAAAATTTCTTTTAACATCATTAGGCCCTCTACTATATTTTAATAATGTTTCATACATTTAATCTAATTCATCTTGAAAATTTAAAAAAAATATATTCCAGCTGTGTTTAAACTCCTTTTACCTGCAAGGCCATATCAGGAGTTCAAGATCTGTGTATGTACAGTAGGGTAGACCATGGAACTATTGCTAGTCAATTGTTTCTATATTCGGTACATTTTAATGTAGTAAATTTCAACAGATATTAATTTAAATAGATATGATACAGGATGAAATGGCGAGGATGATTCATGGTATGGAAAATTCCAATTCGGCATTTGCCTTTCGAATGGGGAAACCATGAAAAAATCCCTGTTAGATTGGCCGGCCACGGGATTTGAACCTGGGACCTTCCGAATAATTTCTTAAATTTATAAATACTCTACAGCAAAAATAATGAGACACATATTAGCATATTTACCAAAATTTAACCTCTGAAGGGTTTATAAACTTAATGGGCTCATAAGGGGGTATAAAGTTTACATGGCGAAACATTATCAGGGTCTAGACATAAATTCCAGATTTTCCATGACCGGAAGCGTGCGTTTAACTGACCCGAAGAATCAACGTTTTTCAAGGTTCTTTGCAAAAAAAAAAAATTGCCTCCGCCGTCCCCATAATAAAAATAAGAAATGATTAGCTCAAGTACTGGAAAGAAAATTGCTTACGCTTTCTGGATTACAGCAGACTGGAGCAAAACACATGCTTCTCAGATTTCACACACTGGAGCTAGTTATTTTCACTGACTTTCCGTACTTTTTTTCTTACAAATTTCCCTCACTTTTACGTTTTACAAAATTCCATGACTTTCCCTGACCGATTTCAATTTCCCTGAATTTCCATAATGAGGACGCCCTGATTGTAGAGCTCTTACATTTTCTCGTTTACAACATTAATAAGACGTGATTTTACAAAATTAGTAAAACCCAATGATTCGTGCTCAACGAAAGAACTGTTTATATCAGATCGGAATCGGAATCGGAATCGAATTGAGAATATCTGCAACGTACTTTTGATGTGCCCAAAAGAGGCACCTAATCGGATTACCTTACAAAAATACCAGAAATAAAAATTATATCAGATTACAAACTCACACAACTTTAAGCAACCGTGACGGACTGCAAAGTAAACAATCAACACAATGATTAGGCGCACAGCATTCTGTGACTTACATGGAATTTAAATTTCTTGTCATTGCTCTAGGACTTAAATACTAGCGGTGTCCGACAGTTTATATTAGGCTATAATTCATAGGATAAAAACTGTGAAGATAACGGAAGCGATTTCTCATTGGATACTAATTACAAACATCTTACACCAACATTAGTACATTATACAACGAGCCTATAATGATATTTATCAAGACACGAGTATGTTTATGAAAGGAGCAAAGCTATTCTCGTAATTTTCATCCGAGTATCTTAATGATTAGACTTCGGACTTTTAGGTCGTTAAAAATGCTGATTTAGGTACCTAAAATAGGCTCTAAAAATTGGAAAATAGGTTCTAAAAATCGTAAAATAGTCTCTTACAAAATCGTTAAGTTGCCAATTTTCTTAAATATCTCAATTGCAATTCAGAATATTATATTTATTGAAGTCACCATTAATCAATAATCACGATAAAACACAGATATAGGCCTATGATACACAGAATTATATAGGCCTATTACTAGGGCCTGTATTACTACCATAACAGTGAAAACCTAATCCCTGCGTCCAGAAGCTATGCACGCTAGCATATTCAACCCCTTGTATCCCTCAGTGATTCAGAGAACTACTTTTTTTTTTTTTTTCTTACTGGATATGGGAGTCGGGAGAAAAACACTAAATTTTCTTGGGAATTCCAAGGAATTTTTCTCCTGAATTCCAAACATTCCTTACTATTTAACCACGTCACAAATTTGTCATGTACTGCACATTCTGAGCTAAAAATT
Organism: Ectobius pallidus; assembly: GCA_964059195.1. Lineage (NCBI taxonomy): Eukaryota > Metazoa > Arthropoda > Insecta > Blattodea > Ectobiidae > Ectobius > Ectobius pallidus. The sequence continues at coordinate 178,862,018 of CAXKWD010000005.1, read as the reverse complement.
TAGTACGAACTGAAAATAAATGCTAGAATTTATAACAAAAAATAACTTATTTTGGACTTTAGAGGAAAAACAAGTAAAAAGGCAATATTAGGCTCTAACGTAAAAATAGGCTGTTTCAGGTCCTATAAAAATATCAGTTTTAGGCACAGTCACTTATGAAACATCATATACAAGTTTTCGTCCATATATCACTTAAGGATTAAAATAGCTTTATACCTAAAATCCGAAGTCTATTAATCACCATTAGACGCAAGTTGCATCAGACTGTTTTTGTTCCACCATAATTAGTCTAAATATTTAAATTTCGAGATTTTAGACTAACTTACGAAACCGCCACCATGTCCTTCGCATGAACTGCTTGTAGTACTTCTTGTCTTCTACGACAGATGGCAGCTTACGGCGTTGGTCAAATCGAAGCTTATTGAAACCGCTCTATTTTGACAGCACGAAATGAATTATTCAGTTTAGTAAAAAGCAAAAAAGTTTTCCCTATTACAGGCCATGGAGGCCCAGAGGGTTCCAGGAGGTTAAGGATCCCAGATTTTGGACATTCGGCACGTGTAGGTGGTAAGGTTGTCAGCCTTACGCACCGGCCGCCTTTACCACCAGGATTGCTCCTGGTACTCATTTCTGTTTGAGGCTGAGTCGACCCCAGGGCCAAAGTGCCACTACAAGGATTGTGAAAATGAGATAAGTAGGCCTAAATAAATGTCTCTCTTGAAAAATAATATGTTTTGACTTTTAATCTTTTGCCTTAACAGTCCAGGTTTACGAAATGAGCATCGCGAGTTTTAAAATTTTCATACGAGTATCTTATAGTATATTGTGATACAAGTGCCGTAATGCGCTTACGGCACGTGTATTGCATGCTATTTTTTGCACGATGATTATTTATATCAATTTAATTATATTAATTGTGATATTACCTGAAAATATTATGTATAGGCCTATACATTCTTGAAGATGGATGTTATATTTCAGAAAGTGATTCGCATATGTAGGTTGTTATGGGGACCGAATATTTGTCCTGGGGGCCTTGTCCATTAAGGCTTGTATTATGAAGTGGATCGTAATGTATTATGACGTGGCGCAAGCACCGTAAGTAATTTAACCGCATCGCAACGCCCATAGCAACAAGATTGTGTGGGAATGTCAACTTACGATCCACGGTAACAACATTCGTAAGTACCACTATTTAGTTAAGGAGTGCAAAAATTAACTTACCATTATAAGAAAGTTGGATACAACTATTTTTGTTCGACCATAATTAGTCTAAATATTTAAATTTGAGAATTTTTATTCATTCAAACAAACGGCCATGCTTCAGCGCGCCATGACCTTCGCATCAGCTAGTTCTAGTTCCTGTCTTCCATGAGAGATGGCAGCTCATGTCGTCGGTCAAATCGTAGTTTCATTTTGATCATTTTATTGAAATCAACGGATTTTGACAACACGAAATTAATTCGTTTTAGTATGATATTAAAATTGACACAAACAGAATTGGTTTTACTTTAAATACAGCCTATTTCTTACGCTTTTTTCAGCTGCAACTGTCAAAATCTCAAAATCGGTCCGTATTCGATAATAATCGATATCACACCAGTGTCGAAATGAGCATCATTATGATATCGTTAACTAACACGTAATTAGCGTGTTATAGTACGGCCGAACAACAAATATAAAAGTCAATAGCTTATCTTGGTTCACTAACAATGCCTTGTTGAAGTTAACAAGTAGTACTCTGTGTTGCATCAGATCAGAGGTTGACTGAAGGTGAGGAGAAAGTGATGTCTCCATTATACAGGAATTCAGGATGTGATTACGTTAAACTACAGTGCACGCCGCTTATTGTGATCACTTCGGAACGCAGCTTATCTGATAATATTAACCGATTGATAACAATAGCCGAAATAGTTAACTGAAGGTTATTTATTCATACATAAGATAATACAATAAAAAAAGGATTAAAAGCTATTTATTCATAAAATAATACCTAACTGTGAATCAATGAACCACTCATATGGTAATACAGTAATAGACTGCAAGCAACTATTTTTTTCAACCAGTAACAAAGTTTTTAATCTTTTTACTTTCCTTTAGGAGTCCATTAACCAATACTCCATACTCATTACGAGTTAGAAGTGTTTTTGGAAGTGAACACCGCGTAGCAAAACAACTAACGCCTGTCAGTTCAAGTCTTTTCATTTTACACTAGCCATCACTGCATTTCAACACTGTTATCTTCACATATCAAAAGATGCAGCTTAACTGTGGGGTGAAGCATGTTTTATTGCTTAAAAGAGAAAGTTAGGTAATGCCACCCCCTCGAACTGGTCATCCTGTGAGCTGGGAACAGAATTGCTACCTCCAGTACAACACAATACAGTTGTCTTAGAAACGAAACCCTTAAAAACGCAATTTTGAATGACATACAGTACTTGGAAATAAAGCCGCAAAATGTGATAACATAAACCGAATCTTTGATCACAATAAACAGCATTTTTTCAATTTATCAGTATTAATCCGTACGGGACTTCATAAAAGTTATAACATAAACCATTACAGTACAGGACTAAATAAAGCACTAAATAAATAAAGCAAACAAAATTAAAAATTTAATTTTGATTCAACCGACTGTGTTATCAAGATAAAATTTTCGAAAGGCACTCCCCATGCCATGGAGAACGCATGGTGACCTCTAGGTCAAAGGATCTCGGAGGAGTAAGCGAGCATTTAGTGTAGTATAGATAGATAGAGACGGACAAGATAGAATTATTTTGTTCTTTGCAGGGTTTCAAGTATTTTATTACTAAAATTAATTTTCTAAGACACTAATTAACTTCAGAAACAAGTGACGGTGCTTCCACCCTTTCTTCGCACGGATAGCTATCTCACACCCTCCTTATACAAGCTGTATTAATACAACAAGGGCGATTTTTCCATCCGTATACAAACACATTTCGCCTTAAAGGAGATTTGATTACCTGAATGGGATATGTCTTGAATAGGAATTAGGATATGAAACAAAATGGCGACAATTTCCACTTGTGCAAGGGGAAGATGTGTTTTTCCCTCCTCCTCCTCAAGTCTCGTGTAATTCGAGAGTTACTATGGCGACCATAAAAGAAGCGATTCGCACTTGTTTGAGGAAGCCTTGTGTTCATAATTCGAAGCGTATCTCCGGCATTGTTGTCTTGTTGTCTCTATTTTAATAAAGTGTTTTCCCCAGGTTCTTGTAGAGCTCTGTCGCTGAAGTCTGGGGAAAACAGAGGGTTGAAAACATCCCTTAATATTTCATGGGTACTTACATTTTAGTTTCTACATTCTTTCTTTCTCCGTGTTCCTTCCGGTACCAGTTCTTGATTTTAGACTGTATGTTTTTTCTATATAGGCTATTCCTTTCTATACTATTGTATATTTTTATACATTTCCATTAATGTTTATAATTGATATATTATTATACCCGCCTCTTTGTCTCCTGTCGCATTTTCTTTCACTTTTTTCCTCTATTTTATTTTTTGCTTTCATCTTTTTACTTCCTCTGCCCGTACCATAGGTACTATAGGTAGGCCTATAGGAAGTAGTCCTATTGTTTTCGACCCCCAAATACGAAGTTGATTTTTTTAAACAAAAAATACACGTTTTGAGGCCCCCTGAATCTAAAAATACTATTTTTGGAAACAAGTCTGTGTGTGTCAGTAGGCCTATATCTATATTGATGTTTGTGAACAGGCTAGCTCCACAACAGAAAATCGTAGAAAACAAAATTTAGTTTTTGGGGCAGGTACCTTCTGAAGATGTGACCTGAAGATTGGTGACAAGTTTCTCTTACTTTTAAGAGGACTAGGTCTAGCTAGCCTATACATGAAGAAATTTTCGTTTTTCGCGATTTTCTCGTAAACGACTCTTACAATTTTCTATAAATTTTGCACATGAGTTGCTTAGCCTATACTAAGAGCTAAAACTTTTATTTGAAGCACTTTTTTTCGAAAAAAAACTTATCTGATGGGTAGTTATAAGACACCCATTCTAAATACGCGCTCTTTACAATACGGCCTATTGTAAAGGAAAATCGTACGAAAACAAAATTTTGTATTTGGGTTAGGTTCTTTTGAGGATGTGATACGAAGATTGGAGAGACTTTCTCTTATTTTTAAGGGGAATTTACATAAAGAAAATTTCGTTTGTCGCGATTTTCTCAAAAACGGCTCCCTACTAAGAGGCTAACTTTGGTTTGGGCAGAGGAAGTTATGTGAATTTCACAACAGATTTTTTGTTCGTAAAATTCCTTTCCGTTAGATCTCCTTCTTTGATGGATTCTTTCTCGGTTATTTCTATTACTAGTTCTGTATTAATTGCATATTTCTCTTTCTTGCCTATTGCCTTTTCTTTCTTCTTCCCTTTTAAACCCTGTTTATTATTTTATTCAGGGTTTCTCGAAACGTGCAATTATGTTGAAAACTGAACATGGAATTTCTTGTTCGAACAATGTACGGGTAAAGGAAACAAAATGAGAAAAATGGGAAAAGGAGAAGAGAAATAAAGAAGGAACGGCCAAGTGGAAGAAGGGAAAAGTAGAAGACGAGTTAAGGAGAGAGAAAAAAATACAAAATAAACAATGGTTTTCGGAACGCCATTAAGGATAAGTTACATGCGAAAGTGGCCAGGAAAATGGAAAACCAGGAGAAAGGTAAGAGTAAAGTACAAAGGGGAGATTTGGAAGCTGAAACACGCCGAAACAATTGAGAATCAGCTACATTTCAAAAGGAAGGATTACACAAAATTATTACCTTGATAGAAAGGGAAGCGAGGGATACATAAATCCTCACATTGCAGCCTTTGTTTTGCTTGGAGGGAAAAGAAATCCCGTAAGAGTGGCTAGCCTGTAAGGGATTATATATTACAAAGGGAAGTAGAAATTAAAACAGCTGACAAAAATACGCGTAATCGGATGACAGGGATTTTAAAAGAGCGAATCCAATCTACGCGTAACGCCTAATTGATATACTACCAAGCAGACACGCGAAACTGAGATACAAGGTGGCTTTGGATGTGCAGGTCTCATAATACAGAGAACACAGATAATACATTCCAGTATACACTACACGGTCCTATTGCAGTAGTGCGCATTCAATTCTCAGCCTCATTCAAAGTCGCATTATTTGCGAGGCAAGATTTAGAACCCGAGTTTAGGCTATGTATGAAATGGATAGCTTATAACTACCCTTCAGAGAATTAACTCAGATGTTTTTAAAATAATATATATTATAATTAGGGGGCGGAATTCTATGACCTAAAAATAGGATATATGCATGCATTTATGACCTAAAAATCCATTAAAATATGACCAATAAAATTTAAAATATAACTTTACCACTTACACTTTTTAACGTTTCATTACAATTCATTTGATTAAAATATAGTGTTAATTATTTAAAATATCTGTAAATTCTCAAAAAGTATCATTATAATGAAAAATTTACAAAATATGACATGAAACTTCAAAATTTCTTTAATATGCACACAAATATGACCTAAATATGCATATTCATACTAAATATGCTTCAATAGTTGAACATTTCCTAAATATGCAGTTATATGCACAATAAGTCTCCACCAGGATACTTGGAATCGGGTTTAAATTAGTTTGGAAACCTGAAATAATACAAAGGGAAAAAATATGACATGTCATACAAATCCGCCCCTAGTTATAATGAATAATATACCTATATACAGGGTGTTAATGAATAACACCGAAATATTTTACCTGTGTATAGAGGGGACATAGACAAGCAACTTTTGTTAGAAGATTTCTGCTCTATGACTTAAAATGTATATATTAAATTTCAAGCGAAATAACAGAATTGTGTACATAAAATAATATACTACTAATCATTGTGAAAATTGTTTTCTATGAAGTCCGGCATGGCTTTATATTTATTTTTTGAAATAATACAGCGTCAAATTAATTTTTTTTTTCACTTTTTTTTAGTGACCCTTTGCGTCTGCACCTACAGGTATATACAGTATGTGATGAACACTCAGCCAACGCCACCTATTAACAAGACAGTATTCAATTGTGAGATTAATTGCCATAGCAACCCGGGGAAAAAAAGAGCATTGAATGACTTGGACGAAACGCACTATGCGGGGGTTTGTTGGCTAGGGAACTCGAATCTGAGTTCGTTTTTTCCCCGGGCATCGTACTTTAATCGTAAATTGTACGTCGAAACCGGGATTTTATTTAATTGTTTTTTAATTGTTTATGCATGCTTAAGGTTAGGTACGTTTTAATCGATTCATTTCAAATCTTTATTTATATTTGTTACGGAAAAACAATATAATTAAACGAAAACGTTGTAAGTTAAGTGTTAATAAAAATAATTTTATAATTATTATTTTTTGTTAAATAAATTATTTAAATGAAACATCTAGCAGTTGAGTAAGTAATCGCGAGCACCTGCTTCATTGGAGAATTATTCACCGATATATTTTTAATTTCCCCATAGTTTACATAATACATGTAGCGTAACGTAGTGGTTGAGACGCTGGGCTTCAAATCGCAGGTTCGATTCCCGATGGGGTCGCTGGAGTTTTTCAATTGGCCTAATCCTTCTGGTGGCACTATGGCCCTGGGGTCGACTCAGCCTCTAACAGAAATGAGTACCAGGAGCAATCTTGGGGTAAAGGCGGCTGGTGCATAACGTTGTCAACGTTACCACCTTCATGCGCCGAACGTCTAAAATCTGGGTGCCTCAACATCCTGGAACTCTCTGGCTTGTATACATGTATTGTGTATATTATTATTGAATCTCCAGCTATAATAAAACCTATTTCCCCTTTCGGTAAGAAAAGAAGATGTTTTACAGTCTGCGGAACATCACCACATTAAGAAATTACCTTCTACATGAGGATTTTTTCAAAATAGCTGCCAAACTTTCCGTGTCCTAAGAGAAACTATGAAAACGTACGTTCATTTCATTTACAGTATTACATACTTACCCACTCAATGGCAATAGATAATTCCTAAGCAAGCTAATGGAATATTATCTATTTCATGGAACCCGAAGGTTCATTGCTTCGGTTACCTGAGCCCGCCATTCAACCCTATTCTGTGCTAACTCCATCCAGCCATCCCTCGCAAATCCTACTTCCCTTAAATCTATCCTAATATTGTCCTCCCCCCTACGTCTAGGTCTTCCAGGTGGTCTTTTCCCTTCGGCTTTCCCAGTCAATACTTTTGAGATATGTCTTTCCTCCCCCATGCGCGCAACATGTCCTGCCCATTTCATCTTCCGTGATTTAATTACTCTTACTATATCTGGTCGTTCTGCAGTTTTTCTAGTCCCCATTTTATCTTTCTTAGGTCCATTCATCAGCAAACGTCCTAAATATTAACTGTGTTAAAGAAGTTGTGAATGCTTTTGTGTTTTCAATAGAGAAGAAATAACTATTTTTAATTGCACTTATAAAATGTACCCTGGTTTACTTTAGATGGTAGTTTTAACGCTTTGACATACAAGATCTATGTGGACTTGAACCGGGGAATTTAAAGTTTCCAGTGGTGGCAACTCTCTTAATTCACAGAGGGCCGTGTGTGAGAGTTGGAAATCAAGTTAAGTGTAACATGTTTACCTCACGTAATCTAATAGAAAGCGATCAAGGCCTCCTGCCATTCCCTGTGGAAAATGTACACCAATACATCACCAGGATCCGTGTCTACTTCTTATATTTTATACAAGTAAAGAAACCTGCGACAATCCAAACAGATCTCATCTTTGCAAACCACATTTGATAAAGAGAAAATTACTTTAGGCCTAATTTAAAGCAAACCTAACAATATTTCCTAATTGATAGATGGAAGAAGTGTAAAAAAATAGTTTTCGCACGACGTAACTAATTAGTGGTACTTACAAATATTGTTGCCGTGGATCGTAACTTGACATTCCCGCACGCAAACTGGTTGCTATAAAAACAAAAGAAATCTCAGTGCTGAAAAAATTACAAAAAGCACAAGTGCCGTAAGTAAAACCATCATAATACAAGCCTTTATGGAAGACCGGAACCAACCCCAATTTGTGGCGACTTTAACAGGACAAATATTCGGTCCCCATAACAACCAACACATGCGAATCACTTTCTGAAATATAACATCCATCTTCAACAGTGTATAAACAAAATATTTTCAACTAATATCTCAATTAATATAAATAAATTGATATAAATAATCATCGTGCAAAAAATAGCATGCAAGCGCCTCGTTTTTTCAAACTCTTTCCTTGATCCGTATGCACCGCTTACGGCACTTGTATCCCAATAGGCTATACTATAAAAGTTACGCTGCTTTATTAAGTGCCAGTATGGTATTTTAAAAGACTGTATGGTAAACGGGAAATGTCTGTCTGTCCGTCCGTTCGTCCGTGTGTCTCTACGCACGATAACTCTAATACGCTTCATCGGATTTTCATGAAACTTGGTATACGCATTTACAACGTCCATGGGAAGAAGCCTATTGAGTTTGGAGGAAATCGGTTGACCGGTACCGGTGCCCAATTTAGTGCCTATTTTATGGTAATTTATCAAATGCAAATCAGTTCTTATGACAACATATTGTTTTACAGTGTTCATATAGGCCTACGGCTCTGGAAGTTGCAATACAGTTAGCTGTGACAAATAACACTACCCACATATTCCTACACGAATGCTTATCAAACTAGACCTTTATTCTTCCATAAGCCCTGCTTAATGAATCGATCTGGAGCTCAACTTGGAAATCGATTACAAAGGTAACTTATTCCCTGCAAATCATAATTCCAATTAACTTTTAACTGATTGAACAAAAGCATTCTGGCACTTTGTTACATCAGTTTACCTGATTTTATTGTTACATTAATAGAGACTAAGCCCCCTTCACTTTCTGTTTTGAAAGCTCAAGAAAAAGCGTACGATTGCTGTAGAGAGTGAGATTATTAATTAGGTGGCGTTGCCTAGCGACAGTAAACATTTGTGTATACAAGGTGGCTCTGGCTGGATAGCTTCCATTGACATAAACACAGAGATTAAGGAGCGAGTTCCTCTGACACGCGATTTTAACCTGGAGAGACATCAAACACAGCTTGTCTCCCAAGCTAATTACCCCGCCTGGTACGATGTCAACACAACCTGAGAAATCATCGCCTGCCAGGCCAGGCCTAATGCACGCAAATCACATCCGCTTCAAACCTTTTCTTGCAACTAATTTCAAAGTACCTCTTTAGATCTCTATTACAAAAAATCCCTTTAGGCAGGTCTAAAGGCTCACGTAGATTTCTAAGTGCTTTTGGTTTAATTTACTGTCAATGCGTAGCACTCTTCTTCTTTAGCCTTTGCATGACAAACCCGCAATAATAACTCCAAAAAAGAGGAAAGAGCACTTTTTCAAACATTCAAATCTCGCCTTATATGAGAACGATCAAGAAACCAGTTACTGATTTGTAGAGTACTCATCAAGAGCTTTTCAACGATACCACACAAGACGTGTTTCAAAAATTTCGAATTTCCAGCCCCCACCCCCACTCGTACCCCCAAAACCCCCGAATCGTTGGTATCACTGTGAACTCCATAGGGAGTACTCTAATTTATTCAAACAAAGTTTCCCTCTATACTTCATAGGGGCCGAGATATACATTTATCACAATTTCAACCCCCTCCCCCGACTTCCCCCTTGGGCCAATTTTGCCCATTAACGAACTTGTCCGAACTATTGGGCCTAGAAATAACGTAATAAAATTTGGTTCAAATATCTTCAAAATTACGGCCGCTAGGGTGTAAAGATATATATATATATATACAAACAGTGGGTGAACAGTGGGTGGCTTGTAACTACCCTTCAGATATTTGTTCCCCCAAAAATTCAAATATAAGTTTTAACTATTGCATAAGTACCCCATGTTCAAAATTAAAAAAAAAAAAAAAAAATCGTAAAAGTCGTTTTCGAGGAAATTGCGAAAAAACTAAATTTTCTTCATGTAAAGTCCCCTTAAAAATAAGAGAAACCTGTCGCCAATGTTCGTGTCACACCCTCAGAAGTTATTTAACTTAAATGTAAAACATTGTTCCTATTCGAATTTTCTTTCTTGAGTCAAGAGGTTTCTGGGTATCTCAAAATATGTATTGATGCAGAAAATTCGACAATAAATTATTACAGGTTCGACACAATATTTCCTCTACCTATTACGAGCTATGGTAGGAAAAAAGTTGAAGTTCAAGAAGCATGAGACAGACGTGCAATATCTACTAATACAGGGTGTCCACAGAAATTTCACTGAATTTTCCCTGACTTTTCATGAACAGAAACGTACATTTCCCCGTTCACCAGAATCAATGTTTCCAAGTACTTTGTAAACAGAACAAACAAAAGATAATAAAATCCAGCTTCCTCCATCCCCATAACAAAATAAAAATAAATGATTAGCTCAAGTACTGAAATAGTATATTGCGATACAAGTGCCGTAAGCGATCGAGGAACCAGTTTGAAAAAACGAGGCGCTAGCGCCGAGTTTTTTCAATTTTCCGAGATCCATTATGTGCTTACGGAACGAGTATTGCATGCAATTTTTTGCACGATGATTATTTATATCAATTTAATTATATCAATTGAGGAATTACCTGAAAATATTATGAATGTACATTATTGAAGAGTCGGCCGCGGTGGTCTAGAGGTAGCGTGCCCGCCTCTAGATCCGCAGGGCGCGGGATCAAACCCGGCCGCGGTCGATGGATTTTTCAGGACGTAAAAATCCTGGGCACGGAGTCCTCCGGGAGGGACTTTAAGCTGGGGGTCCCGTGTCGTAGATTTACGGCACGTAAAAGAACTCCAAGCCTAAATTAGAGCCTCTGGACAAAATTTCTCGGCCCTTTCACGTCCAAGAAATACTTAGTTTCCAGAGGGGGGTTGCGAGGCGATGGGCTTACCACCTGTCCCTCTACCCTCTCTCGGAAAGTAAGCATATCAAAATTAGTATAGGTAATGAAACCTCCATTGGAGGCCCCTTCGCCCCACCTGGGGATCATAGGGTACCAGATACAGATACAGATACATTATTGAAGATAGATGTTTATTTCAGAAAGTGATTCGCATGTGTTTGTTGTTATGGGAACCGAATATTTGTCCTGGGCGGCCTTGTCCATAAACACTTGTATTATGATGTGTGGCGTAAGTAAATTCTTACCGAACGGAAACTCTTACCGCACGGAAATTTGTTTTGTTTCCATAGCAACAAGATTGCGTGCGGGAATGTCAACTTACGATCCACGACAACAATATTCGTAAGTACCACTAATTAGTTAAGTAGTACAAAAAGAAATTTGCTTACACAGTCTGAGTCACAGCAAAACACATGTCTCTCACATTTCATTCACTGATGCTAGTTATTTTCCCTGACTATTCTATATTTTTTTGCAAATTTCCCTGATTTTTTCCCTTACTTTACAAAACTTCTTGAATATACCTGACCAATTTAAATTAATCCAAGTTATGCCACCTGCCTATGATAGATGACGCAGATGTCGGGTGGTAGGCCTTGTCCCTTCAGGGATGTAGCGCCACAGAGTTTAGTTTTTTTTAGTTTTGCATAAAATATTCAGATCTATTACATAGCAGTTGTAATTATGTACCGATATTTCACAAGTGTAGACAGCTAATAATCTTACTGACATCCTATGTGCCTTAGTCCAGATCCTTTCTAAGTCACCCCCTGATGAGGTAGGCAATCACACGACACTCACTCCATCTGTCACCTGCTCCATGAACTATCGTTTCCGCCTCATTAACGCCCTCTACAATCATTGTTCTTCTGTTTTGTGACGTCGTACTAATTGCTATCCACACTCACTTGTCTTCTTAACACTAACATTGTCATCCGCAAACAAACCGCGACAACTCTACTGTAGCGGATCCAGGGGCCACGGCCCCCTATAGGTTTTACTTTTTCATTGATTTGATTTTTTTTCTTTCGTCTAAAGTAATTACCTAATAACATAACATACAAATTTAACTAACCGAGGGAGGTGGCCGTCTTGGACTCGCATTCGGGAAGTCCCAGGTTCAAATCCCGTGGCCGGGATTTGACATGGGTTTTTTCATGGTTTCCCCAGCCGTAAAGGCAAATGCCGAATTGGATATTTACATACCTTGAATCATCCCGTATCGTATCCATTTAAATTAATATCAGTTGAAATTTACTCCATAAAAAAAAAAAAACAATAATAGAAATAATTGACAACCAATAGTTCCATGGCCTACCCACTGTATAGACACACACTCCGAACTCCTGATATGGCAACGTAGCTAAAAGGAATATAAACACAGCTGAAATAAATAAATAAAAAATAATAAATAAATAAAAAACAAACAAACAAAAAAACAAAACAAAACTAACAAAAAAACAAAACAAAACAAACAGAAAACGGAATAAAGTGAAAGCATTTACGTAGCATTTAAAATGTAATTTGAATATTATTTAGGCCTATATTCTAGACGCCACAAGACAGAAGTTGTTCCTATTCCTTATATTTAATTGTTATTAAGTGCCAAAATGTCTGTCCATCTGTCTGTCCTTCCGTCCGTGTGTCTGTACGCCCGATAACTCGAATAGACTATGTTTTATCCGATTTTAATGCAACTTGGTAAACGCATTTATAACGTCCATGGACAGAAGCCTGATGATTTTCGACCAAATCGGTTGAACGGTACCAGAGTAACACTCAATTAGGGACCTAATTTCTGAAAATATTACACTGAATTCATCAAATGCAAATCAGTTCTCATGACAACAGAATTGTTTGCACTGTTCACACATGGCTTTGAAAGTTGTAATGGTCTTTGACAAATAATTTAGACACGCTAGCGAAGGGAATTATCCCACTATTTCTTAACATATGCTTATCAAACTTTTTCAAGAAACCGTCGTCTAAAACTCAACAGTTTCACAAATATGGCCTATTAACTCCATAGGGCACTTAGTTACATCAGTTTACCTGATTTTATTATGATATAAATGACTAATTGATTTCCGTGAACTATTTACTTAAAGTTATTTTAACTTACTAAGTTAATAATAAAAAGTTTTATATTTGATTAATGGTTTTAGTTCTAATGCAATTTCTCAATAGGACTAAAGTCTGGGAAAAAACAGTCTGATGAGAAATTTGGAGAAAACACCCACAGGACCTAAAACTCATCATTTTGCAGTTCATTTTTTTTATTATTCCAGGGCCCTGTTTCATAGAACTTTTACACTAATATTATTAGCAAATACCTAACAATATTAGTTATTATTACTAGTCTTCTATTTCATAAGAATATTTTCTAATAATATTAGTTATGAGTCCATGGCTCTAAATTATTAGTAAACATTGCTAATATTATTAGTAAACTGCTTCATAGACTGCAGAACTAATCAAATTTACTGATAATATTACGTGTTGTTCTATTATAAGTGTTTTTGGACCAATAACGTATTCTCAAACCCATGTAATTAGGTAGATTTCGAAGAAAAATCTACCTATTGCAATGGATACCATGTCATGATTTTCGAAAAATTCTTTCATATCTTTACGTTTCATGCTCCCCTCAGTACGAAACCACCGCCCGTTCAAAAAAAAAAATTTGTGATATTTATATATAACTTATATATTTATATATATATATATATATATATATATATCTTTACACGATAGCGGCCGTAATTTTGAAGATATTTGAACCAAATTTTATTATGTCATTTCTAGGCCCAATAGCTCGGACAAGTTCGTTAATGAGCAAAATTGGCCCAAGGGGGTGGTCGGGGGAGGGGGTTGAAATTTTTAAAAATGTAAATCTCGGCCCCTATGAAGTAGGCCTATAGAGGGAAACTTTGTTTGAATAAATTAGAGTACTCCCTATGGAGTTCACAGTGACACCAACGATTCGGGGGTTCGAGTGAGGGTGGGGGTGGGGGTGGGGGTGGGGGATGAAAATTCGAAACTTTTGAAACCACGTCTTGTGGGGTATCGTTGAAAAGCTCTTGATGAGTACTCTACAAATCAATAACTAGTTTCTTGATAGCTCTCATATGACGCTAGATTTTAATGTTTGAAAATAATAACACCTAAAAGAATTATTATTATATCATAGTTTTGTCTTGTTTAGCGGCTTTGCTAATTTTATTCATTGCTGATCTTGCGCACGGCCTCCCAGAATATTATATCCTATTCTTCTTGTCAAAGCAAATGATTGTAGGCTCTTCCTCTTTACCGAATTCAGTTCTTATTACTGCGGGTTTGCCATGCCAAGGCTAAAAAAGAAGAGTGCTGCGCAGAGATAATAAATTAAACCAAAAGCACTTTGAAATCTACCTCAGCCTGTAGGCTTGCCTAAAAGGATTTTTCATATTTCGTGTTCTTAAAATTGTGCAAAATGAATCACTCTGATTTAACTATCAATTTAGAAAAAGCTTACATACGCTATCAAAGGAATTTTTGTCATAAGAATTTTTTTATGATTTGAGGTTAGATTTTAGTACATAAGCCTACTGCTATCTTGAATAAGTGACTGGCAGATTTATTCATTTCTTAGAGCTAGTGATTATTTGTTACATTTATGAAGATTTATGCGGACCGTTGCTGCTTTGGAATAGTTTTGACAAAAAGACCAAGAAGGGAAAAAACTTAAACAACAATCCAGACATAACCTCCAAATCAGCTGACTAATGAACTAATAATATTAGTGAAGAGATTTTATGATTAGTGTTCATATCTCTATGAAACAAGATTTTGTTAACTAATAAGTAATATTGGTAAAGTGATCCCTATACAGGCCATGGAGGCCCAGAGGGTTCCAGGAGGTTGAGGCTCCCAGATTTTGGACATTCGGCACTTGAAGGTGGTAAGGTTGTCAGCCTTACGCACCGGCCGCCTTTACCCCCAGGATTGCTCCTGGTACTCATTTCTGTTAGAGGCTGACCCCAGGGCCATAGTGCCACCAGTAGGATTAGGCCAATTGAAAAACTCCAACGACCTCATCGGGAATCGAACCCGCGACCTTCCGGTCTGTAGCGCAGCGCCTCGACCACTACGCTACGGCGTACCCCAATAAGTAATATTATTAACTAATATCAGTAGCAAGTTTTATGAAACAGGGCCCAGACGAACAATAAATTGGCTTTCCTTTACATAATATCTATTTACCCTTAACTTGTAATAAAATGATACATGATAGGTACTCACCCACAGTAAGAAAGAGTTTCCCATAATCAGGAGATAGAGAAATGAGTAATATTCCAACTCACCTGGAAAAGAAGAAGCAAGCTTTAATCATGTGTAAATAAGTAAAATCTTCTGCTGTGTATTTATGTGTGTGTGAAATACAAACTTGAAATGCCAAGCCTACTCATTTACAAGGTTATAATAATTGTAATGAGTACTTGTTGAAATTACCACAAATAAACGATCAATTTTTTTTTTTTTTTTAAGTTTATTACAAATTAAAAAATTCAAATTGATACAAAATTATTACAAATACAAATAATATACACACAATTTGTACAATTTGAAAAGAGTATTATTTGCCCCGCATGAGCATAGCTCGTGTTCGGGGTCAGTTCAGTCCCCGTAGTTGGCTATCTAGGAAATTTCGTTTGAGTTCTATTTTTAATGACTAATTGACGAATAAAATGCCTATAATGACATTTATGAAGATACAAGTAAGGATTTTGTGAAACGAGCGAAGCAGATTTAATAATTTTCATATGAGTACCTTTTTTTCTTTATCTCAGCTGTGTTTATACTCCTTTTAGCTACGAGGCCATATCAGCAGATAGGGATCTGTCTCTCTACAGCAGGGTAGGATATGGAACTATTGACTGTCAATTGTTTCTATTGTCTGTGTATTTTTTGGAGTAAATTTCAACTGATATTAATTTAAATGGATATGATACAGGATGAAACGGTGAGGATGATTCATGGTATGTAAATATCCCGAATGCGAGTCCAAGACGGGTTCAAATCCCGTGGCCTGCCAATTTAACACGGGTTTTTTCATGGTTTCCCCAGTCGTAAAGGCAAATACCGAATTGGATATTTACATACCATGAATCATCCTCACCATTTCATCCTGTATCATATCCATTTAAATTAACATCAGCTGAAATTTACTCCATAAAATACACCAATAATAGAAACAATTGACAATCGACAGTTCCATGGCCTACCCTACTGTATAGACACAGATACCGAACTCCTGATATGGCCTCGTAGCTAAAAGGAGTATAAACACAAGTACAGTAGCTCATTAAGTGATCAGGCTGATGTTGTCATAATTTTCCATTACAGTGCTATAAAGTCTCGTATTGCACAACAAAATGTTACAAGCCTATCATTGAGGCACACTTCCCGAATCCCCAAGCTCATTTAGGAAGTTAGGCACTATAAATAGTTTCCATTAGGGATGTCCATTATAAGGCTGTCATTTCTGTTACTTATAATTAGACCTGGGATTAAGGACTAAAGAACATGTTTAAGTGAATAGTTCGTGAAGCCTAATTTTGCAGCTAATTCTGTTAAGAATAGGTATAGGCCCTACCACGTTTATTGCAGTAAAAAAAGACCATGTCACAGTTTAAGTGTATATTGTAATATTTTAAAGTCTATTTATTTACACATTTTTAAAGCATATTTTAAGTGCCTATTTTCTCCTTTAAAAGCCTATTTACTTGTTTTAAAAGCCTATTTTAGGTGCCTAAAACTAATTATTTTAGAGCCTAAAATCCCAGGTCTATTAATAAGTTAGATAAGAAGGAATGCAAACTCTGAAATTGAGAGGAAATAACCAAAGTTAACGTCTTAGCAAAGGAAACACGGCGAAAGATATTAAAGGAGGGTGAAGTGGGGAGATGTTTTTGCAAGTGGTAGTAGGCAGGTTGTGGCAACAGACGTGGTGCGGTCTACCCCAGCGCCTGATTGACATCACAACCTGCAACTTAATATTCCATAACCTCCCCGTGGAAGCGAGGCAACTGCCGCGATAACACGTCACAACGCATAAAAACAACATCCTCGCGCTGCAAAGTGAATTTAACACAAAAGCGCACTCACACACACTTCCAGCAGCATCTTGTCTGTGATACATACGACTTAGATATGCTGCACTCCTAGATAAATGTTATGGGATTGCACATTAATCCAGGGCCGCCACATGGGGGGCTGCCGGACCTAAGGGACCCGGGCCCAGGCCCCAAAGGGGCCCGGCAGGGTTCCGGTGTTGTGATATAATTTTATGGAAATTTCGGGTTGAAAACTGAAAAAGTTATTTTGTATTATGTTTGTAAGTTATTACGTTTGTAACCTCTGTTAGCAAATAGGTCTACTTTTATTTTCATTTTCAACTATTTGTATATAATATAATAGCCTACTGCTTTAATGTTCTAGTTTTCTTTTTTTTTCCTTTTTGGATATTTACAGTCCTCATTTATTTTATTCTTGGTTCCAGTAGACTTGTTCTTGAAATTATTTTGATTGTAATAAAAACACAATACATTCATTTTAAAGCATTGTCATGGTTTGTATTTAGACGTTTCGACACAATGATTTATTAATCATGATAAACATAATTTAGAACAAAATAAGAATACAATTAAATGGCCTAGTAATAAAAAAATGTTGGAAATATGGTTTCTGGTATCATTTGATAACTAACGATCAACCTAATACAAGTTTACAGTGTTTGCACCAATTAATAAGGCCAGAGCAAACCAACATTTTTTATTACTTCAATCAGAAAGCTGAATGAGAATGGTCGGCGGTCAGTGAGGGGCCCGCGACCAGTACGAAATAGTCCTGGGCCCGACTCTGTGATGTGGCGGCCCTGCATTAATCTATTGTTGAAATTCTAGAGTGATAGGGAGAAAGTGAATAAGTCAAAATACCAGAGTCTCAGGAAAGACAAAAAACTAGGGATGGGTCGATACCAGATTTTCTCGATACTCGATACCGATACATAATTTTTTCCTCGATACTCGATACCTTCAACATTTCCAGTTTCAATAAATAGGTACATTAAAAATTAAAATTTGAGAGAACTGTGTAATACCAACTAAATTAATTAAGTCTGCATATTTAATGAGACAAAATTTAATATCATCAGTAGCCTATAATTATTTTTAAACTTTACATTAAAACTAAAATTAGTTTTTTAAAACAGTCCACTTACAAGTTTTTGTTAAAAAATACTAGCATTCTCACTTAATTGCACGATTACAAAAGTATCGAAAAAGTATCGAGCGAGTTTTCTATAGTATCGTTCGAAGCCGATACCATGAAAGTATCGAGAGTATCGAGGTATCGAAAGTATCGAGGACCCATCCCTACAAAAAACAATTTATTTCCTGAGCATTGTTACACTATTTAGATCAGCCAACCCAGATATTTTTACATAGTATAAGATAGTATGTAAAAATATCTGCGTGGGCTGAACTAAATATTGTAACAGTTCTGTGGAAATAAATTGTTATTTGTCTCTCCTGGAACTTTGGTTTTTTGACTTATTCGCTTTTTCCCTATCACTCTAGAATTATTAAGTGTCAGAATGGTTCTTTATGAGATTTGTCTGTCCGTCTGTCTGCCCGTCCGTGTGTCTGTACGCGCCATAACTCAAACAAGCTTTATCGGATTTTCATGAAACTTGGTATATGCATTTATGGCATCCATGAAAAGTAACCTATTGAATTTGGACCTAATCGGTTGACCGGTACCGGAGTAAAATTCAATTTAGTGTCTGCACTCCTTCATAAATATTATGGGATTGGATATTAACGTAGCCTAAGTTGAAAAAACACAATTGCATTGAAAAAATTGGCGAGGTTTGATTTCTAACAAAAAATATAAAACTACGTCGGACTGCAAAGGAAACTATTTCCAAAATGATTAGTCCAATTTCGTAATTTTCCATGAAATCTAGACTAATTTGCTTAGTTTTCTTTAGTGGTAAAGAACTTTAAAAACCACCTCACTGGGTGGCGGAGTTAATATCGCGCTGGCTTTCTATAGCCAAGGTTGCGGGTTCGATCCCGGGTCAGGTCGATGGCATTTATGTGTGCATAAATGTGACAGACCCATATCAGTAGATTTACTGGCATGTAAAAGAACTCCTGCGGGACAAAATTCCGGCACACCGGCAACGGTCAAAGGCCTAAGTTGCAGTACATCCCCGTCGTTAAATAAACATATATGAACCAACCAACTGAAAATTCAGCGAATCTGGCTTTTGGAAAGTACCTTCTGAATTGCAGACTTAACAATGAAATATATAGGCTACTACGGTATTAATCATTGTGGAATCTATTTTCTTCGCAGTCCGCCAAGGTTTTACAATTTCTGTCAGAAATCAATTGCCTATAAAGTCTATCACATCTGAAATTGTGTTCTTAGTGTTATCACAGTATAGTATAACAGTAGCGAAGCTCCATACAGTTTTTTTCAACCGGCGCGACTGCAGCTCTCGTAGCGGTGAGCGAGAGATAACACAATCTGTTACATTGTTTCTTATGAAAAATGCACAATCTAGAAGGCAGTGGAAAAATGTCAACAATATTTTATGGAAATGCTTGTAGTGCTATAAACTGCACCAACAGCCAAAGGAATCTCTCGATTTATCTTTCTTCAGGTTCCCTAAAGATCCTGAGAGGTAAGCAAAAACAGTTATTTGTTAAATTAAATTGCCAATTTGTGATTATCACGCTTGCATCCATACTAGACCACATCGGGAAACCGGTCTGATACTTTATAAGATATACAATGTCATCGATCTTGAAACTACAACTTCTTTATATTACCATAAAGTCTATGATTTGGTGAGTTCACCAGTATGCCTTTCCGGTAATAATCTCGTTCTAGTAATTTTAAAAATAAGAAGAAATACAGCCATATATTCGTATCTTTCCAATGCTAAAAAAGGCTGTTTGCTAGTTCAATCTTGCCGGCCGCTTGGGGTGCTAGTGTCGCACCGATCTGTCAAAAGGATGCATTTTCCTTTCATTAGAGCTTCGCTACTGTTATACTATACTGTGGTGTTATTATACAGTGTGATCCGTTTGAGATGTCAGAAAAGTAAAACGTTATATTTAAGAGGTTATTGTACATAGCTCTGTTCAATTTGCTTTGATGTAAGTGGAAAGGATTGGGAGTTAACGATGACTGATGTTTCAGACTTCGTACACATGACTTGGCGGTGCTATCGTGCGTAGAAGACAAAATGGTAGTCACGACACAACAGCGCGCTCAGTGTTTAGTTTGGTATGCAAAGTTTTCTAGTGTAATACAAACACAGCGGGCTTTCCGACGTCGGTACAACTGTCGGTATGCCCCTTCGCATTGAGACATTGTTAACTGATATCACACGTTCTTGGAAGATTGTCTCAAAATGCCTCGTACAGGCGGCAGGTTACGTGATAGAAACAAGGAAGAGGATATTCGACAAGCCATGATTCAGAGTCCAAAAAAAAAAAAAAAAAATCACTCCGCCGCTTATCATTAGAGCAGAATATGTCATACACAACATGTCGAAGGACGGTAAGACGTCCCCATACCGTATTCAGCTAGTGCAAGAACCGACGCAACATCATTACGAAGCTCGTATGAATTTTGCTACAGTCATGTGTGAGAGACAGGACTTGACTCCTCCAGATTTTTTTGTGTGGGGGTATATCAAGTCAACTGTGTACACACAAAGACCACAGAATGTAGCTAACCTACGACGGATGATTACAGCGGCCTTTCAGCAAATCACTCCAGAAATGCTCTGTCTGCGAGGTATGATCTGTGCCGCGGTCATGTTGAGTGCTAATGTGCTGGAATACAAAACTTACAGGTTTCCGACACCTGTTTGTACCATTAACAATTAATAAATGTAAATAGTTTCTTGTACACAATGCTTTACTTTTCTGACATCTCTAACGGATCACCCTGTATAATACAGACCTTATTATCTCACTTGCACCTGAAGATATTAGTAAAGCAAGCTGCCTAAAGCTCGGAAACAATTCTCCTACTTACCCGGTTGGAATCCCGAGAAAACATTATACGTTCCCAACACCGAGAAAAACTGAAGTCAAACACAAACGTTCTGTTTTCTAATACAAGCATCTATTGCACAAAATTTGAATAAAACTATTAGATCCCTTTTCTATGAAAGCGGAAGAAAACTGTTTTCTTCGTGAAGAGTTGGATAAAAATCTCAGCATGCTGTGAGTTACATCCCAGGAATATAGGGAACTTGATTAAGAATTTAATTTCGATAGGATTTTTGGACCCACGCTGTGACGAGTAAACACAACGTAAACACATCATGAAACACAATAGCCTGTTGCAAAACAAATGTGACGAGTCTTTTTAAATTTCCGAGATTCTCCAATGCATTTGAAGCATTGTATGGCATGCTATTTTTTTCTATAAAAGCTATTTAGCGTAGAATAAAAATGCTATTTACGTGAAAATAATTAATTAATCATTTAGAACGGCTATTACAAGTTACAAGAATACCAACTTCAAAAACTAGTATTTCCAACCTTAATAGGGGTCGATGCATCGATAACTTGAACGCATGCGCTCTCGCATTGTAGAATGCCAATTGTTTTTGCATCATACTGCTGCCTTAAGTCAACTTTAAGAAATATACAGGAAATAAAGGAAGGTAAGATTGAATTTGTAACCTTCGGCATATATGTCTATCATACTTACAGGATTTAAAACAATGATGCACTTGTCCGATAAGTAGTGCGGTAAAGAGTGTGGTAAAGAGTGCAGTAAGAGTGCGGTAAATTAAGTTGTTAAAGTTAGATTTTCCACCATGATATCATGAACGGGAAATGGTCGGAAAAAATACTACCGTAGAAAAAACTTATGAAATCATAGCTTACCAGTATTGCAATGGCTATTCCTGCGTCCTGAATTATTATTTAAAAAAAAACTAATGCAGTGGCGGCCAGTCATGTGATCAGGATGTAAATTTTACAGATAATGAAAACTCTAAATTATGATATAGCTGTTCATGAATGATTAAGAATCAGGTTTTTATCGATCACTAAGAAGGCATTAAGTAAATTTAATAAAAATTTAACCCTATTTCGATTCATTATTGAGTTATGAGCACCAAATTGTAATGACTTTAATGCCCTGTAGCAGGCACATTTTACGTCATAGAGCAAAAGTCTCCTAATAAAAGTTGCTTGTCTATGTTCCCTCTATACATAGGTAAAATATTTTGGAGTTACTCATTAACACTCTGTATATCTATCATACTTACAGGTGTTAAACGCATTTACCCTGGAAATAGTGCGGTAAGTTAAGTTGTTGAAGTTAGATTTTCCACTATGATATCATGAACGGCAAATGGTCGAAAAAATACTACCGTAGAAAAAACTTATAAAATCATAGCCTACCAGTATTACAATGGCTATTCCTGCGTCCTACTCTTCCAGCAATTCCGTCATTGAATTTTAAAACACTCTGTATAAGTTATATTTATAGGCTTATATAATGTAACGCAATGCAACTAAATAGGCAGCTATAATTAATATCCCAGACAAGTAATATTCCCTCACAGACAATAAAAAAAACCCAGAGCTTTCTAATAAATTAGGATCCAATACCATAGAAAGTCTATTCGATATTTCAAACGGCTTCCGTTTTAACTCTGGGATTATGACGTCAAAGAGTGATACATGGTCAGGGATCGCACAGTTGCACATATTTCTTGCACAGGGATCACATAGTCGCACATATTTCTTGCTCGACCCCTGTGGTTAGTTTGAGAGCTGGACGCTAAGGGGTTCCAGCGACATCACGCACCCCATTACACCCTCTCCCTTTCTTTTTTTTTTTTTATTATGACAGGCGGCGGATTTGAGGGTAGATGTAATCCTCACCGTCAATCAGGGGGTGGTATCGTTTGAGATAAGCAATGTATTGGAACTGACGGGATTGATATCCACCCCTGTACTTAACAACCCTCATAACGCGACTTCCTCTTAGCTAGGTCGCGAGTTCGATCTACGGCAAGTTATTTTAATTGGTCTAAAATATTTATTCAAAGCTGAAGTTTCATGTAATTAAAAATGTTTCTTATAAATTGCAAAAAACGTTTATAGTAACATTGGTTATTGTGTTGTATTGTATATATTTCACTTCTGCAATTGGGCAAATGCCCGGTGGCAGAACAAAAAATTACAGTTAGAATTATAATAAGCATAGCTTACAGAACAATAGAAATTTGAAACACCAAAGTGAGGGAAAAGAAAACAAACAACAACAAAAGATTACTAATCCCTATGCTTAACCCTATCGTAGCTCAATACTGAGTAATTCCTAAATTCTTCTAAATTATCATCTAGCTACTGATTAAATAATTATGTGTCAGCTTTTTAGGTAGATTTCGAAGAAAAATCTACCTATTGCAATGGATACCACTTCATGATTTTCGAAAAATTCTTTCATATCTTTACGTTTCATGCTCCCCTAAGTACGAAACCACCGCCCGTTCAAAATTGTTTTTTGTGATAACTTAAGTATATATATATATATATTTATATCTTTACACGATAGCGGCCATAATTCTGAAGATATTTGAACCAAATTTTATTATGTTATTTCTAGGCCCAATAGTTCGGACAAGTTCGTTAATGGGCAAAATTGGTCCAAGGGGGTGGTCGGGGGAGGGGGTTGAAATTTCAAAACATTTATATCTCGGCCCCTATGAAGTATAGAGGGAAACTTTGTTTGAATAAATTAGAGTACTCCCTATGGAGTTCACAGTGACACCAACGATTCGGGGTTTCGAGTGAGGGTGGGGGTGGGGGGATGAAAATTCGAAACTTTTGAAACCACGTCTTGTGGGGTATCGTTGAAAAGCTCTTGAAGAGTACTCTACAAATCAATAACAAGTTTCTTGATAGCTCTCATATGACGCGAGATATTAATGTTTGAAAATAATAACACTTAGGCCCTAAAAGAATTATTATAATATCATAATTTTGTCTTGTTTAGCGGCTTTGCTAATTTTATTCATTGCTGATCTTGCGCACGGCCTCCAAGAATATTATATCCTATTCTTGTTGTCAAAACAAATGATTGTAGGCTCTTCCTCTTTACCGAATTCAGTTCTTATTACTGCGGGTTTGCCATGCCAAGGCTAAAAAAGAAGAGTGCTGCGCAGCGATAATAAATTAAACCAAAAGCACTTTGAAATCTACCTCAGCCTGTAGGCCTGCCTAAAGGGATTTTTTTTACCTATAGTACGGGCAGACGAAGTAATAAAGTATGGGCATAATCATTCTGTTAATTGTTTTCTTTGCAGTCCGTCAAGATGTAATAAATCGTGTGTCGCAAATATTTGTAAAGTTTCATAAAAATCTGCAGAACTCATCGGTCAAATAAATTCTAGCGTTTATTTTCAGTTTGTACTAAATTTTTAGCTCGCAATGTGACATGGTCAATGATGTCATATTAATGTCATTGATGTCAATGTGACATGTGATATTAATGTGCAGTACGAATTCCCAAGAACATGTAGTGTTTTTCACCCGACTCCCACATCGAGTAACGAAAAAAGTAGTTCTCTGAATCACTGAGGGATACAAGGGGTTCAATATGCTAGCGTGCGAAGTTTCTGGGGGCAGGGATTACGTTTTCACTGTTATGGTAGTAATACAGGCCCTAGTAATAGGTCTATATAATTCTGTGTAGGCCTACCATAGGCCTATATCTGTGTTTTATCATGATTGCTGATTAATGGCGACTTCAATAAATATAATATTCTGAATTGCAATTGAGATATTTCAGAAAATTGGAAACTTAATCTCTTCTCTATATATATAAGAGGCTTTGTTCTGACTGATTGACTGACAGGAATCAACGTAGAGCCTAAACTATAACAGGTAGAGCCTTGGAATTTTGACAGTACCCGGTACCCGGTACCCGGTACCTTCGTTTCATAATGTAGGTGCTCACTAAGAAAGGATTTTGAAAAATTCTGATTTTAAATGCCAAAAATCAAATGTTTTTGAAAATACTTAATCCCTTTTTACAATGAATTATCAATTCCAAATCACAGAATATATTGTTGCCAAATGGTATCAGATGGGCTTGGAAAAAACAAATGAAATGCACTTTTGACAAATAAGAGAAGTTATAAAAATAATTCATGTTATAAATAAATATTACAGAATGAAATCCACTAAAATAATTGAATCACATAACTTTCTCTACCCTGGACATAGAGAAAACAAAACGAGGTATGGTAATGTGTATATTATTATATTATATCGCAGGTTTTTGGAGAGAGAAGTATGAAAGTGATAATGCTTTCTGTTTAATTTCATCCCCAAGACGGTTTTATGGTAACATAAGAGTGGGAAATTTCCCGCCTCGATATTACAATTTTATGTTACAGGAATTTCTGTTTCTTCTTATTTAAACCTCTACCAGGCTTGCTGTGCACTGTACAAGCGATGGGATGCAAAATTCTAGATCCTCTATGATCCATAAAAAACTATATCAATTGTTTTCTGAGGGAATAGTTTGAGTGTAATAAGTCGTTCTTCCTATTTCAAATTATAAATGCCTACATAAGGACCTAGAATTTAAAATTGAAAATCCTTCATAAGTTAATTTCCAATTACAAAATACAAAACCCGGGCGACGCCGGGTCTTTTAAGCTAGTGACTTTATAAGAGACTATTTTACGATTTTTAGAACCTATTTTCCAACTTTTAGAGCCTATTTTAGGTACCTAAAACAGCATTTTTAGCGACCTAAAAGTCCGAAGTCTATTTATGAGCACCAAAGTGTAATGACTTTAATGCCCTGTAGCATACACATTTTTAAGTCATAGATAAAAAATCTCCTAATAAAATTAGCTTATCTATTTCCCCTCTATACACTGGTAAAATTTTCCGGTGTTATGCATTCACACCCTGTATATTTTACTTAAAACATGAGGTTGTCACATTTCGCATGCATCTCGCGGGCCCCATGTTTGAGACATCTGATCTAGAGCATATTCAGTTGATGAAGAGGAAGTTTTGTGAAATTCCAGACATAAAACCTCATTACAAATTGGCGGGTCTCCAGCAGTTAGTTTGGAGTTAATATCACGACCTGACATTGTGTCATGTAGGGGGGGGGGGTGGATGGGGGGTGGGGTGGTTTATTGGTAATTATGTTAACAAACAATAGCTGTTAATTCATTATGAAGCATCTTGTATTTAATCCATCACAACAATGTAATTTAATAACACACAACGCTATTGTTCTGTTGTACCACAAGCAAAACCAATCAAGTCCCCGTTTCACTCCGGGCGTTCTCTTTTATATCGGCACTAAATTATTTTCTTCACTAATTTATTACTTTCTCTGCCCGTAACCTTACGTAATATAGGTAGAGGAAGTATTGTTTTCGAGCAAAAAAAATCGAAGTAGAGCTTTAACTTAAATACACGTTTAGAGGTTTCCTGAATCCAAAAATACTATTTTCAGAAACTTGTCTGTGTGTGTCTGTGAAAAGTCTAGCTCCAAAACGGAAAATCGCATGAAAACAAAATTTCGTATTTGGTATAAGTTAAGTACCTTCTGAAGATGAGAACCGAAGATTGGCGACAAGTTTCTATTATTTTTAGGGCTGAAAATTGATTAAAATTTCTAATAGAGTTAACGCTTGACTTTAATCGATTAATCGCCTGATTAATCGACAAACAGGTCGGTATTTTAAACGAAACCAAAGTGTGCATTTAATATTGTTTTACACGTTTAATAACTACTACACTACAGATAATCAGAAGAAATCCTGAATTAATGAATACCATTATTAGTTAACTAGTGAAAAAATATATGCAAAACTTATATTTCCGGTTACTTTTTCAGGCAAGACTTCAGACACACGAGTTTCTTGACATTTGAATGTTTAAGAGACGATGATGTGTAAAGGCCGGAGAAGCGAGAGAAAGGAGTTCGGTCATTTGACCCATTTCTCGAAAAACGTTTTCAGAATTCGACTAAACCGATTAATCGGAACATCGACGATTAAATGTTTAATCGATTAATCGAGCCGATTAATCGATTAATCGGTACAGCCCTAATTATTTTTAAGGAAATTTTACATGAAGAAATTTTAGTTTTTCGCGATTTTTTAAAAAACGGGTCTGACGATTTTCTTTAAATTTTGCACTGGGTTGCTTATACTGAGAATAGCAATTATGATTCTCTGTCTTAGGAAAGCTGTTGATGGAGAATGGCCGTTTTGAGCCGCGAGTTTCTTTCCTACATATGAGATCAGTGTCTTAGCCTCAGCGCAACAAGGTCCCATGGTCTCAGCTCATACCTATGTAGCAGATCTCGATACTTACTTGTTTTGATGTTCACTGCAGACCATAGGCGTAACCAGGCCGACCATATGGGGGGGTTATAACGTCTGGGGGGTATGGAATACCCCCCAGGGAGAGGGGGGTCCGGGGGTCCTCCCCCGGAAAATTTTAAAAATTAAGATGCAAAATAACGAGTTTTAAGCTTCCGGGGCCCCCCCCCGGAGAATTTTAAAAATTAAGACTCAAAATAACGAGTTCTAAGCTTCCGGGGGTCCTCCCCCGGAAAATTTTAAAAATTAAGACGCAAAATAACGAGTTTTAAGCTTCCGGGGGCCCACCCCCGGAAAATTTTAATTATTAAGACGCAAAATAACGAATTTTAAGCTTCCGGGGGTGCTTCCGGGGGTCAACCCCCGGAAAATTTTAATTATTAAGACGCAAAATAACGAGTTTTAAGCTTCCCACGCTTTATACTTGTATTAAGTAATTTATGGACAGACTTAAAAAAATTATACAATTTTCCTTTTTTTAATCAATGGGGGGGGGGGTTCAAACCCCCAAACCCTCCCCCTCGGTACGCCTATGCTGCAGACAATACTGAATTTCGTAAGGAATTGAAGGGGCTAGTTCCATAAGGGCGTAAGGCACAGCTTGAATTTTGAGCTTTTAACATTTATGCCTTCTCCTCATATCTCTTAAATACTCAGTGAACAATTTATATTTGTGCCTTAAACGTCTGCTCAGTCATAAGAAAAGACCTGTGCTTGTGAGTGGTAACATTGTTTAAAAACATCAAGATTTCTCAAAACTATGCTCTTGTGCCTTACGCCCTTATGGAACTAGCCCCTTCAATTATTTAATATACTTAGAGTCAAAATAAAACATTGACACTCATGCCACCTTAAAGAGGAGATTTCAGAGAATAATAAACATCAAAAAGTGAAAAATTTAAAAATCATATTTTCTGTGTTTCGGTCCCCCACATCTTATGACTTTAAACAAAGTAAAAAAAAAACCTCTAGCGCTAGTTTTGATGTGCTAGGTAAATGGGATGAAGCCATTTGCAAGATTATTTACTGTGCGGTCGGTCATCTATGAGCAATGTATTATAAAATCTACCGGAATAAACCACAATTTAAAATTAGCTTTAATTCCATGCCATTCTTGATTTTTTGATAGTGTTTTAATAGATTTTTTAGTACACGCTCTCTAAAACAGCTGCTTATCGGACTGGTAACACGCCGAAAAGTTGCATTTTAGCGACCAAGGCCGCTAAATTTGCATCAAACTGCATTCAAAATGCACTTTTAGCGGCCTTGTCCTTTAAAGTCGTCATGACAATCTATAAACAAAACCCAGATGGCATTGACCAGTCACACCAACTTTAACATGGATTTACGCATATAATTGGTCATAAAACAACAAATTTAAGCCAACACGTTTCTTTATGATAATCAGAAACTTTACCAGGATTTTTCGCAAAACACGGTAGCCCACTTCATCACATGACAACAAATGTAAGCCAACAACTTTTCACATTTTGGTTCACTTGAAAAACATTCCTTACCATGGACGAACAGGATTTAAATGCTGTAATATATCCCTTCTCATAGCCTATTTCTGCCGTGAAGTTGCTGGTAGCAGCTCCAATTCAATGTTTCTGGCTTGGATTGAAATTTCCTCGGTATTATCATTTATATTTTCACAAGCTTTTCATAAATACTAGTTGGTATGCAATATTGTTTACAAACAAGGGATTCATATATTATGCATCTTTACTACCACATTTGTTATTGGTACGTACGGTCATTGTTGTTTTATGATCTAGATGGCCATGACAATATAACTTAAAGAAATGACTGACTGCCTTTCATTATAATTAATTATACGGTATTTTTTGTTTTATTTCATATAATTTATAGAACTTTTACTAAAAAATATTGTATGCACCACGTACGCAAAAACTTTAGCGGACTCATCCAGTATTTCAGCCTCGGCTTTCGCCTCGGCCGCTATACTAGATTCGTCCGCTAAAGCGTTATTTTGCGTACTTGAGACATAAATAGCTATAATATTAATCCTTTAATCCACAAATGCCTATATTTCGACTTTTAATTTTATATTTTTACTTCCTCTGCCTGTACCATAGATACTAAGTAGAGCTATAGGTAGAGGAAGATTTGTGTTCAACCCTGAAATTCAAAGTGTACTTTTTAACATAAATACACGTTTTGAGGTGCCCTGAAACCAAAAATACAATTTTTGGAAACATGTCTGTGTGTCTGTGAACAGCCAAGCTCCAGAATGGAAATCGTATAAAAACAAAATATTGTATTTGGGTTAGGTACTATCTGAGAATGGGGTACGCCGTAGCGTAGTGGCTGAGGCGCTGCTCTACAAACCGGAAGGTCGCGGGTTCGATCGGTCGTTAGAGTTTTTCCATTGGCCTAATCCTTCTGGTGGCACTATGGCCTTGGCGTCGACTCAGCCTCTAACAGAAATGAGTACCAGGAGCAATCCTGGGGGTAAAGGCGGCCGGTGCGTAAGGCTGACAACCTTACCACCTTCATGTGCCGATGTCTAAAAATCTGGGAGCCTCAACCTCCTGGAACCCTCTGGGCCTCCATGGCCTGTAATAGGGAACACTTTACTTTTTACTATCTGAGAATGTGACATGAAGATTGGCGACATGTTTCCCTTAATTTTAAGGCCACTAACTGTATCTGTTTTCCTATACCCCCTATGTTGGGGTGAAGGGCCTCCAAGTGGAGGTTTCTGTTACCTGTTTGAATTTTGTTACGCTTATTTTCCGAGAGAGGACAGAGGGACAGGTGGTAAGCCCATCGCCTCTCAATCCCCCTCGGAAAACTAACACAAGGTATTACTTGGACGCGAAAGGGCTGATAAATTTTGTCCAGAGGCTCTAATTTAGGCTTGGAGTTCTTTTATGTGCTGTAAATCTACGACACGGGCCCCTCAGCTTAAAGTCCCACCCGGAGGACTCCGTGCCGAGGACTTTTGCTTTAAGGCCACATTACATGGGTAAAATTTCGTTTCTTGTAATTTTCTCGAAAACGGCCTTAAAAATTTGTTTAAATGTTGTATATGAGGTGCTTATAGTAAGAGATAAACATTTCACTTGTCAAGTTTTTTTTCTCTCTCTCTGAAGAGTAATTATAAGCCACCCACTGTTTGAAGAAACCCAGTCGTGCCTGGTCTTATATTAATAAAAGGAAGTGTCTGTCCTCCGTCTGTCTGTCTGTCTGTCCGCGATGCCCAGCGAAATCTACTCAACGCAGAGATCTGAAATTTTATACATAGGCGGACTGAAGGATCGGAATGTGCACCTCGAAGCCGGAATTTTAATTTTCGCTTTCGTTCGTGAGTTATGAGTGAAAAATGAGCAAAAAACGTGTATTTTTTGCAGTTTCGAAGCATCAGTTTCAGTAATAAATTTCAATATCAAATCCCTTACAGCTGGCTTTGGCTATTTTTGTCAACATACCTCATATCTTGGAAATAAAAGCAACGCGATCGCTTGATTTTGTTGTCCATCCTAGACGATTCATTTGTTTAGAGTGTCAAGGCCCACAGACATATGACATTTTCAACCTACACGGAAGAAGGGTAATCAACCCTAAATATGGTCAAACATTGTTCGATTTGAACGAAACTCACTATACAGGGGTTTTCTGGGCCAAGGAACTCGAATCTGAGGTCGCTTTTACCAGGGGACGCTACCTAATCGTGGAATGCACTCCACGTGATTTAGGTGTTAATAAATATAATGATTTAACTATGCTCTTAATTTTTAGTTTTTAATTTTTGAAATAATTATCGTGGGGGAAGCCGCGGGCACATGCTATGTCTGTCTGTCTGTCCGCGATTCGTCAACAGTGAGAAACAAAGCCTTCTGAAATCAACAAATGGTTCAATACCAAACATGGCCTTCCTTATTAAAGTGCTTGAATAACAATAACTTACTGTATATATTTGAATAGCTGTACTAGTTACAGGAGGCCATGGTTGTATCAGCCATTCAGAAGTCAACTCTCATTGGGAAAATTCTTATTTTATTATGCATGATCTCTAGTGGACAACGCGGTTTGAAATATTTCTTTTGTTGCCTTTAAATAACTTGTAGGCTTTGGAAAATAAGAAATCGGCTGCTGAATTTCCTTCCACTACAGATACATTGTAGCCTATATAAGTTATCCTGAAAAAAAGAAATTCCACAAAACTTAAGCACATATATTACAATACGCATTCAGCTATCGAAACCCGACTTCGATACATCGCATCTATTCTAAACCTGATTGGCCATAGAGCTGCCCTCTTTATTTGAATATTCAGACCGGATCTCGGATTCTATATTTCGAAAATGGAACGGAACCCTCGTCTCTTGCGACAATAAATGTTCTCTTCAGTGGACTCTTTCCCCCTTCCAACCCCCTTTTATATGTATTTTTTCCTCTTACGTAACAAAAAGGCGCACACAATTTATGTTCGGCCCGTGCGAATATTTTAAAGATGTCTACTTTATCCGTACAAGAAGGGAGCAAGGGGCGAGGTATTCATTATGTGACAAATTTATTAGGCGAACACACACGTTCAGCCTTACCTGCTAAAGATGAATCTATTTAGCAGTAGTGCAGTATTGTGGTATTACAAAATTAGTTGTTAAAACAGTGATATTCCTAGGAGAGTGGTTCCATCTGGCGCTGTGAGTTGAACTCCGGCTTAGCTCAGTTGGTAGAGCATTGGCGCGAATAGCCAAAGGTCCTGGGTTCAAGTCCCAGTGTTGGAGGAATTTTTCTCCTATAACATTCTCATGTAATGTCAAACAGAGACAATAATCTGTGGTTCATAAATGCTTATATTTATATAGGCCTATCTATGACATATAAGTTTACAAACATCTGACTGCGTTGTAGCCATGGCCTTCTCTATTCAATATCAAGAGACCGTGGTTTCTACATTCATTTGTCCAGAAGAACCGAAAAGAAATCTATCCAAAACGAGAAAGAAAACAAATGAAATGTGAAATATTCGAAGAACAATTTCCTTGCTTCCTGTTGTCTTGACAACGTTCAAGGTCCTTGTGCGGCATTATTGTCGATATGAATGACCAAGCAATTTATACAGGGTTCAGTGACATTCCCCCGCTCTTATGTCGAAAACAACAATACTCAGATAAGGGTAAAAATGCTTCCCCACATGTCAGCAGCATCAGAGGGTTGTGGAGGTTAGGGACGTCTCGGATCAGCTGATGGATTGATACCGGACATCCCCTGTATAACAATAGAGGAAGACAATAACAAACCCGCTGTATATCATGGCCGTCTGTGGTAGATACAATCTACTGTTCATATCTTTATAGGAAAAAATGTCGATGGTCTTTAAGGGAAAAAATACAGTCCTTGCACAGTCAAAATGAAATTGGCTCCAGAAACGGACAATCTTCTAGCCTATTTCCCTGTTGGTTCTGAGAGGCAGGTTTGTTCAGAACATTGCGTATACTTAACAGCAAATGTATAATAATAATAATAATAATAATAATAATTAGGGGGCGGATTTCTATGACATGTCATATTTTTCCCCTTTGCATTATTTCAGGTTTCCGACTAATTTAAACCCGATTCCAAGCATCCTGGTGAAAATGGAACGGCTTTTATTGTGCATGTAACTGCATATTTAGGACATTTTCAACTATTGTAGCATATTTAGTAGGAATATGCATATTTTGGTCATATTGTTTTGCATATTTGTGTGCATATTAAAAAAAAATTTAAAGTTTCATACCATATTTTGTAAATTTTGCAAAATACAGATACTTTTTGAGAATTTACAGATATTTTAAATAATTAACATTACATTTTAATAAAATGAATTGTAATGAAACTTAAAAAAAATACATACATAATGTGTAGGGCTAAGTGGTAAAGTCATATTTTAAATTTTATTGGTCATAGTTTAATTTTTTTTTGTCATAAATGCATGCATATATCCTATTTTTAAGGTCATAGAAATCCGCCCCTAATAATAATAATAATAATAATAATAATAATAATAATAATAATAATGTTTTATTTTACCTGGCAGAGTTAAGGCCGTAAGGCCTTATCTACAACTCAACCAGAAGAAGGAAAAAAAAGAAGAAATACAAACAACTTACAAAATAATTGGTAATAGGCCTACACCACGTGACCTTACGAGTAATATTACACAAAGTATGTATTAAGATAACTTACATTAATAATCATTTACAGATATAGACAACTTAGTAATTCTTAAAACGTAATTACAACGATATAAGGATATACAAACTGATTGGTTGGTATATGGTTATATAACGACGGTGATGTAATGCAACTTAGGCCTGTGACCGTCGCCGGTGTGCCGGAATTTTGTCCCGCAGGAGTTCTTTTACATGTTAGATATAAAAATTGACATCATTATTTTAAAGTAAAGTAAAATAAGTTAAAAAATCCCTTTAGGCAGGCCTACAGGCTGAGGTAGATTTCAAAGTGCTTTTGGTTTAATTTATTATCGCTGCGCAGCACTCTTTCTTTTTTAGCCTTGGCATGGCAAACCCGAGTAATAAGAACTGAATTCGGTAAAGAGGAAGAGCCTACAATCATTTGTTTTGACAACAAGAATAGGATAGGCCGTGCGCAAGATCAGCAATGAATAAAATTAGCAAAGCCGCTAAACATGCCAAAATTATGATATTATAATAATTCTTTTAAGTGTTATTATTTTCAAACATTAAAATCTCGCATCATATGAGAGCTATCAAGAAACTAGTTATTGATTTGTAGAGTACTCATCAAGAGCTTTTCAACGATACCCCACAAGACGTAGTTTAAAAAATTTCGAATTTCCATCCCCTCACCCCACCCCCACTCGTACCCCCAAAAACCCCCGAATTTTTGGTGTCACTGTGAACTCCATAGGGAGTACTCTAATTTATTCAAACAAAGTTTCCCTCTATACTTCATAGGGGCCGAGATATAAATGTTTTAAAATTTCAACCCCCTCCCCCGACCACCCCCTTGGGCCAATTTTGCCCATTAACGAACTTGTCCGAACAATTGGGCCTAGAAATAACATAATAAAATTTGGTTCAAATATCTTCAAAATTACGGCCGCTATCGTGTAAAGATATATATATATATATAAATATCACAATTTTTTTTTTTTTTTTGAACGGGCGGTGGTTTCGTACTGAGGGGAGCATGAAACGTAAAGATATGAAAGAATTTTTCGAAAATCATGACATGGTATCCATTGCAATAGGTAGATTTTTCTTCGAAATCTACCTAAAAATACTAATAACATAAAATATAATGAAGCTTTCAGGATTATGCAAATAGTCAATGAAATTGGGACCTCTTGTTATATTACCTACACTAAATTCTCAATATGTTTCCATTTTCCTATCCATAGATTTGTAATACTCTTTAGGGCTCTTTACATGAGTATAAACTACTCTATCCCACTTTGAAACCAGAATCTAGGAGTGAAGTTAGATAAGCCGATGTTGCAAGAAGCTCGGTGGAGATTGAAGTGGTCCATTGCGCGGACCCAGAGGAATGTAAATCTTGTGTTCTTTCAACGATACACATAGAGCATGCCCAGTAATTCTACAGCCACGTGTTCTATGTCAGCAAAAACTGCTTTGTCTGCATTCTAAGTTCACAAGGAAACATAAATACAATATGAGAGAGTTCAGTGAACCTTAAAAAGGGATGGATTATGAATATCCTTTCTGTGTAGAGATATTTTAATACATGATGCTAATGAAATAGCATATAATAGCAGGTTTAATATTCATTTTGTAGTGTACAAACCTTTAAAATCGGGCTAATGAGGGATTACATGTTAAAGTCGTCTAAGTTATAACGGAAATATATCAAGTCTGGACAAATGAATGTAGAAACCACGGCCCCCGTAGACTTATTTCTTACTTCATATTGAATAGAGAGGGCCTTGACTACAATGCAGTCAGATGTTTATAAATATACGCCTTGGCTGAGATGTACAAATTTAGCAGGGGACATAGGCGTACCGAGGGGGGGGGTTTGGGGGTTTAAACCCCCCCCCCCATTGATTAAAAAAAAAGGAAAATTGTATAAATTTTTTATGTCCGTCCATAAATTACTTAATACAAGTATAAAACGTGGGAAGCTTAAAACTCGTTATTTTGCGTCTTAATTTTTAAAATTTTCCGGGGGAGGACCCCCCTCTCCCTGGGGGGGTATCCATACCCCCCAGACCCCACGGATGTTTTAACCCCCCCCCCCATAAGGTCGGCCTGGTTACGCCTATGGCAGGGGATGTATGTTACATTATACCTACATTAATGTTAAAATATTATATAAAATCAGGTAAACTGATGTAAGAAAGTGCCAGTATGTTTTTGTTTAATCAGTTATGACTGCAATTATGATATGCAGAATATGTTTTTTTTAAATTGATTTCCAAGTTAAGCTCCAGATTTATTCATTAAGCAGGGCTTACGGATGAAGAAAGGTCTACCATCTCGGCCACCTGGGTCATTTTAACGGTCTAGTTGGATAAGCGCATGTAAAACAATAGTGTTTTTTGTCATAGGTACCTGTATTTTAATTTCCAAGGCCTTATAAGATCACAGTAAAACAATAGGCTATGTTGTCAAGATAACTGATTTTCATTTTTTTTATAAATTCTTTCGAATACGTATATTACCATAAAATAGGCACTAAATTGAGCATTACTCCGAAACAGATCAACCTATTTTATCCATTATGAATAGACGTCTTCCCATGTACATTGTAAATGTGTATACCAAGTATCATAAAAATCCGGTAAAGCGTATTTGAGTTACCGCGTCTTTAAATATACACTAAATTGGGTTTTACTCCGGTACCGGTCAACAGATTAGGTTCAAATTCAATAGGGCACTTCTCATGGACGTCATAAATGGGTATACCAAGTTTCATGGAAATCCGATACAGCGTATTTGAGTTATGGCGCCTTTCTAATACAGACAGACAGACAGACGGACAGACATTTTTTCGTCCCCCACACAATCTCATAAAGTACCATACTGGCACTTAATTAACAGTACGCTATAACGTACGTGAACCGAGTATAAATACTGTATCGTTAGATAAAAGCTACGTAACATACTTACAATAAAATCAGGTAAACTGATGTAACAAAGTGCCAGAATGTTTTTGTTTAATCAGTGATAATTGCAAATATGATATGCAGAAAGTAAGTTATTTTTATAATCTCGATTTCAGAGTTAAGCTCCAGATCGATTCATTAAGCAGGGCTTACGGAAGAACAAAGGTCTAGTTTGATAAGCATATGTGAAGGAATATGTGGGTTGTGTTATTTGTCAAAGCTAACTGTATTGCAACTTCCAAAGCCGTAACAATGTTGTCATGAGAAATGACTTCCATTTGAAAAATTCTGTCTAATATTTTACCATAAAATAGGCACTAAATTGGGCATTACTCTGGTAACAGTCAACCGATTTGGTCCAATATAAATAGGCTTCGACCCATGTGCGTTATAAATACATATACCAAGTTTTATGAAAATCCGATAAAGCGTATTGAGTTATCGCGCGTACAGACACACGGACATTTTCCGTCCATCACACAATAGGCCCTATCATAGGCCTAAAATACCATTCTGACACTTAGGCCTAATAACTAATTATAATTATAATTGACCAAGGGAAGCTTTAACTCGACCGTTCGCTGGTTCATCTGTTTGTAAATTTGTGTATCGATTTTCTTCTGATTTGGCATAAATGTTACTTGAAGTAATTAAAACTTACGTAAGGATATGTGTAAAGATTTTTACTTTTTCTTCCGTATCGGGGTGTAGAGCAGATCTTTTATTTGTTTATGGACTACTGGTATATTAAGTACGATAATAAAACTAATAAATAACTCGCTCCTCAGCCTCCTGGCGTCGATACGGGAAATATGGATCAGAGGAGGGAAATAAAAACAGCAATGGCAGGAAGTTTAGGGGTGGAAACTAGCAGGATAGCGCTTTCTCTTGATGGGATAAAAACCAATTCGTTTTCCCCGGCGCTGTCACACACATGACACAGCGAAATAACAGTTTATTGGGAGCCAAACTCCTGTCGGCGACCGCAGCGACAAGCGGAGTTCATATCAATACTAAATAGACAGTGTTCAAGTTAGAGCTTTCGTTTTGATTGCATCAAGTTATCTTCCTATTGCAGTCCCAAACCCTTTACTTAGTTGAGATTTTATTAATTTTTTTTTTTTGCACGACGTAACTAATTAGTGGTACTTACTAATATTGTTGCCGTGGATCGTAAGTTGACATTCCCACACGCTTTGAAAACAAAAGAAATCTCAGTGCTGTAAAAATGACAAAAAGCACAAGTGCCGTAAGTAAAATCATCATAATACAAGCCTTTATGGAAGACCGGAACCAAGGCCTCCTAGTTTGTGGCGATTTTAACAGGACAAATAGTCCGTCCCCATAACAACCAACATATGCGAATCACTTTCTGAAATATAACATCTATCTTCAATAAAGTATATACATAATACTTTCAGCTAATATCTCAATTAATATAAATAAATTGATATAAATAATCATCGCGCAAAAAATAGCATGCAATACTCGTTACGTAAACGCATAACAGATCTCAGAAATTGAAAAAACTCAGCGCAAGCGCCTCGTTTTTTCACTCTTTCCTCGATCCGTAAGCACCGCTTACGGCACTTGTATCGCAATATACTATAATATTAATCCTTTAATCTACAAATGCCTATATTTCGCAATACACTATTTTAATGGTAATTACAAAAGCAGTTATTATAAAACAATTAAAGGAAATGTAGAAGGAAGAAAAACCAGGGGAAAAAAGATGACTGTAAATAATCTATATCTTCTCTTATTTATATAAGAGGCATTGTCCTGACTGACTGACTGACTGACTGACAGATAATTATCTGTTAGTCAGTCAGTCAGTTTCAATCAACGTACGGCCTAAACTATAATAGGTAGAGACTTAGAATTTTGACAGTTCCTTCGTTTCACAATGTAGGTGCTCACTAAGAAATGATTTTGAAAAAATTTGATTTTAAATGCCGAAAATCAAATGTTTTTTGAGAATTCTTAATCCCTTTTTACACAGTATTATCACAGTATAAGTATTAATACTTATACTGTGGTATTATCAAATACAAATCACAGTTCACATGACAACAGTGTATTGTTGTCATTGGTCTCAGGTAGGTTTGGAAATAAATGATATGGGACTTAGACAAATTAGAGAAGCTATCGATGTAATTCATTGCTGTAAATAAATATTGAAGATGAAATCCACAAAAATAATGCATGTGATGCAATCACATAACTTTCTCTACCCTGGACATAGAGAATACTTCGTATACGAAGTATGGTAATATGTATATTATTATATATCCCAGGGTTTTGGGGAGAGAAGTATGAAAGTAATATTGAATTTCTTTTTAATTTCATCCCCAAAAGGGTTGCATGATATCATGAGAGTGAGAAATAAGTATTCCGCAAAGACAATACAATTCTGTCTCGTCTTATTTCAACTCCTACCAGGCTTGGAGTGTAGAAACGATGGGATGCAAAATTCGACATCCTCTATGAGCCATAAAAAGCTATATCAAGCGTTTTCTGAGGGAATAGTTTGAGTGTGATAAATCGTTCTTCCTATTTCAAATTTTTAATACCTACATAAGGACCTAGAATTTGAAAATCGCAAGTCCTTCGTAAGTTAATTTCCAATTACAAAAGACAAAACCCGGGTGACGCCGGGTTTTTTAACCTAGTAATCTATGTCTGAACGGAATGATAATAAATAATTTTACATTGCTACATTGCTTTTGGCAATAGTATTCTGTTAGTGTAATTTATACGCTATTTCGGAGAATTCCTTCAGTGAGTTTTGTGGTATTGTGTCCTGGAACTAATTTTTTATTTAACGATTTCAGAAACAAACACAGTGCATTATTCTCCACCATATAACATTAAGTAACACTCAAACGACAAAACATTATTTTTATTATTATCATTATTATAAGTTTTATCATTTGAGTCATGCCATTGCTCTCAGCTTTTGCCTTTGGCCCTTAGTTCAAGTAAAAACATAAAATGTAATTGATTCGTTAATTTGTAAATTGTGATTGTAGGCCTGTTTAATTGTTACTTCCTCTGCCAATACCACAGGTTACTACAGGTAAAGGAAGTATTGTTTTCAACCCCCAAAGTTGATTTTTTAGTATAAATACATATTTTGAGGTCTCCTGAGAACAAAGATAGGCTACTATTTTTAGTACTAAAACTAAACTCCATGGCGCTACATCCCTGGAGGGATTTGGCCTACCACCCGACCGCTGTGTCATCTGCCATAGGCAGACGGCAGGATTGGGGGGCATGTGGTCAGCATGCCGACACCCACGGCCGTTAATGGTGGTGTCCGTGACCGGAGCCGCTACTTCTCTAACAAGTAGCTC
Organism: Ectobius pallidus; assembly: GCA_964059195.1. Lineage (NCBI taxonomy): Eukaryota > Metazoa > Arthropoda > Insecta > Blattodea > Ectobiidae > Ectobius > Ectobius pallidus. The sequence goes on along the minus strand of CAXKWD010000005.1, from coordinate 178,822,117 downwards.
TTCAATTTGAATCACTAGGCTGAGTGCACCCTTACCAGACCTCCCAACCCCAGAAAAATCCGAGGAGGTACCGGGGATCGAACCCGGGCCGACGGATCTGTAGTCAGCGTCGCTAACCACAAGACCACGCCGGCGGTCCAATTTTTAGTACACGACCTCTAAAATGCAGTTTTATCGGCCTAGTACTTTAAGATCGTCATGGCAATCTATAAACAAAATGCAGGTGGCATTGACCAGTCACACCAACTTTAACATGGATTTAAGCATATAATCGGTAGGGCCCTGATTTATTGGTGAAATAGAATGGCTGATTTCGGTGTTAACTTCCTTCTATTTCGGTGGGTATTTCGTGAAATAAATTACTTTATACTACATTGGGAACATTGCGCAATGATAAACTTTGCTTCTTTATTTACTCGTACATGAACTAACACCCCCCTCCCCTCATTTCTAGGCTATATTATTTTGCCCTTGTATAAACTGAGGTAACTTTCGATTTAGACATGATTAGGGTTAATATTCAAATATAATGACGAGAAATATTATCGTAATTTCTACTTAACACCATCAGATAGCCATTTGCAAACAGAAATGCCAACCATACCACTCTGGATAAAAGACGAAATCTGTTGAATAGGCACAAGTAACAAACATTCTTCTGCTGTAATCGATCATAGGCATCGCTAACTTGACAAAGACGTAGCAGGAAAGGAGTGTACTCAACAGTACAAACCAGGTCATAGACAATCTCTGCATACATTCTGCAATCTTTGCAATCGTTCACAAATATCGATATATCGATATATCGAAATATCTTCGACAGCCACAGAAACAGCAGAAAAAAAAGCATGCTGCTAAGAAATAAAAAATACAGTACACCAAAACACAATATTGTGATTTTAAGGCACATTTTCGTGCTCATTTCTCACTTTACGGACAGAAGGGGCATATTTCGCGCTTATAGACACATTTCGCGGAAGCGAGTAAATTTCGCGATATTTCGTGGATTCAATTTGGTTCATATTGGTATTTTAAGTATATAAAAGCTAAATATAGCAAAGGGAGGGTTATTATAAAATTTCGCGCTTATCGTTGTTACCAAAAAATACGGCCCCTAATAATCGGTCATAAAATAACAAATTTAAGCCAACATGTTTCTTTATGATAATCAGAAACTTTATCAGCCTACTTTATCATATAACAACAAATATAAGCCAACAACTTTTCACATTATGGTTCATAAGAGAAACATTCCTTATCATGGATACACTAGCACTTAAATGAAATAATATATTCAGATAGGCTATAATATATTCATATATATATATTCCTATATAATATAATATATTCCTTCTCATAGTCTACTGCAGCCGTGAAGTTGCTAGCAGCAGCTCCAATTCAATGTTTCTGGCTTGGATTGAAATTTTCTAGGGATTATCACTCATATTTTCACAAGCTTTTCATAAATACTAGTCTGTACTCGTATATAATGCATCCATACCGAATTTCGTACTGGTACGTACGGTTCATTTTTGTTCTGCGAGAATATGACGTTAACAATTGGCTGCTTTTACCAAAAATATTGTATGCACCACGTACATACTGTATGTTAATGAATAACACCGAAATATTTTACCTTTGTATAGAGGTTACATAGAAAAGCAACATTTATTAAGAGATTTTTGCTCTATGACGTAAGATGTGTATGCTACAGGGTGTTAAAGTCCTTAAAATTTGGTGCTCATAAGTCAATAAGTAAGCGAAATAGGGTTAACATTTTCATCAACTGCTATATCATAATTTAGTGTTCCTATTTCTGCAAAATTCATATGAGTGGCCGCCACTGTACTAATTTGTTTATTCATAACTCCAGTGTTAACAACGAGGATCCTTTGTTTTGCATTTTTTTTTTTTTTTACAAATGTTAGAAGTCAGTGGCGGCCATGTCCTTGGAGAATTTATGTTGTAACAGGAAAAATTGAATCCACAGAGCAAAAATCTCCTAATAAAAGTTGCTTGTCTTACGCAGGTAAAATATTTCGGTGTTATTCATTAACACCCTGTATAGCTATTTCGGAAACATGTCTTTGTGTGAACAGGCTAGCTCCAGAACGGAAAATCGTATGAATACAAAATGTTGTAGCCTATTCGGGTTAGGTACCTTCTGAGGATGTGACACGAAGATTGGCGACAACCAAGGCTAGAATATTACTATTCAACTTACAATTTACAATCCTCAGGCCTGAAAAAGTGAAGAAGGCTACATAAATACTTGTAAAAACATAAGAAAGTCATTTCCACGCTGAAGGATACATAACCCGAATGAAATCTGATCTAATGCATTCACATAACTTTCTCTACCCTAAGCATTCACATTAGTTCACATATTGTAGAATAAGAGGCCGCATTGCAAGGAGTGTGTATTCACTTGTTTCAGTTAATTCAAAGAGCAGCAGACAGAGTTCCTATGAATGGTGGCTGGGTTAAAACTAACCTTCAGAGAATTTTTGGGGAGGGAAATCTACAAAATTTAATCATCTACAAAATTTAAAGAAAATTGTTAAATCCGTTTTCGAGAAAATCGCGAAAACATATTTTCTTTTTCAGTTAAAGAGGCATAAGAAGTAAGAGAACGGCTATCTTTTATGGAAGGAAAGTTGATAAGAGATGATAAATATTAGGCCTATAACCAAGTCAATTAAGAACATAATAAAAAAAAAAAAAGACTAAAAATTGGTTTTATATCACAAAACAGATTTGTTATAGAGTTATTCAGATGAGACCAAAGAAGGCAGGAATAGCGTTTGCTGTATATTTAAATGATATAATTTAAATTATACACGCCAAGATCTAATGTAAATACTAGTAGCGAACCGCACAGTAAACAACTAAAGTAACTATTATCAGCATCATTATAAATTCCCACGCACATAAAATATGACGCTAACAAAAATGCGTAAAATAAACATATTTTTCTTCGACTGTACTATAAAATGCGTATTACACGTTGCGTACGAGTATCTTAATGACACACTTTAAAAATACTGACATTCTTTGAAGTACTGTTGTTGTTATTCCAACTATCGACTAATATCGTACTCGGAACTATGAAGCCTCAATTCTAACTGCACGATCGATAACCTGTATTCTGCTCATGTTTAATATTGTTAAATGGGCTGGACATGTTGCGCGCATGGAGATGAAAGACATATCTATAAAATATTGACTGGGAGACCCGAAGGGAAAAGACCACTTGGAAGACCTAGACGTAGATGGGAGGACAATGTTTGGATATATTTAAAGGAAGTAGAATTTGCGAGGGATGGTTGGATGGAGTTGGCACAGAATAGGGTTGAATGGCGGGCTCAGGTAAGCGCGGCAATGAACCTCTGGGTTGCATAAAATACATAATATTCCTTTAGCTTTCTGAGGAGTTGTCTATTGCCATTGAGTAAGTAAGTAGTTAAGTAAGTTAAGTAAGTAAGTAAGTAAGTAATACTACGTTCAGTCCATTGAGTTCTCAGATTCGAGTTCTCTGTCCCAAACAAACAAAAAACAAACAAAAACAAAATAAACCTACAGAATGAGTTTCGTCCAACTAATTCAATGTTTTCCCATTTAGGAATGGTTTCATGATCCTCTTCTGTTCACCTATAGAAAAAAAATCAGATCTCTGCATACTGTAATGTTATAAACAAATGAATCAAGCAGAGCGGGCTAGCAAAATCGAAGCGATCGACAATCTAATGCGTTAAGCTGTCGAAAATCACGTTTTCCACCAGTTTTCTCCTAACGGCTAACGCGAAAATTAAAAGCCAGGCATCGAGGTGCATTCGGACACCCCTTAGTCAAATCTCTGCATGGTGAAGATTAGGCTGGGCATGCATACAGACACATTCTCCCGAGCTTTCGGTAGCTTGGTCCACTGCCATCTTCAGGAAGAAGTGAGCTAATCAGGATAAGTCTGTACTGTATAGAAAAGAGTAGGGTCCAATAGGAAAGCCGTGAAGTGGAACAGATAAACGGTGATCTCTGATTGGTCCTTCCCGGCCAGTATCCATTTTCAACACCAGTAGGGTCTAGCTATTGATTTTGTGTACAGACTATAATATTATTTTAGTTGCTGCCTGAATGGAACACCCTGTAGAAACATAATACAGTGAGTGGCCGAGCTCTGAGTAATGTTGCCCCCTGTGGCACACTCGGCGTGACCCCAAAGCGACGTCTCATGTAGCCACAGACTCAATTACCACACCCTGTTTCAAAATATGTTTCCCTGTTTAGGTATAGGCTATATGAGAATTATTCCATAAACTATAATCGTCACATTGATAGTCCATGTTAGATCCAGCCTAACACCTATTTTACAAAAGGACAATCACTGAATTACCATCTTTTTGCATGTTCCACAGTGATCAACTCTATAAGTTATGTCTATCTATGAGCAAGATTGTGATATACAATTTCTATAATAACATTTTCTTATACATTATTAAAAATCCCTTTAGGCAGGCCTACAGGCTGAGGTAGATTTCGAAGTGCTTTTGGTTTAATGTATTGTCGCTGCGTAGCACTCTTCTTCTTTAGTCTTGGCATGACAAACCCGCAATAATAACTGCAAAAACGAGGAAAGAGCACTTTTTCAAACATTCAAATCTCGCCTTATATGAGAACTAACAAGAAACTAGTTATTGATTTGTAGAGTACTCATCAAGAGCTTTTCAACGATACCCCATAAGACATGGTTTCAAAAATTTCGAATTTATAACAGTTTATTTCATATATGTAGCTATATTTGGAGTATTAGGGTACTAGATAAAATAATTAACGTTTTCAGTGTCAAATTTAGTGGACCACAAAATAACTTGAAATGATAATTCTTTCACATTGGCCGTCCGGAGGCTAAGGTGGAAAGGTGAAGTCAGACTGAAAAATTCAATGCCATAGCCAAGGTTTGAACCAAGATCTTCGGCTCTCTGTGCCGCTGCTCTACCATTGAGCTACAGTACGAGTCAGTTTAAAAATTTAATATTGTATCGGCATGTTGACAAGGTCACGGACTCGCATTCGGAAGGTCCCAGGTTCAAATCTCGTGGCCGGCCAATTTGATATGGTTTTTTTCATGGTTTCCCCAGTCGTAAAGGGAAATGCCGAATTGGATATTTACATACCATGAATCATCCTCACCATTTCAACTTGTATCATATCCATTCAAATTAACATAAATTGAAATTTACTCTATTAAGTACACCGGCAGTAGAAACAATTGACAAGCAATAGTTCCATGGCCTACCCTATTCAACAGATACAGATCCCAAACTCCTGATATGGCCTCGTAGCTAAAAGAAGTATAAGAAAACTTACTTCGCGTAATATCAATCGAAAAAGAAGGAAGTAAAAACCGAAGTGAGTCGATTTATTTATCAAAAATCGAACGGACACTGCCACATCGCATCCTCTTCTGACAGGACCACCGCAGACCACGGCGCGAAGTAATTATACTTGTTGGAGACATCTTGAATATGGATCGAATTCTTAACTGCCGTGACTTAACTTAACTGTGAAGTCTGCCGTGAAAATTCCTAAGGCAGAAAAAGAAGAAGAAGGGAAAAACACGTGACGGCCGATATTTCCACCCTCTGCAAGTTTTTAAGGAGAGAATAATGACAAGGGGTGGAATTAGAAGTGATAGTGAGGGCGCTAATTCTGGCTTCCCGACTGAATTAAAAGACTTTACAAAACTTTCTCCTATCTTCAAGTTTTAAACCACCACAAGAAAGACACGTGTTCAACTGAGAAGGGGCGGCTAGCCCCTTAAAAATGTGCTCACTATTGCGTGTGCTGCCGCAGGCTATACTCAAATAATAATATTAATAATAATAATAATAATAATAATAATAATAATAATAATAATAATAATAAAATACGTACAGGTTCCCTATTTCGATTAACCAAAAGAACTTTAAAAAAATTAGCTTCAAAATGACTGCAAATAATAGAAAGATGACTGAAAAAAATACAAAACAAAAAACAAAAACAAAAAAATATATTCAAAAATGTTTATGGAAAAGCTAATATATTCATCAGATTTGTGTCTTTCTACTTTATGTTGTTGACCCAATTATAGGCTTGTAATTAGTTAATTAAATACGGTTAAATGCAAACAGCAAACACCGTCTTTCTGTATCCAAATTAAAATTAAAACAAAATCTATTTATTTATGCTTATTTAGAGTTCCGATAATATTCAATGTAAGTAAATGCACAAAAACTCTACAAAATGCAAGAAACAACACATTATAAGAAAATAATGACTTTATATTTTTTTTAAATTAGCTTAAAGGCCTGGCGTTGCCCGGATTTTGTATTTTTTAATCGGAAATTAACTTATGGACTTTCGATTTTCAAATTATAGCCTACGTCCTTATATAGGTACTAGCAGGTGCCCGCGGCTTCGTCCGCGATTACTTACTCAACTGCTAGATATTGTGCTTAAATCATTTATTTAACAGAAGAATAATTAAAACATTACACTTATTAACACTGACATCGTTTTTACATAAATTGCAGAAATTAAATAATTTTACTCTCAATTATATTGTTTAACGCTAAAAATATAAATAAACAAACGAACAAAACTAACCATATGCTGCCATGTGGGTATACAAATTAGAAATGAAACGATTAAAATGAACCATAGATTCATGAACCTTACCAAAATCATGCATAAACAATTTTATTGTAACGACTGTCAAGTCTTGTTTAATTTATTTCCAAAGCCTTATGTTAAGACTGCCGACAATACTGTTGTCAAGTGAAGTGTGATTTGGATTTGATAATTCTGTGTAAAAAGGGATTAAGTATTCTCAAAAACATTCGATTTCTGGCATTTATAATAAAGATTTTTCAAAATCCTTTCTTAGTGAGCACCTACATTATGAAACGAAGGTACTGTCAAAATTCCAAGTCTCTACCTATTATAGTTTAGGCTCTACGTTGATTCTCTGTCAGTCAGTCGTTCATTCATTAAGTCAGGACAAAGCCTTTTTACATATATAGATAAAATAAAAATAATTTCCACCAATAACGGATTTTCACCTAAAATTGACTTTATCCTTTCAAAAATAAGCAATTCAAGGGTTTAAGGCTATCTACTCAAAACCTGAAGGAGGAATTAAGACGGAGTTATCGAGTGAATGCCTTAATGTGATAACAAGAGTTTGCACAACTTTTACTTTCTCTTTCTTGTGTCCTGTTATCAGACTTTCTGCTGAAGTGTGAATAATCCGCGGTCGATTTCCCCAGTAAAGAACAATTAGCAGGAGATAAGTTAGGTGGGGTGGCTGCCCTTATCTCTAATTAACTCAAATTCACCCCGTGCTTCATTTTTATTAGTCACGTGAGATTTCAATTTCCACTATAGTGAGAATCTTAATAACTTGGAAACTTAATAGCTTGGAAAATGCTGTTTTTAAACTCTCAATAAAATATTAAGGGAAAATAAAATCAGGTAAACTGATGTAACAAAGTGCCAGAATGCTTTTTGTTTATTCAGTGATAACTGCAATTATGATATTCATAAAATAAGTTATTTTTCTTATCGATTTCCGAGTTAAGCTCCAGATCGATTCATTAAGGAGGGCTTACGGAAGAACAAAGATAAGCATACGTGAAGGAATATGTGGGTAGTGTTATTTGTCAAAGCTAAATGTATTGCAACTTCCAAAGCCGTATATGAACACTGTAAAACAATACGTTGTCATGTTAACTGATTTGCATTTGATTAGGCACTAAATTGGGCATTACTCCGGTACCGCTCAACCAGTTTGATCCAAAATAAGTAGACTTTTTCTCATGGACGTTATAACTGCGTATACCAAGTTTCATGAAAATCCGATAAAGCGTATTTGAGTTATCGAGCGTACAGACACACGGACAGATATTTTCCCGTCCCCCACTCAATCTCATAAGTACCATTCTGGCACTTAATAATTTGAGTATAGTTTGTGTTTGGATTGTATGTCCCCATGTGTCATTAATTATTATATCGAGTTCACTAACTCTAGCCTTCTAAATTTATTACTACGGACATCTATCTATATTAATAAAAGGAAGTGTCTGTCCTCCGTCTGTCTGTCTGTCTGTCCGCGATGCCCAGCGAAATCTACTCAACGCAGAGATCTGAAATTTTATACATAGGCGGACTAAAGGGTCAGAATGTGCACTTCGAAGCCGGAATTTTAATTTTAGCTTTCGTTCGTGAGTTATGAGTGAAAAACGGGCAGAAAACGTGTATTTTTTGCGATTTCGAAGCATGAGTTTTCAGCAATACATATCAATTACACTAGGCTTTGGCTATTTTTGCCATTCCTTCGACATAAAAGCATCGCGATCTCTTGAATGTTGTAGCTCACGCTGGTCGATTCATTTGTTTTTAATGTCAAGGCACGCAAACATAATGTGAAATTTTCAACCTACACCGAAGAGGATTATTATTATTATTATTATTATTATTATTATTATTATTATTATTATTATTATTATTATTATTATTATTATTATTATTATAGGGATAATCAATATTAGCCTAAATATGGTCAAACGTTGTTCGATTTGGACGAAACTCATTATACAGGGGTTTTCTGGGCCAAGGAACTCGAATCTGAGGTCGCTTTTACCAGGTGAGGCTATCTAATCGTGATATATAGTCCACATGATTTAGGTGTTAATATAATGATTTAACTATTATGCTCTTAATTTTTAATTTTTGAAATAATTATCGCGTGCGAAGCCGCGGGCACATGCTAGTAGATAATATAATACGAGGGTAGATAGAAAAGTAATGCACAATATATATTTTTTTTTAAGTTTAATAGGTACATTTACAACAAACAAATGCACACATGAAGGGACATCTTTTGTCTATTTTTCTATATAGTGGCCAAGTTTCTCAACACATTTCTCACATCGTGATACCAGTTTCAAAAAACCCTGTTCATACAAGTCCGTTCGGTTGGAGTATAGCTATCTGCTGTTTTCACTTCTGCATCTGACGCAAAGCGTTTACCGGCCAAGAATTTCTTCACGGGACGAAACAAATGAAAGTCCGACGGTGAAAGATCTGGACTGTATGGAGGATGCTGGAGCACCTCCCAAATAACTTTGTTGTTTGATTTTATCACCAACTTTTAAATACCTGTGTCGTAGAAGTTTGCCGCCTGGGATTTGAACCACCGTGTGACAACCATTTCCTCTTCTCTGTCAATCCCTGTCATTTCGTGAGGTGTAGGAAAAGATGGAAATCACTGGGAGCGAGGTTCGGGCTTTAGGGTGAACGTTTAAACACCTCCCAGCCGAACTTCTGCAGGAGACTTGCTAGGAGGTGTTTAAACATCCATCCTACAGCCCGGACCTTGCTCCCAGTGATTTCCATCTTTTCCTAGACCTCACGAAATGACAAAGAATGACAGACAATGACAGAGAGGCGGAGATGTTTGTCACACAGTGGTTCAAATCCCTGGCGGAACACTTCTACGACAGAGATATTCAAAAGTTGGTGCCACGGTAAGACAAACGTTTGAATTCCGGCGGCGAATATGTTGAAAAATAGCTGAACACTTGCTGCAGTCTATTGCAATAAATATTTTCTTGAAATTGTGTTTAATTTCTGAAAACGGTCCCAGGAATTCTTACTCTCTGGATGGCCCTCGTATAACCCGTAAAAATTACTGTAAATGATGGTATTGATTGGTAATGCAATCCGCCACTGGATTCCAAAGCCATCTGGTAGCCATTATCGTTATGCAGTTATTTGGATCCGTCACTGAGCCACCTGGTAATTGGTACTATGGATGAACAGCAATAAGAACTTTGATCATCCAAGGCCCCTTAGTATGCAAAATAAATTAGAGCTTTAAAAATAAAGAGATCTCTGTCTTCTCTTATGATAGAGACCGCTTAATGCCGTATAAAAGTCTTCAAGTTGCTTAACTTCGCCCCCCTTTGAAGCAGTTACTAGTTCTGGCTTCCTTTAGCATGCTAATCAGCTCCCTCCACAAGGGGAGGATTTTTCTGAAATTATCTCGTTTTTATTCTCGAGCTTTGCTTAATAAACTCCTTTATTGGTGTTGTTTCCTGAACAAATAATGTTTCTAGTTAAAACAAAATATTACTCTGGAAGTTCTTTCATAAAAACATGCAGGAGGCCATGGTAAAGTAGCATGGACAGCTATGCTGGTCTAGTTTGGCACTGGGTTTTTTAGGTAGATTTCGATTTTCGAAAAATTCTTTCATATCTTTACGTTTCATGCTCCCCTAAGTACGAAACCACCGCCCGTTAAAAAAAAAAATTGTGATATTTATATATATATATATATATCTTTACACGATAGCGGCCGTAATTTTGAAGATATTTGAACCAAATTTTATTATGTTATTTCTAGACCCAATAGTTCGGACAAGTTCGTTAATGAGCAAAATTGGCCCAAGAGGGTGGTCGGGGGAGGGGGTTGAAATTTTTAAAAATGTATATCTCGGCCCCTATGAAGCATAGAGGGAAACTTTGTTTGAATAAATTAGAGTACTCCCTATGGAGTTCACAGTGACACCAACGATTCGGGGGTTCGAGTGAGGGTGGGGGTGGGGGATGAAAATTCGAAACTTTTGAAACCACGTCTTGTGGGGTATCGTTGAAAAGCTCTTGATGAGTACTCTACAAATCAATAACTCGTTTCTTGATAGCTCTCATATGACGCGAGATTTTAATGTTTGAAAATAATAACACTTGAAAGAATTATTATAATATCATAATTTTGTCTTGTTTAGCGGCTTTGCTAATTTTATTCATTGCTAATCTTGCGCACGGCCTCCCAGAATATTATATCCTATTCTTGTTGTCAAAACAAATGATTATAGGCTCTTCCTCTTTACCGAATTCAGTTCTTATTACTGCAGGTTTACCATGCCAAGGCTAAAGAAGAAGAGTGCTATGCAGCGACAATAAATTAAACCAAAAGCACTTCGAAATCTACCTCCGCCTGTAGGCCTGCCTAAAGGGATTTTTTAAATCTTGTAGTTGTTAGGTGCCAGAATAGTACTTTATGAGATTGTGTGCGTGACGGGAAAATGTCTGTCCGTCTGACCGTGTGTCTTTACGCGCGATAACTCAAATGCGCTTTATCTGATTTTCACAAAACTTGGTATACGCTTTTATAACTTCTATTGAAGTTATATTGGACCAAGCCTATTGATATTGGACCAAATCGGTTGACCGGTACCGGAGTAAAGCCCAATTTAGTGCCTATTTTATGGTAATATATTCATAGGCGTAACCAGGCCGACCATATGGGGAGGGGTTAAACATCCGGGAGAGGGGGGTCCGGGGGCCCTCCCCCGGAAAATTTAAAAACTTTAGATGCAAAATAACGAGTTTTTCACTTCCGGGGGATACCCCCAGAAAATTTTAAAAATTAAGACGCAAAATAACGAGTTTTTCGCTTCCGGGGTTCTTCCCCGGAAAATTTTAAAAATTAAGACGCAAAATAACGAGTTTTAAGCTTCCCAAGCTTTATACTTGTATTAAGTAATTTATGGGCAGACTTTAAAGAATAATACATTTTTCCTTTTTTTAATCAATGGGGGGGGGGGGGGGTTCAAACCCCCAAACCCCCCCTCGGTACGCCTATGAATATATTAGAAAGAATCTATCAAATGCGTATCAGTTATTATGACAACATATTGTTTTACAGTGTTCATATACGGCTTTTTAAGTTGCAACACAGGTAGCTTTGACAAATAACACTACCCACATAATCCTTCACATATGTATCGTTTCATTTTTATCGCGTTAGTATTATCGCACCTATGGGAGCAATAATTACAGAAACAAATAATTTTAAGGTAGAAATTAAGTCTCGACCGAAATCAGGAAAATACTTGTAAGCTTATTTATGCAGTTCGAAAACTCTTATCTTCTCGTCATCTGTCCAGAAATCTCTATATATATATAAAAGGCTTTGTCCTGACTGACTGAATGAATGACTGACTGACTGATTCACTGAATGACAGGAATCAACGTACAGCCTAAACTATAACAGGTAGAGACTTGGAATTTTGACAGTACCTTCGTTTCATAATGTAGGTGCTCACTAAGAAAGGATTTTGAAAAATTCTGATTCTAAATGCCAAAAATTAAATGTTTTTGAAAATACTTAATCCCTTTTTACATAGAATTATCAATTCCAAATCACAGAATATATTGTTGCCAAATGGTATCAGGTGGGCTTGGAAAAAACAAATGAAATGCACTTTTGACAAATAAGAGAAGTTATCAAAATAATTCATGTTATAAATAAATATTACAGAATGAAATCCACTAAAATAATGGAATCACATAACTTTCTCTACCCTGGACATAGAGAAAACAAAACGAGGTATGGTAATCTGTAAATTATTATATTATATCGCAGGTTTTTGGAGAGAAAAGTATGAAAGTGATAATGCTTTATGGTAACATAAGAGTGGGAAATTTCCCGCCTCGATATATACAATTTTATGTCTCTACCAGGCTTGCTGTGCACTGTACAAGCGATGGGATGCAAAATTCTAGATCCTCTATGAGCCATAAAAAACTAAATCAAGCGTTTTCTGAGGGAATAGTTTGAGTGTAATAAGTCGTTCTTCCTATTTCAAATTATAAATGCCTATATAAGGACCTAGAATTTAAAATTGAAAATCCTTCATAAGCTAATTTCCAATTACAAAATACAAAACCCGGGCGACGCCGGGTCTTTTAAGCTATCTACAAATAAAAATTCATAAGACTGCCGGTTGTATTATGGATGGGAGACATGGCCCCTTACATAATCTGAGAATGTTCGAAAACAGGGGGCTTAGAAAAAATATTCGGGCCTAAGAGAGATGAAAACTGCATAGCGAAGATCTTCATGACTTTACTCGTCGCCGGATATAGTAAGGGTAATTAAATCACGGAGGATGAAATGGGCTAGACATGTTGCGCGCATGGGGGAGGAAAGACATATCTCAAAAGTATTGACTGGGAAAGCCGAAGGGAAAAGACCACTTGGAAGACCTAGACGTAGGGGGGAGGACAATATTAGGATATATTTAAGAGAAGTAGGATTTGCGAGGGATGGTTGGTTGGAGTTAGCACAGAATAGGGTTCAATGGCGGGCTCAGGTAAGCGCGGTTTCGTAAAATAGATAATATTCCATTAGCTTGCTTAGGAATATTCTATTGCCATAGAGTAAGTAGGCCTAAGTAAGCAAACATCAAAATACAAAGGAATCAATTTTATTTCCGTAATATTTTGGCTGTTGTCCAGTATAATATGACTTTTGTAACATAGACATGTTGGACTATGAACATCCTCAGCTTGCATCCCACCAGAGGCATTAGTGTCCTTCCAGAGAGTTTCGCAAATGTTTAACCCAATAGACTGTAGTAAAAAGATTTTGACGTATTGAATATTAAACAATTATACTCCTACACTTTATTAAATTATTTCCATAAACATCATGAAAAGTTCATAACACGAAATCACTACTATAATACAAGGAGGTAAGTTATAATATCTCTTGTCCTCTTTTCGAACCAAAGTGTGCTACAGAAGTAGGTCTAAGGCATAGTATAAATTTCGGACCAAGGCTGTACAACAATTTTACTAGAAGAAACCCTAATATGATACCACTAAACAATAAATTGTTTAAAAAAAGAGTACTCGATTTGATTAAATCTAACTTGTAATTGTACTTTTACCACTTTTTTATGTTAATCTTTCTCAACTGTAAATTTTTAATTTTTAACATTGGGTATTTTGTTTGTAACTCTGTTATGTTACTGTAATTTATTTTTTCGTATCTTTGTTCATGCATTTATTTCATATAAGCAATCTTATTTATTTTTATTCTTATTTTTTACCTAAAACTATAATATGTATGTTTTTTTTATATAATTTTCAAAATATAATTTTAGTATGACTGAACTGACCCCGAACACGAGCTATGCTCATGCGGGGCAAATAATACTCTTTTCAAATTGTACAAATTGTGTGTATATTATTTGTATTTGTAATAATTTTGTATCAATTTGTATTTTTTAATTTGTAATAAACTTAATTTGTAATTTGTAAATTTGTAATTTGTAATACATTTTGTTGTCAGATTGTTAGGTGTTTCCATAGTAACCTGGCATAATATGTTTTTCATTTTGTGTGTTCCAGTGATTTCTGTCTGGTGTAAAGGGGACATCGGACAAACATGGAAGAAACGTGAGTAATAACTTTTTTTCTCCACTAACCTAAAATGTAGACCTGGGATTTTAAGGCAAATGCCTATTTTAAGAAATAACATGAAAATGTTTAAATATGTGGACGTTTCATGATAAATCACTTACATTTATAGAGTTTTATAGTGCCCTAAAATGCCTATTTGGGCCTTTAGAGCCTATTTTACTATTTTAGTGCCTAGAATGCCTATTTTGTACATTTAAAATAAAATTCAACTTCTGTAATTTTTACAATCTTATAATTGACATCCCTCAATGAAAAGCAGAACAGCAGAGGTGGGTTTTTCACAGAAATTTGATTATTCCAAACAATTGTCGCTAAAGTAATGTTGACTGACGGGGGAGGGAGAGGATTAACTACTGTGTCAAGTCACCAGTGAAATAACATCTGTTTAAGTGAATATAGTTCGTGATGCCTAATTTTGCAGTTAATTCTGTTAAGAATAGGTATGCCACGTTTCTTGCAGTAAAAAGAGACCATGTTACGGTTTAAGTGTTATTGTAATATTTTAAAGTATATTTTCTGTCTATCTACACATTTTTAAAGCATATAATAAGTGCCTATTTTCTCTTTTAAAAGGCTATTTACTTGTTTTTAAAGCATATAATATGTGCCTATTTTCTCTTTTAAAAGGCTATTTACTTGTTTTTAAAGCATATAATATGTGCCTATTTTCTCTTTTAAAAGCCTATTTACTTGTTTTTAAAGCCTATTTTAGGTGCCTAAAACTAATTTCTTTTTAGAGCCTAAAATCCCATGTCTACATATATGATATGTTTTCTGGTTTTTGCAAAGAATTCGAGCTTCTTTCCTGATTATTTCTGTTGTACCCCTAGCACAGAAACTCTAGGTAGAAAATCCCAAATCCCCATAAACTATCATACATAACCAACGCCGGGAAATTCTCATCTCTCAGACATCTCTCAGACATTTTCTCCTTCGTTAATCTGTTACACACTGGTTTTATCTTCCTAATTATTTCTGTAGGTATGTCAGGACCTGGCCGCCGGCGTGGTCTTGTGGTTAGCGTCGCTGACTACAGATCCGTCGGCCCGGGTTCGATTCCCGGTACCTCCTCGGATTTTTCTGAGGTAGGGAGGTCTGGTAGGGGTGCACTCAGCCTCGAGATTCCAAATTGAGGAGCTACTTGATAGAGAAGTAGCGGCTCCGGTCCAGAAAAACCACCATTAACGGCCGTGGGTGTCGGCATGCTGACCACATGCCCCCAATCCTGCCATCTGCCTACGGGAGATGATGCAGCGGTCGGGTGGTAGGCCAAGTCCCTCCAGGGATGTAGCGCCACGGAGTTTAGTATGTCAGGACCTGTATATTTCATATCTTTTGCCTTAGCAACCTGATAGCCACACAAGCTTTTCTCTTGAGCATGAAGATATAGCTAACCAAACTTGACACAGGAAATGGTACTTTGACAGCTTCAAATGGGTCGTAACCGTTATGTACTGTGACTAGAAAATGTACAATATCAAAATAACTATTCGTCATATTTAAAAAACAATTATATCAAATTAAAGAGGAGAATTATCTGAATAAGATATATTTATTTGTAAAAAATTGACATTTTGGGCCATTTCATGGTGTAGGCGTACACATACCTTAATTAATTAATTATGTTTTCACACTCTTCAAACCAGCAAAAGGTGGAAAAATAAATATTTTGTAAGAAATTCCACTAGAATTCTATATTTTAATATTAGCATAATTTCCATGTAAAATATTCTTAACCTTTTGAATAAAAGGCCAAAAAAAGTTTGCAGAAGATAGTCTAATATGCCTGCTTATTTAATGCCAAAGGACATACAGTAAGGCTACCTTTTTTATCCATTTTATTGGAAATCGATAATGACAACTCTGTCTTTAAGAAAATTAAGAACGTAATGGAGCAGATGTAATGTAGGCTATTGTTTCAGTATTTACAGCGATGAGTGAATTAGGTCTACTCCTGATTCATCTTATAAAACATAATAATAATTCACCACACTTAATGTACTGTCTTTAGGGACATTTGACATAGTTGGACACAGACAAGAAAATTACATCATATTTACAGTCAATTTTAAGTGTAAAAATTTATAAAGAGCGCAAAAGAGAATTCTTATTAACTATCTGAGGACTACGTTTGAAAACCTCGGCTTATTGTTTAACTTAATCTAATTTTTTTAATTTTAAAACTATATTCTTTTCTGGTGTTGTATTCATGCACATATTTTCGAAAATTATAATCATTCATGTTGGTATGCATGCGTACCAAGAAATATAATAAATTTATTGTAATAAAACCAGAGATTGGTTAAATAATTTAGTAATTCGTAATTTGAAAAAAAAAAACACACATTTTAAACACCGAAAAATACGTGTGAGAAGAGAAGATAAAGAAGGGAAACAGGAAACACTCAAAGGGATTCTTGTAAAGAATTCAAGTTAAAAATTTTGAGAATGTAGGCTTTCTAATTGGAAACCATTTCCAATTTCTGTTTCTCAGCACAAAGTACTGCAGGCAAAGCATGTGCTGTGTACTGTAGCGTTCCTGGAGATCTCAGGAATTGAGATTAGCAAAGCCTGCAGAAAGTTCTAACCAGATCATTACAAAGGCAACTTGCAGGGGAGCAATTTGAATGACAAAGAGAGAGAACATTCCACACTAGTCGGGTACATTCTCTTGCAAAAGTTGGCAAACTTGTTGCGGTGCTCTTATTTTAAAAGTTTGGACACAATGGCCTCCATACACGACACTCCACGGACCCCTGTGCTTTATTTGTGTGGGACGTTTAGTAGTGTTGCCAGAATTACTGTTCTCTACTTACGGAAAATATTATCTTCATGTGTTTAGGCTAATGTTAAACATGTGTTCGTGTTCGTGTTATAGTAGGCCATGAGTTGTATTGTTCAAATTTTCATCGCTTAGCAACAAAGTTGCTTATGTCTCCCTGCCATTCTGATGGAATCATTATTAATAGCCGCATAGCAACAAAGTCTCTTATCTTTTCCTACGTTTCTGATGGAGGCACTATTGACAGTTGCTTAGCAACAAATTCTCTTATGTTTTCCTGCTTTTCTGATGGAATCATTATTAATAGTCGCTTAGCAACAAAGTCTCTTAGCAGCAAAGTCTCTTAGCAACAAAGTCTCTTATGTTTTCCTACGTTTCTGATGGAGGCACTATTGACAGTTGCTTAGCAACAAATTCTCTTATGTTTTCCTGCTTTTCTGATGGAATCATTATTAATAGTCGCTTAGCAACAAAGTCTCTTAGCAGCAAAGTCTCTTAGCAACAAAGTCTCTTATGTTTTCCTACGTTTCTGATGGAGGCACTATTGACAGTTGCTTAGCAACAAAGTCTCTTAGCAACAAAGTCTCTTAGTAACAAAGTCTCTTATCTTTTCCTACGTTTCTGATGGAGGCACTATTGACAGTTGCTTAGCAACAAAGTATCTTATGTTTTCCTGCTTTTCTGATGGAATCATTATTAATAGTCGCTTAGCAACGAAGTCTCTTATGTTTTACTGACTTTCTAATGGAGGCGTTATTGACGGTTGCTTGGCAACAACTTCCGTAGTTCGTACGTTTTTCTTAGCCTTCTGCTAACTCAGACGGTTGGATCAATATCCTATCAGAATGTGTCGATACTCAGCAAATATACACCCTTTAAAGGGGCTAGGAATTACAGATTTACATGGAACCCGAACCACGATGGGCATCCCACATGCTTGTAGATAGAATTAGAAGTTCACATTTCACAATTTCAGAAAAAAATATATATATTTTGGTAATGTGTAGCAAATTTACTATCAAGTTTGAACGGGCTGATATTGTGTCAAGTAAGAGAGTAATTAATTTTTTGTCCTGCGACCTCATTTTGGTCACCTCTTGCAGTAAAGGTTGGTCGTATAAAAAATTGTTACAATTTTTACAAGTTTTATATAACTTAATATTTAGAAGACTTACAAGTAGTTTGAAATAATTTGATACTGCACACAGAATTAGATTTTAAGTCTTGTCTCGCGAATAATGCGACTTTGAATAAGGCTAAGAGAAGTGAACGCGTACTACTGCAATGCAGCCGTCTTCTGTATGATAATAATTCTTTATTGCAACCAAACGGTCATACTATGATGAAGGGAGCAACGGTGGAATGATGCATGGCAGAAGAAACAGGAGCATCCCAAGAAAACCTGCCCCGATCCTATTTTGTCCACAACAAATTCCACCGAGATTCGATCCCGGATCCCAGCGGTGGAAGACGAGCGCTCTAACCACTCAGCCATGGCGACGACCCTCAACTGTATGTTGGAATATAGTAAAATGTGGAGGAAGTAATGCATTTCAGATCAAATTTTTACTTAATTTATAACCAGGGCCCGGATTCTGATGACCTAAGATTGTTTGAAAAATGACCTATAAAATGACCCGGAATTTTAAAGAAAATGACTTAATAATTATAAAGAATAACCTAAAAACTGATCATTTATTTATAAAAATTATTATTGTACACACATACATAATTGTAAAAACTGTAGCCTAAATGCAGAAAGAATGTTGTAGGTCTGAAAGCTTTGTTCTTTGTTCTTGATTGGAGCATTTGAGAAGAAACGTTAGAAAATTGTTTTTATAGTAGATCCTACAAAAATGTTGCATTATTTTAACCTAGTAATTTATTTAAATGTACTCAATGTAAATGACACGAAAATGACCAAATAATGACGTAAAATTGAAATAAATGGCCTAAAAGTATAAAACGGCATAAAATGACAAAAAATACCCAATAAAAAGCATTTTTGCACTCCTTAGCTAGTAAGTGGTACTTACGAACGTTGTTTACATGGATCGTAAGTTGACATTCCCACACAGTCTTGTTGCTAAGGGCGGTTGCGATGAGGTTAAATTACTTACGGTCCAAGCGCTACGTCATAATTCATTACGATACACTTCATTTTCAAGCCTTTATGGGCACGGCCCCCAGGACAAATATTCGGTTCCCATAACAACAAACACATGCGAATCACTTTCTGAAATAAACATCTATTTTCAAGAATGTATTTACATAATATTTTCAGGTAATATCACAATTAATGTAATTAAATTGATATAAATAATCATCGTGCAAAAAATAGCATGCAACACACGGGCCGTAAAGGCATTTACGGGTCTCGAAAACTTAAAAACCCTCGGCTGCGCCTCGGGTTTTCAATCTGTTTCCTCGACCCGTAAACGTGCAATATACTATTCTATAATCTAGAGGCCATGATTAGGATTTATCTACAAGTTGGCAATGTCTATGCAGCATCAATAAAAAGATGACATGTCATTAGAATCCGGGCCCTGATTATAAAACATCTTAGTATTGCCTAGGCCTACTGTGAATATTGCAAGGCAATTAGAGATCGCTTACTGAAAGTAGGAAGTTAGATGGAAATGCTAAGCCCCCCATTCTTTCTTACAAGTCACGTGGGCAGGGATAAGAGAACTAACAAAATTTTCAGAAATGCAAGATTCAGAAGGACTAATGCTTGTGAGACGAGGAGGCCTTGTCTCCCTCGGGATTGGCAGAGATTGCGATGACGTCACGGAAGGCTGTCAAACTTTATGCCCCTGCAGCATATGTGAGGCGCTGAAAGGTTTTATTGGGCTCAGGAAAAATTCATTACGCACTTAACGCATGATGGAAGTGTAATGGTTATTGCACCCTGGATAGTGCCAACTTCGCTTTCCATTTAGCCACACGACTCTTTCTTATACCCACACATGTCCTGGTAATTTCGTTACTCGACACAAAGTACCTGAAATGTCTTTTTGCAACGACGTAACTAATTAGTGGTACTTACGAATATTGTTGCCGTGGAATGTAACTTGACATTCCCGCACGCAATCTGGTTGCTATGAAAACAAAAGAAATCTCCGTGCGGTAAAAATTACAAAAAAACACACTGTACCGTAAGTAAAACCATCATAATACAAGCCTTTATGGAAGACCGGAACCAGTCTGTGGCGACTTTAACAGGACAAATATTCGGTCCCCATAACAAGAAACACATGCGAATCACTTTCTGAAATATACCATCCATCTTCAAAAGTGTATAAACATAATATTTTCAGCTAATATCTCAATTAATATAAATAAAATGATACAAATAATCATCGTACAAAAAAATAGAATGCAATACTCGTGCCGTAAGCGCATAACGGATCTCGGAAATAGAAAAAAAAAGCTCTTTCCTCGATCCGTATGCACCGCTTACGGCACTTGTATCGCAATATACTATTTCGTTGGACCAAACTATTATACGATTCTTACATGAGAGGTAACTCATCTCGAAACTGATTTTCATTATGACATCGGTGTAATATCGATTATTATCGAACATGAAACGATCTTCAGACCTTCAGAGTACAGGTACCAGTTGACTATTGCGTATTAAATACTCTGTATTTAAAATAAAATCAATTATATTGCTGTTAATTTTAATATCATACTAACAAAAATAAGGGGTACGCCATAGCGTAGTGGTTGAGACGCTGCGCTAAAACCGGAAGGTCGCGGGTTCGATCCCCGATGAGGTCGATGGAATTTTTCAATTGGCTTTATCTCTCTGGTGGCACTATGGCCCTAGGGTCTACTCAGCCTCCAACAGAAATGAGTACCAGGAGCAATCCTGTGGGTAAAATAATGGCCGGTGCGTGGGGCTCACAATCTTACCACCTTCAAGTCCTGATTGTCTAAAAATCTGGGAGCCTCAACCTCCTGGAACCCTCTGGGCCTCCATGGCCTGTAATAGGGAAAACTCTTTTTTTACTTTTTGCTAAAATGAATAATTCATTTCGTGCTGTCAAATTCGGTTGGTTTCAATAAGCTTCAATTTGACCAACGCCAAAAGCTGCCATCTGTCGTAGAAGACAAGAATTACGACAGCTATCTGATGCGAAGGACACGGTGGCTGTTTCTTGAGTGAATCTAAAATCTCGAAACTTATTGTTAGACTAATTATGGAACAAAAACAGTCGTATGCAACTAGCTTTGCTCATTTCATAAACATATTCGTGTCTTAATAAATGCAATTATAGGCTATTGCATAATGTACTCTTACCCTACAATGTAATACCACCAGTAATGTCTTCACAATTTCTTTACTCAACAATTTATTGATTTATTTATATAATAATGAACACTACAGGCAGAAAAGTCATATTTACAACGTTCATGACAAAACTAATATTAAATTTTACAGTATTATAAACACAAAAGATAAGAATACATACAATTTACATTTGGTTAATTTACTCTATTAGCTACTCTATTATGGGTACATTAAAAGAACGAAAAAAAATCCCTATCTACTTTTGTGTTACAGGTGTTGTCATGTGCTGTAGTTTTTCTACCTCACAATGTACCTGTGATTTCTTAACGCAAGAAAGGTAGACTACCTGTAGTTCTTTCAAATTTTCCCACAACAAAATTTTTCCCGTTGCTTAGCAATAGTCGTCAATTCAGATCACATTATTGGTACTGTATGATTAGGCAAGGCCACCCCGCAAATAAATTCAAGTTCAAAGCTGGAGAAAAAAATTCAACTGAAAAAATTAACTCATTATTCGAGTAGGCCTAGTTCTTGCAAAGATAGATAATAGAAAATGTAGTTTTTTTAAAAAAGATACTATTGAGCTAGAATTTAAAAAAAAGTGTTTGAAATAAATAGCATTATCCTTCCTTATAAATGACCTATAAAACATAGAATATTTCCAAATTTACAGATAAAACAAAACCATGAAATCCGAAAGCGTGTTGCATGTATTACCCTATTAATTTTACCTTTTAGACTAAAAGTAACAAAAAGTTAAAGCCATCGAACGAAAAAAATTAACAAGTGAAAGTAGTCAAAGCCATCGTAGAAAGAAAACATTAACTGAAAGAAGTTAAAGCCATCGGAGGAAGAAAACATTAACAACTGAAAGAAGTCCAAGCCATCGGAGGAAGAAAACATTAACAAGTGAAAGAAGTTACAGACGTCGGAGAAAGAAAACATTAACAAGTGAAAGAAGTAAAAGCCATCGGAGAAGAAAACATTAAGATTTGAAAGAAGTTAAATTTATCAGAGGAAGAAAACATTAAGAAGGGAAAGAAGTTAAAGCCATCGGAGGAAGAAAACATTAAGATTTGAAAGAAGTTAAAGCCATCGGAGGAAGAAAACATTAAGATTTGAAAGAAGTTAAATCCATGAGAGGAAGAAAACATTAAGAATTGAAAGAAGTTAAATCCATGAGAGGAAGAAAACATTGAGAAGGGAAAGAAGTTGAAGCCATCGGAGAAAGAAAACATTAAGATTTGAAAGAAGTTAAAGCCATCGGAGGAAGAAAACATTAAGATTTGAAAGAAGTTAAATCCATCAGAGGAAGAAAACATTAAGAAGGGAAAGAAGTTAAAGCCATCGGAGGAAGAAAACATTAAGAATTGAAAGAAGTTAAATCCATCAGAGGAAGAAAACATTAAGGGAAAGAAGTTGAAGCCATCGGAGGAAGAAAACATTAACAAGTGAAAGATCTATGTCAAGCTAAGAAACGAATTCCATATTACTTCATTTTTTTACGGTTATGAATTTTAGTTTAGGAATTGACAACTTAGCAGCAACAAAATTAGCCATCTCCATGACAGGCTTGGGGTACATGATTCCCCCCTGATCCTCTACTAGAGTATGGAGGAAGTCGGACTGATCTCCTGGAATTAACACCGGCTTGTCTTTCTTTATCGGCTCCAATTGTCTGATCTCATGGAGGAAGTATCCGCACCTCATCTCGTAATCAGGGTCAAAACAATTCGGGTTCAGAGCTATAAAACACTGACCAAGGTTCATGGGTTCTTCGTCCATCTCCTTGTGACCGTATATATACGGCCCGTACCTAGAGCCGCTTAAAATTCCGGTAAGAATCTCCACAAGAATTCCCAGTCCGAATCCCCTGTCGGCTCCCAAAGGTTCTGTAAGGCCCAGCGGTAGAAACCGCGGATTGTCCATGATTTTGCTGGTATTCGTTGTTGGCTTGTTTTTCTTGTCAAGAGCAAGGCCACCTAGAATCGGAGTTTTATACTGATTATGCAGAAACAGAGTACGCAATGACAACGCGGAACATTCCACGGTCGTCTCTACCGCGTCTAGGAACGTGGGGGCCATGAAACTGATCGGGTTCGTGCCTATCACAGCCTTGTGCGACCTCACAGGACATACGGTAGGCCGTGTGTTGCTGAACCTGAAACCTATGAATCCGCTTTCTTTAGCAAGAGAGAGTACCCATTCGCCAAACTTGGCTGAGCTGCAGTTTTTCGCCACAACCACTCCTATGCCTGTTTTCTTCGCTTTGGATATGGCCAGCTCCATGCAGAACTTCCCTAGAACTGGCGAAAGACTTCTGTTGCCGTCCACCCAGGCTGTACAGCTCGTATCTCCTAGCACTTCAGGATTCGCGTGTTGCCATACCACTTTTCCTGTAATTAATATGTCGTTAGCAGAGCATACCAAGGCCTCCAAAGGTTAATTTTGAATTACACGCAAAATACAAAACCCTGGTGACGCCGGGCCATTAAGTTAGTTATTAAAAAAAAAAAATTACTGACCAAGTTTCATATTTATAGTTTCAGCGGTTTCGACTCGGCGATGATGAATCAGTCATTCAGGACATGTTAATAGGCTATATAGATTACTGGTGCCCGCGGCTTCGCCCGCGATTACTTACTCAACTGCTAGATATTGTGCTTAAATCATTTATTTAACAGAAAAATAATTTAAACATATTTATTAACATCGTTTTTACATAAATTGGAAGAATTACGTAATTTTACTCTTAATTATAAATGGTTCAACTTTAAAAATATAAATAAACGAACAAAACTAATCTTATGCTGCCATATGGGCATACATATTCCAAATGGAACGATTAAAATGAACCATAGATTCATGAACCTTACCCAAATCATGCATAAACAATTTAATTATAACTTAACGATTGCTAATTAAAAAAACAAAACTAAAAACCTGGTTTCTAGGTGCATTTCACGATCAAAGTGCGCTACCAGGGGGGAAAAAAAGGCCTCAGATTAGAGTTCCCTAGCCCAAAAAAACCTCGCATAGTGTTTTTCGTCCAAATCATTCCATGTTTTCCCATTAAGTCTTTGCCCGCGAAACTTGTAAGCTGTAAAGAACATATTGATTAATTCGAACATTTCGATTAAAAGGTTGAACTTACTGATTATTTTACATAATCTACAAAATTTTGAGAAACATAATTTACTCAATAATAATTTTTAATATCTTCTCTAATTTTCAAAATCTTGTTTCATTTATTTCCAAAGCCTTATGTAAAGATTGCCACCAATACACTGTTGTCATGTGAACTGTGATTTGGATTTGATAATTCTGTGTAAAAAGGGATTAAGTATTCTCAAAAACATTTAATTTTTGGCATTTAAAATCAAAATTTTTCCAAATCCTTTCTTAGTGAGGAATTACATCATGAAACGAAGGTACTGTCAAAATTCCAAGTCTCTATCTATTATAGTTTAGGCTCTACGTTGATTCTACGTCGGTGTCAATGGACTTATTTTACAAAATAGACTATTCATGAATATACCCTACCTGTTAGGTCGAGGATTGTCTCCAAGAGATTAGCCAGACCTTCGCGATGGTTACCTCTGACATCAGAATCTATCATGGCACTGGCCATGATGTTGGCTTTGTCGTTGTCCACCCCCACGACAAGCAGGGTGTCCACGATAAATTCCCTTGCTTCGATTTCGGTGGCCATGAACATTCCTCCAGCCTGGTGCTTTGCGAAGCTTACGCATTTGAACTTGTCTACATCTCCCAAAACCATTTTTGGGTTCTTCAAGAACATCGTATTTCGCTCCTTCATCTTGAAGGCTTGGTTAGCCCTGGACACACAATACATATCTCACATACTGTATTTTACTGTCTTTAGGAACAAAATCTATCATCCCTCGTAATTTTCCTACAAATTTTACATTACGAACAATATACTAGGAAGAATCAAATGAAAACAGCAATTAATTATTTTCCACTATGTTACTGCAGGTAGAATGTATGCTTGTACATTATTTTTCCACATAGTCCCCTCCCTGTTCAATGCACTTACGCCAGTTGGTATCCTGCTTCGCTCAGAACCATAAAGCTGCGTCTCCATTGATATACATTTAGCACCAACATGTTGCAGTTAACATATGTTAAATGTTTGTCATCAACTTGTTGACGTATATAAGTCAAGTGGTTTGCCAATTAACAACTGTCTGCACTACAATGTTATAGGTTAAAACATGTGTTGGCGCGGTCATTCAAAAAGAAAACGCCTCTGAAGAGGGCAGCCAACAATACAAAATGAGAATAATTTCATATACTCGTTATTATCATCATCATCATCATCATCATCATCTTCTTCTTCTTCTTCTTCTTCTTCTTCTTTATAACTGTCTATGACTTCCTTCAATACTAATTTTGCACAGATGTCTTGATCTTTTCAAAATAACTATCACATTTTTCAACAATGGAGTTTGCCATAAAAAAATCATTTTAAAAGTAGATGCAATATTATTGAGAACACTGATATACCAAATACTCACATAATACAAAATGGATGCCGGGAATATTGAGGAAGCTGTCGACTGCTTTTTGTTCATCCGGAAATTCCTAAACCGAAGCCGATTAAGCTGGCGATCGCTTTTTGTTTCCCGGAAATTCCCGAAACAAAGCCGATATTGACCGAATAGTCAATTGACTTGACATGTTGTCCATTTTCTCCGGAAAACAAATTAACATCTGAAAATATTAAGTGCAACACGCTGAGTTTGCATGCCAAGTCAATTGGAACGCGAAATTGCAACATACATGTCAATATCAACTTGTTAATATTGACATGTTGATATTAAATGTATATCAATGGAGACGCAGCTTTATATGGCGGGCGTGTTTTAAGCGTATTAAAAATTGAATTGAAAGTAGGTAAAAATACATAAAAAAAACTTAAAATACGACTAGTTTCGCCTCTTAATCAATTATTTGACCAAAAATTTGTACATTTAATGACGTGTTGATTTCCAAAAAACGAAAATGGGAAAATCCAAAAACAGGTGGCACCTTCGGATAGTGGTATAAAAAAAATGGTGCACTTTCTTTTATACCACGATCTAACGAATTCTTCTGTCCTAGTATTATGAAGATACTCGTGATTGGACGTTGGAAGTGTGACGTCATATCGCTAGATACCGGTGACAGGCTGACAAACCTCGCGGGAGATATAATGAGGTGAGTACAAAAGGCACTTTCGACAGTATACAAGGTCAGTGGGTACAAGGCACTTGCGACAATATACAAGGACAGTTGGTCACCCTGCTTCGCTAAGAAACAAAATACATCACACGGTCCGTGCAAATGTGAATATCAAGGAGCTTAAGGGGCCACCTGTTTTTGGATTTCGCCAAAAATAAAATTAGAATATTTTTTCATTGTGTTCATTTCACTTAGGCCTTATATAATAATGAAACGGTTTTCATAATTTTGTACTCTTCGTGAAAGTTTACACTGCGAGAGACGAACATCGCCGAGTGTACCCGATGTATCACGAAGTGAGGGAGCAAGCACGCTATTTAGGGCCGTTGAATTGTATTAGAATAGAACATAATATTAACCTATAAAATCGAAAATTGTTTCTAAATGATTTCGCGGCGTTTGAAAAAACACCACTTTTTGTTTGCAACATACCTGAAGACACTAATGGGATCCAGACTATCTGAGCTGCCAAATATCCCAAAGGTTCGAGAGGATGATGACGCCATAGATCTTGACTTCTTGGAAACAGCAGATCTTTTCTTCAGTCCTCGCTTATCTTTTAGTGTTATTTGCGAATAAAGTGATTTCATATCTAGAACCGAAGGTCCCATATCTTGTGACCCTTTGGTAGATAGGTTGTCTTCTGATCTATTGAACAATGTAATTATTCCAGTGGAGCTTTTCGCATCACTATCTGCCTTTTTCTTTCCCCGTTTAAGAATCGATGTCACAGCTTTCGGTTTCTTCTTCTTGAACATTTTCAAGATGTTAAACTTGGATTTCTTCTCTTTTGAGCTGTCCATAGTGAAGTTGCACTTTCAGAAGTTGGTATTATTCTCCACGTATACAGTAATGCCTCCCATAAGTAGAAATATCTTCAGAAAGAATGCATTTCCTAACGAAAATATAGTTTACACACAAAAATATCAAACATGAAACTGTTTACTGACTGCGTTTCCTAGCAACGACAAACAATAAACATACTATCAGCGTGGGTTGCAAAGATACTCCTGTCTCTAACGCCAAGTATACATGACATTTAGAAGCCTGTGAGAACAGGAATTTCACGGCTTAGACGAAATAATGTATACAATTCGGAATGCATTGTCAATATTCTATATAATGTTCATACAAATTTAATGTGATACACGAAACTTCCTCTACCTTTTAATATATACCAGTACAGAGTACATGAATGTATTGCAGTAGTACGCATTCAGTTGTCTTATGGCCGGTTTCTATAAACTCGCGAATTACCTATGGGTAAATAATCCAATGGACAGAATTTACACAAGAATAACACCACACAAACACAAATAATTTAAAGATAGCAATCACATACACTTGTGGGGAGTTTCTAGATAAATGTCGTCTGGGTAAATATGAAAATGACAGAAAAAATGTTCCTACAAACTCGGGGTAGATCTTTCCAATGGTAAATCGTCGGGTTAATTTATCCTTTCATGGATGGCTGGATAAAATTTAACCTCTTTGTAGGATCAATAATAATTTAAACAATGAGAAAAAAAAAGCCTTCTGAATTAAATTAACTGAACAACTCCAAGGCCTTGCTCATTATATCATTGTGGTTGAAATGGAACTAATTTGTCCATGGATAATATACCCATAGGTAATTCACTAGTTTGTAGAAACCGGGCATTAGTCTCGTTAAAAGCCGCATTATTAGTGAGGCAGAACTTGAAACCGAAGTTTGTGAATAAAATAAGTCAAACCTTCTAAATACCGTCAGACAAATTATTGAGAAAAATGTTTCAAATAAAAGTTTTAGGACTTTGTATAATATACCATATATTATAAGTTCATAACGTATTGCATATTTTGTGAGATACATATTGCAAATTTAAACATAAGCTGTTTTCCTGAAGGCCGCGAAAAACAACATTTTCTGCCACTTTATTGGCAATAAAAGTAAGAGAAAATCGTTATAAACTTTCGAGCTATAACCCCACAAGATATCTAACCTAAATATATATTTGTCCAATATTTTGCTCTCAACCTATGTTGATCACATAGTCTCGAAAGTTGAAGACCTATAAATAGCATAAAAAGACTTCAAATATCCTAAAATGAACCGCATAACGTAAAACTATCATGCAAATTAATATTTTTAGTAACATTAGTTTTAATTAATTAAGGTGAACTCTTCAAGAATATATAAGCATTCATGAACCACAGAATTATTGTCTCTGTTGGACATTACATGAGAATATTATAGGAAAAAAATTCCTCCGGCACTGGGACTTGAACCCAGGACCTTTGGCTATTCGCGCCAATGCTCTACCATCTGAGCTAAGCCGGAGTTCAACTCTCAGCGCCAGACGGACGCGAATAGCCAAAGGTCCTGGGTTCAAGTCCCAGTGCCGGAGGAATTTTTCTCCTATAATATTCTCTTCAAGAATGTTTAGGTTTCTATACTATTCCAAAAACGTTTTTAATAGGCTACTCGTTGTTTGTCTTAGCTAACGGGATATTTGCACTAGGTAAAGCACTGAAAATGTCTTTATAAAATGAAAACTACTTGGAATATTCATTACCGCTAGGCCTATCACTTTTTCCCAACTCGAAGCTGCGATTTCTTTTTCTAAAAGGCCCAGGAAGCTACAGTCACGTGTTTCCCAAACCCATAAAATACCAATCCCAATTTCCGGTTGTCATAGTTCTTGTCTTCTACGAGAGATGGCAGCTTACAGAGTCGAATTGAGAAAGCAATAATAATGTAGTAGAAAGGTAAAGTTGCGCAAAAAAAGTAAAGACATAAAAATAAGGCTAAGAAAGGACCTTTATAAAAAGGCTAAAAAGGAACTAATAAAATATGCCATTTTCTGACCTACAGTGTCAAAACACGAAGTATAATTAACACCATAAGATAAAAAGATTTTTCCTCAATTCCCTAGCCAAGCCATGTTTCGGAAAACAAGGTTTTTGGATTCAAAGGACCTAAATTTGCATAAAAATGTTGAAAACTGGACATGTAATTTCAGGGTCGAACCCAATAGCCTACTTCCTCTACGTATAGTAGCTATAGAGCCTGCTTCAGAATATATCTTGTATAATATACTTCCGCATTGAAATTTTAGCTATTATTTAATATATATCTAGACGAAATTCTTAAGGAATGGATTTTAAAAGTACATAGAGGTATTAACATTGGACAACGCTCAGTAAATATATTACTGTATGCGGATGACGCTGTTTTAATTTTTAATACAGAAGATAGACTACAGAAAGCAATACATGAATTAAATAAAGTCAGTAAACTGTACAATATGAAAATTTCGGAAAAGAAAACTAAGGTCATGGCATTCCACGGGAAATTTCCAATCAGAACAAAAATATCTATAGATAATAGGACAATTGAGCAAGTGTCACATTTTAACTATTTAACTATTTAGGTTGCGATGTTACTTATGAAATAGATCAAGATATAAACAATCTCTATATATATAAAAGGCTTTGTCCTGACTGACTGAATGAATGACTGACTGATTGACTGAATGACAGGAATCAACGTACAGCCTAAACTATAACAGGTAGAGACTTGGAATTTTGACAGTACCTTCGTTTCATAATGTAGGTGCTCACTAAGAAATGATTTTGAAAAATTCTGATTCTAAATGCCAAAAATTAAATGTTTTTGAAAATACTTAATCCCTTTTTACATAGAATTATCAATTCCAAATCACAGAATATATTGTTGCCAAATGGTATCAGGTGGGCTTGGAAAAAACAATTGAAATGCACTTTTGACAAATAAGAGAAGTTATCAAAATAATTCATGTTATAAATAAATATTACAGAATGAAATCCACTAAAATAATGGAATCACATAACTTTCTCTACCCTGGACATAGAGAAAACAAAACGAGGTATGGTAATGTGTATATTATTATATTATATCGCAGGTTTTTGGAGAGAAAAGTATGAAAGTGATAATGCTTTATGGTAACATAAGAGTGGGAAATTTCCCGCCTCGATATTACAATTTTATGTTACAGGAATTTCTGTTTCTTCTTATTTAAACCTCTACCAGGCTTGCTGTGCACTGTACAAGCAAAATTGCAAAATTCTAGATCCTCTATGAGCCATAAAAAACTATATCAAGCGTTTTCTGAGGGAATAGTTTGAGTGTAATAAGTCGTTCTTCCTATTTCAAATTATAAATGCCTATATAAGGACCTAGAATTTAAAATTGAAAATCCTTCATAAGCTAATTTTCAATTACAAAATACAAAACCCGGGCGACGCCGGGTCTTTTAAGCTAGTAAGTGCATAAAATACCAGACAATATGCGGAGCAATCCAAAGAACATTAAAAGGAAAAACGACAAAAGGAACGCAACTAAAGTTTTATTCCGTCATGGCGCTTCCTGTATTATTATATGGCAGCGAGGCATGGACTTTGCAAAAGGCAGATTTCAGCAAAATACAAGCTGCTGAGATGCGTTTTTTTGAGATCGGTTAAGGGATGTACAGTCGGTCAAATAAAAAACGTCGGGACTCGTATGCAGTTAAAATTAAAGTTTTAAAGCATTAGTTCACAAGTTTCCCATAAAAAACATAAAATACAGGCCATTTCCGGAACATATGAGGCCATGATACAGGAGGGAAAAAATTAATAACGAGGGAAAAATGAAAAACGCGGAAAGCGCAATACACGATATTCAACTTAATGTATTGTCATAATTCATTTTGCTTTGTGTCATCGGACCACATGCAAATGCTAGCTTGAGAGAAAGTGTAGTTAGGGCTGTAATTGACCTGCATTTTTCGGCCTCTGAAGCAGCGAGAAGGTTCCATATTTCTTAAAGAGGTGGGTACTTCACTATAATGCGACCGGAAGTTTTCACAGGGATCTGGCCGGCCGCGTATTTCGATCCTAGATTGGTTGAACGTAAGTTATTGATTTTGCACTACAAATACCGGTATTATAAAATAAAACCTTTAAAAAATGTTCCTTGAATAATCATATTCCTTGCGAATTTATCAATTATTAATATTATAAGAATTTGCAACCAAGAATATGGCGGATGTGAGACATATAGCCACAGCCTTCTATACATGTTCGTTTTGGAACAAAACTGACTAAATAATCAAGAAAATACATGGACAGAGAAGAGGCGTGTGTGAACCTAACCTTAAGTCTTCCTGTACATGCGCATGTGCTCGTTCGTGATACTTAATCAAATACCGCCCGACGTTTTTTATTTGACCGACTGTACAAGAGAGGACCATTTAAGAAATACAGATATAAGAAAATAACTGGGAGTAGATTCAGTAGCAGAAAGAATATTAGAATGTAGAGAAAACTGGATACAACATAACTTATACAACGAATGCAACCTGACAGAATTCCCCAAAAAATACTGAATTATAGACCAAGAGGATACCGATCTACAGGAAGACCCAGAAAGAGATGGAAAGATGTGAGGCCGGAACAGGCTTTAGCCTAATTCTTGACGGTAGAAGAAGAAGAAAAAGTTAGGCTACTGTGATAAAACAAATTTAAAACTCTTGGTTAAGAACTGGTACCTTTAAGTAGGCATTACACCATCCGCCTAAAATTTATTCCAGTTTGAACCTCTTCCTTACGAAATGTTACTTCGAAACTTTCCTGACAGAGTTAAAAAAAAACCAGACTTTATCAGGATGTGAACTGGAGGCTCCATTGACAAGTCACTGCGTGATTCCGCAATTCCTCAAGTCAGGGGGTGGTATGAGGGTGGGGATTTTCTGCAACTTTGCTGTCTAGTCTAAGCTGTCTTGAGAGAGAAGGAAACTTTTCCGCAAAGGTTTGAAAAAGTTTGGAATCAATTCAGCATTTGCCATTTCAGGCAGGATCCTTTACCTGACTCTGCGGGAAATTTATTCCCTCCTGCCTCATTAATAGGGAAACTTTAAAACCATACCTTTCCTTAAACGATACTGCGTGCTATGAGATTCAAAATGTGATAGAGACGATGAAACAAGATTATTTTATTATTATTAAGTGCCAGAGTGGTACTTTATGAGATTGCGTAGTAGATGGGGAAAAAAATTTCCGTCCGTGTGTCTGTACGCACGATAACTCAAATACTGGCACTTAATAATTTAAGAAATAAATTGAGTTTATTATAACTTACTAGCTTAAAAGGCCCGGCGTCGCCCGGGTTTTTTATTTTGTAATTGGAAATTAACTTATGAAGGACTTTACATTTATAAATTCTAGGTCCTTATATAGGTATTTATAATTTGAAGTAGAAAGAACGACTTATCACACTCAAACTATCCCCTAAGAAAATGTTTGAAATAGCTTTTATGGCTATATGTAGAATTTTGCATCCCATCGCTTGTACAGTACACAGTAAGCTCGGGAGGGGTTCTAATAAGAAGAAACCGAAATTCCGGTAACATAAAATTGTATTATCGTGGCTGAAAATTTTGTTTCTCACTATCATGTTACCATAAAACCGTTTTCGGAATGAAATTCAACAGAAATACAATATCACTTTCATACATCTCTTCCCAAAACATATTACCTTACCTCGTATTGTTTTCTCTATGTCCAGGGTAAAGAAAGTTATGTGACTACATTATTTTCGTGGATATTGATAGTTCTCTCATTTGTTTCTCTCATTTGTCAAATTTATTCTACTTTCATTCTTTTTCCAAGGCCCGCTGGTAACAATATGTTTTAATCTCAAATGTGATTCGGATTCGATAATTCTGTGTAAGAAGGGATTAAGTATTCTCAAAAACATTTGATTTTTGGCATTTAGAATCTGAATTTTTCAAAATCCTTTCTTAGTGAGCACCTACATTATGAAACGAAGGTACTGTCAAAATTCCAAGTCTCTACCTGTTATAGTTTAGGCTGTACGTTGATTCCTGTCATTCAGTCAATCAGTCAGTCAGTCATTCATTCAGTCAGTCAGGACAAAGCCTTTTATATATATAGAGATAAGTATTTATTTTCCACCTTTCCTGCAGATTGAAAAGTAATGTACCCTAATTATATTTACTTAAGTTTACTTCACGCAAAATATGAATCCGTGCCGGACTGCATAGAAAACAGTTAACTAATGATTAGGCTATTAAATTTCTTGTACCCTAGTATGTAAGTTTTACATGAATATTATATTTTCTTTACAGTCACTTTCCGTTAATTTATTAAACATTTAACGTAAAGTATTGTATTCTACAAGGAGTAATTTTGTATTAAAGCATTAAAATAATCTATATTTTATATTTATATATAAAAAGAAAAAATATATATATCTTGAATCTGTATATATATATATATATCTGTTGGGGCGAAGGCCTCCAAGTGGAGGTTTCTGTTACCTATGTGAATTTTGATATGCTTATTTTCCGAGAGAGGGTAGAGGGACAGGTGGTAAGCCCATCGCCTCGCAACCCCCCTCTGGAAACTAAGTATTTCTTGGACGTGAAAGGGCCGAGAAATTTTGTCCAGAGGCTCTAATTTAGGCTTGGAGTTCTCTTACGTGCTGTAAATCTACGACACGGGTCCCCCAGCTTAAAATCCCTCCCGGAGGACTCCGTGCCCGGATTTTTACGTATATTTATATATAAATAATTTATATTTATATTCTCTGAGCTGCCCCGAACACGAGCATTTGCTTGGGCAGCGTCTTAACTACAAACCATTGATGTAAAGTCTTTGAGACCGCAGTAAAAACTTAAGACTGGATACTGTCTGAATATCATCTTCACTGATGGGTTACTTACACTACTGTCCCTTTTTAAGACCTTTTATCACCCCATATGTATCACCCATCAGTGTTAGTGGAGCCGTGCTTTAAAACAGTGTATTTTTCTAGCGGTCTGGGAGACCTCACCCCATGGTTACGTAAGTCTTTTCAGCTATTTTGTTAATAAAAATGACTGAATTGCCGGAACCATAAAAAAAACTGTTAGGCCGAGAGTTTTAAAACTATGTAATGACGGTTTTTCTTAATTATTTCAACTGCCTTATACTCCTTTTACCTTCGAGGTTTTATCAGGAGGAGTTCGGTATTTGTCTCTATACAGTAGGGTAGGCCATGGAACTATTGATTGTCAATTGTTTCTGCTATTGGTGTATTTTTATGGAGTAAATTTCAACTGATATAAATTTAAATGGATATGATACAGGATGAAATGGTGAGGATGATTCATGGTATGTAAATATCCAATTCAGCATTTGCCATTACGACTGGGGAGACCATAAAAACAACCCATGTCATAATAGCCGGGAACGGGATTTGAACCTGGGACCTCCAGAATGCGAGTCTAAGACGTTACCATCTGGGCCAGGCTTTAAAAGTTAGTGCCCGATCGAATATGTTAACAGCAACCGTACTGTACAGACTTTGCTCGGCGTATGCCCTAGCTACCTTATGCTAGTTCACGTGATAGTAAACAAACCGGAATACAGATATAGGAAGACCACAAAATAACTTCTCATTATCTAAACTCACATTACAAGCATGCAAAACGATACTTTCTCCTGTTTGTGTATAATAGTCCCTCCCAAATGTTTCAATATATGTTTGCGTTTTAGAACACTTTACTTTCGGCATGCCGAACACGTATTATAAATTTAAACACGCACAATGACAAGGTACACTGTTGACCAATTTGAGAGGCACCGTACTACGAGCGCAGTCCCTTCTCGGTAATACTATCAATGACTGTCTTATCAGCCTTACGCAATCATCCTCCACCCCCTATACTCAGGTTGTTGGTAACCGGAATCAACTCCCTCTCTGGGTTCGGGCACTAAGTTTTAAAGCCTGATCTGGGCCATCTCGCTCGGTTATTACAAAATTATTTTGATGAAATTTTGCAGTGAATGTTTTGAGAGAATGACTGTAGGCTATGTCTCATTTCTAAGGTGGAAATGTTGTAAGTTAAGCTACTGCACTTAATATGGTGAACTGTGATTAATATCTGATGTGAATGACGATACTAAATAAGCTTTTGAGTATAGGCATATTAGCTAAGATAGATGGAAATGGGGACTGGAAAAAACTGCATAAGGACGAGCTTCATGACCTGTATTCGTCACCGCATATAGTAAGGGTAATTAAATCACGGTGGATGAAATGGGGGAGGAAGGACATATCTCAAAAGTATTGACTGGGAGACCCGAAGGGAAAACACCACTTGGAAGACCTAGACGTAGGTTGAAGGACAATATTAGGATGGATTTAAGGGAAGTAGGATTTGCGAGGGATGGTTGGATGGAGTTAGCACAGAATAGGGTTGAATGGCGGGCTCAGGTGAGCGCGGCAATGAACCTGTGGGTTCCATAAAATAGATAATATTCCCTTAGCTTGCTTAGGAATTGTTTACTGAGAAAGTAAGTAAGTATATTAGCTATTCCTTTTTTTAAATATTAACATACCTTCGACACTGTGCATTTTGTTGCATTTGTGACTCAGATGTGTGCCTTGAAAACCCCCATAAAATGATGGTGTAAGATTAATGCTTATTAAACATTTAGGATTAAATTTGCTTAACTTATCATTAAATGATAGTATTATAGAAGAAAAATTCCTCCGACACTGGGACAACAGAGACAATAATCTGTGGTTCATGAATACTTACATATATCCTTCTTGAATGTTAACTGTACAATAACAGTGGGAGCCCGGTCACTAAAATCACTAATTAGTGTGCCTCACAGTACTGCATATGACATAACTTGTCTGTCAGTGAGGTAGACCATTAAGGGCATTCAATCATAGGAGGAAGGTTCCATCTGACGCTGTGAATTGAACTCCGGCTTAGCTCAGTTGGTAGAGCATTGGCGCGAATGGCCAAAGGTCCTGGGTTCAAGTCCCAGTGTCGGAGGAATTTTTCTTCTATAATACTATCATGTAATGTCCAACAGAGACAATAATCTGTGGTTCATGAATACTTACATATATCCTTATCATTAAAATTCACATTTTATACGTTTTTTCATTCTTAAATGCCCTTTAACTTTGACCGGTCACTCAGACCTCGCATCCACATTAATGTAACAGAATAATCACTTCCATATGGTTAAGGGCCAAGACAAATAAACCTACGTACTTTTCCAGTAAAAGTGAACAGAAGCACGCGATATGACCAGTAAAAAAAAACCCACTAGCCTAGCTACGAATATAATATAAATACATTACAGCAGACTTCACACGTTGTCGTGAGCTGTAATACAGCGTTGCAATGCTGTAATATAGACCAGCCGTCATGTTTCGGTTAGCCGTGGAGTTATGCAACACGCAGGGCAATATATCTCAAGTTGCTACTACCAACCCACTCTTTAGTTTTTATAAAATTTCCCTTGCGCTACTTCCTCGCCCGCTTTTATGCAACCCGGCAAACTATAAATCACATTATTTTCTTGCACAAAATACTTGACGATCGCGGTTTTCTCACGAGTGCGTGAGTGGCTTAAGACGCCTTTCTATAACACGTATTTGTGATCTGGACTTAAACCGTTTATACAGTTAGTTAGCTGGATATAGGAGCTACTTAAAGCAAATTCCCTGTTTACTGTATTTTCATTTGTGAATTTCAAAAACAAAATAATTATTTCATTCACTTGTGATTAGTATAGTAATTCATAAACTTTTTTTGTTATTTCGTACTGTAGTGGAATTCTGAATGGTTGGCAACAATTTGTTGAAAAAAACTATAAGATAAATAGTTCAAAATACCAGAAAACAAATATGTTATTATATAAGACAATATTTACAAAGCAATTTCATCCAAACCTCCACTTACTGTTAACCTGGAACCAATCTCTGTTCACAAGTTAATGTTTGACATCAAACCAATTCGAGTCAGACACTTTCACGGGTAGATCTAGACATTAGTTGGGACGCAAGCCTCGTAATAAAAGTTCCTTGTCTATGTCCCCTCTACACACAAGTAAAATATTTTGTGTTATTCATTAACACAGTCGGCCGTGGTGGTCTAGAGGTAGCGTGCCCACCTCTATATCCGAAGGTCGCGGGATCAAACCCGGCCGCGGTCGATGGATTTTTCAGGACGTAAATACCCTGGGCACGGAGTTCTCCGAGAGGGACTTTCAAGCTGGGGAAAAGAACACCAAGCCTAAATTAGAACCTCTTGAAAAAAATTGTCGGCCCTTTCACATCCAAGTAGTTCCTTAGTTTCCGGAGGGGGGTTGAGAGGCGCTGGGCTTACCATCTGTCCCTCTGCCCTCTCTCGGAAAAAAAGTGTAACAAAATTCACATAGGTAACAGAAACTTCCACTTGGAGGCCATTCGCCCCAACACTGGGGATATTGGAAACCAGAACCAGATCCAGATCCAGATACAGATACAGATTCATTAACACCCTATATATGTGTGCTGTTTGAATTTGAGTATCCTGAAGTATCTACTTATATATGAATATGTATTCTCTGTTCACAAGTTAATGTGTGACATCAAACCAATTCGAGTCGGACTCAACCAGGGGCTAATCTAGACATTCGTTGGGACTCACGCCTCCTAATAAAACTTGCTTGTCTATGTCCCCGCTATACACAGGTAGAATATTCCGACGTTATTCATTAACATCCTGTATATATGTCTTTGCTGTTCGAATTTCGGACACGAGTACATTTTAACCTTTGAGAGAGCTTCCTGAAATATGTATTTACTTGAATGGGTGGACAATTAATCAAACACACTACGTCACGCCGTTTTAATGATTTATTGATCTCGGCTGGACACGTGTCCTTGAGAAGCGTGGAATGTGACCTTTTACAAGTGCCACCCCAACGCAATCTGATCTCCAACCCCATCCCATGTATACTTTAGCAGGCTTGTTTCGGTTTTATAACACTATAGCCTACTCTGTCCTGTAATGTGAGGCTTCTAAAAGATCGCCGAGGTTTTGAATGATACGTCTTTCTTTCTCTTTCATTATATGATTCTCATATTGCATACAGCATCCTTTACAGTAGCCAGATCTGTGGGGTCAGCCATCAAAGGAAACATATCAGGGATTTAGAAAGTCGCTACCATTAAAAGGTTGCTTAGTAGAGAAGAGCATCGATTAAAACATCGATGTTAAACTATGCGGTAACCATCGACGTGGCGATAATATCGATTTGAAAACATCGATATATTTTGACGGAAAACATCGATGTACATGAAAAAATGTCGTGGTTTCAGAAAATTAGGCAAAATTCATAAATAAACTGAAATATCTCCATGTAAAGTATCGATGTAAAAAAATCGGTGTTTTGGGAAATTATTAAGCTGTAAAAAAAATTATCATAGAATCAAGGTAGGGATATTAATGTTATTTTAGCACTGTAAATATTTAAAAACATCGATCTCGGGGAGAAACATCGATGTACAAAACATCGATCATCGACACGAAAACATCGATCTTTCGAAAACGTCGGCCATCGATGTTCAACCCGATTGCTTAGTGACAAGAAGAAGAAGATGACAGTCGAACCCTCCATCAAATGAATGACATTAGACCAAGCGAGGTGGCCGAGATGGTTAACTTATTGGACTCACATTGTGGAGGTCGCAGGTTCAAATCCCGTGGACGGCCATTTTTTTTTTTTTTAGACATGGGTTTTTCTCATGGTTTACCCAGTCGTAAAGGCAAATGCCGAATTGGATATTGAGTCATCCCTACCATTTCATCCTGTATCATATCCATTTAAATTTTTATCAGTTGAAAATTACTCCATAAAACACAGCAATAATAGAAATAATTGACTATCAATAGTTCCATGGCCTACCCTGCTGTACAGACACAGCTCCCGAACTCATGATTTGACCTGTAGCTAAAACGAGTATAAATACAGGTGAATTTGAATTTTAAAAAAATATGTTACAATCAAATCACTACAATTTTATTTTATACAGTACGTAGAACAAAAAACTTCTGAGCAATAATTTAATAATAATAGTAAAATTAATAGCCGTGGATTGAAACCCCCCCTTTTAGAGTCGGGGCATTCAAAAATTAAGTTCTGTTTTATTCTGAAAATAAAATTCAATAACCTAACACTTGAAGTGATTTTTATGATACAAGTGGTTACAAAAAAAAAAAAAAAAAAAAAAAAAAAAAAAAAAAAAAAAAACAACTGCATGTAAAGTTAGAGGATATGGTACAAGATACAGACATGAGCCTAATCACTATGTTGAATGTTTTCTGTGCAGTCCGGCACGGGATTATAAATTGCGTGGAAAGTTGAGTCTGTGGCAGTTAGAAGTTAATTTTTGTCTTGTATCACATATATAAATCCTAATCGTAACTGTTAATGATTTTCTATTTTGTATTAATTTTTCATTAATTTTATTCTCTTTTTCTTTTCAATGTTCTATGTTCAATTACCTTTCGGTTTTTTTTTTCTGGTACTCTTCGTCTGTGTAGGCAACACATAACTATGGGAAGATTAAATAAATAAATACAAATTCTATTTTTAATTGGAACCGTCTGAAAATGTAATTTGCAATATATTGAGACACACATGCAATCAAAGAGATAATATCAACGATATCAGAAGGCTTTGATTTGGAAATAGGCTGACCACTATACTGGAATCTAATATCCCTCTGCCAGCATGAGCTGTAAATTACATTTCCCTAGCTTTACAATAATTTGAGATTAGGCTCCGATATTTCCCGCTTATTTTAAAACCGCCGATTGGCTCTGGGCAGAGAGGGTTGAATTCGTTTTCACCCTCGCATTGCACTCTAGAGAAGGTGAAAGAGGGATATATCGGTCCTAACTGATCGAGGGACCACTCCATTTGTATGGTAATGCGATTGGTTTTGTTTTATTTCGGAAAAAGTCGCAAAGCCTTCTTCGAACTTTCCCACTATCTGGCGGTGTGAATGGGCCATAAGGCGCGTCATAAGCAGGTTGTGAAATGTTGCCAGATAAAATCTCCCACTTTGCAACATTATGTCCCTTATACACATATATGCAGTTTGAAAGTGTAATAAACTTGGAGATATGAGTGAAGGAGGTGTTTATGTATTTCTCTATGACTTCACTGCCTTCTAAATAGCACTAAACATTCAATTCTTACAGCTACATTAGTTAAGAGAAATGCTGTACTTATAACTAGGGACCGGATTCTTAGGTTTTTACCTATTTGTTTCCTTACTTCCAAAACAAAAAGCGCTCAAACACTTTTTCGAATCATGCCCATAGGATTCACCCACATTAATTCTGTGGCACCTAAAAATACATAAATGGGGTATAAAAACCTAAATATACCTAAACGGGATATAAAACCTAAAATAACTAATTTAGGCTTCTTTTTTGTTTCTCAGTTGAGAAATCTATATTTTGTGGGAAGAGAATAATTTTTGCGGGTAGAAATTAATACCACCAGCGTTTCATTCAACCTATTGTCGTCTAGGATGGACAGTATCAAGAGAGGAAAAGAGTACCGGCATATTCGTTTTAAAATATTCATACGAACAACCATTGTTGCCGTGTATAAATAAGGATATAGATTTCTGTGTTTTAAAGCGCTTGTTTTTTTGTTTGCCTTTAGTACTTCCCTGTTATTCATACTGAGTGGTCACATTGTGGGTTTTAAGAAGACGTGTTAATTTTGCCGAAACAAATGAAATCGAATTTATTACGGCAGTGGATTGGCGACGATCTGTGAATTTCATTACAGATAGCAAAGTTGGCCTAATATTTTGTCAAGCCTGCCAAAAAAGGTATTATTTACCTTTCTAGAAAAGGGGAAGTTTTCGTCCCTAGTTGATCTGTTGTGCGGTTAGCATGCGTAACAACCGAAAAAAGGAAAATAATCAGTTTCACGTTATCCACATCCCACCATAAAGTATTTTACTCACTAAATTGGAAGCATCGGATTCGAATCCTGAGAAGGGTAGTGTCTAGATACAGTATTAACTATTAACTAAGATATAACAGGAAGAACTTCACAGTTGAGAATCCTGAAAGATAAAGTGATATACTATAACCAGGAAACGTGAGGCAATCTTATTTTCACTGCTTCTTTTGATTGTTTATGTTTTCTTCTTCAATTGTATAATATTGTCTTAAAGCAAGTTTACACAAATTTAAGTCAGTTTTGTTAAGTGAAACTTCACAAATATTATGTATTCAATCCTATGTAGCACATTCAAATTCATTAAACCAATTATTCTACCCGAAATCGATATTTTGGGCAAAAAAACCTAAAAAAAACTATTTCACCTAATGGAAAACCTAAAGCAGTGTTTTTAAAAACCTAAAAATCCTGTCCCTACTTATAACTAAAGAATATACCAGGGTGGATTTTTTTTTGTTTGCAAAAAGTTTAATAGGTACAATTACAAACAAATGCACACATGAAGGGACATCTTTTGTCTATTTTTCTATATACAGTAGTCGCCAAGTTTCTCAACACATTTCTCCCATCGTGATACCAGTTTCAAAATGCCCTGTTCATAGAAGTCCGTTCGGTTGGAGTATAGCCATCATCTGCGGACTGCTGTTTTCACTTCTGCATCTGACGCAAAGCGTTTACCGGCCAGGAATTTCTTCATGGGACGAAACAAATGAAAGGTAATCACGGCCACCTTCGAAGAATGCACATCACCTGGAGACATTGCTACGATCCATACAGTCGTCCCCATACACGCCACGCATGTCGCTGTGAATTTCACTCGGGTTATGCCCTTTAGCCCATAAAAATCGCACCACACCTAGGCCCAAATATTTTAATACGTAAGTACAGACATGTTATTTTTGCGATGTGCCGGTCCGCGCGGCGGCCTGGAAGAAAGTCGTCGCCCGGTAAAATCGATCCTGCGGCACATCGCAAAAATAATATCTCTGTATTATTTGTGCATCATACTTCATATGTATATTTGTATATGATAATTCATATGTGGTGTGTATAATGGATACAAATATTATTCAGATGAATACACATAGGCCTACGTGCAGATAGCCGAAGTGATTTTGAATAAATGAAGTTTATTGAAAAAGTGTTCATATTGTACAAGGTAAGTCATACAATTTAGAGACGCGACCCTGTGGAGATTCATGAACTGCCCTGAGCAGAATCATCCCGGGAAGAGAGAAGTGCGTCGAAGAAAAAGTGGACTAGCATAGGTCTGAAGCAAGTACTTTTACCCAACTAATCCCCTGAACTCTTCTCTCAAACTGGACATGGAATTTCTGAGTGGAGCACAATACCTCCTTTAGGCCTACCTGCTGTCAAGATTAACCCCATATGCGGACGAAATCATTGGAGATCACTAGAGCCCGGATTTCCATGCAAATGCATGTTTTTATATGCGTTGGTTAGACTTCTCAAACTTTGTAGTTACTCATTACATGACTTATGGATTCCAAATAACCATATTTTTTCCGTGCATGTTTGCATGTTTCGGCCTTTTTATGGCAAAATTCATGCATAATGCATGTTTTGGATTTTTTGGGTGTAATGTAGCATATTCAGACGTTTTTAATGCATATAAACCCTCATTTTCTGGATTTAGTGCATAATATAAAGTTACCATGCATAACTGTGCATATTATGAATGTGCCTC
The DNA here is from genome assembly GCA_964059195.1 of Ectobius pallidus. Lineage (NCBI taxonomy): Eukaryota > Metazoa > Arthropoda > Insecta > Blattodea > Ectobiidae > Ectobius > Ectobius pallidus. The sequence continues at coordinate 178,778,923 of CAXKWD010000005.1, read as the reverse complement.
CATAAAATCTCGGTTTTTCAAAGAAACGTAAAAATGTTGTATTGTATTACCATTGTTATATTTTGATTGACTTGGCGACAGAGTTTGCCACCTGCATGAATTTGAGAGTGCAAACTACTGTTTGTCCTAAATAAACAGTAATATAATACACAAGGCTATAAAAGAAAATGCAGACTCGCCGACCCCCACCACCTTCCATTGAAAGAAAACTGCTAAACAGAATGTTCACTGCTTGAATTTGTGAGTCACTAGCCATTGTTGAAGACTTTAGAATGTGTTGTAGAGAAATGGGTGTGACAATTAGGAAAAAACTTAAGAAGGTACTTAGTTCAAATCCCGATCTTAAACTTCTGAAAACAGTGAAATTGAAATATATAGCAGTATAGTGCGAATTTTTGATAGTGCATGTTTCGCCCTTCATTGTGCATATTTGGAGATACGATAGTGCATGAATGCATGCATATTTTTAAGTTTGATAGTGCATGAAAATCCGGGCTTTAGAGATCACCAATGTGGATTAAGGTGAAAGAGATCAACCATTGATCAAATATTCTGTATTCGCCAGATCTTGGAGAAAAAGAGGGAATACAATAAATCTGTTCACCAGCTATAGGCTTACATAGATTTTAGAATCTGTAGGAACTATACAGAAAGTAAAAAGAAAATATTACGGTCGAGAAAACAGGAGATGAAAAACTATAAGAAAACAAAAAAGCGTAGAAATACAAAGAAAAATAGGAATTACATACACAAAGGAGATGACATATGCTGTGTCCCCTTGACAGCTAAATGCCTACGCCTGCTCCTGACGTGTTGGATACCCGCCCGCCTGTCAATATGCCGGAATGCATCACCCTGCTAATTCCTTCATCTGTATGCTGACATCCTCTTAATGAAGATGTACTCCGATGCCAATAAGAATCGTGAGACACGCCACAGCCCATTAATAACATTCTCCATGGAAACCCGAAAAAACTTAGCATCGCGAATGTCAAGGATTCAAAGCCTACTGTGTTTCATAGAATTCATCCATTCTTTATGATTCCAAATGAATCAGTCATTTCGAAAAGGCCATATGTCCATCCTCACCACATTTAGTTCAAAATCTAGAAGTACTCGAAGAAACGTGCATTCACGTGAAAAGACCATACCCCACTCCTCCAATGAGGGAGATATTAAGAGTCTTATTTCATTCTAAATATGAACGAAGATATTTTAAGCTTCGGTTTTGCAATCCAAACAGTTTTTTCTTTCTCCTGAAAATTTTACTTTGGTGGATATATGGCCTTTTCGAAATGACTGATTCAAATATAAAATTTAAAAAAATTAAAATAATTTATTTCATTGATGACGCCTTCTTAATGCAGGCCGAAAAGTTAGATTTTGTATCGTCACACTGAAACAATTGTTAAGGGCGTTATGTATCGACATAACAAACACAAAGGAAAGGCAGTATGTATAATGCCTACGCGTTTCTAGTATCTCATATTTAGTTAATATTTCCAAATTAATACAGCTCTAATTTAAAATAGGTTTTTTGTTAATTCTTTTAGAGGCCTAGGCTAACGTATTGGAAATGATTGATTTTATGTACTTCAGAAACACTTTATCTTCTCGTCTTCTGTCCAGAAATCTAAAAATGAAGATTTTTAAAACCATTATCCTGGCGGTAGTATTATATGGATGTGAGACATGGCCCCATACATAATCTGAGTGTTCGAAAACAGGGGGCTTAGGAAAATATTCAGACCTAAGAGAGATGAAAACTGCATAACGACGAGCTTCATGACTGTACTTGTCACGGAATAATGTAAGGGTAATTAAATCACGGAGGATGAAATGGGGGAGGAAAGACATAGCCTATGTCAAAAGTATTACTGGGAGACCCGAAGGGAAAAGACCACTTGGAAGACCTAGACGTAGGTGGGAGTACAATATTAGGATAGATTTAAGGGAAGTAGGATTTGCGAGGGATGGTTGGATGGAGTTAGCACAGAATAGGGTTGAATGGCGGGCTCAGGTAAGCGCGGCAATGAATCTCCGAGTTACATAGAATAGATAATATTCCTTTAGCTTGCTTAGGAATTGTCTATTGTCAATGAGTAAGTAAGTACAATTTGATACACATTCTCTGTTAAATTTGTACATCTAAAGCAAGCCATGAAACAAATTAAGAAACATCTGACTGCATTGAAGTCATGGCCCTCTCTATCAATTAGCCAATTGAGGCCGTGGTTTCTACATTCATTTGTCCAGACTGTATTTCCCACTGCCTTCTAAATTGTATTAATCGTGTATACACTGCCTGTCCTATACGGCAAATTTTGCGTACTCGGCGACATTACAGATGGCAGCACCTTTCACACCCAGACTGCTTCTTGTTTTTTGCTACGACATTGTTGATTATGTAGTGCTGTCACCGCCGTCTCATAATCACTGCCTTCTAAACTGTATTACTCCTCGAGACGGCGGTGCTCATAATATAGTCTATCAATGCGTCTAATTAATTTACATTTATTTTAATTATTGCTCCAAAATTCCATTTCAAGGTAAGTGTCATATACTGGAATAATATTACGTTCTAAACAAATAACACAAGTATCTGTGTCTGTTTAATGCTTATTTTGATTAGTGATTGCTGCAATCTGGGTGTGAACTGTGTCGCCTCTACTGGATAAATTAGGCAATTTAACAATACTCTGAACTCCATGTTAAAATAAAGCATAGGACAGGCAGTGTAATTCTCGAGACGACGGTGGTATTTCCATTACAAGTTATAAAGACCCCCATAAGACCAATTTTAAAGTCGTAGAGCAATTTGTGTTCTGGTACTGTCAACGTAAGCAATGCACGGCCATCGTGTTTTCATATTTTATTGTAACATGACAGCATTTTGGAACAGAGGCAATAACGCAGATTTAATTCAACTGTTGGCCACGGCCACCTGTTATTGTTTAGCTTGCATTTGTTCAAGAGTTTCCTTCCATTTTTCAAATTAATTACCGATAGAGCGAACACATCGATATCTCGAATAAACATCGATTCTAGCGAGACAAGTAAAGGACTTTAATTAAAATTGATTGTACAAGTAGGTTTTCATACCTATGGAAATATTCCCAGCTTTTATGTGATACCATATAAAAGGATGCTTTCAATGCTTTCATCATATAAACCCCTACACGGAGTAATGGACTCGCTATATCCCTTTCAGCGTACTATAGGGAATTACCTCCCCCCCCCCCAGCCCTATTAGCAAATAACGTTATTCCTACAATATATGTTAAGGCATATGTTTCGCGTGTAAACATATTGAATATCAAGACCAAAAATTTAGAAGGATCTCACTTAACTTTCCCTTACCCATCAAGTTCAGTGCGAACTTAGTAGCCTCGCCACAATTCAAACTCGTAATAGTTAACATTTATTTACTAACTCAAGGCAATAGACAGCTCCTCAGCAAGCTAAAGGAATTGATAAATAAAGCTAAAGGAATATTATCTATGATATAGAACCCGAAGGTTCATTGCCGCGCTTACCTGAACCCGCCATTCAACCCTATTCTGTGCTAACTCCACCCAACCATCTCTCGCAAATCCTACTTCACTTAAATATATCCTTATATTGTCCTCCCACCTACGTCTAGGTCTTCCAGATGGTATTTTCCCTTCGGGTCTCCCATTCGATATTATTGAGATATGTATTTCCTCCCCGATGCGCGCAACATGTCCAGCCCATCTCATATTTCGTGATTTAAATACTCTTACTATATCTTGTGAAGACTACAGGTTATGAAGCTCGTCGTTATGCAGTTTTCATCTCTCTTAGGTCTGAATACTTTCCTAAGCCCCCTGTTTTCGAATACTCCCAGATTATGTTCTTTCCGAAGAGTAAGCGACCATGTCTCACATCCATATAATACAACCGGCAGGATAATTGTTTTATAAATTTTTATTTTTAGATTTCTGGGCAGAAGACGGAAAGATAAAAGTTTCTGAATTGCATAAAAGCAAGTATTTCCTGATTTTAGTCGACACTTAATTTCTGCCCTAATATTATTTGTGTCTGTAAATATTGCTCCCAGATATTTAAATTTTTCCACTTCTTTGAGCGATTTATGGGCTATTCTAATATTTTGAAGCGCATTATTTTGACATTTCATGACCATATACTTATTTTTTTCTGCATTAATTTGCAATCCAACATTCGTGCAAGCATCAGAAAGACTTTCTGTATTTATTGCGAATGAAGTTTGAAATAAATTAATTTAAAATCATCATGTACCCTATAGGGTACAGTCGTTTGTTCGAAAAGAAACCGAATTATTTAAATTTCATATAAAAAACATAACAGGCCCAAGAAATAAGCTATGCACCAATCATTGTATTAAGTGTTTTCTTTGCAGTCCGGCACGCGGTTGCTTGTTGTGTGAGGAATTTACTCTCGGCAAATAAAGTCATGAAAATCTCAGCTGTTTTTCAATGCGATGATATACAGGGAATCCATTTTATGCGGAAACTTTTTAACAGCGTTGCCCCTGCTCACACTTTCCCCGCTGTTGCGCTTGCACCGGCCGGGACCGTGTTCCGTTACTACCGGCAAATCAAGACTTTAGAAACAATACAAAATAGAATAACTCAACCAACTTATTATCAAAATAGGCCTACATGTAGAGGCTTATTACTCACCATTTTGTACGGATGGTACAGTCAGGATATTTACGAGAAAATCTCCGAACTCGCCTTCTATGGTAATTTCTCAATAAGTAACATTCCACCAAATAAATTCGCTGTTCAACCGTATACATTTTCGATTATTGTCTTACGTAACACACAACAATAGACAAGCGTCTCACTACAAGACACCGAAGTAACTAACCGCTTGTAGGGTCTATGCTTTGTACAATGCTAGCGCGGCAATGCGGCAGTGATGCGAGGTTTCCTCATAAAATGGACTCACTGTATTTTAATGCATGATTGATAAGTTTCTGGTAACACATTAAATAATCGATTATTCATGCTTTTTGTATGCCGTGATGTTACATCTGACACAACAATGATTTGATTTTAAACATCCTATTTATTAAGTATATAATCTGATTCATTTTATTTATTTAATAGTTCTAATAAATCCCACTGTTGCTCGAAAAAAGACGTAATATCTTAATTTAAACATTTGTAAAAATTTATCTGAACAAGGGAGGATCTACAGAAAAGACAGCCACATCTTTCAGTCTAATAAATAATCGTTGTGTTTGGAATTACAGTAAAAGTGAAGTGTTCCTTATTACAGGCCATGGAGGCCCAGAGGGCTCCAGGAGGTTGAGACTCCCAGATTTTAGACTTTCGGCACATGATGGTGATAAGGTTGTCAGCCTTACGCACCGGCCGCCTTTACCACCAGGATTGCTCCTGGTACTCATTTCTGTTAGAGGCTGAGACGACCCCAGGGCCATAGTGCCACCAGAAGCATTAGGCTAATTGAAAAACTCCAACGACCTCATCGTGGATCGAACCCGCGACCTTCCTGTTTGTATCTCAGCGCCTCAACCACTACGCTACGGCGTACCCCCTTGGAATTACAGTAGAATTCCGATCATCCGGATTTATTGGGACCGGACCCGATCCGGATAATTGGATCGATCATGAAAAGGGGTTGTTTCTTAAAAAGAAACTAAATTTTACAGTAACCTACTGTACTTACGTATCGGTCTGCCAGTTGTTTTTGCTGGAAAACTGTCGATTTTGTCGGCTAACGTTTTTTTTTTTTCTTTTTTTTTTTTTTTTTTTAATAATCGGCCTGAAAGAGGGGTTTCCAATACTCTCTACAGCAGGTATGGGCAACCTTTGGAAAGATGCGGGCTAAACTTTACGATATTTATGAAGTCGCGGGCCGTAGATAATAGGAAGGCCTATTTGTTAAAAAATAATCATGATACGGTTTTTTATATTTATAAAGTATAATGCTAAAGTTACTTGAATGAGAACAATATCGAACTGATTATGTATTTACTTACAAACAGCAGAAATTAATAAGAAACTTGAGCTTGAACTTGACAAACAAGATAATAAATGTTGGCATCAATCCCACTAATACACAAGCGCAGAGTGTTTCCCAAATTTTCATCTGTAAGTTTCGTTCGATACTTTGATTTATTAGTTTTCATCATGGAAAAAAACTGTTCACATTTGTAAGTACTTCCAAATGCACTCAGCTGTGGGTACTTTTCTTCGGCAAGGTATGTTCTGTATAAATCACTTAGCTCCACGTCTTCAAATTTTGACTTCAAATGTGTGTTTTCCTGAAGCTCGATCAACTCCATTTGCAGATGTGTCGGAGCCTTCTTGACGTCACTTTTCATCGGAGTAGCAAAAAGGTTAACTCAGCTATCCAAGTTTTTGAAGTCTGAAAATCTATGAAAAAATTTCCCCGATAGTGATTTCAGTTCTTCAGCATATTGAGTGTAATCAACATTTTCGTGACTGGATTGTGCTGAAAAATGATAACAGCTTCCAGATCGCATTTGTGTTTCCCACAAGCGAATTTTATTCTGGAACGCTTTCAAATTGCTGTACAAATCGTTTTCCAACTGACCTTGTTTTTGAAGCTTCAAATTCAACTCAAGTGACCCGTGATGTAAATTAGAAATGCTAAATCACATAACCATTTCTGATCAATAACTTCAGGCAAAGGTTTCTCTTTGATTTCCATAAAATCAGTTATTTCCTGTCTAAGATCTAAAATCTTTTCAGCATTTTGCCTTTTGTTTAAGCATCTTACTTCGCAATAATATGTCATGTCACCATGTTCCGAAGAGAGGTCATCCAAAAATGCTTTGAACTGGCGATGGTTAAGCGCGCGGGATCAAATAATATTAATGGTCTTTATTACCAGATCCATGACGTTCTGCAATCGAATTGACTTAGAACAGAAGTTTTTTTGGTTAATAATGCAATGTAGGATTATTAAATCATATTTTTGCACGTCCAAGTCAATTGCGTTTTCTTTCAAAATTCCGATGAAACCCTTTCGTGAACCGATCATATAAGGCGCACCATCTGTGCAATCCCCAATTAACTTGCACCACTGCAAACCATACTGTTCGATAGCACTTTTAACCTCACGAAAAATATCTTCTCCACTTGTGGTCCCTTTTAGAGGCTGTAAAGCCAGCAATTCCTCAGTTAAGGTAAATTTTTCGTAACGCCTCGTACGAAAATATCTAGTTGCGCTGTATCAGACAAGTCGGTGCTCTCGTCCAAAGCAATCGAAAATGATTTAAAATCAGTCACACAATCAGGGTGCACAACATTTTTTGATATTTTGGCGAACAGTTTGATTCTGTTAAATGTAATAGTGGTGGTAATATGTTACATGATTTATCTTATCATTTTTTCTTGATATCATCAGCCATTTTATCTATACGTCGAACAACAGAGAACTGAAAATATTTACTTTTTCGAGCGCGATTTTAAAATGTTCCGCGGGCCGGATCAAAAGTCGGGGCGGGCCACATCCGGCCCACGGGCCTGACGTTGCCCATATATGCTCTACAGCAAAAACCACTTAAATACTGCCTCGAAGTGATTCTGAAGTTTATCCCCCTAAATAAAATTCCTGGGGAGACGCCCCTGTCGCGAACCCCAAGCTGTGAACCTGTAAGACAAGTTTTTCTCGGGTGACCGGCAAAACACAGCATCACTTAGGATCTACAAGTCCATTGTAACTTGATACCGGCGCGAGGAGCAATGAATAACAAAAGCCGACATGTTTACCACCACAAAAACATTCATTTCCCTCTAGAGGCGTGGTGTGCCACTTCTATAAATTGAGAGAAAATATGGCTGCCGCACGTGTCATAAGAACTATTAATTACAACAAAAAAAAGCCACCTTGCGGAGAATGTGTGAAAAGAGCGCCTCCAAGTCCAGTGGTTTATTTCCACGGCCTCCTACAATTGTCACGGCCTCGTGGATTCCTAAGCCTTCTCGACCACGCCAAATTAATTCTGTAAGCTTGTAGACTCTTCAATTTCATAAAATCTCCACTATTTTCATTGCAATGCTGCGGAAAAAAGAGTTATAAATACCTGATTTACCTTAAGGTAAATTTTCTTCCAGCCTATGTAAAATACTCTCACTACAGGGCAAGCATAAATGAACAGAACTACTTATTAGTAGATATATAAGCATTCATAAACCACAGATTATTGTCTCTGTTGGACATTACATGAGAATATTATAGGAGAAAAATTCTTCCGACACTGGGATTTGAACCCAGGACCTTTGGCTATTCGCGCCAATGAACCGTACGACTGATTGCCCTAATAGGAGAGAGGTTCCATCTGGCGCTGTGAATTGAACTCCGCTTTAGCTCAGTTGGTAGAGCATTGTCGCGAATAGCCAAAGGTCCTGGGTTGAAGTCCCAGTGTCGGAGGAATTTTTTTCCTATGCTGTTCTCATACTTATTAGTAACAAGCAGGTGCCCGCGGCTTCACCTGCGATTGTTTTACAATTGAAATATATTAGCCTATTGATATTGGATCAAATCGGTAGACCGATACCGGAGTAAAACCCAATTTAATGTCTATTTTAAAGACGCTGTAACTCAAATACACTTTACCGGATTTTTATGAAACTTGGTATACGCATTTATAACGTCCATGGGAAAAAGCCTATTGATATTGGACCAAATCAGACCGGTACCAGAGTTATGCCCAATTTAGTGCCTATTTTATGGTAATGTATTACATAGAATTTATCAAATGGAAATCAGTTTTCATGACAACATATTGTTTTACATAATCAGGCTTTAAAACTTAGTGCCCGATCGAATATGTTAACAGCAACGGTACCGTACAGACTTTGCTCGGCGTATGCCCTAGCTACCATATGCTAGTTCACGTGATAGTAAACAAACCGAAATACAGATATAGGAAGACCACAAAATAACTTCTCATTATCTAAACTCACATTACAAGCATGCAAAACGATACTTTCTCCTGTTTGTGTATAATAGTCCCTCCCAAATGTTTCAATATATGTTTGCGTTTTAGAACACTTTACTTTCGGCATGCCGAACACGCACAATGACAAGGTACACTGTTGACCAATTTGAGAGGCACCGTACCACAAGCGCATTCACTTCTCAGTACTGCTATCAGCTACTGTCTTATCAGCCTACTCAATCAACCCCCACCCCCTATACTCAGGTTGTTGGTAACCGGAATCAACTCCCTCTGTGTGTTCGGGCACTAAGTTTTAAAGCCTGTACATAATATACGGCTTTGGAAGTTGCAGCTATGACAAATAACACTACCCACATATTCCTTCACATATGCTTATCAAACTAGGCCTTTGTTCTTCCATAAGCCCTGCTTGTTGAATCGATCTGGAGCTTAACTCTGAAATCGATTACAAAAATAACCTATTTTCTGCTTATCATAATTGCAATTAGGCCTATCACTGACTAAACAAAAGCATTCTAACACTTTGTTACATCTGTTTCTTCTTCTTTCTTTCTTTATCTTAGTTTTACCTCTCCCTTTTTTTAGGATTTAAGCGACCCAAGCCTCCCGGGCCTTACAGGGCCGCGACCTGTCGGGATTATCTTTGGATCACATACATACTTTTTTGACCAGACAAGGACATGGAGGGCCTCGCCGGATGAATGATCAGGCCAACGCCGGGGCCACCTCCGAGACACCACGAACACATAGGACGAGACACACCATTCACACACACACACACTCCAAACAAGGCGAGGATGGGATGAAGATAATAATGACGGCCAGATGATATCTGGGGATCACAAGGGCCTAAAGTTACCCGACATTTGTCTCACAGGTGAGGGAAAACCCAGGAAAAAACTGACCTATGTAACTTGTCCCAACCAGGATTCGAACCCGCGACCGCCCTACGCTACAGTGGTGGACTGGTAAATCAGTTTACCTGATTTTATTTTATTTTGTTAATACAGGGTGTCCACCAAGTAATGCTGAAGAAATTCCCGGCTTATTCCCTGATTTTCATCGATCATTTCAGAAATTCCCGGCCAAAATATGATTAATGAAGCACTTTCTAATAACTGTGTAAGAAAAATTATAGGATTATACATACTTTAAATAAGAAAAACTTTTAGTAACAAAAGTAATTGCAAACAATAATTACTTAGGATATAACAGATACAAAAATTAGGAACAATAAAATAAATTAAATATACTTTCATATAGGCCTATTATTGTCTAGAAGTATTTTTATCACACTTTGCAATTTTTAGAATTTTCCCGGATATTTTAATAAATTTATTGACTTTTCCCGGATTTTTCCGACCAGTGGACACCCTGTAATATCTCTCTTTTACAACACTCTGTACTTCGTTTTCTGCAAATAAATCACTACTGTCACTAACTTATTACTAGGGACCGGATTCTTAGGTTTTTACCTATTTTTTTCCTTACTTCCAAAACAAAAATCGCTCATACACTTTTTCGAATCATGTCCATAGGATTCACCCACATTAATTCTGTGGCACCTAAAAATACCTAAATGGGGTATGAAAACCTAAATATACCTAAACGGGATATACAACCTAAAATATCTAATTTAGGCTGCAATTTTGTCTTGTTTGTTTGTCAGGTGAGATATCGATATTTTTCGGAGAGACAATTTTTGTCGGGTTGAAATTAATACCACCCGTTGTCGTCTAGGATGGACAGTATCAAGAGACGAAGTGTAAGAGTACCGGCGTATTCTCGTATGAACAACCATTGTTGCCGTGTATGAACTAGGATATACTGTAGATTTCTCTGTTTTAAAGCGCTTGTTTGCCTTTAGTACTGTCCTGTCATTCATACTGAGTGGTCAAACTGTGAGTTTTAAGAAGACGTGTTAATTATGCCGAAACAAATGAAATTGAGTTTATTACGGCAGTGGATTGGCGATGACCTGAATTTCATCTTTTCCCCCTTCTTCTTCTTCTTCTTTTCTTCTTCTGAGGTTATTTTATGACGTTGCACCCCGCGGGTTTCTACGTCTGCTCTGTCCTAAAGCAAGTTTATACAAATTTAAGTCAATTTTGTTAAGTTAAACTTTACAAATATTATGTATTGAATCCTATGTAGCACATTCAAATTCATTAAGCCAATTATTCTACCCGAAAACGATATTTTGGACAAAAAACCTAAAAAAAAAACTATTTCACCCAATGAAAAACCTAAAACAGTGTTTTTAAAAACCTAAAAATCCGGTCCCTACTTATTACTACCTATAACTTGCAAAAATAAAAGAAACCTGATAAAAAAAATATAGGCCTATATATTGCATATATTAGGAGTTCGTCGTCATATTTTATTGCAACTCTTTTATCACAGACGACATCTCTGAATGACAACATTGAAAAGCGCTGACATATTGGAAGAAGGGAAATAAAATTTTAAGAACCTGCAAATGCGCCCTTTTTGCATGCAGGGGAGTGTTGTAATATCTTTTATCGCTCACTCCAACTCAAGTCAGTGTCTTGTGCACGGCGTATTGATTCTGCTGCCTGTTCAGTCAATAAATAAAATGAAGCCATTTATAATCCAGTCAGCCGTGAGTCCTCTTCGCAAAGGAGGCCGAAACAAGAGCATATCGCGCCGCGGCGCCCTCCATTCTTCAAGATTCTTATCAGCATTCACTTTCATGTCCAACTCCTTACACCGAATGCCGTCAGTATTGTCATTATTAGGGACCGGATTTTTAGGTTTTCAAAAACACTGTTTTAGGTTTTCCATTAGGTGAAATAGTTTTTTTTTTAGGTTTTTTATCCAAAATATCGTTTTCGGGTAGAATAATTGATGTAGATGTAGATGTAGATATGAATTTGAATGTGCTACATAGGATTCAATACATCATTAACACGTCTTCTTAAAACACAGTGTGACCACTCAGTGTGAATAACAAGACAGTACTAAAGGCAAACAAACGCTTTAAAACACAGAATTCTATACCCTTGTTCATACACGGCAACAATGGTTGTTCGTACGAATATTTTAAAAGGAATACGCCGGTACTCTACACTTCCTCTCTTGATACAGTCCATCCTAGACGACAATTGGTTGAACGAAACGCTGGTGGTATTAATTTCAACCCGACAAAAATTGTCTCTCCGAAAAATATCGATATCTCACCTGACAAACAAACAAGACAAAATTGCAGCCTAAATTAGATATTTTAGGTTTTATATCCCGTTTAGGTATATTTAGGTTTTTATACCCCATTTAGGTATTTTTAGGTGCCACAGAATTAATATGGGTGAATCCTACGGACTTGATTCGAAAAAGTGTATGAGCGCTTTTTGTTTTGGAAGCCAGGAAAAAAATAGGTAAAAACCTAAGAATCCGGTCCCTAGTCATCATCATTAAAACAATTTAATAAGTTAATAACAGTGCTTTAGTTGGGCCGGTACGCACCGGTACTGCGTACCGGTATAAAATTATTTTCCTTCTACCATACCGGGAAAAATATGTGCTCCGGTACGTCGTACTGGCAGTACAGGAACGAGATTGTCCTAAAATACTTATTAAATGTCTAATTCAATACCAAAAATGGCAAGCACTATTAAATTCTCCACAGATATGCGTTCTAATCTTCACCTTCGTGCGCATTTCTACAGTTACTTTCTCCTTAGATCACATGTTGGCTAGCCACCTTGTTTTCATAAAATGTGTGGGACCACCACTAGACGTTTTTGATCTTGCTCCATACGTCAGGTCATGACTACAAGGAGGCAATAGGTCAGCAGAAGAAACTGCATGCAGAAAATGTCAACCGAAGGATTACATTCAGTATGAGGCGATATGGAAAATTTTGAAGTAAGATGAGTACCCCCAAAAAATATTTTCCAACTAAAGCACTGGTTAATAATAATAATAAACACATATAATTATGCGTTAACGATGGTTAGCGAATGTGCTTGTCAGAAGTAAAAAAAAAATACTATCCATTGACACTTTATTCACCGCTGAAGACTTTGTATTATCTGAGAAATAGGAATGTTTATCGTAAATCCTAAGCATGTAAAAAGAGACAAAATAGGATGGAACATTTTTAGTTTTTGGGCGGAGTAAATTTTGCCCCGTGGTTTTGGGGAGGAAAGTGTGAAATTGATATTCATTTTCTTTTTTTGTATTTCCGCTCCGAAATGGCCTTATAATAAATAAAATGTCTCGTAAATACAGTAAAAGTCAATTTAATGGAATTTCTGTTTCTTCTTATTTCGGCCCCTACCAGGCAAGGTGTGTAGAAGCAATGGGTTGCAAAATAATTCTAAGTCATCTATGAGCGGTAGAATTCTATATAGCGTTTTATGAGTTTAATAAGTCGTTCTTCCTTATTTAAAATTCTAGAATTTAAAGAACGAAAGCTCTTCATAAGTAAATTTCGAATTACAAGCAAAATTTATTGGTCATTAATTTTATTTTAGTTTAGAGTATCTAACCCTTAATTAAATCCTTGTAATTTTTATTGTCTGTAGCACGTTTAGTTTTAATTTCTAATTTATCAAATCTTATATTGTTTATAACTTAGTATAGGCCTATATTAGGCCTATTTGCAATATGTAAAGTTTTACTGGTGCAGTGGAAGAAAAGGCCTCATGGCCGTAACTTCGCCAGTATAAATAGATAATAGTAATAAATAATAATAATAATAATAACTTAAAAGACCCGACGTCACTAATATTATTTTATTTTATTATAATAATAATAATAATAATAAAATAAAATAATATTAGTGACGTCGGGTCTTTTAAGTTACTAAGATATATAAGAAATAAATAAATACAGCCGTACAATATTAATTATAGAATTATATATATATATGTATAATAATATACTGTGTGTGTGTATATATATATATATATATATATATATATATATATATATATATACACACAGTATATTATTCCTAAACTTAACAATCCCTAGTGTTGCTGCATTTTGTAAAAGGCGCTTGGATGGTATTTTGTTGTAAAGTGAACAGTTTAAGTATCTCCTGACGTGAAATCGACATTTAAATATCTAGTAAGCATCAAGTAGGCTCTGGAAATAGTTTGTATAATTAGAAAGCCGGCTTTGGAACGGCGTTGGGGGAAAAAAAAAAGTTGAATGCGGTTTTAGGAGATAGAGGGCTTTGCTTTGTGAAGTTGATTCGGACATCAAAAGGCACTTTGAATCAAAACAACGATCCTCTGTAAAACCCGGAGCTTGTCGCTAAACAAGCGGAACGATACACACACACAGAGACACGTGATCGAAATCGACTTCAGAGCTTCCCATTCTTGTCACATATGTTCGATAAAAAAACCAAAGCCTCCTATATTAACCCTACATGCCTTAATGGAAGCAAGGCCCCCACACCCCGATCATTTGAATCGGTTCTATTTATTTCATAACATACATACATTTCATAAAAACAAGCTTTTTTTACAGGCTTACCAACATGGTCCGCTGAATTTCCCTGCATCAAGCGTTTAGTCAAAATTTAATTCCCTACACGCTCTGGTTAACTTAATATGTGTAAACCCGTTATGAAAGGCACAAATAAAAACAAAAAACCGATGACGTAAATGGATGAGTTCAACATATGTAACTTAATCTACAATTCAATCTCGTAATTCTGCTGTATCAGGATTGCATATTTTCAAAGGAGGTATAATTAAGTTTTTATCTCTATAATAGGTTCATTATTATTATATTCTTCTCTTTAATATTGATGAAAATGGATCTGTATCCTTGCTTAGGTGAGGAAAACAGTTAGATTTCCGGTACTTTATGAGATTGTGTGGTGCACGGAAAATGTCTGTCCGTCCGTGTGTCTGTACGCGCGATAACTCAAACACTCAATATAGTAAGGAGCTCTTGAATTTTGAATAAAATAATGGGAAAGAATTTTGACAAAAATCTAAATCTCGTTACAGGACGGGGTACAAGATTTAGACATGAGCCGAATCACTATGTTTCATGTTTTCTGTGCAGTCCGGCACGGGTTTATAATTTGCGTGGAAAGTTGTGTCTCTGGCATTTAGAAGTTGGAATTTATTCAATTAACCGTTGGCTCTTTACTGTTTTATACTGTTAAGGATTGATATGTATGCTTTGCTCAGAATCAGCGTGTACTATCTTGTATGATAACACGAGGGAGATTCAAATGAAAACCACAATTAATTTTTTTCCTCTATTTTACTGCAGGAAGAATGTTTGCTTGTATATTATTCTTCCACATAGTCCCCTCCCAGTTCAATGCACTTATGCCATCGGATAGGAAGTACTTCGACACCGCGTGAGAAAAATTATTTTGATTGACGCTGTAGCCACTCGTGCACCGCCTATTGGATGTCTTCATCAGACTTGAACTTCTGCCCTCCAATGTGCTCCTTTATCGGACCAAAGATTTGGAAATCTGACGGTGACAAAGCGAAGGGGATTGCTGAGAGCAGGTGTTTTGCTTCAACATGATAACGCCCGTCCTCGCACAACCATGAAAACGATCGACGACATATGCTTCAAGTGCTTCCCACATCTTCCATACTTGTCAGGTATGTTTGGCACCATCAGATTTCCACACCATTAGTTCATCAAAGGAACTTTTTGGAGGGCAGAAGTTCAAGTCTGATGAAGACGTCCAACGATGGTGCAGGAGTACCTACAGTGTCAATCAGAATAATTTTTCTCACGCGGTGTCGAAGTACTTCCTATCCGATGGCATAAGTGCATTGAACTGGGAGGGGACTATGTAGAAAATAACGTACAAGCAAACATTCTTCCTGCAGAAAAATAGTGGAAAATAATTAATTACTGTTTTCATTTGATTTTCCCTCGTATTATTATAGTAGGCTATAGGCCTACAGATAAATAATTTTCCGCGATTTTCTCGAAGACAGTTCTTTACAGTATTTTATTGTACAAAAGTCTTATATTTTGGCGAAATATAACATAGACTAATCAGATTCTGTAAACTTACACCATTTTATATTCTGAGTTTTCATAATTAAATGTAAAAGCATGTTTATAGGCCGACAGATCTAATTTTTCTTTAATTTTGGGAAGCAGTTGAAGATCAAGTCGCGAAACCATTTAACATCAAACACCAAGACGCATTTTGTCTACATAAGGTGTAGGATGCCCTCAGTCAGAAGCAAGCAATGATTATTTACAGCATAATGAACAGCGCTTTATTGTTGCAAAAATCCATTCCTCCCCTTTAGGAACACACTTTTTGCAACACACCCATAACAATCGGATGGTCCATGAATAGAACCTTGTGGAGCTTAAAAAAAACATATGAAAATGACAATAATGCAAAGTGAAAGCATTGTAATGTCAATTGTTCCGCTTAACTACAATGCTCGTATACATGTATTCAGATATATTAATGTATTTCAATAGGAATAACTGTTTTAACAGATCGTTATTTTTTACCGTTATTTTTATTGGTTTCCAGAATATAAATCGGCAGTTAAGTTTAACGGCCCGGTTTACGAGCGAAGCTGATTGCAAACTACAGTCCCTTAATTAATACACACATACGTAACAGCACAGATATGCGAGTTTTACAATAAACTGCATTGCCACTGAAATATCGCCAGGACGTGATAATATTAAAGAAAATGAAAAATTCAAGTGTCTAAAAAATACATATCTCTATATATATAAGATACTTTGTCCTGACCGACTGATTGACTGACTGACTGACTGACTGACAGGAATCAAAGGTAGAGACCTAAACTATAACAGGTAGAGACTTGGAATTTTGACAGTACCTTCGTTTCATAATGTAAGGGCTCACTAAGAGAGGATTTTGCAAAATTTTGATTTTAAATGCCAAAAATTATATGTTTTTGAGAATACTTAATCCCTTTTTATACAGAATTATCAACATATTGTTGATAATGGTGTAAGACAGAACATATTGTTACTAAAGGTATCAGATGGGTTTGGAAATAAATGCAAGTTTCACAAATAGCCTAAGAGAAGGTAGCCTATCAATATAATTCATGTCTGTCATAATTGTCTGTCTGTCCGCGATGCCCAGCGAAATCTACTGAACGCAGAGATCTGAAATATTGAACATAGATGGACTGAAGCCGGATTCTTAATTTTAGCTTTCGTTCGCGAGTTATGAGTGAAAAACGGGCAGAAAAAGTTAATTCTAGCACTGGATATCGCTAATACATTAACAACAGTGGAATTAATTGCAGATGGCCTTGGTCACTGATCCATAATTTGTAGGAGATTACGAAGTTCTATGCAAAACAGTTGACTGTCTATAATCACGGAGACAAAACCCATCTGTATCGAAGTCTGCCATACACGATCAATGTTCTTGTTCAATATGAGATTGTGTATGGCGAGCTTAAGACTTGATTAACAAAAGACTATAACGCCGCGTGTGTTACACGGGTCACTTGGCAAATATCTCCGCTTATTATTTGCAGGGGTTGGGGGGTAAAAATACGTCGCTTTATGCAGCATAAGCGGGTTAGAGCTCTTGTTACTGATAATGGAGCCAATAATTAGCCAGGATTTACTGTGCAGGTTCGCCAACACATCAGTGCTGCCAACTGCCACCACCGGAATGTTCCCACACTACATTTTAAACCGAAATAATAACCTTATCTAGCTTTATATTATACGGTCTAATGCCGAGAGGTTTTGTTAAATGTATTTAGACTAAAACGGGAATTTAGAGTCCATTTAAGTTAATTAGTAGTCTATACTTAATCTATGGGAATAGGGTTTTACTGAGCGTTATATTGGTCTCAGAGAAAGAAAAAGAATTCGTGAGTTATGTGAAAATTATAGACTTAATACATATAGTAATATTATAAAATCCCTTTAGGCAGGCCTACAGGCTGTGGT
Source organism: Ectobius pallidus (assembly GCA_964059195.1). NCBI lineage: Eukaryota > Metazoa > Arthropoda > Insecta > Blattodea > Ectobiidae > Ectobius > Ectobius pallidus. The sequence continues at coordinate 178,761,027 of CAXKWD010000005.1, read as the reverse complement.
ATATTTTTAAGTGTTATTGTTCTTCAAACATTCAAATTTCGCCTTATTTGAGAGCTATCGACAAACTAGTTATTGATTTGTAGAGTACTCATCAAGAGCTTTTCAACGATACCCCACGAGACGTGGTTTCAAAAATTTCGAATTTCCATCCCCCCACCCCGACTCGTAGGCCTACCCCCAAAACCCCCGAGTCGTTGGTGTCACTGTGAACTCCAGAGGGAGTACTCTAATTTATTCAAACAAAGTTCTCCTCTAAACTTCATAGGGGCCGAGATATAAATTTTTCAACACTTCAACCCCCTCCCCCGACCACCTCCTTGGGCCAATTTTGCTCATTAACGAACTTATCCGAACTATTGGGCCTAGAACTAACATAATAAAATTTGGTTCAAATATCTTCAAAATTACGGCCGCTAGCGTATATATATATATATATACCACTGCCCGTTCAAAAAATTTGTTGTGATATATATATATATATATATATATATATATATATATATATAGCCTATATTGCAATAGGTAGGTTTTGACAATACTTCCTAAACCTATAGTATTAATAATAATGACAAGGTAGCACACGGAACAGATTCCGGTCGCCTTAAGGACTTGTTCGACAACACGCCTTCACTTCATTTTAATTCCACTACACCCCCCTCCACCCTGGCTCCATCCACCCTTGTAATGAATGATCGTAATTATAGGCCAGGAATTAATATTTCATAAGCAACTGCGTGCAAAAGTGTGACACGTGTGACGCGACTTCATTAAACAAAACACTTTCGCGTTGTCATGGCGACTTCAATCACGAGGTCATGCATGGCTTTGGATGGATAATGAAGACTATAACACAACATAACTGTGAATCACAAGATATTCTAGAAAAATGTTCTACTTCATTTTGAAATTAAGGGGACTCTATATTTAAATTTCTAACCTACGTGGAAAGTACTGTTTTAGTTAAGAATATTTCTAAATGATTATTAAATAGATTCAGCTAGTAAAATTTTAAAATTTCAAAATTGATTGCGGGTTTTTTAAATGTTAAATTTCTCAAGGTGATCAAAGAAATCTTGGAACGCTTTGTCGACTCCATTTTTTATGTTGGCAGCCGAGCACCAGAAAATCAATAACCTCTGGCAATGTGCATGTGTATAGGCCTATGCAACAATACAGGCTACAGTATGGCTATGTAATTCATTAATACAAATCAATATTTATTATTATTATTATTATTATTATTTCAAGGTCGCAGGTTCGATTCCCGATGAGGTCGTTGGAGTTTTTCACTTGATATAATACTTCTGGTGGCATTATGGCCCTGGGGTCGACTCAGCCTCCAACAGAAATGAGTACCAGGAGCAATCCTGGGGGTAAAAGCAGCCGGTGCGTAAGGCTGGCAACCTTACCACCTTCATGTGCCGAATGTCCAAAATCTGGGAGCCTCAACCTTCTGGAAGCCTCTGGGGCTCCATGGCCTGTATAGGGATCACTTTACCTATTATTATTATTATTATTATTATTATTATTATTATTATTATTATTATTTCATAAATGTTAAAGGCTGTCTAAAAATAGTGTATGATACTAAACTAAACTAAACTCCGTGGCGCTACAACCCTGAAAGTAGAAGGCCTACCACCCGATCGCTGCATCATCTACCGTAGGCAGATGGCAGGATTGGGGGACTAGTGAAATTATTTTATTTTTTCTCAAGGACATTAAACTGGGGGGCCGTGTCGCAGATTTACAAAACGTAAAAGAATTCGAAGCCTAAATTAGAGCCTTTGGACAAAATTTCCCAGCCCTTTCAAGTCCAAGTAATACCTGAGTTTTCTGACCATGTTTGTGTCCGTCTTTCCTCTCACGGAAAATAAGCGTAACAAAATTAGTTTAGGTATTGAAACCACCACTTGGATGCCCTATGCTTCATTGTATAGCAATTGCAAGAAATCGGGTCGGTAACTATATTTTTGCTGACGTAACTAATTAGTGGTACTTACGAATATTATTGCCGTGGATCGTAACTTGACATTCCCACACGCAATCTGGTTGCTATGAAAACGAAAGAAATCTCAGTGCTGTAAAAATGACAAAAAGTACAAGTGCCGTAAGTAAAATCATCATAATAAATTTACAAGCCTTTATGGAAGACCAGAACCAAGGCCCCCTAGTTTGTGGCGACTTTAACAGGACAAATATTCGGTTCCCACAACAACAAACACATGCGAATCACTTTCTGAAATAAACATCAATCTTCAATAGTGTATAAACATAATATTTTCAGCTAATATCTCAATTAATATAAATAAATTGATATAAATAATCATCGTGCAAAAAACAGCATGCAATACTTGTGCCGTAAGCGCATAACGGATCTCGGAAATTGAAATAATTCTTTCCTCGATCCGTATGCACCGCTTACGGCACTTGTATCGCAATATACTATTGCTGTTGCTGAAATTTTCTAATTTCCATTAGCACTCCACTTACGCCGTTCTCGCCCTGAGCTGCTTGTTGACGCGAGCGCTGCGCCTACACCGCAACCAGCGCGGCAACCCATCGTGCAGGCGTGCGCTGCGGGTTGCGGCGTTCAAAACAATCGCTCTATTCTGTGACTGCGGCTTTTTAATGTTACTAACACAGAATTCACACGGTGCTTAATTTACTGGGTCAGTGGTTTCGATCCTCGGGTAGGTCTAGAAAATCATAACACCGCAACTTCCTGCGTCAAGTTTTAGGGATAACAGAAGAGTGTTGAGAGTGATTTTATGAAATGTTTGTTCTAATATCTTGTAATTTAGTACATTTAAGGGGAGAGGACAGTATTTTTGTCGTGAAAAATTACCATATTTTTAAATAAAAGTATTTGCTTTACAATTTTGTGTGGAATACTGTATGTAGAATGGATTGCACAACAGTTTGTACGTATTTTTACCCTTATCAGAGCAGTGGCGTTACAGGGAAGGGCCTTAGGGGCCGCGGCTCCCATTGGTTTTTATTTTTCATTGATTTTACCTTTTTTATCCGTCGCAAATAACGACTTAATAAAATAGAATTCAAATATAATTAAATACAAAATAAAATAAAAGCATTTAGGTAATCGCCCTATTTCAAACTGAGGATTGTAAACTGCAAGTTGAATAGGTTTTATATTCTACACGCCACAAGACAGCAATTGTTCTTGAGTAATTATTATAAGTGATTAATTGATTTTTGTGAAGTATTTCAGAGCAGCCTTACCAGGCCGCGACCTGTCGGGAGAGAAATGAACTATGGATCACAACACAGACAGATATACTTTTTTGACCGACAAGGACATGGATGGTCTCCCCGGATGAGTGATTACCACAATTCCAGGGCCACCTCCTCGACAACACGAACACATAGGCCGAGACACACCATTCACACACTCACTCCAAACAAGGCTAGGATGGGATGAAGATGATAATGACGGCCAGATGATATCCGGGGACCACAAGGGCCTAAAGTTACCCGACATTTGTCTCACAAGTGACGAAAAACCCTCGAAAAAAACCACCTAGGTAACTTGTGACCAGGATTCGAACCCGGGCCCGCTGCGTGAGAGGAGCGGTGGACCCCGAAAAAATTAAAAGTTAGAAAAAAAACTAAGCCCCATGCAAATAATACAATTAGTGATATTTTCATCTGGGATTTTTTGTGCCTATCGAAGGGAGCTCAGTCACATTTCGGGTGTTTGTCAAATATATATGACGTCCATCGTATTTGTAAAAAGCATTTATATGTTAAAATACTTCAACTGAGATATCACGTAGGCTGCCAATTCTAACAAAACACTCTTCACAAATTGTAACAAAATAGGCTGCATGTAGAGCGAATAACAATTATATTTTAAAAATCAGAAGGCTTTGGAAACGAGAGATGAGGAGCTGCAACAGATGTAAGGGAGGAGACCCGATGTCCATCTCAGAGCTCAACTAATTGTTTTCGCCTTATACATTATGCAGCCCGCACAGACGACAATTAATTTCCTATCCGCATCAGCTTAATTACTGATCCAGGCGGCCGTGACAGCAAAGCTTGCAGTCGTCTTGAATACCAAAGCCTCCTCGATCCCACTGTCTACACTCTCTGGAAATCTAACGTAGAAATCAAGGTCCCTCATTAATCTCGAGAAATTAGGACAACCGCACATGTTTTCACGACGACCTGAATACTAAGCCTGCTGGAAACCACACATAATCCAATTCCATTCCAATCAAAGTCTCCTAGCATTTTCTAAAGCGTTTGGAAGCTTAAGAAGTTGCCTGTATTACGGACTTTAAAATGATTGGAATTTTTTGAAGTAAAACTTCTTTAGTGGCGGTAGAGGGTAAATCTGTAAAATCAGTCACACTAAAACCGTCACGAAATCAGTCACAATCAGTCACGAAATCAGTCACACTCTTACTTGTTTCGGTGCGGACTGCACAGAAAACAATCAACTCAATGATTAGGAGTAATCAAAGGAAATTTTTCAGACCTTACTTCCTCAATGGCAATACACAATTCCTAAGCAATCTAAAGGTATATAATCTATTTTATGGAACCCGGAGGTTCATTACCGCGCAAATCCCAAATTAAAAAATACAAATTTCCAAAATTTAAAAAAAAAAAACAAAATTAAAAATTATAACATCCAAAAATCCAAAATTTAATAAATAATAAAATAAAAAATTTAAAAATAAAAAATAAATTCAAAAAATTAAAAATAAACAATTCAAAGATCGAAAATGAAAAAAATCCAAAAGTAAAATTTCAAAGATCCAAAATTAAAAAGTCCAAAATCCAAAATTAAAAAAGTCCAAAAACCCAATATTAAAAGTCCAATAATGCAAAATTGAAAAAATCCAATAATCAAAAATTGAAAAAATAAAAAAATAAAATAAAGTCCCACGCACTCTTTTTTTTTCGCTGTCTTAAGTCTTTCTCGAATTAAGACTTCGTATAATTTATATAATCATATTAAAATGTCAATAACTTTCGTATTCAATATGCAAGTAACACCTGTGATAACTTTCAATATTTATTTTATAGATTATTTAATTATTCCATTCCTAAATAGTAGCATGTATCATATAGCTTTTCTAATTTGTCAAAGTCCCGTATAATTTATTTCCAAACTTACCTGAGACCAATGCCAACAATACACTGTTGTCATGTGAACTATGATTTGGATTTGATAATTCTGTGTAAAAAGGGATTAATTATTCTAAAAAACATTTGATTTTTGGCATTTCAAATCAAAATTTTTCAAAATCCTTTCTTAGTGAGCACTTACATTATGAAACAAAGGTACTGTCAAAATTCCAAGTCTCTACCTATTATAGTTTAGGTTCTACGTTGATTATCTGTCAGTCAATCAGGCATTCAGTCAGGACAAAGCCTGTTTTATATATAGATATATATATCTATATATAATACTTTTTTTTTTTGCTTTCCTCAATATATCATTAGTCCTCTGGTGGGTGATTCCAGATCTAACTTGTTCAAGCGATAATTTACATATAGGAATTTCGCGAGTTTATAGAAACCAGAAATACTGAACAATAAGTAACTACTTTGCGGACTGCAAAGAAAACACTTAACACAATGATTGGTCCATAACTTACTTCTTGTTAGGATACATAATGCGTTGAAGTGTTAAAAGCTAAAATTTTTATTTGAAACACTTTCCGCAATAAATTCGCTAAGGGGTAGTTATAAGTCACATTTTTCATACATAAGTTTTAAGTGTTGCCTCTCAAATAGTGCGACTTTGAACTTTTATTAGGAGATTTTTGCTCAATGACGTAAAATGTTTATTGTATAGGATATTAAAATCATTACAATTTGGTGCTCGTAAGCCACTAATGAAGCGAAATAGGGTTAAGTTTTTCATTAAATTGACTTCATGCCTTCTTAGTGATCGATAAAAACCTGATTCTTAATCATTCATCAACAGCTATATCGTAATTTAGTGTTTCTATAATCTGCAAAATTTACAGACTAATCACATGACCGGCCGCCACTGCATTAGTTATTTTATTCATATCTACAGTGTTAACAACGAAGTTCCTTTGTTTGGGATTTTTTAAAATGTTATAAATCAGTGGTGGCCATGCTCTGAGAGATTTTATGCTGTACCAGGACAAATAATTGAATCTGTAGAGCAAAAATCTCCTAATAAAAGTTGCTTGTCTATGTTCCCTCTATACACAGGTAAAGTATTTCGTTGTTATTCATTAACACCCTGTATAAATGGAGTCTTAAATCAAACAAACTTCCTTAAATAATATTTTTGCACGACGTAACTAATGAGTGGAATATTGTTGCCGTGGATCGTAACTTGACATTCCCACACGCAATCTGGTTGCTATGAAAACAAAAGAAATCTCAGTGCTGTAAAAATTATAAAAAGCACACGTGCCCTAAGTAAAACCATCATAATACAAGCCTTTATGGAAGACCGGAACCAAGGCCCCCCCAGTTTGTAGCGGCTTTAACAGGACACATATTCAGTCCCCGTAACAACCAACATATGCGAATCACTTTCTGAAATATAATATCCATATTCAATAGTGTATATACATAATATTTTCAGCTAATATCTCAATTAATATAAATAAATTTATATAAATAATCATCGTGTAAAAAACAGCATGCAATACTCGTGCCGTTAGCGCATAACGGATCTCGGAAATTGAAAAAACTCTTTCCTTGATCCGTATGCACCTCTTACGGCACTTATATCGCAATATGCCATTTTGAACGTCCGTTGGTTTTTATTACGAACTCGGTTTCTTATAAGTCACACTAAACACTCTCGTTCTAAAGCAATGCCAGGCTGTGCTCACAGAATTAGAGAAATTTGATGAAAGCAAAGCCACCTTGATCCTTAACCTGAAGCAAATTGTTCATTTAGAACAGGAGAACATCGTGTTGTCTGACACAAAAGAGGTTGTTCCAGCATTCAGAAAAATTAATTACGAACCTGTACAAGCATTGATTCTTTTGTTCTGTATAAACGCGGGAAAGTTTTTTTAAACACCAAATCCCGAGGCATAAATTTATCATTGTTTGTCATTGCAATATTAAAATCCAATATGCCGGGAAATTCTGTATTAAACTTCTGCTCCATGTTTAGTGAATTCCTTTCACATTTTTTTTCTGCAAAAAAAAAATCATTTGTCTCTTGAGGGGGTGGCGAGTTTTTCACAACCGGAGGGAAATTATTCGAAGAAAGTTGTCTGAAGTTGGCAGCATTGTTGAGCACGGAGCAGGGGACAAGCTGTTACCTTGCATCTGCCGTCCTCTTCTTTTCCGTTTGTCTTCTGTCATCTGCCATTGTTTTCAGCTTTTTGCCATAACGGCCTCCTGGGTTGCAGAAACCAATTAGTCCGCCGTTAACAAAACTTTTCTTTGAGCCTGCACAATAAGGGATCCATGTCGCAGTGGAATAAAATCGCCATTACTGTCAATGACTACTGGTACCTCTTTAATAAGGCATCAAGCCCAGATATATGTATATAGACCTTCCAGGGTGTATGTGAAAGGTTAGAAATTTAATTTCTTCTTTTGACGTCTTTGTCTCTGAAGTTTGTGCAGTTCTTTCAGATAGTCTTACCCAAATATATGCTTACTTGCTTACTCAATGGCAATAGACAATTCCTAAGCAAGGTAAAGGAATATTATCTATTTTATGGGACCCGAAGGTTCATTGCCGCGCTTACCTGAGCCAGCCATTCAACCCTATTCTGTGCTAACTCCATCCAACCATCCCTCTCAAATCCTACTTCTCTTAAATCTATCCTAATATTGTCCTCCCACCTACGTCTAGGTCTTCCAAGTGGTATTTTCCCTTCAGGTCCCCCAGTCAATATTTTGAGATATGTCTTTCCTCCCCCATGCGCGCAACATGTCCAGCCGATTTCATCCCCCGTGATTTAATTACCCTTACTATATCCGGTGACGAGTAAAGGTCATGAAGATCTTCGCTATGCAGTTTTATCCTGAAAATGATGGTAATAACAATAATAATAATAGTAATAATAATAATAATAATAATAATAATAATAATAATAATAATAATAATAGTATTAATTAGGGTTCGGATATTCATGACTTGTCATATTTTTATCCTGAACTCCGTTCTCGCCGAAAACACAAATCAAACACGAATTGCACATTTATTATCCTAATCTGGCCGTTTTTATTTCGAATATAAAGTCATATTTTGGTCCTATTTGTGGTCTTGGTCGTATTTTGGCCATATTTGTAATTTAACGTCATATTTCAGTTATAAATTCGGCAAAAGAGCACAATCATACAGTGTATGTATTACGTGGCGAGTTAAATTTTAAATTTATTTCATTAATTTATTGTTTATGCCAAATTAATAGTAACTTAGGTTTTAAAATTAATGCAATTGTTCATATTTTATAGGAATATGCAAAATATTACGGGTGATGAAGCTGATGAAGCGAGCAAACAGAAGAAAATTCTTTATAATTAGATGTTCATTACAAGTAAAACTGTAAATAACAAAAATCGTTAAAAAGTGATTTGGCCTATCTGATTGAATTAATGTGATGTAATAATTTATTGTCTTTAAACGTTTTAAATTGTAACATTTATTTTTTTGAAAATACGATATTTTATCAGGTCATATTTAGGATTTTGGGTCACATTTCGTGATTTTTAAAGGCATGTTTTCAGACATATTTTTCATTTTTAGGGTCATAAACATCCGAAACCTAATAATAATAATAATAATAATAATAAGTTAATCGAATTGTCTTGTCCACTGAAGGAGGCATTATGTGGGAAGAAGTTCCAGGATAACGAGGATGTCAAGAAATTTGTTGAAAATTGGCTTCGAAACCAAGACAAAGAGTTCTTTGCAGCCGGTATAAAAAAAGCTAGTAACCCGTTGCGACAAGTGCATAAACGTTGGTGGGGATTATGTTGAAAAGTAGGAAAGTCTTGTTTTGTAAAAATAAACACTTTTTTCCTCCAGGTCAGTTTGTCTCTTTAATTTTTGAATGTCCCTCATAATAATAGGCACAATAATAATAATAGTAATAACAATAATAATAATAATAATAATAATAATCAGGGCCCTGATTCTAATGACATGCCATCTTTTTATTGATGTTGCATAGACATTGCTAACTTGTGGATAAATCCTAATCATGACCTATAGACTATATTAGGTCATTTTTGTCATTTTATGCAATTTTATATTTTAGGGCATTTATCACAATTTTAGGTCATTATTTTGTCATTTTCGTGTCATTTGCTTCCTTATTTAGTCATTTTCATGTATTTACATTGAGTGTATTAACTATTTTTCGTCGCTAGCGGTGCTGTCTTTGAAGTGTTATTTGTTTAATGCAAGAAGGAAAAATTCGGCGTTAAAGTGTTGACATGTCTCAGTCGGAGTGAGAATCAAAGAATCGCCAAAATTTTGTATTATATTATTATTGTTATTAGATTGACTTGGCACCAGAGTCTGCCACCTGCTTGGATTTGAGAGTGCAAACTACTGTTTACCCTCAATAAACAAGAATAATATAATCCGGCAGACCACAAAACGATGTGCCGAATTTTGACTCATCAATGCCTCAGTGCCAGAACATTCACAACATTACAGTTATTTACAGTTTTTACAATTATGTACAAACTAGTCTTTAACTTTGTGTGTACAATTATAATTTTTTATAAATAAAATATTAGTTTTAGGTCATTTTTTATAATTATTAAGTCATTTTCTTTCAAATTTAGGGTCATTTTATAGGTCATTGTTCAAACAATTTTAGGTCATCAGAATCCGTGCCCTGATAATAATAATAATAATAATAATAATAATAATAATAATAATAATAATAATAACAATAACAATAATAATAATAAGCACAATAATAATAATAGTAATAATAAGAATAATAGTAATAATAATAGCAATAATAATAATAATAGTGATGGTGGTGAAGCTAGATTGCGAGAACAAGGGTTTAAAGTCGCGGGGTGCAGATAGATGGCTGCAAACAACTCCCCCTTCCCTGTTAGCCGTGTTCTGTCCACTTGCCGCCACCTATTCGCGAATAATTCTAAAATAACACGCTCACTAAATCTCCCGCTTGTTTGTTCCCAACCCCTGCAATACGGGGATGAAAACTTGATCAATTATTTATGAAGGCTGAGATTCTGAAATGGATAGCTTTGCTTCCGGGAGCAATGTAGCAGAAAAACTCAAGAACTCCCTCTTCAATATTAACATTGAGCAAAGTGGAATCTTTCCGTATTTTTTCACTTTGTCTTATCTCTATATATAAAAGCCAAAACCCACTCACTCACTCACTGACTGATCACAGTTTCTCAAAAACCATAAAGCCTAGGAACGTGAAACTTGGTACACATATTGCTACTAGGCTCTAGATGCGCACTAAGAAAGGATTTCAAAATCTTTGGCCTCTAAGGGCCTATAAAGGCCAAAATAGGGTTGTAAAGGTATGAAATTCACCAAAAGGAATTCATACTGCATGCATACAATCCCCATGACAACATTATTTTTTTAAACTACACAGGTGGCTTTGCATGACACTGGGATTTCATGTAGACCTAATAGATATAAAATTATGAGAAAGGCTATCAATAGAATTCCTATTGATTATTATTAACTATTTTTTGACACGACGTAAATTTAGAAGGTCCTGGGTTCTATTCTTAAGAGTTCAACTATTTTCTTATAGTTAGCCTAGGACTGCAATGCAAAAGATAGTAAGTAAAGTGTTCCCTATTACAAGCCATGGGGGCCCAGAGGGTTCCAAGAAGTTGAGGCTCCCGGATTTTTAGACAATAGGCATGTGAAGGTGGTAAGGTTGTCAGCCTTACGCACCGGCCTTCTTTACCCCCAGGTAGTTCACACAATATCAATAGACATAATTTCCTGATTAATTTCTATACCATATTATCTATCTATCTTTTACCTTAGTTTTTACCCAAACTTTTGGGGTCATTTAAGCGACCCATGTTGCCCGGGCCTTACAGGGCCGCGACCTGTCGGGAGAGGGATTATCTATGGCTCACATACATACTTTCATGACCAGACAAGGACATGGAGGGCCTCCCGGATGAGTGATCAGCCAAATGCCGGGGCCACCTCTGAGACAACACAAACATATAGGACGAGATACATCATTCACACACTCACTCTGAACAAGGCGAGGATGGGATGAGGATGATAATGGCTGCCAGATGATATCCGGAGACCACTAGGGCCTAAAGTTCCCAGACATTTGTCTCACAGGTGAGGAAAAATACCGGGAAAAGCTCTACCTAGGTAACTTGTCCCGACCAGTATTCGAATCGGAGCCCGCTGCGTGAGACGAGCGAACGCATCCCGTCCAACTATTTACTGTATGTTTGCCAAAATTGAAACAGAAAGATTAAATTTTTTAAGACATAATCAGAGTAAACTACGGGTGAAGGAGTAAGTTATGTGGAATATAAATACGTCCACCGTGTTGGCTGGACGGCTGATGATTTATAGAAGTAGGCCTACATCGACTTTAAATTGTGTTCACTTAACCTATATACAGTGAAATCTCCGTACAACGATTACCGATATAACGATAATACTCTTTATAACGTTAAAATATTTTGGTCCCGGCATACTTTCCATTAAAATAATGTAAAATTCCCCTCGGTTTTACGATACTCTTAATAACGATAAACCTCCCCACTACGATTACATTTAGAATCCCCGTAAATACATTTTCCTCGGTAAAACGATAAAAATAGATCGTGAAAGTCCAAATCATGAACTCCCCCGCCTCGTTGTAAGGGTGGAATCGCCTTCCTTGACCTTGATCGTGCTTCACCCTCGCTCAAGTGCACAATGGAGTAAACCAGTTGCCTGGTCGCCAGTCAGTGCCTGCACTGCACGGCAAGTTTGTTTGGTGGTGTTCGCGTATTGTTGTGCTTCTCTGTCAGCATGGCTTCTCGCAAACAAATTAGTATGCAGCAGAAATTAGCTGTAATTAAAGACATTGACGCAGGCATGAAACAAACTGCAACATCGAAAAAGTACGGGCTTTCGGAATCTACGGTGTCGACTTTCTTAAAGAAAAGGAATGAGATCGAGGAAAAACTCAATTCAAATGCCGTGGATCCTACTAGAAAACGAAAGAAAACGGCAACATTTATTGACTTGGATGCTGCAACCTTGGAATGCTTCAATGAAAAAAGAACTTTAAACATTCCAATAAATGGACCGTTGATTTGTAGTCAAGCTAAGAAGTTTGCTACCATGCTTGTTGTGGAGGACTTCAAGGCTAGCAATGGGTGGCTTGTCCGCTTTAGAGACCGCCATGGCATAACTTTTAAGTTAATTCAATGGGAAGAGAAATCTGCACCAACAAATGACGCAAATCTCTGGTGCAGTAATGAAATGAAAAAAAAATTACTGAGAAATATTTGCCAGAAGATATTTATAATGCTGACGAGACTGGGATGTTTTACCAGCTTCTTCCTGAAAAGACAATGTGTTTGCTCATAAGTTAGTGTAATAATTTAAGGGTGGAGTGAATACAGTACAGTATAGCAGTTCTTGTGTAAAAATTCTTTATTTCCTTAAATACTTAAAGCATTTCAATTATTGAAGTTGTTTCCTACATATACTACCAATATTTGAACATTTTTTTTGTATATTCTCGATATAACAATATCTCTCTCTACAACAATATTTTTTTCTGGTCCCTGCGAAATCGTTGTATCGAGATTTCACTGTATACATAAATCTAACAATGCGAAGCATTGATGGGTCATCTAGTAAGTAATAAAGAAAGAAGAAGTGTTGTGTTTGATCCTCGGCCCTGTTACATAGAAACTTTTACACTGATATTATTAGTCTACTGTTTCATAAGAATATTAGCTCATAGCTCTAAATTATTAATAAATATTAGTAATATTATTAGTAAACTGTTTCATAGACTGCAGAACTAATAAAATTTACTGATAATATTAGCTGTTTTTCTATAAGTGTTTTTGGACCAATAACTTATTCTCAGACAAACGTAATTCAAATTTCGTGATCTTAAAACTGTGAAAAATTAATCACGCCGATTTAATTATCAATTTAGAAAAAGCTTACATACGCTATCAAAGGAATTTTTGTCATAAGTTTTTAGGATTTGAGGTTAGATTTTAGTACATAAGCCTACCGCTATCTTGAATAAGTGCCTGGCAGATTTATTAAATTCTTGGAGCTAGTTATTATGAAGATATATTATGTAGGCCGTGCTGCTATGAAATAGTATTGACAAAAGACTAAGAAGGGAAAAAACACAAACAACAATCCAGACTGACCTCCAAATCAATCAGCTGACCAATGAACAAATAATATTAGTGAATAGATTTTATGAGTAGTGTTCATATCTCTAAGAAACACGATTTTGATATAGACGACATAGTGCGACTTACAAAAACGGAACGAGGGGGCAGCACAGAACAATGCATATATACAAACCAACATGGCAACCAGAATAACAGTCGACCACCAGCCGATGATGGGAGCGAATAAATGCTCTTGAAACTAGTCCTGTGTAATTAAACGTGAAAGTAAGTGGAGAATAAAGTGTTGTTATAATTCAGAATTTAGGTTTTTATCAATAGTAATTAAGATTTTGATAACTAATGAATAATATTATGAGTTCTAATATTATTAACTAATATTATTAGCAAGTTCTGTGAAACAGGGCCCAGACGAACAATAAATTGGCTTTCCTTTACATAATATCTAATTACCCTTAACTTGGTAATAAAAGATACATATTAGGTACTCACTTACAGTAGCAAAGAGTTTCCCATAATCACGAGAAAGATAAATGAACAACATTCCAACTCACCTGAAAAAGAAGAAGCAAGCTTTAATCATGTGTAAATAAGTAAAATCTTCTGCTGAGTAGTATATGTATAGTTTTCAGCATTAATACATGTTTTGAGATTTTCTTAAATACAAAAGTATTATTTTCTTAAATACGTGTAGGCTATGTGTGTATGTTGTAGCGAGCAAGCATCGTACTCCGATATAGTTATCGGTTTTGAGTTGACCAAAGTTAAAACCCGTGTTCGGTCCCCGCTTAGGACAAATTTTCCCCATTATGTTTACAAGAGTGTTATAATTGGTAGTAGGTCTATTATAGATTCAGGAAATATTGTTATTGGCTACACATATAGTTAATAATGGTTTCACGGGCTATAAGTCGAGTGAAAAGATATATAACATCCAAGATTTCGGTCGCTGACATCTCTGCGGCCTCCCTTAGGAAAATGAGTGTGGATGGCCGCAGAGATGTCAGCGACCGAAAGCGTGGATGTTGTTTTCTTCATGTAAAGTCCCCTTAAAAATAAGATTAAAAAAAGTGTGCGTGGAACGCCACGCGACAGAAGTAAAACTTGTTTTTATTTTTATTTTTTCAATTTTTGATTATTGGATTTTTTCAATTTTGCATTATTGGAATTTTTAATATTGGGTTTTTGAGCTTTTTTAATTTTGGATTTTTTTAAATTTTGGATCTTTGATTTTTTTATTGTTTGGATTTTTTAACCGCGGTAATGAACCTCCGGATTCCATAAAATAGATAATATACCTTTAGATTGCTTAGGAATTGTCTATTGCCATTGAGCAAGTAAGTATTATTATTATTATTATTATTATTATTATTATTATTATTATTATTATTATTATTATTATTATTATTATTATTACTACTACTACTACTACTACTACTACTGCTACTACTACTATTCCCATTCGCAGGTCCTCGTACTAGGTCTGAAAAATTTCCTATGATTACTCCTAATCATTGAGTTTATTGTTTTCTGTGCAGTCCGCTCCGAAACATACTACTGATTTTGTTCGGTTTTGAATGTGACTATCAGAAGTGGTGTGCCACAAGGAAGCATCCTGGGCCCCAGCCTGTTCAACATCTTTATAAATGATATTCCTCATCGGTCACAATATAATAATAGCAACATACACATATTTGCTGACGACACACTGATCACTGGACAATCAGTCAAAGCAACACATGCAGCAAACCAAATACGCCGAACAATACCTCTATTAGAGGAGTGGCTAACAAAATGGCGCGTAGAAATAAACACTGACAAATGTCAAGCAGTGCTATTCACTAAGAAATGGTCACAACTCAGAATCCTACCTCCTGAATTAATAATAACCGGAAAAGCCATCCCATGGAAAACAGAAGCCAAGTACTTGGGAGTAATATTGGATCAAAAGTTACTATTCAGGAAACATATAGACTCCTTGCGAGCTAAGGCGTATGCCCAATTAAGGAATCTATTCCCATTGTTGAACAACACTTCCAAACTAAACATTCGTACATCCTTAACGATCTATAAAGCATTGGTTAGGAGCATCATAACATATGCTAGCCCAGTGTGGGGCCACGCCAGCAAAACTCATATGAGTAAACTGCAAAAACTACAAAACAGAGTATTATACACTATCACTAAACTTCCGCGAGTCACTCCAATCTGGACCCTCCATAAGGAAACTAACATGGACACCATCCAAGAATATATAGCGACAAGCGCGGCGACATTCTACGAGAGTTGCAACGGGCACGAAAATCCCCAAATCGCGAAGCTGGGCCGTTATGACATAACACACGACAAACACAAGAGGCCGAAGTCACTCCTTCCACAGGAGATGATTGAAGCACTAGGACTCTAACAGAACACACAAGACCTTATATAAGGCGGATAACTGGTAATTCGGACTGGCAATACTCTGAACACGAGCCAAATAGCAGGGGAAAATTTTTAATTTGGTTCCCCGAGTAGAAATTAATAAGCATTTTGTGTGATTTCAGGAAATGGATCTCCAGACTAGAAGTCACCATGCATTAAGCCTACACTAAATAAAATCTGGTCCTATTGCTAAATCACTAAAGTCAAGCTATTCTGCCAAGGTTTTTTGCGGTTTTCCAAGGCCTCGCAACGAATGTTGGAATAGTTCCCTTGCAAAAGACGGGCCGCAACCCGCACAATAACACCCCCCCCCCAAACTTCAAAATTTTTAAATAAAAGGACCCTCTGACCGCGTAAAACAAAATTTTAGAGCAAGAAATTGGATATACAAAATTACAATAGACTGTCTTTTCGGCTACAACAATAGAATGGAACATTCCTAACCACCCCTACTTTACAGCTATGACACCACTTCCAAATCATACTCAAAATCATGGGGCAAATGGGCTTTGCCTAGGTACCCATTGCCTACTACATAGTAGTGGGCATAAAAGAGGAAGGAGCCACGTATCAAAAGTACGTTGCAGATATTCTCAATTCGATTCCGATTCCGATTGAATGTGACACTAATTTCGTGACGGTTTTAGCGTGACACAAGTTCCCGATTTACCCCTACCGCGGCTGAAGAAGTTTCACTTCAAAAATAAGTTCCATAGCACGTATGCCCTCGGCTATTCCTAACATACAAGGGCTGTTGAATATATTATTTTTGCATGAAGAGACACTAACTGACTTGGGTCATTTTTCCACGCTGATGGTTCATCTTGAAAGGCACTCGAGGGGCGGGGGGAGTTGGAAGAATGCTTTGTAAAGTAGCGAAGTTAACTGCAGCGGAAGATGATGACGGTCTTTATGCAGAACACCCTTACGGAGGAGGACCCTTTATACGTGTGGGGGAAAAACATGTAGCTTTCAAAAGAACACACATAGTTTGATGTGCAAAACATTAAAACATTTACGATACAAAACAAATTTTAACATCGTGGAGTTTAGAAAGGTATCGATCGCAAAGAGCGTCACAAACTGCTTAATAATAATAATAATAATAATAATAATAATAATAATAATAATAAAATTAATAATAATAAATATCGAAATAATAATAATAATGATAATAACATTAATAATAATAAAATTTATAATAATAACTATCACAATAATAATAATAAAATTAATAATAATAACAATCATAATATTAATAACAATGATAAAAATAATAACAATATTAATATGATTAATAATAATAAAATTAATAAATAACAATAATAATAATAAAATTAATAATAAAATTAATAATAACGATAATAATAATAATAATAATAATAATAATAATAACAACAATAATAAACTAACGAAGTGGCTGAGATGGTAACGTCTTGGACTTGTATTCGGGAGACCGCAGGTTCAAATCCCGTGGCCGGGCAATTTGACATGGGTTTTTTCATGGTTTCCCCAGTCGTAAAGGCAAATTCCGAATTGGATATTTACATACCATGAATCATCCTCAACATTTCATCCTGTATCATATCCATTTAAATTAATATCAGTTGAAATTTACTCCATAAAAATACACCAACAATAAAAAAAAATGACAATCAATAATTTCATGGTCTACTGAATTATAGACAAAGATCCTGAACTCCTGATATGGCCTCGTAATTAAAAGGAGTATAAACACAGCTGAAGTAGTAGTAATAATAATAATAATAACAATAATAATAGTAAAAATTAAAATTTCGTTGGAAAGAATGACTATGATTATGAAAATAATAATAATAATAATAATAATAATAATAATAATAATAATAATAATAATAATAAATTATAAACGTAATCATAATAACAATTCCGTCACGAAACCTATTTCAGCAACAGACTACTAATTCTTGCAGCCTCTCTGCTGTCCTCGCCTCGCTCGGTACATTCCGTTCCAGATTTAAAAATCAGAAGAAATTCAACACCTCCAGATCCCTTCATAGTCAACAACACTAATCATGGAGGTAGTCAGCTAGTTCGCTTCTCTGAACGGATGAGCGAGAAAGAAGAGCGCCTGGAACTCAGCGACTCGAATGTGTGCAGTACAGCGAAGTAGGAGTAGTTGCCGCTACTCAAGGCGTTTTCGAACTGTAATGTCATTATTATTATTATAGCGTTAGTCATGGCGTCATTAGATTTCGTTCACAGCTTCAAACATTAGGCGAACATACTCTGGCAGATATAATGTTTATTATCAAGGTAATAATGCCCTGGGACCGTTTGGAGAAACATTTATTTATTGCAACATATACAGAAAGTGTTCAGCAATTTTTAACAAATTCGCCACAAGAATTAACAATGGGACCAACTTTTTAATGCTTGTGTCGTAGAAGTATGCCGCCTCGGATTTGAACCACTGTCTGACAACCATCTCTGCCTCTTTCATTCTCTGTCATTTCTTGAGGTATAGGAAAAGATGAAAATCACTGGGAACAAGATTCGGGCTGTGGAGTAGATTTTCAAACATCTCCCAGCAAGTCTCCCGCAGAAGTTTGGCTGGAAAGAGTTTAAACATCCACCCTACAGCCTGGACATCGCTCCCAGTGACATCCATCTTTTCCTACACCTCAAGAAATCACAGAGAAGAGGAAATGGTTGTCACACTGTGGTTCAAATCGCAAGCGGCAGACTTCTACTACACAGATATTCAAAAGTTGGTCCCATTGTCAATTCCTGTGGCGAATATGTTGAAAAATAGCTGAACACTTGCTGTATATGTTGCAATAAATATTTACATGAAATTGTGTTTTGTTTCTGTAAACGGAACCAGGGAAACTTACTTTATGGACGCGTCTCTTACTAACGAAAGCTAAAAGGAAGTTAGGAAGTGAAACGTGCTCAAAAAAACTGAATTGAAGGGCCTATTTCCATAAGGGCGTAAGGCACAAATTTTTAATTTTGAGTTTTTAACATTTATGCCTTCTCCTCATATCTCTTAAATACTCAGTAAACTATTTGTACTTGTGCCTTAAACCTTTGCTCAGTTATAAGAAAAGACCTGTGAGACTGCACATTCATTCTACTTCATGACAGTTCCATAAGGGCGTAAGGAACACTTCCTATCTGTTATTGAGGTGTGTTTATCAACTGTTTTTATTTTCCGCAGTGCTACCATCCAAGAAAATGTTTATAAAAACAGAACTTGAATTTCTGAAAATGTAACTTCATTCAAAATAGATTGTTTTGCTTATCATCTATTGTATTAATGACTATATTGGTATTCATTGGCAAACATGCAATTGTCCCTGCATAATACAGGTTTTTTTAATACAATAAAGAAAAAAACAAATAATATGATACAAAGTAAAAATATTTTGCTGCTGTAAAAGTTCATTTTTTTACATGTTTAGGTACCTCTAGTTGTAAAAAATCCCAATACACTCTACCTTGTAAATTTGCAGAACACTAATTTAGCCCGTCTTTCAAAAATATATGTTATAAAATTAAACTTTAAACCGTCACCTACTTGTGAGTGGTAAGACTGTTTAAAAACATCAAGATTTCTCGAAACTATGTCCTTGTACCTTACGCCCTTATGGAAGTAGGCCTTTCATTTTTAAAATTGCGGAATTGAGCATTTTCGGCACAGAGTTTCATAGAAAGAAGATAGGAATAAAAGTAACAATCAAGCAGAAAGAACTACAAACGAAAGCTAAAAGCAAGTTGAGGAAAAGGAACCAGCTGTATGGAACGCAAGAATTTCATCTCCTTTGCCCCATTTTGCAGGAACGGCTCCTAAACACGCAAACAATTCGGGTTCTTAATAACCGCCATGAAGTTATGCAACACACATGCCATGCCATTCATCTGTTTGTTAACAAAACATCTTGCTTAGCGCTTCTAACAGACAGACCTCGTTTAAATTCCTAATAAGAGTTCGATAAAACCGATAGAGCCTCCAGGGTGTGTACGCCTCGTGCCGAGCCCTTTCTCCCTTAATGCAAAGAAGTTGCAAGTTCATGTAGCCCTTAGGGACTCAGAGAACAAGTCCAGAAGTTATCCCTCACATTTTCAACATTTTACGAGGAGCTGTAATTTTTTTTTACTTCCTCTGCCTGTACCACAGGTTCTATAAGTGGAGGAAGTATTGTGATGTAACCTGAAATTCACCGTCAAGTTTTCAGTATTAATATAATAAAATTTATATTAATACTGAAAACTCCCCCTGAATCCAAACAAGTTTCATCAAAATGTCTGTATGTGAAAAACAATAGCCCTACCCAATTTCTCATGCCATTTATAAACCCGTGTCGGACTGCACAGAAAACAGTTAACACAACGATTAGGCCTACAGTTTATTTCTTGTACTTTATTCTGTCAAGTTAAGTTACATGAAATTCAAATGTTCGTTCCAACATTGGACACGTTGGGAGACAAGAAGGGAAAAGACCACGTGGAAGACCTAGACGTAGGTGGGACGACAATATTAGGATAGTTTTAGGAAAAGTAGGATTTGCGAGGGATGGTTGGGTGGAGTTATCACAGAGTAGGGTTGAATGGCGGGCTGATGTGAGACAATGAACCTCCGGGTTCCTTAAATTAGATAATATTCCTTTAGCTTGCTGAGGAATTGTCTATTGGCATTGAGTAAGTACGTAAGACTATATTTCATTTTAAACACTCCTTACTTATATAGGTTACAATCAGTATTTGCTGATGGATTGTTTTTCGTGTGATTTCTCTGTAATGTATTATTATAACCTGTAAGGCCGTGCTAGAGGTACGGTATAATTTAGGTGTTCAGTTAATTATTTTTAAACGCCATTAATTGCCAGTGTATTCTATGAAATCGGCATATATTTTTAAGTATTTCTTATGTGATTATAAACTATTTAATTACATAGGTAAATTCCAGTTTTTCTAGCCTTTTGCCAAAAAAAAGGGGGGGAAGTACGAAAATTTCACACAGGTTTGCTTGAAATATACAGGGTGTTAATAATTAACAACTAAATATTTTACCTGTGTATAAGCTTACAGGGGACAAAGACAAGCGTCTTTTATTAGGATATTTTTGCTCTATGACGTAAAACATGTATGCTACAAGGAATTAAAGTCATTCCTATTTGGTGCTCATAAGTCAATAATGAAGCAAAATAGCGTTAAAGTTTTCATTCAATTGATTTCATGCCTTCTTAATGATCGATAAAAACCTGATTCTTAAAAATTCATCAACAGCTACATCATAATTTTGTGTTTCCATAATCTGCAAAATTTAGGCCAACAGACTAATCACATTACTGGCAGCCACTGCACTAGTTCTTGTTTTCATAGTTACGTTATTAACAACGAAGTTCTTTTGTTTCGAATTTTTTCAAATGTTAGAAGTCAGTGCCGGCCATGCCCTGGGAGATATTATGCTGTAACAGGAAAAATTGAATCCATTGAGCAAATATCTCCTAATAAAAGTTGTTTGTCTATGTCCCCTCTATGCACAGGTAAAATATTTCGGTATTATTCATTAACACTCTGTATATGTTGAGTGACTTCTGAATGAATTTATTAAACTTGAAATTTATACAATCAGCACATTAAAATCAGGAAATGTATTTATACTAAAAACCTATAAAAGAATACGTCTACTTTCTCCTTTGGGTTAAATCCCAATCCTTATGTAAAAAAATAAAAGTGTCAAGTAAAAGAAAATAGTGCGAGAGCTACAAATGACAAGAGTTCTTGCGAGTGCGGTATTTTGCATCCATCCATTTCCACTCTTCTTTCCACTGCGAAACGAGCGTGCAACAGTGACCCAAGTGTAGTTTTAAAGAAGCTATGCTCATGCAACGAATTCGAGGATTCATTTCATGATAGCTGTTTCCTCTATATTCTAGCCACCTACAACTAAGTGGTTTTAAGTGTTGGAACAAGTGTTGATTTAGCCGCTTTTGTAATCTCTATATATAAAAGCCAAAACCCACTCACTCACTCACTCACTGACTGATCACAGTTTCTCAAAAACCATACAGCCTAGGAATGTGAAAATTGGTACACATATTGCTCCTAGGCTCTAGATGCGCACTAAGAAAGGATTTCAAAATCTTTGGCCTCTAAGGGCCTCTAAGGGCCAAAATAGGGTTGTAAAGTTATGAAATTCACCAAAAGGAATTCATACTGCATGTACACAATCCCCATGACAACATTATTTTTTTTAAACTACACAGGTGGCTTTGCATGACACTGTGATTTCATGTAGACCTAATAGATATAAAATTATGAGAATGGCTACCAATAGAATTCCTATAAATGTTTATCAACTATTTTTTGACATGAATTAAATTTAGAAGATCCTGGGTTCTATTCTTAAGAGTTGAACTCTTTTCTTATAGTTAGCCTAGGACTGCATTGCGAAAGATAGTAAGTAAAGTGTTCCCTATTACAGGCTATGGGGGCCCAGAGGGTTCCAAGAAGTTGAGGCTCCCGGATTTTTAGACAGTCGGTACGTGAAGGTGTTAAGGTGGTCAGCCTTACGCACCGGCCGCCTTTACCCCCAGGTAGTTCATAGAATATCAATAGATATAATTTCCTGTAATTTCTATTTACCATATTATCTCTCTGTCTTTACCTTAGTTTTTACCCCTCCCTTTGGGGTAATTTAAACTACCCACGTTGTCCGGACCTTACAGGGCCGCGACCTGTCGGGAGAGGGATTATCTATGGATCACATACATACTTTTTTAACCAGACAAGGACATGGAGGACCTCCCGGATGGGTGATCAGTCCAATGCCGGGGCCACCTCCGATACAACACAAACACATAGGACGAGATATACCATTCACACACTCACTCTGAACAAGGCGAGGGTGGGATGAGGATGATAATGGCTGCCAGATGATATCCTTGGACCACTAGGGCCTAAACTTACCAGAGCCTAAAGTTATCAGACATTTGTCTCACAGGTGAGGAAAAATCCCGGAAAAACCCTACCTAGGTAACTTGTTCCGACCAGTATTTGAACCGGAGCCCGCTGCGTGAGCGGAGCGAAACAGAACGATTAAATTGTTTAAGACATAATCAGAATATGCTAAACTACGGGTGGAGGAGTATGTGGTATAGTCTACGTATGTGCACCGTGTTGGCTGGACAGCTGATGACTTATAGGCCTAGAAGTAAATCAAATCGACTTTAAATTGTGTTCACTTAACCTATATATACATAAATTTAACAATGCGAAGCATTGATGGGTCAGCTAGTATATATATAAGTGTCAAAAATATTTATAAAACTATTATCCTGCCGGTTGTATTATATCGATGTGAGACATGGCCTCTTACATAATCTGAGAGTGTTCGAAAACAGGGGGCTTAGGAAAATATTTGGGCCTGAGAGAGATGAAAACTGAATAACTACTACCTTCATAACCTGTACTCTTCACCGGATATAGTAAGGGTAATTAAATTACGGAGGATGAAATGGGCTGGACATGGGGGAAGAAAGACATATCTCAAAAGTATTAACAGCGAGACTCGATGGAAAAAGACCACTTGGAAGACCTAGACATAGGTTCGAGGACAATATTAAGGACAGATTTAAAGATTTAAAGGAAGTAGGATTTGCAAGGGATGATTGGATAGAGTTAGCACAGAATAGGGTTGAATGGCGGGCTCAGGTAAGCGCGGCAATGAACCTTCGGTTCCATAAAATAGATAATATCCCTTTATCTTGCTTAGGAATAATTTGTCTATTGCCTTTGAGTAAATAAATAATAAGCCTAAGATAGATGGAAATGGGGACTGGAGAAAACTGCATAACGACGAGCTTCATAACCTGTACTCTTCACCGGATATAGTAAGGGTAATTAAATCACGGAGGATGAAATGGGCTGGACATTTGCGCGCATGGGGGAGGAAAGACATATCTCAAAAGTATTGATTGGGAGACCCGAAGGGGAAAGACCACTTGGAAGACCTAGACGTAGGTGGGAGGACAATATTAGGATTGATTTAAAAGAAGTAGGATTTGAGAGGGATGGTTGGATGGAGTTAGCACAGAATAGGGTTGAATCCGCGGGCTCAGGTAAGCGCGGCAATGAACCTTCGGGTTCCATAAAATAGATAATATTCCTTTAGCTTGCTGAGGAATTGTCTATTGCCATTGAGTAAGGAAGTAACTAAGTATAGGACTACTGTAGTATACAGTCTTCTATGTTGGTACTTTAATTCAATAATGCAAATAAAATTACCGCTAAGCTGAAATTTTCTTCTCCACTTAATTTTAGAAGAAGCGTTCAGATTTATTTTAGGTTTTTGAAAACAATCAACTCAATGATTAGGAGTAATCAAAGGACATTTTTCAGACATTACTTCCTCAATGGCAATAGACAATTCCTAAGCAATCTAAAGGTATATTATCTATTTTATGGAACCCGGAGGTTGATTACCGCGCAAATCCAAAATTAAAAAATACAAATTTCCGAAATTTAAAAAAACAAAATTAAATCTTAAAACAACCATAAATCCAAAATTTAATACAAAATAAATTCCATAATTAAAAAATCGAAAATACCAAAATTGAAAAAATTCAAAATTAAAAAAACTAAAATACAAAATTAAAAAATCCAAAAAATAAAAAATTAAAAGAATCAAAATTTAAAAAATCCAAAATTAAAAAAATCAAAGATCAATAATAAAAAATCCAAAATTAAAAAATTTTAAATCCAAAATTAAAAAATACAAATTTCCAAAATTTAAAAAACAAAATTAAAATTATAACATCCAAAAATCCAAAATTTAATAAATAATAAAAAAATAAAAAATAAACAATTCAAAGATCGAAAATTTAAAAAATCCTAAATTAAAAATTCAAAGATCCAAAATTAAAAAGTCCAAAATCCAAAATTAAAAAAGTCCAAACACCCAATATTAAAAAGTCCAATAATGCAAAATTGAAAAAATCCAATAATAAAAAATTGAAAAAATAAAATAAAGTTTTACTTCTGTCGCGTGGCGTTCCACGCACTCTTTTTTTTGTGGATTTTCCGTTCTGGAGCTAGGCTGTTCACACACACGTTTCTGAAAATTCAGGGGAATTCAATACAAGTATTTATGCTATAAACTTGGCATAGACTGTAAGGGGCGAACACAATACTTATGATACGGGAAGAGGAAGCAATAAAAAGTTATCTGAGCTGAAGTGTTCAGACTTGATAGAAAGTTCCCTGTGATGTCACGAAGCCAACATAATGAGATGGGAAGTATCTAATTACTTTGGAAGTAACTTGGCAAGTAACTGAGTGATGTTACTCAGTTTAATGAGTTTGTGATTGACTCAAAACCAAACACACAGAGCACTGGGAGAACAACATCAATAATAATAATAATAATAATAATAATAATAATAATAATAATAATAATAATAATAATAATAATAATAATAAAGCTCTGATAGTGGTCCATACCAATCCTCAGGACCTTCTCATACCTCTCTATATTTAGGGAAGTCTAGAACGCGGATGATCAATAATAGACTAGTTTTTCCAAATTAAATATTACTTTTTTGCACGACGTAACTAATTAGTGGTACTTACGAATATTGTTGCCGTGGATCGTAACTTGACATTCCCGCACGCAATCTGGTTGCTATGAAAACAAAATAAATCTCCGTGCGGTAAAAATTACACTAAGCACAAGTGCCGTAGGTAAAATCATCATAATAAAAGCCTTTATGAACCAAGGCCCCCTAGTTTGTGGCGACTTTAACAGGACAAATATTCGATCCCCATAACAACCAACACATGCGAATCACTTTCTGAAATATAACATCCATCTTCAATAGTGTATAGGCCTATACATAATATTTTCAGCTAATATCTCAATTAATGTAATGAAGTTGATATAAATAATCATCGTGCAAAAAATAGCATCCAATACTCGTGACGTAAGCGCATAACGGGTCTCAGATCTTTCCTTGATCCGTATGCACCGCTTACGGCACTTGTATCGGAATATACCATTTTCGAATGTATATTTACTTTTTTCAGAAGTTGAAATTACTTTCTCCAAACTAAAAATTACTTTTTCCGAATGTAGATTCACCTTTTCCGAAATTGAAATTAACCTTTGAAAATTAAAAATTACTTTTCCCGAATGTAGATTTACTTTTTGCGAAGTTGAAATTTCCTTTTTTCTGAAATTGATGTTTAAATGGTGTAGACCTACTACTATTATCGCGTATATATTAATCATTTACAATTCAAATACTATTTCGTCAATAAAAAGCTGATCCATAATCTACACCTTTTCAACCTCAATTTCGGAAAAAGTAATTTCAATTTCGGAAAAAGTAATTCCAATTTCGGAAAAAGTAACTTCAATTTCGGAAAAGGTAATTTCAATTTCGGAAAAAGTAACTTCAATTTCGGAAATGCGAGGGCTATGAAGAGGGTATAGTAAAGTTGGTACCACGCTAGGACAAATGACTCAATCGGAGCGAGATTATGTAGAGAAGTAGCTAGAAGGTGTACCTAAATGTTCCAAATAAAACAGTTTTGATTTTCACTGTGGTTTTCATTTTATGCCCCATCGAATGCTTTAAAAAATAGCCCTCGTATTTCCGAAATTGAAGTTACTTTTTCCGAAATTGAGATGACTTTTTCCGAAATTGAAATTACTTTTTCCGAATTTGAAATTACCTTTTCCGAAATTGAAATTACTTTTTCCGAAATTGAGGTTGAAATGGTGTAGACACCGGCAGTTTGACAAAACACAACACAATCTTTAGTTTCGTTCAAAATATTGATTGCGACCTTCATTTTTCCCCATTCATTCAAAGTGTGCAATTCCTTATCGTAGGCTTATTAATTCATTATTTGCCATTTCTATGATTTCAAAAGAGGCAAACATTTCTTTAAAAATAGGTCAATCGTTTACGCAAACGTTTCTGCAATGTTCAACTGTTTCAAATAGTTATTTGTTTCAAACAAATTGTTGCCAACCAAACGAGGCTGAATTCCGCGGGTCGTACCCTTTTGCGTCCCAAAGCCAGTGGTCGCTTCATCAAAACAACCCTCGTGCGTCCGGTGCAATTTGACGTAAACAACCCTCGTGCGTCCCGCCTTGAACAAGATCGATACATCTATCTGACGAAGCCTTGAAAAATATACAAGCAGAAACATATATTCACACACGCTCAACAACCGTTGTAAATGCCAAGAAAAATTTAAAAAAGCCCATCTTGGTAGAAAAAATGGTAGAATATAGAACTGAAGCACTCAGCAGACTGGAATATGTGCGAACAGTATCATTTAAGTTCCTACCAACCACAAGAAAGGAAACTGGTAGCCAAATTCTTTCTTATTTCTTTACTTTTAGTCATTTGTATTACATACTCATATTATTCAAGTACTTATGTTCTAATTTTTTCTTTGTATTTAATGTTCGTTTCTTGTATTCATGTATATCAGTTCTTTTTTTTATTTATTATTAATCATTATTATTATTATCATTATGTATTTCATGTTTTTGCCCTGGCTGAGTGGTAGAGAAGGCCTTATGGCCTTAACTCTGCCAGGTTAAATAAATAAATAAATAAATAAATAAAAGACAAAAAGTAACGTCATTCTCCGCTTCAATTTTATTTATTACTAGCGTGTGCCCGCGGCTTCGCCCGCGATAATTATTTCAAAAATTAAAAATTAAGAGCATAATAGTTAAATCATTATATTTATTAACACCTACATCACGTGGACTACATATCACGATTAGATAGCATCGCCTGGTAAAAGCGACCTCAGATTCGAGTTCCTTGGTCCAGAAAACCCCTGCATAGTGAGTTTCGTCCAAGTCGAACGATGTTTGACCATATTTAGGCCTATATTGAATATCCCTCTTCCGTGTAGGTTGAAAATTTCATACGTCTGCGGGCCTTGATATTCTAAACAAATGAATCGTCAAGGATGGAGTTACAAAATCAAGCGATTGCCCGCGATAATTATTTCAAAAATTAAAAATTAAGAGCATAAAAGTTAAATCATTATATTTGTTAAACCTAAATCACGTGAATTACATACCACGATTAGATAGCGTCGACTGGTAAAAGCGACCTCAGATTCGAGGTCCTTGGCCCAGAAAACCCCTGTATAGTGAGTTTCGTTCAAATCGAACAACGTTTGACCATATTGAGGCCTATATTGATTATCCTTTTTATAATAATAATAATAATAATAATAATAATCCTCTTCGGTATAGGTTGAAAATTTCATATGTCTGCGTGCCTTGACATTATAAACAAATGAATCGACCAGCGTGAGCTACAACATTCAAGCGATCGCGATAGTTTTATGTCCAAGGAATGACAAAAATAGCCAAAGCCTACTGTAATTGATTTGACATTGAATGGTATTACTGAAAACGATGCTTCGAAAACGCAAAAAATACACGTTTTTTGCCCGTTTTTCACTCATAACTCACGAACGAAAGGAAAAATTAAAAATGTAATATGCCAGAAACCTTCCCGGGAATGCACTCAACAACTTCCCAAAGTTTCATGGCGATCGGATGAATGGTGTAGTAATGCATAAAGGACACGCACACACACACACACACACATACATTCATTTTTATATATATAGATTGACAGTAATGCAAGGATTAATATGCTTGGGATTTGTAGCAGTTCGCCTTCTCGCGGTGCACCCTGGGTAATGCTAAACGAACTGCATGGTACCTATTATTAATTGTACCTGTATTCCATCGGACGCGTTTTGGTCATTGCTCCAGAGAGACCCGGGACGCAAACAGGTCATTGGATCTGAGGATCTATGGACGGAAAAGTCCTAATTTAGTGGTTTTGGGACGCAAAAGTCCAGACCCCAATAATTGCGGAATTATTCCGCTAAGGTACGAAATTCATAAAATGTTCTTCGAATGCTATTCTAACCACAAGCAAACTGAAATTATCTTCCTTTTAAAATCTACTGCTAAAAATAACATTAAACGTCGTACAATGTTTTGATAGTTATCAGAAACTTAAGACACACACACATCTAGGAACATAACTGCATGAAGTATATATTACTTGCCAAGAATTGATGAAGAATATTACGCACGTTAGCCGGACGGCACAGAAAACAACTGACGTAATTACTTATTTACTCAGTGGCAATAGACAATTCCTAAGCAAGCTGAAGGAATATTATCTATTTTGTGGAACCCGAAGGTTCATTGCCTTAGCCCGCCATTCAACCCTATTCTGTCCTAACTCCATCCAACAATCCATCACAAATCCAACTTCCCTTAAATATATCCTAATGTTGTCCTTCCATCTACGTCTAGGTCTTCCAGGTGGTCTTTTCCCTTCGGGTCTACCAGTCAACACTTTTGAGATGTGTTTTTCCTCCTCCATACGTGCAACATGTCCAGCCCATTTCATCCTCCGTGATTTAATTACCCTTACTATATGCGGTGAAGAGTACAGGTTATGAAGCTCGTCGTTATGCAGTTTTCATTTCTCTTAGGTCTGAATATTTTCCTAAGCCCCCTGTTTTCGAACACACTCAGATTATGTAAGGGGCCATGTCTCACATCCATATAAGTTAATACAACCGGTAGGATAATTGTCTTATAAATCTTTACTTTTAGATTTCTGGACAGAAGACGAGAAGATAAAAGTTTCTGAATTGCATAAAATAAAGCATTTCCTTATTTCAGTCGAGTTTTAATTTCTATCTTAATATTATTTGTATCTGTAATTATTGCTCCCAGATATTTGAATTTCTCCACTTGTTCGAACGATTTACCAGCTATTCTAATATTTTATGGAGCATTTATGAATATATAAATATTTAAACAATATTAATGACAGTGATTTACAAAGGACGATACACCCAATACACAAAACATTTTTCTATAAACGTTAATGTCCTTTAGAAATGTTGAAGAATATTATGCACGTTAGCCGGACCGCACAGAAAACAACTGAGTTAATTATTATTAATATTATTTTAGTTTCCGGATTCCATCTCGTACCCAACGGCAGCGAACGAAATTTGAAACTACGTCACGGCCAATGTGTTTCTGAATGTTACCAGCTCTGTTATTGGTTGGTTTCACATTCATTCTTACACGTGATTGGCTCATATAGCGTAGATCTCTATACTAGGCCTTAGAGTGCGTTTTCTTCTCCACCACTGCGGGAGAGGAAAGGTTTCTTGTTGATGGAAATTTATGGACCTACTCCTTCTTGCTTTTTAAGACTTGTATCTTGTGCGCGCAGTAATTTGCAATATCATGGCACGGCCTCCTGAACAATACGGCCTTCATCTGTTTTAATACAATGTGTGCCATCATGGCGTCTCTTTAATTCCAGAGCCCCTCGTAACATCAGCGGGTCAATTCACTGCGCCCCCCCCCCCCAACCATTGTAAGGGATTGATATTCTCCACGCGCCGTAGCTGTTTCAGGGGGCCGAGATTAGAAACCCTCTGCTTTAAAAATCACGCCTTTCTCTGCCAAAGTTTATCGTATCTGCAGATAAAGTATGTTAGTGGTAAATTAAAGTATTTTGTAAATATCAGAACCTGGTCTGTCACTTTCCTATAATTTGGGCAAAACAAATTGGTTGCGAATTTCTTTATATTTTCGTGATAAAATTACAATAAGATGTAATCATAAATGTTTTTTATATGTTAAATTTCTTGTATGTTGTTAAGTGCCAGAATGGTGACGGGAAAATGTCTGTCCGTCTGTCTGTCCGTCCATATCTCTCTACGCGCGATAACTCAAATACGCTTAATCGGATTTTCATGAAACTTGGTATACGCATTTATAACGTCCATGGGAAGAAGCCTACTGATGTTTTGAACCAAATCGCTTGACCGGTACCGTAGTAATACCCAATTTACTGTCTATTTAAATAGTATTAGCCTATATTAGGAAGGCGCCAAAATTCAAATACGCTCTATCGGATTTTCATGAAATTTGGTACACCCATTTATGACTTCTATGAGAAGTAACCTATTGATATTGTGCCAAATCGTTTGACCGGTACCTGAGTAATGCCCAATTTAGTGCCTATTTTATGGTAATACATTAGAAAGAATTCATCAAATGCAAGGCATTTCTCATGACATGATATTGTTTTACTGTGTTCACATACGGCTTTGTAAGTTGCAATACAGTTAGCTATGAGAAATAACACTACCCACACATTCCTTCACATATTCTTATTAAACTAGACCTTTGTTCTTCCGTAAGCCCGGCTTAATGAATCGATCTAGAGCTTAACTCGGAAATTGATAACAAAAATAACTTATTTTCTGCATATCACATTTGCAATTATCAGTGATTAAACGAAAGCATTCTGGCACTTTGTTACATCAGTTTACCTCATTTTATTTATTTATTATAAGAGGAGTTGGTAATCAGTTCATTTCATTATAGGTGTCTTTATTTTATACTTTTGTTTATTATTATTATTATTTTATTTATTATTATTTTATCTATTTATTAAGTGCCAGTATGGTACTTTATGAGATTGTGTGGGGGACTAAAAAATGTCTGTCTGTCCGCCTGTCCGTGTGTCTGTACGCACCATAACTCAAATACGCTTTTTCGGATTTTCATGAAACTTGGCAAACACATTTATAATGTCCATGGGAAGAACCCTATTGATATTGAACCAAATCGGTTCACCGGTACCTGAACCGAGTTTCAGCTTGCCATGGAAACTCTGTTCGGGTATAAACATTGCTCTCCCGAAATTATATAAACAGTGACAGTGTATTTTCGTATTTCTCTCATGAACTCTTTAAATCCCGCTAACCATCGCTAATAGACAGTTTATCTCGCAAAAGGGAACACGCGCGCCATCTATCGAGTGCTCTCTAGAACTGTGAACTTCTGAACTTGGCCTACAGAGGGCAGGTGCTCGCCAGTCTCGCATGTCTATACTTCGGTTGATCTCGGCGGTACTCGGCTGTGTTTTGATTGAAGACAATATGGTGGACTATGAGTTGACATGATTTTCTAGAAGCGGTGTGATATTTACGCTCATTGGTCTCCCGGTTCGTTATAAACTTTCGGATTGGTCCTTATAATAAACTGTGTTCCATTGAAAGTGACTGTTACGGCCGTGGCTTTAGTATTGGTGTCAAGTGAATGAGTGGATGTCTCGTGTGTGTGTATTGGTTGGTTAAGTCACGTGAAGTCTTGAATAGTCGCCTAGAGGGGTTGGCGTCAGGACGCGCTCTCTCTACCTTCTGGCAGTCATGGCGGACGACAAACTATGCTGAAGCTCTGCTTCTAAATCTGGTAAATAGGTTTAAAACCTTGTTTTTGCTTCTGAAACACAGGTAAGCGTTGGATTTTCTTTCTCTCCTTTTGTTGAGTAATAAATTTAGCTTTGCCCTTTGTTTATTTCATATTTTTTCTTATTTCGAAATGTAGCATCTTTCGGCGTGGAGACGCCATCAGCGTCGAGTTATAATGTAGTGCCTCAGGTCCCTTTTCGACATGTAAAGTTACTTCTGCCTTTGTTTTTTTCACTTTAATTTAGTTTCTGTTTCCTTGTGCTTCGTTACCTGTATTTCAGATAGCTTTTTTTGTCTTCAGACATAGCGTGTCCGTCATGGCGGGAAATAAGCCAGTTCCCCCCCCTTTCAATTCAATGGATGGGAGTTGAAAGGCTTTTTTGGTGCAACTAAGCAAAATTTATAGGCCATCCGTAGGGTATTTCTTTTAATTTAAAATAAATGTAATTTATTTTGGGGGATTCTTTTATTTTCATGTAATATACCTGTGTTTTAATTTAGGTTGTAGGGTACAAGAATACATGTAACTGCCTGTTCTTTATGTATTCCTTTTAAATATGAAGTGCCATTTTAGTTTATTTTAAAAATCAACAATAGAATTTAAATAAAGCAGTCTTATTGAGGTACTTCCACTCTTTTCTTTGTAAATAAATAAGTATATTTTAATTGGTCCATGCAATTTCATCACAGATGAAAATGCATGTTTCTAATTGGGTAACCTCCTAGTGGGCTGTCCTTAATAATCCCCTGGGGTGGGCACGTTAGTTATAAGTACCCTGTGGGCGGGAACTTCAGTTCGCTTCCTGCTGGCTGCCTGAGAAGTAAGAAGAGAGCTTCGCAGCCAGTCTACCCGTCTTCGTGCGGCCTGCTGTATTCTTCAGGCCGTCTTGAGCTGAGGGAATTCCAGCTACTGTATCCTTTTGAACAGCTTATTATGTTAATTATATTGGGGTAAGTCATTTCCCCGGGAGGTGGCTCAATTAATGTTGAGCAGAGCGTGGTTCTCTTCAAGATCCATGTTCTGTTGTTCTTCTTAGAAAGTAATTAATGCTAGTCAGACCGTGGTTCTCTTCTAGAAACACGTTCTTTTCTTTGTCTATTATACTACTCATAAATATGGATCGCATGGTTCTCTTCAAGTTCCATGGTTCTTTGTTGTAAATATATAGTGTAAAATAAGATTTTAAACATTGATCCGGTGACAGATTTTTTGTGAAAACCGTCTGTTTTCTAATCTGTTTTCACCTGTGTTTTAATTGCAATATTGATAGAGTGGAAGTTAATGATAAAACATATATTCTTGACTAATGAATTTGTGCCAGTTGTAATAACAAATGATCTTAGGAAATTAACTCTGTATAGAAGTGTATTTATGTGTGTTAGGTCTATTATGCTATTCTCTCTCTAAAGTTTCTTATTTTGTATGTTTCATGTAAAACTGAGATTATGGAGCGTCTTAAAGTGAGTGCGGATTTCCTTCTCAAGGATGATGTGCTTTATGAACTCCAAGTGAGAGGAATAATAGTTAACCAAAAAGACTCAGTGACAAGTCTTAGGGCGAGTCTCAAGGAAAATCAGGATGAACCGGTAAAAACGGAGATTATCGGTGAGTTAATTCCTTCTGATCTGTTACTTGAAGTTGAAGAAAAACTTGAGAACTTAAACACCATTTTAGATTTCTCAAGCTTATCAGCTAATCAAGTAGAGCGAACTAAGAATCGCTTACTGCATGTTGCAGTCAGGCTAACTGATTTGAAAGCTTTTGTTAGTGATTCCCCTTTACAAACTAAATGGCACGAGTTGCAGGAAAGCGTTAGGCGTTTGAGTGTGAAAGTGAACGAGGTGAACATGGAGGTTTCAAATAAGCATGGTATGGGAGAAACGAGCACCAGACGTGTCTCGCCCATGGTAGATCATGCGACAGATGATGAAGCAGTGGAGTTAGCTACTTCTTTGTTGGAGACAGTCACGGTCAGTGAACCCAACAAAGAGGAGCGCTTCACTCAGTTAGTTTCAAATAGTGATTATGTAACTCCAAAGAATGAATTTTAAGAGGTTAGTAAAAAGTAATAGAGGTTATGGTAACTCCGGTGAGATTGTGAAGTCTGTAGAGCCTAGGAAATGTTTTGTATATAGTAGAACAGGTCATATTAAGAGGTAAAGGGCAGTATCGTGCTGTTGATTGTGGAGTAGCCCATCTTAGACGTCAGGGTGGTGCTGTTCGTGTGTGTAGTGGTGCCGAGGGAGTTGACCATGTCTTACAAGTTTGGTGGGGTGGACTAACGCAACTGACTTTGACTTGGGTGATCACGCTGGTCGTAGGATCCCGACAGTTTTATGTAGTAGACAGGCCGTATTGACTATAGAGTAAAGCCAGACAAGACATTTCCCACCAGGTTTTGGTTAATGGACTGTTCCGGAGGCACGACTGCATACGACGACTAGCTCCTGTTGGTAGATACTGTATCCAAGAAAGTTATATGTACATAGTTCCGATAGTAGTTATATGGTGTCAGTGTAAGATGTAGTTGCTTGTATTGTGCTGTTGTTCTGGCTGTTTGGTTGGTGATTTCTTTATCTCTGGTGAGGTGTAGCTCCTGTAAGCCAGGGGAATGATGGAGGCGAGCGGCTAAGGGTGCTGTGGTCGACCTCAGTAAGGATCTGGCTTAGCACGGCGGTAGTTGGTGCATCCATGGTGGGTGTACTCTCGGTTAGGGTAGTCAGAGGGAAGTTGTCTTTCTTTTCAGTCAGAGGGACTAGCGGACTGTCGAGTACCATCGTTGCTGACAGGCATGTTATCATCTTGTGCATAGAAATTTTTAATATGTTCCTGGAGTTTACCAAATGAAAGGTTAGGCAATGAAAAGTTGAGGTTATGTTAGCTCATGAAAGGTTATGCTGTGAGAGGTTAGGTGAAAAAGGCTAGGCTTAGGTCAGGTTAAGTTAAGTAATATTTGGGACGTAGGAGTAAAGTAAAGCAGTTCACTATAATGCCAATAAGGAAGTAAGCGACTTTGATCTTGTAGATTATACTGGTTGTATGCAACTCACTTTATCAGTCCTGCTGCGTATGGGAGCAGCGGTGAATTTGGTTCCTTGTGATGCATTTTGGAGCTTGTGTTTGCAAGACAACACACTCAAAAGTAATTGAGAACGCTCGTTAAGTGAGATATTAGGCCCGTATCTCCTCGAGAAGTTTCTAACTCCAGTAACTATACAGGCAAAAGAAATTGGAACAAATAAGACCGTTAAGGCACATGTTTCCAATGTAAAAAAGTCCTAACGTACAATATTCCTAGTGTCGAGTCAACCTTATAGTTATAGGTAGTATTTTCTTGAAGCGAAGATGTTAGAGTTTTATATTTTTTCCTCCCCTTTCTCCCATTTTACACACTTGGCACGGCCAAGTCTTAAGTGAAATCCCCGACAGGTGCTAGGACGCAGGATTCCCTAGTTTTCTCTCCGGGCTGAGGGAATGTCAGGAACGGTTGGATGTTATAAATACTTAAATACTCTCCTTAAACTAATAATGTGACTATTGTAAAGGAAAATATGGAATCTTAGGAACTGGTAAAGCTAATCCCAAAATAGACATATATAGAGACAGAATAAC
The DNA here is from genome assembly GCA_964059195.1 of Ectobius pallidus. Taxonomy (NCBI): domain Eukaryota; kingdom Metazoa; phylum Arthropoda; class Insecta; order Blattodea; family Ectobiidae; genus Ectobius; species Ectobius pallidus. The sequence goes on along the minus strand of CAXKWD010000005.1, from coordinate 178,725,296 downwards.
AAAAGAGAATGTAATGAATTACAGTGGAGACATTCTATAGACCGTATGAATTTAGTCAAAGTAACAGAAAGGACTTAGCCTGTGAGAGAATAGCATAAAGAGAATTTTAATGAGTAATAGTTTTATTAATATATAACAATTAACATTGAAATTGTGGGCATAAGAATGATTAAAAATATGTATTATTTATTAGAGTTACTATAACAAATGTTAAAGAAAATGTGTTCATTTTATGATCTGTTATTATGAAATATTAAAATTAGGATAAGTTATGTGATATTGCGATAATGGAGAAATGAAATTATTAAAAATAAGGTATGGGGTATGCGTGCAATTAACATGTGTAGAATGTAGTATGCGTATGAGGTATGATTAACATTTTGTAAATTCACTTGACACTCGCCGTGCATCCCTTCTCTGCATAAAAGAAGAAGACCGTGAGAGACACTGTATTAAGAGAAAAATATTTCTGCCGCTGTATCCAATGTTTCAGAGATGTTTTGAGCTGTTTATATGACCTCTGACCTGTGGACGGGACTTGTTCTTGCACAGCTGATGCCTGACTTGCTGCCATTACGTGGAACCAAGCAGTACCTTGCTCGGCTGATGTCTCCTAGCTGCCTATGGTCAATTGCCAAGCAGAATCTTGCTCAACCGATTCCTGAGTAGCAGCTGACCTGCTGAATCATGGTTGTGAGCTGTTGTTGGAGCCGAGCGGTACCTTGATCAGCTGATGCCTGTCTATTCCAGTACAGCTGATGTATTCTGGTCCTGATCAGCTGATGCCAGCCAATGACCTTCTTCCCAGCTGATGTCTGGAGACTTGTGTCCTTCTTCATGGAACCTGGCCACTTCCTATGCTTGATGGCTGTCTCCCTGGTAATCTTCGATCTTCCTTGATGTCTACCCATCTCTGCTGGTACTACTGTGTATGGTGTTGTTTACTAAGCATATTTTGGACAACAACTTTTCTAACCAACAGTCTTTTACACAACAGTGAATTACATAACCTAGAACTCATTATAATATTAGTAAATTCTGTGCTGTGCGCCCGTTTCCACATGAACTTCATATATATACTTGGTCAAGTCTAAAATTATTCTGAACTATTGAAATAAAGCTCAAGGACCATATTTCAATTCCGGGTGTGGGAGTGTGAACCGAGTTTCAGCTTGCCATGGAAACTCTGTTCGGGTATAAACATTGCTCTCCCGAAATTATATAAACAGTGACAGTGTATTTTCGTATTTCTCTCATGAACTCTTTAAATCCCGCTAACCATCGCTAATAGACAGTTTATCTCGCAAAAGGGAACACGCGCGCCATCTATCGAGTGCTCTCTAGAACTGTGAACTTCTGAACTTGGCCTACAGAGGGCAGGTGCTCGCCAGTCTCGCATGTCTATACTTCGGTTGATCTCGGCGGTACTCGGCTGTGTTTTGATTGAAGACAATATGGTGGACTATGAGTTGACATGATTTTCTAGAAGCGGTGTGATATTTACGCTCATTGGTCTCCCGGTTCGTTATAAACTTTCGGATTGGTCCTTATAATAAACTGTGTTCCATTGAAAGTGACTGTTACGGCCGTGGCTTTAGTATTGGTGTCAAGTGAATGAGTGGATGTCTCGTGTGTGTGTATTGGTTGGTTAAGTCACGTGAAGTCTTGAATAGTCGCCTAGAGGGGTTGGCGTCAGGACGCGCTCTCTCTACCTTCTGGCAGTCATGGCGGACGACAAACTATGCTGAAGCTCTGCTTCTAAATCTGGTAAATAGGTTTAAAACCTTGTTTTTGCTTCTGAAACACAGGTAAGCGTTGGATTTTCTTTCTCTCCTTTTGTTGAGTAATAAATTTAGCTTTGCCCTTTGTTTATTTCATATTTTTTCTTATTTCGAAATGTAGCATCTTTCGGCGTGGAGACGCCATCAGCGTCGAGTTATAATGTAGTGCCTCAGGTCCCTTTTCGACATGTAAAGTTACTTCTGCCTTTGTTTTTTTCACTTTAATTTAGTTTCTGTTTCCTTGTGCTTCGTTACCTGTATTTCAGATAGCTTTTTTTGTCTTCAGACATAGCGTGTCCGTCATGGCGGGAAATAAGCCAGTTCCCCCCCCTTTCAATTCAATGGATGGGAGTTGAAAGGCTTTTTTGGTGCAACTAAGCAAAATTTATAGGCCATCCGTAGGGTATTTCTTTTAATTTAAAATAAATGTAATTTATTTTGGGGGATTCTTTTATTTTCATGTAATATACCTGTGTTTTAATTTAGGTTGTAGGGTACAAGAATACATGTAACTGCCTGTTCTTTATGTATTCCTTTTAAATATGAAGTGCCATTTTAGTTTATTTTAAAAATCAACAATAGAATTTAAATAAAGCAGTCTTATTGAGGTACTTCCACTCTTTTCTTTGTAAATAAATAAGTATATTTTAATTGGTCCATGCAATTTCATCACAGATGAAAATGCATGTTTCTAATTGGGTAACCTCCTAGTGGGCTGTCCTTAATAATCCCCTGGGGTGGGCACGTTAGTTATAAGTACCCTGTGGGCGGGAACTTCAGTTCGCTTCCTGCTGGCTGCCTGAGAAGTAAGAAGAGAGCTTCGCAGCCAGTCTACCCGTCTTCGTGCGGCCTGCTGTATTCTTCAGGCCGTCTTGAGCTGAGGGAATTCCAGCTACTGTATCCTTTTGAACAGCTTATTATGTTAATTATATTGGGGTAAGTCATTTCCCCGGGAGGTGGCTCAATTAATGTTGAGCAGAGCGTGGTTCTCTTCAAGATCCATGTTCTGTTGTTCTTCTTAGAAAGTAATTAATGCTAGTCAGACCGTGGTTCTCTTCTAGAAACACGTTCTTTTCTTTGTCTATTATACTACTCATAAATATGGATCGCATGGTTCTCTTCAAGTTCCATGGTTCTTTGTTGTAAATATATAGTGTAAAATAAGATTTTAAACATTGATCCGGTGACAGATTTTTTGTGAAAACCGTCTGTTTTCTAATCTGTTTTCACCTGTGTTTTAATTGCAATATTGATAGAGTGGAAGTTAATGATAAAACATATATTCTTGACTAATGAATTTGTGCCAGTTGTAATAACAAATGATTTTAGGAAATTAACTCTGTATAGAAGTGTATTTATGTGTGTTAGGTCTATTATGCTATTCTCTCTCTAAAGTTTCTTATTTTGTATGTTTCATGTAAAACTGAGATTATGGAGCGTCTTAAAGTGAGTGCGGATTTCCTTCTCAAGGATGATGTGCTTTATGAACTCCAAGTGAGAGGAATAATAGTTAACCAAAAAGACTCAGTGACAAGTCTTAGGGCGAGTCTCAAGGAAAATCAGGATGAACCGGTAAAAACGGAGATTATCGGTGAGTTAATTCCTTCTGATCTGTTACTTGAAGTTGAAGAAAAACTTGAGAACTTAAACACCATTTTAGATTTCTCAAGCTTATCAGCTAATCAAGTAGAGCGAACTAAGAATCGCTTACTGCATGTTGCAGTCAGGCTAACTGATTTGAAAGCTTTTGTTAGTGATTCCCCTTTACAAACTAAATGGCACGAGTTGCAGGAAAGCGTTAGGCGTTTGAGTGTGAAAGTGAACGAGGTGAACATGGAGGTTTCAAATAAGCATGGTATGGGAGAAACGAGCACCAGACGTGTCTCGCCCATGGTAGATCATGCGACAGATGATGAAGCAGTGGAGTTAGCTACTTCTTTGTTGGAGACAGTCACGGTCAGTGAACCCAACAAAGAGGAGCGCTTCACTCAGTTAGTTTCAAATAGTGATTATGTAACTCCAAAGAATGAATTTTAAGAGGTTAGTAAAAAGTAATAGAGGTTATGGTAACTCCGGTGAGATTGTGAAGTCTGTAGAGCCTAGGAAATGTTTTGTATATAGTAGAACAGGTCATATTAAGAGGTAAAGGGCAGTATCGTGCTGTTGATTGTGGAGTAGCCCATCTTAGACGTCAGGGTGGTGCTGTTCGTGTGTGTAGTGGTGCCGAGGGAGTTGACCATGTCTTACAAGTTTGGTGGGGTGGACTAACGCAACTGACTTTGACTTGGGTGATCACGCTGGTCGTAGGATCCCGACAGTTTTATGTAGTAGACAGGCCGTATTGACTATAGAGTAAAGCCAGACAAGACATTTCCCACCAGGTTTTGGTTAATGGACTGTTCCGGAGGCACGACTGCATACGACGACTAGCTCCTGTTGGTAGATACTGTATCCAAGAAAGTTATATGTACATAGTTCCGATAGTAGTTATATGGTGTCAGTGTAAGATGTAGTTGCTTGTATTGTGCTGTTGTTCTGGCTGTTTGGTTGGTGATTTCTTTATCTCTGGTGAGGTGTAGCTCCTGTAAGCCAGGGGAATGATGGAGGCGAGCGGCTAAGGGTGCTGTGGTCGACCTCAGTAAGGATCTGGCTTAGCACGGCGGTAGTTGGTGCATCCATGGTGGGTGTACTCTCGGTTAGGGTAGTCAGAGGGAAGTTGTCTTTCTTTTCAGTCAGAGGGACTAGCGGACTGTCGAGTACCATCGTTGCTGACAGGCATGTTATCATCTTGTGCATAGAAATTTTTAATATGTTCCTGGAGTTTACCAAATGAAAGGTTAGGCAATGAAAAGTTGAGGTTATGTTAGCTCATGAAAGGTTATGCTGTGAGAGGTTAGGTGAAAAAGGCTAGGCTTAGGTCAGGTTAAGTTAAGTAATATTTGGGACGTAGGAGTAAAGTAAAGCAGTTCACTATAATGCCAATAAGGAAGTAAGCGACTTTGATCTTGTAGATTATACTGGTTGTATGCAACTCACTTTATCAGTCCTGCTGCGTATGGGAGCAGCGGTGAATTTGGTTCCTTGTGATGCATTTTGGAGCTTGTGTTTGCAAGACAACACACTCAAAAGTAATTGAGAACGCTCGTTAAGTGAGATATTAGGCCCGTATCTCCTCGAGAAGTTTCTAACTCCAGTAACTATACAGGCAAAAGAAATTGGAACAAATAAGACCGTTAAGGCACATGTTTCCAATGTAAAAAAGTCCTAACGTACAATATTCCTAGTGTCGAGTCAACCTTATAGTTATAGGTAGTATTTTCTTGAAGCGAAGATGTTAGAGTTTTATATTTTTTCCTCCCCTTTCTCCCATTTTACACACTTGGCACGGCCAAGTCTTAAGTGAAATCCCCGACAGGTGCTAGGACGCAGGATTCCCTAGTTTTCTCTCCGGGCTGAGGGAATGTCAGGAACGGTTGGATGTTATAAATACTTAAATACTCTCCTTAAACTAATAATGTGACTATTGTAAAGGAAAATATGGAATCTTAGGAACTGGTAAAGCTAATCCCAAAATAGACATATATAGAGACAGAATAACAAAAGAGAATGTAATGAATTACAGTGGAGACATTCTATAGACCGTATGAATTTAGTCAAAGTAACAGAAAGGACTTAGCCTGTGAGAGAATAGCATAAAGAGAATTTTAATGAGTAATAGTTTTATTAATATATAACAATTAACATTGAAATTGTGGGCATAAGAATGATTAAAAATATGTATTATTTATTAGAGTTACTATAACAAATGTTAAAGAAAATGTGTTCATTTTATGATCTGTTATTATGAAATATTAAAATTAGGATAAGTTATGTGATATTGCGATAATGGAGAAATGAAATTATTAAAAATAAGGTATGGGGTATGCGTGCAATTAACATGTGTAGAATGTAGTATGCGTATGAGGTATGATTAACATTTTGTAAATTCACTTGACACTCGCCGTGCATCCCTTCTCTGCATAAAAGAAGAAGACCGTGAGAGACACTGTATTAAGAGAAAAATATTTCTGCCGCTGTATCCAATGTTTCAGAGATGTTTTGAGCTGTTTATATGACCTCTGACCTGTGGACGGGACTTGTTCTTGCACAGCTGATGCCTGACTTGCTGCCATTACGTGGAACCAAGCAGTACCTTGCTCGGCTGATGTCTCCTAGCTGCCTATGGTCAATTGCCAAGCAGAATCTTGCTCAACCGATTCCTGAGTAGCAGCTGACCTGCTGAATCATGGTTGTGAGCTGTTGTTGGAGCCGAGCGGTACCTTGATCAGCTGATGCCTGTCTATTCCAGTACAGCTGATGTATTCTGGTCCTGATCAGCTGATGCCAGCCAATGACCTTCTTCCCAGCTGATGTCTGGAGACTTGTGTCCTTCTTCATGGAACCTGGCCACTTCCTATGCTTGATGGCTGTCTCCCTGGTAATCTTCGATCTTCCTTGATGTCTACCCATCTCTGCTGGTACTACTGTGTATGGTGTTGTTTACTAAGCATATTTTGGACAACAACTTTTCTAACCAACAGTCTTTTACACAACAGTGAATTACATAACCTAGAACTCATTATAATATTAGTAAATTCTGTGCTGTGCGCCCGTTTCCACATGAACTTCATATATATACTTGGTCAAGTCTAAAATTATTCTGAACTATTGAAATAAAGCTCAAGGACCATATTTCAATTCCGGGTGTGGGAGTGTGAACCGAGTTTCAGCTTGCCATGGAAACTCTGTTCGGGTATAAACATTGCTCTCCCGAAATTATATAAACAGTGACAGTGTATTTTCGTATTTCTCTCATGAACTCTTTAAATCCCGCTAACCATCGCTAATAGACAGTTTATCTCGCAAAAGGGAACACGCGCGCCATCTATCGAGTGCTCTCTAGAACTGTGAACTTCTGAACTTGGCCTACAGAGGGCAGGTGCTCGCCAGTCTCGCATGTCTATACTTCGGTTGATCTCGGCGGTACTCGGCTGTGTTTTGATTGAAGACAATATGGTGGACTATGAGTTGACATGATTTTCTAGAAGCGGTGTGATATTTACGCTCATTGGTCTCCCGGTTCGTTATAAACTTTCGGATTGGTCCTTATAATAAACTGTGTTCCATTGAAAGTGACTGTTACGGCCGTGGCTTTAGTATTGGTGTCAAGTGAATGAGTGGATGTCTCGTGTGTGTGTATTGGTTGGTTAAGTCACGTGAAGTCTTGAATAGTCGCCTAGAGGGGTTGGCGTCAGGACGCGCTCTCTCTACCTTCTGGCAGTCATGGCGGACGACAAACTATGCTGAAGCTCTGCTTCTAAATCTGGTAAATAGGTTTAAAACCTTGTTTTTGCTTCTGAAACACAGGTAAGCGTTGGATTTTCTTTCTCTCCTTTTGTTGAGTAATAAATTTAGCTTTGCCCTTTGTTTATTTCATATTTTTTCTTATTTCGAAATGTAGCATCTTTCGGCGTGGAGACGCCATCAGCGTCGAGTTATAATGTAGTGCCTCAGGTCCCTTTTCGACATGTAAAGTTACTTCTGCCTTTGTTTTTTTCACTTTAATTTAGTTTCTGTTTCCTTGTGCTTCGTTACCTGTATTTCAGATAGCTTTTTTTGTCTTCAGACATAGCGTGTCCGTCATGGCGGGAAATAAGCCAGTTCCCCCCCCTTTCAATTCAATGGATGGGAGTTGAAAGGCTTTTTTGGTGCAACTAAGCAAAATTTATAGGCCATCCGTAGGGTATTTCTTTTAATTTAAAATAAATGTAATTTATTTTGGGGGATTCTTTTATTTTCATGTAATATACCTGTGTTTTAATTTAGGTTGTAGGGTACAAGAATACATGTAACTGCCTGTTCTTTATGTATTCCTTTTAAATATGAAGTGCCATTTTAGTTTATTTTAAAAATCAACAATAGAATTTAAATAAAGCAGTCTTATTGAGGTACTTCCACTCTTTTCTTTGTAAATAAATAAGTATATTTTAATTGGTCCATGCAATTTCATCACAGATGAAAATGCATGTTTCTAATTGGGTAACCTCCTAGTGGGCTGTCCTTAATAATCCCCTGGGGTGGGCACGTTAGTTATAAGTACCCTGTGGGCGGGAACTTCAGTTCGCTTCCTGCTGGCTGCCTGAGAAGTAAGAAGAGAGCTTCGCAGCCAGTCTACCCGTCTTCGTGCGGCCTGCTGTATTCTTCAGGCCGTCTTGAGCTGAGGGAATTCCAGCTACTGTATCCTTTTGAACAGCTTATTATGTTAATTATATTGGGGTAAGTCATTTCCCCGGGAGGTGGCTGCTTTACCGGATTTTTATGAAACTTGGTATACACATTTACAATGTCCATGGGAAGACGTCTATTCATAATGGATAAAATCGGTTCACCTGTTTCGGAGTAATGCTCAATGTAGTGTCTATTTTATGGTAATATACGTATTCGAAAGAATTTATAAAAAAAATGAAAATCAGTTATCTTGACAACATAACCTATTGTTTTACTGTGATCTTATAAGGCCTTGGAAATTAAAATACAGGTAGCTATGACAAAAAACACGAATGTTTTACATGCGCTTATCCAACTAGACCGTTAAAATGACCCAGGTGGCCGAGATGGCAGACCTTTCTTCTTCCGTAAGCCCTGCTTAATGAATAAATCCGGAGCTTAACTTGGAAATCAATTTAAAAAAAAAACACATTCTGCATATCATAATTGCAGTCATAACTGATTAAAAAAAAACATACTGGCACTTTGTTACATCAGTTTTACTGATTGTATTTTATATTTTTATTTATTTATTATTATTTTATTTATTATTATTTTATTTATTTATTTTTACTTTTTGTAATGACGGGAATTGAGTTTCTTTCAGCACTGCCATCCTATAATACCGTAGTGCAGAATGGACGGAACTGTTGAAAACAGTTAAGGTAGAGAAAGTTATGTGGGTGTAACACAACAGTGTTTTTCCTATATTAAGCCGACTAAAACTCAAGAAAATGATACATTATAAAGGATCCGATTTGTCCTTTAGCTCTCTATTACGGGAAACAAAAAGCGCACAAATGTAGCTAAGATGAGTTAGTACGGAGTTTTGACATTAATACTGCTTTGTGGCCGGGGGGCCGGAGAAGAAAAGCGAGGCGAGCAAAGTGTAATAATTTAGCACCAGAGGTCAGGAGCGGAGTTTTATGACTGACCCAAGGCAGCAAGTTTTACCGGAAACAATCACCTGTGCGACCTAAGTAAAGAAAGTAAGGCAGTTTAGATCGATATTAAGTTGTTGTTGTTATTGTTATTGTTATTATTATTATTATTATTGTTGTTATTATTATTATTATAGTCGAATTTGGTTAATTCGACATTGGATAATTCGAAATATTGTATAATTCGAATAAATACTCATTCCCCTTGAAATTCCTATATAAAATACTAGCATGTGCCCGCGGCTTCGCCCGCGATAATTATTTCAAAAATTAAAAATTAAGAGCATAATAGTTAAATCATTATATTTATTAACACCTAAATCACGTGGACTACATACCACGATTAGATAGCGTCGCCTGGTAAAAGCGACCTCAGATTCGAGTTTCTTGGCCCAGAAAACCTCTGTATAGTGAGATTCGTCCAAATAAAACAACGTTTGACCATATTTAGGGCTTACAACATTCAAGCGATCGCGAAAGTTTTATTTTCAAGGTATGACAAAATCAGCCAATGCCAACTGTAATTGATTTGACATTGAAATGTATAACTGAAAACTTATGTTTTGAAAACGCAAAAAATGCATGTTTTTTGCCCGTTTTTCACTCATAACTCACGAACGAAAACTGAAATTAAAATTCCGTCTTCGAGGTGCATTTTCCGACCCTTCAGCCCACCTATGTTTAAAATTTCAGATCTCTGCGTTCAGTAGATTTCGCTGGACATCGAGGACAATTCCTTTTATTAATATAGATAATATGAATTATAATGATACCTTCTCTAATTTGTCCAACATCCATTTCATTTAATCCAAACCCACCTATACCATTGGCAACAATATGTTCTGTGAATTTGTTTCGATAATTCTATGTAAAAAGGGCTTAAGTATTTTAAAAAACATTTAATTTTTGGCATTTAGAATCAGAATTTTTCAAAATCCCTTCTTATTGAGCATCTACATTATGAAACGAAGGTACTCTCAAAATTCCAAGTCTCTACCTGTTATAGTTTAGGCTGTACGTTGATTCCTGTCAGTCAGGACAAAGCCTTTTATATATATAGAGATATGTTAAAAAATTGTAATTAATTCGAATTTTTTAAGCTTAATTTGCATAAATCGAAGCCAAAATTTGTCTCAAGTTAATCTTGTAAGGATTCCAAGAGTTCATTGCTTGCAGGAATTCCACAAGAATTCTCTATTTCGCTGAAGAACCCTAATCGGTAGCAGCTAGCAGGTACCGTACTAAAGTTATTTTTAAACACCGTTATCTTTTTCCTGCTGAATAGATGTTCAATGGAATGCGAAGTTCATCCCCTCCCCTACAGTCTTGGAGGGATTCAACACTTCTGTGAAAATTTTAGCGTTCATTCTATCCTCCAATTGTGTCTGTGTTTGAAATGTCACCAGATCAACAGATTACCTTTAATACTAGTAAGTCTCCTTGTCTTGTTAACATAACGCGGTGAGACTTTATCATCGAGTTAACATAATAAAATGGGATTAGCAGATTTATTTTACAAAGGCATGACAAAATCATATCATTTTCAAGCAAAATGAATTAATTTCAATATATTAAAAAAGTATTTTTTATTGCTTGCATATTAATAACAGTAAAATAGGTAATTTTCCTTTAGCTTGGTTAGGCACGTGGAAGACCTAGACGTAGATGGGAGGACGATATTAGGATAGATTTAAGGGAAGTAGGATTTGCGAGGGATGGTTGAATGGAGTTAGCACAGAATAGGGTTGAATGGCGGGCTCAGGTAAGCGAGGCAATGAACCTTCGGGTTTCATAAAATAGATAATATTCCTAGAGCTTGTTCAGGAATTCTCTATTGCCATTGAGTAAATACGTAAGTAAGTAAGTATGTAAGAGTATGAGACAAGATTTTGTGAACTAAGGAATAATATTGTGATTCTAGGAAATGAGAACCGAAGGGAAAAGACCACTTGGAAGACCTAGATGTAGATGGGAGGAAAATATTAGGAAAGATTTAAGGAAAGTAGGATTTGAGAGGGATGATTGGATAGAGTTAGCAAACAATTGGGTTGAATGGCGGGTTCAGATAAGCGCGGCAATGAACCTTCGGATTCTATAAAATAGATAATATTCTCCCTAGCAACCTGAGGAATTGTCTATTGCCATTGAGTAAATAAGTATTTACTATTCTAACAATATATATTTTTTTTAAATTATGTAGTTCATGTAATTTATGTAATAGCGACGCCAGTATTAATATAATATTTTAAATATTCTGCTAATAGATAAATGATTTTTAAGTCATCTAATGGTTGAATTAACAAATGCAGGGGAAGCAGTAAAAAATCTTATGTGAAACTCACAAAACTTCCTCTGCCCATTTATAACAAATACATGAATAAAAGTTACGAGAAAACTGCTTTCAAGTCCTATGTTCCTATTAAAGTAAATTATACATTGTTTGGTGTCATTTTTCTTGTAATTATGTGTAGAATTGATATATAACAAACATTTTAAGATAAAATGACATATTAAAAAAATCTAAGATTGATTGATTGAAGTAGACTAGGTGACTCATGGGGAGGAAATTACGGTTGGTCCTAATTCCCTCTGCTTGTAAATGTGAGGGTGCTAGCTGGTGAAGGAACCTACCTGGCCTCAACCGCCTTCCCTGGTTGCTAAGGGTAGTATTTTTGTATTCAGGGCACCTCTAAACATGTAGGCCTATTTATTCTAAAAGTCAACTTCGAATTTGGAGATCAAAAACTATACTTTCTCTCCCTATTAATTGACCTAGTACCTTTGGTATCTATGGTACTAGGGGGGGCAGAGGAAGTGAAAAAACAATAAGCAACATCGTGTCTGGTGGGTATGGGGATCCCAATTTGCTAACTTCTGCCCGCAAAGGATATAACAGGCGGTGCTTGTATAAATCAACAAGGACTGTGTTGTCCTGGTAACCAGGCAGGATAAGCATGGCCCCTTGCTACAGCTCGCTGTGGTTTCCAAGGAGAATTTCAAGGGTCATTTCGCACAACAAGATGTTGTCCAAGCGACAGCAAAACTTAATAATTGTTTCTTAGACAGAGGAATGCGGAAAGCGGGTTTTTATCACCTTGGCGGTGTTCTACTTGGCTACGTCTCCTTGCATCTCTCTCTCACTTTTTTTTAAAATGAGATACAGTAGTTAACAAAATCTGTAATGGTAGCTGCACTTCCTACAAAAATCTGACAATTCGACTGTGACTTCAGGAAATCACTGAAGTCACTAAAACTCTTTACGAGATCACGATCTGGGCTTGTAAAATGTAAGTTTACATAGCCTACATGTTATTTTCAATCGAAAACATTGTTCCATTTTAAGGGCAGAGCTGTAGAAAAAAAAAATCCCTTTAGGCAAGCCTACAGGCTGAGGTAGATTTCGAAGTGCTTTTGGTTTAATTTATTGTCGCTGCGCAGAACTCTTCTTCTTTAGCCTTGGTATGACAAACCCGCAATAATAACTGGAAAAAAGAGGAAAGAGCACTTTTTCAAGCATTCAAATCTCGCCTTAAATGAGAGCTTTCGAGAAAATAGTTATTGATTTGTAGAGTACTCATCAAGAGCTCTTCAACGATATCCCACAAGACGTGGTTTCAAAAATTTCTAATTTCCATTCCCCCAACCCCCGCCCCCACTCGTACCCCCCAAACCCCCGAATCGTTGGTGTCACTGTAAACTCAATAGAGAGTACTCTAATTTATTCAAACAAAGTTTCCCTCTATACTTCATAAGGGCCGAGATATAAATGTTTGAAAATTTCAACCTCCTCCCCCGACCACCCCCTTGGGCCAATTTTGCTCATTAACGAACTTGTCCGAATTATTGGGCCTAGAAATAACATAATAAAATTTGGTTCAAATATCTTCAAAATTACGGCCGCTAGCGTGTAAGGATAAATTATATATAGCCTATATACCTATATATATATATATATATATATATATATATATATATATATATATATATATAACAATTTTTTTTTGAACGGGCGGTGGTTTCGTACTTAGGGAAATGTAAAGATATGAAAGAATTTTTCGAAAGTCATGACATGGTATCAATTGCAATAGGTAGATTTTTCTTTGAAATCTACTTAAAAGAGGTGCTAGCCTGTTATGGTACTTACTGAGGATTTCACCAGATGTCACTGTCGTTCTATTCCCTTTCGTATAAATACGAGGCGTGTTCATAAAGTAAGTTTCCCTGAGGCCGTTTATAGAAAGAAAACACAATTTCAAGGAAATATATATTGCAACAGACACAGCAAGTGTTCAGCTATTTTTGAACATATTCGCCACCGGAATTGAAACATCTGTCATACTGTGGGACCAACATTTGAATACCTGTGTCGTAGAAGACTGCCACCAGAGATTTGAACCACTGTGTGAAAAGATGGAAAAGATGGAAATCACTGGGAGCGAGGTCCGGGTTTTAGGGTGAATGTTCAAACATCTACCAGGCGATCTTCTGCAGGAGACATGCTAAGAGGTGTTTAAACATCCACCCTATAGCCCGGACTTCGCTCCCAGTGATTTCTGTTTTTCCTACACTTCAAGAAATGACAGGAAATGACAGAGAGAAGGAGATGTTTGTCACACAGTGGTTTAAATCCCTGGCGGCAGACTTTTACGACATAAGCATTAAAAAGTTGATCAAACGGTATGGCAAATGTTTCAATTCCGGTGGCAAATATGTGGAATAATAGCTTAATACTTGCTGTATCTGTTGATATATATATGTCCACGAAATTGTGTTTTGTTTCTATAAACAGCCCCAGGGAATCTTATTTTATGGACGCGCCTAGTAAATATTAGTTTCTCCACTAGAAATACCATTATTCCTACCACTACTATTATCGTCTATCTATTAATCACAATTCAAAATAAGATAAATAGCTATTTCAGCATTGAGAATTTGGTCCATAAATTAAATAGTTTAACGTTTTCGACAAAACACAAACGTAAACCAACACATCAGTTACATATAAAACATTTTTACGACCTTCATTTCTCTCCATTCATTAAACAAAATAACTAATTCGACACTTGTATCTTCCCATAATAAACAAATTACTCTTCAAAACCTGGTGATTATTGAATTTATATGGTCATTCCAACATAAGTTACAATCCTGTTAACTCATAATATTTTACGTGTTTGTGACTCAGGATTTAATGACTTTTTTACATAGACTAATTTACTTTAAGTTGCAAGGTTGTTTACACAATAAAATACCAAGAGTGGACCCAAGTCCGAACCCTGGGGGACTCTACATTCAAAAGTGACATGCTTGGAATAAATACTGTTAAGTCCTAAGCAGATCTAGTTCAAGTATGCCTTTACCATTTTTTGCTACGAGTTTTAAACACCCTGTATTTCTAATATTCTAATTTACTCCCAAATACGAAAAAAAAAAACCAATGGAGTTAAACTGAATTAAAAATGCAATGTAACTATTCCCAGGTTTGAGCAATAAAGAAATTAGTTCTAGACGTATATACATCCATTGCTGATAACATCTGCTATCCAAATTTACCTCTCTCACACGAGAGAGAAAAGCATTTCCCTTTTTGCATTTCCACCAGAATTACAAGGCAAGGGGAGACATCCAGATTTTAATAAAGGAAGGCGGTCGCAGGAGCTTACACCGGTTCGTATGCAAAAAAAAAAAAAAAAATATGAAACAGAGTTTGGGGGGTATCAGCAATTGTAATTGTGCGGAATTTATTCACAGTTTGTGCGTGTGACTGCGAATCTGCATTATAAAGGGGTTTGCTACCCCCACAAACGCTTCCATTCAAGAAGAAAGGGGTGGCAATTGAATCTGCCGCACCCCCGCTGTCCTATTGTTGACACTGTGGGGTGGCAGCGGAGTTTCTTGTTCACACTTTTGCACCCTCAGAACGGTCAGTGAATGTGATCAGTCAATAACAGCAAACAGGGAAAAACTTTTGTGGTTTTCCACAAATACATTAAAATGTGTATTAAAGCTATTTCGTGGTTAAGGGGAGAAGGTTATTAAAAATCGTCCCTTTTCTAAACAAAAGTAGTTAAAAGGTGCAAAATTGATTCTTTTACGTTCTTTCGTAACAAAGTGACAATTATTTAATTTTATATCAATATATTTAAAAATATGTGTGTGTGTGTACGTAATCTCAAAGTATTTGAAAACAGGGGGCTTAGGAAAATATTCGGACTTAAAAAAGATTAAACCGGGATTGGACAAAACTGCACAATGATGAGCTTCATAACCTGTACTCTTCACCGAATATAAAAAGAAAAGACATTCCTAAAAAATATTGCCTGGGAGATACGAAGTGAAATGACCACTTGGAAGACCAAGACGTAGGTGGGAGGACAATATTGGAATAGTTGAAGCCTCAAAAATATTGACTGGGAGACCCAAAGGGAAAAGACCACTTGGAAGACCTAGACGTGGGTAGGAGAACAATATTGGAATAGCTTAAGCCTAAAAAATATTGACTGGGAGACCCGAAGGGAAAAGACTACTTGGAACACCTAGACTTAGGTGAGAGCACAATATTAGAATAGTTTTAGCCTCAAAAATATTGACTGGGAGACCGGAAGGAGAAAAGACCACTTGGAAGACCTATACGTAGGTGGGGAGACAATAAGTTATTAGAATAGTTTAAGGGAAGTAGGATCTGCGAGTAATGGTTGCACAGAATAGGGTTGAATGTCGACAATGAACTTCTGGGTTCCATAAAATAGATAATATTCGTTTAGCTTGCTTAGCAATTGTGTGTTGCCATTGAGTAAGTAAGTAGATAAGTAACTAACTATATAAGTAAGTAGGTAAGTAAGTAAGTAATGTGTGTTATCGAATGCCAATCCCGTTGCTTTGACGCATTTGGGGTCCTCCCTGAGGTGGATAGATGGCGATTTTGTAATTTAATTTTGTAATTTTCTTTTGTAATTTAATGCTTTATAGCACTCTAGTTTATAAATTATAACTATGTTTAGTTCTTGGTATTTAAGTATTAAGTATTAATTAATTATCTGTAATATTATGTATTTGTGTTATGTAGATAGATAGATAGATAGATTTATTGTCGTTAAGCACAAATACAGGCAATAGACAGTGTCAAATAAAATAAATACATTGCTTATTTACTATGCTTATAACCCAACAATTATGATAAAATTATTTCACTTAACATAAATTCGTCCACAGAATAAAAAGGGTTTAAGACTAACCATCTATGCAGTTTGCTTTTAAAAGCATTCAAATGAAGACATTTAAAGTTGTAGGGTAGCTTGTTATATAGCTTAGGTCCAATATAAACATGACTATTTTGAGTTTTGGATAGTCTGCAGAGTGGTAAATTGATCATATTTTTAGATCTAGTATGATGAGTGTGCATGTCACTTCTTAGACCAAAATTGTTAGCATTTGTACGCAAAAGAACTAAATTGCTATAAATATACCAATTAAAAATAGTTAAAATACCTAGGTCTTTGAAGATTGGCCTACATGGCGTTCTGCTGTCACATTTTCTTATTATTCTAACAATCTTTTTCTGAAGTATTAGAATATCCTTAGTACCACTACTACCTCCATACAGAATGATACCATATCTGATGATAGATTCACAAAAAGCAAAATACATACTTCTTAAATAGCTTAGAGGTATTTGGTCTCTTAAATTCCTGAGGAGGAATATTGCTTTCGATAGTCTTAACTGTATTAGTAATGTAGTTTTTTTTACTGGTAGAGCGGAAGAGAAGGCCAAATGGCTTTAGCTCTGCCAGAATAATTAAACAGAATAATAATAATAATAATAATAATAATAGTGTGGCCCATTTTTTAGTTATGAAATATAGCCTATGGCCACGCTGTCCGTTGTCTTAGATATTCAGTTTAAGGAGAATCTCTGACTCAGGTCATTTTTTTGTTATTTAGCAACAACACAGCCTTCTGTAGTCTCTGAAGTTTGCATGGACGATTTCCATATTTTTACGATGCTCGTTGCAAAATTGACTCTGATTGTCACGTTTGATAAAGTGTGTATTTGACTTCCAATAAGGTGGACTCTTCCAGGCTAGGGTGCATGAGGGTGTGTGTAAAATCAATTAAACACGTGACGTAGGGTGGAGCGCAGATAATTGCATAGCCAACCTGATTTTTATTTGCCTAATTGCCTGGGGGTTCCTATGATGTTACACTCTGTCTAGAATTTATTTTTATGTCATTTTGAATAGTAAGCTTGTTTAACAGAACTGTGTGTCTATGTAAAGCTTCATTTTACGGGCCGAGCCCACTATGTTAAAAATTTAGGTGCTAGCACGTTACAGAGATTATAGAGGGTATCACCAGATATCACTATCGTTCTCTTTCGTTTCGTACAAATAAATAATTATCAATTTCCTTCATTTTAACCACTACAAATACTATTATTAAGTGCCAGTATGGTACTTTATGAGATTGTGTGGTGGACGAAAAAATGTCTGTCCGTCTGTCTGTCCGTCTGTCTGTCCGTCTGTCCGTGTGTCTGTACGCACCATAACTCAAATACGCTTTTTCGGATTTTCATGAAACTTGAAAAACACATTTATAATGTCCATGGGAAGAACCCTATTGATATTGAACCAAATCGGTTCACCGGTACCGGAGTAATGCCCAATTTAGTGCCTATTTTAATTGATTATGGCGCCTTTCTAATAGAAAGGCGCCATCACTCAAATACGCTGTATCGGATGTCCATGAAACTTGGTATACCCATTTATGACGTCCATAAGAAGTGCCTTATTGAATTTGAACCTAATCTGTTGACCGGTACCGGAGTAAAACCCAATTTAGTGTATATTTTAAAGACGCGGTAACTCAAATACGCTTTACCGGATTTTTATGAAACTTGGTATACACATTCATAATGTCCATGGGAAGACGTCTATTCATAATGGATAAAATCGGTTGACCTGTTTCGGAGTAATGCTCAATTTAGTGCCTATTTTATGGTAATATACGTATTCGAAAGAATTTATAAAAAAAAAATGAAAATCAGTTATCTTGACAACATAGCCTATTGTTTTACTGTGATCGTATAAGGCCTTGGAAATTAAAATACAGGTAGCTATGACAAAAAACATCGATTTACATGCGCTTATCCAACTAGACCGTTAAAATTACCCAGGTGGCCGAGATGGTAGACCTTTCTTCTTCCGTAAGCCCTGGTTAATGAATAAATCTGGAGCTTGACTTGGAAATCAATTAAAAAAAAAAACATATTCTGCATATCATAATTGCAGTCATAACTGATTAAAAAAAACATACTGGCACTTTGTTACATCAGTTTACCTGATTTTATTCCTACTACTATTATTATCAAAATAACATAGATAACTATTTCGGCAATAGAAATTTGGTCCATAAAATTGGTTTTTGGTAGTGCACAATCGTAAGCCAACAAATATTTAGTTTTACTCAAAACATTACTTACGACCTACTTTTTTCCCACATTCGTCAAAGTCTACCATTCCTTACCAAAGCAAAGGATTTTGCAGATTAGTTCTTTATTTATCTATTCTATAACTTAAAGAGAGCGATTATAAATAAATATTATATAAGAATAGATCACGATTTAGT
Organism: Ectobius pallidus; assembly: GCA_964059195.1. Classification (NCBI taxonomy): domain Eukaryota; kingdom Metazoa; phylum Arthropoda; class Insecta; order Blattodea; family Ectobiidae; genus Ectobius; species Ectobius pallidus. The sequence continues at coordinate 178,706,644 of CAXKWD010000005.1, read as the reverse complement.
ATTTTCAGCAAACGTAGAAGTTATGTTCATTTGTTTTCATATGACATTTGTTTTCAAGTAAATGTTGCCAACCAAAAAAGCCTGAATTCCGTTCCATTCGAAATTATCAACAAAAGATTTTTTTTACTATTCCAAGCACAAGCGTACTGAAATTACTATATTATAGTTTTAAAAATTATAATCAAAATAACATAAAAGGTCGTAGAATGGTCGAACGTTATAAGAACATCAATACACGTATTCCATTGTCGATATTGAATAACAAAGCTGGATTTTCAATTTTGTATAAAAAAAAAAAAAAACTTTAATTTGCTTCTTATCTACACTCTTAAGAAGTGGCTTATACCACTGTTGCACTGACGACGTCAATTTGTCCTAACTGAATTACCTACACTATCAATGGGCTTAATCTACTCTTATACAATTCAACGGCCCTAAATAGCGTGCTCACTCGCTCCCTCACTTCGTGAGACATCGGGTATACTCGGCGATGTTTGTCTCTCGCAGTCTAAACTTTCACGAAGAGTACAAAATTAGTAAAACCGTTTCTTTATTATATAAGTCCTAAGTGAAATGAACACAATGAACGAATATTCTAATTTTATTTTTACTTACAATTTTCATAGCTCTGAACCACGAACACTTTTAATAGAATGCCAGTGTAAATTTCTTAAAAATCTTGGAGTGAATTAATAATGGCGGGCGAAGCCGAGGTTCCAGCTATAATATATTGATAGTTTAACCCTGGAAGTATCGCGGACAAGAAAAATCCAAACAAACCACTCCTTCCCTTGAAAAATCATATAATTTCTGAAAATTACACTGAATGTATGAAATCAAATTCGCATCATATTCATCTGTCAACAAACATTTGAGAAACGATACGTATTATCAGTGTTCACAAGTAGCTTTGGAACTGCACAATCGAATCTGAGATAGTTTTCCCAGGCGGCGCTTTCTAATCGTGGAATGTACTCTAAAGCCGGAATTTTAGCTGTTTCATTAATTATTAATGGTTTAGTTTATTAATGTTTCGCGTGCAAGTGTTAATAAGTATAATGCTTTAATAATTATTATACTTTTAATTTTTCAATTAATTATCGTGGGAGAAGCCGCGGGCACCTGCTAGATTATTACAAACAGATAAATATAGAAGAGGTATTTAATCATAAAACAGGATGTAACGCATAAAAGGTTTTAATAATTAAATTTATCCGTTGACAGGAGAAGTAATAAGAAAAGTTGAAACACAAAAGTTGTCGGGAATGAACTGGCCACACATGACATGAACGGCCTATACACTGAGAGAGACAGAGGGCGTAGTATTCACGTTACAGTCATTTGTTAACATATTCCTTGGCGTGTTTTGTTTCCTGTCGCTCTGGGGCTTTAATTACTGCAATGTTGGTAACACAGTGCCAGTTTTAAACAAAAGCTATCTATACACACTGTCACAGAAGTCACTTGTTTCAAACTCTTTTAAACGGGCGTCATGAAAATGTGTTCTGCTGGTAGAATTCTATTAACTGTTCAGTCAGAAATACTAGAATCTTTACCAGCGTCATTGCGTTGTATTAAAGCGGGATTTTATGCTTTTATTTATCATGGGGGAAATAAACACCCATAATTAATCTATATTGTCTGTCTCTTTGTACGCGATGCTCAGCGAAATCTACTGCACTCAGAGATCTGAAATTTTAAACATAGATGGACTGATGCATCTCGAAGCCGGATTTTTAATTTTCTCTTTCGTTCGTGAGTTATGAGTGAAAAATGGGCAGAAAACGCGAATTTTTTGCGTTTTCGAAGCATCAGTTTTCGGTAATACATTTCAATTGTCAAATCAATTACAGGTGGCTTTGTCTATTATTGTCATACCTTGGAAATAAAAGCATCGCGATCGCTTAAATGTTGTAAGCCCACGCCGGTCGATTCATTTGTTTATAATACCAAGGCACGCAGACATCTGAAATTTTCACCTAGACGGAAGAGGGATAGTGAATATAGGTCTAAATGGACAAACATTGATCTATTTTGACGAAACTCACTATGCAGGGGTTTTCTGGGCCACGGAACTCGAATCTGAGGTTGTTTTTCCCATTCTGCGCTTTCTGAACATGGAATTCACTTCAAAGCAGGATTTTTAGCTGTTTCATTAATTATTAAATGTTTAGTTTAGGCCTATGAATGTTTCGCGTGCAAGTGTTAATAAATATAATGTTTTAATTATTTTGCTCTTAATTTTTAATCTTCCAATTAATTATCGTGGGCGAAGCCGCGAAGACCTGCTAGTAAAAAATAAATAGTAGATGCTTTTAGTTAAAACTTATTTTTTCGTCTTTTAATAGAAAACGGAAAAAATGTTACGCGATACAGAAGCGGTGAGTAAAGAAGCAAGGAAGAGGTTGAAAGACGAGAAGAAGACGAGTCTTTTTAAATTTCCGAGATTCTTTAATGAATTTAACGCATGTGTATTGCACACTATTTTGTCCACGATAGCGAATAATAAAAGGTTACAACAAGTTACCCACCCAAGTTAGAAATTATATAAAAAAGAAATTTTCAATTGGAAGTGTTCAACTGGATTTTATGGAATTGAGGAGTTTCTAAAGATTGGTTCAAACGAGATTGTATTTTACATAGTTTTATCTTTCAATGTGTTTAAGACAATGTATTTTCTACAGATTTAATTTGACACTGTTAATGCCAATTTCTGTGCCCAACAACAAAGAAATATATTATTATTATTATTATTATTATTATTATTATTATTATTATTATTATTATATGTGACGTATGAAATCTGACACTGCTAGAAAATTCTGCACTGACGGTTCATTTGCTTTTGTTTGAATTGTTCAAATCCATTCAAACTGTCGGAAACGATGATGAAAATTGCTGAAAGCATGGGACATTGTTTTTTTTTACAATAGAAGCAAAAAATAAATTAATAGAAGGAATACGTAAAATGGGTTACGTATTTATTTATTTATGCATACTGCAAATAATAGATAGGTCGCTTTGGTATAATATTGAAGCATTTTCACACGTTGGGGTCCCGTAAAAATTCCTGGTCGGGACAAGTTACCTAGGTGAGGTTTTTCCGGGCTTTTCCCTCACCTATGAGACAAATGTCAGGTAACTTTAGGCCCTTGTGGTCCCCGGATATCATCTGGCCGTCATTATCATCTTCATCCTCATCCTCGCCTTGTTTGGAGTGTGATTGTGTGTGTGAATGGTGTGTCTCGTCCTATGTGTTCGTGTTGTCTCGGAGGAGGCCCCGGCATTGGGCTGATCACTCATCCGGTCCTTGTCTGGTCAAAAAAGTATGTATGTGATCCAAAGGTAATCCCTCTCCCGACAGGTCGCGGTCCTGTAAGGCCCGGGCGGCTTGGGTCGCTTAAATCCTACAAAGGGAGAGGTAAAACTACGAAAAAAAGAAAGGGGTCCCGTAAATAACTTTTTGCCTTCCTTAACTAATTAGTGGTACTTACGAATGTTGTTGCCGTGGATCGTAAGTTGACATTCCCGCATGCAATCTTGTTGCTACGTGCGGTAAGAGTTTCCGTGCGGTTATGAATTTGCTTACGGCACATCATAAAACAAGCCTTTATGGAACCAAGGCCCCCTAGTTTGTGGCGACTTTAACAGGGCAAATATTCGGTTCCCATCACAACAAACACATGCGAATCACTTTCTGAAATAAACATCTTATCTTCAATAATGTATATACATAATATTTTCAGCTAATATCTCAATTAATATAATTAAATTGATATAAATAATCATCTTGCAAAAAATATCATGCAATACTCGTGCCGTAAGCGCATAAATGATCTCGGAAATTGAAGAAAACTCGGCGCAAGCGCCTCGTTTTTTCAAACTCTTTCCTCGATCCGTATGCATCGCTTAGTAATGGAAATGCTGTAGTAATGACAGAAGTGAGGAAATAAAAGCAGGCCTAATTAAATAATTTTAGATTTAAATTATTTGTTGTTTAAGCCAGTTAATTCAGGATGGTTGCTAATAAAAGAATTGAATAGTCTTGGGCTGAAACTTGAACAGTGCTTAACTCCAGCAGTTGTAATTTTCTTTGGCTCAATTATGGCCGGTTTCTATAAACTCGCGAATTACCTATGTGTAAATTATCTAATGCACAGAATTTACACAATTTACACAAGAATAACACCACACGAACACAAATAATTTAAAGATAGCAATCACTTACACTTGTGGCGAGTTTCTAGATAAATGTCCTCTAGGTAAATATGAAAATGACAGAAAAAATGTTCCTACAAACTCGGGCTAGATCTGTCCAAGGGTAAATCTTTGGGTTAATTTGTCCTTTCATGGATGGCTGGATAAAATTTAACCTCTTGAAGGATCAGTAACAATGAGAATCAAAGCCTTCTGAATTAAATTAGCTGTACAACTCCAAGGCCTTGCTCATTATATCATTGTGGTTGAAATGGGACTAATTTATCCATGGGTAATTTACCCATAGGTAATTCACAAGTTTGTAGAAACCGGGCATTAATAATTTAAATAAACTTATCTTATATTTTACAATTAAGAAACAAGTTCAAAGCATGACATTTCACTTAAAATTGCATAATAATTTACAAGAAACAAACCACGGGCCAAGTCATTGGGTTAACTGTTTTCTTTGCAGTCCGGAAGAGTTTTATTAGTGGCATAAGAAATAAAATTAGTTAAAAGTCAAGCAGTGCTATTCACTAAGAAATGGTCACAACTCAGAATCTTACCTCCTGAATTAATAATAACCGGAAAAGCCATCCCATGGAAAACAGAAGCCAAGTACTTGGGAGTAATATTGGATCAAAAGTTACTATTCAGGAAACATATAGACTCCTTGCGAGCTAAGGCGTATGCCCAATTAAGGAATCTATTCCCATTGTTGAACAACACTTCCAAACTAAACATTCGTACATCCTTAACGATCTACAAAGCATTGGTTAGGAGCATCATAACATATGCTAGCCCAGTGTGGGGCCACGCCAGCAAAACTCATATGAGTAAACTGCAAAAACTACAAAACAGAGTATTATACACTATCACTAAACTTCCGCGAGTCACTCCAATCTGGACCCTCCATAAGGAAACTAACATGGACACCATCCAAGAATATATAGCGACAAGCGCGGCGACATTCTACGAGAGTTGCAACGGGCACGAAAATCCCCAAATCGCGGAGCTGGGCCGTTATGACATAACACACGACAAACACAAGAGGCCGAAGTCACTCCTTCCACAGGAGATGATTGAAGCACTAGGACTCTAACAGAACACACAAGACCTTATATAAGGCGGATAACTGGTAATTCGGACTGGCAATACTCTGAACACGAGCCAAATAGCAGGGGAAAATTTTTAATTTGGTTCCCCGAGTAGAAATTAATAAGCATTTTGTGTGATTTCAGGAAATGGATCTCCAGACTAGAAGTCACCATGCATTAAGCCTACACTAAATAAAATCTGGTCCTATTGCTAAATCACTAAAGTCAAGCTATTCTGCCAAGGTTTTTTGCGGTTTTCCAAGGCCTCGCAACGAATGTTGGAATAGTTCCCTTGCAAAAGACGGGCCGCAACCCGCACAATAACACCCCCCCCCAAACTTCAAAATTTTTAAATAAAAGGACCCTCTGACCGCGTAAAACAAAATTTTAGAGCAAGAAATTGGATATACAAAATTACAATAGACTGTCTTTTCGGCTACAACAATAGAATGGAACATTCCTAACCACCCCTACTTTACAGCTATGACACCACTTCCAAATCATACTCAAAATCATGGGGCAAATGGGCTTTGCCTAGGTACCCATTGCCTACTACATAGTAGTGGGCATAAAAGAGGAAGGAGCCACGTATCAAAAGTACGTTGCAGATATTCTCAATTCGATTCCGATTCCGATTCCGAATTAGTTAAAATCGATTTTCATAAATCTTTCTTTTCGGAAATACGATTCCTCATAAATGTTAGCAATAACCCACTATAGTACTTACTGTTAGATCTATCTTAATCTGTGATCTGTGTGATCGCTGCAGAAATCCTACCAGTCTTGATTCCTTCGCGTGTTATATTCATGATCTTCTGATATATAATTGTCACGATGTTTATGGAAATAACCTAATAGGACGCACAATTTGGTCTATGTTGAATAAGTTACGTTAAATTCAGAAAATAATAATTTGGGACAATAGTCGGAAGGCTTAGATAAATAATTTTTATGATGAGTTTTTGAAGACGAAGCAAAATAGATGTAGATCCATAATTCCAGTGAATATTGTTTCTGTTAGATAACAGAACAAAAGAAAATAATTCTCGCATAAGCACGTTTACAATAAGAAAAACTGTTAAAACTTCAACTGAAACAGAAGTGTGCGTGGAACGCCACGCGACAGAAGTGAAACTTGTTTTAATTTTTGGATTTTTTCAATTTTGGATTTTTCAATATTGGGTTTTTTAATTTGGATCTTTTATTTTGGATTTTCGATTTTTAATTTTGGCTATCCAGATATTTTAAATTTTGGATTTTCGATTTTTAATTTTTATTTTTTTAATTTTTTTTAATTTAAATTTTTTGGATTTTTAATTTTGGATTTTTGTTTTTATTTCGGATTTTTAATTTTGTTTTTTTACATTTTGTATTTATTTTTTTTTTAATTTTGGATTTGTTATTTTTTTAAATTTTGAATCTTTTAATTTTTGAATTTCGGATGTTTTTATTTTTTAAATTTTGGATAAGCCTAATCATTCATTTATAGGCTATGTTATGAATTTTTCTCCTATAATATTCTCATGTAATGTCCAACAGAGACAATAATCTGTGGTTCATGAATGCTTAAATATCTATCTTGAATGTTAACTGTACAATAACAGTGGGAGCCCGGTCACAAAAATCACTAATTACTGTGCCTCACAGTACTGCATATGACATAACTTGTCTGTCAGTGAGGTGGACCATTAAGGGAAATAAAGTCAGAGGAGAGAGGTTCCATCTGGCGCTGTGAGTTGAACTCCGGCTTAGCTCAGTTGGTAGAGCATTGGCGCGAATAGCAGAAGGTCCTGGGTTGAAGTCCTAGTGCCGGAGGAATTTTTCTCCTATAATATTCTCATGTATATTATTATATCGAAGGTTTTTGGGGAGAGCAGAAGTATGAAAGTGATATTGCATTTCTGTTTAATTTCATCCCCAAAACGGTTTTATGGTAACATGAGAGTGAGAAATACATATTCCTCAAAGACAATACAATTTTATGTTACCGGAATTTCTGTTTCTTTTATTTGAGCCATAGAAAGCTATATCAAGCTTTTTTTTTAGGGAATAGTTTGAGTGTGATAAATCGTTCTTCCTATTTCAAATTCTAAATACCTATATAAGGACCTATAATTTAAAGATTGAAAGTCCTTCATACGTTAATTTCCAATTACAAAATAAAAAACCCGGGCAACGCCGGGCCATTTAAGCTAGTATATTATACAATTACATAAAATTTATAATTTTACACTTAAATTGTTTGTTGTTTAAGCCATAAATAGTCTTGGGCCGAAACTTGACAGTGCTTATCTCCAGCAGTTGTACATTTTTTTGGCTCAATTAATAGTTTAAATAAACCATCTTATATTTTACAATTAAATCGGCTAACGTAAAAGAAACATGGTTCAAAGCACGAACATTTCAATTAAAATTGCATAATAATGTACAGGAAACAAAACACGGGCCAAGTCATTGGGTTAGCTGTTTTCTTTGCCGTCCGCAAGTGTTTTATAAGTGGTATAGGAAATTCGCGTGTTATATTTATGCCACAGTATAGTATAACAGTAGCGAAGCTCTAATGAAAGGAAAATGCATCCTTTTGACAGATCGGTGCGACACTAGCACCCCAAGCGGCCGGCAAGATTGAACTAGCAAACAGCCATTTTTAGCATTGGAAAGATACGAATATATGGCTGTATTTCTTCTTATTTTTAAAATTACTAGAACGAGATTATTACCGGAAAGGCATACTGGTGAACTCACCAAATCATAGACTTTATGGTAATATAAAGAAGTTGTAGTTTCAAGATCGATGACATTGTATATCTTATAAAGTATCAGACCGGTTTCCCGATGTGGTCTAGTATGGATGCAAGCGTGATAATCACAAATTGGCAATTTAATTTAACAAATAACTGTTTTTGCTTACCTCTCAGGATCTTTAGGGAACCTGAAGAAAGATAAATCGAGAGATTCCTTTGGTTCCTTTGGCTGTTGGTGCAATTTATAGCACCACAAGCATTTCCATAAAATATTGTTGACATTTTTCCACTGCCTTCTAGATTGTGCATTTTTCACAAGAAACAATGTAACAGATTGTGTTATCTCTCGCTCACCGCTACGAGAGCTGCAGTCGCGCCGGTTGAAAAAAACTGTATGGAGCTTCGCTACTGTTATACTATACTGTGTTTATGCCCTTCTGATCATAACATTTTCATGACATTTATGACAATAACCTAATAGGTCGTACTTGTAAATTTGGTCTACGAGGTGTGTTCAAATAAAGACCGAACTTTTGTTGTACTTGCTTTATTACTCATTATACAAACTTTTCAAACACTGTCCCCTTCAAAGTACTCTCCTCTACTATCAATGCACCGTTGCCATCGCTTCTTCCAGTTTTGGAATGCCCGCTGGAATGCACTTTCTGTGATGGCGCGCAATACTCTCGTCGCATTGTCTTGAATTTCCTCTATTGTTTGAAAACGGCGCCCTTTCAAAGTGGTTTTCATTTGTGGGAAAAGAAAAAAGTCTGGAGGGGCCAAGTCTGGAGAATAGGGTGGATGGGGCACAACGGAAGTGGCATGTTTGGCCAGATAATTCGTGACAAGGAGCGAGGCGTGAGCTGGCGCGTTGTCATGGTGCAACATCCATGACTGATTCTCCCACAGTTCAGGTCTTTTCCTACGCACAGCATCTCTCAATCGTGTTAAAATTTTCTGGTAGACTTCTTTGTTTACCGTTTGACCACGTGGTAGAAATTCATGGTGCACAATCCCTTTGCAATCAAAAAACACGACCAACATCACCTTGATGTTCGACCGACTCATCCGGGCTTTCTTTGGTCGAGGTGACCCTTTCCCCACCCATTGTGACGACTGCCTCTTCGTTTCCACGTCGTACCCGTAAACCCATGTCTCATCTCCTGTTATGATGGTCTTGAGGAAGTTTTCATCCTCATTTGCTTTTTCAAGCAATTCCTGAGAGATCCTAGCTCGATTCTCCTTCTGGTCATCCGTCAGCAAACGCGGCACCATTTTTGCACTGACACGATGCATTCCAAGTTTTTCTGTCAGGATGTGATGACAAGATCCCACACTTATGCCAACTTCTTCAGCTACCTCTCGGACTGTCAAACGACGATTTTCCCGAATCACAGTGCGAACCCTGTCAACATGTTGGTCGTCTGTTGAAGTGGAAGGTCGACCAGACCTTGGATCTTCGGTAATCGAACTCCTGCCCTCCTTAAAGCGCTTAAACCAATCATAGCACTGTGTTCGGCTCATACTGTCATCCCTGTATGCTTGTTTAAGCATTTGAAATGTTTCGGTAAAACTTTTCTCAAGTTTCACGCAAAATTTCACACAGACGCGTTGTTCCTCCAACTCCTTCATGCTACCTTTGTCGCTAATCCGACGCGAAATTTGCACACAACCTTACTCAAGCGGCTGTCACTCCACAACTAATGCACCGATCGGAGTGCGGCAAGCGGCAACCTGTTACCAATAGATGCCGCTAGTGTACAAGGCAACCAGAGGATTGTATCGGCAGTCGATGGCGGGCTATTTAAAAAGTTCGGTCTTTTTTTGAACACACCTCGTATGTTGAATACGTTAAATTTAGAAAATAATAATTTCGAAGAATATTCGGAAGGCTTTGATAAAGGAATATTTATGATGCGTTTTTGAAGACAAAGCAAAATAACTTACACGTAGATCCATAATTCCGGTGAATATTGTTTCTGTAGCCTATTACAATACAACAGAAGAAAAACTTTTCTCGCATAAGCACGTTTACAATACGAAAAAACTTCAACTGAAAAAAATACCTTTTTCATTTTTTAAAAAATTAAGGTGTCCATTTCTTACGACTATGTTGTTCTTACAACGGTTCCACGACTAGCAAAGGCGTCTGAACATACGAGGGCCATTCAATAATTGAAGAGGCAAACTGACCTGGAGAAAACCCCCGTTTATTTTTACAAAACAAGACTTTTCCTACTTTTCAACATAATCCCCATCAACATTTATGCACTTGTCCCAACGGGTTACTAGCTTTTTTAAACCGGCTGCAAAGAACTCTTTGTCTTGATGTCGGAGCCAATTTCCCACAAATTTCTTGACATCCTCGTTATCCTGGAACTTCTTCCCACGTAATGCCTCCTTCAATGGACCAAACAATTCGAGTTTCAAGTGAGGAAGTTGCAACTTGAATAGGCAGGCCAGAACGGTGTTCGCCAGTCACTGATTCTCGACCACTTTTGAACTGTTCTACCCACTTCTAAAAATTTCCACGGTTAATACAACTTTCACCATACACTTTAGTCATTGTAGAGTATATATTAGCTGGTTTTTCACCTTCAGCAATCAAAAAACGAATCAGAGAACGTTGTTCAACCAATGTGGAATTTTCAAGAAGACCCGACATCATTAAACTTAATTTTGAGGTTATAAACTGAGCAATATTGATCCATCAGCTGATTAGAACTCATCCCAGTGATGCCAACTTAAAATCCTAAATGTATCAAACTTGTACTACCAACTGTCTTTTTCCCCAGACCAATTTGTTTCTTTAATTATTGAATGACCCTCGATTGGGTCTTTCATACTCCTGGATAATATACAACACTGCTCGCAGAAACGTTTGGTGGTTTGTCTATACAGCCTGGGGTAAGATTAGAAATGTAGGGTTTTGGTTCGCCTAGGGAACAGAAGACTCAGGAGGCTTAGGAACTTGCATAATATTATAATTGATAAGAAAGATAACACTCACCATGTAGAGCTTTGAGGTACGCCTTTCCCGCGTTGATGAGCTGACGAGCGCCGGGATTGAATTTGTCCAGGATATTCTGAAAATAGGAAAACATCGTTATAAAACACATCATAAAAATTATGTCTTCTTTAAGTTACGAGTATATTTTAATCCACTTAACGTATATTAAGTGCCAGTATGGTACTTTACTAGAAGGTACCCGCCGCTTCGCCCACGATAATTAATTTTTAAAAAATAAGAGTTTAATAATTATTAAAGCATTATATTTAGGCTATTAACACTTGCACGCGAATCACTCATAAACTAAACCATTAATAATTAATGAAACAGTTAAAATTCCTGCTTTAGAGTACATTCCACGATATGAAAACGCCGCCTGGGAAAACTATATCAGATTCGATTATGCAGTTCCAAAGTTACCTGTGAACACTGATAATACCACGTACGTATCGTTTCTCAACTGTCTGTTGACAGATGAATATGATGTGAATTTTATTTGATAAATTCAGTGTAATTTTCAAAAATTATATAATGTTTCAAGGGAAGGAATGGTTTGTTTGGATTATTATTATCAGCGATATTTCAAGAGTTAAACCATCAATATTTTACTGCTGGTGCCCCCGGCTTCGCCCGCCATTATTAATTGACTCCAGGATTTTTAAGAAATTTACACTGGTAGTTTATTAAAAAGTTTGTGGTTCAGAGCTATGAAAATTGTAAGTAAAAATAAAATTAGAATATTTGTTCATTGTGTTCATTTCACTTAGGCCTTATATAATAAAGAAACGGGTTTCCTAATTTTGTAGTCGTCATGAAAGTTTAGACTGCGAGAGACGAACATCGCCGAGTATACTCGATGTTTCACGAAGCGGGCGAGCGAGTGAGCACGCTATTTAGGGCCGTTGAATTGTATAAGAGTAGATGAGATTGTGTGGTGGAGATTTAGACATGTACAATGTGTGATTGCAAGTGCCTTAAATCTACGAGAGTGAATTACGAATATTAACTTAAACAAAAAATTATTTTGCCATAAACTCATCGTACAGTCACTAGACGGAAACAAGAAGGGATACGTCAGATTGGCTCCAGACTGTGATTATTTAGATGTTTATAATACAATACATTGGCACCATATAAGTGATATTCTATACAATCCTAAAGGCAAATTTTGGAATCTTACTACATGATTAAACCTATACGTATCCATAACTAACTTAAATGTTGATAACGGACCGCACAGTAAACAATTGAAGTAACTACTGTAGTCTCACTCTCAATGTGATTATTTTAACGGGATTACATCTGGAAAATATTGCTGTTAGTGCCTAAGGTGAGCCTCTGATACTGAAGTGACTAAGAAATCAATCTATGTCGTTCCGAGCTGTCATTCATTTTACGAAATCTTTATTTCAATTAACGGTCGAAGGTTCAGACCAGTATTTATTTCTTTATTCCTATCGGAAAGTGTAAAAGGAAAAGCATAAAAAAGGCACATTACTTATCTAAACATACAGGGTGTTAATAAATAACACCGAAATATTTTACCTGTGAATTCAGGGGACATGGACAAGCCACTTTTATTAGGAGATTTTTGCTCTATGGATTCAATTTTTCCTTTTACAGCATAAAATCTCCCAGGGCATGGCCGCCACTGACTTCTAACATTTGAAAAAAATGAAAAACGAAGGAACTTCGTTGTTAACACTGTACTTATAAATAAATATTTAAAAAAAAACTAATGTAGTGGCGGGCAGTCATGTGATTAGTCTGTAAATTTGGCAGATTATGAAAACACTAAATTATGATATAGCTCTTTATGAATGATTAAGAATCAGGTTTTTATCGATCACTAAGAAGGTATGAAGTCAATTTAATGAAAATATTAACCCTATTTCGTTTAATTATTGACTTATGACCACCAAATTGTAATGATTTTAATGCCCCGTAGCAAACACGTAATGTGTCATAGAGCAAAATTGTAATGACCGATAACTTAGCTTATCAGGCTTACACGTAAGTTATAACAAAACACGCCAGCACTCATTTTGTTAACTTCGTGCTTGATCGTACCTACTCCTAAGCAAAAATCCTTATTTTACCACTTGTATCATAAATAATAATTTCGACGGAATAAATGTAGAAAAAATAAACGTATTTTATACTATTATGCTTAAAAATATTGTCGTCTGAATTCGGAAAGATTAGGCACACCCGTTACAATATCAGACTATGGCAGGAGACTTCAATAGAAGAAGGCTCGCTGAAAGGAAAGTTCAATAGCTGTTTCATTACATGTCGACAAGAATGGCTGTGAAAAGGGGTGAGATCCAGATACAGATGCTGAGAAGATCAGCTGGTTACTTGGCACAGAAAAGAAAGAAAAAGAACGTCGGCAACAGAGCTTGTGCCAAACGCCTGTGACAGCCTAGGAGGGAAAAAAATAAAAGACAGTGCGATGAAATAAAAACCATAGCAACGCTCTGTTCACTTGTTTTCTTCTTATACTTCAACTTTTTGACATAGCTTCTGTTTTTCTAACAAGTGTCTATACATTTTTATTTTATCTGTCTATAAGGATACACAGTATGGGTAGAGGAAGTCCTGTGTTCGACTCCAAATTAAGATATCGAGTTTCCCGCATTAATGCAAGTTACTCATATTAACTATACTCAGAACTCCTTGTAAAAGCCACACAAAGGAAAAGTTGCATATTATGACATTAGTGTAAAAATCCATTGTAGCCAACTTTGGTTGCAATCACATGAAAAATGTTACAATTATTTATTACGCTTTTTTAAGTGTAACATTTCTCACCGTGGTCGCAAAAATCGTTATAATTGGTTCAAAACATTCCTTATGTTGGCAACCGTGCACCGAAAAACAATAACCTCTTTCTGCGAATAGACGGCAGGCTACAATGTCTCTACTCAGAACGTAATTTCCTAGAATAAATGTAATAATTACTTTTATTTCACAAGCATGATTGTCTCTCTAAAAAAGTGTATGTTACACATGGTAGAATGATTTTATTTTCCCTTAGGATTGATATACTTGCCCTTAAGGGATCGTCTCACAAACATAGCTACTCGCAAAATGAAATATCTCTTTTACCACTTGTATGATAAATAACTATTATAGTTAAATTAGCCTCCGTTTTTCTTAGAATGTGACATGAAAGGTATAGGCTCTAAACATTTAATTTCACCGCCTTCACCTCCCGAATGTCAAAAAATTTGGGAACCTCAACCTCTCGGGACCTTAATGATCCCCAATGCTTATAACTTATAGGAATCCAACATTTCTTTATAAAATTATTTACTGTAAGTTTATTACAATTATAAGACAATACGTAACACAAGGGTTTATTAAGGGCCAGAATGGTACTTTATGAGATCGTGTAGCATGTTCAATGTGTGTAGCCTACGTCTGTCTGTCTATGTGTCTGTATGCGCGATAACTCAAATAAGCTTTATGGGATTTTCATGAAACTTGGTATACGCATTTATAACGTCCATGGGAAGAAGCCTATTGATTTTGAACCAAATAGGTTGACCGGTACTGGAGCAACGCCTAATTTAGTGCCTATTTTATGGTAATATATTAGAAAGAATTATCAGATGCAAAACAGTTCTCAAAACAAACTGTTTTACAGTATTCATATACGGTTTTGGAAGTTGCAATACAGTTTGCTTTGACAAATAGCACTACCCACATATTCCTTCACATATGCTTATCAAACTAGACCTTTGCTCTTCCGTAAGCACTGCTTAATGAATCGATCTGGAGCTTAACTCGCAAAAATAACTTATTTTCTGCATATCATAGTTCCAATTATCACTGACTAGCATGTGCCCGCGGCTTCGCCCGAGATAATTATTTAAAAAATAAAAAATTAATAGCATAATAGTTAAAACATTATATTTATTAACACCTAAACCACGTGGACTACTTACCACGATTAGATAGCGTCGCCTGGCAAAAGCGATCTCAGATTCCAGTTCCTTGGCCCGGAAAACCCCTGTATAGTGAGTTTCGTCCAAATCGAACAACGTTAGACCATATTTAGGTCTATGTTGATTATCCCTCTTCCGTGTAGGTTGAAAATTTCATATGTCTACGGGCCTTGACATTCTAAACAAATGAACCAGCGTGGGCTTACAACATTCAAGCGATCGCGATGCTTTTATTTCCAAGGTATGAGAAAAATAGCCAAAGCCAAATGCAATTGATTTGACATTGAAATGTATTACTGAAATGTGATGCTTCGACAGCGCTAAAATCACGTTTTCTGCCAGTTTTTCACTCATAACTCGCGAACGAAAGCTAAAATTAAAAATCCGGCTTCGAGGTGCATTCGCCCACCTTTCAGTCCATCTATGTTTAAAATTTCAGATCTCTGCGTTGAGTAGATTTCGCTGGGCATCGCAGACAGACGGAGGACAGAAGGACAGACACTTCCTTTTATTAATATAGATAACATGTGCCCGCGGCTTACCCCGCGATAATTATTTCAAAACTTAAGTGCATAATAGTTAAATCATTATATTTATTAACACCTAAATCACGTGGAGTGTATTCCACGATTAGGTAGCGTCCCCTGGTAGAAAAAGCGACCTCAGGTTCCAGTTCCTTGGCTCAGGAAACCCCTGTATAGTGAGTTTCGTTCAAATCGAACAATGTTTGACCATAATTAAGCCTATGTTGATATCATTCTTACGTGTAGGTTGAAAATTTCATATATCTGCGGGCCTTGACACTCTAAACAAATGAATCGTCCACGATGGACTTACAAATTCAAGCGATCGCGATGCTTTTATTTCCTAGGTAGGCTATGAGGTATGATGACAAAAATAGCCAAAGCCAGCTGTAATTGATTTAACATTGAAATATATTACTGAAACTGATGCTTCGAAATCGCAAAAAAATGCACGTTTTCTGCCAGTTTTTCACTCATAACTCACGAACGAAAGCTAAAATTAAAATTCCGGCTTCGAGGTGCACATTCCGACCCTTAGTCCACCTATGTATAAAATTTCAGATCTCTGCGTTGAGTAGATTTCGCTGGGCATCGCGGACAGACTGACAGACGGAGGACAGACACTTCCTTTTATTAATATAGATTAAACAAAAGCATTCTGGCACTTTGTTACATCAGTTTACCAAATTTTATTTTCAGATATTTTTATTTTGCATTTTTTCGCTTTTTTTCCCCCTAATTATCAGCAGAGACCGAGGATTACCCTATACAGATACTAGATTAGTCAGTGCATGGAGAATAGAGAATAGAAATCAGCTGTTTTACAGAGAATCAAAATATGGTAAAAACTCGCAAAATTCCCCTGGCAGTTATGTTAAACATTCAACAGGACTGGAAACTTTTGCACGTTGAAGAATTTGAGGTATTGCATGAACTATTTCAAAAAGCGCAGGCATACCATTGTATTTGTTCACTTCAACCGCAGCGACAACACCAATACGTGTCACATTCCGCAGGGGTGCACAAACTGTAACCATTGCTCCATACGCATTCACAAAAAAAGATATCACTGTTGACAGCAAATTGGAGTTTAGACTCGAGGAAGAAATTATAAAATGCTACGTATGGAGCATTGCTTTATACGGATCAGAAACAAGGACACTAAGAAAAATGGGAAGTAGAGTCTAAAAGTTGGGCCCTCTCTTCCATTCCTTACCCCGATAATATCAATTATTTATGTACTAGCATGTGCCCGCGGCTTCGCCCGCAATAATTATTTCAAAAATTAAAAATTAAGAGCATAATAGTAAAATCATTACATTTATTAACACCTAAATCGCATGGACTACATACCACGATTAGATAGCATCACCTGGTAAAAGCGACCTCAGATTCGAGTTCCTTGGTCCAGAAAACCCTTGTATAGTGAGTTTCGTCCAAATAAAACAATGTTTGGCCCTATTAGGGCTTACAACATTCAAGCGATCGCGAAAGTTTAATTTCCAAGGTATGACAAAAATAGACAAAGCCAACTGTAATTGTCAAACTTCCATTTAATTTAATTAACTTAATCATCATTTAAGATCTCGCACTCGGGAGGTCCCAGGTTCAAATCCCTTGACCGGCCAATTTAACATGATTTTTTTCATGGTTTTCCCCAGTCGTAAAGGCAAATGCTGAATTGGCTATACCAGTGGTTTCCAACCTTTTTCAGCTGGCGACCCACCTTTCCTTATCGGAATACCTCCACAGTCCATCGGTCCATGGTGGAGTAAAAAACCTTATTTGTATTGTATCCCTTCCTTATGTATATATAATTTACCATCAAATATTGCAAATATATATAAGCTTAGGCTATATATGCTTTTTTGGAGATACAGATTGATTATTAATAAACAATTTGTGTTCTGATTTGAAAATGGTTGACAAAATATAAGCACTTTGTAATAAAAACAGTTATTTATTTAGCAATAGATATATGTTTGCAATATATGCAACAAGTTGTTTTATACTCACTAACAAGTGCTCCTGGGTGAAGATAAAAACTACAATTATAAAAGTACACAAAGAACCAAGAAAACAATCAAAACACAATTTGATTTGTTTCCATTTCTTATCTTTTCTGATGGTTTATTCGATGGTTTCTAATGGTTTTAGGATCGAGTCGCGAACCACCTGTAACCCTTCCGCGACACACTAGTGGGTCGCGACCCACCGGTTAGGAACCGCTGGGCTATACCATGAATCATCCTCATCATTTCATCCTGTATCATATAAATTTAAATTAATATCAGTTGAAATTTACTCCATAAAAATATACTAATAATAGGAATAATTGACAATCAATACTTTCATGGCCTACTCTACTGTATAGAGACAGATCCCAAACTCCTGATATGGCCTCATAGCTAAAAGGAATATAAACAGCTGAATTTAAAAAAAAATGCGACAAAAAATATTTAGTTAACAGGAGGCGTAGACCAATATATAAATTTGTTACCCTTTGCTCAGTTCTAAAAATACACGATATAAACTAATCTACATAAATGCGTCCAGGGATGTGGATATGTTCGCATACTACTCCGAGGCCCTTTGACCTAGAGGTCTTAAACTTTCACCATAGTTTTCCATGATCGAGGAATGTTTATCACAGATTTCATCCTGATTACACGATCAGTTCAATCAGTCGGTTAATATTATCAGATTAGCTGCGTCCAGAACTGATCACAATAAGCGGCGAGCACTGTAGATTAAAAAGTATTTATGAAAAGTAAGAATTTCTTAACTGACACAAAGACACCTGATTAATCATTCAGCAAGACGGATGAAAATAGACTAGAAATAAATTATATAACAAACTACGCGGAAATGAAAATGAATTAAAACCAACAGGAATGTAAAAGATAGAATCAAATTAACAAACGAAGAGCGAAAGAAGTAGCGTAGCTAATTAATTAAGAAGAAGAAAGCTGAAACAAATGAATAAGAGATGAACAGATGACTTTGGCTTTCTCCAGTATTTGCAAGGCCCCCTCACGACCTGGAAGCTATCAGCTTAATTATGAGCAAATAACTTGCATTAAATTAACTACGCCAAACAGAATTTGGCAGCCAAGTTAACAGGTCGCCATGGAGATTACACAGAGCAGAGACGTCACAGGCTGTTCTCCCTCCATCTCTCGTGACGTAACGGGTTACCATGATGATTTCCAGTCGTATAATATAATATAGTGCACTTTGTAAATGGATTCAGTTAATATTTTCAGTCCAGGGCAAAGTTTCATACAACTTTCACACGTATTATTACGTATCATTAGTCTTCTGTTAAATACGAATATTATAAGATAATATTAGAAAATATTAAGTTACTAATATTATTAGTTAAGTAAAGTGTTCCCTATACAGACCCAGAGGGTTCCAGAAGGATGAGGCTTCCAGATATTAGACAATCGGAACGTGAAGGTGGTAAGGTTGTAAGCCTTACGCACCGGCCGCCTTTACCCCCAGGGTTGCTCCTGGTATTCATTTCCGTTAGAGGCTGAGTCGACCTCAGGGCCACCAGTAGGATTAGGCCAGTTGAAAACTCCAACGACTTCATCAGGGATCGAACCCGCGACTTTCCGGTTTGTAGTGCAGCGCCTCGACCACTACACTATGGCGTGCCTGTAAGTATTAATAATTTAAAAAAATCTGTCCATTGAAAACTATAACATATAAAAAGAAATTTCAAACATAACTACATAATCTACTCTTATACAATTCAACTGCCCTAAATAGCGTGCTCACTCGCTCGCCCGCTTCGTGAAACATCGGGTGTACTCGGCGATGTTCGTCTCTGGCAGTGTAAACTTTCACGAAGGGTACAAAATTAGGAAAGCCGTTTCTTTATTACATAAAGCCTAAGTGAAATGAACAAATATTCTAATTTTATTTTTACTTACAATTTTCATAGCTCTGAACCACAAACATTTTAAATAAACTGCCGGTGTAAATTTCCTAAAAATCCTGGAGTCAATTAATAATGGCGGGCGAAGCCGCGAGCAGTATCGCGGACAATAAAAATCCAAACAAACCATTCCTTCCCTTGAAATATTATATAGCCTAATTTCTGAAAATTACACTGAATTTATCAAATAAAATTCACATCATATTCATCTGTCAACAAACAGTTGAGAAACAATAGGTATTATCAGTGTTAACAGGTAGCTTTGGAACTGCTTAATAGAATCTGAGATCGTTTTCCCAGGCTGCGCTTTCTAATCGTGGAATGTAATCTAAAGCCGGAATTTTAGCTGTTTCATTAATTATTAATGGCTTAGTTTATGAATGATTCGCGTGCAAGTGTTAATAATTATAATGCTTTAATAATTATTATACTCTTAATTTTTAGTTTTTCAATTAATTATCGTGGGCGAAGCCATGGGCACCTGCTAGTAGGCCTATTATACATTCTTATCACATACACTATTGCAGCGTTTCTCAACCTATGGTCCGCGAAGATGGTGCAGATGGTCCTCAGACATATTTAAAAAAACATCACAAAGCAAGTTGAAAGTAAAGGAGTAAAATTTTCTCACATATTTCGTTATAATGACCTATAATTAATACCCCAAATATTAAGAATATGGGCCTACTTTTAAAAACGGGATATAAAATTAGGGGTCCGTAAAATTTTTACTTCCTCTGCCCGTACCATAGGTAGCCTACTATAGGTAGAGGAAGTATTGTTTTCGACCCTAAAATTCGAAGTTGAGTTTTTAGCATATGTACACGTTTCAAGGCCCCCTGAATCCAAAAATAGTATTTTTGGAAACATGTCTGTGTGTGTGTCTGTCTGTGTGGAAGTTTGTGAACAGGCTAGCTCCGAAACGGAGAATCGTATGAAAACAAAATTTCGTATTTGGGTCAGGTACCTTCTGAAGATGTGATTCGAAGATTGGCGACAAATTTCCCTTATTTTTAAGGGGACTTTACATGAAGAAATTTTCGTATTTCGCGATTTTCTCGAAAACGGCTCTAACGATTTTCTTTAAATTTTGCGCATAGATTGCTTGTACCAAGAGCTAAAACTTTTATTTGAAACATTTTTTCGAACAAATTCTCTGAAGGGTAGTTATAAGCAACCCACTGTGAATAGGCTACGTGCTTTTTGCAATACGGCTTCGTACGAAAACAAAATTTTGTATTATTAGCGTAAATGCTGCAAACTTTTATTTGGGCAGAGGAAGTTATGTGACTTTCACATCAGATTTTTTTTTAAATTAGGCCTATGCCGTCAGCAGGAAACGTTTCGAAGGTTTCTGCAGGGAAGTCATTCCAATCTTGAATCTCTCCATTTAAAAATTAAAATTTGGCAATATTTGCTCTCTGAAGTCTACCCCTATGTCAAACAAAAATGATATTTTTGGTCCAATCTTTTAAGGTTTCCCCTTTGACGTACTGATACGATTCTGTTTCATAGAGATATAACTTACTATCTTTTGCATGTATTAGTTTGCAGCATATGACCTTAGTGGCAGTGAATTGCATACGTCTGTGAAGTTCAAAGTGAGTTGAACACACAGATATGGACACACAAAGCAAGTTTAACTGTATTATAGTTGGCTACAACATAAACTCTGTCTGGGGCAGAGAATATCTCTGTCTGAATTCGTAGTTATGCTCGCCTGTTCCTGCAAACAGCAAATCTGATTTTCAGATAAGTTACAGTTTGGAAACAGCTATGCAGATTCAAGGGGACAGTAGATAATATTGAAATAAGTTCAAAGTTGTTTGATAATGTTTTCATTAGGACGCCACCAAAATGAGAATATTCCCCTGGTCGGGAGCAGATCAGATAAGGATAGAAATAGCCTACATTAAATAAAAATATAGTTAATTACATTAGTTTTCAGTAGGCTAATAATAGGAAAGAAAATTTTAAAATAAGACAGATGTATGAAAAATAAATATGTAAATAATAAACCCAATTATGTTCTTAATTTTGTTATTTTTTATATTAATTAATTCATGGTTATTTTTTTACAATAAAATTTAATAAACTCGGTTTAGTCTTCTTTTTATGTTTTTATTTCGGATGTGTTTATAGTCCTTTTAGCTTCAAAGCTATATCAGGAGTTACAGATCTGTGTCTATACAGTAGGGTAGGCCATGGAACTATTGACTGTCAATTGTTTCTACTGTCGGTGTATTTTTATGGAGTAAATTTCAATTTATATTAATTTAAATGTATATGATGCAGGGTGAAATGGTGAAGATGATTCATGGTATGTAAATATCCAATTCGGCATTTGCCTTTACGACTGGGGAAACCATGAAAAAACCCATGTCAAACTGGCCGGCCACTGGATTTGAACCTGGGACCTCCAGAATTCCTGATATGCCCTCGTAGCTAAAAGGAGTATAAGCAAAGCTTAAATAAAAAATAAAAAACTAATTCAGTGATTTTGTGACAGAATTTCCACTGTTTTTGTTCAGTAACATTTAAGATGTAAATATGTGTTCATGAAACCGCATTCTATTGAACATTATATGAGAATTTTGTATTCATAATCATAAGGGGATCGGATAAAACGATCCTTGGTTAATCGAGTTTTGGATAACGGCAAAAAAAAGTTACAGAAGTGTACACTGCGCAAATCCTGTCGTGCGCCTTGAAAAATTAAGAAACAATAAAATTACTTTAATTATATGGTTGATAAACAAACAATAAGTTGTGGTGAAACTTAAGCGGAGCTACGCCGGGGCGACTCCGACAGGGCGGAAGAACCCTATAAACACCTCCACAACACCACGCCTGTTGCACACAACAAGGGATCAAGAGAACAGCGTGTAAAACATATTTAAGCCCATTAAAAATGCAAATTAACCGTTAATATAAAAAAGTATAATCCGTGGCGGTACATCCCGGAGGAGACTTGGCCTACCACCCTTCCGCTGCGTTATCTGCAATGGTTTGGGTGCATGTGGTCAGCATCCGGTCACCGGAGCGGCTACTGCTTAGATTTTCAGTTGGAATCACTAAGCTGAGTGCATCCCGTTCCAGAACATCTGAGGAGGTGCCGGGGTTCGAACCGTAGGCCTATATATAAGAACAAAGTTTATACGAAAAATTAGCAAGGTGTCAACTGTCAAGCATTGGAAACGAAAATACTAACGTTCTTAAGGACCAATCACAAATTACAACTGATTAAAACCCTCCTTTGCAACTTTGAAGTTGATATATATATATATATATATATATATATATACAACTTCCCGTCAAAGTTGCAAAGGAGGGTTTTAATCATCTTGTAATTTGTGATTGGTCCTTAAGATATATATATATAACTTATATAGATGGTCCAACAATACACTTGTGGCACTAAAGAGACCAAAATTAAACATAACTGTTTTTGGTTTCACATGAATCACTCTAGCACGGAGCTTCAGCAAGGTAACAATGCGTAACAACAATCACGAAAACACCTGAAGCACGAGCAAGTGAAAGTAACAAAGAGGATATAAGGCAACTTCCTGATCAAGTCGTCTTCCTGCCTCCGGGCCCCGTGATCCAAGAATCAATCCATCGTAATCTTCAGATAGCTGATAGACAGGGGCAGGTAAATTCTTTCTTTCCTTATAAAAATGTTATCACTTTGCGTTTTTACTTCCTTACCCGTACTACAGGTACCATAGGTAGAGGAAGTATTACATTCGACTCCCGAAATTCAATGTCGAGTTTTCAACGCAATACAAGTTTGGAACTTTTTGGAACTTTTCTGTCGGTTACAGGCTAAATGTCAAGTTTCTAACACATCTGAAATTGGGCAGACAATGTTATGAGTGAGTTAGCCATGTGGCCTTGTATTGTAGGGACTAAGTTAGTTGAAATAATTGAGTGTTGTCTTATGTTATATTGTGGGAATTATTAAACTATGTTTGGATAATTTTACCTTTTTTCTAGGTTTGAAATTATAAATTAGCTGCAGTACATAATGTTCCCAAAACTCATGAATGGAATTCAGCGAAATAATGTACAATTTACATTGACACAATTCTATTGCCAAAAGCGATATGTACATTGTTTATTAATTCTGAGTTGGGGTGTTTTTAAGCATTCTTGGCTATTTAAAAAAAACAGTCAATTGAATCTGAATTGATTTTATTTTAAGGATTGTAATTTGTAACCGTAGCAGGGTTGCCATACGTACGACTATATTTGTACGACGTACGACGCAACCATGGGTCGTACGCCTATTTGTACGACTATTTTTTAACGTAGCGTTTTATATTTTTTAAATCAATCTGACGAATTTTAAATTTTGATAAGTATCAGCTTCTTGTTTTCTCATGGTTTTTGTTGTAAGCATATTGCTAAAATCAATATGATTGGAAAACAGTCCAGTGCCTTTTGCAATAATTACAACACTGAGGGAACTACTGTTTATGTAATTTATTGTATTAAATCAAATTTAGCACTTAGGAAGATAATGAAACACGCCAAATCATTTACAAAAAAGATGATATACTAACAATTACATGACAAATTATATAAGGTGCATATTACTGATTATTATTTATTATTATTATTATTATTATTATTATTATTATTATTATTAACGCAATACGTTCTTTATACTGAAAAATCACAAAGTGTACGACAGTTTTAACTAGCATACGACTATTTTTAGATGTTGGTACGACTGTTCTACGTTTCTGATCTGGCAACCCTGAACCGTAGAACTAAAAAGTTCCTCTACAATCAGCTTACAATGACAAAAGATAAAATCAGGTAAACTGATGTAACAAAGTGCCAGAATGCTTTTATTATTGCTTTTGACGGTCTTTTTAGGGGTAAAAATTAAACATAATTCAACTTTTTGGAATTTTTCCCTCAGTTTATAAGCTATAAGTGTGTAAATGTCAAGTTTCTAGCTCATCTGAAAGTGGGCAGACATTAATATCAGTGAGTGAGTAAGGCATGTGGCTTCGTATTGTAGGGACTAGTTAAAATAATTAAGTGTTGTATTATGTTATATTGTGGGAATTATTAGAGTATGTTTGGGTAATTGTATATTATTTCTTAGTTTGAAATTATAAATTAGCTGCAGAACATAATGTCCCCAAAACTCATGAATGGAATTCAGCGAAATAATCTACAAATTACATTGACATAACACTATTGCCAAAAGCAATACGTACATCCACCTGTCGTGCATTTGTCGATTTTTCGCATTCTTGGCTATAATTATACAGACAGAAACAGCCAATGAGAGTGTTTTGGCGACAGTCGATTAAATTTTGCTAGTAAAAAAATAACTGGCTGCTTTTTAAAAATCAAATCTCACCTAATATGTTCAATTTTACTTTTTAAAAGATTACAACAAAAAATACAAGAATTTGGGTCAGAAATTGGTTATTAAAGTGTGAGAAACATGAACAAACCCTAGTTGAAAGGATTGTAGTAGATTACCCTATTATTGTTAAGATAGTGAACGTCTTGGACTCGCATTCGGAAGGTCCCAGGTTCAAATCCCGTAGCCGGCCAATTTGACATGGTTTCCACATTCGTAAAGGCAAATGCCGAATGGGATATTTACATACCGTGAATCATCCTCACCATTTCATCCTGTATCGTATCCATTTAAATTAATATCAGTTGAAATTTACTCCATTAAATACACCGATAATAGGAATAATTGACAAGCAATAGTTCCATAGCCTACCCTACTGTATAGACACACATCTCGAACTTCTGATATGGCCTCGTAGCTAAAAGGAGTATAAACACGTCTGAAATTATAAAAAAAAATCGGAATTCCTTTGATTTCATAAATACAATCTTCAGAAAATAAAGGGACATCTTTTACTTATTTGTAAATTGGCACTATTGCAATGTTTAAAAACACGATTGTAAAAATTGAAGGAGTCCACCAGTTAGTTAATCACTGCACAGTGAAACTATAACAGTTCAGTAACGAGCTAACGTTTTATCAAGTTTATTCGTAAACTCGAGTTGGATTTATTAAAACTATAAAAAAAAATGTAACGGATTGTACAAATAACAATTACTTTCGTGCTTTTTTGTATAAAAACAAAACTAACAGCTGCGAGATCACTGCATAGGCCTACTGTGAATCAACCATCCACGAATCGATTCGAGTTACCATGTTGTGACCAGTGCTACCAATGGTGCACATAAGACATAATTAACTTATTTCAGGTAAGCTAACAGCAGAACAAAATAAAAAGCACACGAACTGGCTTGCACCGATTCGAAATTGTCTTTTTAATCAACGGACATTTCTATTACTTCAGTTTCTAAAACAGTTATGTTTCTAAAACAGTTATGCTGTATAAAACTAGCATGTGCCTGCGGCTTCGCCCACGATAATTAATTTAAAAATTAAAAATTAACAATATAACAATTATTAAAGCATTATATTTACTAATACTTGCACACGAATCATTCATAAACTAAACCATTAATAATTCATGAAAGAGCTAAAATTCCGGCTTTAGAGTACATTCCACGATTAGAAAGCGCCGCCTGGGAAAACGATCTCCGATTCGATTATGCAGTTCCAAAGCTAACTGTGAACACATAATACGTATTGTTTCTTAACTGTTTGTTGACAGATGAATATGATGTGAATTTTATTTGACAAATTCAGTGTAATTTTCAGAAATTATATAATTTTTCAAGGGAAGGAGTTATTTTGTTTGGATTTTTATTGTCCGCGATACTGCCCGCGGCTTCGCCCGCCATTATTAATTGACTCCAGGATTTTTAAGAAATTTATTAAAAATGTTTGTGGTTCAGAGCTATGAAAATTTTAAGTAAAAATAAAATTATAATATTTGTTCATTATGTTTATTTCACTTAGACCTTATATAATAAAGAAACGGTTTTCCTAATTTTGTACTCTTCGTGAAAGTTTAAACTGCGAGAGGCGAACATCGTCGAGTATACCCGATGTCTCACGAAGTGAGGGAGCGAGTGAGCACGCTATTTAGGGCCGTTGAATTGTATAAGAGTAGATAAGCCCATGACTTAGAAAAATGAATATATACTCCCTTAATGTGACCGCTTATTCTTCGTCAAAATACGACGTGGGGAAAAAAAGAGCATTTTTTATCAGGTTTGTGTTCGCCACTGGAACAAAAATAAAATGAGTCTCATTCATCTATTTTTTTACTTTAATTCAGAGTCAAATATTTAATTTTTTCTATGTTTGCCGTATATTATATAGAAATTCCATATAGGCCTATGTAATTTACGTAGGCTTATTTGAATTCTCTAGAACTGATTCCTGGAATTCGAATAAAGAGAATAATTTAAAAGTTGAAGAATTTTCCGTAGCCTACACTAAACATCCTTTTAATGTAATGGTGGTTTAAATAAGGAACACAAGAGATCTGTAGACAGATGAAGAGCGCAATTGCAAAGAGTATATGAAAACTCAGAGAGTAAATCGGCTTATTTAACACTAAGCCCACTTCACTTTCTTTTCAAGGCCCCCCCGTATGAAAAGCTTTCCACTCAACCCCTTTGCAGGTAGTCTTCACACACTGCTCAATCAAGGTTTCATTTACACGATAAATGTAGTCTAAATATAATATAACTTAAGTTAGTATCAACTAAATAACTGGTACAGTCGGTGATTTATATAAACTTATAAAAATAGCATTAGCCTACTTACTTACTCAATGGTAATAGACAATTCCTAAGCAAGCTAAAGGATTATTATCTATTTTATGGAACCTGAAGGTTCATTGCCGCGCTTTCCTGAGCCCGCCATTCAACCCTATTCTGTGCTAACTCCACCAAATCATCCCTCGCAAATCCTACTTCCCTTAAATCTATCCCAATATTGTCCTTCCACCTAAGTCTAGGTCTTCCAAGTGATCTTTTCCCTTCGGGTCTCCCAGCCAATATTTTTGAGAATATAATATTTATATAATATTTATAATATTGAGATTATAGTAAAAAAATCTTCTGTAGGTGACTTGCGAGGTGGTGTTTAAACATCCACCCTACAGTCCGGACTTCGCTCCCAGTGATTTCCATCTTTTCCTTCACCTAAAGAAATGACAGGGAATGGCAGAGAGGTGGAAATGTTTTTCACACAGTGGTTCAAATACCTTCTACGACACAGGTGTTCAAAAGTTGGTTCCACAGTATGACAAATGTTTCAGTTCAAATCAAAAAAATGTGTGTGTGTGAAACACATAACGTCCTCTGCCCATAGAAAATAAACTTTATTCATGTAAAGCTGATGTAACAATGAAGAGAAAGTCGTCACCACGTTTTGAATCGCATCCCCGAAGGATAAACACAACTCAAATAAAATCTGACGCAATGTTCACTCTTTCTTTCTTTGCCCAAATAGTATATTGCGATACAAGTGCCGTAAGGCACGTTGACGGGTCGAGGAAACAGATTGAAAACCCGAGGCGCAGCCGAGGGTTTTTAAGTTTTCGAGACCCGTAAATGCCTTTACGGCCCGTGTGTTGCATGCTATTTTTTGCACGATGATTATTTATATCAATTTAATTATATTAATTGTGATATTACCTGAAAATATTATGTAAATACATTCTTGAAAATAGATGTTTATTTCAGAAAGTGATTCGCATGTGTTTGTTGTTATGGGAACCGAATATTTGTCCTGGGGGCCTTGTCCATAAAGGCTTGTATTATGAAGTGTATCATAATGAATTATGACGTGGTGCTTGGACCGTAAGTAATTTAACCTCATCGCAACGCCTTTAGCAACACGATTGTGTGGGAATGTCAACTTACGATTCATGTAAACAACTTTCGTAAGTAACACTTACTAGCTAAGGAGTGCAAAAACATAGTTAACAACCGTGAGATTAATTTAGCATTGGCATTTCTGTAATTATGTGACAATTCAATTAAATGTCAAAAGGAAAAATTATATTTTTGGGGTTTAGTGAAATAAGTGATTGTGCAGTACCGGAAGTTCCCGCTAGAGTGAGTGAGTGATTAAGGGTCAGAAGGGATGGAATCTCTTCTCTTCTCTCTTCAAAATGGATTGCCTGCTCATAAAACACGCTGACCCTCCTAATTCAACAATACTGCTCTCCATTTCTTGATTGCCAGGCAGCGAATAATTCATCACACACGCGTCTGCCGTGTCTAAATTCCTCCTGTCATTTTATATTTGCTTTTTTAAAAGGATTGTGTAACTGGCAATGTTAAAACCCATCTAAAATTCAACCACTTCCTGGGTGTATATAGGCCTATATACAAAATATATACACAATAAGTTGTGTGTATACATGGGCGTACGGTGAAATTTTGTTCGGGAGGGGTTCAATGTAAAGTCGTCTCAGCTCCATGTCCTTGCGCACATTGTGAATTAATACTTTTTTTAAAATTACTAAACAGTTGTATTGTGATAATTAATAAACTTTAATAAATTAATATGCAGCTCAGTCTTTGAAACTGTTTTTCTTGAAATTTCTTTCCATTTCTCGTTTAAGCTAGAGTCTATGAATAAAAATTTTCTTTTGAAAAATAATCATAATACTGTTTGGTGTATAGGGCACGTTTTTAAAGTCATCTGTAAATCCACCGCTGGAAAACCCCGGTTAATGCCGATTATTTCATGATAATTTTGTGATGAGCTCGTGATTGCTGTTGGCTTTACAAACAGGTTGATGGATTTCGGCGGGAATATTCAAGTTGTCGTTTGACAGATTCCGAAGGGATTTTTGTTTACTAGTAATGCATCATTGTTATTAAGTTGAAAAACTATCAACTCCACAAGGTTTTGAAATTTGAATCTTAAATAAATTACGCTAAATCTTAAATAATGCTTAAATATGCTTCGCCTACGATAATTAATTGAAAAATTAGAAATTAATAGTATAATAATTATTAAAGCATTATATTTATTAACACTTGCACGCGAATCATTCATAAACTAAGCCATTAATAATTAATGAAACAGCTAAAATTCCTGCTTTAGAGTACATTCCACGACATGAAAGCGCCCCCTGGGAAAACTATATCAGAATCGATTATGCAGTTCCAAAGAACCTATGAACACATAATACGTATTGTTTCTCAGCTGTTTATTGACATGAATATGATGTGAATTTTATTTTATCAATTCAGTGTAATTTTCAGAAATTATATTATGTTTCAAGGGAAGGAATGGTTTGTTTGGATTATTATTATCAGCGATATTTCAAGAGATAAAACCATCAATATTTTACAGCTGTTGCCCCCGGCTTCGCCCGCCATTATTCATTGACTCCTGGATTTTTAAGAAAATTACACTGGCAGATTATTAAAAATGTTTGTGGTTCAGAGCTATAAAAATTGTAAGTAAAAATAAAATTAGAATATTTGTTCATTGTGTTCATTTCACTTAGGCCTTATATAATAAAGAAACGGTTTACCTTCCTAATTTTGTAGTCATGAAAGTTTACACGCGAGAGACGAACATCGCCGAGTATACCCGATGTCTCACGAAGCGGGCGAGCAAGCACGCTATTTAGGGCCGTTGAATTGTATAAGAGTAGATTGTTAAATATGTAACAACCGAATCAGAGTTTTTTTAAAATTTCTTTTCAAGATCTATAATTTTCGAAATATTGCAGATATTTCGGGAGGGGTTTCAACCCCCTGAACCCCCCCTTACCGTACGCCCATGTGTGTATAAGTTAATACATTTGTCACAAGTGAGAATTTCTCTCAGGTAAAAAATTGTCCTTAAACATTAACCATGATTCACTATAAAAGTTTCAAGTTATTCGTAATTTATATGAGTGCCTCGCCCCCGATTACCTACTCAACTGCTAGATATTGTGTTTAAATAATTTATTTTACAGAAAAATAATTAAAACATTATATTTATTAACACTGACATCGTTTTTACATAAATTGCAGAAATTAAATAATATTACTCTTAATTATTTTGTTATTGTCGAAATGAAACGATTAAAATGAACCATAGATTCATGAACCTAACCAAAATCATGCATAAACAATTTTATTATAACGATTGTCAAGTCTCGTTTCATTTATTTCCAAAGCCTTATGTGAAGACTGCCAACAATGCTGATGTCAAGTGAACTGTGATTTGGATTTGATAATTCTGTGTAAAAATTGAATTAAGTATTCTCAAAAACATTTAATTTCTGGCATTAAAAATCAAAATTTTTCAAAATCCTTTCTTAGTGAGCACCTACATTATGAAACGAAGGTACTGTAAAAATTCCAGGTCTCTACCTGTTATAGTTTAGGCTCTACGTTGATTCTCTGTCAGTCAGTCAGTCAGTCAGGACAAAGCCTTTTATATATTACCTAGGTATATAGAGATTTTTCACATCGGCAGAGGAAAGAATACCTCCCCCTTAAATATGCACAGTTAGGCCTATACCCTTTTGATATATATATATATATATATACCTACCCTGGACATAGAGAATACCGTACGAGGTATGGTAATATGTATATTATTATATCGCAGGTTTTTGGGGAGGGAAGTATGAAAGTGATATTGAATTTCTTTTCGATTTCAGCCCCGAAACGATTGTATGGTAGCATGAGAGTGAGAAATAAAATATTCCGCGAAATTTTATGTTACCGGAAATTCTGTTTCTTCTTATTTGACCCTCTTGGTGTGTAGAATCAATGGGGTGCAAAATTCTATATCCTCTAATGAGCCATAAAACACTATATGAAGAGTTTTCTGAGGGAATAGTTTGAGTGTGATAAGTCGTTCTTCCTCATTTCAAAAGAGTTTGAAAAAATGAAAGTCCTTCATAAGTTAATTTAGAATTACAAAATACAAAACCCGAGTGACGCCGGGGATTTGATGGCACAAAGACAAAATTTTATACAAGATACAGTATTGCTTTAGCAATAGAATTAGGTCAGTGCAATTTGTATGTTATGTCAGGGAATTCCTGCAGCGAATTCTTGTGGTTTATATTCTAGAGCTAATTTATCGTTTGAAATTTATAAAAATGGTACAATTACCCAAGTACAGTGTAATAATGCTCACCATATAAAACTAAGAAGTATTCAAATAAATAATCTGTGAGGTAACTATACAATTAAAACAAAATTACAATCAACGAAAAAGTTGTAAACAGTTAGATGGCTGGATCAGTCAACCATAGCCCATAGGTAAATAGCGTTCCAGTAGGCCTATGTATAAACGAATGCATGTCTGTCTGTCCTTTATGCATTACTACACCATTCATCCGATCGCCATGAAACTTTGGGAAGTTGTTGGGTGCATTCCCGGGAAGGTTTCTGTGATACTACATTTTTAATGTTAGCCTTTGTTCGCGAGTTATGAGTGAAAAACGGCACGAAAACGTGCACTTTTTACGCTTTCGAAGCATCAGTATTCAGTAATACATTTCAATTGTCAAATCAATTGAAGGTGGCTATGTGTACTTTTGTTATACCTTGGAAATGAAAGCATCGCGATCGCTTGAATGTTGTAAGCCCACGCTGGTCGATTCATTTGTTTATAACGTTAAGGCACGCGGACATCTCAAATTTTCACGGACGGATGGACTTAATGGGTAAACATTGTTCGATTTGGACGAAACTCACTATGCAGGAGTTTTCTGGGCAAGGGAACTCGAATCTGAGGTTATTTTTTCCATGCTGCACTTTCTAATCGTGAAATTCACTTCAAAGCCGGATTTAGGCTATAGCTGTTTCATTAATTAGGCCTATCAATCGTTTAGTTTAGATCTATCAATGTTTCGCATGAAAAGTGTTAATAAATATAATATTTTAATTATTTTGCTCTTAATTTTTAATCTTCCGATTAATTATCGTGGGCGAAGCCGCTGGGATCTGCTATAAGCTATAAAAAGCTATATCTAGCGTTTTCTGAAAGAATAGTTTCATAAGTCGTTCTTCCTCATTCCAAATTCTAAATACCTATATAAAGACCTAGAGTTTGAAAATGGAAAGTCCATCATAAGTTAATTTCGAATTACAAAATACAAAACCCGAGTGACACCGGGCATTTGATGACCCAAAAAAAGTGTCCGGGAAATTACAGTATTGCTTTAGCAATAGAATTAGAGATGGGGAATATTTCTTGTAACTGTTACTTTGTAACTGTTACATGTATGTAACGGTAACGACCTGTTACAAAAAATCAAAAGTAACGGTTACCAAAGCTCCTCCTAGGATAGCTTATTTTCGTCTCAACCAAAGGCGGAACCAGAAAATACTGAAAGGAGGGACCGACACAGACGAAAGTTTGCTATTATTTGGAAATCCAAAAAATGGGGGTCCTCCCCCGGGATTTTTTTTATTAAAAAACGAGGGAAAATCAGGTCGTCCCTTTAGCTCTTCCCACTCCAGACATCTAGATGTGAATGGTGGAACAACTAGCAGTATTGGAAATTCTGACTCCCCCCCTTCACCACTTCTTTACCCTTTCCTACTATTCAACCTTCATCTTACCCACTACGCCATCGAGCAATCATTGCAATGAGAAGCGAAAATTCATCTATTTAAGTTTAGACATCTGCATGAAATGGCGGAGATTGATCATTTCCTATTAATTGCATTTATGTGAAGTGAAATAAAATCCCTTTAGGCAGGCCTACAGGCTGAGGTAGATTTCGAAGTACTTTTGGTTTAATTTATTGTCACTGCGCAGTTCTCTTCTTCTTTAGCCTTGGCATGATAAACCCGCAATAATAACTGCAAAAAAGAGGAAAGAGCACTTGTTTAAAACATTCAAATCTTGCCTTATATGAGAGCTATCGAGAAACTAGGCATTGATTTGTAGAGTACTCATCAAGAGCTTTTCAACGATACCCCACAAGACGTGGTTTCAAAAATTTCGAATTTCCATCCCCCACCCCTACTCGTACCCCTAAAACCCCCGAATCGTTACTGTCACTGTGAACTCCATAGGGAGTACTCTAATTTATTCCAACAAAGTTTCTCTCTATACTTCATAGGGGCCGAGATATAATTTTTTCAAAATTTAACCCCCTCCCACGACCCCCCCTTGGGCTAATTTTGCTCATTAACTATTGGGCCTAGAAATAACATAATAAAATTTGGTTCAAATATCTTCAAAATTACGGCCGCTAGCGTGTAAATATATATAAATATATAAGAATTCTGTATAGTTTCTCCAAATTTCTCAGCAGCTCTCCTTTTTCTCAGGGTTTTTTTTAATACTTTTATTTTTATTTTTATTTTTATTTTATTTATTTACTTATTATTATTGTTATTATTAGTTGCGTTGAGAAATTTGTCGGTGTCGAGCGAATGTAACTGGTCTGGAACAAAGTAACGTGTCGAGAGTTACACCCGTTACATTATTTTCACCTGCTCCAGTTACACGGACCCGTTACTGTTATTTCCACCTGCTCCAGTTAATCTGACCTGTTACTGATACTCTCGCCTGCTCCAGTTATTTGGACCCGTTACTGTTATTTCCACCTGCTCCAGTTACTCTGACCTGTTACTGATACTCTCGCCTGCTCCAGTTATTTGGACCCGTTACTGTTATTTCCACCTGCTCCAGTTATTTGGACCCGTTACTGTTATTTCCACCTGCTCCAGTTACTCTGACCTGTTACAGTTAATTCTAATATTTCTGTTACAAGTGTTTTATCCGTGACTTTCGCCTCGTTCCGTTACATCTGTTACTTCCAATATTTGAAAAACAAAAATAATTAAAAAATAAAAAATAATAAAAAATTAAAATAATAAAAAAACAAAAAATAAAAATATTAAAAAATAAAAATATTAAAAAATTAAAATTTCAAAAAAAAAGAATAAAAAATAAATAAAGAATAAAAAAATTAAAAAGTTATTTTCCTAATTAAAACAAAAATAATTAAAAAAATAAAAAATAAAAATAATAAAAAACAAAAAATAAAAATATTAAAAAATAAAAATATTAAAAAATAAAAATTACATAAAAATAAGAATAAAAAAAAATAAAAAAAATTTAAAAAGTTATTTTTTTAATTATTAATGGGCGTCAAGAGTTCATGCATAGAATTCATGCTGTCTGATCTCATATATATTTCTTGCTTTACATACCACTTAAAAATTTATCAAAATACGATATTGCCTTTACTGGACAATTTAAACTTAGAATGTGGGTATATAGCATGAAATGTGAATTCAATAACTGTAGTAAATTATTCGAAATAATATTGATAATTTTACTACTAATAATAAAATCCCTATAATATAAAGCTACACGGCTGACTGACTGACTCACTGATATTAATGTTTGCCCACTTCCAGATGAGCTAGAAACTTGAAATTTGGTACACATATAGCTTTTAGGCTGTAAACCACAGGAACATTCCAAAACGTTTTTTTTTTAATTTCTAGCCCAAAAACCCCCGAGTAAGGGCTCTCTCACTCACATTAACGTTTGCCCACATCCAGATGAGCTAGAAACTTTCAATTTGGTACACATATAGCTTTTAGGCTCTAAACCACAGGCGAATTCCAAAAAGTATTTTTTTTTTATTTTTAGCCCTAAAAACCTCCGAAAAAGGGCTCGCTCACTTCGAGATGAGCTAGAAACTTGAAATTTGGTACACATATAGCTATTAGGCTGTAAACCACAGGAAAATTCCAAAAAGTGTTTTTTTTAATTTTTAGCTCTAAAAACTCCCGAAATAGGGCTCGCTCACTGACATTACTGTTTGCCCACTTTCAGAAGAGCTAGAAAATTGAAATTTGGTACACATGTAGCTTTTAGGCTGTAAACCATAGGAAAATTCCAAAAAAAAGTAATTTTTAAAAATGTTTAGCCCTATAACCCCCGAAAAAGGGCTCGCTCACTGACATTACTGTTTGCCCACTTCCAGATGAGCTAGAAACTTTAAATTTGGTACACACATTGCTTTTAGGCTGTAAACTATAGGAAAATTCCAAAAAAGTATTTTTTTAAATTTTTAGCACTATAATCCCCGAAAAAGGGCTCGCTCACTGACATTACAGCTAGAAACTTTAAATTTGGTACACATATAACTTTTAGGCTGTAAACCACAGGAAAATTCCAAAAAGTAGTTTTTATATTTTTAGCCCTAAAAACCTCCGAAAAAAGGGCTCGCTCACTGACATGAATGCTTGCCCACTTCCACATGAGCTAGAAACTAGAAATTTTGTATACTTATATCTTTTAGGCTGTAAACCACAGGAAAATTCCAAAAAGTTTATTTTCATGACGATAATCGATGTTTTTTACATCGATGGAAAACAACTGATGTTTTTGCTACATCGTTGTTTCTCCCCGACATGGATGTTTTTGTAACAAAAAGAAGATTAATAGGCTACCTTGGTTCTACGATATAATCCCTAGTAGCACACTTCGTTGGCCTAACGGAGGGATTTCGTTGGCATGGTTGGGATATGTTGGGAAAACGTTCGTTGTAATTTCCTCGGTTAGCCCAATGTACGTTTCCGTTGCGTCATGCGCCAAGTCCTACCGTTGGGTTTACGACGTTGACCCAACGAGGGCTCTCCCTACCGTTGGGTTTATGATTGCTGGCCCAACAATAAATCTCGTTGTAATGTGATCGCATTTATGTTAAAATTAAAAAGTGTTGAAATAACATTATAAGCGTTAAATTTTCATTTCCTATAAAATAAAACAGTTTTAATTAATTAATTATTCGAGCTCTTTGCGCGCGTTACATGATAAAAATTTACTTCGCTCCACCTCTTCCTGCCAATCTTCGGCAATTTCCGGCGTACTTCGGGTCATCACGAAGACGATGAAGAAACAAGTCATACAACAGTTATTCGCCATCTTGATATGTTCAAGAATCCGAATGGTGTTTTTACTTCTATTAATATTAGGGCTCTTTATTTGTTCTCTGAAAATAACGTTATCATATATTCACATCAAATATTCAAAATACGAGATGTATATCCTTCTTACTATTTATCATGTATTACACATCTCTGTAGTAAATAGGCTAGAAGAATTCTCGATTTTTATTTCAACGATCTAATAGCGTAGTGGTTAAAGCGATAGGCTATAACGCAAGCGGTTCCGAGATCGAATCCCCATAGGTGCGAATTTTATACGATAGGAATAGGTAGGTAGGGTGAAGGAGAGGAGGGAGTTAATAGGGATAAGAGGAGAAAAGGGATGATTAAAGGGATGAAAGGGAAAATAAAAAATTAAGTTTTGTGTGCTTCTAGTATTTCCGCCAGATGTCTCTGCGCTGCGCTGCGTAGTAGTTCCACCATTACCTAATAGGTGTCTCTCAACTGTTGGGATTTTGTTGTATATTGGTTGGCTACAGTTGGCAGTTGGTTGGATAAAACGCTCCTTGGCAACGGAACCCCGACGGACATTCATAACCGTTGACCAACGAAACATGGCGATCATTCCCCAACATTGGCCCAACGATCTGTGCTACTAGGGATTTTATTTACAGGAGCTTAATTTACCAAAACATTGATTTTTTACATCGATTGCTTTCATGGAAATTCTTCTGTTTATTTATGAATTTTGCCTAATTTTCTGATACCATGGCCCTTTTTAAATATACATCGATGTTTTTTGTCTAAATACATCGATGTTTTCAGGCCGATATTATCGTCATATCGATGGTTATCTCCGATTTTAACCTCGATATTTTAACTATCGATTATCATCCCTAATTGAAAGCTTAATTTTACAACTGTTTTTTATTTCGGGGGTCCCTCCCTAGAGCCCCAGCCTTGGCTACGTCCATAACCGTTGTGGGGGGGGGGGAGATAAAGGGCATTCCCCTACAAGTGGGAAGTGATCTGACGATTAACTACGTAATATACAAGAAAAGTAACAGGTAACGGTTATAAATAACAGTTACTTTCGTGTAACTGTAACAGTAACGTAACTGTTCCAAAAAAAGTAACAGATTCCCATCTCTAAATAGAATTAGGTGAGTGAAATTTGTATGTTATGTCACGGAATTACTGCAGCGAATTTTTGTGGTTAATTTTCTGTAGCTAATTTATCGTTTGAAATTTATAAAAATGGTACAATTATCCAAGTACAGTGTAATAATGCTCACCATATAAAACTACGAACTATTCAAATAAATAATCTGTGAGGTAACTATACAATTAAAACAAAATTACAATCAACGAAAAAGTTGTAAACAGTTAGAATGGCTGGATCAGTCACCCATAGCCCATAGGGTAAATAGCGTTTTAGTTATTATATTTAGGCCTATAAACACACGGCGGATAGGCCATAAGTCATTGCAACAAATTCTTATTTTGAAAATGTGAAACCATTTTAAAAGTTTCAAATATACAAAATGAAAGGGCAGGGTATGGAATGTGTAATGCTGATTATGAGTGCTACATGTAGGATAGTGAAGGAAACAGACACCCATAAGCATACATACGCGACTGCATCGTGCCACTCTAATATATAGCGGTAGTTGTAAGCATGAAAGCTCACATGCCCACTCCATGATCCCTTAAATCTTGGTTTCGACGGGCATTATTTCCCCAAAGCTTGCATCAGCTCCTTGTGGCATTATCTGGCATTTCTCCATCGGATAGTGTCTATTTTGGCGTAAGAAATTTGTCATATCCATTCTTCAGGCCCGCGACTCACAACTAAATTACCATCGCCTCTATTCGTATAACCGTACATCACAATGCTACCATATGAAGTGTCCTTATACTAGAGATGGCACACTATCCTGTGACATACAGTATCTCATGGTATCATCGCTTTACATTAAGAAAAATATATAGTTCCCATGACTTAAGGTCCATCCTTCGTATATTATTCTTATTGTTGTTGTTATTATTCTTAATATTATTCTATTTTTACTTACTGAATGGCAATAGATAATTCCTCAGCAAGCTAAAGGAATATTATATACTTTGTGGAACCCGTAGATTCATTGTAGCGCTTACCTGAGCCCGCGGATTCAACCCTATTCTGTGCTAACTGCATCCAACCATCCCTCGCAAATCCTACTTCCCTTAAATCCATTCTAATATTGTCCTCCCACCTACGTCTAGGTTTTCCAAATGGTATTTTCCCTTTGGGTCTCCCAGTCAATATTTTGAGATAAGTCTTTCCTCCCCCATGCGTGCAACATGTCCAGCCCATTTCATCCTCCGTGATTTAATTACCCTTACTATATCCGGTGAAGAGTACAGGTTATGAAGCTCGTCGTTATGCAGTTTTCTCCAGTCCCCATTTTCATCTCGCTTAGGCCCAAATATTTTCCTAAGCCCCCTGTTTTCGAACACTCTCAGATTATTTTCTTCCCGAAGAGTAAGGGGCCTTGTCTCACATCCATATGATACAACCGGCAGGATAACTGTCTTGTAAATTTATTTTTAAATTTCTAGACAGAAGACGAGAAGATAAGAGTTTCTGAACTGCATAAAAACAAGCATTTCCTGATTATTAAGTGCCAGTATGGTACTTTATGAGATTGTGTGGGGGGACGAAAAATGTCTGTCCGTCTGTCCGTGTGTCTGTACGCGCGATAACTCAAATACGCTTTTTCGAATTTTAATGAAACTTGGTATACACGTTTATAATGTCCATGGGAAGAACCCTATTGATATTGAACCAAATCGGTTCACCGGTAATGGAGTAATGCCCAATTTAGTACCTATTTTAATAGATTATGGCGCCTTTCTATCGGATTTCCATGAAACTTTGTATACTCATTTATGACGTTCATGAGAAGTGCCCTATTGAATTTGAACCTAATCTGTTGACCGGTACCGGAGTAAACCCCAATTTAGTGTCTACTTTGAAGGCGCAATAACTCAAATACGCTTTGTCGTATATTTATGAAACTTCGTATACGCATTTATAATGTCCATGGGAAGACGTCTATTTATAATAGATAAAATCGGTTGACCTGTTTCGGAGTAATGCTCAATTTAGTGCCTATTTTATGGTAATATACGTATTCGAAAGAATTTATAAAAAAAAATGAAAATCAATTATCTTGACAACACTGCATATTGTTTTACTGTTATCTTATAAGGCCTTGGAAATTAAAATACAGGTAGCTATGACAAAAAACACTATTGATTTACATGCGCTTAGCCAACTAGACCGTTAAAATGACCCCGGTGGCCGAGATGATAACGCTTTGGCCTCACATTCTGGAGTCCATGGTTCAAAACCCGAAACCGGCCAATTTGAATTTTTTTTTGTATTTCTATGTGAGTGTGCGATTGTCATGATATCACAAATCTGTACAGTTCAGGTGATGCTGGAATATTTTAATCTCATTAAAAACTAGACCTTTGTTCTTCCGTAAGCCCTGCTTAATGAATAAATCTGGAGCTTAACTTGGAAATCAATTTTAAAATATATATATATATATTCT
The DNA here is from genome assembly GCA_964059195.1 of Ectobius pallidus. Lineage (NCBI taxonomy): Eukaryota > Metazoa > Arthropoda > Insecta > Blattodea > Ectobiidae > Ectobius > Ectobius pallidus. The sequence continues at coordinate 178,666,756 of CAXKWD010000005.1, read as the reverse complement.
GCATATCATAATTGCAGTCATAACTGATTAAACAAAAACATACTGGCACTTTGTTACATCAGTTTACCTGATTTTATTATATATTTTTATTATCTAAATTCCATAGGCGTAGTCTTTCAACGCTTTATGCTAGTATTGGACACAGCAGCATGTCATATAGGCAGGGCTTGACTCTCAAAATGAAGTGTTTAATAAAGCTTTAACAATGTGATGTTTAATAGGTAATTAATTGTGCACGTAATGAGGTGATAATTACCCTGAACGAGAGCTAGGCTTCATGAAGATGAACCCCCCCAACCCCCTCCTCGCCTCTTGTGTTTGTTGGCAAGGTATGAGATTTTCCAATGAAAAGACTCGGTTACAATAAAGGGGCGTACAGTGCTGCCATCTCTAGTTATACTGATAATTTCCAAACAGAAAGAAAATCTCTTTCATAGAAAGTGACTAAGGAAACGATACTTATACTTATACTAGCGTGTGCCCGCGGCTTATCCCGCGATAATTATTTCAAAAATTAAAAATTAAGAGCATAATAGTTAAATCATTATATTTATTAACACCTAAATCACGTGGACTACATACCACGATTACATAGCGTCGCCTGGTAAAAGCGACCTCAGATTCGAGTTCCTTAGTCCTGAAAACCCCTGTATAGTGAGTTTCGTCCAAATAAAACAATGTTTGACCATATTTAGGGCTTACAACATTCAAGCGATCGCGAAAGTTTTATTTTCAAGGTATGACAAAAATAGCCAAAGCCAACTGTAATTGATTTGACATTGAAATGTATAACTGAAAACTTATGTTTTTAAAATGCACGTTTTTTGCCCGTTTTTCACTCAAAAACTCACGAACGAAAGCTAAAATTAAAATTCCGGCTTCGAGGTGCATTTTCCGATCCTTCAGCCCACCTATGTTTAAAAATTCAGATCTCTGCGTTCAGTAGATTTCGCTGGGCATCGAGGACAGACAGACAGACAGAAGGAAGACAGACAATTCGTTTTATTAATGTAGATAACATTAATTATATTGATCACGGCCTCCTAAAGGAGGCGTACAATAAAGGAGGCCGTGTATTGATACCTTCTCTAATTTGTCAAACTTCCATTTCATTTAATCCAAACCCATCTGATAAAACTGGCAACAATATGTTCTGTGATTTTGTTTCGATAATTCTATGTAAAAAGGGATTCAGTATTCTCAAAAACATTTAATTTTTGGCATTTAGAATCCGAATTTTTCAAAATCCTTTCTTAGTGAGCACCTACATTATGAAACTGTCAAAATTCCAAGCCTCTACCTGTTATAGTTTACTCTACGTTGATTCCTGTCAGTCAGTCAGTCAGTCAGTCAGTCAGTCAGGACAAAGCCTTTTATATATATAGAGATTAGTATTAATATCACCTGAAGTCAAGCTAGATAATACGTTAATTAAATCTTAACATTTTCCCCGCAAATTATAAATCCCAGCCGGACTGCAAAGAAAACAGTTAACACAACGAATAGGCTCACAGTTCAATATTCTAGGTAGTAAAATATTCTGTGAATTTTCATTAATTTTAAATTTCCGTTGTTAGGTGCCATAATTGTACTTGATGAGATTGTATGGGGGACGGGAAAATGTCCGTCTGTCTGTAAGCGCGATAACTCAAATACGCTTTATCGGATTTTCATTAAACTTGGTATACGCATTTATAACGTCCATGGCAAGAAGCCTGTTTATTTTTGATCAAATAGGTTAACCGGTACCGAAGTAATGCCCAATTTAGTGCCTATTTTATTAGGCCTATAATATATTAGAAAGAATTTATCAAATGCAAATCATTTCTCATGGCAACATATTGTTTTACAGTGTTCATATACGGCTTTGGAAGTTGCAATACAGTTAGCTTTGACAAATAACACTACCCACATTTATTCCTTCACATGCTTAACAAACTAAACCGTTCTTCTTCCCTGCTTAATGAATCGATCTGAAGCTTAAATCTGAAATCGATAACAATAATAACTTATTTTCTGCATGTCATAATTGGAATTATAACTGATTAAACAAAAGCCTTCTGGCACTTTGTTATATCAGTTTACCTGGTTTTTACAAATTTAAGGAATTCTATTATATCCTATTAGATACGTTATGCATTTAAGGGTCATCTATGTACAGAACTATATGAATTAATATCTAGAAATAAAAAAAAAATCAAATTAACCACACAAAGAAAGCAAAGACACAAAATTGTGGAAAATGAACGAAATAAAAAAGTAAGTACGCCTACAAATGAAACATTCACTCGAAAGACTGCAATAAAAATTTAATAATCACAGGTAATAAAGTAAAGGCAAAAGCAACGAAAATAATAGGTTGACAGGGACACATAGGCGGACCGAGGGGGGGTTTTGGGGGTTTGAACCCCCCCCCATTGATTAAAAAAAGGAAAATTGTATGATTTTTTAAAGTCTGCCCATAAATTACTTAATACGAGTATAAAGCGTGGGAAGCTTAAAACTCGTTATTTTGCGTCTTAATTTTTAAAATTTTCCGGGAGAATCCCCGGAAGCTTAAAACACGTTATTTTGTGTCTTGATTTTTTAAATTTTCCGGGGGTAAACCCCGGAAGCTTAAAACTCGTTATTTTGCATCTTAATTTTTAAAATTTTCCGGGGGAGGACCCCCGGACCCCCCTCTCCCTGGATGTTATAAACCCCCCCATATGGTCGGCCTGGTTACGCCTATGCAGGGACAGACAGACAAGAATAAAAAACCTACAAGAAAACAAAGCAATTACATCAGACAAAAGGAAGGAGCTCAGAAACATACAAGAAGCTACAAAGAAATTACAATAAAGACAAAGAAAAAATGAAGAAAAAGAAGTAAAGAAACAAATAAAAAACCCAAAGCAGGAAGGATGAATAAGTAAAGTGTAAACGTGGTCCCTATTAAAGGTCATGGAGGCCCACGTGGTTTCAAGAGGTTGAGGCTCCCAGATTTTTAGACATTCGGCGCTCGAAGGTCGTAAGGTTGTGAGCCTTACGGACCGGCCGTTTTTATCCCCAAGATTGCTCCTGGTACTCACTTCTGTTAGAGGCTGAGTCGACCCAGGGCCATAGTGCCACCAGAAAGATTAGGCCAATTGAAAAACTCCAACGACCTCATCGGGGATCGAACCCGCGACCTTCCGCCAGCGCCTCAACCACTATGCTACGGCGTACAGCTTGAATAAGACACGAAAGAAAAGAAGGAAAGGAATACAAAAAGTAGTAAAAGAAAACCAAGAGACAAAAATTAGAGATACAGGAGGAAATAAAGAGTAGAAGAGACAAACAAACACAGGAAGAAGAGAATGGAAAAGATCAGAACATTTAAAGAAAAAAGGAACAAAAATTAGAGAAAGAAAAATCAGATCAAATGAAAAATAAACGGAAAGAAGAATGAAAAAGATCAAAATAAAATCAAAGTAGAAATAGGATATATTATAATATTAAACATCCACATTATAACATTAGTGGCAAGATATCAGGGCGTGGTTCTGAAGTGTACTGGGTTCGACACACTTCGAGTGAAAAAGATACAATAACAGTTTTTGTTAGCGTATGTCTTATGGTTCTACAATCTCTTAATTTGAGGACATATGTATGTTTCCTAAAAATAAACTAACTAACTAATAATAATAATAATAATAATATTTTATTAAGGAATATTCCACAATACAATGGTTTTCCTTCATCCCACAACAATCTTTTGCCTCCATAAGTCCCTGTCCATAGCATCTTCTTCACTTATTCCTTTTCTCTCCATGCTCCTTTTCACCCCATCCATCCAGCACTCTTTGGGCTTCCATCTTCTTCTTTTTCCATCTACTTTCCAATCCAAAAATTTCTTGTGTATTCTATCCTCTGTCATTCTAAGTACATGTCCATACCATCTCAAGCGTCTTTCTTCCACGATTTCCAAGATATTCTTATTTCCCTTATTCTATTATTCCGAATTTTTTCTTTCCTGGATTTTCTTGCTGAACGCCTCCAAAAATCCATTTCTAATACCATTAATTTGTTGGCTTGTTATCTAATTATGGTCCAAGTTTAAGCGCCATAGAATGTTGTACTTTGGAATAATGCCTGATATATTAATTTTTTTAGTTCTATGTAAAATATTTTTACTTCATAAGATTGAATTTAGCATTCTTATAATTCTCTTCCCATCCGTTATTCTTCTTTAAATCTTTAAATGTGTTGTTGCATCCTGTAGTATAATGATGATGTTAATAATAATAATAATAATAATAATAATAATAATAATAATAATAATAATAATAATAATAATAAAGAAAGAGTAGGCTCAAATTTAGTAATGTTCTAGACGTTATTTTGTTTCAGCAAAAGAAGGCTTCATTTAACTTACGTCTGCCAAAGCCCTATGCATCAAACAAATGAAACTCAAGTTTGTGGTAAATAAAAACAAAATAAAACAGAATCTAACTCGGAGCTACGAGTGTAACATCATTAAAATGCCCGGAGCTTCACAATAGTGACGTAAGGAGCGCTGCTGCGGTCGTAAAAATGCGGCTTTGGCGATTGTTTTGAGCTTATTATTTGACTTCATGTCGTTGCCATGGAGACGCCAGTGCTTGGCTATTTCGTTCGTGTTGGAGATCAGAACCACAACAGTAATCTCTTCTCATTTCCAGTCCACCGTAGTACAGGGTGTTACACAATAAAGATTATCTTAAATGGTATTTAAAAATATAATATTTCTCACATATGATTTTTATTTTCTCTGTCCGTATTACTGGCTGACATAATCCATACATAGACTACATGGTCCCTTACTTTTCGGGAAGAACGTAATCTGAGAGCGTTCGAAAACAGGGGGCTTAGGAAAATATTTGGGCCTAAGAGAGATGAAAATGGGGACTGGAGAAAACTGCATAACGACGAGCTTCATAACCTGTACTCTTCACCGGATATAGTAAGGGTAATTAAATCACGGAGGATGAAATGGGGGAGGAAAGACGTATCTCAAAAGTATTGACTGGGAGAGCCGAAGGGAAAAAGACAACTTGGAAGACCTAGACGTAGGTCGGAGGACAATATTAGGATAGATTTAAGGGAAGTAGGATTTGAGAGGGATGGTTGGATGGAGTTAGCACAGAATAGGGTTGAATGGCGGGCACAGGTAAGCGAGGCAATGAACCTTCGGGTTCCGTAAAATAAATAATATTCCTTTAGCTTGCTTAGGAATTGTCTATTGCCATTGAGAAAGTAAGTAGGTATTACTGCTGTTGGCTACGTAGCCTACTGCGGGCAAGTAAAATTTCTCATTAGGGCCGATTGTATAAAAGCAACTGAGTAGAAATTAACTCAGAACTGGGCTCAGAAAATAACTGAGTTTAAGATTCATTTATGTTGTATAAAGTGTAAACTAATCTTGTTCTAAGAGAATTTAGTTTACAAAATACAATAGAATGAAAGGCAATAGAACAACCTAAGAAGACTTATTATAAGAAGACACTTCGAACACACTTCGACACTTCGAATGGAGAATATCAATGTATATAAGGGAGAATATCTGATAAGAAGACTCAGTTTCCACACACATATAAATTCATGACGGACCGCACAGAAAACAATTAGCACAGTGATTAGTTTATTTCTTCTAGCTTACTCTGTAAATATAAGTTAGATGAAGTTTTTTTTTTTCCCTCTAACCGTCTTTCCACAAGCTACTGTCTCCTGTAGCACACATAATTAATTCAAGGGTCAAAATATTTAGTTTTCAAACCTTTAATAAGCTTTCGCAACATACTACATAATTCAATAGCTACCTCATTTTACCTATTTTTGGTCAGCAACATAAATGTGGAATAGACACAAATCTGATGAATAAACAAGCATTTTCATACATTTTTTTTTGGGGGGGGGGGGTCATTTTTTTGTATTGCTGCAATCATTTTACAGCTCATTTTTCAAGTATTTTTAGGTCGTCAAAATCCGGGCCCTGGCTATAATATATCTGGTATTTCTTATAGATCTTGTTTAGGCCTATTATAGACGCCTATGATATTGCATAGTCTATATTCTTGTAATGTTTAGGTAACGGATTCAGGAGCTATACAGTGATTGCATATAGACATAGAGAAAGGATACATTTGCTAAAGCAAATAATTTGAAATTGTGTACTCATTAACAAATGACATTCTATAACATAACATGTAATTATTTTCTCTAACACATTAGTTTTCTCTTTAATTATAAAATTGTACACATAATTGTTTATATATAATTCTAGCGTGATAATTAATTGACTTTGATGCGTTCAATTAAAACTAAACTGCGTAATAGGATACAGAAATTAATTATACTTGGATTATTTCAGGTTAAAGCCGACGTGCTATTCGAAGTTCGCAAAAACTGTGCATGTCTCTATACTTGATCCAAGATGGCTACGGAGCAAAAATAAACAACCGAACGTGAAAGTACAAAGCACAGTTCACAAGAGGTCGTTTCTGAGGCTGTCTAGACCAGCGTTCCTCAACCTTTTTGAACCCGAGGACCTGTAAAATGTTTAAAAAATTTTACGGACCCCTAATTTTACATCCCATTTTTAAAAGAAGGCCTATATTCTTAACAGAGATACCTAGTTTTCGCGAATTGTTGTTATTACTATTGATATAACAATAATCTTGTGTTTCAAACATGCCTGCGTGGAATTATTGTCGGTTTTTAACCGCGAAAAAACGCGAAATTTTGTGTTTATGCAAAATTGTAGTTTTTTTGCGCGAAATTCCTCTTTTTTAACATTTTTTTTTTACTTTCAAGGGAAATCTCGGGTTTCAGAAAGAAAACTAAATAATTTGTGCTCATTAATACAACAACAAAATTCAATAATCAATGTTAATGACAGTTCTTAAACATGTAGGCCTATGTTCTGAATATAAAAGTACTTTTACTCCGGTGAATAATGTAGATAGATGCTGAGAGAGCTTTCTCAGGATATTCAGACATTCTAACCGATAAGAGGACAAGACTTCTTCCTCAAAATGTGGAGACTGCTTTAAGTTTGTACTTTGGGGATGGGTGCAATTTACAATGAAATAGGCCTATAGAAATACTCGTATAAACTTTATTTGTTATGGGTAATGGTGCACATTTTCCATTCAGGTTTTCTTTATCATGTTCATTTGCGGAAATATACAATTATTTGCACCACAAAGGCTAAAAACGTATTTACTTTTTATGCAAATTAACACCGAAATTTAGTTTTTTTTTGTGCGAAATAACACCGTAATTGACCCAATTTTTTTTATTCACCGCAAAATAGCATCTCTAATTCTTAATATTTGGGTTATTAATGATAAGTCATTATAACGAAATTCGTGAAAAATTTTACTTCTTTACTTTCCACTTGCTTTATGATAATTTTTTAATTATGTCTGCGGACCATCTGCACCATCTTAGCGGACCACCAGTGGTCCGCGGACCATAGGTTGAGAAAAGCTGGTTTAGACAATTACATACAGTAAAGTCAATTGAACTTTCTTCTTTTAGATTCAGCGCCAAGGGTCCCGGATTTGATTCCCAGTGTTTTGTATGTATTTGCAATCTCGATCTAATGGCAAACCTTTTCGTCGCACGTTTCTTTATAGTTCTAAAGGCCCTGGTTCGCAAATTTCTTCTATAATACAAATTATTAGAGGTTATGAATATTACTTTTACGTACAATATGTAGTGTACTTCATCAAACATTACGTAAATGAAAAGTACACCAAATTAATTATGTTGTAAAATATGTCTTGTATTAAGTATCTTTTGTCACTTGTTTTTTCTTCAGAATCAACAAATTTGCCAAGGCAACGATAAAAACAAATGCAATCTTGTTTGCTAGTAGGGTGGCCAGACGTCCGGCTTTTGGCCGGACTGTAAGGATTTTTGCTAAGCAGTCCTCCGTCCGGCGCGGATTTATGCCGGACGTTGATTTGTCCCCCTTTTCGAGGCGAGATCAGTAAAGCATATTAATAAAATTTGTATTTTCCCATATGTTCCTGCCAATCGTAAGGTTGGCACGATTGTCGATACTATTATTTGTTTAGTTGGTGCCGCGGAAAAATCTGAATCTATTCCTAAGGTTGGCACGCTTGTCCATACGATGATAGCGTACTATCATTTATTTTATACAGTGTGTCCACGCTAGAGGGATCGAGAAATAAATGCTCGCCAGTTAAAACGAGATAAGGATATTGCTGCATTCTGCATATGACAGGAAAGGGAAACTCTCCGAGATTGTGCAACACTGTTTTCAGACAGCTCCACGCGCATGCGCATGCGCGTCAAGAGCTTTTGTCTCGAAATGTGGACACCGCAACAGAAAATTCAGCGCGTGTTATGGCTAGCAGAAGAGAAATCTATTACTTGGGTGCAACGCTGTGTTCATCGTACGTGGAATGTGGATCCACCTGGTCATAAAGCGATTCTCCAATGGGACAGAACACTCCGAGAAACAGGTTCTTTACTACTCTCGATCCCTCTAGCGTGGACACCCTGTATAAAGGCAGTTATTAAGTAAAATTTGTCAGGGTTATACCATGTAATATCTGCTGTCCAGTCGTCCATGCCCGAAGTTTTATACTATGCTAGATTACCGAAGAAGTGTGTCCTCCTTTCTGACATTTTAGAAATGGCCACCCTATTTGCTAGATATAGGCTATGTTGCAAAACATGTAAGCCTATGATACAAATATGTAAGCAAGCAACTCACTTTACAGAACTTATGTTTTACATTTACATTAGATATAAATAATTGTACGATGAGTGCGGAATGGAAGTAAACATCTGACTGAGATTGTCGCACTATCTGTAAGTTTGTATACTTAAGTTACGGAATTTTTTTACACCCTATATTTTATTAATAGAATAGCCTTAATAAATCCCACTCGCGAGTACGAGTTTCATCACATAATTTCGAAATGTATCGTGGGATTAGGCTACCTATACAAATGTTTCTAAAAAATGTTTTCATTAAGCTTTAATTATTAGAGAAAACATAAAATCTTTCTACGGCCGAACTTGAGTTGCCTATCAAATTTTAAATGCTTAAGTTACTATTGGTCCACCGCTGTGGCTCAGGGGATGCGTCCAATTCTCTCACGCAGCGGGCCCGGGTTCGATTCCTGGTCGGGACAAGTTACCTAGGTGAGGTTTTTTCCGGGGTTTTCCCTCACCTATGAGACAAATGTCAGGTAACTTTAGGCCCATGTGGTCCCCGGATATCATCTGGCCGTCATTATCATCTTCATCCCATCCTCGCCTTGTTCTGAGTGAATGTGTGTGTGAATGGTGTGTATCGTCCTATGTGTTGTGTTGTCTCGGAGGTGGCCCTGGCATTGGGCTGATCACTCATCCGGGGAGGCCCTCCATGTCCTTGTCTGGTCAAAAAAGTATGTATGTGATCCAAAGGTAATCCCTCTCCCGACAGGTCGCGGCCCTGTAAGGTCCGGGCGGCTTGGGTCGCTTAAATCCTAAAAGGGAGAGGTAAAACTACGAAAAAGAAAGAAAGAAAGAAAGTTACTATTGCATTTTAGGAATACTTAATTTTTTATATTGAAGTTAATGAGGTGATTTTGAAATTTAATTTGTATTTTTTAGCATCGAAGTATCGACTGTAGCGAAAAATCTTCACTAAAGTGTCTAATAAGGTTTAATGAACTTCCTTTCCAAGTCACTTGATGGTAATAATTCTAAATTATCACTTACAGGAGTCGAGTGAAAGATGTTCCATAAAAATCCTTATTATCGTTAGTTCTTTACGGCTGTTTACTTTGCACGTAATGAAGACAGTTAGCAACTTGATGATGGTTGTTAAATTTGCTCTTTATTGGCACCCATAAATTAACACCAGATGGTGTAAAAGTCTTCAAGTTTTGATTACGGTGCGTGACCTTCTGTATTTCAAACGCTATATAACATTGAAACAATATTCATCTTAGTTCCAAGGAGGCTTTGGCGTTATTTCGCTGTTTCAGATTACATTAGAATGACAATGTATTATGGCTATAAATTGGAATCATACTTACTTCGTGAGCCTCATGTACTCCCATGACGTCACGGCCGCATTTTAACGTATTGTGTTTAATTAGGTAGGCTTCCACTCCTGACAGGCAATTCTTTAAGTTAGAGGTGTTTAATTGGAAGAAAAGGAAGGTCCTGTCTAAGTAATTTACTGCTAATATTTTCAAGAGAAAATATAAGTCTTTAATTAGATTAACAATAGTCATAATAGTAATAACAACGGCAAGGCATTTAATTACCATAAAATAGTGAAAAAATTCAAAATAAAATATGCATTTATGACCATTAAATAGTGAAATAATTCAAAATAAAATATGCATTTATGAAGATAAAATAGTGAAAAAATTAAAAAAAAAAATGCATTTATGACCATAAAATAGTGAAATAATTCAAAATAAAATATGCATTTATGACCATAAAATAGTGAAAAAATTCAAAATAAAATATGCATTTATGACCATAAAATAGTGAAAAAAATTGAAAATAACATATGCATTTATAACCATAAAATAGTGAAAAAATTCAAAATAAAATATGCATTTATGACCTAAAAATAGTGAAAAAATGACCCAATTTTTTAAAAATTACTAATAATTTACCATTATTACTTATAATTAGTTTTTTTACGTACCGTATTTTACGGACCATAAGACGCACTTTTTTACTTTTAAAACAGAGCCATGAAAGTTGGGGGCGTCTAATGGTCGGAGGTAAACTAAAAAAAAAAAAAAAAAAACGGCTAAATATTGCCGGAACACCACAATTATAAACAAGGTGGCACTGACTGCACATCAATGTCCTTGTCACAATCGTAAAATGAGGTGTGCAATGCGAAAAGAAAGTAATGTTGAGTTCTTTTATACTAAAGGAATTGTCTCCGCCGGATGGTTTAAATGAAGGGTATAACCTCTAAATATCCTTGTCCCATACACTAACAGTACGCTGAATTGACGTTTAGAGGGTGTATAGGTATTTCATGAGAAATCAGTTTAATTGTTAAATTTACACGATGTCACCTGTACAGAAGTGATTTTCGTACAACTCAGGTTTTAAGTTAGAAGTGATTTACACTGATTCCATTGTACAAGGTTATAATTTGTTTGTGCAATGAAGTACGTTATCTCCTTTAAAATTTTTCGTTTAGAGTCAAATAAGATTTATTTTCCTTTAAATTCCCATCCTAAATTTAAGGTGCGTATTATGGCACAGAGCGTCTTATAGTCCGTAAAATACTAAGCTTTTTCCAGGTCAAACGACGATCAAGGTGGATACCCAAATATTTAACCTCTTCTGACTGAGGTAGAGTCTTACCGTTGATTCTTACTGGAGGGCAAGTGCCTCGTCGTAGCGTGAAAGATACATTGTAGACTCTTATATTCATTAATTTTGCGTTAGTTATCAAGGGCACTGAAGCCATTTGCGGAAATGTTTACTACGCGGTCCAGCATTGGTCTTTATACATGAGAGAATTAATAAATAGCTTTAAACAATTTATGACAGTCTGTTATGAAGGGCTATGAATTTATAATATAAAACACTCTTATTTTTTAGTAAAAAAGTAAGTAAGTGATCTACTTGGACTAACTTAGCGAAAAAGAAATTCTTTCTGAACTGGCATGCCCATCAAATTGCCCCTAGAAAATATGTGCCTTTTAAGAAGAAAGAAAAAAATTATTAACCTACTACATGACAAACTGCTGTGGTGTTTACAATAAACCTGAATTAAAATGAACTATGAACCCTTGGCGGAGATTCTCAAATAAAAACGATTGTCTGTTGTCTGAAAGTAACGATTTGTACATGGGAAAGCTTCTCTCTACCTCCACTGAAACATAACCTAAAATGCCGAAAATGACCTGAAAATTGCCAAAAAATTTCCTCTCTCTTGAAAATAACGAAAAATGCAAAATAAAGCAAAACAAATTGCCCTTATTTAATCAATTATTTCATGATACACATTATTCAAGCTATCTTTTAACCTTCACATAAAAAAGAAGCAAAATCAACTAATACCTTGCCCTAGTAATAACAATAACAATAGTAATAAAAATAAACGCCAGTATGGATATATATGATTTCAAGTTCTTTTAATGTATGGGGAATTGACCTATACACTTTATTTTTCAAGTTCTCCCGTAGATAATAGTTACATAGACTACTTTTAGAAGAACTTAAAGACAGTATTACAAGAGAAATTAACTCTATCTCGGAAGCTGAACTTATGCGCGTGAAAGAAAATTTCCTAAAAAGATGCCAGTAATGTGTGGATGCAAGAGGAGGAAATTTCCAACATTTCTTGAGATGAGGTTCGAGGTTATTTTCATTGTAATTGTGAGAACCTGAATCATTACACCGTTAGCGGCTTTTTTTGCGTAGATATTTCGCCCAATCGCTCGGGAGTTAGACGCAGAAACCCGCAGAATTGGCCAACTCTTGCATGAAACTCACTGTACGTACGTACGTTTTTAATGGTTTCACGGAACATTTATGCAAAATTGGAATAAAATCGAACAAAGCGTTTATTCGTGACAGTATTACAAAAAGTGGGCGTGGAACCCCCACGCGACAGAAGTAAAACTTGTTTGAATTTTTCAATTTTTTTTTTCAATTTTGGATTGTTGGACTTTTTTAATATTGGGGTTTTGAACTTTTTTAATTTTGGATTTTTGGATTTTTAAAATTTTTCATCTTTTAATTTTAGAATTTTAATTTTTGAATTTTTTAATTTTGGATTTTCGATGTTTAATTTTGGATTCTTTTACTTTTAAAATTTGGAATTTGGATTTTTAAATTTTGGATTATTAGATTTTTTAATTTTGAATTTTCGATTTTTAAATTTTGGATGTTTTTGTTTTTAAATTTTTGGATTTTTAAATTTTGGTTAAGCCTAATCATTGAGTTGATTCTTTTCTTTGCAGTCCGTTCCGTCACACCCTACTGATTTCGTGATGATTTTGTTCGTAACGCAAGTTTGGGTTAGCTCTCGATTTACTCCTAGCGCGCCTAAAGAAGTTTCACTTCAAAAAACTTGCAGATGAACAGACGAATTGTCGACTGTTCGAGTTAAAATAGGAATCGATTGGTCGATAATCGAGGCATTGTTAAACGCGGCGTATGAATGGAATAGTGTTCACAAAATTGTTTATCTAATCAGCATTTTGTTAAAGTTGCAGTTAAAATTCCAGTAGATTGAACGAAAGTATGCAGCACATATTTGAACCCAACGTGAGCTCATTACAAGGCCCTCTATGACCTTTCCTTGACATTTGCAACATCACTTTCACTTGTCGCATCACGTTACTCTTTTGTTTCCGACTTAACATTCTCCCACAATATTATCTAATTCGCCGTGTTGGCTCGTTGAAATTAAATACTCAGCCAAGCACACACATATAATAGAAAAGAGACTTTAAAATATGAAGGTATTAATTTTACAATTTGGGACTAACCACTGTGAGAATTGTTTTCTCAGCAGTCCGACATGGTTATTATATTGCATGAAATTACTTCCTGCCAAATTAAGGGTTGCGATTATTCCACATCATCTTGATGAAAAAAAGAACAAAAAAACAAACAAACAAACAAACAAACAAACAAAAAACAAAAAAACAAGCAATATTATTATGTTAGGGAGCGTTCACACCGAAGTAGCATGCCACTTGCGACGTGCTACCTGGATGCACGCTGCACGTTACTCATTTTAAATCCAAAATAAACAAGTTAAAGTCTTCACACCGAAGTAGCGTGGCAATAGCGCAGCTCGCAGAGTGCGACATTCATTTCTTCAGATAGATCTGGACTTATTTCATGCGACGCTACTCGGGATGACGCATGCGTACAGTTGCCTTTTCAGCTGTTTTCTAATTGTTAAGAAAATTCAGCACATATTCGCTTGTGTAGCAGTAGATTAAGGCAAAAATGTCATGAAAACTGCTGGAAAGACAGCTATTTAACATACAATTTGTACATGCGAAGACTATACCATATGGCAATCAAAACTAGTAAGAAAAAAGCCTGGATTAAAATTGCTGAAACTGTATCATTACTTTAAATGGGTTTCTCAATTGTTCAAGTGAAAATATATAGGCCTAATGTACGTTAAACTGCAGATCGCATTCGCTACTTCGGTATGAATGCAAAATTGTGAACCATGCTACTCGATGTGCAGCCTGCATCCAGGTAGTGCGATTCGCATGCTATGCTACTTCGGTGTGAATGCTCACTTAGCTTTATATTGATCTACTAGCTTAAAAGGCCCGGCGTCGCTCGGGTTTTGTATTTTGTAAATGCGAAAATAACTTATGAAGGACTTTCGATTTTCAAACTCGAGGTCTTTAAGGTCTTTATATAGGTATTTGGAATTTGAAATGGGGAAGAACGACTTATCACACACAAACTATTTCCTCAGAAAACGCTAGGTAAGCTACAGCTTATTATAGCTTATAGCAGATCCCCGCGGCTTCGCCCACAATAATTAATAGGAAGATTATAAATTAAGAGCAAAATAATTAAACTATTATATTTACTAACACTTTGCACACGAAACATTCATAGGTCCAAATTAAACGATTGATATGCCTAATTAATGAAACAACTGTAAATCCGGCTTTGAAGTGAATTCCACGATTAGAAGGCGCAGCATGGGAAAAATAACCTCAGATTCGAGTTCCCTGGCCTAAAAAAACCCTGCATAATGTTTGTCCATTTAGGGCTATATTCACTATTCTTCTTCCGTCTAGGGTGAAAATTTCATCTGTCTGCGTGCCTTGACATTATAAACAAATGATTCGGCCATGGTGGGCTTACAAAATTCGAACGATCGCGATGCTTTTATTTCCAAGGTATGACGAAAGTAGGCAAAGTCATCTGCAATTGATTTGACAACTGAAAACTGATGTTTCGAAAGCGCAAGAAATGTACGTCTCAATCCCGTTTTCACTCATAACTCGCGAACGAAAGCTAAAATTAAAAATGTAGCATGCCTTTGCGGGAATGTATTCAACAACTTCCCAAAGTTTCATGGTGATCGGATGAATGGCATAGTAATGCATAAAGGACAGACACACATACATTCATTTTTATGTAGGCTATATAGAAGATCTATATAGATTACCCGTCGAGCGTTGCTGCAATCTTAGAAGATTATGAGAATTGAAATCGATTAAACTCACGATGAAAAAAATGTGTGTAAATGTATTTGACAGACAGATATATATCCGTTTTTATTTATATAGATGAAGAATGGAATAAGCCTACTGAGGCCATAGTTTCTATATTCATTTGTCCAGACTTATAATTCCGTTACATTTCAGGCAGATTTAACGACCCTACATAAGAGATTTTACTTATGATTACATATAGAAATGTTGTAGCCTGGACCCCGAACTAAGCAACTTCCCCGGAATTTTCTGTAAGTTAAACCATCTTTCATAAGAAGCATATTCCACGTTAAATAAATATTTAATATTACCTTATCATCACCTTATCATTAACTTCTCTGGCGTTTATAATAACATGAGATATCCATTGCCTTCCAAAGCGATCGCGATGCTATTGCTTCCAAAGTATGACAAAAATAGACAAAGCCTTCTGCAATTGATTTGACAACTGAAATGAATAACTGATGCTTCGAAAGCGTAAAAAATGCACGTTTTCTTGCCGTTTTTCACTCATAACTCGCGAACGAAGGCTAAAATTAAAAATGTAGTGTGACAGAAACCTTCCCGGGAATATACCCAACAACTTCCCAAAGTTTCATGGCGATCGGATGAATGGTGTAGTAATGCATAAAGGACACACACACACACACACACACACACACACACACACACATACATTAATTTTTATATATATAGATTACATGATTTTATTACATACTAGCTGCTGTATCCGACGTGGCACGGACTTGGCGTGAAGTCAAGGGATTCAAAGAAAGAGGTTACTTCTGGCAGTGGGATTCGAACCCCAGACCTCTGAACCATCTGGCCAACTGGACAGTTTTATTTGTTTTCAAGCTTTTACTGCATGACGGTACACTATAGGCCTATTCTTTGGGATAAATCTGTAGATTTGAATAATAAACAGATATAAACATTCTTCCGTTATATACAGAGTGTTACTGAATAAAATCGAAATATTCTACCTGTGTATAGAGGGGACATAGACAAGCAAATTTTATTAGGAAATTTTTACTCTATGAATTTTTACTGTTACAGCATAAAATTTTTCCATGGCATGGCCGCCACTGGCTTCTAACATTTGAAAAAATGCAAAACAAAGAAACTTTGTTGTTAACACTGGAGTTATGAATAGAAAAACTAATGCAGTCGCGGCCAGTCATGTGATTAGTCTGTAAATTTTTCAGATTACGAAAACTCTAAATTATGAAATACCTGTTGATGAATTATTAAGAATCAGGTTTTTATCGATCACTAAGAGGCATGAAGTCAATTTAATGAAAATGTTAACCCTATTTCGCTTCATTATTGACTTATGAGCACCAAATTGTAATGACTTTAATGCAATGTAGCATACACATTTTACGTCATAGAGTAAAATATCCTAATAAAAATTGCTTGTTTATGTCCCATCTGTGCACAGGTAAAATATTTCGGTGTCATTCATTAACACCCTGTATAGGAGATAATTTTTTTTTTACCTTAATGCACATCACAAATTTCTCAACAGAACTAAAACTTTTTTTTAAATACCCGTTGAACAACCCTTGGACACCCCTCTTTTTTGTGGATATTCCATTTCCCCAAAAACCGCAGTAACTGCAAACTTTTCTTTTTCAATAAGTTTTCTTATGATTAAAACTATTCAATTCTATGTAATTTATTGTAAAAAACAGTTCACTACAGCGTTTCCAAATTTTAAAAAATGCAGTACTGAAAAGAGAATCAGAAAAACAAGTGACTGGAGCCATCATCATTATGTAATTAACATGACGAAAACAAATGCCGGCACAAAACAAAAGAGAAGAGTATTAACATCGATGCGAATTACGCGTGCATACGCCCAAAAAAACACCGAATGTAATTACAATATCAGTGAACAAGCGTAAATATCTGTTTTAATATTAATTTAGCCAGTCCTACTAAATTACAGAAAGTGAAATAGTCCATAGACATAGCCTATATAGCAAACACATAGGCAACATAGAAAGTGATCAATATTAATATTAATAATAATAATAATAATAAAAGTAACGTGATCCCTATACAGGCTATGGAGGCCCAGAGGGTTCCAGGAGGTTGAGGCTCCCAGATTTCTAGACATTCGGCACACGATGGTGGTAAGGTTGTCAGCCTTACGCCGACTTTACCTCCAGGATTGCTCCTGGTACTCATTACCGTTAGAGGCTGAGTCGATCCCAGAGCCATGGTGCCACCGGAAGGAAGAGGCCAATTGAAAAACTTAAACGACCTCATCGGGGATCAAACCCGCGACCTTCCGGTTTGTAGAGCAGCGCCTCAACCACTACGCTACGGTGTACCCCTATATCTGTAATAGTAGGCCTACATTATGAAAATAGCGTATAATGACATTTAATCTATAAAGGCATTAAAAACGAGGCATGTGTAAGGATTTTTATTTAATTTCGTTTTAAGATGGCGGCCGTTGTAACTGATGATTAACAGATCTTGTTCACATATTCTTTTCTAGAATAAAAATAGACTTTATATCAGCATCTGAACAATAATTAATTTTAATATTTGCATAGGCATTTCGGCGAATTTCCGCCATCTTCAGGGCATCTTCTTTTGTTAGTTTGTTTAATTTTTTTTTTTAATTTCATAAATGTCACAAGATGTAAGACAATGTAGTTTTGGTTTTAATTATTGAAGCATCCAGTGTATTTGTTTGTTCCGTTTCTTCCTGTCTCTGGTTAAGTGTAAAAGAAAGGACTTTTAGGCCTTAACTCTGCCAGATTAAAAACATTTATTATTATTATTATTATTATTATTATTATTATTATTATTATTATTATTATTACTAGCATGTGCCCGCGGCTTCGCCCGCGATAATTATTTCAAAAATTAAAATTTAAGAGCATAATAGTTAAATCATTATATTTATTAACAACTAAATCACGTGAATTACATACCACGATTAGATAGCGTCGCCTGGTAAAAGCGACCTCAGATTCGAGTTCCTTGGCCCAGAAAACCCCTGTATAGCGAGTTTCGTCCAAATAAAACAATGTTTGACCATATTTAGGGCTTACAACATTCAAGCGATCGTGAAAGTTTTATTTCCAAGGTAGGCTATGACAAAAATAGCCAAAGCCAACTGTAACTGATTTGACATTGAAATGTATAACTGAAAACTGATGCTTCGAAAACGCAAAAAAATGCAAGTTTTTTTGCCCGTTTTTCACTCATAACTCACGAACGAAAGCTAAAATTGAAATTTCGGCTTCGAGGTGCATTTTCCGACCCTTCAGCCCACCTATGTTTAAAATTTCAGATCTCTGCGTTCAGTAGATTTCCCTGGACATCGAGGACAGTTCCTTTTATTAATATAGATAATATGAATTATAATGATACCTTCTCTAATTTGTCAAACATCCATTTAATTTAATCCAAACCCACCTATACCATTGGCAACAATATGTTCTGTGAATTTGTTTCGATAATTCTATGCAAAAAGGGATTAAGTATTTTCAAAAACATATAATTTTTGGCATTTAGAATCAGAATTTTTCAAAATCCCTTCTTAGTGAGCACCTACATTATGAAACGGAGGTACTGTCAAAATTCCAAGTCTCTACCTGTTATAGTTTAGGCTCTACGTTGATTCCTGTCAGTCAGGACAAAGCCTTTTATATATATAGAGATGTCACGACTTATAACTCCCGGATAACAAGGTGAAAATATTTTGTACTTTCTAACAATTTAAATTCTTAAATTTGGAATCCAAGCCGAGAGGAAATATGAGCCATTTCTCGGTAATCAGAGCGCAGGAAGCTATGTCAAGCGAAACATATGTAGAAAGCTTGTTAAAAGTTCACACGTTATGAACTGATAGACGCGTACCTCTACACTTCTAGTAATACGATCAGAAAATTGATCAGACACGTATCATCTCAAGGAAACCTGAAAGCGAACTGAAGATACACTAATAATAAAAATCAGGTAAACTGATGTAACAAAGTGCCATAATGCTTTTGTTTAATCAGTGATAATTGCAATTATGATATGCAGAAAATAAGTTATTTTTGTAATCGATTTAAGAGTTAAGCTCCGATCGATTCATTAAGCAGGTCTTACGGAAGAACAAAGGTCTACTATGATAAGAATATATGAAGGAATATGTGGGTAGTGTTATTTGTCAAAGTTAACTGTATTGCAACTTTTAAAGCTGCATGTGAACACTGTAAAACAAAATGTCACGAGAACTGATTTGCATTTGATAACATAAATTCTTTCTAATATATTACCATAAATAGGCACTAAATTGGGCATTACTCCGGTATCGGTCAACCGATTTGGTCCAAAATCAGTAGGCTTCTTTCCATGGACGTTATAAATGCCTATACCAAGTTTCATGAAAATCCGTTAAGACGTATTCGAGTTATCGCGCGTACAGACACACGGAAAGACAGACAGACATTTTCCCATTCACCACACAATCTCATAAAGTGCCATTTTGGCACCTAATAATAATAATAGTTTAATTTTCCTGGCAGAGTCAAAGCCCTAGGACTGTTAAAAGTCTTAGACACCCAGATTTTTTAGGTGGTAAGGTTGAGAGCCTTCATTCCGAGGACTGCTTCTAGTATTCATTTTTGTTAGGGACTGAGTGGTCCCCAGGGCTATAGTGCCAACAGAAAGATTGAGGCAACTGAAAAATCTCAACGACGTCATCGGAAATCGAACCTACAATCTTCCCGTTTAGAGAACAGTGCCTCAAACAACCACGCCACAGTGTTTGCACTAGGGTTGATCATCGATGGCCGATGTTATCAGTAGGCCTACTTCGATGTTTTCATGTCGATGATCGATGTTTTTGCTACATCGATGATTTTTCCCCCGACATCATGGTTTATATAATAAAAATTATATTAATAGGCCTACTTTGGTTGTAGGATATCATTTTATTTACAGCAGCACAGTATCCTGAAACACCGATTTTTTATATCGATAGTTTATATTAAAATATTTCTGTTAATTTACGAATTTTGCCTAATTTTCTGAAATCGTTAAAATTTTAAAAATATACATCGATGGTTTCCGTCAAAATACATCGATGTTTTCAGGTCGATATTATCGTCACTTCGATGGTTACTTCCGATTTGAACATCGCGATGGTGAACTTCGATGTCTTAACTATCGATGCTCATCTCTAGTTAGCACAAGAGAGGTAGTCGTGTCATACTCAGCCGCCGTTTGAATTAAATCTAAGTCAATATACATAATAAAAAGGAAGTAAAGACACGGGTAAGACTGAAATGGAAAAATTCAACTAGCAAATATGATTATATTCCATGTCTGCAGTAACAAAAACACCAAAAGCTATAGGTTTCATATAGTGACGCAAGTGGGCTGCAAAGAAAGTAAAATAGGCAGGTAGGTTAGGTTGCCTGCACTGCGTGCAGGAAATTCGAGTCTTCGGCAAGACAGAATGTGGCAGAAATGGATGGAAAAACGCTTTGCATTCTCTTCACATATTTATATGAATTCTACAGTCGCCATTTATTTGGTAGGTCACATGACCTGGACTCGGAACCCAATAATTATTTCCCACCTAAATTTTCTGTCACGAGATATTTAAACAGGAATTCCAAAGCCGTTAAAATAATGTTCAACAAACGTGTAATTAGAAATTCTACTTAAAAAATGTTTGCAGGCGCCTTAGCAAGCAAAGCCTCCTGTACGCAGTTAATAATGGGTTGCCATGGAGATTCCTAATTTACGTAAATAAGTAGCTCAAACACATGAGCTGCAAAGCTATGTGACAATATTTATGTGGACACATATGTACAATGCGGCTTATACAAATTCGCTAGCTTTTGTCTGAGATAAAGTCAGCCCTCATAAATTGCTCACGTGACACAAAACAAAATGCTATCGTTACGCATTGTGAAATATGAAGCCTGATAACATTTTCATAGTCTAGTGACGTCACCACTGAATTAAACTCACTGCATTGTATTGCAAACCTGTAGACAGGCATTTATTTATTTCTCTGTTACTAAACCACGCTAAGTCTATGGGCGAACTAAATACACAATAAACGATTTACACATTTAAGCAGGATAAAAAAAAGCCTATTATAATAAATGCTGTTTATATTCAAATTTAGAAGGCTGTGGTTTTAGAAGAAAGTTAACTTATCTAAATTCGAGGCTTCAAGCCTGTGATGAGCATACCTTTGTGATCAGAATTATATGCCTTTACGGGAGGTGACATGAAAATTGACAACGGCTCTCTTTAATTTTAACAACGCCAACTTCACAATGGTGCCAACATCAAGAAAGTGAACTGAGTAGCCTTCCAACATGGAAATCTAAACATTGGGATGTGTAGCCTATACTTTGTATCTAACTAGGAGGTGCCCGCGGCTTCGCCCACGATAATTAATTGAAAAATTAAAAATTAAGAGTATAATAATTATTAAAGCATTATATTTATTAACACTTGCACGCGAATCATTCATAAACTAAGCCTGGGAAAACGATCTCAGATTCGATTATGCAGTTCCAAAGCTAACTGTGAACACTGATAATACCACTGCCTTCTAGACTGTATTACTCGCGTGTAATTCTCGAGACGGTGGTGGATAATACGTATCGTTTCTCAACTGTTTGTTGACAGATGAATATGATGTAAATTTTATTTGATAGATGTTTGTAGTTCAGAGCTATGAAAATTGTAAGTAAAAATAAAATTAGAATATTTGTTCATTGTAGTCATTTCACTTAGGCCTTATATAATAAAGAAACGGTTTTCCTAATTTTGTACCCTTCGTGAAAGTTTAGACTGCGAGAGACGAACATCGCCGAGTATACCCGATGTCTAGGAACGAAGCGGGCGAGCGAGCAAGCACGCTATTTAGGGCCGTTGAATTGTATAAGAGTAGATGGGGATCCGGATGGGCGTTCCAAGCGATGTTATGGCGATGGGCTTGGTGCGTCGCCACTTAGCCTCTGGACGTCAAATGGTCATCTCCACCGACACGTGGTGTTTCCCTGTCTTTCACAGACGGAGCGCTGGCCTAGTCCACCGATGCTGAATGCGGTAGTCGGGACGGTATCGAGCCGGTCTGGGTCCCCTAGGGGTCGTTCTCCTTGGAGGCGCCCGACCGGGGCCCAGGTCTTACCGTGCTTGGTGTTGGCTTCGACGTGGCAGTGGTTCCCTCACTCAGGGAATGAGGAGGGGGGTCGACGTGTGCGCATGGCCGGTACCATAGCTGGGGGAGGCGTGAAACCCAAGGATCCCGGCAATGACTGGATGCCGGTGGTGTTGCTGCGTCGATGCTCCCGATCTAGAGGGCGGAGAGGCCTAGGTGTTGCTAGGTACACCGTGGTAGGGCCAACGGGAGGTGGCGAAGTGTGAGAACGAAAGGAGTGCGCAAGGTGAATGTATGATGCCAGATACGCAACGAGACTATAAGGGGACGTGCTAGCCCACGTTCTAACAGGGTAGCACGTTTATACCGCATGGCTAGATGTAGGACATACAGGGGTACCCTGACTGACAGGGGCCTGATGCCCGGAGGAACAAAGGCGGCGGGGCCTGCGTCTAGGAGTGGGTCCCCTGGGCGTACGGTTCCCGTCATCGGGAAAGGTTTGGAGGAAGTAAAGTCTGAGCTGCTTTGTGTGCGTGGGGCAGTATAAACTCAGGCGGTGAAGTCAAAAGTTGCAGGGTACCTTCGGTCAGAAGGTTCCATACGGGACAAGTATCATAAATGGCATGATGCGCAAGAAATGAATGAGCGATTTGTTGAATGAGCGCACTTCTGTCACCTCCTAGTAAAAGCGAGAAGTGAAAGTGAGAGTTGGACTAAGCAGGACTTGAGTGGAACAGGAGGGAATGGAACAATGGAAGAATGGAATAAGATCTTGAGAGTCGTAGTTCTGTTTTAATTCATCGAGAGCAAATAAAAACGTAAAGCTGGGAAAACTGAGAACCTTACAGTTAGATACACTGAGGAAGACGAACACACAAATCTAAAGTCTACTCAGAACACAAGTAAAGCCAGAAAGAACAGATGGCAAAACGCTAAAAAGCGAAAATCCAATTCAGAATGAAAGTTGAAAGATGAACGTATGTCATGCAGGACTACCATAGAAAGCTTCTAAGATCAGAAAGCTTAAAGAAACAATCAAATACAGAAAGATAAACGAGAGAGTTCAAACCATCCAGAAGTAAGGTCAACAAGCACCTCATGTGTTTATGAACCAATTCAGTTGAATAATCATTTGCCTAAAAAAGCTACCATGTTCAGAAAGTAAAGGAAAAATCAGATTAAGTGAAATATTGAGAACTTCCATAAGTATGGCCTCTGGTCGGGGAAATTGTAAACAGAATAACAGGCCCAAATCTTCTTCTTGTATAAGAGTAGATACCAGTCAACATTTCAGCCTTGTTTATACTCCTCTTAGCTGCGAGGCCATATCAGGAGTTCGGGATCTGTGTCTATACAGTAGGGTAGGCCATGGAGCTATTGATTGTCAATTGTTTCTAATGTCGGTGTATTTTATAAATGATATTAATTTAAATGGATATGATAAAAGATGAAATGGTGAGGATGATTCATGGTATGTAAAAATCCGATTCGACATTTGCATTTACGACTGGGGAAACCATGAAAAAACCCATGTAAACTTCGCCGGTGCCGGAATTTGAACCTGGGATCTCCCGAATGCGAGCCCAAGACGTTACCATCCTGAACACCAAAAGAATTAATTTCTAATAATTTCTCAAATTATTAGAAATATACAATTTGTTATTTTGCATGCATTTTTTTAAGTTTTCATGCAAGGCCCCTTAAGAGTTATACGTCACTTTTTTTTATAACTACAGAATTTTTATAGTTTAACGAGTGGCTTCTTGAACACTCTGTATTATAAGAACGGGAAAGAATCCGGCCTTGCATACGCCATATCACATGGCCACACTGGACGGCCTTCGCAATGACAACTAACGGAGCACAGCCTCCTGATATAACACTGATGCAATCTGCATTGTTACAGCTAACAAAACACTAACTAGGTGCGGAGGAATTTAACAAGTTTCGAATTGCAGCATTCACAAACGTATTTAAAAAATGCAAAAATCAAAACTGATAATGTATCTCGTCTCGTACAGAATAAATTAATTTGTCTTAAATTTGTAATAAAATAACCAAAAGGAACTTGAAAGAATAGTTTCAGTTAAACGTAAAATTAACTTTTGGGCCTAATCATTTGTTTAGCAGTTTTCTTTGCAGTCCGCCAAGGATTTTAAATTGTGCTGAAAATTATACTCACTCAATGACAATAGACAATTTCTGGTCGTTAGACTAGCATTATCTATTTTATGGAATCCGAAGGTTCATTGCTGCGCTTACATGAGCCCGCCTTTCAACCTTATTCTGTGCTAACTCCATGCATCCATCCCTCGCAAATCCTACTTCCCTTAAAATATTATTTTATTGTTCTCCAAAGTTAATTACACAATATTAATTTGAGTACTTTTCGAATTTTAATTTTAAAAAAGTTTTAGTCAGTTTTATAAGACTGGACTAACCGAGCGAGGTGGCCGAGATGGTAACGTCTTGGACTCCCATTCGGGAGGTCCCAGTTCAAATCCCATGGCCTGCCAATTTGACTTTTTTTTATGGTTTCCCCAGTCGTAAAGGCCAATGCCGAATTGGATATTTACACACCATGAATCATCCTCACCATTTCATCCTGTATCATATCCATTTAAATTTATATCAGTTGAAATTTACTCCTTAAAATACACCAATAATAGAAACAACTGACAATCAACACTTCCATGGCCTATCCTACTGTATAACTAGACATGTTATTTTAGGCTCTAAAAAAATTAGTTTTAGGCACCTAAAATAGGGGTTTAAAACAAGTAAATAGGCTTTCAAAAGAAAAATAGCCACTTAAAATATGCTTTAAAAATGTGTAAATAGACTTTAAAATATTACAATAGGCCTATACACTTCAACTGTAACATGATCTTTTTTTACTGCAAAAAACGTGGTATACCTATTCTTAACAGAAATAATTGCAAAATTAAGGCAGAATTAAAAATAGGCTACATTTATCAAAAACAGTTTTGGATTATATGAAAAATTGACACAGTATGTCCCTTCTTACTATAAACCTGCTATAGTGCAGTTACTCATTGGATGGCCAGTCGGCTTCAAAGGTTTCGGTGTTTCTTTATGTTAATTGATCTGACTAAATCGGTCTTGGGCTTCCGCTTTCCAAAACAAAAGCAACGTTGCAATATTCTCTCATTGTTATCACTGATCTCAGTTCTTCCTTCGCTTTATTCAATTCACACGTGTTATTGTTTACTGTACCTTGATCTTGCAACAACGCATTCACTCCACGCGGAGTAGACGTGTAGCTGTCAAAATCGCAACAGGACATTCTTAGATTTTGATTGGCTGGGGTAACTAGCTGATTGGTGCGGTAAAACAAAGAACATGGGTTGAGCTGTCGGCAAACTTTTCCTCCTAACGAAAGGAAGCCGCCTGGGTATGCAATGAGTAACTGGACTATACTTGTTGTTTTGAGCTAATCCTCCCCCGACAATTGTTTAGGAAAATCAAGTTTCTGTGAAAAACCCACCCTCTACTGT
Source organism: Ectobius pallidus (assembly GCA_964059195.1). Taxonomy (NCBI): domain Eukaryota; kingdom Metazoa; phylum Arthropoda; class Insecta; order Blattodea; family Ectobiidae; genus Ectobius; species Ectobius pallidus. The sequence goes on along the minus strand of CAXKWD010000005.1, from coordinate 178,640,882 downwards.
TCTACCCTTCATTTAGGGATGTCCATTAAATGATCGTAAAAGTTACAGAAGTTGAATTTTATTTTACAAGTAACTTACAAAATAGGCATATTAGGCATTAAAATAATAAAATAAGCTCCAAAGATCCAAATAGGCATTTTAGGGCACTAAAAACTCTATAAATATAAGTGATTTAGGCCTATCATGAAATGTCAACATATTAAAAAATTTCCATGTTATTTCATAAGGAACAAAATAGGTATTTGCCTTAAAATCCCAGGTCTATGTATAACTTAGGTTCAAATCCCGAACTCTTGATATGGTGTAGCAGCTAAAAGGAGTATAAACACAGCTGAAATTAAAATAGAAAATAAATAAGAAACTAGTGTCCAGTAGCCATGATGTTCGCTTGCCATTATGATATAGAGATGTACAGAACCCCCACCCCCAAACATTATTTTGCTTTACTAGAATTTGACCACCTCATTTATGGTTATACAAGTTTCGTAACGCTAGGAGTTATGACCCACTCGACCCTATGCACACGAATTGATCATATTTACTATTGTTATATTGACTTTCACTGTCAGGTCAGAGATCGCGCAGCTTGTGAATACGTAATTTTAGCCTTTTTCACTATTGGCTACTATCACTTGTTAGACAATCGTGATCTGTGTAAACTAACTACGAGGCACGTCCAGAAAGTAAGTTTCTCAGGGACCGTTTTGCAGAAACAAAACACAATTTCATGGAAATATTTGTGGAGTGTACGTGGAAAACGATGTAAGTGCCAGAAAAATTTATTGTTTGTTTTTTCGTGGAAATTGCCATTGCCAACGACCCAGTAAAGGATATAAAAATCGTTCATTACATTGCAACAGATAGAGCAAGTGTTCAGCTATTTTTCAACTTATTCGCCACCGGTATTGAGACATTTGCCATACCGTTTGATCAACTTTTTAATGCTTGCGTCGTAGAAGTCTGCCGCCTGGGATTTGAACCACTGCGTGACAACCATCTCCGCTTCTCTGTCATTCTCTGACATTTCTTGAAGTGTAGGAAAAGATTAAAATCACTGGGAACGACATTCGGGCTGGAGAGTGGATTTTTAAACACATCCCATCAAGTCTCCAGCAGTAGTTCGGCTGGGAAGAGTTTATAAACACCCACCCTACAGCCCGGATTTCCCTCCCAGTGATATCCATCTTTTCCTACACCTCAAGAATTGCCAGGGAATGACAGAGAAGAGGAAACGGTTGTCATACAGTGGTTCAAATCGCAAGCGGCAGACTTCTACGACACAGGTATTCAAAAGTTGGTCCAACGGTATAACGAACATTGTCAATTCCGGTGGCGAATTTTTTTTAAAAATAGTTAAACACTTGCTGTATCTGTTGCAATAAATATTTCCATGAAACTGTGTTGTGTTTCTGTAAACGCCTCGTATTATTTTATGAGAATCATTCCAGAAAAATGTCTGTGCCTCTTATTTTTTCTGTTCAATAAAACATTTTTCAGATGAGTGTAGGCCTAATCACAGGCAAAGTCGCGGGCTCTTCCTAGTAGGCCTATAGGCCTAATACAATTTCAATCTAAAAGGATAAACAAGCTATCAAAACTAAAGCAAGAAAACTAAAACGGTTAAAACAAGGATTATACCCATAGTTCATTTTTTATACCGTATTCTGTAAGTTCTAAATCTATTTTGAATTCCCTTGCGAGTTATTTTTCGTTATTAATATAATATATTTGAACTTATGTTTCCGGGTAGACCATATTCAAGTGTGAAATGAATTGAAGGGGCTAGTTCCACAAGGGCGTAAGGCACAAGAGCATAGTTTTGAGAAATCTTAATGTTTTTAAACAATGTTACCACTCACAAGCACAGGTGTTTTCTTATGACTGAGCAGAGGTTTAAGGCACAAGTAGGCCTATAAATTGTTCACTGAGTATTTAAGAGATATGAGAAGGCATACATGTTAAAAGCTCAAAATTAAACATGTGCCTTACGCCCTTATGGAACTAGGCCCTTCAATTGAAGATGGCCTTGCTCGTTTGCCATAGAAAACTGGGTTAGAAGAGCATCAGTAATGTGGGTGAACTTAGCAAAAGTGGAAATATGGAGAATCCAAATAAAAGAGCAACCATTCATCAAAACGGACGAGAGAAGAACCATGTTGAAGTAAAGATATCGTAATGCAAGATGAAATGGCAAAGCCATCAAGGAGAAAATAAAATATAAAAATGAGTCCTTGGTTACTTTCAAATATGCCTTCTGATTAAACAATTACCTAAGCTCTAGGGCAAAGGAACGAATCTAGAAGCCCGGAATTCTGTGACGTACCCACCTAACCAAGATTCGAATGCAGGATCCCTGAACGACAAGCAAGCACTCTGATCGCTACGCTACGGACTGAAATGCTTAATCTGTACAGCTCTTTATTCTGTAGACGTATTTATCCCGTTGGAAGCGGAAAAGCGCGACAATTCAAGCTAATTCCGCTATTCGCTCTACTGATTCAAAAATAGAACATTTCTCTTTTGTCTGCAAATCTTGGACGTTCTCTAATCTCTGAACGGAGATAATAGCACGGAATCCTCTTCTTTTCCTACAAATCTGCAAAATGAAAAACAAAAGACTTGCAAGTAACGGAACGGAAAGTGATTAATCTTGTGATGCAACAATGCACCGCCACCTCTATCTCCATCTCGTGTTCTGCCTGTCAAGTTAGCATGAAAACGCGCCAGCGATCCTATCGCATCCATTCCTCAACTGTCTTGCAAAAACACCGAATAAACCTACGCCCCCTGTCATAATATTACAACAGACTAGTACATTAAGCAAAGAACCCATTTCATCCATTTAAATTAATATCAGTTGAAATTTACTCCATTAAAATACATCAATAGAAGAAACAATTGACAAGCAATAGTTCCAAGGCCTAACCTACTGCCAAATTTAATCTTATAAAGATTTATAACACAATTATTCTGCCGGTTGTATTACTGTATTTGGATGTGAGACATGGCCCCTTACATAATCTGAGAGCTGTTCGAAAAAAGGGGGCTTAGGAAAATATTTGGGCGTAAGAGAGATGAAAACTGCATTACGACGAGCTTCATAACCTGTACTTTTCACCGGATATAGTAAGGGTAATTAAATCACGAAGGATGTAATGGACTGGACATGTTGCGCGCATGGGGGAGGAAAGACATTTCTAAAAAATACTGACTGGGAGACCCAAGGGAAAAGACCACCTGGAAGACCTAGACGTAGATGGAAGGACACGGAGACGTAGATGATAGGATGTATTTAAGGGAAGTAGAATTTGTGAGGGATTATTGGATGGAGTTAGCACAGAGTAGGGTTGAATGGCGGGCTCAGGTAAGCGTGGCAATGAACCTCCGGGATCCATAAAATAGATAATATTCCTTTAGCTTGATGAGGAATATTGTCTATTGCCATTGAGTAAGTAAGCAACCTACTGTAGGCCATATACACAGATCCCGAACTCCTGATATGGCCTCGCAGCTAAAAGGAGTATAAACACAGAAATTTAAAAAAAAGGTACGTTAATGTAGGCTATTATATCAGAAATGTTTCCATCTATGAAATCTCAAAATAATATTGTAATGTTTATGAAAACAGAAGACATGCTGGTTGCCTGGTAACTGGGAACTTCCACAACCTGTACATTAAGTAGGCCATGATTGCGTGGACGCGTCACCAATTGCAATGCAGGTAATGGGGTAAATACGATCATGGAGGTTATATTTAATGATCTCATTTCATGTAATTGCCGTTAATGATCAATTTGAACGCTTATAAACGATCCAGTTTCCCGCTCATTTAACGCTTATCGAAGCCATTACTGAACGACTTCCGATGACCTGTGACATCCATTCCATGCTCTCTGACACGGCCCCCTGCTGGTTGTTTACACTTCACTATTCAAACATTGCAGGCCATGGATGATTTGTTGATTTCATCCTAAACCTAAAATATCTAATTTATTTATTTTTAAAAATCATTTTAATTCCACAATTTTATTCCTATAAAAAATACACATTGTGATACACTAATAAATGCTTCGAATTTTCAAAATTTTTCATATTTAAGTTCCGTTAAATTATATAACCATGTAAGCGCCAGGCCGTGTTTTGTTATTCGTATGAGCCTGTTAAATTCTTATAACGGTCGAATGTCGTACGATGTTTTATGTTATTTTGAATCTAAAATTTAAAAGGAAAATAATTTCAATCGCTTGTGCTTAGAATAGTAGGCCTAATAATAAAAAAAAACACTTTGGTATTTTTTATTGTAGCGGAATTCAGTCTCTTTTGGTTGGCAACAATTTGTTTGAAACAAATCACGTAATGAAAACAGTTGAACATAACAGAAACGTTTGCTGAAAATACTAAATCGCGTCCTATTCGTTAAGAAATTTATATCTCTCTTGGAGTAATACGACAGCTAGTGGCGGATTCCTAACAATATTGAGGGCTCACACCGCCATTAATGATAAAACTGTATCACAAAGGGAAAAGGTATTTGGGCAGGAATGTGCGCCTCAAAGAGATACATTCCAGCCCTTCAGGTATCCCTGAGGGCTAAAACTACCCCACTCTTCATTACTGCCGCCCTCCGAATACCTCCCTAGCTTCACTTCTTCTGTTGTAGGGATTCCCGATCCGAGCATAAGTTATATTAGATAGGGAGCATGAAAGTACAGAAGCTATTTTATACACGGCTTAGAAATAGCATTTTTCTCTAAGTCTTAATTACTCTGATGTTTGAGTGGTTATGTTTCATACATGTGGCAAACAGCGATTTTATTTAGCTAGTAGGCCTAGGTATGTTTGTGAAAGGACTCATTATTAAAAAAAAAAAACGTAAAAAAAAGAGTGCGTGGAAGGCCACGCGACAGAAGTAAAACTTTATTTTATTTTTTTATTTTTTCAATTTTTTTATTCTTGGATTTTTTCAATTTTGCATTATTGGACTTTTTAATATTGGGTTTTTGAACTTTTTAAATTTTGGATTTTGGACTTTTCATTTTGGTTCTTTCCATTTTTAATTTTGGATTTTTTAAATTTTCGATCTTTGAGTTGTTAATTTTTTATTTTTTATTTTTGGATTTTTTAATTTTTAATTTTATTATTTATTAAATTTTGGATTTTTGGATGTTATAATTTTTAATTTTGTTTTTTTAATTCTGGAAATTTGTATTTTTTAATTTTGGATTTTTAATTTAATTTTTTATTTTTGGATTTTTTAATTTTGGATCTTTGAATTTTTTTAATCTTGGATTTTTTAATTTTGATTCTTTGAATTTTTTATTTTTGGATTTTTTAATTTTGTATTTTAGTTTTTTTAATTTTGGATTTTAGATTTTTTCAATTTTGGTATTTCCGATTTTTAGTTTTTAATTTTTTATTTTGGAATTTTGGAATTTATTATTTATTAAATTTTGGATTTTTGAATGTTTTAATTTTAATTTTGGAAATTTGTATTTTTTATTTTTGGATTTTTAATTTTGGATTTGCGCGGTAATGAACCTCCGGGTTCCATAAAATAGATAATATACCTTTAGATTGCTTAGGAATTGTCCATTGCCATTGAGGAATTAAGGTCTGAAAAATTTCCTTTGATTGCTCCTAATCATTGAGTTGATTGTTTTCTGTGCAGTCCGCTCCGAAACACGTAGTTTTGAGTGTGACTGATTTTGTGACTGATTTCGTGACTGATTTCGTTTTAGTGTGACTGATTTTCCAGATTTACCCCTACCGCGAGAAAAGAAGTTTTACTTCAAAAAGGTGTAATGAATTTTAAAATTTCCAATTTACATCAGACTGAGTCTATTTAATAATCGTACATGCAATTATTCTTAACGAAAGAAAAGAGTATTTTCCATGCGAAGCAATCAAAGTTGGTCATCCTGGAGTGCCATAATTTTATAACATTTTTTTTTTCTCTTTCGTGGTTTTACCTCTCCCTTGTAGGGACATTTAAGCGACCCGATCCGCCCTGGCGTTACAGGGCCGCGACCTGTCGGGAGAGGAATGAACTATGGATCACATACATACTTTTTTGACCAGACAAGGACATGGAGGGGCCTCCCCGGATGAGTGATCAGACCAATGCCGGGACCACCTCCGAGACAACACGAACACATAGGACGATACACACCATTCACACACACACACACACACACTCACTCACAACAAGGCGTGGATGGGGATGAAGATGATAATGACGGCCAGATGATATCCGGGGACCAAAAGGATCTAAAGTTAATTGACATTTGTCTCACAGAAAAACCCCGCAAAAAACCTCACCTAGGTAACTTCTCCCGACCAGGAATCGAACCCGGGCCCTCTGCGTGAGAGGATCGAACGCATCCCCGGAGCCACAGCGGACTATAACAATTACCATGTCGTGACCAGTGCTACCAATGGTGCATTTAAGACATAGTTAACTTAATTCAGGTAAGATAACAGCAGAACAGAATAAAAGCACACGAACTGGCTTGCACCGAATCGAAATTGTGTTCTTAATCAATGTACATTTCTATTGTTTCAATTTCCAAACAAGGTTGCATAAAATAATTTTTTTCGTGCTGTTTAATGGCAGCATGTGACGTATTAATCACTGCACACTGATGCTTACGTGTCCATTAACGATCAGACGGTTTTACCCGATGAAATGTCATCCTCGCGATTCTTACAAGAATATTGTAAGATAAACTTACAAGAATATTGTAAGATAAACGGCCGTGATTGGTCTATATCCGAGGAATTACTAAAGGTTATTTGTCAGTATCAAACACCCGGCGTATGAGTCGTTTTAATTAATATTGTCTAACATTATAATGCTTCTTTTACCTTCAACTGTTTATAAAAAGAATTATTTTTAATTTGTCGTACGTAAGTTATACTTGTTACCATAGAAACAGAATCTGCTAGAATGGAATAGATTTTTATAAAAAGTTGTGTTCAACATAAAATTATCTCCATTTAGCTTATAGGCACTAACCACTTTCTCTAAAGGGGTTTTTATTGGAGAAAAATATAAAAATTGAATTATTTCGTTTATTATAGATTCTTTATACTGTATAATTTTGTATTTCAGTTAACCTAACTTTTGGGAATTTGACACGAAGAAAATATTTTTCGCGAATTTTTCGGAAACGACTCTTTTTTTGCTACAATCTTCAACATGACGTCCTACCAAGCCTACCAAGGGCTAAAACGTTTATTAGACACTTTTTTCTTTAAAATTCTCTGAAGGGTAGTTATAAGCCAGCCATCATTTGTATAGTGTCTCGTACGGCGAACAGTCCAACTTCGCACGTGGCTGAAACAAATGAATACGCTCCCTGAACACGGCCTCCTGTTGTATATCAGGATTATTTGAAGCGAGAAAGTTGTATTGGCCATGCTTTAGAGTACGGAAAGTTATCACACATATTTTAGAAGCATTAAATAGCGTTTCTCAAAATACCCTTGACAACAGAAACCACTTTAACCTTAAAGAGATTCGAATACCCCATCAACTTTAATAAAACAATACCCCCCACTGTCACTTCCGGTCAGTGAAATAAATAGGCAACTATGGATACAGGCTTGTAAGGAAAAGGGGAGCAGTTCTTTAAAAAAAAGCCCTCATAACACAGAGAGGGTCGGTCAGAAAGGGTTCTGCTTTGTAAGGGAGTTTTACTTAAGGGCTAGACCCTTGCAAGTGACAAGAAGAGTGCTTTGTTTCAGCCCCTGATAAGTGTTCGATACACTAGCAACCCCTAAGCATAGGGGGGGGGGGGTGACTTGTCTGGCTTTTATACCCAAGCAGGGTGGATATTACCACATATTCTGCAAATAATTGTTTCTATTAAGAATCTCTGTTTGGTCAACTAAGCGCAATCTTTGTATTTGCCACATTTGGAAAGTAGCTGGAAGATTAAAATCAGAATGTTTTTTGCACGACGTAACTAATTAGTGGTACTTACGAATATTGTTGCCGTGACATTCCCGCACGCAATCTGGTTGCTATGAAAACAAAAGAAATCTCAGTGCTGTAAAAATTACAAAAAGCACAAGTGCCGTAAATAAATCCATCATAATACAAGCCTTTATGGACCAAGGCCCCCCAGTTTGTGGCGACTTTAACAGGACAAATATTCAGTTCCCATAACAACCAAAACATGCGAATCACTTTCTGAAATATTACATCCATCTTCAATAGTGTATAAACATAATATTTTAAGGAAATATCTCAATTAATATAATTAATTGATATAAATAATAATCATGCAAAAAATAGCATGCAATACTCATGCCGTAAGCGCATAACGGATCTCGGAAATTGAAAAAATTCGGCGCAAGCGGCACTTGTATCGCAATATACTATAGTAGGCTATGACTGAACTGACCCCGAACACGAGCTATGCTCTTTTGTAATTGTAATAGGCTAATTGTGTTTATAATATTGATATGTGTGTTTGTAATAATTTTGTAATACAGATAGCCTAATTTGTATTTTTGTAATCTGTAGTAATTAGAAAATTTTGTAATAATAAATAATTTAGTAGCCTATGCAAGTAAAAAAAAAAATCGATACATTCGATGGTGTTACCGGAGTCTAACCAAAATTGTATTTTTCATTAATGCCCATTATAAATTTGTTTCAATTTCGAAAAAAAAAAACTTTTTGTTTGATCATACTATAATACGTTTATTACTCATTTTGAAACTGATTTTCATTATGATTACGTTGAATTATAAAACACGAACGATTTTGAGACCTGAAAACTGAGTAATAAATAGCCCGTATTTAAAATTAAATCAATTCTGTTCACCTTAATTTTAATATCATACTGAACACAGTGATTTGTTTCCCAAAAGCGTTCAATTGTTTTCATTATCACACTTCACCTCCTTCGCCTTAATATTTCCCTGGTATCTGTGAAATCTAATAAGGGATCTCTCAATAGTGTAATTGATATCAGTCAACTGTCCGCTGTTCACAACATGGCGGCGTCGCTCTCACTGGAAACAAAAAAGCAGCGTTCTGAAGAGGAGTGCCTTACTCCAGCGTTCAGTGGCGTTTTACAGTCATGTTTGTGCTGAGAGGGATATATGAGTGATAATTAAATAAATAATCACAAATATCAGCTGTTCGTTGCTAGGATACCAATATTATTAGGCCTACTACTCCATTTTAATTTTATTGTCTATCGATATATCAGTCACTTTAGCGCAGTGTGTTAAATTAAGATCAGAAATGTCCAAACTTGAAGAAATCCTTAATGGTGTACCACAAGGTTCAGTTCTGGGCCCGTTTTTATTTATAATATATGTTAAAGACGTCCCTAGCTAGTGTATTTTATATGCGGACGACACGACTATTTTAACATCAACTAGTAACTCTGGCATGATTGAGCAGTTGAATAGGGATGTTTTAGCAATATCTGAACTATGGTTTGAAGTTAACAAATTAATTGTTAACAAAGATAAAACAGAGGAAATTGTTTTTAGTTTGAATAATAACGATGTAAGGCATTTTACAGTATACAGGAGTTTGATGAGACAAATCTGGATGAACTGGTGTTTTAATAGCTTTAGAATGTTTATATTGATGATGTCTTTTACTTTGTATAAGTTTAATGACAGATAAATAATAATAATAATAATAATAATAATAATTATTATTATTATTATTATTATTATTATTAAGTAGTGGCATCATACTTCGCTGCTGGAAATTAAATAATTAAGTCAATATTAAGAAATAAAACAGAAGTAAAGGCACAGGTAAGACTGAAATGGTAAAATTAAATAGCAAATATAATTGTAGGCATATTCAATAAATGCAATAATAAATATAGGCCTAGGCCAGACCTATCAGAACTCAGAGGCTTTCACACAGATGTTGCTAATAGGCCTATGTGCTACAAATAAGGAAAATATTACGCCTACTTTATTAAAAAAAGTAAAGTGATCCCTATACAGGCCATGGAGGCCCAGAGGGTTCCAGGAGGTTGAGGCTCCTAGATTTTGGACATTCGGCACTTGAAGGTGGTAAGGTTGTCAGCCTTACGCACCGGCCGCCTTTACCCCCAGGATTGCTCCTGGTACTCATTTCTGTTAGAGGCTGAGTCGACCCCAGGGCCATAGTGCCACCAGAAGGATTAGGCCAATTGAAAAACTCCAACGACCTCATCGGGAATCGAACCCGCGACCTTCCGGTCTGTAGCGCAGCGCCTCGACCACTACGCTACGGCGTACCTAGCCTACTTTATTACTCACGTGAAATATAATCAAGGTATCAAGACAACAACAACAACAAAAAGAAGAAAATAAATGTATGATTCATGCTCCAAACACATCATTGTGGATATTCTACAAAAATTAAAAATTAAAAAAAAAAAACAAACAAACAAAAATGGAAAAAATTGTAATTTCACCCTTTAAAACTTTATAGCCTACACCGAGTGCGGTGACTTAGGTGTTAGTCTGCGGCTTGCATTTCGGATATACTGGGTTCAAACCCTGTGTCCGCCTTGAATTGAGTTTATTTCAGGGCTTCATTAGCCGGATTGGATATTTACTTACCAGACTCATCGCCGGTATTTCAACCTGTATCATCTACTCTTATACAATTCAACGACCCTAAATAGCATGCTCACTCGCTCGCCCGCGTCGTGAAACATCGGGTATACTCGGCGATGTTCGTCTCTTGCAGTGTAAACTTTCACGAAGAGTACAAAATTAGGAAAACCGTTTCTTTATTATATAAAGCCTAAGTGAAATGAACACAATGAACAAATATTCTAATTTTATTTTTACTTACAATTTTCATAGCTCTGAACCACAAACATTTTTAATAAACTGCCAGTGTAAACTTCTTAAAATCCTGGAGTCAATGAAATTAATAATGGCGAGCTAAGCCGCGGGCACCAGCTATAATATATTGTTAGTTTAACCCTGGCAGTATCGCGGACAATAAAAATTCAAACAAAATAACTCCTTCCCTTGAAAAATTATGTAATTTCTGAAAATTACACTGAATTCATCAAATAAAATTCACATCATATTCATCTGTGAACAAACAGTTGAGAAACAATACCTATTATCAGTGTGCACAGGTTCCTTTGGAACTGCATAATCGAATCTGAGATCGTTTTCCCAGGGGGCGCTTTCTAATCGTGGTATGTACTCTAAAGCCATAATTTTAGATGTTTCATTATGAATGATTCAAGTCCAAGTGTTAATAAATATAATGCTTTAATAATTATTACACTCTTAATTTTTAATTTTTCAATTAATTATCGTGGACGAAGCCGCGGGCACCTGCTAGTATTCATTAAAATTGAATGTACTTAGGTAAGTTGAAATTATGAGGAGCCATAATTTCTCACACAATACGTAAAACCATATCGGACCGCAAAGAGAATAATTTCGGTAATGATTAGTGGCGTAAGTTATTATAAGTTGTTGCCAAGTTTTAATAGCTACACAGTAGAGGCATAAGTTTCTACAGCTGGGTTCCCTTCAAAAATATTTTGGGACCTAATAACTTTTTAATGCACACAGAATATAATTCGTATTCTATACCTGTACCTAAAAGTAGGTCGCTTTAAAACCTAATGATTATGTACCAGTAGGCATACTTATATTTTATCCTGCCAAAAACTGTATTTACAACTCAACAAAACCAAGCGAGGTGGCCGAGATGGTAACGTCTTGGATTCGTATTCTGGAGGTCCCAGGTTCAAATACCGTGGCCGGCCAATTTGACATGGGTTTTTTCATGGTTTCCCCAGTCGTAAAGGCAAATGCCGAATTGGATATTTACATACCATGAATCATCCTCACCATTTCATCTTGTATCACATCCATTTAAATTAATATAAGTTGAAATTTACTCCATAAAAACAATTGACAATCAATAGTTCCATGGCCTACCCTAATGTACACCGATCCTAAACTCCTGATATGGCCTCGCAGCTAAAAGGACTATAAACACAGCTGAAATAAAAAAAAATCATTAAAATTAAATAACAAGTATTCCTTTTCAGAAAAGTAGCAAATAGGAATGAATCATAGAACTTCTTAAGAGGTACGCCGAAGCGTAGTGGTTGAGGCTCTGCGCTAGAACCCGGAAGGTCGCGGGTTCGGTTCTCAATGAGATCGTTGGAGTATTTCAATTGGCCTAATCCTTCTGGTGGCACTATGGACCTGGGGTCGACTCAGCCTCTAACAGAAATTAGTACCAGGAGCAATCCTGGTGGTAAAGGCTGACAACCTTACCACCTTCACGTGCCGATTGTCCAAAATCTGGGAGTCTCAACCTCCTGGAACCCTCTGGGCCTCCATGGCCTGTATAGGGATCATTTTACCTTTTATTTCTTAAATAATTCTTAATTTGAACTTCAAAAAATACCTTTCAGCAGTTGATAAAGTAACGCCTGGGTAGAAAATCTTTATTAGCAACGCCACTAACGTCTTGTGAGGAGAGGAAGAATACAGCACTTTGCTTTTCAGTTGAGAGGAGACGGGAATCATTTGATCTGTCTCGGTCCATCTGAAGGAAGCTGTGCCTGCTCCCTTTAATAAAGAGAGAGACAAAACTGTCCGGTCGATTGGGCACTCACACGCTAGGCCTCACTTATTAATCGCCTCCTGCACATCAACAATACACTCAAGCAATGCCTCCTATTAAAAGGAACCTTTTCAGGCTGCTTGAATTAAAAATATAAGTAAGGGTCGGATGTTTAAGACATGTCATATTTTTAACCTGACCTCTATTCTCGTCGCAAACACAAATTAAACACGAATTGCACATTTGTTGTCCTAATCGACCCGTTTTTATTTTGCATATAAAATCATGTTTTGGTCATTTTCATGGTCTTGGTCATATTTGTAATTTAACGTTATATTTCAGATATAAATTTGGTAAAAGAGCATTATTATGAAGTGTGTACATTCAATTGTCGACTTAAATTTTTTTTCTGGAAAAGGAGTCACGAATATTTTGGTTTTACTGTAACTGAAAATGTGAAGGGACAATAACAAATAATAGCACAATTACCTTTTCCTCCTTGTTGTTAACAACTTCCAATAGACATGTTTTAAAAATATTTTCAGTGGTTCAAATCCCAAGCGGGATACTTCTACGACACAAGTGTTCAAAAGGTGGTCCCACGGTATGACAAATATCTCAGTTCCTGTGGTGAATATGTTGAAAAATAGCTGAACACTTGCTATATCTGTTGCAATAAATATTTCCATGGAATTGTGTTTTGTTTATGTAAACGGCCTCAGGGAAACTTACTTTGCGGAAGCGCCTCGTATATTAGATGTATTGTTTTCAAGGTAGAAATGCATACTTTACGACAGTTCTTAGCCTATTATAATTTTACCGACATATTCCATATAAAGTACTAAGGGTCTTATGTCTGTTCCTAAATTTATTTGTTATGCAGTAAAGAGCAAACTCGTTGTTCAGCTGTCATCCAATTTGACATGAATGTTGCTTCAAGTAATTATAAACGACGTGTGTAAGAGTTTTTATTTTTTATTGCTGTTGTTGGTGAAGAGCAGATTTTTATTTGTTTTTAAGCGATGTCTACTGTTCATAGAGCTACTAGTTAAACCTTGGCATCCTGTATCTGTGATCTGAAGATGCTGAAGAGGAAGCGGGTGCCGACACATGCATCATATCAATCGCAGATCCGTGAAACTCAATATCCAAGCTTAATATGATATTCGAGGGCAAGCCTTTCCTGTGTTTATATGTTTGGGAAAAAATTAAATCTTCTTACATTACATTGGTCTCCATAGATTTTAAAATAGTTTTAAAACCTGTGAAAGTTGACCATCGGAGGCCATGGTTTCTATAGTAGAGACGTTGCTTATCCAGGCGGCTTCAAAGGAATAAACCATTGAGTCGCTGTTTCTATGTTAACTGATCTGACCAAGTGGTTAATATGGCAATTGAATAGGCTACTATCTTGTTAATAGGTGGCGTTGTCTGTGCGTTCATTCATCTATATTAATAAAAGGAAGTGTCTGTCTGTCTGTCTTTCCGCGATGCCCAGCGAAATCTACTCAACGCAGAGATCTGAAATTTTAAACATAGGTGGACCGAAGGGTCGGAAAATGTAGGCCTACCTCGAAGCCGAAATTTTAATTTTCGCTTTCGTTCGTGAGTTATGAGTGAAAAACGGGCAAAAAATGTGCATTTTTTTGCGTTCTCGAAGTTCACAAGTTTTCAGTAATAGCCTACATTTCAATGTCAAATCAATTACAGTTGGCTTTGGCTGTGACAACCATCTCCGCTTCTTTGTCATTCTCTCTCATTTATTAAGGTGTAGGAAAAGATGAAAATCACTGGGAGCGAAGTCCAGGCTTTAGGGTTAAAGCATCTCCCAGACAAACTTTTGCAGGAGACTTCCAGGGAGGTGTTGAAGTCTCCACCCTACAGCTCGGACCGCGCACCCACAGATTTTTATCTTTTTCTACCCCTCAAGAAATGACAGTGAATGACAGAGAACGGTAGGATAAAAGATGCAAGATGCGTAAGAAAAATTACACTGTTACAATATAAACATTTTATCAGCGATTCTGTGCACAGAAAGCCAATGCCTTAGTCAATAGGCTACGTCACCCAGTCCGAGTTAAATGAAAGAGATTCTACAGGGAATTCGTTGATTTCTGTTACCATAGTAACACAGTTTCGCAAATAGGTGTCCATTTAAACACGTCATGTACTTCTTCTTTCCATGTTATTACGTTTGAAGTGTCGACAGGCAGGTGTTTTCTTAATGTATTTAGAATTCATGAGCATGCCCCGTTACCATAGTAACATTACATATGATTCTCAACTAATAGGAGGCCGCCTTTGCAAAAACCAATTCGCAGAGAAAACTGCTTGAGGTACGCCTTTCGTATTCATGAAAATATGCAGCTTCAGCGCGCCCACTTGGGAGCGGTTTCAACTAGAAAGTGGTGATGTCAAAGAACTCTACAGAGTGGTAAAACGAAGTTATTGTGAACTCAGTGGGCCTACACCTAGGCTAATACGAAGAAGTAGGGCCTACAATAGTAGCCATAGAAAACTTCGTCGTGGTTTGAATATCTATAATAATAATAATAAAAAATATAAAAATAATAATAAAAAATATAAAAATAATAATAAAAAAATAATAATAATGATAATAAAAATAATAATAATAATAATTAACTTAATAATAATAATAAATATTTATTTAATCTGGCAGAGTTAAGGCCTTAAGGCCTTCTTATTGCAGAAAATCCTGAGTTTATTTTTCAGTGCCGATTAAATTAAAATAGTAATTTAATAGCTATTTATGTATCAGGTGTGCAAAATTACGCTTTAGCGGACAAATCTAGTAAGTTATAGCGGCCGGATGCTGATTGCAGCTCAGGGTCTGAGCTCTTACAGGTTCGCGCACTTTGGCCACATGGGTGGGCCCATTGTGAACCCCCTAGGAGACGGAACGATGTGCTTGCCCTAAGGTCCCCCAGTTAACAGAGAAATGAGTTTGATAAAATTTTTGTGTACGCTGTGCATATAATATTTTTTTAGTAAAATCTCTCTAAAATCTAGCCTACATGATATGAAATATTGTGAGCCATGCAATAAATAATATTGTAGCGTTTTTTTAGCAATTACAAAATTAAAATTGAATTACTCGTTATTTCGGTACCGGTCAACCGATTTTTTTGAAAATTCAATAGGCTTCTTTTCATGGACGTCATAAATGCGTATGCCAAGTTTCATGAAAATCCGATAAAGCGTATTTGAGCTATCGCGCTTTTCTAATATATTACCATTATAATAGGCACTAAATTGGGCATCACTCCGGTGTCGGTCAACCGATTCGGTCCAATATTAATAGGCTTCTTCCCATGGACGTTATAAATGCCTATACCAATTTTCAGGAAAATCCGATAAAGCGTATTTGAGTGATCGAGCGTGCAGACACACGGACAGACAGACATTTTCCCGTCCCCACACAATCTTACAAAGGACCATTCTGGCAATTAATAAACAAATAAAGTTAAAATATTCAAACATAAGGACTAAGGATCAATGTACTAACTTATGTCTCATTGATTATTGGGGCACGCCGTAGCGTTGTGGTTGAGGCGCTGCGCGGGTTCGATTCCCGATGAGGTCGTTGGAGTTTTTTTTTCTTCAATTTGGTCTAATCCTTCTGGTGGCACTATGGCCCTGGAGTCGACTCAGCCTCTAACAGAAATGAGTACCAGGAGCAATCCTGGGGGGTAAAGGTGACCGTTGCGTAAGGATGACAACCTTACTACCTTCACGCGTCGAATGTCTAAAATTTGGGAGCCTCAACTTCCTGGAACCCTCTGGGCCTCCATGGTCTGTATAGGGAACACTTTTTACATTGTTTATTAATAATTTTAATAATAACATTAATAATAATAGAGCGGAAGAGACTACAGTGGTATGGTCACGTACGAAGGATGGAAGAAGGAAGGATACCAAAATATATACTTGAATGGGAAATTGGAAGGAGAAGAAGAAGAGGGCGTCCTGCGACTACATGGATCAACAATGTACAGATATCAATGGGAAGAGTTGGTGCAGTGGAAGAAGATACACAGGACAAAGAAAAATGGAGACAGATTATTAACAAATGATGACAAGCTCAGAAAAGTGTATTGATTGTGTTGAAATGTGATAAGTGGATACTTTGTTTTAATTTGTTTGTATTGTTTGGTTGGAGGACAGCCTCTGTATTGAGGGAAAACTCAGAATGTATGTATGTATTAATAATTTTGTTTCTCTTTTTGAACACACCCTGTACTCCACATAATAAAATTCATTGTTTCGAAAATGTAGTTCAAAGCGGTTGTTTAAAAGCATGCATTCGTAATTAGCCAGAGAAAATAAATGAATAGTTCGTGAAGTTTTTACGATATCGGGAATACATAAAGCAAAGAGGCACGAACTCGGGGCCGTAAACCAGGAAGCAGCTTGAGTCGGTCACGTTCTACTACCTGAATTTGAAATTAAAATGGAAAGAGTAACTTAAAGTAGCAGTCAACTGTTCAATATAATTGATGCTTTGTGATGAATAAAATATCAAACAGGCCGTGATTGACAAGCGAAGGTTAAACATCGACATTCTCTTCGCTTTATTTAACCTTTACAACCTCATACGAATTAGCTGCATCATGGCCTACTTCATGTACAACAATAGCGATACCAGACGGCCGTGGAATAGAGTATCTTCATAAGCAAGCAATAATGATAACCAGATTAGCATTCATGTTATAAAGGGAAACTTTCTTTACCATGAGTAATCGAGCTTATGAAAGGGAAATTTTGACATTTAAGGTTCTCCTCTGAAATAATTATGTTCAAATAAAAAGTACATGTACATAAAAATACAATTTAAATACGATAATTAACAATGAAAGGAAGGAAAAATTCACCACCGAGCGAGAGGTCCCAGGTTCAAATCCCGTGGCCGGTCAATTTGACATGGGTTTTTTCGTGGTCTCCCCAGTCGTAAAGGCAAATCCTAGTTGGATATTTACATACCATGAATCATCCTCACCATTTCATCCTGTATCATATCCATTTAAATTAATATCAGTTGAAATTTACTCGAAAAATACACCGACAAAAGAAAAAATTGACAATCAATAATTCCGTGGCCTACTCTACTATACAGACACAGATCCCGAACTCCTGATATGGCCTCGCAGCTAAAAGGAGTAGCCTATAAATACTTTTGAATTAAAGAAATAATTCAACTCGAAAAATATATGCTTATATAATAAATCTAATTATATTTTCTTAAATTTATAATTGTTTAAATTAATTATTTCAGGGTTGTTTTTAATCATATTTTAACGATTTGAATACCAAAATTTGAATGATTATAAGTATCAGTCCAAGAAGACGCACTAAAAATTACTACCATAACATAGGCCTATGCATATGAGTAAAGTGATCCCTATAACTTATAGGCCGTGGAGGCCCAGAGGGTTCCAGGAGGTTGAGGCTCCCAAATTTTTGACATTCGGCACATGAAGATAGTAAGGTTGCCAGCTTTACACACCGGCCGCCTTTACCCCCAGGATTGCTCCTGGTACTCATTTCTATTAGGCGTTGAGGCGACCCCAGGGCCATAGTGCCACCAGAAGAATTAGGTGAATTGAAAAATCTGAACGACCTCATCGGGAATCGAACCCGCGACCTTCCGGTTTGTAGCGCAGCGATGCATGAGTAGATGCAATTATTATATCCTTTAAGATAAAATCTAAGTACCAGTTAGACAATTACATAAGAAGTAAACCCGGGCCTAAAATTGTCCCTTGGGGCATTGATCTAGAAGTTTTAAAAAGTACGAATTGAATTTATAAAGACTATTTCACGGCTAAAATGGCGGAAATAATTAATAAATGTCATTCATTAGCGAATACAATAGGCCTACTGCACTAAAGGCTATTAATGAAATTTGTTCAAGTCGTAGGATCAAAGTAAGTACCTGTGTTTTCTGATCAAAATACGATCTCAAGCATAAGAATTGCATGTGAATTGCTGATGCATGAAAAGATGTAGGCCTAGGTTTAATTAAGTTTATATTACAATCTTGATTTAGTTCACTGTTGCTCTGGTGTTTTTATAGATCAAAAGCGTGGCTTAGTATTGGATAATACCACATTTTTACCCTCTTTAAGATATAAATATGTTTTATCTGAAGTTTAGTGTCGCCCATAAACACACATGTAAGAAAGCCGGTAACATAAAGCACACAACATATGTAGGGGACGTCAATAGCCTTATTATACAGCAACACAACGATCTGACGCTAAATACAGCATGCCCCATAAAAGCTGCACATTTAAAATTGAGTTTAAATCTTAGTTTCGTAACATGATTTTTTAAGGAAGATCAAGTAATAAAGAACTTAATTCTCTAGCATGAGTGACCAGTAGGGTTTATCATCAATGCCGATGTTTTCATGTGGATGATCGATGTTTTCTACATCGTTGGAAAACGACCGTGTTTTTGCTACATCGATATTTTTGTAACAAAGATAAGATTAATAGACCTATCTTGGTTCTAAGATATAATTCTTTTACAGCAGCATAAGTTAGTTTCCCCAAACATAGATTTTTTATATCGATAGTTTATATGGAAATATTTCAGTTTATTTATGAATTTTGCCTAATTTTCTGAAACCATTAGGCTACATTTTTAAACACATACATCGATGGTTTCCGTCAAATTCATCGATGTTTTCAGGTCGATATTATCGTCACATCGATGGTTACCTCCGACTTGAACATCGATGGTGAAAATAGTTGTTTTAACTATCGATTCTCATCCCTTAGTGGCCACTTATTTGAGAATTTTGCCAATACAGTACAGTCCCGCTATTCCGAAAATCCGCCTATTCCGAACAGAATTCAGAAAAAATACCGATTTTTTAAACTTAAAAACAGGAGAAATTAAAAAGACGTTCGTGAAATACGTACATTTATTGTTTATACAAAGAAGACGTACATAGAGCCTAAGCTTAATGAAAATGCCTGAAACAAAATTGGAATGAAAGCTGGCACTTAATTTACGCCTTAACAGGGCAATACATTGATATTATTCATAAAATCCGCCTATTCCGAATTCCCGCTAAACCGAACTGTGTTCGGTCCCTATTAGTTCGGAATAGCGGGACTGTATAGTTCCTTCTCCATAGAAACTACATTTTTCATAGATGGCCGTGAGCTATTCTTGTTAGTACAAAGCCTTATCCCGTTCGTACATGGCCTTGCTTGTAAAATCCACGGCCTTCTCGCTTCAAGCTTGTAAATTTTTAGAAGTACGCTTTATAAAACACTTGATCAACTACAAGCTATTTAATCTAGCAGTTTAATTGGATTATCAAGAGAAACAGTTCCAAATCTTCATCTTTCAGTTCCCATTTCGCAAAGTGAAAGCTTCCTCCCCTCTGTTCGCTACTTTCTCCCCATCTCGTCTTATCTTCTTCAATCACTAATATTTATTTCATCTCCCCTCGTATTTGTCTTGGCGTTCCAAAGTGTAGTTCAAATTTAATAACAATGACGCTTTAAAATGGAAATATTCGTCGTGAATCATGAATGTAGAATACGGGGGAAAACGTAGCATCCCCTCAAGAAATAAGGGAAGATTCTTAAATAATATTACCCTAAAAATTCTAATAAATTCATGCTCCTTTAAACAGTTTCCTCTTTAAGAAAAATATTTGACAACATTTTAACATAGGATGCACAGAAATACGGATTATTGGTACAGGAAGGCATTATGGGAGTTTTTCTTTAAGGAAACAGAAGTGTATTTGTTAACTTCTACGAAATAAATATTTGTTCATTTAATGCCCGGTTTCTATAAACTCATGAAATACCTATGGGTAAATTATCCGTGGGTAAATTAGTTCCTAATCACCGACAATGATATAATGAGAAAGGCCTTGGAGTTGTACAGTTAATTTAATTCAGAAGGCTTTGATTCTCATTGTTTAAATTGTTATTGATCCTTTGAGAGGATAAATTTTATCTAGCCATCCATGAAAGGATAAATTAACCAGACGATTTACCCTTGGAAAGATCTAGCCCGAGTTAGTAGGAACATTTTTTCTGTCATTTTCATATTTACCCAGAGGACATTTATCTAGAAAATCGCCACAAGTGTAAGTGATTGCTATCTTTAAATTATAATTTGTGTTTGTGTGGTGTTATTCTTGTGTAAATTCTGTCCATTGGATAATTTACCCATAGGTATTTCGCGAGTTTATAGAAACCGGGCATAAGTCAGCTATCTAGAACTGTCTGTCTGCGATGCCCAGTCAAACCTTAGCCACGCAGAGATACAACATTTTTAACATAGATGCTCTGAAGGGCGTCCTAATACACCTTCAAGCCGGATTTTTTATTTTCGCTTTCCTTTAACTTACGAATTATGGGCCAAAAAAATTGCAAAAAACGTGATTTTTTGCGCTTTCGAAGTACCAGCTTTGGCTAATATATTTCAATTGTAAAATGAATTGCAGATGGCCTTGCTATGCAGCCATAGCAACCAGGAAAAAAAAAGAGCATCGCTGAAATACATTTTGATATGTCGACAGCTTCAATTTTGTTAGCCCGCTCTGCTTAATTCACTTATTTATAATATTACGTCACGCAGAGGTCAGATTTCTTTCTACATAGGTGGACGGAAGGGGGATCATGAATGAAGGTCTGAATGGGATAACATTGAAAGATTTGGACGAAACTCACTATTCGGGGTTTTTAAGCTAAGGCACTCGAATCTGAGGTCCTTTTTTTCGGGCGGTGCACTTTAATGGTAAAATGCACTTCGAAACCGAATTTCTAGCCTTTTAAAATTATCAATCATTTAAATTTTTTATGGATGGTTTACGTGTATGGGAAAGATTCATGAATCTGTGGATCGTTTTAGACGTTTCATTTCGAATCTTTATGCTCATATGACAGCACAAGATGCATTCCAGTCTTTTACATTATTTATTTGCTACGTCTAACAATATAATGAAGAATAGCATTATGTAATTCATGACCTACTATTCGCTTTCAAAAGTGTAATTCATTCACCGGTTTATGGCAGTTCGGCCGACTCGCAAATTTTTTTTCCTGCGCATGCCCAAATAGCCTAGCCTAAGAACCGTTGCAGAAGAAAGAAAGAAAGAAAGAAAGAAAGAAAGAAAGAAAGAAAGAAAGAAAGAAAGAAAGAAAGAAAGAAAGAAAGAAAGAAAAATAATAATTATGCAAGTTTCTATTCACATCAGAATAATAATACTTTGAATAATGATACACAAAAACAAGTTACTATATTTTTTTTTCTATTGAGACTTTTAATAATTACTTAAATTGTTTACTGTGCGGTTCGCTGCAGTATTTATATTAGTTCTGAGCGTACTGGCTAATAAAATGCTAATTTCATCGTGATGGGTGTTCTTGTTCTTCATGCTTATTTCATTTCCACTTATAGGCTTTAAATCTGAGCAGCCTTTTCACAAATTTAATTAAATATTTTTAATGTTAAGTCAGTATTTTGTTTTCTAATTCTAAAACGCCTTGACTCTCTTACCTTTTACAAAACGAAACAGTGAAGCTATGATTCTTTTATAATATTTTAGCCTATATTTCCTAACAGGTTATAGGCTGCTATTCCCGGAGGAAAATGGCTAATTTCATAACCAATGTATGACGTAACCCTATAATATAAAGCCACAGGGCTTACTCACTCACTCACTGACATTAATGTTAGCCCACTTCCAGATGAGCTAGAAACTTGAAATTTGGTACACATATAGCTTTTAGGCTGTAAACCACAGGAAAATTCCAAAAAGTTATTTTTTTTTTTTAATTTTTAGACCTAAAAACCCCCGAAAAAGGGCTCGGTTTCCATGGCAACGGTATTATCAAACAATGTTCACATAGGGCTCTGAAAGGTAATCATTCCCCTGCTTCCCCTCCCTTCGTGACCTCCAAAGTGCAACTGAACCAATCGCTACGCTTTGGAGGTCATGAAGGAAGAGGAAGTAGAGAATGACTTCATACCTTCGGAGTACTGCTCGACAGCATTGCATGACGTATGCCAGTAGGATTAGTTCGCCTTCTTCTCACTTCCAGTGCTGCAATGCACTCGCCATGGCCGGCTTATAAGAAAAGACATCTTTTAACTGCTATGATTTGGTTTATATATACAGTGCACGCCGCTTATTGTGATCACTTCGGGACGCAGCTAATCTGATAATATTAACCGATTGATAACAGTAGCCGAAGGAATTAAATGACGGTTATTTATTCGTTTATAAGATAATACACTACAAAATAGAATTAAAAGTGTTCTTTCATAAAATAATACGTAACTTTTAATCATTGAACCACATTGCCGGTCTCCTTAGCCGTGGTAGCTAAGACATGGTGCTTTGGAGCCGCGGTGAAGGAGACTGTGGGTTCGATTCACGCCTCGGGCATGGGTGTTTGTGTGTGGTATGGAAAATGAGTAAAACAAGGTAAAAAAACGGTTAAACGAGACAAAAAAAAAGTTCAGGAAAATTGGCCTATGGCCGGCTAAATTTGGAAAAAAAAACTCAGTAATAGACTGCAAGCAACTATTTTTTCAGCCAATAACAAAGTTTTTATTTGTGTTTACTTTCCTTTAGGAGTCCATTAACCAATACTCCATACCCATTTATGAGTTACGAGTGTTTTTGAAAGTCTCTAATGATCTGTGGTGAACACCGCGTAGCAAAACTTCTAACGCCTGTCTGTCCAAGTCTTTTCATTTAACACTATCCATCATTGCACGTAAACACAGTTATCTTCATAAATCAAAAGCTGCAGCTTTAATTGAGGGTTGAAACATGTTTTATTGCTTAAAAGAGAAAGTTAGGTAATGCCACCCCCTCGAACTGGTCATCCTGTGAGCTGGAAACAGAATTGCTACCTCCATTACAACACAATACAGTTGACTTAGAAACGAAATCCTTAAAAACGAAATTTTGAATGACATTCAGTACTTGGAAATAAAGCTGTAAAAAGGAAAATGTGATAACATAAACCGAATCTTTGACCAAAATTAACAGCATTTTTTCAAAGCATGAGTAGGGGAGATTTCCCCAGCCCAGAACTTCATAACTGTTTTCTGCTGCTATCTAGCGTCTTAATGTGTAAACTACTTGTTGACCGATATATTGTTGACCGGTAATGAGGCCTGACCGGTAACGGGGCAATCTCCCCTTTTGAGCGTACGGGACTTCATAAAAGTGATAACTAGGGGTGGATTTATATGACCTAAAAAAAAGGATATATGCATGCCATTATGACTTAAAAGACATTAAAATATGACCAATAAAATTTATAATATGACTTTACCACTTACACATTGCGTATGTTTTTTAAAGTTTCATTACAATTAATTTTATTAAAATATATTGTTAATTATTTAAAATATCTGTAAATTCTCAAAAAGTATCATTATAATGCCAAATTTACAAAATATGATATTATGAAACTTCAAAATTTCTTTAATATGCACACAAACATGCCAAAAATATGACTTAAATATGCATATACTAAATATGCTACAATAGTTGAAAATTTCCTAAATATGCAGTTATATGCACAATAAAAGCCGTTCCATTTTCACCAGGATGCTTCGGTTTAAATTAGTCGGAAACCTGAAATAATGCACAGGGGAAAAATATGACATGTCATAGAAATCCGCCCCCTAGTGATAACATTACCCGACTGATAACATCTGCGATTACATTAAGCGGCGTTCACTGTACTTCAATTTTCAGTTGAATTGTGTATAGTATATTTACTCACAACTTTTCGTTTTCTTCAGCGGCAGCCTCGGTACATACCTGAAAGCAAAGAAGACAGACATAAGAACACTTTAGGGGTGATATAAGAACACTTGGTTCGGATTATTATTTGTTCCTCGATCTTTATGCTGAGTTCACCCCTCCATAACTTTTTATATGAGATTTCCGTTATGACTACGGACTGACGGACGCCATCTCAACCCCTGTACACTGTCAACATCGCTCTTTAATATCAGGCATCCACCCTGGGTCGGAGCGATTTAGCCCCCCAACCCGAAAAAGTCACATTTTGATATACTACCTTTCTCTGTCTAGGTTCTAGAGTACAGGCTTTAAGGGTGGAGGATGGCTGTTTGATTCTTTAAGGCTCTTTCAGACTATACATTTCACTTCACTCCAGAGATTTTTTATTCTCATAAGTGGGATTTGAAGGTTTTTAACCTATTTTTCCTCAGCTTCCTAATTATATAATTTTAACGTAATTTCTGTTTCATGCCCCTTCCTTCCGAATATATGAATCTTACAGAACCTAAAAAGGGCTAAATTGGACTGAAGGGCCTAAAGGGGCTAAAGAGGACTTTTGCAACAACAAAAAAAACACGATTTTTAAATAGATTTTCCTATCAATGCAAAGGAAAATAGGTATATGATTTTGTGCATTTGATTCTTTAAGGCTCTTTCAGACTATAGGCCTACATTTCACTTCACTCTACAGATATTTTGATTCTCATAAGTAGGATTTGAAGGTTTTTTAACCTATTTTTCCCCCAACTTCCTAATTATATCATTTTAACGTATTTTTTTCCGTTTCATGCCCCTTGCTCCCGAATATATGAATCTTATAGAACCTAAAAAGGGCTCAATCGGATTGAAAGGTCTAAAGGGGCAAAGGAGGATTTTGGCTGAGATACTAGGGGCTAAAGAGGACTTTTGAAACAAACAAAAAAACACGATTTTTAAAGATTTTCCTATTAATACAAAGGAAAATAGGTTATGTGAATTTGTGCATTTGATTCTTTAAGGCTCTTTCAGACTATACATTTCACTTCACTCCACAGATATTTTGATTATTCATAAGTAGGATTTAAAGGTTTTTAACCTATTTTTCCCCAACTTCCTAAGTATATTATTTTAACGTATTTTTCTTTTTCATGCCCCTTGCTTTTGAATATATGAATCTTATAGAACCTAAAAAGGGCTAAATCGAACTGAAAAACCTAATAGAGGCTGAAAAGAAATTTTGGAGAAAACGCTATTATTAAATAGATTTTCGAATTAATGCAAAAGGAAAATAGATACATGAATTTGTGTATTATAAGAAAAGACATAATAAAAATAATTCAACGCACTAAATTAACAATGAAAAATATATGAAGTGGGCTGGACATGTTGCACGCATGGTTGAGGAAAGACATATCTAAAAAGTATTGACTGGGCGACCCGAAGGGAAGAGACCACATGGAAGACCTAGACGTAGGTGGGAAGACAATATTAGGATAGATTTAAGGGAAGTAGGATTTGAGAGTGATGGTTGGAGTTAGCACAGAATAGGGTTGAATGGCGGGCTCAGGTAAGCGCGGCAATGAACCTTCAGGTTCCATAAAATAGATAATATTCCTTTAGCTTGGTGAGGAATTGTCTATTGCCATTGAGTAAGTAAGAAGCAAACTTTGTCGGAGGAAGTTATGTGAGTTTCACATAGGCCTAAGATATTTTTGAAGTGAAACTTCTTTAGCCGCGGTAGGGGTAAATCCAGAGCTTGTGTAAAGCTCAAAAATCGTCACGAAATTAGTGAGGTGTGTCGGAACGGACTGCACAGAAAACAATCAACTCAATGATTAGGCGTATCCACAATTTAAAAAATAAAAAAAATTAAAATTAAAAAAAATCGAAAATCCAAAATTAAAAAAGTTTAAAAACCCAATATTAAAAAGTGCAACAACCCAAAAGTGAAAAAATCCAAAAATTAAAACAAGTTTCACTTCTGTCGCGTGGCGTTCCACGCACACTTTTTTTAAAAATAATATTCTCTCCTGTTAAATGACCTCAAAACGTATGTTAACGTAGAAAACTAGAAATCGAATTTCAGAGTCGAAAGTTTTTTAAGCATGACATCTATACCAGTCTATTTACATTGGAGAGTACAATTTGTACGTAATGATACATTAATAAATGTTGCAATGTAGTGCAAACAGTTTACAATTTAGACCGAGCAGAAAAGCAGATTCCTTCCCATTTTAATTTAGGTCTGATGGTAATGATAGCTTAGGACAGGTACACGTAAAGTAGATGGAAGACAAGTGACGGTGATTAAGCGTAACAGCTATTATTATTATAACCACTTTCTATTCTCTGACCCTCTTAACATTCCTTCTCATATTCATAACAATCAGATCCTCTTTCAGATTACCTCCGTGGTCTAGTGGTTAGCTTTGCTGAGTATTTGCAGGCCCAAATGCGATCTTCAGTGCATTTCTAAAGTACGGAGATGTTGAACGGGTATTTAATATATTTTTTATTTTAAAAAAATGAGCCTACAAGTATTTTTCAAATGAGAAGCCAATTCCTTCACCGCCAATCACGTGTACGAGCTAACGAAGTGCCGCTAGCAGTAAGAGTCTTCCCTCCGTCTCGGATTGTTCCGCGTATCTAAGCAGGAGAAGGACAAACGGCTTGTCATCTGCAAAACACTGTAATCACTGTGTCAAATGTTTTCTATGCAGTCCGGCACAGATTTATAATTTGTGTGAGAAATTAAAGAGTTTAATTGTCTGACCATTTAATCTGAAACGATTTTCGGCGAGGCCTATCACATCTTAAAGCTCGATAAATACAGTGAAACCTCTATATAATTATACTAGCATGTTCCCGCGGCTTCGCCCGCGATAATTATTTCAAGAATTAAAAATTAAGAGCATAATAGTTAAATCATTATATTTATTAACACCTAAATCGCGTGGTCTACACACCACGATTAGATAGCATCGACTGGTAAAAGCGACCTCAGATTCGAGTTCCTTGGCCCCTGTATAGTGAGTTTCGTCCAAATCGAACAATGTTTGACCATATTTAGGACTATATTGATTATCCCTCTTCCGTGTAGGTTGAAAATGTCATATGTCTGCGTGCCTTGATATTCTAAACAAATGAATCGTCCAGGATGGACTTACAAAATCAAGCGATGGTTCGCGACAATTCCTTTTAGGCTATTAATATAGATAACATGGATTATATTGATCACGGCCTCCTAAATGAGGCGTACAAAAAAGGAGGCCGTGTATTGATGCCTTCTCTAATTTGTCAAACTTCCATTTCATTTAATACAAACCCATCTGATAAAACTGGCAACATATATTCTGTGATTTTGTTTTGATAATTCTGTGTAAAATGGGATTAAGTATTCTCAAAAACTTTTAATTTTTGGCATTTAGAATCAGAATTTTTCAAAGTCCTTTCTTAGTGAGCACCTACATTATGAAACGAAGGTACTGTCAAAATTCCAAGTCTCTACCTGTTTTAGTTTAGGCTCTACGTTGATTCCTGTCTGTCAATCAGTCAGTCAGTCAGGACAAAGCCTTTTTATATTATACTAGCATGTGCCCGCGGCTGTGCCCGCGATAATTATTTCAAAAATTAAAAATTAAGAGCATAATAGTTAAATCATTATATTTATTAACACCTAAATCACGTGGACTACATACCACGATTAGATAGCGTCGCCTGGTAAAAGCGACCTCAGATTCGAGTTCCTTGCTCCAGAAAACCCCTGTATAGTGAGTTCCGTCCAAATAAAACAATGTTTGACCATATTAGGGCTTACAACATTCAAGCGATCGCGAAAGTTTTATTTCAAGGTATGACAAAAATAGACAAAGCCAACTGTAATTGTCAAACTTCCATTTAATTTAATTCCAAACCCATCTGAAACCCACTGGCAACAATATGCTTTAATGTCAAATGTGATTCGGATTCGATAATTCTGTGTAAGAAGGGATTAAGTATTCTCAAAAACATTTGATTTTTGGCATTTAAAATAAGAATTTTTCAAAATCCTTTCTTAGTGAGCACCTACATTATGAAACGAAGGTACTGTCAAAATTCCAAGTCTCTACCTGTTTTAGTTTAGGCTCTACGTTGATTCCTGTCAGTCAGTCAGTCAGTCAGGACAAAGCCTTTTATAGGCTATATAGAGAAGAGATAGAGATTTGTGGGCTCTAGCAGATTGTATTGTTACATGAGGGTATTGTTATATTGAGGGGCTTAATTTGACACACATTACAAAGACTGCATGCAGAAAACTTTGTAATCTACAGGATAATTCATGGAACCGGACATATGAAGAAGTGGAAAATAATGAATCACAAATGCAAATAAATATAAAAACCTCTTCATTTTTATAACCAATTTACATGAAGAGAATGTCATACATCATTCATTATACTAACTTTGCATGGTCGCTTACTCTTCGGATAGAACATAATTTGAAAGTGTTCGAAAATAGGAGGCTTAGGAAAATAGTTGAACCTAAGAGAGATGAAAATGGGGACTGGAGAAAACTGCATAACGACGAGCTTCATGACCTGTACTCTTCACCGGATATAGTAAGGGTACTTAAATCGCGAAGGATGAAATGGGCTGGACATGTTGCGCGCATGGGGTGGGAAAGACATATCTCAAAAGTATCGACTGGGAAACCCGAAGGGAAGAGACCACTTGGAAGACTTAGACGTAGGTGGGAGGGCAATATTAGGCTAGATTTATGGGAAGTAGGATTTGAGAGGGATGGTTGGATGGAATTAGACCAGAATATGGTTGAATGGCAGGCTCAGGTAAGCGCGGCAATAAAAGGCTTTGTCCTGACTGACAGGAATCAACGTACAGCCTAAACCATAACAGGTAGAGACTTGGAATTTTGATAGTACCTTCGTTTCATAATGTAGATGCTCACTAAGAAGGGATTTTGAAAAATTCTGATTCTAAATGCCAAAAATTAAATGTTTTTTTAAAATACTTAAGCCCTTTTTACATAGAATTATCGAAACAAATTCACAGAACATATTGTTGCCAATGGTATAGGTGGGTTTGGATTAAATGAAATGGATGTTTGACAAATTAGAGAAGGTATCATAATAATTCATATCATCTATATTAATAAAAGGAATTGTCCTCGATGTCCAGCGAAATCTACTGAACGCAGAGATCTGAAATTTTAAACATAGGTGGGCTGAAGGGTCGGAAAATGCACCTCGAAGACGGAATTTTAATTTCAGTTTTCGTTCGTGAGTTATGAGTGAAAAACGGGCAAAAAACATGCATTTTTTGCGTTTTCAAAACATAAGTTTTCAGTTATACATTTCAATGTCAAATCAATTACAGTTGGCTTTGGCTGATTTTGTCATGCCTTGAAAATAAAACTTTCGCGATCGCTTGAATGTTGTAAGCCCGAAATATGGTCAAACGTTGTTTTATTTGGACGAATCTCACTATACAGAGGTTTTCTGGGCCAAGAAACTCGAATCTGAGGTCGCTTTTACCAGACGATGCTATCTAATCGTGGTATGTAGTCCACGTGATTTAGGAGTTAATAAATATAATGATTTTGCTATTATGCTCTTAATTTTTAATCTTTGAAATAATTATCGCGGGCGAAGCCGCGGGCACATGCTAGTAAGATAGGCCTATATTCCTTTTGCTCGCTGAGGAATTATCTATTGCCATTGTGTAAGTAAGTATATTTTCTTGTAAAAAGTTATGTTACTTCCCTTAAAACAGAAAACGCTATGCGTTCAGATAGCTGTTGTTTGTTGACGTAGAGACAATCTCGGCTGAATAAGAAAGGGGTAGGCACCCTCTTGTCTAGAATCAATAATCTTTAATCTAAAATGCAGTTCCCGGTCTTGAAAACATATTTCTTATAGTAGACTGCTATTTTTCCACCCCCTCGTATGACAGAAGCGCACAAAAACAATCCTGGTGTGGGGGATTCTGGCTTTTATTGCTTCTTCCCTTGTACTGGCAATAAACTGGCAACTCGATGCTGATGAGATGAGCCTCCAAACTGCCTAATCCCAATAAGTCTCTTCGCAGCTCAGGTTGGTATTTCTCCCTACCTTCCTTTCACACTCGTAGCAGATATACTATGGAGTACGCAGTAGCGTAGTGGTTGAGGTGCTGCGCTACAAAACGGAAGGTCGCGGGTTCGATTCCTGATGATGTCGTTGGAGTTTTTCAATTGGCCTAAACCTTCTGGTGACACTAGGGCCCTGGGGTCGACTCAGCCTCTAACAGAAATGAGTACCAGGAACAATCCTGGGGGTAAAGGCGGCCGGTGCGTATGGCTGACAACCTTACCACCTTCATGTGCCGAATGTCTAAAAATCTGGGAGCCTCAATCTCCTGGAACCCTCTGGGCCTCCATAGCCTGTATAGGGATCACTAGCACATATAGCCTACTAGAGTAGGCCATGTTAACTATTGTTGTGCACGTGTTTGCTATTGTTAATGTGTCCTAAACTGTGAATTTGCGTTTTCAAGACGCAATTATTATTTCAACACCTTCTTTAAGTAGGTGAGTTTTAAGTCAATTTTATTTCTTTGTTTCGTAACGTTGGTAGCACTGCCGACTGAAATCTGTTTTCAGCGGATCCTCGCCTGCATTTATTCGACCTTAATTGAATTATTTTGTCCATATTTAGTTTTGTCTGATTTTATATATTTTACAATCTGCATTTAAGTCTACTATAGCTACTTATGTATGAAGTACACAAAATAACGCTTTAGTGGACTAGTCTAGTCTACTGTGTGGGTCCGATAAAGTTTTTGCGTAGGTACATGGTGAATACAATACTTTTTAGTAAAACCTCTATAAATTATATGAAATGAAACAAAAATACTCTATATAATTATTAATTATAGAGAAAGATAGTCAGCCATTTGTTAACGTCATATTCTCACAGCCCCCTGAATCGCAGAACAATAATAAACCGTACCACTAGGCCTACGAAATGCGGTGTAGATGCATTATATATATATGCGTCCCTTTTTGTAAACAATAATGCATACGAACTAGTATTTATGGAAAGCTTGTAAAAATGTTTTTGCACTCCTTAGCTAGTAAGTGGTACTTACGAACGTTGTTTACATGGCTCGTAAGTTGACATTCCCACACAGTCTTGTTGCTAAGGACGGTTGCGATGAGGTTAAATTACTTACGGTCCAAGCGCTACGTCATAATTCATTACGATACACTTCATAATACAAGCCTTTATGGGCACGGCCCCCAGGACAAATATTCGGTTCCCATAACAACAAACACATGCGAATCACTTTCTGAAATAAACATCTATTTTCAAGAATGTATTTACATAATATTTTCAGGTAATATCACAATTAATATAATTAAATTGATATAAATAATCATCGTGCAAAAAATAGCATGCAACACACGGGCCGTAAAGGCATTTACGGGTCTCGAAAACTTAAAAACCCGAGGCGCAGCCTCGGGTTTTCAATCTGTTTCCTCGACCCGTAAACGTGCCTTACGGCACTTGTATCGCAATATACTATAGTGGTAATCCAAAGGAAATTTCAATCCAAGCCAGAAACATTGAAGTGGAGCTGCTGCCAGTAAAATCTTCGCAATAGTAGACTATGAGAAGGAATATAGCCTATTGCAATTAAATGCTGGAAATGCTGGTGCATCCATTTTAAGCAATGTTTCTTTTGTGAACCAAGATGTGAAAAGTTGTTAGCTTATATTTGTTGTTATATAATGAAGTAGGCTACCGTGTTTTGCAAAAAAGAAACTCGGATTAAGTTTCTGATCATCATAAAGAAACATGTTGGCTTAAATTTGTTGTTTTATGACCAAATATATGCTTAAGTCCACGTTAAAGTTGGTGTGATTGGTCAATGCCATCTGGATTTTGTTTATTGATTGCCATGACAACTTTAGCGTAGCCTACTAGGTCGATAAAACTGCATAGTTCGAATGCAGTTTTATAGAATTTTAGCGGCCTTGGTTGCTAAAATTCAATTTTTCGGCATCTTATCAGTCCGACAAGCAGTTGTTTTAGAGAGCGTGTACTAAAAAGTTATTTATTACAATGATAATTGCAATTATTCCAAAGCCCTCCTTAGTCACAGAGCAATAATGTTTATACATCAATGCAGAATGGATGAAGGAAATTGTAGCTGTTTGTTTCCAAAGCCTCCTTATAGACTGATTTTCCTGCAACGAGAATGAAATGGTTTATAAACAATGAAGCATCAATGAATCGTCATTTCAGCGTACAGAAACGGTATTGTCTATGCACTAAATTCAATTTAAACCACACTTTACTCGAACGTGACCACAAATTGCAGTAATATGTTGCATACAGAAATCCCTGCACAAAAGAAGGAATTGTAAACCGGTTATTGCAGTGTTGGTTCATTTAAATGAATTGGCTGCGGATTATTATTGTAGCTAATGATAATTATTGGTCCATCTCACTAATTTGATTGCTCTAATAATACTAATCGAAGCCAACTGAACGGGAATCGTGTTCTGGGAACAAAACTAAATAAATTTCCCTATTATAGAGAAACTAGTGGGTAACATTAAAAGATATGCATAGCACTGAATATTAACTAAACCTAGATTGCTATGCATAACAATTATGCTATCCATTATTGTATATTATTATTATTATTACTTGCTCACTTACTCAATGGCAATAAACAAATTCCTAAGCAAGCTAAAGGAACATTATCTATTTCATGGAACCCGGAGGTTCATTGCTGCTCTTACCTGAGCCCGCCATTCAACCCTATTCTGTGCTAACTCCATCCAACCATCTCTTGCAAATCCTACTTCCCTTAAATCTATCCTAATATTGTCCTCCCACCTATGTCTAGGTCTTCCAGGTGGTCTTTCCCCTGAGGGTCTCCTAGTCAATAATTTTGAGATATGTCTTTCCTTCCCCATGCACGCAATATGTCCAGCCCATTTCATCCTCTGTGATTTAATTACCCTTACTATATTTAAGACGAGTAGGCCTACAGGTTATGAAGCTCGTCGTTATGCAGTTTTCATCTTTTAGGTCTGAATATTTTCCTAAGCCCCCTGTTTTAGAACACTCTCAGATTATTATGTAAGGGACCATGTCTCACATCCATATAATAGCCTACAACCGGCAGGATAACTGTCTTCTAACTTTTTAATTTTAAATTGCCAGAGAGAAGACAAGAAGATAAAGAGTTTCTGAACTGCATAAAAACAAGCATTTCCTGATTTTATTCGACAGTTAACTTCTGTCTTAATTTCTAGTGGTAAAATATTTGTTTTATTGCTCCCAAATATTAATAATAATAATAATAATATTATTATTATTATTATTATTATTATTATTATTATTATTATTATTATTAGGCTAGTAGTTCTATGAGCAGTAGACTTTGCGTCCAAAGAAACCTAACATCTGTTCCTCATCAGTTACAACTGACAGCATTTTGAAACAGAATAAAAAAATAAAAGCCCTTACACATACGTCGTTTTTACGAGTTCAACGACCATTTTTAACAATTAGAAGAATATCGAACAACGCGTTTCGCAGTGACTGCACAACAAACAAATTTACAAGCAGACGAAATGTTAGTAATTCATAAAATACTGGAACAAAGTTGCAGATCCGTCAAAATTCGAACTAGAAAAGATCAGAATATTAATTGGTGCTTACGAAATTGCAATTTCTACAAAGCGACATATTTACTGAACGCCCTGTATCGTATGTCACATATGCGGATATGATTCTGTACACTTGCCAGCACCACGCCTCGGTATTGTTCAGACAACAATCTCTCTAAGAATGCAGTCACTTGTTTCGCAAGGTGTAAGGGGGCGTGTCACAATTAACGAGTTACACAGGCGAGATCTGAAATAATGACATTCAGAAGCGGTACATGCAGCCATTGATCTGTTTGAAACCGAAAACAAGTGGATAATAATAATAATAATAATTATTATTATTATTATTATTATTATTATTATTATTGTTATTATTATTATTGTTATTGTTATTATTATTAACTTAAAAGAAGATTAAGATTCTACGGTCATATTTTCAGGATGGAAAGAGACAGACTTACCAAACAAATTTTTTATCACTATGTAGGCCTAAGTAAAAAAACTAAACCAGCATTTTTCAAGGAAATTACTCAATATCAAAAAGGAGGATATTGCAAACAGAGAAAGTTTAGGAAAGCAATATTTGATGGCGAATTTCCAGAGAAACCCAAGAAGAAAACTGGAAACAGCAACATCGCGAAATAATGAAGAAGTTTTGGGAAGACAAGAAGAAGACAACTGTTTCACGTGGTCCTAAGCTGGCCTAATCGAAAGGGAAAATAATAACTTAATTATAATAATAACTTAATAATAATAACAATGATTTATCTGTCATTAAACTTATACAAAGTAATAGACATAATCAATATAAAAATTCTAAAACTATTAAAACACTAGGTCATCCAGATTCGTCAATAACCTTAACAACTCAATACGCGGACATTCACGGCCTCTTATTTTATACTAGCTGAAATGGCCCGGCGTCGCCCG
Source organism: Ectobius pallidus (assembly GCA_964059195.1). Classification (NCBI taxonomy): domain Eukaryota; kingdom Metazoa; phylum Arthropoda; class Insecta; order Blattodea; family Ectobiidae; genus Ectobius; species Ectobius pallidus. Next base: position 178,605,905 of record CAXKWD010000005.1, on the reverse strand, counting down.
GGCTTTGTATTTTGTAATTTGAAATTAACTTATGGAGGACTTTCGATGTTGAAACTCTAGGTCCTGATATAATAATGTATGTAGAATTCGAAATGAGGAAGATCAACATATGGCACTCAGACTATTCCCTCAGAAAACTCTAGATATAGCTTTTTATGGTTCATAGAGGATGTCGAATGCTGCATTCCGTTGCTTCTACTCATCATGCCTGGGAGGGGTTGAAATAAGAAGAAACATAAATTACATAAGATTGTATTGACTTGACGGAAAATTTTATTTCTCATTCTCATGTTACCATACAACCGTTTCGGAGCTGAAATAAAATAGAAATGCAGTATCACTTTCATACTTTCCTCCCCTACTGCGAGTATAGGACTCAAAATGTTCCATCCCATGCTTAGGGCCTATGATAAATCTCAACTAATAAGAAGCCTACAGCTATGGATAACTGACTATTTACAGACTTCTGATATAGCATACTCACACACTTAAGTTGCTCCTGCAATACGACCTCTTATTCTACATCAAAATGTGAAGTGAGAAAATATTTCTTATGTCGAGGGTAGAGAAAGTTATGTGACTGCATCACACTGTGCTTTATTTTCGTGTAATTCATTTTTCAGTAATTATTTTCGCCAATATATTACATGGAATCATAATTCGTTAAAGTCCAGCATTAGGCTATATAGTTGCCAAGGCCGTATGTAATCACAGTAAACAATTCACTGTTGCCATGTGAACTGAACAACATTTCATTTTTTTCAGTAGAATATTCACAGAAATTATATAATTTTCAAGGGAAGGACTGATTTGTTTCAATTTTAATGTCGACAGCTATACTTCCCGGACTTAACTGGGTATGTGTGCAAAATGTCGTGTAAATTGGCAAAGAAATGTAGATTTGTATAAGGAACAAACATACATACATACATACATACATACACACTTTCGATTTTATATATTAGATAAGTACGTGAAGTGAGAAAAATGTATTGTTGGCCATGGTTACAGTTAAGAAATACCTGAGGGGAATATTCGATAAATTTCGGAAATTATTCTGAATGGCGGAAAGTTCAATAAACGTTTGCAGTCACTTGTTTTTCTTCTTCTTTTTTTGTTTGTCCATAGCCTGCGTCTTTAGTCGCAGCATTCAAAGAAGTGGCTATAAGGAAGGTTTGTAGCGTAATTAGTGTAAAATTGTATCTTGCGATTCTGTACAAGGATATGTGAACACTGCTAACTATTATTTGGGCTGAGGAAGTTATGTGACTTTCACATCAGATTTTTTTATTATTATTTCTTGTTTCGTATGGATGTATATCTGAACTAATATTAAAATTATCTGTATGAGCGTCCCAATTTAACTTTTTATATAAGTTATTAATTCTTAGTAGGCTTAAATACTTGTCATTATTGCCGTCATTATTATTCAAACTAAAAACAATTTCCTCTGTTTTATCTTTGTTAATTTGTTAACTTCAAACCATAGTTCAGATCTTGTTAAAACATCCTTATCAAACTCTCAATCATGCCAGAGTAACTGTTTGGTGTTAAAATGGTCGTGTCGTCTGCATATAAAATACATTTGTAAGGCATATAGCTAGGCAAGTCATTAACATACAGTATAAGTAAAAATGGGCCCAGAACTGAACCTTGTGAACCGGCGGCAATGAAAACGTGCGATAGTTATGGACCACCCTGTTGCAGAGAATTGGAATGAAATTCAAATGTCAATAATATGAAGAGCGTGACAAATGAAAGTCGCTTGTCTTACTCTGCCGAGTTATTTGTGTTAGACTCTGAGTGGGAGTGAAAATATTGAAAGAAGGAAAGAGAGATAAGGAGGAAAGAAGAAAGCTTGAGAAGGAAAACGAAAGAATGAAAAAAAGAGAGACTGGATAAATAAATAAAATCATGTAAACTGATATAAAAAAAGTGCCAGAATGCTTTTGTTTAATCAGTGATAATTGCAATTATGGTATGCAGAAAATAAATTATTTTTGTCATCCATATCCGAGTTAAGCTCCAGATCGATTCATTAAGCAGGGCTTAAGGAAGAACAAAGGTCTAGTTTGATAAACATATGTGAAGTAGGCCTAGGCCTATATAACTAATAAAAATATGTTTTTACTTTTTGTCGCTTATTGGCTGACCTATGTCATATTCTAGATGTTACAGTTCCTTAGGCGACTTGTGTAGGCTTACAAGTGAAAAGCCGAACAGCCTGTTTAATTAGTTGAAAAAACTGTTCTTGCGTAAAATTGAGCTGCCCTTCGCATAGGGTGACAAGGCAAGTGCGTGATTAAAGGACAGGCGAGGTTAGAAGGCGAACACTCTAGCCACTACAAAGGCGACTTCAAATTAGACAGTGTGGTGTGACACAGAGGTCAGAACAAGGGCTCGTGTACTTTGACCTCTAAACCTCTTCTGGAAGTCCGTTTATACAACACGTTACATTATTAATATTAAGGACAATTAGCTCAAGTCAGTGGCCAATCTATTAGGCTACGCTTATATTTCTAGTTGTATCCATAATTTTTATGTGACGAATTTATACGTCAATTGAAAAGGTTAACATTCTTTTTTTCATTCATAAAACAGTCCTAATAAAATATCTACTGTACAAAATATCAAGAAATATGGAAATTTTAAGTAAAAATTTTTCTACTGCAATAATTTTTTAAGAATTAATTATTACCTGCATTACGTTTATTTTGTTTTCGATTTTGCCCCACTTTCAAATGAGAAGTAGGCCTACTCAGATGTAAACCATTTGAAGAAATTTTGTTGCAGGAAAGCCCAGATGTATTTTCAGTCTCCTCCACATAACGAATAATAATTAATGTAATTGAAGTTTCATAATGTAATTAATATTTCAATACAAGATTTAATAATTTAAATTTTGTAAAAATAAAGAAAATTAAGTTACACTTTTCACCTACTACCTCAAAACATTTGTGCGTCTGAAATAGTAGGGTATTGCGATACAAGTGCCGTAAGCGATGCTTACGGATCGAGGAAAGAGTTTTTTTTTCAATTTCCGAGATCCGTTATGCACTTACGGCACGAGTATTGCATGCTATTTTTTGCACGATGATTATTTATATCAGTTTAATTATATTAATTGAGATATTAGCTGAAAATATTATGTATATATATTATTGAAGATAGATGTTTATTTCAGAAAGTGATTCGCATGTGTTGGTTGTTATGGGGACGGAATATTTGTCCTGTTAAAGTCGCCACAAACTAGGGGGCCTTGGTTCCGGTCTTCGATAAAGGCTTGTATTATGATAGTTTTACTTACGGCACTTGTGCTTTTTGTAATTTTTACCGCACGGAGATTTCTTTTGTTTTCATAGCAACCAGATTGCGTGCGGGAATGTCAAGTTACGATCCACGGCAACGATATTCGTAAGTACCACTAACTAGTTACGTCGTGCAAAAATGTATTTATTTTTTATTTCATACATCTGATTGAGTACTCAAATTTTAAAAATCGTTTCCTGCAAATCATTGGTTTTTTTGACATTCCTTCTTCCCCTGTACCCTTCATGTAGGCCTAATATGTTCCGAAGGACAAATAAAATAAAATAAAATAAAATAAAATAAAGTTCATTATCAATATATTATATTTTACCATAAATTACTACGGTCCACCGCTGTGGCTCAGGGGATGCGTCCAATCCTCTCACGCAGCGGGCCCGGGTTCGATTCCTGGTCGTGACAAGTTACCTAGGTGAGGTTTTTTCCGGGGTTTTCCCTCACCTATGAGACAAATGTCAGGTAACTTTAGGCCCTTGTGGTCCCCGGATATCATCTGGCCGTCATTATCATCTTCATCCTCATCCTCGCCTTGTTCTGAGCGAGTGTGTGTGTGTGAATGGTGTGTATCGTCCTATGTGTTCGTGTTGTCTCGGAGGTGGCCCCGGCATTGGGCTGATCACTCATCCGGGGAGGCCCTCCATGTCCTTGTCTGGTCAAAAAAAGTATGTGTGTGATCCAAAGGTAATCCCTCTCCCGACAGGTCGCGGCCCTGTAAGGCCCGGGCGGCTTGGGTCGCTTAAATCCTAAAAGGGAGAGGTAAAACTACGAAAAAGAAAGAAAAGAAAGAAATTACTACGAATAGGAAAAATCGATCTTATACGTGCTATACAGATCTGGAATTGTAGGTGGAAAAGTCAGTTAATCAATAATTCATTAGATTGCTTATCAAACACTTAATACCATGCAACGGACAGACACACGGACAAACAAACAAACAAACAATTGAGTGCCAAAGCCACAGAGACCGTGTTCTTGTTCTCTCAAATAAATTAGTTTGCAGCTACAGAGGACAAAGGCCTGCACAGCACAAAGCAGTCGACACCAACCGTCTGCAAGACGGGCACATGTCGTGTCATGTCCCTTGTGCCGGTTTTTCCACATCATAGCATCTGTAGCGAGGTCCAAAGGAAAATTTGGCGAAGCTGAAAGCTAGGTTTGAATCCTGCCAGGACAATATCAGATGAAATTCTGTCATGATCCAGTGCCTTCCTATACTTAAGTTTGAGTTAAATTAATATACATTACCATGAGACACTTTCGATTCAGGGGTGCTTAAAACAGGGTGTCCACCAAATATTGCTGAAGAAATTCCCGACCAAAATATGAAGTACTGTCTAATAACTGTGTAAGAAAATTAGCCTATAGGATTATAGGCCTACAAACTTTAAATAAGAAAAACTTTTAGTAACAAAAGTAATGCAAAACAGGCTATAACAGATACAAAAGTAAGTAACAGTAAAATAAATTAAATACACCTTCATATAGGCCTATTATTGTCTAGAATTCTTTTTGGTCCCACTTATTTTTTTCTTCAGCAACTTAATTTGTTTATCTAGATCAGCTGCAGCTTTTTCGGACTCAAAGAGTAGTTTCCTTTTCTTCTCTTCTAGTTCTTATCTTCAGTTTTGCAATTTTTCGAATATTCCCGGATATTTTAACAAATTCATTGACTTTTCCCGAATTTTCTCGACCATACGAAATTCCCGGCCTTTTCCCGGATTCCCGGCTATTCTCGACCAGTGTAACCCTGTTGAAGTATTGAGCCTAATGTTGTAAACTAATTTTTAGACAGTTTCAAATAAAATAAAATCAGGTAAACTGATGTGACAAAGTGCCAGAATGCCATTGTTTAATCAGTGATAATTGCAATTATATGAAGAAAGTAAGTTATTTTTTGTAATCGATTTCTGAGTTAAGCTCCAGATCGATTAATTAAGCAGCGCTTACGGAAGAACAAAGGTCTAGTTTTATAAGCATATGTGAATGAATATCTGGGTAGTGTTATTTGTCAAAGCTAACTGTATTGCAACTTCCAAAGTCCTATACGAACACTGTAAAACAATATGTTGCTATGATAACTGATTTGCATTTGATAAATTCTTTCTAATATATTACCATAAAATAGGCACTAAATTGGGCTTTATTCCAATACCGGTCAAACTGATTTGGTCCAAAATCAATAGACTTCTTCCCATGGATGTTATAAATGCGTACACCAAGTTTAATGAAAATCCGATAAAGCGTATTTAAGTTATCGCGCGTACAGACACAAGGACAGACGGACAGACATTTTCCCATCCACCACACCACCTCAGAAAGTACCATTCTGTCACACTTAACACGAAACAGGCTAGAGGTAAACGAAGACCTATGTGAGGCTTCGTCTCAACTTTTTTCCATCAACAATTCTGTACTATGATTATTGTTAATTTAATTTTTTTGAGAGGGGGCCTTGGAAAATTACTTACAAGCCATGTAGGTCGCAAATGGAAAAAGGTTGGTATAGACTACTCTGATATCATGCAATTAAATACGACCTAGATTACATATGTCGAACTCGGGTCTGCAGCTACAAAGAGGCTTTATGATTGGTAAGCTTTGCAGAGAACAAATCCAATAGAAGAGAAGGAAGCCTTAGAAAAACAGCTGAACGTAGTAAATGTTACAATTCCCGGGGAAGCCCCTCTCTAATCCAGCGCTAAAACCTTACAAACACAAATCTATACGCTGCTACCTTGTTTCGTGCAAGGGAAATATGTTTCACCTCTTTTGCTTTATTTTTCCTCGTCATTTCATGTCTGTAGGTAAATTTTAATTAAATATAGCGAACAATAACTGGCTCCAGACACAGTAAAAGTATTACAAAGCTTTCAAAGGGATATTTCATTTTTACTATAATATGTTAAAGCTGTTCTATTATATACGACACGTTTGCACAATTTTCTCTTAGAATCGTATTCTTATTATTTTTTTGTTCAGGGAAAAAAGTCCTTTATACAAACTTCACTTGGAAGTTGGGACAATATTCGGTGTTTACAACCTATAGCCTATAATAGGCATATAGATTGTAGATTGTAAAAGAGAGTAGCTAGAGCCCGGATTTGTATACAAAGTGCAGGTTCTTTTCTTTACATTTAAAAGTATGCGTAAATGATATATTTTGTAATACACACTTTTCCAGACGATGTGACCAGTATCTGTTAATGCATATAAATGCATATTCCGGGAGGAAATGCATATTTTAAGTAATAAATAAAAAATTGCATGTTTTTGTATTAGGTTATATTTTTCCCTTTAGATAGTTAATAGTTACTGTATATAATAAAAGTCTGTGCAACCATTCTGTGTGTGTGTATATATATATTATACGTTTATTTATATACAGAGTGTTAATGAATAACACCGAAATATTTTATCGGTGTATAGAGGGGACATAGACAAGCAACTTTTATTAGGAGATTTTTGCTCTATGGATTCAATTTTTCCTGTTACAGCATAAAATCTCCCAGGGCATGGCCGCCACTGATTTCTAACATTAGAAATAAATGCAAAACAAAGGAACTTCGTTGTTAACACTGTAGTCAGTAGTTATGAATAAAAAAAAAAGACTAATGCAGTGGCCACCAGTTATGTGATTAGTCTGTAAATTTTGCAGACTATGTAAATCCTAAATTATGATATGGCTGTTGACGATTGATTAAAAGTCAGGTCTTTATCTTTCACTAGGAAGGCATGTAGTCAATTAAATGAACATTTTAACCCTATTTCGCGTAAATATTGACTTATGAGCACCAAATTGTTATGACTTTAATGCCCTGTAGCATATACATTTTACGTCATAGAGAAAAATCTTTTAATAAAAGTTGCTTGTCTATGTCCTCTCTATACAGGTAAAATATTTCGGTGTTATTCATTAACACCCTGTATAATAAAGTCTCTGCAACCAATCTGTGTGTATGTATATATATATAGATACATATATTAATACGTTTATGTAGGCTATATATAAATGGAAGAAGATGGCATTGAGAAAAACATCTAGTATATTCATAGTTACGTATTATTTTATCAATATATAGCTTTTAATTCTGTTTCGTAGTGTATTATCTTACATATGAATAAGTAACCTTCATATAATTCCTTTCGGCTACTGTTATCAATCGGTGAATATTATCAGATTAGCTGCGTCCCGAAGTGATCACAATAAGCGGCGTGCACTGCAGTAGTTAGCATATAATTAGATAACGTGTAACTTTTACTTCGTGTGTCAGAAGTTCTATTTTTAATTCAAGCTGTTCAAAACAGTTTTTATGAAGTGTTGTTTGCGTTTATTTACAAAGGTGTGTGTCGAATTTTGATTCATGGAGTTGAAATGTACCCCGGTTAATTTTTCACGTTTAAATGACCAATGCAAACAAAGGATCATAACAATAATTAGCTATGTTTTATTGCCTCATCCTCCCGTGTCGGAATACAATGCAAATCCATACGCCGGCCGGTTTTTTATTTCACGCATCGATAATCTCCATGGAGATCAGCAATACAATACGAACTCATGAGAGGAAATTCCTTTACAGCATCATGTTTTCTGTCCATGAAATAAATGTTTTTCAAAACATCTACAGGTCAAAAGTAGAGCGAAACACCCGTACAACTTCTTCCACCCTGGACATACTCCACTGTAGAGTACACGGCTGCATTGCAGTAGTGCGCAATCAATTATTCAAAATCGCATTGCTCGTGAGGCGAGTTTTTTTTAAATTCAGTCGTGTTTACACTCCTTTTAGCTGCGAGGCCATATCAGGAGTTCAGGATGTGTATCTGAACAGTAGGGTAGGCCATGGAACTATTCATTGTCAATTGTTTCTACTATCGGTGTTTTTTATGGAGTAAATTTCAACTGATGTTAATTTAATTTATTATTATTATTATTATTATTATTATTATTATTATTATTATTATTATTATTAGGCGACAAAATGATGTAACTATTACAAATTACAAAAATACAAATTATTACAAAATTATTACAAATACAAATATAAATAATATAAACAAAATTATTACAATTACAAAAGAGCAATGGATATGAAACCGGATGAAACGGTGAGGATGATTCATGGTATGTAAATTTCCATTCATCCTGTATCATATTCATTAACTGACATAAAATACACCAACAATAGAAAATAATTGACAATCAATAGTTACATGACCTATCCTACTGTAAAGACACAGATCCTAATCTATTGAAATGGCCTCTAAGCTTAAAGTAGTATAAACAAATACTATACAGGACAATACAGGACAATTTGTGATATATCGAGGGACAGCATCTTGAGCACCATCTAGCGGCCCAACCTGCTACTACTGAATACAGGTGCAGTAACTAGATACAAATATATCAACCAATTTCTATTAGTGGAGCCGAAGTAGCCAACCTAGGCATGTTATGTATAAGGGATATGATTTTTCTATCTATCAATGGTCCAGAAATAAATGCTGGTTTGGAAATAAATGACCTAAAAAATTAAAACAAAAAAGCAACATTGAAAAAAAGATAAAGTTGTTGTTGTTAGCAACCGTTAAGTTGAAATATTTGTTTTCATTGTTATTTTGAGAGCTATTTCGAAAGTTCTGTGTTTTGTTTGCTCATTATTATTCTTATAATTACTTAAACATTGTTTTGGTCCTTATAGTGTTTGGTGAAACATGTGGTTTGAATATTTTAATTTGCCCCCAAGTTTGCAGGTTGTGCCACCAGGAGTGCTGCAAAATCTGTTCCCCATTTTTCCATTGCCAAAGTAGGAAGTGTCCGGTATTATCCTATAGTGCAGCGTTTCTCAACCTTTTTGAACCCTCGGACCTCTAAAATGCCTAAAAAATTTTACGGACCCCTAATTTTACATCCCATTTTTAATAGAAGGCCTATATTCTTAATATTTGGGGTATTAATTATAGGTCATTATAACGAAATACGTGAAAAAATTTTACTTCTTTTCTTTCCACTTGCTTTATGATATTTTTTAATTATGTCTGAGGACCATCTGCACCATCCGCGGACCATAGGCTGAGAAACGCTGCTATAGTGTATTTGGTATAAAGACAGGCGAATAAAAAAAATGACAAATTCGGAGAGCTTCATTTGTTTTGGAGATGAGATGAGGAGGCCATGGAAAAAAATGAAGTCGATGACGAATTTCTTGATTGAAACTTATTTAGAGTTGTCGCAAGGTACTAAGGTACCCATATATATATGTTTAATAAACAAACAAAAGCTCAATTACCCCGGCAGCCACGTGTTTGACGAAGTGTAATCGTGTTATGGCAGTAGCAAGAGTGGGGGTAATTCGATTTGCAGACGATAGTTGGCAAGGGACGCAAGTTTGACCCCGATACGCAATTAGCAGGAGACACAAGGGATGAGGGACGTCATTAAGGGACGACTTGTGACAGAAAACTTTACTGTTAGCATATTGCTCAAGTTCCAAGTTCGAGGCATCGATATAATGCTTGTTCTGTGATGCTGTGGTACACAAGGGAATTGTTCAGTTCGAGTGCTGAACTGATATTGTGTCTGGGAAATCATTTTGTGGCGTTGGCCCTTATAACTTTTCTATCACTCTATTTTTTTCCTTTATCTTTATTTATCCATGTATATTAATTCAACACTAGATTTTTTAAAGCTATTTATTTAAGAATTATTTATTTACTTACTCAATGGCAATAGACAATTCCTAAGCAAGCTAAAGGAATATTATCTATTTTATGGAACCCGAAGGTTCATTGCCGCGCTTACCTGAGCCCGCATTTCAACCATCCCTCGCAAATCCTACTTCCCTTAAATCTATCCTAATATTGTTCTCTGACCTACGTCTAGGTCTTCCAAGTGGTCTCTTCCCTTCGGGTCTCCCCAACAAGATTTTTGAGATTGGTCTTTCCTCCCCCATTTAATTTAATTGATTTAATTGACCTTAGTATTTATAAAACAAAATAAATAAATAAATAAATCATATATTTTATTAACACTGTCATCGTGTTTACATAAATTGCATGAATTACAACATTTAGGAATTTGTATTTTTTTTTTAATTTTCATTATTTGTAATAACTAAGAATGTATTTATTTAGTCTTTCATCTTTTTTCATTTCTTTATTTTAGTAATTTTGTATTTTATATTATTCAAGTAGGCCTACTTTATGTTTGAATTTTTTTCTTTCTATTTAATATAGCCTACGTTTCTTGTATTCAGGTATACCATTTCCTTTGCATTAATTGCATAATCTATTTAAAAATCGTGTTTTTCTGAAAAATGTCCTCTTTAGCTCCTAGTTTTTCAGAAAAAGTCCTCCTTATACCCTTTTAGGCCCTTCAATCAAATTTAGCCCTTTTTAGGTTCTATCAGATTCATATATTCGGAAGCAAGGGCATGAAAAGGAAATATACATTAAAATGTTCTAATTAGGAAGCTGGGGAAAAATAGGTTAAAACCTTCAAATCCGGGTCCTAGTTAAGAACACTCAAACGAAAGCGAAAATTCAAAGCCCAGTTTCAAGAAGCGTTCAGTACATCTATGTTAAAAATTTCAGATGGTGAACATCGATGTTTTAACTATCGATGTTCATCCCTACCCGGAATGCTAAACACTGAAAGTAACAATTAACAATAAGCGGTGACTGTATTTGAATGTTACGAACGAACTATTATGAATGTTCAACTGTTAATAATTAAATTTACCCGATTCCCCTCGCAGTCTATTGTTACTTTTCCCTCGCCCTATCTGTAAGGGAAGACAATCGCATCTGTAAGACAGTGCTACAAAAAAGTCTCTTGAAACTCTGCCAGCCCTTCAAATGATAGAGTGCTCCCTAAATCTAAATGAAAACAAACCCAATTTCATCTGCATAATAGATATATCCTTACAAGGAAAGATGCCATGTATTGCATTCCGAAGTGTGCCGAGCCTGTGGAACTGGTGTAAGTGGCGAAGTGGTCAGCATGGCGCCTGAAAGTTATTATAAGTAATTATAGGGCAGACCAGACAAGATCATCTTCCGTGACGAAGTGGTTAGTGACTCTACCAGCCAAAACAAACAAAAAAAAAAAAAATAATGAAAAATAGAAACTGACATCTCATGCCAATATTGTCATTGTAGGAATAATTTTTTTTTCGCACGACGTAACTAATTAGTGGTACTTACGAATATTGTTGTCGTGGATCGTAACTTGACATTCCCGCACGCAATCTTGTTACTATGAAAACAAAAGAAATCTCAGTGCTGTAAAAATGACAAAAAGAACTAGTAGCGTAAGTAAAACCATCATAATACAAGCCTTTATGGAAGACCGGAACCAAGGCCCCCTAGTTTGTGACAACTTTAACAGGACAAGTATTCAGTCCCCATAACAACCAACATATGCGAATCACTTTCTGAAATATAGGCTAACATCCATCTTCAATAGTGTATAAACATAATATTTTCAGGTAATATCTCAATTAATATAATTAAACTGATATAAATAATCATCGTGCAAAAAATAGCATGCAATACTCGTGCCATAAGCGCATAACGGATCTCGGAAATTGAGAAAAAAACTCTTTCCTCGATCCGTATGCACCGCTTACGGAACTAGTATCGCAATATACTATTACAGTTTCATTAAAATGTGAATTAAGGATACGTGAATTAAGGGGGAATATACAGCTTTCGGTGAAATTTATAGATTTCATGGATTTCATTATTTTTTTTCCGCAGCAATGAATTGCTCTAAAACTTCGAAATCTGATATACTCTTTAAATTGACTACATCTACAATAGTATACTATTTTCAAAATTAATCTAACTATTAGAGTTATGGGTAATGGCAGCCACGTTTCGTGCACTGAAAAGCCGTTTCTGTGTTAACTACCACAAATATAAATATGTAAAGAAAATAATACTACGGGACTAATCATTGTGAGAACTGTTTTCTGTGCAGTCCGACATTCTTTTATATACTGTAAGAGAAATGGAGAGTACATCCAATAGGAAATCATACCCTAGTAGCACACTTCGTTGGCCTAACGGAGGGATTTGGTTGGCATGGTTGGGATATGTTGGGAAAACGTTCGTTGTAATTTCCTCGGTTAGCCCAATGTACGTTTCCGTTGCGTCATGCGCTAAGTCCTACCGTTGGGGTTATGACGTTGGCCCAACGAGGGCTCTCCCTACCGTTGGGTTTATGATTGCTGGCCCAACAATAAATCTCGTTGTAATGTGATCGCATTTATGTTAAAATTAAAAAGTGTTGAAATAACATTATAAGCGTTAAATTTTCATTTCCTATGAAATAAAACAGTTTTAATTCATTAATTATTCGAGCTCTTTGTGCGCGTTACATGATAAAAATTTACTTCGCTCCACCTCTTCCTGCTAGTCTTCGGCAATTTCCGGCGTAGTTCGGGTCATCACGAAGACATGAAGATACAACAGTTATTCGCCATCTTGATATGTTGAAGAATCCGAATGGTGTTTTTACTTCCATTAATATTAGGGCTCTTTATTTGTTCTCTGAAAATAACGTTATCATATATTCACATCAAATATTCAAAATACGAGATGTATATCCTTCTTACTATTTATCATGTATTACACATCTCTGTAGTAAATAGGCTAGAAGAATTCTCGATTTTTATTTCAACGATCACTAATAGCGTAGTGGTTAAAGCGATAGACTATAACGCTAGCGGTTCCGAGATCGAATCCCCATAGGTGCGAATTTTATACGATAGGAATAGGTAGGTAGGGTGAAGGAGAGAAGGGAGTTAATAGGGAAAAGAGGAGAAAAGGGATGAAAGGGAAAATAAAAAATTAAATTTTGTGTGCTTCTAGTATTTCCGCCAGATGTCTCTGCGCTGCGCTGCGTAGTAGTTCCACCATTACCTAATAGATGTCTCTCAACTGTTGGGATTTTGTTGTATATTGGTTGGCTACAGTTGGCAGTTGGTTGGATAAAACGCTCCTTGGCAACGGAACCCCGACGGACATTCATAACCGTTGACCAACGAAACATGGCGATCATTCCCCAACATTGGCCCAACGATCTGTGCTACTAGGGTAAGATTATATCTTACTAGCGTCGTCCGCGGTGGTCTAGAGGTAGCGTGCCCGCCTCTAGATCCGCAGGGCGCGGGATCAAACCCGGCCGCGGTCGATGGATGGATTTTTCAGGAGGGCACGGAGTCCTCCGGGAGGGACTTTAAGCTGGGGGTCCCGTGTCGTAAAAGAACGTAAAAGAACTCCAAGTCAAAATTAGAGCCTCTGGACAAAATTTCTCGGCCCTTTCACGTCCAAGAAATACTTAGTTTCCAGAGGGGGGGTTGCGAGGCGATGGGCTTACCACCTGTCCCTCTCTCGGAAAATAAGCATATCAAAATTAGTATAGGTAATGAAACCTCCATTGGAGGCCCTTCGCCCCACCTGGGGATCATAGGGTACCAGATACCAGAGATATATTTTAATGAAAAAGAAATATTTAAAAAAATGATTTTTTTTTTTTAAATTCTTGTACTGTAGATATTCTAAAGATTGTTCATACGGTGTTCACAAATAGATAACTTATCTGGAATCAGAATTTTACACGTAGGCCTAACTGAAAGATACATTCTACAAGGACCGATAAAAGCAGGTCACAGTAGGCTTTGCCCATTAGTTACAACAGGAGACAAAGTACCTTACATCCGTATTGAAAAACTGGATTTGGTTCCAGAGCAAGCAGGCCATGATATAAGACAGTTTCCATGGATACCCGGTCATCTGTTTTGCTGCTGCTGCTATGAATAAATAAATCCCAGTTGGTAAACAGATTTAATGGATAAAAGAGCGCCCTTCAGCACACGTGCAATGGAGTACACACGTGGTCTAAATTAGTACAGCACGTGTCATATTAGTTACAAGTACATATGTAGAGTGCGTGAGTACACAATCATATATCTACGGCCCGGACTTTAAAAGGACAAAAAACAAGATCATATTTTTTTTCAAATAACTTATGGGAACGAAAACGACTAAGAAAAATTAAGTACTATTTAAAAATTGCTTTACAGTTTTCCCAGGCAGGGTCATAGAATCAAAAAACATACCTAATTACTAATTAGCCCATACATGCGCAGGATTAATATAAATATTCTAGCGAACCGCACAGTAAACAACTTAAGTATTTATTACAATCGCAGTATAAAAAATTGCCCTCGGAAAAAAGGGCTATTTGAATGCAACCAAAGATCTTATTTCTTCTTTCTTTCTTTCTTTCTTTCTCGTAGTTTTACCTCTCCCTTTTAGGATTTAAGCGACCCAAGCCGCCCGGGCCTTACAGGGCCGCGACCTGTCGGGAGAGGGATTATTTTTGGATCACATACATACTTTTTTGACCAGACAAGGACATGGAGGGCCTCCCCGGATGAGTGATCAGCCCAATGCCGGGGCCACCTCCGTGACAACACGAACACATAGGACGAGACACACCATTCACACATACACACTCACTCCAAACAAGGCGAGGATGGGGATGAAGATGATAATGACGGCCAGATGATATCTGGGGACCACAAGGGCCTAAAGTTACCCGACATTTGTATCACAGGTGAGGAAAACCCCAGAAAAATCTCACCTAGGTAACTTGTCCCGACCAGGAATCGAACCCGGACCCGCTGCATGAGAGGAGCGAACGCATTCCCTGAGCCACAGCGGTGGACAAAGATCTTATTTTATAGAAGAATTTAATGTTTCATACAAATTTTATAAAGCTGACGGCGACCTTGAAGATCCAAAATTTAAAAAAAAAATACATATTTTTGTTTAAATTGTAAGATACGTAGAGTCTTTCATAATATTAAATAACTAAAGAAACTCAACGCCTTCATCAACTCAGATGCAAACTGAGGCACTGTCGATGGAGTTTAGATATTCAATGCAAGGTAAATAGATTGCTTTCTTCTGTTCGTCTACCTGGTGACCTAATCATTGTGTTAACTGTTTTCTTAGCAGTCCGGCAAGGGTTTCTATATTGTGTGAGAAAATGAGTCTCGCCAAAATAAAGGCGAACTTACATCAGGTTGCTTATTCCGGGATAGACCAATCGCAGCACTTGAGTGCGTGACGTCACCAGATTCCAAATCTCGCAATTCCCAGTTTTTGCTCAGTCTAGAAAATCTTACATCGCGTGATTAAACTCGTAACCTTTAATCAACCCTTGGTCGGATTCCTGTGAAATTTGTACAGAAATAATCTACACACATCAGCCCTACTGACGGTTAAAACAGAGCCTTAAAAAAGTGGAGAAAGTTTTAGTGAAATAATTGAATTTTAATACAAATGAAGTTCCAGCCCTATACCTCGAATGGTTTACGAGTAATTGAGTGGTAATTATTCCGGGCGCTTCAATTGTGACGACCGTGAAATGTTCAGGAAGAAGCATATTTGACTATGCGACAATTTTTTTTATTTCTGTGACCAGAAAATGAATCGAGCATGTAAGCTTTAGGGAAATATTTGAATTTTACTATACATCAAGTACCACATTTATATCTTGAATGGTTTACGAGTAATAGAGTGGTAATTACTCTAGGCGCTAAAGCTATGGAAATGGAACAGAGGTCTTTTTGTTCTATAAAATAGACCTACTAGCAATTACGTAAAAATCCATAAATATTTTAGTCGTGCACTCAATAATAAAGGATATTAACTGGCTACTTGTACCCATACAGAAAGATTGACCCTTTGAAACTAAATTATTTTGGAAGACTTCAATAGACGCCGTCCGTGATGCCTAAATACTTATAATGAATTATTTTTAATGAATCATTAAATTATAAATGAGTGCCGACATGACCTATAACAATATAAATGAATAATAGTCGCAAAAAAATTAATAAAATATAATTTAGCCTGGTTAAATCCATGGGCCCTTTACTCCGTGATCTACCGAGAGCTGTGAATATTAATCTTCAATAATTCTTCAATCTTCAATCTTCACCTGTGAATATTAATCTTCAATCTTCTTCAGAAGAAACGCCAAATATTGCCTTGCTGCAGACTAATTTCCATTCCTCAATAAAAAATACGCTTTCCAGTGCAGTTAAAGAATTAGCCTAATGTTCAATAATTATATTCTTCGAAGGTACCTTTTTATTTAGTCATCCCGACATAGCTGCGCATATAAAGGCAAACAAAGTTCTGTAGTCCTAAAAGCCCATGTAAATAGGCCTATGATTAATAACAATTACAATAATAATACTAATAAGAATAGTACAATACATTATTAACCTTTTTCTCTTAGGTTTTTTCCCTTGGTAAATTCAGCAGTTCAGCTTTGAAATCCCTTTCGTAATCCTGCTCCATTGCTTGCGAACATCTTTGATTTTTGGAAAGACGTGGAACGAAATGTTACAGTCAAGCTTCTTGCAATCTGAGAAATTACTGTTACACACTGCCACAGCACATCTCTGGCCCGGCATAATGGTTTAGTTATTTGCACATTCTAATGCACTTTCTAATAAGTACTATTAAAAACAATATGTATTGGTAATCTCTATCCTAAAAGACTACGGTCAAGCGGCCGAGATCAGTAGGTAAAAAAGCCTTGTCAGCGGCACCGTGCTCTCTACTGTCCTGCTCGAAGCGCCCGGAATAATTACCACTCAATTACTCGTAAACCATTCGAGATATGGGGCTGGAACTTCATTTGTATTAAAATTAAATTATTTCACTAAAACTTTCTCGCTTGAAGTTTTTTCGGGACACAAAAATACAAAAAATTGTCGCATAGTGAAATCTGCTTCTCCCTCCATGAATTTTGTGTAACGGGTGATGTTTATAAAATGAAATAAAAACATTTGTGTCCTCTTTTTTAAGGCTCTGTTTTAACCATCAGTAGGGCTGATGTCTGTAGATTATTTCTGTATAAATTTCACAGGAATCCGACATAGGGTTAGTTAAAGGTTACGAGTTTAATCACGCGGTGTAAGATTTTCTAGACTGAGTAAAAACTGGGAATTGCGAGATTTGGAATCTGGTGACGTCACACACTCGCCTGCTCGCCGCAACCCCCTGTTCTATAAACTCGCCGGAATACGCTACCTCTGTAGTTTACAAGCCTTGAACTTACATTACACCTTCTTCTAGACTGTATTACTCGTTATACACTGTCTGTCCTATAGGCTACGGCTAATTTTGCGTACGCGAAGGCATTACAGATGGCAGCACCTACCACACCCAGCTGCAATATCCTTTACATTACCGTATGCTATGTGTTGCCCTCTGAAGTATGCTGGAATTTCATGCAATCTGGGTGTGAACTGTGTCGCCTCTACTGGAGAAATTAGGCAATTTAACAATACTCTGAACTCCATGTTAAAATTAAGCATAGGACAGGCAGTGTAATTCTCGAGACGGCGGTGATTTTGAAGATTTGTTTAAAAATCTTTTAATTGAGCTGTATTTATAACTTACTCCTTTTAACTACGAGGCCATATCAGGAGTTCGGTTTCTGTGTCTGTACAGTAGGGTAGGCCATGAAACTATTGCTTGTCAATTGTTCCTACTGTCGGTGTATTTTTTTGAGTAAATTTCAACTGATATTAATGTAAATGGATATGATACAGGATGATTCATGGTATGTAAATATCCAATTCGGCATTTGCCCTTACGACTGGGGAAACCATGAAAAAACCCGTATCAAATTGGCCGGCCACGGGATTTGAACCTGGGACCTGCCGAACGCAATTATTGAATTAATGATCTAGTAGTCTAGTGGTTATTAACTCCAAGCTATATTTATAACGGAAGTTTAAACATAAGATTAGCTATCAAATGGGAAGATAACTCAATCAAGGAACGTTTTCATGGGACGCTATTAGCGATTTAATAACATCAACAAGTGAATGTAAGTTTGTGGTTTCGCATTTTCGGCAGGGACCTTGTGCTATTTGAATCCTGACCCCCTGTGACCTTACGAACTACAAGTGACGTGAGAAGATTCGACCCTGGTTTACTGACCCAATCGTTCTTCCTCCCGTAAGCAGCTTATGTTCAATACATTATGAACAATTGAAGAGTGGTTAGCAAAACCTTCCCTAGTAACTTAGTAACTTATGTTTTTTTATTTATTACTAGCTGAAAAGGCCCGGCGTCGCCCGGGCTTTGTATTTTGTAATTTGAAATTAACTTATGGAGGACTTTCGATGTTGAAACTCTAGGTCCTGATATAATAATGTATGAAGAATTCGAAATGAGGAAGAACAACATATGGCACTCAGACTATTCCCTCAGAAAACGCTAGATATAGCTTTTTATGGTTCATAGAGGATGTCGAATGCTGCATTCCGTTGCTTCTACTCATCAAGCCTGGGAGGGGTTGAAATAAGAAGAAACATAAATTACGTAAGATTGTATTGACTTGACGGAAAATTTTATTTCTCATTCTCATGTTAAACCGTTTCGGGCCTGAAATAAAATAGAAATGCAGTATCACTTTCATACTTTCCTCCCCTAAAACCCGGGACATAATATACTGCGAGTATAGGACTCAAAATGTTCCATCCCATGCTTAGGGCCTATGATAAATCTCAACTAATACAAAGCCTACAGCTATGGATAACTGACTATTTACCGACTTCTGATATAGCATACTCACACACTTAAGTTGTTCCTGCAATACGACCTCTTATTCTACATCAAAATATGAAGTGAGAAAATATTTCTTATGTCGAGGGTAGAGAAAGTTATGTGACTGCATCACACTGTGCTTTATTTTCGTGTAATTCATTTTTCAGTAATTATTTTCGCCAATATATTACATGGAATCATAATTCGTTAAAGTCCAGCATTAGGCTATATAGTTGCCAAGGCCCTATGTAATCACAGTAAACAATTCACTGTTGCCATGTGAACTGAACAACATTTCATTCTTTTCAGTAGAATATTCACAGAAATTATATAATTTTCAAGGGAAGGACTGATTTGTTTCAATTTTAATGTTGACCGCTATACTTTCCGGGCTTAACTGGGTATGTGTGCAAAATTCCGTGTAAATTGGTAAAGAAATGTAGATTTGTATAAGGAACAAACATACATACATACATACATACATACCCACAAACACACATTCGACTTTATATATTAGATTATTATATATTTTTTTTTTTAATGAGATTTTCAAACCATCTTGAAGGAGGATGGCAAATTTAATATTGTCCTCCCACCTACGTCTAGGTCTTCCAAGTGGTCTTTCCCCTCAGGGTCTCCCAGTTAATACTTTCAAGATATATATTTCCTCCCTCATTTCATCCTCCGTAATTTAATTACACTTACTCCGGTGAAGAGTACAGGTCATGAAGCTCGTCGTTATGCAGTTTTCATTTCTCCGAGGCCCAAATATGTTCCTAAGCCCTCTGATTTTGAACACTCTCGGATTATGTTCTTTCCGAAGAGTAAGCGACCATATCTCATTTATGTACTAAGAGATCTAAATGTTAAAATTTCATACTCAACAGAAGAGGTTTTTATAATGAGCCCTACTAGGGCCGTTTTGCTATTCTAAGAATCCTCTTTTGCAATCTCAGGATGTCTTGTATATGTTTAAACTCTCCTAAAATAGCAATAACTTAATAATAATAATAATAATAATAATAATAGGCTAATAATAATAATAATAATAATAATAATAATAATAATAATATTCCATATCTCAAGGAAAGAAGCAAAATATACGCTGGTAAGCAGAGACCATTACGAAAGATCTGCAATTTATTATTACATTCATGAGCTTACGGACCTCTAAATATAATTATTTATTATCACCAGGGCCCGGATTCTGATGACCTAAAATTGTTTGGAAAATGACTTATAAAATGACCCTAAATTTTAAAGAAAATGACTTAATAATTATAAAAAATGACATAAAAATTGATATTTTATTTATAAAAAAATATTATTGTACACACAAAGTTGTAGACTTGTTTGTACATAATTGTAAAAACTGTAAATAACTGTAATGTTGTGAATGTTCTTTTCTCACGGAAATTTATACTGGCACTGAAGAAGTGGAAATTAATTTTCAGAATAGAGCACAATAAAATGGGTAGAGGAAGTAAAGATGAAGTCGTCCCATTGACCAGAGAGGGGCAATGATATGTTCTTCAACATTACACGAATCACTAAGGGAAACCGAAGACGAGAGAGGTAAGGAAGGAAATACCGGGGGATGAGAAATAAGGAAAACGTGGAAAAAAGCAAGACAAGCGAAGACGGCGGAGGTTTCAAGCTCCATATTAAAAAGAGCTCTAACTGAATTTTAAATAAGCCAAAGTGAAATAATTGGAAATTCGCAAGACGAGAGAGAGAGAGCATTCCGGCGGAAAACTATGAGCTACCTTGGCGTTGTCATGGTAACCAAGTGTTGGAGACGCCGTTCGTCTAATCACATCACACGGTGCTGCAAGTTTCGCGATTAAGAGTTCCCAGATGGAGTATGTCAACATACACGTGTCGCATTCCATGGCCTCCCTCAACCTCGTTTATTCAAGGAATCGGAACTAATACAAACGAATATTCATTCACTGTGATGTTTATTTCTTCTTGCGGTAAATCCAACCGAAAAAAAATACCTTTAGGCAAACCTACAGGCTGAGGTAGATTTCAAAGTGCTTTTGGTTTAATTTACTGTCGCTGCGTAGCACTCTTCTTCTTTAGCCTTGGCATGACAAACCCGCAATAACAACTGCAAAAAAGAGGAAAGATCACTTTTTTAAACTTTCAAATCTCGCCTTATATGAGAACAATCAAGAAACTAGTTATTGAATTGTAGAGTACTCAACAAGAGCTTTTCAACGATACCCCACAAGACGTAGTTTCAAAAATTTCGAATTTCCATCCCCTCTACCCCCACTCGTACCCCCAAAACCCCCGAATCGTTGGTGTCGCTTTCAACTCCATAAGGAGTACTGTAATTTATTCAAACAAAGTTTCACTCTATACTTCATAGGGGCCGAGATATAAATGTTTTAAAATTTCAACCCCTTCCCCGACCACCCCCTTGGCCCAATTTTGCTCATTAACGAACTTGTCCGAACTATTGGGCCTAGAAATAACATAATAAAGTTTGGTTCAAATATCTTCAAAATTACGGCCGCTAGCGTGTAAAGATATATATAAATATAAATAAATAAATAAATAGGCCTATGTATATAGGCTATATAAAAATATCACTTTTTTTAAACTGGCGGTAGTTTCGTACTTAGGGAGGCATGAAACGTAAAGATATGAAAGAATTTTTCGAAAGTCATGACATGGTATAGATTGTAATAGGTAGATTTTTCTTCGAAATCTACTTAAAAGAATCAAATCTAACCTAAAGTTTAGTCTAATGAACTTCTTAGTGTGGAACGTAAGTGGATAGGCCTAGTTATTTAAATGTCTCTTCTTAGCAGCAATGGAATTTTTCTACGATATATTTCTGATTCATTCCCCGTTAATTCTATCATGGTGGAAAATTAAACTAGCAACACTCAGTATCGGCAACTTAACCTACCGCACTTTTTACCGCACTTCATACCGCACAATTTACCGCACACGTGCAGTATTTTATGCGCTGTAACTTAACTTACATGTCCCTATGAATTGTCATTAAGGGACGTACGCCAATACGGTCTAAAAAAAAAAAAAACAAATGGAACTGGTTCGTTACTTAGCGCTATACAGTAATTAACGAGTGTCAAACCACGGACTCGGTCACACGGAAAGAACGGTTCATTGCACCGACCGATCATTAATATTTCCCTGTGCAGCCTGCAACCAGCGATGCAGCAAAAGTAACAAGCGAGTACAACAATAATAATTATTAATACATAGCGCTTTATTGGAATCGGCTATTTTTAGAATTATTTTAAAAAACAGGTTACAAAGAATCCAATATACAAAATGTTCAGTGTCCACGGTAGAACAGGCAAGACAATATTCTGCTTTATACACATAATAATCGACAGGAGGCTTTGGAAACAAATGCCATGTGATATTTATTCAGTGGCACTTTAGTGTTATTATAGGTGATGCTACGAATGACTTGGAAATCTAGGGGAATTCCAAGTCACGAGTGATTTTATAATTACTATTTAACCAATTTTATATAATAGGCTAATTAGGGCAAGGCATTTGATGATTTTGCATCTTTTTTATATGAAGGTTAAAAGATACCTCGAATATATACAAATGTTTATCATGAAATAATTGATTAAATAAGGGAAATTTGTTTTTGCATTTTTTCATTATTTTGCACTTTTCGTTATTTTCAAGAGGTAGGTAATTTTTCCGAAATTTCTAGGTCATTTTCGGCATTTTTAGGTCATGTTTCAGTGGGAGTAGAGAGGAGCTTTTCCATGTACAAATCGTTACTTTCAGACAACAGACAATCGTTTTTATTTGAGAATCTCCGCCAAGTGTTCATAGTCCATTTTAATTCAGGTTTATTGGAAACACCACAGCAGTTTGTCTTGTAGCAATAAAGAATTATTTTCTTTCTTTTTAAATAGCACACATTTGCTAGGGGCAATTTGATAGGCATGCCAGTTCAGAAAGAATTTATTTTTCTCTATGGGTGTCCAAGTAGTATAAATTTACTTACTTCTTCAATAACAAAATAAGTGAGTTTTTATTGTAAATTCATATACTGTATAACACACTGTCATCCATTAAATCGCTTTTAGCATTTCATTACTTTAAAAAACTAATTATAATAATGGCAAATTTATTGGTCATCTTATTTTTAATTTTGTGTAATTTTTTCACCATTTTTAGGTTAAGTTTATAAATGAATTTTTTATTTTGCATTTTTTTCACTATTTTATCGTCATTAATAGGGACCGGATTTTTAGGTTTTTAAAAACACCGTTTTAGGTTTTCCATTAGGGGAAATAGTTTTTTTAGGTTTTTTGTCCAAAATGTCGTTTTTGGGTAGAATAATTGGTTTAATGAATTTGAATGTGCTACATAGGATTCAATACATAGTTAACACGTCTTCTTAAAACACAGTGTGACCACTCAGTGTGAATAACAAGACAGTACTAAAGGCTTAAGGCAAAAACTCTTTAAAACACAGCAATCTATATCTTGTTCATACACGGCAACAATGGTTGTTCGTACGAATATTTTAAAAGGAATACGCCGGTACTCTTACACTTCGTCTCTTGTTACTGTCCATCCTAGACAACAATGGGTTGAAAGAAACGCTGGTGGCATTAATTTCAACCCGACAAAAATTGTCTCTCCGCAAAATATCGAATCCTCAACTGACAAACAAAAAAGACAAAAAAAAGTAGCCTAAATTAGATATTTTAGGTTTTATATCCCGTTTAGGTATATTTAGGTTTTTATACCCCATTTAGGTATTTTTAGGTGCCACAGAATTAATGTGGGTGAACCCTATGGACATGATTCGAAAAAGTGTATGAGCGCTTTTTGTTTTGGAAGTAAGGAAAAAAATAGGTAAAAACCTAAGAATCCGGTCCCTAGTCATTAAATACCTTGCCCTAATAATCAGTAAGCTAAAAAATTATCATGTAAAAATGAGTAAATTTTGTTATTGACATAGTATTTTCTGTAGTGTCCATGGCATTATTATGTTCCATTAGGTGTTTTGAAAAAGTTGATTTGTTACGACTAAATTTAAATTCATTAAATCGCGTTTTGAATTTTCTCTATACACTAGCCTATTCACACTGTAGGATAAAAAGAATGAAATTTATCAACACGAGTAGAGTTTGCATCTGAAGACACCTTACTTGATTTTGAATGCGCGTTGAATAAGTGCTTAGAACTTTCCATCTCTGTGTCTTCACGAACTAGACAACCGTAGCAAACTGCATGATTTGACATGAATTATAGTTATAGTTTTTTCGTTCAATTTGAAAAAAAAGTGTGCGTGGAACGCCACGCGACAGAAGTGAAACTTGTTTTAATTCTTGGATTTTTTCAATTTTGGATTGTTGCATTTTTTTTATTTATTGTTGGACTTTTTAGTATTGGGTTTTTGGATTTTTAAATTTTGGATTTTTTATATTTTAGATCTTTGAATTATTTATTTCTTATTTTTTTAATTTCGGATTTATTTATTTTTATATTTTGGATTTTGGATTTTGGATTTTTTAATTTTCTAAATTTTGCATTTTTGGGCTTTTTAATTTTGAATCTTTTTAATTTTGGAATTTTGTTTTTTTTTTAATTTTGGATTTTCTAAATTTTGGATCTTTTATTTTTTGGATTTTTTAATTTTGGATTTTCGTTGTTTTAATTTTGGATCTTTATATTTTTTAAATTTTGGATAAGCCTAATCATTGAGTTGTTTTCTGTGCAGTCCGTTCCGTCACACTTCACTAATTTGTGACGATTTTGAGCGTGACACAAGCTCTCGATTTAGACCCCTACCGTGGCTAAAAAAGTTTCACTTAAAAAATTAATCGAAATCGTTTGAGGTGATGTAAGGGAAACTGCGCTGGACCACGACAGTTACACCTGTGAGTTATGCGAGTCGCTCTGCTGGTGTGAAAGTTTGGCAGCGAAAGTGAAGATGCATTCCATGCAATAAGGGCACACAACGCAAAACAGTTAATTGTGAGAATCTTCATTTCAGTTGTTACACGTCACTTTAATTGCTGTCATTACGTCATCTCGTCTAAACCACTTTGCTTTTGCACTTACAAAGCATCTCACTGTAATGTCGCTGACATTTCTCTTTTATTGCCAGAGCATTAGTTTAGCAGTTTATCTAGCAGGAAGATTACGATGATATTATGTGCTTTTTACATGAAATATTTCTTTACGAATAGGTCTATCTTGTTTCTGCGATGTCCAACTGTTTCAAACGCTATTTGTTCCAATTGTTGCCAACCAAAAGAGCCTGAAATCCACTACATACGAAATTACCAAAAAAAGTTCTTCAATTACTATTTTATGCACAAGAGGACTGAAATAATTATACTTTTTAAAGTTTACGATTCAAAATAACATAAAAAGTTATACAATGTTCGACGATTACAAGAACAGCTGTTAGATGATCATTATTTTCACTTAAATAATATATTTATTATTACTCACAGTAGAAAAAATAGTATGGAATACACATGTGTTAAATGCTTTGGAGAATCTCGGCTCGTCTTTCGAATTATTTTCTCGATTCTCCAGTCACGGACTTCAAATCTACTATATTACAAGCTGAGGAAGTTACATTGTCTAGGTAACCTTACGAACACTTACTAGCCTATAGTTGTCTTGGCAACGTCAAACAAATGACATGAAGTTATCACGGCCTACTATTAGCATAGCTATGAAATTCAAAGCAAAGCTTGACACATGTAACTCACGAGACAAAAGAATAGCGACAGACGCGGTAATGACTTCTGTCAAACAAGGAGTTCATTACCAGAGGATGGGGTGGATAGATTCAATCTGAGTGGATTAGGAGACCGAAGGCTCCGTGTAGCATCATTTATCTCCAGAGAGTGGTCATTAAATAGCGATCAATCAAGCCAGTAGCCTTGTCCTGACATGTGACTTGACTTCGATTCCCGATAACCTCATCGTTTGTCCCTGCTGTATTTTCATTATGGGTCTAATAAAGTCACGTCTGTTGCCTACATCGCATTATCCGAGTCCTTTACTTCCTCTTAACTGCCCCACGTTTGTCTTCAACCCTGAAATTCCAAGTCGAGATTTCAACTTAGGCCTAATTATACAGCGTGTTAATGAATAACACCGAAATATTTTCCCTGTGTTATAGAGGGGACACAGACAAACAACTTTTATAAGGAGATGTTTGCTCAATGGATTCAATTTTTCCTGTTACAGCATAAAATCTCCCAGGGCATAGCCTCCACTGACTTTTAACATTTGAAAACAAATGCAAAACAAAGGAGCTTCGTTGTTAACACTGTAGTCAGTAGTTATGAATAAAAAAAAGTGTGCGTGGAATGCCACGCGACAGAAGTGAAACTTGTTTTAATTTTTTTTTTTCAATTTTTGATTATTGGATTTTTTAATTTTGCATTATCGGAGTTTTTAATATTGCGTTTTTTGGACTTTTTTAATCTTGGATTTTGGATTTTTTAATTTTGGATCTTTGAATTTTTAATTTTGGATTTTTTAAATTTTCCATCTTTGAATCCCTAAGAAACATAAAATCTCCCAGGGCATGGCCGCCACTGGCTTCTAACATTTGAAAAAAGAATGCAAAACAAAGGAACTTCGTTGTTAATACTGGAGTCATTAATAAAAAAAAATTAATGCAGTGGCGGCCAGTCATGTGATTAGTCTGTAAATTTTGCAGATTATAAACACTCTAAATTATGATATAGCTGTTGATGAATGATTAAGAATCAGGTTTTTATCGATCACTAAAAAGGCATGAAGTCAATTTAATGAAAATGTTAACCATATTTCGCTTTATTATTGACTTGTAATGACTTAAATGTCCTGTAACATATACATTAACGTCATCGAGTAAAAATCTCCTAATAAAAGTTGCTTGTCTATGCCCCCTCTAAAAAGAAGTAAAATATTTCTGTGTTATTCCTTAACACCCTGTATGTCGCGAATATCCATGAGTCCTAAAACTATCCCAACATATCTGAATGTTTGAAAATCACATTTTGGAAAGAAAAATCATATTGTCTTTATCAGAGATCGCTTAGTTTTCGTGAGTGTTTTGGAATAAACTATAATTATGTAGATGGGAGAGTTTAAAGGCTTCATGACAGATTTCAGGTTAGTATGACGTCACATGGGCTGGAGCGTCTTGTCTCAGTCACGGCCTACTTGTTCCAACACCCGAACTCGTGAAAGTGTTCAACTCCAGACAATGTGTATCTACTGGGCCGTGCATGGAACGCTTCCTCATTACCAGGGGGCGGAGGTGATTCTTATTAAATGTTGGAGTTACTTAATACCTGCATTTTACTGTTCAGTTCCGGGAGTGTACTGGATAAAGTGAAATGTTTCTCCTTCAATTAACGAATTTCTTCCGGAAATTTTCACCTTCAAGTTTTATTACAAAAGTTTAATGATGGAATTTAAAATGCCGGTAGTATACATTAAAAATTGTTATTTTTTATTTCTTATTTCCTCTGCCCGTATCACAGGTAACTTACCTACTATACGTAGAGGAAGTATTGGGTTCGACCCCATAATTCGATGTCGATTTTACAACATAAATACACGTTTTGCTGTCGCCTGATTAAAAAACGCTAGTTTCATAAATATATATGTATTATTATTATTATTATTATTATTATTATTATTCTGTTTATTTATTCTGGCAGAGCTAAAGCCATTTGGCCTTCTCTTCCGCTCTACCAGTAAAAAAACTACATTACTATTACATAACACAAATACATAATATTACAGATAATTAATGAATACTTAATACTTAAATACCAAGAACTAAACATAGTTATAATTTATAAACTAGAGTGCTATAAAACATTAAATTACAAAAGAAAATTACGTATTATCAGTGTTCACAGTTAGCTTTGGAACTGCATAATCGAATCTGAGATAGTTTTCCCAGGCGGCGCATTATAATCGTGGAATGTACAAAATTAAATTACAAAATTAAATTACAAAATATAAAAATACTAAAGAAAATAATTAGGATTATAGCCTAAGATATTTAAAATTATACTAACTAATACTAAAGAGAAAAACGTATAGTTACGAGAAGTTAGGCTACGGGTTACAAATATCAAAAAGAGCTCCAATTAAGATTTCTAGTTACTACGATGAAAAACAAAACTAAATTACATGGTTTAAAATTAATATGTTAACTTCTCTCTGAAATTTACCAAGAGTTCGACAGCCTCTGACCGTGCGGGGGATGGAATTCCATTGGCGAGCTACTGATACAGAGAATGAGGATGAATAGGATGAAGAGCGGTGGAGAGGGATAGAGAGAACATGACTATGTTCTGATCTTGTATTTAGGGTGTGATGAGAAGACAGGTTAAGGAAGCGGCTAGATAAATATGATGGTGATGAAGTATGAAGAATTTTGAAGAGGAGACAAAGACAGTGAAACCTTCTTCGGTCATTCAGACGGAGCCATGACAACATTTCGAAGGAAGGCGATACATGATCGAACAGACCTACATTACAAATGTATGTGATTTGTAGGTGTATATCTAGAGAACGAAAAATCGTATAAACATGTTCCTATTTTAGGTTAGATTCTTTTGGGAATGTGAAACGAAGATTGTGAAAAATTTGCTCTTACTTTTTAATGCCTCTTGACTTGAAGAAAATTGTATTTTGGGGGGTTTCAGTTTGCTTTAAAAATTTGTAAATACAAACTGGATTTAGTAAGAGTTGAAGCTTTTTATTTAAAAAAAAAAATTTCCTATAAAATTTAGTTGAGACTTAGCCGGTCTCCTCAGCAGCGGTAAATAAGGCGTGTTGCCTTGGAAACATGGTTAAGTAGGCTGCAGTTCGCGTCCCCACTCAGGCATGGGTGTTTGTGGATGAAAGAAAAAGAAAACAGTACAAGAAGAAGACAGTACCAAAGAAACAATGCATTCTGACATCTGGCACAGGCCGGCTAAAATTATTTTAAAACAACAGCTCTAAAAATGTTGTTTAAATTTTGTGCTAACTAACAGGTAAAACTTATTTGAAACATTTTTCATACAAGTCCTGTAAAAGCTAGTTATAAGCCAGCCATCTTTTGTAAAAGCACAGGCTTTAAGTCTTACGTAGTGAATAGAACATATTTGCATCAGACCGTAAGAATTGTATACGCGGGTAGGCCTTATTTCTAGTAGGTATCTATCACATTAGGAGTACGCCGCTACGTAGTGGTTGAGACGTCCTAAACCTTCTGGTGGAACTATGGCCCTGGAGTCGAAAGCTCCTAACAGAAATGGGTACCAGGAGCAATCCTGGGGGTAAAGGCGGCCGGTGCGTAAGGGTGACAACCTTACCACGTTCAAGTCCGATTGTCTAAACACTTTGGAGCCTCAAACTCCTGGAACCCTCTGGCCCTCCATGGCCTGTAATAGGGAACACTTTATTTTAATATTTATCTATCACATTATATTTAAAAATACATAATATGATAATAATATTTTATACTAGATTCGATTATTTTAATAAGCGAGGTTTTTTGCCTTTTTTTTTTTTCTTCTTCCCTTTTTTAAAACCTAATCATTATCCTTCTTCCCACTGGAATGATATCTTAAAGTAGACTAACGGAGTTCTTTGGTTGAAAAAAAGAATAACGGATATAAGTGAACAGACGCTTTGGTTACCTGGAAACGTGATTCTAATGTTTTCACGGCCTCCTGTATGTTACGAGGCGCGTGACGTGTTGTGGCAGAAACGAGCGGAATGAAACTTAAGACATGCACGCATCGCAATACTTAAATGTTTTGTTACTTTCATATCATGAGTATCCTATCTCCATCTCAGCTTCCAACCGCAATCCAGGGTTCAGCCAAACCCCTAGTAGATAGCTCTATTTCCAGGTTTTTTCAGAAGGGGATCGTGGAACACACTATATGAATTGACTTCAAGTGAGGAAAGTAAACATTTTCGTTTTTAACCTATTTTGTGACCTTTTGAACACGTTGTTCAATTTGCTGTACTTTCCTTTTTGCTTTTTGTTCTTTGTTTTGCTTTTTTTCATTTTGGTTCTATCGAGCCGATACTTATGTGATTACTTATTGCAGTCACATAAATAACGTTAAAACAAAATTTCCCTCACTATTATTAAGTGCCAGAATGGTACTTTCTGAGATTGTGTCTGTCCGTCTGTCTGTATGTCCATGTGTCTGTACGCGCGATAACTCAAATACCCTTTATCGTATTTTCATGAAACTTGGTATAAGCATTTATAACGTCCATGGGAAGAAGCCTATTGATTTTGGACCAAATCGGTTCACCGGTACCGGAGTAACGACTAATTAAACATTACAAGCTCTTTTAAGTGGGAAATCACGACTATACTACAAAGCCGTGTTGCTAATCATTGAGGGCCTTGACTCCAATGCAGTCAGATGTTTGTAAATTTATTATATCACGCCTTGCTTTAGGCGTGAGGTATTTGTTGTAATTTCGTTCTTTTGTTATTCCACTTATTATTTCACATATGCTTATCAAATTGTCTCATGAAACCGTAGTTTAAAACTCAATGGTTTCTTAAATAAGGCCTATTAACTCCATATAGCACTTTCTTATACCAATTCACCTTATTTTATTTTATTTTATTTTATACCTAGCAATACCTACTTTTCTAGGCTGAGGGATACTAATGTTCATAAAATGAAAGTATTTTGTTTCTAAGTCCGATTTATTGTCAATTCACAGTCGCGAAACAAACACGAAATTTTGGGCTTTTGAAAAATCTCCTTTTAAAGTGCAAAATTTTACTTTTTAAAAATAAATTTTATTTTAAAGTTCAAAACCCGAGTTTTGGAAATGTCTCTTTTTTATGAAAGGACTGAAATGATAGGTCTATGCTTATTTCAAGTTAAGTTTCAACGAGTCCTATCCTCCAGAGGAGCCGGCGTTTAAGGGAAGTTTACTTTTGAATTTCGGGTATTTACACATTCTTAACAAAATAAGCAAATATAATTTTTCAATTATTTTGCCGTTAATTTTTAATCTTCCAATTAATTATCGTGGGCGAAGCCGCGAGCACCTACTATAATATTATTGATAGTTTAACCATGGAAGTATCGCGGATAATAAAAATCCAAACAAGCCATTCCTTCCCTTGAAAAATTATATAATTTCTGAAAATTACACTGAATTTATCAAATAAAATTCACATCATATTCATCTGTCAACAAACAGTTGAGAAACGAAATGTATTATTCACCGCCGTCTCGAGAATTACACACGAATAATACAGTCTAGAAGGCAGTGGTTCACAGTTAGGTTTGGAACTGCATAATCGAATCTGAGATAGTTTTCCCAGGCGGCGCTCTCTAATCGTGGAATGTACTTTGAAGCCGGAATTTTAGCTGTTTCATTAATTATTAATGGTTTGGTTTATGAATGATTCGCGTGCAAGTGTTAATAAATATAATGCTTTAATAATTATTATGCTCTTAATTTTTAATCTTCGAAATAATTATCATGGGGGAAGCCGCGGGCACCTGCTAGTTTTGAAACAAACTAGAGTGAAATAGGATCCCCCAAGAACTTAAATGGAGGCACAACTGTAAAAAATAATTTTGAAACTAGAGTAAAAGAAGGAGTATAGGGTTCCAAGAACCCAGCCCTTCAGATGACCCGGCTCTAAGGGAAGTATACTTTTGAATTTCGGGTAATCACACGTTCTTAACAAAATAAGCAATTAGCTCAGTTGGTAGAGCAATGGCACGGAGAGCCAAAGGTCCTGGGTTCAAATCCCAGCGTCAGAGAAATTCTTCCCCTATAATATTCTCATGTAATGTCCAACTGAGACAAAAACCTGTGGTTCATGAATGCATAGCCTATATAACCACATAATCGTTAGTTCATTATAAATGACTGGCACAACCTAGAAGAAGAGAAAAATGCGAGATAATCTGCATGGAGTCCTTGATCTGCAGTTCATTACTGTGGAAAAAATATTCAAATTAATAGAAACACGAAGAAGAATAGTTCACGAACTGATAGATATTACAGCAATTAGAGAAAAATATGCACTTAGCGCCGTTGCTAGGATACCGTTTTCTCGTGATGAACTTCGTGCAGGTTATCACGATAGCAAATGTTTAAAAACCAGCCATGGCGAAAACGGAGGTTAGGGGATGACAAAAATGCTGGTTTAGCGATTTGAATACAGTGTATGCCGCTTATTGTGATCACTTCGGGAAGCAGCTAATCTAATAATATTAACCGACTGATAACAATAGCTGAATGAATTAAATGAAGGAACACTGCCTACCACTTCATTACTGTTTTCTGCTGCTATCTAGCGTCTTAATGTGTAACTACTTGTGGACCAGTTACGAGGCCTGACCGGCAACGGGGCAATCTGCCCTTTATATTTTTTGTTAAACAGATAAGTCAAAGCAATTATATTTATATTTTAAAGTTTAATCTTGGAAATGTTGTAGGAATGACAGAAGTGAGGAAATAAAAGTAATGTATGATTCTTTTTCTTTGTTTGTTCTGGATCTGTATGGTCACCTGGATTGCCAGGCAGATGACTTGAATAAAGTACGTATTTCTCTCTATAAAATGACCAATTTTACACTTAAATTGTTTGTTGTTTAAACCAGTTAATTAAGGATGGTTGGTATTAAATGAATTGAATATTCTTGGGCCGAAACTTGAACAATGCTTACCTCTAGCAGTTGTACTTTTTATTTTGGCTCAGTACTTAATAATTTAAATAAAATGAATTCATATTTTACAATTAAGTAGACTATCGTAAAACAAACGAAGTTCAAAGCATGGTATTTCACTTAAAACTGCATAATAACGTACAGGAAATGAATCACGCGCCAAGTCATTGGGTTAACTGTTTTCTATGCAGTCCGCAAGAGTTTTATAAGTGGTATTGGAAATAAAATTTGTTAATAGCAAATTTAATAGGTTTTCTGGTAGTCCGGTTCCTTATAAATGTTAGCAATAACCCACTATTGCCCGGTTTCTATAAATTCGCGAAATATCTATGGGTAAATTATCCAATGGACAGAATTTACACAAGAATAACTTTTACAAACTCAAATAATTTAAAGGTAACTATCACATACACTTGTTGTGAGTTTCTAGATAAATGTCCTCTGGGTAAATATGAAAATGACAGAAAAAATGTTCCTACAAACTCGGGCTAGATCTTTCCAAGGGTAAATCTTTGGGTTAATGTTAATCTATCCTTTCATGGATGGCTGGATAAAATTTAACCTCTCATAGGATCAATAATAATTTAAACAATGAGAATCAAAGCCTTCTGAATTAAATTAACTATACAACTCCAAGGCCTTGCTCATTATATCATTGTAGGTTAAATGGAACTAATTTGTCCATGGATAATTTGCCCATAGGTAATTCACAAGTGTGTAGAAACCGGGCATAAGTAGTATAAAATTATAACACTCCAGGGTTACCAACTATGATTTCAGTCATGGAAAATACTAATTCAGGTTCGATCACGGTCCAGGTCGATGACATTTATGTGTGCATAAATGTGACAGACCCATATCAGTAGATTTACTGGCATGTAAAAGAACTCCTGCGGGACAAAATTCCGGCAAACCGGCGACGGTCACAGGCCTAAGTTGCAGTACATCCCCGTCGTTAAATAAACATATACCATCCAACCAATAATCTTTCAGTTAAAAATAAAATCACGTAAACTGATGTAATAAAGTGCCAGTATGTTTTTGTTTAATCAGTTATGATTGAAATTATGATATGCAGAATACAAAAAAAAAGTCAAATTGGCCGGTTTCGGGATTTGAACCATGGAACTCCAGAATGTGAGGCCACCAGGGTCAGTTTAACGGTCTAGTTGGATAAGCGCATGTAAAGCAATAGTGGCATTTGTCATAGCTAACTGTATTTTAATAGCCAGAGTCATATAAGATCACAGTAAAACAATAGGCTATGTTGTCATGATAACTGATTTTCATTTCATAAATTCTTTCGAATACGTATATTACCATAAAATAGGCACTAAATTGAGCATTACTCCGAAACAGGTCAACCGATTTTATCCAATATCAATAGACGTCTCCCCATGGACAGTATAAATGTGTATACCAAGTTTCATAAAAATCCGGTGAAGCGTATTTGAGTTACCGCGTCTTTAAAATATACACTAAATTGGGTTTTACTCCGGTACCGGTCTACCGATTTAGTAAAAAATTAGTAGACGTTTTCCCATGTACATTATAAATGGGTATACAAAGTTTAAAGAAAATCCAATAAAGCATATCGGAGTTATCGCGACTTCTTAATTATTAACATAAAAGGCTTGGGAATTATTCCGGTACTGGCCAACCGATTTGGTTCAATATCAATAGACGTCTTCCCATGGACATTATAAATGCGTATACGAAGTTTCATAAATATCCGATAAAGCGTATTTGAGTTATTGCTCCTTTAAAATATACACTAAATTGGGTTTTACTCCGGTACCTGTCAACAGATTAGGTTCAAATTCAATAGGGCACTTCTCATGGACGTCATAAATGGGTATACCAAGTTTCATAAAATCCGTTACAGCGTATTTGAGTGATGGCGCCTTTCTATGAGAAAGGCGCCATAATCTATTAAAATAGGCACTATATTGGGCATTACTCCGGTACTGTTGAACCGATTTGGTTCAATATCAATAGGGTTCTTCCCATCGACATTATGAATGTTTATACCAAGTTTCATGAAAATCCGAAAAAGCGTATTTGAGTTATGGCGCGTACAGACACACGGACGGACGGACGGACAGACATTTTTCGTCCCCACACACAATCTCATAAAGTACCATACTGCCACTTAATAACTGCATAATAATGCACAAGAAATAAACCACGGGCAAGCCATTGGGTTAATTGTTTTCTTTGCAGTCCGGAAGAGTTTTATAAGTGGTGTAGGAAATAAAATTAGTAATAGCTATTTTCATGTAATTTCTCCTTCTCCATTATTTTCCAATATTAGCAATAACCCACTATAGCACTTAGATTTACACTGCCAAAATTATTCCGGTCTTAATTCTATTACAGGAAAACTCTATCAGAGCTATCTATCATCGATAAATCTATTAACAAATTAAATCCATCTGATGTTTCACCTAATGTAAATGTCACTACACAAAATTACGGTTTTCAACATAACTTA
This sequence comes from Ectobius pallidus, assembly GCA_964059195.1. Classification (NCBI taxonomy): domain Eukaryota; kingdom Metazoa; phylum Arthropoda; class Insecta; order Blattodea; family Ectobiidae; genus Ectobius; species Ectobius pallidus. Next base: position 178,570,730 of record CAXKWD010000005.1, on the reverse strand, counting down.
CGCCTAATTCAACATCTGTGATTGAACTAAACAACTTGCATATTCTTTTGAATTAGTAAATTATAAAAACAAATAAGAAGAGGAAGAAGAAGAACTCTGATTGGTTAACTCTTGAACTGAACTGGTGAAAAATCAGTATTGGCCCTGTATTATAAACCTTGTACACTAAAGGCATTAATAAAATATTAATAATAGTCCCTAATATAGTTAGGGTGGTACGTGTGATACAGATTTCGTGATCTTAGAATAGAAAAAAAAATCACTCTGATTTAATTATGGATGAAGAAAATTCTCTGTCAAAGCAATTTTACTCACAAAAGAATCTAGCATTTGAAATTTAGAATTTGGCGTTAGAAATAAATAAGCTAAAATATATCCTTGATATATTTGATTACTCAGAGGTAGTAATAATTATTCTAATCCTGAAAAAGTTGTTCATAAAAATAATAGGAAAGAAATATTTGATGACCAGTGAATATTTCAAAACAGATGCCATCAGACTTCATCAATGGCGCTTTGGAGAAGTTGAGAAAAAAAAAGAATAAGAAGAAACAAAACCTCCGATTCAATCAGCCGACTAGTGAACTACTAATATTAGAGAAAACCTTTAACGACCAGTGTACCAGTATGAAAAGAGATTTTGTTCACTAGTCTAGGATAGCATACTATTTTTTTGAACTCCTGTTCAGTGTATATCCAACGCCACCTATTAACAAGACAGTAATCAGTTGTGAGATTAATTGCCATAGCAACTGGGAAAAAAAGAACATTGAATGACTTGGACGAAACTCACTATGCTTTTGGGCTAGGGAACTCGAATCTGAGGTAGTTTTTTCCCCGAACATAGCACTTTAATTGTGAAATGTACATCGAAACCGGGATTTTTAGTTTATTAACTACTAGCTTAAAAGACCCGGCGTCGCCCGGGTTTTGTATTTTGTAGTTGGAAATTAACTTATGAAGAACTTTCGATTTTTAAATTCTAGGTCCTTATATAGGTATTTATAATTTGAAATAGGAAGAACGACTTATTACACTCAAACTATTCCCTCAGAAAACGCTTGATATAGTTTTTTATGGCTCATAGAGGATCTAGAATGTTGCATCCCATCGCTTGTACAGTGCACAGCAAGCCTGGTAGAGGTTTAAATAAGAAGAAACAGAAATTCCTGTAACATAAAATTGTAATATCGAGGCGGAAAATTTAATTTCTCACTCTCATGTTATCATAAAACTGTTTTGGGGATGAAATTAAACAGAAAGCAATGTCACTTTCATAAGTTACTTACCATAAAGCCGTTTTGGGGATGAAATTAAACAGAAAGCATTATCACTTTCATACTTCTCTCTCCAAAAACCTGCGATATAATATAATAGGCCTAATATACACATTACCATACCTCGTTTTGTTTTCTCTATGTCCAGGGTAGAGAAAGTTATGTGACTGCATTATTTTCGTGGATTTCATTCTGATTTTATAACATGAATTATATTGACAATTTCTCTTATTTGTCAAACTTGCATGTCATTTTTTTTTCCAAACCCATCTGATACCATTTGGAAACAATATATTCTGTGATTTGGAATTGATAATTCTGTGTAAAAAGGGATTAAGTATTCTCAGAAACGTTTAATTTTTGGCATTTAAAATCAACATTTTGCAAAATCCTTTCTTAGTGAGCACCTACATTATGAAACGAAGGTACTGTCAAAATTCCAAGTCTCTACCTGTTATAGTTTAGGCTGTACGTTGATTCCTGTCATTCAGTCAGTCAGTCAGTCAGAACAAAGCCTTTTATATATATAGAGAAGATCAATCGTTTTATTAGTTTATGGATGATTGGGTAAGGTTCATGAGTCTGTGGTACATTATAATCGTTTCATTTCGAATCTTTATAACGTTCTATTCGTTTAATAATTTATATTTGTTACGGAAGAAAAAAAATTAAAAATAAAATTATATAATTCAGGCAATTTATGAAAACGATGTGTTAATAATAATGAATTAATGAAATTAGACGTTTTTTAATCCGACGGTATAAGGTCATGAAGTCACCAACGCCGTCGTAAAATAAAAACAGAACAACAACAATTCCGATAAAAGAAAAAAACACTATTATAATAATTATTCTTTCTCTTATTAAGTAAATTTCGTTTGTCGCGATTTTCTCGAAAACGGCTCCGTACTAAGAGGCTAACTTTTATTTGGGCAGAGAGAGTTATGTGAATTTCACATCAGATTTTTTACACTTAAAAATATGGATGTTTTAATCCCTTTAAAATCAGAGAAAGCATATCAACTGGTCATTCACAATGCCCAGGCAGGTACCTTCTGAAAATGTCACACGAAGATTGCGACAAGTTTCTCTTATTTTTTAAGACATTTTCGTTTTTCGCGATTTTCTCGAAAACGGCTATAATGATTTTCTTTACATTTTGCACATGGATTGCTTATACCAAGAGCTAAAACTTTTATTTGAAACATTTTTTTCGAAAAAATTCTCTGAAGGGTAGTTATAAGCCACCCATTCTAAATGTGCGCTCTTTGCAATACGGCCTCTTTTAACAGAAAATCGTACTAAGAGGCTGTTTGGGCAGAGGGCATAGGCGTACCGAGGGGGGTTTTGGGGGTTTGAACCCCCCCCCCCCATTGATTAAAAAAAGGAAAATTATATATTTTTTTTTAAGTCTGCCCATAAATTACTTAATACATGTATAAAGCGTGGGAAGCTTAAAACTCGTTATTTTGCGTCTTAATTTTTAAAATTTTCGGGGGCGTACCCCCGGAAGCTTAAAACTCGTTATTTTGCGTCTTAAATTTTAAAATTTTCCGGGGGGGGGTACCCCCGGAAGCTTAAAACTTGTTATTTTGCATCTTAATTTTTAAAATTTTCCGGGGGAGGACCCCCGGACCCCCCTCTCCCTGGGGAGTATTCCTTTATAACCCCCCCATATGGTCGGCCTGGTTACGCCTATGGCAGAGGAAGTTACGTGAATTTTACATAAGATTTTTTACAATAATTCCTCTGCCGACTGCGACAGATTTTCGAATATTGTCTCACGCAATATTTTGGGCGCTGATGGACTAAATAGGCTAAAACCTAATGTAATGAAAAAAACAAATTCTTCCTTCATTCTCTTGAGGTTTGTTCTGGTTTCTTTCACACAGTTTCTCTCCCAAATTCGAATTATTTTTGTTGTATAGCCACTTATTTATTTTCTACCCAAATAACTTTCATTGGTCATTTCTGTTTAGAAAAGTAACTAACTTAAAATTAAGAAAATTGAAGTCCATTAGATATTGCTTTTAGCAATAGTATTAGAACAGTGTAATTTATATACTATCTCGGGGAATTCCTTTTGCGAGTTTTGGGGGTATTTTGTTCTGCAGTTAATTTATTATTAATAATTTTGAAAAGTAGTCATTTAATCCATATATAATGTGATAATTTTTACCGTATAATGTTAAATACAACTCAATTTTTTAAATTACTAGATGACTAATCAGGGTAATGCTTTTATAGTCTGAAGATTTTGTAATATAAAAACCATCCTAGATCTCAAGAATAATGTGTACGTTCACTGCCACCTATTAACAAGACAGTATTCAATTGTGAAATTAATTGCCATCGCAACCGGAAAAAAAGAACATTGAATGATTTGGACGAAACTCACTGTGCTTTTGGGCTAGGGAACTCGAATCTGAGGTCTTTTTTTTCCCGGACATCGTACTTTAATCCAGAAATTTTCAACGAAAGTGGGATTTTAGTTTTTAATAATCAATCGTTTTAATTGTAAGGTAATTGGGTAAGGTACATGAGTCTGTGGTGCGTTTTAATCGTTTCATTTCGAATCTTTATGTCCAAACGGAAGCACAAAATTATTTCTATTCGTTTGATTATTTATATTTGTTATGGAAGAACAATATAATTAAGAATAAAATTATATAATTCATGAAATTTATGTAGAAGCGAAGTAGGTTTAGTAAAAATATAATAATTATTTTTAAATTAAGTAAATTATTTAAATAAAAATCAGGCAGTTGAGTTAGTAATTGCGGGCACCTACTAGTAAATAATATGGGTTCAGTATTATTAAGCGCCAGTATGGTACTTTATGAGATTGTGTGGGGGACGAAAAAATGTCTTTCCGTCTGTCTGTCTGTGCGTCTGTACGCACCATAACTCAAGTACGCTTTTTAGGATTTTCATGAAACTTGGTATAAACATTCATAATGTCCATGGAAAGAACCCTATTGATATTGAACCAAATCGGTTCACCGGTACCGTAGTAATGCCCAATTTAGTGCCTATTTTAATAGATTATGGCGCCTTTCTCATAGAAAGGCGCCATCACTCAAATACGCTGTAACGGATTTCCATGAAACTTGGTATACCCATTTATGACGTCCATGAGAAGTGCCCTATTGAATTTGAACCTAATCTGTTGACCGGTACCGGAGTAAAACCCAATTTAGTGTATATTTTAAAGACGCGGTAACTCAAATACGCTTTACCGGATTTTTATGAAACTTGGTATAACTTACACATTTACAATGTCCATGGGAAGACGCCTATTCATAATGGATAAAATCGGTTGATCTGTTTCGGAGTAATGCTCAATTTAGTGCCTATTGTTTTACTGTGATCTTATAAGGCCTTGGAAATTAAAATACAGGTAGCTATGACAAAAAACACTATTGTTTTACATGCGCTTATCCAACTAGACCGTTAAAATGACCCAGGTGGCCGAGATGGTAGAGCTTTCTTCTTCCGTAAGCCCTGCTTAATGAATAAATCTGGAGCTTAACTTGGAAATCAATTTAAAAAAATCATATTCTGCATATCATAATTGCAGTCATAACTGATTAAACAAAAACATACTGGCACTTTTTTACATCAGTTTACCTGATTTTATTATGTACTTAAAACAGGAACCTTTGCATTCAACATACTGTATAATTTTAGACCTACATGTTTCATGAAAATGTTATCTGGAACATTATGGAAGAGTTCTCATATTTTGCACTCTTTTCAAAACATGAAAATTCTAGGCCTATAGCCTTAATATTAATTTTACTAACGGGACCCGGGTTCTGACCTCATCTTCGTGTTGATGATCACGCATGTAACCGATATTCATACCAAGTCGTGTGGTTCCTCATGAACCAGTATTTCTCATGCTATGGATTCCATAGCTTCCTGGGTGCTAAGCAGAAACTTCTACCCAGAGCTCTGTTTCGTAGTTACGAAGTCATATCAGGAGTTTGGGATCTGTATTATATATTATGCAAGTAGGCCTACTTATGTTTGAATTTTTATCTTTGTACTAGCTGAAAAGGCCCGGCGTCGCCCGGGCTTTGTATTTTTTAATTTGAAATTAGCATATGGAGGACTTTCGATTTTGAAACTCTAGGTCCTTATATAATATGTAGGTAGAACTTGAAATGAAGAAAAAGATTTATCAAACTATTCCATCAGAAAACGCTAGATATAGCTTTTTATGGCTCATAGAGGATGTCGAATGCTGCATTCCGTTGCTTCTACACATCATGCTTGGGAGGGGTTGAAATAAGAAGAAACATAAATTACATAAGATTGTATTGGCTTGACGGAAAATTTTATTTCTCATTCTCATGCTACAACCATTTCGGGGCTGAAATAAAAGAGAAATGCAGTATCACTTTCATACTTTCCTCCCCTAAAACCCGGGACATAATATACTTCGAGCATATGACTCAAAATGTTCCATCCCATGCTTAGGGCCTATGATAAATCTCAACTAATACAAAGCCTATGGATAACGTATCAGCGGAAAGGATTATTTACAGACTTCTGATAGCCTATAGCATACTCACACACTTAAGTTATCCCTGAAATACGACTTATTCTACATCAAAATGCGAAGTGAGAAAATATTTCTTATGTCGTGGGTAGAGAAAGTTATGTGACTACATCACACTGTGCTTTATTTTCGTGGATTTCAATTTCAGTGATTATTTTCGCCAATATATTACATCAATGGAATCATAATTCGTTCAAGTCCAGCATTATATAGTCGCCAAGGCCCTATGTCATCACAGTAAACAATTCACTTTTGTCATGTGAACTAAACAGCATTTCACTTTTTTCAGTATAAAATTCTCAGAAATTATATAATTTTCAAGGGAAGGAGTATTTTGTTTGAATTTTAATGTTGACCGCTATACTTCCCGGGCTTAACTGGGTATGTGTGCAAAATTCCGTGTAAATTGGTAAAGAAATGTAGATTTGTATAAGGAACAAACATACATACCCACATACCCACAAACACACATTCGACTTTATATATTAGATTTAATGTAGCCTACGTTTCTTGTATTCAGGTATATCATTTCTTGTTTTTCATTTATTTATTTATTATTATTATTATTATTATTATAATTATTGTAACGTATTTCATGTTTTTGCCCTGGCTGAGTGGTAGAAAAGGCCTTGTGGCCTTAACTCCGCCGGGTTAAATAAATAAATAAAAATAAATAAATTTAACAGTGAATATAATAGACTATAATATATCAGAAGCGAGCCTTTACTCATTTAATAGAAATATGAAAAGTAATCCAACATACGGAGCGGTAGATTTAGGTAGCATGCACAATTTTTTTCACGTAACCTGGACCGCGTCCCCTATAGGCTATAGTCTACCAGAGTTTATTTTTACATAGGAGATGAGGAGATGTTCAGATTGTGTTTATTCATTTATTTACATATTTATACTTGCTTTTGCATATTTAATATGTAAAGTACAAAAATAGGAGAGGAGGTAGTTCCTCATAATCGTCAAAAGCCTGTAAAAAATTACACGACAACAATGGGGGCTAAAAGCTCTCAGCTTTTAGGTAGATTTCGAAGAAAAAATATATATATATATATATAGCCTATATATCTTTACGATAGCGGCCGTAATTTTGAAGATAATTGAACCAAATTGTATTATGTTATTTTTAGGTCCAATAGTTCGGACAAGTTCGTTAATGAGCAAATTGGCCCAAGGGGGTGGTCGGAGGAGGGGATGGAAATTTTAAAACATTTATATCTCGGCCCCTATGAAGTACAGAGGGAAACTTTGTTTGAATAAATTAGAGTACTCCCTATGGAGTTCACAGTGACACCAACGATTCGGGGGTTTTGGTGGTACGAGTGGGGGTGGGGGGATGGAAATTCGGAATTTTTTAAACTACGTCTTGGGGGGTATCGTAGAAAAGCTCTTGATGAGTACTCTATAAATCAATAACTAGTTTCTTGATAGTTCTCATGTAAGGCGAGATTTGAATGTTTGAAAAAGTGCTCTTTCCTCTTTTTTGCAGTTATTATTGCGGGTTTGTTATGCCAAGGCTAAAGAAGAAGAGTTCTACGCAGCGACAATAAATTAAACCAAAAGCACGTCGAAATCTATCTCAGCCTGTAGGCTTGCCTAAAGGGATTTTTGTAATTTCAACTGAAATTTTCTTTTTGTAACATAATAACATAGGGCCTTGTTTGAACGGAATAAAAGTGAGGCCGTGGTTGTCATAGTTACGGAGCAGGCTGTGCGCGCATCTCACGTTCACTTTCATTATAAAACAAGTGAAAGCTGTAACGGCACTTGCAGGCGCGGATTATCTGCAACCATCTTAACTCCAGCAATGGAGCCTGTTTGCTTATTAGTGCCCCACATACCACCCCGCCAAAGTGTCATCAGATGACATCCATTTTATCATTAGAACTATGAGTTTAAATGTATAGTTCTCGTCATAATTTATTAACGACAGCAAATTTACATTATTGTTTAACATTAGTAATAGCCGGAATATAGGAAGAATCTAGATGTTTATAGATGCAAAATAGCCTAGGTGTTCTAGGGTTAAGCTTCGCTGATGCCCGGTTTCTATAAACTAGCTAAATACTTATGGACAAGTTAGTTCCTGAATCACCCATCAGAGCACTAATGACATAATGAGGAAAGCAATAGGCCTATATATAAGTAAAGTGTTCCCTAATGCAGGCCATGGAGGTCCAGAGGTCCATTGAGGCTCCCTGATTTTTATACATTCGGCACACAGAGGTGGATAAGGTTGTCAGCCTTACGCACCGGCCGCCTTTACCCTCAGGATTGCTCCTGGTACTCATTTCTGTTGGAGGCTGAGTCGACCCCAGGGCCATAGTGCCACCAGAAGGAATATATATAATCATACCATACACTGTCTGTGTATATAATACCATACCGGGGATTGAATTGAGGACCTCTAGAACCGTAGTCCAGTAAGCTGACAATGAGCTACATAATGAGGGCCAAAAAATAATCTACCTTTTAGTTTTTCTGTACTTCGTACAGTTTTCGTCCTACGTGTCCAAAGTATGGTCAAGAATCTTCACTAGCTATATTATCAAGCAAGATTTTGTTTCGCTAGACCAAGAGTTCACGAATAAAATCTATACAAAAGTAGAGCTGGTAGAGAAAAACTGTTTACATATTTTTAATAAGCAAACTAAGTGAGTTTATAGCCAAAATCCGGTAAAACATCTGAGACACCAAACAAAAATCGGGTGCGTGGAACGCCACGCGACAGAAGTGAAGCTTGTATTTTTTTTTATTTTCAATTTTGGATTGGACTTTTTAAATTTTGGGTTTATTGACTTTTAAATTTTGGGTTTATTGACTTTTAAATTTTGATTTTGTAATTTTGGATCTTTGAATTTTTTAATTTTGGAATTTTCAATTTTTTAAATTTGAATCTTTTATTTTATTATTTTTTAGAGTTTTTTAATTTTGGATTTTTTAATTTCATCGAGTTGGTTGATTTTCTGTGCAGTCCGTTCCATCACAGCCCCACTAATTTCGTGACGATTTTGTTCGTAACGCAACTTTGGGTTAGCTCTCGATTTACTCCTAGCGCGCCTAAAGAAGTTTCACTTCATAAAGTTCATTCTTCTTGGGCTGTGTAATTTGAGTTTGTAAAAGTTATCTATCCATTGGATAATTTACCCATAGGTAATATCGTGAATTTGTAGAATCCAGGCATGAGTTAGACAAAACACTGTGCTAAACTAGGACAGTTTGGCAGCTGGAGTTTCGCCATCCCATGCAATAAATCACACAGAACACTGCAGTGGTATCACAGCCTAGCATCAATGTTAATAGAGTGTCAATGTATTCCATTAACACCTGAATTATAACGCTCATAACTGTCCGTGTATGTATGTGTGTGTACAGAATAACTCACCAAGACAATCATCACAATTAAATTGCTGTTTCTTGCATAGGCGTACCGAGGGGGGGGGGGTTTGGGGGTTTGAACCCCCCCCCCCATTGATTAAAAAAAGGAAAATTGTATCATTTTTTAAAGTCTGCCCATAAATTAATTAATGCAAGTATAAAGCGTGGGAAGCTTAAAACTCGTTATTTTGCGTCTTAATTTGTAACATTTTCCAGGGGTGAGCCCCCGGAAGCTTAAAATTTGTTATTTTGCATCTTGATTTTTAAAATTTTCCGGGGAGTTCCCCGGAAGCTTAAAACTCGTTATTTTGCATCTTAATTTTTAAAATTTTCCGGGGAAATCCCCGGAAGCTTAAAACTTGTTATTTTGCATCTTAATTTTTAAAATTATCCGGGGGAGGGCCCCCGGAAGCTTAAAACTCGTTGTTTTGCATCTTAATTTTTAAAATTTTCCGGGGGAGGGCCCCCGGACCCCCCTCTCCCTAGGGGGTATGGAATACCCCCTAAACCCCGCGGATGTTATAACCCCCCCCCCATATGGTCGGCCTGGTTACGCCTATGGTTTCTTCTGCCCAGAATTAGTATTTTCAATTTCAAGATGATTTCCACAAATATTAATATTTGTGATTGTGAATGGTGATTTTTTTATACATTTATTTTTTAATGTCTTATGAACAACACTTTCTACAATAACCGACATAACGTTAAAGTACAGTGTTCCCTATAAAGGTATTCATTTCTGTTAGAGGCTGAGTCGACCCCAGGGCCATAGTGTCACCAGAAGGATTAGGCCAATTGAAAAACTAACTCCAACGACCTCATCGGGGATCGAACCCGCGACCATTCGGTTTGTAGCACAGCGCCTCAACCACTATGCTACGGGTTATAAAGTTAATAGTTTGTTTAAAAATATAATTTTTTAATGACTATTCTACTCATAAGCCGTGTGTTTGATATTGACCAATAACGTTTAGCAATTCCTCGGATATAGACCAATCACGGCCGTTTATCTTACAATATTCTTGTAGGAATCGCGAGGATGGCATTTTATCGGGAAAAATCGTCTAGTCATTACTGGACACGAAAGCATCAGTGTGCAGTGTTAAATAAGTCACATGCTGCCAATAAGCAGCAAGAAAACAGAAAATTTTATACAATATAACTTATTTGGAAATTGAATAATAGAAATGTACATTGATTAAAAACACAATTTCGATTCGGTGCAAGCCAGTTGGTGTGATTTTATTCTGTTCTGCTGTTAGCTTACTTGAGTGAAGTTAACTATGTCTTATATGCACCACTGGTAGCACTGGTCACAACATGGTAACTCGAATCGATTCATGGATGGTTGATTCATAATATGCCGTGATCTCGCAGCTGTTAGTTTTGTTTTTATACAACAAAGCACGAAAGTAATTATTATTTTGTATAATCCGTTACATTTTTACTCGTGGAATAGTCATAATAAATCCAACTCGAGTTGACGAGTTTCATCAGATAAATTCGTAATCTCTCATGGGATTGCCTGTGATAAAACGTCATTATAGACTCGTTGATTAATATAACTTAGGCCTACTATTGTTACATATTCCGTCATATTTACGACATATTAATTACTAGCTTAAAAGACCCGGCGTCGCCCGGGTTTTGTATTTTGTAATTGGAAATTAGCTTATGAAGGATTTTCAATTTTAAATTCTAGGTCCTTATATAGGCATTTATAATTTGAAATAGGAAGAACGACTTATTACACTCAAACTATTCCCTCAGAAAACGCTTGATATAGTTTTTTATGGCTCATAGGGGATCTAGAATGTTGCATCCCATCGCTTGTACAGTGCACAGCAAGCCTGGTAGAGGTTTAAATAAGAAGAAACAGAAATTCCTGTAACATAAAATTGTAATATCGAGGCGGGAAATTTCCCACGCATTATCACTTTCATACTTTTCTCTCCAAAAACCTGCGATATAATATAATAATATACACATTACCATACCTCGTTTTGTTTTCTCTATGTCCAGGGTAGAGAAAGTTATGTGATTCCATTATTTTAGTGGATTTCATTCTGTAATATTTATTTATAACATGAATTATTTTGATAACTTCTCTTATTTGTCAAAAGTGCATTTCAATTGTTTTTTCCCAGCCCACCTGATACCATTTGGCAACAATATATTCTGTGATTTGGAATTGATAATTCTATGTAAAAAGGGATTAAGTATTTTCAAAAACATTTAATTTTTGGCATTTAGAATCAGAATTTTTCAAAATCCTTTCTTAGTGAGCACCTACATTATGAAACGAAGGTACTGTCAAAATTCCAAGTCTCTGCCTGTTATAGTTTAGGCTGTACGTTGATTCCTGTCATTCAGTCAATCAGTCAGTCATTCATTCAGTCAGTCAGGACAAAGCCTTTTATATATATAGAGATGTACATATTTTCCAAAAGGGAACTATGTAAAAATACTAGCTCTGGTAACAATAGTAGCATGGAAGACAAGTGTCAACAGACAAAATGAATTAAATAGCTCTTTGTACAAAAAAGGGCTTTTCAAACCCTAAAACTAACTTACAAGGACTGTAGTGTCCTAGAACTTTACAGATACAGTAGTATCTTTGTGTTTCCTGAAAGTTGTATATTCCGTGATTCTTTTTTTATCACTTTTTTAAGTAAGAAATAAATAAAAATTATATTTTATTTGCGGAAAGGTTTCCATGGCTACCGTATTAGCGTGTAACTATTTTGTTCTCAAGTTACAGTCTTAACCGAAAAAAAAAACAAGGAAACTAACAAAGTACTGAAGTAATGGCCTCCCAGGTGGTCATCTGGAGACGTAATCTGGGACAAGAGCTCTTCATTGAGGTCAAGGGCAACCACAACATAAAACAGCGAGTCGGGGGTCTATGACACCATTTATACACTCACTTCTTTCTCTTCATTTCTGTCCATCCGCGTTGTGCTTACAAGTAGGCTTCCAAGGCCTACTAAACACAACATTTTTTCGTTCCCATGACAACAATGATTATCTTTTTAAAGTCATTTGGATATCGTATATCTATAGCAGTAATTCAAAATACACTATCTTTTGAATGCCATACGTCTTATGCTTTTAGCCGTTCTATTATTTAAGTTTTTCTGTAGGAAAATTTTCAATTCTTATCATAACATTATTTTTCATTATATATATATATATAATTATATATTCCAATGGGTGAGGAACATTTTTATATAATTAGGAGAATAATTGGTTTATATAATTAGTTTATTAATTTTGCAAGTGGGTGTTTTAAGTAAATATTAAACAGGTAGGCCTATTTATATGAATTCTGTTTAATATATATTGATATCAGGGGTTAATATATATATATGTACATATATCACCAAAATATTTTACCTATTTACAGAGGTGACATAGACAAGCAGCTTTTGTTAGGAGATTTTTGCTCTATCACGTAAAATATATATGCTACAGGGCATTAAAGTCATTACAATTTAGTGTTCGTAAGTCAATAATGAAGCAAAATAGGGTTAAAATTTTCATTAAATTGACTTCATGACTTCTTAGTGATCGATAAAAACCCGATTCTTAATCATCCATCAACAGCTATATCATAATTTAGAGTTTTCAAAATCTGCAAAATTTACAGACTAATCACATGACTGGCCGCCACTGCAATAGATTATTTAATCATTTCTCCAGTGTTAACAACGAAGTTCATTTGTTTTGCATTTTTTTTCAAATGTTAGAAGCAGTGGTGGCCATGTCCTGGGGGATTTTTTGCTGTAACAGGAAAAATTGAATCCATAGAGCAAAAATCTCCTAATAGAAGTTGCTTGTCTATGTCTATGTCTCCTCTATACACAGGTAAAATATTTCGCTGTTATTCATTAACACCCTGTATGTATATAGGCCTATATATATTTGAGTGAAGTAGGATTTGCGAGGAATGGTTGGATGGATTTAGCACAGAATAGGGTTGAATGGCGGGCTCATTGATGAAGAAAGTTTAATGATGTCCATGGTTAAGGGATAATTCTATATTTCCATATGCGTAGGCCTACTACTGTGTACCGTGTTTTATTATTAACAAAGCCTACTTGAATCTAGATTACAGTTAGGAAAGTTTACAAGTGTTTAGATTCGTTTTAATTCATGTTTTCCCCACGTGGAAGAGATGAAGGATTAAGCCCCTGGAGTCGTTTTCACCAACGCTAATGTATTTGAACTGCTTAATTGTGTTCAAATATTGACAGAGCAAACTTTATTTTTCTTTCCCTCAAATAATATTCTCTAGAATCTCTCCTTTTATCGTTTTTACGTCTTTCTCATCTGTAGGATAGCTTCTAGGTTACCTAGCAGATGGCTTCAGGCGAAAGCAGAGAGAAAAAAAAAAAAATTGAAAGAACTCTTCAAGAGAGAAGAGGTAAAAAAAAAATGAATCGACTTGAGATTTAGATTCGACATGAAAGCCCTCAGTCAAGTTTAATTTTCATACTTTAAAGGGTTGCGGGGGGTGAGGGGAGGGGCACTTCATATAGCTGTAACGACTCTATCATCTTTGCTCTGCGGAGATTCGCTCTCCCAGATCAAATATTCCACTCGTGTGGTCCATTTGGGATGCTGCGAATAAACATTTGACCGTGGATTGGATTTCCACGCAACAAAAATGTGTTTATTTTACCATCTTGCTAGGGTAGGGGTTGTGTGTGGATCTTGAAGTAGTCAGAACATGTGCGATTTTATTCTGCAGACTTCCTGACTTGTTGGCCATTCTGAGAATTTTTTTTATAAATTCAGCTTTTAACTACGAGGCCATATCAGGAGTTCGGGATCTGTGTCTAATGGCCGGTTTCTATAAACTCGCGAATTACCAATGGGTAAATTATCCAATGGACAGAATTTACACCTTTACAGACTCAAATAATTTAAAGATAGCAATCACATACACTTCTGGCGAGTTTCTAGATAAATGTCCTCTGAGTAAATATGAAAATGACAGAAAAAATGTTCCTACAAACTCGGGCTAGATCTTTCCATGAGTAAATCGTCGGGTTAATTTATCCTTTCATGGATGGCTGGATAAAATTTAACCTCTCGTAGGATCAATAGTAATATTTAAACAATGAGAATCAAAGCCTTCTGAATTAAATTAACTGTACAACTCCAAGGCCTTGCTCAATATATCATTGTAGGTTAAATGGAACTAATTTGTCCATTGATAATTTACCCATAGGTAATTCACAAGTTTGTAGAAACCGGGCATAAGTTATGCAGTAGGGTAGGCCATGATACTATTGCTTGTCAATTGTTTCTACTACACTGTATAACATTAAAAATGTCCTTTAGATGAAAATTCGTGTTTCTTCTATATTTCTTGGCTGACAATAACAAATCTGTAATTATTTTTTGTTTACCACACACCATTTTCCAAAAATTCACATTTTTCCTTTTTACGTAAATATGAGAAGTGTATCTTCTACAAAAACGGTACATGATGGACCATTTTGGTTTTGATACATGAATCAAGAAACTTTAGTTTATACAGAATCATATAGTTTCATATAAAGGACAGAAAAAAGTGAACATTTGTTGTACGTTTCACAGATTATACAATTTCATTGTTAAAGCAACCCTGAAATAATTAGGGATTTAAACAATTATAAATTTAAGAAAATACAATTAGCTTTACTATAAGCGTCTATTTTTTTGGAGTTGATTTTTTTTAATTGAGCTGTGTTTAGGCCTATACTCCTTTTAGCTACGTGGTCATATCAGGAGTTCGGGATGTGTGTCTGTACAGTAGGCCATGAAATTATTGATTGTCAATTATTTCTATTGTCGGTGTACTTAATGGAGTAAATTTCAACTGATATTAATTTAATTGGATATGATACAGGATGAAATGGTGAGGATGATTCATGGTATGTAAATATCCAATTCGGCATTTGCCTTTACGACTGGGAAAACCATGAAAAAACCCGTGTGAAATTTGCCGGCCACGGGATTTGAACCTGGGACCTCTCCCCCCCCCCCCCGAGAAATTTGTTCTGTAACCATGAAATCACAACTCTAACATTCTAGCGTTTTGTAAAAATACAGAAAAAAAAAACACTGCAGGAAAATGAAACAAGTTGGGGCTAGCTATTACGTGAGACTGGACCACACTGGTATTATCAAGAATAGCGGCGAGCATTTGTCTTGTCCGTGGAGTGGGGGACAACTTCCGTTCCACATTAATTCGGGTTACATTGTGTCTGGGCATCGCCCGAGGCAAGTCTTGTCTGTGGTCATGCCCAGCAAACACTTGATAACACATCTGCAATGTTTACGTGTGTCTAAACACTGCGAGGAGAATAAAGCACGGCCTCCTGCATTCACACTTTTATCACCATGACTACCAGTTGGTCTGTGTAGGCCATGGCCCGGGTGCACCAACGTCCATTAAGAATTAACTTCTGTAAATTTTCAGCTTGATATGAGTTAAGTAGATTTTGCGTTGCACCAATATTTAACCGTATTTAAAATAGGCTTAGGAGCCGTAAACTTTAACAGTATTTTTTTACTTACATAAAACATGTAAGACTTACATAAAACTTAACACGCGAGCATGGAAGTTCACAAAACAAGCGCTAGCGAGTGTTGTTAATCGTGTGATCATGTTGAGTCTTTATAACGGCTGAACGTTGTACGACGTTTTATGTTATTTTGAACCGTAAATTTTAAAACGAAAATAATTTAATTTCGCTTGTGCTTGGAACAGTAGACCAATTATTATTATTATTATTATTATTATTATTATTATTATTATTATTATTATTATTATTATTATTATTATTATTATTATTGTTGTTGTAATTTCGTATTTCGTATTTCGAATTCGTGACCCTGCACGCATAACTTATAGGCCTAGTAGTTTTTCTTAAATTTGTAATTTAATTATGGAAATAAATTAATGTAAAATACAAGAAATAAAATATTGGCCTGATTATTAAGTTGACCGCAGGCGTGGTCTTATGGTTAGCGTCGCTGACTACAGATCCATAGGCCCGGGTTCGATCCCTGGTACCTCCTCGGATTTTTCTTAGGTAGGGAGGTCTGGTAGGGCTACACTCAATCTCGTGATTCAAATTGAGGAGCTACTTGATAGAGAAGTAGCGGCTCCGGTCATGAAAACCACCATTAACGGCCGTGGGTGTCGGCATGCTGACCACATGCCCCTCAATCCTGCCATCTGCCTGTGGTAGATGACGCAGCGGTCGGGTGGTAGGCCAAGTCCCTACAGGGATGTAGTGCCACGGAGTTTAATTCGGCATAACAGTGGAAAAAATCGTGTTGATCCAATATCTTGGATTTTACTATAGGTAATATAACCAGAGGTACTTCGTTTGCTAGCAGTCGGTTAATTATAACTTGTCCATTCGTATTGTTGTGCAGGCAGGAACAAAATGAATAGTAATGAATACTTTAAAAGGAAAAAAAATATCATTAACCCTTAAATGACTATTTCTCACATAAATAATAAGCCCAAATGCCGGACTGCAAGGAAAACAGGTGACTTAATAATCAGGCTCACATTTTATTTCTAGTACCTTACTCATACCTTATTAACACCATCAAATATGCGGACGACCTGGTGATTCTGGCAAAGAAACAAGAAATATTGCAAGGAATGATTGACAGGCTGGTGGAAACAGGAAGAAAGTATGGAATGGAAATCAACATAGGTAAATCGAAGGTGATGAGGATATCGAAGAGAGAAGAGCCGCTTCAAATTATCATGGGAAATCGAGAATTAGAGAACGTGAACCAGTTCAAATACTTAGGAAGTGTACTGACGAAAGATGCCTATTGCACCAAGGAGATAAGATCAAGAATTGCCATGGCCAAGAAAGCATTTATGAAGAAGAGAACTC
Organism: Ectobius pallidus; assembly: GCA_964059195.1. Classification (NCBI taxonomy): domain Eukaryota; kingdom Metazoa; phylum Arthropoda; class Insecta; order Blattodea; family Ectobiidae; genus Ectobius; species Ectobius pallidus. The sequence continues at coordinate 178,553,580 of CAXKWD010000005.1, read as the reverse complement.
TGCTAACTAGTAGTCTGAACCTAGAGCTACGTAAAAACCTGGTGAAGTGTTATATTTGGAGTATTGCTTTGTATGGATCAGAGACATGGACTTTGAGGAAATTAGAGAAGAAATATTTAGAAAGTTTTGAAATGTGGTGCTGGAGACAGATAGAAAATATAAAGTGGATGGACATGGTGACAAACGAAGAGGTTCTGAGTAGAGTGGGTGAGAAGAAGTCAATCATACACACAATTCGTCAGAGGAAAGCAAACTGGGTTGGGAACATTCTCAGAAGGAACTGCTTATTACATGATGTCGTAGAAGGAAGATTGGAGGGTACAACTAGACTTGGAAGAAGAAGAATTCAGCTGTTGGACGATTTAAGGGAAAAGCGGAAATATTGGATGCTGAAGGAGGAAGCAGAGGATAGACAGTTTTGGAAAACAAAATTCGCGTACCAAGTTTGAAAACCTGCCGGAAGGCAGAATACTTACTACTACTACTACTACGTTAAAAGGAAACAAATATCATTAACCCTTAAATGACTATTTCTCACATAAATAATAAGCCCAAATGCCGGACTGCAAGGAAAACAGGTGACTTAATAATCAGGCTCACATTTTATTTCTAGTACCTTACTCTGCAATTTCACATTAATTTCTTTCCATAATTATATTAGAAATTTAAGAGACACTACTGTAGCGCATTGGATATATTGAACGTTTTCGGTGCATAAAATCTCAGTACCTTTAGCGCAAAACTCCATAACAAGCAGGCTTAGTTAAATAGAAATCTCTCTATATATAAGAGGCTTTGTCCTGACTGACTGACTGAATGAATGATTGACTGACTGACTGACTGACAGGAATCAACGTAGAGCCTAAACTATAACAGGTAGATACTTGGAATTTTGACAGTACCTTCGTTTCATAATGTAACTTAGGTGCTCACTAAGAAAGGATTTTGAATTTTTTTTATTTTAAATGCCAAAAATCAAATGTTTTTCAAAATACTTAATCTATTTTTACACAGAATTATCCAATCCAAATAACATTTGACATTAAAACATATTGTTGCCAGCGGGTCTCAGATGGGCTTGGAAAAAAATGAAAGTAGAATAAATTTGACAAATGAGAGAACTATCAATATCCACGAAAATAATGCAGTCACATAACTTTCTTTACCCTGGACATAGAGAAAACAATACGAGGTATGGTAATATATATATTATTATATCACAGAATGAAATCCACGAAAATAATGCAGTCACATAACTTCCTCTAGCCTGGAAATAGAGAAAACAATAAGAGGTAAGGTAATATGTTTTGGGAAGAGATGTAGGCCTATGAAAGTGATATTGTATTTCTGTTTAATTTTATTCCCAAAACGGTTTTATGGTAACATGATAGTGAGAAACAAAATTTTCAGCCACGATAATACAATTTTATGTTACCGGAATTTCTGTTTCTTCTTATTAGAACCCCTCCCGGGTTTGCTTTGTACTGTACAAGCGATGGGATGCAAAATTCTACATCCTCTATGAGCCATAAAAGCTACATCAAGCATTTTCTTAGGGAATAGTTTGAGTGTAATAAGTCGTTCTTCCTATTTCAAATTATAAATACCTATTATAGGGACCTATAGTTTAAAAATCTAAAGTCCTTCATAAGTTAATTTCCAATTACAAAATAAAAAACCCGGGCGACGCCGAGCCTTTTAAGCTAGTGTGTTTATAAATTAAAAGATATACTGTACATTAAACAAGTTTTTATTTTTTTCCCCCACAGGTGGCTTTGCACTGAATGAATGACACGACAGAAGAAAGTGAGGAAATATTAAATGTCATGGCCTCCGGGAACCAGCTGAAGTGGACAAATCCACGCTATGGAACGGAACAAATGAAAAACCATACGACGTTACCAAGACAACCGAACTAAATGAACATTCATAATTATAGCTGTGATGTTCATCTCGTCAGCGGTGCATAAAGAAGAAGAATCGTGCTGTATGTACCACTTTGCAAAACCGGTCCTATGACCCAGTCTGAGCAGACCAGCTGTGGTCTACATCCACAGAGCCGGGTTGTGATCCTGGAGCTCGCCGCACGTGGCTGTCAGAGAGAGGGTTGGCCACCCTTACGCAAGGGCTGGGGGTGGAACTTGATACAGCTCGTTAAATAAGGGCTCTCAGATCTCACTTGTACTTAATAAGCCCTGTGTGGGAAATACAAGCCCTTGGCCCTTAAATTGCTCTTCTCATCCTGTAACAGAGCCCTCAGACTATTAATGAGGCAAACTTCAAACTAGCTCTGGATTTACTGTTAGTAAAAATAAGTGTACAGTAGAAGCACCGGAGAGTCTATAGCATAGAGGCATTGCTATATTCCTTTCTTGTCCCTAAGGGATGACTCTAGAATTGAGAGGGATTTTCTAAACCTTTTGCGCTATAACCCTGAAACCTGACAACCTTAAGTAAAACCTTAACAGAAATTACATTTTCAAATATCAGTTTATTATCTCGATTTGTTTCTGAGATATCAATTAATTTAATTTGTATTTTTAAATAGAAATTGGAATCTATATCCTCCGACAAATTAATGTTATAGACCTAATATTTTATTTTATTAATTTAATTTTTAATATTCCAAAATTTCAAATTACAAAAAAAAACATGTAATGAAATAAATAAGATACCTGTGTTGATAAATTTCATGTTGTTATTCTCCTACGAAGGATTTGTATGTCGTCTATAAAATAATTCCACCTATTCCCTCGTATAAAATGTTTTTTGTTAAAATATCAGCTCATAGCTTAGTCAAATCTAAAATTTATACTTGTCAATATTATAAAACATAATTATAAATTATAGCTGTCAATTTTCGTATTTTGTGGACAATATATTTAGGCTATTCAGCCATCTTCAGGTCCTTTTTCTTTCTCCGGTTGATCTTATTCTGTTCGTTAATCCATTATAAAAATAGGAGAGAAATTCCATTTGGGGCTGTAAAGCCAACACTGACTTGCTTAGTTGGTAGTTAATTGGGACGTTAAGTCGTAGGTCTTGGATTCGAATCCCAGTGTCAGATTAATTTTTATCCGAAAATGTTTTCATGCACGACTGAAATTAAGATTTATGCTATAAGAAATTCAACCAGGAGACGTCCTTATTGAAAATGGAAGAATATGTTTTTTTTCGGAAATAAAATAAAATTAATAAAATGAAATTACAGGAAACAGGTGTTTTATTCTGTCCGAATTTATGCCTCATAAGCCTATTAAAAAGGCCAGTAAACAAAAGAACTCAATAAGACACGATAAATTTTGCTTCATTAATACTTCCTACCCTGCGTATTAATTTTTTAACTGCTGTAGGTATCACTGTGACAGCGGAAGATAAGATTTAAATCACTAAGGAAAATTTGAATAAAATAGTTTCGTTTTACAATATACGTTATTAACACGAAAATATTAATCTGTACTTTCTAGCATAAAGCATTACAATTTTCTTATAATTGCCAACTCCATCTGGGCACATTAAAGCAAACATTCCTCGCTTTCAAGGCCCCAGTACACACTAAAGAGTATGGAGTTATATCCGCTTTAAGTGTGTAAATATTTCACATTGTCTGGCACTTTGTCTTGTGTTAAGTGGAGAGATATAAACGCATCATGAGGGCAATTAGTGTGCGTGAGGTTGCCAGCACTGAGCAGGAAATGAGAGTTCTCACGCCGGAAATCAAATGAGAGTCTCGTGTTACACACACGCGCTTGTTTATAATGTTATCTGTGTTAACAGGGGGCTGAGGTAGTTTTCATCTTCAACTGTTTCATACCATTGTTGTCAAAATTATACGAATTTTAAAAATATTAAAGAGAAGCTATTGTAAGTATGAAAACATAATAGTAACACAGGATACATCTAGGCAGCACGCAAAATAAGTTTCACGTTCGCTAAGGCGGCATCTCCGATACACCCGATTTATTGTCCTCAAATAATCATAATTTAATTGGTTTATTTTATATTTTACTAGCATGTGCTCGCGGCTTCGCCCGCGATAATTATTTGAAAAATTAAAAATTAAGAGCATAATAGTTAAATCATTATATTTACTAACACCTAAATCACGTGGACTACATACCACGATTAGATAGCGTCGCCTGGTAAAAGCGACCTCAGATTCGAGTTCCCCAGCCCAGAAAACCCCTGTATAGTGAGTTTCGTTCAAATCGAACAATGTTTGACCATATTTAGGCCTATATTGAATATCCCTCTTCCGTGTTAGGTTGAAAATTTTATACGTCTGCGGGCCTTGATATTCTAAACAAATGAATCGTCCAGGATGGACTTACAAAATCAAGCGATCGCCCGCGATATTTATTTCAAAAATTAAAAATTAAGAGCATAATAGTTAAATCATTATATTTACTAACACTTAAATCACGTGGACTACATACCACGATTAGATAGCGTCGCCTGGTAAAAGCGACCTCAGATTCGAGGTCCTTGGCCCAGAAAACCCCTGTATAGTGAGTTTCGTCCAAATCGAACAACGTTTGACCATATTTAGGCCTATATCGATTATCCCACTTATAATAATAATAATAATCCTCTTCGGGATTAGGTTGAAAATTTCATATGTATGCGTGCCTTGACATTAAAAACAAATGAATCGACCAGCGTGAGCTACAGCATTCAAGCGATCGCGGAAGTTTCATTTCCAAGGTATGACAAAAATAGCCAAAGCCAACTGTAATTGATTTGACATTGAAATGTATTACTCAAATCCGATGCTTCGAAAACGCAAAAAATGCACGTTTTCTGCCCGTTTTTCACTCATAACTCACGAACGAAAGCAAAAATTAAAATTCCGGCTTCGAGGTGCACTTTCCGACCCTTTAGTCCATCTATGTTTAAAATTTCAGATCTCTGAGTTCAGTAGATTTCGCTGGGCATCGCGGACAGACAGACAGACAGACACTTCCTTTTATTAATATAGAAGAAGAAACACAATTTGTCTATGGAATTCGTCCCATTTCTTCGATATTCAGCTCCTAATAGCGACGATTTTCTCTTATTTTTGCAATCACTTTACATGAAATATTCATTTTGCTCGATGTTTTCAGAAATGGCTATAACGATTTTGTTCAAATTTTGTATACAAAATACTATGGGCTAAAACTTTTATCTGAGACATTTTTTCTAAGAAGTGTAGTTATAAGCCAGCTATCGGCACAAAATAAATCAAATGAGCGAGGTGGCCGAGATGGAAACATATTCGGGAGGTCCCATGTTCAAATCCTGTGGCCGGCCAATTTTACATCGGTTTTTTTCATGGTTTCTCCAGTCGTAAAGGCAAATTCCGAATTGGATATTTACATACCATGAATCATCCTCAAACATTTCATCCTGGGAGCGAAGTCCGGGCTGTAGGGTGGATGTTTAAACAACCCCTAGCAAGTCTCCTGTAGAAGTTCGGCTCCCAGTGACTTCCATATTTTCCTACACCACGAAATGACAAGAGAATGACAGAGAGGAGGAGATGTTTGTCGCACAGTGGTTCAAATCCCTGGCGGCAGACTTGTACGACATAGGTACTCAAAAGTTGGTCCCACGGAATGAGAAATGTTTCAATTCCGGTGGCGAATATGTTGAAAAATACCTGAACACTGGATGTGTATGTAGCAATAACTACTAACTTGAAAATACTGAGAATATTATAGGAGAAAAACTCCTCCGACACTGAGGACTTGAACCCAGGACCTTTGGGTTCAAGTCCCAGTGTCGGTGGAATTTTTCTCCTATAATATTCTCATGTAATGTCCAACAGAGATAATAATCTGTGGTTCATGAATAAATATATATATATATATATATATATATATATATATATATATATATATATATCCATATAGAAACAATAGTTGAATATCAGTAGTCATGGCCTACTGGTTCCATCTGGCACTGTGAAGTGAACTCTGGCTTAGCTCAGTTGGTAGAGGCAGTGGCACGGATAGCCAAAGGTCCTGGGTTCAAATCCCATTTTTCTCCTATATTATTATCATGCAATGTCGAACAGAGACAATAATCTGTGATTCGAGAATGCTTATAGCCTATATCTATCTATTAACTTGAAATTGTGTTTTGTTTCTGTAAACGGACCCAGGGAATCTTTGTGGACGTCCCTCGCAGGAAAAGGACATAATTCCGAGTATTTTGATAGCTCGAGGTAGTCTCGGTCCTCACCTCGAATTACTGACACTTTACTGTGCAAGAGAGATGAACCCGGTCCCCTAGCAGTGTGTTAATTGAAGCTGGTGTAAATTGGCTGCAATGTATAGACACTATCCTGAGTATAAATACAGTTGCTCCCCTATCTGAGTGCATTAACACCCCCATAACACGTGTAAACGACATCTCATCAACCCTTCGCATGAGACACATTCATCCTCTGGAGTCTCATTTTGAAATGAAATCTAGTCTAAGGAAAAATTCTAGTTTCTATTTAAAACATGGAATTGTTTACAAGATAATCATTATAGGCCTAATGCAATATTGGGAAATTACTACCCGCGCGCGATTTCTTGAGCGCTCGGCTCCCTAGTCCTCATTCGGTAGGTTTCGTTCAACTTCGTAGGTTAAACTGACAACATTGAAACACGAAGTACGCTATACACCCTGACATCTAGTGGCTTCAATACTAAGCTTTCATTCTGTCTCAGGATTCTTATTTATTTACTTATTGACATTATCTTTTCTGACGCATGGAGTTATGGGGGAAAATACAATCTTTCGAACTGCTGATTTCACAAACACTTCATTGTACATCCAACACTTTCCTCACCTCTTTAAGAATTCCGTATGTGTTAATTTCTGACGATCCCGTGAACTCTGATGTCAATTTCATGGACTGAAAGTTGAGCGAACTTTTCACAATTTGTATTAAATACGGTTAAAATTAGGCCTATAGATTTCTCCAAATTTAGATGCCTTACCTCTCTTACGTTTTAAAACACGAAATGGTGAAGCATGTTCTGCTAAGACTAGTCTTTATGTTTAAAATTAGTCATCCAGTGTAAAAATATTGAGCCTATATTATGCATAATATTCTTATTTGATGACTTATTTGATAACCAAAGGCTTATGACGTGTAATTAATTGTTACGCAATACCGTCACCACGTTATATTATTGGACTGCATTAAAATCGTTGTATATTAAAGTCACTACATAAAATACCATACGCGATTCTGCTGAAACGTTATTTCTTTAGTTGACAACACTGCAGAAAGACTGGCGGAATAGCTATGTTTTGTTCCCCCCGACCCTCACTTCCCCGTAAATCCAGCGCTCAAGTTATGGCGCGCGGGTAGTAAGTAGACTTGGGATTTCAGGCTCTAAAAAAATTAGTTTTAATAGCCTAAAATAGGCTTTTAAAACAAGTAAATTGGCTTTTAAAAGAAAAAATAGGCACTTAAAATAATATTTAAAGATGTGCAGATAGACATAAAATATACTTTAAAATATTGCAATATACACTTAAACTGTAACATGGTCTCTCTTTTTTATTTTTTTTATTTATTTATTTATTATTTTTTTAACTGAAAGAAACATGGTATACCTATTCTTAACAGAATTAACAGCAAAATTAGGGATCATATTCACTTAAACAGATTATTATCTTTCACTGGTGACTTGACTTATAGTAGTCCTTCCTCCTTAAACCTCCCCCTCCCCCGTCAGTCAACATTCCTTTAGCGAAAATTGTTTGGAATAATCAAGTTTCTGTGAAAAAGCCACCTCTGCTGTTCTGTTTTTCGATGAGGGATGTTCATTAGAAGTTTGTAAAAATTATAGAAGTTGAATTTTATTTTAAATGTACAAAATAGGCATTTTAGGCACTAAAATAGTAAAATAGGTTCTAAAGATCCAAATAGGCATTTTAGGGCACTATAAAACTCTATAAATGTATTCTAGGAATATTATCTATTTTATGGAACCCGGAGGTTCATTGCCGCGCTTACCTAAACCTGCCATTCAACCCTATTCTGTGCTAACTCCATCCAACCATCCCTCGCAAATCCTACTTCCCTTAAATCTATCCTAATATTGTCCTCCCATCTACGTATAGGTCTTCCAAGTGGTATTTTCCCTTCGGGTCTCCCAGTCAATACTTTTTAGATATATCTTTCCTTCCCCATGCGCGCAACATGTCCAGCCCATTTCATCCTCTGTGATTTAATTACTAGTTTAAAATTATTCAATTGAAGTTACATCTGGCTTTTTAAATAATTTGTTTAGGAATAATAAACCATAACAATAAAAGACGTTTCATTAAATAAAGAATGTCTCCATTTACAAAGCCCCCTGACTTTTCTATTCCATTAAGCAACATGTTGAAGTGGATTTATTTCTGGTATCACTTGTAGACAACCACTGAACACTGTTGCCATGGCGACATCAAAGTGACCTGTTTTAAAATTCAGTACAGAGTTGGAACAGGGAACAACTTTGTTGTTGTATGTCATTAAAGCAGGCCTCTTCATGCACACACCACCCTTACAAGGTATAATGAGGGTGAGATAAGAAGGGGTGATCGCCACTACAGCTGGTAATGGAAAACTGTGGTCAGCAAACTTCATAAAAACACCGCAATAAGGGGGCTTATCTTGCAGAAAGAACACTTCGCTAGGGTAATAAAGCGGTAATATGTGCCTAGCTTAATACTAACTTCATAATAATAATAAAATCAGATAAACTGATTAAGAGAGTGCCAGAATGCTTTTGTTTAATCACTGATAATTGCAATTATGATATGCAGAAAATAAGTTATTTTTGTAATCGATTTCCGAGTTAAGCTCCAGATCGATTCATTAAGCAGGGCTTACGGAAGTACAAAGGTCTAGTTTGATAAGCATATGTGAAGGAATATGTGGGTAGTGTTATTTGTCAAAGCTAACTGTATTGCAACTTCCAAAGCCGTATATGAACACTGTAAAACAATATGTTGTCATGAGAACAGATTTGTTTTTGATAAATTCTTTCTAATATATTACCATAGATTGGGTATTACAACGGTACCGGTCAACCGATTTGGTCCAATATCAATAGGCTTCTTCCCATGGACGTTATAAATGCGTATACCAAGTTTCATGAAAATCAGATAAAGCGTATTTGAGTTATCGCGCGTATAGACAGACGGACAGACAGACGGACAGAGTTTTGTTGAGGATTTCTTGTACTGCGCATGTATTAACAGTCACCTGCTGGAACGATAATAGTTGAATTCATATTTTGTGTTGATATATATAGGCTATTATGGCTGACATAGGTACAATTAACATCACAGAACACCAATATTATTATTAGAAGTGAACAGCGCATGTCAAAACTCGGAAACAAAAAGCGATTACAGCGCTCCAACGGGTCGGGCAGTTAAGCTGTAAGAATGAAAAATTTGCGTGCCAGAACACATGTATGAAAATGCATTCCAAATTCTGTAAAACCATAGCCCACTAGTATTAGCGGGCTACGGTAATTACCATAGCCCACTAATACCATCAGGCTATAATGATACAAACAATTATCTTTTAAAAGCATTGAACACAAAATGCACTAAACGATGAACACCTTAAATAAGAAAAAATAATAATTTGCAAACAATATGCGTCAGATCTTATAAAAACCGTAGTGTAGAATACCTTCTAGAATCTCTGCTACTCACAACATACATATCTCGGTGATTGCTGAAATATGTATTAACTTTAGATGACTTTATAAATAAAAAAACAAACACCCTTGATTAATGAATTATATTTATAAAAACTGATTTTAAAAATATTGCATTACCATAAATATTAGTAGCTTCCTGTCACTTGAATTTCTTTTACCTCAGTCATACACAGAAGTATGAATTTACTTTCTATTTTCACAAAAACTAGGCGAGGCTTGAGATCACTTCCCACATTTGATTGGGAATTCACAGGGATTGGGTAAATCACGAGTCGCAAGTTGCTTTGGGATAACTTGTCTAGTATGGTTAACGAAATCTTTCTCTAGGAAGTGGTCTTCACACATGAAATAATTAACACAATTCACATTATCATCTAAATTGCACTGATGTTTCAGCTGGTTCACGTTTGATTTTTTCGGAAACCTGTAGAAATGTTTGTTTTTGTAGTTCACGTTGGATTTCATACTGAAGTATTTACTTCCGCAGCCAGGGAACTTACAGGGATATTTCACTCGTTTCTGAAACAAAGAATACGAAACATTAATCTTAATAATTCGTAGAATATGGAATAAATATTAATTCAGGATTGTTTTAAGTAGTTAATGTATTTTAACTTACCTTCGCTACTTGACATCTTGACATCTTTGTTAATTATATCTCCTCCTTTTCCAAACACTAATGCATACAGATCGTTGCAGAAAAAAAACAGATATTACACCTTTTCGTATATTGCTGTCATATGTTTCGAAACAAACCTGCCGCCATAGCAACAGCGATCACAGTGCACCAAACCGGTCGGGCAGTGAACTAATGAGCTGTTGCTATTCTTTCAATGTTACTTTCACCCCCGTGATTAACATGATGAAGAAGCAGTGCACTTGAACCCTTAATTAGGCGAAATTAGTCACACAATATGTACAATTAAGCCGGACTGCAAAGAAAACTATTTTAACAATGATTAGTCCCATAAATGTACTTCTTGAACAAAACACTAACGACATTGCAATGTAAGGGTGGGAAATGGATTTTGATAGAATGAAGGAAAAGTTTGTGTGCTTTTATTCTGTTCTGCTGTTAGCTTACCTGAATTAAGTCAACTATGTCTTATAAGCACCATTGGTAGCATTGGTCACAACCTAGTAACTCGAATCGATTCATGGATGGATGATTCATAGTAGGCCGTGATCTCGGAGCTGTTAGTTTTGTTTTTATACAAGAAAGCACGAAAGTAATTATTATTTGTATAATCCGTGACATTTTTATTCATGAAATAGTCTTAATAAATCCAACTCGAGTTGACGAGTTTCATCAGATAAATTCGCTCCTGCTGCGCAGTCGCTAATCTATCGATAAACTCGTAGACTATCGTGGGATTACCTATGAAAAAATGTTTCAACACAGTGTCCACTGGTCCAGAAAATCCGGAAAATTGTAAGTAAATATAAAATTATAATAATTTTGTTCATTGTGTTCATTTCCCTTAGGCCTTAATTATAATAAAGAAACGGTTTTCCAAATTTTGTACTCTTCGTGAAAGTTTAGACTGCGAGAGACGAACATCGCCGAGTACACCCGATGTCTCACGCAGTGTGTCTTAAACTACGGAAAACTATATATAAATTTGTTATATTAAGAAACATTATGCCACAGAGTACTTTAAGACTAATATATCTAAGTTTAGTCCAATCAGTTAAACAATATGGAATAATAGGATGGGGTGGGATATGTCAGACTGCACTTCGCCCATTGTCGTTGTTGCGGAAAAGAATAATCAAGATATGTTTAAAAAAATCAATGGACTATCCATCTAAAAGTTTATATAAAGATTTTGACGTATTGAATATTAAACAATTATACTCCTACACTTTATTAAATTATTTCCATAAACATCATGAAAAGTTCTTAACACGAAATCACTACTATAATACAAGGAGGTATAATATCTCTTGTCCTCTTTTCGAACCAAAGTGTGCTACAGAAGTAGGTCTAAGGCATAGTATAAATTTCGGAGCAAGGCTGTACAACAATTTTACTAGAAGAAACCCTAATATGATACCACTAAACAATAAATTGTTTAAAAAAAGAGTACTCGATTTGATTAAATCTAACTTGTAATTGTACTTTTACCACTTTTTTATGTTAATCATTCTCAACTGTAAATTTTTTATTTTTAACATTGGGTATTTTTTTGTAACTCTGTTATGTTACTGTAATTTATTTTTTCGTATCTTTGTTCATGCATTTATTTCATATAAGCAATCTTATTTATTTTTATTCTTATTTTTTACCTAAAACTATAATATGTATTTTTTTTTATATAATTTTCAAAATATAATTTTAGTATGACTGAACTGACCCCGAACACGAGCTATGCTCATGCGGGGCAAATAATACTCTTTTCAAATTGTACAAATTGTGTGTATATTATTTGTATTTGTAATAATTTTGTATCAATTTGTATTTTTTAATTTGTAATAAACTTAATTTGTATAAAAAAAAAAAAAAAAAAAATGAGCTAGTGAGCATGCTTTTTAGGGCTGTTGAATTGTATAAGAGTAGATTCACTGCTAAGGAAAAAAACATGAAATTCACCTATTTCGCACTTATGAATTTCACCGAAAGCTGTATGTCCCCCATTAAGGTTTCGTAAGGTGGTTGCCAAGGCCTAACACTATTCAGGATAACTCGACCAACTTAGATGGGTGAACATCCTCAATACAGCGTGTGAGAAAACATTGGCAATACAACTCAACATTCCAGAAAGAAAAGTTTTAATAAATAGCCGGAGGTTTTCAAAGAGAAGTGCCAGCTTTGTTTACACGTGTTTGTTAATTGCAAGTGTGTAGTTAACAAGGCCATTAGTGACCCGTCCTCTTGTATACGTCACGCAACAACAGTGGAAACTGCGTACGTACAGTATACACACATGTATTGCAAACGACTTTTTTTTAGGTAGATTGCAATGGATACCATGTCATGACTTTCGAAAAACTCTTTCATATCTTTACGTTTCATGCCTCCCTAAATACGAAACCACCGCCTGTTCAATTTTTTTTTGTGATATATATATATTACATGCTAGCGGCCGTAATTTTGAAGAGATTTGAACCAAATTTTATTATGTTATTAGTAGGCCCAATAGTTCGGACAACTTCGTTAATGAGCAAAATTGGTCCAAGAGGAGGGTCGGGGGAGGGGGTTGAAATTTTGAAAAATTTATATCTCGGCCCCTATGAAGTATAGAGGAAAACTTTGTTGGAATAAATTAGAGTATACTCCCTATAGAGTTCACAGTGACACCAACGATTCGGGGGTTTTGGGGGTACGAGTGGGGGTGGTTGGTGGGGGATGGAAATCGGAATTTTTGAAACCACGTCTTATGGGGGTATCGTTGAAAAGCTCTTGATGAGTACTCTACAATCAATAACTAGTTTCTGCATAGCTCTCATATAAGGCGAGATTTAGCACTTTGAAATCTACCTCAGCCTGTAGGCCTGCCTAAAGGGATTTTTTTAATTCACTCCTTTTAGCTACGAGGCCGTATCAGGAGTTCGGGATATGTGTCTATACAGTAGGGTTGGTCATGGAACTATTGATTGTCAATTGTTTCTATTACCGGTATTGGTGGATAAAATACATAATCTGTTGAGGCTTTGCCGCATTTGATATTGATTCATAACATAGGCATCCCAAACTCGGCACAGAGATAGCAGGAAAGGAGTGTAGTGATCTCTGAATAGCGTATATTCCTTACTATTTGCTGCAATTGATCAAAAGTACGATTACTTCTCGGTAGCCATAGAAACAGCAGAAAATAAAACATGTTATAAGTAGGGGCGGATTTCTATGACCTAAAAAATAAGGCAAACGCATGCATTTATGACCTAAACACATTAAAATATGACCAATAAAATTTAAAATATTACACATTATGTATATATTTTTAAGATTCATTACAATACTACTACTATGCAACTAAATATGCAACAATAGTTGAAAATTGCCTAAATACGCAGTTATATGCATAGTAAAAGACGTTCCATTTTCACCAGGATGCTTGGAATCGGGTTTAAATTAGTCGGAAACCTGAAATAATGCAAAGGGGAAAAATATGACATGTCATAGAAATCCGCCCCCTAGTTATAAGAAATGAAGGTAAAAATCACACTACGACAAAATGTTACGCATTTAAATTAATTTGTTGTGCAAATTTCTCAATTTAGGCAACGTAGGGAAGAAATGTCATGGATTGAATTAGTTTAATAGAGGTATACGAATGTACGGAGGTAAATATAGCTAAGGAAAAGCTTCTTTTTTTTTCTCGAAAAATAAGATCCCTTGTAATCTCCTAAAATAGGAGAAGTGCTCACCCATTTAATCGAAGGTAAATATAGCTAAGGAAAAGCTGTTTTTTTTTTCGAAAAATAAGATCCCTAGTAATCTCCTAAAATAGGAGAAATGTTCACCTATATAATCCCTTCTCCAGACAATTGCTTTACACAGTGCCGCGATATTAACTTGTGGAAGTGGCTTTCCTTAAGTGTGTCGGAGTGTAATTGAACTCATTGCTCATGTTAGCCTAGATATCTGTGGTTTCCGGTTCAGAGAATATGGCTTCATATCTTAATTCTCTCCGCACACTCGTGGTTCAGTGGCTGCATTTGCGCACCTGTTTTCGCTTCTGGGAATTACTGCAATAACAGTCTTCAGATGGCTTTGACATTAAATCTATCAGCACAAAAATTGTTTTTAATGTTTTCAAGGCCTCCTGTTACCTTATAAGTAACCTGCATTCAGCTGTTTCAATTTCTCTGAAGTAGCAATGTTGGCAGATATTTTCTTACCTGAAACAAAAGAAAAACTGTATGAGAAATTTGTTGAACATCAATTTTAAAAGCCAACAATCTATGATAAAGGCCTAAGTGTTTTTCGCAGCATATTTTGATAAAAAAAAAATTAGAAATGCAATGCATGGCCTTATTTTACTTTCACGGTTTTGAAATTAATAAAAGGCATCCCTCAAAAAAAAAAAAAAAAAAGCAGCCTAATAACATCAAATGTGAGAACAGGCTATTATAGGAGAAAAATTCATCTGACGCTGCGAATTGAACCCAGGAACTTCGGCTATCGGTGCCTCTACATGCACTGTAAAGTTTGTAATTTATAATTAACATAGGTTTTTAATTTTTTGTCCTAATTTTTTTTTATTTTGGAATTTTGGATTTTTTAAATTTTGGATCTTTGAACTTTTTTATTTTTTGAATTTTTTTATTTTTTTTATTTTCGATTTTTTATTCAGTATATAATTTCATGCAAAATAATTTATTCTGATATAGATTTTTAACCAATAAAGAACAAGTTTTTTTTTAGTTTTTTCATTTATTTATTTATTTTTTTTTTTATTTATTTACCAGCTAAGCTAAGCCAAAGTTCACCTCGCAGTGCCAGACGGAACCTCCCTCCTGTAACTGATTGCCCTTAATTCCCTGGGTTCAGTTCCCAGTATCAGAGGAATTTTTCTCATGTAATATCCTCAAAAACTGTTTGGATACCTAACTCATTCAGACTTACGGCTTTTTACATAATAAAGTAATTTATTAGTTCTAACTGGTTGTAAAAAAATAATTAATCTAAAAAAGTCATAAGTGCTAGATTTAATTTTTTTATTGTATATTGTCTTTACTATAAAAACTATGATTATTGTAATTTTAATTATTATTATTGTATTTTTCTTAACTATATTTTAAGTATTGTATTATTTCTTGAAATTTTTATATTGTAGGCCTAATTGTACTTTTTAAAATCCTGGTAGAGAAGAAGAGAAAATAATAAACTCCGTGGCGCTACATCCCTGAAGGGACTAGGCCTAGCCGTGGTCTTGTAGTTAGCGTCGCTGACTACAGATCCGTCGGCCCGAGTTCGAACCCCGGTATCTCGTATTTTTCTGAGGTAGGGAGGTCTGGAACGGGGTACACTCAGCCTCGTGGTTCAAATTGATGAGCTATTTGAGAGAGAAGTAGCGGCTTCGGTCATGGCAACCACCATTAACGGCCGTGGGTGTCGGCATGCTGACCACATGCCCCCCAAATCCTGCAATCTGCCTACGGTAGATGATTCAGCGGTAGGCCAAGCCCCTTCAGGGAAGTAGCGCCACGGAGTTTTATTTTAGAGGAGAAGAAAAGAGAAGACCACATGATCTTATCTCTACCAAGCTAAATAAATAATTTTTATTTCTATTATATTACAATCTGTACATTTATTTATATCTACAGAGTTTGAAAATTAAAAAGCCCTCTATTAAGTTTACTTCGAATTACAAGTTACATTCAAAACACGGAGGACACCGGGTTTATTAGACTAGTTTGATAAGTTATAATACAGTATCTTGTAGTTTACATGTGTTTAACAACATTCCTTGAGCTAAACTGACTACTTATATTAAATTATCACTGGTTTTGAATTCTTTTATTAACTGGATTACATTTGTTTTTTTTTATGTTTGAAGAATCCAGTCGGCAGTGACGTTACGCAATCGCGAACCGGATCTGTGCGAAATTCCTCAACTCTTATTCAATATTCCATGGCCTGCCTCAATCTCAGCAAACACTGTAATCAATTTCCAGGAAGAGCTTCAACTGTTTGTCGACTCGCTCCAAGAGACGGCAAACAACTGCATTAGCTACGTCGGCACATAAAGAATCAAATTAGTTCAAATTTAAGGATTCGATTAATATGACATTTTATTTTGTAAACTTTATTTATAAAATGTGAGAAGAATGTTGAACATAGCAGGTTCCCGCTGCTTCGCCCACGATAATTAATTGAAAAATTAAAAATTGAGGGTATAATAATTATTAAAGCATTATATATAATAACACTTGCACGCGAATCATTCATAATTTAACCCATTAATAATTAATGAAACAGCTAAAATTCCGGCTTTTAGAATACATTCCACGATTAGAAAGCGCCACCTGGGAAAATGATCTCAGATTCGATTATGCAGTTCCAAAGCTACCTGTGAACACTGATAATACGTATCGGTTTGTTGAGGGATTAATATGATGTGTATTTTATTTGATAAATTCAGTGTAATTTTCAGAAATTATATCATTTTTCAAGGGAAGGAGTGGTTTGTTTGGATTATATTGTCCTCGATACTTCCAGGGATAAACTATCAATAGTCTATGTTATAGCTGGTTCCCGCGACTTCACATGCCATTATTAATTGACTCCAGGATGTTTAAGAAATTTACACTGGCAGTATAACTTACTAAAAATGTTTGTGGTTCAGAGCTATGAAAATTGTGGCATATTTAGTATGAATATGCATATTTAGGTAATATTTTCGGCATATTTGTGTGCATATTAAAGAAATTTTGAATTTCATATCATATTTTGTAAATTTTGCATTATACTGATGCTTTTTGAGATTCTACAGATATTTTAAATAGGCTAATTAACATATTTTAATAAAACTAATTGTAATGAAATTTTTAAAAAATATAAACAATGTGTAAATGGTAAAGTCATACTTTAAATTTTATTGGTTATATTTTAATGTTTTTTAGGTCATAAATGCATGAATATATCCTATATTTTAGGTCATAGAAATCCGCCCCCTATTTATGAGTGTCCTTTTCCTTCACTATCCTACACCCATAATCAGCATTATACATTCCATTTCATTTTGTATATTTGAAACTTTTAAAATGGTTTCACATTTTCAAAATAAAAATTTGTTGCAATGACTTATGCCAGATCCGCCGTGTGTTTATACGCCTAAATATAATAACTAAAACGCTATTTACCCTATGGGCTATGGGTGACTGATCCAACCATCCTAACTGTTTACAACTTTTTCGTTCATTGTAATTTTGTTTTAATTGTATAGTTATCTCACAGATTATTTATTTGAATACTTCGTACTTTTATTTGGTGAGCATTATTACACTGTACTTGTATTTTTGTACCATTTGTATAAATTTCAAACGATAAATTAACTCCAGAGTATAAACCACAAAAATTCGCTGCAGGAATTCTCTGACATAATATACAAATTGCACTGACCTAATTCTATCCCTAAAGCAATACTGTAATTCGCTCGGAGCTCTTTTGTTGGGTCATCAAATGCCCGGCGTCACTCGGGTTTTGTATTTTGTAGTTCGAAATTAACTTATAATAATAATTTAGGAATCGCGCACAATGTGCATTATCTTAACCTAACACCCAGTCCTGAACCCGGGGAGGGGATCTTTCACTACTGAAAAATCCCCGACCCGGCCGGGAATCGAACCCGGGCCGCCGGAGTGGAAGACAGGCGTGCTACCGACTCACCCACGGCGGCGGACGAAGGACTTTCGATTTTCAAATTCTAGGTCCTTAAATAGGTAGACTATGTAGAATTTGAAATGAGGAAAAACGATTTATCACAATCAAACTATTCCCTCAGCAAACGCTTGATAACTTAAAACTTTTTTATGGCTCATAGAGGATGTAGAATTTTGTATCCCATCGCTTCTACACACCAAGTCTGGTAGGAGTTGAAATAAGAAGAAACAGAAATTCTGGTAACATAAAATTGTATTGTGCATTATTTTCGTGGATTTCATTCATCATTATTTATTTACACGAATGAATTATATCGATAGCTTCTCTAATTTGTGAAAGTCCCGTATCATTTACTTCCAAGGCTACCTGTGAACACTGCCAACAATACACTGTTGTCATGAGAACTGTAGGCTAGATGGAATTTGATTTGGATTTGATAATTCTGTGTAAAAGATATTAAGTATCCTCAAAAACATTTGATTTTTGGCATTTAAAATCAAAATTTTTCAAATTCATTTCTTAGTGTGCACTTACATTATGAAACGAAGGTACTGTCAACATCCCAAGTCTCTACCTATTATAGTTTAGGCTCTGCGTTGATTCTCTGTCAATCATTCAGTCAGTAGTCAGTCAGGTCAGTCATTAAGTCATTCCACTTGTATATTTCAAAAGATTTAAAGAGTCGGACGTTTTCAATATACATACATACATGTATATTGAAAACGTCTGAATATATATATTGAAACCGTCCGAATATATATATTGAAACCGTCCGACTATATATATATTGAAAACGTCCGACTATATATATATTGAAAACGTCCGACTATATATATATTGAAAACATCCGACTATAGGCCTATATATTGAAAACGTCCGACTATATATATTGTAAACGTCCGACTATATATATATATATATATTGAAAACGTCCGACTATACATATATATTGAAAACGTCCGACTACATATAGCCTATATATATATATATATATAATGAAAACGTAAGACTAGGCCTGTATATATATATATATATATATATATATATATTGAAAAAACGTCCGACTATATATATATTGAAAACGTCCGACTATGCTTATCTATATAGTTGCCATTATCTATTCCCAATCCTACTTTTAGGCCTATACTAAGAGGCAAAACATTTATTTCAGCAGAGGAAGTTATGTTTTTTAATATAAGTTTAATATAAGTTTTGTTAAAAATTAGCATCAAAATGGAATGAGACATCTTATGCTTATGATGTTTTTAAAAACACTGATTCATCTATTTTTCATGTCTGTAAGAAGGTCAGATCCAATCCGCTGTAAAGAAGAGAAACAAAAGAAAAGCACAACACAATAAGCAATTTCGATGCGCATGCGTAGGAATGCAGGAAGGCAAAGCAGGGAAGAAAAATGCAATATGAAACAATTAAATGTTATTACTGTGCCGGCAATTTAATAAAATGCACCTCATCCCCCCTCTTTCATGCGATTTTAATTATAAAAGCTCGGTCTGTTTTTCCAGATGTTTCCACGAGTATGGCAAATGAATTAGTCAAGAGAGATCTGAAGATGTGGAAACGCTGGCTATGAATATATTGACACAGGAGGAGATGTCCTGGGGGGGGGGGAGGACGTTATGAGGCTCAAGAGATCCACAAAATGGTGGAAACTCAACCCCCCTAGAACCTAGATTACTAGAGATAACGACTCTGTGTAACTCGACTTCTCAGAGAGGGGGTGAAGAATTTACCATCTTCAAACAAAGTGCCTCCTCTCTCAGATAATATTATTCTTAGTCTGATTTTTTGAAGAAAGTCAGTCAAGATATTTTATAACTAGGCGGCGGATTTCTATGACATGTCATATTTTCCCCCTTTGCATTATTTCAGGTTTCCGACTAATTTAAACCCGATTCCAAGCATCCTGGTGAAAATGGAACTGCTTTTATTATGCATATAACTGCATATTTAGGAAATTTTAAACTATGTTAGCATATATACTATGCATATGCATATTTAGGTCATATTTTTTGCATATTTGTGTGCATATTAAAGGAATTTTGAAGTTTCACATCATATTTAGTAAATTTTGCATTATAACGAAACTTTTTCAGAATTTACAGATATTTTAAATAATTAACACTATATTTTAATAAAATGTACTGTAATGAAAATTTAAAAATATTTACACAATGTGTAAGTGGTAAAGTCATATTTTAAATTTGACTGGTCATATTTTAATGTTTTTAGGTCATAAATGCATGCATATATCCTATTTTTTAGGTCATATAAATCCGCCCCTATTTATAACTATTAAACACATATACCAACTATTACTATACTTGATCTAAGATGTGTTAAAGTGATCCCTATACAGGCCATGGAGGCCCAGAGGGTTCCAGGAGGTTGAGGCTCCCAGATAATATGTATGAAGTCAGAATGAATATAAGATACTCAGCAGCCTGTATGTTTTTTCCTACAAAACTTAGGCTAATGCATTTCAAACACACGCCCGTTACAGTTATTCAGCAGACTCCTGCCTTGCCGACTCGCCTTGAGAATGGCGTCCCTCAAGGATGTACGGACGCATACTTCACTAATAGCGGGTAAGCCACGTGACAAAAACAATCGAATAACGGAGCAGAGTAGACAACGCCCCTGACTGGCAACAATGCCTGGCCTTGATCAACAGGTGAGGCACGGTCAACAATTAAATCAGCCTCTCCAAGGAACACATCCCCCATCCTATTATGTTTATCCAACTATTCGTTTCAAAACTAGTTAGCAAGAACTCGCCTTCGGGAGGTCCCAGGTTCAAATCCCGTGGCCGGCCAATTTGAAATGGGGTTTTTCATGGTTTATTGTGTCGTAAAGGCAAATGCCGAATTGGATATTTACATACCATGAATCATCCTCACCATTTCATCCTGTATCATATCCATTTAAATTCGTATCAGTTGAAATTTACTCCATAAAATACATTTACAATAGAAACAATTGGCAATCAATAGTTCCATGGCCTACACAGATCCCGAACTCCTGATATGGCCTCGCAGCTAAAAGGAGTATAAAGACAGCTGAGCTAACTAACTTTAAAAAAATAAAATAAAAATAAAAATACTTACGGTAAATCGGCGTAAAAATAAGGGATTATTTGATACCAGCAACCTGGAGAATGCTATATAATTATTTTAAGATGACTCCTAACATATTTTACCTTCGCTCGTATAGAACACCTTTTATTGTATTTTAAGCGATGCTCATGTGAGAAATATGTTTTAACAGAACCAAAAAAAGTTTGGAAATAAAAACGAAGTTGCAGTCGGGACTGAGTTTAGGAAATTCTAGTTTTCACACCAACGGGAATGGATGAAAACACAGTATCATAGAAAGAATACTGGGGAAAAACCAAATATAAAGTGCATCGTCGCATGAGACACATAACGCCCTCATCTATCCCCAGCGAAGCACTTTCTTTTAAGTTATACCACCATCTAGCGAATTCTTCGAGGATAAGCAGGCTGAGAAACCTATGGGTACTCTCGAATTCTTATTATTTGGTACAAGGGGCACTCACGCATTTTTAATATTTGGTATGGTCGGGAGTGTCGGCGACAATAAACAAGGATAGTCGGTCACCATGCTTCGCAGAGAAACAAAATGTGAATATCGAGTGGGCGGAGCTTAAACTGCACCTTATATTTGTCTTTCGCCCAATTCTGTAAGCTACAATAAGAATATAACTATGTAGAACGGTATAAAATAAATCGATCTTGAGTTTAACTCGAAGATCGATTACAAAAATTACAGTAAATTACTTAAAAATTAATGTCAAATGAAACATAGAATGAAAAATCTCCATGCTATATGAAGATAACGCTGAGGAACTTCATCTGCGACCTGAAAATATAAAATGTGATTTATCAAATTTATTTGTTCAAAATATAAAAATATTTTTTATTAACCGGTAAAAATATAATAATTTGAGTAAATTAAAGAAAGTATTTTCTTTGTTTATATATCACTCTCAGCAAAAGAATGACTCAAAATCAGTTATTCAGGATTTAAGTTTTCCGTGGTGAACAAATATAGCTCGGAATGAAACAAAAACAATTGAATACTCCCTCTGCAAAATTATATTTTATTCTAACTTATCAGAATGTGTGCCAATACTTAAGCAGATAGAGAAAGTTATATGAGTGTTCAGATTTTTCAATAGTGGCAACACTGAAACAGAGGAAATTTATGTCACTTTCACCTGATATTGGTTGGATATCCAGCATATCTCAGGACAAAAGGATTTTCTCAAAACAATATCTATTTAGGGGGGGAATTATACAAATCCTAGAAGGGTAGCGGTGGGATTGAATTTAAAAAAAAAAATCCTTGGCGCAGAAGTAAGAAAATTGGATCCTTATAGTCCCCTCTTAAAGTTATAGGTGCCACATAAAGCAAAGGCTACATGGTTCATAAAAATTCCAAAATTAATACACTGAAAACTCAATCTTTTAAAAATATTTTAGGGGCCATTTTCAAATTTTATACGAGGCACGTCTAGAAAGTAAGTTTTCCTAGAGCCGTTTACACAAACAAAACAACATTTCATGGAAATATTTATTGCAACAGATATAGCAAGTGTTCAGCTATTATTCAACATATTCGCCACAGGAATTGAGACATTTGTCATACCGTGGGACCAACTTTTGATAACCTGTGTCGTAGAAGTCTGCCGCCTGGGATTTGAACCACTGTGTGACAGAAGTTCCGCCTCTCTGTCATTCTTTGTCATTTCTTTAGGTGTAGGAACAGATGGAAATCACTGGAAGAGAGGTCCGGGCTTTAGGGTGAATGTTTAAACATTTCCCAGCCGAACTTTGCAGGAAACTTGCTAGGAGGTGTTTAAACATCCACCCTATAGCCCGGACCTCGCTCCCAGTGATTTCCATATTTTCCTACACCTCAAGAAATGGCAAAGAATGACAGAGAATGACTCTACAGGAAGAACATAATCTGAGAGTGTTCTAAAATAGGGGGCTTAGAAAAATATTCGGACCTAAGAGAGATGAAAACTGCATAATGACGAGTTTCATAACCTGTACTCTTCACCGGATATACTAAGGGCAATTAAATCACTGAGGATGAAATGGGCTGGACACGGGGGAGGAAAGACATATCTCAAAAGTATTGACTGGGAGACCCGAAGGGAAAAGATCACTTGGAAGACTTAGACGCAGGTGCGAAGACAATATTAGGATAGATTTAAGAGAAGTAGGATTTGAGAGGGATGGTTGGATGGATTTGGCACAGAATAGGGCTGAATGGCGGACTCAGGTCAGCGCGGCAATGAATCTTCGGGTTCCATAAAATAAATAATATTCCTTTAGCTTACTTAGGAATTGTCTATTGCCATTGAGTAAGTGCTGTAAGTGTTTAACTACGTATTAACTTAAGAAAATACCTCCTTTTTTTTTAAAGTTACCCATTGAATGAAAAAATAAATAAAAAAATTGAATGTGTGTGTAGGTCAGTCCGTGTATTTCTTTCTTTTTTCCCCCCTGATCATTGCAGTACGTAGTTCAAAATGCAATGATCTAGTGCGCATACCAAAGAAACTCTGTAATGTTCCAAGGCTGTTTGTTAATGAAATATGTGCCACTATACAATCGTGACAATCACTTTGCTTCGGAATCGTGATCTGATCATCAGGGGCGGACTGGTCGTCCTTCGCATCCTGCCAGTCCGCTTCTGCGCAATAACCTCACATTCCAATCATAATAATGGTACAGATCATGAATACATAAATTGAACGGACTACTTTCGGGTTGCCAACCAAGTGAGTAATTTGGAAAGTTTCAACGTTTCAGAGGTTCCCGTTTCCTCCATCTTCAGGAAATACGTAAACGTCGGAGCATTCCAAATTACTCATCTGTTAGCCATGACAAATTAGTTTACGATTCAAAATCTCTATCTCTATAGGCTATATATAAAAGGCTTTGTCCTGACTGACTGACTGACTGACTGACAGGAATCAACGTAGAGCCTAAACAATAATAGGTAGAGACTTGGAATTTTGACAGTACCTTCGTTTCATAATGTAGGTGCTCACTAAGAAAGGATTTTGAAAAATTTCGATTTTAAATGCCAAAAATCAAATGTTTTTTAGTATAAGTTACTTAATCCCATTTTACACAGAATTATCAAATCTAAATCACAGTTCACATGACAACATTTATTGTTGCCAGTGGTCTCAGATGGGTTTGAAAATAAAAGAAGCCGGACTTTAGCAAATTAGAGAAGCTCTCAATATAATTCATGCTAGCGTATAAATAAATATTAAAGAATGAAATCAGCGAAAATAATGCAGTCACATAACTTTCTCTACCCTGGACATAGAGAAAGCAATACGAAGTATGGTAATGTGTAGCCTATATTATTATATCGCAGGTTTTTGGAGAGAGAAGAATGAAAGTGATATTGCATTTCTGTTTAATTTCATCCCCAAAACGGTTTTATGGTAACATGAGAGTGAGAAATAAAATATTCCGCAAAGACAATAGAATTTTATGTTACCAGAAATTATGTTTCTTCTTATTTGAACCCCTACCAGGCTTGGTGTGTAGAAGCGATGGGATACAAAATTCTACATCCTCTATAAGCCATAAAAAGCTGTACCAAAAGTTTTCTGAGGGTATAGTTTGAGTGTGATTAGTCGTTCTTCCTATTTCAAATTATAAATACCTATATAAGGATGTAGAATTTAAAAATCGAAAGTCCTTCATAAGATAACTTCCAATTACAAAATAAAAAACCCGGGCGACGCCGGGTCTTTTAAGCTAGTAGGCTATCATATAAACCTTTAAAACCTTATTTGAAAGTTGAATATTTCTTGACATGTCAATCTACTTATACCGTGCAACAACAGCATTTAATGAACTAATCCAAAGCCCCCATGGTAATTTAAGCTATACGCTGTATAAATAGTAGAGAAATTTGAGCCCAGGAGGTCTTTTGCAAGGCCATATGTGGTTCATAACAATTACGTCACCTTGGTAACGAGTTGCAATTGTCATTATTATCCGTTATCTGCATGCGTTCCTGTTATTATAACACCGGCACAGTGGCGACCTCGTGCGGCGATTAATTTAATTAGAGTCATTAATATTATTCGGGTGTCAGAGTGGTCCGAAAGGGCAAATGTCAGGCTAAAACCTGGTAGCCATGACAAATTAGTTTAACGGTGTTTACCTGCGTGACGTCAACTATTATTTTGTAGGTATATTCTTAGTGTTACCGGCTTTGTGCTATAGATATGTGGTCTAAACACTAGCCTACAACAAAAATGAAACGCTGACATAAACCTAAAAGGCCTACTTTCTATTCATGTTATTTTATGGAAACATCTACTCTTATACAATTCAACAGCCCTAAATAGCGTGCTCACTCGCTCGCCCACTTCGGGAGACATCGGGTATACTCGGCGATGTTCGTCTCTCGCAGTCTAAACTTTCACGAAGACTATAAAATTAGGAAAATCGTTTCTTTATTACATAAGGCCTAAGTGAAATGAACGCAATGAACAAATATTCTAATTTTATTTTTACTTACAATTTTCATAGCTCTGAACCACAAACATTTTTAATAAACTGCCAGTGTAAATTTCTTAAAAATCCTGGATTCAATTAATAATGCCGGGTGAAGCCACAGGCACCAGCTATAGGCCTAATATTATTGATAGTTTAACCATGGAAGTATCGCGGACAATAAAAATCCAAACAAACCATTCCTTCCCTTCAAATAAAATTCACATCATATTCTTCTGTCAATAAACAGTTGAGAAACGATATGTATTATCTACCGCCGTCTCGAAAATTACACACGAGTAAAACAGTCTAGAAGGCAGTGGTATTATCAGTGTTCACAGTTAGCTTTGGAACTGCATAATCGAATCTGAGATCGTTTTCCCAGGGGGCGTTTTCTAATCGTGGAATGTACTCTGAAGCCGGAATTTTAGCTGTTTCATTAATTATTAATGGTTTAGTTTATGAATGATTCGCGTGCAAGTGTTAATAAATAAGTTATAATGCTTTAATAATTACAATAGTCTTAATTTTTAATTTATCAATTAATTATCGTGGGAGAAGTCGCGGGCACCTGCTAGTTCACTACAAAATGCATAACGAAAAAGTAAATATATTAAAATTTCAGAAATTGTCAAATGAAAATTGTGCCACAGATTGCTTATCGTAGGTCTCTCCTATGGGGTACAATATTTCGCCTTAAATCTATATTAATAAAAGGAAGTGTCTGTCCTCCGTCTGTCTGTCTGTCTTCCGTCTGTCCTCCGTCTGTCCGCGATGCCCAGCGAAATCTACTCAACGCAGAGATCTGAAATTTTATACATAGGCGTACTAAAGGGTCGGAATGTGCACCTCGAAGCCGGAATTTTAATTTTCGCTTTAGTTCGTGAGTTATGAATGAAAAACGGGCAGAAAACGTGTATTTATTCCGTTTTCGAAGCATGAGTTTTCAGTAATACAAATCAATTACACTAGGCTTTGGCTATTTTTGTCATTCCTTCGACATAAAAGCATCGCGATCTCTTGAATGTTGTAGCTCACGCTGGTCGATTCATTTGTTTTTAATGTCAAGGCACGCAAACATAATGTGAAATTTTCAACCTACACCGAAGAGGATTATTATTATTATTATAGGGATAATCAATATTAGCCTAAATATGGTGAAACGTTGTTCGATTTGGACGAAACTCACTATACAGGGGTTTTCCGGGCCTAGGAACTCGAATCTGAGGTCGCTTTTACCAGGTGACGCTATCTAATCGTGATATGTAGTCCACATGATTTAGGTGTTAATATAATGATTTAACTATTATGCTCTTAATTTTTAATTTTTGAAATAATTATCGCGGGCGAAGCCGCGGGCACATGCTAGTTTGTAATAAAATAACGGAAAATTACTCGAATGAAAATGAAAATTGAAGTAAAATCTACAGGAGGCTTGCAAGAAAATAAACTGTAAGATTAATCATTGTGTAAACTGTTTACTATGCAGTCCGGCACAGATTATAATTTGAATAAGAAAATGAATCTCCCACATTAAATGGTTAAATTCGTTTGATGTGTTATACATAGGCCTATAATTTATATATTCACTATCTTAAAAGGACCGGCGTCATCCGGGTTTTGAACTTTGTAATTCGAAATTAACTAAAGAAGGACTTTCGAATTTCAAATTCTAGGTCCTTATATAGGTATTTAGAATTTGAAATGAAGGAGAACGACTTATCACACTCAAACTATTCCCTCAGAAAACGTTTGAAATAGCTTTTTATGGCTCATAGAGGATGTAGAATTTTGCATCCCATCGGTTCTACACATCAAGTCTGGTAGGAGCTGAAATAAGAAGAAACAGAAATTCCGGTAAAAAAAAATTGTATTGTCTTTGCGGAATATTTTATTTCTCACTCTCATGTTACCATAAAACCGTTTCGGGCATGAAATTAAAAAGAAATTCAATATCACTTTCATACTTCCCTCCCCCAAAACCGGCGATATAATAATAATATACATATTACCATACCTCATACGGTATTTTCCATGTCCAGGGTAGAGAAAGTTATGTGACTGCACCACATTGTGCATTAGATGAGTTATATCATAGCTTCTCTAATTTGTCAAAGTTCCGTATCATTTATTTCCAAACCTACCTGAGACCATTGCCAACAATACACTGTTGTCATAAGAACTCTCATTTGGATTTGATAATTTTGTGTAAAAAGGGATTAAATATTTTCAAAAAATTTTATTTTTGGCATTTAAAATGAATTTTTTAAAAATCCTTTCTGTCAAAACTCCAAGTCTCTACCTATTATAGTTTAGGCTCTAGGTTGATTCTCTGTCAGCCAGTCAGGACAAAGCCTATATATATATATATATATATATATATATATATATATATATATAGAGAGAGAGAGAGAGAGAGAGAGATGTTGTAATAAGAATATTGCCTACATATATTTATTTTAATAACGGTCTGACAGACCGAATGTTTTAAATTAAATAAATTCGACCGATATTTCTGTCGAAGAGTTAAGATGATTTTTTTTTCATCATTTATGAGAACAACTTTGTACTTTTCTCCCTCTAGATTGGTTTCCATTCATTGTATCAAGTACAATTTCTTTGTTTTTCTTTCTTCAATTCCTTATAAATGGGCCAAGTAGACGCTTACTCATGGCGTCGTGCAGTGCTGCCAACATAAATCACCAGATGGCGTCTCCAACAAATACCGCGACCTGCTTTTGTTTTCATAAACACAATTCGCTACTCACTGAATATAATTCACCGTACAATGGTCTGCGGTTTCAAATAAATTGTTATTTAAACCACAAAATGTTTGAACGCAACATGTGTGGACAATTTCACCGGCCATTCATCATTATTTGCGGGATATTTTCAAACAATGGGAGGGAATATTACTATTAAAAGAGTGGTCAGCCTACAATTGACTAAATACAAGTTAATAAAAGCGCATGCAGTACCAGGAGGCTTTGCCGTGGCAAGGATGCAGTTTGAGAACGTGGAGTAGGTAAATTTCACAGAGCACGAGTTCACAACCGTAAAACAAAAGACAGCGGAAGGAATGCAGCCATTACGCAATGTCACAGTCATTTGTTTCAGCAGCGAGACAAGCCCGGCCTTAATTAAAAGTAAAACCGAAATATATTCCACAACACTTAACCAACAGGATTTAATATTTTATGCTAGTCAATTGACAAATGTTGTTTCCTACGTCATCAATAGTCACAAAATTAATTGATTAACGACTTTTGAAAGTAAATTTAGATTAAACTTCTTCTCAAATAATAAATTATATAAAACCAAGTCGGACTGCACAGAACACAACTTCCACAATGATTAGTGCTAGTATATGGCATTAGGCTATTTCTGTTGTTATTTTACACTTTTACTAGTTTATGACATTTTTATATAAAAAAGCACTGTTGAAATCTCTTCTGCTTGTTTAGTGTAAATACAGAGTGTTAATGAATAACACCGAAATATTTTACCTGTGTATAAAGGGGACATATACAACCAACTTTTATTAGGAGATTTTTACTCTACGGATTCAATTTTTCCTGTTACAGCATAAAATCTCCCAGGGCATGGCCGCCACTGACTTCTAACATTAGAAAAAAACGCAAAACAAAAGAACTTCGCTGTTAACACGAGTTATGAATAAAAAAGTAATGCAGTGGCGGCCAGTCATGTGATTAGTCTGTAAGTTTTGCAGATTATGAAAACTCTAAATTATTATATAGCTGTTGAATGATTAACAATCAGATTATTATCGGTCACTAGGAAGGCATGAATCAATTTAATGAAAATTTTAATCCTATTTCGCATAATTATTGGCTTATGAGCACCAAATTGTAATGACTTTAATGCCCTGAAGCACAGACATTTTACGTCATATATATATGATTATTATAAAACTGTTAAATTATATTTTAAATTATGTTGTTGTTGTTATTATTACCATTAATAATATTAATTACTATTAATATCATTAATAATATTTTTTATTATTATTGATCGCTAGCGTGGTCTTGTGGTTAGCGTCGCTCACTACAGATCCGTCGGCCCGGGTTCGATCCGCCAGACTTCCTCGAATTTTTCGGAGGTAGGGAGATCTGGAACGGGGTACACTCAGCCTCGTAATTCAAATTGAAGAGCTACTTGATAGATAACTAGCGGCTCCGGTCATTGAAACAACCATTAACGGCCATGGGTGTCGGCATGCTGACCACATCCCGAATCCTGCCATTTGCCTATGGTAGATAAACTGCGATCGGGTAGTAGGCCTAGTCCTTTCATTGATGTAGCGCCACGGAGTTTAGTTTATTGTTATTTTTGTTATTATCATCATTATTATTTTAATATTATAGTTATTATTTTATTATTATAATTATCATTATTATTATTATTATTATTATTAAATATGTAGGCCTATGTGAACCACGAAAACCCTCACATACACACTTCTTATAGAAGCTATGAAAGCCTTTGTATAATATCCGTATAAATGAAACACAAGCAGAAATTCCCCCATATAGCCATCTTGAGATATGAAGAGCTCTCCAACATGGCGGACACACAAACAAAAAGCAATTACAAGCGTTCATCTGTTTCTTGTGACGTGCTCCTTCATTTGTTATTCATAATCACGAATTATCTGCGAGTGTTTCGCTTTTTTACCAAAGCATGGCTGCCTCCGTTTCTGCTTTATGTGACATGTTGCTTCTAGCTTCTACGTAATTAACAAAGCCACAGAAAACAAAACAAATCTGTCGTACATTGCATGTAATAAATAAGTCCACATATTAACATATGATTGAAACGCAAATGAATGAAAACTGAACTGAAAATCAATGCCAACCTTGTAGTCTTAAAAGTATAGCCAACCATACCCAATATTAACCAAAAGCAAAGAATCAAGTCCATGTAGAAAACACAAGAAAATGTACAAAAGTCAACTCTGTAAGTTAGACAACGAAAGCATCAAACAAACAAAAGAGAAACGATTATGTAATGCAAAACAATAAGGTAGAGCGCAAGAAAAATTACAAAGGATGAAAGAAACAGATAAAAAGAAAAATCAGAAAAGAAAGAACTATAATTTTATTGACTTAAGAAGAAAAAAAGAAATAAAGAAGAAAAATAATTAAACAGATAAGGAAAAATAAGGATTCGATATTTTTAAAATGAGCAAAAGAGAGAAAAGCAATAAAAATCACATACAGGTAGAAATATAACCAAATTATGAAAAAATGGCAGAGAAAAGAAGAAAAAAAGAAAAGAAAAAAAGAAAAGAAAATAAGAAACAAGATAAAGATGAAGAAATAAAGACAGAGATATAGTAAGAAACTGTAGAAAGAAACAAAATAAAAATGAAAAGAAAGGGATAAAACAAGAAAGAAAGGTGGAAAAAGTAAGAAAAATAGGAAGGGAAATAAAAAAGGAGAGTATGAAAAGGTATGAAAACTTAAATTACACCAATAAAAAGGATGCGGTAGGCTATATAGAAAAGATCAAAATAAACCAGTTTCCCCTTAAATTCACAATTTGTTCTACAGAATGCAGAAGTTTGTCTGAAATTTATAAGAAATTGAAGAAAAAGAAATTCGAAGAAAAATTTTAATTTCACGTAAAATTACGCAATAAGGTTCAAAAATTAACTACTGGTTTAATCATTGTGTCAACTGTTTTCTTTGCAGTCCGGCTTCAGTTAATATATTGTGTGAGAAATGGTCTCTATGCATTGGTAAACAGAAGTTGTAAAATATTGTAGTGCGGGTGGTATTAGGCAGTATGAGGAGTTAATAGTCACAGTATCTGAGATCATGCTGCATATTCAGCGCGATTTAATAAATCAAAACACGTTTACACGAGACAAATGCAATTAGCGAAGTCTCAAGGAGGTAGCTAGTTTTAATTTTTGATGCTAAGATATCACACCAAAGTCTGTGCATGTTGGATCATGCTTAATTCAATTATTATATCAAGGCTGGCTTTGACGCAAATAGGGGAAGGATGCATTTAATGAACCTCTCGTATTAAAATCAGTGAACGTAAACCTGACTTTTGTAGCCTACCTTAAGTATACCGGAGGCTAGAAGATGAGCCAGTATAAGAGAAAAGTTTTAACCATCTTCTTGTTTTCGCCATAAAATGCGTGAGCGAACAAAGTTTAAATTACTACATTTTTATAGGTGGTAATGCTGAGGTTATTGAATAAATTTCTGGTTCGGCCCTCCTAGGCGAAAAAAATCCTAAAATCACGGCAGAAAGATGGTCATTATTACGGGGCGGATTTCTATGACCTAAAAAATAGGATATATGCATGCATTTATGACCTAAAAAACATTAAAATGTGACGAATGAAATTTAAAATATGACTTTACCACTTACACATTGTGTATATATTTTTTTATGTTTCATTGCAATACATTTTATTAAAATATAGTGTTAATTATTTAAAATATCTGTAAGTTCTCAAAAAGTATCATTATAATGAAAAATTTACAAATTATGATATGAAACTTCAAAATTTCTTTAATATGCACACAACTATGCCAAAAATATGACCTAAATACTGTAGGCTATGTATATTCATATTAAATACGCTTCAATAGTTGAACATTTCCTAAATATGCAGTTATATGCACAATAAAAGCCGTTCCATTTTCACCAGGATGCTTGGAATCGGGTTTAAATTAGTCGGAAACCTGAAATAATGCAAAAGGGAAAAATATGACATGTCATAGAAATCCGCCCCCTATTCATTATTCAAGGATGGGATTATGAATTCTGCCCCATGTATTTATGATTGTTACTAAAGTAGAGGTTTCTACGTTAAGGGGGACATACCGATTTCGGTGAAATTCACAGGAATATTTTTTCCTCAGCAATGAATTGCTCTACAATCTTGCAATCTGACATAGCCTACTCTTTATTGATTACCTCTACAATTCCACACTATTTTCAGAATTAAACTGTTATAGTTATAGGTAATTATCATAGGTAATCCCACGAGAATTGACGAGATTATCGATAGATTCGCGACTGCGCAGCAAGAGCGAATTTATCTGATGAAACTCGTCAACTCGAGTTGGATTTATTAAGACTATTCCATGAATAAGAATGTAACGGATTATACAAATAATAATTACTTTCATGATTTGTTATATATAAAAAAAACTAACATCTACGCGTTCACTGCCTACTATGAATTAACCATCCATGAATCGATTCGAGTTACCATGTTGTAACTAATGCTACCAATAGTGCATATAAGACAAAGTTAACTCAATTCAGGTAAGCTAACAGCAGAACAGAATAAAAGCACACGAAATGACTTGCACTGAATTGAAACTGTGCTTTTAATCAATGTACATTTCTAATATTTCAATTTCCAAACGAAATCTGTTTTCGTTCTGCTTAATGGTAGCATGTGAAGTATTAATCACTGCACACTGATGTTTACGTGTCCAGTAACGAGCTGACGCTTTATCAGATAAAACTGCATCCTAGCATTAATAGCAAGCATTTTTATAAGATAAACGATCGTGATTGGTCTATATCCGAGGAATTGCTAAACGTTATTGGTCAATATCAAACACGCGGCGTATGAGTGGAATTTTCGTTACAAAATGGCAGCCACGTTTCGTGCACTAAAATACTGTTCCCATTATAATTTCCACAAATGGCAATATTTTTGAGTGATTATTTTTCGATCTATTTGCAAACATCATCTACAATATTTAGAATACCTATAGTAGGCCTGTAAGTATTTTTAATTTTTTTTTAATTTTCTTTTTCATTAAAAAATATATATAGACCTATAAGACTTAGGACTATATATAAAATAAACTATTAATGTTAAATGAATGATTATAGATAGTGTTGTTCATATGATATTAACAAATACACAGAAAAATAATCACTGAGAAATATATTTGTGGAAGTAATCAAGGAATCGGCATTACCCGTAACTGTAACAGTTTGATTAATTTTGAAAACAGTATGCAATTGTAGAAGTAGTCAATAAAGAATATGTCAGATTGAAAGATTGTAGAGCAATTCATTACTGAGGAAGAAAACAATGAAATTCATCTATTTCTCACTTATGAATTTCACCGAAAGCTGTAGGCCTACGTCCCCCCATAATGGAATGGCCTACTCTCCAGTCAATACGAAAATAAGTGTCGTTGCCATGGAAATTTAACAAGTACAATTTAGGAAAAGTTGAAAACTAGTAAATGCAAAGCCTACTGTAATATTAGTACACAGGTGTTCATGTAAACAAGGAAGCGATTCATAGGTCAGATTGCAACACGGTAACTCATTATGACAGGACCCCCAGTGATGCCAACCTTCCTGTCATTGCTCTACATTTCCCCGAGGCACTGCCAGGGGCAACGGGAGTGTCATCAACCCGTGAGAAGCTCATTTGTTACTGGTGAACTGCGACATTTGTAATGCCTTGTCGTTAACAGGATGGAATGTATGTAGGCTGCTGTAATTCTCTGTCCGCTGGTTTGTTTTTTCGGAGCAAAGCGCTTACTGTTAAGAAAATTGGTTGGTTCTGACGTAATTTCTAAAAAATATGTATCCATTACTATACTAAATACGCCCTGAGATGAGTGTAAGCTTGCTAACTCTTGCAAGACCCTTTGACCTAGAGTTCTGGAACTTATTTACATCATAGTTCCCCATGGCTCAGACAGTTCGGTTAAATTTAATTTTAATTTTTTTTTTTGTTCCATATGCCTACTTAAATGCTCAATGTACCCTACAAAATAAAATACTTTGCCTTCAATTTATAATAAAATAACGAAAGTAACTCTAAAGAAAATTTAAAATGCATGTAAAAATACAAGAAAAAACTACGGTGTAATCATTCCGTTAACAGTTTTCTGTGCGGTCCGACACGAATTTATAATTTGCTGAAATTGAGTCCATGAGAAAAATTCATTAAACAATTTTAAGTAAGGATGGGTCGATACCAGATTTTCTCGATACTCGATACCGATACATGATTTTTTCCTCGATACTCGATACTTCGATACTCGATACCTTCAACATTTCCAGTTTCAATAAATAGGTACATTAAAAATTAAAATTTGAGACAACTGTGTAATACTAACTAAATTAATGAAGTCTGCATATTTAATGAGACAAAATTTAATATCATCAGTAGCCTATAATTATTTTTAAACTCTACATTAAAACTAAAATTAGTTTTTTAAACAGTCCACTTACAAGTTTTTGTTAAACAATACTAGCATTCTCACTTAATTGCAGAAGTTCAAGGTTACAAAAGTATCGAAAAAGTATCGAGCGATTTTTCTGAAGTATTGTTCGATGCCGATACCATGCAAGTATCGAGAGTATCGAGGTATCGAAAGTATCGAGGACCCATCCCTAATTTTAAGTTAACCTTGAGGTGTTAAAGAAAAAAGTACAACAGAAGAGCTAAAATTGTGATAAGAGATCAAAAATAATAGAACAAGTGAATAATTTTAAATACTTGGGATGTGTATTTTGTTTATTTTTTTGTTTTTTAAGTTTCTAACAGACGACCTTGGGGATACCTGTTTTCTTTTCATACTTTCCTGAAAAGTTTAAAAACTTCAGAAAGCTTGCCACAAGATGTAAACTGTGTAAACAGTTATTTCCCTTCATGATATTGACAAAAACTTCTCAGAGAACAGAGATCAGCCAGAGATAGCAAAAACAGCCATTAAGAAGGGTCTATAGTCTCAGGACAAAACGCTAAAAACAAGTGTTTATTTTGAATTTTTTTTTATTTTTATACGTATATTAGCTGAAAAGGCCCGGCGTCGCCCGGGCCTTGTATTTTTTAATTTGAAATTAACTTATGGAGGACTTTCGATTTTGAAACTCTAGGTCCTTATATAATATGTATGTAGAACTTGAAATGAAGAAAAAGATTTATCACACTCAAACTATTCTACCAGAAAACGCTAGATATAGCTTTTTATGGCTCATAGAGGATGTCGAATGCTGCATTCCGTTGCTTCTACACATCATGCCTGGGAGGGGTTGAAATAAGAAGAAACATAAATTACATAAGATTGTATTGACTTGACGGAAAATTTTATTTCTCATTCTCATGTTACCATACAACCGTTTCGGGGTTGAAATAAAAGAGAAATGCAATATCACTTTCATACTTTCCTCCCCTAAAACCCGGGACATAATATACTGCGAGCATAGGACCCAAAATGTTCCATCCCATGCTTAGGGGCTATGATAAACATCCCTATTTCTCAAATAATACAAAGCCTACAGCTATGGATAACGTATAAGCGGAAAGGATTGTTTACCTACTTCTGTACTCACACACTTAATTTATCCCTGCAATACGACCTCTTATTCTACATCAAAATGTGAAGTGAGAAAATATTTCTTGTGTCGAGGGTAGAGAAAGTTATGTGACTGCATTACAATGTGCTTTATTTTCGTGGATTTTATTCTTCAAGAATTATTTTTACAAATCGTTAGCATCAGAATTCGTTAAAGTCCAATATTATGTAGTGTCCAGAGCCCCATGTGAACTGTGTAAACAATACACTGTTGTCTTGACAACTGAACAGCATTTCATTTTTTTTCAGTATAATATTCTCAGAAATTATATAATTTTCAAGGGAAGGAGTATTTTGTTTGAATTTTAATGTTGACCGCGTTACTTCCCGGGCTTAACAGGGTATGTGTGCAAAATTTCGTGTAAATTGGTGAAGAAATGTAGATTTGTACAAGGAACAAACATACATACATACATACATACATACATACATACATACCCACATATCCACAAACACACATTCGACTTTATATATTAGATTTGTTGCTGTTGCGTACAATAATTGAACAATGCCGTTCAAAATTTAGTTTTTTTTTTAACTTTTTCATTATTTTGCATTGCAGATTGAATCATTGGCACAATGTATGTCTATAAGCTTATGTTATAAAATTATTCTGCAATAATTTTGAATTAGTCCTCATAGTAAAACAAAATTTGGCCCATATTGGGGAACCCTCGGTTCCATATGCCTGCTTAAATGCTTAATGTACCCTACAAGATACAATGCTTTGCCTAAAATTTATAATAAAATAACGAAAAAGTAACGTTAAAGAAAATTTAAAATGCATGTAAAATTTGCAGATAGGCTACAAAAAAAACTATGGTATAATCATTCCGTTAACTGTTTTCTGTGCAGTCCGACACGAATTTATAAATTGCTGAAATTGAGTCCATGAGAAAAATTCATTGAACAATAAACTGTTTGGTTGAGAGATGTTAATAAAAAAAAGAATAAATGTCATGAAAAATTTATCTTAAATTCATTCGGTCTGTGTGGTCTCATGGTTATTGTCGCTGGCTACGGATCCGCAGGCCTGGGTTTGATTCCAGGTAACTCCTCGGACTTTTCTGAAGTAGGGAGATCTGGAGCGGGGTGCACTCAGCCTTGTGATTTTAACTGAGCAGCTACTTAAATGACCGTGGGTGTCGGCATGCTGACCACATGCCCCCCAATCCTGCCACCTGCCTATGGTAGATGACGCAGCGGTTGTATGGTAGAACTAGTCCCTCCAAGGATGCAGCGCCTTGGAGTTTAGTTAAGTTTTATTCTCTTGAAAATCTTTCTTCATCACGGGCTATTTTATTAGCGCATGATCATGATCTGCAGCACGATCAAGCTCTTACAGCGTTGCCAGAATTAAGTGAAAGGAAACCAACCGGTCAGTCAGAGTTCCCATGAAAGTGTGATATTAATATTCTCATACATTCCTTCCTGACCTCAAGGGAACACAAACACCTTGTACACTGACCTCTACAGTCGCCTCTCTAATGTTCTCTCCCATGTATCGATTAAATATTTATTAGCAGGGCCCGGATTCTAATGACATGTCATCTTTTTATTGATGCTGCCTACACATTGCCAACTTGTAGATAAATCCTAATTATGACCTCTAGATTATACAAATAATTTTTAATAGGTCATTTTTTGTCATTTTATGCAATTTTATATTTTTAGGGCATTTATTTCAATTTTAGGTCATTATTTTGTCATTTTCGTGTCATTTGCTTCCTTATTTAGTCATTTTCGTGTATTTACATTGAGTGTATTAACTTTTTTCCGTCGCAAGCGGTGCTGCCTTTGGAAGTGTTGTTTGTTTAACGCAAGAAGGAAAAATTCGGCGTTAAAGTGTTGACATGTCTCAGTCGGAAGTGAGAATCAAAGAAACGCCAAAATTTTGTATTATATTACTATTGTTATTAGATTGACTTGGCACCAGAGTCTGCCACTGGCTTGGATTTGAGAGTGCAAACTACTGTTTACAAACAATAATATAATCCAGCAGACCCCCAAAAGAAAATGTCTAATTTTGGCTCGCCAGTGCCTCAGTGCCCGTATAAAATTCCGTGAGAAAAGAACATTCACAACATTAAAGTTATTTACAGCTTTTACAATTATGCACAAACTAGTCTATAACTTTGCGTGTACAATAATAACTTTTTATAAATAAAATATCAGTTTTTAGGTAATTTTTTTATAATTATTAAGTCATTTTCTTTAAAATGTAGGGTCATTTTATAGGTCATTTTTCAAACAATTTTAGGTCATCAGAATCCGGGCCCCACTTATTAGAAACCACCAATATTCCACCAATATTGGTGAAATTGTTCTGACCAAGTCTACTCTGATTTCTCTACCCTTAATACGACAGCCGTCCATAAAGTAAATTTCCATGGGGCCGTTTTCAGAAACAAAACACAATTTCATGGAAATATTTATTGCAACAGATACCGCAAGTGTTCAGCTATTTTTCAACATATTCGCCACAGGAATAGACACATTTTTTATTCTGTGGGACCAACGTTTGAATACCTGAGTCCTAGAACTCTGCCGCCTGGGATTTGAAACAATGTGTGGCAACCATCTCTGCCCCTTTGTCATTCTCGGTCTTTTCTTGAGGTGTTGAAAAATATGAAAATCAATGGGAGTGAGATCCGGGCTGTAGGGTGGATTTTTAAACGCCTCCCTGCAAGTATCCTGCAGAAGTTCGACTTCCATTTTTGTCATCTAGGAGTCATGATCAGAATACGTGCACTGGTGGGCAACGTCCATGATGTACCAGTTAAAAGATGACATGTCATCAAAATCCTGGCCCTGGTCATCACAAATGCATCTCATGGCATTGCCTATGATCATTTCCCGAGACAAGATTACTAATATCAGCCTATAGGCCTATTCTCTTCTGGTTTTAAATTGTTACATTCTAAACATCTAAAAACCTGACAAGTTTGTCGGAATAATGATATGAAAATAGGTTCTGTAGTAACTAAATGGGAGGGTTGTCACACACAACATGAAATGACTTGAAGGTAATGATAGCGGTTGAAGGTGACACGTGTTGGGGAACACCTGGAATATTGATTTCACATTAATACACCGTCTTCAACGGAACATTGGGCAATTTCAACTTTCCAAGCTCTGATACAAACAGTAAGCCTACACTCGGTTTGTTTAGAATGTTATCAGGGCCCGGATTTTGATAACCTAAAATTCTTAAAAAATTAGGAATAAAATGGCTGCAAAAATAAAATAAAAAATTAAAAAGTGTGCGTGGAACGCCACGCGAAACAAGTGAAAACGGTTTTAATTTTTTGATTTTTAATATTAGGTTTTTGGATTTTTTAAATATTTGTTTTTCGATTTTTTAATTTTTGATCCGATAATTTTTTAACTTTGGATTTTTGGATATTTTTTAAATTTGGGATCTTCGAATTTTTTAGATTTACGATTTTTAATTTTGGATTTTTAGATTTTTAAATTTTGGATAAGCTTAATCATTGAGTTGATTGTTTTCTGTGCAGTCCGTTCCGTCACATCTCACTAATTTCGTGACGATTTTGAGCGTTACACAAGCTCTCGATTTACCCCTACCGCGGCTAAAGATGTTTCACTTCAAAAA
The DNA here is from genome assembly GCA_964059195.1 of Ectobius pallidus. Taxonomy (NCBI): domain Eukaryota; kingdom Metazoa; phylum Arthropoda; class Insecta; order Blattodea; family Ectobiidae; genus Ectobius; species Ectobius pallidus. The sequence goes on along the minus strand of CAXKWD010000005.1, from coordinate 178,513,951 downwards.
AAGGACCCAAAATTTGTATGAAAATACTAGTACATTCATCAGATTTGTGTCTATTCTACATTTATGTTCTTGACCCAATTATAGGCTTGTAAATAGTTAATTGGTAAAAAGTAAAGTGTTCCCTATTACAGGATATGGAGGCCCAGAGGGTTCCAGGAGGTCAAGGCTCCAAGATTTGTACACATTCGGCGCATGAATGCGGTAAGGTTGTCAGCCTTACGCACCGCCCGCCTTTACCCCCAGGATTGCTCCTGGTACTCATTTCTGTTGGAGGCTGAGTCGACCCAAGGGCCATAATGCTACCAGAGGGATTGAAAAACTCCAACGACCTCATCGGGGATGGAACCGCGAACTTCCGGTTTGTAGCGTTCAGTTAATTGGTTCATACGGTTAAATGCAAACAGCAAAAACCGTCTTTTTGTATCCAAATTAAAATTATAACAAGATCTATTTATTTATGCTTTTTTAGAGTTCCGATAATATTCAATATATACATATATTTTAACGACTTCCTATAGAATTTTCACATTTATAAACAAGGCATTATTTTGAAACAGGCAATAAATATGGAATGAATAAATAAATAAATAAATGTTTGTTCCAGAAAATTTAGCCTTCGCAATTTTTAAGTTTCTAGCTTATCTGGAAGTGTATAAACATTAATGACCGAGCGAGGTGGCCGAGATGTTAACGTCTTGGACTCGCATTCGGGAGGTCCCAGGTTCAAATCCTGTGGCCGAAAAATTTTACATGGGTTGTTTTCATGGTTTCCCCAGTCGTAAAGACAAATGCCGAATTGGATATTTACATACGATGAATCATCCTCACCATTTCATCCTGTATCATATCCATTTAAATCAATATCAGTTGAAATTTACCCCATTCAATACACCAATAATAGAAACAATTGACAAGCAATAGTTCCATGGCCTACCCTACTGTATAGACACACATCCCGAACTCCTGATATGTCGTCGAAGCTATCACGGAAATTTAATTAAAGGAATGAGTCATAAGCGAATATGTTTTCTGTGCAGTCCGGAATGTTCTTTATGGTTCTCCCCATTAGGGCCTAATGTAACAGACATCTGCTTTGGTATAATTCCGTTGTTTTCATGGTTTCCCCAGCCGAATTGGATATTTACATACCATGAATCATCCTCACCATTTCATCCTGTATCCTATCCATTTCAATTGATATCAGTTGAAATTTACTCCATAAAATACACTAACAATAGAAACAATTGACAAGCAATAATTCCATGGCCTACCCTACTGTACAGACACACATCCCGAACTCCTGATATAGTCTCGTAGCTAAAAGCAGTAGGCCTATAAATACAGCTGAATTTAAAAAAAATAATTACAATTATTGAATGAACGAGGGAGTTAGCTTTTATGGCTTTATAGTACAATGATAGCAATAATTACTCCTCTGGAAAATTCTACCAATTAATAGACTCAACAATGTTTAGAAAAGTTATTTGAAGCAGCAGAATCTGCATGAATACATCTTGACTACGGAAGAGCTACAAGAAACATCTGAATGCAGATTCCAAGGCCCACGTAACTTTTACTTTTTAACAACCAGCCTATCAGAGCATGCATTAAAGTGCAGTGAATAAATTACTCAGATGAATGTACGATTCAATAAGCAGTGATTTGCTGCAAGGTGGATGCTTTCTACATATTCAGCACAAGAGCGCAAGACTGGCAGATGTGGTGGTCCCCATGTAATTCTTTCCGGTCTGTTTCTTCTTTTTCTCCTTTTCCTCCGCGGAATTGATGTCGGATGAGATTGATGGCTATTGCCGTCTCAGATACAGATTGCATGAGTTTGGCTTTTCTTTCGCTCCCATCCGCTAAATTGCAGGATATTGTGTTTTCTCCGCAGCGTTACTTTAATTAAAACTAAGGCGCCTGTTACTTACGTCTCGATTGCCTGTTATGAGGAAAGCAGCGTTCAAAATGAAAGAGGATCTATATCTTCTCTTCTGCGGATTACCAATATATATTTTCTCTTTGATTTAGTTCCCAATCTCAACAAGACTAAACAGAGCGAAACGAAAAACTGCTTGCACCTGCAGAAACGAAAAACAAGCTAGCACCTGCAAGAGTGGTGGATGATAACTTGCTGATGAAATGATAAGAGGATAGATACAGAGCTTGCCACCTTCAAAAAACTGATTTTTTCAAAATAATTTTTAAAATATGCAATTGGTCTCCTTATTAAGTTCATTTTCATATAAAGTAAAGTGTTCCCTATACAAGCCATGAAGGCCCAGAGGATTCCGGAAGATTGAGGCTCCCAGATTTTAGACATTCGGCACACGATGGTTGTCAGCCTTACGCACCGGCCACCTTTACCCCCAGGATTGCTCCTGGTACTTATTTATGTTAGAGGCTGAGTCGACCCCAGGGCCATAGTGCCACCAGAAGGATTAGGACAATTGAAAAACTCCAATGATCGAACCCGCGACCTTATTTTGGTATAAAAATAATTAAATATCTTAATTATTTTTAAAGTTATGATTTTAACCGCAATATGCTGCACAGATATCAGTTACCTGTATAATCTGATATTATAAGTAGGGTTCGGAGGTTTACGACCTATAAAAATCTAAAATATGGCTGCAAATATGCCATCAAAATGACTAAATATGACCCAAAAACCCTAAATATGACCTAATAAAATAACTTTTAAAAAAATAAATGTTCCAATTTCAAACGTTTAAAGACAATAAATTCTTACATCCCATGAATTCAATCAGACAATAACTTTTTTTAAATTTTGGTGATTTACAGTTTTACTTGTAAATAACTTCTGCTTATAAAGAATTTGCTCCTATTTGCTCGCTTCATCAGCTCCAAATACTCGTAATATTTTGTACGTCTTGCGTGTCCCTCTAAAGTATGAACAATTGAATTATTTTCTAGTCTTTTGTCCAGAAATCTAAAAATAAAAATTTATAAGACAATTATCCTGCCGGTTGTATTATACGGATGTGAGACATGGCCCCCTTACATAATCTGAGAGTGTTCGGAAACAGGGGGCTTAGGAAAATATTCAGACCTAAGAGAAATGAAAACTGCATAACGGCGAGCTTCATAACCTGTACTCTTCACCGGATATGGTAAGGGTCATTAAATCACGGAGGATGAAATGGGCTGGACATGTTGCACGCATGGGGGAGGAAAGACATATCTCAAAAGTATTGACTGCCAGACCCGAAGGGAAAAGACCACCTGGAAGACCTAGACGTACGTGGGAGGGCAATATTAGGTTCGGTTTAAGGGAAGTAGGATTTGCGAGGGATGGTTGGATGGAGTTAGCACAGAATAGGATTGAATGGCGGGGTCAGGTAAGCGCGGCAATGAACCTCTGGGATCCATAAAATAGATAATATTCCTTTAGCTTGCTTGGGATTTGTCTATTGCCATTGAGTAAGTAAGGAAGGGTTTTTAATGTATTAATTTGCGATTTTATATGAGCCGTTTGTGAGAAGAAAAATATTTAATATGATCTATATTTCATTCTTTTAAGTTGTAACACTTTACGTACAAATCTTAACCGTAAAGAAATTGAAACGGAATCATTGTAATAGAGTTAGCAGACTGCATAATGGAGGGAAAGTTTCCCACATGCTGGGTGTAAATTATCATCTTCAAGATGTTCGTGATGTCAACACCTACACAACAGAGTTAACAAATATGGCGACTGTGATGTCATAGTGGCATTATAACCTGTCATTATGAAATCTCACTTGATATATAGAGACGAGACAAAACGTTAATTAATTTCCATGGAGATTTATATGCCATGGCCCACTAATAGAAACAAGCAAAGATCGCCCACTGATGGAGGCCGTGGAGAAAAGATATTTATGCGTTATCCTATATGCACCTGTACTCTGTGCGAAGCTTGGCCTCCTGGAATCAATTTTCAAAGCCAATACTGGATTAATGCCACTGAGTGATGAACCAATAGAAATAGTTTTTACACTGATTTGAATAATTTGCATTCCGTTCTGTTTGGATAATTTAATTTCAAAACTCCAAATGGGCTTTGAAACAAATAAAAAGTATTATAACGAGGGCCGTCCACAAAGTAAGCATCCCTGGGGCCGTTTACAGAAACAAAACACAATTTCATAGAAATATTTATTGGAACAGATACACCAAGTATTCAGCTATTTTTCAACATATTCACAGCCGGGAATGAAACATTTGTCTTACCAACTTTTGAATACCTGTGACGTAGAAGTGTGCCGCCTGAGATTTGAACCAATGAGTGACAACCACCTTCACCTCTCTGTCATTCTTTGTCATTTCGTGAGGTGTAAGAAAAGATAAAAATCACTGGGAGTGAAGTCCGGGGTGTAGAGTGGATGTTGAAACACATCCCAGCCGAACTTTTGTAGGAGACCTGCTAGGAGCTGTTTCAACATCCACTCTACAGCCCGGACCTGCTCCCAGTGATTTTCATCTTTTCCTACCCCTCGGGAAATGTCATAGAATGACAGAGAAGCGGAGATGGTTGTCACACAGTGGTTCAAATCCCAGGCGGCACACTTCTACGACACAGGGATTCAAAAGTTGCTGCCACGGTATGACAAAATGTCTCAATTCCGGTGGCGAATATGTTGAAAAATAGCTGAAGACTTGCTGTATCTGTTGCAATAAATATTTCAATGAAATAGTGTTTTGTTTCTGTAAACGACCCTATGGAAACTTACTTTGTGCATGGCCCTCGTATAATGTTCTGTGATCATAATTTTGCAGAGATCCGTAGTCAAGACATGATTTAGGAGATGGAGAAGAATAGGCCTATTGTAATCACATATACGTTGGCTATACTCCTACAAAAGCATTTTCATTGCAGGAGGAAATAGCTAGCCTACCCTGAGGGTAATTATAAGCTACCCTGCCAGGAAAACATGGAATGAGAAGTCTTTTTATTTTTTCTTTATTTATTATTATTATTATTTTTTTACTGGAGGTAGACATAGGGAAAGACCGACATTTTATTCTTAGAAGTGACTTAGGAGGTATCACTTCCTATTAATTAAGGATCGCAAGCCACGTAACTAGGTGTGATGCAGTACAATACCTAAACAACATTCCTAATCACCTGTTACATCATGAGCAGTGTGACCAACTTTCCCGGGTCGCGCGAAGTTCAGATCCTCCCCGCCAATGATAGCTTTCTATTCCCAACAATTCGTTATTTCAGTAATAACTCAATATTCTCGTCTCTCAAACTTTCGAAGCTTTTTATGGCTCTCACCGTGTTCGATTGCACTTTTAAAATTCAGCTGTGTTTACACTGCTTTTAGCTGAGAGGCCATATCAGGAGTTCAGGATCTGTGTCTATACAGTAGGCCATGCAACTATTGCTTTTCAACTGTTTCTATTGTTGGTGTTACAGTGTATGCCTTTTAGCACGTTGGGAATTAGGAATATATAAATTGTAGCAGTATTTATACTTGTCTTAATTACGAGGCCACATCAGGAGTTCGGGATCTGTGTCTATAGAATAGCGTAGGCCATGGAACTATTGGTTGTCAATTGTTTCTATTATCGGTGTATTTAATGGAGTAAATTTCAACTGATATTAATTTAAATGGATATGATACAGGATGAAACGGTGAGGATGATTCATGGTATTTGCCTTTAGAAGGGAAACCATGAAAAAACCCATGTCAAATAGGCCGGCCACGGGATTTGAACCTGGGACATCCCGAATGCGAGTCCAAGACGTTACTATTCGGCCACCTCGCTCGCACCAACTTTTTTGTGAATGTCAAAATCTTAAAAGTCCTTCTTCTTTTTGTAACCCATAACTGCATCATACGTCATAAGGGATACAGTAGTTTGCCTTAAATATGCAATAAAATGATGAAAAAGAAATTGAAAGAAAAATTTAAATTCAACGACTTTACAATTAACTTACAGCATAAGTTACAAGACGCAAACCATGGTCTAATCATTGTGTTAACTGTTTTCTGTGCAGTCCGGCACGGGTTTGTATATTGCGTGAGAAATTGTCTTGCATTTAAATGACTACACAGTACGGTACATAAATTACATACAATTACATTACAAATTACGCATTAAAATAGGTTTACAACTTTCTCACATATTCCTGTTAAAAATTGTATTATTGGAGAATTTAGGCTTTATAGGCATAAGCCTGCCAAATCTTACACTACTTTCACGGAACAAATGTAGAAAAATCTGGGAGCCGCAACGGCTTGTAATGGTGAGCGTTACAACCTTAAAAGATGGCTGGAGATCCTATAGACATGAATACATTTAAGAGTAAGCACAGAAAATCCATATTTTTCGTGAAAATTGTCACATTTTCAGTCACTGCACCTTCAAATCCATTTTGCCGGAAGGAATTCACGAGGAAAGAAATGCAAATGACATGTTCCGATATGATCTGCTGACCCAATTGTCCATCTCGGTCGCCTGACCTTGTTTCTCTATCAAGATGCTCCCGCCGGAAACGACAATTAAACCGCAGAAAAGTGTTTCGCACTGGAGAGCGCTTTCGCATTTTATTCAGCGCAAAATTGTTGAAATGGACAAGTTATAAAGGCGACTCATGCATGAAAACTTCTCACTTTCGTTGCAGATCTTCACTTGTTACTAACTCATGCCTCAACGACGTTACAAGGAGGCCTTGGCACAATATTATCTTTCTCTTCGTTACGATAGATAACTTATGTTATACACAGCCAATTTAGATTCACTACCTAGCCTATAGGGTCTATTCCGTTACTAGTAAGTGCCCTAGTTTGTTACTTCAAATGCTAGTTGCTTTTCAAATAATTTATTTAACAGCAAAATAAATAAAACATTAAACTTAGTGCTTAGAATGGCAATAAATTTTTTTTTTAGTAATTTCGTATGTAGCGGAATTCAGGCTCTTTTGGTTGGTAACAATTTCTTTGGAAACAGCTGACATACTAAATCAAATGAACATAGCTTCTACATTTGCTGAAAATACTAAATCGAGATGCATTCATATGGAAATTTATTTACAATACCTCTCTTTAAGTATTAAAATAGGTGAATAAAGTACTAATCTGGAAAAATACTTCGCTTTGATATGGAATTGCAGACTTTGAATGAATGGGGGGAAAAATGTAGGTCGCAAGTAATGTTTTGAGCGATACTACTACTATTATTATCATTAATATTATTATTATTTTAATTTCAGCTGTCTTTATACTCCTTTTAACTACGAGGCCATATCAGAAGTTCGGGATGTGTGTCTATACAGTAGAGTAGGCCATGGAACTATTGACTGTCAATTATTTATATTATTAGTGTATTTTTATGGAGTAAATTTCAACTGATATTAATTTTAACAAGTATGATACAAGTATGGTGGGGATGATTCATGGTATGTAAATAGCCAATTCGGCATTTGCCTTTACGACTGGGGAAACCATGAAAAAAACCATGTCAAATTGCCCGGCCACGGGAGAATAGATATTCTGTTACACTCTCTAATGCCCGGTTTCTACAAACTTGTGAATTACCTATGGGTAAATTATCCATGGATAAATTAGTCCCATTTCAACCACAATGATATAATGAGCAAGGCCTTGGAGTTGTACAGCTAATTTAATTCAGAAGGCTTTGATTCTCATTGTTACTGATCCTTCAAAGAGGTTAAATTTTATCCAGCCATCCATGAAAGGATAAATTAACCCGACGATTTACCCTTGGAAAGATCTAGCCTGAGTTTGTATGAACATTTCTTCTGTCATTTTCATATTTACTCAGGGGACATTTATCTAGAAACTCGTCACAAGTGTATGTGATTGCTATCTTTAAATTATTTGTGTTTGTGTGGTGTTATTCTTGTGTAAATTCTGTCCATTGGGTAATTTACCCATAGGTAATTCGCGAGTTTATAGAAACCGGCCATAAGTAATGATTTTACGATGAAATTCTATTTGCAGCTAGCTTTGATACACAATAATAATATTCTTATAGTAGGTCATGATTTTCGTGAAAATAAATGAACGCCGACGCCAGACGTATAAAGTCTCATTCGAATGTTGAATAGGAAATCTAACAGTAACAGAACACAGTCGGTAGAAAAACAATAGAATACAGCGTATTTAGTATGCATTTACGTACTAATTGGACTCATCTAAACTAAAGCAAAGATAATAAAAACTAAGATGTCAGAGTAAAGAACACAACAATGAGGCAAGAACTGGATCGCTGTCGCAGACGAATAATTAATTAAGACTCCAGAAACAAGAGACAATAACTCCACGGGTTGGCAATTCGATATCACTTTAGTTTAGTGGTTGGCGTGACGGCCTTGCAGCTCGACGGTGTGAGTTCAATCCCCGGGAAACTTGTGAGGAATTTAATTGTCTCGCCTTGTCTTTGTGTCTTGTGGAATTCCCTTCGTGAGATCTTCTAATTAAGAAACATCTTCGGCATTTCTAAAGATTAACTGAGTTAGTGGTTAGATACAGGGTGTTTAAAAACTGTGACATTCATTATTATCAGGGCCCGGGTTCTATTGACATCTTTTAATTGATGCTGCATAGACATTGTCAACTTGTGGATAAATCCTAATCATGGCCTCTAGATTATAGAAATACATTTTTATTAGGTCATATTTTGTCATTTTATATTTTTAGGGCATTTATTTCAATTTTAGGTCATTATTTTGTCATTTTCGTGTCATTTGCTTCCTTAATTAGTCATTTTCATGTATTTACATTAGGCCTAGTGTATTAAATTTTTCTCGTCGTTTGTTTGTTTAATGCAAGAAGGAAAAATTAGGCGTTAAGTGTTGTCATGTCTCAGTCGGAAATGAGATTCAAAGAAATGCCAAAATTGTGTATTATATTACTATTGTTATTAGATTGTCTTGGCACCAGAGTCAGCCACCTGCATGGATTTGAGAGTGCAAACTACTGTTTACCCTCAATAAACAACAATATAATACGGCAGACCACAAAAGGAAATGACGAATTTTGACTCACCAGTGCCTCAGTGCCAGTATAAATTTCCGTGAGAAAAGAACATTCACAACATTACAGTTGTTTATAATTATGTACAAACTAGTCTGTAACTTTGTGTGTACAATAATAATTTTTTATGAAGAAAATGTCAGTTTTCAGGTAATTTTTTATGATTATTAAGTCATTTTCTTTAAAATTTAGGGTCATTTTATAGGTCCTTTTTTCAAACAATTTTAGGTCATCAGAATCCGGGCCCCGATTATCATGGTGTAGGAAAGAAAGCGGCTAAGGACAAATATGGTTTTTGTTCAAACATACTATAATACCCTTTGATTAGGGTATAACTAGAACCCGGATGTAAAGGTTTTAACCTATTTTTCCCCGGCTTCCTAATTAGAACATTCAGCACGTGCAGTATCCTGTTGAAGGATGATCATTCCAGGACGTTTATCACGCAATGCACGGGCAGTTGGAACGGAATTCTAGCCTATCGCAAGGGTGTTTTCAAACTTGCAGAAAAAAAATCTAACAAACAAACAAAAAACAAAAACGGAGACTATGTGGAAAAGTGAAAGAAAGGTCTGTATATTGAGACGATATACTTGGTTTCACTTACAAATAGAGATTAAGGTTGTGAAAAAAAGTGTGCGTGGAACGCCACGCGACAAAAGTGAAACTTGTTTTAATTTTTGGATTCTTTCAATTTTGGATTGTTGTACTTTTAGTATCAAGTTTTTGGACTTTTTTTTACTTTTGGATTTTGGATTTTTTAATTTTTGATATTTTAATTTCTTTAATTTCGGAATTTTGGATTTTTAAATTTTGAATGTTGGATTTTTTTATTTTGAATTTTTTAAATTTTATATCTTTGATTTTTTATTGTTTGGATTATTTAATTATCGATTTTTAATTTTGGTTTTTTTATTTTTAAATGGTGGATTTTTTATTTTAAACTTTACTTTTTGAATTATTTATTTCTTAACTTTTATATGTTTGGATGTTTGGATATTTTGTTTTTTATTTTTATTTTAAATCTTTTATTTTTTTATTTTTTGGATTTTTTAATTTTTAATTTTGGATTTTTTAATTGAGGATTTTTTTGATTTTTTAAATTTTTGGATAAGCCTAATCATTGACTTGATTATTTTCTGTGCAGTCCGTTCCGTCACACCTCAATAATTTCGAGACGATTTTGAACGTTACACAAGCTCTCGATTTACCCCTACCGCGGCTAAAGAGGTTTCGCTTCAAAAATGTTGCTCACGACTTGCAGTATGCCCCTCGTATTTGGACGAAACTCACTATGCGGGGTTTAAATATTATATAGAAGTAAAGGTATATTTTTCCACGAACGCCCTGTATGATATTAAAATAGCGCGAGTTTATCTGCGGGGGTTTTATGAACAGAATATTAACGAGATGGCCGACATGGGTGAATGCGTTAATGCGACACCTGGCGGAAGTTTTCGCAACAAGCTGGAGGTTTTCTTCTGGGTGCAGCATCCAGGCATAATATTATAATCAGCGCCCCCTGTTCTCTTCTCTGTGGGAGGCTTTGGAAGGCAAAACAAGTCCGCCAACCTCCCATTCAACTGTTACTCTGCGATCTTCACTTGTCTTGTTCTGTCATCACCTTAACACGGGAGAATTATCTTTCGAAAAAAAAAAAACAATAATAATAATAATAAAAAACATTTTCAAGACTAAGGCAATTATGGATGCGAAAAGAAGACTTAAGTTTAGATAGAAATGGCGTTGGTTCTTTTGTATTTTTTGCTAGTAAGTGCCAGAGTGGTACTTTTAAGATGGAAAAACATATGTCCGTCTGTCTGTGTGTCTGCACGCGCGATAGCCTAACTCGAATACGCTTTATCAGACTATTTTTTTAGATACCCGTTATTTGTTAATTACGAATCGGGTAGCCATATTGGAACTTCGAGATGCCCTACCATCTACTAAGCACGCGCATACAAAAGTTATTGATTATTTTTATTTAAAAATACCTCAAATATAGCTTAAATATTATCCCAACATCTTCAATGTTGAGCTTTACACTTAAGCCCTTTAAATCTAATATAACTTAACAATAGTTGTTTATATATCTGTGGCTTCGTTCTAAAAGGGCGAATGTCAATTTCTTGCAAAAAATGAGATCTCTGCATTATTCAGCTCGGCTAGTCTTTATCTTTCGTTTAATAAAAGTGCCGATATCTGTTGCTATTAATAGACATAATACAGAAACCTTAGAGGCCAATGTCGAAAGTTCTCTTAAAAAATGTTACTTCTACAGTTATCTACAGTTATCTCAAAAGCATGTTTTATGACATTGGCCCTTTTAGAACCAAGCCACAGAATTATCAAGTACTCAAAATAACGCTTTAGCGGACGAATCTAGTATAGCGGCCGGAACTACTTCATCTACAATCTTTGGAATATCTACAGTAGGCCTACAATTATTTAAAAAGTCAATTTTTTTTTTTAAATTTTCTTTTTCACTAAAATATATATGTTTTAAAAATGAACTATTAATGTTAAATGAATGATTGTAGACGGTGTTGTTCATTTGATATTAACAAATACACAGAAAAATAATACCTCTGAAATGTTGATATTTGTGGAAGTTATCAAGGAAACGGCATTTCAGTGCACGAAACGTGGCTGCCATTTTGAAACGGTAATTACCCGTAACTGTAACAGTTTGATAATTTTTTTAAATAGTATGCAATTGTAGAAGTAGTCAATAAAGAGTAGGCTATGTCAGATTGAAAGATTGTAGAGCAATTCATTGCTGAGGGAAAAAAATGAAATTCGCCTATTTCTCACCTATGAATTGCACCGAAAGTTATAGGCCTATGTTCCCCTTAATAAATGACATCGTAAAATAATGTACCATTCTAAAACTGGAAAGAGAGAATGTAGGCCTATGTTAAGGCACGTCTTTTGTGTTGGCCTATTGTAGGTAGGAGGAATTCGTATCAATATATCGCGTAGCCTACATTGGAGATAAAAACTTTGAGGATATACTACAGTCGTGTGGGCAAACTTTTCTGTTTCTGAAATAAAAGTTGCGAATCGAAAGCGTGATGTAATGGAATAGATATGGGAAATGTTTTATTCAGTTAAAAGTTTATACCAGACAATAAACTATCGCAATGCGAGACTAGCATGCAGTTTCCAAACTTTTTGTGCATCGAACGGGCGGTGAAACACGAAAAAAAAAAAATCACTCCATTTCCAGTATTGTAAGCTTCCATTGACATTCGGAATTTAATGTCGTGAATCATAATAAAATGTATCTATAGATCACTCCTATTTCCTAGTTTAATTTTCTACATCGGTAATAAAATCTACTCGACATTTATATGACCAAATCTCTGAGTTCAGCATTTACGCTCACATAACATTCTTTACCATCACCAGGGCCCGGATTCTAATGACATGTCATCTTTTTATTGATGCTGCATAGACATTGCCAACTTGTGGATAAATCCTAATCATGGCCTCTAGATTATAGAAATACATTTTTATTATGTCATTTTTTTGTCATTTTATGCAATTTTATATTTTTAGGACATTTATTTCAATTTTACGTCATTATTTTGTCATTGTCGTGTCATTTGCTTCCTTATTTAGTCATTTTCATGTATTTACATTGAGTGCATTAACTTTTTTTTTCCGTCGCTAGCGGTGCTATCTTTGAAGTGTTGTTTGTTTAATGCAAGAAGGAAAAATTCGGCGTTAAAGTGTTGTCATGTCTCAGTCGGAAGTAAGAATCAAAGAAACGCCAAAATTTTGTATTAGGCCTACATTACTATTGTTATTAGACTGACTTTGCAACAGAGTCTGCCACCTGCTTGGATTTCAGAGTGCAAACAGACCGCAAAAGGTAATGCCGAATTTTGACTCACCAGTGCCTCAGTGCCAGTATAAATTTCCGTGAGAAAAGAACATTCACAACATTACAGTTATTTACATTTTTTTACAATTATGTACAAACTAGTCTATAACTTTGTGTGTATAATAATAATTTTTTATAAATAAAATATCAGTTTTTAGGTCATTTTTTATAATTATTAAGTCATTTTCTTTAAAATTTACGGTCATTTTATAGGTCATTTTTCAAACAATTTTAGGTCATCAGAATCCGGGCCCTGACCATCACTATGAACAAACAAAAGTTCTGATTTCATATGCTGAAAAAGAAGAGGCATGCATTGCAGTAAGTGCGTATTCAATTGCCTCGGCCTCATGAAAAGAGTATCGTTATGCCTTATTCGTAACTCAAGTTTGTGTAAATGTGGTTAACTTATAACTACCATTTACAGGCTTTTATGAAATAATAATAACTGCTACCTAATCATTGCAATAACTGTTTTCCATGCAGTCCGACAGGGTTTTATAAATGAAGTATCGAAAACTTAAAGATAACTTTTGTTTATAGCTCATTTTCTCTTATCAACCAGTTCTACTGTAGATGGCAATAGACAGTTCCTCACCAAGCTGAAGAAATATTATATATTTTATGGAACCCGAAGGTTTATTGCCGCGCTTACCTGAGCCTGCCATTCAACCCTATTCTGTGCTAACTCCATCCAACCATCCCTCTCAAATCCTAGTTCTCTTAAAACCATCCTGATATTGTCCTCCCACCTACGTCTAGGTCTTCCAAGTGGTCTTTTCATTTCGGGTCTCTCAGTAAATATTTTTTAGATATCTTTCCTCTCCAGCCCATTTCATCCTCCGTGATTTAATGACCCTTACTATATCCGGTGAAGAGTACAGGTTATGAAGCTCGTCATTATGCAGTTTTCTCCAGTCCCCATTTTCATCTCTCTTAGGTACAAATATTTTCCTAAGCCCCCTGTTTTCCAGCACTCTCAGATTATGTTCTTCCCGAAGAGTATGCAAGTAACCATCTTAGAATGACACAAATTAAGCTAAACTTTTTTTGTATTTTCGTCTAGATTTAGACTAATTATTGACCTTAATTAGTCTAATTAATAATGCAATTTTGTGTCGGAAAAAAATTGTACCCTATTAGTATTCATTGTCTTACGAAGCGGACGGCGATGAGCAAGAATATATTCTAATATAAAAGATCAATATTATTAAAAACAGAACTAATTATAAAAAGGACCAGTGTTTCAACTTAACAAAATTACTTTTAAGCAAGAAAAAGATATCCTAAATCACATTAGTCTGAAAGATGCCATTTTAATGTAATATAAGCTAGTATTTAATGCTAAAAGGCCAAATAAAAAAATTAATAAAATATAGCATAATATAATTTTAAACCCACTTTATACCCTCATTAATTTTGTAAAAAGTAACTGGAATTAGAAGAATTTTGTGTTTCACTTTAATTGTGGAACTATTAGTCACCTTAAAAAACAAATTTTCACATAATTGTTGTACAAAAACACAATAGTCCGTAAAATATAAAGAATGGTTTTTTAAAATATTTCATTGTATAAAAGAAGTTTTAGGACATATAATTAACTAGCATGTGCCCGCGGCTTCGTCCGTGATAATTATTTCAAAAATTAAAAATCAATAGCATACTAGTTAAATCATTGTATGTATTATCTCCTAAATCACGTGAATTACATACCACGATTAGATAGCGTCGCCTGGTAAAAGCGACCTCAGATTCGAGTTCCTTGGCCCAGAAAACCCCTGTATAGTGAGTTTCGTCCAAATCGAACAACGTTTGACCATATTTAGGCCAATATTGATTATCCCTCTTATTATAATAATAATAATAATAATCCCCTTCGGTGTAGGTTGAAAATTTTATATGTCTGCGTGCGTTGACATTATAAACAAATGAATCGATCAGCGTGAGCTACAACATTCAAGCGATCGCGATGGTTTTATGTCCAAGGTATGACAAAAATAGCCAAAGCCAACTGTAATTGATTTGACATTGAAATGTATCTGAAAACTGATGCTTCGAAAACGCAAAAAATACACGTTTTATGCCCGTTTTTCACTCATAACTCACGAACGGAAGCAAAAATTAAAATTCTGGCTTCGAGGTGCATTTTCCGACACTTCAGTCCACCTATGTTTAAAATTTCAGATCTCTGCGTTCAGTAGATTTCGCTGGGCATCGCGGACAGACAGACAGACACTTCCTTTTATTAATATAGATTTTACAATTCTTTATATTTACGGACTATTGATGGTATAAGGTGGTTTTAAAATTATGTTTCGCTCAATTCTACCCTCATTGGATCAAAATTAAATTCATTAACATAATAAAATGTACTCTATTATACAGGGTGTTAATGAATAACACCGAAATATTTTACCTGTTAATGGAGGGGACATAGACAAGCAATTTTTATTAGGAGATTTTTGCTCTATGACGTAAAAATGGGTGTGCAACAGGGCATTAAAATCATTATAATTTGGTGCTCATAAGTCAAAAATGAAAAAATAAAATAGGTTTAAAATTTTCATTAAATTGACTTCATGCCTCCCTAATGATCCATAAAAACCTTATTCTTAATCATTCATCCACAGCTATTACATAATTTAGAGTTTTCATAATCTGCAAAACTTACAGATTAATCACATGACTGGTCGCCACTGCATTAGTCTTTTTTTTTGTTCATAACTACTGACTACAGTGTTAACAACGAAGTTCCTTTGTTTTGCATGTTTTCAAATGTTAGAAGTCAGTGGCGGCCATGGCCTGGGAGATTTTATGCCGTAACAGGAAAAATTGAATCCATAGAGCAAAAATCTCCTAATAAAAGTTGCGTATCTATGTCCCCTCTATACACAGGTAAAATATTTCGGTGTTATTCATTAACACCCTGTATGTGTTTAATTAATTTCCAGGCATATGAAAGCGAAAGTCTGTCTAAACGACGGTTAATTTATAACTACCCTTTACAGGCTTTTATAAACATAATAACTGCGACCTAGTCATTGTAATAGTTGTTTTCTATGCAGTCCGTCAGGGTTTTAGAAATTAGGTATCGAAAATTGACACAAACTAAGCTTAAGTATTTTTTTGTAATTTCGGTTTTGATTTAGACTACTTTTGACCTTAATATAATTTTGTGTTAGAAAAAAGTTGTACTCTATTAGTATTTATTGTCTTACAAGGTGGAAGACGATGAGCAAAAATATATTACAATATAAAAAATCGATATTTTTAAAATAGAAATGTAAGGACCAGTGTAGCAACTTAACACGACTAAAATTATTCTTTAGCTAGAAAAATTATAATAATTCACATTAAACATCTGAATGATGTCATTTTAACTTTAGTGTAGGCCTAATATAAGCTAGTATTTAATGCTAAAAGGTCAATAGTAAAATTAATAAAATATACTCTACTAGCATGTGCCCGCGGCTTCGCCCGCGATAATTATTTCAAAAATTAAAAATTAAGAGCATAATAGTTAAATCATGATATTTATTAACACCTAAATCACGTGGACTACATACCACGATTAGATAGCGTCGCCTGGTAAAAGCGACCTCAGATTCGAGTTCCTTGGTCCAGAAAACCCCTGTATAGTGAGTTGCGTCCAAATAAAACAATGTTTGACCATATTAGGGCTTACAACATTCAAGCGATCGCGAAAGTTTTATTTCAAGGTATGACAAAAATAGACAAAGCCAACTGTAATTGTCAAACTTCCATTTAATTTAATTCCAAACCCATCTGAAACCCACTGGCAACAATATGTTTTAATGTCAAATGTGATTCGGATTCGATAATTCTGTGTAAGAAGGGATTAAGTATTCTCAAAAACATTTGATTTTTGGCATTTAAAATCAGAATTTTTCAAAATCTTTTCTTAGTGAGCACCTACATTATGGAACGAAGGTACGGTACTGATAAATTCCAAGTCTCTACCTGTTATAGTTTAGACTCTACGTTGATTCCTGTCAGTCAGGACAAAGCCTTTTATATATATAGAGATTATACGTGTTTAATTATTTTCCAGGCATATGAAAGCGAAACTGGGAAGCCTGAACACTACGTTATTGTGCACGCTACTTTCATCATTTTGTTTTTTTAGCAATTAGTACTGCCAACCTTAGCGTTAAATTTTTACGCTAATTCGCTCTGAAAGCATCACTAATGGCTACACGAGATAATCCTAGATTTGATACGTTCCAGGATTATTATGTATTATTAAACAATTGCATTAAGAACTTTCTACGTTTCTGCTTTCGAGAATTATATATATTTTTTTTATTGAAATAGCCTATAATGGATATAATACGGCAGGCTTCAGATATTATACATGTAAATAAAATCAGGCGATCTCTATATATATAAAAGGCTTTGTCCTGACTGACTGAATGAATGATTGACTGAATGACAGGAATCAACGTACAGCCTAAACTATAACAGGTAGACATTTGGAATTTTGACAGTACTTTCGTTTCATAATGTAGGTGCTCACTAAGAAAGGATTTTGAAAAATTCTGATTCTAAATGCCAAAAATTAAATGTTTTTGAAAATACTTAATCCCTTTTTACATATAATTATCAATTCCAAATCACAGAATATATTGTTGCCAAATGGTATCAGGTGGGCTTGGAAAAAACAAATGAAATGCACTTTTGACAAATAAGAGAAGTTATCAAAATAATTCATGTTATAAATAAATATTACAGAATGAAATCCACTAAAATAATGGAATCACATAACTTTCTCTACCCTGGACATAGAGAAAACAAGACGAGGTATGGTAATGTGTATATTATTATATTATATCGCAGGTTTTTGGAGAGAAAAGTATGAAGGCTTTATGGTAACATAAGAGTGGGAAATTTCCCGCCTCGATATTACAATTTTATGTTACAGGAATTTCTGTTTCTTCTTATTTAAACCTCTACCAGGCTTGCTGTGCACTGTACAAGCGATGGGATGCAAAATTCTAGATCCTCTATGAGCCATAAAAAACTATATCAAGCGTTTTCTGAGGGAATAGTTTGAGTGTAATAAGTCGTTCTTCCTATTTCAAATTATAAATACCTATATAAGGACCTAGAATTTAAAATTGAAAATCCTTCAAAAGTTAATTTCCAATTACAAAATACAAAACCCGGGCGTCGCCGGGTCTTTTAAGCTAGTCTGATATAACAAAGTGCCAGAATGCTTTCGTTTATTCAGTGATAATTATTGCAATTACGATATGCAGAAAATAAGTTATTTTTGTAATCGATTTCCGAGTTAAGCTCCAGATCGATTCATTGAGCAGGGCTTACGGAAGAACAAAGGTCTAGTTAGGTGAACATATGTGAGGGAATATGTGGGTAGTGTTATTTGTCATAGCTACCTGTATTGCAACTTCCAAAGCCATATATGAAAACTGTAAAACTTAATTTTGTTTTATCTTTGAATCTTTCAACGCAATTTATTCTATAAAAAATTATTTTTCTGCTTTTTGTATTTTCTATAAAAACCACTGGTAATGATGGAAAATTATTTTTATTTACATGTACTCATACATTTATAATTTTTCGTTTGTAGTATACCGTGCATTGATATATAATTATATTTATATTAATCTACTATACCCCCTAAACACGAGCTTTGCTCATATAGGGGCATATTAGTTTTATTTGATTTTACTTGTAATAAATGTGAAATAATGTAAATAATTAAAAAATTAAAAAATATGTTAACATGAGAACTGATTTGCATTTGATAAATTCTTTCTAACATATTACCATAAAATATGCACTAAATTGAACTTTACTTCGGTACCCAATAAACCAATTTGGTCCAATATCAATAGACTTCGTCCCATGGACGTTATAAATGCGTATACCAAGTTTCATGAAAATCAGTTATAATTGCAATTACGATACGCAGAAAATAAGTTATTTTTGTAACCGATTTCTGAGTTAAGCTCCAGATCGATTCATTAAGTAGGGCTTATGGAAGAACAAAGGTCTAGCATATGTGAAGGAATATGTGGGTAGTGTTATTTGTCAAAGCTAACTGAATTAGAACTTCCAAAGCCGTATATGAACACTGTAAAAGAATATGTAGTCATGAGAACTGATTTGCATTTGATAAGTTTTTTTCTAATATATTACCATACAATAGGCACTAAATAGAGCATTACTCTGGCACCGGTCAACCGATTTAGTCCAATATCAATGGGCTTCGTCCCACGGACATTATAAATGCGTATACCAAGTTTCATGAAAATCCGATAAAGCGTATTTGAGTTATCGCGCGTACAGACAGACGGGCAGACATTTTCCCGTCCACCATACAATCTCTTCGTTAATTATTTAATCTCAACAAAGGAATAGATGAAATGGTTGAACCTGCGAAATTTGTGAAAACTGGACATTGAATTCCAGATTGGAACTCCTATACCAATGGAAAAGGTATAGTCCAGTTACTCATTGCATGGTCAGGCGGCTTCCTTTCGTTAGGAGGAAAAGTTTGCCGACAGCTCAACCCATGTTCTTTGTTTTTACCGCACCAATCAGCTAGTTACCCCAGCCAATCAAAATCTAAGAATGTCCTGTGGCGATTTTGACAGCTACTCGTCTACTCCGCGTGGAGTGAAATGCGTGGTTGCAAGATCAAGTTATAGTAAACAATAACACGTGTGAATTGAATAAAGCGAAGGAAGAACTGAGATCCGTGATAACAATGAGAGAATATTGCAACGTTGCTTTTGTTTTGGATAGCGGAAGCCCAAGACCGATTTAGTCAGATCAATTAACATAAAGAAACACCGAAACCTTTGAGGCCGACTGGCCATCCAATAAGTAACTGCACTATATTATGATGGATTTACTTACGGCACGTGTGCTTTTTGTAATTTTTACCGCACGGAGATTTCTTTTGCACTATAGAGAAAGTAGAAACATATTTTGTCTGGAATTATATTTTTGTGGATGGTTACGTAACAAAGTGATGAAGAGATAAACGCACATGTGCTATTACGTGAGATACTACAAGACAGATACCGTTGTAATTTGCTGTAAATGGCATGTGTGTACATCTGATGGAATTCACTTAGCTAGGCATAATAACGGCCGGTTACGCAATACAAAGTGCGTTACAAGCAAGTGATTTCTCTCGATGTCTCCAATTATTGCAATTATCGCTTTATTATATAAGTTATATAATAAGCCAAAAATTACATGCCTAAATAAGTGACTTTAACATTTTCTTACCGTCGGTACGTGTCAAATATGTTAAAAGTACATTGACCTACTCACCAGCTAAAGATAAACACTGTAGTTGTCTTCTTACCTGCAAAAAAGAAAGAAATACATAAGTAAATCTATAATAGCAACTTATTATAAGTACCTAAATTTATAAGTACTGCCCGGATTTTTTCCCCAACTTCCTAATTGTAACATTTTTAAAAATTTAAATTACATTTACAAACTTAGGTACAAATACAAATACAAATACAAATACAAAAATACACAAATAAACACAAAAACATGTACAAATTTCAAAATTAAAGTACAGAAAAGAAAAAGAAAGAAAAGAACCAAATATTTATTTAGAAACACACCCGAATGAGCAGACTGCTCGTGCTCGGGTGAAGTTTCAGAACATCAGAGTGGAGAAAGAGGAGAAACAAAAAACAAAGTGAGAAAGAATGACACTCTTATAAAAAAAAAAGGTGAAAAATGTTAAACAGAGCTAGAAAAAGAAAAGACAAATTTATAAAAAGGAGACAAAAAAAAATATTAAACACAAATACATACAATAAATAATAATAAAAATGAATGACTTAAAGCTAATAAAATTACAAAAAATGTTTTACATACGTATTTTAACGTACTTTTTCGTTTCATGCCCCTTGCTTCCGAATATATGAATCTTACAGATCCTAAAAAGGGCTAAATCGGACTGAAGGGCCTAAAAGAGGCTAAATAGGCCTTTTGCAGAAAAACACGATTATTAAATAGATTTTCCAATTAATGCAAAGGAAAACAAATATGTGAATTTGTGCATTTTAATAAAAAAAACATAATAAATTGACGCAACACACTGAAATTAACAATGTAGGCCTATATATCGCTTGTCTTTGTTAACTCGAAAATGTACCGCCTCGCCGTCGCGGCAAATGAAACCTGAAACGTCTGCAATGCTTTGAAATCTGCAACTAATCCATTGCCGTTTCAACTTTAAAATAACAGGTTGTGACCGACGACAGTGAAGTATATTTTGTAGATCGAACGTGAATTGAGTGGTGTATTGAATAATTATATAATTAAAGGGAAAATATCTCAATTGTTTATGCTATTTTTGGAGTGTTGATATAAGGAATAGTTACTTGTTTATTTTGTGAAAAAAACTAGAATAACTGTATCAAAATCATAATACAATTTTCGGTGTTCATATTAGTGTTCATTATTATGTTTTATTAAGACGGCTAAAATCGTTTGTTTAAAGTGTAAAAAGCGCTATTCCACGAAAATAAAAAGCTAAAATACCTTTAATAAAAACCTAAAAATCCGGGCCCTACTTATAAGAGCACAATTAACGGCCGCTGGTGTCGGCGTGCTGACCACATACCCCCCAATCCTGTCATCTGCCAATCGTAGATGACGCAGCGGTCGGGTGGTAGGCATTGTCCCTTCGGGGATGTAGTGCCACGGAGTTTAGTTTTAGCTTTGCTTATTTGCTGAAATATTTTTATTGTATAATTTTTTCTACGTTTTTAAGTAGACCTCATGACTTGTAAATATTTCATAAATTAGCCAATTCAAAATCTGTTTTTGACATCTCAATAAACAAATCTCGACTTCTTCATGGAACTGTAGGCCTATTATACTTACTTACTGATTGGCTATAGACAATACCTCAGAAAACTAAAACCCGGAGGTTCATTGTCGCGCTTACCTGAACCCGCCATTCAACCCTATTCTGTGCTAACTCCATACAATCATCCCTCTCAAATCCTATTCCCCTTAAATCTATCTTAATATTGTCCTCCCACCTACGTCTAGGTCTTCCAAGTGGTCTTTTCCCTTCGGATCTCCCAGTCAATACTTTTGAGATGTGTCTTTCCTCCCCCATTTCATCCTCCGTGATTTAATTACCCTTACTAACTTATATCCGGTGAAGAGTACAGGTCATGAAACTCGTCGTTATGCAGTTTTCATCTCTCTTAGCTCTGAATATTTTCCTAAGCACCCTGTTTTCGATCACTCTCAGATTATGTTCTTCCCGAAGTGTAAGGGACCATGTAGCCCATGTATGGATCATGTCAGCCAGAGAAAATAAAAATAACATGTGAGAAATTATTAACTATTTTATGGAACCCGGAGGTTCATTGCCGCTCTTACCTGAGCCCGCCATTCAACCCTATTCTGTGCTAACTCTATCCAATCATTCCTCGCAAATCTTACTTCCCTCAAATCTGCCCTAACATTTTCGTCCCACCTAACTTATATCTAGGTCTTCCAAGTGCTTTGTTCCCTTCGGGTCTCCCAGTCAATACTTTTGAGATATGTCTTTCCTCCCCCATGTCCAGCCCATTTCATCGTCCGCGATTTAATTGCCCTTACTGTATCCGGTGACGAGTACAGGTTATGAAGTTCGTCGTTATGCAGTTTTCTCCAGTCCCCATTATCATCCCTCTTAGGCCCAAATATTTTCCTAAGCCCCCTGTTTTCATCTCCAAACTGGAACTGTATTATAAATGACCTTTTTCTGGCCCATCTTACCAGCTAATAGCTTAGGTTCTTAATCTAAATAGATATTTACGGCGTAGGACATAATTGTATTCAGATAAGATAGAGCAAGGCCACGCATTCTTTCTGGTCCAGTAATATCGGCTGTGACAATAAATCTCAAGACAATACGCAGCCTCTGTTTTGGGCGTTCCTTCTCATTTCGTAACATAGGAATGAACATAGGCCGTTCTTGTACGGAGCTTGCAAGGTGATATCGAGGCGTTGCGATCATATGGGGTGTGACTGATATTCTCTGCTACACCCTGATTCAAAAGTTACTGCCAAAATCACAATACATTTCATAGTATCATGAATCTCCCTGCAAGAATACCTTCTCATAAGAACAGCCACTGGGGATTGCAAGAATCCTAATAATTGCAGACCTGGGAGCAATAATGATCTAACTGAAGTTTAAGCCAATTTTAGAAACAAAAAAAGTTCCAAAAAAAGCGTTGTAGACGGATTGCTATGCCAACAACTTTTTTATTTCAGCTGTGTTTATACTCCTTTTAGCTACGAGGCCATACCAGGAGTTCGAGATCTGTGTCTTTACAGTAGGGTAGGCCATGGAACTATTGATTGTCAGCTGTCTTTTATTGTTAGTGTATTTTATGGAGTAAATTTCAACTGATATTAATTTAAATGGATTTGATACAGGATGAAATGGTGAGGATGATTCATGGTATGTAAATATCCAATTCGGCATTTGCCTTTACGTCTGGGGAAACCTTGAAAAAGCCCATGTCAAATTTGCCGGCCACGGGATTTGAACCTGGGACCTCCAGAATGCGAGTCCAAGGCATTACCATCTCGGCCACTTCGCTCAATTTAGCTATCTATTTTGATAAGCGTATCTGAAGGAATAGTGTTTTTTGTCATAGCTAGGCCTATCTGTATTGCAACTTCCAAAGCCGTATGTGAACACTGTAAAACAATATGTTGTCATGAGAACTGATTTCCATTTGATAAATTCTTTCTAACATGTTACTATTAAAATAGACACGAAATTGGGCATTACTCTGGTATTGGTCAACCGATTAATCAACAGGCTTCTTTCCATGGACGTTATCAATGCGTTTACCAAGTTTAATGTAAATCCGATCAAGCGTATTTGAATTATCGCGCGTACAGACACACGGACAGACGGACAGACATTTTCCCGTCCCACACAGAACCTCATAAGTACCATTCTGACGATAATAATAATACTAATACTACTACTAATGATAATGATGATAATAATAATAATAATAATAATAATAATAATAATAATAATAATAATAATAATAATAAAGTACATAAAGCAAAAAATAAAAGGCACTTTCTTGTTAAACATTCCTAAAGAAAACATATATCTCTCAGGACTTAAGTGCTTTTGTAAGTCAACAAACTAACATGGCAGGCTAGGAGAGGAATATAAAAAAATAGTAAGAATAATGTAGGCCTATTAAATCTGCCTTTTTATTCGGCATATAGGACTCGAGAAACCTCTCGTTATATATACCTTTGATAAAAGTGGACACCGAATAATTCGAAGAAATTATTTCAGGATGGGGCACAGTACTTTTTCTACCTCCAGTACCTATCTACATTACGTCAGAGACAGTGAAAAAACAGTTGACAGTCATCATTATAACACAGTCTTAAGTTTCGCTTGTATTAAGCTAATTGCATTTCAGTCTGCATGATTGCCATGGCAACGAACCCACGTATATCTGCTGTAATGTTTTAATGCACAGCGCCCTCTGCTTTCAACTCTCACAATGCACATTAATATTAACACATGGCCTGGATTCCAAAGACGCCCAGAACAAGAAGTTGCGATTCTTGCAAACTCAATTATTCCTTAGCTACCAAGAATATACAAGACTTGCTTCGCTCTTTAGGGGTTTCTGCCCCCAAATCCCCACAAGAGTTCTCGAGAAAGGTTTTGTTTTATTATTATTATTATTATTATTATTATTATTATTATTATTATTATTATTATTACTATTATTATTATTATTATTATTATTATTATTATTATTTTTATTTTTATTTTTATTATTATTTTTTATGAACTGACACCGAAGATAGAGTCCGTGTATTTAGACTGCATTATAGCCTATTACCGTTTAGCCATTATAAACATAAAAAACGAGAGAGGGCTTTAGGGTTTTTTCGAGGTAAAACAATAAAAATTAAAACTTTTTGGAACTTTTCCGTCGGTTACAAGGTAAAAGGTATAAGTCTGCAAGATCTCAGGTTTTTAGCTCATCTGGAAGTGGGTAAACATTTTATGGAGTAAATTTCAACTGATATTAATTTAAATGGATATGATACAAGATGATTCATGGTCGTAAATATCCAATTCGGCATTTGCCTTTACGATTGGGGAAACCATGGAAAATCCCATGTAAAATTGGCCGGCCACGGGATTTGAACCTAGGAACTCCCAAATGTGAGTCCAGTTTTATTGTGAACTAGCGAATACCAACTACGAGACCATATCAGGAGTTCGGGATATGTGTCAATACAGTAGGGTAGGCCATGGAACTATTCCTTGTCAATTGTTTCTTTTGTCGGTGTATTTAATGGAGTAAATTTCAACTGATATAATAAAGGATGAAATGGTGAGGATGATTCATGGTATGTAAATATTCAATTCGGCATTTGCCTTTACGACTGTGGAAACCATGAAAAAAAAAAGTCAAATTGGCCGGTTATGGTATTTGCACCTGGGACCCTTCGAATGCGAGTCCAAGACGTTACCTTCTCGGCCACCTAGCCCGGTTTACGGAAATCGTTTCAAAATCCAATGTATTGCAAATTCCAAAGCCCTATATGAACACTGCAAACCATATTGTTGTCATGGAAACTGAGCAGAGACTTAAAAGTGTGTCCGCCCTTTTGAAGGAGTTTTTAGGGGTAAACATTTTAAAAATTGAACTTTTTTAAATGCTCCCGTCGGTTACATGCTAAATGCTATAAGTGTGCCAAATTTCAAATTTCTAGCTCATTTGGAAGTGAGCAAACATTAATGTCAGTGAGTCAGCCATGTGGCATTAGCCTATATATTATAGGGATGAGTAGTAATTTTAATATGTTTCATGAGGTTCGTGACGTATCACATGTTACACACACCAGGGGGCTTTGTATCCAAAGCAAAGCTTGTGTAATCCGATCACGTTCATACCAACAGAGGCACGAAGGCTGGCCTCTCGAACGCAGAGCCGTGGGTTCCACAATCCATTCAAACACCGTTCAACAACACTTGGGTATGATAGCGCACAACTTGCTGACGTTCTAAATATAAAAGTTACAGTACTTGGCTTCATTCTCACGTAGCTGTTAACAGTTAAGTAGGGAGAAAGCATCATAACAAAAACAAATGATATGCAAAACAGAGTGTGAGGACCTTTCAAGGTCACACCTGTTCTAGCGCTAATGGGGCAACGAACAAAAAAATAGACAAAGAAGAAAACATACATTTTAGAGAGAGAAAAATTACAGATTTACACTATAAAGTTACATAGAAATTTTTTTTTATTCAAATGACAAATTTGATAGATAATGAATACATAAAATAGTTAATAAGGAAGGTTTTCGGCAAAATAACAAAAAATGAAAATTTAAGGAAAAATGGGATTAGAAATCAGAGAAATTCGTCGACAATTTTCGTTTCATATCTCCAGAAGTCATATAACCCAATTAGTAGGCCTACTGTTCACAGACAAATGCGGTTTTCTTTCCCCTAAAAAAAAATATTTTTGGATGTATCACAAAACAATTGCTGAAAACTTGATGTAAAATTTTAAGGACGTACATAATATTTCATCTACTTATAGTAGGTCTAACTACTAACTGATTGACATAGGTAATCCCAAGAGAGTTTACGAGTTTATCGATAGATTCGCGACTGTGCAGCAGGAGCAAGTTTATCTGATGAAACTCGTCAACTACACCATTTCAACCTCAATTTCGGAAAAAGTAATTTCAATTTCGGAAAAAGTAATTTCAAATTCGGAAAAAGTAATTTCAATTTCGGAAAAAGTCATCTCAATTTCGGAAAAAGTAACTTCAATTTCGGAAATACGAGGGCTATTTTTTAAAACATTCGATGGGGCATAAAATGAAAACCACAGTGAAAATCAAAACTGTTTTATTTTGAACATTTAGGTACACCTTCTAGCTACTTCACTACATAATCTCGCTCCGATTGAGTCATTTGTCTTAGCGTGGTACCAACTTTACTATACCCTCTTCATAGCCCTCGCATTTCCGAAATTGAAGTTACTTTTTCCGAAATTGAAATTACCTTTTCCGAAATTGAAGTTACTTTTTCCGAAATTGGAATTACTTTTTCCGAAATTGAAATTACTTTTTTCCGAAATTGAGGTTAAAAAGGTGTAGAGTTGGATTTATTCAGGCTATTCAATGAATAAAAATGTAACGGATGATAAAAATAATAATTACTTTCATACTTTATTATATAAAAACAAAACTAACAGCTGCGAGATCACGGCATACCATGAATCAACCATCCATGAATCGATTCGAGTTACCATGTTGTGACCAGTGCACATAGTTAACTTCATTCAGGTAAGCTAACAGCAGAACAGAACAAAAGCACACCAACTGGCTTGCCCCGAATCGAAATTGTGTTTCTAATCAATGTACATTTGTATTAATTCAATTTCCAAATAAGTTATGTTGAATAAAATAATGTGTTTTTATTGTGTTCACTGGCAGCATGTGACGTATTAATCACTGCACGTTGATACTTAAATTTCCAGTAACGAGCTGACAATTTTATGAGGTAAAATCCCATCCTCGTATTAATAGCAAGCATTTTATAAGATAAACGATCGTGATTGGTCTATATCCGAGGAATTGTTAAAGTTATTGGCCAATATCAAACACGCGGCGTATGAGTGGAATAAAATAAATAAATAAATAAATAAGCCCGTCACAATCCCTTATAGGGCAAGGGCCTCCTACCATGGTAGGGCTGGCTCTGTTTTACTCTCCCAAGGTGAGCTATTTCCTTGGAGAGTTGGGTTTTTGCCTCCTGGTGGGTTAAGACCTATATATTAACAACACTTTCCTATGACACTGTTTTCCTAATTAATTAAATGCTCTATCATTTGTTTTCAGTTCACTTTTTCTGTGACCTATCCTGAACTCTTCTTCCTTTCCTAGATCACTGTTTTCCTAATGATTTAAATGTTTTATCACTTGTTTCCAGTTCACTCTTTCTTTGGCCTGTCTTGTCCATCTCATTCCTAACTCCTCCCTGAATTCGTCCTCCCATCTGCGTCGAGGTCTGCCTCTGCTTCTTTTACCCTTCCTCTGGTCCCAAACAGTTGTTGCATACGCCCATCTTTCTTGATTCATTCTGATGACGTGACCTCCCCAATTCCATTTGGTTTTTCTTACAACAATCGCTGCGTTTTCCAGTTCACTTCTTTTTCTTAACTCCTCATTTCTTATCCTGTCCCTTAGATTTATTCCCAACAGTTTTCTTTCCATCTTTCTCTGACAAATCTCTATCATGTTAACTTGTTCCTTTCTTAATGCCCATGTCTGGCAGCCATATAGTAGAACTGGTATGACACACATTTTTAGCACTTCCAATCTCTTCTTGATATTTATGTGCCAGTCTAGGAGGATAAACTTTAAGCTCCAGAACTTTCCCCATGCGAGCCTAATTCTCCTGTTGATTTCTGCATTTCCGTTATTTGACATGTTGATTGATTGACCCAGGTAAGTATATTCTGTACAATACTCTATTGCCTTTCCTTCTACAAATACCGGTATTTCTATATGGTTTGTCATTATTTTAGTTTTTGAAGGATTCATTTCTAGCCCTACTTTCTTGCTTCCATTGTTTAGATCTGTTATCATCTTTTGCAGTTGAATAGACACCTTAAAATCATCAGGAGGAAAATAGCTAGCGGCAAATCTGATTCCATTTTCTAAACAAGCAATTCAAATGCTATCTAACATATCCAAAACTGGTAATACGTCACTATAGCAACGATTTATAATCTTTAGGAATTCCATATTACTCGTAAGTTAATAGTTAGTGTTTGTATATGTAATTATGTATATGCTTCGAGGCAAACAAGCAAAGCCGTTATTTATAAACAGTCAAAAGTATCGGTGTGCAGTGGAAACTGTGTCGAAACCGAGAGTTTAACTTTCGAGATAATGTCAATACAACTTTCATTATTGTTCCGTAATTGCTGGATCAGTTGGTGCACCTGATTGCATTGCACATTCTAGACACGATCAAGTAACATTACACTACCAGTATTCCAGCATTCTAACTTAAAATTACCAGTTCCGTTGCTATAGAAACGAAATTCCCTTTCATACTTTGCAGAAGTTCAATTCAACTGTTCAATTTCTAAGCCTCCTGGTAAGAAAAACCCACACTCACTCATGTACATAATACATTAAGGCCATTAGTGTGTTTGTATAAAAACGCGATGAAGCAAATCACAAACTTTCTCTATACTAAGTCTAATCGGTGCGATTTTCTCGCTTGGCATTCCGATACAAAGCCTAAATGTGAAACTTTACGGGAAAGTTAAAAGTTATGTTTGTTTCGTTTTGAACGTTCGTTTTGTAATAAAACTAGGGGGTGCCCGTGGCTTCGCCACGATAATTCTTTTAAAAATTAAGAGTATAATAATTATTAAAGCATTATATTTATTAACACTTGCACGCGAATCATTCATAAACTAAGCCATTAATAATTAATGAAACAGCTAAAATTCCTGCTTTAGAGTACATTCCACGACATGAAAGCGCCCCCTGGGAAAACTATATCAGAATCGATTATGCAGTT
Source organism: Ectobius pallidus (assembly GCA_964059195.1). Taxonomy (NCBI): domain Eukaryota; kingdom Metazoa; phylum Arthropoda; class Insecta; order Blattodea; family Ectobiidae; genus Ectobius; species Ectobius pallidus. Next base: position 178,484,406 of record CAXKWD010000005.1, on the reverse strand, counting down.
CCAAAGAACCTGTGAACACATAATACGTATTGTTTCTCAGCTGTTTATTGACATGAATATGATGTGAATTTTATTTTATCAATTCAGTGTAATTTTCAGAAATTATATAATGTTTCAAGGGAAGGAATGGTTTGTTTGGATTATTATTATCAGCGATATTTCAAGAGATAAAACCATCAATATTTTACAGCTGTTGCCCCCGGCTTCGCCCGCCATTATTCATTGACTCCAGGATTTTGAAGAAAATTACACTGGTAGATTATTAAAAATGTTTGGGGTTCAGAGCTATGAAAATTGTAAGTAAAAATAAAATTAGAATATTTGTTGATTGTGTTCATTTCACTTAGGCCTTATATAATAAAGAAACGGTTTTCCTTCCTAATTTTGTAGTCGTCATGAAAGTTTAGACTGCGAGAGACGAACATCGCCGAGTATACCCGATGCCTCACGAAGCGGGCGAGCAAGCACGCTATTTAGGGCCGTTGAATTGTATATAATACAATTCTTTGTATACTTTTGAAACCATTTGTCTTACCGTGGCACCAACTTTTCAACACCTGTGTCGTAGAAGTGTGCCACCTGGGATTTGAACCATTCTGTGACAACCATTTCCGTTTCTCTGTCAACCTCTGTCATTCTTTGTCATTTCGTGAGGTGTAGGAAAAGATGGATATCACTGGGAGCGAGGTCCGGGCTGTAGGGTGGATGTTTAAACTCTTTCCAGCCGAACTTCTTCAAGAGGCTTGCTAGGTGTTTCAACATCCACCCTACAACCCGGACCTCACTCCCAGTGATTTCCATCTTTTCCTACACCTCAAGAAATGAAAGGGAATGACAGAGAAGAGGAAATGGTTGTCACACATTGGTTCAAATCCCAGGCGGCAGACTTCTACGACACAGGTATTCAAAAGTTGGTCCCACGGTATGATAAATGTCTCAATTCCGGTGGTGAATATGTTGAAAAATAGCTGAACACTTGCTGTATCTGTTGGAATATATGTCCATGAAATTGTGTTTTGTTTTTGTAAACGGCCCCAGGGAAAATTACTTTATGGACGCGCCTCGTATTTGCTTACCATGATTCTAGGCAGCTATTTCAGCCTATGTCATAATAATCAAAACTGAAAAATCAGTTTAAATTTTCAGAAGCCTTAACACTCAACAATAGAAAACATCAATTCTTACATGGCTCAACCTAACACGTGATATTACCGAAATTCCATCCTGAAAGGCGAGCGCTCTAGCTACTAAACCATGGTTGCTATATTTATCTTTACATCAGGGAAGATCTTTACATTTTACGCAGTAAACAACCAAACCTAGAAGGCAAATAGTAAGCAATGTTCCAGAAAAGCTTGAATACAAGATTTCTCCACGACATAGATATAATAGCAAAGTCCTTCCTGGGGACAAGTTTTGATTTCTAACGCACCCACCTAGGCTTGCCCTAATTACATAAAATTGCATGCGTAAGACTATAAATCAGTGAAAGGAATGCTGTCTTCCGCCATTACAAGTGGTGTAGAAACAAAAGAAGCAAGTTTACATGGCCCACTGTGTGGAACTAGTTGCAATATCAGGGGGCTTAGCCGCTAGCAGACTGCGGTCTTTATCTGCAAATATATATAGGCCTATACTTTCTTACTTACTTACTTACTAATGCCCGGTTTCTATAAACTCGCGAAATACCTATGGGTAAATTATCTAATAGACAGAATTTGCACAAGAATAACTTTTAAAAACTCAAATAATTTAAAGGTAACAATCACATACACTTGTGGCGAGTTTCTAGATAAATGTCCTGTGGGTAAATACGAAAAGACAGAAAAAATGTTCCTACAAACTCGGGCTAGATCTTTCCAAAGGGAAATCGTCGGGTTAATTTATCCTTTCATGGATGGCTGGATAAAATTTAACCTCTCATAGGATCAATAATAATTTCAACAATGAGAATCAAAGCCTTCTGAATTAAATTAACTGTACAACTCCAAGGCCTTCCTCATTATATCATTGTGGGTGATTAGGAACTAATTTTCCCATGGATAATTTACCCATAGGTATTTCATGAGTTTATAGAAACCGGGCATAAGCAAGCTAAAGGTATTTATCTATTTTATGGAACCCGAAGGTTCATTGCCGTGCTTACCTGAGCCCGCCATTCAACCCTAATCTGTCCTAACTTTATCCAACCATCCCTCTCAAATTCTACATCCCTTAAATCTTTTCTAATATTGTCCTCTCACCTACGTCTATTTCTTCCAAGTGGTCTCTTTCCTTCGGGTCTCCCAGTCAATACTTTTGATATTCCATATGTCTTTCCTCCGCCATGCGTGCAACATGTCCAGCTCATTTCATCCGTAATTTAATTACCCTTACTATATCCGGTGAAGGGTACAGGTCATGAAGCTCGTCGTTATGCACCAAAATATTTTACTTGTGTATAGAGGGGACATAGACAAGCAACTTTTATTAGGAGATATTGCTCAATGACGTAAAATGTGTATGGTACAAGATATTAAAATCATTACAATTTCGTGCTCATAAGTCAATTATTAAGCGAAATAGGGTTTAAATTTTCATTAAATTGACTTCATGCCTTCTTAGTGATCGACAAAAACCTGATTCTTAATCATTCATCAACAGCTAAATCATAATTTAGTGTAGGCCTATCCATAATCTGCAAAATTTACAGACTAATCACATGACTGGCCGCCATTGCATTAGTTTTTTTTTTAATCATAACTCCAGTGTTAACAACGAAGTTCCTTTGTTCTGCAATTTTTTTCAAATGTTAGAAGTCAGTGGCGGCCATGTCCTGGAAGATTTTATGCTGTAAAAGGAGAAATTGAATTCATAGAGCAAAAATCTCCTGATAAAAGTTGTTTGTCGATGTCCCCTCTATACAAAGGTAAAATATTTCGGTGTTATTCATTAACACTCTGTATATTTTTTACAGTACTCTACTAATTACTTCATTTTATTGAAGTTCATATTTAATTTACTAAATTACTTACATACAAAAAATACAGACATACATATACATCTTATGACATTAAACAAAGTAAAAAAAAAAATCCTCTAGCGCTAGATTTTTATGGAAATACTCATAACACAGGCGGCATTTCCCCTTTGAACAGCAAATTATATTATATAAAATGTTCTGACATGTGAGATGAAAATAATATAGGGAAAAAAGTGTACTTGTAATTTTGCTAATAGTAACCAAAATAAACTTCACGTTCATTAAAAGACACCTTAAACAAATTACTTTCGTCTGTCAAATTAGGAGGTTTTTAATGGAAGTGGGTTTTAACAAACAGAAAAGACTAAAAATGCAATTATGTTAATGAAGCTAAATCTGATACACTAAACTAAACTAAACTAAACTCCGTGGCGCTACATCCCTGGAGGGACTTGGCCTACCACCCGACCGCTGCGTCATCTCCCGTAGGTAGATGGCACGATTGGGGGGCATGTGGTCAGCATGCCGACACCCACGGCCGTTATTGGTGGTTTTCATGACCGGAGCCGCTACTTCTCTATCAAGTAGCTCCTCAATTTGGAATCACGAGGCTGAGTGCACCCCTACCAGACCTCCCTACCTCAGAAAAATCCGAGGAGGTACCGGGAATCGAACCCGGGCCGACGGATCAGTAGTCAGCAACGCTAACCACAAGACCACGCCGGCGGACCAAAATCTGATACAGGAAGGTTTTAGTTCTAGCACATCAAGCACTGAAAGGATTAAGAATATATGCAAGCGAGGGGATGGTTATTGTATTTTTCTATCATAATAACTTGTGTCTTTTCTACATACATGGTCGGTCTTTTATGCCTTTTTTTCTCCGGAAAGATAGACATTAACGTGATGATATTTCTGAAGAAGGATTTCAAAGGCCGTTTCTGTAATTTTGACTTACTCCACATAAGTACTATAGACAAAGAAAGTAGGCCTTCTGTATTCGAACCTGAAATTCCATGTTGGATTTTCAACATAAATATAGGGTAAAGGCACCTAATATGAGACCCTCGATTTTCTCAGAAAATAAGAGCTGGATTATTTCGACAATGACTGGTCCTTAGCGGTTGACAGCTAAGCGTTTCTATGAAGTTGGGTGCAATGACGGAGTGGTTATTGCTTCAAGTTCGATTGTTGTTGCTATTTCATCATTTGTAGTTTTTGAAGCGGTTGTTAATAACTCATCAAAATACATTTAAGGTAGGGTAAGTTAATATTCATAATTTTTTACTGTAATGTGACTTGACCATAGATGGATTAATTATTTAGAAATTTCCAAGTGGTTTTCATTAATTATAAAGCATCAGTCAATTTTCTTTTTCCTTCATTGAAGTGACCGTAATATGAGACCCTATGGGTTGCCTAATATGAGACAGGGTCTCATATTAGGAGCAAGCGACAAAAGTTGCGGGTAAAATAAAACAGGTTCCAAAGGAAGAAAACCAAAGAAGAAAATGACGACTAGAAGAATCGAGCAGCGACTCGGATCTAGAAGAAATTTCAAGCAGCTCCTAAAACGAAGAATTTGAGGAGAACGCTGAATGTCCCTTTTGTCGCTGCTCGTATTCTTCTAATACTCATGGAGAAGAATGGGTTCAGTGCACAGGATGTTATCGTTGGGCCCATGAACACTGTGGAGCAACTGACAAAACATTCTTGTGTCCAACATGCGTCAAGAAACAAAATAAACAGAGGGTCTCATATTAGGAGACATTTTTCAATCTACGTAAATTTTCCATTTTTTTTATTTTTCACAATTTTCTCTTCAAAACAGGAGTTGTTAACAAAACTTTATTTATGTACCTTAAATTGAATAAATGTAGAAGGTTACCTTTGTGTTTTGGAACATTTCTGACTTTTATGTGCCGAGTTATTAATATTTAGAAAAATGGGTCTCATATTAGGTGCCTTTACCCTACGTATTGAGGTCTCCGGATTAAAATAAAATAGAACACCTATTATTCAAGCCTCTAATAATAGATGTAGTGCCTATATCTAAATTCAATATTTTTAGTAAATTTCAACAGTTACTAACAGGCCTATATATTAGTGTAATCTTTATCCTTCATGGAAATACTATAAAAAAAAGTAATCTAAAATTAAGGCATAATATCTGTGGTTTGGTTCTAAAACGGGCAATGCCATAAAACTTGCTTTTGAGAGAACTGACTTTGAAGTCTTTATAGAAGTGGCATTTTTTGCTGAGAACTTCCGACATTGGCCTCTAAGGTTTCTGTATTATGTCTATTAATAGCATCAGACATTGGCACTTTTAGTATACGAAAAATAAAGACTAGGCAAGCTCAATAATGCAAAGATCTCATTTTTGCAAGAAATTTACATTGCTCCTTTTAGAACCAAGCCACAGGTCTAATCATTGTGTTACATGTTTTCATTGCAGTCCGCCAAGGGTTTGTATATTGTGTGAGTAACTGGGTTAGTACAATATATTATGTATAACTGGGTTAGTACAATCTCTATATATATAAAAGGCTTTGTCCTGACTGACTGAATGAATGACTGACTGAATGACAGGAATCAACGTACAGCCTAAACTATAACAGGTAGAGACTTGGAATTTTGACAGTACCTTCGTTTCATAATGTAGGTGCTCACTAAGAAAGGATTTTGAAAAATTCTGATTCTAAATGCCAAAAATTAAATGTTTTTGAAAATACTTAATCCCTTTTTACATAGAATTATCAATTCCAAATCACAGAATATATTGTTGCCAAATGGTATCAGGTGGGCTTGGAAGAAACAAATGAAATGCACTTTTGACAAATAAGAGAAGTTATCAAAATAATTCATGTTATAAATAAATATTACAGAATGAAATCCACTAAAATAATGGAATCACATAACTTTCTCTACCCTGGACATAGAGAAAACAAAACGAGGTATGGTAATGTGTATATTATTATATTATATCGCAGGTTTTTGGAGAGAAAAGTATGAAAGTGATAATGCTTTCTGTTTAATTTCATCCCCAAAACGACTTTATGGTAACATAAGAGTGGGAAATTTCCCGCCTCGATATTACAATTTTATGTTACAGGAATTTCTGTTTCTTCTTATTTAAACCTCTACCAGGCTTGCTGTGCACTGTACAAGCGATGGGATGCAAAATTCTAGATCCTCTATGAGCCATAAAAAACTATATCAAGCGTTTTCTGAGGGAATAGTTTGAGTGTAATAAGTCGTTCTTCCTATTTCAAATTATAAATGCCTATATAAGGACCTAGAATTTAAAATTGAAAATCCTTCATAAGCTAATTTCCAATTACAAAATACAAAACCCGGGCGACGCCGGCTCTTTTAAGCTAGTCATAATATATTTTACTTATTTAAGAGATTACTATTTTCTAACATATTTCATAAGCCTATGACATATTACTCAAGGCAAATCACTCAATACAAAGAAGCACTAAAATATACATTTAAAAACATGACAAGACGTGCAGCAGTGAAAGAAGCTGCAGCAGCTCGGCGGGCAGCTCTAAAAGCAGTTCGTAAGTTCCTGGAGTTCTCTGCAGATGTGAAGGACCTAAGAGGATGACAGATAAACTGAAGACTGGAGTGACGAGCCTTATATAGATCTCACTAATTAGCAAATATACAGTGAGTCCCACGCAAGAGTTGGCCAATGACGCGGGTTCCTGCGGCGCGGCTGCCACAGCTCCAACTCCCGAGCGATCGGGTGAAATATCTACGCAAATAATGCCGCGGTCGTTGTAATGACTCAGGTTCTCACATTTACAGTTAAAATTACAATGAAAATAATCACGTACCTCATCACAAGAGATGTTGGAAATGTTCTCCTCTTGCATCCACACAATACTTACTTTCTCTTGTGATAGGTCTATGTGATATTGTCATTAAGTTCTTCTAACAGTATGTAAATATTATTTATGGGGAAACTTGAAAAATAAAGTGTATTGGTCAATTTCCCATACATAATAAGAACTTAAAGACAATATCACAAGATAAATTAACTCTATTTCGGAAGCTGAACTTACGCGCGTGAAAGAAAATTCCCTATGCAAGAGGAGAACATTTCCAACATCTCTTGTGATAAGGTACGTGGTTATTTTCGTTGTAATTTTAACTGTAAATGTGAGAACCTGAATCATTACAACGACCGCGGCATCATTTGCGTAGATATTTCACCCGATCGCTCGGGAGTTGGAGCTGTGCCAGCCGCGCCGCAGGAACCCGCGTCATTGGCCAACTCTTGCGTGGGACTCACTGTAGAATATTTCCTCTCGTGCCTGTGTTTCAGGAAACGTCCCCAAAATGCTAGCAGCGTTTCCTCTTTGAATGGCAAGGCTGATCTTCTAACGTAGGAAATCTGTAGACCGTGAATCTCCAGTCAGGGCCTCCAGATGTCTTCCTATTTCTGACACCAGGATCTTCGCATCTGTACACCAAGGTCCCATCGTCTCCACAGCAAACACAGTAAAGTTGTAATTGCTAACCAGATCTTTATATTTATTCAGCTTTGTGCAGATTGCTGATGCTGTGGCAGAGCCTGCTAGTTTACATGTGTTCGGCAAATGAGATGGTGCGAAAGTGTCAACACAAGTGACATCCCATAATAAAGATTTTCCTTTAGACCATGGTATCAGAGTTAGGCCATCAGGTCTTTTTCCATCACTGCGGCTTATACCCATAGGTTCTAGGACTGAAGGAAAGCCTGCAGATACAAGCGCTCTCTTGATAATGTCGTTAATTGCATGGTGTCTTGAAAGTCTGCCACTGTTCTTAAAACAACTTAAGCCATGGTGTCCAGAGGTATCAACAAGTGTTCCACATTGACATTTATGTGGGAAACAGATCTTCGTACCTAACCTTAAAGCAACAGCTATTTTAAACGACATGTTGTCAAGTAATGTTCCAATATTGGAAGATGGAATTGCCTGAAGCCATGATCCTGATTCTTTCTCTCGAATTGCCAGGTATCGAGCACGCTCTGCGTCCAAAACAGAAGACC